>JBAMCJ010006663.1:0-2686174 GCA_037075205.1 Drosophila prostipennis | reverse complement strand
CCACGGCGGTGGTGTCCTCGGTATCGGTGGCCAACACAAACACGGCATCGGCAGCCGCATCGGCGGGAGCAGGAGCAGGAGGATCGGGAACAGGGGGAGGAGCAGGGGCATCTGCCACAGATGGCCATCAGTTCGCATCGGCCACATCGGGAGGCGGAGGCGGCGTTTCCAAGTGGTCACCGAATGGCAATGTAAGTACTCAAATGAACAAGCGATCCGGATTGCGGGTTTTACATGGTGTTGGGACAAGCGAAATGTGAATTCATTAGGGAGAATCTATATCTACTTTTGCAGTACCTAAACACATTTTAAATTTTTAAAAAATTTAATGTTTTTTATTGTTTCATTTGCTTTAAGTGACAGCAATTTTAGCTTAAGTGGTCACGCAATTATTTTTGTAAAAGTTATCATAACTTTTATAAGGCTCAAAATAGGAAAAATTAGTTCACAAATTATATCTTGAATTATAAACAAAATTATTTAGCTTTTTTATTTACCTAAACGTATTTTACATTTTTAAAAAATTTGTCTGTTTGTACTGATATATTTGCTTTGAATGACAGCAATTTTTTCTTTGTTTAAACATTATTATTTATTTTTTTAAAGGTTATCATAACTTTTATAGGTTCCACAACACAAGTAAGGCTCAAAATAACAAAAAATTAGTTCAAAAATTATATCTTGAATTCTAAACAAATATTACAAAAAATTATGTAGCTTTAATAGATTCCATTTGCTAAAAAATAAATCAAAAATTTGTTTTTATAAAATGAAATTGTAAATCGGACCCAAGCATAAATGAATAGAAAATCTATTTAAATTTAAATTCCACCATATTTAAATTCCACCATTTTAAGTTTTCAATAGTCCCGACTGTCCCCTCAAGTTATCTGGAATTTCGGAAACCAACTATTGAATGAAAGGTCCCACCTAGCCAGTTCTCATCACTTTTGATGGATTGTGAAATAATTAAAACGTGTCACCTTGGGGCATTCATCCTTGTGGACGAGCGATAAGCAAGAGCAAATGAAAGTTAGACAAAGTCGTTTGCCGTTTGTGCTTTGCTTTACTCTCCGTAATGCAATTTGATTTGGCAAGGTTTGTTGCAAACAGTCGGTGGAGAAAGGTAGAGTCCAGATGGCCCGATGGCCAGATAGTCCGGCCCGTTAGTCCAAGAGTCCAATCCATGAATCCGAGAGCCAAGCCCAGTTGGAGCGTTTAACGTCTGTCAGTTGTCAGTTGCGGTTCGTATTAACTGGGCTACTATTGCCCAGACTTCGTGGTCCCGTGGTCCCTTTGTCCTCTGTCTTGTGGCAATCTGGTCGTCGGTGCACTGAAAGCAATCAACTACTCAGATTGTCAAATTGCTAAACAGCATCCCAGGCATCCTCCATCTCAGTCAGGGTACCCCGAACCACCCACCAAAACCCTCCGACACCCCGAGTGTATTAAAAAAAGCTTTTAAACTGTCACGGCTCCTTCGAAATTCCCACTCTTTGCACTGCCACTCAGGTTATAAATAAAAATCCATTGGCTAAATCGGGGGATTGCCGGCTGCTGTTGTTGCTGGGCTCTGAGGTAATTGCGAGATTTTTAAAACACAATATATCATGTTGAGAGGGCCGTAATCAATCAATTTTTCCCCTGCATTTGTATTGAGCTCGAAACTTGGCTGTCCGTTTGGCCAAATCCGTGGATCCATAGTAAAATTGTAGCTCCTTTTTTTCCCCAACTGATGGATGGAGTGGCTCTTGAAGTGGCAACAGGTGTGCTGAGGTGCAAAAATGCAACTCCAGAGGCAAGGAAATAATCTATTTAAGTGCATTTCATTTGAGAGGCCAAAAGTTCATTTAATTCAGTAAATAGATTTCTCCTGAATCATTGAGTAAATTATACGTCACAAAAATTAAATCCCCAACATGGCGATTGCTTTCCATATAATAAATTTTATTACCACGTTGACTTTATATTTAAACATTTTTTTATCCCCACTTTTGCATATGCGATTTTTTGCGCCGACCATTCATTCGAGATTAGAGTGTCGGCCGAAAACACATTTGTTTTCATTTCATTAAGTTCGCAATTAGAATTTATTTATGGCCCGCCCCCATATATGAATATTCAAATCTGTATGTTTCCATATATTCTTTATGCGCTGACAACGGTCGAGATCCCCGAAAGCCATTACCATAAGCTGTGCGAACGAGATTAGAGCAACGGGAAGCGGCCATATGCAGCGGCCATGACCAATTGACTGGCAGTCCGCGAATATCTGTATATGTATATCACTAATCTGGCCAAAAACATTGGAGCCCCCCGAATGTCCAAAACCAATTTGCAATGCAGAAAAAACAGAAAACAGCCCAAAACAGAAGTAGCTGCGAAATCAGCCAACGCTGCGGTTTTTTCCAACCCGCTCTGCACTCGAAGCCCCCAGATAACAAAGTATCCGATTCCGATTCCGATTCCCCGAACCCAGAACGTTCCGTTTCATTCTGTAAATGGGATTTGCTGCGCAGATTTCAATTACATTTAAATTACCATTCCAGGCAGGCTTAAAATGCGGTTGGTCGGGTGGATGGGATGGTCGAATGCCGGCCAGTGGGCAATCGCAGCATAACTCAATTCGTTAATTAAATAATTTTAAATATTGCCAGCCATAACAGCCGAACATTCAGCAGCCGATTTCCCCCATTCACCATTCCCCATTCCACGTCACCTGGAAATTGCATTGAGATTTCAATTAGAATTCCATTTCGCTTTGCCAGCCCCAGCTAAATAAAAACGGGCAAATAACAAAAGTATTGGTCGGCAGCATTTTAGATGTTCTAGTCGAAATTCGAGCATTTCGGTATAATCATTTGAGCTAATTGGATTGCGGAGGCCGAGGAATGAGAGGGGGTCGTTCAAAACATCATTGTATCGAACATCGCAGGAGTATCGGCACAATAAATTGTTCTTTAACGGTGGAGTGGAATTTCAATCGACACACTTTAATTGAATATTTTTTCAAAAGAAGGTATGACAGGAAAAACGATAAGCTGTTTAAGGAAATTAAAATTTGTACACTTCATAACAAATAAATGATATATTTTACACTATTATCTAGATAATTTTTTTGTAAGGTAACAAAATTTAAAAAAAACTTTATTAAATTAAATATTAAATATAATTCATGGGTGTCACATTTCTTTAAGAATTTATCATTGTACAGGAAACTGCAAACATAAGAATTTGATTTTGTTCGTGTGGAAAACTCTAGAGTGGTGATTCCAATTGCTTTCAGGCGAATGACTTCCGTTGCAAAAATGGAATGCACTGGAAAAAAAATATTACCAATGGTTTTACAAATCAATAATTTCATTAGAAGTATTTAAAAGAATTCTTGTATCTCTTCTTCTCCCTTTTTCAATTGGAAAAGGATATTCAAGATGTATAGGATATTTTAAATACACAGAAAAAAAAAATGATATTAAATTGCACCAAAATCAACATTATTTAATGTTAATTTCCAACCGATATGATTTAATGCAGCACCAACATTTCGAAAATATCGAGTTGATATTTTCGAGAATATCAAGCATATATTTTTTTTTATGAATTCGATCTTATAATAGATTCATTTGAAACATGACATTTGAACTTTTTTGTCATCCAACTGGTATTTTTCATATAAATTTTTGTCATCCAACCGATATTTTTCATATTAATTTTTGTCATCAAAATGTTATTTATTCGTGTATATCAGTACCCTCCCAGTAAAACAAAATTATTATTTTATATTAAAACAATTTATTTCTAATCATTTCACATTTTTTGGAATAGGTATACATATGTATAGATGGGCTACATTGTGAAAAGAATAATAATTATAAATATTTGAATCATCCAGAAGCGGTCGTTGCGGTCCAAATCGCAGGCCTTCGGCTTCTTGCGGGCTCCTAAGGGAAACAAGTATTAATATGGTTCAAAGGTCAGGGTGATAATGAGTCATTCAACTTGCCCGCACTGGCCGACTCATCCTTCACTTAGACCAGGTTCAGTCCCAGGTCCAGGACATCGTGCACCAGCGGCCGATACGACAAGGCGCATCCCAGAGGTTCTCGCGCAGCTTCTTCTCCAGCTTGCTGACACCGGCTGATGGGCACATTGCCCAGGATCACAAACAGAGCGAATAGCGAGTCCACATTGGAGTCCGCGCTTCTATCTCCTCGTCGCGGGTGTTGGCCCGATTGATGGCGTAGTAGGAGAGCTGCTCGCTCTGCTGGTGATTCAGGACGAAGAAGTCATCCTCCAGGCTGATGAAGTTCACATACTGATCGTACACCCCGCGCAGGGCGGCGGCGGCCAGATTCTCGATTTTGTTGCGCATAATGGGAGCCAGGAAGTTCAAGTTCAAGGAGAAGTCCTGCTGAATCCTGTCCAGATTCTGGTCGGTGGGCAGGCAAAAGTATATGGCCGGCACATCGCGATCGGAGTGGAGTTGCCTGTTGGATGGGATAATGGGTATATATAAACTAGATCTCTGGAGGATCTCAGTGGATCTTACACATGCAGGGTAACGCCCAATTCGCGCAGCTCCTTGATGGAAATTATGGGCGATATTATGTCCTGGCCAACGCGATCGTAGATGAGGATCTTCCACACGGGCTCGGGGGCCAAGGCCTTCGGCTGCTGCGAGTTCTAATTGAGCATTTGCTTAATGGCATCTGGAATTGGATTGGCAGAAAAACCCATTAATTAAGCTGTCCCCACACACACATTCAGAACCGAAATGTCTTTAAATTGTGTGCTAACTCGACGGCAAAGTTAAAATCACCACCACTTTGTAATGTTTCGACTTAGCACTCAATAAGAAAACCAATTAATGTAATTTTATAATGCAAACTCACCTTATTCTCGATATTTTAACGTCGCAGAGTTCCAGCTGTTGGCTCGAGTTGCAGTGCTGCACAGTCTCACATTCACAGTGTTGTAAACTGTGGACCACTTTCGAACTAATTTCGAAACGATATATCGCGATAGGTTGACATTTAATATCATATATCATCAAACATATATGATTTTATGTAAATTATAAATATACATTTCTCATTTTCAAAAATTGATATGAAATAAGATAAAACCAATATTTATTCATTGTAGATCGATATGACAAAACTTGATCCTAAAAAAAGTCAAATTAACCAACAAATTTCAATTTGATATTTTGTCATTTTTTTTTCTGTGTAAATACAATATAATAAGATTACAAATATTATTTATATTCAGAAAACGTGAGCAACATTATCTAAGTTGCAGTGAGAAATTCGCAGGCTTAAACAAAAAAATCACTTTTTAATAAAGAATTTGATTATATTTTATTATTTGAGGGCGATACAAAGATTTGGCGGTAATATTATATTTTAATTCTATTACTATGATATTTCTTTAGTCTAAAACAGGTTAATGTTTCATCGGATAATCTTTTCATAATATTTTAAATATTCTTTAAAATTCAATGACTTTAAATATACATATTTTTCTATTTAACTAAAAGCATTTTGCGCTGCTGAGTGTATCTATGTCTCCATCTGCTCTGGCCTTCTTCCAGGTGACGACGACGATGCTGTCCGGCGATGCGGTGAATGCGACTGTCACCTACAATCAGATCAACGCGCAGCGGGCGCAGCTCCTGGCGGCGGTGGCAGCAGTGGGCGGTGGCTGCAGCAGCACCGTAATCTCGCCCAGCAGCAGCATCCTGGGCGGCCTTGGCAAGCCGCTTGGCATGGGAATGGGCGGGGGATTGGGCGGGGGAATGGGCATGGGCATGGGCATGGGCATGGGGCTGGGAATGGGTGGCACGGTCATCGGGTCGCCCACCTCGCTATCCTCGACGGCCACCTTGGCGGCCCACCTGCAGCCGGTGCACAGCAGCGGGGTGGGCACTCTGCCGCCGGGACTGGGAAGCGGCGGTGGTTACATCATGAACGCCTATGCCAGCGGACGGCTGCACCACCCACCGGGGGTTGGTGGCTCAACGGGTCACACGGCCACCCTGAACAGGCACCACCACCAGCAGCAGCAGCAGCACCACCTGCACCACCATCCCACGCACCACCAGCAGCCACCGCACCACTCCGGCTCGAGCCTCCTGATGGGCAGTGCCGGCAGTGTGATGGGCGTGGTGGGATCCACCACGACGGCCACCACGTCGTGCAACTCTTCGCAGGATCTGGACGACAACATCAACATAAATGCGATCAAGGACTGCCTGATGACGCAGCGAGTGCCCGAGAGCTGCGTCTAAATCGGCGGTTCGATATGGCGGATATATGTATTTATTGTGTAGGAATATAAATCTATGTCAGACGGAAGTGTAGCAGTTTTCACATTCATTTCAATTTCAAAAGCCTGATTTACTTTTGGATTTATTGCCACTACTCTATTTAAACTGTTTGAAGTTCCACATGGTTTTTAATTAACTCGTAATATATGACAAATTTATTGCTTAAAATAATTCAGTTAATTTAAATTCTAAATATTATCACATTTTTATAAATGTGAAAACTGAAACAGTTCCGTTTTCTTCTCGTTAAGGTGCTGTGCATATATAATCTAGACATTAGGCAACCGATCAGTAACTGAAAGAAAACCCGTCATATCTTCTGGTTCAATAGCATATCCCTTGTTATATCAACTAAAAGAGGAGGAAAAGAATTCAAAATCATGAGAACTTTTGGAAGATCTATTCATTGTTAAATTCGAAAAAGCTAATTCGAAACCTCTTCTCAATGCCCAGCATTTTTAAAGAATTGTAAAACCAGGAAACTTCTAACTGATATTATCAAGAAATAGTTTTAATTTCGGAAAAACAATGGAAAGATAAAGAACACTTTACAACACAGTTAAACCACACACTTTAATTTAAGGAAACTTCAAAAAGACTCAAACAATTTAGTAGCTAAATATTTTGTAGCTAAAATATTTCCACAAATGAAAGGTAAATATCATAGGAATACTTGTACATAAAATATATTCGTGGCATAAAGTATAGGTAAATTGTATAAAGAAAATACTAATCAGACCCTTTGTTGTTGTACATAATAAATTGATGATTGTAAATGTATCAAAGTTTATGTTTGAGATGCCGTCTTGATCGGCCAATGGTCCTGCTTAGAGCTAAAATAAATACTGAAGTTAAATGTTTAGAATGGAAAGCGTTAGACCTAAGCTAAGCTAGACGATAGAAAATGAAAGAGTTTAAACTGTGCTAGGCTAACAGAATTAAGCATAAATATCAATAAATATGTTTAGCTAAGTGGAAGGATATTGTGACAAAAACAAAATTGAGTATTTGGAATGTAAACAAAGGGCGAAAAGTAAATATAGATCAACTACGAAAAAACCAAACCCAAAAGAGTTAATTAATTATTGGGAGAACCTTTTGCGGTGCCAACTTATTTTGGTTTCGACATCTAATTTGGAAGTTGAAACCAACTTCGGTGGGTTTTCATTTTCATTTTAATTCTCGCTTTTGCTCCTTTTTGTGGAACACACTTTGGACACATGTCCGAAATCCTTTTTTTGGCCCCACTTGGCCATTTTAAATCGACACTGAAACTGGGATGTGCAGCCAGTTGCTGCGGTTCGCATGGCAACCACAATTCCCAACACCCGCAAGACAAACCGCAAGTGCCAAGCGAAAAAACTACTTAAAATTTCATATGCTCCCTGCCTCGGTCCCTTGTTTTTCCCGCTCCACTGGACTTGGCTCATTAGTAAATCAAATTTATACGAGAATGGTTTATCGGGCCCCCAAACACACCCACTCACCAACTGGAATGGTCAACCGAATGGAACGTGGAATCCTAGTTGAATTTCCTGTCAACTTTTATCGACAAGTTGAACACAAGACTAAGAAATTAAGCTGGTCATTTAATTATTTGGTGGACATTTAATAGTATCATTATTAAGCTGTAGACAGCTAATTAACGAATAATTATAGGGTAAGAAACTTAAGGTAAGATAATATACTTATTTGAAGCCCTTATTAATAATGAAGGGACATTCTCTATACCAATATTAAGCAATTTATTTATTCCGGTAAGTAATTCAAGTATCTTTTGAATTTCCACTCATGTGCCCTTTGAACAATCCAAATATTTCGTATTACATTCTACTAGTATTTCATTGGTATTTGCTTTCATGTCATCGTCTAATAGATATCTCTTCACACGTGTCAGAAATTACCCAGACACAACAATAATAATAACAGGGGCAAGGAAGGAATAGAGCCAAGAAAAGAAAAACCATGCCCGAGGTCAGAAAATGTAAATAAATGGATTGCCCCCCGTGGTAGAAAAAGAAAAGAAAGAAAGCCTTTAATAGAAAAGGCCAAGGAAAAAATTGGAAGAAAATTATGCGCGTGATTTATGCTTTTGTTGTTCTCGACCAGCCACACTTATTGATTTTTCCGCCCCCAACTATGTGTGAAAATTAAATTCCCGTTTACAGTTTTCCCTCCATTAGCGATTAGCACCACGCCCCAGAGTTTCAGAGTTTCAGAGCTTCGGAGCTTCATTTTCCCGCAACCAAAGGCGACCAGAGAATTGAATTGAAGGGCATTGTGTAAATCAGCGGCTCAATAAAATCTAATAGCCCCGGCAGATTGCGGCTCGGCACGCACCGCACCAAGGCAACAAAAAAGGATGAAGGGGTGGGGGAGGAGGTCCTTCAGGGGGTGGCAAACATAAATTACCAGACGGGACAAAGCTCGTCCTTGACAGTGGCTAAATTTTGATAGGCATCATAATAAATTGGCAAGAGTGACAGACTGACGTCAGTGATCCGAAAAGCTGGAACCCGTTAAGAATTTTCTTAGCTGATTGACTTAAAAAGTTTGCTGCAAAATAATAGGGGTAAATGGGTTAATCTGGTCTGTAAATAGCTGTCATTAGATCGTCACAATCAGAGCTTAATTATTATAATTATTGTTTAATATTGATACCATTCGATCAACTCTCGTTTTTACAATTTAACCAATTAAGTCCCGTTTTCTCGTCCGTCTGTTAAATTTAAAGGAAGGTTTAAACAATGATTTCCAATACGATTTCAAGGTTTTAAACCTACTTTAAATTTAAACGGACGAGAAAACGGCCCTAAATATATGATTTTTATGTGTTAAAAATATTTTAACTCATTTATTAAGGAACACAATCTTTTATTATTTAAGTAATTTTAGTAATTCTTAAATTTGAATTATATCTAATGGAAATATTTGTATCCATTTTAATACTGTTCTTTAAAATAGAGTGATATTATTTTGAGTTGAAAATGTTTTCTTATGTTACTTATCAAAACATTGATTAAAAAAACTCAATTAATTTCTCTTTTCTTATATTTTCTCTTTTCTAATATTTTCTTATATTCTTATAGGAACAATTGATATAACACGTTTTTTAAGAACAGTTTTTCCAATTCAAGAACAATGTGTTTGGATTTTTCTTCCCTCTAAAATGGAATCTAATTTTAACCGATTATAAATAATTATTCCAAGATGATATAAGCGCTACCTTTAATAATATGTTTATAATGTTTATAAGGTCGTTATCTAATCTGTTTTGAGTACCAGCGAGTAAGTATGAAAAAGTAAATTCACCATATTGACTGGCGGAAATACTGGTAATCCCCCAGCTCCCCACCGGATGCTTTCTTTGTTCATTATCGAACTTTCCGACGTTATAGCGTTATAACACTTGCAGGACCAAAGCCCAAGCCACCGGCAGGGTATTACCACAGGGAAGCCGCTTTGGCAAATTAACTAATGACCCCATGTCGGGGGAGGGCTAAGAACGGAATCGAAGTTCTGAACGGGATGGTTTGGAGGGGGGAGGGGGTTTTGCCGGATTGTTGCCGGGACTCGTCGGCGAGGGGCGTTTGTTTAATTGTCGTGCGACCCGCTTTTTGCTCCGTTTTAATGAGTCAATTTAAATTCCGATTTCGATTACGGGTAAAGCGTTTTTCGTTTTTCGAGCAGCTGAGGCCAAATCGATGTTCATTAGCAGAAGGCAAGCCACGCCTTCTTTATTTTTTGCCCTCTGACCTCTTTGTTCCCGGGCATTGTCAACGCAATTAGCGGCGCGAACGAGACGGAAGTTTTAAAGTTAATATTGGTTTTTGTTTTTAGCATTCAAATGACTTCGCACGTCGCTGGGCTCTTTGGAAAATGGAAAAGGTGGCTGCGGATTGAAACATATTTCGCGAATAGCGATTCGAGTACGGCGATCCCTCGGGCGAAGGTCAAATATCCATAATTGAAGCATTTGGCATTTATTATAATTTTTAGTGGTTTTTAATTAAAAACCAACCGCACTTTTTGTTAGCCATAGCTAAATTAATGAGCAAGAACGCGTAAAAGTACGCAACTTTTTGTTTTTTTTTTGTGAGCTGGCAGTTTTAATTAAAACATCAGGGTTTTATTATTTGATTTATCGCCCCGTCTGACAGGCCGCAATAATCGCCGTAAACAAATGCATATGTAATTGCATATTTGAACTCAATTAACCCGTGACTCGACCGCACAAATTTTGCAAATTTGTCAACCCAATCGCAGTGGGTGGTTTTGGACCTCCATGGGGTCATAAATCTCGGCCTACACTTTCAACTTGACCCCAAAGCGAAGTCGACTCGATGTCGTTGGAAACGCAGCGCTGCATGAAATGAAATTTAGCGCAACGGCCTCCTTCCATATGCTTTTTTTTTGTTTTCCGAGCTGAGTTTTTCGGCTGCTTCTATTTTTTATACCGTTCTTTTTCGCTTTTCCGTGCGTCGCTCAACGCAACAATTTATGGCTAAGCGCTCGTGTTTGGCCCAAAAGTATATACACATATATATGAAGGAAACCAGTTACATAGAAACACGTCGATAAATTACAGTCGCCCCGAGAGGCCTCGGTCTCGCCGACCTAGCCGAGTTGATCTAATGGCAGCCGAGCCAAATCGTTATATAACTGCGAAAAAGGGAAATTCTTAAAAAAAAATTATCTCGAAACCAAATGCTCTGGCTTGAAACAGGTGCTTTTCCACCGATTTTACTAAAAAAATGCTATCGTTTTTAGTGAAGCCACACTTTTATTTGCATTTAATTATTTTCATAACAACTATTATGGTTTTTTGTATTAATCAGTTATTATTTTGTTTACAAAAAAGTAAAGCAAACACTATTAAAGACTTGCTGTTACACTCTTGTAAATGTATTTTTGCGTTACTCTCACTAAAGCATAAAATAATCGATTTTTGACATTATCGATATTTTCGATATCGATAATTTCAAAAAAATCTTATCAATATTTTCGATAATTTCAACTACTGTTTTCGATAATTTAACAAAATTGTATCGATATTTTCAATAATTTCAGATTTTTTGATATTTTTGATAATTTAAACAAATCTTATCGATAATATCGATGTTTTTAAGAAAAATAATGGAAAATTTTAAACAAATAATTAAATTTCTTCTTTTTATTAATATTACTTCCAGAAAATATGTGTTCAAAATTATTCTTAATTTTTACACTCTACCAAAAAAAGTTAAATAATTATATAGAAAAAAGTTCTATAATAACTCAAGCAAACACTCTCGAAAAACACATATACCTCAATTTGTTTAAATGGGCTGTGAAAATAATCACGCAAGCAACAAGAAAAATAAATTTAAATTCTGTGTCAACATGCGGCATGGTGAGATGTTGCCAAGTCGTCTCCCCCTAACAATTTATGCAAAATAAAAAAAAAATCAACAGAAAAAAAGGAGTGAAGGGAAAACAAATATACCAACGCAATAACATGGGGGGTGTGGGCAACTTGTGCGTGGGCTCGTGTATGTGTTAATTAAAATGCCTTAATTAAAATAATTTTCAAATATTTTGCAAGCTGAAAAAGTTTCAACGCACACACACACACACAGCGATGGAGTGATGCAAATATTAACGATTCGGAGTGCCAGAAGTGGAAGCTACAAATTTTTTCCCTCCTTTCCATTGAGTGGCGCACAGATTGACAACCATGACAGGAGCAACTGCCTCCTTTTCTCCTCCTCTCGTTCGGGGAGAGATGCGCCCCCGAACGTATTAAAAACTTTACAATTTGTGCAGTGTAGTCAAGTTTAATTTTTTGGTTGAGTTCATGCGAAAATTGCAAAAATCATATTCCAACTGTTTGGCAAGCCATCAAAGGTATGGACGATCCGCATCGGCAGGGGACGGGGATTGGATGGCCTAGGAGACTGGGGGTCCGAAACTAAAACCTGCAAAGGATAGTTTCGCAGGATGGATAACTTTTGAATGGAAATGCAGTTGGCAAGGGGCCTTAGCAACATGTGTTTGTCCATTCAGCACAAATCGATTCCGGGGCAGCTATTTGCTTGGCAAATTGAAAAAGAAAATTTCCATAAACCTTGATTTCCGTCGCACAACCGGCTTACGAAAGGTTGACAATTGTCCCTGTGCCTTATTATTATCCTTGAGCTTTCTTTTTTTCCCTACTTATCTGTGCCGTTCTTTTTGTGAGGTTCCTTTTCTGCGGTAGCTGCCACTTTTTAATGTCTTATCTACGTGGACTGTTTGTCGAAAATGGAGCTACAAATTTAACCCAAAACACACGCGCCACACATAAAAAGCAAGCGGCGAAACGAAACGAAATAAGGAAAGGCAGGAAAAAATTGTGTTGAACTGTAAAGAGCGGAGTATGCCGCACACTAACCCGTTCTTGCCCCCCCTCCCCTTCTTTAGTCCTGTGGGGAAACCCAACCCCCTCTGGCAGGAGAAGAAGTCATAATTATGCCCGGCCCATCGCGCAATGAACGCGGCACGCAAAACATTTTTCGTAATTATCTCTCTAAAACCAGAAAAAAAGCACAATGAAAAGTACGCGAACAAACACTAAATAAAAAAGAATGCACGGGGCGGTGAAAGTCTCGTTGAGCGAACTTCAATGCTCTACTCGATATGGGAAACTTCTACAACCAATTTAAAAAACAAGAAACAATTTGCGGGTATTTAATGATAAAATAAATTGGTTAATTATCCCACCTTTTTAGAAAAACATAATATTTAGAACTTGGAAAAATTATTAACTAATAGGACAATTTTAAACCCATCCACTCAAAAAAATTAAACTCTAAAATATCTTTTAGTGCTTACTAAAATTTTACAAAGTCAAAACAAGTTCTAAAAAAACTTCTCCAAACCCGCAGAAGAGTATCAGGCTTTGACTTTCGTTGGGAAGGGTAAAATAAAATTACCGCATCACAGCACGTGAAGCCAAGGATAAGAAAAAAGGAAAGGAAAAGGTACACGAGCTGAAATAAAGAAACTTAACAGCTATAAGCACAATTCGGTGTCTTTGTTTCAAGGGTATATCACTTAATTATTACTGTGTTTACGTTCTATGTCTAAGTTTCTTTGTTGCAAAGTATTTTCTATTCAATTGAAACTTTACAACATTCTCTTAAATTATAAACACAAAATACAGTAAAAATGGTCGACGCAAAGGCGTTTTACTTTTTGTGTGAATTATTTATTTTGTATTATTTATTTAAATATTTTTATTTGTGAAAAATATTACTTTCAACTATTTATTTTAGTTTATGTCATTGTATTTTATTTTGAGCTTTATTAATGTGTTTATTTTTCTGTCTATTTTAATTAAATAAATGTTATAAAAATAGTAAAAAAGTAAATACTTTCAAGAAGATAAATATAAATATTTATTCGGCTTAGAAAAAATGTTGTTTAGTTTTATAGTTACATTTATTTATTTATTATTGGTTCTAATGGAAAAAATATTCAAAAAAGAAGAAAAAATCGCAAATAATTCAGTGGTAAATCAATCAATATACCAGACAAGATGCATCTACAAATCCTCGACGCATTCTTAAAGAGCTGTCCAGTCGCAGGCGTGAACTTACTTCCCTGGGAGGCCAACACTTCTTGCTGCAAAGATATGTGGGCCAAGAGTCGCGTCGGGGGCACGAGAACCCAAATTCGAGCCGGGAAAGGATGAACAAGAACCTTCGCAGCCACACGACGGGTGGGCGTGTCGCTCATGCCAAATATCCTTGGTGCTAAGCTCGCGTGTGTGTGAGTGTGTGTGTGTGTGAGGGAAAAGTTATTGTTGGTAATATCAACACTAAAAGTGTTTATGATATGAAAAATGTCGACAGCAACTGCAGAATAGATATGCTCCGGGTGGAAAAGGATGAGCAGAGATGTGTGTGTGCCTGTAGTTTTTATCGCTGCTGCTGACTTTGATGAAAAATATGATTATGTCCTTTATGCGAATGCCTTGCAGTAAAAATAATAATAACACCGAGATACATTCCCGCCTCGTTGTGGCATTTCCACCGAGAGATATCCCTTCCCTTCCCTTACTGTTGTTTATTTTCCTTTTTTCTTTTTGGCAACAACATTTTTCATGACTTTGTTCGGCTTCCTTTGACTTTATTGGCTGCTCTGCCCGTCCAAGCTTTTGCCTGCCGGGCAAAAACACTGGCATTGGCGATTTTCCCAAGCATTCCCTCGTTGGCTGGCTTGTCATATGTTTGCTTTATTATGGACAACGCGAAGCTGTAAGCAACACTGGCCATAACAATAACAGAAGGCAACAAGCCACCAACTACTATACAAACCCCTACAAAACCCACCAGAAAATGCAGTCAAACGCTTGTGACCCATAAAGTGACAAAGTTGCAAGTGGCTCTGCTCCGGAGAATTGACAGCGATGCCACGCCCAGAAATCCGGCAAAAAGTTACGCCCCCTTATATAAAACGCTCGTTTTCACTTAGATGCGATTAGTAATGGTGGGGGGAAATCCCCTAAAAGGATGACTTTAAGTAAAGTCGAGTTATCTGTGATCCCCAAAAATAATAATACAACTTTTTATATATTGCTATTCACAGGTAAATATAAATTTCATAATGTAAAATAAATATTGACAATTTTATATTTCTCTTAAAAAATTCCATAAAATAACTAAGGAGTAGAAAACAAAATAAATTCAGCTCCAAACTGCTTAATTTGGAAGCGTTTTGAAACAAGTTTATTGAACATTTTTAAACTGAAACGGGTTAGAAAAAATGTATGCGATATTTTATCAAAACGATTATTATTTTCGACCAATTTTTCAAAACTTTTACAATTTGTAGTGTTTGAGAAAAACTTTGAGTATTGTTTCCTTTATAAATTAAAGTTGTAAGAAAATACATATAGAACCTTGTCGCAAATTGAAATAATTATTATCTATCTTAAAGCGTACCACACCCACACTTAATTATTATCGAGTGATTCGGACAGAGGGAACCAAAAACAAAACCAAATTCTTAAGCAAAACAGGAAACCCCAAGGAGCCCTGTCTCCACATGATTTACTCAATATAATTCTGTTCCTGCGATGGTTAATTTATGGGGGGGCGGTAACTGCAGGAATTCCACCACCCAAGCCCACTTAATGTCGCTGGAATGTAATAAAAATCCAAGTCGATGGATAAAGGAGGATGAACGAGGGGAGCCAAACAAATGTCCCCTTAAATATTTAGTTGATTTAATTATGTGGACACACTCTGTTTGTGTGTGTGTGTGAGTGGTGGGTGGAGGGTGGTAATGTGAGAGAAAAATGGGAGGGGGAGGGAAAACCATTAAATCAACTCAAACTGCGTCAGCTGAATTTACGAGCCCCCAAGTTTTTGGCTCTCTTTTAATTGTTCTTTTCGGTTATCTGTTGCTTATTTATTACGAATGCCATATGCCATATATGACATAACAGCCTTGAAGAAGAAGAAGAAGAAGAAGACCCCCCCCAACACACACACACACTCTCACACACAGAGGATGATGGTTTTGCTTTGTGGTCATTTTTTGGTAAATTAATTAAACAAATAAAATAATATGTCAGCAGCAGCAAAAAGCAATAAATACTAATTTGCCTGTTTCAACACAAATGTCATCTTTGTGTTGAGATAAATAAGGCAGAGGGAGCCCACAGGAAACGGAAACACACACACTTATACACACACACACTTATAGCACCCCGTATAAATGTTGTTGTCCTTGTGGCTGCCCGAATTCCTCGGCATTTGTTGCCAAGGATTCCAGCTGCTCGCAAATGCGGTTGGCCAGGACTCATGGGTTAAGTGGATGGGATGGTAAGGGATGCTATAGGATGGTGGATCCTTGGTTCGGCGGTTGGCTAGACAACTTATCGCTGACGTTTGTTTGAATTTTCTCCATTCAATTAATGTACTTTTGTCTCATTTAATGGGAAAAAGGAACTTTAAAACAACTCTACCACTTATGCACACTCCATCTTAAATTGAAAACCCAAAATGTTTCATAATTGGGATTAGATGAAAATTGAATTTGCTGCCTTGATGTAAATATTTAATCGCAAATTCGAGAACAATTTCCCTCGCGGGATAATGAAATGATACCATTGTACGATTATTATTTAATACTAAAATGTTTTGTGTTCTCTGCACATCCTGGAGCATCTGTTGAATAATTTCTTTGGATTTAATCCGCATTAAAGAACGGTTATGTTTTGCGAATGGCCAGCAATAATTGTTATTCTCCTTGTACGAACATCTCCTTTTGTTTTCCAACCCCCCGGGAGCTTCGGCTTGTTAGCAATTCTACGACTGCCGGTTTGTTTGGTTTCGGATTCAATTCACTTTTTGTTTCTATTAATGATACACATTCAGACATAGAGACCTACAGACAGTCGGAGAAATTCAGTGGCTGTGAAGGACATTTGGCAGCGTTTTTGGGTTTGTCGTCGCTGGATTTATTTCACGGCACATTTAATTCCAGCACGCGCCTGCCAACGAGAGAAAATGGCAGTGGAATATCCCCCAAAAAACACAACGTTGACAACGATGACGGGGAGGGGAACAAATCGACGACAGGCATTTGGATAAACAATACCGTCAGAGGCAGTAATTTGTTTAATTTTAAGTAGCCCTCGGGTAAAAACTATTCCCACTGCCCAGTGGGTCAAAGTAATAGCCATCGGTTTCCCAATTCCCCAGCTCACTTATCAAGTGCCCGGAGAGCTTCTGCTGCTCCTCCGCTGTGGTCATAAAAATCAAAAGAGCATAAAAATACATTTGATAACAGTGACGACTTCTGTTTTTGGTGTTTAGTTCCCCGGAATCCCCCAAATCCTCGATGGTAACTCCCCCGTGGCCCTCGGCTTATTTGCCTAAAGTGCTCATTTCAATGTCGCCCAGTGTCAAGCCAAGATGTGGGCAGCATTCACATCGGACCGAGAAACCAAAAGGCCGTGGCAGTTTGGGGGCTCAGGAAATTGGCAATGCCAAAGCCAAAACGAAAAAAAAAAGAATGGGAAAAACGGGGAGCCAAAAAAACAGAGGGGAATACGAAGCGAAACAGAGCGACAGGCAGCGTCCAAAAGTGAATTAAAATAAATTTGCTAGCGGGGATTTGGGGATTTGTTGTGCTGCGCATTTTTAGCAGGCGGCTACCAAGGACACGACTAACGCATTCCCGCTCCCATTCGCAGGGCTGCACAATCGTATTGGTATCCTATCAAGGATTTCTAATATTATATCGACCATATAGAAATATTTAATTGGGATTAGGAAAGCGGCAACCTCAAAAACGGAACTTAAAACATGTTAAGTATATTATAACAAATTGATAATATACATTTCATATTATTTTACTTATTTTAGAAGTTGTTTAAAGTTTTGTTAATCCAACGGTTTTTTCTTTATGATTTTTAAAACATTTTACAAAATTATCTTTTATAATTTTTAAATAAAATATACGTCACATTATTTTCTAATAATTCCTAGATAGGAATGTTATTAAATTATTACATTTAAACTGCAATTAAATTTATTTCTTTATGATTTTGTAAACCTTTTTAAATAATTTTCTTTTATATTTTTAAAATAAAATATGCGTGACATTATTTCCTAATAATTCCTATATAGGAATGTTATCAAACTATCATATTTAAACTTTAATAAAATTGGTATAATTTAGAAAGCAAGTTTAAGAATTCATATAAAACAAAAAATACACACATAATTATTATTATCTTATATTTTCACTTCTATTCTTAATTCGATAGCATTTTTTTGCTCAGCCCTGAACTGCGTTCCTCTTTACTCGCCCCCATTGATGGACTTATAAAATATAATAAAAATTTTCTGGAGGAATTGGCCATGTTTTTCCTTGCCCGCAGCTATTATCTCTTCTTGAGACGGCGGCTAAGGAGACTGCCCCTTGAGCCTTGACTTCTCCGGCTTTTTTCCTGGGCCTTGACTTCGCCTTCGACTTCGGTTTGTCCAGTGATGCATATAAGCAGGCGGCATTTATATAATTGTTATATCAAATATTCGACAGTGCCGAGAACACTTTAAACGCTCAAAAGGCCATCAAATTTATGGCTTTAAAATTAGACCAAACGGTGGCCTAGGGAAAACACAGGGGGGAAACATGGGGCAAGGATTTGGAAGTGTTGGACAGGATTAGCGGGTGCAGAAGGTCCTTCTGCGGTTCTGGCGACGTCTGTCGGTTTTGTTGGGTGAGTTTCTGTTTCCGGGAATCCCCGCTGCGTTTGTAATGACGACGCGGCCTGTTGGAGTTTACTAATTCTTGTCCCGCTTTTGAAAACTTTACAATTAGATTTTCGCCCCGCCTCACAGTTGGTAGGCAGTTTTTGGGGCCTTGATTTATTGACAGACCGGCCAGTCGCGAGGAAAACTCCTTGTGGGTATCCCGTGGTCAGCCCATAAATCAACGAAATGTACGTAATATGTTGTCGTCTTCGCTTTAAGTAAATTTCATCTTTAAATTGAGGCCCTAAATTTCGGTTTCCAAAGTACCAGTTTTTGGGCAACGGGTCTAGCCTAATGATTACGGCATAATCCAATTTTCATTACATTTACATCAATCTGGAATGATAAATGAAAAATGCAAATAATGAGACTAAATCCGGGTTTCTTTTCGGGTAACCCTTTTTTTCGCCGACCGCTGACATTTTATACAATTCCTTTTTTCCGGGTTGGTCATATACCATTTTTTTGTGGAGTATATACTCTTTCAATTGTGGTGTATATATTAATATTTAAACCATTTTTAGTTGATTAATTTTGTTTTAATTCGTTATTGTTATAAAATATAATGCAAGTCTTTAGTAAAATAATAAACAAAAATATTATTTAAAATAAAACTAATATTTTTTGTATATTACAAAATATATTTATTTTTTTGTAAATATGTTATATAATGCAAGTGTATAGAAAAATCATAAAAAAAATATTCTGTAATTTAAAGCTTATATTTTTTGTATATTACAGAATATATTTATTTTTTTGTAAATATATTATAGGCATATATTTACGCACTTAAGTTAGTGTGAGCGAGTTTCCCTCTACTCCCTCTACTCCCTTTGCCTTTTTTCTTTTCTAGCATTTGCATAATTTTCTGCAGATTAAACTACAATTTATCATAATTTTTTCATGAGTGAATTGTTGCCTTGCGCCCGACTGCTCAAAGTGATTTTTAATAGCCGACGGGCGACATTTTTCCAGCTCAAGTTTCACATTTACATCATTTGTTTGATGGGAAACGGGCTTTAAGAAATTTTCGGTTAGAATTCTCTGCCCAGTCAGCGAAAGGAGACAGCCAAGCGAGGAAGTGAGTACATCAAAGGCGGCAATAAATCCAGGGAAACTGCGAGTGCAATGTACATGTGTAGGGGCGGATCGGTGGAGGGGGGATGGGGGAGGGCGAAGGATAACTTGACCAAACGAAGCACACAGACACACATGCCAATGGGAAATGGGAAAGGGGAAATGGGAGGTGGCAAAAGGGGGTGTTGTATATACATAAATCCAACTTGGCATTGGGCTAGCAACTTTTGAGTGAAGTCAACACATTTTCACACACAATAAATTTTTGCCAACGTTTGCAGGAATCAGCGGAAGACGCTGCTGTCCGGAAGGCGTTGCCATTTCGGGGCGTGGTCAGTGTGCTGGTTTGCCTATTGATTTTTCGGCTCCACAACGAGTTAAAGCTCATAGCCATAGACAATCTGGGCACACATGGCGTATGCGCAATATTGGAAACTACGAGGCAAGGCCAACGAATCGAGCATTTCCCAGGACCAACGACCACGCGACAACCTTGAGACGAAAATTGTCTAAGTATAGTGTCCAAAGTTTCCGTTGAAAGATTTATGGGGGAAGTGGCAGCAACAGTCTCTCACACTCACTAACGCTCACAAAGCGTTAATCCAAGTCAATTAGTTTCTTTGTTGTTTTCGACAGCGCCTAAAATGTTCGCCACTTAACTTTATGGAAAAGTTGAAAACTTGCACAATGCCAACAACAAACACTATATAGACGACAACAACAATGACCTTTGCATCTACTGTTTTGGGGGGCTTAAAACTAAATTAAAACTGGGGAGCCGGCGAAGGTCAAAGTTGTGACAGCCTCTCGAACTTGCCTTTAATTTATGACTTCACCTCTCATTACGCAGCGATGCTGGAAAAAAAAACCCAAAAAAAAAGGAGAAAAGTTTTCAGCAACCTGTTGTGGATTTTAAATTAAAAGCGTAAATGAAAAACGTAATTCGAGGATGGGTTTAGAAATTGTTGTCATTCAGAAAGCAAAAAGGTTGTCGCATTTATAAACTAAGTTAAGATAACCCTGATACAAACAATGCAATAGTAAATCATAATATTTATTATAATTAGATTGCATGATTTAATTTGAAAATATTTAAATTAAGGTCTAATATATTAGATTCGTTGTCAATCATATTTACATTAAATATTTTACGTCATTAAAAAAAAGAATTTTATATATGAATCAAAGTTAAAATTATTTAAATTAATCATAAATGTTAAATGTAATATTTTATCGAAAAATATGCCAATTTAATATGAAATGTTTGGATGTACTACGTTTTTTTATCAGTGAAAAAAACAGTAATGTACACAATATTTTATCTACATATATTGGTTATTTTAGTTAAGGTATTTTCCTAATATTAGCTTTCAAGTTTTAGTTTAATATTTAATTTAAAATTTTTAAACTTGTTCTGCAATTAAAAGTTTTTATGTAAAAAATCGATTTCCGTAAATAAAGTGTATTTTGTTCAACCGAGAACATATGCCATTATTTGATAATGTCTCTATAAATACTCAAAAAAAGTGTGGCATATATTTCCGCATTTTTCATTTGGCAGTACTGAAGCAGAAACCCTAAAACGCTGATGTCTTATTTGCTCCACGCCCAATTCCCCGACCAAACCCTTTTTTCAGATGCCAAGCCCACTCGCCTGATTTGCTGCCATTGAATTGAATGATTTTGTTTTTCAATTTATTGGGATTTTCTTGAAGGCCATCACCACAGCGAAAGGCGGGGGAAATGCGGAAGTTGCCAAGCGGCCTGGGTTGCCATCAAAACATATAAAGCATTTTTATTATAAAACGGGTAAGGGCCACACGCACGATATTATCAGAATTGATTTATTTGCCTGCCTGCTGGCCCATCTCCACTGGTAATGTTTGAAAGGATATCTGGGGCCAAAAGCCTTTGATTTCCTAACCGGGCTTACGCTCAATTTGCTGGTCACAACACGTTTCAACTCTTTGGAGTTTTTATTCTCCTCGCCTCGAAGCATAAAATATTTATTTCTTCAAATTGTTTTCGCACGAATTTTATTTAATTAAAATGCCGCGTTGTTTTTGGACGCCCATAAAGGTGAGAATGGGGCCGTAATCCTAAATGTACACCAACAAAAACCTAAATTTTTTATTTTAATGGCTGTACAAGTGGCGCATTCATCCTGAAAATCCGTTTCTACTCAGTAATTAAAGTCTCTATAATTTCTGTAGTAAATTCGTAACACGTGCATTTGCTAAACTAAAATAGAAAGTTTAAAACAAAATTTAAAATTGAGTAAAAAGTATTGAAGTTAAAACAAAAAGGAAAAAATAAGGAAAATTTGTGAAAATTTGATTTTAATTTGATAAAACATATTAGATTGCATGATTTAATTTGAAAATATTTAAATTAAGGTCGAATATATAAGATTCGTTGTTAATGATATTTAATTTAAACGTTTTACGTCATTAAAAAAATGTCATATTTAAATCAAAGCTTAAATTATTTAAATTAACTATAAATTTTCCAATTAGTTTTGCAACTTTTTTGAACATACTTGTACTATTTCGATGCATTCACATTTTTCGCAGTGCACCTATTTCTGAACACACTTCAAATATTATTTCTTAAATGTGTGTTTCCTTTTATTATTTTAAAAACCGCAAAGCTGATAAACGCCGGGAGCTGGGTGTTGGTTTTTTGGCTTTGTTGGTTTGTCTGACTGGTTATTAAAAATGGGGAAAAAAGCGCAACAGCGGAATAAAAACAAACCCAAAAAACAAAAAACAAACAGCCAAGCGAAAGGCGTCGCATCCATAAATCCCGCCAGCATTTCACATTTCACATGTGTATAGGTTTTTTATTGCCCCGGGTGCTGTGTTGGCCAAAAGGCAAGCGCTTCGCGCTTTCAAACCAGAAAAAAATAATATAGGGGGTCGAAAGGGGAGATATATGTATAAGGAGGAGAAGCGAACTGGCAGCGGGCTTTGCGCTTAAGTCTAATGCGAAAAGTTGTGAATAGGCTCAGTAGGAAATCCTATTTTATGGCGCAAAGTTACTGCAGTCATAAAAACGTTGGGTTATGCGAGCGGCTCGCTGAATATGGAGTAAGAGGTAAATTTTGACGGAGGACGGGGCGGCCAGATCCTTCAACTCGTTTCACTTTGACATCTTCATCGCTTTGTTTGCTGGCCAAATATTTGGATTGGTCCTTGCTTTGAAAATCATATGTATTTATTTTTATGGGATTTTTAATAGTGCCTAAAGATTTTCGAGAAGTACAATTGCAATTTTGTTGTGTATATTTATACCTATCGAAATGTAAAAGACATTTTTCAAATCGGAACATTCATTAAAAAGTTATACGCAATCAAAAATATTTTATATATCCATCTCCCTCGCACTCCCTTTGGCTGAGTTACGATTATTAGATAGTGGGGACACCAACCCGACTATAGCGTTCTCTCTTGTTTTTATGTAATTTTTAATAATACCTAAGTAAAATATATCATTTATTATGGAGTCTAAGAGCTTCACTTCCTTGCTAATTTTATTTTATAAAATGCTTAGTAATTTATTCACTCTCTGTTGCCACAAAAATTCATTGCCAGATTCCAATCCGAAAACGAAATAAATGGCTCTGCCCGTAATGACAGGCGACAGGGCATCATTAGCCAAAAACACTTTGCCTATCAAGTGTGATAAATGCCGAGAGCAACTGCCGTCAGCATTTGCTGCCAAATTGAGCATAATTTTTTGAAGGCTACTTTTGTGTTTGTTATTGCTTCCCCCGAAAAATATCACCCTCGCCTCGATTCAATGCAGCGTTTCTAAGTCGCTTTGTAAACAGGCCGCAAATTAATTGATTGTACATCATTTATTAGGCACGCTTTCGCAGCCATCGAACTGTTTTGGCAGTGTCGTGCAAACAGCATTAGAAATATTGCGCATACGCCCTGCAAACCCAACCGGGGGACATAAAATCACAGCGCAATTGCTATGCAAAATACACGTAAATATAATTTACTTTATTTTGTGGGGCTTCATTGCGTTTTTACCCCGCCACTCGAGTTTTCAGTGCGAATGAACGAGCAGAAATGTCAAACGACAAAAGCGAATTTCGCACACATTTTTATGGTCCCCTTTCCCGAGAGTCGAGAATTGTGCGAGGCGTCGGCGAAGCTTTTCAGTATTTCAAATCTAATTTATGACATTGAATCAATTTTCCCAATCTCTCTGCTTGTGTGTGTGTTCGTGTGTTTGTGTGTCTGTGCTTGAGTGTGTGTTTGCTCTGCGGTCAGCGACGATTTTTCATATTTTCCAGCACTTTTTTTGCGCTCCTTCGGGCTTGCCTTTGATGTCTGGCCTCGATACCGGGAAAACACGAGCAGAGGAATCGAACCCAAGCCGCCGGAGCCAACTTTCTGTTTCCGTAGTTTTCCTCGACTCACTTCCGCCATTCACCGTCCTCCGTCCACCGTCCTCTGTCCAGCAAATGCCAAATTGAAAATTGATGAATGCCTCTGATTGAATTTGATAGGTGCCAAGCACTCAGTGCGGCTATTAATCTCCGCCTAACGTATGATGTGCCAAGGCGCAGGGTCCAAGGGTCCAAAAAGATAGCCGAGTGCTTTTAATTCCCTGCAAAGTGTCTTAAATTTCTTTTTTATTTATAGTACAAAAGGATTTTTTTATAGGAGAAAACCTCCAATTTTCAGTATTGAAGATATAGAACAAACATAAATCTTTCTTTATCTTTATTAATTTTTATATAGCCAACAGATTAATCTTTATTTGGCTATTAAGTAAGAAAAAGTAATTGAATATTATAAATATTTATTATATATTTTTATATTATATTTATATTTATATATATTTATTCTTTGAATGATAAATTTAGAAATTTTTTTATTAAATTTTAACAATTATTTTCTTAGCAAACAAAAAACAGAATCTATTGACAAATTAACGTATTTGAAAAGGAAAGAATCTTAGTTTGAATTTTGATTTAAGGTTTCTTATTTATTTGTAAGTATAAATATTTTTTTAACAGCAAATATTAGGCAAAATAATTTAAATTAAATTTCAGTCAGAGTGTTTTTAAAATAGTCTACATTTCTATGACCCATCATTCCGCTTTCATCACTTATGGACGTTCTGGTATCCCGGCTTTGTCTGTTATTGCTGTGCGAATTTATGGCCTACAGATTGGCTGTCTACACAGCCTCTATTCACGCCCCGAAAATTCGCGTTCTCCGCGGAGCTTCAATATTGGCATTAGCTTTCATCCTCAAACCCATCTATTTGCCATTTACCCATCACCATCGTCACCATCACTCCCCAGATGCAATTAAACATGTTGAGCACGTCAGGTTTCAATGAAATCGATGCGACCGCGACAGTCACGTGCCTGAGATATTGAAAATTCAATCGTTGCCATTAATGCGCACAAATCTTGACTTTTTGGTGGAGAACATCAATGCGATAATGGCACTCAGACTTCAGGTGCTGTGCTCATTTTTTGAGAAGGGCCAAGGCGGGCGGAAAGGCGGAAAAGCGGAAGTGCGGAAGCGCTTTGAATTTTTCAACATTTCCGCTTATTATTTTACGTGTCGGATTTGCGTGTCACGCAGCATCGTGCACTGGAGCAGCGAGGCAGTAAGTAGATAGCGAAATGGGAACCTGATTCCGAACCTCAGCCCACCCGTGTTTATGCAAATTAAAATATGTGCAATCAAATAGAATAACATGTTAACCGAGTTATTTGCATATTACGACAGTTGCAAAAATTGTTTTCCGCATTTACGATTTATGGTTTAGCAGCCAATTTACAATAAAAGTTTATTAGCAGACAGAATGGCTCTACTGGTCATTAAGTCGGAAATTTCCATGAAACATTTTAACAAAAAGTGCCTGCTCTTTAATTTTATATCAATGTGTGGGAAACTTTATTTCTTTCTTAATATTTAAATTGAAATGATTAAATTAATCTATAGAATATTTAAGCCACATAAATTTTTATAAAAATGCTTTCCGAGGAATTTCAGAAGTATCTGCTAATCAAAATTTTGTCTAAGGAACAAATGAGCGATGAGCTTGATTCGAAAAATCATATATGACAAATCCTTTGGTCAAACAATCAACAAGCGATCCATCAGTCTCATCGAAAATGTGACAAAATCTCCCCAATCTTCATTCGAGTTTAATTATGGCCCAATGATTGGTCACTTACATCCATCAATCGCCAAAACGAGTATCAATATGACTTGGTTTGCAAAGTCAACTCTCTTTTATCCTCCAACCTCACTGACATATTAATCATAAAGTGTCCGACTTTTAAGCTGATGTCTATTCAAATGGAAGTGGGTCTCCCCATTGCCACTCGACTTCTGGGACCTTCGTATGCAATTTTAATGCGTTGCGGATACCGAGATGTATTTAAATGATTTTCTTCGAAAAGCCAAACAGTAACGAGGACACTTCATTTTATATGCCACAGTAAAAAGAAGACAGAGCAACTTTTACGAGAGAATTGAAAACTTTTGACCTTTGGGTTTGAGCTCACAACAATACAATCAACACGTTTCCACAATCGATCGATTTCATGAGCAATCAAATGTTGTCACATCCAGCAGCCCCAGCGTCGGAAAAGTTAGAGCACAAGTTCAAAGTTCTTAACCCACAAGGCACCCAGTTCTGTCCCAAAAAAAACGAGAACGGAGAACGGGAAAAATGAAAAGAGAGTTTGGTAACAAAGCCCGGGCCAAACAACAACAACAAGGAGTAAAAATGTCCAGCAATGAAAAAGAAATCCATTCAACATCCGCATCAACTGTCTGACAAAACTGTGACAAATGCGATGAGAACGAAACAAATTTAAATTAAATTTGCGCCCTATTCGGCAGCCAAAAAACTTTATACGGTTCACCAGTTGGTTTTTAGTTTGTCCTTAATTTTCAGCAGTTTATCTATGTGAATTAAGGAGGTTAAAGGACTTAAAAGCTGTATTTAAAAATCTCTATGATATTGATGTAAAGGAATTAAGAAACTTGTATACAAATTTGATATATTAAAGATTCAACTGATCACAATAAATGTTTAAGAGTTATAAATAAAAATTCAGTATTTTAAATTAAGTTTTACTTAATTTTAGGATTGAGTTTTATAAATATTATTTTTATAATAAATGTTTTATTGCTGTAAATATAATGCAAGTCTTTTAAATCATATTTTCATACATTTTTTGATTTAGATTAATAATAATAAATGTTTTAGTAGCTCTAAATTTATTTCAAGTATTTTAAAAAGTATTTCTAGTCATTTTATGATTGTCCCCGAGGTGAAATAACAATAGCGCTAACCGGTTTCTCAAGTATTTATAGCTTGGCCAAGTGTCAGCACCCAGAGGATAATTCACCGAGCCACCATTCAGTCCGAAGCAGTTGTCTTATGGCCAAGGAAAAGTTAACAAGAACACGTAGTAAAGATTTTGCCGTTTAGGTTTTAATGCGATTAGAGTGGCAGACAACAGCAGAGGCGAGATATCCCGGCCTTGCCCTGTGATTTATGGCCTGGAATACACGTACCCATAATCGATGCTGACCCACAGGATATTCAATGTGGATTTGGATGTGGGTGAGACTAAGACTAAGAGTGAGAGTGAGAGTGACGGGACCTAGGCCAACAAGCTGGACCCACACAATATTTAAGTTTAAAAATTTATCAATTGGATTTGCGAACTGCTTTGTCATAAGTTCTGCAACCTTTGGCACTCGCAACTTTTTCTCGGTTCAGCAGGTTCGTTGGGGTCCTCTGGGTTCCTCTAGTTATCGCGCAGACATTTCGGCACGTGCCAGTATTTTGTATTTGATTTACTGCCAGACTCAAGAGATTTATCCTGGTTTCGGTTTGGAGGAATCCCGGCGGGAGGGCCAAAGTTCACGAAGGAATCCCATCTTAATTTGCGTGAAGGCAGCGGATAATCCAAAGTTTCCAACTATTTATTCCCCCTAATTTGATTAACTAACAACTGATTATTTCTAGATTTATTTACTAGGATTTTTCAAACCGTTTGTTTTGCCTAATCAGTTGAATCGAGTTGCCATTTAGAACTGCCGACTAACTCAATTATAACTCGATTGGCGGCTAATTCAATGCACTGCCAACATAATCATCAAATGCGATAATAAAGCTTTGTTTGCCCGCTCGTCAATGGAGAAACCGAATGATAACCAAAATATTTCATGTCACTTAAATTAGTTAATTTTGCGCATAAATGAATGGATAAATGTACGAGTGCGGTTAACTGCATTTGCCGGCATTAACTCACCTTCAGTTTCAGTCGACTGGCACTCAATGCAATCCTCATAATTATTATTCCGTTTTTCAATATTTAATTTGTTGTTCCACCCATTTTGCAACCCCTTTTGCAGCTGCGCGGCCGCACTTTTCGACTCATTTAGTATGTGGCAATATTTCTAATTAAAGGTTGCAAACAAAATCAAAACAACCGCGAGCCAGCTGGACATTTTGGATGCTTTTCGCAGCGGATGGGATACATTCTATATGGTATATGGTATATACGCACTGAAAACAGCCTCCATGTTCACCGATGTGTGTGCGCGCGTGTTTGCCCTGTTAAGTATGCTATGATTTATGCATCGCTGCTAAATGCTGCTGAGGTTTTCCCCGAATTTCCCCGTTGATCCGGCGACCAGTGGCAACTATTCCGCATTCTAAATTGCAATATTCGATGCACGCATAATTGGAGCTATTGATTAAATCGACCAGAGGGCGTGCGTGCCACCAATGACATGGGGCAGACTAATTAAGTTGGATGGATGATGACAGGATTTTACTGGACAAAATATACAGGAAATATAATATCTCCTATAGGAAGGAACTTGTTGTTCAAAGTAATAAAGGGCGGTTCCAGCCATCGTTTATGCATTATGAAACATATTATATAATTTTTTAGAAAGAAATCTTGATTAAAAACTTTTTTTTTTAGGTATGACTTACCTTTCTGTTAAAATGACTGGGCAAAGCATTCATAAGTTTCATTAGTTACGTTATCAGTTGTATCTTTTGCAGGACGAATGAATAGATAAGATGAAAAGATTGAAGTTCGTTATATCTAATGGTTACATTTTATGTTAGATGTATGTTTGTAGCTTACATTTACAGTTTTTTACATTAAATTTCTTAATTCGATTTTTTAGACTTGTCAAATTGTTCGGTAAAAATCTGCGTCTGGAGAAAATCAAGATTTGGTTTCCTCTTCTTTTGTGTTTCCCTTCTCCCGACGCCCCTTCTACTTTCTTTATGATTTTACTTTCCCTCTTGGGGCCAGACATCCTCCCATTTGGTTTATTTACCGGCATGCATTACCTTTTTCCAACTTATCGACGTAATTATCTTAAAAAATATGAAATTATATATAGCATGTAAAAAAGACAGCGAAAAGAGCGCTGCGCAAAAAGAAAAGGAAACACGAATTCCAAGGTGAGCATAAAAAGGCAGGCAAAGTTGCTGCCATGCCCAACGCCCTTTGATTATGTGGCTGTGATAGCCCAGCTTTGTTGTTTTCGTTATTTTTTTTCTTCTTTTTTTGTGGGCCTTGTAACGAGAGGGCGAGCCAGAAAAACTTGGAGCAGAGCACTTCTCATTAGAATGCTTCACAGCCCAGATTTGACAAGACGTCCGCCTAAATACAGCCAGCATTTTGCCATCCAAAAACCGCACCTTCTACATTCCCCTGTTTTTAATACCCTTTCAAAAAGTTTGATACGAAATTATATAAATTTTAAAATCTTATTAACCACTTGCTAAATTATCCTTACTTCTGTGGATGTATAAAAAATAATACTTGTCGTTATTAATATTTACAATATATGTACCTATTTTTAGTTTAAATTCATATAAGAATATATTATACAGATTATTTAAATTTTAAATTATATTTCTAGGTCCATGAAATTGTATATAAAAAATATATTATACTTTTCTTGACTCTCTTAACGTTAATAATATTTAAAAAAAACTTATTTATAGCTAAAATTCATGCTAAAAATTTAATTTTAAATTCTACATTTCCAAGAGTGTTCAAATCTTCGGCTCTGCAGTATTTCCTTTCTGGGGCTGTGGGGTTTTTGGCTCACCTTAGCACACAAGCACGCACTTCTCGTTGCTGTCGTTGTTGTTACAGCTGCGCATTTTTAAACAAGATTAAAGCGCGCACGTCGTCAAGATTTTAGAGTGTGAGCCAAATGGGTGTTGCGAAAATGAGGGCGGTGGTTGGAGGGGTGCGAGTTTTGCGAGGTGGAGCGAGGGTTTGGGTGGCATTGCTGGCGGCAATTTGTTGACTTGACTGCAAATGTGTCGCATCTTAATGCGCTGTTATTAAATATGCCACGGCAAATGGAAACAGGAATCTACGAACAGCATAGGAATCATGGAAATATTGTACAATGTTGAATCAAAGCGAATTTCTAGGTTTATTTTATTCTTTTTAGGATAACAAGTGCAAGTAAAAGCCTTAAAAAATCGCATCATATAGGATAACTTTGAATTCAGTTGAATGTAGTTGAAAATCCAACTTATTTTACGTATAATTGGGCAAGTAAATTATAATACGTGCACTTGTTAAAACCCAATTGCTTTAGTCTTCAGCTCGATTATGCAACGCCATGTGCGAGCCTGCAAATTGAAATTATAATTGTGTTAACCGCATTTCGAGTCCCCTCTTATAATTTGTTCGAAGCTTGTTTCTCTCATGATTATTTTCGTATGCTGATTTTATTGAAATAATTAAGCGCGGAAAATGCCGAAGGTGCGCAATTCATTGATGACCCAAAAGTGACACTTGCACATTCATTTGTTGCACTTTTATTCGATTTTATTTTCGTTTTTTCCTCTTTTTTTTTTGCTTTTTTTGTGGGTGTGTGCGTGGGATTTAAATTGCATTCTGTTCGGAAAAACTGTCCAATGGACCGATGCCTGCTTGCAATAAATTCGCTTAATGAAGTTTTAAAAATTAAAACCAAAAAAAAATGCCAACTGCTTGTGGGCGTTGTCAGCATTGCGATCCACGTGTTATGTACGAAATGCATTTAATGTAATTATTTCTTTAATTAAAATATTTAGCGCAACATCGGGGGCAGCAGCAACAACAATGTCGCGGGGAGCGCCGACGTTAACAATTTGCACAAAAGTCACGTCGTTGCTGTTATTATTGTTAATGTTGTTATAATGCCTCGAATCGACCATTCAGCTTAATTGAAACCATTAAAAATAGCGTTGCAATCGGCAGAAGGCGGCATATTTATCGGAAAAGCGAGCCACGTGATAAAAAACGTGATAAAAAAAATGCATTATTATTATGTTTCAACTCTATAAAGTTTAAAAAACTCTGATTATAATGCTGCTCCTGCTTATTCGGTGTTATTGAATATTTATCCAGTTGTAAAGGTATTTATTATGAATTGTATATATATTATCTTGAAATTTAAAAATTAAAATATCGCTGCAATCGGCAGAAGGCGGCATAATTCTCTAAAAAGGGGGCCACGTGATAAAAAAATTCCATTAAGTACATATTATATTATATTTCAACTCTATAAAGCTTAAAAAACTGTGATTATAATGCTGCTCCTGCTTATTCGCTGTTATTGAATATTTATCCAGTTGTAAAGGTATTTATTATGAATATATATACCTATTATCTTGGAATTCATCCCCACTTTACATACAAAATACCATGTACTCACTACCAAACTCCATTTACAACTTCAATTGCACATCATGACAAATATGGGACCTCCTGCTGCTAGCAGCCCCCCGAAAATCCCCATTCATTTCTCCCTCAGTTGGACGAGTGCCAGGCAAAGGTTAATTTACTTGAAAAATTCCGGAATGCTTATTCTTAACAAATATGCGAGCAATTGCTTAGCTTACTTTTCAGGGAATTGAATTGGCTTACAGTACAAAGGAAACACTGATGGAATGGAGAGAGGGGGCTGGGAAAATAGCAACGTAGCACTAACAACTGCGCTGATTTATCTGCACAAATTGCCAACTGAAATTAATAAGAGAAATCAGTTTACCATTTCCTGTCGACGACGACGACGACGAAGGACGACGAAAATACTAGAAAAATGCCAACTAATAGTCCATTGTCGATGTCGTTTCTAGGGATACTTGAGAATGGGTAGTGGAAATGAAGAGACATTCCAATAACTGTACAACATCCGGCTGCATATACATACACAAACACACATACATACAGAGCAAACACAATGGCAAAAACGTTTCCATTTTCAATGGAGAAATATTTCTATTTCAACATGAAAATATTTTTAGCAGCCTTTTGTGTAGGGATATCATCTAAACGACTCTTCACCTGCCGAAGACCAGATAAAAATTTCTGCTTGAGCAGAAAAAACTGATAAAAATACAAAAAAAAAATGAAAAAAACCTGGGTAGTAAAAACCGAAAACCAAGAAAAATTCAATCTTAATCCGGTCGCTTGGCAGGATATTTTTTATAGACAGAAAAGTAACTAACAAGAGTAGGAAAAAAGGGGAAAAATGAAACCAAAATGGATGCTGTGCACTTAGACCTTAGGTATATGGCTTTGCTGAATGGAACCAGTGACGTATGCACTTGACTTGCACATTTGCGGTGGCAGAAAGCCTCTGGAACTCAATTCGAGCCAAATCCAAAGAAAAATAGTTATTGTTGGAGCAACGAGGACATCGCCAACCGACGAAGTAAGCAGTAAGTAGCTTTATTATGGGATTTTAAGTTATTACACCGGCGACTGAGGCGCCCGATGATGGAAATCAGGGAATCGAGGGGCGGGCAAACAGGATCTGGCAGCGATGACAATCGGGGTGCCATTGCCAACACTCACACATGCGACATGCGACTCCTTGCAGGACTCGAGTGCAGGACTTGGCCCAATGTGATGACGAGATGCCTCTTGGCCTACAGCCGAATTTGTCAACATGACTTGTAAGAAATTCAATTCGTCTTCCTTTCTTCCCTTTTTCCTGCGGCTTCTGTGGGGAGTATTTGCATAGCCATGTGGATGGGATTACGAAGGGCTCTTTACTTAAAGAAGACCTATGAAATGGTATTTACTATCGGCTAGGCAAAAATAGATAGAAGGGGAGAAAAATGGAAGTAGATTTTTACTGATTCTGGGTTTTCCATTAAAAATAAACAATAAGTTAATGGAAATTCTCAAAAATAATTTAAAGTACACCCATAAAAATTGCTTTATAAAATTGAGAACTCTCGCCTTTAAAATAAACAAAAATAATTGTTTATTTTTAAAAAATTTGCTTTTAAGATTTAACTATAAATATACCTACTTTATATTTAAAGCTGATTTTACTAAAATCAAGACTCACACACTCTTTTAAAGCCGACCTATGAAATGGTATTTACTATCGGCTAAGCAAAAATAGATAGAAGGGAGAAAAATGGAAACAGATTAATACTGATTCCGGGTTTTCCATTTAAAATAAATAATGAGTTAATTGAAATTCTCAAAAATAATTTAAAGTACTCCCATAAAAATGTGTTTATAAAATTGAGAAATCTCGCCTTTAAATCACCGGCCTTTGGAATTGGACAAAAGTAATTGTTTGTTTTTGGAAAATTTGCCTCTAAATCTAAAAATATTCTTAAAGGTGATTTACTTACTTACTTAAAGGTGATTTTATTAAAATCAAGGAAAATTACTGTCCATTTCCAAAAGCCGGCAATTTAAAGGAAAGAGATTATATTTTAAAAGGAAATTTTTATAAGGGTACCCTTGTAAAATGGAAAACAAAATGTATATATAAAAATAAAATTAAGAAATACGCAGGATAATTATAAGGATTAATCTTATACTTATTTTTTATTTACATCTTATAAGATCTCAAAAATCTTGGTTTTTGTTTGATTGTTTTATTTTTAAAAGGTTCCATTGCTTTTAAATTAATTATGAACATTGCTTGTCTCCCAAAATATATTAAAAATTCCCTAGCGAACACAAATGTTTTTTATCGCTCTTTAAAAACTCTAAATCTCCCTTATGTCCTTTTAAGCCAAATGCCAGAGTTTTGACATTTGATTTCCTAAGATTCGGTTCCTGATACTTTTAATATGTGTCCTCGCTGTGACCCAGTTAATAATTCAGTACGATAGCATTAGACGACAATGAGTGTAAGAACCCACGCCCCTCGGCACATCAGTTTCGGTGTCAGAATTTGACACTAAGGCTAATTTAATGGAAAATGTCCGAGTGGAGAACTTGAAATTCGTGTTTATCGCGACACGCAACGGACGCATTTTCGCCGCGGGCCAAAACAGAAACAAAATATATAGAACCCGGCTCATGTGGTTCATATTTTAGCTGACATATCTATTTATATGCAAATGCCACTCCTCCCGGAATTTTGGAATTCCAAAAGGAAGCCCCTCTGTCACCTGGACACTCAAACTACTCATCCTGCGTGCGTGCCAAAGTCAAAGTCGAGGAATTTTCCTTTGTTGTTTTCGCATTCCTCGAACAATAAATCACGGCACCTTCATATGAGCCAAAGGCGCGAGGGGGGTGAAAACTAATAAATCTAAGGCCAATTAATTGACTTAACTGCTGCTGGCAAAGGCAGAGAGACCAAAGATGAAAGCCAGCGGCAAAAGGCAAAGTCTGCAAAAGGGTCGCAATTTATGGCCACACCATCAACTTGAACCCGCACATAATAAATCATAACATTTTACAGATAATAGAAAACCTCACACATGTCCAAACAATCGGAATCCCCAAGCCGTTTGGCCCCCGAAAAATTTCTTAGCCCGGCGGCTAGAAATTTTAATAAACCGCAAAGTCGGTAGTGGGAATAAAAATTGTTTCACATAATTTATGCCGCCTTGGAGGAAAACTTAACACGAGGAGAGGAAACACGGGGGCGGACACCCGGGGAACAGAAGGATGTTTCCCAGGATGCGTTGTATCCGCCGGCGCCCTTTGCGATCAAATCCAACTTTATTCTATCTAGTTGGCCTGGCTTTCGTAATAATTTCTCGACCTGGCAGCCAGTTCGTAAGAGCTTCAGTTTAAACTTGTTTCTCCTTATGAACAGTACTTCCAAAACTTCCCAGTAAAATTGGTTATTGTATTTTCAATTTTTCTTTAAAATTTGTTGTGGAAAAAAAGTATCATTTTTATACAAAACGTCGACAAGAGGTAAGTGAAACGGAAACCTAAAATGTGAAGAATTTTTCATCAAAAAAATAAACGAAAAGGGAGTATACATACATAACTTCATCAGAAAAAATCAAAATTATTTTCCGCATCTAATATTTCGAAATATTTATTTTTTTTGCATATAAACTAATTTAAACGAATTTTTATTTTAACATAACTACATCACAAAAAATCAATTTTTTTCCGCATCTAAAATTTCGAAATATTTTTTTTGCATGTAAACAATTTTAAAAAAATTTTTAATAATATTTTTTGAATTTATATTTAATTTTGACAACTAGCTCAAAGCCTCTCATGCCAAAATTTCTTGTAAATTTTCTTTCGTTGCCATTTCAGGTCTCGTGAGAATTTCTATAATTTAATAGAGCTTTATACGAATCCAACTTTGATACTCTGAAGAATATTGAAGCAAATATATATAATGACTGACCAAGCGAAGGAAAGCCAAAGCATGAGTATGGGATCGTGGGAAAGGAATGGCTTTCTGAACTTCATGCGCGTCTTCCGTCCACGAAGCGACATGGGTTGGATGCAGTTCGCCGAGGAGAGTGCCAGGTACTGGAAGGGAATGAGCCAGGAGGAGAAGAATAGCTATCTCGATGAGAATGTCAACCAAATGAGGTTGAATGCCATGTGCATGGATGAAGAGCAGGCCAAGAGGCTGAGTGAGATGTGCAATCATCCCATGGGCAAGCAGCGAAGTGCTCCCAGGAAGAACTCCTGTGACGCTCCGAGGAAGTCCTGCGCCAAGCCAAGAAAGTCCTGCGCTGCTCCGAGGAAGACCTGCGCCAAGCCGAGGAAGGTCTGCGCCAAGCCAAGGAAGTCCTGTGCCGCTCGTCAAAGAAAGGCGGCCTGCTCGAAGCCCAGAAGAGCGCCGTGTGCCAGGCCGAAGTGCAGCAAGCCAGGTCCTGTGACCAATAATGGTTACCTGAACTTTGTGCGTTCTTACCGCAGGAAGCACTGCGGCCTGAAGCCCCGGGAAGTGATCATCGAGGCCGCCAAGGCCTGGTCGAAGCTCTCGGAGGAGAAGAAGGATCGCTATCGCCGCCAGGTAATTATGATATTTAAATTCGAATAATAAGATCTCACATCTCGATTTTTCCCTTAGGCCTGCAAGGTCACCACCAACGAACGTCACAAACGCCGTCGCGTCTGCAACCGATGTTAAAATCTCAAAACGGCGGTACTAAGTTTTAACATCTGAAGTCCCGCGACTGCAAGGGGTGCGGGTGGGTGAAAAGAAAGTCCCGAGTCCAGGTATCCGTTTCCGTTGCCATTTCCATCGTCACTTTTGGTCTGTAAATTGTGGTTTTCATATTTCTAATTAAGAGCGTCGTCGATTTCGAATTAAAAATTTATTTTAGGCCTAACAAAAATTAAAATAAAACGTATTTATTTCTTTGGGGATGGGCAAAGATTGGATTGCTAGATTTTTAGTCAAATTATTTCCACTTGTTGCAATTTATAGTTATTTTCCATCCTACCACAAATTATTTAATTATTTAGATTCGAATTCCATTACTTTAAATACAATTTTTGATTGATCGTCTAAAATCTAAAATTTAACGGAAAATGACAACGGAATATAGAGATTATAAATCATCGATATTTTTGGTATTTTGACAATATTGGTTCGATAATATCGATGTATTGAAGGGAAAATACAAATTAAATATCGAGAAATAGCTAAATATCGATATTTTTCAAGCAAAAGAACGATTACGGAATATAGAGATTACATATCATCGATATTTTCGATATTTTGAGAATATTGGAAGGGAAAACACAAATTAAATATCGAGAAATAGCTAAATATCGATATCGATGACAACATCGGTTCGATAATATCGATGTTTTGAAGGGAAAATAAAATTAAATATCGAGAAATAGCTAAATATCGATATTTTTCAAGCAAAAGAACGATTACAGAATATAGAGATTATAAATCATCGATATTTTCGATATTGACAATATTGGTTCGATAACATCGATGTTTTGAAGGAAAAAAAGTAAATATCGAGAAATGGCCAAATATCGATATTTTTCAAGCTCTAATGAAATATAATGAGACGAGGTCCTCTAAAATTTCAATAAATTTAAATTAAAGCAAACAATTTTAGGGCAAGGATACTCTGCTCGGTGTGCAGTAAGTCAATGTCGAATGCGAGGTTGTGTGGGGCGTGTTGCACAAAAGTGTTGCAAGTCGAAGCGGAAACTCGCCGACCACGCCTCTTTCGCCCCTTTCCCTCCCTTTCGCCGGCCCGCGTGTTTGTCTATCTGGCTCCAAACTAATGCCGAGGGCAGCCCCGTCGACAGACGACTACCTAGCCACGCCCCACGCCTTGTAATGACGTCATTTACATGCCGCCTCCCCCGAGGGGCAATTGCATAAATCATAGAGCAAGAACAAGAAGCAGAGTTAATCTAGAGATTCTTTCTTTCGTTTGCCCGAACGAAATCGTAAATAAATTACACGTCCTGATTGATCAACTTTTTGCCCGATGACAACCATAAAGGGGCAGTGGATGACAAGGGGGGTGAAAAGGGGGGAGGGGCACAACGACGCCACTGTCATTGTGGCCGAAAATGTCGAGGCAGCCGCTCGTAAACATAAATCCAAGTGACGCTAATTGTTTGTTGCAATTACTGCTGCAGTTGTTGCCACCGTTCAGTTACGTGTGCAGCCAAATGGGGTAGCGAGGGGGGTGGAGGGGGGTTAAGGGGGTTAGGGGTTCTGTTTGCATGCAAATTTTGTTGCATCTGCAGTTGCTGCTGCTGCTGATGATGCTGCTGCTGCTGCTGCTGCAACGGGGCAAACAATTACTCAAACATTGTTGCAAGTGCAACTGCTGCTGCTGCTGATGTTGCTGTCGTGCATCTCGTTGTGCGTGCTAAATGGCAACTACTCCGCCGGCTAATGATAATCACTCGATTCTTACTTAGTTTCACCTGCCGTCCCCTCCCCCTTTTATGACCATTTTAGCACTTAATCAATATAAAGAGCTCGAGAAGGTGGAAAAGAGTTTCCAATTTAAAGATTAGCTCAGGAAATAATGCCATTTAATATTCCACCTAATCCCGGCCTGTCCTCTCATATTTATCCACAAGATGAATTTGAAGTTGGCATGCAAAGGCAGCAGCAGCAGCATAATGAGGCATATACCATGCGGATGTTTCAAGGGGCTTGAGGATGGTCCGATAGCACAGCTGGTTATAAATTAGAATTTATGCATAGCCATTACGATTCAAATTAATATTTCGCATTAATATTTTTGGATTTGCAGCACGAAATACAGAATTTCAGCTGGGAGTCGACTGGAAAGTGATTCAGGCGGCAATTAATTTGGCATTGGGAGATAATAGTGAGTTATCTTTGGGAATGGCTAATCGTCTACTCGGCCTTAAAGTCGATACATTAATAAGTGAAATATGGACTGTGATTATTTAGATCGATGGTTCAGGATACTCTCAAGAAAGTGGTATACTTAACTAGAAAACATTTAAATCTGAGTAAGTAGAAGATAGGGTTGTTGTAGTGTCCACTATCGATGTTTTTGGCTATCGATGATGGTCACTAACGATATTATCAATACTGTCGAAAATTAAAAAATAAATAACAAAAATTAAGAATAATAATGAAAAAAAAGAATTGCAAATTTATGTTTGTTTCATAAAACGAAAGGGAAACAAATTAATTTAATTTTACTGCGATTAAAGTGAAAAAAATTCAATGGTATCGATTGTGGGCCCCAACCATCGATGTTTCCAGTTTTTTAAAACCATCGATAGTATCGATATTGCTTTCGATTTTTTTTACCAACCCTAAATGAAGAATAGTCTAAAAAATTGCAAATATTATTTAAATTTTTCCTACAACTTAACTTACATAAATGCAACCTTGGTTAACCTTGAGAAAAATGGCACCACTCCTCCGACTTATCCCCAGATTAATTATATACCCTTGCCCAATTGCTGGCGCTGACTAATTGGCACTACGAAACCCCTAAGAGACATGGAAATTTGCCCGACAATTAAATAAACAGTTCTTAATACCCCTTGGTCTTGGTCTTGGCCAACAACCGACACTTCCAGTCGCCCCCACACATATGGTGACTAAACTGTCGGCTGTCGTGCGGCAGTTTGCAACTGTAAAGTGATATTAATTATGGGCTTTGTTGCACTTGCATCCGCCTGTCGCCTGCAGTTCAGGTCTTCCTGCTCCTGGTTCTGGTCAACGGACTTCTGGGTAGAGATGGGGCATGGAGCTGCACTTCTGGTTCCTCGCTGATTAAGTGACTTTTCGACAGGACACAACTCTGCGGCTTCTGCTCTCAGGCACTGAGTGCATCAGTGTCCTTTCATCCGGGGCAAACTAATTTTATCGCAATTAATAGGGGACATCGTACACAACCAGGCTGTTGAGGGTAAACCGGAGAAAAACCAAAAAAAAAGCTGAGTACTTTTTTGGTAGCCATTTTTGTAAATATCTCTTGTTCTCAAAGCTCAAACCACAAAAAAAAACCAAAACAGCTGAAAAAATAGTGCTCAATATTTAAGATAGATTTAAAAATATACCTACACAGAGAGAATTTTTTAAGATCGGTGCACTTAAATTGAGAATTTTTACTCAAAATAAAACCAAGTACTTACTTTAAGTACAAAATACTCACTTTCAGTACCAATTTTTAAAATAAAATACCTTTGAATTGAGTCTTTTTAGAGATTTTTTTCTCAAAAAACGGAGACAAATAAGGGGGAAACAACATGGTGAAAGAATTAGGCTTTTTTTCAAAATTTGTCCACAAAATCAGTATTTCCTCAAATTGAGAATACTAATACTTAATTTGAGAACGTCAGTCTTCTTGAAAAATTGTCTCTGTGTATATTTTAGAAAATTTTTCCTATTTTTATAATAGCTTTCCTTTTTTTCCACAAAGATTATAAGATTAAAATATCTATATTTTAACGTCAATCAATTGGGAATGTTATTCTGTAAAATAATTTGATTTGTTTTGGATGAAATATAGATTGTTTTTTTGGAAACCCATGAAATACATTTTCTGTCATTTGAAGGCCTTGCCAATAATTCTACAAATTATATTTGCTTCCTAGGATGCTATAAATTATATAGGAATTAATAGATGTTTTTTTAAATCCCTACATAACTTTCTCTAAGAGGACACAGTTTAAAGTTGAGATTAGAAAAGTCCGACAAACCAGCAGAACACTCGCGTAAACCCCGTTAGAATTTCATTGGATCGGTTGGCATAGCACGTGTTGCTGCTTATGCAATTGTTCCAGCTCGTGGACAAAATTCCATTTATTATTCCACTATATGAGCTTTCGCACTTAACTTGCATGAATAGATAATGAGCTATCCGCTCTGTGGAAATGGAAGTGGAAATGGAAATGTAAATGGAACGGGTAACTGCTAAATGGTAATGGGAAGATTGGAGTCGAAGGTATCGCAGTTGCGTGCTCGAAGCTTTTCCGGAGTTCTCTGACCTGCGGCGCCTGCTGTGAGACGGCTAAATTGAATTATTAATAACACGCAGGATGCTCTAACCCCGATTCCTTTTCTCTTAATACATATACAGTGCACACTGCGGTTTTCGAGGAGACAACCTTGGGACAGTTGGCGAAAATAACAGGAGAACGGACTAATCGCAGCACTTACGACCATAATTTGTCAATTTTCGAAACAATTCCCCAAGCTCGCATAAATTGTCTGATGTGGCCTCCTGTCTCCTTTCTCCCTTCTTTTTTCACCCGTCGGTTGGCTTTTGGCACCCATTACAGCTCATTTCTCTTACTCAGAGGGACATTGCGCTGTGAAAAATGAAAGTGAACCCGAAACAGTGACGAACTGAAGCGGCCTTGTTTCTGCGCTCGAAAAAAGGGAAATAAAAGGCATTTAAATTCCGTTGTGTGCATAAATTACTCAGGAGTTGACGTTTTCCCACATAAATGTGTAAATGAGTCTCAGTTTTCGCTGTTTTTTCAGTTCTGCTGCGGATGAAATTGAAATGAATGCACGGATCGAGTTGTGAGTCCTTGGGATGGTTTTCGCTTGTAACTTGTTGCTCTCGCTGATTGAAGATGGGCTTGATGTCTGAATTTCGGCACGGGCTTAAAAGGAAATTTTATTTTCGGCAATACTATTTTTTTCGGAATTTTATGTTTCAGTTTATGTCTATTTAAATTTTTATAGAGACTTTGCAGAAGTATTATTTAATAGGGTTGTTAAAACATCGATAGTGGACACTATCGATATTAAGGAAAATTAAGGAAAATAATGAAAAAAAATAATTGAAAATTTATGCTTGTATCAACGATCCTATTTTTACTCCCTGACAATAGAAATACCGTCGTGTTCTAAAAAATACCCCTTTAAATCCAAGTTTTTTCTTAAAATATACGAAAAATTACATTAAAATGGAATTCTTTTTTTGAGCGATAGTATCGATTGTGGGCCCAAACAATCAATGCTTCCTAAAGTTGTAAACCATCGACAGTATCGATAGTGCTATAGATTTTTTTTCCAACCCTATTATTTACAATTTATTTACTATAACATAAATGAAATGAATATCTTCCAAATAAAATCCAAAATATCAAATAAAATTAAATAAAAACTGCCAATTGAATAAATTTAATGGACATTCACTAAAAGCTATGGCAAATAAAAATTCACTTAGCTAACAAGAAAGGAAAATCCAAAAAAAAAAAGCTCCGGGCCTTTTGTTTCTTCTTTTGGCAAGAGGAAAATGTTCGGAAAATTACCGCCCCTTTGTGCATTTGGCCCTAAGATAACTGCCGGCCAAATGACACACATTAGGGCCAAGCTAAGGTGTATTTTTTTTGGCAGGGAGGAGGCCCAGTCTTATGGCTTATGTGTGCGAAATCAATTCAAGCTCGATTTCCTTTGATGAAATGGTAAGTGTGGGCCAGCCAGGCCAGTCGAACGTACGTGACAGTTATTCTTAAATGGCCCAAAGCGAGCAAATTACTAAAAATAAAGTAAGGTAGGTAGGTAGTCTGCCGGCATGAAAGTGCGCTTTGTAGGATATTGATCCGAAAATCGTTCAATTAATAACGCAAATCCTTTATGGTCAGTTACCAGGGACAGCGGACCGTAAATTAATGCACTTGTCTGTTCCATCCTCCAATCGCCTTATCTCAACCCCCCTCACTTTCCCTGCTCTTCCCTGCCGCCGCCTATGATTAATGTTTAATTAAGTTTGCAGCATTTAAAAAAAATTCCAGAATCGCCGGATCCCGGCAAAGGATTACATCATATTTAATCAGAGTCATTATTTATAATGATACCGCTTGCACGAGGCATTATTATAGTCACTGCTCCTGAAATATGCCACAAGTTATCAGAAGGCCGAAGTAAGCGCCATATCATATAAGCGGTAATAAGTTGTTCTGCAAATTAATTTCGTTCGGAGTTTTGGAATTTTTCTGGAAATATTTATGATGGATTTATTTCCCCTGCTTTTTTTAAGGCTCTTAAATTGTGGCATTTATTTTAAATATTTTTTTAAATGGCAGAGAATCCGGAATAGCTGCTCTTGCAACTCAGCCTGCGTTCAGGGAAGCTTAAAGTCAGCCAAAGACAAAGTGCAGTTGCCGTTCGAGTTGAAGTAAATTAATTAACAATGTTTATTGTTTGTATAATATGCGAGTATTCCCCTGCAGTTGCCATTGTGCGGTCGTTGTTTTCGTAACTCTTATTGCTGTTGTTGCCCGAAAAGTTGCTGCCGTTTCTCTGATGTTTGTGGCCGCTTTGCCTGACTGACAGTCAATTTGCAGGCAGCACTTATAGTGTGCCGAAATGTTTTACATTATTTGCACATGCTGGAAATTTAAATTAAATTATTTTGTATTGTTTTGCCTCTCGAGTCGACTCAACGATTGCCAAAGCACTTTGCCCAATGCCATAATCTGTTAATTGGTAATTGTAGGCCATTAGCCAATGAGCTTGAGCCTGAGAATACCTGCGGCCGGATACTCTTAATCATAAGCATAATAATTGAGGTGACCTTTGGTCAAAACTGTTGTTGGATCTTGATGAATGACATTGCCGGAGATTCGGTAAACAAAAGGGAAACTATTCATTCAAGCGGTAATAGTGTAATTTACCTTTGACTTCGGGGCATCTTATTGATTTATATTTCCTTGTAAAACTCTAGAAATCAACGCTTTAATTGTCTGTCAGTAGGAAGTTTTGTTTCGGAAATTCTATTCAAAATTGTACACATTTTCCCCAAAAGTTACTAGAATGGCCGATGTGCATGAGCTTGTGGTGACCTGCATTATATTCCTTTATCAGGTTTTCCTAATTTTTGTAAGTTTTTTAATGTTAAAAATATTTTAAAATAAATTTGTATGATACCTATAAATAGAGATCCATTCACCCCCTGAAAAAGGACGCCCTGCTGCTCATCCTGCACAACTTTCTGCTTTACTATGTGATCAATATGTTCAAGCACCTGGCTCAAGGTGGGTTTTTAATCCTTACCTTTGCTTTTTTAACTTTTTTAACACCCTTTCTGCAGATACCATTAACTCGGATGGACCGGTGAACACCTTCTACTACGTTCCCCTGGTGTTTGAAGAAAGCGTCGCTTTGGGATCCCATCAGAGTTGGCACGAGGTCCTGCGGTCATCCAGCTGGCAGTTCTTTGAGGTCCTTTTCAGGCATCATTTGGCCCTCCTGTTGCCATTTAATTTGGCCCTCCTGGTGCCCGTAAGAAGTGATTACTCTTTGTGTCTCGAACTTCTTTCGATTTCCACTTGCAGCGCTGCAAGTTGGCCTTCATTAGCACTTTGGTCCTGGTGTCCAACTTCGTGATGTTCGTCTGCTTCTCCTCGGCCATTTGTCAGCTGGTTTTGGCCCACAGCCACGCCCCCAGCCTGCGCCTCCTCACGATCCTGGGCTTGGGCCCCGTTTGCCAGGCGCTCCTGGCCTGCCGCCTTTTGGCCCGCATGTGGGTGAGTTAAAGGCCCCTCGAGAGATATGTGCCAGCCCTTTCTTTAATTTGTTCCCCCAGCTCAGTCAGTGGATTGTTGTTTGAGGCATGAAATTTGATTTGCCGGCACTGATTGCTGGCCAAAAGCCACACACCCCCATTTATCCACCCATCGTAATCAGAGCCACCGAAGTTTAGCAACAGCAAATCAAAGCAATAAACCAACTGAACCCATCGCAAAATCACTTTCACTGCACAAGCTGCCAAAACTGCAGGCATTTATGACAGCAGCGGGGGAAAGTGGAGAGAGTGGGGGGAGAGGGCCGAAAATCGCATAACAAAATTGTTGCTGAAAAGTTGAACAAATATTGAGGTCAGCAGAATGTCGAGTAGGGGAGTCTAGGGTCTCGAGAATTGTTGGTTGGTTGGTTGGTAGTTGTGATGCAAACTGTTTGCTAGCCTTTGGCAGGGAGTTTTCCCGACGCAGTCTGGCTCTCCAAAAAGGCCCACACGTTCTGGACGAAAAATATTCAATGAAAATCGTCGGCCGTCGACAGTCGTGTCCCCCCCTTTGTCAATAATACAAAATGGGCAAAAATGAGTTGTTGCTGCCGCAGCTCGAGTTTGCATGGCGCAATGCAGACGTCCACGTAGCCAGGGGGTCCGTCTGTCCCCTCTTCACAGCCCAATCCCTTCGACGCCTCTGGGGCTTCCACCCCACCCCTTCCTGCATGCCAGCTGCCTTCACTTCGAATTGAGAAATTGCCGCAAATGCTTTTCGATTTTTCGTTTTCCTCGGACAAGCCTTGGCTTTTCATATTGCATAATTGATTGTGGGTGTGCGAGTTGCATAAATACCGAGCAGACGGCATTGTCACCACCCACCACCCCCCTTCATTTATGCACATTTTCAATATGCATTCAGATTGGGATTCGAATTCAGATGCATTTGGGCATGCATTGATTTCCGCAGAGGGCCAGAAAAGAGCATTGCCAAGTTGGCGTGTTGTGTTTACGCTTTCTTGGGTAATAATTAAATTGCGGAGGCTTTAAATGAATTTCTTCGAAAATCAACAAGTTCTTTGTGTCGGAAAAATTATGGGTTAAATATTTTTAACACTATTTAAGATTGAATAGAGTTTAATTTACTCCTGAAAATTGTATTTTGATTAACTCTTATAAATATTAAAATGGTTATACACATTTTTTAAATTTTAGATGGATTTTTTGCTGCAAAATGTCACTTTAAAATAAAAAAACAATTAAAGTTTATTATAAAAAGCATCCAATCAATACAAAATTATATTATGTTTTTTGCGGGTATTTTTCTTATATTTATACAGCTTCGTATTTAGGTTAACATGAACGTGACACACAAGTTGTGACACTTTGTTGATTTCTCCTGCAAAATGCACAACATTTTAAATTCAAATGCAATAACATGCTGATATTATTTTATAGAGCAGAAATATAAGCATCGACCACCGTCCTCATTATGCTACCCACACAAAAACAACTCATCCATGCATATACCCTGCCAAGTGTATATAAATGCGCTTATGTGCTCATTTGATTTACACACTTAATATATACAAACTGTGGTGGCAAGAAGGAAAGATTGCAAATTGCATGTGGAATTCCCAAGAGTCTAATAACATCAAAACAAAGCAAAAAACTTGCTCCTGAAGAATAAGGAAGTGGAAAATACCCTTTAAATATACTTTTAGCTATTCTCTTTTGATGTATACAAAAGTTTTGTAAATATAATTGTATATCTCCCATCTGAAAAATATTTTTTATACTCTTTAGAATTTTTAAAATATTTTTAAATATTTATATACAAAGAATTTACGATTTGTACACTTTAAAAATAAAATTGGACGACTTTTTTACTACTTTGTATTTTTCTAATAATCTTTTACAAGATTGCTTTGTTTTTATATTTTTTCTAAGTATTACAAACAAACTGATAAAGAATCTACACATCTCACCTCTTTTTTTGTTAGATCGCAGTGAGTTACCTTTTTGCAAGTTCATTTCTCTCTAAGGATTTGTTCGCACCCCTTCGGCTTTTGTGCTCTTTATCACATAGTTAGTTTGCCCAGCTTGAGTGATGCTCTAGAACTAGGAGGGCTCTCGACGAATCTCAAGTCGTGATATAGCCGCGCAGTAACGAGCGTAACAGACCGTGTCCGTATATTCATCTGCCTTCCCCTCACTTTCCCTGCCAAACGTGACTATAAAGTAATGAGCAACGGCACAGGTCTCTAAGCATGAGAAATTTAATTTTAAGCCACCCCACATGCGAACCTCCTCCGTTTCCCACATAATTGTGTATTCAAGTAGGAGATATGGGAGCTGAAAGAAGCTCTATCAACTGGGAGGCAAGTGAAAGGGAAGTCGGGGCAAGGACTGCCTTAAATTAAGATAATGACACGTGAGGTATCGCCGCCTGGGGGGCGTGGCTGGAGTGGTTGGTAAATTGCGATAACATAGAAATGGCCTGAATGGCGGGCTCACTTTAAAACACTTAACCCTTGACACCAGACACCCTGCTGCCCCGAACCACCCTGCTATCACGCACTTTTAAAGCGCAGCTCGATGGCAAACTGCCAAAGAGTTGACTTCCTTGGGCGAGGGAAAAGTAGGACACACGCCAATGGGCCGTTTGCCGTTTGGAAATTTAATTTCCCCCCTCAGGGACTCATGTACTCAAGCTCAATTGAGCCCTCACTTCCCCCAGTTTGACTTTGAGGAATGCTTCGATCGAAATCTATACACTTTTTGCAACCAAAAGCTCACGGTGTCGACAGCAATGGTAAATAACTCCCTGTACTTAGGTTCTGTTACTTAAAACAAACCTACTTTGATTGCATTTCACAGATTTATAGTCTATTTATATATCTGTTTAAGGTGTTCTTCATTTTTGTTATTTAAAATTTAAAATAAAAAAGTTATAAAATATCTCATTAGGATTTTTTAAAGTTCAAGCGATCCGAAAAGTTTCCAAAATAAATGCCGAATTATACTTTGCCTTTGATTGCAGTTCTTACAAAACAATTTCCTGTCCCCACATCATGAAATATCTTTCTTGATTGATGTGGAAATCAGGTAATCAATTGGAAGAAAAGGAAACTAGAAAAATAAAGCCACAACAGAAAAACTGACGAGCTGAATGCGAATTTTCTGGCCAATTCAACCGAGTGAACGTTGCAAACAAAATTTACATATTAAATGGCCGCAAGGTGGACAAGGGAGGTATATGTATGTCTATTCCAATATATACGAGTCTATATGATTCTCTTGATGTGATTTGTTCAAGATATGCAAATAATGGTGCGACGAGAAAATAGAGAAAAGAGTCTGGAAGACAGAAAAGGCATTTCTGCCCAAGAAAACCCCCCAGGGGTGTCAACTACTTAGACTCCCAGACAAACACACACTTTTCCCCACACGGAAGAAAAGCACCCAGGGGTCCACATCACCGCCAAAAGCTGGAAAGAATATCAAAATCCTTGCCTCGTAATTTACTATGCAAAGCGGCACTGTGGTTAAAATACATAAATATTAAAAAAGAAAATAAATGATATCTCTATCAGGGATATATATTTAAAAAGAAAATAAAGTATGTCTTTATCAGCGAAATAAGAAAATAAATAAATAAAATATACCAAATTTTGTATACATTTTTTTGTAAAATAAAAAATAACCATTTTCGTTTTAAAATAGAATTAAATATTCACTTCCACTTAAAACTTTAAGAATTACCTAATTTATTTTAGTTTTTTAAAAGTCATATATGAGCCATGATTAACACATGGCTAAACACTTAATGAATAAAAAAAAATTTTTTTTTTTAATCAAAATAAATAAAATACATTTTTTATTTATTTTATTTATTTTAGTTTTTTAATGGCTAAATAGAATAAAAAATATATTTTTTTATTTTAAATCAAAATAATTCAAATACACTTTCGAGCTATCTCGTCCCACTGTGCAGCCTGCTGCTTTATTTTCACATGTAATGGCATTTTAATTGCACGCTACAGCTCAGCCAAGTGTCTCTCAATTAAAAGTGTCTGCTTGGCTCAAAACGACATCCTGTCTCCGTCCCCCTCACCATCCCTCCCTTAGCCCGCTTTCCTCAGTTTTCACCCGCCGTAATCTTTGAATGGCTGAGGAAGGAAAATGATGTCAGCCACATGTCGTAATTTGCGTGAAACGAGAGTTGAGGGGGGATTCCCCCGGACTGGAGGAACCCAAACCGAAACGCACGCACCGGCGTCCCCAACTGAATCGGATATATCTGTTAATTATGCAGGGCAAGCCGCGTGCTCGGCGAGATAAGAAGTCCAGGGGAATACGACACGGGTTAATTGCCACCGGAAACCCAGAGCGAGTGCAGGCCTTGAACTTAACGTCATTTCTCTGTTGATTTCCAGATGATAAACAAATTATTTTTATAAATGTTTCGTTTGCTGGCCGGAAGCGAACCAGAACCAAATTCCAGTGGTCATCTTCAGGAGCCCCTAAGTTTGAGGGAAGAATTCCGATTCCGTAGATTCGGGCTAGGTCATCCGTATCCCTTAGATTTTCTACGTTCCCAAGTTGGTTTATTTCGCTTTTTATCTTATATAGTAGACTAAATTTTCATTTTCAGTGGCAATCAAAACCAAAATCTTCTATTTTCTTGGCCTATCGTTGGCTACTGGGCGGCTTCTTTGGTGTGGGCGTGGTCAGTTATTTTATTAAGTACTATCGTCGAGGAAATGTTTTCATCTTTCTGACCAACTGGGGATTTATTATGTGTGGCATAACAAGTATCACAGGCGCCATTCTTGTGAGTGTCTATCACTGGAAACGGGAAATATGGGGTAAATTTAACTAATCTTTATTACTTTAATCCATTATATTGTTCTTTATTACCCAGTTCCTCCAAAATGCGTGATTAAGACCTATTGGGCCTGCTATTGGATTACTTTAACAGTTGAATATGTAATCGCCCTTACTTATTGGACAGCCATATATCCCGAAGATCGGGTGCTCACTAATCCGATTCGAATTTCGGATTTCTACAACATTTGGGTACATCTACTGCCGCCTATTTTCTTCACCATCGATCATTTTATAGTGGCGCAACCAGCCCGTCTTCTGCACTTTGTCTATCCACTGGCATTCGGCTATTCATATGGATTATTTGCCCTTATATTTTATAAACTGGGTGGACGTAACTTGTATGAATTTATATTTAATTTAATTTAAGTATTAATGTTTATGTTTTTTAGAAATGGAAATTCGTATATATATACTTTTCTGGACTTTACAAAACCCAAGCTAGTTGTAATCGCCGTGTCACTGCTAAGTTTGGTATTGGTTGGCCTCTCCTCCCTGCAATATGGAGTTTATCGGTTGAGAGCATTCATAGCACGCAAAACGGGCAAACTTCAGTGAGGCTCCCCTAATAATTGCATTAAAGTGATGCGTGCCAAAACTTGAAAAGTAAAAATGCAGACAGAAAAAGGGGGAGAATATTGGTATTCCAAATAAAAGAAATCCTCTAAATAAAGTTCTCTATTTTTTAAATATTTAAAAATCTTTTCTTATATGTATAGCGAGTGTTTCAACTAAAGAGAATAAAATGTTGTTGCTGGAAAGACCACAAAAAAAAAGAGAAGTGGGGAAGAATGTCAAAACAAATTCAGCTTATTTGTCCTCTGATATGTCGGACTTGTTTTGTTGTTTACGCCGCTCGCACGTGTTTGGAAAATTAAAAGCACTGCTTCTGCTGCTGCAACTCCACTTCGTCCTGCCTTCACCATCCTTTTGTTCCCAGGGGGTTATTATGGGTTGGCCGCATCATGTCGCCTGTATCTATATCAGCCTGTATCTATCTTGAATGTGCTATCGCATTCTTTTTATATATGTCGGGCGGTCATAATTTGTTTTGATAAAGTTTCCTACGCAGTTTGTGTTTTTGTATAGTTTTTTCCATGTTTTGGTATTTATCTTGTAGACTATAGTGCATCCCCTTACCATATAATTTTTTCTTGGCTTTAAATGGTATTTTTTGCCCTTTAAGCAAGGGGTACCTTTTAAATTCTTTTTATTTTGAGTTTTTTGTATAGTTTTTTCCATGTTTTGGTATCTATCTTGTAGTCTATAGTGCATCCCCTAACCATATAATTTTTTCTTGGCTTTAAATGGTATTTTTTGCTGTTTAAGCAAAAGTTCCCTTTAAATTACTTACGAATTGCAGCTGCAATTACAGCTGTAAATAATGTTGGGACGACAGCAACAATAAGTTGACTCATTGCTGCATTTTTCCAGCCAGCCAATCCAGCAATCCAACCAACCGACCAACATACAACACACCACCCCCGCATTAACTTCTGCTTCGATAAATAAACAAGTTGAGCTACTTAAGATTTAAGTTGTTGTTGCAGTTGTTCCCGTCCTCGTTCGCCAATTGTTGTTGTTGCAAGTGGTGCGCACACAAAATTTATAGTGAATACTTTTCCCCTCATAAACCCGAAAGGGGGTGAACCAGCGCAGCCCCCTTAACTGCATTAACCCCTTCAGTCCGTTACAAAATTGCACATTACGTATACGCTACGTATGCTCACTTGAAGCATGAAACCCTTCTGCACAGTGCACAACAGCAGCTGCGCTGCCTGCGTGTGCGTTGGATAATAATATAAGCATATAAATGTTTATGTTAAATTAAATTGAATGCAAAAAGGCGGAAATGTTACGAAAATTGTGAAATAAAAATGAGAATAAAATGGGAAGCGAATGGAAAAACATTGAATACAAATGTATTTTTCGCCCTGTTGGGCTGCAAAGTCAGGAAACGGTATTTATAATTGCCCCAAATGGCCGGGGAATGGCGATGGAAATTTAAGACGTCCCTTAAGCTGCCATCGCCACCCACATTTTGTATGCCAATGCAGTTTGGCGGCTGTCAAGCTGAGTGCAGCCATAAATACGTTAACGTTCGATGTTTTAGGCGATGCCAGCTGCAACTATGGAGCCCTACTAAGTGGCTGCACTTTAGCAGTTCCCACAGGGTCCTTCTGAAGCGCCACTAAGCAAGCAGACTTTATGGGCTATGGCTTTTTTAGTCCTCACATGTGCAGAAGCCAATATCTATGGAGGTGTATTAGCTTGCAGCGAAACACTGGGAAATTTGTAAGACCGAAATCACTTAACTGACTTGATGTGTAGCATATCACGAATGATTCTAACAGCAACGAAAGATGGTGGGTGTAGCTTTAAGTGAAGGCACGCGCTGGTTCCGGCTCTTGTTTCGTCGGTAAAGGGAGTGAGTTTCCAATTTTATCCACAGTGCTACTTGCTCGCATATTACAATACAAAATCCTATTTAAATTCGCGTGCGAACTGACTTTAAGGTTAATTGTATGGGGACAGAACTAAGATTGGGGTAAAGAGGAAGGGAATACCTGAAAGGAATGGTGCTGCCTAGATGGAATGGCAGCAGCTGATGTGTGTGTGTCGGTGTCAGCAGCGAGGATGTTATTTGCCGCTGACATTGCCCACCCTACCATGATCACCACAGCCGCATAACCTGACACAGGTTGGTGATCCCTTAGACACACGCTTAACTCCTAATCATCTTTATTGATGCAAGCTTCCATTGGAAAAAATTTTAGCAATTCATGTTTATATTATGTTTAATGAAAGAAAATTAATAATAACAAAGGAGATCATTAAAGTTACAAAGCTGAGTATCATATACCGTTTATGCTAAGCTCATATTGAATGAGTATATTTAAATCAAAACAAGATAATTTAATTTGAATTAAAAGTTAATTTCAAAAATATTAAATGTAATATATTTCACTGAGCAAGTATTTGAGTCATGGGGGAATTCGTTTTATAGTATCAAAATCATTTGAATATTATTGTACACAGTCAATCAAAATATGTAGCATTACGACCGGAGCCGATCACTTACCCAAAATATCCAACGTTGAAAGCGCTTTCAATATGTTGTATTATTGGCTGTAATTTTGTTTAAAAATTGGAAAACTGCATTTCAATTGACTGTAGGTAAATTTAAATTTGGGAATACACTTCCAGGGGCTTAAACACTTGCTCTCATGACGAGATTTGCTTACTGCATATCAAATTATTTGATTACACTAGGATTCGATTAATTTACGTTGACTGCTTATTAAATATTTATATTTTAATTAATTTAAACTAAGGATATGAATTTAGTTGATAAGAAGTTGAACTGAGTTGAATTTAAATTGTGTTGGTAAAACTAGACTGGATCACAAAGTGTGTGTTGCAGGCTTGGGACTGCCCACTTGCGCACTTGTAGCAGAGGGCTGCACTGTGTTGTATGTATGTAGGTGAGACAACACTATGTTGGCACAGACGTGCATGAATTTGTACAGAATGGTTTAGATTAGAATTCACAAAAATTTTCAGCGTGGACGCTAGGTGGCAGCGCTGGTTGAAATTTTCACAGTTTTATGTTCACTTTCTTGATTAGATTTTAGTTTGAGGTTTTATGGTGTATGGGGGAAAACTGATGAAAATCCTGACGATCACGTTTGTGGCGCTGTATGCTTTTTCCCAGAAAAACGGGAACCAATAGAAGGAGGAGCTCGACTTCTAGGTATTTTCCACGATGCTTGGGTGAAACTTGTCCAGTAAAACTGGAAACATCAGAAGGAGAAACTCGTCTTCAATTTTCCACGATGCTGTCTGGGTCGAAATTTCCCCGGGCCGTAGGCCACGTGAAGGAGTAAACTCGACTTCCAAGAATTTTCCTAAGAACGCATTATTTTATAAGAAGAGGCGTTTTTCCACGAAATAATAGTAAAACTTACTTCCTTTAAACAACAGGAACCTTCTGGTAAAAGAAAACCTTATAAAAGGCGGGGGATGTCTGATATTTTCCACGATTTGATTTCGGTAGATCTCTGGGTTTGAATAAACTATGTTCAGGAGAGAACGATCTTCACTCGGCCAAGGTTCAAAAGGGAAAGACCGAATAATCGAACTGCGCCAGTCACCCAGGCTTGTTTATCGAATAAAAATGAGACCAGAGTTGCTCAGAGATCTTTAACGAACACGTCTTTTCAGTGTTGTAAAGACGGAAATTATTTGAATTTTGCTCTGCCATTTTAATTCCTGGCGGCAACTTCAAATCCTGGCGGGAATTTTAAATTGAAGTGGGAAATTTAAAAGTTGAAAATTTTAACGACAAGCGCCCTACAGATGATGGCAAGGAACATTTAACAAGAAGTAGTTTTCCTTGCTATTATTACCATATAACCGACTGTCGAATTATTTAAATTGCTTTTCGGACATTTATCTGAAGAATTCGCGTTTAAAAAGTATTTCGCCTTGGAGTTACCACCAGAATTCATTATTTAAATTGCTTTTCGGACATTTATCTGAAGAATTCGCGTTTTAAAAGTATTTTGCCTTGGAGTTACTACTAGCATTTAAATAAAAATGCAATATACCCAACTGTTTTGTTAAATTAAATGAATAATTTGTAATAATCTGAAGAATTCGCGTTTTTATTATTCTTCAATCAAAATTGTTTGGGCCGCCATAGTCTGCCAATTAATAATTCGTATTTATTTATATTGTTGTCGAATTATTTAAATTGCTTTTCGCACATTTATCTGAAGAATTCGCGTTTTAAAAGTATTTCGCCTTGGAATTCTAGGTAATTATCTGAAGAATTCGCGTTTTTATTATTCTTTAATCGAAATTGTTTGGGCCACCGTAGTCAGCATATTAATAATTCGTATTTATTTATATATTAAAGTATAATTAAAAATTAAAGCGTTAAGTATTCATTCGAATGCCCTGCCAAATAACCATAAACTATTTCGCATTGTGAGCTCAATGCTTATTGTGTTTTGCGGAATGTGTTTCGGTAGGCATTTTGTTGTGCCCCGAGGGCTCTGCTCAAGCGGCATTGGAATTTTATTCTTTGCCAGCGCATTCAAGTGTTAAAATATGTATATGAAATTGATTGGCTGATTAAGCACACGCTTTACACTCAGCACACCCACGGATAGTCGCTCCTTTCCACCGCCCATTATTATTATTTTTATTCTGTATTTTTTGCTACACATTGTCTGCCCTTCGTATTTTCCCCTTTTTTGATTTGCTTCGGAAATGACGCAAATAACGCAACAAATTTAAGGCAGTCACAAAAATGTACAAAACCCACTCAGACGGGCTCAGAACACACTGACAAACGCAAACATAAACATACCTTCAGGACGGGTTATTTATGACAATAGGCATGTGAGAGGCAACAACAGGATGTTTTATATTATGCCATGGCAAAATAAAGGACAACAGGGCAGCACACACACACACAAACATCCGCTCACGTAGGTACAATCCGAATTTTGCATAAATTCCATTTAATATGTAGGGAATGACGGGTATGCGTGGGCCAGCCAAAGTTTGAGGCGATAATCTGATGGGTTTTGGTAGAGTATAAAATAAATCTACCCACTGAGTGACAGTGAAAATAAACCACTCAATTTATTTTGAAAACTCGAATGATATTTTTTAAAACCCAGACAAAACATGAAGAGCAACCGCTAGTCTACTTTTCAGGTATACCAAATTATTGTTCATCCTCTCGAGTAAATTTGAGAGTGAAATTTAATTTTGCTGCTCATTAATAGCACGTCGAACGGGCAAGAGCTCACCGGAAATATGTGATTTCCGGAAATAAATACATATTTGTTTCGTATTCAAAAGCATTTCGTGCAGTCTGCGAAATCCACAAATAATTACCAAAAGTAAAAGTATTTTTCGGTCTCGAAAAAGAATTTATTTGATTAAATTTAAATTTATTACTTGATTATCATTTTTTGTACTTTTTGGGGTGGTTTGATAGTCCTTTGTCAGCTTTTCAAGGGTTTGAATGGGATAACAATAAACAATCATCTGAGCATAAGGACATAAATCTAAGAAAGTCAATAATCGAAAGCCCTTGCAGAAGGGGAAACATTTCGGAGAAAAGCCCAAAAAGGCAGGCTACACATAAGGAGGTATTACAGTTAACTGGAAATTGTTTCTTCAATAATTTGAGAATATTCAGAGGCACAGGCAGAAATCACCGAGCATTATCTCTTATTATTTGCCTTAATTTGCCCTTTTTTGTTTTTGTCTCCGAAACGACTCTGTACTTATCTCTCGGTACCACTCATTTTGGTATCCAAGCTAATAAATTTCATCTTGTTAAAGCGTATGCATATAATATATCCTCTGGAAAGGAGGTGGGGTCAAGAAAGCCAGTGGAGAGCAAAGCCGAAGCCAATCAAAGGCGAAACAACAAACAAGCATGACAATAAATAAATAAATAAATAAATGCCCAGACAAAAGACTTAAAATGAGGAGTTGCTGGCCAGGATGCGGGCTTCGGGAAAAGTGCGAGAATGAGGAGTCCTGGCCGGCTGGACAAAGGATAATGACGCGCTCGTTTCTCCACACCCGCAAATGCAAAACGACAATATTGGGAAAGAGGGGGACAGAATCGACAGGATAAAACTGGTTTGGGGTTGCGGTGCAGAAATTGATTGAATGGCGTATTAAACTTAAGCCACACAAACACACGCTCCGGCAAAAGCAAACATTTATCTTTGCCCCCTTTTTCGACTCTGCTATTTTCTCTTACCCACTTCAATTTAACGGCTACTTAAGTCCATCATTTTGAATAATGCTGTGCATACCGAAAGGAATTCGGGCTGAAGTCAATTGCAATGCGGAATATGTGTGTAAATACTTGATATTTCTTTGTTTTTTCGCTTGGCATGCTCTGGATAAATTGTTTAACTATTTATGTTATTTCTTGGAAAAAAGTAGCAACTTAAAGACACGGGTAAATGTTTGGCATTAAAATATATTTATGATTTTTATAATTTTGATACTGGCTTAAATATTTTCTAAATAAATCAAATAAATCCACACCACATTTTAATTCCCAAAAATTCCTTTTAAATTTTAAAGGCAAACTATTACTTATTTATTTGACAAGCATACATATTCTACATATTTTCGAAATAAATGCAAATACCATTTTAATTCCAAAAAATTCCTTTTAAATTTTAAATCCAAAACATTCTTTAATTATTTACATATTTATTTACAAAATATTATTTAATTATTGGACAGGCAAACATACAAATTTTAAATCTTTACATATTTTCTAAATAAATCAAAGAAATCCACATACCATTTTAATTCCCAAAAATTCCTCTTAAATTTTAAAGGCAAAATATTCTTTATTTATTTGACAAGCATATTTCGCTCCTTATTCACACTTTTCAATTGCCAAGGGCCGCCAAAGTCCCTTCTGTTTAGCTTACCTCCTTCAATTTAACGGCTACTTTAATCCATCATTTCAAATTATTATCTCCTCGCCGGGCGGCAAAGTTGGCAAGTTCCCGAGCACGCTCAGTTGGCCACGCATCAAATGGGCCCTCAATGGGCATTAAACGGAGCCTTGGCGATGCCACCTGAAAATCGTGATGAGATGAAAACGGGGGGAATCCCGGAGTAAAGTAGAAGACCCATTAAAAGGCCACCGCACAAAACTGCTGACATCACGACTGATGGCGCCCCGATGTTGCCCGGCCACTTGGGCGGCGAATTAAAAAGTTGCCTTGATAATCCTTTCGCAAAATAGACGGGATTAAGTAAAATGCTGAGCCGGAAATTTATGCCGGCCCAGGTGGGCCGTCCATCCAATTGGCCGTTGGCCAGGTGTTGACCATCAAACTGGACCGGAGTCGAATGAAAAGTTTCGCCGCGAGGAGGGCACTTAAAATGTGCCACAGTGTTGCAATAATTACCCTTAAATGGTCACAGTTAAGAGCTCTTACGACGGGCAGAAAGGAGAATTCAATCTTGTGCAGCAGGTTGTCTGTTATTATCCCTGCAGCCGGGCCAGCATCGCAAATGGCAATGTCCTTGGTGTCCCGCTGATGGCGGTGATTTGTAATTTTAAGCGGCGTATGATTAACTTTACGGCTGAGACAGAGAGCGAAGAAGGAGAAAAGTCTTCATGTCAGTTGGTTGAGTTCAGATCCTGAAAACTTTAAGGTAAGAATTTTTTAAGCAAAAGAGAAGAACTCAAAGTTTTAAAAGAAGTTTTTGAGAAATAGTTAAAAATACTATAAAATACGGAATTATTCGCTTAATAACTTAATAATTATTTTGTGTATCTATATGTTTTACTTGTTATTAATTAGAAAATGTAACCAATTAACAAAATTTAAAACTAAAGAAAGTAATTTAAAAATGAGAATTGAATATTTTAATATCCCAATTAATTCTCTCTTCCTTTTTGTTAAGTTTCTTATTTCTTAATAAATAAATAAAATTTTAATTATATAATTTAATATATTTTTGTAGTAAGAACCCATTAAATATGCAGTTACATTTTACGAGTTAAACTGTTTTAGTGACACTTTAAATAATTCCCTCTGTGTGGCTTCCTAAACAAAGCTCATTTCAAAAAATAAAATCACTACCTAACTTCAAGTTTTACTTGTTATTAAATGGAAAATTTAACCAACCAAGAAAATTTAAAACTAAATAAAGTAAATTAAAAATGTGAATTAAATATTTTAATATTCCAATTAATCCTCTCTTCCTTTTTGTTAAGTTTCTTACTTCTTAATAAATAAATAAAATATTAATTATAAAGTTTCGTATATATTTGTAGTAAGCACCCATTAAATACGCAGTTACATATTACAAGTTAAACTGTTTCAGTGACACTTTAATTAATTCGCTCCGTGGGGCTTCCTGAACAAAGCTCATCTCAAAAAATAAAATCACTATGTTTTTTTAAACGTTTTATCCAGGGCCCAACTGGCTGCAGACAAGAACTAATGACTTGCCATTAAATTGGCTAGCCAAACACTGCATTTAAATTAATGCACAGACAATCGGAGAGAGGAAACTGTAGGAGACTGGGGGTTACTGGGGGGTTACCGTGGGGTTACCACTTGCCTTCAGGCAATCGCAAGCGGAGCGTTAAGCCCAATCCGACCTCAACCCACTCAAAGTGCCCGGATGGCAGCCCGTTTTCGGTGCCAGACAAGTGTGTGCACTTGTACTCATAGTTTAGCCAGCGTAAAAACATATAAATAAATATGAAAATGAAAATCGCATAGAAAAACCAACAGCAGCAACAGTAAAGCACCAACAACAATGGCGGCAGACACGAAAAATTGTCCTTGTTGGTGTTGTTAATGTTTTTCCACTTGCCGTCTGAGGGAGCTGTCTCTGAACCAAAGTGCCATGCATTTGAAATTTGTAAGCACAACACTGCGTATGATCAACGTGTGTAGGTGGGTGGCTGCTTGGTTTCCGTTTTCCCAGGGAGGTCAAAACGGGGGCGTGACTATGTGGCACTGCACATGAAATAATGACAACAGCTATAAAATTTTGTTGGCTTTTTGCGACACAAGCAGCGACACAAAAGTGAGCAATGTTCCTGGAAAATCGCTGCCAGCTACAAAATGGGAATTGCATATCAAACTCAAAAATGCATGGAAATAACGGCTAGCTTTGGGTGGAAAAATAATCTGGAATATTGTAAATTATTTATTTTGATAAATAAATTAGTATTTTGTACCTCGGGTAAAAAGTGAAAGGAAATGTGGTATTCAAAAAGCATGCAACAATCAAATTTTGGATCCGCCAATAAAAGAATATTATATATGAAATAGCTTTGATTAGCAATCATTTAAAGAGGTTAATAAATTAGATGGTTTTTGTAAATTTAATCGTAAGTTTTTTTGTTCTATAAATAACTTAATTACGAAGAATTAGCCATTAATATAAATATTTCCAAATAAATCACTTATTATCTAAATAATAATTTAAGATTTTACCCACCCATTCTGGATTATAATTTATTCCCAGACGAATTTATGAGTTTTGGTGGCGAAATATTAATTCGAGAACACACGACAAACGCATTTACTCAAGTGGCTCTTTTGATACTGTGCGTCTGCTTTTCCTGCTTTTCCAGTTGTTGTTGTTGCTGTAGGTTATTTCCCTTGCCCGACTGCCTTGAATTATTATTCATGAGAGCTTTAATTTATGCTGCAGTTAGAATTAGTGCGCTTTGCATTTTTCGCTATCTCGCTTAGTTGTTCACATCCATATGCATATGTAGGTATACCTAAATTCTGTGAGTGTGCGTGGTGTGTGTTTAGTTCTCGTAGCGGAAGTACTTAAAACGGCATTAATACTTTTATGACTTGTGGCCCAGGGAATCTGCGGTCAGGTGGTGCCACCAAATATATCCCCCATTAAATATTCATAGCCACTCCAATTGAGATTTTGCGCAGGCTGACTTGAATTTATTCGTGTAATTGGCCAGCATATGTAATAAATTGATGGGATATTTAATTGGAAATTGGTAGGGCTAAAATAAATTAAGGGAATTTAATGAAATATTTAATGGATTTTTGTAGGTATAACTATTTTGGTTTATTAAATAAATTAAGAAATTTAGTAGGGATACATTCCATGCTCTTTTCTATCAGTTTTCTAGAAGAACTTATTTTCTTGTTCAATTAGTTTGATGGGCAGTCGAAAATAGGGGAGCTGAGCCTGCGGCGAAATGGGGAAACAGTTTATGTGACTTTTGACGGTTCAAAAATTCCCAACTTCTTTCCTTTTTGTTACTCCCCCTCTATATTTCATTACACCATTCGCCTGGAATCTTTTCAGCTTTTTTGGTAGCTGCTTATGGCCATTTACTTGTAGCCAATTTCCATTTTAGTTTGAGTGGCAATCAGAGCTGGGATTTGTTTATGGTATTTTCATGCTTATTTTTATTTCCATTATCTTCCCTTTTATTTGTTTGTTTTGCTCTTCGCAACTATAAATGAGCAGTGAACTGGCTCTCCATTTGCCATAGAAATACATTGGCATTTGCATACCCCCCAGAAAACCTTCCCCAATCAGAAACAACAATAATAAGTTCAGAGATCTGCAGAAGTTCGCTTGCATATATGTATGTATCATATCGCCTTTCTGCTTTTCTGATGGGGAATTTTCTTTAGCCTTCGCTGCGTTCGCTTTGCATTTTTGCGCTGCTTGTTTGAAAACTAATTAAAAGTTTAAATGTTTGTAATTAGCGTCGAAATAAATGTCTGCCTGCCACATTATAAAATTAGTAAATTTTATGCCAAACTTCTGCTGCAGTCAAAATATTCCGGTGCCGAAAAAACAAACGCCAACGCAGTTCTGGCTGCCCTTTCTCCCTTTTTTGCGATGCGGTAGTTTTAATTTCCCAATTTTCAGTTCGGTGTGGTTATATATTGCATTTGCCTTATTTTGCCTGTGAACATTGTTGGATTTGATTACGATTTTGTTTTGGGTTTTTGTTAAATTTCAGCCAACAATGCACCTTAAATAAACAGTGAGCCCTTGTTTATTTTTATGAAATAATTTAAAGATTTCCTTATGATTTTATCTGAGTTCTAGTAAGCAAAAGTCCCAAACCCAACGAAACTTAACCAAGAAGTCAATACATCCTGTTGATACAAATACAAACAGGTTATTGTCAAAGGGGCGGGTCGGTGGGCCACGCCCATGTCGGGGTATTCAATCAACAATAAAAACGCACACGCTTAATTAATTTAACCCGAAAAGTCAACCACGCGAAACGTTGACGAATGACAACGGCAGCATGAGCAGAAGAAATGTCCCGAACAACAAAACTCGAAATACCCCAAACAATACTCCATTGAGACCACCCCTTCACCCACCAAAAAAAATATGTCACAATGCCAGACATCGATAACAAGTTGATTTTGATTTCGTTGTCGGCATTAAAATAAAAAAGTCAAATTCACAAGGACAAAGGACACAATCAGGCCTTTGTCTGTTTTCCGGGCAACAAGGATATTTAATAAAAGAAATACTACTTCACTGAGCATACGGCCAACGAATATTTATCAAAAGGAAAATATCACAAGATAAGATTTTAAGAACAGGCAGTAAACGAATAAATTTAAGAAGTACCTCCACATTTCTTTTACATTTTTTCATAAAGCCTGTGGATCTATAATTTATCAGGGGTACAGTAACTTAAGGAACATAAAGGTAATAAAAACACGTGCATTATTTTTAGAATATTTATTTTCAATAGTCTGTTATTTATAGAAATAATATGAAAGGGTCTTGGGCATTAATATCATTTTTGCGTGACGCTTCTTTTAATAAACGGCTGAAAGGAATAGTAATGATTGGATGGGCGTGCCAATAAATACAATAAAATACAATTCAAACAGTATGAAATTTATGATATTCTTAGATATATTTAACTAGTCAATTATGAAATATTTTAATATTATGTAATATTAAAATAAATAATAAATAAATATTAAAATAAATCAAAGTTATGAATAGACTTAAACTTTATTGATTTTATTTTATTGATTTAACAAAATTTCATATCAGGAATTTCGGATGCTGAAGCTGCAATATTTAGTATTTCCTTACCTCGTTCAAAGGTGTCTTAGCTACCAGCATTCAGACACATTTTCAATGAGCTTACGTTTCGAGTCGAATTGCAGGTTGGCAAACATAAACTCATTAGCCCGAAATCAGCCTTTATTGAAGGTGGTGAAACTATAGCGTCCGAGACTCCAATTGGTCAAATATTCAATAAGCGCCCACTGAGTGAGCGAACATCAGATAAACGCAATACATCGTCGCTTAATTAAGGTTCGGTAGTCACCCGTACACCCAGCTTACACACCACCCACTCAATCCACTCAACCCTGTATTCATACTAAATCCCCGATTCAATTGAATGGACTTATGCACACGATTCCGTGTTCGCAGACAACTCAATGAAATTATGTGCTAAGTAATCGAGCTGCGACCCAAAATTCATTCAATAGCCGACAATCGCGAATTGGTCGAGGGAGAATTGGCAAACTGGTGGGTTTACTGTAAACTGATAACCAACAATTCACATAACTGGGAACGCTCTTGCCTTTGGCCTGCCACTATGCAGTTTACAGGTTACAACAGTTAACTGATTTTCTCCAAAATTTAGTCAGTAGTCATTGAACATCTATCGATACATTTTGAAACAGGCCCTTATTATAAAACATGGTTATATATAACACACATTTACCGCGAATTCTTTAGCACAAAGAGACAATATAATGGCCTTTTATTTATTACAAGATTACTTCCTTTTCTTTACCATAGTATGTATATTTGTCATTCATTTAAAAAAAAAACTTTATATAAAATAATTCTCTATGAATGTAACCCACCTTCAAACGCGAATTCTTCAGAACAAAAAGCAGTATTTATTTTTCTTATCCCTTTCCCTATTGTGCTTTCAGAATGTCTTTAAAATGAAACTTATTTCCCTTAATTTTTTCACTTTCCCTTAAAGGCACTTCTGCTCTCCCCTGGAGTTTCGGTCCTCCCACTCCGAGGAAGATTCGCTTTGCTGGCTCAGCAGGAGCCCAATGACCAGTGAGCTGCGGGCGGGTTAAATGTCGTCGCTGTCGCTGCTGCTGTGTTGACCGGAAAAACGCGGGAAATTAAGGATAATGTAATTTATTGATATACTGTAAAAGTTAAGCTCCAGCCGGCGATGTTCGTAGCCTCTGTGTTCCAGTATAAATTACAATTTGACAGAGCAGCCAAGATATGGGGATTCATGCGGGTTTTCCTGAGGGAATTCATACACTTTTATGAGCCCAATTAAAAGTGCTATAGTTATACTGCTTTTAATAACTTAGAAGCGCCATAACCAAAAATTTAAAAAACACAAACGATATTGCCACGTTTCAAAGCCACTCAAAACTCTTTGTGAGTCTCCAAATATTTGTGCTGCACTTGACCGCGGAGGCCCGTGAAGCACAAACTCAAACATCAGTGGACTTTATTGTGAACTGGGAAAATTAATAACGTTCACAATATTGGGGTATTGATTGAAAAACATAGATCCTCCTAGTAAAACAGAAAATAAATTACCCTTTTATAAGAGGAAGAGATTTTTTTAACCTAATTGTGGCAATTAAAGCGTACTCAAGGAAAGTCAAGCGTTTTCTGCGACTGCAACGGAGAAATTCTTTCTGACCAAACAATCAACACTTGTCAGGAACTGCCACACTCACCCACACACTGGCGAAAGTGTGCAAATATTCCATGGCTTTCGGCTTTGACCAAACAAACATATTTGCCGAAATGCCTTTGGCTTTAATTTCGGGCGACGTCTTTGGCATCGGAGGCGTTGGGTCTTATTCTGTCTATTTATATCCCGAGTTCCCGCCCATATATATCCCATATCCCGTATACCGTATCCCCAGAACCCACACACACACACTCCTGCAAGGAATGCCAGCAGCTAGTGGCAAGTGTAAGTGTAAGTGTGGCGCATTCCAGGCGTGTTGAAACTGTAAAATAGATGCTGCCATCCCCATTTCCGCCGCCCACCCAAGATGCAATTGCAGCTGGTTACATACGGACGAACTTAGAGATAACTACACAACGGATCATAGGTATAAGTACGAGATCTTGAGAATGATACCTATTTATCCTATAAACTTTGGAAAAAGCCATCCCATTTCAAATATTACACCGAGAAGAAAAACCGTTCTCAACGTTCTTGATTTCAGTATTTCCGTGCTCAAAAGTGAGCCAGGAACGGTTTCTTTCATTTTTAATCTCTCCCATTTTTTTATCTCTGAGACGAAGTTGGGGACGATTTCAAGAATGCTTGGGGACGGTTTCAAGAGTGTTCATGCTTGATAAACGAAATCAAGAATGATGTATTCTCAAAACACCAGATCAAGAGTACTTTTATTCTTGATTTCAAGAAGAAGAGTATTCATGCTTAATAAACGAAATCAAAAGGATACATTCTCAAAACACCAGATCAAGAGTACTTTTATTCTTGATTTCAAGAACGTTTGTGCTCAAAAAAGTGAGAAGACAAAATACTGAAATCAAGAAGATTCGTTCTTGGTTTTTTCGTTCTCAAGTTTTCTCAGTGTAACTTTACAACTTCCACTGAAAAATCTCCAGTTGAGATTGTTTTTCTTCATAATTGTTTATCTTCATAAAAGAGCAATTTATGAACTCTTAAAAAAATAATTACAGAAATAAAAAGTTTTTATAATTTTTTTAAATTTATTTACATAGTTAATCAGCTATTAATAAAACTAAACATAAATGATAAATGTAATTTCATAAATTTTTTTTTTGTTTTTCCTTTTCAAAAAAGTATTTTACATTTTTGATACTCAGTGTACCACTTCCCCACATGCTTAATCTGGAAATCCTTTTGGCCTGCTCGCACAAACACCATATAACTAACAAGGAGGCTGCCTCCCTTCCCTCGTATTTCAGGTTCCATACGCTCTGAGCTAGCTTAGCTGGAGGAGATTTATGGAGGAATTCCTAAAAGAAATCCAAGTCAATTACTTGCTTAATTATTTCCTTTGAAATTTATTGATTTCTTTCGCTTTTCCCCCTTGGAGAACGAGAACGAGAACGCAAGGAATTTTCGCTCAACACGCTTCGTTTGCTATTTGTTTTGTCTTGGAAATCGGCAACTGTACGATTTTCCTTCCGACAGAGGAAATGTGAAATGAAATGGGAAAAGCAAGCGAGTTTCGCTTTTGGCGTTTGACTTTAGTTTTTAGGTGTGACTGAGCTGTAGCCTAAGTGCAATTCGTGACTGTCAGTTGGCTGAAAGGCAATACAAATATTTGACCGGAAAAATAATAATTAAATGTGTTACAAGTTGTGAGTACTTGTATTTTCAACATAAACTTCATGCCAACTAAACAAAATCAAGCATTCAATTTCGATTTTCCTTATAGCCAACATATGCATTTTTTCATCAATTAGGCAAATTGTTTTCAATCGTTTCCAGTGAATTAACTTTAATTAATAAAACCCAATGCATAAATTCAATAAAGCAACTTTGGATCTCTTTGTCTCAGACTAAGGGTAGTTTTTCGCTTGCTTAACTGTGCATATGGAAAGTATGAATATTGACGTACTTACACTTGAATGCGTTTCAGTTGTTTAAAACAATTTGTGTGCAAACTGGATGCTTCCTTTATTTATTTTTTTAGATTTTTCCTATTTTTGTTGATGTGTTTGCTGTTGGCTTTTGTGCATGACTGTTTATGTGTATGGATTTTAAAGTAGTTTTCCGGCACTGAATGGGACTCGAGTGGACGTGAAGTCCACTTGGGGGCCTTTTCAGGTCAATTTAAAAAATCTGTAGTGCTGAAGCAATAAATGATTATTTCAAAGTGAACAAGAAAGGAAGCTAGCTTCGGCCAGCCGAAGCTTATATACCCTTGCAGATATTTCATATTAATGACTAATTTTCCGATCCTTCCTATGGCAGCTATATGATATAGTAGTTCGATATTGATAAAATTAGAATCGAAATTCGAAAACATTTAAAAAAAGTCATATCCCAGAGTAGAAGAGAATACGATAAAAACCAACGAAGCAATAATTTATTTCCTATTATATTCCCATTAATTTTCCGATCGTTCCTATGGCAGCTATATGATATAGTCGTCCGATTTTGAAAAAAATTTATTCGAAATTCAGAATTAGATAAAAAAGTGGATTTCCAAAAGTAGGAGGCTATAGGTTCAAAAACACCCAAGATATAATTTTTTTACATTTTTTTTCCCGATTGTTCCTATGGGAGCTATATGATATAGTTGTCCGATCCGGCTCGTTCCGACTTATATACTACCTGCAACAGAAAGAAGACTTTTGGAAAAGTTTTAGCCCGATAGCTTTAAAACTGAGAGACTAGTTTGCGTAGAAACAGACGGACAGACGGACAGACGGACGGACAGACGGACATGGCTAGATCGACTCGTCTAGTGATGCTGATCAAGAATATATATACTTTATGGGGTCGGAAACGTCTCCTTCACTGCGTTGCAAACTTCTGACTAAAATCATAATACCCTCTGCAAGGGTATAAAAAGAAAAGCTTGTATTTTTATGGTATTTATTTTAGCCAGTTTTATATCAATAAGATGATTTTTTGTTACCAAATAAGTTGTTCACTTAACACAAAATGCGCTAATTAAACAAAACAACCCTTTAAAATTTGTTAAATGTATTTAGATTCATATAAAACTCTTTAAAATTAAAAAAAAAAGGTTTAGATTATTTAAAAATTATTTTTATTACTTTAGATTATTTTCTTTGACTTTAAAACCAATTAAATTTTTGGAGGGCCACTAAAATCTAAATTGAAGCAGCTATTCCGTGGCGTTGAAATCACTTCGCTCTACCATTTGCAAATTCCGTCGTCGAGAGTCGCCTCAATTGTTTCCACACACACAGACAGGACTTTTTTTTGTTTGGCCTGTCGTGTCCCAGTGAAAATGTTTTCGCTTTTCTTTTTTTGTTAGCGATTTTTTGTGTGCACCCTACGGCAACAGCCACAACGAAAATCTCTTTATTGGATTATCCTGCAAAATTTACGCGGCATTAAAAGCGGCCAAACGAAACCCACTACCCTCGGCCCCTGGGGGTTGCGAATAGGTGTGTTGGGGCGAGTATGCGGGCTTCAAGGGGTTAAGCACAAGGTAGCCAACTCGTGAACAACAAAACGAGAGAAACATTTATTTACATTTTTAAGGTCGTCGTCGGTGCTTCCATTAGTCGGCAACAACAACGAGCATCCAATACCCCTATACCATTCCTCCTCCCATCCAAAAAAAAGGAAAATAAAGAAAAAAGAATCCATTAGCCGGGCGCATATTTCCCAGCCATTCCCTACTTAGGCCATTTAAAGTTTTAAGGCCGCAACGGAGCAGCGGGTTTTGTGTAGCGGACTGAGCTTCAAAAGGAATTGAAATGTTGGCGAATTAAGCCCCTGGGGCAGAGTATCAATTAATCGCTGGAAGCCTCTGAATACGCCTGCATTTCAAAAGGTTAGTCCTGCTTTCAAATGAATTAAAAATAGTTCTGAACATTAAACTTATTTGTAGAAAAACTAGAAAAATAGATCAAAACTGTAAATAAAACCTTAAATTTAAATACGTTTAAAATAATGAATTTCCGAAAAAATAAACAATTTTCTGTTTTTCTTTAACAATTATAAACATTTATGTTTTTATTGATAGTCTAGGAAATTTCAATTTTATGATTATTATATTATAAAAACTTAACTTTTACATTTTAAATGTTTTTTATATAAATGTACGTATACAAAATGTACATTTAATTTCCACATTCCATTTTTTTGCAGTCAGTATCTCCAAGGGAGTTTCTTGTCTCTTGTCAGTCAGTTTTCATTTCAATTGGGCCGATATGACATATCAAAAAAAAAAAAAGAAACTGAGCTCCGATGTTCCAATCACAACCAGCTGAATGTAGTTTCCAGATGTTTTGATCTGAGTCCCCCGTCCTCTGAGTCCCGCAAGGCGAAAAAGCGAAAAGAATGCACCATACAAATTGCTGAGAAACCCCAGCAACGGCAGTGACGGTACCGTTGATGACTCCCAGAAACAGGACCATTCCGGAATTTTTCACAAAAAATAGAAAAGGAAAACTTTCTGAAAACATGCGTATGGCTGGTGGGATGTGAGTGAATGTGGGTAACGTTTGTTTGGCTGCCTGAAATTGGAAAATTCAACCCAACAAAGTTCTCTGCAAAGAACACTTTATAAGTGATTTGCTCAAAAGAAAGTTAAATGTTAACAGCACAGTCTAGGCAAATTAATTTCTTTTGAAATAAGTTAAGTTTACGACAGATAAATAAGCATTTTTTTCTCTATTAATTTGGATTAAAATATTTACTTTAAAAATCACAAAAATAATCAAATTAAATTTATTATGTTTCTTATAAAAAATATCATGGAAATTATTTTATGAAATTATTATTATGTAATTAATCTATTAATGGTCAAGTTACGAGAAAAACTTATATTCCTCACGCCACTCATGCTACTCCTTATCCTCGGCAAGGACTGTTTGACATGTCAGAGGCAACATCGCTGCCATAGCAACAATAATTGAATATAATTTGGCATGGAAATCAAATAAATGCAAAAAATAAATCAAATATGTCAAAAAGAAGTGGGATGATGTCGATGGGTGGAAAGTTCTCGTTCCCGCATTTTTATCTATAATAGAAATACATGTTTGAGTGATTTTAGATCTATATAAAAAGGGCTATATACTATATACATAAAAGCTTTGAATGCTGTGGGAAAATCAAAATGCAAATGCATATTCGCATATTTATTACGTGACCGAAAAAAAGATAGGGGAGATGATTTTTTAAATTCGAAATTATAAGTACCCTTAAATAAACATTTTAAATTTTTTAATAAAATATTTTAACGCAATACTGTTAGGTTTCAAAGAACTCTTATTAATATTTAAGAGTCCTTTTTTTATAAATCTGGCTTTAAGTTATACTTTCGTCCTCTATAAATTCTCAAATGTACCCAGCAAGGGCACGAAAATACAAGTTAAATATAAATAAATAGGAAAAACATATGAAAGCAAAAAAGTGTTGTTGTTGCCCCCAGGATGCATCAACACAATAGAGGAAAACCCCGAAAAGCCCTCACCTTTCTCCTGAGCCACCAACCTAAAAATCACGCATGACAAAATGCCAAAGTGCCAGCAACAACCATATTTACAGCAGCAGCAACCGAATATTCGAAGAAATTTCGAATGGGTTTCTCCCCTTTTTTTCGGCCGCAGCAGCCAGCAATGACTTTTTACAATTTTCATATGAAATGAACCATTAAATTGAATTGGCATTAAAATTATGTGCATGCTCGTGAACGAAACAGAAAATACAGCAAAAAGAGTAGGATATTTTCGTAGCTTTTGGCACTTTGCATACGACTAGCCAAAACCCATTCGAGTTCGAGTTATTTGCATTTTTATTACAACAACTGCGAAAGCATTTGGAGCTGCAAATAATAAAAGAAGACGGAGAGGGAAAAATTCAAATAAATGTTTGTTAAGTATTTTTGAATTGAGTTCCAAGCAGAGCAGCCATCACACTCACACTCGCACTCGCACAACACCCACAACCGCCCAAACATTCATACACGCATTAGGCCAAAGTGAATAGGAAACCGTTTAGATCCGTGCACCTGCTGCTTCACAGCCACAACAACGCAAATGGCAATAACAGCACAGCAAAACCCTCATGGCAACGACAGCGACAGATGTGGGCCAACAGCAAAGGCGGCGAAATGCGAGGGGCATCTTATTTTATGCTTCTGAATACGGGACATTTTGCCGGGCCAAAGGAACCGGATCAAATATTTATAACAACAGAAAACTATCCAAGGCGGCACTTACTTTTCCCCCATTCTGATCTTTTATTGTTCAACTTTCAAGAAAAACAAGTTCGCAAAGGAATTATTTATATTTAAAGCTTAAAAAATTATATTAAAATAATATTTATATTATTTTATTTTTTATTTATTGTTTAACTGTTTCTTATTTATTTACAACAGAAAATAAAGACCAAAAAAATAAAAGAAGCAAATTTTTAAACGTTAAACTTTTCAAAAATATTTTTTTAATAATTTATAAAAATTAAAATTAGAGTCAAATCAAGTTTATTAATTTATGAAAATTAAAATCAGAATCAAATCAATTTAATAAAATTAAAATTAGAGTCAAATCAATTTTATTAATTCATGAAAATTAAAATCAGAGTCAAATCGATTTTGTTACTTTATGAAAATTAAAATCAGAATTTAATCATGTCCTTTTTAAATTAAAATGCATAGACAATTTGCATAATATTCAACTCTTTTACATGAATTTGTAAATTAAATATAGAATTTTTTACGAACCTTCTTATGTTATAATTATAGCTACTCACATTTGCCTTTAGTTTTGGCTGACTTACAACTTCGATTGATGTGCGATTTTTGGCCACAATTGGTTTTTCCCTACTTCAGCTTTTCCTACGCATTTTCCTGCTTTTCGCTTTTCCCCCCGCCAGCAGGCAATCCCCTTTTCCGTTTCGATTCCACAATTTCCTCGCACTAGTTGCAGGCATCGCGTGTCTCTAATGACCCGCGACAATGGACGTTTACGAAATTTCGGGCCACCGCCTCCTTTTGCATATTGCACTGCAGCTGACATAAAATTGCCATCGCCCGACGACCAAAACACCAAGCCACTCGATGGCGCATTCGCATTCGCATTCGAAAGCCAGTTTTGCAGGCGGGCAATGCAGTTTATCGGTTCGCAGTTCTAATTTTCCAAAAGGGGCAGCGGAAGTTGGTCACTCAAACGCAGACGTTGGTGTCTTTTTCAGCCAAGTGGAAGAAGCTTTAAGTTTGGACTTCCTAAGAATATAATTAGAAACGCCTTAGTCAAGAAGGAACACTTTTGCTTTGGGAAAAATCGGTTCACAATTTTATAAATTTTATAAATAATGTTCCCACTGCGTATGCTTAATTTCTTAAAAATACATTCACTCACTACCTACAATTTGAAACTTAGGCAATTACCGTAAGTATTCATATTAAAAAGCCACTTTGAAATTGTTTCTTGACTTGCATATCCTCGTTCAATCAATCGTGGAATCCCTAAAAATAAATACAGCCCAAGTGCGCTCTACCTTTTTACCGATTTTCCCATTACCAGCCAATAAATGATTTTCAAGACGATGGGAATCCCATCGTTTAGCCAGAGCTTCTAAACGATTTCGATATCCTGCCAGTGCAAACTTGAGTGCCTGTCAATGGGTTCGATGCCACTCGAATCAGTTTGCGTGAAAGGAACGACAAAAAGGCGAAATCCTTTTCATGTTCTTGCGTTATTTAATTAACAAGCAATTTGTTTCGGCCCGTTGCTAATTAGGCGCGCCCCATCAAAGGCGGCAGAAGACAAAAGTCTGGCGATGCACCGAAGCGAGCTCGCATTTCGCCCGGCGCCTTAACCCCTAACCCTTAACCCCTTGACAACTCGAACGCCTTTCAGACACATTTCCATTTTCACACTCAACGTGCCGAAAACAATTAAACGAAAAGGAACCTTAAAAAGGAAGCAGTCCAAAAAAATAAAGGGAAGCGGCAAAAAACGATTGCTTTGTCTTACGGAATCCTTTCAACTTTCGAGGGTGTGAGGAAAATTTGGGGGAAATTATGGGTGTGGATGTCCCGATGTATCTCAAAATTGCCCAACCAATTCGTTTGGCAGAGTCCACTGTCCGGGAACTTGAGGAACGGCCATCTCGCAGCGGCAAACTTGCGAACTGCACGCACCACAAGAGTCAGCTAACTATAACAACTTGCATTGCATGCCTCTTTGAGTCGAACAACAGCCATAACAACTAGCACAGCATTAGTGGTTCGGCGGCTCTGGTTGCACTGAGAAAAATGTCTGACACTCTAGAGGACAATATATGAATTCTTATTTCTTTCATTTTCTTCAGGAAAGGAACTCAGAGGAAATAAGCAGAGAAATACTGCGGTACTTTTAAATAAGGAATTCTTATAACTCCTACACCCAAAAAAAAAAAATCGATATGAAACGTGGATCGATTTTACATTATTTAAGATCCATTTAAATTTGATATGTGAGCAGGTGAATTTGACCTGATCGAAAAGAGTATTTCATGTAAAAACGAAATGGGTTTTGCATGAACTGAAATGGCCAAATCGATTTTACGGGAACATTTTTTTTTGTGTGTATAATAATATATGTGGAGTTCTAAAATAGGGTAAGGAATTCTTCTTTCTGTAAAATAATCGTTTTCCCTTTTTTATTAATCAACTTTATGGGGTTTTGATACTTTTAAATAATGTTGACAAAAGTAAATATGGGCGGTTCTTTTACAAACCGAACACTTTTTATTGGGTCACATTTTTGATTTGCCTGAAACTTTTTTTACACGTACTATTCGGAAAATAAGTAAACACGTGTATCAGGATTTGACCGAAAAAAAATTATTTTTTTAGTTAAAATTTTTTTAAGTTTGCCAAAAATTGTGAAATTTGAAAAAGTACCCTCTCATTGAAAATCTGTATCTCCGGTTATATGAATCCAATTGACATCATGTCTTCTGCATTAATTCCTCTAAAACCTCTACTTTCAAAATAAAATTTCTAAAAAAAAAAATTTTTTTAATTTCTTAAAAATAAAAAAAAATTAAGATTTAAAAAATTTTTTTAACCATTGCCCCCACAAAAAAAAAATTTTTTTTTTATTTTAATACTTGCGCCATATTGTTAGTTACAATCGATTTTTGTGAAAAGTTGGAGCCATTTTTAGTTTTTTAAATATCGAATTTTTTTTAACAAGGCCTCGGCTTTTTTCTATGTAAAAACGTCGCAACAAGTAGGGCTACTCTTTTATTCTTGTCGGATCCTTATGGAACTCATGTTTTCTCATCGTTTACTAGTCCTTTAACAATTTTTAATGATTAAAAGTTAAGTTTTACGTGTTTTGACAATTTATAAATGACAAAAAGTAAAAATTCATTTTTTAATCCATAAAAAAACCACAATTATTTATTTAACCTTCCATTAAAAAATAAAATATTAAAAAATAATTATTTAAATATGTTAGAAAAAATACAAATTAAAAAAAAAAATTTTTATTCCATTTAATAATTTTTTATTTTTATTAAATAATTTTTTTTTTAAAATTAAAAAAAATATTTAAAAAAAGTTAAAATAATTACAAATTACAAAAAAATAATAAAAAAAAAATTTTTTTAAATTATTGTTTATGAAATGGAGGGTTAAATAAATAATTGTGGTTTTTTTTATGGATTAAAAAATGAATTTTTACTTTTTGTCATTTATAAATTGTCAAAACACGTAAAACTTAACTTTTAATCATTAAAAATTGTTAAAGGACTAGTAAACGATGAGAAAACATGAGTTCCATAAGGATCCGACAAGAATAAAAGAGTAGCCCTACTTGTTGCGACGTTTTTACATAGAAAATAGCCGAGGCCTTGTTAAAAAAAATTCGATATTTAAAAAACTAAAAATGGCTCCAACTTTTCACAAAAACCGATTGTAACTAACAATATGGCGCAAGTATTAAAATAAAAAAAAATTTTTTTTTGTGGGGGCAATGGTTAAAAAATTTTTTTAAATCTTAATTTTTTTTATTTTTAAGAAATTAAAAAAATTTTTTTTTTAGAAATTTTATTTTGAAAGTAGAGGTTTTAGAGGAATTAATGCAGAAGACATGATGTCAATTGGATTCATATAACCGGAGATACAGATTTTCAATGAGAGGGTACTTTTTCAAATTTCACAATTTTTGGCAAACTTAAAAAAATTTTAACTAAAAAAATAATTTTTTTTCGGTCAAATCCTGATACACGTGTTTACTTATTTTCCGAATAGTACGTGTAAAAAAAGTTTCAGGCAAATCAAAAATGTGAAATTTTTTTTTTGGCCAAATCTGTTCGGTTTGTAAAAGAACGGCCCATATGTTAAAAAAATTTTTTTTTTTCATTTTAAAAATCTTATAATTCATTTTTCGATTTAGAATTTGCTTTTTCTAGAAGTGTATAAGTGGAATCGTTGTCATGGTCACGTTCAGCATCTGGTGCTGCTTCCGGCTGGCGCTCCGCACGAACGGACGATGAATGGCGGCCATGTTCCGAGTTCCAAGCTCCATGGTCCCTGCTCCCTCCTCCCTGCTCCATCCTTAAACCGCAACAATTGTCAAACAAGCCAGAAAAATGGCGGCTTTCTGCTGCATCTCCTCCTGCCACTTTTACTGCTCCTCCGAAAGCCGCAGGCGCTTTTGATGCAGTGCTTATTATCCTCTAATATTTTTTTTGTCTGGCCAGCTGTCTGAATTATGACAATATTTCCTTCTGGATAAATACTGGAACGCTTTAAAATAATTTAATTTAAATGAATATGTTTTGATATGATTTTTATTAGGCAAATTAAACCTTTTTAAAAACTATTTTTGCATGTAAAGAATTACTAAACTAATTTGATTAAAATGTTAAATGAAATTGTAAGTTAAACAGTGAAATTTAAATTATTCAACGGATAATTCCATAGATTTTCAGCAAAATAATAAGGCAAGAAATGGAAAAAAATCGAGCTTAAGGAGATAAATATATTTGAAGAGACTATTTAAGTGCTGAAATATCCTCTTTTTCCACCAACCGGCTATTTACGTTTAATAGGACCCACAAAAATGAACTACAGCAATAAGTGGCCCAGAATCATTTTCAATTAGCGCTCAGCTCGGAACATTTATGGGATTTGTCCAATATATAATTTGAGGAAAACTTTGTTTTATGGCTCCGTGGCTTTTGAGCCCGCAAATAAACATTTGCGTAATGCTCACAGTTTGTCCCATTGCCTGTTATGCAAAAGTTGTAAACGACAACGATGGCGATGGCGAGGAGCTTCTGGAAATCCTGTTTTATGCCCGACACCCCCGTCTCCTGCCCATCGCCTCGGGAAAGTTGCCGCAGTAATAAAGGAGATTACCTTGCACATAACATGTGAGTAGCCAGCAGTCGAGTCGAGTCAGAGTTGGGAATGGAAATGGAGAAGAGATTGGGCGAGGACTGAAATGATTTCTGGCCTGGCCACAAAAGCCGAAAGGAGCCTTTGAGGCGGTCGGACATGGATATCCTGGATCCAGGATCCTGTATCCTGGCTATCCCACTGCAGTTTCTGCCGGCAAAAGAAAGTTAAACAGTTGAAGCGGCGGCGGCCCAAGAGAAAATGCATTCAAATGTGTCGAAAAATTGTAAACGAAACTTTTTCATTTCCTTTGGGGGCTAAACGTTTGCCACAAGGGGGATCAAAAGGGATCTGCTTTTACGTGCTAGGTGTGTAATGAAATTTTCCTATTATGCCTTATCATATTTTATATCATGTCAGTTCTAAATAAAATTTACTGTAATTAAAAAGGGAGAATTGATATGTGAACAAAATTTATTATTATTATAATTTAAATAATTTTTTATTAAACCTAAATACTTAAAGTGATGATATCTAAGTCACAGCAGAAATGCATTTGAAGAAGCTAAAGTGACTGATAAAGACTAAAAAAAATCTGTTTTGAGGAAATATTTTTATTTTGTATTTATAGTTTGCATTTAAAAAATAAAGCAAAATGAAAATTTCCAGGATTAAATTGTAATTTATTGGGAAGTTCTTAAGATCACATTGAGGAATTAAATTTGATTTTTCTTACCAAAAACCATTTGCCTTTTTTTAAAAATATTTTCATCTTGTTATCCCGACGTCGCTAAAATATTAAAATTACATGTACTTTAATAATATTTTGTTCACTGCCCTTTCTATCACCCTTTTGTAACCCAAAGTTTTTCTGGCTATGCAATATTTAAAAAATAGTTAAAGTAAAAATAGCAATCTGTAAGTTTTTCGGTCTCAGCTACCGTCATTTAATTTGGAAACAACAACAGCAACCGAGCCAGGGACTCAACAATTTCTTAGCCAAGACTTTTGCTTAGTTTTTAATTGCAATTAAAAAGTTGTGCACCAGAGAGTGAGAGAGGGAGAGATGGGGGGAGAGATCACACATAGCGACGTCCATTTGGATGTGCTCCGAGTGGACCAGTGGACAGTTTGGCCAGTTGATCCAGTTTTGTCGCCCCCAAGGTCCCAGTCATAATGACAAAAACCCAGAGCCACTGCATTTGGAGAAGGGCGTGTGGAAAGTGTGGAAAATCCCTCGGTGGCTCAGAGTGAACCGCAAAATGGCCATGCAACCAATTTTCTAGCATAAAACAAGCTAACTTCTTCTCCCCAATCCCTTCTTCTTCTTGGCCAACGTCTCGCTCAAAATGCTCTTTGCAGACTTAATGATTTTTGGCTTAAAGTTTTACCAGTTAGCAGTATTTTTGCAAGTAGTTATCATTTTATGAGACAAACCTCCACCCCGTCCAAACACACACACACCACCTTCTCGGACCCAAATGCCCTGGGGGCTTTGTTTTATGCATTTTCCCAGCTAGCCAACGCAGAGTTCCTTCGCTTTTCCTATCTTATGGGGAAAATCAACGGCTGGTAGGACCAAAGCCAAGACCAAGACGATGACGACACACAAAAACGAAGCGAAACTTGATAAAAACTTTTATCATAACAATTTGTGTTGTTTTGCTTAGCTGTGGCCCCCTGTTTCTTCCACTTTCCGAATGGGAACAATGGCTCTATGTGTGTATTTTGGTGTGCGTAATGAGAAAAGTGTAAGTGCATAGCCCAAGGGCTCGAAGAAAGCTACATTTACAGTCCGGCGCTTAAAGACGGAATTTTCTGAGCTGGATCTGCCATTGAGACCACTTTAAAAAAGGAGTATAATAAATATTTACAACTTGGACCATACAAATAGATAATGATCGAACATAAGGGGAATTTGATAATATAATATATATTTTTTTAAACAATTCATAATTTAATTTATTGATGGAATACTTGGTATATAAGTTATTTTATTTATTTATTATAATAAAATAGTACCTTAATGGAAGGTCCGAAGGTCCGATTTTCATCGACTTGTTGGCTTTTCCTGTTCACAACGACAAAATAAGAACTTCATTTGAACGGTTTTGCGAAATTTTAAGTTCTACCGGAGTTATAGCGGTCACAATATGGCATTTTTGCCACTTTTTCGAAAAAGTTGCACTCAGCTATTATTGTATATCTTCGGAACGGTATGAAATATCTTTATGATGTTTTCATTACTCGGTCAAGAATTGTATTAGCTTTTTATAAAAAAACATTACAAATTTTTAAAATTTATTTTTTTTTTAAAAAAATTAATAAAAATTTTGTTCAGTGTATTTTTTCAGTGTTCTTCACCAGCTTCTGAGTTCAAAACCATTTACAAACATGTGATTAATTATTATTAATTATTTATTTTGGTGTTTAATAAATAATAAATTATATTTTTATTTTTAAAGAATTATTAATTACTAAGTTTGATGCTTAAAATATAATAAATTATGTACAAATTTCTGTCAGCATTAACAAATATTTATTTAGAAAAGAATTTAAAATAATTTTGTAGTCCAAATATATATACAAAGGAGTTAATTCAAATTTTAATTATTTAAATAACATTTATAACCCATTTATCATTTTTTTTACACAAATAGATATTTTACGCATTCAAGACATGATCCATTGAGTAGAAACGATCACTCCACAAAGTCGAAGATCGGTTAGCCAAGACCAGAGCCCAGTTGGCTCAAAGCTGTAGGCTAAGCTTTCACCTATATAAACTGGCAATAACGATGCCTGGGCTTAAAAACAACTACGGCTCTAGAGTCAAGTTCACAATAAAACCATCGAAACCTTGCCCCGGCTCATTCAGTTGGCTGCTGGCACTCGGTGTGGCTTTTCGGCTTCCTAACTCACGTGATCGATCGGGGAACGCGTTTCGCGGCAAAAAGGCTCTTGCAATAATAACGGGTTTCTCGGATGCGACCCTCTCAAATCCAAAATCGTATGTGTACAAATGCCCATCAGCTGAAACCGTAGAGTCACCAAAACAATGGCATTATAACGAAGAGTACTTTTAACATTTGTAAAATATATACAACCTTGCTTTGGGCAAAAGAGTTTTAATTGAACAACTACAACTTCAGCCGGTTCAAAGCAGTTAAAGCCGCCTGGTACTTACCTGCATTAACAACATTTAACTACCAACAACAACAGCTGCAAATCAGCATAAAATAACCTCAATTGTCGCCTAGTGAATTGAATTAAGTTCGAAGTGAAGGTGTTTAAAACTCAGAGTGTACTAAGAATATCGGGGATAAGAAGCCGCAAAAATAAAACCGGGTAAGAGACCATTAATCAGTTCAAGGAAGCGGAGATCATGCAAATTAGGTGGTTTCGTATCTATAAGACTGGGGATCTAGACAAAAATAAAACACAAATTTAATTAGTTTGGGTTTTACAAATATAAATACATGTTTGGACAAAACAATAAAAATACTATTTAAACACGTACAAATCAGTGTGATATAATAGAGCTTACGGTTTTTAAACAAATTCATATTAAATGATCAAATACGTGTTAATACGGGTATTTGTTTTAATATTGCGTACCTACTTACAATGATAAATATTTATACCAAAATTTAATTATCTTTGATTTCGTGTCTTTTTTCATGAATTGTTTTTCCCTCTGACAATATGTTGAATTGTTTGTTCATAATATGTTTGTACAACTTTGTTTGACCTTTTCCACCGTTACCACCGCGTTCAATAATGACGTATACGCAACGTGGGTAACAAAATCATAACACTGAATGCATACATATTCAATGGTGCTTCGTCTATCGATCGTTACCGTCCGTTTGTTTTGGCAGCGAGCGCAACAAGTTGCCCATATAAAAACACGTTTTTGCATGCTAATGCTCTGACGGTAGTCGATTGAAGTGTTTTTGAGATCCAAACTAAGTGAATTTGAATTTATTTTATACCATCATTCATTTGAATATGATCGTAAAACTGTTTGCTATGCACAAAAATAATAACAAATAAATAAAATTCAATAGTAAGTTTGTCAAAGGAAAATAACCAAAACATTGAGCTGTTCGTTTTCCATTCCTTCAAGCTTTTTTGTCTTAAGATCTCTTAAATTAAGATGAAACCAGAAATAACTGCTTTCAACTCAACACGGCTCTCTGATATTAATGACGTCACTTCGACCATTCTCTATGTTTTGCTGAAAGAAGTCAAATAAAAGCAAAATAATAGAGTTCTGATGCTCTGACTCATCTGGCGGGGAAATCACTTTTTTGTCTGCCATCGAGAACAGAATATTTTTAAGCAGAATTCAAAACCTGTTTGATAATGAGCACAACACAAAAAATAAAATAAATGCAAATGTTTTATTGCGGATTTAGACGTCAATCATAAATAATTATTCCAGGCATTCAAAACAGAGATAGCGTATTTATAGGGACTGAATTATTTCTAAAATGTTAGCATTGTAACTTTTATTACTAAGATGTAACTGTTTTTATCTTTATTATCTGTCAATATGTGTCAATTCTAGAATTAGCTAACTTTTCCTACTGTTGCCAATTATAAAAGTTACTTTCAGCCGTAAAAATTCAGTTATCTCAACGTAACTCATCATTCTGTCTTTCATTTTATTCTACAAGTTCTTGGGCATTTGCAAACAACATGTATTTTCAATTTACCAACAAATGTTTGTCTACTATTTTATTGATTTGACAAAATGTATATTGAACAACTTAATCAAAACACACACCTAAATATTTAAAGAAATTTTCTGGCGAATTAAACAATATCGTTTTAGACAATAAAATGGAAATTAATTGACAGGCCAAATTGCGATCGAAAAACGTGCTGCCTTACAGCAAATTAATAATTGTGCATAAGTGCAAACAAGACGTGTCAATATTTCCACCCCACTGTCAACCGGTTCGCCAAGTCAACCAATATCAACTATGTGTATATTTTGTGTGCATACAAATGTGGCCAAACAAATGTGAAATATAAATTTATATATCACTCACGCTTAGCAGCTTTATCACCCACACTAATTAACAGCTTGGCGCAGTAAATCCAACTAGGTGTAAATTGTTTAAATGATTCGGCAAATAAAAGTCTTTATCTTTAGTTCACTCAAATAATGGCACAAACTTGGTCGGTTGCCTTACCCTTATAAATATTTATTTATTTATTATCTACTCAAGGAAAGTAATTTCTAAGTCAATTTACAGACTGGGTTGATAACTCTTTTGTGGTTTGATTTACAGGATATTTTATCTCAATTATAAGTTGTAAATTATTAAATACTAAATCTTAACTGACGAAAAAGTACTTCGTATGATTATTTTTAAAAGTTGTTCAAAATCCTTAATCTCTCCAGGGGATTAACTTTTTAAAGACCTTATCAAGGCCAGACAGGTGCCATAATTTCAGTATCTAAAGGGCAATGCAGCGACCCTCTCCCTGTATCTGTTTCTGTATCTAAACCATCTATGTTTATCTGGCTCGTGACAGTGACATCATTTCTTATCTTCGAGATCAGCGGGGTTAGTCTGATTGTCAGTTATACGGCAGCTTCAACAAAGAACCCACACTTAGTTGAGGTCCACTGCTCGATGCTAACAGAACGAATAATTTCAGCTGGCTTTTCACTGACCGCCGAAATATGGAATCGTCGCATAGGAACCACCAGAATCCCGCCTTCGTGGGCGACGATGGACGCAGTACGGCCAGCACAGTGGAGATTTCGGTAGGCTAATATCCAGCAAGCGCTTGCCACATAATCCATGAGCCAACTAATCATCGTTCGCTCGTTCCACAGGCCAACAATCCTGCCCTGCGAGATAATTCCGAGGACCAGGAGGCAGGCGGGGCTGGGGGCAAAGTGCCCGAGGAGCGGGCCACCTGGGGCAAGGGCGTGGAGTTCCTCATGTCCTGCATCGCCATGTCCGTGGGCCTCGGAAACGTGTGGCGGTTCCCCTTCACCGCTCTGGATAATGGCGGCGGCGCCTTCCTCATCCCATATCTCATTGTCCTGTTCCTGATTGGCAAACCGATTTACTATCTGGAAATGGTAATTGGACAGTTTTCCAGTCGCGGCTCGGTAAAGGTGTTCGATTTGTGCCCGGCCATGAAAGGTAAGCGCCCCATTATGTCATTGCGATCGGTTCGAAGTTCTCATGCTCTTCTGACCTAAAAATTAATTTAAATAGCAATGCTTAAAATATTTAAAAAAAATATAAATGGTTTACGAAAACCAGATGTTACTCCAAGAAATTCCAGAGCATTTAAAAGGCATTTAAAAAAAAACCTAAATCCCTTTCAGTTAAAAACTATTAAAAAATAGAAGGAAAAATAAATCTCAGAAATTGGTTATTTTGTTTTTAATCAAAAAAAAAGGAAGAGAATTAAAAATAAATATCTTCATTTAATAAAATAACAAAAAATTACAAAGGTCTCAATACTGTTTTTTATTTATAGAATTTTACATATCAAATTAAATTTTAAAAAATATTAAAACAATTAAAAAAAATTTTGCGACTTTACATCTGTATTTATTTTAATATATTTATTCATTTAATAGAGTAAGGAAAATTTTTAAAGGTGTCAATACGCAATTAAAGCTTTCATAATATTTAAGCAAATAAAATTTAATTTTTAAAAATACTAAAGAACAAGAAAGGAAGCTAGCTTCGGCCAGCCGAAGCTTATATACCCTTGCAGATAATTCCTATTAATGACCAATTTTCCGATCGTTCCTATGGCAGCTATATGATATAGTTGTTCGATATTGATAAAATTAAAATCGAAATTCGAAAACATTTAAAAAGACTCATATCCCAGAGCAGAAGAGAATACAATAAAAGTCAACGAAGCAATAATTTATTTTCTATTATATTCCCATTAATTTTCCGATCGTTCCTATGGCAGCTATATGATATAGTCGTCCGATTTTGAAAAAATTTTATTCGAAATTCAGAATTAAATAAAAAATGGCATTTCCAAAAGTAGGAGGTTGTATGTTCAAAAACACCCAAGATAAAATTTTTTTTCATTTTTTTTCCTGATTATTCCTATGGGAGCTATATGATATAGTTGTCCGATCCGGCTCGTTCCGACTTATATACTACCTGCAACAGAAAGAAGACTTTTGGGAAAGTTTTAGCCCGATAGCTTTAAAGCTGAGAGACTAGTTTGCGTAGAAACAGACAGACGGACGGACAGACGGACAGACGGACAGACGGACAGACGGACATGGCTAGATCGACTCGTCTAGTGATGCTGATCAAGAATATATATACTTTATGGGGTCGGAAACGTCTCCTTCACTGCGTTGCAAACTTCTGACTGAAATCATAATACCCTCTGCAAGGGTATAAAAACAAAATAAATTTTTGAGACTAATATCTTAATTTATTTATTTATGAGATGTTAGTGAAGTTTTCAAGACCTAGGACAAAGAATTTAGTTACCTAAGAATATTTTGAAGTAACTTTTAATTGTGAATAGGACTGTATAAAGTAAAGAGCATGACAACAGCGAACTGCACAAAAACTACATCGTCATTCTGTTCATTCTGTTCATCAACCCGCCCGCCGGGTGCCAAAAACGCGACCGCATCTCCGTAGGTGTCGGAATCGGCCAGGTGATATCCATATCCATGGTGACCACCTACTATGTGGCCATAATGGGCATAACCCTGCGCTATCTGTACGACTCGTTCCGGTCGCCGTTGCCCTGGTCCGAGTGCCGCCCGGAGTGGCAATCCTACTGCGTGGCCTCCAGTCTGGGCAACACTAGCTCCAATATGAATCCCATTTCCGGGAACGGGGAGCAGCAGCCCGTTGCATCCGCCGAGTTGTACTTTCTGTAAGTGGTTTGTTCTCGTCCTCCATTGTGTCCTTGTGGACTGGTTTCAGTGGTGTTGCAGCGGCATGTTATTCGCTAGTCGGTGGTGTTGTGTGTGTGGGTGACATTGTGATTGCACTGTGGGTAATCTTATCGCGGAGCTGGGAACTCAAGTTTATGGCCACGGTCGACAAAGGCGCGGAATGTCCGCTTTATTAGGCGGCTAATTGAATGAGTACCCGCATCCCTCGGCCGGCAATTATGGCGCCCATCGGTCCATTGCCCATTGCCCATTGCCCATTGCCATCAATTGTGGGCCAGAGTGGCTCTGCAATAGAGCGATGCGATTGCAACAGCCAAACAGAAAGTGATTCCGTTTCCATCCGCTGGCATCTCAATTGACAGCCATCACAAGCGTCAATAACTGTGGCCAGTTTCGAAAAGGGATTGAATCACTCAATCACAACAATGTGTGGCCTTGACCTAAACTTGAATTATTATGGAAAATATTCAATTCCAATTGAAAATGAAATATCCTTTAATGGAAAATTAAGTGTCAAATTAAAACAAAATTTAATAAATGTTTAATAGAATTTATTTTAAATCACAAGTAACTTTTAAATGACTCCGCTAACTTTGAACATTTTATATAGATTTGTTTAATAGCTTTGAAAATACTAATTTCAAAAGATACCCCTCTTTAAGTGGAAAACAAAATTTAATAAATATTTAAATATTCTTAATAGTATTTATTATATTTTTTTATTACAAGTAATTTTTGAATGCCTCCGCTAACTTAGAAGATTTTAATAAATATGTTTAATAGCTTAGTAATTCCAAAAATACCCCCAAAAATATCAAAGTAACTAAAATTTGTTTACCTAATTAATAAATATCAAGAAAATCCTGTGACCTGAAGATCTTAAAGATATTGATGCCCAACAATCCACATAATTGCTTATCTTCTAACTTCTATACTACTATTATGTGTTTCAAAACTTCGTTTCCCCCATCATCCCAGAATCTCACCCCGTATCATAATCTATATGCTCCCATAACTCTCTTTCCTATCCTCCATTTGATTTGTGTCTAAACTCTTTCTTTCCGTAACTCATGTAAATCGAATGGAAAAAGGTGTTGGAGCCGGCCAGGCGTTCCAGGTGTTTATGCTCAGCACTTACTATGCCGCCCTGGTAGCGATAATTGGCCGATATTTCATTGAATCATTCCGCGACCCACTGCCCTGGGCCAAATGCCAGGCGGAGTGGGGTATTAACTGCATTAACTCGGCACCCGATGCGAATAATTGGTCCCAGGTGGAAAATAGCGATGATCGGCGCCCTCAAAATTACACAATGAAATCAGAAAACGATCGGGTCATCACCAGTTCGGAATGGTACTTTGTGTAAGTGCTATGTATCGGGGGAGAATGCGGTTGTGGGGCTCATTTGGAAGTTCCCTAACTGACTGTACTTATGACTATGTACTTATGACTAACGCCGGTTTCTGAGCAAATCGAATAGGAAAAATTATTGTAAGAGAACTAAGGGAGATTTTTCGCTTTTACAAACTGCTTACATTTTTTAAATGTATAAAAATGTACACTCAAAAAATCGATATTATTATTTAATGGATAATTTCAAATTCCATTTATTTTTGCTTAGATTTTCATCTATGCCGAATTTTTAGACTTTAAAATAGAAATCTTAAATTTAACAATTATTTGTATTTATTTTCTTTACTTTTTCTTATATTTTGCAGTTACCTTTTTTTAAAATATTTGAAAAATAAATTCTTATCATATTAAAGATGATATTCAAAATTTAAATATTATATATACATAGAAATATTAAATTAAACATATATGGTTTATTATTTATTTTAATTCCCTTTTTATCATATCTAAAATACTAGTAATATCTACTATTTGGTCTGAAATATCTATTAAATTAAATTATTCACATTAATATGAGATACAAATTTTTAAATTAAGCATGCAGATATTTCTTTTCATTTTTTTGTATCATAGTCAATTGGTAAACTTCAAGGAAAGTCTCACAACCGCATGAATGAGAAAACGGGTGATGGTTTTGTCTAAATGTTATTAATTGGTGGTGGTCTATGCCCAGTTATATCCCTGCTAATCAAACAACTTCCCTCCCAATCTCTAGTAAGGAAGTCCTCCACGAGACACCGAACATTGAGGATGGAATTGGCCTGCCCAATTGGGAGCTGGTTCTTGGACTTTTCGTGGCCTGGGCCTGTGTGTTCTTCATCATTCGACGTGGAGTCAAGAGTTCAGGCAAGGCATCCTACTTCCTGGCCCTCTTCCCCTACGTCATCATGGGAGTCCTTCTGGTGCGAGCCGTCACGCTGCCGGGCTCCATCGATGGGATTTACTACTTTATAAAGCCGCAGTGGGGCAAAATCCTGGATCCGAAGGTCTGGTATGCGGCAGTGACCCAGTGCTTCTACTCCCTGTCCGTTTGCTTCGGCAACATCATCATGTACTCCTCGTTCAACAAGTTCGGCCACAATGTCCATCGGGATGCTGCTATTGTTACGGGTCTGGATACGATGACCTCGCTCCTGGCGGGCTTTACGATTTTTGGTATCCTCGGACATCTGGCCCATGAGATTGGAACCGATGACATTGGTTCGGTGGTGAAGGGTGGTGCCGGTTTGGCCTTCATCTCGTATCCCGATGCCATTGCCAAGTTCAAGCAGCTGCCACAGATCTTCTCGGTCCTCTTCTTCCTCATGCTCTTCGTTTTGGGCATTGGATCGAACATTGCCATGACTTCCTGCTCGGTGACCGCCATTCGGGATCGGTTCCCCAACTTCAAGCAGTGGCAGTGCTCGCTGCTCATAGCGGTGGTCAGCTTTTTGATCGGTCTGATGTACATAACCCCGGTGAGTTGGAAATGTAATACACTGATAAAATAGGTATTAAATCTAAAATATTAATATTCAATTTAAATATTTTACGGTATGCTTTTCATCCATTGCAGTTTTTATTAAATTTAAATACGACAATATTACACTTAAAATGTATAGTTAATTTAAATATTTTAAACTTTAATTTAAATATGAAATTATTTTTTGTAATGTCGTAAATCATTTAAAATAAATATCTGTATCAATGAATCTAATATATTCCACATTAATTGAAATATTTTTTAAGAAAATCATGCAATCTAATATATTTTATGATAAATATTATGATTTTGCAATCAATATGCAGATATTTATTATTACTATTTTTTTTTGTCAGTGTACCTAAATATTTTAGAGATTTATTATAATATTTTCTGAATATTCCAGGGCGGCCAGTATATGCTGACCTTGGTGGACTTTTTCGGCGCCTCTATGATTGCTTTGGTTCTGGGAATCGCCGAGCTCTACACCATTGGATGGATTTACGGCACAGATCGTCTTTGCAAGGACATTGAGTTCATGCTTAATCGCAAAGTGGGTCTCTACTGGCGACTCTGCTGGAGCATCTTTACCCCGCTGATCATGACGGTTATTCTGATTTACTTCTATGCGACCTACGAACCGCTGACCTACAATAACATTGTATATCCGAATTGGGCATATAGTAGGATATACTTTTGGTAAATTGAAAGAACCCATTACTAATAACTATTTATTTTCAGGCATTGGCTGGCTGATCACCGCCTTTGGCATTCTCCAACTGCCCATTTGGATGATTGTGGCCATTATTCGGGATCCTGGCAAAACACTGGGTGCCAAGATCCGTGGAGCCTTCACGCCCAAGAAGAATTGGGGACCCATTGACCCGCTGCTCAGGGAACAGTACAACAAGGAAATCGAAAATGAGTTGACCCCGAAACGGGGTCAGGGAATTTGGGCTGCCATCAAGCAAAACATCTTCGGCTGATCTATGATATTTTACAATCCCTTGCTCATGTAAATAATCTGTTGTACTTTAAGTGAAAGGAATTTAAAAGATCTTGTTTAAATTTTAAGTCTGCCAATAAATTTGATAAGAATCAAAATTGCATGTCGCCTTTTACATTTAATTTATATGTACCTTCATGTAATCCCATAAATTAAGCTCAATTCACCTCACTTTTCACCTTGATTAACTGGCCACACAATTCAAGCGTAGTTCGAATTATCCCAAAAAGGAAGGATTAGGGTTTCCCGGTTTTCTCCCCCCCCCCCAACCACTATTAAATAACCTCGCTTCGCTCCACTTCCACGTTGACCCCACAAATTGACCGCAACATTTGACAATTTTCGGCATTTGCCAAAGCCGCCGCAAAAATGGTGGCCCGGGAAAGAGATAGAGCAAATCAAGAGAAATGTTATGTACTTTGTCTCCGTTACTGTTCCAAATCAAACAAAGGCAGCGGCGAGCCGGCGAACGAAGGGTCGAATTCACAAAAGCAGACGACGGTCACTGTCATTGTCAGCGATTTACAGTGGTCAAAGGGTATATTTTTGTAATTAAAAAAAAACATAAATAAAATAGGAAAAATAAATATTCATTTATAATTATAAAATATATACACTGAGATTTAATACTGCAATATTATATTTTAGATTTCTTAAATTTTTATATAGAAACCAAAAAACCATTTTTAGAAAGCTTTGCTTCCAAAAATGCAATTTCTATCAAATTTTAAAAAATTTGATTTTTTTTTATACAAAAAGAACAGTTAACTTAAAATTTTATTAAATATTCATAAAATATTAAAGCAAGTTTTTATAAATAAATACATTTATATGTAATTATTTTTTCTAGATATAATCCTAAAATTTTTTAGTATTCTAAAACATTTATCAAAATTAAATTTTTAATTTTTTTAAATATTTAATCCAAACCTTTTTGCTCCACTGTGCAATATAGCTGTTAGTAGAAGTGGATGGGGCGGGGCAGGTCGACGACGAGGCATCTTAGAGATAATTGCTTTGATAAGGCTTCGCGCTCGGTCGAGAAGAAGAGAGCTCGGGGCTGTCCGAAAACATTTTTTATAAATGTCGCCAAATATTTACATGTCGCGCAGCATTGTGGAGCAGCCGAGCTGATTTTTTCCCGGCTTTTCCTTTGCCTATTTCCCACTTTGCCACCAAGTTTTCACCCTGTACCCGCATTGGGCCTGCGGCTTGACTTTGCCAACTGGGCAACTGGGCGTAGTGGCTTCCTGGCCGGCGATGGCGATTCCGGATGGCGGCGGCCACCGTCGCGTTGCTGGAAACCGCATAAAAGTCATTGTCACAGCAAATGGATTAATTTTCGCGGCACGCTGACATATACACCTCTCTTTCGCACTCACTCTGTAGCACCCACTCAGTCCGTTTGTCTTTCCGACTCTCTTTTCGTACCGCTTGCAATGGGGGTATATGGAATTTACGAAATTACATTTTTTTTTATACTTATAATAAAAAATTGTTATTTTTAAGATTTGCAGACATAATAATTTTAATAGCTTTTTATCTGAAACTTTAAGCACTACAGTTAATCATTTTTTCAATTATTTTTCTAATTTGGGATTTTATTATATCAATTTGATCTTATTGTTGAAATAAATCATTTTTATAACTGATAAATATAGTCATAAATATTTCAGTAAGTGGTTTTAGCATATTATTTAGTTAGAATTTTATATGAAGTAGCATATAGGTATACAAATTTAAATATTAGTATTTTTATTTTTTTAAAGACAATTTTAATATATTTGAAAATGAAATAAGGTTTTAAAGGAAATTATACTTTTAATAGAAAACCATATAGGGTATTTTTGAGTCGAAAAAGTGGCCTCTTTTTGCTTACTTATTTTTTTTTGTATAAAGAAATTAAAAAGCCTGGTCTGTGGTCGAGGGCGGGGGGCGTGGCAATGGGGGTTTGGCATTTACCGCAACAATAATTACGTTTTGGGTGGGTTTTTCAGATCCTGATGCTGGCACGGAAGTGTATAATGTTGCTAAGTAGTTGCGGTTATTTGTTGTTGTTGGGTGACATTTTTTTTTGTTGTTTTGCCCCTCTTCCCCTTGACGTTGTTGTTGTTGTTATTGTTGTTGTTTCGTGTTCCGTAATTATCCTGAGAGGCAACAGGAGGTTTATTTCACGCTATAAATGCTTCATAATTAAGTTTTGTGGCTCTTTACAATAAGAAAAGAACTCATTTTGTAGCTTCTTTTGCAGTGTATGCCTTTTTGACCAAAAACAAGAGATTAACTGAAAGGCTTTACATATTTAGAATTGTAAGATTAAATATGAAAGAATACGAACCTATCTGTCCAATAAAATTTCGATCGCTGACTATATCAAAATTTAAGAACTTAAATGGTTATCACTATGGACGGCAGTCCATGTAGTGACGAAGCGCACCAGGAGAGTGTGCGAAGGCGACTACTATTATATAGCCGCAAAATTGAAAATCTGCTGTGATAGTCCGATCGTAATGAGTAATACACCAATCGAAAGGTATTGCAAAAACTTAAAGGATTGCATACCAAGACTTTAAGAAAATCAATTGGCTTGGGAGAGAGAGCGGTGAAAGTGAAAAAGTGAAAATTTCGAAATTTGGAGCTGTTGGGGCCGGTGGGGATAAATGCCCCCTCGCAATGTTTTAGTTGTATTCCTTTTGAAAATACCCGTCGAATGAGGGGTCATTTGTCAAAATCCGACGCTCCGTTCAAAAGTTAGAGCCAAAATAAGATTTTCTTCTTCTTCCCAAAATGAAAATTTAATTCTGTTTGTCAGTTTGTCAGTTTGTCAGTTTGTCAGTTTGTCAGTTTGTCAGTTTGTCCAAAACATGTTTTTTAAGTTTTGAAAATTTGATATGACGTTCATCACATCGATATAAAAAACTTTTGTTCTACCACTTTTGGAAAAACTCGCTAGTTTAGCGGGAAAACAGCTATAAATAGCTAAAATTCGGAAAGCCGTAACTTCTGTACTACTAAAGCTACAGAGTTGTGCTGCATCTCGTTTGAAAGGTATTTTTAAATGCTATAAATGCCCTTCATATGCAATTTGTGTAAATGTAATAGTTAAAAAGATATGAACAAAAGAAATTTTTTTTAAACTTTCTTTTTAGCTTTTTTTTAATTTTCTCAAAAACGGCTCTAACGATTTTCCTTACAACTTTAAACTGTATAGCCCTTGAGATTCCCTGAATTTTGGTATATAACACATTACTGTAAAAAGTCACGTTTAAAAGTTATTTTTATACGAAAATAGCCACTTTTGCCGGCTCGAACAACTAACGCTGCCTAAGCATTGAATTTAGTATGTGCGTATGCAAACTGTATTTTAGGGTCATGGAATCAATTCAATTGTTTTAAGGAATTCCAAATAGGAAACTTTTGTTTTACGACATTTGGAAAAACCCGCTGCTTTAGCGGGAAAAAGCTAAAAATAGCTACATTTCTTTAGTTCGTAAGTTGTACACTACTGAAGCTACAGACATGTGCTATGCCTCGTTTAAAAGGTATTTTGAAATACTTAAACGCCTTTTTAACTTAATTTGTTTAAATACAATGGCTTACAAATTAAGATTGACCAATTTAAATTTAAATGTATATATTAGCTCCTATGAGAGCCAATGTAAACAAACAAAAACTTCTGATATCAAATAAAAACACCTCTTAACGAGGTAAAAAACTAGTGACGATCGCACCTTGAACATACAAAAGTTCTGATATCAACATTTGTGACGAAAAATTATTACACTCGTTATTAAAAAGACTTTCTAATATTTTCTCATTCGGCACGCTGCAATAGAAAATGCCTGTGAAGGGAAAAAGGCTGGAATAGTTTGCTAGGGCGGGCCGAATGAGAAAATATTAGAAAGTCTTTTTAATAACGAGTGTAATAATTTTTCGTCACAAATGTTGATATCAGAACTTTTGTATGTTCAAGGTGCGATCGTCACTAGTTTTTTACCTCGTTAAGAGGTGTTTTTATTTGTTTTACATTAACCAGATTATAAATAAAAAGCAGCATTTGATTGAAAAGGTTTTGAAAAATGTTCTCTTTAATATTTTTACAGGATTTTATCTCCAGGATCTCGCTGGTTTACCCCATTCTTGTACTGGTTTATATACATTGCCCTCCTTCTCCGGATCGACAGTATCCTTTTCTTTTGGTAAAGGTTCCTCCAAAGTGAGTTCCTTTGGAGTCACAGTAGCGAAAAGATGGTCTTCAGTATCCGTAACAGTAACACTTTGAGTTGTGACTGTTGGTGTTGTAACTGGTGGTACTGTTGCAGATGGTGTTGTAACTGTTGGTGTAGCTTTTCTTTTCGGTGTTGTCGGCCTTGGAGGTTTCGTTAGCTTATACGTCTTAGCCGTATGCTTTTTGTTAAGATCCGCCAATATTCTATATATTTCCTCAAGCGTTTTACCTGGTCCTGATCCTTCTATTTTCTTTAGGTTAATACAATTGCGTTCGCATTCAGTTCGATAATCAAACCCATATCGGCAAGTTAGTCTCTGCAAACAGGTACCAACTTGAGGATTGTAGAACCATTTCAGTTTCTTAAGTTGGCAATCAATGCTGTAACGTTTTCTGCACTTCACTAAAAAAAAGTAATCATAAAGATGTACATTTTAGATAAATTTATTAATTCGTAAGCTTTGTTCTTAAAATAAAAAAAGTAAATATATATATTATAATTTTTTGAACTATGACTTTCCCAACACAAACTTATATTGAAACTTTTGTTTCACGGCAATTTTAGCCCAGTTTGATATTTGTAATAATTTACTATTGGTGGTCGTAATCAATATCTTATTTAAAATTGTTATTATGTGATATGTTATTATGTTTTCTCTACTCACTTTTAATTTCATTGTTTCCTTCGACCAACAACAGTAAACAGAAAAGGCCAAGTGCCCAGTACATGACTTCTAGAATGAGACCCTCATGAAGATGTGTCAATCCTCGAGTGAAATGGAAAACTTCAAAAGTTTGCCCCGTTCAAATGCAATTAGTTAAGCCAATTCTCCACCAAGTCGAAATGATTTTCCAATATCTATCTTTGCCACCGAAGCCTCAGCGACTGACATGTTGCCAATCAGTCCAAGTGCCAGGAACTTCAGCAAACTGCGATCCAAAAGTAAACTCGCTCATAGGGCGGTAGCATCTCGAGTTCTATTTAACTAAAAGCTAAAAAGCACCGACAGAGAGACCGTGTTTCTTGCCTATGCTCACAAATGCATTTGTCTTGCCGAAAAACCCGCAGCCATGCAGCAAAAAAGGAGATACAGGAACCGAAACTAATCCTCAATTAGGGATGGCATTGTAATTCTCACTGATTTTAAGTTTAAAATACATATATTTTATATACAAAAAAAAAAAAGAATGTCACCGTAAAATCGATATGCGCATGTAAATTTCTGGTAATGCAATACGCAAATCGTTTTAACATGAAACTCTCATCAAGTTATCAAGTTAAAATTGATATTAAATAATATAAAATAGATCTACGTTTCATTTTAATTTTTTTGAGTGTAGCTTGCCAAGTTTTTAAGTTCTGCATTTTTAGATGAATTTCTTGAAACTAATTTCCTAAGTTAAGGTCACTTTATTAAATCCGATTTAATAATTATATAAGAAGAACCTTAAAAATGTAAATAACTAAGGGAAACTTATTTCGATAGTAAGTGGTCTTTAATAACTTGATATACCTTTTCTCACGCTCCCATCTCCAAAATCAGCTTTGGCCCACTCATTCGCACGCCAGCTCGCAGATAACCTGGTCCAAAAAAAAAGAAGATTTCCGGCTAAAAGCAAGCCAGCATAGAAATGGACCAAGGAAGAGCAAACCCCGAAAAAAAAGGAGACTAACAAAAAATTCGGTGTGTTCTTGGGAGTTTTTGGCAAGTAAAGTTGCGCGCTCATGCGAAGAGCCGCAAATGTGTGCAATGGGCACAAGTTGCGAAATGGGCCAGAGAAGGGTATCCTTTTCCCCTATTTTTTGTTTTCCGCTTTTTGTTTTTCCCCCTTTCAAATGCTCTCTTTGCCATTTCTTTCGGCAGCGGATGAAAATTTCTATGTAATTTCGCGGGCGTGTGGAAGAAAAAAGGTTGGAAAATGTTTGGTGTTTAGAGTAACTGACAGGTGCAGCGCGTTTGTGTGCGTTCGTATGTGTCTGGTGGGCGGAAGTGGGTGGGCGTGTGTTTGTTTTGTGGCCGGTAGATGGCGAACAAACATATGGGCGAGTGGCGAAAATCGGATGAGGATACAGGCGAAATAAAGTAATTGAATTTTCATAGTACTCAGAGCACACAAAACTTGCAGGCTCTTCTGTTGTTGTTTGCTTTGTGCAATGCATTTGGTTGCTTTTAATGCGCCGATTGTCTTTTTGTAGCCACCAGAGAGCCTGATAAAACTGTGTAAAACGTAATATTCGTAACCAAATTGTCTAAATGAGCATTAGGGTGGTCTAATAAATAGAATCTTACTCTCATCCTTACATTTTTGGTGTGCAACAATTAAATTAAAACACCAATAGAAGGCATTTGTGGTTAAGTGGTCTTAAAATTTCCTAAAAATTACTCATACGACACGTGTGACAGTTGGAATTTTTGTATTAATATTTAAATAATGCTAAGTATTAAAATACAGTTCTTAAAATGGAGTACTTAATTACTACAAAGTAAACAATTTGTCAAGATCAAATTGATATTCACAGGGTAATTAACATTAACATTTTATCATTCGAATTACTCAATATTGTAAAATAGATAGCAAATGTTAAGTGATGTGAAGTATATCCGTATTAAAAATACTTCAAAAATAAACAATAAAATAAAATAAAATAAATTAAACAAGTAGAATTTACGATACATTCTATTAAAAAAAATTGTATTCAAGAGCCTCCATGTTCCTTTTAATTTAGTTACAACATTTTCGTGTTGATCCATTTATTGCAATTTTCGAAGCCATATAAAGAGCCACATGAGCAGCGAGATTGAAGAGAATAAATCGCTTGGGTGGGAGTATATTTACGACCTTCACTGTGCGACGTAAATATTTCTTTGTATTAACTTTTTAAGCACGCCGAACTGATTTAAGTGACACATAACGCTTTTTCTACGGGATTAACCCGCTTTTAATTACGAAACAAACAACGGTCAGCCGGAGTGCCGGTAAAAAAGATGGTTTTGATGGTCTGATAAATGTGATTGCCCGTGGTCATTGACATTTTTGTCTTTTTCATATTCGGTGGCGGTGGCGGTGATCCCGACCGGCAACAAAGACAATCCAGTGGTTAAGCCAGGGGCGTGGCCGAAACTCGCGTGCCCAGCGAGCAGCCGCAGCGTTTGTGGTCCACCACAGCCGGATGTGCAGCCCCTGGCCAAAATGCCAAAATGCCAATAGCCTTCCCACTCCACACACACTTACTCGTGTATGGCATATCCATCTGTATCCCTCGCCTCGTAGGATGTGCGTTAAATTGGGGTAAATGTTTATAAATAGGCTGCGGTGGCCGTCGAAATTTAACACTGATACCAGCCCATTCGACGCTGCATAAACCACTTCTGGCAGTGGCCAGGTTCCCGTGGTTAGCTGTTCATTTATTCCAAATTGTTAGATTTTAATTACATAGAGTTTTGCATATGCTCATTTATTTGCATACCATTTAAAAGGGTGATCCTTTAGCTGGAAACTGAACTCGCCTAGTCGCATTTATCCTACACAAAAATTTATAAAGTGTGTAGCATAATAAATACCAAATTTAAATCTACACTTTTAAGAATATTTTCCTTTACGGAATTTAAACAAATATTTTAGAAAAAATTTTAACAAATTTGGATAGTCTTTTTTTTCTCATCTGGGAAAATGTTTAAGTTCTCACACTCAAATGTTAAACCATTGAATTCAAACACCAAAATAAAGTTTTCTAAAAATTACTCATTCGACATGTGTGCCAGTTGTATTTTTTTTAATAATAATAGAAAATTCAACAATTTAATCCTTGCTTTTAAAATAATGTTAACTATTAAATTACAGTTCTTAAGATAGACTACTTAATTTAAATGGCGAAAAAGTTTGGGCCTTCAATGCTCACAAAAATTATCTAAATATATGTAAATTTTCGTATATTTTCTGCGGTTCGGAATCCACGCCCCGTCACTTTAGCGTGGAACAATCTTGGACCAAATTGGACACCAATCTACGCCACCAGAACCTTTTGCCGAAATAAACATTTCGCAACAAAAACTAAACCCAAACCAATGGCGACCACATTGAAACAAATAACGGGGCCAACAACAACGGCAACTGGTTATAACTGCAACATCTGTTTGAACAAATAAGCGAAACACGGAAATGTAGATGGCTGCTTTTCCACACCACGCCCATTCTGAAATTGCCGTTGAACTTCTGTTTTCGGGAGATGGTCCTTAAAGCCCACTTTCACTCCCAAAGGAAAAATATATTAGAACAAAATATGTAATTTCCAATCCAAAAACTAATTCAATTCAAATAATAAAAGTAAACATAAAATATTAAAATATCCTATTCATCGTAAAACTTTTTTAAATAAATACGTACAGCTATACAATATTTTTGCTGCTTTAAGTTTGGTTCAACATTTTTCTTTTCAATCCAAACAAAAGTGTGTGCTCTATTTTTTCACCCAATCCAATTTAAGCACATCAATTTTTTAATATTTGAAACTCATTGAACACAAGCACAATTATTTGTTCAGAGACGGAAATCTCATTTAGGTTGTAATAACAAAATGCCACGCGAAAATCAATTAAATTCATTTCCCATTAAAATTGTCCTCTGCAGAGCAGCAGCAGCAGCAGCGCCACCTACCGGTGGTGGGTGGTGGCTGCTGATTCACCTGCCGATTGAGCCACCAACCCAACTCATTTGGCATCTGTTGCCACCGTTGTCATTTCGGTCGCAATTCACGTGTCTCCGTCGCCAAAACCATCCCCTCATCCCAATCGACTCCCTTCCGCCCAACAATGTTGTTTTACATTTCCGGTAATAAATATACATTTGACAAAATAATAGAGAATGTCTGTGGAACAGAGAGAGATGGGATACACACACACACAAACACACAGGTGGCACTTGGCAATTTGCCCAAAATTTTTGCGGGGCGTGGGAAATTGGAATTTTGGAAATTCGCTCGCTAGGTGAGAAACTTTGCGGCATTTCATTTCCTATAATTAATTAATTATTGTTTTGAGTCGTGCTGATAGCTTTTAAACTGTATGCTATGTAGAGGTTTTACAAATTGAGATCGACTGCAGTGGTTCTAACAATAGAATAACAAAATGATAATAAGGGTCCTTAAAAGATCCTCCAAAAGGAAAACTGTTTAGCAGATATAAATATAATGTATATATTATTTTATTTTATTTTAAATGAGAAAATAAATTATAAATTGATAATAAAAATGTTTTTAGTTATATTGATCTTAAGTTCTATTGATTTATAAAATATATATTAAGCTCAAAACATGATAATAAAAATCCATTTTAAGTGAGAAAATAAATTTTAAATTGGTATTAAAAATGTGTTTAGTTCTATTGATCTTAAGTTCTAATGATTTATAAGATATATCTTCAGCTCAAGTAATTATCAGCTATTAAATAACCCAACTGATCCCCAAGTTTACAAATTATTACAGTTCCACACATCCTGTTGGCATTCCACTGACAGCGCGGCTGAACAAAGGGACAATCCGTGTCCGATGTGGAAATGTGGAAAGGGTGTGGGAATGGGAAATAATAGGAGAGAGGTGAAGGGCAGGAGAGTCCGGAGGGGCACACCTGAGAAGGAGTCAGGAGTCATAACCATGAGCAAAGTCACACGACATGGGACTCACACACACACACACACGGCTAGGTCCACATCCGGTGACATCCGGTACTTCCTGCTCTGCACACTCCTATTCTCCCATTCCTGTCGCACTCCCACTTGCCTAGGATCCTGCGGCCTTGTCACACGTTATCCTGCCCAGCAACAACTACTGCCTACTGAAAGCAGCAAAACCAAGCACCTCACTTTACGAGGAGCGGCTAAGTTGGGAGGGCTGCATCTATCCGGGATACTCTGGGTTTTATTAATAGTAATTCTTAAATTTATATGTATAAATATAAATAATGCCCTTGACAGCCGCTTCCAAGTTTCAAAAGAATATGGAAAATTAATCAATAATATTTTAAACCAATTTTTGTTAATGAATCCTAAGTACTCTGAAACTTTATTCCTATAAATTATAATATTCTAAATAAAAAACTTGACTTCAAAATTTCTAAAAAAATATCTCTATAATCTGGTAATCTCTATGAGTCGAACCAGTTTAATCTTCAATAGAAGTTTAAGCAAAGGTGTCCAAATTTAATTAGGTTTAAATGTAATTACCAAAGGTGTTTTTGTTTTCTACAATAATTTTAAAAAAATATTGAATTATTATATTAAATAATTACGATTATGATTCGACTTCCAATAATTACCTACCAATAAATAATTTCCCCTAATTCCCTTAGTTACACAAAAAGGGTGTATAAAGTGAGACTTGGCAACTGTGATTTGATATTTACGGCTTACTTCTTGAAGTTAGCTGCTGGAGTTGCTGCTCGTCTCCTGTCTGTCATGCATCCGTTTGCAGGACGCACGGAATAATTCTATTTGTGTGTGCGGCCCTCACCCCGATGTCCTGGCATCCTAGCATCCTAGAATCCTGGTCCTGGTGCGCTTCCTACCCTCCTTTTGATCCTGGGAGTGTGCGTGCTTTCATCGGCTGCGTGGGTGGCACTGATGATCCCAGCTGCACACAGTTCTCCCCGCCCGACTGGCTGGCTGACTTATTCCACTGGCACTTCCCTCCTGGGATCCTGGAGCCCCCGGGATCCTGCAGCCCTGGATCTCTCACGCTTGATGTAGTTGGTGGTTTACTACTAATTTGCAACCACATCGTTTGTTTTGTGTGAGGGGGGGGGGGGTGTCCTTTGTGTGTGACAGGAGCTCCAATTCAGCCCCTTCCTCCTCTGCTTCCCCTGCTGCGACACGTCTGGTGCATTAATTCTTGCATCACAATAGCAGCAGGAGAAGAAGGCTCCTCCTCTCTACTCAGCACACTTTCTGTCAGCCCGCTTTGTTATAAATGGTCCTCGTCCTCGTCCTCCTCCTCGTCCTTTGGCAGCAGTAGTAGTTGTAGTCCTGGAGTCTCTCGTCTCTTTGGAATTTTCGCCGCTTATCAGTCCAAGCTGCATATTTTGTGGCGCCATTGACATGGCTAACGGCGAAAATTCTCGAGCAGTCCTCCACTCAAAGCGAGCTATTTGTCTCATTTTAGGGATCTTTATAATTATGAATACATTGTGCTGTGCATACATTGTTCAGATATTTAAGAAAGATTTCTAAGCTTCTCAGAAGGCAACTTAATGTGTAGAAGATCTCGTTATTTTCCTTCAGGTAACTAATAGCTAAATAAAAAGGAGAAAAATCTTAACATACTTAGTTTTTTTCCCTAGAGATTTTGTTCTGTATCTATACGATAAGAGAACCACTTTCATTTGCATTGAATATCTATTCCAGGTAAAGTTACTTTGCCATTTCTACGCAATGCTTCATAAATTGGCATTAAAAATCATTTAGCATGTTAACAAGGCAACTCAAGAGCATGGAAATTAGAGCTTTGCCTTCGGTCTATCGGCAGTATGGCCAAAATTCAGAAATAATAAAAATACAAAAATTTACAGAAGCCAGAGTTCATATGTGAAAGGCACACAGACCAAACATAAATATATACACACACACACACACACATACTCATAAGGGACTTGAATATGATATAGAAATTGCCTTTATAATCGGCTTACGATTTTGATATGGGGACAACAGAGAAATGCCAGTACACAAACAAGCTTAAATTGACTTTCCTACGCAAACAACATTAAACATATATGTGTGTATGTAAGTACAAAGTACATACAGTATAAACCCCCTTGAGGGGACGTGGCCAAGTCAGGTATTTTTTTAAGCCTCTTTCATGGGCCATCGTTTCTTTCCATCTCGAGATTCGAAATCATATGCCAAAGATTTTCACTTGAAAACTCGGCAAAGTAGTCAAATACTCAATAGAATCTTCACTGCACCAACAAATATGCAACTACATATTATATATTGGGTAATTGGTTTCATCTACTCTTAAGGATTTTTATAAAATATTTCTTAGAAATGATTTTATTTTATTTTTTATATTTTTATTAAGGGTAAGTGTAAATATTACTTGATTTTTACGATTTTGTATTGGAATATTTCAGCTTTAACAAGAAGCTATTAAAAATCGCGGAAAAGCTTGGACAAAGCCCCGTCTATTTGTCTTTACTCATCTTCTGCATCAACGCGCTAATATAAAAGCCGGAAAATCGCCCCTTTTCACTCCCCAGAAACAACAACAAACCTTCGCTAACTTAAATGCCCCGAATGCATTATTCATGCTTCAGTTATTTGATTATCTGAAATTCATTGATAACCATTTCTCCTGCAACTATTCGTGATTGCTGCATTTACGAACTTTAATGGATTCAATTACTTCCTTTGCCTTGTAACTTGAAAGTAACATAACTTAAGGCTTATCGAAACTAATTTGACATTTGAGTAACGTATGAAGGATGCATTAATGATTTTAAGGTCTCTTGTAACTCAACGCCATGAAGTAAGCCTCCTCCAGTTCATTTGTATAATCCTTTCATCCCTCTATTCAAACTAATTACATACTTTCTGTCATTCTCGGCATTTGTCTTCGACTTACACTGGAAAGTCATTCTTCACCTCTGTGCATTTGGGGCTCAATAGGAAGTCAACAGTGGGAAGTCGGGAGTCATAGAAAGTCAACTTCTTAAAGAATTTTGGTTTAGGGCGTTACACAGAAAACAAATTGACAAAACATCAGATTGATATGCGCTGCTCCATTTTATATTATTTTAATATCAAGTTATTAATATCATTATACCCTTGCAGAGGGTATTATGATTTCAGTCAGAAGTTTGCAACGCAGTGAAGGAGACGTTTCCGACCCTATAAAGTATATATATTCTTGATCAGCATCACTAGACGAGTCGATCTAGCCATGTCCGTCTGTCCGTCTGTCCGTCTGTCTGTCCGTTTCTACGCAAACTAGTCTCTCAGTTTTAAAGCTATCGGGCTAAAACTTTCCCAAAAGTCTTATATCTATTGCAGGTAGTATATAAGTCGGAACGAGCCGGATCGGACAACTATATCATATAGCTCCCATAGGAATGATCGGGTAAAAAAATGTAAAAAAAATTATATCTTGGGTGTTTTTGAACCTAGAGCCTCCTTCTTTTGGAAATGCCATTTTTTATATAATTCTGAATTTCGAATAAATTTTTTTTAAAATCGGACGACTATATCATATAGCTGCCATAGGAACGATCGAAAAATTAATGGGAATATAATAGGAAATAAATTATTGCTTCGTTGACTTTTATTGTATTTTCTTCTACTCTGGGATATGAGACTTTTTAAATGTTTTCGAATTTCGATTTTAATTTTATCAATATCGAACAACTATATCATATAGCTGCCATAGGAACGATCGGAAAATTAGTCATTAATAGGTATTATCTGCAAGGGTATATAAGGTTCGGCTGGCCGAAGCTAGCTTCCTTTCTTGTTTTGATATGAATCAAGATTATGTTTATCTTATTTTACATTACTTTGTTTTAAATAATACTAAATTTGGTATTTTAAACGATATGATAAAATATCATGTTGATATTTTTGAATCATAAATTTGATATGAAATAAGGTAGAATTTTTTTTCTGGGTACAAATCGGGCTATCATTTGAAAATAAAAAAAAAGTTAGAAAGAATTCCTGGTATAATTATAGAAAATTAAATAGCGGAATATTTTTTTTCTTTTTCTATAATTTATCTTATGAAGGGCTCTTGACGCGTCGAATCAGCTGGTTTAGGGCACTTTATAGCGCTATTGCCCTAGCTTAACCCCACTAACCATCGCCAGCCAACCCATCGTATCCCATCCCCGTTTCCATGTCCTTATATGTGGGTTTTGTCTTGCTGATCCTGTTGTTCTTGTCGCCGATGTTGTTGTCGTCTAGTCACGTCTGCTGTTGACAAGCGTCTGTTGTGCACAGTACACCCCATATTGAATGTCCTCTGGTCCCTGGGCTCTGGTCTCCTTTCTTGGCCGCCCATCCCCTTGGCCTCCCATCCCATTATCCCCGGGCTGCGCTGCATGGCGCATTTTGCGACGCCATTGTCCTGTGCTGGAGGTACTATTTTTGTGTCGCACAATTTACTGCACTTCCTGGCCGGGGCAAACAGCAGAAAAAAAAACAACGTACAGCAGAGCCAGAAGGAGCTGCCCAGCTGGAGGAGATCATGAAGGGGGAGGGGGACGGACAAAGGACGAAGGACGCGAGCATTGTCTCGATAATTACCCATGTCCCCTGGTGTGGCTCCGACGACTCCCGACTCCCGACTGCTGACCCTTGGCCCCGTTTACTATCTATCAACAACTTTTCGAACAAAAGTTGGGCACGTTCGCCGCAGACGGAGTGACAGGCTGCGAGGAGGAGAATCAAGAGGAACTGCCCCATCATCCCCATCAGAAATCCGGAATCGGGAATCGGCAAACGTATTTTCCAGCCAGGACTTGTCAAAAATACATTCACTTCGGGCCACTTGAAACCGCTTAAAGGGAGTACCGGCTGAGATTTTGGGAATGTTTGGAAGCATTCAAGGGCTGCGACAACTCGAGTAGTTGCACTTTAAATTGGAGACAAAAGTTGGAATTATTTGGAGGACAGTTTCTGGGGGGAGCATTCAAGGTCTGGCGAAAATAAAAAATATATATATGATTTTATGGATTTTAAGGTTTTATCTTGAACATAAAGACAACAAATTCATTTTACTCAAAGTAATAAACTTGAACTAAAGGAAAATATACTTTACTTCATGCATTAAATAAAAATAAAACATTTGGATCTAAAACCCATTAAATTTATAAACACTTATCTAAGTTAAGCACCATATTTGAAAGTAATTGTGTGAATTAATATAATCGTTAATACAATTTTAAATAAACATAGACATTTACTTTAATTTAATTTAATTTAATTTTCAAGTAATCAATTTGAAAGCCATTAAAATAATTAGAGCTCACTTGAGTTACGCACCATATTTTCCAGTCAAAACTGTGACCTCATATGAATTGAATATGACAGACCCAAGAGTTTTCCGCAGACACCCACATAAGAAGTGAATTCAGCCACGCACACACGAGAAGAGGAGCAACTGACGTGCGGCAACCATAAACATAAATCTCTGGCATTTAGCTCGGGCTAAAATAAAATCAGGCAGCACACAAACCGTCTAAACGTTAGGGATTTTGAGGGCTGCGAGGGCTGGGAAAACCTCTGATGACGGAACACGGCACGATATTCAATTGTTTCTGCAGCAGGAGAATTTAATTTGACACGTACTTTTAATGTGGGGCTCTATGCTCTCGGCACTCGCCGGCTAATGCCGAAACACCAGTTCAGCTCCCTGCTACCAGGATCCGGCATGAAGGACCAACACTCTCATGTGCGTGGGGTAGTCACAAATTGAATTTAGATACAATTTCCTGTGACTGCGTGACTCTGAGCCTAAGCCATCCCCAGGTTTCAGTTTTTCACTCGACGCTCCCTATTCGCTGCCATTTTCCATGGCAATTAAAAAAAATTGCTCCCTCTTCTGTTCTGATCGGTGGATGGAATGGGTTTTGGGCATTGGGTATTGGTAAAATTTGCTGTCGCCAAACAATAAATAAGCAATTTATATGCACAAATGCATTTATCGAGCGTGAAAAGATGCCATGAATGAACGGTTCGAACAGTCGAGAGTTTTTGAGGGCAGGAGGATCAATATTGTTGGGACCTTTAAAGAGCAGAACAATTTTATTTACTACATGTTCGTTCCGTTGCCAGCTGGCGCTATTAATTATATTTGCCACTTCGATATGAAAAAATCCACAGGCAATATTTTTTATAAACGGAATTTATACAAAATAAAAGGGGTTCGAATTCGGTGATTAAGGCAAATGAAATGCCCTTTTTTTCAAGCCGATATCGAATTTCGCCAAGAGAATTAATATAATATTTTTGGGTATTATATTAAGCTTAAATATTATTTGTAAAATATAAGGTAATATAAAAACAAACCAATATTTAGTTTCGATTCACACGATTGTCTTATCAAATTTACTAGCCATTAGGGTATAGGCACACTTTAATTTTGTATGAAATATTAAATATTCATAGTTTTTTATATTGCACATTTTTTCTTACACATTCACCGAAAAAAAACCACTCGTCCTTTATTCATTTTTTGCTTCCCGACAACCATTCAATATTTGCCTAAAAAATTTACGAGGCGGAGGACCAGCGTGCAAATGCCGCGCATTGCGTGAATAATTCTCTTACTGAGTGGCCGTTGAGTCGCCAACGTCCCCATTTTCCCACTTTCCCACTTTCCCCTTTCCATTTTGCAAATATGAAGGCGAAAAAATACCGAGGAAACCCTACAAATTGGCCTCAAAGGCAGCAGGGGAAAAGCGAAAGGCAAAGGGGAAAATGTATTAAAAAAATAAAGGAAACCCGTAATGAAAATATTATTCCGCATTCTGTGTGTACTGGTATTTTTTATTGAGGTGCGAAATATTTGATTCTTAAATGTATTTTGCTTAATCGAATTCATTAGAGGCGGTTTTCGCATTTGAATATTAATTTAAAATATAAAATTAAGTAAATTAAATATTATTTCAAACAAAAAAGTTCTCCATTTATAAGCCATTGTGGCGAACAGAGAGTCCAAACAAACAATAGATTTTTTAATAAAAATGCTGGGTTTTGAGTGGGTTTGTAGAATAGCAGCAAGTTAAATATTAGTTTTTGTTTTGCCTTTGGAATATTTTTGTCTTGCTGGCGATGGCGATGGCGATGGACCAGCTGTTCCGCCGCTTCACGATGCAAAATTAATCACGGTCGGCACTTTGGAGTTGTTTGGACAGCAGCATTATGACAAACGGCGACGGCAGATGGCGCCACCGGCATGCATGTCATGCAAATTATGAAACTTTTATGCTCTCGGCCCCCCAGAAACACACATTCACGTCCAGAGATACTCGTATGCGTGATACTATTGAAAATGGTCGGGGAACAAAGCCAACTAATAAAGAGTAACAAGTTCAAGTTGCGTTCTGTGTCTCGCTCCTTGGATGGTTTCATTTTTCAAACTTGTCAAAATAAGTTTTATTGTTTATGATAAACAAACAATGAGAATTGCATTCGGAGAAAACCCAAACCGAAATATATATTTCTGCAACGTAACCCGAGAGACCAAAAAAGTTGCTCCACTTTCATTTTCAATACCCCCACTATCTCCGACTACGGGAAAGTTTTAATTTTCCAAACACGTTTTGGCCAAATGAAAATAGCAGCCATCTCTCTGTGCTTTTTCTTGTCGCTTCTTTTGTAGCCAGGAAAAAGTTGAGAGCAAGGGTATACCAAGTAAGGAAATAATATAAAATAACAATTATTATATGAAATATAGAAAACCTATCCTCCATTTTATAAGCTATAGGTTATCTCAAAACTTTTAAAAATATATTAAATAACTGACCAAAAATACCAACATGATTTCCTTTCCAGAATTTTCTTTATTGTCTTTCAAAGTTTTGCCTTATTTTTTCGATATTTTGTATATTTCTATTGCAGAGTATTTAATAGTTGATTCTCTCAACCTTTCTTGTTTTCACTTGTTTTCTATACAAGTAGTTGGTTTCGGTAGAGAGTGTTAGATGGTTGGGTGAAGAGAAAACTTCCCTGTGGAAGTGGATCTGCCCAGTTTCAGTTTCGGGGGCATCGAATTCGCAGGACATCTGCCCCCCGCTCACTCCACATTTCCAGGCTCACTCGTCCGAATTGTCTGTGCAAACATATGGAATAGAATTGGAGAATCGGATACGTGGAATTGCGACCAGCACCCCCAGCTGAACCCAAAAAACCCCCATACCATAGTTCTTATTACGTACTGAGCGCACGACTTCACCTTCCTTCTGCCGGCGAATTTTTTGGGGGTCATCCCGTCGGAGGGCTAAAGTGTCCGAAACGATTTAGTGGATGCTCCCAGCTTCTGAGGTTATGTGTTTCCTGCGTGAAGTACTCACTGGGAATAATGGAGTGTCTCGGCCAGAGATTGCTCTTGTTTCAGGGTGAAAGTGTCGCCCGGGAGGTCAGCAAAGTGATTGGTTATACATTGTAGACCATTCCGGTCCAGTAAACACTAAGGATATTTTAATTGAGACTCAATACTCTTGTGTCGAACCTAATTACCGAGCTAGCTAGCAATAGCCCTATCGATACTATCGATTGTTTTAGAAAAAATCGAAGGTTTGGGGCCATTATCGATAGTATCGCTCATTTAAATAATTTTATTTTACTCGAAGTAAAGTTTAGATGGATTTTTTCTTATAATGTATAGTTCTTTATAGTACTGTCTCTAATTTCCGCTACTATCGATAATTCCGACGACTATCGATAACCTAATTTTTTGATAATGGCCACCGAAGATTTTACAACCCTGGTCTACATATTAGTAACATGATTTAACCTATTTCTTTCCAGCATTAGGCAAATTTAAGCGTACAAACCAAGCAGAATTAGGAAGATTACCACTTGACCTGACCTCAAGCATTCAATTAGTTATAAATTTGATATATACCTCAATACAATATTTGCACTGCCGATGGCAGCCGAACAAAAAACTAGCAATTTGCATTGCGCTGGGCAGCTGCGGCGACCGCTTCCAAAAACAAACACGCCCGCGCCTGGATAAACATTTAGATGGAGAACGCCCAAAGTTCCGGCCTCTCCACTTTTCACGGTGGCGAATGTATTTGTGGATGTGTGCGGCGATGTGTACAGAACGCAATATGCTCAACATGTTGGCAAACTTTCACAACTGTTAGTGTAAATATTGCATGCAACAAAACGATGCCTTAAAATAACAAAGCACCAAAACGCCAAGCGAGCGGAGGCCGCAATGGTAACAAGGACGAAAAGTGGGCGTCGAGGGGTGCTGATCACAACAGGATGGTGGATGAGTGCGGGAATAAGTATACCTAATTTGTTTAAATAATAATTTCTATAAATTTACTCTGTTCTGATAAAAAATAACTATGATTTCCCATTTAAAAAAATATTAATTTTTAAGATTCCATTAAAATTTAATTTTGTGGCAGTACAAAAATGAAAAATTATTCTTAGAAGTTGGTTAGCAATAAATGCTCTCGAAAGCTTATAAAACTATATATCAAGATTTAGGCTAAAATTTATTCAGTCAATAAAAATTTGGTAAAAATATATATCTTCTCATTTTAAACCTTGCCAATTTATTAATGGCTTTTTAAAATAGTTAGAAATTATTATACCCGTTACTCGTAGAGTAAAAGGGTATATTGTATTCGTGCAAAAGTATGTAACAGCTAGAAGGAAGCGTTTCCGACCCCATAAAGTATATATATTCTTGATCAGGATCACTAGCCGAGTCGATCTAGCCATGTCTGTCTGTCCGTCTGTCCGTCTGTCCGTCTGTCCGTCCGTATGAACGCTGAGATCTCGGGAACTATAAAACCTAGAGGATTGGTATTTGGCATGAAGATTCTTGGAGTTCCTACGCAGCGCAAGTTTATTTCAAGAAGGTGCCACGCCCCCTCTAACGCCCACAATAGCTTATATACGATTTTAAAAATTTAAATATTTCGGAAATGTAAAAATGCAGTTTTGTTGTGCTTATCAATACCTATTGAAATGTAGAAGAAATTTTTTAAATCGGACCATTCGTTAAAAAGTTAAGCCTGATCAAAGTTTATATCTTCCTCGCACTCCCTTTAGCTGAGTTACAACCTTTAGTCGGGACACCAACCCGACTACAGAGGCCGCACTCCCTTTAGCCGAGTAACGGGTATTAGATAGTCGGGACACCAACCCGACTATAGCGTTCTCTCTTGTTTTTTAGTTGAGTTTACAATAAGTTCTTCATGACTGACAACAGTGCGTATGAGTATTATTTATAATACTTAAAATCAATATGCTGACAATGAAATAATTTAGAAACATTTTTACTAATTCCCTAAGTTCTATAAAGCTTTTTTCCTATACATTAGTGAACCTATTAACATGGTGGAACATTTTCTTGTTTCACGGTCGTACTTTCAGTGGGCCATATGACGTCCTTGCTAATCACATAGCGTGGTCATGTCCAGAGGCACAGGATAAGGCAATAACTGGGGATACAGCAGCAGTAATCGGTTCTTTGTTGCAATATCAATATCATTTAAATTCAAATGTGTGGAAGAAAGGCCAGCTCAGAGCTTAACTGCACTGAGACAAACTAAGGAAGATTCCTGAAAATTATCTCAAACTCTTTATAAAGGAGAAAGGCCAAGTGAAACAGCTTGAAATAATAGTTACTTCCTAGTTTCTAAAATACTATTTAATCCCTTTCTTTTACCAAGTACTTCCTGTATTTTGCCACAAAGACAACGCCGGAAAGTTCAGGCCCGACTTCAATTGGCAACGGTTTTTTCCTTTGCAATTTTCTTTCACAATTTTTGTTTTGCATTTTTGCCGATGCAAAATGCTTTCAAAGTCGAGAAATGGTATGGGCAAATGGAAATGGTATGGCAGGGCATATTAGTAAAAGAACCAGAAGTTGGCAAAAACTGCGTGCCCGTGTGTGTTGGTTGGTCTGGTTGGGTTTGGGGAAATTGAAAATGCTTTTTAACAGAACGAAATCGCAGGGCTTCGCCTGCTTGTAAGTCCGGGGTCCAGAAGTTCAGAACCTGTTTCTCTGCTCTGGGTCCAATATCATACATGTGCACCGCCCCCCGTGACCCCCACCCAATTCAGATTTGATGCATTTACATTTGCACCTGTGCCTGTGAAACAGAAACACACACACACACAGCCGGTTGGTTTGTAAGCTTAAGTGCCATTACATGCAATCGAGTCGAGTTTGAGTTGAGTTTTCTCCACTCCACTCCGTTTTTGCTCACTCTTTCCACTGGATTCCCTCTGCTCGCTCTATTCAGTGATACCAAAATACCAGCTGTAGCTTTGACTAAAATTCAGTTCTTTAAAGAGATCTTAAACCTGTAAAATCTTTGGGTTTTATGATCACTAAATGGTATAATATGGTCCTTAAAAATTGTTCGTTGTGAGAAATTAACCAATTACTTCTTTAGAGTTGGAAAAAAAGAAAAAATGGCTAGATTTAATGGCAGCACTGCCCACGAAAAGTGTTTCGTGTATTTGGAGTTTGGTCCATAAGAGCATAATGCATATTTAAGCATATTTTGTAGTCTACTTTTACGGGCAGTTCGCAAACATCGGACTCCTCTTTTGGTGCAAAGTGCACTTCATCAGACAATTTGTTGGGCGGTTGGTCTAGAGGGCCTTTTTGCCAGCTCTTTTCTCCTTTTTTTTTGGGGAATTTGTATGGCTTGTAAGTGGGTAGATTATGTGCTGGCAAAGTTGTGACAGCTTCGAGTGACTGCAGGTAAATATTATGGGTGGTTGGATGGCAGCAGCAGTTAAGGGTCACATTTCGAAGGAGAAATGTTAATAACTACAAAGCGGGGATTTTTACAGATTCCTAGCACGTTGAATGGAGATTAAAATTGAGTAGGTAGATTAAAATGTTCATAAATAATAATAAGAAAGTAAGCATGTTTATCTAATTGATCATTTAAATCAACCAGATGAATTGAATTTGCTTACAATTTAATCTGGAAAGTTGGAATTTCATTTGAAGGTGTTACCTAAACTTGTTACTTACTCATATAAATTTAGAATTAAGAATAGTGTTAACTATTTAATTAACTAACAAAAATAATTAGTTAAATAACTAACAAGGTGGAGTTAAAAATTACAAGTTTAATATTTTTATTTAATTTACATTTTTTTATTTCCTTTTTCTTTCTTAATTATTTATTTATTATTTAATTTGTAAATTCTCGATTAATTAAATTTAATAAATAATGCAAAAAGTGTGTAATACTTTTATTAATTTTTTATTATTATATTATTATTTTCCGCAGTCCTCTAGTATTTTTGGAATATTTTTCCCAATACCTTATTTATTTATTTAATTTCAATACAAACAAATTGCTGAATTAGTATTTTCTGTCTGTATATATAGGCAGTGCAGTCCTAGCTCCCCGACCAAAATCAGGCCACATTAGGCGTAGGTGGTGGCGCAACCCCGTGTAACCTGTAACATGACTGAATAAACACAATTTCCTCCTGTTTTGCCGCTCAGTTCGTATGTCAACAATTCAATTCATCAAGCGAAAGTTTCACCTGAAAGGGGGAGAGATATTCGAGCATTGGAGCCCAGATAGAGAATCGTTTCGTTACTTTCCTTTCTCTATTTTCTTTAACTAAAACCCCCTTGAGAGTTTTTCTTTATTTGATCATCTTAGCTGCCACTTGCAGCGCACACAGACAGACAAACACACTCGGCAGCAGGACGAAAAGGACGAAGGACTCAGAACGAAGGAAGTCGACCTCCTGACATCCTTGACTTGCTGCCTCCCATAGACTTTTACTTTTGGCTTTGGCAAACATGTGGAGGTTCCTTCCATGAGGGCGTGTGCGGGTGTCTGAGGCACAAAAAGTTTGCCAACTTATATTGAAAAATGTTGTTAACACGCAAAAGTTTTTTGCAACGTTTACTCAGCCCCAAAAACAACAATACCTACTGCCACTACAGCACAGCAGCAGCAGCATGGGCGAAAAACAAAATAAAGCTAAACAAGTGGAATTCAATAACTGGACACAGAGTGCAAACAAAATATCCAAAAAGCCGCTCAGCCCATGTTAAAGTGCTCGGAAAGATGCCGAAACGGGATGAGCCGAAAGTCTGGGGCCTGATTTGAATAGAATTAGAATGTTTTCCCCACCTGAAAGCCGAAAAGGTGGAGTGCCAGTGGGTTCTCGGTAAATATTTACCCAAGGTTGAGAGCGGCGGCCATTTGAACGTGGCAACTTCTGAAGATCTGGCCAACTCAAAGCCCCAAAATTTGTGTGTGTCCGCTAATTCAATTTGGGAAAAGTTTTTCGAAAGCATTCGACCTGCTGTTTCCATGTTCATTCTCCCCACCGACACTCATTCCGAATATATTTGTATTATTCGTAAAAGTTGTTGATTAGTCGACTGAGGCGAAAAGGAAGAAGGTTGCAGCTCGATGGAAATTTTAACCAAATTACATCCAAATACATACCAAAAAAATTAAATTTAAAAGAATTAAAGAATAAGGAAACATTTAATTAGAACTTTAAAATAAATAAACATTAAAATAATAAATAAATTATGCAAATTACTAAAGCCATAGGTATATTTAAAAATGGTACACTGGATTTTGAAAGTACATCTTTGCTGAGGACACTTACGTTGTAGTTACGTTCCACTGTACCGTATGCATTTCTGACCCACAGAGTGTAGATGCCACTGTCTTCCGGTTGGGCATCTTGCAACTGCAGTGTGGTATTCCAAGGTGTGTGGATGATCTTGAATTTGGTATCAGAGGTTAAAACATCGGTTCTATCAGGCTTAAACCAACGGCATTCTGGTGGCTTAAAGCTCTTAAAGTTGGCCGTCATTTCAATCGTGTGGTTGGTCATCCCTCCGATATTAAAGTTGTACCTTTGGCCGGCTGTAAGTTCATGAAGATAATTAACAAACGATTTTATTTATGGCTTATCATTGCATACCTGAGTAATGAATGTCGATTAACCTCTTATTGCATCTGTGCGAACCGGATATACTGCCGTTGAACCGAAAAGTGAAGCCACGCCTGGGGTGAAAGCTCACCTTCTCGAAGAATCCGGGATTGCCTTCAATACGACCTTTCGAACTTATTTTCCAAGTGTTCGAACTCTCATCCCAAGGGTTCTGCTTGTTAAGAAGAAATATTAAACCCCATATCATAAATTTGGATATTATAAATTTGTTCTCTCTATAAATTTTTAAAATATCTAAAGTTTTAAATTAATTAATTTAATTAGAAAAACTTTCACTTACGGCATCGAGAGTTCCAAAAATCACCTCTGCCTCGGGCATTGGTGGCTTGCAGGGTATCACTAAGTCGGTATACTGCCTGCCCTGCAAATCCGCATAGGGCACCACAGCATTATTCTTTGTATCGTTCACGTACACATAGATGGAGCTTGCGAGATTCTGGTTCACCAGCTTGATCATCACCTCTTCCGACCTTTCAAAGAGCTTTCTATACTCCGAATCCTTCAGGCAATAATAGGCACCCACGTAATTAGTGTTCACCTTGTTCATTTTCAGGATAACGGCGTAGTTCCGTTCAGGCTCCTCAGCTTGTTCCAACGGAATATTTAATTTGTATTTATGGACGTAATACCACCTTATCGGTTCTTCGGCTTCGCATTTTAGAGTCATGTTCATGCTGTAGTCCAGAATTATCGAGCTATTGCAGGGAGTGATCAGAGGTGTTCCGTTTTTGCCATCACAATGGACGAGAATGTCATCGGGATCGGGTTCGAATCGATTATTTGATGTTACTTAAATTAAAGGGTGATTATTTCATTAATATTAATATTATTTTTAAATATTTTAAGACTACTTACTATTATCACTCAATACGACTCCAACGAAAAAAAAGTGGAATATCAAAATTTCCTTTAAGAACATTTTTGAAGAATCTCCTTAACATTCGTAATGGAACGTTTATGTTAAGTGTGGTTCAATAAGCAATGCACTGAAAGAAATTTAAAATAAATTTTAATTTTATTTATATATTATATTTGTTCCTCATATAACAATTTTTTTTATTTTTACTCGTCAAAATGTTTGTATAAAAATTTTAGTTTTTAAAACTTCGAAAACTTTATCTCCACAGTTAATTTAATGTCCAAGAATTATTTAAAGAGTGTCAAGTGATATAAAAGATAAGACATTAAATTCAATGTCACTTCAAATGTCCACTGTAGCTTTCCCTAAACCATAGATGAATTCGGACATCGTACTTATAATTCGACTTAAATTGCAAGTAGTGTTTACCAGACGTGTTGATTGAGCTGCTGTTTGAAATCAAGAGTCCCGCTTTCGGTGTGGAGCGGGTTTATATATAGACTGGCCACCCGATAGCACCGCCAGTTGCGAATTTATACTGATTATGGAATTTTTAATCAGGGTTGGTCAAGCTCGCAATGCAAAAATCCGCGATTATTCTATATATTAAAATATTTTTTTGTTTTGCTAGATTATGGATTTTTTTCATTTATTAATAAAATGGTTTTCAGTCCATGTAAATTTAAAAAAAATCTAAATTTGGCTTACCGCAAGTTTAATCAAAGACAATCGCCCAAGGGAACCTTTAAAAATAAACCTATGTGCCAAAATGCCAAAAGATTTGGGTATATAATAAATATATAATGTGTGAAAATCGTGGCCCCACTTGCTGTATCTTTTTCACTAGCAAAGTCCCACGATTTGTTGTTGCTTTCCTCATGTATAAGCTAATCATGATTTGCAATTTAATTTGTTTGCTCGCGTGCGTGGCGGAAATAAATTTATGTCACCTACACGTCCACGCCCACTGGAAAACAGCTTTCCCTCTTCATGTAAGTGTCGTTCTGTTTTGCTTCGGGAACACCATGGGTTTTTGGATGTCTTTTTTTTTGCAGTAGAGTGTGAGATATTGCTTTCAACGTGTGTACTTGTCTTGCTTTTGCCCACACATTTTAATTTTATAATTATATGCATATTATATCACGTATACGCCTACGAACAAGTACGGGGAATTCAAAAATAATTTGATTTATGCTATATTTTGACATACAAGTGCCATAATTTGACGACAATAATTAACGCTCACTTTATTATTTGTTGTGAGGTTAATTCTGTTAGAAGCCTTATTATGCGATAAATACTTTTATGTATTATACATTTTCAACAGAATAAAGTCTGTGAAATGATATGTTTTTAAACCAATATGACAAAAAAAAGCAAACAAAAATTTAAATAAACAAGAGCTAGATGGATATCCGTATTTGATAGTAAAGAGAAAAGTGGACCGAACATGCAGGGTCGAATGGAAGGGCAGATTTGTCTGGGGAGAATATCGAACCATTTACGAATGCTCAAAAAGCCATTTAAAATGATTTACGTATCGAGTCGTGTGCATCTGTGTGGTGGAACTGAATAAAGCGGGACCAAGGCGGCCAGGCGGAGAACGATTCTAGTTTGGCAGTTAATTACAATCGGTGCACAACTTCCTCTTTCTCCGCTCTAATCGTGAATTAATAAAGTGCCAGTCAGTGGGAGATTTATGACGCAAACATCGGAAATCGAGACAAACCGTTTTGAGTGCAAACATTTTTGTCAATGATTAAGTGCTTCCTTCTTTGGAAACCCTTTAGTGTTCCTTTGAGAAATTGTTGAAAGGGTATTATAAGAACAGAAAAGTATATCTACGAAAAATATTAATTTTAATTTTATTAATGAACAGTCATAAAGTCTGAAAGTCAAGTACTTTAATTCTGTATGCAACTCAGAATAATAAAAAAAATTAATTTTTTTTTGATTTTTATTCTTCCATTTTTTTATAACATTAAATTAAAGTTTAACTAAATTTTCAGTAGTAAAATTTTTGAAATAAAAAAATGTTAAATTTACAATAAGTCAGTTTGGTTTCCGTATTAAAATAAATAATATTAGTTATTTTGGGATAGTAAACATTAAAATTCGTTTTTTCACTGAACGCTTTTTTCAAGGCTGACTTTTCCCAGCTGTCTAAAATTGTTTGTTTAAACTTTAAAGTATATCTGTATTAAAAAATTTAATGACTATTAAGGAAAATGTCTTAAGGCCCAAAGAAATTATAGCTCTTGAATTTCCCCCGCTTAAGGATATCGAAATGGCTCCAACTGGACTTTCAAGTCCTGGGGCGGAGTGCCAGGATGCGAAATGCACTTGAGCATTACGGCGTGTGGGGGCTAAAAAGGCTAATGCCTTTTTCCTCGGCTGCACTAAACGCCGAAGTGTGCGGCCCATTGTTGAGGGCTGCCATACAATTTGACTTCCTTATCGCACGCTTTCAAGTGCCAATACAACAGCCGGCTCCAATGAGAGCTTCAATTTCGTGCCGCTTCCTCTGCCCGGGGTCCTGCTCCTTGGGATCCCCAGGATACCCGGGATCCCCGGGCTTCCACGAATCCAACGGCTCCGCTTTCTGCTCCTCCGACAATGAGTTGTGCTCGAAGCGGAGGAGCTCAATGACGGCGACGCATCGTTGACATCAACAGCGCATTTGATTTATCAAAAGCCAAGAAAAGAATAAAGCGGAAAGCTGGCGAGAGTGGCAAAAGGCAATGGCAACGGGAAAGGCAGCGGCAAAAGCGCAAATCACTTCCGTGTGAAAGGGCCAACAAAAAGTGCGATCAGGTTTCCGTTCGAGAGCCACCTAACCAGACACTGGGAAAGAAAGGAGAAGGCTGAGGGCATGTTTATGACTCGGAATTTATTGCAATTGATATCGCTGGGCACAGTGGAAAGTGGCTAAAGCCATTTCATTGATTGTTCCTTTGATCGGGAAATTTTTATGGCGTTTACACCGGCTTAATAGATAATAATATGTAAAGCACATCAGTCTACAAAATGTTGGGTAATTTAAAAAAATTTAAATTAAAGCTGAACCATATAAAATTAAACTATAAGGCTACACCCTTTCAAATTTAATAATTTTTTATTTAACATTTTAAAATTAATGGTTGTAATGAAATTAAATATTTATATGTCGTATAAACCCGCAAAGTTTATTTTTCTACATTTATCTCAAATAAAATGCTTTACAATATCCAACAGCAATTTATACAATTATGAAATTCGCTGAGCTCAGTATATGAATATTACATTTTAGGTCAATGTTTAGAACATGGAAAAATCATTAATACAATTTTCATTTCCGGTTTAAAAAATTATAGTTTTTTTGGGAAGATAGAAATAATGTCAAGTTTTAAATACCCACTTTTAAGGAGAGTAAAACCGCCCACGGTGGCAAATGCGTTCACCAATAAGACGACTTCGTTTTCCCTGTTTTGCATGCTCATCCAAAAACCGAAAATAAATACGAAGATGGAAAATCGAGGAAAAAGTCTGCCACAAGAAATTTGCTCAACACTCACGTCTTCACGGTTGCTTTGCCATAGTTTTTGTTCTTTTTACCGATGGCTTGTTCTTTCTTTTTTCCCATATTTTTTGTTGTTTATTTTCCCTATTTTTGTTGTTGTCTGGCGCAGGCAGCGATGCAAGAACAACATCACATAAATCTTCATAAGCAAGTTTGAGCAGAACGAAGGAACCACAGCCTCTCGGCTGCCTGGGTTAGTTTACCTTTACCTGAGCACAGCCATTTGGTTTTGGCCACGATTTCCCCCACTTCTTTACCACCCACTGTTAGTGCTAATTTTTTGCACGCCCTCTCGTCTGTAAATAAAACACGTTGCAAATGGCACGCCCCCGAAAGAAGATATCCACATACAACCGAACACAATAGGCGCCATAATTCAACATAAAATATAACGCACAGACCAGAGATTCCGGCAGAAAGGGGGAATCCCGAAGCCAACTGTTTTGCAGTTTGGCAAGTGGCTGGAAAATGTTCCTTTAGTTTCGCCTCACATTTGGAAAGCTTCGGAAAACTTTGCTGAAAACCAAAGATGCACAACAGAGTGCAACGATATTTTGAATTTAGGCGTTCATTCATGAAACAATAATGGAGAAATTCTTTTAAAGTAAGTTTTACCAATAAGAACAAAAAATATTAAATAAAAACAAAAACCGTTAGGTGTTACAGTCCTTAAAGTTTTTTTCTTTTATTAATATTTCAAATAATTATAATTGATTTATTATAGTTATGAATTTTTTATAGAAATTATTTTATCACCTGATTAACCTACATTTAAATTCTTTATTTGCTATGTCACAAACATTCTTCTTGGTAAATAGTAAATTTTTTAAATCGATTTAGCTTTACATTTGTAGAAATAAAAAAGAAAAGTAAATATAAATATGCGTCCCTAATCCAAACTGAACAAAAGTCACGACGTTTCTCTGCAAGAATAAAAATCACTACAGATTGTACCACCAGCAAGGCAATAAACGAAAAAAACGAAAAACTTTTCTTATTTCGGATGAAAAATGCAAAACTTTTTTAATATGCAGAAAGTTAAATTTCATTTAAATCAAGACTGCTGCAGACGCCTTTTGCAAAGCTCTTGTCTGCTATTCGAACGAATGCAGTAGCTCACATGACCTTTTTTGATATTTTTACAAATTAAAAACTATTTAAAAATATAAATATATATGAAAGCTATTTATAAAAAATTGAAGTTTTATTTATTGATACTTATAAACTGGAAATAAATTTTTTTGATAAATGTAAGCTTGGATCAAATTTGTTCACAAAATTTAACCCAAAATTTTCATATTTTTCCTTTTATGGCAACTCTTTTATGAATCTGCAGTAAATTTGACTACCTAAATTTTGAATACAAACGAAAGTTTCACTTAGTACTATTAGCCACAATTTTCCAACCGCAACCGCTTAAAATTCCTTTGCAGTTCAATGTAACCGAATAGCAAAATTTTTGAGTTCAGCGTATCGCGTATCCGCCCCGTTTGCCCATGGATTTTATTGATGGCAACTGGTTCGCAATTTGATGCAATACAAACAATTAGCTTATTGAGCCATAATTGACAAATTTAATTAAAATTATAATTATTTAAAAATTTGTTAAAATTATTGAAACAATTGGCCTCTTAAGCCATAATTGACGAATCAAATTAAAATTATTTAAAAATTTGTTAAAATTATTTAAAACGTTAAGTGATTAACTTTTTAAAATCTTAACTGCATGTAGGAACTTTTTACTGAATTTCCATTCATTTCAGCGTTACCAACTCCATCCGATGTCCAATGCCCAGTGGCAGGAATCAAATCATATCAAAGCGCTGCCCCACTTGAGCTAGGTGCAAAAGCAATTACGCGCATTGACTTTGTAATTAAAATCGATTTTCATCAAGTTTTACTGCCAACCAAAGCGCTTTTGATTTTCCCTCAAACGCTCACATGCGCTCACACCCTTCTTTTCGGGAAAGTGCAGTGCCGAAACAATCCGTTTTTGCCTGCTGCAACTGCTGTTTTGCGGCAATTTTGATTAGAAATTCGGCACGTTCCCCTTCACTCTTTCTCTGTGCAAATTAATCTGCCAGTTGAACACTGCCCACTTCACACACACTTTCCACTATCCCACTATCCACTCCCCCGAAAAAGGAACTCTCGTCCCCCATTATCAGCATCGACATCATCGTCGTCGATGTGTTCTTTCCACAACTGTTGAGGGCTCAAAAGGGACAGCCTCCCGCTATGCAGTCCTGCTTTTGACAAGGATATTTTCATAATTCCACTAGAGTCAGAATTGCAGGGGCACCAGAAAATATCAGAAGAGGATCTTAAAGAGCTGCAGCTACTACTTTAAGTTTAAAATATATTTTTATGCAATTTCTTATATAATTGTAAATGATCATTGTTCTCTGCCAAAGTCAGAAGCCTCACAGTCAATATGGCTCCGTTTGCCTTCGCTTAATTATGGACATATTCGAGAAGAGAATAAATAAAGTAAGACCATAATTAAAGACAGAAATCGCATTTCATCTCGCGCATATACTTTGTACATTTTATATCTGCCGATGCCGAGGCAAAGTGAATAATAAAGATATATTTTTTTAAAACCTGATCGAATGCGTCGTTTCACGTGCTTTTGATGCATTGTGCCAACAATTCAATTGAATTAAATTTTACGCCATTACTCGAAGAGCTGCGGCCCTTCGGTCGTATTTCCAGTATTACCCCCGAACTCCCGCGACCATTTTCCCTCCTCCCATTTCCGCATTTCCACAGTGCCATCCGTTGGAGGACATACACATTGCCCACATGTGTAATCTGTTTGCCAATATTAAAATATTCATTCACCTTAATTGTCAACGGTGCTGGGACGCCAATGGTCACTGTCTCTGGCTCGATCTCGACCTGAACTCTGAACGCCGCAACCGCGTCAAAATCCCCCTCTATTTATCCCTCCGTCACTTGGTCCCTACGCATATCTATATATAGCTATATCGCCCACCGGCCCACACACACACGGATATAATAACTTGATCTCTGTTGAGTTGTCAGCAGAACATCACGAAAATTGTAACGAGCGGCGTAAAAAACGTTCTCTTTTTGTTCAGGTACCTATTAAGTAAAGGATGTGGGGTAGTTTAGTTTTCGTAAACAGCTTTTTTAAATGTTGAATAAAGAAATGGATTTAGATAATATTTCTTGAGAAAATCTATTACATTTTTATAATACAGTATCGTATAAAAAATATTAAATATGTGATAACATTTTCCTAACGATATATGATTAAGTAAAATAGGGTTCGTAAAAAAAATCGATAGCACTATCGATACTATCGATGCTTTAAAACTGTAGGATACATCGATGGTTTGGGCCCACAATCGATACTATCGCTCAGAAATATAGTTCCATTTTACATGCAATTTTTGGTATTTTTAAAGAAAAAAAGTATTTGGTTTTTTTTATTTTCTTTAATTTTCGATACTATCGATTATATCGATAGTGACCACCATCGATGGCCAAAAACATCGATAGTGTCCACAATCGATGTTTTCACAACCCTAAAAGAAACGACTCTAAAAGATTTTATAGAAATTATATTGTAATAAATACACTGTGCAGCATTTTTAATGGTTTTTAAATTTACCTCGATGGATGATATATTTTTGGATTCGTTACGAATTCCCAAGTTAAACTGCGTTTTCCAAAAAGTTCCCCGACGCAAGGATTCTTAGCAAAAGGACCTCAAAGTTCGAAAAATGCTGAAATTGGCCAACTTTCCGGAGCTCTCAGAGGCAAACGGATTCATGGTTTGATTCAATGTTAAAGTTTTTTAAAAGATACACTCTTTATCTTTGAAACCCCATACTAAGAATAATTTATGATTTTTATTAAGGGAGAAACAAATTTTAGAAAACATAGTCAAAAAACATAAAAGCATACAGCTGCGGTCAGAATAGTAGTAGTGTTGCCGCCATGTGTTTTTAAAGGTTTGTTGTTGTAATTTATCTTCTCCTGGTAATATTGTATTGATTATTATTGTACTATTAGACTAATTGGATAAGAAAAGTGACAACAACAAACTTTTTAAAACACAGGGCGGCAACACTACTACTATTCTGACCGCAGCTGTATGCTTTCATGTTTTTTGACTATGTTTTCTAAAATTTGTTTCTTTTAAAAAACTTTAACATCGAATCAAACCATGAATCCGTTTGCCTCTGAGAGCTTCGGAAAGTTGGCCAATTTCAGTATTTTTCGAACTTTGAGGTCCTTTTGCTAAGAATCCTTGCGTCGGGGAACTTTTTGGAAAACGCAGTTTAACGTGAGAATTCGTAACGAATCCAAAAATATAGCATCCATCGAGGTAAATTTTTGATGCTGCATAGTGATATTAATATTTTATGTATATTATTTTCTAATTTAATATTATTTGAAATTCTTAGAATTATAATTATAATAATGTTACGTAGAAAACTAATTAAGAACAAAGGAAATCATTGAAAAAGGAATCATTAGTATGGAAAATATACTTTACTTTTCTGTTTCTACAGGATTCCATTAAGTTCAAGTCGGTTTCCTTACAATAATATTTTTGGTTCCATTTGGCCAGGGTTCGTGTGCGAAAATTTCGCAATGCCTGCTACACCCATACGGCAAAACCCAATGTTTGTTGTTCTTTTTATTTATATGTATCTCTGTATATGCTGTGCTTTTCGCCACCCATTGAGGGCGGAAAGCGGGGATTTGGGATGGGATGCCGGTCTAGGTCCACGAATACAACAATTGTAATCACTGGGAATCAGCATGTTTCACATACCAACACGAAAATCTGTCGAACATAAAAAGCAAAAATGCTGTGGCCACCCACCGACCACCCGGCATAAAATAAAACTGTTGAAGGTGCAAGTATGAGAGTCTCTCTGTGTGGCGAGTGTGCAGTTTGAGGGGCCATCACAAAGTGCTGTGCTCCACGGAAAAACAAAAATAAAATGAAACACAACTTCGGACCCTCTGAGGACCCCTCTGCCACGCCCACACGCATTTTTACCTTTTGCGCTCCGCATATGAAAATTCAATTTGCTCTTCAATATTTGTGTTTCGTACCCATCTCCTTGCTCCCTTTTCCCTCGTTTGTGTCATCCGCTTTCCTTCCTTGTGCTTACTTGGCTTTTTCCTTTTTCGACATTTAAATTTCATTCAGACTTGTTGTAATTAATGATTTTTATGCAGTGCAATAAAAGCGGCAATTGTTTGACCAATATGAGCAGACAGTGCGGAGCGGAGGATGATGGCAATCCGAAAGAACCGTCGTTACCAATCTGAATTATACGCATATTTTTCGGGCACAGATTAAATCCATAAAATTCCTTTTTATTATAATTAAATAGATCACTGCAAAATATATGTTAAAAAGTGTTACAGAAATAATTACGATTTGAAATCACTTGTCCAGGTGCCTAAAAGTATGCAGTAGAAAAAAGAAAATAGATTTTCGATCTTAAAATATTTTGTTGCATATTGTTTGGCATATTTATAATTGATTTTTAGTGATTTAGTTATTTTCTAACTAGGTTTTAGTTCAAATAAACTAATGATTAACTTATTTATAAGCCATAAAGGCAGTTTCAACCGATATTCATTATATATTCATACAAAATATATTTTTAAAAGTGTTGCAGAAAAAGTTACGGTTTGAAATCTGTTGTAAGGGTGCCTATAAGTATGCAGTAGAAAAAATGACATCGATTTTCGATCTTAAAATATTTTGTTGCATACTTTTTGGCACATTTATAAGAGATTTCATACTCATTGTAATATCTAAAATATTTTTTAACTAGATTTTGGTTTATTTACAATAACGATTAACTTATTTATAAGCCATAAAGGCAGTTTTAACCCATATTCATTTTCCCAAACCGCACTCAACGTTAGTTGACGTATTTGAAAGCCAGCTAATGCGGCTAATTCCAATTAACCGCAACGCCCGTCATTAAGGCAATGCCAAATAGTTTGCTCCCTTAGTCAAAGGCGACAGCTGCGATAAATATTAATAATAATCGAGCGGCAAAAATAGCACACGCAAAAAGGGCAAATATTATTAATAATCATTTCGCAGTGACCGCAACTTTGAAAGGCTTTGTAGAGTCGTCCCGACCCGAATGCATTTAGCACGTAATTCACAAGCAATTTAAATCCAAAAACATTGGGCCACCTTCTCGCCCATCCGGCTTATACTTTCCCTCTACGCATCATTTGTTTGCAATGCGAACACGACCGCAGAATATTTATTCTATATACACGACGCTATATTTATACATTTTTTCAATTTTTTCCCTCTGGCCTGTCAAACGATTTGCAAAACCAACTGTCGGCTGCCGTTAACAATTGCATTTGCAGTTCTGTTTTCTGTTTGCGTGGTCAATTCCTCTACTTTTTGTGTTTTTTTGCCTTTCGCCCGCTGTTGTTTTAAGCGTTAAATTTAATTACTCGCCAATGGCTGGGAAAACTATAAAAATTCATGGTGGCCACGGTGTGTGTGTGGAAGTGTTTGTGGAATGGAAAACGCATTCAGCGCGGCATAGAAATTTGAACAGCTGCTGCAAATAAGCAAACAATCAAGAGAGCGGCTTGCAAAAATATGAGGACATCCTAAAAACCGTTTTTATATTAACCGAAACCAAAAATAAATATTGCGATATATCAATTAAACATGGTTATATTCCGAAAACTTTAGCAAATGCATTTTTTTCTAAGTGAAACCACAGTTAATTAAATAGAATACTCTGTTTTACAAGCAGCAAAAAAAAGTTCTCACTTTTTGCTCACGACAATCTTAATTAATTTTAATTGCAATTTGAACTTAAAATACCAGAGTTTTTTACATAGTATTGAGATGAATTCATTATTTATTAAATTGGATAATCCTGCCGTAGCGGCAAGTCTAATTTAATGAATGTTGTACATATTTCTTGTAATTAATTTAATTGCTAATGCAATCGATCGATTTACACTTTTAATTTTCATTTGTATAAATCTTATAAAGAGTCCTTGAACTATAGGTTTGGGTGGGAATGGTCAGCAAATAGCCGCGTAATATTGTCGTGGGCAATTACAAGGACCTTCCGATTTATGGCTGATTTAATTCGCCGAACTTCGCTATCGGACTCACTGGTCAAATGCTTCGTGGACACGCATTGGGTTTAATTAATTTAACACGAAATCATTGAGGCAATGTTTCCGAAACTAAGCGAAGCTTGCATCAAATAGCTTATTGACATGCCACAAGTGGATGGTCATTTGTTTGGCAGGTGAAAGTCTTAATTAGTCGACCATTTTCGATGGTTTTAATTGAGTACATTTATAATATTGGAATTAAATCGGTAAAAAATTTAATTCGGCTAATATATAAAATATAATCGCCACTGATTCGGAATTTATTAAATTATGTTCCAAATTCATTTCCTAATTTATTTTGATGTATACTATTTATTCCCTAATATTTATTTTAATTTATAAAAAACTTCGTATATTCATTAGTTTTTTTTTTTGCATCCTAAGTGAGCAACACACTTTGGCCAAGAAAATAGCAAAGAAAACAAATATTTCCAGCGGTGAAATATTTTCAATTTAAATTTCCAGTTGCAATCTTTTCGGCTTGTTAACGACCATTTACCGAAAGCAAAGTTTTCCAGCCTCTATCCCCGCCCACAAAACTCGGAGTTTGGTCTATTTCAAAGTGTTTATGCGGCTACAAAATGAAGCAGAGCAAAGTTTTCGTTTTATTTTTGTAATTTTTGTTGCTTTTTTTTTTGTTTTGACAAACTTTACTTTTGGTCACAAAAACTTCTGCAGTTGGCAGCTGGCAAGAAGGCAAGAAGTAGAGACTGGCGGGAAAAGTAAAGCAAAACATTTTTCATAAATTTAAAATTGCAAATTTTTGGTCGCCAAATCAAAGGGGCGAGTGAAGGGCTCTCCCCCCGCGAAGCAAAAGTATTTCTATCTATAGTATAGCTTTGTCTTCTTGGCCAGAAATCAATAAGGCGGCGGTTCAAGACAACTAAATTGTGCGTCCTTGCGGTTGTGCGGATATGCGGATGTCGGCAGACAGGACATTAGATAAATAGGCGCACGGCACGGAATATACGCTATATATATACGTATATACGGCATGGGGTTTACGACGGACAATGTGGGAACGTTGATGGCAACGTCTTAATTGATTTAACACGAAATCAGTCAAACGATAATCGAAAATTGCTACGCAAACTGTTTGATTACATGCAATGTGGGCAGAAGGACCTCAGCCGGCACAATTGACCCACCGAGGCCACCCGAAACCACCCTAAAGCCACCCCAACCATCACATCCTTCAGCTCATCCGCTTCCAGCACGCTTCACTGCCGACTGAGGAATTGACAAAGTTGCTCGATTTGGTTTGGTCGTGGGGACATAATTGAATTTCCTAAATTGCAACCGTTAGTTACTGGCGGCTCCAGCGGATTTTCGATTCGTGGGCGGTCCGAATTTGTGGGCGTGGCCCACCCCGTCTATATGAGCAATTGTCGTAATTGTGTGCATTTTCTTTGCTTATCATTCATAATCGCGCCTATGAAGGCCCATTCATCGGAATTGAATTACAGTCCATGCAATACCATCCAGTTTCTTATCGGCAGGCTTTACATTCGATTTGGCAATGAACTGAACGCAATGGTCGGCCAGTGTTGACTAATGCCCCCTAATTAGTCAACGGAACTGTTGTTTTTTCCACCCCGCCTATTTCTGTTTACTTGGTTTATTTCCAGTTTCCCTTTGTAGTAGTTCCCCAACTAATGTTGGATAATTTATATTTATTTTTGGTTATTTATGGGCAATGCGCCAATAGTGGGGAGGTGCCGAGTGCGAGGTTGCTAAATAATATGTGCACAAGGAAGAGAATAGATTGAGTGCCGGGCCTGATTGTAATGGAAATTGATTAAGTGCTTTTGTGGTCGGAAAGTGTTCTGAAGAAATGGTTCTTAAAAGGGGAGACTGAAAAGATAATACTAGATAATGAATTATGCTATTTGTTTTTTCTTTGTCTAAAAAAAATTAAAAATAACGAATATTTAAGATAACCAAAAGGTATTTCATCTAAGGCCGATAAATTTTAAATAAATGTTCGTAAACTTTTAGAAGTATAAATTCAGTTTTGCTGTTTTTATTAATACCATTCGAAATGTAGAAGAAATTTTTCAAATCTGAACATTCATTAAAAAGTTATGAGCAAATAACGAAATTCAAGCAAGCAGTGCAAGCAGTGGCTTCGCTGCATGCTTATCTCCATCTACCTCGCACTTCCTTTAGCTGATTAACGGGTATCTGATAGTCGAGGTACTCTCTCTGGTTTTATATTTGCTTTTGCTTACTAGTAGATCTTTTAGCACCACTTAAAGTATTTTATATGGATAGTTCTTAACAGTCAAAGTGTGAATTAAATCGACTATGGTTTTACATACTTTTCGAAACAACTAAATTGCTTAAATCTGTTTCGCCAAATATGGATGTGTACGCATGGCGGTCAGAAATAAGCAATTATGCATGCATAAACAAAATGGTCATTTCGGCGGATTGTCTTCGCTGGGCGGGGGAGGGGATGGGGGTCAATTGAGGTCGATGGGTGGCCTGGGGAAATACGTGAGCAAGTTGGCACTTAACCCCGAACCCCGACTCCTTGCCGGTGTCTCCGGTGAGTTTGCAATTGAATTGCCAATGAAGCAAAGTGCCATCGTATGAATTAATGAGCAGACGGTCCGTCCGGCAACAACAATAAGAGCATTAAAGTGAGTCGGGAAATTGGGAAATCGGGGGGAGGATCGAACGGAATGGAACGGAACGGCACTATTGAGTGTGATAATCCGTAGGCCGTTTCGCTTTCGCTTTTCCTCCTTTCACCTTTGGCCAAAATGGTTGTGGCCGTTTGAAATATTCATGCACTGCATATGGCCCCCAAATGATGCACCAATTTTCCCGCTTTGAGTGAAAGCCCATCGACCAATTTCCATTCATTCAAATGGTTTGTCTAAGCTTTCGAGCCGGCATTTCATCAGTTTCAATTATTCCAGCAGGTTAATCGGATATTTCTGGAATCTACATACATTTTGAATCATCGCACAAGGAAATCGTTCCCTTTAAATAACAAAAAATTTTAAAAATCCTTTTTATTTTGGAAAAATTACAAAATAAGAGAGAATATACCCGTTACTCACCTAAAGGAAGTGCAAGGGGGCTGGATACATGCGAAGCTACTGCTTGCACTGCTTGAATTTCATTATTTGCTCATAACTTTTTAACGAAAGGTCCGATTTGAAAAATTTCTTCTAGATTTTGATAGGTATTAATAAACACAACAAAATTTCATTAATACTTTTTCAAAATCTTTAAAGATTTTACTCTACGAGTAACGGGTATAAAAATGATAAAATAAATGAAGGAAATATTAGTATATTTTCTGTGCTTGCTCGAAAATATTTGATTGAATTGGCGCCCAACGACTGAGTAATTCACTCTATAAGAGGTCGAGTGAGTCAACACTTTGATAGACATTGGGATACGTAATCGAGCAGACTTATTTTACCTTGTGTGGATCCACGCCCACTATGCATACGCCTCCCACTCACGCCCACACTCACACTCACGCACAGAAATGTCGAAACGAGATTCATGCATAAAATTATAATAAATCATGGTCCGCAATAAATATGGAATGCAGGGAGGACGACCCATATGCGTGGGCGTCGATAAGCTGCCCGAAAAGCGGCTAAACATAATCGAAAACGCGTTTCCGTTACTGTTTCCCCTCCCCCGAACTTTCCACCCCCCAGAACTTTCACCCGCTTTTCCATTCCGAAATCCATATTCCCGTATTCCCTTTTCTTCGGCGCTTTTTTGTATTTAAATATAAATGAAAATGTTTTGCAGCTTGATTGCGGCATATTTTGACGCAGCCCAAGGGTGTCAAGGGGGCCGAAGGGGGTGGGGGTGGATTCCGCGGTGGGTGGCTTAATGGGCGGCTCAGATCCCCATTTCGCTTTCCCTTTGATAAAATCACGTACTGCCTCCTCGGGCATCGTACTCTCGCTCTCCAGAAAGGCTTAAGCCTTAAGTTTGGCGCCCAACAAAAGGAACCGTTTGCGCCATTTTGTTGTCTGCCTCAAGTGTCTTTGCTGTTGTTTTCCTTGTTGTCGTCAATGCGTCACTTTACCACGCCCACTGCCTGCCGCCCCCTTAAAGCCCTTCTAGAATTCTGCCCCCATCGGTGGCACTTGAGATGGCTCTGAAGTGGTGAGAAATAAGCAGTTTACAGAACTTGATAAAGTCACATGTGCTTCGAGCCAAGTGCATTCGGCGAAGTTGAGGCGGGTTTTGTCACCATTTCACGGGTGTTTAGCCACGGCCCCTTGGCTTCTTAGCCCTTCGGTGCTTTTAGCCGCGCCGACTGATTGAAAATGCCGCCGAGAAGGCGTTCAATTTCATGGCTGACTGCCGGCAGGTGGGGTCAGCGTGGGTCAATCGTAATGTTTTTGGCTCCAGGTGCACTTAATGTTCCAAGTTGCACAGAGACCACGTGTGCTTTAACGATTCTTTATTTATTCTCTTTTATATTTTGCGAACTTATCGTTAATTTTCTTGAAACTAAATAATTTCTCTTTACTTATTATATTTTTTTGAGACTCTACAGATCACTTTGGATGAACTAACTATTTACTATAGATATATGTTAATGAAATGTAAGAAAACAAAGTTTATTTTATTGGAAAATTAATATAACTATTTAAATATAGTTAATACAATTTTTTAGCCACAGGCATATTTATTTACATATTTATTTTTGAATCTTTCATCATTATTAAATGTTTATTATTTCTGAAATAATTATTTGAGAAATTCTCGTAATTTATTGCATTACCAAAAATAATGAGTAATTATTACTATTTGTATATTATGTATAAAAAATTGTATTAATTATATTGAAATTGTGATATTAATTATAATTTACAAATAATAATAATTACTTACAATTTTTAAATAAAGAACCAATTCCCAGAATTTCTAAGATCTGGGAATATTAAGGAACATTTTTAAACAAACAAAAAACATATATTCCAGGTTAGGGTTATATGAAAACCTCTAATAGCTAAATGCCCCTGTGGCAACCCTCGATTTTATCTAAGAGATATCCGCATATATACATCTCTGATTTACTAACCATATCCCATATCGCAGCACAGCAATCTCGCTAAACGCATTCGCAAATAAAACGCTTCTATTGCCGTGCTCGGCGATGGGTGAAAAATTAAACAACTCGTGAGGGTCGTGAGTTGCCTTAGAAATTTCGCATACCAAAGCGACCACGCCCCCCTTTCAAACCATTCCATTCGCCGCCCAGAGATCTGTCCAAAAGTCAAACAAATTTAAGTACTTTTATGCGCCATAAGAGGCACCTGATAGAAATCTTTTATTTGAACAAGGGTTGGCAGAGGGGAAAATGCATATTGCATGGGGGTGCAGGTTCTGTTTCTGTTCTGAGCAATAAGGGTTGCCATGTGTGCGTCTTTCGTATCAGCGCGCTTTGTGCGATTTATGAATTAACTTTTTTTGAATGAATGAAGTCAACTTGCAGAGCACACACACACATACACCAGCATCGAAAAAGAAAGGAAGACATGGAAAATCCTTACAAATGCTGCCCAGACATATGCACAGAAAAACTGAAAGAAAGAAATTCGAATGCAGAGCGAGGATTCTGCAGAACTTGCAACTAAATCGTAAGCGAACGCACATGCCCTCTATTTGAAAATGATTTTTTTTAGATGAATGCACTTTCAGATTTTCTTGCTAATAATATTAATAAATAATATGAATAATAATAATTAATAATTAAATTAAATATTGTCTTTACTAAGTATTCCGTTTAAGGGTTGTCTATTATATATTTATTTAAATTTACTTTAAGGTTAAATAAAAAAATAATATATGCCTAGATCTAAATTATTCTGCTAATAAAAACTTTGAAAATATTATTTTATCGGTAGTTTATCATATTTAGAATTAAAATTTGAATTGTGTGTGCCATTAAGGTTTTAATAATTTAATAATAATAATTATAAAAAAAATTTAAATTAAACTGTTAGAATAAAAATTAAACTTTCCGTGTACCAAGTGTCTATCAAAGCCCACCTGTTCGGTTAATTAAAGAGTGATCGCTCAGCGCTGGGATTCGCAGATTGCGAGGTCCTGATAAATAGCAGCTCGGAGGTCTTTGAGGCATGTTCTATCCACCCTTTTCCTGCTCTTTGGCCCCCGCCCAACTGAACATTTCACTCCTCTGTCGCTGCATATCGTATTAGTTGAACTTTTGTGCTCGCAGCTCTCGTTTCTGTGTATTTTTCTGGTTCTGGATGTGTTCCGTTCCGTTCATCTTGCCATCTTGCACATTGCGAGCCTTTAATTGAAATGCCTCTCAGACTAACGAGTGACTTGACTTGCACGTTTTGTTTTGACATAATTTCCACTTGCCTGCAAAAGTGCCTGCATAATGCATTGAAAAGATGGTATGGATGGAATGGTTGAGATGCCTTCGTTACGGGCTTTGTAATCGGAGGTCCTTTGAGCCCATATTTGCTGATTGCATATAGATAGCATTTGTCTAGTGAGTATTTGCAGAGGGATATTACCAGATGAGAATTTTTATGTTTGACTTGGGGGTAATCAGGCCAATGCGATGCCATATTCGCAATTGAGGTGAACAGTAAAGAGTTTTATCGAAAAATAATTTATAAAGACACCCTGTGACTGGACCAAAATCAGTTAGTTTATTTATGTGGTTCATTTCACCCAAGTACATATATTTATAATATTAGGTACTTTTTTCTCAGCAGAGAAACCATAAATAACCATTCCAAGTCATCTAGGGCCTCTCAGCCCTGAGTTTTGCCTATCAATAGCTTGCTACTGATAAGAAGGCAACTGAATGAGCTGGCAACTTCTGCTGAGAGAGCCTAATATTAATTTCATCAACTTGGGCCAAAGTGCAAAAGTCATGGGGAGAACTCAAGAGGGAAGGTGGGGAAATCTCTCGAGAGTCATAATCAGGCGAATGTCAAAGTTAATGCGACTCGGTATCAAATTGCTTAAATAAGAAACATAAACATATATATATATTTACGAAAAAGTCCTCTGATTTGACAACCGACCTCAAAAACAGAAAGTTCATCATTTTGTGGCTGTCATCGTGGGGAATTGCTTTCGGCCATGCCAATCGGTTTTTCAGATTCCATTTTTCTTTTTTGCCGCAGATTTTTCTTTTGTTTGGGTTGCGTTTAAGTGATTTGACGCCACTAACGCGGTACAATGGCTTATGCCCCGTCATTTCCTCGGCCAACCACAAAGGAAATATCGAAGATAATATTCCACTGCAGAGCCTTTTTCTTTGGCATGATGAATTTATGTCTGCTTTGTTTTTAGATTATTGGGACACGGATTTATCTGCGAACCTATAACTCACTACAAACACTTTGTTCTTTATTAAAAGAATACTAATAATTATAATTTAGATTTCCGTTTTAGCATCTTAAAACTAATTTATTTAAAATTTAATTTATAATTGAAATTTTATTTATTGCATTGATTGCATGTTTAATATATTTCCAAAATAACAATAATTTTTTTTCTGAATTTGGAATAAAAGAAATATTTTTTCTTTGTTCTTTATTAAAAGAATACTAATAATTGTAATTTAGATTTCCATTTAAGCATCCTAAAAAAATAATATCTTAAAACTAATTTATATAAAATTTAATTTATAATAGCTGAGATTCACTGAGAATAACTAAATATAATTTACAAATTTTTAAGTAACTAATTTACTTGTAGAAATTTTATTTAATGCATTGATTGCATTTTTAATATATTTCCAAAAGAACAATAATTTTTTTTGCATTGAAAATTAAAAAGATATATTTTGCTCTTGCATTGCTTGCAACTAATAAATTGAAAGCATAATCTACTTGTGCAGCTAGCAATTCTGCATCTTCGAATAAAACAAATAAAAGCAAATGCAGACAAACACAAATAGTTCATTAAGGAGTGCAGTGATATTTCAAATTCATTTGTATCGTTCCATTTGCGATTTGCATATTTATTTGAAATGGTCCCCCTTTCTATTTCTATTTCTATTTCGATTTATACTGCTATTTGTGTCGCCTTCCCGTTGGCTTTCCGTCAACTGTATTTGGAAGTCGGGGCCCCTTAAAATTTATTCATGGTAAGTGCTTTTCCAAGTTGGTTTGCTCTGTTTAATGAACTGAACATGAAGAAATTATATTTTGCCCAACAAGCACATGGAGAAAGCGAACAAGCGAATGTATCTAGCAGATACGAATACGAATACGAATACCAGGAAAACGCCCTGCCACACAGATACACAGTTTAATTTTTGCTTGTCAAGCTTAATTTGCGCTTGAATGCATGGCTTGTGTGTGCGTGTGTGGTTGTCCTGGCTGCTCTGAGAGTGTGTGAGTGCTTGTATCTATGTGTTTTGGATTGCATGCACGAGTGGCAGGACACGGCAGGAAATGCCAAAAGAAAAATCCCCCTGCGGATTGCATTTGACGAACGAGAGTCAGCATTTGTTTTTGGGGGCGTGTGATCCCCAACCCTTCGAAAGCGATCCAATCCGGGCCATTGCTCATATTTGACTGCGGTCGTTGGCAGTTGTCAGTGCTCGGCGATCTATGCGGGAATAAGCAGAACAATTACCGTAAATGTCGGTTAGTCACAGCACTCAAAGAAAGAAATCCATTGCGAAGGCTTAGCTTTTAGGGATTTCTCAGCGGCAACCTCATTTCGAATCAAAAGATTTTTAAATGGCGAATCGTTTCAGAATCTAGATGATTGATAGGTTGATAGTTCCAGAAAAATACGAAAACTACTTCTATATCTCAACTATTTCTAATTATGGTAGCAATCGGTATAATTGGTTAAATTGGTTTTAATTGGCATTCGGGGTAAAATACTAAATAATGTTACTGGTTTTCGGAGTAAAGCTGGAAGAAATGTTACTGTTTCGGAGTAAATTTTCGTAGACAATATAAATACCATCAAAATATTTTAAACTTTTAATTTATAATTTACATTGGTTTTGTTTGGCATTCGGAGAAAAGTACTGAAAAATGTTACTGGTTTTCGGAGTAAATTTTCTCAGACCTTATAAATATTTTTTGAAAACTTTAAAAAGCTTTTTAAGACAACTAAAAATTCTTTTCTTCTTTTTAATACAATATCAGATACAGTTTCTTTAACGTTTTTATTTATTATTTATTTATTATTACTATGATTCCTTAGGCCATTAGATCAAAGCATCTAAAATGAAATTACCCCACGAAATGTAAAAGTTCGCGACATCAGATATTCAGAAAACCCATAACCGAGTTCAATGCTCAATCGACTTCTATGCTCCTGCGGTGGCGTTTGATTTTCCCTTCCACTTTGGCTAATGTAAAATTTAAGCGAGGGTTAGTTGGGGATATTGGCAATTCTCCGGCAGAATAAGATGAAATAACACCATCCACTAATGCGCATTGATTTTCGCATTTCCACTGGCGTCATTTTCCATTGTTATCCGTCGCTCTTGTTGTTTAGCCACGTTTTACCGACGGTTCTGATGGTTCCTCCAGTTGCTCCGTCGACGGTGAACTAATAGCAGCGGATGTGGTTAAAAGCATTTGCCCGGCTACCTTTTTCATAGACCATTAAATTTGCATTTGCCGACGCGATTGGCTGTCAGGCAGGCTGTTGTTCCTGCCATCTCGGTCTTCATCTCGGGAATCGGGGATTCCAAAGGGAAAGAGCTAATCGACTGGGCACTAAATATTTAAATGGCTTGTTTTTGAGACACTAGCATTTCAAGAGGTACTAACTCTTAACTGGATGGATCAAAAGATTTTTTCCTATAAAGAAATGTTCATAAGAAAAAAGAAAATATTAATTTAACTTTTTTTATTTTCACTGATAATTTGGAATAATTTAGAATCTCTTGTCAATATCGGAGAAACAGAAATAGTTCCAAAATGGTTCCAAAAATGGTAAAAACTTATTTAAAATATCTAAATATAAGTTTGACAATTTAACATTTTTTTTTCATTTTTCACAGTTATTAATTTAGAAATTATTCCTTCTTTTGATCAAAAAACAAAAGCAGAAAACTCTGCCAAAGTGTTAGAGGTACAGGTCGTCCGATGTATGTGAAATAATAGATTAAAAACATAAGGCCCATTACAAATATTCCAGGAATAATGTAATATATATAAATGTCTGTCCAGTGTGATCCAGGTTTCATTAACATCGTTCTGATTTGGCTTGAATAATTTTCTACAATTTCCTCCTGTTGCTCTTCACAAATCTTGAGTAATTGGTTATTGGTATGGGAAATACTCCGAATGCGACGTTTATTTTCTTCCCTCGAGTCTTGGTCTATTACATCCGACAAAAGTCTTTTCAAAAAGGAGTTCACTGGATAAAAGTTGTCATTTTCGCGGAATCTTATGGTTTCATGGAGATGGAGTCTTGGCCGGGATACAGGATAAACTTCGTCAACATATTCATCTTCATCGGTTCTCGGCGAAATAGGTGACAATGCTCCAGGCAGCGGGGGAGCAGTCTGATATGGAATATTACAACGGGGAGTTACAATGGCTACACTCCGGGGGCTTTTCATCATAATGCGATCATCATGGCGATTTTCGGTTCCTTCCGCCGTTTCCTTGATAACATTTTTATTTTCTAACTCATTCTTGGTTTCTGCATTCTTCTCTTCCTCGATAAGGTTTTTCTTTTCATTCTTGGTCGAATTAAAGTTTGATTTAACATAAATTTTGCATTCTTCATTTTCTAAAACCAACTCATTATCCGATCGATTGGGCTCTTCCTTTACTATATTTACACTTATGTTCAAAACAAACTTTTCTTTATCTGACAAAGAACTCGGTTCTTTAGTTCTAACGGTTAATAGATCTTCTCCGCAGAGCGTGACATCACTGTCTGGATCAGAATTGAGGTCATTCTCACTTAAATTGTGGTCTGTATTATTTCTAGGTGTAACATTTTCTACGGAATTCCTGGTTCTTGCACCTGAAGATTTGGATGACCTTTTTCCATAATAGTTATGTTTTGCAATTCTATTTCTACCGGATTTATACTGTCGAGGAGATTTCGTTGTCAAAGAGCGTTTGTTAACAAAAGTCACAATATCTGGACTTAAAAAATTGGATAGAATAATAGCAAGGCCATTCTTGGACGGCCTACGTGGTATTATTTTATCTATGGCAATATTGGGTGTATGCGATACCTCTTTCTTATCCGCAGATTTGGCCAGGGTATTGCTGTCATTAGTTTTAGAAAAGTTTTTCATGTCCATTCCCAAATTCCCCATGTGATTCTTCTGTACGGCAATCGTCTGATCCTTGGTATTCAACCAGGTTGTTCTTTCCTCCTCCCTTAGCTTGTATTTCAGATTCTTCTGATTCTTCCTCATCTTCTGAGTGAAGACCATGAGCGATGTCTTTCGACGGAGGCCATGGCTTACTTTGAAAGTCGGTGTCTGCTGTGCCTTTCGACCGCTCATTGCTTCCCTGTTCTTCAAAGACTGGTTGTCTATAAACTGGTTAGAAAAAATAGTGTTTCGATAAAATAAAAAAAAATAAAATCCAACACTTACCGGCGTTTTGACAATGGGATGTGGGGTATTAGTTATGTGACTAGTGATGGAGAAATCAAGACTTGCTGGAGAAACCAAAATAACATTAGGAGGAAGGCAACTTCGTTTCCCCAGAGAGCTAGTGAGATTTTTAAGGGGTTAAAAAATTGCAGTTTAAACAATAATTCCTTTTAAATTCATTTTGAAAATACCTACACATCCCTCAAAATTTGGAATCCTTTTAAAGCTCCACCGTCATCGCCGCCAAAACAGTTGGCACGTGCCCGATGCATAAATCGAAGTGGGATGAGTATTGTCGACATCTGCTTCTGGTCTGGCGCACATGAATCATTCATGAATCGTTTTGGCACAAATGCAAATCGTGCAAATCTTTACAACAAACAAAAGCCGTCCCCCTTCCCCCTCTGCATCATCGAAATGCGAGACCCGCATGGCAACACGAAAAACGCCAGCTAAACAATGTAAAATGTTAAATAATTATTTAAAACAGTCGAATTGGAGAAGCGGTGGGTTTTGGTTGGGCTGCCGAGAAGAACAATAAAATGTTTACTGTTTACTTTTTGGCAAATTTATGGCCTAATGCAGCTGGCACTTGACCAACCCCATCCCAAAAGTCGATTCCACAATACAAAAAAAAGGTTTGCTATGCAAAAAAATCATTCACACTGCGGGTTGGCAGCTATGTAAATATAACACAATGCAACATAAGTGATTTGCATTATATGCACATAATAATACCACAAGAATACATTTTAATTTATCAAATAAAATGCAGTGATAAAAGTGCTTAAAACTCGCTTTTTCCCAATGGAAACTAATTGCAGCATTTTTATTCAGTAATGTTTTGGTTAAATTAATTAAATTAACATATTAAAACTCTGCACACAAAAAAAGCATGTCGCAATACGCATATCGTTTTAACATGAAATACTCATATCAAGAATATCGAATTTACGGGGTCGCATATCAAGCTAAAATTGATATTACCTAAAGTTTACGTTTCATATCGATTTTTTTTTGGGTGTAGCTCATAAAATGCTTACTCAACTGGAAACTAATCTCAGCTTTTTGGTACGTTTTAGTAAAATTAACATATGAAAATATAAAAATAAATAATTATTATAATTATTGATTAGATAGAGCAGATATTTTCTATAATTTAAGACAAGCTTTGTTATTTTCCCGTTTTTCGCCGTAAAATCGATATGCGCATGTAAATTTCTGGTTAATGTTTATCCTGGATTTGATTCCTGTTAACTGTGTTAGCCAGTTTAGTAGTCAAATGAAAGGCCCCAGCGAGAGCGACCACAATAATCAGAGTGGTAAATATGTAATCTGTCAAATCATGGCATTAAATTAAATAACACCTTCGGCAGTGCCAAACAGAGTCGAGCAACCAGAGAAGCCTAGTGGAAGTAGGAAAGCTGGACAGGCAAATGTTTGACTCTGGCACATATACCATATGGCCTCGAGAATGGAAATTTTAAAGCAATGCGATGGCGAATGCTAGGAGCCCCGGCAAACCTGGCAATTATATTTATGTTCCCATTTACCAAGGGGCATTCTGTTTACTTGAAAGCAATTAAAAGCAAACCAGAAGCAGGAATACAAACACTCCGCCCACGCCCATTCCCCCGATACTTCATCATATTTGTGTGCGAATATTTGCTTAGTTCTGGCCCCAAGATAGGGGTTGAGTAGCTATAGTATAGTACACCCAGTTAGGAGATGGGGGGGCCCTCGAAACTGAAAGGCCTCGCAGTAAAATGGCCACTCAGGAAACGAACTTCGTTTATTGTGTCAGGGATATATATCTTTTCTGAATTGTTTGTCTGAGTACAGCCAGCTAGCTGGATGGCATCCCGGAATGTGCAAAATGTAGACCGTGCCAGCGAGTCAGAGCGATGCACAAATAACCTACGGGGCCATAAAAGAAATACGTTTACTACGTACTAAAATTGAGTAAACGCTGCCATTACACAGGCTGCAGCAGTCAGAGATCCTTGGATTCGCAGGATCCTTAGGATTCTCAGTTTTCAGTCCCTTTGTCGTATTTGCTCTATTATTTTGAGTGCACACAACCGGCTGCTGTAAAAAAGACAACACAATTTGGGATGGAGCTCTGAATTCGCACAGAGACACACAATTTGAATTGTCCGCTTTGATTGGGGACTTTGGCCTCCCCGCACTCATCAATTAATCTCGTTTGCAGCGTTTGCTCAAATCAATTAAGAAGTACCACACATTCCGATTGACGATAATCGAATTAACCCCGTTTTGTCCCAACAATAGAGCGATGGGTATTCTAAATATATAGCTGTGAACCCGAATTAAACCGAGCAGAATAACTTAATATTAAACCGACATATATCCCCTAGAACCGAAATTCAAATGCAAATTCCGACTTTAACAATCATCGGCTTGGCCAAAAAAGCCTTAGCTTGGGGCTAATGGAATGGAAGAGAGTAACATTCAGCCACCTGACTTGCCACTTTGCCAACATTTACATTTGCACAACAGTTGCGGATTCGGATTCGGATTCAGATTGGGCGAGGGCGAGGGCAAAAAGTGAGATACAGATACAGTTCAAGATACATTTTAAGCAACAATCAAAGCTTCGCATTCAGGGCATCTCTCCTGTGATGGCAAAAATGTTCGATTTCAAGTGGTTTACCACATAAATTTGCACTTTGCTTTGTTTACAAAGCCATTGAAGGAGCAAACAGAGCAATAACAAAGAAATTTAGGGGGAGCAAGTGAGAGCAGCAATTGAAAAAAATTGAAATGCAAAAGGTCTGCAGGTTATTTCGAGTTAAGTGAGGTAATCGGGATAATGTTTAAGTGTTTACCAACGGGTAGGCCTACAGCAATGATATAACTTAATTTAAACATTGTTTGCTTTTTAAATAATATAAGGGGCCTATTTCTCAATGTCACGTTAAAGTTGCAGTTTGTTATCTGTCAGAGAAAGTTAACCTGAAGTTAAATTCGTTTTCTCAATGTGACTAGACTTTAACTAGAACATTGCCTTCAGTTTCAGCGGTTTCTCAATATCACGTTAAGGTTGCAGTTGGTTTTCTGACAGGGTAAGTTAACCTGAGGTTAAATTCGTTTTCTCAATTTAACTAGAACATTGCCTTTAGTTAAACGATTTAAGTCAGATACAAACCTTACATTATATATAAAAAATAACTTTAGCATTTCGCAATTTAACTTAAAGACAAAAGTTAACTTGACATTGAGAAATCGGCACTAAATAGCATATATAGTGATTAATAGCTTTTTATTCTGAATAGTTTAACAATTAATTAATTTTGTAGATGAAAGTCCGAATGTAGGGCCATCTTGGCCTCACAGAAATACGTCTTGTAGCGATTGAGGTGCAGGGAATAGTCCGACTTCTTGAACATTACCATATTCCTGAGAAAGACAGGCTTCTCGGTGCTTTTCGTGCGCAGGTGCCGATACTTCCTTTCGAGTGGCGATCCATGTTTGCTTAGTCCCCCTTGATACCGATCATTATTTGGGTTTGATGATTGGGATAAGCGACCACGTACCTTAGAATTCGATGGGGGCTCCTGTGGCGGACCAACTAGCCTGGCACTCATCTCCTTGGGATCGTTGGTAAGAAAGTGCCGCGAACGGCTCAGTAAATCCTCAGACTCTTTGACATGCTTTAATAACTTGGATTTCTTCGCGCTGCTCAACTTTCTGCCACTGCCATCGAGTTTCTCGAGCCTCTTGTAAATATTGTGCAAATCTAAAAATATTTCAGCGACATCCTGATCTACTGATTGCATTTGCTGAGAATAAGCGTCCAGGGATTCTTTGATCTTTTGAACCTCCTCGTGGACCACATCATAGCCCATATGTTCGCTACTTAATTTAGGTAGTGCTTCATCCACTATGGTATTTACATTAAGATCGCTATTGTGGGCCACGGATTGAATTGTTTTCAGAATGCTCGATAGGGAATTGGCATCCAGAGAACTACCGCTGATATCGAGAAGTGATTCTACTTTCTTTAGCACGGTGGGAACTACCGAACTATTCACACTTTTCTCATTTCCTTCAGACATAATTTGAATTTATTCAACACGACAATTTTGTTAGGTATCCAATGTTTTGTGAATTCAAAACAATTAATGCTGACTTATTTGTCTCGGGTAAAGAGATTTACCAAAGATAAAAATACGACTAATTAAAATACACTGATAAAAAACGTATTAAATCCAAAGAATTCATATTCAGTTTAAATATTTTCTGTATGCTTTTTATCCATTGCAATTTTGATTAATTTTAAATATGAAAATATCACATCTACAATTTATTCAATTATTAATTTAAATATTTTAAAATTTCATTTAAATATGAAATTCTTCTTTTAATGACGTAAAATATTTATGATTAACACCGAATCTAATATATTCGACCTTTTTTGAAATATTTTCAAATTAAATATTATAATTTTGTATTTAACTCAAATATGTATTACAAATATTTGCATTCAATATGCTGCATTTTTTTTCTTTATTTTTACTATTGCATTTTTTTATCAGTGTACATCAGAGTATAATTAACTTTGTTAGATTTATTTTCAAACTGAGATTCTAAAAAGTCACTCGTTTGTGTTAAATGTACATTTTTCCGAAATCCTTGGCAGATTTCTCTGATTTATCCCAGGGCCAAAAGGGGCCTAACTCAATTGCCTAAATGGGAAACTGCCCGCTATTTCCTGCATGCAGTGCACAGCCATTCACTTAAACCCACTCATCTGATTCCGACTCGCCTCTGCCCACAGAAGCAACCATATTTCGTACTATTTTTATGGGGCATGCAAAAAATTGCCAGTGCAGAATCGAGTAGTCCAGCAGAGTCAATTCGATTCGAGTGGTCGATGGTGGACGGTGGATGGTGGATGCTCGATGGCTGGTTCCTGGGTCCGTGGAGAGTTCAGCGCGACGCTGAGCGCTGTCAACAATCACGAACCAATTGTCTATAAATACCAGCAGCGTTAAAGCAAACTCATTCGGATAGGGCCGTAGTCCGTAGTCCTGGTTGTCCTGGTGGTCCTGATTCCGAACCGGGGCCACTCGCCACCCCTGGCGAAATGGAAATGCTGGAGTGGTGAAAAGGGGAACCCCACTGCGACTTCCGCCCTGTCCTTTTTCATTACATCGCATGTAACTTCCGGTTTGTTAAAGCGACACGCACTGTGCTCTTGTCCTCGTCCTCGTCCTCGTACTCGTCCTCGAGCTGCGTCCTGGTCTCCAGTCCTTTGGCATGGCTGCTGACAACCAGGCCAACAAAAAGGCCAAGTATGAGCAAATCCCACGATTGAATTGAACAGCGATCGTGAGTTTGGTAATAGTAAAAATAACAATATGGTTGATTCTAAATAAAAGTTTGTTAAATATAAAGTTTTGCCTATTTGAAAATCTGAGAATAGGTTAAATTGTATAATTTAAATCAAAGTCCACAAGCACTATATTACAAATATTATAAAAGAAAAGAAAATTGTTAAATTTGTACACAAAAAACTAATATTAAAAATACATTTAGATTTTGACAAATATATGGAAAATATATTTACTACTTATATTATAATTTTAGGATAGCTCAATACTCAAATATTTTACTCAAATATCTCTTGTATTTTTCTGATCCATTTATAAAACCATAACCATAATTCGTTTTTTTTGAATAAATACTAAAATACAAAAGACATCAAGAAAATAGATTTTTAAAAGGAAATAAAATTTGTTTCCCTTATTTTATATTCTCTTAAAAATAATATAAATAAATAAAATTAAATTGAATTAAAAACGTCTTGTCTAAGATATTAACAAAATATTTAAAAACATAGATCTCAAACCTAAAACAAACTTCAATATATTAGAAAATGGGCTATAACCACATACCAGTTCCAAATTATCGAACATTCTATCACGCCCTCATCTCTAGAAGCCACGCACACCGAATCGTCATCGAGCAGGCACAGCTGGGGCTTCCGTGTGCCATCTCTCCTGGCCGAACTGACCGGCCTTCTGCGATTCCCGATTCCCATATACCCATATACCCACATCCCCTTAGCTCCGCATCCCCTCATCCACTGGCCCTCGGGCACGACTGATTCACTGTTTGTCCGCACGTTTAGAACTGGAAATGACAAATTCACCGTAGGTGGGCCCTGCGATGGGACGGCTCTGTTCTGGCCCGCAAACTCATCCCGCTTAACTCCGCCAACACGTTTGCGACTCAGCAAACACCATCATCAATTTCCGTGGGGAAATCACACAAAATTTTTGCACAAACAAAATGTTTGGTTGGTCAGCGGGCAGCAGAAGCCGGAGCAGCTAGAAAAAACAGCGAAATGCCCACGAATTTTTGCATGTGACTCTGCGGCGAGGGTTTATCTTCTGTATGCCGGGTTGGTTTTTCCGACTGCGGCTTAGAGCCGCGGTGGAATATTGAATGAAGGAACGTATATCTGCATTTGGGTTCATTAACGGAGAATTTTACGAACTCTTTGTGAACTGTTAAAAGGCCTTGAAGATAAGAAATGAATGTAAATATAATAAAACTTAAAAATCTTTATTTATAAATATTATATAGATATATTATATATTAAAATCAAGAGAGAACTCTATAGTCCATAAATTGGACTATCAGACACCCGTTACTTAGCTAAAGGGAGTGCGAGGGAGCTACTGGCTCCATCTAGCGGCCGCTAATAACTCCATTTAGCGGACATTTCATTTTTTGCTCATAACTTTTTAATGAATTGACCGATTTTTAAATTTTCTTCTACATTTCGATAGGTATTAAAAAGCTTTACAACTCCTATAAAATTCCTACCCTTTTTAATTCTTCCAACAATCTTAGTTTTCTTCAAGTTTATTTTGGTCCACTTGGTACTTTTAACTCCCGCTTAATCCCACCTATTGACCCATTACTTTCAGAGCCACTCCGAAACTGTGGTCCAATTAGTCGCCAATTTTGGTTCATTTGTTGCACTCACTTGTTGGGGGTCAAAAGTCCCGGAGTCCCGGAGTTTCGACCATCAAATTATGACGAGGTGGAAAGCGAGGGTCCCAAGTTTATATCTTTCGCTGTAGCTCCTTCCGGATGCTGATGCTCGTGGCCCTTGTTATTGTTGGCCATGAGTAATACTGGGTCGTGTAATTTGCGTTTTACTTCTGGTGAAGCGTAAAACTTTCAAAAAGTCATCAAAAGTTCTTTTAGGCGGACCCACCTAAGTCGAAGCATTTTTCCTGATTTCCTTTTCGTTTTGCATATGTTAGGAGAGGGAATTTCAACGCTTGCAAGTTGGGCAGAACTTTCTTAAAGAGTCGTCTCACTTTAGAGTTTATTTAAGTGGGCATATTAAAGGCAGGGTTGTTCTCTTTAACTTGAAGTTAAGGAAGAACCAAGGCAAGGGAGGTGTTTCAGCTAATTAGCCAATGCCAATGGGAAACGCACTAAAAGAAAACTCGATTCGATGCTATCGGGATGCAGGGAGTTCATTCCCCAGCCGATTGCTTCTGATTCTTCTGCTTCGCTTGCTCTCGCCTCTTGTAATTGCAAAAGTTTATCTTTATCTCGGCCAAGGCAGCCGGAGCTACATCAGCATCAGCAGCAACTAAAGCGGCAAATGGTCGCATTAAAGTAATTACATTCGCTGCCCTTCTCCTCATGCAAAACCAGTGCTATTCGAGATGAAAGCCGAGTAAGGAAACGGGAAAGTCGGATAGGTAAGTAACTATTGTGTACCCGTTGATCAGGATAAACTCCGCTTTTGAGATGAGAGTCTCCGGAATGATTTATAAATTACTTACACGCGTTCTGCAAAAATTAATTAAAGAAGATTTCCCTAAAATAAACCAGAGCTAATAGTACATTGTTTCAATACTTGGGATGTATTTATGTAATCAAACAATTAAAAGCCAGATATCAAAATAAAATCACAGCATTTCTACAATACCAATATAAAATCATAGGAAATCATTTAAATTCATTTTTACTTATTTTTCTTTATTTAATTTAATTTTGTGATATTTGTAAATATATAGCGATAGATAAATAAATATGGAACTATTTACTACTTTGATCATAATTTGAATTTTGTAATGATTATTTCTAATGGCTTAAAATGCTTCTAATTAATTCTTTATTTAATTTATTTATAGGGAATATTTCTTTTTATTATTTAATTTTTTATCAGTAAAGAAATATATCATGGAAAAAAATCTATAAATCTCGTAAAAATCTGTAAATGAGTATATGTACCAACTAATTTCTCGCCAGCTAAGAAAACCAATAAAATAAGAAATGAAAGAAAGCGTAGGTCTAATGATTCCCAAATGGAAATCCGGTTAATTTTCCGAAATTCCCGGTAATCAATCAAATGCCTTAAATTCGCTTTTGGACAATGGAAGAAATAAGCTGGCTGTGCCAGCTCCCAAAGCCGGGATGTTTTAAGGAGATAGAGGAGAAGGACATAAAAATGCCAGAATAGGAGGATCCGAAAGCTCCTTGACTTGTTGGCTCCTTGGCCTGGTTGCCTGGTTTATTACCAACTCACATTCGCTCCCGATGACAGTCGTCCAATGGAAGGAGCAGCTGGGCCCGTAGTCTCACTTAAGAAGATTAAAGACTATTCGTTAGTTGGACTGCGCCTGCCTCTATTTTTTGTTTTTTGCTTTTTTTTTTTCACTCGCCAGCTCAATTTTCCGTTTGCGGCTTTTCGCGGTCTGCCTATATGTATGAAAACCACTGGTGACAACTTCATTTGTTTGCGGCATCTCTTACAATCAGTCGTAAAAGCCGCAAAGTCGAATTGCTTTTTATGGACGCTGCTTTTCTACTTTTTCCCCGCTTTTCAGTCGTTGAATTAGGATTCAGATGCCCTTTTAATGGAATTTTTACCGAATTGAATTTTTACTAAATTTGAATCACCTTTTAAAGATGATATAAAAAATTATATCAAATTTCTTACCTGCTTAAAGCGCTTTCCCTAACCTAAATATTTTTTGGCAATAGGAAGCTCAAGGTTTTATCTATCCTGTCATCTCAACCAATCGAATTCTATTTATTTCCCGGCATTTCTCCACTTGTCGAGTCCCCGAATTTCCAACACATTTATAGCTGAAAACATATTTCTGCTGCATTTGTCGCCCGCTTCGTTCGTCAGCCAAAATGCAAATATCGCACTAAACATAAATCGAAGCATTTTCAATAAATTTCCACAGTGTCGACGACGCTCTTATTCTCACCACCCCGAAAACCCCACCGAAAACCCCTCACTCTTCCTTTCTACCAGCAATCTTCCATCGAAGCGAAGCGAAAAATAATAAAAACTAAAAACTTGTCAACGAAACAGTGAGACACGAGAACAATGTGTTTCACTATTTGCAATTGAATTTGGCACTGTTGATTTGCCGCTCCCCCCTTCCACATTTCCCCTCCCAATCATCGCAGCCATCGACTCTTGTATTTTATTCGAAATGGAAGCCGCTTGGTTGGGGAGGGGGGGACTTTGATATTCGAACCAGATCCGTTGAATTCCCCTTTTTAATTTTTGAATTGCGATGGGAATAGTCAAGACTAGAATGCACTAGATTTCTAAAAGTTGCCTGCATAACAAGTTAATATTTATTTATTACTTCTTTTTTTCCTGTTGTTCCTAAAAATAATAGATTAATTGAGTAATTTTTTTGGAAATGTAGAATGTAAAATTGATTTTTTTACAGAAAAAAATTTTTTACAGAAAAGAATTAAAAACAATTTTGTTGTAAACATTATTGTTAATTTTTAAGTTATTCAACATTGCTCCCATTCTTTCAAAAACTAAAAGTAGGTTACAATATAAAAGCAGACTAAATTCCCGTGGTTCAAATCTCCACGAATAAATGTCAAATCGCTGGTGTTATAAATTTGTACAATTTTTACCAATTGCTGGCTCTCTTCGAATATTCGTCGCGCTCTCTTATACCCCGAGTCCTTAAGAGTCCTGCAGCCGGCTTTTAGCTCCAGTTGTCCTGGCTGTTGCTCCACTTATTGGCTTCGTTGGCAGCCGAGTTTCCCTGGCCTACCGCAAGCATAAAGTTGGTCAACATTTTCCGGCTCTCCACATTCAGCTGCCTCTCCAGACTGGCTGAATGGGCTCTCTTTTAGCCCCATTTTCACTCTCTCCCTCTCTTCTCTCTCTCTCATTTCAGGAGACTTTTTCTCCCTGACGTTTTGGGACGCGTCGTTCTGTGTCACTTTGAGTTTATGTCTTCATCGGATTGGGTCTGCTTTTGCCTGGGAATTTATTTGCATGCCGGTCAGGCCTTGTCCCTTGGAGTTTGCTCTATAAATTAAACATAAATCAGCTGCACGGCAAATCATTTGATTTCATTTGGTTTGATGAAACCGAGCTCCCTGCTTTGCATTCGAGCCTGGTGACATTCAAAGACCAAAAACAGGCCAGCAATTGATGAGTGAGTGTCAAGGGTCACAGGGCATTATGGGAGGAGGTGGGGGGTAAAAAGGCAATAGGTTGACACGGCATTGATAAGCAAATAGCCATTTAATGGGCCCGAACCGAATAGTCAAAGTAATCAGAGTGATTAGCCGCAAATGAGGTTAGTGGAGTTATATTTTCATTTCGATTATCACGATCTGGATACTCAGAAAATCGATGGGGCCACTCCAGGAAAACTCCCACCCACACACTCGATAAACGCATCTATCAATATATTTTATGGTGCATTTTCGACCAAATTTACGATGCGCCAAAATGGAAACTTTTGAAATAAAAATGCTTTGGAAGCGGGTGGGTTCGGGATGGGATGGGTTCTATACGCTCGAATAGGAGCTTACATTGTTGGCCAGGTTGACGACAAAACAGACAGCCACGTGTGGCCATAAAAACCCGTACACGGGTATGGGTTGTCCTTTTTACACCCATTGAAAGTTGATTGTATTCCAGAAACGCTTTTCGGTTTGTCTGACCTAGATTTTGTTTTACTTTTGCGCCATGCAGCCAGGTTCAGGCTTTACTTTTCCCAATGCAAATAAAACATTATTAATTAAAGTAAATAAATCAGTTTTAATTTTTTTGTAGATTTTTTTATACTTCTATTTTAAGAAATATTATTGGTTTATAATAAAAATATTAATGGGAATATAACCACAATATATTTAATTATTAATCATTATTTAGCATAACAATCAATGTCTGGCAAATTTTTCTTTTTAAGAAGAATAGGAGATTGTAACAGAAGGCAAATAGAGGGATATCGAGAGCACCGCTTCTACGAGCCAAACAATCATGTAAATGATATATCCCTACTCCCTTATTTTGTAAGAATAAACATTATAAAGTGACATATCACATCATATCAGAACTCGTATCGCTTGGTTAAGGTTGGAATTAGTCGGAATTCTTAAAAATAGATTTACTTACAAACTCAGAATATTAAATATTACATTTACTTTGCTGATAAGTATGCCCTAGAGCGCAATAGATGCTCTTAGCCGCTATGTTTATATTAAGCTAAATATAAATGGAAGCCTTTTTTGTGCCCTGCGGCAAGTATGGTGGTTAACCCCTTAACCAAAAGGGGGGATGATTTCTGCCGCGTCATAGAAAATACGCAATAAAATCAAATCATGCTCGAAAATGTGATGAATATTCATGGCATTAAAAGCTCTTGAATTATTAACGACCAAGATATTCAGTTGGCCAAGTGCTTTCCATGTACGTAGTATCCCCATCCCCATCCTCATGCATATTCCCGTTCCATCATCTCCGTCGATGGCTGAAAGTGTTCAATTATGAATTTTTGACAATGTCTCCCTGGCAGCAGCGAGTTCGAGTCACGAGCAGAAGGTGCAAAATAGGCAAAAAATTGTCTGTGGAAGGTAAAAGGGGGCTAACAACCCTTAAATGGGTCTGCAATTTCACCTTTGCGCTGGGAGAATGTGCAGTGAAGAGTCATTGAAATTGCCTTTGGCAGAGTGCATCTGCATCCCCATCTGATCCCCAAAAACAGAAAAGAGCAAAGCAAGTGAAAGTGCCAACAAAGGCGCTGATTAGACGATGGAAGTGGAGACAAAAGAAGGAAAGTGTCCTTCTGGATGCATGTTAATTGAGCCCGAGGAAGGGGCGTTTGTGAGTGGAATGTGTGTTGCTGTCTGGAAAAATCCAGAAGTCGCCTCTTTTTGCCCTGCCTACAATCACAATTCAGAATTTACTTCTTATCCGAAAAAACGGTCTAAGTGGATATGAACATTTTTTTTTGGCACATTTCGTTCTCTTTTCAACTCATCGATTTCTCCAGGATTTATGAATACAATGACTTCGGAATTCTTTTGCAGAAAATACAAGCAAATAATTGATTTTTTGTTAGGTAAAATTCTACTTTTTGTTTTCTTTTACTTCTGTTTCATTCGACCCACAAAAACTCAGACTGTCTAGACGAATCAAAGTGGGTGGTAAAAATCCCACACATTTTTCCAACTTTATTCAGTCTTACCAGGATTAAAATCTTACAATTTTTTAAAAATGTAAAATAAATATGCAAATTATACATAAATTAATTCCTTAAAATGTTGTACATAATTGTAAAGATTCAATATGAGCTTCTCCCGACAGAACCCAAAACTTTTTTCTTGGACAAGGAGTGTGGACAGGCCCATTAAATGAAGTACCAACAAAAGACGAAAGACATAAAAAAAGGAAATCAAATTATGACTTAATTATTCCTAAACGCCCATTACCACAAGGACACAGATGTTCGGCATTATTATGTTTGTCTCTCTGCGTAGGAAACCACAGGGAGAATGTTGATTTCGCTGCAATATAAATAACACAGGAGTATTTGTTACTTGGGTAAATTGGTCACGTCGTCGCTTTCAGGTATAAAGCGGATATTGTAAAATTAAATTGATTCTCTTTTGCCAGCCTCCTCTTTGTTTCGTCTCTGTAGACTTTATTTTTCGGTTTTTGCCTTACATCTCGCAGAATACGTATATATTTTGTGGGCAGAATAAATAAATATAAATGCTGGTTCATCATTCTCGTTTCATCAAGAAAACGTTACGAATTTACGTGACAGATTAGTGAGTGATAGATAGAAAAACCAGGAAGCAGAAAATGCCAGACGAGGAATTTCTTTTTAATAAATTTTAAATGAATTTCAAAGCTCGAATAGGGGACTTTTAAGCCCTGCCGTTGAACAAGCAAGTTGAAATTATTTTTAAACGGGTAAGAAATTTATTTTAAAAGATAAATTTTATTAAAAAGGGATGAGGCAAAATAAAATTGTAACATTTTTAAGGTGTTGACCAAATTTTTGTATTTAAAAGGAGGTACATTTTATTTTAAGGTAAAAGTGCTAGCATTTAATATATAATACTATTTATAAGCTTTTAACCATAAACATTTAAATAAAAATATTAGCTACAATATAATTTCTACTTACTCAAATTTTCTTATTTTTATTTCGCAATTGGAATTTAAATTTGCGAGATTATATCCCTTAAAACTCACCCCATTGGGTTTCCAATTAAGAGCACAACAGCTTATTTCATATCCCGTACATCCTACGCTTCTCTTCAATTCTTCTCGACCACTGTCAACAAGCACATCAAAATACAGAACAAAACAAGACCGGAAAATCGGAAAAAAGCAACCTATAAGGGAAACAACGTGAAAAACACTTCCATAAATGAAGGGGGGGAAAACGCAGAAAGAAGCGCAACAATATGTTGCAATTGTCTGCCCAGCGCGTTGTAACAAAAGTGAAATTCTAACATCACGTAGGATGTACAAGCAGTGAAAACAAAGAAAAAAGCGGCAAGTAAGAGCATCGACATCGGAAAAAGCCAGACCAGAGAGCCACGTATGCGAACGTTTTGGTGGCCGGGGCTTCTGATTTTCCGAGGGAGCTATATCCCCATCGTCATATCGCCATATCGCCATATATCGGCCATGTGAGTGTGTGACGTAGCTGGTGTGTCCATCGCAGTTGCCGTGACAATCCCAATCACAACAAGAACAAGTACCCCCCGAGGCAACTGAAACTGCAGCAAACAGTGAAACGAATCCACATCCGCATCCACATCCACATCCCAGCAACAACTGCCTCAGTATCACGATAATTGGTACTACGCGAATGAGTTTCTCCTCACATGTTCCAAAAGGCAATATGAGACACGCCAACGGCGCGAATCCAAACAAGCGGAATAGGACAAATCTAAGATTTCCTTTTCAAGGAGGGCAAAAAAGGAACGTTTTTTCTAAATATTTTTGTTTATTGATGAATCTTACACACAAAAAAAAACTAAAATCAACTGTTATAATTGTCAAACCAAAAAAAATAGTCAATTCTACTAAGTAAATAGTTACTTTCACAACAACAAATACACACAATTAGCAAAGACACACACCTATATCCTTGACAAAATTGACAATTTTATTGTGGTTGGGGACTGTTTGACAATTTTTTTTTTATGTGTAGATAGCCAGTAGTGAATTATACATTTACAACATTTGCAGAATGCACTGCTTAAAGTTCTTGGCTTAATTAATATTATTTAAATCATATTAAAGATTTAAAAAATAATAATTTCCAAGGTAATCGTGTTTACACACTCGGCAACACAATTGGCCACAATCCAAATTTGTGTCTAATCTGTAAGGCACTAAGTGTTAATTTCGCCTAGAAAATTTTGGGCCAAGTGCCAGGAACAAAGGTGTTGACTGTGCTTGCCAGGTGCTTAAAAAAATATTTAAGGAAAAGGTAGTCTAAAAAAAAATAAAACAAAAATCCTAATAATTTAACTATTATTTTATTAAAATGGCCTAGTAATTAAATTTCATTATAGTTGGGTACACAGAACTCCATTTAAAAAACGAGAAGTGCGGGAGTTGAACAAACTTCATATTTAGGTTGCTGCCAGCCAGTCCTTTTCCTGTTTTGCCAACAAATGAAGCATTTCGCGTTTTGTTTTGTCACTCCCTAAAAGCAGCGCACAATTTGCACACACATTGTCAGCAAATCCCTTACATCTCACATGGATACATCAAAAACCGCATTTATCATGCAGAAATGCAACTTGCCTAGGAAGTTAACGACGGAAAGCTTTTTAGTTTACCTTTCTATGTTTCTAGTTTGCGCAGGTTGGAGTAGTAAAAGGTGTGTGTCTTTTTTTCATATTTCTTCACTTGTGCAAAATTAAAAGGGCTGGCAAGGTGGAAAATATGAGGTTATTGTGAGGGCTTAAGCCTCGACTGAGCAAAAGATTGTTGGTTAATCCTTCTTGGCTGGTAAACTGTATGAAACGATTTTCAGCTCTTGTCATGGAAATAACTAATTCATTTTAAACTGATTTTCAACTTAAACTGATAGTAAACATAAATATCTTCATATTGAAAGCGAAGATTTAAATATTTTACTTCTTTAAAAAAATAATTTTATATATAAATAAAAGTTTAAAATATTTAAATTAACCATAAATGTTATATCTAATATTTTTATAATTAAAATTAATCAAAATGTCAATGAATGAAAAGCATACCAAAAAATATTTAAATTTAAAATGAAATCTTTGGATTTAATACTTTTTTTATCAGTGCACAGAAAGTATGGATTTACATTTTTTAAATTCAATAATCCATAATCTGGTGCTAAATAATTCATATAATTATTTCTTATTTTTATTTGTGTTTTAATTGCCCTATTTTAATTATAACCGTATTGCGATAAGCGCAAATTATTGAAAATAAATGTTAAATGTCAAATGCCGTCGTTTTAAAACTGTCGCTTGCCCTTAAATGATTCAATTAAAGAAACCATTTGCATACGATTTTCAACGATTTTCATTTTCATTTTAACTTTTTTCCGCGACAACAATTACAACTGCAAATAAATTACATTAAAATAGGCAGAGAAACGTGCACGATGCCGTAGACAGCGAAAATTAAATGCCAGTCGTGTCAGTTTAAGTTCATCAGAGGTAGCCGAAGGTTGGTTACGTGGACTGAAAATATGTGCTATAAAAAATATATGATAAGGGTAGTAGAAAAGGGGATTTTTTAATCCTTGATAATTATCCTAAAAATATTAAATTATTTATTTTTATTATTTTCAAAATATTTTTCAACTTCAAAACCCCTTTACCAATTCAAGAAAATCTCTTTTGTTATATGAAACCTTAGAGATCTGAATACCTTTCGTTTCCCGAGGGCCTTGTAATATTCGTACGTAGATATCCGCAAATACATTTCCGCTTCCGTGTGTCTCGGCTCGTTATGTTGTTTCAGTTGTCTTTTCCATTTGCATATCAATGGGCCAGCGGATTCGAGTTCGAGTTCGAGTCCGCCTCGCCCAAAATGCATCCATCAGCATTTCCATATGTCGACATCGTCATCGACGGCGACAGGATCGACAGGAGCGGAAAGGACAACACTTTCGTTGGCCAGGAGCGAGGCAATCGGGCAATTTGTTGTTGTCATTTGGCACCTGCGAAGAGTTGTGCGTTGTGCGCGGTGCACTGTGCGTTTTAAATTCATTTAACCGCAAAAATGTCAAGCCACAAAAGAGTTAATGCCACGCCCACTGGCCGGAGCTCGCCCTTTTTTTTCCGCCGATGCTGAATTTAATTACTCAAGTGGCAGGGCAGTCGCATGAAAAGAGCGGCAGGAAAGAAGTTAGTACTATAGGTCCGCATATATATATGTGCGAATTTATGGCCAACTTATGGCCATTGGATATAATTTTTTCCCATGCGGCTTTCATGTCAAACACGAGCACGAACATCCGCCGAGGTTGGCGAAAGAAAGATGGTCCCTTGTCCGGACAACAGAACAGAACAGAACGAACAATCTGAAAGAACAATGCAACATTTTCTTTGATTTTATTTTCCCGCCGCGATGCGTTTTCCTTAACTGTTGATTGCGAAATGACAAATGAGTTAAATGAAATGAGCGAAATGTATTTATCATTTTCGTATGTATTTTTAAAAAAGAAAAAGAAGCCATGGTTAAATGCCTCCTCTATCAGATATAATAAGTTTAATTGTTATTAACTTCATTTAAAAATATTACTTAATTTTAAATGTTGATAAATTTATTAAAATAAAATATGGTTAAATCCACCCTCTATCAGATATTATAATTGATTAATAACCCCTAGTTTTAAATTTTAATAAATTTATTAAAATAAAATATTTCGATATGAATTTTGAGCGAATGAAATTATTGATTACTTTATTATTTTATTCGTACTTCAGCTCAATTTTTTACTTCAATAAAAAATCATCCCTCAATATTTTTGGGTTGTAGATGCTTAATTTACACAATTTATCTTAAATCTTTTAAAGTATTTCCCATTCTTAAGCTTAATGCTAAAAATCCAAGTTATAAATATTGTTTAACTTTAAATGTTAATATATTTTTTGAAATCAAAAATTTATAAATAAACTTTAAGCACATAAATTAGTTCATTACTTCATTATTTTATTCTTACTACAGCTCAATATTTGTTTAGCGAGCCTACTAGTAATTTTTTTATTGAACTATAAAATTATCCCTCAAAACTTTTAGTTTGTAGTTGCCTAATTTACACGAACTATCTTAAATCTCTTGGACTATTCCCCACTTTCAAGCTTAATGCTAAAAATCCAACCAACTGAGAGCGATGAACGAGAGAGGGAAGCGTCGCCATTTGGCCGTAAGTGCCAGGTTTTCGCATCCCAATGGGAGATTCTCCTGCTGCAGGCAATTGCTGGTGAGGCTGAGACTGAGGCTGCCTACCGAGAGCAGAAGTCCCCGGTTAAAATATTCGATTTCTGGCACTTGCCAGCCAACTCTTTAAATATGCATTATGTACATTTGTAGCACGCCCCGAGGCAGAAGGGCTTGGAACCCGCCGAGGGAGAGGGGATCGGGGATCGGGGCAGAGCCTTTGGTGCTAGTGCCTAATGGCACTTAAGCTTAGGCATCTCCACGGGTACCATACCATACCATACCATTCCATTCCATTCCGATGCTCCTCTGCCTTTGGGCCACCACTATATCACGACTGGTTCTGCTGGAACGTGATTCGTTGACGCCCTACGACTTTGGTTTCGGTTCCGCATTCGCATCCGCATCTCGCATTTTTGCCTAGGTGCAAATGCAAATTTCAGGAAAATCAGATTTCGTCTATGGATTCCTTGCTGCTCCTGCATAATTTATACGCACAATGCAAGCAGGCAGCCAACAGTTGGTGAGGGATTGCACAAGAAACGGAAACGGTGTAATGGAGGATGTAATACAGATATACCAGATATATTTATATATTTCTGGCTGCGAATTGGCGATAACTATCTGGGTAAGGTGAAATAAAAGCATGTTATTAAAAATGTGAAGAAATACCTATGTAATGATATCCCATTTGAATTAATTTTATAACATTTTTAACAAAAATTTTACAGCTTTTCTCTAAAATAAATTTATAAGTCACATTATTTTTGAGAAACAATAACATATCAAAATTAAAAAAAATAAATAGTGAAGTATCGTTTCGAAACACCCAAGAATTTATGTATTCTAAATTACAAAAAATATTAATATTTGAATATTATATAAAACCAAAATCATTGTGACTTTAATAATAATTATAATAAATTATAATTCAATAAATAAATTGTTATAAAATATTTGTAAAAATCTGAATGTGTTTATTAAATAATGTGCTGAACTTTTAACGAAAGTGTTTTTAATCAGAATCCATATTAATTAAATTACGCTGTCAAATTCAATTAAGAAATGGATATTGGATAAATAAATTAGTTTCCGATCATTAAAATCATTAATTAAACCTTGGTAACTCAACCCCCGCTTTTGGTCAATATTTCACCCACTTGCTTTGTTATCGGGATATTTTATTTTCACCATCCGAGTCGCGGTGTCTGCAGCAAGGCGAAAAAAACAGGGAAAACTGCGCCAGGGAGACTCCGAAATGACGCCACTAAAGTCCGTGCTGCATAGCCGCGAGCTGCATTAACACAATCTTTGTAAATAAGCTTTTATCCGTGCCACGCAGCGGCATCTCCACCCATTTCTCCCGGCTTTCTCTGCTTTCCTCGCAGACGTATTGTCCAAAACGAGTCTCGAAAAGGGGTTTGCTTTCTCTTTATCTCTGTGCGCTGGGGCTTTTGTTTGGGCAACAACAACAGCGGCCGGAGTAGCAGAAGCGCCGGCGAAAGGTTCAGACGTGCAACGGGGCGTATGCGTAATGTTTCCACTTTTTGTCCATACACATACATATGCCTGCCAGTGTGTATTTGTGTTGAAGTCTTTTGTATGCCGACGGTTGTAATTATTGCCACTGTTGCTCCAGAACCATATCGTACCCACACACACACACCCCACGAACGAGTACCTATAAAAAACCCACATATTTCTGGCCTTTCTTTTCGGCCCGAGCTTGTTCTCTGGGCTTTTTTCCAGTCTTCGGGCCTTGGCAACTCCTTGTTTCGCCGCTGCGGCGCTTGTTTCAGTTTTCCGAGCCTTTTGTCTGCGCTAATTAGCACAGCTTGTGGCCTTTTGACTGAGGAATTGCCTGGCAGCTCTGCCACGGCAACGAAGTAGTGAGAAGTACGAATGTGGTCTAGTTTCCAATCTTTCAGATCTTTTATCAGACCATTTATCAAACTATAAGGATAAAAGTATAAATTAATACAAATCAAAATATAAAAGAAATTTTTAAAATCGGACCATTCATTAAAAAGTTATGAGCATAATAGAATAACGGAATTCAAGCAGTGCAAGTAGTCGCTTTGTTGCATATATCCATCTCTCTCGAACCTTCTTTAAAGAGTATTTAATAGTCTCTCTTGTTTTGTTGGTTTTTTTGTCGATTTAACTACCTAAAACTATAGTAATTCTGAACATGCTAAGCATGATTTAATTTGCTGAGCTTCGGGATCTATTAAAATCCATTTTAAATAATTTATTATTTATAGATTATAGTTTCAACATGCCTCACACTTAAATGTGTTATTAAATGGGTCGACACAAAGGATCCCAGCTACAAATGCAAACCCACATATGCACCCTATTAATTTTCAATGCCGTCGGCGACAACCTTTATCCATTTAGATGAAACACATTCATCAGAACATCGACCATCGACCATCGCTTGTGTGCGACTTTATCCCCAAAACTGTCAACTCAACATAATTTCAATTCCACAAATTCTAAATCAATTAATGTTAAGCTCTAACCGAAAATTTCCAGTTTTTTGTGCTCAAGAGAGGGGCGGCGGCGGCGAAGGGGTAAAAGGGGGCTGCACTGCCCCAAATTGGAAACAACAAATGTCAGCAGTTTTATGTACTGCAGACCACCGGCGAAAGCAACAACAACAAAAACAAGAGGAGCAGACAAATACAATGTATAAATGATGATGTGGCTGATGATGAATGCACAAGGATGTGCCTGTGTGCCAGTGTGAGTGCGAATAAAAGGGACATCCCTGCGTGCGTGTGTGTTTGTCTATTTGTGTGCATGTGTGACAAAGTGAATACGAAATTTGCATACGTTGGCTTTACGACTGAATATAGGGAAAGAGTTTGCCTTGGCTACCAATTTACGAGCAGATCACCCAAATTGAAGGACTATCCGGACTATCCGGTGTGTCTGTGTCTGTGTCTGTGTGTGTGTATCTGTGTGTGTTTGTTGCTCTCGTCGCTTGTCATTTCGAATTTCCAAACATTTCTCGTTTCGCAAAAAATAAACGATTTCAGCTTGAACCACTTGATTGCGGTACTAAATTAAATTATGGCGTTACTGAATACCGAATACATTTTAAATTTATGCAAAATTTCGTTGCAAGTTTATGTCAATGCAAATATTCTGTGTATACTGAATGTTAGAAATCTCTAGAAGTGTTTTAGATTTAGTTTTTTGGGGGCTGCTTTTAGTCAAAGTAGTACAATTTTATGGTTTGTATTTTTTGTAAATTGCATTTGCTTTCAATTGAAAAAAAAACATTATTTAGGATTTACGATTTACCAATACTTTTAACGGGTTTTTAAGGATTTTTATACCCGTTACTAATCGAATACAATTTGGTCATATAGCAAGCTTGAAAAGTCTTCGATTTATTTCAAAAAGTGTTATTCCTGGACATTATTGTTCTTGCGTAGCTTTAGCTGTTAATGAGCTACCAAATCCACACAAAGAAAAAATTGTCAAACAGTCCCCAACCACAAAAAATTGTCAAATTTGTCAAGAATATAGGTGTGTGTCTTTGCTAATGCTGTGTATTTGTTGTTGTGAAAGTAACTATTTACTTAGTAGAAATGACAATTATATGTGTTATAAGTTTTTTTTTGTGTGTAACTGAAGATTAGACATATTGAAAGGCGACTTGCGATTGCGATTGCCTCAGAGAATTTTTGCTATATATTTATATAGTAAAGCTGGAATTTCAATTCCTTCTTGTGTATTTCTAATGCACTTTTGAGTTTTTCATACAAATTTCTTTGCCTTTCTCAGTACCCAAACACCAATTCATCCAAAAATAATAGTATTAAATCATTACTTGTAAACTTAACCATAAAAGGTTTCCGCCAATTAGTATACTATCGGTGCTTAGCTAATCAGTTCCGAAACAAGCAAAACAAACTAATAAAAAGAAAGATCAGGCTTAAGATCAGAAATCAGCCTTGCCAATGCTGTGCTGGAATTTTGTCATATCATTGCAGACGTTTAATATAAATAACGACAATTCAGCTTGGGGTATATAGATTTCGTAAAAAAAAAATATTCAAAATAAAAACAACAAAATTTTGGTGCGGACGCTGCAAACAGTCTACCAATAAGTTTGTGGATTTCATCGATAAGAAAGTCAAAAATGTTTTATTTTTAAATTATATGTTCTTTGAGTTATTAATACTATGTTTTTAATTATTGCAGATTACTTTGTAATACAAAGTTTGTATACAAAAATCTATAGATTTGATCGATATGGTTGATTTATCCATTTAATTTATTACAATTAGGTTCCTCATTATATATTAGTTATGGCAAATAAATTAAAGTGCTTCCATCTCATCCTCCTCTTAACTTTCCTTTAAAAAAAACTCACTTTTATAAACGAGCCTCAGTCATCTTTTGGTTCAATGCGTTTTCAGCCATTTCTCGTTAGCCTTCGTTCACTCGATTTCCACCTGAGTGTCTTGAAAAGCAAAGCGTAGCTCATTATGCAGTCTATTTGCAATATGCTTAAGTAACCAGACTCCCCAGTTTCCCGGCTTTTCCAGCGTCCGGACTGCCTGCACTACAACAACAACAGCAACTACAACTACAGCCGCCCACAAGTCCATGGAGTGCATTGTAGTGCCACTTGGGCTCCGGCTCCCTTTTTGCCTCCTGGGGCGGCCCGTCGTCGCTGATGTTTTGCGAGTGCTGCGGTGAAAATTAAAATTACTTTGGTTACGTCAAATAATGTTGCCTGCGGTGCTGTCCAGGACTCAAAACATAAAGCGAAGAAGAAAGGACCGAGGGCCCAAAAGGATGCCAAAGCCAGCATCTTCAGCCGGCAAAAGGCAACAATTTATAGTGGCCAACGAAGGAGGTATATAGTGATATATTTGACAGGGCCCGGCACACAGTAGTGCATTCCAGCCCCTTCTTCTCTCTTCATCAATTTTAATTATGCCCGAGACGGAAGAATAGCTGATTATATAGGTGGGGAAAATAAGAGTCAAATAACTGCAATTAAAAGGTATGTTTTAATTAAATTTTTATAAATGTTTTTACTCTATAAAGTTTTCGGAAATAAATGCAATCAATAAAATAAATTTAATCCATAAATAAAAGTATTTCAAGTTCTCTACACAGAACAAAAATAGACAAAAGATCAGATTGACATGTGCAGATTAATGTAATACTTTTTAAAGATCAAGATATTAAAGATGATGTTCATCTTATTTACAATAGTTATTGAAAAAATACTACATTTGTTATTTTTAAACAGTATTTTAATAAATTTTATGAAATGATATAATATAATATGTTTGAATCATACATTTGACATTAATCATATCGGCTTTTCATTGATATGAAATAAGGTAGAAATTACCCTGTTTCATGTCGATTGTTTTGCTGTGTAGAAGCTTCCGATTAAAGCACTCTTTCTTATTAAAACAATCAACTTTAATCTTTGCTCTATTTTCCGCTTTTCTCGCATCTCGTATTGCAATTATGCCGGCCTTTACCTCCTTGCAAATCAATGGGAAAATTTTTATAACGAGCTGCAAAAGAAAAGAGAGTGGGAGAAAGACTACTTGCATGCAATATTTTATGGTAATTTTATGCAATAACCGTTGAAATGTTTGTCATCAATTTTCTTAACTCATATTTCATGTGCCACCCACCCACAAAAGCCACCCACTTTCGCCCCACTTAGTCAACAGAGGTCTGCACTTTCTTCGCGGTGGTTTGGTTGTTGGCTGTTGGATGGAATTGAACGCCAGCTGAAAAAGGGGGTTAGAGCGGGTAAGCTATAATTTCAAACACTTTTTATTTTAGACGTTGTCTGAGCTAAGCGCCCCCTCCTGCATTCCAATATTCCACCACCCCTGCATCACGTTTTACCTTGCTCTCTCTACAAATGATTTTAAGCCAGACGCAAAGTGCATCTAACTGATAAACAGGGTACTAATTATTACAAAAGTTGAATCTAAATGAATAATAATAAAATTAATAACTAACTTTCGATCTAAAAAAGGTGATATTTAAATATTTCTAACTAAATTTTTAACAAAGACATATTAAAAGTAATAAATTATATTAATATTTTCAATAATACACAGATAAAATTCTATATGAAATATGGTCATTTCTACCTCATTTCATATCAATATAAAGCAATATAAAGATTAATGTCAAATTTATGATTCAAACATATCAACTTGATATTTAAGCATTTCATAAAAGTTAAAAAAATACTGTTTTAAAATACCAAACATAATTTTTATACATATCAAAAATGTATGAATAACTTGTTCTTAAAAAATATTAAATTAACCTGCAATCTGATCTTTTGTCAATTTTGTTTCTCTGTAAGATAAAAACTAATATATTTTTTTTTATATTTCTAATATTTCTGACATCATTATACAAAGAACACCCAGTATAATCCTGCACTTCGGTGAGGTATCTTGTATTGGGGCTTGTTCGGCATGAGCTTGAGCTGAGCCACCATGAACTCACCATTCTCAGTTGCCGAACAATTTTTATTCGCTCCTTTGGTTTTACGCTTGGCTAATGTGATTTTCAGCGAATAAAAACGATAAATCTATGGGTAGTCCGACGATGATGATGATGATGACTGCGGGTGGAAAAGGAAAGCGGTTTCGTTTTCAGCATTCTTTCGTAGATATTTCGCTGCCTTCCGCTAACGAGGCAGTTAAACCGAATCTACGCCAATTTCTGAACAGCTCCCAACTGAAGCTAGAAATTGCAACCCATTAAATGCACATTTTTGTCTGTGAATGCATTCGCCGGTTGTTTTTAGCATTTTTCTATCTCTTGTTTTTGCCTTTCATATTTTCAATTTAAAAACAGAAGACAACGCTTATAATTGTAAATAAAATAGATATGGGTAAAAAATAATAATATAATTTTATAAAAAATATTATATTATTTAAAATTTCTTTAAAAAACTTATAAATTTGAAATAATATTATTTATATATTTTTTTTTCATATTTACAATTTACATTTATGACTTTGACTATTGCTGTAATGCATTTCTGATCGGGGGCTCGTAATCAATAGCATGATAAGTACTGTTGCCGTTATAAAGCCTAGATTCACAATCAGTAGGCGCACATTCGAGCAATGAAGATCGCTGTAATCGGAATTCCAGCAATCTCCGGCATTCTTCTGGTGCTTCTACTCCCACTTCCCGGATCCAGTCAGTTTCTGGACGCAGCCTGTGGAATTCGAGCAAACCCGAAGATTGCCACTCGAATCATCAATGGCCAGGTAGCGAAATATACCTCCAGCCCCTGGATGGTTTTCCTGCACTCAACTACAGATTTATTCGTGTGCGGCGGAACTCTGATCACAAACAGTTCGTATTAGCAATAAAACAATAATTTATTTATTTCATTATTTAATGCTATCTCCAACTTTTTACAGAACTGGTACTAACTGCAGCACATTGCTTTATTGCCAACCAGCAGTTGTAAGTAAAAATTAATATTTAAAAAAATATATTATAAATATAAAAAAATAATAAAATTATTTTCCCAGAGTAGCTCGCCTTGGGGAGTATGAAAGAACACGAAGTGAGGAGTGTGTTGGATATTACTGCAACTTTCGGGAGGAGCACTCGGTGGACGCGGGCTTCAAGCATCGGCTATACGACCCAAATACACATGCCAACGATATTGCGATTCTACGACTTGCCAGGAGTGTGGTGTACAGAGGTTGGTATTGTGATAAAATTTAAAAAAAAATATTTAAAACAACTTTTTGAAGAAAATTGATTATCTCACAAAATTACCGAAATTTTGTTTAGAAAAACAATAATATTTAATATTTTTCGCTAACAAATAATGATTGTTTTGTGATAAATACACAGAGAAAATGAGCAAAAGTTTTAGTTGTAAAAACAGGTGTGAAAAATGTTACTTATACCTTTTAAAATGTTTTATTTGTATTTTTTTTGCACCATAAACGTCGAATAATTTTCTCTGTATAAAAAAACCCCACCCAAATTACAAGAAAATAATGATTATTTATTAATATTTTGCAACATTTTTTTTTTACATTGTATAATGCTCTCTTCGTAGACAACATCAGGCCCATTTGCATTGTGTGGGATACTAGATGGCGGCATTACATCGACAGCATTGATGTGCTGACCGGAACTGGTTGGGGCAAGACTGAGGCGGAGAGTGACAGCGATGCGCTGAGGACCCTGGACATTCGGCGCCAGCCACCAGAGGTTTGTTCCCAATTCATTGGGCTCAGCATCTCTGGCACGCAATTCTGTGCCGGAAACTGGGAGAGCAATCTGTGCAACGGCGATTCCGGTGGTCCACTGGGTGCAATGGTCCCGTTCAAGAACTCCCAGCGTTTCGTTCAGATCGGCATAGCCAGCTATACGAACAGAAAGTGCCAGAAGGCAAGTGTTTTCACGGACGTTCTCAGTCACATCGACTTTATCCTGCGGGTGTGGAGGCGGTATGGCCAGGGTCAAAGGATGTCGATCCCAAGGACAACCACAACGACCCAGGCTCCAACTTGGTGGCAGACCGAGCAGATCCCACGGCAGACCTTCGAGGATTATGATTCTCATAATAGCCAGGAATCGCACGTGGGTTTTAATTTGGGAATTCCTGGTTTGTTCCAATTTTCACTTTGGTAGAGATATTATTTTTTAACAGCAATTTATGTGGCTTTCTTAAAAAAGAAACCTTATCTCGATGACAGAAAATATATTGAAGAAAATATATTATAATAAATATAGTAGTAGCCTCGGGTTTTCTTTACAATGAATTCCACTGATTACTCAGAAATTAAACATAGCAACATTTCCCAGAATCAAGAGTTTGATAAGCTGCATTGTTGACATTATAAAACAGAGATTTGCGACTGATCGTCCGACACTTGAGCTATAAAGATCTCAGTGATGGAAAACAAGGCGCTTGCCGGGGTACTTTTGCTATTTGTTTTTCCCCTCCCCGGTTTCAGTCAGTTCCTCGACCCATTGGAGCTCAGCCAAAGGCGACTTTCACAGACATTCGGAAAGTTATTTTGACTATGAGTACTCGGATTACGATTCGAGGGAGTTTTCTCGAGACCTGATCGATTCGTTCAATTTCCAGTACAATATCCAGGGCAAACAGTTTATATAAGTTTGGTAGGAAAAGTCCTGAAGTCTGGAAGTTTTTAATAAAAAATTGTTTTTTTTTTTATTTTACAAACCTTGTGAAACTTTTGCCGAAAAAACTATACAAAATGGCAAAACCCAACATGTATGATTAAGAAATATTATATCTTTGCATTCATGGCAGCCAACATTTGTACAAAAAAAGGAAAATATTTACCAACAAAATATTGCATCTTCGCAACAAAATATTTAAATCAATAATAATAAATATAGAGACATATGTCATCGCCCGAACATCAGTTTTCTATGTTGTTCCATGGACAAAATGCACACAGCAATTATTATTTTTGTTCCGGCTAAGCTTTTGTTTTTCAGGATGGGCATGAAAGGGCCCATTTGAGAGGGGTGGGGGTTTGGGAAAAAAGCAAAGCAAAAGCATTGCCAACTAATTAAACTGATGAGAGACAAAGCCTCATGTGAAACAGTAACAAGCAGTAACAAAATAGCAGCAAATACTGTCCATCTGTCAGCAGTCCACCCTGTACACTTCTGTACCATTCTATTCCCTGGGCTCAGACTGATGTATGCAAACAACAGCCAGGAGTGAATCTACATCAGTATCTGTCTTGTTTTGAATACCCTTGCCAAAATGGGGATACATTGGTTTAGTTGGAGGATATAAAATTAAATATATAATATAATAACAGTGAAATCAAATCTAAATATGTATAAAATCGTAGCGTATTGTTTAAAAATCTTGCAATATATATATCATGCGCGGATCCACGGGGGGTGATATGGGTGATATATCACCGCCCACTCGGGTGAAAAACGAAAGAAATTTTGGTATTCAAAGAGTATGCAACAAAATAATTCTTCTGATATCACCCCCCACAAAAAAATCCTAGATCCGTCACTGATATATATTGATTTAATTTAGATTTTTCCTCTTTTTTAATACACTTTTTATAATTATCTGGAGAATATATTTTTTTTTACATAAGCTTAAAATATTTTTAAAAATTCCTATTATTAATTTTTTACTCCAAAGAGTGCTTTTCAAATTCGTTGTGCTTAATCCAGATTTTCCTTTCGGTTGTACGTGCTTTTTTGGCACTGTTGTTACGGCACATTTAAACAATTGAACACACTCGCATTCGAATGATGGCCAGGCAATGTGGCATTCGACCCTCCCAAAAACCCAAAAACGAACTGTTGTCATGGCATTTGCACAATTTCCCACAATGAAAAATAAATAGGTGCTGGATTCATTAGGATTACAAGAGTTTGCAGTCGACAATTGTCGGAAAAAGCGGAGACATCGTTTGGTAGGCGTGTAGAAATATAAAATCAGATAACAGCCAATTCGAATTTTCTAATTGATGATTCCGGCTCTGGGCTAAAATGCCATAGGAAACAATGGAATTGTCGTTGTCGAAAAAAAATGTAATAAATGTTAATCGCTGCCAAAAAATAAAAACGAAAAATTTGGAAAAAATTCTATTTAAGTTTTCTAAAGCATCGGAAAGTTTTTATAAGCATTATTTTAAGAGGTATTTTATGAGGTTTCTAAATATGTAAATCAGAACTTTTTATCTGTCTTTTATAATTTGTAAACTATTTTTCATGAGACTCTTAAACCATGTTATTGATATGTTATTCGTTTTTTTATTTATACAATATTTTTTAATAATCTTCATATATTTTAACAACGTTGATTTATTTTCCATGTTTTGTAAACCATTTTTCCTGCACCCTTCAACATTTTATTTACATGCTTATCACACTGATACGCCGACTTTCATTTTTGTTTACCTTGGAGTTTAGGGACATAGCTTCCGCTGCGTCGCCTGCTAATTTCAATGTGGACTCTAATTTCCATGGCTGAATTCCACTTCTCTGGCAAATGTTTGCACAACAACTGACAGTACTGGCGCAATTTCTGCACTCGAAATTCTGAGCAAATAGAGTTTTGGAATGCATATGCATGCGTTGTGTTTGAACAGAAGGAGCTGTGTCGAGTCTCTGCCAAAATATTTAGCTAATTTATAAATTGCAGAGCCTGTTTTTCCCTCTCCATCGACGCATATACATATGATATACATATTCTTTTCTGAGGTTTCCAGCCAAAACAAAGGCGCATCGCACGAAAGTGCTGGACAAACTGACTGACATTTACTGGGTAATATGTGCCTGAGTTGTAAAATAAAAATGATCGAAGGGTATTTTCCCTTTATTATGGTTAAAAAATTAATAATAAAAATGTTGGTACCCTGTGCTTCTCTTGTAAAAATCTTTTCATATATTAAAAATGGTTTACCATCTTCTCAAACTTGTAGGACATCTTTTAATCGGTTCTTAACTTTAAATGTTATATACAATATCCGGTTTCATATCGCTTCAGGCGGGCACTCACTTGTATCTATAAATATATATACGTATTGCATAACTGCAAACATAATTCATTTTAAAAATCGATTTACCCGCTGGGTCCTGTGTCCTGCGTCCAGTGTCCAGTGTCCTCTCGCCTGTGTTCTGTGTCCTGTGACGCAGACGTCGTCGCTGCAGTTTATGAGTTTATTGTTTACGCTGCTTTCAGCCATAAATATTTGCAAAGTGCTTGTAAAAAACAAAAGGTGGCAAGCAGGGGGAGTTGGCCCACCGGACAGACAGAGTGTTGATGATGGCCAAGAACTGGGATACTGGAATGCTGGGCTGCCGAAGAGGAAGCCAATAACTTTGTTAAACGCCATCGAGTCGAGCGGCTTTTGTTGTTATTCTGCTGTTCGTCGGGGTCGGAGTTCGCACAAAACTTAACTTTTAGTTTGCATGTTTCAGCCATAAATGGAGCTGAAGGAAATTGAAGTGGCCCTTGTCCGTCCGGGGAATCCAGGCAAGGGGATTACCAGCTAGAACTGCACATACCTATACAAGTACTTATAAAGAAGAGCTCTATCGAACAGCTTTGGCCCTCCAGAAGCCAGAAGCCCCCAGAAAACAAGCGAACCAAATCTATAATTGCCCCCGAACAATCGCCAATCAAATTGGGGATCCATCCTTCTATCCTGACTGCCTGCCTTCCGTGTTAGCGCACCCAAGCTATAAAATTTAATTTATTTGTCTCTAATAATTTCCCACGGCGACTGTTTGTTCTGCAAATGTTGGACGTTCAAGTGCCCGAGGTATTTGCGAATTTTCAGCAGGTTTAGGAGGTTGAATTACATGATACGAAAATTGTAATGGATTATTTTGTAATTTTTAAAAATATTTTATTTTTAACTGAGCTTTAGAAAAGTTTAAATTAAGTTGAAAGATTTACTACAAATTTGTTTATCTTATTCTGAGCTTGTAATAAAATCTAAAATAATTTTAAATATTTACTACAAATTATTTATATTTTAATTTGATCCTTATATAAAAAATAAACAAGTTTAAATATTTTATATACATTTTTATATTTAGTTCTGAGCTTTTAATAAAACCTTGAATATTAGTAATATTTTCTAATAATATGTATTATAACATTTTCGATATTTTTTTAATTTTGGTGTGGGTATTAAAAAATTGAATTTAAGAAGGCCAGTTCTTAGGAATATTTGTACATTTTTTTATACAAATTTGTATTAACTGATGTGATACAGAATATTTTTGTAGGGTATCCACATGGCGGTCTACAATTTCCCGTTCAAACTGCACACTTGTTGTACCGATTCCTCAAGACTTCCCCTGAGCAAATCCGAGGCAGGAAGGAGCTGGAATAGGGCACACACACTCTAGTCCCCCATCTCTTGGCCAAACTCATAACTTCAGTTGGCTTGCGTGCCAATTTGAATTGAATCGGAGGTGGCTTGAGTGGGAGTAGAAGCAGCTGGAGGATGAAGGAGGGCTCGTAAAGTTGCTGCTTTCCCACTTAAGCGCAATTGGTGGCCATAAAAGCCAACGCGCTCGACTCGAAGGGATGGTCAACAGACGGGGGGCAGGGGAAATGGCAGGGATAATAAATAATTAGATCGTTTTGGCCGCAAATTGAAACTAAATGCGGCCAATAATAGGCAAAACCCAGAGCTGCAGTTAGTTGCAGTTTTTAGATGGTTTCCATTTGTTCTAGCTCGCTTTAGTTTCCGCTCCCTTTTTTGCACAATGGCTGCACTCTCGAAAATAAGCTGTGGATTTAAATATTAAAATTCTTTAAATTGTTTATGCATTTTTATGATTTATAAATTAAAATAGATGTAAATAGATCATTTTTATTTTAATATCCCTCAGTGGGCCAATTTAAAAATTACTTTAAATGGTTTTAGAATGTGGAACTCATCTTAAAATATCATTTATTTTGAAGCCTATCCATTTACGAAATTATATTAAATAAATAATAATTATCAACTGCTTTTCTGTAGTTCAGAAATTTTTCCTTAAAACTTTTTTCTATTCCCTACGGAATTATTGCTAAAATTGTATTAGTATTATTTTTAGTAAATTCTTTTTTAAATTTTAACCATACCACATTTTTCTGAGTGCCAGGGGCGGGGTTGCTGTGGCAACTGGAATTTCAAGCCAAACAATTGACTTATCATTTGACTTTGTGCGGAGCAGCCAATCCCCTGGGAGAGATCGAAGGGGACAATGGCGAAATTCCACGCAATCGGCTTATGCTGTTGACATTGCTGCGGTTTGATGCCACTCCCAGGACCTCCCCCCCCTGACCGCCTGACCACCTGACCATTTCTGTGGCAGGACAACGCGAAAACCAACAACAATCACCGAGCAGGGCTTCCAAATGCGAAACAAAGAAGAGCTTGTCGCAAAATCAACATTGTTGACAAATATATTCGCATTTGGGCGGGGCTCGTGCCAAGTTCAGGGCAATTAAAAATAGCCTTCTTGCTTTTCAAATAAAAATAGCAATTTTATGATTTCTTGTCTGTTATGCGAAGCCAAGCCCTTAATGTCTGGATTGCTGATTAAACAGCAAAAACATAACATAAACATAATAATATAAAATTTACTAAATTACAAGATACATATTAATTTGATGTAATATTTTTTTTTAAACTAAATATGTAAATATAATATTAAAATATTAACAGTAAAATAATAAGAATATATAGTAGATTTTGCTAAACCAACTTTGGGTGAAAATATTTCAAATATTTCAATTTGCATAGATTTTCTCAGCCTTTGAGGTTTAGCAGACCTTTTCCAAATTAAATCTTTTATTTGCGATTCCCTCTGTCTACACTTTTTTGAAGTACACGTGGAGGAGGCATTGGAGCCGCATTGGCCGAGATAAAAATTCAATTAAACCCGGCCCAAACCAGCTAACAACAACTGGCACGAACACCTTTGTCAACTAATTACATGTCGGCGACCCGATGGCCGACGAAAGGTTAAAGTAATTTGCAGTGAAACGTTCTTTGGCTTTTAATTGGAAAAATACGTTTTCGCATTGTGTGACAAAGGTGTGATTTATTATATTGAATGGCTGTTTGGCCCATCACTCTTTTTTCGCCTTTTTCTGAATTTCTTTGAACCTTTTGCTGCTCTTGATTTTCCCGTGTTTTTTCTCTTCAATTGTCTGCAAAGTTTTTTTAGATTTGCCTTTCTGACAATTTAAAATGAAATTTGTTTGCCGACGCTTAAAGATATTTCGGATGTTTGTTTAAGGGATTAAGGGACTTAAAAAATTAATTAAATCCTTCAATTTAAATTTTCCGTAATAAAGGAAATGAAAATTATATCTATTCAATGAGATTAATTAATAGCTTTATGTAGGTACTTGTCAATAATCTCCGAAATTTGATTGGTGCAACAGTAAACATTAATCAGGAAACGCGCAGGAAATTAACTTATTGAAAACATGTCAAGGCAAAACATTTGCAACATTCAGTCATCACAAAATTAGATTTTTTTTACATTTAATTAAAATGTGGAAAAATAGAATAAATGATTTCCAATAAAGAGGATGTGGACCTAGTGAAAAAATCAGATGATGAATGAATGTTGTCACAAAAAGCATTTCAATAATATTTTTGATGTAATTTTAAATATGATTAAAATAATTGAAAAGGTCATTTGATATCTAAATAAGTTGATTTTTCAAGCAAATTAATATTGATCCCAAAACATATGGTAAGTGAAATTTAAAATCAACACAAAACCAGTAAGAGAACTAATTTATTCAAACAGTAAGCCCCCGAACAAGGCTTCATTCAGTAATTGCCATTAAGAATGCTTTAACTTGATACCACAACGTGATCAGCACGAGTGCAGAGCTTAGAAGGTTTGTAATTCCATAAAATCATCAATATGGTCTTATCAACTCAATTTGTTGTTATTGTCATGGCATTATGAAAAATTCCCTCTTTATCAAGTGGCCAAGGTACGTGTGTTTTAAGCCACTTTAGGCTGCTGTGCACGTAATTAGTTAACAAGTTGCATAAGTCCTCAAACCTAAGCCGTTTAAGTAGCCATGGAGCGTTGATGTTTTCGTCCTGCTTTCGGGTTTTCCTTCTTCAGCCAGTTAGAGTCGGCTTTGTCCACTTGTAGCCATCGTACACGTTCATATAAACGTGTATATATGGGTATCTACACAAGTCAAAATTTTAGTTCTGTCATAAAATGAAGAATATAATTTTTAGTAGAGCCAAAAAATGAAGAATATAATTTTTAGTAGAGCCAAAAAATGAAGAATAATCATTTTTTGTAAAATAAAAAGCATTATTATACCCGTTACTCGTAGAGTAAAAGGGTATATTGTATTCGTGCAAAAGTATGTAACAGGTAGAAGGAAGCGTTTCCGACCGTATAAAGTATATATATTCTTGATCAGGATCACTAGCCGAGTCGATCTAGCCATGTCTGCCTGTCCGTCTGTCCGTCTGTCCGTCCGTATGAACGCTGAGATCTCGGAAACTATAAAAGCTAGAGGATTGGTATTTGGCATGAAGATTCTTGGAGTTCCTACGCAGCGCAAGTTTATTTCAAGAAGGTGCCACGCCCCCTCTAACGCCCACAATACTTAATATACGATTTTAAAAATTTAAATATTTCGGAAAAGTAAAAATGCAGTTTTGTTGTGTTTATCAATACCTATCGAAATGTAGAAGAAATTTTTTAAATCGGACCATTCGTTTAAAACTTATGCCTGATCAAAGTTTTTATATCCCTTGCACTCCCTTTAGCTGAGTTACGTTTATTAGATAGTCGGGACACCAACCCGACTACAGAGTTCACACTCCCTTTAGCCGAGTGACGGGTATTAGATAGTCGGGACACCAACCCGACTATAGCGTTCTCTCTTGTTTTTGATTTATATTGTATTTTTGTATTAATATTGACTTTTGAAAAATATTTAAAAAATGTTTTAAATGAAATTCATAATAAATAGGATCTAAAAATATTTAGGTACTTACGGCAGATTTTGATAAGAAATTTGTTTGAAATTATCACCAATATTTATTTATTTATTATTTTTTTATAAGTTATTTAAGGTTCCAATATAAAAAAATTGTATATTTACGTAATAAATTTATCTTCAATACAAATTCATCAATTTTCTTATTCAGAACAATGTTCTCTGTGCATGGGTACGTTTGAGTCGGCAAGGACACTTTATGCAGCTAATGATGTATTCATTTTCCATGTGCAGCCCCCTCGCTCCTCCTGCTCCCCAGTGTGTCTTTTCAGGCTTTCAATTGCCGGCAAATGAAGCTCCTTGTGGGGCTGTCAGAGCGTTCTGTGTGCTTAGTGCACTGGAAAGATACTTGAATTCGTATGAGCAAATAATGCGATTTGCTTAATGAGCTTGCCAGGACGTACAAAAACGCGCTCACTACACATGTACACACCGATAAGTAGGCAATTCGGTCAGCATTTCAACCTTGAACTCGATCTGTGGGCCGTAGTTAATTCCGGTAAATATATTCACAAATTCCGGAGGGCTCGACCCGATACTCTTTCCTTCTGCCCTTCACTCCCAGGAGAACTATAAATAACCCTTTCGATAACAAACATTGCGATGTGTTGATAATAAAGGGTTGATTTATTTCTATGCTACGTTGTGATTTATGACCTTTAATGGCCGCCGATGGAAAAGCTGGCGATGCGAACGCCATCGCTGTTGAACGACAAAGGGAGAAGAAATTCCACAATGTGATTTAACATTTAACATTGGGCAGTTGAGAACAAAAAAATAAAGTGAAACAAAAATCACAATGAGGAAGAGCAGTGAAAGAAAGCGGAAATTGGGGTGAATGGCTTCCCTGGAGGTTAATCATGGTCGAGACAAGGGAACATCCCATCCAATAAGCATATTATTTTCAAAGGAATAATAGCCATTGAATTTAAATGTTTATTAGAGCGTTTTGGGTAAATTATGCAGGATAATTTACTACCTAATTTGGGATTTTCCTTTTATTTTCTTGCCTTATATAAACTTCTAAAATTTCTAAAAGGAGAAATATTATTCTAAATAATGTTGGAATTTTTTAATAATTTTTAAGCGTTTTTAAATTACTAAATATTAATCATTAAATTACTCTATAAAGGTTAGGCAAACTGAGTTTTCGTGTTTCCGTTTTTAAAAATGATTATTAAAATTTATTTTCACATTGAATAAGTCAGTACGTTATTACAATCCCAGTAATTAATGCAAAGGGTAATTAAGAAAAAATATTCAAGCTAATTTCTGAAGTATCTCCCCACTCAACGGCTGATCCATTCGAATTCTCGGAATAAAAAGCTTGATAAGCCCCAATGTCGACCTTGTTATTATTATTATTAAATGGAGAGCCCCAGATGAACGATCTGCAGTAGCGCAATGAAGTCAGCTTTAATCGGAATCTCAGCACTGCTGATTCTTCTCCCCATCCCCGGATTAACCCAATATCTCGACGGGGAGTGCGGAATTCCACCGAATGGCCAGATTGCGAAAAATATCTCGAGTCCATGGATTGCTTATCTGCACACATCCGAATTGATATTCGTATGCGGAGGAACACTGATAACGCAAAGAACGACAATACTTAAAACTCATTAAGCTCAGTTAATAATTACTTTTATTACAGAATTAATACTGACGGCAGCGCATTGCACAAAGGCCAACGAACAACTGCAAGTGACTTCCAAAAACCAAAGAAAACTCAATTTAATTTCAATGTTTTATTTCGCAGAGTAGCTCGTCTGGGAGAGTTTATAGAAGCCGATAATGAAAATGACACGATTCATTCGGAACATCGAGTAAATCAAACCTTCGTCCACCCCTTATATAATGTAAAACCAAATGCCAATGACATAGCCATTCTGGGATTGGAAACGGATGTTGTATACTCAGGTGAGTCTAGTTTGATTCTTAATATTTAATAGATAGAATATTTTAGAGCAATATCGAGTTAGAAATAATAATTTCCAACTCTAGAATTAATTCTCACCACTTAACAAATTTATTATTGATTTTTTATATTAAGGAGAAAAATGTATTTATTCTTTTTAGTAATATGAAAATTATAATTTAATGTATAAAGTTAATTAATCTTTAACCAGAACACATCAGACCCATCTGCATTGGGTGGTGGACCATTTGGAGAGGCTACATCGACAACATTCAGGTGCTAACCGGTGCTAGATGGGGATTGCCAATGATGAAAAACGAAAGTAATGCTTTTGGAACTATGGATATTCGGCGCCAGCCTGCAGAAATGTGTTCCACCGCCAACGGCACCGAAATTTCGAGCAATCAGTTCTGCGCCGGAGACTCGGAATCAAAACTGTGCAACGTGGACTTCAGCAGTCCCCTGGGAGCCATGATATCCTACAGAAACATTAGTCGTTTTGTCCTCATCGGCATAGCCACCACAAATCAGAGATGCAATACGCCTAGTATTTACACCGATGTCCTGAGCCACATCGATTTTATCCTTCGAGTGTGGCGGCAGTATGGCAAAAATGAAACATCTCCCATTTCACGGGTTGCAAAGGTTATAACTGAAGAACCATTTACCACTTGGATACAAATTTAAAGGTTAAACTATTATTTTAATAAATATAATATTAAAATATTTATTGGATCTAAGTGCACAGTTTAATTATATAAATTCTTATGAAGTGCTTTAATTTTTAAATAGTTAAGAATCACCATTACCAAAAATCCATAGCCTGATTTTTCAGGATTCTAGATAGAATTCCTTCTGTAAATTCCCAAAAAATTTAATTAATTTTACCTTTTTTGTTAAATTTGAATTTTTGAAATATAAATGTTAGTGAATAAGTAACAAACAAAGAAAAACGCAACCTAAAAATTTGGGCTTTCCCTCTTGCATAAATGGAAAGCGTCCACTTTGACGGGCGTGGGGCTGCTAAAAAGAAGGAAGGCCTGCCGAAACTTCCGGAAAATCCCGATTTTGTTTGAACAATTAAAATGCCTGAATGGCCGAAGTGCCCGCCCACATGCCAACCGACAGCACATTAACTACAAATTACATTCACATTAGTGTTTCGGAATTTCGCAGCCTGCCCATCCGGTCGGCTGTTCCTTGGTCCTTGGTCCTTGGTCCTCGGTCCTTGTTCCATGGTCCTTGTTCCTTATGCCTTCTTCCTCGTCCTCTTGTGCTTTTCATTTCGTTGCCTTGCTTTTTTTAAACCAAACACCTAATAAATCAAAGCGGACTCGTGAGAGACCCCAGGAGTATGCTTGTTAAATGCTCGTAATAAATTAGCTGCCGCCTCCCGGACCGCAAAGCCCAACCCCGCCCACCTGCCAGACATCCCACCCCCCCAAAACAAAAAAAATCCTGGCCCCTTGATTATTGGCTTAGCTCATGGTCTGGCCATTTTACAATTGCCTCCCCGCCATCCGATGCCCCGGCAATTGAACCCAATCGATGCCATTCCTTCTCTACACTTTGTGGCCCAGACTCATTCATTTTGCCTGCAATTTTATTTCCATTTTTTTTGTATTTCCCTGTTAGAGATTTTTTGTGTGTTATTTTTAATGAAGTCAGCGCAAATTTTTGCGCTGGGCTAGCAATTATTAAGGGTGGCTGCAGATTGTGAGGTGGAGATTTCGCGTATTTGGCATTCGCTTTTATGCAATTCATTCTTAATTTCGCTTTGTTTGAACTTTACGCTGATAATTTTTTGGGGGAGAACTGTTTAAGACGGGTGTCAGTTATTAAAGTAGTTTGTTTTTTGTATTACCTTATTTTTAAAAATAAATAGTGATGTTAAAAACCAAAGAAATCTAACTAAAAAGTTCTGATAAAGTTTATTAAAAGTGTTTGACTCATACAAACGTTGTAACAATTTTATATCAGTTTCAATAAAAGCACCCATCTCACTCTCCCATTAGTAAAAGACTCTTGTTGACTAAAAATTTGTTTCCTTTGATACATATTTGCCTTCACGATTCAGTCGAATTTTTCGCAAAGTAAAAGGCACTGAAAGCATTGCCGCTGCACATGAGCACTTACGGACATTTTTATGAGTTGCGCGTAAATGTTGCATAATTGTTTCATGTACACAATGTCACATGCACGCGACTAACGAAGCGCTCCATGATCGGCCCAAGAAGTCAAAGTTTTTCAGGGGGAGTGGGTGGAGCAGGTGGCTCGAGTCAGGGCTAATTAGAATGCCAGCGACAGGTAGACAGCACCAACGAGCAGAGATAGTCATCAGCAGCTTCCTACATCCTGCACTGAGAGAAATCGGAGGTTATAAAAAATGTAGCGATTTTCTAAGGATATTTAAATCAATATATCTAGAAAATATAACGATATTTATGTAGCAAATCTTAAAATTCTTCAAAAATCATATTCATAATCATATTACAATTCATATTAAAAATCATCATAAATTATATTCAAATAATTTACTAATTTTCCTATATAAATTAAACAATTAAAGAGATTTTTATAAACTTTATGTAAATTACGTTAACATTTTTCAAAATAATTACATGTAAATATTTTTTAGAAAATATAGTTTTTAAGGTAAATAATAAATTCAGTGATTTTATTAAGAAAGCTTATCTATTTTATAAAATTTATATTGTAATGTGCTAGTAACACTTTTGGATTAATAGTATAAACGAAAATTAATTAATTTTATTAAATTTTATTTTCCGTGTTGAAAAATTGTGTGCCACCGAGGCATGGTTGATGAGAGGCTCCTTCTTGACTTGCAACCTCCATGCCAAATTTCCTTTCTACCATTTTATTTGAACAACTTTGGCGCAGCAAAGTTCTTAAGCGTGCAGGGAAAAATGCAACGTCAACGCCTCCGAAAGTTAAATGTATCTGAGTGCAGGGGAAAAGGTTGGTAATGGTTGAGAGTGGGGGAAAAAGGGGAGTGGGCAAAGGAGTGCAGTGCATCACGCTAATTTCTGCAAACGCGTGGCAGGCTAAAATTAAAATAGCAACGCCAGAGATGCTTACTTTCGGAATCAGAGGCAAATAAAAGGTGGCGTGCGCTGCAAAGTGTGCTACGAAATTTTTGTGCAAGCTTCTCCTTCTCCACTAATAAAAATGTTATGAATTTCAAATGAATGCAATTTGTATATTATACCGCATATAAAATGAATAAAGGATTGATTTAAATGTATTTCTTTTATATTTAATTTTTTCTTGTCTCCAAAAGACCTTACTTTTATTTTGTATAATTTTTTCTATACTTAGGCAAATAAAATAAAATCTGAATTTCATTTTGATTAATAACTATAAATGTAAAGATTTAAAAATATGTGCGACTTTACTTTCACAAAAAATAGGGTATATAAAATGAAATGCCCAAAAAGGCCACGACTTATTTAATATTCAGAGGCCAAAAATAAGGCAGTCCCTTTTTATATGCAAAAGTGAGAGGCTGAAAGGCTAAGCAATTTTTTAAAACATGCAGCAGACGTGGTCGCCTGGTCACTTTGCAGTTGCATGCCGCACGCGTTCCGAGCTTCCCACTTTTGGCCACAACTGTTGCCCCAATCCGAGCCCGAATATAAGGAAGCCCAAGGAAAATCGCTCCAAATGAAAAATCACAGCGCCGTGCAGCGGTGTCTCATTCCGTGCGCTCTACTTCCGCTTTGCCCCGCTCCTCCACATTCTCTTCCGCTTCCTGGCTTCCTGGCTCCCCGACTTCGGGGTTCCGCTCACCCACTGGCCACTGGCGAGGTCCTAACATTTTTATTGTGTTCTGCTCGGTGTGGCAAAGTCATATTCATTCACATTCATTCATTCATTCACTTCTGACTTGCAACACATTTTTATATCTCCTCTTTTCTGGTGTTGCTCTTTTTTTTGTGCGGAGAGTGTGAATGGATTTGTTTCGTTTTTATTTTGGGTTTTTCAGATACACTTCTCAGGACTTCTTACTTAGATATAAGTAAGATATATTATAACCAAAGTGGAATACTTTAGAAATATTATTATTTTCCCTTTTTTTTAGCTCTATTTATTTAATATTTTTTCGAGATTGTTTCAAGAGAGTGTTTTGCCCAGTCGACTAACCTTTTCAGCCCGGCATTTGGTTTTTATTTATTTTTTTCTTTTCATTTTCATTTCCTATTTTCACATTTTTACTTCTGTCTGTGCTTTGGCTTTTTGATGTGTCCCATTTTGTGTGTTTGGTGTGGTGTGTGCAGTTAAAAGATTTATAAATATGAATTTTATACATTGTGGCATGAAAAATGCAAATTTTAGAAATGGCCAAAGGAAATAGAAATGGTCATGGGCGAAAAGCACAGTTTTTACCATTTCCCTCGAAAGACTGAAGACCCCTTCTCTCGTTTATTTTGTCTCTCATTTTTTGTGTCTTCACAAAGGAGTTTTATAGTTTTTTCCACCACTTTTTTTTGCAGTCACACAGATGCGTTTAATGACCAAGAGTCTGATACAACCAGTATTGTACCGAATGCAACAAATGGCCACAAGGACCACCAAAATGATACTCTTCTGATGGGCAAAAAAAAGGTACAAAAGCTATTACAGAAGATTTGTTAAGGAAGAGTATTTATATTATATCCATGTTAGAAGCCCTAAGATTTTTGGAGTCTTAGTTACATTTTATAAAATTCCCTGAATTATTTCTTTCCAAAAACCAAACCAATTTGCATTCTATGTAACATTTAATAACTTGAACTTTAATTCTAGGGTATGAAAAGGCCGCTTCAACGCCAAGCGAAACAATTTCGTTTCATTACTAGATAATTAATTGCTATTTGTGCATGATTTTTTACAACCCCACTCGTTGAATGAACTTGTCGGCTTTTTTTTTGTTGGGCAATACCATAAATCAGTTTACTTTTATGCAAAATTTTGCCGGAAATTTTATGGGCTAAAATTGGCAGTTTGCTGGCCGGCCGAAGGACATTAATATTTATTAACATGCGGTGCATGATTAATGCATAATAATGAAATTAGTTAAAGCCTCGAGAACTGCCGGAATGCAGCGGCAAAAAATAGGATGTGCAATTTACAATTAAGGGTTTCAAGTTGGATTGCGTAAAGTGTAATTAATATCAAATGCCATCAATTATTCTAAGCCCGGCGCATTTTGTCCTAAAAGTGGGGTGCGATAATTGACAGAGAAATCGCTATTTCCATTTAAATCAATTAAATTATGAATGCAACTAAAATAATTTAATGGTGCACCAGCCCACTAGCCACTTGATGACAGCAATAAAATAAATTTTGTATTACGCAATTGCAGTTAATTATTAATTCAATAAACTTTTGCCCACTCACTTAAAAGTATTTCAAATAATTGTCATCAATGAGAGCTCGTGAGTGTGAGTGTGTTGCTGTTGGTGAGGCAAATTACATAAATTATGCAGTTTATCAACAGCAAGGCAGCAAAGAAATTGTCATTTAAAGAGTGTGTTAAATGTCAAGTGGCTTGCGGAACTACGCATTTTAATTGAAATAGTCAACTGAGGGGCTTTTGAGATTAATATTTAAAATAAAAAAAAACTGATAAATTGCAAAAAAAGTTTGCAGCCTGTATTTGCGGTTTACCTAAACCTGGCTTATTTTAATTAGTAAAACGCTCTCTAATTTCCGGTTTTTTGAATCACTCAACATACTGGCCTCATTAAAATTTATCGAGTGAAAGCTGGAAATTTCCTATGACTGTGACTATAAAAGAGCGCATAAATAAATGGATGTAGTTGCTAAAATCCTTTCTCGTAAACTTTCTCTCGGCTCAATTATGCCTGCCAGCAGACAATTGTGAAGGCGACACAGCTGGCTGGGATTTTATTACAGCGATTTACATAAAACCGTCAAGGAAAACGACCGCAATATAATCGTAAATTTCAGCGACTATTAAATTAGCCAACTAAATCAGTTTATCCTGGGAGACGTCTTATCTTTAGCCAGAAATTAAACACTACTATTAAGTTAATTTCTATAACTAAAGCTTAAAATCTTAATTGATCCGAACCCTCATCTCTTGTACCCCAATAGAAAGTTATTTTTGGTGCTCCTGTCGAAATTGTTATTGAGAAACCTAGAGAATAAATTCGATATGACTTAGGACATCCGTGTAAATATTGGGCATATTGCACCTTTGATTGGTGGTTGCTATGCCGATTTGGACAAATCTCTGAGTGTTTTGGTGAATAACCGATGCTCCCAGGGGACTGCTGAATCGACGTTGCATAGATTTACTTCCCAGTTTCCCGCGCAGTACTGGCTGCTCGATAAGGTAGATTTTAGGTTACTGATAATGCTGGGGCACATTTCAGGTGGCTGACGACGAATTTCCAGTATCCTGTTTCCATTGTCATTGTCATTTTCCGGCTTGCCCCAAACAGGACCTCTTAGTACTTGAGGTTCCACACAATGCAAATGGGGTTGATGTTGTCTATTTGCCAAATAGTATTTGGAGATATGTACATATGCTTGCGCTTTAAGTTTTTGGAATATTTCCTAGTAAAATCGAACTTACCTGTGTACACCGCATTAGATGCCAGCACAAGACCTGCTATATCATTGGAATTTGAATCAATATCGTAGAATCACCCATTCTATTGCAGGATTCCCTAACCTCGTGCTCCACTAAAAGGGGGATTCCTTCGAGGTTTCCCACAAACTCTTCAAGGCGAGCTACTCTGCAAAATGAAAAAATATATACCGACTAGAAGTTTGCTTAATTTTTAGAAAGAAACACTTACAGTTGTTGGTCATTGCGCAATGCGCTGCTGTTAGTATCAGTTTTAAAAAAATTAAAAAAACATTTCAAAATATGTGGCAATATAAGGGATATATGAAAACCTTAGAAGATACAAACTGTTAGGGATCAGAGTTCCCCCGCATACGAATGTCAAATCAGTGGTGTGCAGGAAAGCAATCCAGGTACCTGAAAAACTATTCGCTGTATCCCTTTGGATGAATTCTACACTCTCCATCAAGAAATTCGTTCAATACAGGAAAGGGAAAAATAAATAATAAAATGGTGGAAAATGCTGACATTCCGCATACTTTGACTTTTATAGCGCTACTGACGTTTGTAGACTGGCAGCTCTCTGTTTCTTATAAGCAACAAAGGAACCTTCTCAAGCAAAAAGCAATTCAAGAGTTGAACCCGATACGATCATTCTGAATTTTTAATCACTGCACAATCGATAATTATTATTTGTAGAGGGTTTGTTTTTAATTTTTGGGATTAGAAAATTTTAAAAATTTAAATTAAAAGTAATATGAGATTTTTTTAAAACTTTTTTTTTGATATCCATAGAGATTTGGGAAATTCGGGAAATGTGCTCCCAAGTTTACAGGCCGCCGACGGCAGTCAATTTTCTTGTTTACAATGGAGCGCACATACATACAACCTGCCTCTCCCTCCCCCTCCCACTGCCACCCCCACACACACGCACACAATGACAAATAGCAAACAATTACAAGGGGGCGTGGCGGGGTTGTCTCCGCCCCCTATCTCTGAGCGTCCTGCTGCTGCTGCTGTTGTTGTTGGTTTTTGGCCGCAATAAATACAATTTGCATGACAAAATAGCAAACAACGGCAGCTTTTGCATGTGCATGTGTGCTGCATCCCAGTGTGTGTGTCTGTGTTTGTGTGTGTATGTATGTATTCGTGCGTGGGCGGGCGGTGAGGCGGGGGCGTGGCACGGAAGCGTCTGCAGGTTCACTCAGCCAAACAAAACTACACACAAAAACAATCAACTGCCCGTCCAATGCAACAACAACAGCAACCAAATGTACCGAAGACTTCACTTCAAAGGCCAAAGCTTAAAATACCCTTAAATAATAATAATAAAATCTACCTTTCAAAAAAAATAAAATAATTTCAAACCTATTCTAGGTAGTAATTTAATTATTTTGTATAAGCATAAGAAAAAGTTTTATTGGCCACTCGAAGGTGTTAGTTACAAGTGCTCAAGCGCGAAGTAATCAGGTGAAAAATGGAGGGAAAGTTGGTATTCAAAAAGTAGGCAACAAAAAATTTGCCCTAAAAAACCCACATCACAACCAAGTGGATTTGCTACTGCAAGCTCCAAAAATAAAGAAAATAAATTAATAATAAATTAGTGGGTTATAATTATTAGTTAAAACTCTTAATTTTACATATATTGTAAAATTGCCAGAAGCTTTAAAATAATAATAATTTCCAATTTAAATATTATTTACGTTGGGATAACTTTATTGTTTAATACTTAAATGCAAAACGAAGAAAACTGATGATGAAATATTAATATAAATGCAACAATGGGCATCTTTCTTTATCAGAAAAAACGTTTAATAGACCTACTGAGTTTTTTAATTAAGTTCTTTCCTAGTAAACATAAAAGGACCATTCGCAAGGGTATCACAGAAGCAAACGAGGCGGAGATGGAGGCCCGTAGTTAGGCTTCTGCCGCTTCTGTGAAACAACTTATGAATATTCAATTTTACATAAAAGATTTTTTGTTGTTGCTGTCGTAGGCGTTGTTATTTTGAGTTTTTGTTGCCACTGTGCTGCTGCTGCTGCTGTTCTTTCATACTCTACTCCTGGCTGCAGTCCTCCTTTTTTTTGCACATTTCTCGCTGCTCTTCATGGCTGAAAAAACTCCTGATGCCATGAAATGTGAAAAATATTGGTTAGGCTGACAGTGCGGGGTGTTAGTAACTGGATAGTTTGGGCTGAGGCGATATAAAGCGGGATACTCCTGTAAAGTATAACAATCTAGTGGATAATGCCGAGGAAAATAAAATGTTGGCGATAGATTGGTAAGGATGAATATAATAATAGGAACATTGACTTTGTATAGTCCTCGGATTACTAATTATAAGTATTTTAAATCGTTTTTAAAACATCGGATTTCTTTAATAATACCATCATTAAATTATGAAATATCTATATGTACAATCAAATATTAGAATACTTAAACTTCTAAAAACAATGATACTTTTTTAAATTTATTTTTTCTAAATACTAATTTAGCACTAAGTATTTTATTGTTTCACATTACACAATATTTCTCAAAACAATACATTTTTATAATGCGATTACGAAAGTTCCTTAGTAAATCAATAAAAAAAACATAAAATTTGTATCCTTAACAGGTTGGTAAAGCACATGCAGCTTTTATTGTCGCTATAGAGACGGATTTCATAGGTCCCATAAAGGTCAGCATAAATTAAAAATTTCTATCACAGACCTCTCAGTCCAACTCCAGATCCTTTTCGATGAGGGCGTTGTGCGCCTGAAACTTGGAGACCTTCATCACGGTCAGCGACTTGAGCAGATCATCCATATGGATCTCCAGTTGCTGGCAGTCCTGCAGGCTCTGCTGATCCTTCGACTCGAAGTCCCACTGAAACTCCTCCTCCCCCAAATTTCCCTCGCCCAACTTTTCGCGCATAAACAAGCGCATTCGGTACATGGAGGCATGACGACACAGTTCCCTCAGATCGGAACCCGAAAATCCCGGCGTCAGACGAGCCAACTCCTTTAGGTTAACCGAAGGATTCAGCTGTTCGCTCTGCAGGATCAGCTGCAGGATGGCCTCTCGCTGGGAGTCGTGGGGCACTCCAATATGAAATTGAGCTGGCATGCGACGCAGGATGGCCTTGTCCAGATCCTGCGGTCGATTGGTGGCCCCCAAGACGAGCACACAGATATTGGCGCTGCTCATCAGGCCATCCCACTGCAGCATAAACTGGGTCTTCATCATGGCGGTGGCCTCGTGATCCCCACTGCCGCGCATCCGCAAAAAGGATTCGATTTCGTCGATGAAAATGATGCAGGGCTGCAGTTTTTGGGCCAAAGTAAAGACGGCAGTGGCCAGCTTTTGGCTCTCCCCATACCATTTATCCGTTAGCACGGCCACATCCAGGTTGATGAACCGCATCCCGGCGTCCTTGGCAATGGCCTTGGCTATCAGGGTCTTGCCACAACCCGGAGGACCGTGCAGAAGGACTCCCTTTGGGGCCCGCCAAAGCTGCGATCGCCGGAAGAGTTCGCGATGGCGCACCGGCAGCACCACCGTCTCCCTCAGCTCCTGGATCACCCCATCCAGTCCGGCTATGTCCGACCAACTGACATCGATGTCCTCCGGGGTCACCAGATGCGAGGCGATCATCACTTCGTGCTCGTTGAAGTCGCGAGCTCGGAACTTCTGTGCCGCCGAGGAGTTCAACTTCCGCAACTGCTGCTCCGCCACCTGCTTGGCCTTCTTGCGCACCTTGCTATTCGGATCCAGGGCACCGAGCATCCACTTGGCACTGTAGTAGGTTATCGCCGTCACCGCACACACCCGCACCACCATGGCCAGGATGTGGCCACGCGATCCACCGTCCAACGGCGAGTCCATTTTCCACACTCCAATTTGTATCGGCAATCATATATCGAATGAGAATGTCAACTATAAAATACCCAACTGAATGACTCCTGCGATTAACCAAAAAAAAATTTTACATTTAAGGTGCTTTATAACTTTTTAATGGAATTTTATTTATTTTATATAGTAAAATGATATTTTTTTATATTTTTTTTTTATTTAAGAATTTTATTTACCAAAAAAAGGTTAAATTTTAGGTGCTTTTTAATATTTTGATGGAATTCGAAAAAAATATATTTAATTTATTTCTTATTGATAATTCTATTTTAAGTATTATCTTTGTCACAAAATTAAAATGATATTTTGAATTTTTTTTCTTATTTTAAGGGCGTAAAATGCTATTTTTGACCACAGTGAATGAACACTTCGATTATAAACAATTATGAAATTACTAGAATATGTGATATCTTCGGGTTTTAATTTTATTTCACATATTTTTAATTTTGTTTAATAAAAATCATTTAATTATTTTCAGCACTGTACCAAAATATTGATGTTATATAATGCAATATTTTGAATACTGTAAAGAGAATGTGCCTTATTCTTTTTTTTTATTTCAAAATATTTTAGAATTGTTTAAATATGGTTGTTTATGATATATTAACTGGGGGATGTTAAGATATAATATTCTTATACAACGAAACATTTTTCTATTCGATCTTGAAATACAATTTTCGACCACTGTGGATTGCCCAGCTGCGTTTTAATTTCTGTTTAACTTTTCCTGCCTGCCGTTGTTTCTCCTGCAGGACTTTGACGCTAACCTGTGAGAAGCGCCGGCAAATAAAACTGAAAAGCAGTGAATGGGGGGCGAAGAAGAATGTTTTCTAGTTTAGTATCTTTCAGCGGAAGTCAATGTAACAAAAGATAAACTTGTCCAGCCAGCTGCTGTTCCTTGTTCCTCGAATCTTCTAGCTGCGAGCTATCCTGCTGAATTTGGAGGCAGGAGCAGCAGACGCGAGGACGAAAGGCCAAGAAAGGCGTAAGGCGGCCAGAAGTATTAACTAAACACTGCAGCAATTTATCTGCGAACCCCTTTTTGCCACCCGATTCACCCCACCGCCCATGCGAACGTAGGTCAGTTTTGTGCTTTGTCTTAAAGTTTTTCCGACCCCCTTTATCCCTCTTTTCCCCTTTTACGGAAATCGCTGTGCACTGTGTTGTTTCGAGCTTCCTTCCGCATTACAAAAGAATTACTCAACACAATGTCTGGCTAAAGTTTTTCACTACTGCGAAATCTCCTCCGTTTTTCCTCCAATAGTTTTAATATTCCCAGTTCAGGTGTCTCTCTGGCTGCCCCGAAAATTGGTATTTCTTGTTAGCTTTTTAATACAAGATTTCTTTTCTGAGTGCTGGTGAAAAATGTAGTCTAATTTCTAACTAAATTTATTGTAATTAAAAATAACAAAATTTACATTTTAAATTTTAAAATTTAAATCAATAGAAGTAAAACCATTTAAATTAGTATTTTCTAGCAATACTTCAAAAATGTCCTTCATCTCAAACACTGAGAAGGACTATTAATTGTAGTTAAAAAAAAACAAAATTAAATAGACTGGAATTACCATAATTTATATAGAAATACATTTTAAATCAATAGAAGTAAAGCAATTTAAATTAATATTTTCTAGAAATACTTAAAAAAGGGCCTTCATCTCAAACAATGAGAAGGACTATCTCCTTGGAGTCCTTAAAACTGATCTGCTCTTGACCTTTGGCCACTTAACGGAATTTCCCAGACTTAAGCTCGGGCTTTTCAATGGAAATCACCTGGATCCGTAAGATGGGAGATGAGATGAGGCTGCAAGGAGCATTATGGCATGCCACCTACTCCTCCGTTGGGCGCCATTATGGATGCAATTTCAGAGTGCGCACTTTGTGCTACATCTTTAAGCTCGTTAGCGTGCCGGTGGAACCTTTATGTTGGCACAAACGGCCCAACTTCTTTCACTGTCTATTCGCCTTTCAGTGAGCTACTTTTGAAGAGTTCATAAAAATCACTTCAACTGTGCAATATTTCATGATTCCACTGCCTTTCACTATCCGCTGCGTTTCGTCATCGCTCGTCCTTCGTCCTTTTTCCCTTATTCTTTCTTCTTAGCGAGATTTCAAGTTTGTTCGTTCGTTCTACTGAACACACGAAAAATTTAATTATATTCCTTGTTGTTATAGCTGTGCTTATATTGTTGCAGAAACTGATGCCGCTTTTACTCCAAAAACTTTTGAAGGATTTAGGAAAAATGTGACAGGGAGCCCAGTTGCGAACTATTTTTACTTATTTGTATAAGTTTTTGGTAAAATATGCGTTTTAAAGCTTACTTGAATTTACTTTATAAGAACTTAAGGAACAAAATATAAATACTTGGAGTATTTGAGTTTTATTATTATAGATTTGAATTTTTTCCAGGCTTAATTAATTCTTTTTTATGACGAACTATGTCTCTTTTTTACAAATTCGGTCATGGTTTTCCTGTCTCTTTTTTTGAGCAGTCTGCCCATGATCATCTCGTAAAGGGTGTTCACATGAGGCGACAGATAGACATCCAACCTAACATGATCTTCAATTTCCCGCAGAAGAGCCGCACAAGTATCCAACTGACCCTCGCAGAATTTGGCCAAAATATTCCACATTTTTGGTGAAAGCTGGAAAAAGGGCTGAAACGATTCAGAGTTTATAGCTCTCAGCTGTAAACTATCCCGATCGAAGGTGGCCAGGGCACACAATCCAGCATAAAAGGTGACATCTTCGGGTGCTACGATCCTATCGTAATCATATCGTCCATAGGGAGTGTTTAGAAAGTTCTGGGCCGCAGATTTATAGAGTTTCAAGCCCATGTTGGCCAAACCAGCGGCGCAGCTCAGACGAGCTGGGACTTCTTCAGCCAGATTCTCGAACCCGAAGGCATACTGCTTGGCCTCATCGATGTAGGTCAAGACATGCCACCAGTTCTCCATGTAAATGGAAACCCTTATCAGGTTGCGGAACATGTTGATCACATTCTCGCTACTGGTACAGTAGGACCTCACTCGAGCGTAAAACTTGACCGCCATCTGCAGATTGCCGCTCTTCTCGTAGTGATCGCCGATCTCCTCGAGGATCCTACGCACATAGGCGCCTCCCGAATTGGATTTCTTGAAGTTCAGCTCGGCATCCAGTTCCTGGAGCATTAGAGTGGCCTCCATAGTGTTGTCCTCCACCCAGTAGGAATCGTAGGGCACCGCCATTCTGCCCCTGCCACTCGAGGTACTGGCCTCGTTGGATTCCCCTTCATTCTGCTTCAGCGACTTCCTGCTCACCTCAACGCACAGCGTTTTGTACAGCTCATCGTACAACTTGACATTGTAGGTGGTCTTCACGTGATTGATGGCCAGTTCGAGGGCCGGAACACTTAGTTGGGGGCACACCTGGGCTATGAACTTTAGGCGGATGAGTCGAGGAATATCCGTATACCGATCGGCGTAGCTGGGCAGGTGCAACATGCCCGCCTCCTTCACCACCACCTCTTCTTTATCCATGGGTGTAGATTTAAGATCACTTAAGATCATATCAGGAGGGTCTGGCATACCCGAATTTGTTCCTGACTCTGGGGAATTTTAGCTGGCAGTACCTAAAGGTTTGTGATTTTTGAAGAAGAGTGTTCTGAGATGGGATACGTTTGTATTTGTGTAATTACATTTTGTGTGGCATTCCGAAAGAATTCAAAATTATTATTTTAATGCTCCTAAATTGGATAAAATTAAATGATTTGAAATTAACAGAAGATGGATAAATGTCCACACTATTCTAAGATTTTAAGAATATTTAAATATTATTTAAAAAATATTATTAGTAAAAAGTCTTCCTAAAATTCCAGTTTAAAGGAAAATGTTTTGATAATTTCGATTTCAGTTAATAATCGTTCTAAAAGTAGAAGCATAAATTTAAAGAATAATTTTCGTAGGTAATTCCTCAATTAAATATTCCTAAAAATGCTGGAAAATATTCTTTGGCATTTTCTTTATTTTTTAAAGGCATTGGCAGACGAATATTTTGTAGGGGGTTGGCAAAACATTTGGCCAGCCAAGGAAGCCGCTTAGGAGCCAAATCAATTCAAAGCTTTTGCACGATTTTCCTCCTGTTCGGTTTCGGCCATTTTGCATTTGCGTGCGGAAGCGAAAGACCAACGACCAGGCTAATAAATTCAGCCAAAAGCGACGCATCAATAAACCGTTAACTAGCGGTAACAATTTCTTATATATATATGTACGATTCGATTCGATTCGAATCCCTCCCCTTCGCTTACTTACTGATTTATGGGTCTCTGATGTCTGCGATTTCTCAAGTTCTGGTAATTTGATTTTTGCATATTCCCCCCACTTCTCGCAGCCAAAAACCCCCGGTTTTTGATCCCTTTCAATGCCTTTTGCCAATTTGATTTGTATCTGTGTAATGGAATTTGGTTATTTCCCGGGAATTGTAGCCATTTCGGACAATCTGCAGCTACAGATTCGCGTTCCGGCTGTTGCATATTGCATTTTTCGGGAGAATGTCAGGCCATCCGGCTGCCAAAAAGGATGTCAAACATTCAGAATTTGCACCTACAAGTTGGGTATTAATAATTCTTAGCAATGGGAACTTATTTTGGGATTTAAGAGGAATTTTATTATGATTATTTAGGTAAAACCAGAAAAGAAAAGTCTTAAATCAGTTTTTATCTAAACTAATATAAAAGGACCTATTAAAAAATGGTCAGTAGCAAATTCCTCCCAGAACGGATTGACATAAAAATCTAGAAAAATATAATACATCTTAAACAAAGTAACGAAAACAAGCATACCTTTACTAATACTCGTTTATATTTTATTCAATAAATATTTATATTTTTTTAAGTACGAGTACGACGAAATACATTTCTTTAGAATGGAATTACCAAAGTGCTGCAAAAAAGCGAACTGCTTCTCGGTTATTTATGGATGCGGTAGGCTTTTGTAACACAACAATTTGGTTAGTCGTAATTTGGTAAAATCAGAGACAACCAATGAAGGAATCTTCTTCGTCTTCTTCTATTAGGAATTGATAATTAAAAGGCTCCGAGATTAGCTATTTCGGCGGCGATAGTGCCGCCACATTTCGCAGATGGCCGGCTTGAGCAGGCAGTTGCACTCGATGGGCTTGGGATCCGGGAAGGGATCTCGCTTGCACTCGGAGAAACTGGGGTACTTGGTCCGGCGTCTGCTGCCACATCGCCTGAAAGGTCGGCGGCATTTGGGCGGATTGCGGGCGGCCACACAGCAGTTGGGCATCTTGAAGCGCGGGCATTTCCCCGGTTTCTTCAGACTGCAGGGTTTGGTTAGCTTCAAGTCCAGTTTCCCCAGGACACAGAGATCTTCGGGGCAGTTTTTCTTGCCCGATTTTCGCTTTCTTCGCGGCATGGGAGGCGCAATGGGCACACAATGGGCCTTCCTTTTCCTCCTCTTAACCACACACTCGAACCAGGTGCGTGGATACCTCCTCTTGGCCATATCCTGCGGCTTGTAGTGCGTGATATCCATGGGCAGCATTTCGGTGGCACAGGGATCGGCCAAACACTGTTTCCTGGCATCGATAAACGACTGGACATTGAACTCGGGATCCGAGCGGCATTTGTACTCGGTGCGGCGCATCGACTGCCAGCAGGCATCGTAAACCTTGGACCGATCCTTCTTCTCCATGGGCTTCAGGCCCTTTTTTGGCTTCGAAAGTATCGGATAGTCCGCGAGTGAGCCATCCAAATTGCCCTCCGAGTGAAGCTGGCGACAGGTGACGACCGACGATGATTGCAGCAAACCGGAAACTTGCTTTTGCAGCACATGCGAAATTAGCGATTTACTCTTGGCCAGCATGGTGATTTGGTTTATACCGCAGCGAGTCTTTCGATTAGAAATAGATAATTTTGTGATCAAAACTGGTAAAAACGCCGACACTTTGTCATCGAATTTCGCTAGAAATACTACTACTGACCGCACCGCATTTTTTCGTTTTAGTTGTGCTCCCTTCGGAACTGTTGGCAAGACTGAAAGAAAGGCAGTCGTTCGGGGGGAAACTCACTGACACCTGGACTGAAACAAATCTCATGGGTGTGTCGAACCTATGTACCTCCTACCCTGAGTGGCAAGCTCTCGCTGGTTGAGCACAAATATAACACATCCGCTGATATTTTTCCATATATTATTATAACCAATATTCACATTGCGGTTTGTATTTAACTCTAGAAATAATTGGTATTTTAGGTCCACATTATTGTTTTTACAAATTAGATTGCAATTTTTTCAAAGGTCCTTGTACTCTCTTAAGTTTTTTTTAGATATTGGTGAACAAAACTATTAAAGTTGGCTTTGATTTTTCATAGATCTTGCATTGGAATTTAAAACGAAATATTTTTTTTTCTACGTAACTTCATCTCTATCTTCTAAAATGATGTTAAATAATTAAATCGCCTTATATTTCTAATTTGATAAATAAGCAAAGCATATTTTGTTCAAATTTGTATTATAATATTCTTTAACTTTTTGGAACGATTAAATTATTTAAAGATTTATTTTTCTTACCACAAAATATAATTGATCGCCTTTGCAAGAATATTTGTTTTAATTTCTTGGTCATAATTAAATTAACATAACTATTTAAAACCAGAAAATAATACATTTGAACTCTTTTAATCACTTCGATTGTTTTCTAAAAAAGTTGTTTAAAATTAAATGTAGGTACTTTTTAACAATTTGTCACAATTTTCTTTATTATATGTAAACTTATTTCGGCATTTAATTATAGTTTTTACCTTTCTTTATAATTATTTATGTGTGAGTTTCAGGATTGTTTGGCCCTTAAGCAAAAATAAACGCTAGCTTTACAAAATGTGCTCTATGTTTCAAACTGGAAAAAAGTGGAAAATGAAAAGCATACAGTGGACCAAGGGCCAACATGCCACGCCCCGTTAATTTGCACTGGCCCGTCGAACACTCGCCCACTTGACCGCTAATCGAGCGCCGAGGCTTTGCGCCTAGATTGCAATTAAAATCGATTTTCTACTTTGATCGGCGCTCTTTGATTGCCAAAGCTGCCCCTCCCGCAAATCCGCAGTGTTACGCCCATCCATCCGCCTGCGTTTGACGTCTATTGTGTCGATTTGTGTCTGTCAACGTCTGGGGCTCCGACATCCGCCCCTCGATGTCAGCCCTTTGAACAAATTTTAATGAAATTAGAAATTTGTACGCACCGACGAAAAACTGAAAGCGATGCCAACGCGTCGTCCTCGTACTCGTCCTCTCGATTACTTGCCAATTGTGAGGCATTTTTGACTTTGATTGCCGAACCCTGGGAAGCAGCGAAAAACCCATCTTTCCATCTTTCAGCCATCAATCTGGTCGACTTGGATGCTTGGACACAAACCCAGTACTCGCGTTTGCAACTTTCAATCAAAAGTCATTTTTCAACGAGCAGTTCGCGATGCCAAAGGTTCGTGGCCAAAATCTATAAATTTACAAAGCCTACAAAAAGTCTATTTACCTTATTGTACCAAAATTTTGTATAACATATGTACCAAAAATATTATAAATGTTAAATAAAAACCATAAAATAATATATCGTCCTTCCCAAAATATTTTGATTTTAATTATTACTACTTTACTATTACAATATATTCACCAAAATAGTTATAAATATATTATTCAAAATATAATTGATTTTTTAAAATATTTTAATCATTTTTGCTTATAATAAATTTGTCTCAATAATTACAGACAATTTTCCTTTGCTTAAAAAGTGCATGGAATTTTTGTTAAACGCTTGCCGTTGTGTGAAAATTTAATTATATTTCAATTTATTTCTTTTTCCTTTCTGTCCCCCACCGCAGGAAATTAACACAAACAAAAGATGACTCGGAGACCGAGACAAGAGTAGAAGAAAGCTACCACTTTTTGCACACCAATTTACTGTCTTTGACGCGGTCCAAGAAGCTAGACAGTGGCTGCCACGCCCCCAGAATCAGCTTCGAAGGCGTTTACCACAACACAGAAAGTGTGGAGGGTGAGAAAGAACAAGAGTTTCTGGTTGTGCTAATTAAGTTTGGTTTTGCCTTTAATAACAAAGCTTTATAACGCTGGAGGAGTAAAAAAAATATTTAATTTTATGAAACATTTTCAGCTTCAAATTAAACTATCTTATTAAAAAGAAAAAAATACCACAACACTTTCAAATTAAATGTGGAAATGCAAATTATTCCAAGCAATGTCAAATCGAACACAGTTGATGAACTTTTCTAATTTTCCAATGAAATGTGTCATGATTTTTAAACAAAAAAAGAAAACGTAGACTTGTTGGTCCAATCAAGGCAATTAAGTAAAAACAAAAGCCGAATTCAGATAGATGTTGAACGGACAACTCAAAAAATGGCCAGCAACAAGCCAATCATGTCTAAATAATTGTTTATTTTCAACAAAATTTATTGTTCACTGCACCTGCGGCATGCCCCAAAAAGTGAGGCAAGGGGGGCAGACATATTTTCCAGCCTTGTATAGATTTTCATGTGCTCCCCGAAAACATGGAAACTGAATGCCCTCATGAGTGTGCAAATTTTGTATATAATTTGTACAACAAACAAATGAGTGCGAGAGTGGGACAGTGCGCTTTAGGCTTTGTGCTGTGTTGACCATTCAGCTTGGGTAAATAAAACATGTAAGCTGTTTGTCAAATATTTGCCATCGAGGCTTTAATGCCACTGCATGCGCGATTTCGGACACTTAAAGGCTGCTTTTCTACATTGAAAGGAGCAACAATAGAACTGGGATATTTTCTTATATTAAGTAAAAGCTAATCAATATTTAGTTATAATTGAATGGAATTTTTAAAAGTTTTTTCTTTATATTAAATCTAATTTAACTAAAAAAAAACATTAATTATATATAAACAGTTTTTGCTAATTTACAAATTTTAATAACTTCTAATGTAATATAAAAATATTTTTAATATATTTAATTGTTATTTTAGAATTTTATAAATATTAATAGATTTTAATATTTATAAAATATACTACAAATATTTTTATATTACATTAAAAATACTTTTATTATTTATTTTACATTTTATTAAACATCCGTTGGATGTTTGGGCAATATATTTAAAAGAAAACAAAAGTTCAAGGATCTTTTTCAAAGTATCTTTAACAAGGATCTGTTACTTTTCTTCATGTTTCCTTTAAAAAAGTATTTTCAATTATTTCTATTTCGTATAAAATCTTGATAAATCATGAATAACATTTAGTTTTTTGACAAAAAATAATATTAACGTGATAAAGCACTGAATTTATGAATAGTTTTTGCCCTGTACACCTGACATACCGAGAAGGCAGCCCGAGTGGGTGGCCAAGTGGGAGGCGAGGACGATGAGCGGCAAAGTTCAAATTCAATTACCTTTCAAATATTTGCATTTTGCGACACAAACTTTCATCATAATGCTGCACAATGGCTGCCACTCGAATGCCACTTGAAAGCGGCCAGTGGGTGGTGGAGGGTGATCGTGGGTGGCACAGGGCTTGTGGTGCAGGAACGATAGAGAACAGACCGGCAGGAAGCAGCACTCAAAACAGTTGCCGCTAATGTCGTTCTTCTTCTTTTGGCCCAACGACAACGACCCAACGTCGTCGAGTTCGGAAACGACAATGACGTTAACTTTCGCCGCCTACTGTGTATCCCGCCCCTCCCCCTCGTCACCGCCCACTTTCGAAACAATTACAAAACAAAGGCCAGGGACTCTAGAAGCCCTGCAGCACAGCACGGTGGCCGTTGAATGTCGAGCGCACAAAAAATACCTAAATAAGCCAATTTCAAAACAGAAATTGCAACAGCAACTCTGGAGACCTCCTCCCAAAAAGCTGCATGCGGTTTGGAATTCTGCTAGAAGAGGGGAATCATATATCCACATCCCTCAAGGGACGATGTTTCATTTATTTAAGCAATTAATATATGAAAAATGATTAAGTTAAATTTAAAATAAAATTTTTATATACAGTTTTACACTAAAAGAGTTCTATAAAAAAAATGTATTTTAAAGCATGCTCTTTTTCTAATTATTCCAAAATTGAGTCACTCATTAAATATATTAAAAGTTATTTCCATCATTTTTTTTAAGTTTGGAAAAACTATCTTTTAATTTTTAATTACCATCTATGAAAAATTTAGAAAATTTAGAGCGGAATATTATTTTGACAGTGAAAAAGTTCTTTAAAAGAATTTTAAAGCCTGCTCTTTTTCTAATTATTCAATATAGGGTCACTCATAAAATATATTAAAATTATTTCCACATTTTTTTTTAGTTTAGGAAAACTATCTTTTATTTTTATTAAGGAAAAATCCGATAAAATTACAAAATCAATGAAAAATGTAGAAAATTTTGGGCGGAATATTATTTTGATAATGAAAAGAAAAAAAAGTTTGTTTAACTTTTTTTTAGCGGTATATTTTTTTCACAGGAATCTTAAAATATAATTTCCACCCGTTTTAAATTGAAATTTTCTCGCCCTAAATCAATCATTATTTTTCGTAGAGATCCTTCTAGAAAAACTCAAATTTTGTAAATTTTAATAGATTGAAGCTTTGCCCAGAATTGGCAATTTGTCATTTGCAAAGCAGACATCGAATGCATTATGCATCGGGGTAGTCCGCTTCCTAGTCGCTCGCTGACTTCACACGCTAACCCTATTTGCATGATGAATTCTTTGCCACGCACCAATTGAGGAACCCAGGTGACTGGCGATGGGTCCTCATAGAGCATAGGTAATGCCCCCAGACTTCCTGCCACTGAATTTCCGCGTGTGTGTGTGCGGCAAAGTGAAACTCCCATCTGCATACATATAATATGTATGGCTGCATGTACTTATACTTACATTCATCGTATGAATGCCCTCTGGCACGATATAAAATGCATAGAATTTTCCCTTTAGTCGATGCGTTTTGAGTAAAATCTATATTATGCATGGCGCTGTCCCAAGAAAACCAACTACAGTATGGCAACAAACAGAAAGTGGCAGCATAACAAGAAATTTAATTTCGTAAGGATTCCAGATTGTGAAAGTAGTTCTTCTATGAGGCCGAAAAAATCAAATAATATTAAGGTTTTAAAATTACGATAAAAAATATTTCCAATCTTAAATAGACATCAAATGTACACACAAAAAAAAACTTGGTAAAATCAACTGTAATAATTGTTAAACGCCTGCAAAATTGTCAATTCTACTAAGTAAATAGTTATTCCACAACATCAAAATACACACAATTAGCAAAGACACACACCCAAAGCAAAAACAAAATACACGTAACTATTTTAATAGTTATGTAACTATCTTTTTTGATCAACTTTACCAAGCAAGTTTTTTTGTGTGTATGATTATAAAATACAATTTTTGTTTGCTGCATTTTGATTCTCATTTATATACCAAATTTAATTTAATTATTAGAAGATTAAAAAGTATTTATCATCAGTGATGATTCATCACTTACCTACCTACTTACCTTGATAAACGTTCTGTATATTTCACCAGTGCTCTTAATTATTCTTTTTACATTTTGTTGGTTCTTTTGAGAATAGATTAAAAGATATGTCTATGAATATTTGAAAATTTATGAGTCATGCGAGGAGACAAAGGAAAGGCTTAAAGAACAAAAAGAACAAGTTAATGGGGATGGGGAATTTGGGTTGTATGGTATATGGTATATGGGTACTGTACTGTCCTGATCTGAGGCGGCTAAAAGTGCAGCTGCTGTCGCTGCAGGAGTCGGCAAAGGACAATGGGAGCTGTCATCTACAATGAAGATGAGCAGCAGACTGGCTTGAATGAGCTCGGCCTGGTATGGTATGGAAAATGTATATATGAAAATGAGTGGGGAGGTGGGTGGATTGTCTGGCCGCCTCGTGATATGTGCAGCCTGCATGGGCCAGTCGGGCAAACAATAAGGGCTAACATTTATACAAGCCGCCCACATACGCACATACCGTATATACACAGAAAAAAATTCGATATGCAATATGATCAATTCTACATTATATCATATCAATAATAAGACGATATGTTTTATGCAGAGCTCCCCAAAAGTGTCCCCATTTTACAGGCTGTCAGAAAATATCTGTTACCTTAGGACACTATGGAAAACTTTAAAAACTTAAAACTTTTATGTCAACTTTATGATTGAAACATATCAACTTGATATTTTATCATATCATATAAAGTACCAAATTTAGAATTTTTGAAACAAATATTGTAAAAAAAGATAAACATAATCTTTATTCATATCAAAATGATCTTCAAAAATATAAAATTGACCAGCACATATCGATCTGATCTTTTGTCAATTTTTTTCCCGGTGTAGTATAACATAGGGTCACACATACAATCCAATCCCTTGGCCAAGTTTGTTTCTGCTGCTCTCGTCATCGTTGCAGTTTCCTTATCCCCAGCACATTGTCTTTATGCCGGTTTAATCTGTGTCAAAAGGCGTGAGTTATTACAAGCCGGCCACGCCCACTTAGCTGTAGACTGTAGACAGTTGGAAAATGGGGCTGAGATCCAGGGCCAAGTCAAAGGTTTATCTCTTGTCAACGGCTTTTGTGTCCACGGCCTAATCAACTCACTTTGATCGGCTCTTCGTTGGAGGCGAAAATTACCAGACTCACAAGTCAATTATGCAGGGGTTATTCAATAACGGGCAATTGCTCAAGGTTGTCAACCAAAAATGTCATTCCATTAATTGGGGTAATTTAAATTTAGGTTCGATGGGCCATTACCATGCCGACCACTTAGAGAAAGCCTATCCAGAAGGAAATTAAAATATGATTGTATGAGCATAAAAGTAACATTAACTCCAATTAAAGTAAAAAAGCTTCTGGCAAACATTTGCAGTTCGAATTGCTGGGAATTCCCGTCCACCCCCGAACTCCAACGCTCTCTTACTTTAATGCTAATGAACTTATTCCGCATTTTGAATTCAAATGCAGAGCCTTTTCGCTTCACTTGCCCCTCCCACACACACACCTTCCCATTGCAAATTGGCTTATTGCAATCAGGGGTCATTAAACAATCGAATCTGCTGCAATGGTTGGTAGCACAGCGAGTTTGAGGAGTGTCGTTGTGGAACCAGGTCTTTAATAAATTAAGTTCTTAAACATACATTTTGGTAAACTAATTTTTAAAAATTATAATAAATACATTCATCAATTTTTTTATATTCCAAAATAGCTAGGCATTTTTGAGTTCATTAAACTGTAACTTTTACATTCTGCAGACTACGGTTTTTAAAACTAGTGGCCACTACCGATGTTTTTGGCTATCGATGGTGGCCACTATCGATACTATCGGGAAATAAGAAAAATAAAAAACAATTTACAAAAATAAATAAAAATTTAATTAATTAAGGGAATCAAAATTCAATGTTGAGCACAAACAATTAAAATACCATCGTGTTCTAAAATATATACTTTAAAATACTTATTTTTAAATATACCAAAAATTACATTTAAAATTAAATAAGTTTTTTGAGCGGTAGTATCCATCGATGTTTTTAAAACCAACGATAGTATCGCTAACGCTATCGATTTTTTTACCAACTTTACTTTAAACTCCATCTATTTTTTGTGTTTTTCGTTTATCCCATGACTTCTGCAGAACCTCAGGATCCAGCACATACAATTGCACCAACTGGGCTCTTCAAGCTGGAACCTTGCTGGATTTTTATTATCTCAACAATATATAAAGCTATTTTAGTTGATATTCGTTAAGTGGGCGTTGGAACCGCCCCCAGTAAAGGCATGGATATGTGTGGAGGAATGTGGAGCGACGTGGGGAAAACGGAGGATAGAAAAATATGGCAAGCTAACTAAAGAGCAAAATAACCATGAAGTTGTATGTTTTGCAGTTCACTGCATTCTGCTTATTGTAGCTGGCTTGGCTGCCCCTCCTCCTCAGCTTAACCCTCTATTTTTTGTGAAGTGCATTGCCAGATAACCAAATGGATGGGATGGCAGCAGCTGAACCCAGTTAGGAGTGCTCCTATTCTGATCTTCTTACCAACCACCTTTCCCCCTCGCTCGACCAATTTCCTATTTAGTTTTATTTTCTTTTTAGAGAATGTTCTCTGCTTTATGGCCAGGACAGGCTAGACTCCAGTATTAGTTGGTTCTGGGAGATGAGATTGTTTTGTTTCCGGTGAAAATCGACTTATGTAGAAGCTGCCTGGGCTCCGACACTCCAACTGGACATTGTTTGAACTGGGGCATTAGCCCCTTCCGGATCCCGTCTACTCTCTCTGCATTAATACTTAATCAGTTGTAAAACAGTGTCCATTGTTGAGTGGCTAAATAAAACCCAGTACAAGGAAGTTTTTTAATGTATTTTTATTTAATTTTAGGGTGTACGAAAAGAGCAGGATTTTGTAAAATGAATCATTTTTGAAACAAGGTGATGAAAAGAAGAATCCTAATGAAACTCATTTTATACTTTGATCCGCATTTCTTTGGTATTTAAGTTTACCAATTATTTTGTTTTTTATTTTATTTTTATAACTCTCTCAGCTGCATCCACCGTGCAATGGAATTTAATGACACTTAACATCTGCCATGCAGCCAACAAAACTAATGCAATAAGAAAGGGGAACAGTTTTCCATATACATATATCAGTGCTGCCAAAATACAGATAAAATTTCATACGAAGTTAGAGGAGACAGAAAAAAGTATCACTCAGAAAACTTAATACAGGGAGTAACATAAGTCGTAAAAAAATATAACAGCTTTCTAAAAAAATGTATTTACTTAAATAAACTTTTTTTCTCATAATGTTAAAAAAATATAAATTAGTTTATTGAGAAAAAAAGGTTTTTTTAAAATAATTATTTATTAAAATTTGTTTATTAATAAATAGTTACCATTACCAATTACCAACTTAAAAATATAATTTAATTTAGGTATTACAAGCAACTCTTATTTTCTATCCATCCATAAATTGCCATCACTGGCGTATTTTCTAAAAACTAAAAAAAATAAGTTGAGTTGAAAAATGTTCCCAAGTTAAATGAAGCGCATCAAACGTCAGTCGATAAATTTAAAAGCCAAAGCTATTGACTTGCAGAAATAAAAGCAAATAATGCTCCTGGCCAGGCAGAGTTGGCCCAAATGGATCGAAGGATGTCGGAAGGCAGGATGGCAGGATGGCTGGATGGCTGGATGGCTGGATGGCGGAGGCCAATCGCCAACCCAGACCCAGACCCAGGGTTCCAATCAAATACAGGAGAGTGGAAAAAGCGATTCCATGTGCATGCTGGTGACATTCTGCTGACAGCAGCAGCAGCCACCGGAAGTCCAAGTGTTGACAGCGTTCCCTGCGGACCGTCGAAAGGAACTGCACACGAAAAAGCGACGGAGAAGGATATGCGGAGGGAGGGCCGAGTGAAGGACAAAGGAGGACATGGTGATTGGCTACTTAACTCCTTTGCCAACTCCTCACTCAAATGGTGGGCGTGGCGGCAGCAGCGTATGTGATCCGACTTCCTCTGCCCAACCCAAAATTCTCCTCCGGCAGCAGTGGACAAAGTTTGTCTTTTGCATGCTGTCGAAACTTTTATAGAAATTCAATTTCTCCTCTATATCGGTTTTATTTTATTTTATTCTCTTCTCGTCGCAACTGCATGTGTCGCTGGGCTCTATTGAAACAATAAATTTTTGAACTTGAGAAGGGTATATGTCGAACGCAATCGAGAGCTTTGACCCCTTAGCTCAATAAAATGAATAAAATGAATAAATGTGTTCGAGCATAGGGCAAAAAGTGTTGAACAAAGTCGGAACTTTTACAATAGGTATTGCAGCTTGGAGTTTCGCAAATTATTCAGTCCAAGAAATAATAATAAAACTCCGCAAAGTTTATAATTGGAAAATATTAAGTCAATCTAGTTTACATAACATATGAACCTTATAATTGAAGTTACATATCCATGACCATAAGAGGGTTTATAGATCTGCAAATTGCCTTCAAGGTTCATTACGCATACGCACTGTTGCCTTCGTTAAAAAAACATTTTTTCTTACATACATTTGTTTTTTTGCTCTACCTTTTTTAGACTCATTATTCCACAAAAAATTCATAATTTGACTACGTTCTAAATGGCAGAAAGATTTCTTTCGACAACATTTAAACTGTAACACATGTCGTATGAGTAACTTTTAAGGAGACTAGATGGCCATTTCTGTACGACTAAATCTTAAAATACAATTTTATATTGTAAATTAATCATTAATATTTCTACGAGATTTTGTAAAAATATAATTTTGTGGTATAAAAATTTAATTTAAATTTCCAGCATATGATATTTTTACAAGAGCACAAAACAATTTATATTGGAAAATTCTCATAGGTCAGCGTTGTTTCCCTAGCACAAATTATACCCTTTTACTGCATGTTTTCCGTTTCCGAAAGTGCTGACACAATTAGTCAAATAGGGTTTCCTTTGCTGAATCTTGTGCTTTTCGCAAACAAATTGCATATAAATTGCGCTCATTTATTTGCGGTTTGGGGACTGATGTGGCAAAAAATAGGGAATCTACATAAAAATATTTCGTGGGAACATAAATTTCAAATTTTGCAATTTTCCCCTACTCTGCGGGCTGTCAGCAAATGAACAGCAGCAAAATCAACAACAAGAATACAAGTAAAAGCAACTACAAGTTTTACCTTGTCAAATGACTTGCCACGACGGCAGGTTCCCCGTTTTTCAGATGGTATTTTTGATGAGCTGTATACTTGTATTCTTGGGTTGTTGTGCCACTCGGAATGTCTAGCAAAGTCCTGTTCTCCAGGACTTTATTAAAATTATATATTTGCATGCTCGTTGCAATTTCAGCGGAGGCACGAAGGCAAAAGAAATGGCAGTTGCATATGAATTTATGAATATGAAAAGCCATTTCAGTTAACTTTCAAATAAGTTTGTTGTTGACTTGGCTATTTTACTAACTTACAGTTTTTAATAACGAGGTATCCAGCTAACTTATAAATAATTGGAAAATATTGTAGAAGATATACAAATTATTAATAATTCTCCCTCTCAAAATCAAAATAATATGCCTATTTATTCAGTGAATGGAAATCAGCTTTCAACTTGTTTACCAGGAAGTGATCCCGAAAATTCCGCCATGCAAATGAGTTGAGTTGTGCAAAAATGCCTGCCCCTTGAGGTTTTGTGCGCACCTTCAAGTGGCACAGACGTCTGCACAAATAAGCCGAGCATAAAATGCCTGCACAGGTAGGAGATATGAGATAGGATATCCTGGATAGGGGGAATTCGTAGAGTCATGTTAACCATGTTAGCCAGCTGCAAGTGTTCGAGTCCGTGGGTTAAATTAAATTGAAAGGCAAATGCTCGGGAGGCAGGAAATGTGAGCATAATATTTTCGCCTTGTTAGTTTGTCAACGCTTCGCTGGAGCTGAATGATGACGACGACTGGGATGGGGATGGGGATGGGATGATGTTGTTCAAGGAGTCGAACGGAATGGGGCGATGGGCGAAAAATGTTTCACATTTAATGACATTTAACGGCCGACAACGACGGCCACATAATTAAAATGCTAAATAACACTAGACTACAGAATAATATAAAAAAAATATAACAGAATAAAATAACGATTAGATTTAATATTATTTATATTTAATATTAATTTTATGGTAACTTTTCTGGTATTTCTTAGTATTTTAGATTTTTATAACCAGTCTAAATTCCAGTACAGAACTTAAAATATAAATAACATCATAAAAAATAAAATAAATAACATAAAGGAACGATTACATTTAATGTTTGTATACTAAAGATATATATTAACTATTTGGTCACTCTCCTGGTATTTCTTAGTATTTTAGATTTTTTTTATAACCAGACTAAATTCTCTCAATACAAATCTCTGTCTTTAAAAAATGTAATACCATTATCAATAATATTTCATATTTTCCGTTTTATTTTGTTAGGTAGTGTAATTATGGAGGAAAAAATATCGCCATGGAAAAAATGAAATAAAATAAAATGCGAGCAATTTCCGTTCCAATTTCAGTTTGGCATTGGACTACAGGAAAAGTTAAAGAAAATCCAAACCAAAACCCCGAGCAACCAAACCAACTGCCAGAATCACGCTTAAGCTAACGATTTATGTGAGATTCTTTAAGCGAAATCCAAGTCAATTAGTTTCCTAATTCGATTTACGAAAAGGAATTTATCGATTTTATCTGCAGACGTGCAGAAAGTAGTTAAGACCAGTTTTCTCCCTCCGAACCTACTTTCTCCGCCTGTGTTTGTGTGTGTGGCTGTGCATTAGTGTTGATAATGATGCCGGGCATTTGTGTGTCCGTGTGTGTGTGTTTTATGCTTTCTCTGTGGGAGCGTAAGCAATAAACCAGCCGCATTGTTCATACGCCACGTGGGGCAATGCAAAAAAAAAAAACAAAATGGAAAACCAACAAAAAAATCTAGAAAAAGCTGCTTAATTAAATTAGATTTGCAATTGTTTTGGAAGACTATTTTTAGTGCCATATATGAACAAGAGAATATTTAAAGTGTTTGTTAAGACTTAATCAAATTTATAAAACCAAATCCTTAAAGTAAGAAAATGTTCCTTTTAATCAGAGAATAAATAAATAAGAAAATGTTCGTTAAATACATTAGATTTTTAATTGTTATGTTTATCTTTTTATATTCGCTTTAAATAATTTTAAAAAAATAATTAAATATTAAAAAATTTTATTGTCTTTATTTAGAAAACTACCTATATATGTTCAGAACTAGCTTATAAGTCTGTACAATTTAGCTATATTTATCTAAAAATAATATGTAGGGTTTTTAGTGTATGGATTTTTTATACCTCCCAACATTTTATTTATCCTTTACTTACAGCATCGCTTTAATTCCATTCCAAGGAAACGGAACTCAGAGACCACGAAACAAATCAAAAATATATAAATCATTTAAAATTAAAAACTTAAGTTAATTCCGCATTTGTTTACATTCCAGCCAGCACTCTCCTTCGGCATCCTTTTAACCCGCGGCGCGATCGCAAATTTCTTGGCCTTCCGCGGCAGGAAGCGCGGCATCCTTGTAGTTGGCTCACGACGAAGTGGTAAAAGTGTTCCGCAGTCTTAAAGAATTTTTAATTGCTTTAAAAACAAGTTGAATGCTGTTTTATTTATTTTGGTGGAGAAGGCGAAGGGCGAACGGCGATGGGCGATGGGCGAACGGAAGGCCTCGGGGCAAGACGAAGATGCCATAGACAAATTCCATTAAACTTTTGGCTCCTAAACTGTGTCAAAGTTTTGGGGGCGTCGGGGAGTAGGCTTCCTTGGTCCGCTGGCTCAGGATAATTCACTGGAGGACGGCGACTCGGAAGCTCTCTCTGGGTAAAAGTTTTAGCGCAAAGTAAACTCAACTCTGAATGAAATGAAAATGCCACAGAGGCAGTCCAATAGGGTATAAAAAGCGGGGAGATGCTGCTGCTGCTGCTGCTGTTCTTGGTGAGCAATCAATTTCTGTTGACGTTGACAACAAGGCAAAAGTCCGGCTAAAGTTAAGGCAAAAAAGGGAGGGGATTCGGGGCAGATGAGATGAGACGCGACCGAGGCAACAAATCAAAGTCGATGCCGATGCCGATGCCTCTTAAGACGCCTGTCGAATTGTTCTGGACGTCCCCTTCCCCGCTTTCCCTGCTTTTCCCGCTTTCCCTGCTGCAATATCTCAATCTTAAGTCTGCTGCGGTTGAAGTGTATTTAAAAGTTTGATTAGTTTTTAATGTTTGTAGGGCAAGTTTTTCCTCATCATCGTTTTTTTTTTTTTGTAATTTCTATAAAGTTGATTCGATTTGAGGCTGTTACTCTATCTATCCAACCATAAACGTCCTAATCACAAGCATATTGCATAAAATAGCAATTTCATAAATGGAAACATTTGTCTAGACACATTGTTTGCTGCCCATTTAAAATTGTATGAATAAAATTATGCAAATTGTTGGCGTTTTAAAATACTACCCAATTTATTGTGCAGCTTTTGTATTGTTCAAATTTGTGTTATTCAAATACAAAGCATAACAATTCAATATGCGAAAGTTTATAATTTCTAAATAATTTTATTAGTTATTTTTGGTGTTTCGTTGGAAACCTTCTACTGCAATCATAATATCTCTGAAAAGGATTTTAAAAAATATGTTTTATTTTATTTTTGTATAAATTAATATTTACAAAGAAGGACTTCAGCCGGTTGTAATTGAAATAATTGCAATCGTGAGCTTCCAGTACACAAAAATCTTTTGCCTACCATCTGCCACCTTTCAGCAGTTGAATTATAATATAGGTATATACATAAGAAAAAGGCCTCCGTTCAGATGCAGTCATAAATTATGAATTATGAATGTCAAGGTGCCTATGTACGTGTGTGGCCCAAGGACTTCGTCCTTTCCTTTCCGTTCAGTTCAGTTCCGTTCCTTTCCGATCCCTCGGGTCCAATAATGTTAAGAGGCCCCCGGCCCAAAGGGGGCGGAATTGGGGGCCAAGTTAATAGAAACACTTTCGGTGTGCAGAAGTTATAAACATTTATGGCAGCTACTTAAAAATGTCAAGCGAAAAAATTATGATAATGATACGTGACATTTGAAAGCAATAACAATTTAGTTAGCACGCACTTTTTGATTACTCTTCTTTTTCATCGCATCCAGACATCCCTCTTTTCGCCCTTCTACTCTGCTTTTGGGTTTCCTTTATTATTTATGACTTTTGTCCGCATAAAATGGAAAAATTGCTTTAAAAATAAGGGCGTGAGTGTGGTTGTGGGTGTGGCTGAAATGAAATGCTTCCGCATTTTTTGTGATGTTTAAGGAGGGGCACAGGTACTTTGCAAAAATAATTTCTATATGAGTTACGCATATGCGATCGTAAAACGTATTTTAATTTTCACATCGTTCTTTGAACATGATAAAGTGCCTTATAGATGTGTTAAGACCTTAATATGAGTGTGAAGGCTTTTAATGTACAACCTTGGAAAATTAATCATTATTTTTTACCGGCTTCGTAAAGGAAAATAAAAAAATATTTAAAAACGTTTTTTAAGAATTTGTAGCTAGAAATTTTCTATCGGAAATCGTCTAAAAGCTATAATGATAAATTTTCTTGTATTAATTTAACAATTAATAAATTATAAAATATTAATATTAACTATTATAGTAAATTTAATGCTTTTAAACTTAGCTTATTGGTAAAATACGGTTGTAAAATGTTAAAAATAAATATGACTTACATCGTATCAAATATTTTCTATCTTAACCACAATTTAAAAAAGAATCTGGTAATTGAATGTGTTTTGTATTGAACATGATGTTTTTTAAATTACACATTTTTAAATTCAATACGCATATATTTTTTTTACTATTAAATTGTTTTAAACATATTATTTTATTAGAAAAATAATTATATTTGTATTGCACTTTCCTCCGGTTTTTCCTGGCCAAGCTTCCCTTTCGCAATCCGTGCTTTTAACTCGAACAACTGCCGGGTGTGTGGGTGTTTGTTAATTTTTCACCAATTGTCATGGTTACGAAATTAACCAAAAATGCAGAGAAAACAGGGCTAGGATCCGGGCGCAGATCCTCTGAGGAAAGCGGGCAAACAAGCCAGTATCCCAGCAGCCAGCAGCGAGTTGCAACCAGCAAATGTGGCAGTGGCAGTGTGGCAACAACATGAACAGCAAAGCACACATCCTGTGTGTCAACTGAATAATTCGTTGCATGCACAAAAGGCATGCACTCACATCCGGTTTCCTGTCATTCTTTTTGCTTTCAGCTTGCCAGAGACAGAAAGGGCCAGCCAACCAGTACGTACTGTACAGTGAAAATGGGCTTGGGTTCGGAGTGGAAAAGGGTGAAAAAGAGTGGAGTGGACGAAGCCTGCAATTTATGTCTATGTATTTGCTGTTGTTGTCTTTATGGCGTGTTCGGTATTTGTTGCAACTTTTGTTTTGAATTCCTGCGGCCTTGTCACACGGCTCCATGAGTTCGCAGTTAAATTTATGTTGCATCCCACACACACACACACGCACACACACACACACGCACACACACAGGCCCAACTCTTAACGAACAATGAGCGGTGCTGCTGGAAAAAAAAGTGCATAGAGGGGGCTCGGGTCATAGGTCTTCTGGGGGCTGCAGGATGGCGACGCGTCGCCCGCTTTTGTAAAGCAGCGTATAATCCACTGATTGCTCCCAAGGTTCAGCTTTCAACAATGAAGGACGCAGCAGCACATATACACCGAGCGAAAATGCGGGGGTGAAAAGGTGAAAGATGGGGCAGCGCGGAGGAGAAGAGTGATGACGGGACAGGTTGCGAGGACCTCAGCTATAGCTGTCGGGTCAACGGATGTGCTGCATTGTGGGCTCCATATGGGGTCCATTAGCTATTTTAAGTAAATATTTTGTATTATTAATTTAAAAGGGTAGAATTATTATAGATTTAAAAGTTAAGAGCTGAATATAATTTCCTATTTCATTATTCCATTAAATAATTCAAGTTTTCGAGATTCACTTTGTAGTATTAATGGTATTGTATTGCATTCTTTAGTATTTTTATTTTTATACCCTTGCAGAGGGTATTATGATTTTAGTCAGAAGTTTGCAACGCAGTGAAGGAGACGTTTCCGACCCCATAAAGTATATATATTCTTGATCAGCATCACTAGACGAGTCGATCTATCCATGTCCGTCTGTCCGTCTGTCCGTCCGTCTGTTTCTACGCAAACTCAGTCTCTCAGTTTTAAAGCTATCGGGCTAAAACTTTCCCAAAAGTCTTCTTTCTGTTGCAGGTAGTATATAAGTCGGAACGAGCCGGATCGGACAACTATATCATATAGCTGCCATAGGAACAATCGGGAAAAAAAATTTAAAAAAATTATATCTTGGGTGTTTTTGAACCTATAGCCTCCTACTTTTGGAAATGCCATTTTTTATCTAATTCTGAATTTCGAATAAAATTTTTTCAAAATCGGACGACTATATCATATAGCTGCCATAGGAACGATCGGAAAATTAATGGGAATATAATAGGAAATAAATTATTGCTTCGTTGACTTTTATTGTATTCTCTTCTACTCTGGGATATGACATTTTTTAAATGTTTTCGAATTTCAATTTTAATTTTATCAAAATCGAACTACTATCTAATATAGCTGCCATAGGAAGGATCGGAAAATTAGTGATTAATATGAAATATCTGCAAGGGTATATAAGCTTCGGCTGGCCGAAGCTAGCTTCCTTTCTTGTTATTCATACTTTGTAGTATTTTTTGTATTCTTTAGTATTTTTAGTATTTATTAAATTTTTTTAAATAAGCTTATAAAAAATAATTAAACCTCTCAACGTATAAACCACTTCAGCTATAGACTTTAAAATTGAATTTGTGATTAAAAATAGTTGAACAATAAATAAATTTCTTGTTAATTTTTTTTAAATTTTTCAAAAACAGTTAGAGCTTTAAAATAAAACCATATTCTGAAATATTATTGTTGTGATTTATTTAACAAATTTCATATGTAATTTATATATTTGTTAAATCACCAAAGACTCTATAAATTTGTTCCTTTTTAGTAAGCGTATTTAATTTGTGCAAGAACTTTAGGTCCTTCGTACCCCTCGGACCAACACATCCTGCAATTCTTGGCGTCCTTTGTGTGTCCGCTGAATGACATCGCACCTGGCCTGGTCGAGGCTTGAACTTTCCATACCCAAAGTCCCCATCTGAAGGCTCCCTAGCCAGTATTAATTTTGCATATGAATACGATCACTATGGACCACTGGATGTGTCCTTGTTTGTCGGAATAGCGAAATGCCACTGCTGCTGCTACTTTTCCCAGCGATGCCAAATTCAAGCAGCTACTTTTCTTCGTACTCGCTTCATGTTTATTGCAAGCAATAAATTTAAAAAAAAAATTCTGTCTAAACCCATCACACATTGCCATCTTTGTGACAGCCCAAAGTGTTACAAGCACTTTAAGCTGTTGAAAATAGGTGGCATTTGGGGGCAAAGCTCGAATTTCCCATCAATTTCGTTTGAAGCCTTATCGCAGGTTAATTAGCTGTCGCAGTCAGCTCATTAGCAACACGAGATGGAAAACGGGGGACTTCCTGAACCCCAGAGACGGGTTTGAGAAAATCTGGCAGCTGTTTAACTTAAATCCAAAAAAAGCCAACAAAAACATGAAAAGAAACAAAAGATTTTAATTTTCCAAGTGGCTGTATTTTTAATGAATAGTTTTAAAATTATTAAGATTTTCGGGAGGGATATTCTATTATCTTTATTATTATTTTAGGTTTTTAAGATCACTAGATAACATAATACATAAAAAATGTGTCTAATATTTTACTCACTTATTGTTTTCCCTAATAAGCTCTGTTATTCTGTTAATTGTAAAGTTCATAGATTTCCACTTTAATTAACTCTCCGAAAGTATGCAATGAGTTCAGGATTTTCCAAACCCAAACACTCGATGTTTTTGCTGCTGATTTCCATTTTCTATTGCCTTTAGTGGTGGTGGCTTCATTAGGCAGCACCCAAGTAAATCAAGTCAGGCCTGCAAACGTAGCAGAATAGGGCAGAAAAATTAAAATGATATATACTATGTATGCACATCCTGAACCAGGTATTTTTCTTCCAAACACACAGACTCACATGCACAGGCTCGCCTGGAAAAAGGGGTAAAATAAAGCTGCCAGCTCGGCAGTTGCATTGCATTTAAGTAAAATGAATTGCTTGCAATTTATTTTTGTTGCTTATCATATAAATTGCACTCGCTCGCCTGCAAGTCATTATTTGGCACATTTGCGCTCAATGACTGCACATTGTTTCTACATCGTTCGCATCCTTTATTTCGAGGCCCTCCTCCAGCCACAGTGTTAAGTAGGAGTGACGAACCGGAAGTTTCCAGATACAACAACTGCTGACCCAGTGGGGTTGGGTGGCCCAAATATACCTGACCGGTTGGTCTTTTGCACTTGACTGCATCTTTAACCTTCTGCAGGAGCAGAATTCGAAGACACCTGAAAATGCCACTTAAGCATTTCCAGTTCCTTTATTTACCCACTCCTCCCAACGCCCACTCAAATAAATTTCCGGTTGTTTTTCCACATTTGTGATTTACACATTCTTATGTGAAGTGTCTTGATAAAATGCAGTTTTACAAACTACAAATACAGCCAAATACAGCAAAGTTATTGGACTAAAATCAGTGTGGTATAAATAGGTTATATGAAATTTTTACTTAGACCGTTTGAATCTGGCCTATTTGATTTACAAAGTAATATATGTACACACAAAAAAAAAACTTGGTAAAATCAACTGTAATAATTGTCAATCAGTCCCCAACTGCAAAAAATAGTCAATTCTACTAAGTAAATAGTTACTTTCACAACAACAAATACACACAATTAGCAAAGACACCTTGACAAAATTGACAATTTTTTGCAGTTGGGGTCTTTTTGACAATTTTTTTTTTTTGTGTGTATATATTATTTTTTAACAGAGTTTCTTTCAGAGTTCAAACAGTTTCACCACCAATTTGTTTGATTTCTCAATTTGTTTGATTGCAGGAAATGCCTAATGAAATACAATCAGTGAAACTACGCAACCTACACACAAGAAAAAAAATTGTCAAAAAGTCTACAACCACAAAAAATTGTCAATTTTGTCAAGGATATGGGTGTGTGTCTTTGCTAATTGTGTGTATTTGTTGTTGTGAAAGTATCTATTTACTTAGTAGAATTGACAATTTTTTGTTGTTGGGGCCTGTTAACAATTATAACAGTTGATTTTACTAAGTTTTTTTTTTGTGTGTATAAGAGATTTAAACACTATGCACATATTTCAAAAAATGTTTAATCTCATTTAATGTTGAAACGAAATCATTGTGCAAGAGTAAACAAATAATACACAAAAACAAACACATTTCTATAAATTAATATAAATAAATATTAATATTCTTTGAATATATGTATGTATCTATATAGAATTCTTTACCACCAAATATGTTTATATTTTAACGCAAATTTAAAGCAAACAAAATGTTTACCAAATACAAACAAAGATTGGAAAAATATTATTTTTTATTAACCATATTAATTTAATTAAAAAGAATTTTGTGCAGTGACTTAGATTTGGTTTCATGTTGCCCAATGGGAACCTTATCTTTCGGTCACCCGGCGACTTGGTATATAAGCAAGCTTGGAGCTCCCAGCAGATTCATAGCCTCATTTTACGTAGCGACAATGGACTTCAAGTGCTGCGTAAGTTTGACTAGAACTCAATTAGACGATTGTGATAAGTAATACTTCTTTGCAGCTGCTTTTCCTATCGCTTTTGCTTGCTGGCGTTGTGGCGCGTCCAGAGCCAGCCACGCCCACCACGCTGCCGCCCTGCACGCCCTGGTGCGCCGGACAGCCCCCACCGCCCCCCGGAGCAGTTAACTAATTCCTTTGGTCGATAACTTGGTACTTTAGCCCAACTTTTAATATCATTTATTGTGAAACGAATGCATTTGGAAAAAGTAAACAACCAGTGCACCAAAACAAAATATGTCCAATATTAATAGCAGATAGAGAACTTCTTCACTAAAAATGCCGAATAATTTTCCAATAAATGTAATATTTAAAAAAATAAAAATCCAAATTAAAATTAATTTTTAATTATTAAAAGCTTAATACATTAAGTGATTTTTATGGCATGGGTTTAATTTTTATTTTTAGTTTCTCAATTGCGTAGCTAATTTTTCGGTTAGACGGAGAATTGGTATACAAGTAAGATAAGGGACTTCCAGCTATTTTACAAAAACATTTTATTTAGCGACAATGGACTTCAAGTGCTGCGTAAGTTTACTTGAAGCTCTATTAGGCGATTGTGATTAGTAATATTTCTTTGCAGCTGCTTTTCCTATCGCTATTGCTTGCTGGCGTTGTGGCGCTTCCAGAGCCCTGCTCGCCTTGGACGCCTTGCACGCCGGGCAACAAATACCACCCACCACCCCCCGGAATGATAAACTAATTAGTTCGGTCATCACGATTTTAGATTCCGAAATATTTTCACTCTAAAAATCTTGTTAAACGCCCGAAAAATAATAAACGACACCCATAGAAACAGTGAATTTCATTACATTGCTTCAAAACCCCATGATTTTTAAACAATAACGGTTTCATGTATTATTTGAAATTAGGTTAAAGGTTTTGAGTTTCAGATTAGGCACAGAGAAAATTAATATGATCAAATTTCCTACTGAGTAAATGCTTATCATATAAGAGTTATGTAATTATGGATGTAAAAAAGAAATACAAAAAATTACCCATACTCTGATAATGATTTAAATAATTATTTAACATGCCTTGTTAGAGGAACGAATTTCAGAATGGAAACTTGGTATTTAAGCTCATCTTTAAATGTCATTTATTGTGAAACGAATGCATTTGGAAAAAAAACAACCACTACATCAAAACAAAATGTCCAATATTAAAAACAGTAAAAACTAAAAAAAAACTTTTTCACTGAAAATTACGATAAAAATCGCAAATAAATGTAATATTTATTAAAATAAAAATCAAAATTTAAAAGGACAAACCATTTAATTTTTTAAATATTATTAATTATTGATATTTTAATCGATTTTTTGGGCAGTGGTTTAATTTATTTTTTAAGGTACTCAATTGCGAACCTAATTTTACGGTTAGACGGCGAAATGGTATATAAGCAAGATACAAGTGGACTTCCAGCTAATTTGTAAAAACATTTTTATTCCGCGACAATGGACTTCAAGTGCTCTGTAAGTTCTCCTAGCTGATAGTCGTTAACCGAGCCTGATTTTAGATACTGATCAATAATACTTATTTGCAGATGCCTTTTATATCGCTTTTCTTGGCGGCTATAGTCTTGAACCCTCCTTGCTTGCCGACGTGCAAAATACGTACGTGAATACAAAATTTAAATATACTTGAGTGAAAGTTAAGGCTTCAACATTTTAATGATAGTACGAAAAATTAGATAATACACTCAAAAAAAAATTTTAGAAAATCGCCTATGGATTTGTTTCACTGGCGATTTTTTCTATATTTCTGGAAAATTTCTTAAATTTAATTCCTTTTTTATTAATTTGAAGAAAATTTTCCTTACCAGTAGAAAATTTGCTTTATTTTAAAGAAAGAAATCGCCAGTGAAGCAAATCCATAGGCGATTTTCTAAAATTCAGGGCGATTCATTTTTTGAGTGTAGGGTCTTGGGGCTAATTATACCCGTTACTCGTAGAGTAAAAGGGTATATTGTATTCGTGCAAAAGTATGTAACAGCTAGAAGGAAGTGTTTCCGACCCCATAAAGTATATATATTCTTGATCAGGATCACTAGCCGAGTCGATCTAGCCATGTACGTCTGTCCGTCTGTCCGTCTGTATGAACGCTGTGATCTCGGAAACTACAAAAACTAGAAACTGTGTCTGGCGACAACATTTTTATACCCGTTACTCGTAGAGTAAAAGGGTATATTGTATTCGTGCAAAAGTATGTAACAGCTAGAAGGAAGCGTTTCCGACCCCATAAAGTATATATATTCTTGATCAGGATCACTAGCCGAGTCGATCTAGCCATGTCTGTCTGTCCGTCTGTCCGTCTGTCCGTCTGTCCGTCTGTCCGTCTGTCTGTCTGTCCGTATGAACGCTGAGATCTCGGAAACTATAAAAGCTAGAGGATTGGTATTTGGCATGAAGATTCTTGGAGCTCCTACGCAGCGCAAGTTTATTTCAAAAAGGTGCCACGCCCCCTCTAACGCCCACAATCGCTTATAAACGATTTTAAAAATTTAAATATTTCGGAAAACTAAAAATGCAGTTTTGTTGTGTTTATCAATACCTATCGAAATGTAGAAGAAATTTTTTAAATCGGACCATTCGATAAAAAGTTATTGCTGATCAAAGTTCATATCTCCATCGCACTCCCTTTAGCCGAGTGACGGGTATTAGATAGTCGGGACACCAACCCGACTATAGCGTTCTCTCTTGTTAAAGATTTTGGATAAGTATAAATGCAATTCTGTTGTGTTTGGTTATACATATCGAAATGTAGAAGAAATTTTCCAAATCTGACCATTCGTTAAAAAGTTATACCCGATCAAAGTTTTATATATCCATCTCCCTCGCGCTCCTTTTATCTCAGTAACGGGTATCTGATAGTCGGGGCACCCGACAATAGCGTTCTCTCTTGTTTTAATAGATTTATTGCTGACCTAGCAATTTAACATTTTCTTAAATGCTTGTTAAAATATATAATTATAATTATACAACCTGCCTTGTTAGAGGAACGAATTCCAGAATGGAAACTTGGTATTTAAGCACAGCTTTAAATGTCATTTATTGTGAAACGAATGGATTTAAAAAAAAAACAACCACTACATCAAAACAAATTTCCAATATTAAAAACAGTAAAAACAAAAAAAAACTTTTTCACTAAAAACTACGAAAAAAATCGCAAATAAATGTAATATTTATTAAAATAAAAATCAAAATTTAAAAAGACAAACTATTTAATTTTTAAAATATTATTAGTTATTGATATTTTAAACGATTTTTTGGGCAGTGGTTTGATTTATTTTTTAAGGTACTCAATGGCGAACCTAATTTTACGGTTAGACGACGAAATGGTATATAAGCAAGATACAATTGGACTTCCAGCTAATTTGTAATCCTAACTGATAGTCGTAAACCGAGCCTGTTTTTACATACTGATCAATAATACTTATTTGCAGATGCCCTTTATATCGCTTTTCTTGGCGGCGGCTATAGTCGTGACCCCTGATTGCTTGCCGAACTGCAGAATAGCGTGGCTAAAAAAATAAGAGCACCACTTCGTCACAGGATCTTAATTTTAAACAAATATGTGGAAAACGGAGATTTTTATATAAGAAATGTTTTTTATTATCTTGTTTAGTATTCCACCTATTTAAAAAAATTGATACGGATTTTAAGAAAAAACGTAAAAAAAAACGGGCGAAAATAATAATACCATTCGCTGATACTCTTGGGTATGAAGGCTACATTTTATTAGATTTGACTAAAACTAACTTTTCCTGATATCCAGACATCAAATTGATTACCATTTAGCAATACAAGGACATGTGGAAAATTTTCCAAGTCAGAAAAGAAAAATATTCCAAAAAAAAACATATTGGATGGAAAACAGTCAAGGAAAGCGGTTCGATTGGTTAGGTTTTGAACTATTTTCATTAAAAATGGCATAAACTATGAAGGATAACACAGAAAAACCGAATCCTGGCCCATTTTCCCTTCCAAAATGTTATATTGCAAGGCACATAGAATCTTAGCAGGGCCAAAACTAAACTAAAACAGGTGCTTAAAATAAAAGCGAATATTTAAATAATTAGATAATGTTTCAATAAACAAATTTATAAAACATGCACTTAAAAAAAATCCTATCATAAATGCGAAACATATTAACAAGGGCATAAGGCTCATCAAAAAAACTTACAAACTTATGAGAATTTATGAAGTCAAAGTTAAGTTGGGTAAGAAGAGATCCTTTTTATAAGCCAAGTGTCTTCTAAACACCTAAATTAACCAAAAACATGGTACCAAAACAATCATTTATTGTGCATGGATTTAGTATTAACATAGGCCTGTTTTTCCTTATTGAAGTAAGATCAATACCGATGGATACATCGTTCATGAATGTAAATAGTGATACGGTAGTAATTTGTATCTCAAACTAAATACAAAATATTTCTTAAATGAACCTTCGAGCAATAAAATCCGGCCAGGATCACCGTCAGGATAGCAAAGAAATAGATTGAAAGTACTCAGTAAGCAATGTATGTACAGTGGGGAGCAAAAGTGATTCCATGTTCAGAATATGCATGTTTGACAGATCATAAAACGTAAACCAATGAAGCAAATGAAACAAACTTTTTTTTTCTCGATTCCTTATTTAATTTGTAAGAAATAAACTTAAATACCTCAATAATACAAAAAGAAATGTAAGAGAGAAAATTAAAAAACAAAAACAGAAGGCATGTACTCAGTTTTGCACCTTTTATGAAAAATTGTAAAAAAATATCAAATTAATATTTGGTCCAAAGACCCTTATTGTCTATTACATTTTTTATGCGCTTTGGCATACTCTCAACTAAATTCTGTAAAATTTCTTTCGGAATTTGGTTCCATTCAATCTCCACGCGTCTCCAGAGATCGTGGAGGTTGCATGGGGCCGATTGATACTGCCCGAGCCGTCGCTTCACAATTGACCATAAGTTTTCAATTGGATTGAGGTCGGGACTTTGAGCTGGCCACTCCATGACCTTAAACTTTTGTTTTGCCAACCATTCTTTTACAATTTTCGCCGTGTGCTTGGGATCCCCATCCTGTTGGAAAGTGATTTCTCCTTCAGGATAGGCAGTCTTATCGAGAAAATTGGGAAGACGGGTTTTTAAAATGTTTAAATAGTCCTCTTTTAGCATTATCCCATCAATTTTGTGCAACGGCCCAACGTGCCACCATGTGAAGCACCCCCAAGCCATTATATTTCCTCCTCCATGCTTTACGGTTTGCTTTACATGATGTCTCTGAAGCTTGTCACCGGGCCTATGCCAATAATACTGCTTGCCATCCGACTGGAAACGGTTAAACTTGGATTCGTCCGACCAGATAACACGTTTCCAGTCTTCTATAGTCCAGTTTTTGTGTGTCTTTGCAAATTTTAACCGAGCTCTAACATTTTTCTCGGATAAAGCTGGTTTATTTTTTTTAACAGAAGCGATATATCCAATTCTACCCAGTGCTCTTCTGGCTGTCCATCGACTAACGGTTTTATTTAACTCCTTAGAAGCCTCTTTTGGTGTTAAAAGCTTATCCTTCCTCATGTTGGACATCATAAGTCGAGCGTCAGAGTCCGTTAGAAGGCGGCGGCGACCATTCACTACGGTTTCGGAACAAACATTTTGTCTCTTTTTCACCTTGACCACCACTGACTGACTAATTTTCAGCTTCTCAGCAATTGTGCGTGTCGAACAACCACTTTTAGTCATGGAAACAATACTATTTTCGGTACCTCGCGATAATTTCTTCATTTTACAGATATAAATTGGAGACTAATTTCTTAATTCATTAAATCTACTTTGAACTATAAGAAATGTGCGATATTCCTCATTATGAAAACGAATAATAAGTGAAAAAGACATAACACGGTAAATCTGCAAGTATTGATGATAAGAAAATAGGGAGAGCAAAAACAAGTGCGAATAACGGAAGGTGCAAAACTGAGTACATGCCTTCTGTTTTTGTTTTTTAATTTTCTCTCTTACATTTCTTTTTGTATTATTGAGGTATTTAAGTTTATTTCTTACAAATTAAATAAGGAATCGAGAAAAAAAAAGTTTGTTTCATTTGCTTCATTGGTTTACGTTTTATGATCTGTCAAACATGCATATTCTGAACATGGAATCACTTTTGCTCCCCACTGTATATTGACTTGTGTACTCGCTTGACCATAAAACAACCAAAAATCTTCGAGTTTTTCAAAAGGAAACATGGTATTTTAATTCCTTGAATGTCATTTAATGTGGAACAAATGCATTTGGAAAGAATAATGATATAGTACACCAAAACAACCGATGAATATATAAGCAAGGTAAGGGACTTCTAGCAGATTCATAGCAACATTTTATTTGGCGACAATGGAACTCAAGTGCTTTGTAAGTTCTCTTAGCTGATAGTAGGGAACCGAGCCTGATTTAGATACTGATCAATAATACTTATTTGCAGATGCTTTTCATATCGCTTTTCTTGTCTGCGGCTGTAGCCATGCCCGCTACGCCTTGCGAGCCATTTTGCGGCGAGGGACCCCACAAAATTAATTTACAACTTCCGCCAATATAAAGTGCTAATTTATTTAAATGAACACAATTAAATATACCGAAATAAATCCAGAAACTATTTGGGAACTATAAATTCAATTGCCTATAAAAATATATATTAAACAAGAAAGGAAGCTAGCTTCGGCCAGCCGAAGCTTATATACCCTTGCAGATAATTCCTATTAATCACTAATTTTCCGATCGTTCCTATGGCAGCTATATGATATAGTAGTTCGATATTGATAAAATTAAAATCGAAATTCGAAAACGTTTAAAAAGAGTCATATCCCAGAGTAGAAGAGATTTTGAAAAAAATTTATTCGAAATTCAGAATTAGATAAAAAATGGCATTTCCAAAAGTAGGAGGTTATAGGTTCAAAAACACCCAAGATATAATTTTTTTACATTTTGTTCCCCGATTATTCCTATGGGAGCTATATGATATAGTTGTCCGATCCGGCTCGTTCCGACTTATATACTACCTGCAATAGATATAAGACTTTTGGGAAAGTTTTAGCCCGATAGCTTTAAAACTGAGAGACTAGTTTGCGTAGAAACAAACGGACAGACGGACGGACAGACGGACAGACGGACGGACAGACGGACATGGCTAGATCGACTCGTCTAGTCATGCTGATCAAGAATATATATACTTTATAGGGTCGGAAACGTCTCCTTCACTGCGTTGCAAACTTCTGACTGAAATCATAATACCCTCTGCAAGGGTATAAAAAGAAAAAAATAAATACAATTAAATTAAACACAAGGTTTAATTTATTAGAAATCGAACTTCATTATCATATATTTAACTGCAATGGGAACGATCTGCATAATATCTTTATAAAGATAATATGGGTATTTATTTGAAATATTACATACGTCTGCGTTGTTAAAGGTTTTAAAAGGTGTGCACATCATTTTAAAAGGAAACATGGTATTTTAACAATTTTAATGGCATTCAATGTGGGACAAATGCATTTGGGAGGAATAATGATCTAGTAGACCAAAAAATGTGTTTATAAAAACAAAAAAAAAACGGTGACTGATCTACAAATAAATGTAGTATTTAATAAAATAAAATCCAAATTATTCATTTAAATTATTTATATACCTACTAAAAAGATGAGTATAAAATCAAGGCTAGGGACTTCTAGCAGATTCAAAGCAACATTTTATTTGGCGACAATGGTTATTTTATTATTTTAGCTGATAGTCGATAATCGGGTCTGATTTTAAATTCTGATCAATAATACTTATTTGCAGCTGCTTTTTATATCGCTTTTCTTGCCCCACAATTCGTCCCCACAAAATTCAAAATCCACTTCCGGCAATATAAAGTGTTAACTTATTTAAATGAACTGAATTTAAAATAAATAAACTAAACTAAACTTAAATAAACTATTTGGGAACTAACTATTATATTTGCTGAACCTGATATTCGTAAAAGCAGTAGAAATTATTTTTGGTTACTTAATTGCGAACCTAATTGTTCGGTTACACGTCGAAGAGGTATATAAGCAAGATTACGGACTTCCAGCAGTAAATTTTTATTCCAGAACATTTTTATTAGGCAAGAATGGATTTCAAGTGTTCTGTAAGTTCTCTTAGACCCTCCTGATCTCAGATTCTGATTAATAATACTTATTTGCAGCTGGTTTTTATATCGCTTTTGGGTGGTGCAGTTGTAATGAATACATTCTGCCAACCGTATTGCCATCTTCGCAATGGAACCGTTGGGACCGTTCCATTTCCGGCAACATGAATTGTTAAGTTATTTAAATAAACACAATTAGAAATACCAAAGTTAACCATTTGGGAACTAACTACAAAATTGCTTTCAAAAATCAATTATTTCACTCTCAAATCAAAAACCTTTTCACTTGAATGCAAAAATAAATAAACAAGAGAGAACCCTATAGTCGAGCACCTCGATTATTAAAACAACACAAAAACGAGGACGGAAGCTAACTTCGGCAAGCCGAAGTTTTAATACCCTTGCAGATTTCACGAATGAAAACATGACTAGAAAAGCAACATGAATTAACAAAACAACAAAATATTTTATATTTGAAAAACAATATAATTTTAAAATTTTTCACCCTATTGTTCCTATGGGAGCTATAGGATATCGACGTCCGATCGGAACGCGCTTTTACCCTAATCAACGTATGCATAAAAGAATACGATTTGGAAAGTTTCATGTCAATAGCCTATATTCTGCGCGAAATATCCTGAAAAACGTTAAATCTTGACCGATTTCACCCTATTGTTCCTATGGGAGCTATAGGATATAGACGTCCGATCGGCACGCGCTTTTACCCTGATCAAGGTACGCACAAAAAAATACGATTTGGAAAGATTCTTGTCAATAGCTCTTACACTGAGCGAAATATCTTCATTTTTTGAAAGCTATATCCGATTGTTCCTATGGGAGCTATAGGATATAGACGTCCGATCGGGTCGGTTTTCAAACTTGATCTGCGTACACATGTTTTAGGACGACTGTGAAAGTTTTAAGTCGCTAGCTTTTAAACTGAGCTCGCAAACGGTATTGAAACAGACATACAGACGGACAGACGGACAGACGGACATGGCTATATCGACTCCCCTATTGATCCTGATCAAGAATATATATACTTTATGGGGTCGGAAACGTCTCCTTCACTGCGTTACAAACTTCTGACCAAAATTATAATACCCTCTGCAAGGGTATAAAAAAGCATGTTACCGTAAAATCGATATGGCCATGTAAATTTCAGGTCATGCTAAACCCATATCGTTTTTACATGAAGTACTCTTTTCGACCAGGTCAAATTTACCTGGCCACATATCAAATTAAAATTGATCTTAACTAATGTAAAATCGATCTACGTTTCATATCGATTTTTTTTGGGTGAACTATAATATAAATATGCCTTACTGTATGTTTTTCGCTCGCCCCATTTCAAATAATTAAGATTTTGCATTAACATATTGGGAATAAGAGTGACCAGGACTAATAGTTAAAATAATCCATTTGAATTCGGCGCTCTTTTATAGCTGGGAGCTTTTTTCCAGCACCAGCAGCAGAGTTAAACACGCGAAATACCAAGAAAAATAATGGTGACTGATTTACAAATAAATGTTTATCTGATAAATCTGATTTAAATAAACACAATTTAAATTACCGAAATCTAATCAATCTAAAAATCGTGTTAGCTGCCAGAAAAAATAATAAACGACACCCATAAAAACAATGAATTTTATTACATTGCTTAAAAACAAAAAATAAATTTTTTTATTATTTTGGATTAATTTAAAGGATCTTACAGCCAGAGCAGGCATAGATAAAATTAACTCAAACAGTTCTTAAACTAAGTAATGACGCACATTTTTGTCATCGATGAAATATTTATTTTTTTAATAATGCCCTTGGAATTATGGATAAGTAAAATACCTTTTAATCTAAACTTAACTTAATCAAATGAGAAATCACCCATATCTTGATAATTAAGATATGGGTATTTAAATAATTACACTGTGCAGCATTTTTAATGCTTTTTAAATTTACCTCGATGGATGGTATATTTTTGGATTCGTTACGAATTCCCAAGTTAAACTGCGTTTTCCAAAAAGTTCCCCGACGCAAGGATTCTTAGAAAAAGGACCTCAAAGTTCGAAAAATGCTGAAATTGGCCAATTTTCCGGAGCTCTCAGGGGCAAACGGATTCATGGTTTGATTCGATGTTAAAGTTTTTTAAAAGATACACTCTTTATTTTTCAAACCCCATACTTAAAATAATTTTAGGATTTTTATTAAGGGAGAAACAAATTTTAGAAAACATAGTTAAAAAACATAAAAGCATACAGCTGCGGTCGAAATAGTAGTAGTGTTGCCGCCCTGTGTTTTTAAAAGTTTGTTGTTGTCGTTTTTCTTATCCAGTTAGTCTAATAGTACACTTATAATCAATAAAATATTACCAGAAGAAGATAAATTACAACAAGAAACCTTTAAAAACACAGGGCGGCAACACTACTACTATTTTGACCGCAGCTGTATGCTTTTATGTTTTTTAACTATGTTTTCTAAAATTTGTTTCTCCCTTAATAAAAATCCTAAAATTATTCTAAGTATGGGGTTTGAAAGATAAAGAGTGTATCTTTTAAAAAACTTTAACATTGAATTAAACCATAAATCCAGTTGCCTCTGAGAGCTCCGGAAAGTTGGCCAATTTCAGCATTTTTCGAACTTTGAGGTCCGTTTGCTAAGAATCCTTGCGTCGGGGAACTTTTTGGAAAACGCAGTTTAACTTGGTAATTCGTAACGAATCCAAAAATATAGCATCCATCGAGGTAAATTTTTGATGCTGCATAGTGTTATATAAGCCTGCGTAATTTTAAAAATAAATTTTGTATTTTAATGTCATTTCTGGTGAAACGAATGCATTTAGAAAGAATAAACAACTAGTACACCAAAATATAATCCCAGTATTAATATCAGTAAAAATTAATTAGAACTCTCTAAAAATAGGTTAACCAACCCAAATAATCAAAATCAAAATTCAAATGAAATAAAGAAAATACAATTCATTAAAATGTATAATTTAAACAATTTTTTGGATAGTGGTTTAATGTTTTTTTAAGTTACCTAATTGCGAACCTAATTGTTCGGTTACACGGCGAACTGGTATATAAGCAAGATTACGGACTCCCAGCACATTAATAGAAAGTTTTTATTTGGCGGCAATGAACTTCAAGTGCTCTGTAAGTTCTCCTAGCTGATAGTCGTGACCCTAGCCTGATCTCAGATTCTGATTAATAATACTTCTTTGCAGCTGCTTTTAATATCGCTTTTGTGTGGTGTAGGTAAAATCGTGCCCCCCCCTTACGGCTGCAACCCGAATTGCAATGTTGTTCCATATGCGGCATTATAAAGTGTTTCCTTTTTAAAATAAAAACAATTTTAAATACTGAAATAAATACAGAAACTATTTGGAAACAACTATAAAATTGCTTTGAAAGATCAATTATTTCAATGGAAGTAAAAATAATGTTTAAGATTTAAAAAATTAGTTAAAAAAGAAGAGGTAAATTATATTTTTATTTCTTTAAAATTTTATATTTCAGTCCCCATTGTTAGAAAAGTATAATACTTAAGAGTTTGCGAAAATTATAAGGCACGTATAGAGTATAGTTCATCTCTTATCGCCCGCTTTTCTGGAAAACAATGTGTATGTTTTCCCATAAATGTTTTTTAATAAGAATTTGCTGCTCTGAGAATTTACAGTGTTGACCTTGTTATAAAACCATGATAACTCAGCGTATAATTTTATGAGTCACAATTTTGTATAATCCATGCATTTATTTCAATATTTAATTATTAATGAAAATTAGTTAAATCTTCCAGGAAAATCATAATGAGATATTTCGCTTCTTGCCATGTTCGGGTTAACCCTATTATTTTCAATATGTAATTGATCGTTGTTTGGAGTTGGATAGGTTGGATTCGAAAAGCCATCGCTTGAGGAACACTCTTGTCTACCGTTAATCGATGTGCAACGCTGATAAATACAGGATTTAATTCCGTTGAGAGTCCTGCATTGGCTCCGATATGAATGACCAGCAATCCCTGGCCTTTGGTATCTGTAATTGGAATTACTTGCCCAGTTTTCATTACTAGCTCCTCCGATTCCTGAGTTCGGCATATATCCACCACTTCCAATCGATCCACCAGATGTGGGAACTTCACTTATAGTACACTCTTTTCTGCCATCGAACGATTGTGTGCAGCTTTCCTTGGTGCACTTAAATCTTCCTGTTTTCCAATCGCAAGACGTCCGGTATGAATTCGCTTTGGCCCATTGCCATTGATATTGCCTTTGGGCCTCACCAAAATCAAAGACCACCAGAGTGACCACTAGAAACTACAAAAAAACTGTTTAATAATTCTTTAAGCTATTTTATATACGAACCTTTAGTAGACTGCCCGGCAGAGATTTCATTTTAATAATATTATTCAATGGTTTGTGCACAGTTGCTTTATATTGAATACAGTAGCGCAAAAATGCCTATTTTTTTAAATACCCTTACAACGGATTATTATCGGATCAGTGACAAAAAAATGTTAAGTATTAGTATGCAATAATTTGTAAAATATTTCATATAATAATAAAATAAACTGATAAATTTTAGGTCTGTTTTTAAACGTCTGGTGTGCTGGAAAATAAAGGTAAAATCCTAAGGAGTATTTTTTTTGCATTTCAAGGCAATCAAAAGTTCAGCTTACTTCATTTCAAAGAAGTTAGAGTCTCATCAGATTAAATATGCAGTAAAATGTATATAAAACAAGAGAGAACGCTATAGTCGGGTTGGTGTCCCGACTATCTAATACCCGTCACTCGGCTAAAGGGAGTGCGATGGAGGTGGAGATATGAACTTTGATCAGCAATAACTTTTTAACGAATGGTCCGATTTAAAAAATTTCTTCTACATTTCGATAGGTATTGATAAACACAACAAAACTGCATTTTTACTTTTCCAAAATATTTAAATTTTTAAAATCGTGTAATAGCTATTGTGGGCGTTAGAGGGGGCGTGGCACCTTCTTGAAATAAACTTGCGCTGCGTAGGAACTCCAAGAATCTTCATGCCAAATACCAATCCTCTAGCTTTTATAGTTCCCGAGATCTCAGCGTTCATACGGACGGACAGACGGACAGACGGACAGACAGACATGGCTAGATCGACTCGGCTAGTGATCCTGATCAAGAATATATATACTTTATGGGGTCGGAAACGCTTCCTTCTAGCTGTTACATACTTTTGCACGAATACAATATACCCTTTTACTCTACGAGTAACGGGTATAAATATGGCCTGTAAAAAAAGTAAATAAGAATAAAGATGAATAAACTTTCAGCAGACACAATAGCTTTGATTATTTTTTATTGTTGGTTGGCAATTAAAATAATACAAATAAATAAGGGTGATCATTGAGGAAACTTTAGAAATTGTATTACAACAATCAGTTTAGATTAATCAAAGTTGGGAATATTGTCAGGGCCATCAATATAACCGCCATTTGGAAATGTTGATCCACCATTGTTGGCATTGCCTCCACCACTTTGTGCAGAATTTAAGAAATGATTATTTCCCATCGGACTTACAGTTGGAGCCAAATTTCTTCCACCTCTAGTATCGTAGCTGTGATAATATCCTCCGAATCCATTATTTCCGATATGGGTTTTTGGAGCAGGATTTATTTCACCATTATGTGCATTAGGACCATAGTTGGGGGAGTATCCTCTTAAACCAGTATTCCCGATATTTCCTGGTTCAAGATTTATTCCACCATTATTTGCGTTAAGGTCATTAATGGGTGAATAACCTCCAAAACCACTGCTTTGTGATCCAAAACCTTGAGCTGATGCACTACTGCCACTTGGAGTGCAACTAATTATCCCGTTGGAGGTCGAGCAAGGAACACAATGACTTTTTCCATCTTTAATTGAGCACAAGAACCGGGATGTAAAACTATAGTGCTCGGATTTTTGATCCGTGGACAGGCCAATTGCCAACAAAGCTACTAGAACAATCTAAAATTTAAATAAGGAATACCATGGGTCAAAAAAATATTTTTGATTATTCTTCATTTGACTGCTCACCAATAATTTCATTTTGATAATAATGTGAGCACTCTTAATCACGCTTGTCTTATAAAGAAGAAAATCGATTATACTGTGACTATTTTGAAATACTCTTTTACTTATACAAAAATAAATATTTGTGTTCCATAAAGTTGTGCTTTAAGTAGAAAAAATATAGTGACATATTTTAATATATATCACATATTTTCATGTAAGGTTTCTTAAAACTTAAAACCCATATTGTAATGTATCTCATATGTCGGCGTGGTCTTTAAAAATTATGGTGCTCGAATGCAATGCGGGGAAACAATCTTATCTGTTTCTTTTCTTGGAAATGCTATATATTCATTTGCTATAAAATGTCTCAAGATTGCAAACAGATTTCTAGCTAAAGCACAAATGTTTTCAAAAAATAAGTAGGCATTTTTCATGAGCAAACAAAAATTAATTGAGTAAAATCTCATGAAAGACCTACCAATTAATTGCTTTCCACACAATTTTTGTTGACCTATTTTGAAAAATTTGTATTAGTTTCTCTTTTACCTAATTTGACGAACGCTTGACCTTTCGGATTTGTATTTTTCAGTGCATTTTATTAAGTCAATCTCTTTAGTAACGTCCACCTCCACGTCCTCCCTGTTGTCCACCTTGACCGAATCCTTGCTGGCCATTTCCTCCTTGCTGTCCACGTCCTGCTTGGCCCTGTCCGCCCTGACCAAATCCTTGCTGGCCACGTCCTCCTTGCTGACCCTGTCCTCCTTGACCGAATCCTTGCTGACCACGTCCCTGCTGGCCACCTCGTGCTGCGACAAGAGCCACAGCGATCAAAGCGAAGAAGAAGACAATCTATAGGGAAATAAATCGAGGAAAATTTGTAAGTCCTGCTAAAATCCTTTTGAAATCCTTTGCGGAACTTACGAAAAATTTCATTTTGGTAGTTTAATTGTTGAAAGTGTTCTAACTAATTCAACGCCGATCGGCAGGGCTTATATAGCAAAAAATCTGAAATTTTGCAGCTGCCGCCACGAAAACAATATAATAGAATTTTTGTTTTGTTCTCGATGTTTATTCGCTTGTCACTGCAATGAGACGACAAAATTTGGCCCAACATCGAGTAGGCCTTATGCTATCAGGAAGGGGACCTTGATCTTGCATTTTATTCGTTTGTTTTTGTGTGTTTTCGGAGCTGATTAGCTAAGCTCCGATTAAAAGGTTTATGACTTTTACTCTCCATAGTTCAAAACTGGGTCAATATTTTTTTGTGACGACTGCGCCGATTTAAGAGTATTCTTTTGGGCTGAATTTATTAATAAATATATATATAAAAAAAAGAAAGAAATGAATTAGAATAAATAAAAATACATATTTTATTTTTGGAGTAGCAATGACACTCAAAAAAACTGATGCCAGAAATTGTTATTATATCTATTTTACGAGTAAATTTATTTTAATACATCCTTTGAATATAACAATTTTCTAAAGTCAAGAATTCTTCAAATCTATAATTTCGTATTTACTTTCGCCGGGTTTTTGGTTACCAGGGTTTCTAAGACCCAATTGGCTGCTATCAATTGAAGCCTCTCGGTTCTGAAAATTGGCTACATTTAAACAGCCGGGAATCATGATTGCCCCCTTACTCCCTGGAATTGGTAGAACGCCTCCAATACCGGGAATCAAAATAGTGCCACCACGAACGGAAACCAGTTCAGAGCATTTATTGCTTGGAGTGGAAATTGGTGGGATGTTTTGGAAGATAGGAATTGTTGGGACCTTTTCAGAGGATGAGGTAACGGGCAGTAGTTTTCCCCGTGAGACATTTTCTGAGTTAGGAGCAGGTAGCCCCCTTCCGACGTAGACAATGGGTAGAGTCTTTCCGGAAGCTGCTTTCAGGAAAAATCCCCTCACAGCTTTGCCTCTGTGACTTATCCGTTGGCCTTCGATCCAGGCAGAGTCCAACAAGACAACAACTATGATTATCTGGAATTCAAAATACCTATTGATTCTGAAGAATTACTTGCTCTGTAATCGCCGAGTATTGCTCTCAACTCACCAGTAATCTCATTTCGAGTGATGCTTTGACTCTTGCAACACAACAGCCATACGAAGAATATTGATAAGCCAATTTTAAATGGAGAAAGGCGTCTGGGTTTCGGGGTTTACCAACATATACTGCTAAAAAAAAACACACCTTATCTTTCATAAATTTTATTGTTATTTTGCATCTAGGATAAGACAGACATATTTATAGATATTGAGATATTAATGATTCGGAACTCACAATAGCAGAGATATAATTTAAGTTACACTTTTAGCAATAAGAACATATATTGAATATATATTATCATATATATATATTATATTTGATATCTAATTTTAGGGTTATAGGAGCTGTAAGGATAAAAGAGGATTTCAATTCAAACACACCTATTTTATTTTATTAGAGATAGTGTATATATATTTAAAAATATATTGTACTTCTTATTATAATCGCAAAGCTTTCCGCCACAACAGAAATTTATTTTTTTAAGTTCGAGTGGCTTTTAAGTCAACGATCTCGTATTTGCTACCAATATTTCCGCTGCTCTGTCCCCGATTTGGACTATCAGAATTTTCCCCGCCACTATTTCCATTGCCTGAATTTGCGCTTCCACTTGAAGATCCACTGGAAGGATAGGACCCACTAGGATTTCCTCCCTGATTGTTCCAGTTTCCAGGATTTCGCCAAGGTCCTGGATTGTTCCAGCTTCCTGGATTTTGCCAAGACCCAGGATGGTTCCAGCTTCCCGGATGTCGTGAAGGACCGGGATGGTTCCAGCTTACAGGATCTCTTGAAGGAAAGGGACGATTCCAGCTTTCTGGATTAGGTGAATGGCCGGGATAGTTCCATCCTCCAGGATTTTGTGAAGGACCGGGATGGTTCCAATCTCCTGGATTTCTATATGGACCGGGATCGTTCCAGTTGAAAGGACCTCGACCATATTCGGGATTGTTCCAGCTTCCTGGTCTCTGCCAGTTTCCCGGGCGGTTAAAAACACCTTCTTCGTACGACCCGCCACCACTTCCTTCGTACAACTCGTCATGGGAACTTCGACTGCTCGCTAGCGAAACCGCCAAGCAAATTAGAAGTATTCGCTGTTGGCAGATTTTTTAATATTAAACAAAACTTGTATTCGCTCCGGCTGTGTTTACTTATAAGCAATTGCATTTCTCTTCGTATTCCAAATGCGTATTGCAATACGCGAACGCATTGTATTTATACACACATCATACACAGATTAATGAACCGATAATGGAAGATCGTTGAACGTGAAGTATATTGCATTATCATTACACACATAGCAAAACAAATTTTTCATTTATTTATTTCGTCTCAAATATTGATCAATATATATCGGTATTTTCTGCCATCCCTAATTTATATTGCCACGAAATTGTTATCGTAAGTTCCTGAAAAAAGTGGGACGTCGAACTAGGGTTTTTAAAACATCGATAGTGGACACTATCGATTTTTTTGGCCATCGATGGTGGTCACTATCGATACTATCGATAGTATCGAAAATTAAAGAAAATAAAAACCAATTACAAAAATTAAGGAAAATAATGAAAAAAAATTAGAAAAAAAATTGAAAATTAAAATGCTTGTATCATAAAACGTATGAGAAAAACAACGGTCTTAGTTTTACTGCGATTAAAATGAAACAAATTCAATGTTAAGCCCTAACAATGGAAATACCGTCGCGTCTTAAAATATATACTTTAAAATACTTATTTTTCTTTAAATATACCAAAAATTACATTTAAAATTAAAATTTTTTTCTGAGCGATAGTATCGATTGTGGGCCCAAACCATCGATGTTTTCTAAATTTTTAAACCATCGATAGTCTATCTATCGATTGCATTAACAACCCTAGTCGAATCTATATAATTTTGGAATATTCAAGTTTGTCCAATTTGAAATCTGGTTTAGAAATTAAGAAGGCAATTTTCGAAGTGTTTTTAATTTTTAGTTTATTTTATTAAGCTGCTCTTTTAGTAACGTCCGCCGTGTCCTTGCTGACCGTATCCTCCTTGTCCGAATTCGTGCTGGCCATGTCCTTGCTTACCAAATCCTTGTCCACCCTGTCCGAATCCTTGCTGGCCGTGACCTCCCTGGCCGAATCCTTGCTGGCCGTGACCACCCTGTCCAAAACCTTGCTGGCCGTGTCCACCCTGTCCGAATCCTTGTTGGCCGTGTCCACCCTGTCCGAATCCTTGCTGGCCGTGTCCACCCTGTCCAAAGCCTTGCTGACCTTGTCCACCCTGTCCATAGCCACCGGCGAAGACCACGGCGATCAGAGCGAAGAAGACAATCTACAAGGAGAGAAGAAAGAGAAAGGCAATCTGTTAGATCTTTCCGCACAAAATTCCTTTTGAAGACCTCGAAAAACTTACGAAGAATTTCATTTTGGTTGATTGATTGTTTACACGGCTGAAACTGTTCTAACTAAATCAACGTCGATGGTCAGGGCTTTTATAGCGAGAAATGGACTGTTTGCAGCGTCCGCCAGCAAAACAAAGTAATAAATTCAGTTTTGTTGCTTTTATTTTGTTTATTTTTTCCAATCGAAATCTATATACCCCAAGCTGAATTCGCTTGTCGTCTTTTAGATTAATTGTCTGCGATGAGATGACAAAATTCCAGCACGGCATTGGCAGGGCTGATTTGCGATCAGGAATGCGAACCTTTAGCCTGATCTTTCTTTTTATTAATTTGTTTTGCTTATTTCGGAACTGATTAGCTTAGCGACGATTGAAAGCTTTTACGATTTCCATTGACATTTATTATAGTATATTAATTGGCGGAATTTTGCATTTGCTAAATTTGAATTTAGTGATTTAAGAGTATTCTTTCGGGCTGAATTTCGGCTAGAGTACAGGTGGAAAAAAATGGAAATAGTCTAGAAGAGGGGCGTGTGCCCCAAAAATCTAGAAAAAATTACCCTCGATCGACCGCGATTTCTTAATAATTTACGTGCGGAAAATTATTGTCGGAAATGACTGGTTCTCTTGCAATTGCATTTTAAAATTGCGTATTTTGCTATAGAAACAAAGTAGCAGTTTCTAGGATTTTGATATATGATGTCAAAATAATAAGCATTCCAAAAAAAATCGACAAAAATCTGTAATTGTTTTTATAGCAGGATACATAATAAATATTTATTGCCTGCGGCGTATTTTTGGCAATCCTTGGACCACGATTTCTTAAACTTTACTTTTTTAAGTTATGTATTATCCATCAGGAATCCAGGATATTTAATTCGCGGTTGTGGTGTCTGGCCTGCTATAAAAACAATTACAGATTTTTGTCGAAAAAATGAAAATAAAGATAACTCTGTAGAACGTTTGTTTTAAGCAGGGACCGTAAATAATCGTTATTTAAGATTTTTATTTTAAAAAGTCTACTGTGATATTTTGTTTTACACGTCAAAAATAACTTTCTGTTTACTTTTGTCAACAAATCTGGAAAGCAAGTTAACAGATATTTGTTCATGTCTATAAAGTGCATAAAAACCAGTTAAATAGTTGATAAAAACTTGTACAAATCTCAGAAGGCCTTTTAAAATAAGAATCTCAAATAACGATTATTTACGGTCCCTGGTTTTCAGATTATAATTATATTTTTAGTCAATTTTTTGCGTACATTTACCATAATATCCATAAATGACTTAAGGGAAATCTTCAAAATGCACCCGATGATCAAATGAAAAATATCGGAATTTCAGCTTTATTATTGTGAAATTTTCTATATTTGTTCAAAAACTGTACTGTTATTTACATTTTGAGGGCATATCAGCCTTGGCACGTTTTCAATGCGTGGAAATATACCAATCACAAATAAAGTCCCCTATCAAGTCGCCTACAAATATTTCTAATCTTCTGTTTTGGCTTGGAACCAGACTCCGCTGGTTTCTACTGATACGAAGACCACTGAAGGGTTGGGGCGCAGACTTCTTATCGGTGTCCAAACATTTGAAATCCCCAGACGTTTGGAAATTTTTGTGCTTTGTTTTTAGGTCGCGTTTCAAATTTAATGGCGTGTACTTGGGTCTGTCTGGCCTTTCGAATGTACTTGGAGTGAGATTGCCGGAGCGTATAAAAGCACCGGGGAGTCCGAAAAAGTCATTCATACCAGCGTGATCAGCCGAAGCATCAGCAACATGAAATTTTTGGTGAGTTCTTCAACTGAATTTTATTTCACGAAGGATCCAAAGTACTAAATCAGGATATTTACCTTCTCACAGATCCTTTTCTTTGCCCTTTTCGCCATGGCGGCTGCCCTTCCTCAGTGGGGAGGTGGATTCGATGACCAACAACAACAACAACAACAGCAACAGGGAGGTGGCGGTGGATTCGGAGGATTCGGAGGTGGATTCAATGACCAACAACAACAACAGCAACAGGGAGGTGGCGGTGGATTCGGAGGATTCGGAGGCCAACAACAGCAACAGCAAGAAGGATTCGGAGGTGGATTTGGTGGTTTCGACCAACAGCAACAGCAGCAACAGGGAGGCTGGTAAACATCTGAGGCTACGCAAGAAAACTAAAGATACCGACGTCTTAAACTAAAAGCACCAATAAATATATGAGATTTTGATAAAACAAATTTAAAAAATTTCTTAATTTCAAATAAAAACAATTGTTTAATGCCATAGAAATTGGACACTGGCCTTTGTAAACGGAATAAGCTTAGAGTTTTTTGGTCGAAATTTTTAAATGAAATGTTTCCTTTAAATCACTGGTAAAGTCTGATTCTGAGTTCACATGCTAGAGAATTGCTCTGAATAACAGATTTAAAAAGAACTTAAGAAAACATGAGCAAACATATTTATTTGTATTTAAATTCAGAGCAATTGAATATCCCCATCTTAATCAGCCTATTTTTAACTAACTAATTCCGATTTTACCACGGAATTTTATTTTAGCCCAAGGTTTTTCGAAATAAATATGGAAAAAATAAAACTCAATAAAAAAGTGCCTGTTAAATTACAACTCCAGGAAATTTAAAAAATTTACATCGTTTTTTCTTAAAAAAAAACATTTTAGTTCGCTACAAATATAAGCCAAAGTGGTCACAAAAATTTTGAATGTTCTTTAGCATTGAAATGTAAACAAAACCAAAAAAGTCGATATCCATATGATTGCAAATAAAAACCACATTCGCCACTAATCAATGGCCTCCTCTGCCGGCACTTTTTCCACCTTTTTCCCATCGTCCGGGGGAAACTCAATCCGCGGTCCCTCCCCCTCCAATCCGCCCAGCTGGGTGGCGGCCTGCCAAGCCCTCGTCCACGGCAAGGACATCACCGACATGACCTTGGACAGCCCGACTGGCTGCTCTTCCCTGCAACTATTTCTTTCCTCCGGCAGCTGCAGTTCCTCGCTGCACAAAAGGGAAATTATCAGGTGCTCGGCGAAGAGGGCGTGTCTCCGCCTTTGACTGCCCGTCATTTCCGTTTCCTGTTGGCAACGCATTTCCTGCTGCTCGATAAACTGCAAGAGAAGATATTGCTCGGCTGGCTTTTTGGCTTTGGGTTCCACCAAGATCAAACTAGCAGTCTGCTTTTCCTCAGGAGGATCTACGATTCTGCTGGGGGGCAGCTGGTTATCCACAGTCGACAGCTGCAGGATTAAATCAAAGCCTCTTGATTGCGATTGGCGACTCCGTCGGCGAATGCGACTTCGGGCAAATATCCGTCGCAGTGGCGGCGAGTCGGGCTCCAGGAAATTGGCATGATCGATGTGGTTGAGCAGGAGGTGCCGCGATAGATTGCAAATGGCCACCAGCTCAGTGGCTGGCAGTCCGGCGCACAGGGGACAGACCACATAGTCCTCTGCCAGGCGATGCTCCGAACAGACGTGTTCAATCAGCCGCTTGGCCGTCTGTCCGCATTGTCCGCAATACGGACAGGTGAAGCAATTCGAGAGGTTCACCATTTCCGGCACTTGGCCATTGAGCAGGAAGGACGACGGATCCTCCGGATCGAGGATCAGCTGCATGGGATGATCGAAGCGATGGTCCTGCGTCTCCAGCCGCTGGTCGTAGCAATCGCCGCAGAGGTCAAAGTTCACGCAGCGCAAACACCGGAAACGGCGACCCCGGAAGTCGCGCCTCTGACAGCCGTCACAGCAAATGTTGCGGTGGCCCATCTGTGATATTGATCTTTGATCGATCCTCTCGATCGACTTCTCTGCCAGCACATGCACTCAAAACTCTGGTCGAAAAACAGGGCAATTGGGTTTGGAATTTCTACAAATCGAATCGGAACTATGACATTTTTTTCTTCGTTTTGCTCTGATATTGACTTAATTTGATTTCAAATATATTTCTAATTCAATTAAAATAATATCAAGGGCAATAGGGTTCTACAAATCGAATCAAAACATGACATTTTCTCCCTTTAACTTGATGTGCATTTAATGTTGTTTAAAAAATGTATCATGTTTTAAGCAAAGATTAAAATAATAAAATAATAAGAAAAATTAATAAATTGAACAATTAAATTACTTTTCTCAAAACTAATTTGTGTTCATTTTATATTTTTTTTTTTGCTTAAAACTCGTTCAATAACTATTTTCTTATTTGGAAAGAACAATAATATGTGTTCACTCAAATATAAACAACAATTTTTTACCCTTAACTCAAGTTTCGATAGACATTATCTCACAGCAGCATGAAAAGTCAACCTGCTATTCTCAGAAAAGTAATAAAAGTAAGAAATATTTTTTGCTTTCATTATGATTTTTTTATTAATCATCATAAATATTTGTCGAATTATTTTGATAGATTTTTTCTTACTCATAGATTTTCCCGTAAGAAATATAAACAACAATTGTTGACCTTTAACTCAAATTGCGATTGACATTATCTCACAGCAGCATGAAAAGTAAATCTGATATTCTCAGAAAAATAATCAAAATAAGAATTATTCTTTGCTTTCAATACGATTTTTTTATTAATCCTCATAAATATTTGTGGAATTATTTTCCTAGATTTTAGTGAACACTTGCAACTGTAAGCCAAAATCCAATTTGGTCCGCTGGTACCGCTTATATTTATTTAATTGGCTACCCAGTCAGTAGTGGGTTAAGCACATTGGTCTACTACCACCCCTACTCTTCCTTTCGTGCCTCTTTCTTTGTATCTCTCTCTTTCTATTCGACTCTCCATCTCGCTCTATTCTTTTCAATTTTCAAAGCTGGGTGCGCGGCATTTGTAATGGAAGTCTTCCGGCTTCATGCACCTCCGTCTCTGAACCACCCACTTTTCGGAGTCCATTCTGGTAGTGCAGTACACTTATAAAAATAAAACTCTACAAATAGGTAATCTAAAATATGTACTTATTATACAATTTTAAATTTACCAGATTTTAAAGTTACCAGTTAGGATGGGCAATATTAGAACTTCATTTAAAAATTTTTAAAATCCTTTTATATTTTTTATTGATTAGTTTTTGGGTTAAGAATTCAAAAATACTTTAAAAAAATGAACAATATTATTCCCTGTTTTATTAAAATAATTAAGTTTAGTTTTCTTTGATTTGTAGTTTAAAAACACTCGAAAAACAATTTTTTTTTAAATTGGGTTTTCAAATTTCTAAACTTGAGATTTCTTCGAGTGTATGACCAGAGCTCCTATTCCTGCACTGGTGTTGGTAATTATTTTATGGAGTGTGGCGGACGGAGCGCAATCTCTTCGCCTCTGTGTGTTTGAGTGTGAGTGTGTCTGCGTGGGCAACTTATGTTTACCAAGTGCGAAAGTGGAAACGTGCTGCAAACATGAAGTCCTGCCGCCACCCTTTTCGCCCTTTCTCGCCCCCTCCCACTCCCCCAGTGTTTTACGCTTTATAATAGGATTTGAATACAATGGCATTGTAATGAAATGTGCAGCAAACGATGGTCTACAGACGATGGTCGGTCTGTTGTAGCAAGTCGGGCTTTCTGCGGTTGCCTTTGGACTCCGGGCCCCGAGTTCTGCGATTGCGATAGGTTGGTACATAGGTTCTCCTCCGCTCCTCTGGCCAAGAACAGCTGTTCCGCCTTTGTCTCTCCATCTCTCCGTCTGTCTGTCTGCGCGTGTAATTTGAGTTGGTAATTAAAAGTAAAGCAAAAGGCAAACTGCTGCAACTGGCGCACATCAAGTTACCGATTCACACGTATGTGTTCGTACGCTCTCTAATGCCCAAGCAGTCCTCTAAGTGCTGCACATTGGATTTTATTCGAGGATATGCTGCTCTTAAAGGTGTCCTTTTGGAGTTCGCTTAATGGGATTTTACACTAGAATATTGAAAATAAATTTAATAAACTACACTCAGGGAAAAAATTGTTCTGATTGTGTCTGAAAACGTGTCTGTTTGAGTCTCAAAAATACACTCAAAAAAAAAAACGCCTAAAATCGCCTTTGATTTTAGAAAATCGCCTATGGATTTGCGTCACTGGCGATTTTGTCTATATTAAAGAAAGTAGGTTTTTAAAATCAATGGCGTTTTTTTTCTAAAATACAAAAAAAAATCTGCAATTTAGAAATTTTTTACTAGAAAGTAAAAAAGTTATGTCTTACAATTTAGAAATAAAGGTTTTCTAAGAAATAGAAATACTGTTTTTTTTTAATATAGAAAAATTTTTTTCTAAATACAAGAAAAAATTTCTCAAATCCAGAAAATACAAAAATGATGCTTTGGTGGTAATCGGAATTATGCCGGTTGTTTCTGTGACGCCACGCCCCCCTTGTGTTGTTGTTCTCCGTTCTTGTTTGTCATCTTATTTTAATTTCCTTATATTGTGCACGTGGTGTAGGTGATGTATATGTTGTTTATTATGCACATGCACTTTAAGTTTCAAATCGGACCTGTAATTATAACTGAAATGAGTATACAAATTACAAATTATAAATATAAAAACCCAACAACTTACACTTTTGAGAAAAACATCTCGGGTCGCCCCACGCGGGAATCGAACCGCTTCCCTCGGAGTTTGCAGTCAAGCACTCTAACCGCTGCGCCACGGATGCATCGCGTGAGGCGCTGTCCAAAGTCTATTCACATTTTGTTCTCTTATTTTTAGTCAAATCGATCTGGCTCGCTTCTAGTTATTCTTTTTGTTTATTTAATTTTGTTCGTAAATATTTATTGATTAATATTAATATTTATACACAAATATATTTTACTATGGTTCAATAGTAACAGTATTTGAATTTCAAATTTGAAAAACATAAAAATCATTTTTAACAAAATATAACTATTAAAAAAATTTTAAAAAATGCAACACATTTTTTTTTATTAATATGTTAATATTAAAGATTAAAAAAAAAAATAAAAAGACGCCATGCATTTTTCGTCTCGACGTGGGATTGAACTCACACTTGCGGCGATTAGCATGTATAACATATTCATGCACGCACGCGTTAGACCCCTAGGCTACCAAATTTTCTTCGATTAAAGGCGATTTTTTCTGAATGTTAGAAAAATTTTAAACATTTTTTCTGTTTTTTAGAAAAACAATATTTCTATTATATAAGAATTTTTTCTAATTTGAATGGCGATTTTTTTTTATTTTTAGAAATGTTTAGTCTTTTTTTTTCTAAAAGCAATGGCGATTTTAACCCTCAAATATAGAAAGGCAGATTAGAAAAAACACCTTATAATTTAGAAAAAAAAAGGATTTTTCTCATTTTGAGAAAAAAATTTCTAAAAAATATCGTTTAACAGATAAATTTTCTGAAGTTTAGAAATTTTTTTCTCTTTATAGAAAATTTTTCCGTTTTATAGAAATTTTTTTCTAAAGCACAAAAAAATTTTTTTTTCTATATTTCAAAAAAAAAATTTTTTTGAGTGTAGCTTTATACCGTTTGGTATCATTATAAGAATTTATGGTATTATTTTAAGAACGGATTTTTAAGACCGCTGTTCTTACTTTAAGAACGAAACGTACTTAAATTTATATTTATTTTTAGTAAAAAATAAATTTTTTTGAATGCTTCTGTAAGCGTTCTGCCATGGAAGGAAATAATAAGGCCATGGCCCAGGGGCCAGGGTGCTGGATTCTGGTACTATTTTGTGTTTGGGGGTACGAGGTTCAATTCCCGCTCACAACACAACTTATTTTTTTTTTTTAATTAGTAAATTAACAACCTAACTTTTTTAATACATTTTTGTTCTTAAAGTTATAAAGGAAATGTTAATTGAAATACATTTGAAAAACTTTTTACTTACTTTGACTTATTCGGTTTTTGAACCGGGGTCCTCTCGCATCAGAGGCAGACGCCTTACCAACTGGGCCATCGCACCATGTTACGCGCGCGTGCATAAGTTCAACTTAAATCTAAATTTACTGGTCTTAAATCAATACCCTTTGGTATCAATATAAGAATATGGTCTTAAAAAAATAAAAGAACAAAACGGTAGTAATGTAAGAAATTCGGTCTTAGATTTTTTCGGTCTTTTTTTTCTGGGTGTAAATACATTTTTATAAAGTAGTTTAAAAATGTATCTATCTTTAAAACAATAAAACACATGAAATATGTTAATTTAGCAAGCTGTAAGAAAATTACCCATAATTATACGATTTTTTTTTACCCAAAAAAATACTTATTGTTTATCACACATTTTTAAAGTAAATACAATATTACGAAAAAATTTAAAAATCAAACTACATTTTTATAAAGTAGTTTAAAAATGTATTTATCTTTAAAACAATAAAACACATGAAATAAATTAATTTAACAAGCTGTAAAAGAATTACCCATAATTATACGATTTTATCAAATCAAATTATACTTTTTGTTTATCAAACATTTTTAAAGTAAAAAAAGTAAAAAAAAGTGTAGGTATTAAATACAAATTAATTAAACTGATTGTGTGGAATATGATATTATCAATAGTCGTATTTGATACTCTAGATATAGGTATATCTACATACTTAAAGATATTAAAATTTAATAAAAATCGTAGCAGAAAATATTTAAATTGAACATACATTTTTATCAGTGTTGCCAGCAAAGAGGGATTTTCCTAAATTAGATATATTTATTTCTTATTTCTTTCTCAAAAAGTTTAAAACTTTTAAGAGGCCTCAAAACGTTTGCAAGCCTAATTAGATGCGGCCTAAATATTTTTTAAGCCCGCGAAGAAAGCCCATCAATCAACGCCCGTCGACCTTTGTTGCTTAGTTTATCAATTAAATGTAATTGAAATTTTATTTTCATTAGCCTTTCAAAGGGTGTCGTTCGTTGGCCCCGCTTCAATGGGGCTAATTAATGGCGCAGCCTGTCTACGAAGGAGTTCCCAATGGAAATCTCGCAGCCCATAAGCGGTTTTGGAAAATCAGACGCCCTGATGAAAATTACAAGGCACTGCCCATTAAAAATTGGTAGGTGGGATGGATTGGATTCTTCTAATTGCGCTACGCTTCTCCCTTCGCCGGAAGCTGTCAATGAAAATTTCCCTCTTTGGCCTCTTTTATTTATGTTAATTCGTTTGCCTCGATTTCTTTCCTTTTTTTTGTATGCCAGCTTGACGATATGCTCAATTGCTTTTGTAATCAATCAAAGTCAAAAGCGCAAAATGTTACTTACATACAAGAATCGCGAGTGGGAGGGTGGCGATAAAGGAGCGTATCCTGGGATCCCGGGTTCCGGGGGGCAGGGATGGTTGGGAAAGTGCAGCCAGGATGCCCCGGAGGCGGAAACTGGATTGTCATGTGTGTTCGCGATGCTAGATACTCGATGCCGATGCTCGATGCTCGATGCCCGATGCTCTTTGCTCGTATTTTGTGTTGGTGTTTGACGTGACACTTGAGCGACACTTGAAGCCCGATAATTGATATTGTGCTGCCTGAGGATGGGCTTACGGAAGGGGGTTCCCGGAAGGGGGTCTCCGGATGGAGTGGGCGTGGCCAACTGCCGGTGTTTCTTGTAATTGTCGCTGACACATTTTCGTGGTTTAGTTTGCGGATGGAAGCCACTGATAAATCTAAAGGGATCTCCGTCAATCAGTGGTTAAGGCCACAAAAGAAGTTCGTTCATTTGATAAGGGGTATATAATCTTGAGATGAGATAATACAATTTAAATAAGAAAATCATGATAGCTATCCTTTTAAGCTATATATTTAGTTTCCCAACAAATATTCATGGAAAATGGAACAACAACGATTTTTCTTCTGGAAAAATTATAGAAACTATCGAAAATTAAACGAAAATGTTACTATACCTTTTTTAATAAAAATTTTGTCCTATTATTTTTCATTATACAAAATATAAAAAATGTTAGAGTACTAACTGTATTACTTTTCACTTAATTTAATACAATACTCATTCATCTGAACCTTAAGATGTTTCATCCAAGCGAAAATCGCCCTGGAGAAAAGTTCCCTTTATTTGGGGCATTTGGTGACTGGTCTTTTGAATCTGGTCAATGTGCCAACTGCCGCCCACTTAGTGTCAACTTCAGGAACAGTAAACTCCAACCCCTAACAATCCGCCAGCCATCCCCCGAAAGCCACCAGATAATTGTTAACCATTAAGTCGCACCGCAAATCAAGTGCAGCAATTGCAACTGGACTGCAATTCATTTGCGGCATGGATCATTAAAGGGCGCAGGGGCCGAGAACTTTGGACCGGAGACAAACCGCACGCAAAGTTGCCAACGTGGCCGAAACAGACGTCACCGCCGGAAAACCAGTCGGTTCCAAAACAAACCACCATCTACCATCCCTCATCATCCCCTCGGGCCATCGGAAAAGCTTCAGCCGGAAAGTTTGTGAGCATAAAGAGTTTTCATTTTACGGCCAAGTGATGGATGGAGTGGATGAGCTGGAGAGCTGCAGATCTGGCCTGGTATAATGGGTACAAAAAGGATTGCAGGATGGTTTCACGCTGCTTTCAGATCCATTAAGCATTGCCGATGCCAATCCGGCGAAGGAAGCTGGGGGATGAACGCTTTGAACTTCCGTCGGGGGAATATAATGATATGCGTCGCAACTATTTCGCATTTGGAATATTTAATGTACCGAGTTTTTGGAAAACATTATCTGTCATTAGTGTCAGAAATTATGGCGGCACATCCAGCGGAATCCTTTTAATGCCAAAGTGATAAGTCGATTCAGTTAATAATGTCAGACCTTTAAGGCAGCAGCCGACAGCGTTGACATCTATTTGACGACTGCGAGACACTTTTCGGTGTCACATTAATATTAATTTATCCGAAAAGTAAATTATTTATGAAATTTTCATCATTTTCGGTAATTAAGCTCAGCTCACCGGGGTCTATGACATTTTAATTAAAGCCTAACCCAAAGCCGCCGCCATGAAGACTGGAAAAAATACAAAGATAAACGCCCCAGTCGAATGGCTCTTGAAATTATTATCATCACACCCACGAAAGGCAGGCACAAGGGTAAAAAAGAGCAAGTAAAGAAAGCAAAAGTTTGGCGACAATCCCGACGCACTTTTATGGCACGGCTTTTGGCTGCGAGTGAAAATGAAGATACGAGAAAGTTCCGACCCGACCCCAAAACTTGGTATCAGTGTCACGAGTGGGGGCGACTTAGGGATGGCACTTGGGAAACTATTCAAATATGGAATACCTTACCCTTAAAATTATGAAGAGAGGATTTTAAAATAAATTAGTCTTAATTTATAACATTTTTTGGGAAAGTTCGGGGTCGAATATTGTACCGATTCAATCTTAGTACGCATCTTCGAACTATTTTAGAGTTTCGGTTTTTTTTTTAGATTTATAGCTCAAAACGTTATATCAAGCGGTTCATCCTGCCGTTTAAAATAGCCCTCTTTTTATAGTTGTTTGTAGATAGATAGAGGGACTGGATATTATTCTATTGTACCGAATCAATCTTAGTTCGCATCTTTGAAATATTTCAAAGTTTCGTATTTTTTTGTAGATTTATATCTCATACCGTTATAGCAAACGGTTTATCCTGCCGTTTAAAATAGCCCTTTTTTATAGTTATATGTAGATAGATAGAAGGTTGGATTTTACTCTATGAAAACCTTTTTTTTATTTTCCGAATACAGAAAACACACATTATTTTAACTCTCTTTCATTCTGTTTTTAAGACCTCTGTTTCTTGGTATATTTTTTGTAGATTCTTCCATCTCTACCGTAAAAACTTTGGCGTGTGTGAGAGTGTACTTTTCTGCTTAAAGTATGATTGCAAGTGTGAAAATATATATGCTAAACGTGCCCGAATGCCCCGCTTCTGCTTCTGCTGCTGCTGCTTCGCCTTTGCCGTTGCGCTTCATGCGTTTTTGTTTTATGACGCGGCGACGTGCTCGGAAAATGAAAAGCACTTGACGCGCCAAAGTGCTGAACTTGGCGGTCCTCCACTGGAGCTCCGTCCGTCCGTCCGCCGGTTCATCAGGCCCCAAACCCAAACCACCCGACTCACAGTTGGTCCACACATGCTAAATCGTAAAATGCTCCATTCTTTCATTTTTTTTGCTCGAGTTTTTTCTTTACTGTTAAAGTTCTTATACACTTCTTTTTAGGGGTATGTAAGGTGCAGCTAAAAAAAATAGGAAATTGAATTTATTTATATTTTTTAATATTTTTATTTTTATATAGACATTTAAATTATTATTTGTATTAGGTGATGAGGTAGGTTGACGACCTGCCGAAATTGGTGAATCCTAAGAAGTACAGGTGAAAATTGGTTAAAATGCTAAGTTAAGAAAAAAAAAACTTATATTTATTTAAAATATTTTAGACAGCAATTAAGCTGCAGTTGAACACCCATAGAAACTATATGAAAAGAAAACTCCTAATAAAGTTTAACAAATTTACCCGAAATCGCAGAGTATCTCTCGAACTTTTAGAAGGACCAAAATCAGTTTCCACTTTTTGCCGTTGCCTTATTTTTTATGCGACGTGCGCTCGCCTGTAAATGGGTTTCTCCTTGGCTTCCATTACTTCTATTCCATTCTCATTTGTTCGAACAATTTAAGAAATTGTCGCCCTGTCCTGGCTGAGGAACCCTGGCCAAACACTCCACTCCATTCCTCCTGGCACAAAAAACACTATGCATGTGCGAAGTTTATAGTAAATAAAGTATGATTGTCTATTGTCAATGCTCGTTGTTTTTGTGGTTTATAAAAATTCAACACTCTATTTGCTGCTCATCGCTCGGTCGCTCCCTCTCAGTTAATTTCATTTGATTTATATGGATTGCGCAAATGGAAATGGAAATGGAAATGGGATTGGGACTGTGGGGATGGGGTTGAAGGTGAGGATGAGTTTGGCTTTGAGGTCGGCTGACTGGCTGGCTGGTTGGGGTTAAGCCATGTTCTGTAATCGCTCTTGTTGATGACGCTGATTTCTGGATGCTATTGTGGTCAATAAATTACCAGCTGTGCAGCAAAAGCCTCTCACGCTTTTGTTCCTTTCCACACATTTGAAGTGCACTTTATGCTTTTTGCATGCACAATTCGCAATTAATTAAAACAATTATGTAGGCAACGAGACACGACAACAGGAAAAAGGCAAACAAGAGGGCTATGTAAAAAAAAAGAAGAAAAAACATAAAAATCCAACAAGATAAACGGGAATTTTCTGCGGAAAAATGTCATGTCGCCTGTCAACCACACATCCCCAGTGTTCGAGTATTATGCAATTATAAAAATGAAGGAACACATTCCCACACAATTTCCACACCTTTGCTCCTTGAGTCAAACTTAAATCCAAAATGGTGAGAAGTAAGCAAAATGGTGAGCTATTTATCGAGCTGCTTGTCTGAACTATGCGATTGTTCCAACTGTTCCTCATGACCACATCGATATCACTAATGTTGATCATGGAAAGCGACGGAACCCCATTAATGGCATTATTGGATGGCACCTTCCTGAGGAGTTACAATCGAACGAATGGAAGTTCTCAACTGGAAGTTAGGAATACTAGGTTAAGTAAAAAGTTAAGATCAAGAAAGGATCAAGAAGAAGAGGAACAGAAGAGAATTGAGAGTCTTTGGGATCCGGTTCTGAATCAAAGCTATGACTTTTCCAGCTTTGAGGATTACGATAGCACCACTAGTATAAGTAAAAATGTAGGCATGGAATATCAAGAAGAAAAAGATCTAACTACAAACGTATGGCAACCCGTTTTTAATGAGTCCTACGACTCTTCGGTCTTGGAGGATTATAATAACCAAAGCCTGACTGAAGAAAAAGATATCGGAGAAAATATCTCGAAAGCTGCTCAACCCAAAACGAACTTTAGATTCGATGAACTTCCTCGAATTGAAGAAAACTGGTATCCCATAAATAACCAGAGCTTTATTTGCAACAGTACCAACTCTTCAGAGTTTGGAAATCAAAGTATCGAACTACCCTGCCTATCGCCAAAAACCATTGAGAACAGATCCCAAGTGGATAGTTATAAGAAAAGAAGAAAACGACTACAGGTTAAATTATACATCAGACCTGTAGTAAAATATGGAAAGGAATATTACGTTTTTGCAACTATGCCCAAACTGGGCAAGACCAATTTCGTGCTCAACATTACGGTGGATACCAAAGATTATTTAATCAATGAGATATTTACGGCCGTTCAAATCAAACATACGGGTTGGGGTTTCACGAGGAACTTACGTGCCCTACTGGAAAACTTTGGGATTCGCGGCTATAAACTTCGGTATAATCGCTGTCATTTTTACCGCAGCACAGCCACATTCTACAATACAAAAACCCAATTGCTCATCGGGAAAATAAGTTCACTTGCGAACAGGCAGAAGCTTTTGAGTCCCATGGTGCGTACGAAAATTACAGTTCGGGATCCGCCAAATGTGGACTGCCTACCCTCTTTGAATTTAGAATTCTGCAAGAATCCCGAACAGCCGGTAGGGATTTCTCCCTTGGGTCACTTGGAATTTTTTGCAACCATAGGCGATGACTGCCGCATAGTGGATTATGAAGATGTGGAATGGAATTTCTGTGATATCAGTGAGAAAAGTAAGATCCCACTGGAAAAATAATTATTTATTTATTTATACAAGTAATATAATCATAGACCTTTTCGGTCATGTGGAAGATGCGATAGGACTTGTCTACAAGCTCTTGCCGTACAAGCTGAATTTCCAGAAAAATCCAGATGGAACAAAGGTTTTTCTGTTACGGGTAGAAGCCAAGATCAATGACGTCTTCACTGTAGCTCGTGTGAGTGCATAAAATCTAGGAGATATGTATAACCCCTCTGTCTTTGATCTTCATTCCAGTGCTATGTGACGTACAAAACGCCCCCAGTTGAGCCCCAAATCTTGGGCAATGAACTACGGAAAGTTGACGTTCGAAAACCGGTTTCCATCGATGGGTCCGGCAGCAAGGATAGGATCAAAAACGATGAATCTGCAGAGACTAAGGATTTCTTCTGGAGCTGCCGCAGTCTAGACGATCCAGATAACAAATATTGCAAAAAAGACATGGCCGTGGGTGAGTGTTTAAGGGTTAAATATTCGGTTTCGACTTGTAATAAATGAATTAGTTCAGACTGATTTCCTAAAAATTGTTGCCTTTTTAAATGATCTTGTTATAAATACTGTAACAATAAAATAAATTTTTCTAGCATGTATTTCTAAAATATTCGATTACCATTCAACTGAAAATTATGAAAAATTATTTACAAAAGCAAAGCAATTTTTTTTTTATGTTTGAATTTTTATTTATCAGTTTGTAGACAACTTTAAGTTGATTTTTTGTGGACAAGAGTAAAAAAATAGAATTTATGATTTGCTTTTTTACAGTTTCTAGTAGGGTTGTTAAGACATCGATTGTAAGCAATATCGATGTTTTTTAATATCGATGGTGGTATCGATATTATCGATAGTATCGGAAATTAAAGAAAATAAAAAAATATATATAAAATGTATGAGAAAAACAAGGATCTTAATTTTACTGCGATTAAGGTGAAATACAGTCGTGTCTTAAAATGCATACTTTAAAATACTTTTTTTCCCCTTAAAATATATCAAAAATTACATATACCAATTATTTTCTGAGCGATAGTATCGATTGTCGATCCATCGATGTTTCCTAAATTCTTAAACCATCGATAGTATCGATAGTGCTATCGTTTATTTTACCAACCCTAGTTTCTAGAAAGGAAGAATTTTAACGGGATTGGTTTTAAGTTTTTAGGAGCACCAGTTACTATGAAAATATTATGAAATATTCTGTTCAAACTGAGCTACATATTGCCTTTCTAGTGCCCTCCTTTAGATTACCTGCACATGCCCTCAAGCCCGATTCCGAGTACGACTTCAGCTTGACCGTCGTGTCGCGAATAAATCCGGATAATCGATGGACCACATCGCAGGTGGTGAGGGGTACTAAGGTCACATCCTTCACGCCGCAGATCCTGTGCCGTCGCAACTGCGCTCTGGGCGTCTTTGCTCCGCTCGACAGTGTCCACTTGATACCCAAATGCGATGATTGCCCCAGTAAGGTCAAGAAGAAGTACGAGTGGTGGGTGAAGGCACCGGGGACGGCAGCCCATCTGGAGTCCCGCCACAAATATCTGATTCTTCACCACGGGGAGCGCATTCTATCCATTCGACTCAAGGTGGTGTTGGCCAATAAGAGATGGGCAGAGACCTTTTATACGCTGCGGCGAAACGACGGTCCTCAGAACGGCAGATGCGAAATCTCTCCATATTATGGCCTCGAGAGCCTGACCATCTTCGAGATAGAGTGCCTGGGCTTCGAGTCGCCCTACACCCCGTTGACCTTTCGCTACAAGGCGGCCACGGGTGTCATCGCCTCGAATGTGCCATTCAACAGGTTTAAGGTTACACTGCCCGTCACCAGATGGGTAACGATCTCGATTTGCGACACGCTCGATATGTGTGTTGAGCATGAAGTAGATGTGGTAGTCTTTCCGCTAAGTGGCCTCATGAGAACCCAGGTCCCCGATGTGATGACGGATGTGCCGCGACTGCTGCTGCATGGCCAGTGGAACAGGGCCTTTGTGACGAGTCTGGTGGGCGCCAAGTTTATACAGACCACCGACAAGGGACGTGAGGTCTACGCGTATGTGAAAAATGTGCGGGCCCACACGTGCTCTCAGCTGGAGCAGCTCACTTCGCTGGGCACGCACATATTGCTCCAAGTGACGCCGGTCGATTACCGGGGAGCCACGCTGATGGGGGAGCTGTTCGCCCAGCTGAGCGACATCTTCGAGGAGATCATCCAGGAGCACGAGAAGCTGCATCGGGACGCCTATCAGTCGCTGACCGCCATGCATATATTCTTCATGTCCGTGCTGGGCCTGAAATCGGAACACCATTCGGTGGCCATGTGCAAGCCCTACAATCCAGAGTGCCTCAACCTGCAGAGAATCGACTTCGAAAGGAACTTTGCCATCGAGTTTGATCCCCTGATTCTGCTGCGCATCAATAGCTGGATGATGAACACCTGGTATCTGTACAGGTGCGTCTACTTCATAGGGGTCATGGCCACCCAGCGACATTATCCCTATGATGACGCCTTGTCAATCCATTCGGGCGGCATTGCGTACCAGGTGGGTTTGTTATCGATGAGACTAAGTAACATGTCGATTTTATCGAAATTATCGTTTATCTACAAATTTTGATCGAAATAATGCCTTGGCTAGAAATATCGACTTTATCGAAATTATGTTTAGTTACAAATATTTATCGAAATAATGGTTTATTCAAAAATATAGATTTCATCGAAATTTTCAAAGGATCAACATATCGATTTTTTTTCGAAATTATGATAAAATAAAAGTCTCAAATAACTGTTATTTACGGTCCCTGAAATTATCGTTTAGTTACAAATATTTATCGCTACAAATATCGACTTCATCGAAATTATCGTTTAGTTACGAATATTTATCGAAAATATGGTAATGATTTAAAATATCGATTTTATCGAAAATTTCAATAGATCAACATATAGATTTTTTCGAAATTATCGTTTAGTTACAAATATTTATCGCTACAAATATCGAATTTATCGATATTATCGTTTAGTTACGAATATTTATCGAAATAATGGTAATGATTTAAATAATCGATTTTATTTAAATTTTTAATAGATCAACATATAGGTTTTTTTTCGAAATTATCGTTTAGTTACAAATATTGATCGCTACAAATATCCACTTTATCGAAATTATCGTTTAGTTACGAATATTGATCGCTACAAATATCGAATCTATCGAAACTATCGTTAAGTTTCAAATATTGATCGAAATAATGGTTTAGTTAAAAATATCGATTTTATCGAAATTATCGTTAAGTAAAAAACATCGAAATTTTAACATAAATTTTCGAAATAATTCAAACATTTTTACATCTTAGTCGATATTTCCTATAGTCCATATAAAAATCGAAATTTCATTAACAATAATCATTATATTTCGCCATTTTCTACCTTTCAGATAAATGTAACGGAGGTATCGGACCATGCCAAAGACATCACCCTGAAGACAATCGACAAGATTCACGTTATCGAACTGTCCAAAGCGCTCCTCCACGAATTGGAAACGAACCTGAATCACAGCACCATTCTGTTCCAGACCATCTCGCAGCAGAACCACCACAATATCTTCTGGTGGTACCCCGACCCGTTGCCCTCGAAGACCAGTGTTCTAATAATCCACGCCTACAGTCCCGATAAGTATTTCACCCAGGCCGAGGAGGCCGAACTGAAGAATCCCCTGATCTACAAGACGAACATTACCCAGTTCAATGATGAGTACTTCACCCAGTGGATGGCGAATAGTAGCATACGGAATAGCACGGAGATCCATATTTACAGTCTGATGCTGAACCACAAGGCCATGTTGGCGGTACGAATTGTGAGCTGTTCGGAGCTGATGTTGGTCAAGATGCGGATGCACAGGTGGCCAACGCTGGGCCAGATTCGCCAGAGGGCCTGTAGGATAACGCCCGAAATGGCTGGCAAGCGCATTTGGATGGCCAACTCGTGTGATCGTAGCCGGGCCTATGTGGCCATTCACCGACCGGGTGAGATGCGCCTTAAAAGGAAGAAACTTAGGACGCCAAAGAAACGAAAGGACGAGAAGAAGCGGTTAAGGATGGACACGTACTACGAGGATGACGATGTTGAGGAGGAGATTCCCAAGTCGCGGTATCTCAACTACACGATCCTGCTGGAGATATATCAGTGCAACTTCTGGAAGAACCGCTCATTGGATCCCGGCTGGAGCGAGGATTACTGCACCACGACCTTCGAGCACAGCTATGGAACGACCGTTCAGTGCACTTGCCACACTCTGGGCACACTGTCCTCTCGCATTTTTCCCATCTCAGCGGAATTGTTTGTGGAGCACATACCCCTGCCGATATTTGCGTACAACATGATCATGCTGCTGATATTCATGATGCTCTTTCTTTTGGTTATCCTGATGTGGATCTTCAATGTCGACATCATCACTGCCCATCTGAGGGAACCGAATTTTATGCAGTGCGAAAATGGTAAAGCGGTAAGATCAGGGAATAGTGGTGGATTCAACGAGGGAGCCGAGATTCTTCTCGTGGTTGTGACCGGTGGTCAGGAGTTTGCTGGGACAACTTCGAACATCAAGTTCTACTTCAAGTCGCCGAACCGTCCGCAGACCTCGTATCAGATCACTCAGGATCCCGGTCACCCGAAGTTACTGAAGAACAGTACCAACAAACTGATGATTCCCAGGGGAAATATCTATATACCCACCCGTTTGGCCTTGGGCATTGGGCGGAATGGAAGGTATCCCTCGTGGTATTGCCGCTCCATCACGGTCGTCGATCTGGAGTTGAATGTCCAGCAGTTGTTCCTGGTCGAAAGCTGGATTGTGCGGGGCTACACGAAGTTCATGCGATCCAAGTACTTTACGATGGGCTCCTATCGCAGGACCCCGAAGTACACGTGGTGCCAGCGACTCCGTCAGCGGATCGAGCAACTGTATGTCAGCTGGTTCATGATCAGTCCCATTACGGGACCCTGGCAGAGTAATGTGGGCGGCATCATCATGAATCGCTTCGAACGCACCTGTGTGTGGATCTGCAACACGGCCATCACCTTGACCGTGGTCAGTTTGTACTTTGGCAAGTCCACGGTGGAGTCCATTCAGGAGGAAACCAGGCAGAATATCGAAAACGAACTTAAGATTCCTCTGGTTCTGGTTCTGGCCTTCTATGCCTTTGTCTTGTGTTTATTTATACGTTTCGTGTTTGAAGTGCTCTTGTTACGGTGGCTGTGGCCGCAAAAGTAGATTAAGATTATAATATTAGCTTGTTTAATAAATAATACTAAATTCTATGGAATATTTTAGGGCTCTTGAAAGATTTTAATTTATTAAGGTGGCATTCCAAATACATTTTTCATGACTTATGATCTAGATGTTGAAAATTATCGATATTTTCGATATTTTGACAATATTGATTCGATAATATTGATTCGATAATATTGATGTTTTGAAGGAAAATACACGAATTTAATATCGAGAAATAGCAAACTGTCGATATTTTTTCAATATCTATTAGGATCTTCTATTTTTTTGTAGTTAAAAATTTATTAATATCGTTTTCAGACATCTGTGTTTTTAAAAATACATAAATTAAATATCGAGAAATAGCATACTGTCGATATTTTTTCAATCTCTATTGGGATCTTCTATTATTTTGAATTTCCAAATTTATTAATATCGTTTTCAGACATTTGTGTTTTTAAATTGGGATGTTTATAGTTTTTGGTTGTCGGGTTCCTAATTATGAATTTTGGAAATTTGGATATGGAAACAATTTTTCAAATTGGTGTGTTTTCTTTTATTCAATATCACTATATTTCCAAATTTAAATAGTCCAAATTAGCACTCGAAGGGCTCTGCCTTCTGTTCTGGCGACTGTATCCGACCGGGCTTGGGCTAATGGATTTTTCCACGCCTAATTACCATTACTTAGCCGAAAGGGTGGCAAAAAACACAGACACCAACGTTGGGGAAAAAAACGGTAAAATTGCATTAAAAATTATCGCTTCTTTTTTTTAGAAACTATGCTTTTCGTATATTATTTTTTGTAACTTGAGTGTGTATGCAAATGGAATTTCATAGTCACCATTAACACCTTTTTGCTCTGTCTCTCCTTCACACCTGTTTCTTGTGGTCCCTGCCATTTTTTTTGTCCGCATATTTTATGTGACGTAGGGCGAATTTAAAAATAAAAAAAATAAAAATGCATTTAATTAAATGCCACACAAATGCTGCGAAAAACGTTTTCAACGTGTGATATTTTATGCCAGAAGTCGGGGGTTTTTTCTCGGCTTCGCCTCGCTGTTGTTCTCGTTTCTCATTGTCGTGGGGACAGTCGAAAAATGCATTTTCATAACGTTACCGGACATTATAAATGTGTTAAGTTGGGGTGGTCCCTGGGTCCTGAATAATTTGCCTTTAAGGAATATTTCAAAGTGTCCAAATAGATTACCATGGCCACAGTTAAAGTGTTAGAAAAGAAAGATGAAGTGAGAATAAAATTTATGAAATGAAAAAATAAATTAAAATATTTATAAGAGTTCAATAGAAGGTTGTTAATACCTCTTGTTCTACGTTAATGAAAACATCTGTAAATCTGTCTCAAATTCCGATGCATTTCCATGGACGACTTTGGTATTCACCCTTGAGGCTGTGACGAATAGTCGTGGATCCCCGAAATTTTGGCAACAGCTCAATCTGCAACCAGTTCCGATTTTCGCTTACTTTGTAGTTGGGCATAGATTTGCGGCCCGCTCCCTTGCCTGAAGTGTTTTTTTTTTGGTTCCTATGTGGCACAGAGGATGCAACGGAAATTGTACTGAGGGCACGGCCATTATTCTCTTCACTCTGCCAGAAGCCCAAGGAGACGACATACGCATCTGAATTTGTCATATCGTAGTTCTTTGGGCTACAATGTCTGTGAGTACCTACTGCTCAAAAGTTTCAAATTGGGTATGTTTAGTATTCGGAATTGAGAAGGTCCCAAAATTGAAGGCCGAAAAGGAGATCGAAAAACTAAATTCCTTAAGAAAGTTTTTAATCAGTTCTTAAAAGTTGCTGTATATATTTAATTATATTTTCAAATATTTACTTATTATTACATTTTTTTAAAGCTGAGATATTTTATATTAAAAGGCGTATACTTAAAAAGGCAATATAAAGTGTTTTAATTTTAGTTTCAGTTCATATGTATCAATTAACTATAATAAATGAACTGGAATCAAGAACTGTATGGTATAAAAATCTAAAAACAAACCGAAAAAAAAGAAAAATCGATTATGAGTACTAAGATTGATTCCATACAGTTTCTATCTATATATATTAATATTTTATCGAAACTATTATTATTTTGTGTAAAATAAATAACTGAAGTGGGTATCCTAGAGTCGAAAAAGTGCTCAAAAATTTCCCATATGCTTTTTTTCTGTTTATGCGTTTTTCTGGAGCCACCAGCCGACAAAATTGCAGCCGACAGTTTGGCACATTCCCATTTTGGAGGCCCAGGCATAACAACGCCCACTTTTTGGCCACTGTTTGCATACGTGCCCGTTGTGAAATTGCCTGGGCGCACTCCTCAAATCATTGGCCGCTGCCACGCCCACAGACACCCACGCCCCCCTGTGGGCCTGTGGGGCAGCGCAACATGTTAGTGACACAATCGAAATGGAAAACGACATGGAACATGGCAACAATAACGAGCGGCAATAACAAACAACTTGGAATTTTCAACCGGGCCATGAGACAGGTAAGAAAACGAAAACGAATACGAAAACCGGGCGGAAATTGGAAGTGTGAAGTGTGTGAGTGGATTAGTTATCCCGAGAATTGTTGCCGTTTGGCAAATTTCCTTCTGATTTGCGTCCCAACCACTCACCCTTCGGCTTATGCTTACAGTTTCGGGAGTCAAGCTGAAAAAGATTTGGCAACCCGGGAGCAAACAGCAAAAATGAAATTCAAGTCGAACTTTTCGGTGCTGTGCTTAAGCAGCTCTGGCAATCTCCCGAGGACAGCTACCTGTAAATACATATATTTCGCTGGCAGTTTTCCCTCAGACTTGCACTCCTTTTTCCCACGATTTCCCAGCGGTTTGTTTACACTGCAGCGACGCGACTCCGCGGTGGCACATAGGCAAATCCAGTTGCAGATGCAACTTAAGTTGAGCCAGGTAAACGCTCAGATTGAGTGACTGTCGGTTGGGAACTCACTGAGCGGGCTTACCAGCCATGAAAGAAAGCCATTTAGTTTTTAATTAGAGTAAATAGGTTTAAAGACATCCGCGATGAACGTGGTTAAGTAATTATTTTACAGAGAATTAGCTATTAAATGACTAGAGATATACGTAATTTTGATTATTTTATATTTTAAAATTTATTAAGAATTTACCAAATGTAAAAATTTACGAAATACAAACGTCAAAATATTTTCGAATTTTGTTCCTTTTAGATTTTTGTGTTCTAATTATTTTAGAAATGCTAATTTTAAATGCAAATAGTATTAATAATAGGTGTTAGTAAATAAAATAAATATAAATTCGCTATGAACGTGGTTAAGTTATTATTTTACAGAGAATTGGCTTTAAAAAGTCTGAAGTTCTCCAAGATATACACCCTTTTGATAATTTTATATTTTAATTTTTGTTAAAAATATACCAAATGTGAATTTTTACGAAATACAAGCGTCAAAATATTTTCGAATTTTGATCTTTTTAAATTTGTATGTTATTAGTATATTAAATGGAAATGGTATTAATAATCAAAATAAAAATAAATTCGCTATGAACGTGGTTAAGTAATTATTTTAAAGAGAATTAGCGTTAAAATATCTCAAGTTTTCCATTTATTTTATTAATTTTTTAAATTTAATAAATTAATCAAAATAAATATAAAATTAATGAAATATCGACATTTTGACTTAAATGCATAAATGTATACAATAGTTAAATATTAAATAAAATAGATATGATTATATATATAATCATATATCATATAATTACAAACTATATAATTTTTTATAAATAAAATTATGAATATTACTAGGCTATTTTTAGTCAAGCCTTCTTTAAATTTAATCCCAAAAGAAGCAACCTTTAGTCATATGGCCGAAACTACTCTCGACTGCTCATGTGGAACGTCTGCTGGCGGAGTCGTCGTCTGTGGTATTCCCAGTTTACCAACTTCCTATTCCCGATCCACCGACGCTCTCCACGGCGCATTGCACATACGCCGTGTGGTGCAGTTGAGTTTCGTTCACGGTATTTTGCCCATAAAATTTGCAAGAATTCGTTGTGTCAATTGTGTGCGCCCATGCCCATGCCCTTCCCTCCTGTATGTCTCCTAGATGACTTGTCTAGTTGGCAAATATACATTTCCTTAACAGCCTTAAATTTTGCTCAACAAATTGGCATTTTTATTGTGGGGAAAAGCGGAGCACGCTTTAAGCCAAACACGAAGTCGTTTGCAGCTACATTTTGCGCGAAATTGTGGCTGTAGCTGAAAGCAAACCATCAAGTCTGCATTACATGGGGCGTATGCGTAATTTCGGATGCAGTAAAAATCCAGCTGCAGATGTTTCGAAGCACGAAATTAATTACGGAAAATAAGTACACAGATACGCACAAACACATACGCGAGCGCATAATAAGGAGGCGAAGGACCAACACAAGGAACACAGCGCCGGAATAATAATAATAAGTAACAAAAATAAACTTTACACGCTCAAGAAGAGCAACAAAAGCGAGAAAAGCAAGAAAAGCAGAAGGCAGAAGCGGCGGCAGTGGCTATAAACAAGCATATGCTAAGGCAGAAGGCATAAAAATAAATCCGAAGAAGGGAAAACTTTTTGATATTATCTGACTATGCGAGAGTGTGTGTTAGGATGAGCGTGTGTGTGTCTGTGTGTTTTGCAGATCACTCTCACATGTCTGAGAATCCGTCACGAAGGACCAAGCAGAAGCCTTGTTTTTGACAGCTGTCGAAAAGTTGACTCCTTTTCAAAACCGTTTATTTTAATTAATTTAAAAATATTTAAATATATTCAACGTTTATTTAATTTAGTCCTTTAGGATACAATATTTTATAAATTGCATTTAATAGGTATTTATAGCCATATAAATTACTTTCTTAACTCAAACTAAATCATCGTAAAAAGAAAAGCTTTCTACTGCAATTTTAATTAAATTTATTACCAGCTAGAAAAGTGTTATCTATTTTTTGTCAAAGTTTTCCATCTCATTCATTTCATTTCCTTTGTCTTGCCTTTCGTCTTGACCTGTTTTCCTTATTCTTATTACTGGGCTTTCGCCTTTTAAGCATTTTATTTTACTGGCCAAAGGCAAAGGCCAAGCTCGGAGCTTAAACATAAAATAAAGGCAGCAATTAGTGCTAAATAAAGAAATCATAAAGTGTAAATAATATTTTTCCAGCGCAAATGAAAAGCAAGCAGGGCAAAACCACAAGAAGCCATAACAGAGGCCAGAACGGAAAATACGTATTATTTACGGCTGTCATTGTTTTGACATTCAAAAAGAAAGAGAGAGCGATGAAAACTCTTTGGCCGACAGCCTGCAATCAGTTTGTAAGTACATTTCAAGCAATTAAAGTTAAACAAAATGTCTAAGCACATGTCCTTGAATGAAAGGATACGGGTGAAGAGTCAAATATATTTATTTAAGCTAAACAAAACTTTAAAATATATTTAGACTTAGTTGTATGTCTTAGTTATGCTTTCCATAGATTACCCAACACGTCTTCATTTATTCGACCCGAAATAAATCTCAGAAAGCACATTTGCCGTACAACAAATGCATGCGAAATGCATTTCCTCATGCACAATCTAAATGAATTTATGACTACAATTCACAAAAACTCAATAAAATATGACTGTTAACTGTGAATTTGTCCTCCATTCAGGATTGCATGCATAAAACCATCAGGGAAACCACCAAAATAAAATAAAACCCTGCCGTCTATATATATATCTGTATATCTGTAGAGCAGAGGAGCGTACAAGATAAGAGTTTGTCTCTTGGCTTTAAGTAAAGTGGAGTGTGGAGAGGGGATCGAGGGGAAGGACAATTCCTGGCGGGAATCACGTAACGAAGTGCATTGTTAAAATATAATAAAATTGCAATTTTGCGTTCATGTTGCAATGTGGCGTCATATCCTTTTTCCTTTAATTTTTCACGAATTCGCCATTTCGTAGTTCCGAAAAACTGAAACTATCCAACATTCCGGCACTCCGGCCCCGGTCCTTAGTCCTTCGTCCTCTTTGGGCGGAACATCCTCCGCTTTCTATGCACACTCCATAGATTTTAATGCAATTTTCTCAATGGCGGGTGGTGGTGTTGGAGGTTCTGGAATGGGGCGGTGGATATCCCCGACTCTCCGCGTATGTTTGAGTGTACATATTTTTATTTTCGCCGCTGTCATTGTCGCAGCTGCCAAAGTCTTTGTTCTTGGCCCGTCGAGAGTGCGAGTCGAGTGGTGTCGCGTCCGAGTTTCGAGCATCGAGCATCGAGCTGGGAACTGAAAACTGGGTGGTGCAGGTCCAAACCCAAGTCCTTCCGCTCTCCTCAACTGGTTACGTTTAGTGGGCAGTGCTGCCAATTTGTATTTTGCTGATTTTAGAAAGTCTTAAAAATTGTAATTTTATATTTTAATTTAATCTTTCATCCATACAAAAATTCTAAAAATTTAAAACAATATTTTAATTTGGTTTTCAGTATGTTTATTTGATTTGTTAGGTTTATAAAATATTTTAAAATTTTAAAGGACTTATAACTTTAATTATAAAAATTTAATTGAAAATTAAAATACAAATAAAAACATTTTTTTAAAAAAAATTTTCTTTGGAAAGTTAAATATCAAATTTAAATAAATAAAAATTGTAGTATAAATTGAATTTAATTCAATCTTTCAAAACAACAATTTTACAAATTTAAAACAATATTTTAATCAGGTCTTTAATATGTTTACTTGATTTTAATTTTAATTTTAATTATTCAAATTTAATTAAAAATTAAAATACAATAAAAAAATTTTGTTAACTTTTAACCCTAGGGAAAATTAAAGATTGAATTTAAATAAATGCAAATTCGAGTAAAAATTGAATTGATATAACTCCATCTTTAAAATAATTAAGGATAATAAAGGCTCAGGTTTTTATACTTTTAATATTTATTCTATAATAAAATATTGTTTATATTAGACAACACTGTTGGTGGCTGCTGTTGTTTCTGAATCGCTTTGGTTCGGTTCTGTTCTGTTCAGTTTGGTTTGGCTTGCCTGTTTGGCCAGCGTATCCGCTTGCTAGTTTCTCTCCGGCTTTTGGCCATATTTCTGCACTCAATTGTCCTTCAGTGCATTTTGTGGTCGTCTCTATTCTGCCTTCTGCATTGTGTTTGTCAGCTGTAAAGTATAATGCCTTTGTTTGTTCGCGCAATAAAAAATGATTACTTTAATTTCCGAGCCACATAAAAAGGCACGTCTAACATGAGAAATCGCTGTCATTGCCGGTTTTCTGGTCTTCTCGGCCATCCAAGCTGGCTGCATTGACCAATAGACCTGCCATGGGAAATGCATTAGGGGTTTTGTAGGGGAAACTTGGTCCTGTTATGGAGGTGTAATCGCACCGATTATTCTTTTATGTTTCCTTTGATTAGAACACTTGAGTGTAGGCTGCCTTTCTTGGCTGTCTTTTTGTAATTTATGCATTTATGGAGCTCTGTTGGAATAAATCTCTTCAATTGCTTCGAATGGTTTGCGATTTGGTACTGTAACCTTTAGTTAAAATTATTCCAATTAATATTATACCTTTTATAATTAAAATATATTAAAAGCCACCTCTTTTACTAGCATATTTCTTAATTAAAATATTTAAAAATATTCCAGAATTTAATTTCAATAGTTTTTAGAAATCCCCTTGTAGACTTTATTGGAATTTAAAATTATTTTTATTATTATGTAAAAATGGTTTATTGTAAGTATTTATTCAAATATTTTAATTAAGAAATATGCTAGTAAAATATTAATTATTCTAATTAATATTATTCCTAATATAATTAAAATATATTAAAAACACATCTAGCACCCACTTTTACTAAAATATTTTTTAATTTAAATATTTAAATATATTCCAGAATTTATTTTCAACAGTTATTAGAAATCCCATTGAAGACTTTATTGAAATTTAAAATTATTCTTATAATTATGTACAAATTTGTATTACTTTTATTCAAATATGTAAATATATTTAATTAAATATATTTGTTATTTTCACTTTAAAACCAATCTCTGCTGTGTGTTTGTGAGTCCTATCTTTTTTGTGCCATTTATATCCTTTCTAACAATCGTAGCTCTCCGAATGCAAAAATATGCCTGCCAAGTCAAGTAATTCTTTTTTGTTGGGCTTCTTCTGCTTGTTTTATTTCCTCGATTTAGGTGTTTTTTTTCCGTTCTTTGTGATTTTCTTTTTCCCATCTTGGCCCCTTTTTGTTCGCTCTGTTTTGTGTCAAACCGCATTGGGCCACAAAACAGAAGTCAGAGCCATATCCTGGCCACGAGGTCCTTGGGTCGCCAACGCGCTGAGCTGCTAAGCGAAAACTTTATGCACCAAATTGTTTTCACCTGCTGTCCCAAATTTATAACACCTCACCCACCCAGGGCCTCTTCGTTATTTTTTTTTGTTCACCCCTCCCTTTATTTTTATTTGTATAATCCTTTCGGTTATGGGCCAGGACACCCGCACCCTTTTTTCATTCAGGGGGTAACTTTTGGGGATGACAGAAACCAGCATTGGAATTTGCGAGCCGGCGCAGGGATTAAGCGAAAGACAAAAACCGGAGGATTCCACTGTTCACTGCTCACAATGCCCGGCACAGTGGGCCCAATCAGGAGCTCAAGTGCTGCAGGATCTTGGGCTTTTATGGTCGCATCTCTCTTAACTTTGCATAATGTTGTTAAGCAATTTTTACGACGCCGTACTGAGGGGTCACTCATAATGGCCGGCACACTTGTTGTGCCCGCCGGCTACTCGGCGAAAATGCGAGTTTTTGAATGGCCCCCTCATTAAACGACCAGAAATTATATTAAATTTGCCAAGAACAAAACGGCCGCCGGCCGTGGCAGCGAAAAATGTTTGCTGCATAAAAAAGTTGTAAATATTTTTATGCCTGCATTAATATGCAACGCCAACCACTGTAGGGGCTGTCCAATGTGGGGATCCTTCCTTTCTGGCTTGCTGTCGCTGCTAATACCACCGCTAATAAAATCTTACTGCCGCAGTAGCGTCAGCCTCCTCGAGATTCCATATTCCGAATGCCAGCCTCACAGCCTCACAGCAGCCATGAAGCACAGCTGTGTGCAGTCATTTTTACTGCTGCACTGCAAAGGCATAGAGAGTCGGCGTTATAATAGGGATACCCACCCCTCCCTCTTGGGGCCCCTGAAGTCCCCAAACTGGGCGTGGCCAGATCCAGTTGAAGCCAAAAGGCCAAAGTGTTCAAGTGCCCAAAACTTTGTTATTAGATTGCCGGCGGCCACTAGTTCAACACAATGATCTTTGGCCGGAAATGAAGTAAGCTCTTATTCAAGCCACGCACTTGCCGGGATATTAGAATTATTTCATTTGATTTGAACAGTAATCAAACAAAGATTATTTTAAAATATTATAATAATAACAAATTACCTTAGAGCCGTGTTATCTTAGAGTCTGTTTAAGATATTGGATTCATTTTTAGACCATTATTATCTGTTCAACAAGATTGGGATTAAGTTGTTTTAAAGAAAAATAAAATTATATTGCTGATTTATTAATGATGTTGAATATTTCCAATTAGTTTTATTTTTATTCTGTTCAACAAGATTTGGATTCAGTTGTTTTTAAAAAAATTAAAATTATATAGCTGATTAATTAATTATGTTGAATACTTCCAATTAGTTTTATTTTTATTCTGTTCAAAAAGATTTTGATTCAGTTCTTTTTAAGAAAAATAAAATCATATTGCTGATTAATTAATTATGTTGAATATTTACAGTTAGTTTTATTTTTATTCTGTTCAAAAAGATTTTGATTCTGTTAAAAAAAAAATAAAATTATATTGCTGATTAATTAATTATGTTCAATATTTACAATTAGTTTTATTTTTAATGACTTTTATAAATCACTATTCATTTTTTTTAAGTGTAAAGAAATTTTTGAAATTTTCTAGTCAATTTTTTTGTGCTTTACAGCTTGAATAAAATTAGTTGTATTTATTTAGAATTTATATTTCCGTTCGGAAGCCAGTATTCAATGGTTATTTTTTTAAGGAAAAAATCAATCCTTATTTCATTGTTTTCTTATCACGACTTGTTTTGATGGCTAAAACAAGGACCGGCAGCTTCCGTCACTCTTGAGCCGCTTTCTTGTCATATTCATATGGGGGTGAACAGCATTTTGCAGATTGCAAGCATTATAATATTCCATATTCCCACACTGATGTGCCTTCTGACAGCTCAAGAGTCGCTGCCTGTACTCCTGTCCATCCTTACCGACTGGAATTTGTATGTGCAGGGTCTGCCTCTATCGTATCGCATTTCTTGCTTTGTTTGGCCTGTCTGTCTAACTGTCAGTTCAGTTAGCTTTTGTTGGTAATTATTCAGATTTTGTTTGCATTTCATGCATAAATAAATCACCGAAAATTGCGACTCAAAACTATAAATGCCAAGTCATACATCTGTCACTATTTGGAGAGCAGTGGAGATGGCGGACTGGGAAGCTAACTGGAAAGATAATATTATTCTCGGACCCGGCACTAAAATGCAGCTGCCTCTCATTAGTACTCAGTACTCAGCCCAGTGCCTCGTTCTCCTATACTCTAATTTAATCAAGTTGAATGGTAAAAGAAATTACGCTCTCCTTTTTTTCGGTGGGTGCTTCAAAAAAAATATATACACAACAAAAAACGATGAAGAAACGCAAAATTACCATGGCTAACAACATTTGGGGCTGCGCGTCCTTTATGTAAATTGCGGCCAAATTAGTGAGCCAAGGCGAAAAAAAAGGAATCCCAGTACAGGTGAAGAAAAACAGACACTTAGAGGTTACCGAGACAGCTTTGGCCCAGCGAATTACTTAACCGCCGGGCAAGTGGCTGTACATAAAGATCCATTAGATGGCCGAGGGTAAGTGGTTAAGCGACAACATCAGTGGCCCCATCATATTTTAATTTGCATTCAAATTAAATGGCATATCAACGCAATCCAAACATTGGCAGTGTTTGGGAAATGCTAATATGCAATGCACTTCACTTCCCATGATAACACAGAGATTAACGTTTATCTAACAAAATTAACACAATTAATCTGAGGTTATACTAACCGAAGATTTTTTTAACCCTTGGTCATACTAACCGTAGGTTAAACAGTTTAGAATAAATAAATTTAAATTTAAATTAACCTTAGGTTATACTGAAATGACTTTGTTCTTATTAACTAATTTCAGAGTAAATTATAAAAGAAACGATAATATGCAATGCACTTTACTTCCCATAATAACAGAGAGATTAAAGGTTTATCTAACCAATTTAAAATATTTAACCTTAGGTTGTACTAACAAAAGATTATTTTAACCCTTGGTCATACTAAACCCATGTTAAAATTTTAATATTTGTTTTTATTTTATTAACTAAGATTAGAATAAATAATTTTAAATTTTATAACCTTAGGTTATATTAAATGAATTTATTGTTATTGACTAATTTCAAAATAAATTATAAAACAAATTTTTAACGAGATAACGCAGAGATTTACGTTTATCTAACAAATTTAAAAAAATTAACCTTAGCTTATACTAACCTAAGATTATTTAAGCCCTAGGTCATACTATCCTGTGGTTATATTAACCTTAAGTTAAATTTAACATTAGTTCTAATTTTTATTACGTTTAAACTACACACTAACCTTAGGTTAACTAAACTACACACTAACTTTAGGTTATACTAAAAGGTATTTGTGACTAATTTCCGAATAAATTTCCGAATAAATTATTATTAAATACATGTGCCTCGATGAACTTGATGATTTGATTAAAAGTTCCCGCAAAATGTGCTTTCCCCGCTTAACCCGAAACTCATTAGGGGTTTCCATTTAATTCCCTAATCCACAACATCCTTTTCTTCCGCCCACTTGCCGAGTGTGTGTGTGTGCTCCCTCCACTTTCCACTTCCCAGTGTCTCCAATATAATCCCCAAAGCGCGCTTTTCTTACGACCCAATCCCAATCCCAATCCCCATCTCCATCGTTCTGGAGCCCATAGACGACTGTCATCAGCGACGTCAAAAGCGCTGCCCGCTGAGCCAACAATTAACAATTAAAACCCCAAAGCGCACAACTCAATTTTGCAATACACACAGAGCGAGTGGGTGAGGCAAACACTGCAATGGCAATTTCATATATATATATATATCTTTATATATATTTTCCGCAGATAGCTGGGGATAGATAAGGGTAACCCGCAACAACAATATTCCGGCACCAATGGGCACTACTGCCACGGCCAAGTTCTCTGTGTGTTCTCGTCGCACTTACAACTAAAAACTTGTTACGTATTTAATTGCAATTAAAAAGTTGTTTTGTAGTTACGAGTGTTGGTGCTCTTGGCTTTCTTTGGTGGGCGGTGGGTTGTTTTGTCAGACGTTGCCAACAACAGGATGGCTTCGAAATTGTCTCCAATAACAAAACCAGAACCAGAAAACCCCAAAGACTCTGAACGCTGGGATGAAGTCATTACAGGGCGAAATGAAAATGCGTGGAAAAGAAGCCAAAAGGGTTTTCCGCTTAATGACTTTGATGGTGTTTCGGTGCTTTCGGATAAAGCAACCAAATATCCCACCCCCTCCTTTCCTTTCCTTGCCCTCCTCTGATTTCAACGATAGCACTCATTAGAGTTTTGCGATTTTTGGCTTAAAACTTTGGCCATAACAATTGGCCATGGCCATCATCGCGATTTTGACGCAGAACACGAAGCCATTGGGAAATTCGCATCCAAATAGGAGGCAAATTGTCTGCTCCTTGGCCCCGTAAATAAATTACTTTTATTCGATTTGATTTTATTTTATTTGGCCAAGCGTTGGAGCTTAGGAAATCTTGAATAATCCTATAACTTAATTAGGCCTAGTTTTGACTGGTAAAATATTTTATTTTAATTGTGTTGGAAATACCTCAGTAAAATAAAACATTTTAGCTTTCTTTGGTTAAAAACATTATTATATTTATTTTTATTTTGGTCTATTTTTTCTTAATATATTTTTTAATGTTGATCTTTTGGATCATGGCTTTATAAGATGGCCTCCATTTGAATTCTAGAGATTGGTGGTCAGTCTATGGCTAGTTTCCCTTATGTAGAAGGACTAACCAAAGAAATTGAATAGATTTTCCTGCTGTTGTTGCTGCTGACCGCCGCCACCTTGCTGCTGTTGTTGCTGCTCCTGGAAGAACTCGACGCCGCCGCCGAAAGGACCTCTGAGGATGACCCCCTCCTCCTGTTGCTGCTGCTGTTGACCTCCGCCAAAACCGCTTTGCTGCTGCTGCTGCTGTTGTTGACCTCCTTCAAATCGCTCAATATCCCGAATCAATCCACCAATAGGGCCATACTGAGCCGATGCAACGGCGAGAAGAGCCACAAATACAATTATCTGTTGGAAAATATAAATTATATTATTTAAATAAATAAAATGTATACTCAAATTGTTTTTAAATTTTTTTTTAATTTTTGTAAATAACAATCTTAGTATGGAGTATCGATTTATTTAGAATTTCGGTTTTTTTATTTTGATTCAAAGTCAAACCGTTTTTGCGGCAGTTTAAACTTGCTATTTAAAATGGGCCTTCTTGTATATTAAATAGATAACTCAATTGAAGTAAATTACCAATTTTAACAATGCGAAAACATTTTATATATTTCTTATGGAAAGATATTGGGATTTTGTAGGCCGCACTTACCAGGAATTTCATTTTGAATGTTCGGTTTTTAGTTTTAACTCCTCCACGCAAAATCTTATTTGGCCGAAATGCGAAGATCAACTGTTTGACTTTTGGCTGCCGACCGTGTGTATTTATTTGATTTTCTGCTCGGCTCATAGCCACTCCAAACTGGTTGGACACGGTCCGATCGCAGCTCGGACTTCCCTTTTGCGCCGATCGTAGATCCAAAGGGGATTTTTTCGGTTGATGAAAAATTTCAAGTATCTGGAGCTGACGGGCCCACTAAAAATACAGGTTTTCAATCAGCTCTTTTTGGCGTATGCTCTTCGCTAATCAAATTTGTTGAATAATTATTTTCAGAATATCTCGCTATTTCACAATTTTGCACGAGTCATTGGATTCCTCTGTGTTTTTACGTTTAAGTATTTGCACAATTGCTCGGAAATTATAATAATGGTTAATGTTATTGTTTTTGCTTCTGAATACTTCCGCAAAGTGACGATAAACTTATTATTCCATTAACCTCCAAATTGATTTTGGAATAGCCACATTATTCTTAGGAATATTTTACAGCATCTTAAACTGGTTTTGCGGCATCAAGCTAATTAGAATGATTTCTCTTATTAAAAGGTGATAATTTGTTGGATGAATACCTTTGATCTCAAACCTTTGGAGTTATTTATAAAAATGAAAATATATTTAAAAATTATTTAAAGCCATCATAAAAATGTTTTCCAATTATTATATGATTGTCTTGACTTTAAAATTTACTAATGTTTTCATATCCCTCAAATCTTTCATTTGAAACTATTTAAAAAAATTTAAAAGCACAGTTTTGGTTTTATTTACTACTATTTTATTAATTTAAATTATTTTTTTTTGTTTTTAATTTGCTATTTCATAATGGAACTGCTTTAGAAGAAGCCTCCTTGCTGCTGCTGCTGCTGTTGCTCGAATCCTCCGAATCCTCCGAAGCCTCCTTGCTGCTGCTGCTGCTGTTGCTCGAATCCTCCGAATCCTCCGAATCCTCCAAATCCTCCATCTTGCTGCTGCTGCTGCTGTTGCTCACCACCGAATCCTCCTCCGAATCCAAATTGAGGCAGAGCGGAGGCAAAGGCAATGAGGGCCACAAAGACGATCACCTGAAGTGGTATTTAAAAATAAATAATCCTTAATTCCTGCGAGCTTTTATCCACAGACAGCGTAACTCACCAAGAACTTCATGTTGTGTTGAAAGTTAAATTCGATCTGTAGAAATATCCCAAGTAGATGAGGACGCTGTGAGGCTGCACTGGAAACTGATGCCCTTTCTGCCGAGTCTTTCTCTATTTATACGATTTTTTCCATAGTCATCTAATGCTTGAATTTGGGAGGTTCTTTACCCGCATAGGAAAAAACTTGTCCCCAGACACTGGACCAGACGGAGGGGCTTTCCTCACAGCTGACCAGCGTTTCTCTTTTAATCCGGTTTTCGAATTTGTTTTGGTTATTGGCCGGTTTTTTGTTTTCTTTTTTTATTATTTTTTTCTTTGGGTGAACAGGCACCAGGTGCGTGTTATTTGATTTGAATTTTAATAGTTGCTAATTTATATTTAAATGATATTTATGGCTAAGCTATTCAGTTTGTAGGGGCCCGTTTCGCAGAATCCATCGGTTTAACTCAATCTATTGCTATTGATTTAGGATTCCCCATTTACGATTATTGACGCATCTGTTTTTTGTTTCTCGAGGCATATTGCTTCCTTAAACACAATTGTTTACTAAGCAAACGTAAGCAAACGTTTTTTAACATTTTTTAACCGCATTGAACTAGATTTTGACTTTCAGATTTTTCAAATTCAGTGCAAAAGTACACTGATAAAAAAAATGCTAAATATCTGCATATTGAATGCGAAAATATTCGTAAATAGAAAGTCATAATATTTAATATAAAACATATTATATTGCATGATTAAATTTGAAAATATTTTAATTAAATTCGAATATGTTGGATTCCTTGTTAATTATATTTACTTAAAACATTTTACGTCCTTAAAAAAAGAATTGCATATTTAAATCAAAGCTTAAAATATTTAAATTAGCTATAAATGTAAAATGTAATTTGTTCATATTTAAAATAAATAAAATCCGCATTAGATAAAAATCATACCCAAAAATATTTATATTGAATATGAAATCTTTTTACTACGTTTTTTATATCAGTGTAAATGCAAATGAATTCAAACGAAAAAAAATATATTTTTCAATTCGCTTACATTTTAAGATAAACACTGGCATAATCAAAAGAAACTTTTTGTCATTTTGCTGTTTTGTTATTTCTTTCGGCGTTGATTTCAAGAGTTGTCCAAACGGAGAAAACGGAGCAAACGGAGCTCACTCAATGGATAAGTGCTGCGAAGGGGAATCACCTGCAGCGGGGAATACTTGGGGAGCCCGAGGAAAAGACCCTGGAATTTTTTCCCCACCTCGACGAGGGCGAAGTGAAATTGCATTTGCTGTGCGACGCCAGGGGCAATCGAGTTTGGCAATACGTGTTGCCCTTAACTTGGCTCTTAACCCTGCCATCGCAGAAGAAAGAGGGTGACGCGAATGACGGTGTCTTTTTGGCATACTTCAGTGGAGCGCATAAAGCCCTAAATGAATTTATTTGGCTCATTTAGAGCGGCTAATTTATTTTTATTTTCATTGAATTTGTGTTTAGTCGGGCACAAGCTCCGTTTCCCCAGTAAGTAAGCTGTTTACTTGGCGACTTTATCCGCTTCAAGTTGCAGTTTCACTTAAGCTGGCTAGCTTAAATCAAAAACGGAACCCTCTACTGCAAATAATCCACTTCTGCAAGCCTAATCATAGAGAAGTCCCGGCTGGAAATGTGCAGTAATTTTGGTAAAATGTCTAATGAACCCTTTTCGGCAGGCCTAGAGACCCGAGGAAAATTGCTGGGCTGCAGGAGCCACACTCTTCGTCGCGTGTCAAAGCTGCAACAGTCGACACTCAACGCTCTTTGACTCCTTTGATGGTGGAACAACACGACACCCCCGAACGCCGTGCACTCAAATTTGTTCAAATTCATTTCAATTACCGTCAATTTTCAATAATTTTGCTCAAATTATATTCCATTATGGTTCAAAGACCAAAAAACACTTTGCATAAACATAATTAGTCTTTCGCCCGCAGCACCGAAATTTTTGAGGCATTCTTTGCTCTCTTAAACTTTAATCAAGTTGAATTTAAAATTTAATTTTTGCTTCACAGAGAAGTCACAAAAAAGGGTCACTACACTTGCACTGATAAAACAATAGAATAGTAATATTGGATGCAAAGATTCCTCTTAAATATTTAAATTAAATAAAAAAACGTAATATTTAATTGAATGATTAATTTAACGAATGGAAATATTTCAATTAAGGAGAAAATATTATTTTACTTCACTAAAAAAATATTTTCCTATTCAAATCAAAGTTAAACGTTTTTAAAATTAACTCTTATTGTTAAATGTAATATTTTCATATTTCAATTTAATAAAAATCGCCATGGATGAAAATCAATGCGAAAAATATTAAATACAATACAAATGTAATTAAAAGTCGAAGTTAAGGGGATAAATATTTTAGGGAACCTCATATAAAAAAATTGATTTTAAAAAAATTTAAAAAGTTTTAAATTATTTAGTTAAAATTCTAAAAATGTAAAAATGTATAATATTTTTTTAAGCGGTATATACAAAATTATAAATTTTTTAAATATATTATTTTGTTTTGCAGAAATATTTCTAGGAGTTTTACATTTTTTAAATTAAGTCGGAACACTATTTAATAATTAAAAGAGAATACCATTTTATTTGTATTATTTTAATTTAATTTTCATCTTAGAAGAATGCTTTCTTTTCTTTGACAAACTTACTAAGTATATTAAGATTTTCCATATACCCTGCGTATTTTTTGTCAGCGTTTTCTTGGATACAACTACGTTTAATTTTAAACTTTTGGCGCCAGTAAGTTCGCTTGACTCTTTCAGCCCCCCGTTGACGCAGTGTCTAAGGTTATTTTGGGTGGCTGGCAATGCATTAGCCCTGTCAGTAGTTTATGTGGAAATCGGGGGGCCATTTTAGGGGTTATATGGGTGGGAGGTGGGTTCCTTTTCCTTCCATATGAATTTCACATGCTTAAGCCGCAAACTTATGTGCGCGCACAGCTTGAAATCCACGCTCACGTAAACTTAACTAGAAACTAAACCCGAAAGAAATGGTATTCCGAAGAGGAAGATGTCGGCTCTGCTTCCGCATCTTCCACATATTCCGCATCTTCCGTATCTGAGGTGCTGGCAACTTTTGGCCACATGTTAGCAGGAGCTTAGGACTTGCAACTCGACACTCAACAATTTTTGAGCCAAGTCAATGAGCAATTGACTGCCGACGCAGCTCCGCCACCTGCCTATATATAGATATGGCATATACTATATATGCGTTGAAACTTGCCTGCACTCTCCAGGCATCTGCATATTTTTGCGCAAATATGTTTTAATATGGGTTAGGAAAGTTTTCCACTGCACTCGCTTCGCTTCTTTTGGGCGGCGAAGTTGGCTTTCCACCTCTTTCCTTCCATGCGTTTTTTTTACTAAGTGCTCTTCCGGCAGAAATGCGAGGAAAACTGAATTTTACTTTTTGATGGATGTTTTTGTGCGGGCGCTGTTTCAAAAACCAAGCTTCGAAGAGATTTTTGAAGGCTGAGACTTGGTTTTCATTGTCCTAATCAAGAAGGTGTTTTCTAAGAAAACGTTATCATGATTTTGGTTTTCGGAACTTAAGATTTTTGATAAATAATTAAATAAATAACTAAAGTAAAGTAAATATAAGGTGTTGTGAACAAAAACTTTTCAGCAAAGTAAAACTAATTATTGATTAATCCAAAACTTTTTTCTGAATATTAACTAATAATAATAATAAAAAATGTTAATTAAGGGTAATAAAATAGTTATCATACCTGGCATTTAAAACTTCAAGGAAGAGTCAATCTTATTAAATGCGGTAAATAAATTAAATTTAATTCATGAGTAAAATGAGTATTAATTACACAATTATTTTCATGGATATTTTTGTCTATTTTATAATAGAAAACTAAATTTACAGGAAATGAAATATATATCACATTTTATATTTAAATCTTCAAGGAAGAGTCAATCTTATTAAATGGGTTAAATGAAATTAAATTAATAAGTAAAAAGAGTGTAAATTACATAATTATTTTCCTGGTTATTTTTTGTGAGTTTTATAAAAGAAAACTAAATTTATATTTTATATTCCCACTTTTTAGGAAAGGTCAATCTCACTAAAAGCGGTAATTATGTAGTTTTTGAAGAAGATTTCTGCCACTCCATCGGTAAACCCTTGTAGGCCTCGCTGTCCTTGCCTGAGTCCCTAATTGTATTTCTTCACCTGAGCAAACTTTGGCCTCTAATCCCTTCACCCGGCGACCAACAAAAGCGGCCCGCACTTTGGGCCTCACTCGAAGATTATGTCGCCTTGGTTTCGCTTAAGTTGAGAACGAGTAGTTTGTGCAGTTTTGGTATGGGTAAACCAAGTGAAGATGCATCTGCGGCCGAGGAACGGGGAACGGGGAACGTGAAGAAGATGCAGACGAGGGGCTCTTAAAAGTTTGGTTTTAATTAAAGGAAATTTGCGTGCGTGGCACTTGATTTGTAGTTTTCCACTGCGCTTCCGTGTGCGAGTGTGTGTGTGCGGGCGTTTGCCACCATCTACTACCCTTAAACCCCATAAAAAATATAAATATAATTGAAAATTCTAAATTGCAATTGCCGCAAGTGCTCCTCCATTTGCAGATGCCAAGTTTCCGAGTTGCCAAGATGCTGGGATGCTGCAAATACTGCGAATACTGCGAATGCGGGCCTCCTCAGGTTCTCGGGTCTCCAAGTTCTCAGTTCTGGGCAATTTCTTGTTCCCGCTCGTAATTAGAAGCAAATGCAAATTTACACTTTGAGTGTGTCGGTGATGACGGAAGTCATTGGTAAAACCAGAAGCTGTGGGTGGCCTGAAAAGTTCCCCCGTTTGTCGCTGTGCCCGGGCAGATATAATGAGAAAAGTTTGCAGGTAATGCGAGGACTCGGAAACTGCCGGTTAAATCTATTCCACGGGAACCAATATTATGTGGCACTCTTCATTTATTATTCCAAATAACTAGTGATAAGATAATTGGAACAAATAAACAATATAATACGATACTAATATTCTTCTGAATAAATAAAAAGGCATAGTTCTTTTAACCTTAGATTAAAGTCAGGGTTATTTTAAATTGATCAAGGCAGTGTATTAAATACAGTTTCAGGAGAAACAAATATACCTATCACTATTCATTTATTATTAAAAAAATTGGGGATAAGATAATTACCACAAATAGACCAATATAATTCTCTTAATAATTTTTTATATAAATAAAAAGTAGTAGTTTTTAACTTAACCATAAAGTCAAGGTTATTTTAAATTGATTATCGTGGCAGTTTAATAAAATTAAATTAATTTTCCGGATATTCAAATATACCTTTCACTATTCATTTATTTTATGGTCCTAATTATGCAAAATAATAATAAATAATAATAATAATTATATTATTTTAAAGAATTTTATTTTTCAGCCTTATAATAAAATCATTGCATATTAAATTCATTTTCCAACTAAATAACTCCTAAGTATGCATAATTCTCATAAAATATGTCCCCAAATCAGATAACAATTAATTAACACATAGTAAATCATATCTCATTGGATCTAAGCAGACCCAAACTCTTTTTCAATAAAACACTCACATCCATAAGCCCCATCTCGCCATTGAAGTTCATTTCCATACCAATCCATCTCGTTCTATTCATGCCAAATTAATTACCGCAAAGCTATTAATCAACAAAAGGCGAGATAACCGACAGATAAACGCGTCCTTGCTTTTCGAGGGGGTAAAGAAGATAAAGGACGTTGCCCCAGGAAAACGCCACGAAAAAGTTAATTTGGTGTATTAAAAGTAGCCACAGTAGTAGTGGCAATAAGTTGTGATGGCCACAGGACGATAGACATCGCGTTGGAAAATCCTTTCAAGCGTGAAATGTCCGAAATGGAATTACCATTTGGAGAGTTTCCTCTTTTGACTTTTAACTGATGGGCAACAAGTGGAAATGAATGAATGTGTCGGTTGGCTGAGAGGTGGAAGGGGAAGGGGCAAAGTAATTAAAATTGCCTATCTGTGGCAAGTGAAAGTTGCGACTGAGACGAGAAACTTTTCCATATTTCAAATCGAGATTTTGAAACATTCGTTCCTCCGGTCGCCAGGCTCTGTGTTGTCAACGATGGCTTATAAGCGGCATTCCGGTTGAACGCATTTTCCTCAATTGGCCTTAGAATTGCCCCATACTCTTTCACATTCCCCATTTCCCATTCCACCTGGAATTTCACCTCCATGGCCTCGTTTGATCTACTTCTTAGTTGGTTTTTGCCTCACAAGCTTTTTGATGACTGAGTCTCGGAAACTGTGAGGCTGAGGCAACCGCAGGTAAATGAGTTTTGATATTGACATGAATTATTCGCCTCACTTGGCCCAGCAAATGGGGGCATGTTTGATAAATACGCACCTGCAAACATTCTTAAGTATTTCTACTTCTTCGGATAGGTCTTTATAAATTAACCTATCCATTTTAATACACTTGTTTTGTGGGGGTGGCTGTAGCTTGAGATAATCGTAGTGGTTCTTTGGAAATAAATCCTTTTCTCTTATAATATAAATGTAAAACCTTCTCCTAGATTTGTTGATTAAAGCTTTTTACTTTTTAGCTTTTACTCCCATACAAATTATGATCTGATTAAATATAAAAAATTAAAAAATTTTATAATTGTAACAACTAATGTTCTACAATATCGTTTTAAGTAAAAAACGTTCGTTTTGTTAGTAAAAAATATGCCGGTTTTATTAAAAATAAAAACTTAAAAATGTTCAATATTTATTATTACACTCAAAATATTAATCGATTTTTTCTTAAAAATAAAAAAAATTTCTACTGGTAAAGAAAATTTTCTTCTAATTAATCAAAATTTATTAAATTTAAGAAATTTTCCAGAAATATAGAAAAAAATCGGCAGTAAAGCAAATCCATTGGCGATCTTCTAAAAATTTTTTTTGAGTGTACTTTATTACTTTTTCCAATGCATATACAATTATTGTTCATTACTTATAACTTATTTTTGAAAGTTAAATAATACAATAACTTACCAAATAATTCATAGCTCATTCCTCAAGGGAAATGAAACTATGAAAGTAGTGGGATAAAATCTGTTGAATTTGGGTATTTTTGGAAAGAAATATATTTGTATTTGTTAAGAGAGGCTCTTTGGCCGAAATCCTGCTTCTGGACTTAAAAAATGCTATAATTATCCAAATCCATTTCATTCTCGTAATCGGCTACGGAAAGACCGATTTTTCTGCTTTGAACCATGTTCATGTGGTCAGCCGCATCGGAAATCTATATATTTTAGCTGCCACGCCCACTCTAGCGCCCACAAACAGCATATGTTTGTGGCGCCCACATTCAAATAGTGCTAAGATATTCTCATAGATGGCTGCTTTGCAATCCACAAATCTCTCCTTTCAACGTGAGCCAATAGATGGCGTTGCTATTTTGAATCCCCAAAAGTAGGCAACATTTAAGTAAGTTCCACACTGGTTTTCCTTAGTGGCCAACAGATGGCGCCAGCTAAGAGCTTTCTAAATAATCCGCTAGATGGTGTTAGGTGCAATGTCATGGAAATCGATAAATAATCAACAATCGATAATTGGCGGCGGAATTCAATTCAATTCAATTAATCGTGTTTAAAGTTTGTAAATTTGAGGAGGTTAAAATCCATCTTCCCAAGCGCGTGGCCGCCTGGGTTTTGTACATCCTGTTTCCGGTTTTATGAAAGAGCAGCAAACTGGAAAAGGACAGAGGCCATAACTAACTTATTTAACTTAACTTTCCAGCTTAACGAAAAGGTTTTCAAATTTTGTTTCCAAGCAATTAAAAATTTCAGTTTTCCTCTGAGGAAATCATTGTAAAAACCGCAAACTGTGCTCACAGCCATGGGCTGTATGTAAATTCCATGGTCAAATGATCAAATGGTTCACTGGGCCACAGCTCCTACATATACCATGTACCATAACCAGCGATGGGAGTCACAGACGGCGCAACCCAACCGAAAGAAAATCCATTTCCCTCCGATCCTCGGGTGCACTTGATACCCACCGGAAAAATCGCGCGCATGACTGGGAAACTGAGAAGTTGGAACTGCTCTGCGGCAGTAATTGCAATTGCTGTGGCACATTGAAGTGTTCCAGTTTCGATCTTCCTCTTCTCGGGATCAACTGCATTGGATTCGGGGATCGCCGCACGCACACCCATCGGAATCGACTTGGACTGGTCATGCAAATCGCAGCCACTTGACCATGCCTTCTCGGCAACTCCTTGACTTGGCCCACTGAACTCGAGCTTGATCGCCATTATGCAGAGGAAAAATTGTTAAAAGATATTAAGAAACCGAAAAAAATATATTTATTGGAATGTCTTAAGGAGATTATGAGCAGATTTTGCCTCTAAGTATTTTGTAATAATTTTTTCTGAGCAATAATTGATGAAATATTCGGAAAGCCGAAAAAATATTAAAATACTTAGATTTAGTCACATTATCACATTAATTACTCTAAAGACACATTTAATCGCTTCAAGAAAAAATAAAATGTTTACTCTAAATATTTTATAATAATATCAAAAGAACAAACATTCTTTAACTAGTGTTTAGCTTATATCGATTATACAAATTATTAAAATTTTTGTTGTACCATCAAAGTATGATAGTATACTATACTGAGGTATACCTCAGAAGATTATGAACAGATTTTACCTCTAAGTATTTTGTAAGAATTTTTACTGAGCAAAAATTAATGGAATATTCGAAAAGCCGTGAAAATATTAAAATACTTAGATTTAATCACATTATGACATTAATTACCCTAAAGAAACATTTAATTGTTTCAAGAAAAAATAAAATGTTTACTCTAAATATTTTAAATAATATCAAAATAACAAACATTTTTTAACCAGTGAGCTAGTATTTAGTTTATATCGATTGTACAAGTTTTTAAAATTTTTGTTGTACCATCAAAGTATGACAGTACCTCAGAAGATTATGAGCAGATTTTACCTCTAAGTATTTTGTAATAATTTTTTCCGAGCAAAGATTGCTGCTATATTCGGAAAGCCGATAAAATATTAAAATGCTTATATTTAAAACGACTAACTTATCAAGAAAAGCACAAAAATAAATTCACATAAATTACCCAAAAAAAAAATTTATTTTCTCAACAAAAAATAAAATGTTTACTCTAAATATTTTATAATAATATAAAAAAAACAAACATTTTTGAACGTGCTTGTCTTTATAACGATTATAAAAATTTTAAAAATAATTTTTGTAAAGTATCACCATCAAAAAAACATCGAAAACAGCCAGTTAATTATGCTTAAACCATACTTATAGGGCCTCCTAAATAAGTAATATCATTTGAAATAATCCCAGATATTTATATCTACATAAATCTTTTTAAAGTAGCAACAATTCAATTTGTTTATTGATTAAATATTTAGGGGTTGAAAAATCAAAATTAAATTTGATTAAGGGACAAAATTAGCCGGCAGGCACATGGCTTAATCTTTGATCTACTTTTTCCCTGTGTGAAATATTTCAGAGCTACGCTTGGGCTACCAGCTTAATTTTTCCACCATGGGCGCCACTTGCTGGGCGTTCCAATGCACTATGGGGTAAAAGTCCACTTTTACTGGCATTAATTATTACTAAAAAACGACGTAACATATTAAAGTTCTGTTTTCGGAATATGGTTTATAGTATTTAAAGGATTTCTTTTTAAAAAAATGGGCATAGTCGCGCCTTTTTTCAGGGAAAAAAAATTTTTTTTTAGTATCTGCAGAACAAAAACTTTTTTTTTTCGTTTGTTCTAAAACAAAAGAACAAATTTGATACAGAAAAAAAATTTGAGATCTCAAACATTTTTTTTAAAGTGAAATCGGTTTTTTTCAAATATTTCCCATATAATTCCTAACAAAAATACTAAAACTATTTATAGCAAGGTAAGTGTAGTCAAATGATGTTGTAAAATCATTTAAACTAAATAATATTTATTAACAAAGATAATTGCATAGTGTTTTTTTAAATATTTATCGTATCTAACATTTTCCATACAAAAATACGACAATTGTACTATTCGCTACTGCATACAAATCACATATGAAAAAAGTGAGGTTATCTGAGAAAAATGCAAATTGCTCCAATAGTGCGGAAAAGTGCAGAATGCGACTAACACCTATGGATTCTGTATTGATAAGGCTACAACACAGACTTGGTCGCACATTAAAATAACCTAAAACTCTGTTTCAAAACTCTGTCCAAAGTGGAAAATTATTTCCCAGAAACCAGCCTAATATGCATTTGTTAAATGACAAAATGTACGTATAAGCACGCACAATTTGAACAAATTATTACATTTAGCTCATAGTCCAAACCTGCAATAACCATGTTCTGGCATTGTTTTGTTTACATATTGTATTTTAAATAAATAAATGAATTACAAAGATCATGGCCAAAAATGTGCAAACCCAGCGTACTTGCCTTTGTAAGCAGCAGCTGACTTTGCAGCTGTTATTTTAACAGTGCACTGTTAAATATTAACATTTTAAGTATAGGGCATAAAAGTTTGATGTTTTGTTAGTACTTTCTTATTAATTTTTTTCCAATTGGAACACTTTCAAAAAATGACTAAATGCCAGTAAAAGTGGACTTTTACCCCATAGTGCAATGGGGGCAGGGGCAACTTTCCAGGCCCAGCGAAGGCTGACCTTAATCGATTGTCGTTTAGCTGCGGATTTCTTTGCCATCGAATGCAACTTGCACTTGGTACTTTTACCCGAAAAGCTGCCAAGTCATTTCTAATTGACCCGGCTAAGAGGCGAAAAAAAGGAGGATGACGTTAAGAATAATGTCTCATAGTGCAGTGATTGATGTCAATCGTTGGGTCGCCCTTTCCACCGCCCCCTCCCCCTTTACTTTTGTCTCCCCGGCAATTGGGTCAACTATTGGAAAAGCATTTTGCATTGCAAAAAGTTCATTCTCATGGCCCGCAGAAATGTGTCAAGTCGCCTGGCGCCTGGGGGTCTTTTAAAAGTATTTCCATTTTTCTGTGCTTTTTTTTCTCTTCAGTTTTAGTTCGCCATGCAAATTAAACTTAATACGACGTACTAAGACTCGGCAAAGGCAACCAGTTTCTTGAAATTGTTCAGAACGCACTGGTCAGGTGAGGCGGGGGAACGCGAATCATTTACACCTGTTGCCGTTGCGATAGTTTGAGAGTTTGCTATCGCGCTGGCTGATGACTGAAACTCTTCGGGGTCTCCTAGGGATTAGTGTTCATTTGAAGTCTTAATCGCAAATCGGATTTCCATGGCCCCTCCATAAATGGCACATGGTCCATTTTCCACACTTTTTCGGATCTTTCGCTGTCGTGAGAAGTGGGTTTAATTGAAAAAGTCCTAAACAAATATAATTATAATTAATTTAAGTGAAATAAATAATTTGCCAAAAGTCCTTAAATCTTAAAAAATTCATATTATAATGCAAAAGAAATTATTCTTACCTTTTTAATCCTTTTATATCCTCTTTTTGTTTTTAAACATTTTGCCAAAAATTTAAACTCATCTCCTCACAGAAAGAAATTTGATATTAAAATACTAAATTTAGTATTTTTTTAATAATGTAAGATAAGATAAACATAACCTTTATTCATATCATTTTGATCTTTAAAAAATATCTAATTGACCAGCACATATCAATTTGATCTCTTGTCAATTGTTTTTCTGTGCTCAGCTTTCTTTGAAATATTTGAAATTCACTCGAGTCACTTTAAATCTATAAAATTTAATCGGTGAATGCAAATCGTTCGTTATTCAAAACTATAAAAGACATGTCAATTTCTATGGCGGAAAATAAATCATTGCCTCAAAATCACATACGACTTTCAACCTTTCTCTGAAGAAACACTTTTCCCCGTGGATCCTTTTCATGGCCTTAAATCGCCATCAAGTTTTAATTTATCTCTTCCTTTAAATTTCAGCTCACCTGGCCTACGGTAAATGATCTCGGCTGAAGCCTTCAGCCCCCAACACACACACCGTGATTAGACTAGTTTTTAATTTTTATGCCGTGTTTAAATATTTTGTGCCACACCTTTTGCCAGCGACACGAGCAGCAAAAAGCAAAAAGCTGCACCAGAACGCCTCGTGTGCACTTGTTTTCGAGTCCAGGTAAAAGCAGCTGGAAGCCAAATTTAACGATGACATAAATACTGAAGATAACGAGCAGCAGGTGAGCCCGAGCGAGTTTCCCTCAAATGGCCGGGCGAAAAAAATCTAAAATGTAAAATCACAAATAGTTCCCCCTTTTCCAGTTAGCCACACACAACTGCATGGCTCACATTTTGCACCGAAGTACGTTTGCAGCAATGTAAATTTAATTAAGTGCTCGGACGTCTGCGATTTTGATTGCAGTTGGGTGTGGAAGTCAGCCTGGAAATATTTCTTAAATAAATGACTAAGGAACCGGAAAAGATTGATTTAACTATTTCAGACCAAATTCGCTTTTCGATTCCACAGCGGTATTTTATAAATAAACGTAAAGGGGTTTTCTTCTTTGGGAACTAAAAATATAAATAAAAGTAAAAATGAGTTGCAAAGCTTTTAAGCCTAAATTTATATATTATTTACGTAAATGTACCTCTATTTATAAATTTAGTCATATATAATAAACAATTTAATATACACACAAAAAAAAAATTGTCAAAAAGACCCCAACTGCAAAAAATTGTCAATTTTGTCAAGGATATAGGTGTGTGTCTTTGCTAATTGTGTGTATTTGTTGTTGTGAAAGTAACTATTTACTTAGTAGAATTGACTATTTTTTGCAGTTGGGGACTGATTGACAATTATTACAGTTGATTTTACCAAGTTTTTTTTTTGTGTGTACATTTTGTGAATAACAAGCTTAATATTTAAATTTCGAAATACTTTATAAATCAATGTAAATAAATTAGAAATATAGGTACGAAAATTATTTGTTACTAGCATAAATATTGGAAAATTCATAATATTATTATATGGGAGATATTAGCAACAATTACCAAGATCGGGTATGTTTTTTAAGTAGGTAATAGCTTAATACTAAAATGTTGAAATATTTTATAAATCATTGTAAATGATTAGAACTATACGACAATTATTTATTACCAACATTTATTAGTAACATTTTTAAAATTATTGTAAGGGAGATATTACCAACAATTACCAAGATCGGGTATTTTTTTAAGCCTGTTGCTTAATTTAAATTTATAAATATTTTATAAATCAATGTAAATAAATAAGAAATATACGACAATTATTTATTACTAGCATAAATATTGGAAATTTTTTAATATTATTATGAGGGAGATATTACCAACAATTACCAAGATCGGTTATTTTTTTAAGTAATAGCTTAATATTAAAATGTTGAAATATTTTATAAATCAATGTAAATAAATAAGAAATACGACAATTATTTATTACTAGAATAAATATAGGAAAATTGTTAACATAATTATAAGGGAGATATTACCAACAATTAGCAAGTCCAGGTATTTTTTAAGCAATAGCTTGGGGTAAAAAATATTTTGTAAGATATCTATTTAATATAGCCCACTTATATAAAGTTGCCAGTACATTTTGCCCACAATCCCCTTTTTACATGCATCTAAGACGCGAATGCAAAAATATCTTCTGCTCGAAAAAGCCCGAAGCGATCTGCCTAGCTGCACCTTCTTTTTCTTCTGCTCAGCTGAGCCCAGGCAATCCGTTGCCCATATTTGCAGCTTGCTGCAGTTTGTTCAACATAATTTTACCTGGCCGCCGTCCCAGAAGCTGTTGTTCATGTCGCTGAGCTGATAACTGGAGCAATAATCATGCAAAGCACAGTTAAATGAAGTCGCGCATGAAAAGCGCCAGCACAGAAAAAAGTATCATAATGAAAGCAAAAAAAAAACCATATAGTTGAGTGCAAAAAGAAAACAAAATTAACAAGAGAAACGTAGTAATTGCCAGTCAGATAGTCAGATGAAAAGAAAGAATTTCCTTGCAAATTATATTTTACAATTTCAGTGAAAATGGCCAAGAATTAAGAGTTTCGAGCTTGCCCCGTTTTAATCATCGGTTGCATGCAGCTCACAGCAACCTGTTGTTGCACACACGACTGAGCAGATGATCGAGATTCGCATATATATATCCCCATCCCCATCCCCATCCACTGGGTGGGTTTTCTGGGTGTTGTCTTGTCATTATCTTGCTCGACGGCATTAATCAGAACGACCGACTGAACTCCTCCCTCCCTCCATTCCTTCCATTCGATTCCATTCGAGCGAGCCTATTTAATTAGAATAGATTCCCGATTCCTTTTTCTCACTGACTTTAACCTGAAACAAATTCGAACGTCGCAGCGAGTTAACGAGATTTTGATTTATTACATTTCTATAATTTGAAATAGCCAGGGAAAGACGGGCAAAAAAATTGTAATGAAATTCGTATTTTTATTTCGCACTGTCGCCGGCAGTCAACAATGTTCTATGAAGATTTATGGCAGCCAATTGACCCGAGTTTGGCCAAGGTGCTGGCCCAAGAAGCTGTCAATTGGCCGCGGAGGGAGTTGGCAGCAAATTGAAATTGAGTTTCCGACGGCAGAAGAAAGGCCTCGCGAATTGCGGCATTGAATGGACGTAAATTTGATGAATTGTTATTGCTTAAAATTTATTTGGTTAACAGCTTTTTATTTAAAAAGAAATAAATGAAAATGGGAATAGAAATAACGATGAAAAAATGCATTTGATTTTACAATGACAAACAAATCAATGAGTTTAGAAAAGGGGCACTTCCAAAAAAGTTAAAAAAAAATTATTTCAAATTATGAAAAATTCCGTTTGATTTGAAAAAGTTTTTTTATATAATTTCTAGACCAGTGAATTTATAGAAACACTTATCTTTAAATTTCAGACTTATTTATTTGTTTAAGTAAGCTAGTCAGTAAGCAATTATAAATAATTATTAAAAAAATATAGTTTTGAGCTAGACTAGTAAAACTTCAAAGATTTCACTTGTTGACTGCAATCTAATTACACCACGTCCCAAACTAAACTCAAAGCAAATTTGATTAATTTCACTTGAATTTCACTTGCTCGCCCAGCGCGGCGGCATCTTTCAAAAGTCTTTCAGAAAGGGATCAGAGATGATCGGAGAGGCATCGACTCCCAAGAGCTTTTGGGGGTAATTAGAGTAGAGCCGCAGGTAAGCGCCTTAGTATTGTTGTATTTTGTTGCGCCGGCTGCAGTTGCTGCACATTTTCACCGGGCAATTAAAGCGGCAATGAGTGCATAGAGAGGAGACAGGTAGCCACACTGGAAAAAAAAAATTAGGGTTTATACTTTAGAGGAATCTTGTTACTTTTGGAATTTACTTAATAATTAATCTATTACTATTAATAAAAGTGGCACATTTTATTTGTGTAGGTTCAATCTGCAGCAAAAACTTTTAGGCTTAGAAATATTAAACAAAAACCGAAATTCGGTAATAATAATAGTAATAAAATAAGATAGATTTTTTACCCTGGTCGCATAAAAAAACGTAGTATTTTTTAAATACTTAATTTTTGAATAATTGGTCTCATTAAGTGAAACCGTAATCACTATGAGGTATACACCCTTAAAAATCCGAAGAAAATATATTTTTTTTCAGTGCATCCCAGAGCCAGTAGTAGACTTTCGTGCCGCACTGTAGCCAAGTTGGCTGAGGCTGCACCCGCCCGCTTCTAACGAGCGAAAGTGTTGTAAAATATTTTGTTCGCTTTTTGCTCCATCTGGTCGCGTCTTTCAGCTCGGTTCATGTTTATGCTTTAAGCACATATTTCTCTTGTGATTTTATTGTTTTTCCATTTCGATTTTTTAATTGCATTTTTAGTTGTTGCTCGTTGTTTGTTGTTTGTTGTGGGCTTGGTCGCGCTCCAATTTGTTGACAAACAATTTTTGTGCACGATGCGTCACAGTTGATTGAGTGACTCGCAGGTGGCAGGTGGGAAATGGGGGAAAAGGGGAAAAGCCGCTTTCGTGTTGCCTATGTATTTAATTAATTTCAATTTCTTTCGTTCACTTTTGAAGTGTGGAAATGTGCAGGCCAATGCAATCTCTCAAAACTTGTTGAAAATCGTTTTGTCCACCGTCTGTGGCAACAAAAATGCAATCGCAAGAAAAACTTACCTGCAATTACTTTCATTTTCACAATGGGAAAAGAGCAAAACCGTTGCACGCGAAAATGCCCATTGTCTCTGGCAGAGCGATGGGATTTTTTTTTTAATGACATTACTAGGGTTGATTTTTTGCGAACTGAAATAATTGCTTTATAATTATAGGTGGTTTGGTTAAAAAAAGGAGGTAATTGCATGAAGATTTTCAAGCAGAATAATTTGAGCTCAACAAATATGAAACTTTATAATTACAATAAAAAATCTAATTCAATAATGATCTGCATACTCAGAAAAAAATTGACAAAAGATCAGATTGATATGTCCTGGTCAATTTTATATTTTTTAAAGATCAAGTTATTCCTATCATTTTGATATGAATAAAGATAATGTTTACCTTATTTTACATTATTTGTTCAAAAAATACTAAATTTGGTATTTCATATCATAAAATATCAAGTTGATATGTTTAAATCATAAATTTGACATAAATCATATCGGCTTATTATTGATATGAAATAAGGTAGAATTGATCCTATTTCATTTAGAATTTTTTTTCTGTGTAATAAAACTGAAGACAACAAAATGCGAAATATTGAAAATATATTACAACTTTTTTTTAGGTGGTAAAGATTGACATCCTATAGATACACTCAAATTAGTTGTCGCTTTGATTTAAAATATTCGCGAAACAAATTGAAATCACCCGTGGCCTGTTCTATCCTATCCTCCCCCCATTTGATCCATCACGTTTGCAGAGCGGAGTTCTGTGACATTTGCCACTGTAGCTGGCTGAAAACACATCGAATTGCCAATTCACAACACGATCGGGCGCAAAGACCTCGGATAACAGCGGCCACAATGGCAATTTGTTGGCCCATTACAACAGCATTAAGGCCTTAAAAAACCGTTCGGGGGAAAGGGAAATAATGGAATAAAATTGACAACCACCGAGCCCAGCTTGCAGCTCTTTTAATAGACTGAAACTGAGGCGCGGCAAACTCTTAACGCCCCCCCTTCCACGAAAAACTGACTACGCACTGGCATGTGGCCAAAACCAAAACCAAAACCAAAGTCTCCTTCGCTCTCACTCATATACGCATCGAAAATTGGGTGCGTTTATGCAAAAAAGTGACAAGTCGACGTTTCCCCCTTTTTCCCCAAAATTACACCCCCTTACGCCGCCACTGCGAAGTACAAAGAGATATGTTTATACACGGAAAAAAAATTGACAAAATTAATATGTGCAGATTCATTTAATATTTTTTAAAGATCAAGATCATTTTGATATGAATGCAGATTATGTTTATCTTATTTTGCAATATTTGTTCATAAAATACTAAAATATCAGATTGATATGTGCAGGTTAATTTAATATTTTTTAAAGATCAAGATAATTTTGATATGAATAAAGATCATGTTTATATTATTTTACAATACTTCTTCATAATATACTAAAATTTGGTTTTTAAAACAGTATTTTTATAACATTTATGAAATGATAAAATATCAAGCTGATATGCTTGAATCATTAATTTGACCTTATTCATATCGGATTTTCATTAATATGAAAAAAGGTTGAAATAACCGTATTTCTTATCGATTTTTTTTCCTGTGTACCTGTATATCTGTAGGTGAAATCGCTTGGCGCACGCCTCAGGCATATTTTCATGCGTTTATTATAGCTGCGTTCGCTTTTTTGGACGCCGCCACCGCTGAAACGTTTCCAGTCGTCAGTCCATCAGTCTGTCCCTCTGTCCAGCTGTCCATTTTCTTTCCACCGCCGACGACTGCATTTGAAACATGTTTAAAATTTATGATTAACACACGTGCATTCAAATTTTTCCCCTCATCGGTTTTTAATTCTATGCAGCCCATAAGGCACGCTAAAGATTTCTATTTGTTTATGTGAATAATTTTTATGTGCATATTGTGGATATTTATAGTTCTTAATGGTGGGAGAGAATGTTGTGTGTCTGACTGTTATCTAGACATTTCTGGGAAATTTACAATAATTTTAAATGGAATTTATTAAAAAAAATCCAATTTAAGTTTAAGTAGTTATTTTATATTTTTTAAAACTAATTTAGAATTTTTGTTGGCCATGTTTTATTAAGAATTAAATTTTATTTTTGACAACAGGTCGGCTGCGCAATATTTTTCAAACATTATAAAATACTTTAGATATTCAGAATTTATTTTTCTCCCTCTTATCTGATTGAACATTTGTTGAGAGGCCCTAACACACCTGGAATATTTTAAAAACATGTCCAATTATCAATTTTATCACCATTATCAACCATTGAAAATCTGTAAACATTAAATTAGAATACCGTTGCCCCCCAAAAAATAACATAGACCATAAAATGTGTGATGTAAAACATGAACCTAAACTTTAGAGTTTAGAGCGTGGAATATGAATACTTATGAGTGCCTACGCTTGGAATATGAATACTTATGGGTGCGGCCTTTTTTATGACTCCCTGACAAGTGTCGACAGATTGGCTGAAAGTGTTGAGCCCGTGGCTAATCTGCAAGCTGCGATCAGATTGTAAAACATATTCCAAGCATTTCGAACACCGTTTTCCCATTCAAGCGTTGACAGGCCAAAGTCGCAAAGTTTTCCTTTTTGAGCCCAGGTGTTTTGTTTTTCGTGTGCAGCTAATTAAAGAGCGCACTCGTTGCCATCAATGTCCATCTGTGGACGTCATCAACGTCGTCGCCACCATCAAAATTTCACCCAGCCAATCCGACGAATGTCCATCAAACATAAATTGTAACCCGGTCTCTTTGCCATTTTTTCGTTACTTTTTTTGTGGCTGTTATGACAGGTTGCGGCCGTTACACTGTCAACAGCGAATCGCCGAATGAAAACGAATGCAAATGTTGCGGTGGGACGGCCGGGAGGTGAAAAACACTCTCCCCACAATTCCATTTTTGATTAAATTATAGCAAAATACGATTTCTGTTTTTTCTTTTTTTTTTTTTGCATTTTTTGGCGTATGTCAGGCAGCGAAAATCCAACGGCAGCGACAGCTGCTCCACCAAGAAGCCAAAGGCAACCGAAAGACGGTGGCTACTGCTACTTACACTTCTTCAGTTTACACTACATCACTTTACTTCCACTTGACTCCCACTCGACCAACTGGCGGAAATACGATGGGCCAAGAACTATTTTTAGGGGACAAAAATATTTATTACTTATATTCTAAAAACAAAAATTTTATTTATGCAAAATAAAACTTATTTAACGATTTTTAAAAAAAGTCAGGAATGGAGATATAAAATCTGGTATTATTATATAAGTATGTCGGGGAATTGAAGTCATCCCCGTGCAAGTCGTCGTTGTTGGTCGCGTTATCGTCCGATTTCTTATTTTCCATACTCGGTCCTGGCGGATGCAGCGAGTCTTCGTTGCCTTTGTTGCTCATCGTTGTCTTTCAGATCTTACAGCTCGGAACTCTTAGACTTACGCGTGACCCTTTCACGCCGGAAACCAGAAAAAGAAGGAAGAGACCAGATCTAGCAACGCATACGAAGCCACACACAGCCCCAGTTCGCAAAACTGAGTCTCCATTCTACCAGGACTAGTATTTACCAACACCACCCAACCACCCATGGTCATACCTTAAAGTCTCGTGCTTATCGATATGCTACAGTACTTCCTCTCCGACACGGCCATTCTGACATATACACGTCCTCGTGTCTACAGTAAACATCTCAGTTTCATTCCAACTTTAATTCAATTACATTTCTAAGCAACATATCATTTAAACATTTTCAAGTTATACATTATTTAGTTCAAATCATAACTTCGTAATTCAAAATACATAACCAGACTTTTATTAGCCATCTTTTAAAACCACCGTCAAACACATTGACTTTGCGCATTTCGTTCGTCCATCACCCAACACATGGCTTCACGAATTCATCAACAACATTGCTCGTCCATCGCCCAACACTTGGCTTCACGAATTCATTAACAACATTGCTCGTCCATCGCCCAACACTTGGCTTCACGAATTCATTAACAACATTGCTCGTCCATCGCCCAACACTTGGCTTCACGAATTCATTAACAACATTGCTCGTCCATCGCCCAACACATGGCTTCACGAATTCATCAAACACATTTCTAAAGCAACCCTCGTTCATCGCCAATTACATGACTTCACGAACACTCTTCTGTTTCAACAAACTTTTGTAATTCATAATTTGCACCAAGCTCCTCTGAAATTTGCACATCCGATAACTTTCGCAATGTTTCGTGTGGGTACTTATAACGTCTATTGTTCTGTGTAGACTTCAAAACGTATCGGTCGCCGTCCAATACCTCGACCACCAAAAAAAGATCCTCTGAACCTTGGATCTAATTTCGTTTGCTGTCTCTCACTGTTTTTAAGCAACACAAAGTCACCCACACAGAACCGAATTACTTTAGCCATATTTTTATCAAATTTGATGTAATTCAATTTGAGGTTTTCCTGACGTCCCCTTAGAAACTCTACATGTAATGCAGTTCTCCACAAATCTTCGAACATATTTTGCCATAGCAGAAAACCAGTAATGATCGTACACCTTGTCTAGCGTTTTCTCCCAACCTAGATGCATGATAGACTCATGTACCTGATTTATAACTGACCAGCGGAACGTACGAGGGACTACAGGTAAACAACGAGTTCTTGAATTCCTTTGAATCTTTCTATATAAAACATTTGATCTAATTTCGTAAGTGGCAACCAATGCCAATGGTAAATCATCATTCTTCAACTTGGTTACAATGTCTGATATTTCTGAATCCTTTTGTTGTTTCACCTACATCCAGTTTTCCGATATTTCTGTTAAATCAATTCGTTTCTTTTCTATTTTACTTGGTACTGACATACTCTTTTGATACACCGGATTCCTAGAAAGAAAGTCCACGTGTGCCATGCGTTTACCTTCTCTGTATTCAATTTCGAATTCAAACGCTTGTAAAAACTCCCACCAACGATAAACCCTAGGTGATAATTCGACTTTGTTTCGAGAAGATTTGATTGAATTACATTCAGTAAAAATTACGAATTTTCTCCCATGTAGATAGTGACGAAAATGTTTTACAGCATTCACGACGGCCAACGTTTCCAATTCATAAGATGTATACCTAGACTCACAGGAGCTAGGAGCTACTATAGTATTCAACCACATGAGGCTTAGAGTTTATACGGTGCAAAAGGATAGCACCATACCCGATAGAGCTGGCGTCGGTATGCAGTTCTATCGGCAACTGAGGATCAAAAATAATCAAAACAGGCTTGTTTGTTAATACACTGATGACTTTACTGCGAACTTCTTCATGCTGTGTTTGCCAAACAAAACTATTCTTTTCAGATGTGAGAAAATATCAAGGCTTCATCAGTTGTGAAAACCCCGGAATGAATTGACGAAAATATGAAGCTAACCCAATGAACTGTCTTAGAGTAGCAACTGACTTAGGTGGAGGCAACACCTCTAGCGATTCTATTTTGTTTAAATTTGGACGTATCTCCCCCGCTTTCATTTCATAGCCAAGGTATCGAACTGTAAACCTCAAGAAAAAGCACTTTGAAATGTTAAATGAGAATCCAGCCTTTACTAGCACGTCTAATACAAGTTGCAACCGCTCAAGCGCTTCTTCCTTTGTTTCTGAAACAATTAATATATCGTCCATATAAACGATTACAAACGAATGAGCAAGACTGCCAAGTGCCTTCAACACAGCTCTTTGAAACACTGAGGGAGCGTTCTTTAATCCAAAGGGCATCGATAGAAATTCGTACTGCCTTAATCAAATGTAATTGGGAATCTCTCACCATTAACCAGCATACTCGATTGGGGTTCCACTATAGCGCACAGCTCCACTCTTTTTTCAGATCTTACTTCCACTCCGGTACTCTGCTCTTTTTTTGGACAATTAGTGGCGATGTGTCCCGGCTCCTGACATCTGTAGCAAGTTACATTTGCCCTTCCATGACGAGGTTGTCCTGAACGCCACTCCTTTCCAGTTGCCGAAACCTGGGATCCCATTCCGAATCTACAGTCTTGCTTTTTATGTCCTGGTTTTCCACACTGATAACATTTGAGTTCCACAGTTCTAGCACGCTTGACGTCCGGTTCCCAGTTTGATGTAACAGGGCGCTCCTTCAGCACTGAGAATACTTGCAGCTCCGCTTGCAGTTCACGTCGATTGTTTACAGGCGTTGTGTGTATCATTCGTTGCAAACGCCGGTCGAAATTAGCCATGTGTCCAAGAACCATCGCTATGCAAATTTGTTCAGAATTCAAATTTCGCAATTTTGTGCACAATGACGTCACGATGCGACTCGCAAAAACAGGCAAACTTTCACCGTTGCTTGGACGACTATTAAGAAGATTAAAAATGACGGCGGCTGGCGTTTCTGATGTCTCGTATCGCTGCTCAAACAATTGCCGGAACTCTTGCCAATTTATTCCTGGGTAGCATATTTGTGATAACCACTGGGCCGCTGCGCCTTCCAAAGCTTTACTCAACGCCAATATAAGAGCGCTGTCACTTAATGGTCTAGCTCGCAAAATGATGTCGACCGTAGCGCACCACTGCGTGGCATCCATCCCAGCAATGTCCGGATTGTATTTCGGCAAGCAAATCTCGCTAGTCTGTTGTAACTCGTTCACCGGCGTCTGTAGCTTCTTAACCAGTTCCAGAAAATTCCGGTTTTGTTGCTCTAACAACGCGAAGACATCCCTTGAAGAAGTTTGGTTAGGGCCGAATCCCACTTCTGATGTCGGGGAATTGAAGTCATCCCCGTGCAAGTCGTCGTTGTTGGTCGCGTTATCGTCCGATTTCTTATTTTCCATACTCGGTCCTGGCGGATGCAGCGAGTCTTCGTTGCCTTTGTTGCTCATCGTTGTCTTTCAGATCTTACAGCTCGGAACTCTTAGACTTACGCGTGACCCTTTCACGCCGGAAACCAGAAAAAGAAGGAAGAGACCAGATCTAGCAACGCATACGAAGCCACACACAGCCCCAGTTCGCAAAACTGAGTCTCCATTCTACCAGGACTAGTATTTACCAACACCACCCAACCACCCATGGTCATACCTTAAAGTCTCGTGCTTATCGATATGCTACAGTACTTCCTCTCCGACAAGTACTTAAAATTTAGAATAGTTAAAAAAAAATTTGTGGGTTTAATTTGTACCTATTATTTTTTTTAAGCACACTATGAAAAGTCTGTTTATAAAACCGAAAAAAATAATATAAATAAATTGTTAGTTAAAGAGGCCTTCATTTTATATAAATTGATGATTAGAAAATACTTGTAACTTAATAAAGGATAAAATAAAAGGTATACATTTATAATTATATTGTTAAAATGAGAGGAATATCATTAAAAAAAATGTAAAAGTTGTATTTAGCAATTTTTGATTTTTAAAACATTAAATTTAAAAAAGTATCCTGACAACAAAAACCTATTATTCTACCCACTGTATTTTTTTTTTGCCACCTCATTCAGTCAACCAGTCCGTCATTCATTCATTTGGCACGTCTTTGTTCGTGACGAGGGGTTTGACTGTAAGTGGGGGAGAAGTACAGTGGTTCGGCCGGCAGTGCATTCATCATTTAATCGAATATTCATATTCATGCGGTGTTCTGATTTGATTGCCGTTTGCCATTTGCTGTCGTGTGAAATTTCGCCTGACACTTGTCTGTTTTTTTCTCCTCTGTTTTTTTGGACAAGTGAAATGGTCGTCGGATATTTTCTCTTTTTCTTATAAAGTTTGCATTTACTTTTTGTGATCTGTATTAACTGTTGACCATGATGCTTTTGGCACGCCAGCGACGAGAGACGTCAAGAACCAATTTCAAAGTCAAAGCTACGTTTCATCAATCAATGCCAAGAGCCTGACTGAGAAGGAAATGCATCCGCAAAAGCAATTAGAATTATTAAAATCAAATCAAGCAATCAAAGTCACCATTCAGCTGCCAGGTCCATTAATATTTTAGAGCCAAGGTCAGTATTTTTTGATCAGACAGTCAAAAACGCTATAATATTTTACATTATTATAATTTTTACATTTTTAAAATTTTAAAAATCAATAGACCCGAGAACTGAAATGACCTTATCCACAGCCCAGGCCCAAGTTTCCCCTTCATTTGTGGTTTTCTGTTTGTTACTTTGAACTTGACGGTGTTTGGAGTTGTTCTGCCCGCTGTTTTCTTGTACTTTTTGTTTGTTGTGGCTGGCACGCGATTAAGTCGTAATTTGTAAAACGTTTTAAAGTGATACTTTCCGACTTGATGAGGTGTTGGGGTCAAGTTGATGACGGACCGATGGTAAAAACAATTTTCTGGCACTTGAGCGGGGGCTTTTTTACATTTTTTGATGCGGGCTTAGAGGTTGGGGATGTAAATGAAACATTATGATTTTAACTCTTTGGGAAAATAAAGAAATAGTTTCAAGCTACTTAAAAAATAATTATAATTACTAACTGACATATTTCAAAATTTGTAAAGCTTCGTGTTAATATTAAATGCAACATTAATTTAAAGTACATTTAAACATTTAAAGTATCTTGAAAAATAAAATTATTTACTTAGCGAGAGCATTAAAAAAAATAGGGCATGTAAATGCAACATTATAAATTTATCTCTACGGTAACTTAAAAATTGTATTTATTATATAGAAATATTTAAAGTAAATTAAAATTAAAATAAAATATTTGTTTAATTTATTTTTAAATGCTGTCAAAAAATAGGGCATGTAAATGCAATATTATAAATTTATCTCTTCGGTAACTTAAAAAATAATAATTAAAATTAACTGACAGCATTTGAAAAAGGGCATGTAAATGCATTATAACAAATGTATCTCTTCGGGATAAAAAATTAAATAAAAATAAAAAAATATTGTTTATTTATGTAGCTCCGTGTTAAAACGATTGACAAGCATACACAATTTTCCTTTTTATGTTTCCCAAGATTACAAAAGAGATTTGCCAACTTAACCCATGTCCGATCAGAAAGGTTTCCACATACTCATACATCATACATCATTTTGGATTTTCCATTTGCAAGCAAAACTTTTTTCGGTTCCCTGCCCTCCCGATTGTAATTGGTTGCATTTCGGTGTTTTTTCCCCCAGCTTTTGTAACACTCCCAAAGCAATCAATTGTCCTATTAAGTTCGGGTTTTGTCTGGATGGCCATGCCTGCCCTTTTGCCACTTGTTTCGCAATCGAAAATGAGTTGTTCGAGTCGAAATTACCATGTGTTGTTGTCCGCCGGCCATTGCACTTTATCGATGGACTCCGATGTCTGATTTTTGATGGGAAGGAGTGGGGTTGCAGTTGCCTCTTGCCTCATGCCGAAAATGTTGTAAAAGTGAAAATAATAAACTGCTAATTGTATTCAAATGCAACTTGCATTCGGCTTATGTAAGGAAAAAAATAAGAGATATATCCAACGGGAGATTTAGGTATTGTAAATGGCAAAAGTTGGATTTAAGGAGAGGGCGAAAATTCATTGGGATTATAAAAGGCGATTTCCCAACGGCAAATCGGCGAAAAGAAAACAAAATTTCAATTAAATACGCATTTGAAATGAGTCTTTATGGCCTAGACTTTTACTTTGCCTTTCGGTTTCGGTTTTTAAATCCTCAAGAGCATAATTTAATTTGTTTTACAGCCTTAAGTTTATCGATTTCTTGTGCAATTTTATGGCGGCTTTCAATTTGTCCGTGACTCAGCAGCCAAATCTCGCGAAATCTCTTTGCCTGCAAGTGGAAAAAACTCGTCATCGAATCAAATCTTGAAGTCCGTTGAGGCTGAGGCCCCACCATCCTACCCAGCGAAGTGATATCCTGCTGTGTTCTGTTTATTATATGATTTATCTGCATACTACTCTGGGCCCCGATGTTGTTGTTTTAGTTGTCTTCTGCCGCTGAGGCTGTGCGAAGATGCACTTCACTTTGAGTTAAAAAGAGAGTGGGTCAAGTGCAGTCAAAAGTGAAATTAATATTTGTTCGCCCTTGCTAAAACGCAGATAAACTTGGGCATACCTCGTTTAAGCTGGATTAGGTGGAAAGCTTCTTTAATATTTTAAATTTCTTAGAGTACTAACTTAAATAGGGAATCAAGTGCAAAAAAATATGTATAACTTAAAAGTAATTCGAACCTTATTATGATGTTTTTTTATTTGTATTCAAAATAAATCTAAACTAATATAAAAGTTCTGAAAAGTGACATTTTTGAATGTAATATATTTAAAATCCAATAATTTCAATAAGACAATGATTTATAAACATAATTTTTGTAGAATAAAAAATAGTATTGTATATTATTTTCTTAATTTACTTATAAAATACAAATTAAATTTATAAAACCATTTTTTATATGTATTCTAAATAAATCTTTACTAATACTAAAGTTCTGAAGTGGCATTTTTGAATGCAATATATTTAAAATCCAATATTTTCAATAAGCCAATTAATTTACTAATAAAATGTAATTAATTTTATTTATTATGAATTAAGCAAGGTTTTATTAACTAAATATTTCATAAATAAATTAATTATAAATATAAATGTTCTATTTATTTCCAATCTATTTATTGTTCAAGATAAAGTGTATCAGTTTGACTGCCATATTATTAAATAATTTCGCCTTCTACGGTAGAACTTCCACCAGCTGCTAAAGTTTTTATTGGGAATATAAATGTTGCTTCAGTGATTCATAATTGATTTCTGTTTTGCTACTTTTATCTGTTTTTGTGCTCTTTTTTTATTTATTTGTGGCTGTGTTTTAGGTTTATTTATTCGATGTCTGGCCAGCAGGTGCACAAAATTGGTGCTAGTAGAAAAAACCCACGTTTGCGGATTCATAGTGTAGAAAAGCTTTGCTCAACTGGGCGTCGAAATTGCGTGTTTGGTCTGCATCTGGACTTTTTCGATTCGGCTGAGCCGCGAATAAAACAAAAAAAAAAAGAATTAATTGAAAATAAAATTCATTAAAAATGCTGCATTGACAAATAAATCATTGTTCGTTTGGCTGTCATGTCAAATAAATCATAGGACACGACAAAACTGAGCGAGCAAATGGGAAACTCGGAAAATGGAAAACGGAAAACTCCTCGCGCCACGATTTTGTTACTTTGCGTGCCGAGTTGCGTTGATGAAGAGTTAACGGTAAATTATGTTGTCGCAGTCACCCAAAAGAAAACCAACCGAAATAATGAAAAACGCATATGTATGCATAACATATAAAAATGAAAATAAAAATGCTTTTTCCTTCTGCTTTCCCGAAAAACGAGCAAACGAAAGGTATTATATCAAAAGGAAAACGAGCGAAAAATAGATAAGTTTGGCGACCGCAACAAGTATACGCAATGTTGGACGGCCCGTTGCCTGCAACGCTTTTCCTTCCCTCTCTCGTCTCGTTTTGTGTCATGGCTGTGACGCTTTTCCCCCTCCCCTTGCCAATTTTCAATTTTCCTTTTTCCATGTTAATGAAACGCGATTTCCTAGCAGCCTGTTGCCGCTGACGTCTGTTGTTGCAACTACTGCCGTTGCTGGTTGTTATTATTCACGCGCTTAGAGTCAATTATCAAAACCGACGAAAAAAAAATAGGCCCGGATAGCGGGAAACGCTGGAGGAAAAAGCCATCGAACCAGGAATCCCCTTCATTTCAAATTGCTTTAAAAAAAAAACAATCTATAATTTTTCTAATATTTATTCAATTTTAATTTGATAATTTATTTAAAGGTATATTTATACTTTTTGTTAGAAATAAAAACAGAAATATGTTTAATTGATTTAAATATTTTTCCAAATAAAAGAAATTTCATTAAATTAATAGAACCATTGCTTTATTCATATTTTTAAATTTTCTTCGTTATCCTAAATTATTTTTACATTTTTTTAAAATACAGAAAAGTAAATAAAAATGAGTTTTTTTTTAAATTTTAATTTGATAATTTATTTAAAAGGATATTTATACTTTTTGTTAGAAATGAAAAGAGAAATATGTTCAATTAATCTAAATATTATATTTTCGACAAACGAAAATCGCTTTTATGTTACATTTAATTTCAGTAATACACTTTGCTTTGTAATCCTAAGTCATTTAAAAAATTTTTAGAATGGATTTAAACTAACTTAAATTTTTTTATAAATATAAGAACTCGACAAAAGAAAATCGCTTTCATATTATATTTCATCAATTTAAAATATCAATTGTTTTATTCATATTTTAAATTTGTCTTCGTTATCCCAAATTATTTTTAAATTTTTATAAATACAGAAAACGGAATAATAATTTTTTAAGGACATTTCATAGTCCTTAGTTTTCTTAGTTTTAATTTAAATAAATTAATCGCCTGGCATAAAATCATTTTTGTCCCAAAGGTCGATTTTTTACTGGCTGAAAGGTGTAATAATACCTTAATACAAGTGCAGGAAAACCAACTGGCAGTCGAGGTTTGCGGACTCGCACACTCTGGAGCGGATTTTTGCGAAAAATTTCACTTTCACAAAAAGGTCTATGGACGTTTGTAGCCGCCCCGCCCCCCTTCCCTTACCCCGAAAACCATATCTTTCAGCCCGTTTTAGCCCCCTTCTCGCCCCCCGCGATTCCACACCCCTGGAATTGGCGTGAGTCCGCGAATCGCTGCCAAATTGGTACCAGTACCAGCCAAAAAGACTGTCAGACGTCGATTTGCGGCATTTTTCGTTGGCTTTTCTTGGTTTTGCCCGCTGCCTGCCCGCCGATTGAAAATTGTTCGCAGGTGGTTTCCGTTAGTCAAGTCAAAATGTTTCGGTTTGGGGCCTTGGATCGGTTTCGTTATAGGTTTTAGCTAGCTTCGGTCAGTTATGTAGTCACTTTTGACGCCCAAAAAGCATGGCTGCATGCAAAATACATTTGCGTATTTTAAAACGCAAACGTGTTGTATATAGGAAGTGGCGGTGGTTTTTTCAAAAGAAAAGTAAATACCTAGAGAAAACTGGGTTTAAACTTTAGAGCTTTTCTTTGGTTTTTAGAGTATATATATATATATATATATTAATTGCATTTTATCTTTTAAATAAATGTGTGGTACAGAAACTAATGTTACATTTCGAAATACGTGTAAAAAATATAATGTTAACTTATAAAAAAATTAAAAAAAAAAAAAATTAAATAAATAAATAAACAGTGAAACTAAAAATCTAATCTAAAATTAATATCAACATTTCAAACTCATGCTTCCAGATAAAGAGTCATAAAAATTTATAAAGTAATGTATCCATAAATATTCCCTATATCCCCGACTCTGTTCTATTTAATCTACTCATAACTTATCTTTGAATTAAGTCTAGACTTAATGTTTCTCTAGAATTAGTGGCAAGTTCATCATAAATCATTGTCATATTCATTGAATATTAATAGAATTTTTATGCTGGGCCCCCAAAAACGCAGACCAAAAAATTCGAAATATTCATACATGGTGTTATTTCCAAAAAAAAGGGAATAATAACTTTGTTGTGCTTTTATTTATTATTTTTAATATAAATGCCATGATTTCTATATTAAAAAAATTTCAATTTCAAGTGCATTTAGTGATTTTGAACAATATGGGTTTATAAGAATATCATAATACCTAAAAAAGGAAGATTTTTAAAATCGTATATGCAAAAAGGCTGTTTCTCAAAATTTCTTTATAGTTTTCCTCGGTTTTTTTTTTGGTTTTTGAGAAAATTAGCATAGAAAAAAGTGAAAGTGTTGCAGCTGCAATGAATTTAATATGTAGCAGCACCGACAACCCGGCCAGACATCATGTGCAGCATTTAGACCTCGCCCTCTTCTCTCTAAATTACCCATGAATCGGGGCTCGCTGGCTGTCAAAAGGGCGCAAAGTGTGGATAATTTTTTCTTTCGATTTTTTAGAGCTTATTTTCTTTGGGAAAATGCCTCAGACGCGATATGGAAAGTGCCAACCCACGCGCAGATTACGAAAAAAAAAAATGAGAAAAAAACTGTGGAACTACGAAAAATAGAGGGGCTGAGGGGCTGACAGCTCAGATTGCCTCAAGTTCAGTGCTTTGATTTTCAATTCAGTTCACGATTTGCATGGCTAGACGAGATACTTATTAACCCAAGTGCTCCGACAAGAAGCGTGATCCAAGCTTTTGGTCACACACCCCGAAGGCGGGATCGGATGCACTTGTTGTTGCCACTGCCCCATGTTGCATGTTGTTGCCAGTTCCCTGGGTAAGTCCACCGGACTAATTGCCATTGGATCAGTTAATGATACATGAAATTTAATGTTTGGGAAACATTTTGCAGACATTTATGGGAGTGGAATGCATTGGAAATGATCACAAATCTAGCTCTACTTAAGACAAATCTTTTTACAGAAACCTTGTTTTGTTTTTTATAATTTAAATAATTTTTGAAAAATCTTTTTGAGTCAGCCCTAACAAGATTAATATAATTATACTTCCAAAAAATTATTTTTACAAGTAGAGTTGCATTTTGATGTTTCCCACATTAAACCAAAAGACATTTTCCAACACTCTTATCTTAAAGGTAATTTATTTGTACCTAACTATAATTCTAAATCTTATGGAAAACCTTTTTTTAATTTTATTGATCTTTAAAAAAACATACTTAATTATTTAAAGAATGTATTTATTATTTTTCCCAGTAGTTTTTATGTTCTCCATATTAACCCAAAACCTGATGAAGTCATTTTTCGGCACATTAATGATTATTTCATCTGTTGGGCAATTTGAAAGGCGCAGAATTTTAACGACCCCCCAAAAACCGACCAGACATTCGGTAAGGACTTTGCGAATATTTAGGGAAATAGGTTTTTCTTCTTCATTGTTTGTCTTCCACATTACTTTGAATTCATTTTGAGTGCCAGCGGTGGGTTGAAAACGGGGGTCGAGGGGCGCTAAAAGGGGACAACTCAACTCGTGACTCGATTGACATTTGAATGAGAGTGGAAAATGTGCAAAACGAGCGGCGGTGGCTACCAAAAAAACCAAAGAAAAAAAACATACACACTCGCACACAAAGTGTGTCCCCCTTCCAAGCGACGAAATCAATATTCGGTAATGCATTTTTCAGCTATGCAGGTATTACAACAAAAACAACAACAAAACACACAACAATGGACCCAAAAAGAAGCCATTATCATGCAATGTTTTGTGGCAAGGCAGCTGCCAAATGCAATCGAAGCATTTTCGGCAATTGCACAAGAGCCAGAGCCCCCCACCGAATTCGAATTCGAATCAAATTCAAAATCAACTAATTACCGTAAATGCCAGTAGCCAAGGTGGTCAATGAACTCAGTGGTTACTAAAGATCGGTATTTGTTATTGGCAGTTTCCAGTTCTGGGTTCCCAATATAATTATAGTAATATTTTTAGCTAATAATCCTTCACTAATTTTGAAATATTTTTTTAATTTTTATTTTTTTTACCAACGTTCACATAAACATGAAAACACAATTTAAACAAATTAACATTGCAATCAAAATGGGATTTACGTCGCTTCTTCATTCCACCTTTATTCTCAACGGCTCCTCCTTTTTTGTTCTTTGAGGGCAGCGCCAGACATTAGTCTTTCCGTTTCGAGGTCCCGAGCTCGGGTTCCCCAGCCTTATCCCCTCATTACATTGGGCCTCAAAAGGTAGGTGGCAGTCAAAATATTTGATCGAGGGCCGACTCCTTTTCGCCCTTTCCCTAAGGCCTTCAACTGCAAGCCCCTCAAATGCCAGAACTCCCGACAAGCGCAATTAATCAACTTTCGTTCTACACAAGCAAAAATTTCACATTTTTATTCCACAATTCTGATCCTATCTTAAACCAAATATTCTATGAAATTTTAGAATTTATTTATCATTCAAAAATATAAATAATTTAATTGTGAAATTAAATAACATGTTATCTTCTAAAATAAATCTTCATAATTACGGAATATTTTAGTGTATTCCGGAAAAATTTAACATTTTTAATCCACAATTATGATCCTTAACCAAATATTCTAGGAAATTAGAGAATTTATTTATCATCCAAAATATTCATAATCAGAAATATTAAAAGAAGGAAAATAAAGACAATTTAATTGTTCAATATAATAAAATGTTATCTTCTAAAATAAATCTTTGCCATTCCAAATTCATTTATGATTACGGTATATTTATTTCCATATAATTATTAAGAATTATTAACGATATAAAAAAGGAAATATAATAAAGTGTTATCTTCTAAGCAAAATCTTTGTCATTCCAAATTAATTTATCATTCAGAATATTTATTTCCAAATGACTATTTGGAATGATTGAAGATATCAAAACGGCGTTTTTAAATTTATGACCAAAGTTTCTGTTTTTTCCGCAGTGTACCCCCTTTTGCTTGTATTTACCTCTTTCTTTCGTGCGTGAAAAGGTTCATCTTTATCACCCTTCGCCCCCCGCCTCTGCCCACATCCCTCACACCCCCTTTCCTTAATGGTTCTGCATCGCACTTGAAAATTTGTTGACCGAGGCTGTTAATGAAGCGTGCAGTTAATTGTTATTGTTATTGGTACCGCTCTACGGTCTTGTTGTTGTTGCTCCGGCCTTCTCGGGGGAGATCAGTAAACAAATTGTTTGTGAGATGAAATGATTGCCTTTGCCGGCTTTGATTTTTCCACCAGCATAATTCATTTTCCAGCTCGGGAGTCAAAAAACTCATCAATTACATGTCGGAAACCATTTGAAGGAAAGGTACAAACGATTCCTATTTATTTAATTTCTCCAATATAAAGGGCGAATAAAAATAAAGCATTATTGTTTTTTTTTTTTTTTTACTTTTTTTACTTTTTGAAATTGTTGTTTTTTATATTAACATTTATAATATATGTTCAAAAATGTATGTTTACATTGGAATGTATTAAAATGTATTGGTTTTAAATTTTTTCGTTGGATATCAAAGAACACATCATTAAGCGTACGTAAATTCGGTAAATTCTTTTGTTTTTAATGAATCATATTTATTTGAAAGTTCTTCTAAAAAAGTAACACTCATTTATTCAACAGCATCGGTTAGGGTCCGTTTTGATAAGGCATATATGCGATAAAGAATGTCAAATTAAAGTTGCTCGGCTTTGAAATATCCTGTAGAAAAATATTAATAACTTACTATTTGAAAAAGGATATAATTTTGAATACCAAATAAATTAAATCAAATAAATTTTTGTAACAATTTGTATTGAAAATTGGGTCATGTAAAAGTAGCTAGCTAAATTTTTTATTTATGTTGCTCTTATTTATTTTTTTAAATTTTAATTATTAGCCACATTTGTTGCTATCGACTTTGCTTAGCAACATGAAGCAACAAGTGCACAACAACATAGCAAGAGAGCAAAACATAAGCCGCAATGTAAACGATTCAACCGGTTAACATTGCCGTAGAGAGCGTGTGCAGAGAGAGCCAAAAGAGAGAATTTATATACCCTATCATTTTACACCATTTTAACTTTAGCCAGATTTTGGTAACTCGCATTGGGATTTGTAGCTTAAATATTTTTAAAGAATATTTTATATATTAACTGTTTAAATACTTATTTAAGATTTAATTAAATTTTAAGCAAGAAATAGTTTTCCTAAAAACGGGAAAAGGAATTGGAATTAATGGAAGATAAAAACAAAGCTACTGGTTAATAGAGTTAAAGTTGCATAACTTTTTTAAAAATCAATATTTCTTTTTCGTAGCATACTTTTGGCACAAATTCAAAGGATCCTTTTATTCTTTCGCTAAAAACTCCTTTAAAACATCTTTAAAAAACCCAAAATTATTAAGAAAAGGATTTTGTGAGAGTCAGTTTATTTTTGCCTAAGCATTAGTTAAGTCATTCACCCCCAAATGCAACCTTGCTATTAGCAAGGATCCGATCCTCGCACAAAATACCCGAAAATACCATAAATAGGGATTTTGGGATTTTATGCATACGACGTCCACTCTAGAAGCCATGATTTCCGCCACTTTTATATCAGCGTCTCTCGTGACCAATTTGTTCGCTCCGGAAAAATTGTGTAATTTGATCGCATCCAGTCATACGCGAGTGAATTTCCTGCGAATCTGTGCACATTTCATTCCAATATTATTCCCAGGCTTGTTGGTGAGTTGATTTCTTCGAAATATTGTCGTTTTCTGACCGGAATTCCCCAGAACATAGAAGCCACGTGCGATTTCCAAGAATTGCGACAGTGAGGTTTTCATCGGAATTCGGACGATTCGCCGGAATTCGCAGAAGCACGCGCAAACACGCTTCCCAATTGGAATTCTAGTTCCAATTCTGGTTCTCGATTGTTCCAGTTCAACGTTGGCCAGGACTGCCAACTCTCTTTTTTTGTATCGCATTAAGTAAAAGTAGTTTAGTTTTCTATATTTCCAACACATTAAAAACAAGTTTCTAATTCACTTTACGATTCCTATTTAGCCAACATTATTTCGTGTGTGCTTATGATATAGATTGACATATATAACCATTACATAAACACTTTTACAGCGCACATCGATCGTCATCAGGCCTGCTGACTTCCTTGGAGAGTTCGTAAGTACGGCATAGCCGTCAAAACATTTAACTTCCTACATACATATATATTCATTCTTGTCTAAGCCCACACACTTTTGATACATATATACAATCATATAATCTTTATCATATATTGAAGAATTAAATAAGAATCGTTTGCCTTTAAATAACTTAACGTAACCAGCCTAAGTGCCTTTGTCTTCTAATAAGAATATCGTATATCGATAACATAATGTAAACGTAATTTGTGAACGTAATACAAAATATATCTCTTCCTTTTCTTTTGACAATCTTGTATTGAAACACGACCGTATAGAGAGTCGCTTAACGTAAACAACGTTTAGTCTTAAGGACTTAGTATTAGTTTCTGTAGCATTAAGAATGATCCATATTATCGTATTTGCTGGATTAAAGATGACGTTTAAGATGAATTAAGCTGTTATCTTAACACAAACTATCTTAACACAAACCCACACCCAGCTCCCTGAGTAGGCCGGTCAAAACGTAGACAGAGGTGTTAGGGTGGACAACGCTCATCGAGTGTGTTCGTTACAATTTTAATAGCCAAATGTTTGAAAACATAATTTTCTAATACTGATGTCCTTTTTAAACCAATCCTTTTGTAAGGTAGAAAAAATTAAATAAATTCAAGAGCATTTACATAAATGTATTTTTTTATTATTTATAGAGAGTGTGTCAAGACGTCGACTTGCCGCCATTGAGACACCATTTTCTCTCGCTTGTGGTACTTTCCGGTGCCTCTGTATTGGTATTGGCTGGCCCTAACGCGGGTGCTCTTGCGCTCTCATTTCATTCCGTTTTGAGCAGCGCGCGCGTACGGTCGCTTCGAACTGCAGAGCGCGCTTTCCGCGCGAGAATATAGTAGTAATTATACCGGGTGTCGACGAAAATACCACTAACAAATAACAACAGCTCCATAGCGAAATTTACGAGTAAATACGACCAGAAAAAAACAAAACAAAAGGCGGCGAAGAAGGCCAAGAAGAAAAGCTTTTTCTCTGCGTGCGCGGGTGTGCTTGTGTGCGGCTTTCGCGGGCGTCTGTGTGTGTTTTTGTGCGTAATTGTGTGCGTGTGTGTGCCAAAGCCAAGAATCAAAGTGCAAAGCGAAATTGAATAATTTCTCTGTCTCTCTCTTTCACTCGAGTGTATACCCAAAATACCCGAAAAATAAGAAAATAATCAAAAGCTGATAGAGGCCAAGCCAAAAGTGAGTTAGTAAACAAAAAAGGCTGCCTTTTTAAGGCCAAAACAAAAACAAGCCAATGTTTTGGCTTACGTAACACCGCATCCTTTTGCGAGTCGCAGAGAAAAACAAAACAAATTGAATTTGACAAGAAACAGAAAAAAGTAGCCATGCATTCTCCGGGAAAAGTTTAAAAGAATTCACCATTTCCACACTATCTTCTTCTTCTCTGCAATTTTCCCAACCCAATTTTTTTGTTGTTGATTGAAAGCAGCCGCGAAATGTCAACCGCCACAATAACAACAACGGTGGTGCCAGCCACCCCCTCGAAATCGGCACCACCCACCCCCACAGCAGCAGCCTCAAACGCACGCACCGCCGACTGTCGCAAATTCACGCCGAACATTTTCAACAAGAGCAAGTGCAGCCACTGCTTTCGCCAGCGGGAGGAGCACTCGGCCGCCGCCTTGGAATGCAATAGGGTGAGTTCTCTAAAATATACCTATATTTTCTTAAAAAATGTTATGATCATAAAGTACAAAGCTGCGGTATCAGAGGTTCTGATGGGCTAACACATTGTTTGGGATCTCAGACTTAAAAATTATACTTCTAAATGAATAACAGAATACAAATTCTAGAAAATTTAAAACTAAACAATAGAAAGATGAATAGGATTCCTGGTATGGATGTGCTGATATGTGGTTCTTTCAAAAAAATAATTCTATATTTTCTAAAAAAAAAAATTAAGATCGTAAACTATAGATCTACATAAGGTTTGCGAAGGTTCTGATGGGCTAACACATACTGTGGGATCTCAGATCCAAAGAATTGACTTCTATATGAATAACAGAATAAAAAGTCTTTAAAATTTAAAATTAAACAATAGGGGAAGATGAATAGGATTCCTGGTATGGGAGGTGCTGATATGTGGTTAATATATACAAGTTCTATTAATTTTAGCGTTTTTCCAACATTTTAACTTCATCAGAGTTTGGGTACAAAAATTGCTGATAGGAAACTGTTTTACCTAAAATTAGAATATTATGTAATCCTATACAAATAAGATTAATTTATTTATTTGTACTCTGTGTGACAAGGAAATATGACATCACATTTCATTACCTACATATAAAAATGATGTACTGAATATAAATGTTATAGATAGGAAAGCTCCTGATTCATAACCACAATTCTTTGTTTTTCATTTTTATAATATTAAAAAGCATTTACAAACAAGAATTAAAAGAATCTATAGTAAATTCTAAAATTCAGCTCTTAAATATTAGAATCTAAAATCAGCTGAATATTCAATTTACGAATACACACTGTACTTTGAAGTTCTAAAGAGGTTTCCCTCGAAAAACAACCTAGTGCATAAATTTCTTTTCTTGTGTGCCATATAAATCTTTATTTAGTTTCCAACTCTGTGCGGGCATTTCTTTGTTATTCTTTCCTTCTAAGAGTATAAGTTTTCTTTGGTTTTTTCTGCTTCTTGCTGCAGTTTTGGGACATCTGAAAGTTTTACAAAATTTATTGGGAATTTGAATTGCAGGGATTAAGTTAGTAGTGAACACGAAATGATTTTATTTTCATACAAGGAATTTTTATGTCCAAAACTTTGCAGTGCGTTTTAAGGAAAGTTTAGAAATTCAGAATATTCGTTAATTTATGTAAATGGTCGTTCAGAGTTATTTATGAGCTGTGACTCGTCATTTCATGAGAATTACCATTAATTTTAATTAAATCATTTTTGATTAAAACAGCTTAATCTGACCACTGAAAGCTGTCGAGGCTGACACAATTTAGTTTGATTCAAGAAACATTTTCGGAGAAAAAGCCAGGGTTTTGACCAAGATTAATTCATCAAGTTGACCCAAAGCATCGATCGCTCGCGGGCCAAAACCTCTTCTAATCTCGAAACTTTCGTTCAATCAAGTTACTAAAAAGACCAGAAGACAGCCGTCATTTACGAAACAAACAAAATTGCGGCGTGACAAAGGAAAACTCTCGCTTTCTCGTTTCACTGGAATCTGGGCTTAGAATTCGGGAAAGAAAATAACGATACGAGAAAAAATGCCACTGAAAACTAATTAAAATAACAAAAACTAATCAAAGCATAGAAAACATAAAAACCCACCTAGACCGAAAAAAAGAAAGAGGGGGAGAGAAGCCGGAGAAAAAAGTGAAAATCGTTTATTATGTTTACCCGGGGTTGGGGTTGGGTTACAACAAATTTACGACAATACAACGCCCCGAACTAAAACACCATGAGTCTCCAAGTCAACCGGCTTTTTATTTTATATGCCTATGATAAGTTTTGGAATTCGTATTTAATAAACATAAAATCGTAGTCGTAAAACATCGAAGAAAACCCAAGCGCGGTCCCGCCTGTTTGAAAAATAAAACCAAAAGAGTAGTTTTACCATTGGGAAAGTTTTGGTTTTCGGTGGACTATGCAAATGAAGGTGGTAGAATAACAGCGGGAGAGATATGTCAACTGCTTCTAAACACTTGTCGAAAGATAAAGATTCAAGATTAGGCATCATTTCGGCAGACAATATCTAATCTTATTTCTTTGGGAGATTAAGATAATGTAAGGGAGAAAAGAGTTGAGATACAGAACAAAATGGAAGGTTGTCTATAAGAAAATTTAATTTCTTTTGGTATATGGGATATTTTTTTATTTTAATATAGTGTAAAAAGAAATTATTCTGACTATAAGAAAGGAGAATTTCTTTTAATATATGGTATATTTTTTTACTTTAATATATTGTAAAAATAAATTATTCTGTATGCTATTTTTATTTTGTTCCCCTTAGTTTTTCATCTGCCCTGTCAGATCATTAATTAATATTTTATAATTTCTGTGCTCATTTCGAATCTAGTTTGTGAAGATGTATTTTTAAACAACTGACCCTAATAAATTCTGATCTGTTGTTTCTTTTATTGCTGTTCTCGTTCTCAATTCGGTGGAAGGGAAATTTTGTGCAGTTTTCGTCTGTGTTTTATGGGTCGACAAATGTTTTATTATTGTGTATAGTTTCTGATAGCCTACATTGACGGCCCAAAAAGCATGCGAAAATTAATTATTCGATTGTCAAAAGCAATTTCTGGCTAGCCTCTTGTCTGCTCGCCAAATTGGAATAGGTCTGTCTTTAATTGATCACCCAAAAAATTATACGGATACGCGAGAGATTTTTAACGCAGCCTGTTGGCCCGAGGCGAAAATTGCTTTTTGTGGGCTAAGTGCGCGTAGAAGTCCGAATTTTTATTTTCCAAAAGCATACTTCAACTGCGTGACTGATCTTCAGAAACCGAGCCAAAATGACCCCCATGAAATTAGCACAAAACTCATACGACCACCGATTGTATTGTATTGTTAACCATTTATTGAGGAAGTCACAGACCCCCGAAAACAAAGCGAGAACTCATAGAGAAATACCCTCTGAGAGGCCCGAGGCCAACAACACTTGACAGCCGTGAAAAATGTCGCCCTCTGGGGAATTGTAAAATGAAATGAGATTTCCGAGTGCGGAGTGCACGGGGGGTATGTACATATAATGTAAATGATCCATAAACTGGAGAACTAGTTGATCGATTTGTTGGCTTAGCTGTTCCTGGCAGCCGCATTTCCTAATTTATAAATAACTCGAGTTACAATATTGAATTACCCGCGCTGAGCGAGCGAAGCGTTGGAGTCAAGTGTTCACAAAGAAGAAAATAAATAAACTTTACTATTTGAGTGTGAAAGTCATTTGAGTCAATAGCCAGTGGGTAGAACAACTGTGTCAACAAGGCAGTGGAGGAGGGGCGACGACAGGGCTTTGGGGAAGTGGAAAAAGAAGAGGAAGTGGAGCAGGGCAGGGGTGAGTTTTCCATAAGTAGGCAGATCTAAGGTTAAGCCCCCTAACTAAGAAACTATTCAACTGTTTCCTAGAGCGCGTGAAGGTGTGGGATTAAATGAGAAATTTGTATCGGATTTGTATTAGTGGGTTCTCTGATGGTAGAAGATATGAAAATTGTATACAAAAATAATGATTGGTGTATTCCTACATTTTATAAAAGTTTTTGGGATATTTTGTGAGATTTTCCATAAAATTGATTTCTTTTTACCCAAAATAAAAACTTTAAAAACTTTTAATTTTATCGAAATACTATTATTTTTATAAAATCTTAAAGCGAAATGATGATTGGTGTTTTCGTACATTCTATAAAAGTTTTGGAGATTTTTTGGGAGAATTTCCATTTATGGTTTTTTGTAAGCCAAAATAAAATTTGTAAAAATGAATAATTTTATAGAAATACTATTATTTTAATAAAATTTGATAACAAAATGATGATTGGGTTATTCCTACAGTCTATAAAATTTTTTGGGGGAGTTTCCATAATATTGTTTTTTTTTTTAAGCCAAAATAAAATCTTTAAAAAACTATTAATTTAATCGAAATACTATTATTTTACTGTAGTCTCCAGAATATTGTATTTTCTGTAAGAAATGGAATTCTAGTTTCTTTAGTTTGTAGTTCGAAATAAGCAAACTTAGGAACTATTTTTAAAACGTTGGAACTTCGCTACGGTTGTCATTAAAGAACCCCTCTGGTTGTAGACATTTTAAAGTCAAATCTCGGCACTGGTTCTCCGTGTTCTCCGCACTCCTTCGGTTCGGTTCTGTTCGGTTTGTTCCACATTTGGCTCCCCCGTTCTTGGCGATGCAGTTGCTCCGCAGCTAATATGTATATGTATGTAAAAATAGAACTCAACTCTTGGCTTCCGCTCGTCGAGCGGCAATTAGAAGGCGTCGGCAGCAGTCAGCCCCCTCTCAAGACCCCTCAAGATACCTCGAGAAACCCCCCCTTCAAGAACTCCCCTCCAGCTATCCCCTTTTGCGGTTACTCAACCGACAGACCTCACAGGCTTAGGCCCCCCGATTTTCCTGCTCGCCAGTCGTCGTCAGTCGTTCTAAATTTAGCAACACTTTTGCTTTTGTTTCTCGCTCTCCTCTCCAGAAGAAGAAGTGTCCATGTTGGCCTGTCCGCTGCTTTTGGTTTTGACTAGTGCATAAATGCTGGGCCATAATTGTTGCATTGTCTGTCGCCCAGCCGATCCAAAGCGATCCGAAGGCTAATGAAGCCGGCAAAAGCGTCCCTAACACGGCTCTCGGATTACCTGAGATGGCCCGGCATATAGACCTATACCTTATAGCTATGGGACCACCTATCGTTAGGGGCTCCCTTTGTAGTTGGCGGTACAAGCGAGCAAAAACAAAAAAAAACGAAACAACAAAGGCCAAAGAAAAAACGCGACGAGGTGCAAAACGGATGTCAGAATGCATTGTCAAGTCAATGAAGCGGAACATTTCAGTTATCACAGGGACCATCCACTTCAAAGGCCATTATTATAGTCGAGAAGATGATGCTTTTTGGGGGCTGTGCCATGTTGACAGGTCAGGTCAAAGGCTTTCGGGTTCTGATGCCCCAAAACCCCGCGAAAATCGGGAGAATCATCTCATCTTGCAACTTTGGGCGCGTGACTGGGCACCCCACTAAGACTCTGACTAAGACAAGACCTAAAACTAAGACGAGGATGAGGACGAGGACTTGGGCCCCACCAAGAGGCAGTAATTGTGGACTTTTTGCTCTTTCTGGCGGTCGTCTATTTGTCTGGCAAAACAATTGGCATGGGAAACCGTGGTCAAAGGTACTTGAAAAAGTAGAAAACAAATAGGAGTATCTAAAATATGAAATGTTGTTTATTTTCAAAAGAATACCTAAGATAACTAATCATTATTAAAATATTTCACACCTTATTGTTAATAATAAAAATATTGCAAATCAAATATCATAACATTTAATAGGCTTCGAATGAAATTACCAAGGAAATTTTAAGTCAGATATTATGTTTTGCTTGCTCACTGCAAAAGAATTCTTAAAATCATATCTAAAAATATTTATGATATTACTAAAAATAATCCACACCTTATTCTTTAAATAATTTTATGACTCCAAGAGCTCGAAATCAATTGGAAAAGGCAAAGTTGTTTTAATTAGCAAAGAAATTTTAAGACAGATATTAAGTTTGGCCTGCTCACTGCCAAAGAATTCCTAAAGTTTGTATCTAAAACTATTTATGACATTTCTAAAAATATATCACACCTTTTTGTTTAATTAATTTTAAGACTCAAAGTGCTCGGAATCAATTGGAAAAGGCAAAGTTGTTTCACTGTCGGAAATCGGGTGTCATTTCGAAGTTCGAACTGCATGCCCCCGTTGAGTATTTGTCTATGATTCTCCCTTTTCGCCTGTTTTGCCCTCGCTGCCTCACTGTTTGTCCAACTCGGCTGGCCATCGGTGTCCTAGGTGCCTGCCTATCCCACCAAAAAGATCTCAATTGGTCCCCGGGGTGTTATTGAGCTATTGGCAGCATGCCATCAGTGAGAGGAGTCCGAGTCCGAGTTCGAGTCCCATACCATGCTATTCTAGAGACCATTCCGTCTCCAGGTCTCCAGTGGAGTTGCCATAGACCTCATTCTCTTGGTCTCTCGGCCTCTCGTCTTCCCCTTTGGCCCTTTGAGGATAGGATGGTCGGGTTCCCAGTTCCCAGTTTCTGCCAGTGTGCCTGGGTTCTTGTGTTGTTTGTCGGAGAAGTATACACATAATAAATATTACTTTTGCACACCCATCCTGTACATACCTTCGTGTATCCTCCTTTTCAGTCTCAACGTGCTCAAGTGGCCAACAACCAACAAGCAACAGCCAACAAGCAACGTTGATTGATTGTTTGGCTTAGAAATTATTCCCAGTTCGTCGCGGGGGCCTCCGTCCATGTGAAGTGGGTGTGTTGCAGAAATTTGCATTTTTCTAGGTTAATTAGCTGCAGCGGAGTCAAGTGCATTGAACCCGTCACCGGTGTATCATCCACAATCGCTTTTGGGGTCATCTCGCCCTGCTATCTAAATCTATAGTTGGTTAGTGGCATTGTTAAACATCAAGGTAACACTTCAAAAGCGATAAGGCCAAGGCAAACAATTGTGCAAGTGTGAAAACAAAAGAACTAGCTAAAGACCAGATAAATAAAGGCAGCAAAGACGTATCCGCCAGATACACTCTTCTCGGCTGCAGTAGAAACAGTCTGCAAGATACTATAAAAGTTGGCAGTTGCGCATTCTAAGGCACCATCAACCAGATAAGAGAAGTCAACTCTTTTGCCTTTAGAGTGGAAATCCAGGTCCAGTTGGTATATTTTGTCTGGCGATCGAATCTCTTGGATAGGTTATCTAGTTTCGTTGAGGTTGTTTTAAGATATTGAAAAGATTCTTCAGGCGAAATGAATTTCGAAACTTTGAGATAATAGTTAGTGCATTTTTTATTTGATGAGTTAGAAAATTAACAAGATAATTATTAGGAAATTATGGGAACATTTTTAAATGCCTCATAAACATTTAATTTTTAGTTTAAGGTTCGGTACTTTTCTAGACATCCGACTTACTTATAGGTCGACTATTGTAATTCATTCTTATGATCGAAATATTTTCAAATTTCGGTTTTTATGTTTAGATTTTTATGTCAAAACGTTTTTGTGATCGATTGAACTTCCCGTTTATATAGGCACTCTTTTATAGTAGTATAGTAGTAGTAGTACAATAATACTAGAGAGCATCTGAGGATCGTCTTATTAGTTAAGAATTCTCGCCGACCTGGCGGTTGGGCTTATCTATCTAACTTTGTTGCTGCTATTTGTACTCCGCTGTCTGTCTGCAGTTGCCTGTCTGTGGTTGCAATTAGCAGGAGGAATCGTCTGAATATTCTTCAGCCACTCTGCACTTTGGCTCTTCATTCTGCGCAGTCTATCTTTTCTTTTTTTTTTTTGTTTTTTTTTTTCTTTTTTGCATGAGGCCGTGTCACAATTATCAGCACGAACTTCTCTGTCGCTCAAAAAAACATGAGCAAAGGTAACCCGAAGACAATGCCCAGAAAGTTGGCTGCCTCCGATTTTCTTCTCCAATCTCCGGCGCTCTTTTTGCTTTGTTCAGCGATGGGGGCCGAAACAACAGCAAAAGCAACAAATGGGGCCCACCAACCTTATCGCGATACACAGCCAACAAATCATCAATCATTCCATTCCATTCCACCAGCAGCGGCAAAACCAAATCGACTTCTTAACGCCAACAGCTTCATCTCCGCAGCTGCTTCAGATTCAGATTCAGATCCAACATCATCTCTAGGTCTCTGGCTATTAGATTTCCTCATAAAAACTAGCTGAAAGATCTGGTGAAGAGAGTCAGAGCCCCATTCGCGGATTTAGCCGAGGGTCCCCCTTCAAATTCAGCTTGAGCTCAAGAGTTTAGTTTATAAACTCCCGGCGACATCTTCCGCTGCGGCGGCATTTTATTTATTTATTTTCCCTCTTTTTTTTATATTTTTGTCTACCTATTCTATCTGTGCGCTATGCCTTAATTAAGTCGGCTTCTCAGGCCCCGCGAACAGTGGGATAAGATAAGGGGGAAAAGCTCTGATATCGGTTTTCACACCGAACTCGAAAGTTGGGCAGTTATTTTTAAAGACAAGCGTTGAAGTAATCATATTTATGATATCTGGTATAATAAATATATATATTATTTTAAATATTTTAGGGTTTGTAGTGGGGAAAACTTAGGATCTTAAAGATTTTTACTATTGGAATTCAAAGCACCTTAGTTTAATTAGAATGTTAGTTACTACATTGAGAAAACTTGAGAACGAAAAAATCAAGAACGAATCTTCTTGATTTCAGTATTTTTTTCTCACTTCTCACTTTTTTGAGCACAACGTTCTTGAAAACAAGAATAGTTTCTTCTTGGTAAGAGAGACATTATTAAAACTAAGAACGATTTACTCTTAAAACCGAGAGCGCGTATTCTTGAAATCAAGAACGCCTATGCTTGAATCCAAGAATTTTTCTCCTTGAAACCAAGAAGACTTTTACTGAAATCAAGAATACTTATTTTTAAAAAGTACTCTCAAATCAAGAAAACTCGTTCTTGATTGTAGTAAAACACGGAAATACTGTAATAAAGAACGTTGAGAACGTTTTTTGTTTCACGGTGTAACATTTTATACAGCATGTTTACAGTTGGGTAAGTCAAGATTCTGTAGAAAATAATAGTAAACTTCATTACTTTTTTTTTAAATATTTTTTCTATTCTGAATACTAACCAAATTAACATCCTAACTCATTTCCAACCACTGTGCCAAGCCACAAACGCACAATCTATCGCGATGGCCCTGCTTCCTTTTGCTGTTCAAATTGAAAGCTAATTCTGTTCAGTAGCCGCGGCAATTCCAAGTCGCAACTTCCAAGCCGTGCCATCTAGTCATCCATCTACCCATACCCCCAAGTCTCCGGGCATTTGGCTAAGAAAAAGGCAGCAGGCCGAGAAGATCCCCGACTTGCACATTCACTTGTTGTTGCAACGATTTTGCCACTTCATACATCAGGCATCATCCTCATCTTTCAGTCGGTGGAAAAGAGCTAAAAGAGCCCCGGAAAGAAAGGGGGGCCATTGTTCCCTTCGCCAGCTTAGCCGTCCCATGTGACATTTTGCTGCATAATTGAATTCTTATTCTCTTCACCGAGGCTCACTCAATCAAGACACAACAATACTACGGAGCCCAAGTTCCAGTTCAAATGCCGCGCTGCGAAATCTTCTGAGTTATGGCATCTTTACACCTGCCCCTGGGCACGGTTCTTCGGTTCTTCGGATCTTCGGATCTTCGCCTTTGAAAGCGAGATAGAGGTGGTGGAATAATAAGACCTGGTAACACCGGCCAAACACCATTAGATGGCCAGCGATAAAGACGGTTGCAGAGGATCGCTGGCATTTTCCTGAAAATAATGACGTGTTGAGAAGGGCATCTTGATTTCAAATTAGTTTATAATTATGATTTTGCCACGACTGCAACCTGTATTTTGCCATTCCACTCTTTCTTTCTCTTTCTCTTCCTCGACCGTTCGAAATTGCTGTTTAATTGGAAAGTAATTTGCACGATATCGGAAGCTTTGCAGTAGTAGAGTAGAAATCGCCGACCGAACTGCATGCCATAATTCCACATTTCCACACCTCCTCGTCGGCCGCAATTATTGTGAATTGTGAATTGCCTGGCCAAATATTTATTGGTGCGCATATTTTGCACCGAAACGGGCCAAAAAATACCCGCCTCTCGGGCATTTGCAATTAACTATCAAATGCTAATTTCCTGTATAACTAACAAAAAACGAAAAAAGCATATAGAAAATGTATTAAAACGAAATAAATAAATACTTATGCATGCATTAGTCAGGTTTTTCGAGGGTTACTGAATGCTAAGAATGCCTGTTCCTCATGAATAAACATAAGACAGATCTTATAAATCAAAAAATCACCTGTCAAAACGTGTGTACAAATAGCAAGGCAGCCATGAGCCAGATGATTTTTATTGCGACTAAAGTTTTGATTAATGATTTGTTGTTGTTTAATGATATTATGGGAAATCCTATAAAAAAAACTATATTTTTAGTCGTTTTATTTTTAATTGCACAGAAAAAAAATGACAAAAGATCAGATTGATATGTGCTGGTCAATTTTATATTTTTTGAAGATCAAGTTAATAAAGATTATGTTTACCTTATTTTACATTATTTGTTCAAAAAATACTCAATTTGGTATTTCATATGATATGGTAAAATATCAAGTTGATATGTTTAAATCATAATGTGGCAATGAAAACGTATTCAACTAACAGTTTAATCACAACATTTTCCCAATAATAACAGATTTCCAGATTAATTCTAAGATGCTTTAGCACATCAATAAAATCTATTGTTAGCATCTAGCATTTCACCTTTGCAACTTTAATGATTATGATCATGTTCGATGCTTTCAAAGATTTTCTTTGGCTTTTCCAAGCGAAAATTCACCTGGCCAATTTGTTGTTATTGCTGTCGATCGCCGTACTTCTTCGCGCTTAGCTTGTTTTTTAAGATTCTTCGGGTTTTGGGGCCGTGGCAAATGACGATATGTAAATTTTTTCTCTCTCAGTCTCGTAGTATCTCCGTTTTTTTTTGGTTTTTGTTGGCTGTGCGGTCAAGGTGATCGGGCCGCGTCGTGTTAAAGCCGAGTCAAGTCGAGATTCAATAGGAATCCACGGGCAGGTGGGGAAACGAACCAAACCGAACCGAACCGGGTGCGGCCTATAAAGCTGAGGAGCTTTAACACTTCCAGGTAGAAGTTTCAATTTTATGCTCTTCTCGGCTTGTTTGTTTTGCTGCCTCGCGTCTAGATAAATCATCTAAAATACATTCCATTTATTTGGCAGCTTAGAATTCGGCTGTTCTCGGTTGATTTTAGTTTTTTAGCTGTGCGTAAAATGTGTGTTGGCTCGAGGTTTTTGTTTCGTGGGGTTCTTGGAAGCGTCGTCGTTTTCGGAAACAATGGAAGTTTAAAGATCTTTGGGGCTTGATCGCAGACAGTCCCAAAATAAAAATAAGATTGATACATACATATAGGGGAACCTGAGCAAAAACAATAAGCCCAAGAAAATTGGCAATTACAGACCCAAAAATAGACAAAATGAACAAGAGTGCCAGGCAAAAGCATTTATTTATAACCAATAATTTAGGCAATTGCAACAACGGCAACAACACATGCTAAATTACGTAGGTGGACATGATAATTTCGCTCCGCTGCAGACACCCTGAACACACAGCCCCCTATGGTATTTATGTATGGAAAAAAATTCAGAATTCAAGCCGCGCCCTGAAATAAAAAAAATAAGGAAAAATAATAGCAAACACCGCCGCCATTGCCCTCGGGGGAATTTCATTTAAATAAAATAAATTTGTTGCCTGGCTGCCCAAAAAAAGAGCGAAGTCGGTCTGCAATTACTGTAAATTGTGGCGGCTTCAATGCAAATGATGAGTGATCGCGAATCGGGAAAAGGGGGCTTAAAAAGTCGGAGTGGAAGGCGTTTAATTAGAGCTGCCAACTGGGTGCAAAAACGGAGGAGATTGAAATAATTTAAATGAGCTCACAAAGATGAGCGAAAGGAAAGTTGAAATTCATTCAGTGTACTTTTAATTAATATTAAAAAAAATGTTCGTAAAATTTCTTAATTCATTTAAATTGATTATGTGAAAGGAAATAAGTATTACAATATTTAATTTTATTTAAATTAGTTTAAATTCAACTTATTTATAAGGGAGAAAAATTAATTTAAATTAAATGAAAAGAGTGATAAAAAAACTATTACAGAATTTCCAAAATTTATTTAAATTGATTATGTGAAAAGGAATAAGATTACAACATTTAATTTATTAAATTCATCATTTTAAATTTAAATTATTAATAAAGGAAGGATATGAAAGAATGATATGATATTTTTATTTTTTAGTCAAACTGAATATCTTCTTAAATTCAATGCTCCCAACTCTAAATACATATTTATATGCAAAGTCCCCACATCTCATGTTTTTCAATTGGCCCCCCATATATCATTTCCTTTTATTCACACAGCTAATAAATATGCAAGGCTGACTGTGATATATAGATGATTGTTTTGCGCTTTTGAGAAATTGTCAAAACTCTTGTCAAATTTTCGCAGGCCAGGCATTTAACTCAGGCCCAGGAAAAATGCATTTTTAATAAGCATTTCGATTCCGCATGCTGTGAAGGCGATGGTGGGTGTACTACCAAACCACCAAAGCCATTGAGCCACCCAACCACCCGATAGTCCCCGCTCCACCAGGCCACCAAAGTCACCCACAATTTGCAATGTTTATGTTTTGTCTTCGATTTGTTTTTTGCCTTCCACAGTACGTGGGTCGTTGTGGATTTGAACCCCACTATCTGTATCTTTTTCGGGCTGTAAATGGGCGAGCTTCAGCCGGCGATATCATGTACAGAACCCCGGAGCCAAAAGCCCAAAGAAATGTACGGAAATATTTTCTGTTTGCGGGTGTCTCTTGGCATTTTTTTTGGCTCGGCGATATGCGTGTAATTTATCAACTCAAACTCATGAAATATTTAGGTGTTTGCCATATTTGAGCACGTCTTGCATAATTTGTACGTTTGTACTTTTAATTAAAGATATTTTAGATATATTTCTTGTTTGGCCATATTTGGCCAGCGATTGCGAGTGCGATTGTCTCGTTGTGAGTGTGTGGGGTTTTGGGGCATGCCGCAATCGAGGAAACCAAGCAGTAGAAAAAAAACAAAAAAAAACTTAACTACCACATTGCTGCCTAAACGTTGACTTGCAAATTGCGGCCCTAATTTGTCTTTTCTTGCCCCTTATCCGAGATCCCAAACCATTTATCATGGTGGCCATTAATAGGCATTTTCGGGGCATAATTAGTTGTTGTTGAAATTTTAAATAACAATATTTTTCGAAAGCAAATATTTGACCCAAAAAAAAACAGAGAATTCAAAACACGTTTTCTTTCTGCACAATTATGAATCATTTGCGATAAGAACTTTGGCTTTGTCTCTGCGAGTTGAGCTGATGATGATGCTACCGAAGATACTGATGATGTGTTTTGGGTTATACGGTGATTAGCCAGCTCTCTTTTCCTCCCGCAGATTTTTTCTATACTTTGCCTCAGGGCTTTCGAACACGTACACAAACTTTTCACATCTATTTACTAATTTCTTTCTACGTTTCTCTTCTCGTTCTCGTTTCAGGTATGTACGAAAAAGAAAAGTCATAAAATCTTGTTCGTTTATGCGAGATTAAAGATTTTGCAAATTAACAAATTGGAAGCTTCTAAAGGTATTAGTAGTATATGAGTTTTTTTCCCACTTAAGTTCTAAGAATTTTAATCTTTGTATCCCCTAATTTATTTAGATTCCACTGGTCAATAAATGTTTATGCTTTTATAGTTACAAGTCTTTTTTATTTCCACCCATTAGCTTTATATAAAATCAGTCAAAAATTATAAAAACCTTTTTAGCTACGACCAAAGCAGTAAATAAAACATATAAATGGAGTGAATAACGTTTTTATTGGCAAGTCAAAAAAGTCAACATAAATAAAAGTGACAAACAACCGAAATTAATTAATTAAGAAGAAACGAACTTAATTTTCATTTCTTTTGTTTGTCTGATTTATTTTATGTGCCGAACTGAGTGGAACTTTTTGGGCAATAATTTGCCATAAATTTAAGGCAACGTTTCGTTTGTAAAGTCGTAAAAATGAATTCAATTGAGTGAAGTTTAAGCAACAACACCTACGTAGCAAACCGTTTTTATTCCCCGAGCCAAACATGATTTTCAAATAAAATAAGGTTCTTTATACGATTTTACCACTTACCCCGCAAAGTTGCACGTTCATTTTTGGTCATGTTTACATTTTCGCAGCGTTATCAGTTATTAACCTACTTCCGCCACGAAGAAAAGAAGAGAAATTAATTTTTTACTGCTGCCAAAACGGGCAAAAAGTGAAGAAACAGCAGCAGAAAATAATTTAAAGAACCTAGAAAAAATCTAATAAATCATCAAAGCGAATTGTGCTAATGTCGTCCCTTCATCAGCTGAGCTAAATTTCGTGTGAAAGTCCGACGGGCTCTCATATACACTTCTCGTCTATCTTTCTTCACACAAATTAAGTAATTTTAATTTAATTAATCAAATTATTTTGCATTTAACATGATTATTCCACGGCTCGAGAATGACAGACCTAATTGAGGTTGAGTCTGACACAGAAATTCCAATTGCAACTCGCTTTTTTTGAGGCGTTAGGTGGGCTTGGCCTTTGACTTGATACGGTTGTACAGACAACCGAGTGTATACTCACACATTCGATACATTTCATTGCGTTTCATTCATTTTCATTTGAGTTGACAAATGTGGCAGTGCGCTGTGTGTGTGTGGCCCACTTTATTTCCATTCAATTCGTTTAGATTATGGCCTGAGTGGCTTGTTCGGGCAATAGGAGAAGTAGCTGAAAACAACAACAAAATAAAAATCCACTAACAAGATGAAAAAGTTGCACTTTTATTAAATGGAAACTGTTAATACACTGAACTTGTTAAATGAAAATATCTAGAAATTTACAGCTGATGAGCTCTTATTGGATATTTGAAAATAAAGTCTAAACTAACCCATTTTCAAGATCTACATTTATATTCTGTTTACAATTTCATTATAATTTTTAAAAAATATAATGCTTAATTTATTATTTTTTCCAATTTTTAATATCCAGAAATTTATAGCCTAAACTGAGCTCTCACTGGATATTAGAAAAAAGTCCTAGCTAACCCATCTTCAAAATCTACATTTATTTTCTATACAATTTCATTATAATTTTTCTAAAATATAATGCTAAATGTAATATTTATATTTTATTTCTCCAATTTGTTCAATTCACTTTCCATATCATAGCTCTCGAAATGTTCAACCTACCTTTAGTTAAAAAAAAAACCCCAACTCATTTAAAGCACGTTGAATAAGTTTTGTTATGTGCATTGGTAACTTGAACTGTTTTTTCCTTTTTTCACTTTTCGTACAAATTAAAAAAATCAATTCTCATTGTTTTTTTGCGTTCAATTTGAATCGCGCATTGGAGGAGTTGGGCTTTTGATTTTGCGATTGGACGTTTTTTACCGAACCCGTTGACAAGGTCTAGGTGCAGCCCCGTTTGTCAGTCGAGATGGAGAAGTTGGACAACTGATTTGAATATGAATAGTACGCATATATATTGTACATACGTATATATACCTATTTTGTCAGTCATTTTCGATTTCTTGCACGCGCCAGTCGGCGGACAAAAAGTCATTGGAAATGTGACTGAAGTGAGTGTGCGAATGAGTGTGAATGAGTACTCATGACACGGTTCATGGCGCAATCTTCGTCAAATGCAAATGACTGACAACCTAGGGCAAGGTAATCCAATTGCTGATATCTTTTTGTTTTCGTATCTGATAGTAAACACGGCTTCCGCACTTAACAAATAGAAAGTACCGAGTAGCCAACAGACTAAAGATAAATAAAGGTGAGAATGAGTTTTCCCAAACCCAATCGGTAAAAGAACAAACGCCATGAGCTATCAACTTCCGTTCGAAAATCTTTTTCTCATGTTTACAAGGTAATTGTAACCCCCATACATTATACCTCCTCTCTTCCTATCTGGGTTTTCCTTTTCCATATATCAATATCCATCTGGGAAGTGAGTAAGAGAGAAACAAAACAATTATATTGATTTGATTTGTGAAATTTTCAAGATTCTCCGAGGGTACCGTTCTTTGTTGTTATTGTGGTTTCTGTTGGCGCCCTTTTGTGGGCAATTTTCGCCCAGTCTTCTCCTCATTCTTCCTCTTCTTCTTCTTCTTGCACTTCTTGAGTTTCTTGTGATTCTTCCCGATGATCATCATCGATGTGGTTGTGGATTGGATGGCCCCGAATGCGTGGTGTGAGTGAAGTAATCGCCCCATTGGGCTCTCTGCCCTCCCCTACAACTTTTCAACATCCCCCCACCCAAGTGATCTCTCTTTCTCTCCTTCTACACTGAAAGAAAAATAAAATAGGTTAGCTTTTATGTGTACCAAAAATGTATTCTTTTAACTATGATAATAAATTTTATGATAACATTATGTTGTTCTGATAATAATATTACTAGTATAAATTCACTGTATCTTAAAATACAACGTAAATTATAATTTTGTAATCCTTTTTTTTAAATGCTTATATGATAATGACTGAGATGAGATTTGATCGTTCTCCAAATGTTTTAAATTTGTATATTATAATCTAGTATTCTTCTATTAAGATTTTTAAAATACCCTAATACTATTTCCAAACATAGAATGGCCAGTACAATCTATTTATAGCCACCTTGATCGCTTTCTCCCAGTGTACTATCTCTCTGATGTTGATTTTCTTCAGAGACTCCTTCAGAGAAAAGGTTGTTGAACTGGTACCCGTGTGTGTCTCGTGTGTTTGTGTATTCTGGTGATGTTGTTATTGTTATTGCTGTTGTTGTTGCTGTTGCTGTGTTCCCTCAATCAGTTGCTGCTGTGCTCGTTTGTTCTCTCCCCATCTCTTTCACTCGGCACATTGAGTTCTATTATAGAAAATTATATTATTATTATGTACTCCACTCGGTTCTTTTTATACCCTTGCAGAGGGTATTATGATTTTAGTCAGAAGTTTGCAACGCAGTAAAGGAGACGTTTCAGACCCCATAAAGTATATATATTCTTGATCAGCATGACTATACGAGTCGATCTAGCCATGTCCGTCTGTCCGTCTGTCCGTCCGTCTGTCCGTCTGTCCGTATGTCCGTCCGTTTCTACGCAAACTAGTCTCTCAGTTTTGAAGCTATCGGGCTAAAACTTTCCCAAAAGTCTTATATCTATTGCAGGTAGTATATAGGTCGGAACGAGCCGGATCGGACAACTATATCATATAGCTCCCATAGGAATAATCGGGAAAAAAAATGTAAAAAAATGATATCTTGGGTGTTTTTGAACCTAGAACCTCCTACTTTTGGAAATGCCATTTTTTATCTAATTCTGAATTTCGAATAAAATTTTTTCAAAATCGGACGACTATATCATATAGCTGCCATAGGAACGATCGGAAAATTAGTGATTAATAGGAATGATCAGCAAGGGTATATAAGCTTCGGCTGGACGAAGCTAGCTTCCTTTCTTGTTTTTTCCTGTTTTGTTTGGGTCTTCTGTTGTTCTTATTTCAGGCACTTTTTACTGTTATTACACGCAGGCTTTATTTTTCTTATGCAAATTTTTATGATTACTCCAGGTGATGATGATATTCGTTCATAAGGTTTCTTCTTACTTGGGTTCTCATACAAAAAACATGCGAAATTCTTTTAAAATTGCTCCGAAGAACATGAAAACAAGATTACCTTCTGCACTTTGGATGGTGTTTTCCAAAACATGCATTTTTTGGTAATTCTCCTTCGCTGTCGTGCAGCTTAAAAAAAAAGAATAATGAATTTAGGGCTCGTTTTACGATCAGCAAATTAAAGGTTACCGAAATTGAATTTAAGATAGGTTACGGAAATTATTTTACAAGACTTTTGAACCTCCGAATTAAAGAATACCAAATGAAATCTTTGACTGACAGGTTGTAATTGATACTCCAAAAACCCCGTTATCTGTGTTGACACTTTAAAGAAACTAATTTCTTGTTTGCCTCTTCAAAATACTACATTTTTTTTTATTTTCCCACCACATCTGGACAAGCTTATCGGATCCGGGCTCTTCAATTAGCGCCCCAAAATGGCCCATCCAAATGAACCATAAAAACCAAATTAATTCAATTGAATCCCAATGGACAGCGGGACCCCGACCCCTGGAAACTGAAACGACGACTTCGGGTTCTTATCAGCTGATCCCCGCCGTCTATTAAATGACCTCTCCCCAGACATCTGAGAATTATCAACTGTCGCTTGGAATCTCAAAGTTTGTTGCCGCCATAAAAACTAGAAATTCCTGACTTTACTTGGCGTTGGCGTTCAAGTTGTTTCTGTATTTTTTTTGTATTTTTCTGTTTTGGTTTTCGGTTTGTTGCCTTTTTTTTGGGTCAATAAAAAATGCTGACCTTTTTTGTTTGTTGCCGTTTTTCAGGGCTCACAAAAAGCCGGCCAGACCGGCGCTAACAGGTTTTTCCCGTACACGTGAAGCAATTAATTTTAATATGAGTTGCTCTAAGAATAGAACCTTTTTTTTTAGTGAGAAGAAGGTGTAGAGTGGGGGAAAAAAAAATTATAGTTACAATTAAGGTGGCTAGGCCTAGAAAATAATAGTTTCATTTGCGCTTGGGCTGACTTAAAGTGACATTTTATTCACAATAAAATCACATGAGAATAAATGGTTTTTATTACCGTTCACTGCATTAGCCAACTATTGAATTTATGTCTTTTGGCCCGGGAACCTCTCACCCCTTTGGTCACTCGGAATAAGTGGGTTTTTTGAACCCGCTCTAATCAATACATCAAAATTTATAACAAGCTCTCCGGGACCTGGACCTCATGACTAACAAAACCGCCCAGCTGGTCTCTATATTTTTCCCGGGGTTGGGGTCTCCAGTGTCCAGTGTCCAATGTCCGAGCGATCTATCTGCAGACCGCCAATTGACACAACAAAACGACGAAATATTTCAACACAAGCCGAGGAAAGAGAGGGCCCCCAAAAAAACCAAACCAAACCCAATTCATGCAGAAAATATCAACTGAAAGGTTCCCACAGTGTCCACATGGACAGACACTTATGACATTTTGCTTTTTAGCAATAAATAATTTATGCATTTTACACACATATAAAAATGTGAAAAAAAATGTTTATAAGTATATTTTGCAAAGATAAAAAATATATATACAAAATATATTCATGCAGCGCCAAAGAAATTAACAGCAATTGACGGTTGCAATTTGATTTATTGGTTTTGTCTGGCAGCAGGCGAGAAAAGAGAGAGAAAGAGACGGCTATCGAAATGAAAAAGAGATGGAGACAAAAGTAGTGATTTATTGGCACGATCGGCAAAACGTGTCGAAAGGAGGGGCCATATAGCAAGTGATTTTCGGGGCCTTTCCACAAAACACACGTGGTCAAAACGGAGCGGGAGTTTTGACCCATTCCCATTTCGTATTTTAAAGAAATTATAATGGAAAAAATAAACACATTTAACTGTAAAACTCATTGAGAACTCGCATAGAACTCTTCCACTCAATTTCTTTGCCTATTTCCGTCCCGTTTTCGGTTTGTCTACGACAGTTAGACTTCTTCACCGTGGCAAAACGTTAAGCAATAAAAGCGTTTGAAGAAAGCTGAGAAGAGTGAGGAAGAAGACTGTCTTCTACTTCTTTTGCGTTGCGTGTTCTGAATGATCAGCAGAAAGGCGCCGATCTTGAAGCCAGGTTCTAGAAAATAAATCCCAGGAATTCAAAAATATATTAATTATAAGTTAGGTAATTTAAAAATTCCAGAAAAATTAATTTAAAAGTTAAAAATCAAAAAAAAATAAGACAAAACTAAAATTTTATTTAAATGCTCTGTTGATTTTTTAAAATATTTTTTAAAGAAAATAAATGTTTTCAACATAATTTAGTCAGATTCCAAGCCAAGTCCCTGGAATTCAAAAATAATTATAACTTAATTGATTTAAATATTCCAAAATATTTTATTTTAAAAATTAAAAGTCAAAATACATTATGACGAAACTAAAACTTTAATTAAATGATCTGTTGATTTATTTAATATTTTTTTTAAAGAAAATAAAGGTTCCCAACATAATTGAGGAATTCAAAAATAAATGAATTATAACTTAAAAGTTCTAAAAATTAATGTATACAAAAAATGCCCAACAACTAATTTTAAAAGTTAAAAATTAAACTAAAATTTTTCTGTTAATTTCTTAAAATATTTTTCTTAAAGGCAACGCTCAATTATTTTCTATTTAAATTCCAATGTTAATTTCACACCATTTTTCATCCAAAAAAGTGTCTTATTGTTCAAGGCAAAAAGTACACGAGAGGTCTTTGTTTTATTGCTGGAGTTCACTTTCTTGCTCAGCAAATCGAAACGAGTTAACAAGTGTAACATTGGCAATTTGTTAGGTAATTTGCCAGAACAGCCAGGCGAACCAGCCACCCACTGAAAAAGCCATCAGGGGGCCAGTGACCAGGTGAGAAACAATGGGATATCTTCAGGTGGAAAACCCTAATGACTGCAAAGCATAAGTAAGGGTTATGTAATGTTTGGAAAATTGTCATCGTCGCTTGTGTCTCTCCTTTTGTTTCTCGTAGCTAATTTCATTTTCCGTCAGCCTTGTCGACCGAATGTAGTGGGGGAAAACTAGGTCCCCCCCTTTTGTAGATTATACGATTTTGTTTATTTTCCACTTCATTAATTCGCGCGATGACTTTTGCCTTGCCCAACAATCGCGCGGCTGCTTCAAAATGCTCATGCCTAATGTTATGTAATTTCCTCGAAATTGTAACTACTTTATTTTGTATTCGAATGTTTTCTTAGCGTCTCTTTATTTTCCTTTATATCTGCATTTGTTTATCATTCGGCTTTTGCCTCGTTGCGTTTCGCCTTGGACTCAGCTCGAATCGGGTTTTATTCGGTGTGTTGTTTGGCTTTGCCATTACTTGGGCTTCATTATTCAATCAAATGCATTGTGTGCGTCGTCTCCATCCTCGATTTTCGAACGACCAAGTCTTTGGGGCATTGTAATGATTTTGGTTCCTACTTTTTTCGCTGCCCATTCACTTTTGTGACTTGTCATTATGCAGACAACACGGCCGACGCGATGGAGAGATGTTCTCAAAGGGAAATGGAAGACATAATCTAGAATAATCGTAAATAATCCAATTGAAATGGGAACTATTATATGGGGTCCATGATGTGGGGTTTGTATGCAAATGGTCGTTAGCTTTGCCTGGGGTCTCAAATGATGTAATCAATAAATTATGATTTTGTGAATAAACATTATAAAGAAAAGTGGGAGTAAAAATCTATATATTCTTATCCTTATTTCTTTGAATTGGAAAGTCTCAACGTAAGGAAGAAAATTATGAGTTCTTTTAAAATATATTTTATAGAAAAGCTTGAGTAGAAATCTAACTATTTTAAAATTCCCAACGTAATAAATAAATACAAAAATTATAATTTTACGTAAATATACTTTGGAGAATATACTTATTCTTAACCTCACTCCCCTTTAGTTTAAAAATCCCAAAAATACACAATGAACCAATCAAATGCACTTTCCCTGCTTCATTTTCATTCATTCGTCTCAGTCTCAGCTTTTCCATCACAACTATTTATTTAGAACCTCAAATCGATGACCTATTAGATCTCATTATTTCACTTCGTTCAGCCTCTTTTCCGCTATCAATGATCTTTCTACTCTCTTTTTCAATTATCATTGCATCAATCAATCATTTCAGTTCGATTTCAATTTCAATTCGAGTTTTATCAAAACAAAAGCTGTGCTCCCATTTCACGATCTCTTAGCACGATCGAAAGTGTGTCAAAGGCGGGTGTAATGAGGAGCCCCCAACTGTCCGCTTATTGTTCAGATATAGAGCTATCGAGCTATATAGCCATGACCCATTTACGGAGGAACACCCACTGATCAGTGATCTCTTTTAAATGCGGCTTTCAGACTTTTGAAGTTGTATTTCTTGTGTGTATGTTTTATTTTTCTGGGAATTCAAGCTTTTACTTTTCGTTTCAATGCGGCCATAAAAGTTTGCCAGGAAAATAGGAAAATAATAAGGCAAAACCGTTACCATTTCCCGATTTACCATGTTTGGGCTCACTAATGCATTACTAATTAGATTTTTGGGGCCGAGCCTTTCGCCAAAATGCTTTTTCCGCCGCTGCTGCACTTTCACATGCGAGTATATGTAAAAATACAAATATACAATGTGCAATTGAATTATTGACTTTATTGTCTCAAGTGGCAATAATAAATAATCGTAGGATGTAAAGCCACATTCACCATTGTTGGCAGATACACTTTTGGCCATATTCGGAGCGGCGGAACAACCACAACCACCGTTAGACATGCAAATCGTGTAGGACTTTCCTCCCCAGTCGAAGCGAAAACGGCAACCTTCGAATGCGTAGCTGGCATTTCATGTTCATGGCATTATCATTAGCCGTAATAAAAGCTGAATAAAGTCGGAATGCACTGCATCGGAATGAAAACCTCAAACCGCACTGGGTAAACACATTTTACAACAATTCTATTAAATTATATGTCTGTACCCGAGCATCTGAACGTATCGTATCTGCCCATTATCCGCCGCTTGTAATCAAAATCAGGGTTTTCTCTCCCCTTAAACATCTGCCATGTGTTTGTAATTGCTGATCCGCCGGAGAAATGATTTATAAACGGAGCCAGAGATTGGGGTTCAGTCGGTGGAGGTATTGCATTGCAAAAAAACAGAGAGGGGGGCTCTTATTATTATGGCAAGTCAGAAAACAGCAGCAGCAAAAAAAGGTTGAAACGTTTCACCGACGAAGGTTAAATACCCTAATTAGGTCAGTTTTTACACAGCAGTTTACAGGTTCATTGAGATGTCAGAGATGAAAGCTTTAAACTACATTAAAATTGCTTAATAAGTGTTTGCTGAAATATTTCTTTATCCTCTAGCTTAAAAGTAATTTAATGTTTATTTATTACATTATTATTATTTTTGTAAATTGTCTCTCTATATTTCACATAGATTTGCATACCTAATAAACTTTTCTAGATACCTTTGCACATTTCACATTTGATATATCATATTTTCCCTTGTGATCTTTGCGCTCAAGTCCAGTCAAGTTGATTACAATACGTTTGGGTTTATAATTCGATACAATTTTCGAATGCTTCAATACACCTGACAGACTGACAAACTGACAAACGGGCAAGCGGACAAACTGACGGACTGACTGACAAACGGACAAAGTCGATCACACAATGAAAAACACTACGAAAACCGGCTGACGAGTCAAGTTCGGATGAGTGACTGGCGCAAGATCATTATCAATGGGATCTGCTTAAAAAAAAAAATCGAAATTATAGCATTGAACAAATAAGAAAATGAAAATGAGAAATAAACGAAAAACAGGTGAAGTGATGATGATCGGGCCGCAGCTCTTTGTTATTATTTTTCATTGTAAGCCTGCGTTTTTTTTCTCTCCCCAACTAAACTGTAACAAGTTTTTATATTTTATAGGTGTAGAGAAACGCAAAGAGCTTTGTGTAATGTATTTTCGTATTATTATTTTTCTTTCTATTTTTAACTGAAAAATTACTTAATTTTTTCACTTCCAGCGAAGACAGTTTGATTCGATATTGAAACAACTTTCACTTCATTGCCGCAGCACGTTGCCACTTCAAATAATTGACAAAAAGAAAAGTCTTTTCCCCCCCTTAAAATACCACTCCTCTAATTTGAAATCGAAAAGCGAAAAAAATCAAGCTCAAAGCGATTTAATTAATTACGAATGCATAGACTGACTTAAACCTTTTTTTTTTTTTTGGTTGGCCGTTTGTCGGCTCTCGTTGTCTTCTGCTGCAGGTGAATGCCTATAAAAATCAAATTTAAATTAATTGAAATTTTTATCAAGACGCCCAAAGAGTTTTTCCGACAAAACAAAACACAAAACCTGAAACCGAATGGTACTTTGCTTGGCCTTCTCTTAGTCGCTGCAGCTTTGGCTTGCGAGGTTTAAAAATATTTTAATTAGAAATTATGCAAATTACCTTTTATGGTGGCTGTTGGCGACGCTTACGTTAGTTGGCCGCAGGCTGTAAGATAGTTTCCAGCAGCTTAGGTTACTCCCCCTTGCAGGTGGCGAGGGGCGTTTAATGAGTTTGCCTGCTAGGAAAATAAATTGAAATTCGAAAGGTTAACTTTTAACTTGAAAATGGTGTCACTAAAGGTTTACTAAGAGGGATATTAAATTTAAAGATGAAAAAAGGAATTAATATTCACATCCATAAGTTTTTTGTAAAATTTTCTGAAACCTTTTCCAATAAAATTTATAGTTTTAGGTATGTTTTAAAATAATAACCTTAAATTTATTTGTATTTTATAGATCTTAGTATTCTATATTATTTAATCAAAGAAATGGTTTGATTATTTTACTTTTTCAAGTCCCCAAATATTCAAACCACCCTCGACCGTAGGGCCCCCCACTTTTTAACTTGGCAGACAAGCTGTCTGAAAATTTTGTCATATTAGCCTGTTTAAAACGTTTCTGTATCTTTTCATTCCTTTTTTTTGAGACCGCCTTTTGGAGTTCACATAATGATATAAGTTGCACTGACGTCGTCGTAGGTTGCCTGGGTTCGGTTCAGTTCGGTTGGGTTTTCAGTTGAGTTGGGTTTCGTGGGGGCTTCAGGGGGCGCCAGCAAGGTTATGCAACAATGGGTAAAGCTCTCTTGACACACAAGTTTCTCACATTAAGAAACAATAACAACAACTGCAATTGCAAGAGTCTATGAGAAAAATCACACATTATCTGCTTGGAAAAATCAATAAATCAGAGGACTGCAGCGGCAGCGACAACAACAAAACAAAGGCCCTATCTATCGCAAAAATCTGAAATATTTTGCCATGAAAAATCTCGACAAAATATCATTGAAATCCACATAAAAAAGTAAATAAATAAAACCCAAGTTACCCCTCAGTTGCAACTAGCAACTTGCAACTATTACAGCTGCACAAGTGAAATGTCAAATATGCAATAAGAAGTGCCCCATAAAATCCAGAAAAAAATAAAACAAACTTTTGCCTTTGGTGGTGCTTGTAAAATTTTATTGTTGCTCAGCAGTTTACATTGTTATTGGCATTTTTTTTTTGGTTTGCAAATTGTATAATAACAACAATTACAAGCCGCAAAAACAAGCAGAAAACAATTTAAAAAGTTTTCAGGCAAGAAGCAAAAAACCACAACATCTCAGCCACCTCAACGGGTCGCAGACTCTTTTGGAGGTTGTTGTTATTAGCCCCCGACGACTAAATGTTCATACCCAGATTCGACCTCACTTGACTTCTTTTTCACATTGAAATTAACAAGAGCCGGAGCCGAAAACACAAAATGCAGCAGACATAAAGCCGAACTCAATAAATAAGAAAGCCTCACATGCAGCAAATATTTACAAAATGTTTACCCTCGAGTCTAGAGTTTTTTAGTCTTTTAGTTTTTTAGTTGGCTGCTGCAATTGCAATTTCGGTTCGGTTGGTTTTTCTGTGCTGGGGAGAGAATTGTGTAATCGCGATGAGCTTTCAGCGATAACCGACTTAAACCAACTGGTTGTCTTTTGTTTTTCGCACAGAAAATGCTATAATCACTTGGTAGGGAATAAATTATAGGCTGACAAAAAGGAAGAAAGGGAAACTGCAATTCAAATGTAGGTAAAATAAACACTTTCGGTTGGGGGAAAAGTAAGACTTTTCTTTGATTTTATTTAAATATATAATGAATTTTTAAAAACGCAACAAATAAACATCCTTAAGAAATTCTCAAAAAATAATATGATTTATCAAAACTACATTTATTTTTTCGTTTTCAAGAATTTAAGATTTTTATTTATTTCGATATATAATTCAAAATATAATTCAACATCTAAGATCTACATATTTTTTATAATTACTATTTTGTTTATCAGATTTCCAGAATTTGTTTTACAAATATTTTTTCATTTCTTTAGCTTAAGTGTAGGAAGTTCGCCCAGCGGCCAAATTACTCGGTACCGCAAATTTCTGCAGCACGAATTCCTTATATATAAGCCAGTTTTTTTCCGCAAAACCATTTATTCAATTATCAAATATATCAATGGGTGGAGTTGCCCCGCCAGCGAATTGGAAATTCTTGTCATTCAGTTTCGGTGAGAGGAGTTTCGGGCCGTCGAACATTTTATGGCAGTCCATAAAAAGCCAGAGAAAGAGGCTGTTTGCTGGGGGAGCGAAATAAAAGAGCCGTTGCGGCATAAATCGCAGTTGGCAAATCATTTGCACATTTATCTCCCGCACCGAGCCACTTTACTTCATTTCACTCCACTCCATAGATAACGAGCCCACAATTTATGAATGACAATAATTATGCCACCAAATAAGAAAATCACAAGCGAAAATACCGAAAGGCAGCCGAAAGAGGCCGTCACGTCGCATGCGAAAATCAATTAGGCGCAGTCCGCAGTCGAAAAGTATCTTGTGGATTCGGGGGATCTAGGGGATCTCGGGGATCTCGGGGCTATCGGGTCTTTTATCTCTGCTCCAGGAGAGCTCAGCAAAGAGCTCTCTGCCCCAAGACAACAGGTTGAAAACTTATCGCGATCGCTGTCGCTTACGGTAAATGTCCAAAGTTATTACTAAAAGCTGACAAATTACGACTCGAGAGTCTGGGTTTCGGTTACGCGACGCCGTATATACTTGCACACTTTGTGTTGCATCTGGTTTGCGGAAATGCAAAGCTCAGACTGAAAACCGAGATCCGATCTGCCCCAGAGGAGTCATCCTGGGCATCCTAGCTCTTGCTGCTCTAACGCGCTTCAGAGAAGCGTTAAATTAAAAGTCGCTAATCATATCAATGTCCAAAGCGTAGCGGTTACCTGTCAATTGATGAGCCGAGTCTGCAGTTCTTCTGACTCTCGGCTCTTACAGGAAAAGGAAAAGAAAGAAAAACAAAAACAAAACTGGAACTGCCACCGGGCCAAGTGGCCACAAAAGCGACACGATCAGGAGGTGGAGTAACTGGCTTTCATAGCCGCTTAACTTAGCGCCAAGTTACGACATTGTCGGATTGTCTTTTGACTAGCCAAAAGGAATGCCTTAACCCAGAAGTGGGCTTGAAGTAGTCAACCAAAATTAATTAATCAGGTATTTTTAATTAAGAGGGATTTGAGGTGCTTAAGAATTTGCGGTTTAAGCTACTGGTACTGCATCAAAGGCCTTAAGTCATTAAATAAATTATTATGTGAACTACATTTTATATTTTTAATAGAAAAACTCTCAGCAAATAAGTTCAATCCGAATTAATTATTTTTAAACGATGCTCAAGAATTCGCGTTTTCATGTTACCAATCAAAGTCTTCAAATTTGTTGACACGCAGTTGTGAAAGAAAATTTTTAATTTAAAAATGAAAACTGGTAAAAAAAATTAGTTAAATGTTTTTAAATAAATGGAATTACAGTTAACCGTCGGCTTAAGATGCTTAAGAATTCGCGTTCAGAGAATTATTCGTAGTCAAAACTTTATTAATACAATTATATGTTTTTTTTTTTTTTGGCGACATTTCTACTCGAAATTTCTCATTAATATTTTAAAAATAAATAAGAAATAATATTAAAATATTAAAAGGTGAATTATCAATATTTTAATATTTTTTCTATGGCTTTGAAAATATATATTTTTTATATAAGTTAGCCAGCTGAAGCGATTAATCTTAAGGTTCCACTTAATTTGTCCTGTTATGAGGCCTCCTCAAAAATGCAATTCAATTTAAAGGATCTCCCCTGCATAAGGGTTAATTGGCCCGCTCAGGGGCCGCCGTCGAATGCAATAAAGACAGGCGGACGGATGAATGTCGACAATGGGTCTACTTGGGCCAGGGCCCAACCCAATGGCCCATGGTTGTGGCCAGCTTTTGGACTTCGGCAGCCGAGGAGGAGGTTACCTCGAGACACAACTTGATATCTTGCATCAAAAACCGTTTTTCGCTTGGTATATAAATACGAATTTTCTGCTGAACCGACTGTTTTTTGAGCGAGCGCACTCAACGCAGCACTGAATTTGTTTATTTATTTGTTCTCGGCTTTTTGTGTCGCCTTGTTTCTGCCAAATTTGGCAAATTTTGCAAAAATAAAGCTGGCAGTTGGTAATTTTCAAAAGTTGTGCTCCTTTATTTTTATTTATATTTTTTATATTTTTTTTGTTTTCATTTCTTTTAACCTGTGCAGCTTGTCCTCTCCATCTTTGTCCGCCGGCTGACATTTTAATATGCACTTTGCGCCCATTTCGCAATGAGAAGGAGAATTATAAAAATAAACACATTTTGCCTGGCTGCTGGCTTCTGCTGCATATTCAACTGCCAAAATAATTAACATCAATGTGCATTTTTCCCCGTATTTCGCCTTTTGTTTTGTTTGGTTTTGTGTGGCGAGGAGAGCTGTTTATTTTTATTGGGTAAATTTCCTGCGCACGATTCTGGTGCCAAAAGTTTTCAGGCCCATCATTCCGGGTGACACAGATTTCAGATTTCAGTTTTCAGATCTCAGACTTTTGGTCGGTGAAATGCATTTATGCGTATATGCTAATTAACCCAAAATTAAAGAAGCAAAATGAGGCTGAAGAGGCGGATGACGAGTCATTTACTAAATCCCTTGGGACAACGAGCCATTAATCATCTTTAAGTTCGGTGGATGCGAGGCGGAAACTTATTTTGTAATCGTTTGGAAATGTTCAGCTAATTTTCAAGCATTTTTATTTACGAAATAATTTTTTACAAATTTTCAGTCTTTGCTAAAATTGCCTAACTTTAACAAGAATCTATTTAAATAATTTATTTCATTTTAGGATTTTCTTCTTAGGTGATCTTTTTCAAAATTTAAAAATAAATAATACATTTAATAAGTCAAAAAATTAATTTTTTCCTATGTTTTATTTTTCATTAAATGCAGTTAGCTTTCTTTTCTTTTATTTTATAGCTCAGAATGCTCACTTTCTTTGGAGGGCCTCCCATCTTCTTTTTGGCCGCTCCTTGAAAACTTTTCGTAATATTTTTCCCGCAACATTGTTGTCTTACGAAATTCGGAGTGCGTCTAAGTAAAGTCTGCCACGCCCACTTGGAAGGCTGACTAGTTTCTTTATTTCTTTTCGAATTTTAGTTGGAAACAGACCGAGAAAGACAGCTGTGTCTGTCAGTTTGGTACCCCTTTTCGGGGACCCCGACTCTTGACAACTAACCGAAAAACAAAGAGCCCAACAATAAAGCCCCTCCGACTGCCGTCCCCCGATTTCCGAAGACAGTTCGTCTGCTTTGACTTTGGCCTGCCTCTAGACGAAAGTCAAATTGCTGAAAAAGTGCATTCATTGCAGACGCAGACGATGCGTCATCGGTTTTTATATATCTTCTGTAGACCCTGCCATATATATGCTGCAATTGCAGTTTCAATTGCCTTTGCAATTGCTGATCGGGCAGTTCGCACTTCACCCTTCGGAGAAGTCCATAACTTAAATGGCCACCATGCATCAAGTTGGTCATAAATTATTTGCTTGTTGCTGCCTTTTTTGTTGTTTTTTGTTGCCTTTCTGCTGCTGCTGCTGCTTGCGATTTTATAACGTTGACCCCGCGGATCAGGGGATCTTTGGTCTGCCTCTGCCCATATGTTGTGTCTCTTGGACAAACTTGAAATTTTTATTGTTCCCCCGGTCGTGTGTTAAAGTTCAAATGTGCCTGGTGCCCCATGCCGCATGCCACATGCGTCGTTGTGTCCCTAAAGAAATATATGTGGAGGTATATATACTCAGAAAAAAATGGGCAACAGATCAGATTGACATGTAAATTTAATATTAAGTTATTCATATTATTTTGATATGAATAAGAATTATATTTATCTAATTTTACAATATTTGTTTAAAAAAATACTACATTTGGTATTTTAAAAGGGTATTTTTATAACTTTTATGAAATGATAAAATATCAATGTGATATGTTTGAATCATAAATTTGACATTAATCATATCGGCTTTTTATCAATATGAAATAATTAAAAAATTACCACATTTCATACCGAATATTTTTTTCTGTGTACGCGAAGGTATCTCAATCTCTTTGGGGTTTTCAGAGGCCCATACCATACCATATCGTATGTGTATGCGGTATTTATAGGCTCTGCGGCGGCGGGGACCTCTGTACTTTTACTTTTGTTTGCCTTTTGCCTTTGGCTCTCGGTTATAAATTATATGGTCGGGGGATTAAATGCATTTTTATTGGTCTTTGACTCGACCTGCAATATTTAATCCGGCTTATTGCGGCGAATTTATCGTAAGTCGGAGGATGAGTTGCTGGGAGAAAGGATTAAAAAGCTCTGCGTGCAGTTGAGTTATATAAATACAAAATATATACGATCTTGTGCCCCCCGTAATAATACGTTTTAATGCAGTATTTGAAAACTTAACATCTCAACAAGTTGAGAAGTTAATTTACTACTCTATATGCAATGGTGAATGGTTTATAGATCGATTTAATTAAATCAAGATTAAATCTGCATAGCAAACTAGTTTACATTTAGCCATATATCTTGGTCATTCTTTATTTTGGTATAACCAGTTTCCTTATTACAAATTTTTACAAATAAAATAAAGTAATTATTTTAATATTTAATTTAATGGTAGCAGACCTTGTTTTTTATAGCTTACATCTTATTCAGCCAATTAGTATATAATAATTAAATATAATTACTATAAATAAACAAGTTTCTGCAAGCGGAAAAGCTTTCGTTCTTTTCACTAGAAGTGAGTTTCATTTCGAGAGAAGTCGTCGTCTGGCAGCACTAATCTCTTTATCGTGATCGTAAATCATTTCGCAGTGATTGGACGCATCCCCAGATCAATTTGGCCCTTGGATCGGTTGGCCCAAACCAAATCGCCAGCGTTCCGCTAAGAGGAGAAATACCAAAAATAGTTCACTTAGAACAAGACACGAATCCAAAGTCTTTGGGTTCCTCGGTCGTCTCCTCGTCGTCGTCGTCGTTCTGCAGTCATTTAAAGTCCTTGGTACAATATGGTGTGCGGAATTTCCATTTAAACCAAATTAGGCAAAGGAATAATTTTTTCGCTTAAGGCCAGGAGAGCTGAAATGCCAGAACTACGCTGGGTTCCTCAACTGTTAGTTGGGATACTTCTATACTGGATACTGCGGCGATCCATCGATGGTCCGTGGCGAGCTGAGCCTGAGCCCAGCTTAGATATCATCATCATCTAGGTAGTCCCAGTCCTCGTCTTCGTGGTCGTCTCCACTTTATTGGCATCCAGATTGTCTGCGGATTTTGTGCAAAAGTCAATCGCTTGATTGACAAGTCGGTGCAGTCCATTGCCAGTCCCCCATTCCTTTTGTTTTTTCTCTTATTTTTTGATAATGCAAGTCCAGAAAAGTGATCTTGTCTCCGTTTGATTCCTGCATTTTTACTTCCTGCTCCGCGGGCAAAGAATTCCAGACATCCAGAAAGCCATTAGATTCGAGTGCGAGAAAGTTTTTCCTCTGGAATACTTTTCATTTATATGAACCTCATTTTTCGGTTTTTTTTTTCTTTTTTTTTTTCGGGATAGTGTGACTGACCCAGTTGGCCTTTTGGGATTCGACACAAAACACATTTGTCCACACGACAACGCCCCCGAATCTCAACCCATTTACGAGCTGTTTTTTTTGTTGGACTCGGTAACAGTTCAAAGCATTGTTTCCATTGAACAAAGAGTTCTGGTGAAAACCGCAGTTAGTCGAGAGTGGGATACATATAAGGTGGCGGGGGTAGATCCCACAAATCCCACAGATCCCACCGATGCATGTGTGCAGTGATCTATGCAATAGTCGAAAACTGGACAACTTCGCTCTAAAAAGTTGTAAAAATATTTAAGAACTTTCAAATAAATCAAATGAGGATATTGTAGATGAAATATTATTATTTCCCATGAATTAAAAATTTATTGTATATTTAAAAGAATATTGTTATCACTTTGTTTATGCAATAATAGATTATATATATCTAAAAAAATACAAATTAATTTTTTATATGCTATATTGTGTTATATATACTAGATTTTGTTAATATTACTTATAAATCTAAATTTATTTAAATATCTAACCACTTTTCCCTGCCGCTCATCTCACATTCTTTTTGCTAGTAAAACCAATTCCCATTACTTTTGTTTCTTTTTTTCTGTATTATTATTTCGTTTCTATGGCTTTTGTTTTATTTTCCACTTGGCCACAATGCCCATTGTATTACTATTGTTGTTGTTTGCCGCTCACCCCATTTAAGGCCCAAAACAATTTACAATCAAAATATTTGTTATAGTTTCCAAAGTTGCATTCAAAGCATTCCAACGAATTAAAGCCAAAACAAAACTAAAGGCACAAAAAAAAATATAAATAAATAAGAGTCGCCTGTGCTTAATTTTTCTTTTGATTAATTTCCGAGTGTGAAAATGGAAAGTGTGAAAGTTGCCAGAAGAGGCCGAGGTAAATGCAGCACAGCCCCAACACAGAAGCCCGAGATGTCGACTAATTAGCTTTGATTCATTACATTCAAGTCTGGCCAAGACAAATAGAACTTGAAATTCATCTAATTAGATGGTTTTCACCTGGAAAATCAGCGAATTATTAGTTGATTTAGATTTTAATGGTCGGCGAGTTGGAAACTCGAATCCGAAGCTCATAAATATTTACGAGCCGCAAATCGCAATCGCAACTAGTGGCCAAGTGTAAACTTGTTTTAAGTAATTCAACCAGACCCAAGTTGTCGATAGAAAGGGGGTAAAAGCTCGGCAGTGCTAAAAGTGCAATTAGAATCGATAAGAAGGGGAGTTGGGGAATCTTTGGCATAGGGCATTCCGGGACTACGCTCAAAAACCAGTCGTCTATTCTAACTCTTAAGTCGTTGTCCAAATGCCAGCCAAAGAATATTTCAGACTTGATGAACGTGCAGTGGATACTGCAGCAGCCTTACACCGGTTGCAACTGCAACTGCAACATCTACTGCAATTGCAATTGCAACAACAGCAGCAACCACTTTTGACCTAAATTTCAAGTTAAATGCATTTTAAATTCATTGAATCGATCTACAGCAGCCGCAGCAACAACACTTGGCTCAGGCAGCCCCCAGTGTTTTTTGTACATTTTAAAATTGAAAATGATTCGAGCAAAAAAAAAAAAATGCAGAATCGAGTAGGAATGGAATAGGCGGCAGATTTAATTACACAAGTTTGTTATTTATGAATTTAAAAATAAATTACGATTTTGTTCGCAGGTTTTAAAACTTCTACTTAATTTCTAAAAATGAACAAATGTTTATAAATAATTTAAACCTTTCATTAAAATTTCCATTAATATTAGAATATCATAATTTAAAAGTTAAATTTATGATTTTCTTTTTTTAGAAAGAACTTTTTTATGAGTATGAATTTTGTATGAATTTGATGAATTTTCTACTTCTTTTATAATAATAAAATCTTTGGCGACGCAAACTTGATTGTTAGATAGCCATGCCCGATTTTCTAACAAGTGTATACAATGGCGGAAAAATAGGAAAAAATAAATAAATTATACAACTTGCAATTGCCAAGTTGTTGGTTGCCGTGGTTGTTGTTTCTGCTGTTGTTTCTGCTGTTGTTGGTTTACGCGCTACGTTGGTGTTGCCTCTGTTGCCGTTTGGGACAACAATGTTGGCTGGAAATGCCGTCACCAACGAACCAAGAGTCTTCGATATTGGCTAGAGACGCCGGCCTGTGAGGCGGACGAGCTCCGAATGTACGTCAGCATCATCCAAGTTGGCTTGTTTGGCTTTGTTTGTGCGACTGCTGCTGCTTTTGCTGCTGCTGCTGCTGCACACACAAATTGAGCAATTCCAGTCAACAACTCCTACTTCTAGTTGAAAAGTAGCCAAGTTGCTGCTGCCGCTTCTCTCCTTTAACCGCCAGCAGAAAGAGAAAAATATTTAATAGAAAAACCAACCGGGCAGCAGCCAAACAGCCAGCAGACCATTAGGCAATATCAAATACGGTCATAAGTCTTGGTAGCAGGTTCTTTGCTTGGTTTGGTAATTTATACTTGAATTTTCTTCCTCCACCTCGACTTCTTGGCCAAGTGACGGCGATAAGTAGCACGCAGTGTTGGCCAGTCAGCCAGCCAATTCTCTAGGATTGGTTATGTTTTTTAGCCACTGTGCGGGTTGTGGGACACATGGCACCTAGGAATGGGTTAATGTGCTTATTTTCACTAAGCTTGCAGGGGAAACTTGATCATAGAAATATGTACTTAAAATAAAACACTCGTGGCATAAAGGGTTTAAAAATTGCAATTTAAAATATGAAAATTTACATTCTACTAACTGTTTTATATATTAAAATATTAATTAATATAATTCAATTAAAAATTCATTAGAAAATATATTATTGCCATATTTACACTTTTTTTGTTAATCAATCTTAAGTGTGGCCTGGTTTTTTTTTGCTATATTTAACATTTTAATGGATATTGTTTAATTTTATTTATAAATATTATTTTGTTTATCTTAAAAATCATTTTATTTCATAAAATGGTATTAGGGTTACTTTAATAAACATTTTTTCAATTTTATTTTATTTTGTTTCTCTTAAAAATCATTTTATTTCCAATTTATTTTTTTTTATTTATCTATATAAATTATTCCAGAGTTTCTTTATAATATTTAAGATTAAATTGTATTAAAAAATCTAATGCTTCCCAATTCTTTGATAAAAATGTATTTTTATTCCAACTCCAAAACTCCCAATTTATTCAAGTCAATGGCCAGACATGCCCAAATTCCCATCATAGCTCATTTCCCGCGTTCCCATCATATTTAAAGTTCATCCAGTATTTTCCTGCCATTCCGGCTGTGCTGTCACTGGCTTGATGATGAATTTGCGTTGCTTTGACATTTGGCCAATTGGCATTGGGACACGGCAGAAAAACACAGCGTTCCCGGCCAAAAAATACAAAAAAAAACCAGGCAACTTTGCAATGGCATTGGCTTGGCCAGGAGCAGGGCCATAGCAACCGGTTCCCCCATCGCCAAATGATCATCATCATCATCATCAGCAGCAGCAGCATCAGCATAAAAATAAATTTCAATATTGTACCATTTAACGGTTCCCGAAGATGCCGAGTGAGGAGTCGCCCGTCTCCCAGTTTCCACAGCGAAATGTTCTTTTAACTGCAGAAAGCCAGAAGATGACTCCGGGTCTCCCAGTCATCACACATTTTCCTCCAGAGATTCTTCGTTCTTCGCATTTCTTCGGCTTATTTTTATTTTTTAGTCTTTTTCCACAGACAGTGGTAAATTCGCTGGGATATCAAATACAGAAATCAACTGTCATGTTGTATGTCAATGACGGAAGTCATGCGAATCTGTGGCCCAGGCTCCTTGGCTCTTGGAACTCGGCTCCTTTTTCGCGATTCTTGATGTCGTCGGGCCTGTGGAATTGTTTTGGCGCGCGCAAACTTCATTCTAGCGGTACTTGACCAGCTCCCAACTCCACAGCTCTCCAGCTCTCCATCTCCCTCTAATCTTTATGGCTTTGAAGATTCGAAAATTAGTATGTGGTCGTAAATAACAGCGAAAGTATAAGTCCAACTCGCGGCCCACGTCCCCAGATTTTATTTCTCTTCGGCCTGAAATGCATTTGACACCCAGAGTCGAAATAAGCCTGGCCTTTATGTAACTCTGTCGGTTTATTGCATCGACGACTCCGAGACCGAAAAACCAAAAGTCCATTAAAGTAACCAAAACTGCTGCAGTTTCGTTTCATTACACTTTGTCCCACTGACACACTAGCATTCCGAAAAAGAAGAAAAAATAACAAAAACATAACTGCCCAGGCAACAATGAGGCACACTCCTAACCCATCCATGTTCGTAGAGAAATGAATTGAGGCCTGAAGAGCCATAAAGGAGAATACGACTCTCGAAAAGCGTCGAAAAAGGTAGGAAATTCCAAGTTAGAATGCGGAATGCCCTAGCTAAATTTAAAGTGGGGGAGGGCAAATGAGTATGTGGAAATACTTTGGTTGTTAATTATTCGCTAATGAAGGCTATAAAATTTGTACACTGATAAAAAAAAATGCAATAGTAAAAATAAATATCCATTTACATTAAATACTAAATCATAATATTTAACATAAAACATATTAAATTGCATGATTTAATTTAAAAATATTTCAATCAAGGTAGAATATATTAGACTCGGTGTTATTCATATATATATTAAATATTTTACGTCATTAAAATCAAAGTTTAAACAAGAAAGGAAGCTAGCTTCGGCCAGCCGAAGCTTATATACCCTTGCAGATAATTCTATTAATCACTAATTTTCCGATCGTTCCTATGGCAGCTATATGATATAGTAGTTCGATATTGATAAAATTAAAATCGAAATTCGAAAACATTAAAAAAAAGTCATATCCCAGAGTAGAAGAGAATACGATAAAAACCAACGAAGCAATAATTTATTTCCCATTATATTCCCATTAATTTTCCGATCGTTCCTATGGCAGCTATATGATATAGTCGTCCGATTTTAAAAAAAATTTATTCGAAATTCAGAATTAGATAAAAAATGGCTTTTCAAAAGTAGGAGGTTATAGGTTCAAAAACACCCAAGATATAATTTTTTTACATTTTGATCCCCGATTATTCCTATGGGAGCTATATGATATAGTTGTCCGATCCGGCTCGTTCCTACTTATATACTACCTGCAATAGATATAAGACTTTTGGGAAAGTTTTAGCCCGATAGCTTTAAAACTGAGAGACTAGTTTGCGTAGAAACAGACGGACAGACGGACGGACAGACGGACATGGCTAGATCGACTCGTCTAGTGATGCTGATCAAGAATATATATACTTTATGGGGTCGGAAACGTCTTCTTCACTGCGTTGCAAACTTCTGACTGAAATCATAATACCCTCTGCAAGGGTATAAATATTTAAATTGCTTATAAATGTATGAGGTAATTTGTTCATATTTAAAATTTATAAAAACAGCAATGGATGAAAATCATACCGAAAAATATTTAAATTAAATATTAAATCTTTGGATTTAATATGTTATTTTTTATCAGTGTAATAAAAAAAATACATGTTTATTAAATTTAGAGAAACCATTATTGGATTACTTAATAATTAAAATAAATTAACAATTGAATTGGTGCCAAATTATTTAATTCAAAATGAAAATGTTTAAAAATTATTCAATTAACTTTTGTTTAAATATTTTCTCTTTATTATTGTTGTCATTGACATTTAAATTTGAATAATAAAAATGAATTAATTAAAGAAATTGTAACACAAATATTAAAATATAAAATGTTTTAAAATGTTTCGAAATAACTTTTTTAATATTCTATCATTATACCCGTTACTCGTAGAGTAAAAGGGTATATTGTATTCGTGCAAAAGTATGTAACAGGGAGAAGAAAGCGTTTCCGACCCTATAAAGTATATATATTCTTGGTCAGGGTCACTAGCCGAGTCGATATAGCCATGTCCGTCTGTCCGTCTGTCCGTCTGTCTGTCCGTATGAACGCTGAGATCTCGGAAACTATAAAAGCTAGAGGATTGGCATTTGGCATGAAGATTCTTGGAGTTCCTACGCAGCGCAAGTTTATTTCAAGAAGGTGCCACGCCCCCTCTAACGCCCACAATACTTAATATACGATTTTAAAAATTTTAATATTTCGGAAATGTAAAAATGCAGTTTTGTTGTGCTTATAAATACCTATCGAAATGTAGAAGAAATTTTTTAAATCGGACCATTCGTTAAAAAGTTAGAGCTCATCAAAGTTTTATCTCCATCTCCCTCGCACTCCCTTTAGCCGAGTGACGGGTATTAGATAGTCGGGACACCAACCCGACTATAGCGTTCTCTCTTGTTTTTTAATAATAAGAATCCTCAAAGATTCCAAAAAATCTATTTCTTTTTGCAAGTGGGTACCAAGTAAAACAGTGCTAGCCATAAAAGTAATAACGCTTGCGATGGCATGGCCAAATTATGTTAAATAGCATGGCGACAGACGACGACGACCTCTTCTCCTGCCTCGACCGTTCAACGCGGCGTATGCGCAATGGCATTTAAACGCTTTAACGTTTGGCACTTAAGTGACTTCTTCTGTTGAATTTGGCTCGCTAGCTTGTTTGTTTGTTTCTCCGGTTTCTCTCTCCGCTTTAAACAATAATGCGACAATATATATATATGAGGTGGAGGAGTGAAAAGAAGGGGCAAAAAGGAAGTTGCAACGCCGACGCGGTTGTGTCCCACTTTTCCGATTCTCGCTAATTGAGCAACTGATTTTCCACTGAATGAAATGTGAAACCGGCCAAAGACTCAATGTGTTTAAAGAGGCATTGCCTGGCCATAAATGGCCTCGGTTTTCATTCATAAAAATCATCAGAATGGGGGGGTTTGGAATCGGTAGACTCTCTCTGCCGCTACCGCCGAACCAATTTTGTAATTACAACAACCGACCGGAGTCTCCGGATCGGCCCCAAAACCATATAAGTTAAACCCAACCTTTTTGGTTTTCCGTGTGTATTTGTGTTTGTGTTGTGTGCATTGTTTTGTTGAATTACGGCCTCTTGAACAAAGTCATTTGTGCCAGTTTTTCCTACCAATGCACCACTCAATGATTGTTGACTGTGGTCTACGTATAGTATTTATCATAACCGAACTAATTTTTCTACCGTTTTCTTTATCTCATTGCAGGTAAGCACACACAACCCGGCGATAAATGCTAATCTATGTCGGTCAAAAAAGTAAAAACAAACGTAAGGTGGTAGAAAATTAAAAATTACAGATAAAATTCTTGTTTGGTGTGGGCTTTAAGATAAGTTGGAGGTCATATAAATGGAGTGCTTATCAAAAATACTGACTAGGAAGTTTCAAAAATACTTCCATCTGCTTAATGGCAGAATTTAAGGATTTAGTAGATAGTAAACTAGTTTATTACTCGCTACTTTCCTAACTGTAATCGTTAAATGATTTTTCCGAACATGACTTCGACCTGCAGTAAAATTGTACAATTTTTATTACCCGTTTTGTACGAAATGCCAATAAAAATGTAAAAGTTTCTTATGACTCCTAAGTTGAAGCTTAGCCGAAAATATATATTTCACTAATGGCTCATTTAGGCCGTTCGATTTTCTCAGAGAGCCGAGCGCTTTCCCTGTAAATTGTTCCCTCCCCATTCCTCGTTTTTTTATGGCTCACCATATTCGACAACCATATACGAGGGAAAAACTGAACAGGGAAAACCCGCAGCTTTAGTTTACGATCGCATAACTTAGCATTTGCTTATCTAATCGGCCCAAGTGCAATCAAAACGGGCCGAAAAGAAACCAAATTGTAAAATACAACATCGATATTGGCGGAAAAGGAGGGTTTGAAAATAACCAGAAATTGAATTGCAGCTGCAGATAAGATATTTTATTTTCACCTCTTTTTTTCTTGGCCAAAATCGAACGCAAACTCGTATGGGAAATGCAGCAAAAATTCCATTCAAATTGGGGAACTGCCTTTGGTTTTCATCTGAGCCGCCCAGTTGTGAATTGCGTATCCCGGAACAATGTTAAATGTCAAACATTTCTAATTGGATGAAAAGGGGGTAGGGAAAATGCTGCTCAAAAGGAAAATCAGAGATCAAACGGACTCGATCATGAATGACGGCGATCACGATGACGTGGCCCCATCAAGTTCACTTTCACTTAGTGTCAACGGCAGCCTGGCAAAAAGCAAAAAGCAGCCGCTGACGATGACAATCATCGATCTTCATCGGTAGGCAGTACCCTAGGTTGCCCCTTTTCCTCAGTTTTCCCCCTGTTTTCCCTGGTTTTCCCCCTGGTTTCGCTGGCCAAACAAAATTTATGTGCAAAGGCAAAACTTGACTGCGGTCTGTCGAAGGTTCGTTGCCATTTGACGGCGATCGACGATCAACGATCTCTTGCATATATATATATACACACAACCGCAAAGCGCTTTTCCTCCTTTAGTACCGTACATTTTTTTGGTATTTTTTTATTTTTGTTTTTGTAAATTAAAAACGAAAGTAGCTGTGAGTTGGTCTGCGAAAATTTATGCAGTCGCGCAATTATTTCGTTTTTTCTTCTCCTGCCGCAAGTTTTCTCGCTTTGCAAGACGCCTTGTTATGGGTCTGTATTATATATTTCTTTTTTTTATAAAAGTATATCTACAACTTAGGGAAGCTGCGTGTAAGGAAGTGGAATATTATTGTCAAGGTTAGGGAAACAGTCAGGGGTTTAATGGATTGCAGGTGTACCTAATTCCTTGTAAAAGCGTAATTAATCAGGGAAATTTTATTTAACTTTAAACAAAATACAGGGAATATTTTAAATATAAGTACTGGGAATATTTAAAATTTATTTTCTAATATCACAAAGAGCAGGGAAAACAAAGTGTGGGGAGTATTTGAAAAATTTTATTTTAATTTTTCAAGCTGCAGGAAAATTCTATGATATATTTTCTAATGTTATAAAGGCTTTTTTAGTGTTAAAATATTACCAAATTTTTGGGTTGTCTTATTAAGATATGGAATACAAATTAAATGGATTATTTTTGTTAGACCCTTTGTGTTGTATTTATTTTATGTTTTATTTATTTAATGCAGGGTAACCACAAAACGAACTCTTACTACTTTTCCTAGCCCTGTCAAGTTTTCCGCCTTTGTTTTGCTCCGCTTAAGCGCCCTGTGGCTCTCCTTGTTAAGTTACTCAATTGGCAACGAGTTGTTAACCTTTTTGGCTGCACCTTCTCCGATTTTCCCCCTACACAGTTCGATCTTCGATTGGCTGGGCTTTGGCTTTGGTTTTGGTTTTTTTCGGTTCGGCGAGAGTTTCGCATGAGGTCCCCCGAAGCGTTGACATTTAATGATGAATTTGACACACAAGGGCACGACAACGAATCATTTGCTGTTGGTCATCTGTCAGCCTTCCTCCCCTCTCTTTAAATATGCCCTTCATCGCGTCCTTTCCTTGAAATCGGACAGATGATTAATTTCGGGGATACCTAAAGACAATCAATCCAGGTGGTCCTTTGGGTCCCCCTTTTATTTTGGGTCTTGGCTCTTTTCCATTTCGGTTTTCTTACAGATCATCGTTGTGCAACTCTCATAAATAACGATGATTGCTGTTGATTGGTAATGTAACCAGCGGCAAGTGATGGGGGAAATCTTGATTGTCCTGTGCATAACTAAATAAGCTGGCCACACTGCAATTGCATATAATTGCATAGCATTTTGAAAAAGTTGGGAAATCTGTTAGCGGCGATTTGGTGTGAGATCAAATTGCTGTGGGTCTTTAAATTCGATTTGTTATTTAAGATTTCAAAACATACAGCCAGTGGTTGTTCTGTTTCGTTGTTTCGGCCACTATTATTATTTAAATTGTGTAAATTATTTTAATGTCAATCTTGATTTAGTATTTTTTTCTGAATTTATAAAATTCCCCGAATTTTTTCTATAAACTATAGGAAAGCAAAAAATATTTCAGCTGCAAGTCTTAACCGTTTTCCTGCACATATGATGCATACTATGGTCATGATCGCATGGCGCTTACTTGGCAAAAACTTTCCATTTCATTTTCGCATTCTTTTCGCTTTCATTTTCATTTGGCAATGCCCCCTTCCCCTTTCCCCGACGCCCCTGCGATCCTGAGAGTGTATTTTATGTATTTTTAAATGCATTTCTAAATGAATTGTAATACCGTCTGCCCCACGAAGTCGGATTGCCAGACACGACCTGTGCGAGCGAGTGTATGTGCGATGTCTATCGCCCAAAAGTCGAAACGGAGTTTGAGTTTGAGTTTGAGTTGAGTCCCCTTCCCGGCCAACTTGCAAACTCATGTGCGGCAATAAAAATAAAAATAAAAACTACATACTCGTATCGGCACAACAGAAAACAAAAAAAAGAAACACAATCAAATGCAAACATATGCTGCTGTTGAACGTTGAAGGTGATTTTTACTTTTACTTACTGAAATTCATGTGCACGATTTTCCACCATCGGACGTCGATTTCAAATGCCGAGCTTTCAAATGAAGAGGCAACCAGGCAGCATCCATCCACGCAGAAGTCTCTCCAAAATCCAGATGCGAAAGATGATGGAGCTACCAATAAAAAGAGCCTACAACTCATCGCCCCATCCATTGAAAACGAAATGTTGCCTCTAAACTATTGTTTTGTAATTTTTTTGTGCGTTGCTTCCCCTTTTTTTGGAAATCAATTTCTGACAGTTTTCCTATTGTAATTTCCCAGACAAAACATAAAGGATGGCGCTTTCCGCCTTTGCGTGTGGTCACCGCCGCCTGGATGACTAGATTTTTATATCATTTATTTAATTTACTTCTTTATGACTTGTTTGGCCGGGCTTTTACGAGTTACCCGTGGAGTTTTAATTAGTTTGGTCTGGTCTGGGCCGAGGTTTCCTTTTATCTCGAGCAATTGTAATCTCGGCTTTAATTGTTGCCTTATGGCTTTGTAATTTGATTTTGCGGTTGGACTTTTATTGAGGTTGCAATAATGTGAAAATCGACGGAAATCGCAATTAGATTGATTACGAAATGATCTGAAGGCTTACGTATATTTTGGGATCTTTGAAGGGTTTAGCTTTATAAAATGTTAAAAAACAAAAGCTATTTATTAATTTTTTATTTAATGGTGAAGAATTACGTTTATTAAAGTTAAAAAGTTAAACAAATAAATAAAAGAATTTAGAAACCAATTATATAATTTTTTATTTCAAGAACATTTTAAGTTTGGTTCATTTAAGTAGGGATTTATTAGGTGTTATAATATTTAAATAATAGGTGTTTTTAGGTTTAACGCATAAACCAAATAACCTTTTCGTTTTCTTAAATTAACTCTTTTGGTTAGTCCACACCCAATACCCATTTCTTCTTAAGCTCTCCCTTTCTCCACTCGATAATGGTGACTAATTACCGGGCATAAACGATGTCACCCATGCAGGTGATCTCATCCGATTCGATACCATATTCCCACTCAGCGTGATGCACACATGATGCACCATTCCCACAGAGCGCGCTAACGAAAGTGAAACTGGGAAAAGAAAGAGGAGAGGCGGAAGAAACTGAAATTTCCAATATTTCTGTTTTTTTCTTTCTTAAATATTACACAATGGTCCCCCGAGCCGAATGCGAACGCGAACGCCCATCCAAGTCAATATTATGTTATGTTAATAACTCCGATGCCGCCGATGGGACAAGGTAGCAACAAAGTTGGACCCGAAACCAAAACTTTCCCACTCTAGCTGGGCAATGCAATGCCATGCAGGCGAAATTCTTGGCATGCAATGCAGAACTGGTCGCTCGGATGTTTGGGATACGTTGACTCGCCTCTGAATCGGATTCGATCGCTGCCAGCGGTTCCGGATCGGATCGGATCGGCAGACAAGCGGACAAACAAACAGACAGTATGTCTGAACCCCCTTTGGAGTCCCCTGCCATCCCCCTGTACGAGTATCTCTTTGGCCCTCGCTTCGATCCGCTTTTTTTTCGTAAATGGAGCTTGAAGCGCGACCGCGCACCGCAGGCGATGATCAAGCGAGTACACTGAGGAAAATTGAATAACTAATTTAGTAAAACTATCTTGAAAAATACTGAAAGAACCAGAGATAAGGTTAGAGTCGGATAAAAAACTATGTTAAGAAATGTTATATTTTTTTTTTTAATAAAAAGAAATAAAATAATTGTTTTTGTTATGATTTTTTCCCTCTTTAAAAAAATGTATAGGATCATCAGAACAACATTTCAAATATATATATTTTTTGTTTTACAAATTTTTATTTTTTTTTAATAATATGGCTTCGAAGCTTTAGAAAATATGGATAAATCTAAAGGACTCTCTAACCATATTAATGTAATGTTCATAATATTTGTTGTAATTTTTATCTTTGTTTTCTCTTTAAAAAAAGGATCTTCTGATGATCTTCAAATATTTTTTTTTACTTTTTATAATATTTTTTAGAAATATTGTTTCGAAAACTTGGAAAATATGGATAAATCTAAAGAGCGCTCTTACCAGATTAATTTAATGCTCAAAATATTTTAAAAATATTTTCTTCAGTGCTCCGAACAATCGACACACAACCGCTAAAACGACGACATTCGCTTTCATTTCCAACTGCAGTTCCTCTCAGCTGCTGGTCAGTCACACTTGCTACCCAGTGCCATAGCACACCATATTTTCATGCCATGCCGTGCCATGCACTTGCCACTCGGCACCCCCCTGTCCCCTCCAACTCGACGCCACTGCGACCCCCTTTCCCCTTCCCCTTTACCCATTCCCCCCGCTGTTGCAGCTCGACGGTTCATCGGTTTGTTGCACTTGATGTTCGGTCTCCCTGTTTCTGTTCAAGTTTCGTTTGTGTTGCGCAGTTTCGCTTTCGATTTCTTTTGTACTTTCGATTTTCCATACCCTTGAATAAGTTGTCAAAGGTGTTTGGGCAGTTGGTACCTCGTAGGGGTTAATAGATAAAAAATAAAAAATAAAATAAAATTATTGTTTATCAATGGATTTCTTATATACCCTCTAGTATCTGCAGAAATAGGTTTAATAAACTTTTGGTATGGTATGGCATGGTATTTTTACCTCCCTCTTTGTAGTAAAGCTTACCCACAAATAAGTGTTTATAAATATGCTGAAGGCATTAACCCTTGTCCCTACCCTCTTGAAGTCAATCAACCTGCGACTTGGCTGATCGCAAACCACTTTCTTCTCCCAGCTTTCTGTCTCTTTTTTCTTTTTAGTTGTTTTTGATCGGTGACTGGGGGACTTAATAATCGTGCGAAACTTATTAATCATATTTCATGTCGGAGACGCTGCCATGCGTGGTGGGTAAGGGCATATATACAGAGGTATACTTATAGTTATGAATGAGCAGAGATTAGCCTTCATTGGCTTAATCGGGCCTAAGATCAGCGACGGCCCTTTTGGCCAACAAATCGGGGGCCACTTTCATTTTTATTTTAGCCGGAGTTGAATTCCGAGCTTCGATTCATGGTCAGCGAAGAAAGTTATTCTCACACATTAATTATGCTCCTCCGAAACCTCCCCATCGATTGATTGATACGGTTTATAACCGGAAAATAATAAAAAAAAATAATAATAAAACTGTTTCTGGTAAAAATCGTTTTCATTCATTGATGGCCAGTCAAGTAATTCCAATTGTCTCACTCAATCTTGTTTTTCTTGATCGGCTGGCCCACTTCACAGAAGGTATGACTGTATGACAAAGACCCAGACTTCGCCAGACTTCCATCCACTTTACAATTTGATGGTTCAATTATGAGAATTGATGGACTGTAATTTTCATGTCCCATGCAAAAGTGTTATTTAAGAGAAATTCCCCAAAACGATTTCGCTTTCCCGAGAATTTTAGGGGTTTGGGATTTTTTGTTGTCACCACATTTCAGTGAATTTTTAATGAAATTAGCATATTGGCTAGAGTTTTGCGGAAGTCATTGAAATTCCACGAACAATAAATACAAAATAATAAACTTTACAAAAAAGCCTGTTTTATTGTTATGATTGAAGATTGATGAATAACTTGTAGCTAGCACGTGTTTTAATTATAATATTTGAGTGGTAAATTTGATAACTTTTGCTGAAATTAGTAACCAGAAAACCAAAAATTGTTTATAGCAGCGGGGTTCGGATGAGGAAAACCTGTTGCCATCTCTTTGCCAACTGGATGGATGTGGTGGCTAATGATGATTTAGTCGGTTGTTGTTGTTGTTGTTGTTGTGGTTGAGGATGTTGGTCCGATCCGATGGCCTGCCTATTAAGCCGCAACTTAGAAACTCGAAGCGAAACAACAAATGCAATGGCAAGATTGGAAATACACATGTATAAATAAACAAAAAACAGAAAACAGCAAAAAAAAAGAAGGAAAATAAATAAATAAACAAACAAAGCTAGCAGCTAAAGCTGGCTGAAATTGAGTTAAAAGCCCAAGAGATTCGACGAGATATTCAAGAGATTGAAGCTGCAAACAACTTTCCACTCCAACTCGAAGTTGTTTGGGACTTGACTTGACTTTGACTTGGACTTGGACATGATCCACGTGTGCGTGCGGCTCACTAACTAAACACAAAGTTGGATAGATATATAGATGGATAGATATATATGTGATATGCGATATGTGGAGGGGATGCCACAAATTGTTTATTTGTCAATCGGTTTTTGGCTTATTAGCCGCTGCGGCAGCAAAAGTGAAATTTTCCACAGCTCCTCGAATCTCGAAGCTGGAAGCTTGAAGCCCGAAGTCTTTCGATTTATGGCCAGCGCTACGATTCAGTTAATAGCCCCGACTGCTGCCAATAAATCAGCGAGCAGTGAGTGAAAAACGTGACTTTTGATTTGACATTTCACAGTCATAAGTATGCGACTACCCCGGGTTTTCTTATCAAATTAAATCGAAAACAAGTCGTTGTCGGTCTCTCATGCAATTTAAATTCATTTGCAGCTGGGGGTTCGGCCTCATCTCGAACGGCTTGAATGTCATCTCGAATGTGGCTAAATGTCAAAATGCATCAGCCTCTCTCATCTGAGACATCTTCCCCGCTGCTAATTGAGTCATTTGGTTCTCCATCCCCCTGTTTCTCTTTTTCTATAACTATATAACTAACTGAATGCATTCTCTATTCGTATCTTGCACGCTTGCGCAATAGCGTTCCTCGTCGAATCTGGCGGAACCAGTAAGTATAAAACTGCATATATATTGCGGATAAGTATGCGCTAAGATCCCCGCGATCGTTTCTAGCCAACTTACCCATGTCTGTCATACATAATTGTGTTTGCATGACTTCATATCGAGTGTTTTCTGTATGTGATTCTTTGATAGATAACACAGGTTTTCATTCTCACTGCATTTTCTTGTTGTGGTTTTCCGTTTTTGTATATTGTACCTTTTTTTTATCATAAATTTTTTTCAATATCTATATTTTTAAGGTAATCATATTGAATACACAAATAATATATATATATCGATCAACAAAATCAAAACAAACATTTTTAAAATAAAATATTAAATTACCATGATATAACCACACTTGTATTTTTATAAATTCTCATCATACAACTTACATATATTAGGTATCTTAAAAAGTATGTAGTAATATTGTATTTAAAAACTAAATTATTATTTATTATGATATAACTATATTAAAAATAAATATAAGATCACAACAGTTTAACTTTAATTTTCTTAAAAGCCAATTCATCTCAAGTGTACAAAACCTTCTAAACGGTAATGGTTTTCAATTGCAAGTTTCTTGGAAACAAATTGCCCAAAAACCCTGCCTTATAGCCGACTTAATACTTGGTTCTCAACAGTCACAACCTTTTGATTTGTCATTAGCATTCGTATTTGTGGCTGAGTTACTCACTCGGCGCGATCAATCAGTTGGGCTTTTGTTTTTTTGTTGTTTTTTTTCTGGTTCGGTCCACATTTGCACGGCGCACTTTGCTTCATTGGCTAGTGCCTGGGGGCGTTTGCCACGCCCATTATCCCAGCGAATTAACTCAAAATTCTGCACGCGCAGCCCCAAAGACCCCCTTTTACTCCCCCTCCCCCTTAGTACGCCCCATTTCATTTGAAAATCTCCCATTTGTGTGTCAGCAGCGACATGCGCGATGCATAAATATTCAGCATGTGGCTTGGTTTTGATTCGAAATACCCTAAAAACAGAAGTTGGGTTGGGTTAAGCCTTCGAAGTTGGCTCCTGAATAATGAAGCTTTTGGAGACTTGGAATACACTTAAGAACAGGTAGCCAAGGTTTTAAATATAAATATAAATAGGTAGTAAAATACTGATTGAAATATTTACACAGAAAAAAAATTCGATGTAAAAGAGTATCAATTCTACCTTATTTCATATCAATAAAAGGCCGATATGATATGTCAAATTTATGATTCAAATATATAAACTTGATATTTTATCAAATCACATAAAATACCACATTCGGTATTTTTTGAACTAATAATGTAAAATACCATAAACATCATCTTTATTTATATTAAAGTCATAAGAATAACTGGAAATATAGAATTGACTAGCACATATAAATCTTATCTTTTGTCAAATCTTATATTTTCACAATTCTTGTACGTAGATTAGACTTAGTAATACTAAAATACTAAGTTAGTATTTTATGAACTCATGATCATCTTGTTCGTTTTAATGAAAAAAGCTGTAGTCTAAACCTTAGTGCATGATTGACCTTATGAGAAGTAACTATTTTCCCACAGCTACCATTTGCCAAACAATTATTAAAAAGTATTTACCAAGGGTATATTAGCAACCATATAAGCAGAGTCTTTTTCTTTGTATTTGATCAATTCTTCTGGGGGGCAATGAAAATGAAAAACAGTTCGCACAATTTGGAAGACAATTGTGACTCATTTAGTCACGAATTTTTCCTATTTTGTTGCCTGTATAGGTTTGTTTTTTTTTAATTTTTAGCAAACAACCAAAACAGCGACTGCGGCTGGCATTGATAATTTATGTTGGAGTGTCTGAATGTCTGGTAGAGTCGGTCTACGTGGTCTCGGGTATTACAAGTAGCCAACGGTATTTTTTTTGGGACCCCCTTTTCCTCATCGGAGTCCCCACACGTCGCACAGTTTAGCGGTGGCCGTAATGTTGTGACAAAAGTAGATCGCAATTCGGCGATCGTGTGAGCGAGCCACCGATCGCAAAACGGGTCGTTAGAAGGTGCTAGTCTACCCACTAAAACCTGAACTGAACCTATTTCTGTCACTTAACTTCTCGGACCCATTGAAATTTATGTGGAAAACGTGTCGACTGACTTAACCTGATGAAAGGCTGACAGCAGCTGCAAAAGCTTCGAGCTCGTAGCTCCAAGTTGCAACTGAAATTGCAATTGCAGCTACTGTTGCGCCAACTGTTGCAAGTCTCTCACTCATTCATTCTCGCTCTCCCCCAGTTATTTGAATACAAACGTGCGACTTTTCACATAAATCAATGTTAATGGCGCATTTAAACGACCCACCACCGTCAACATCCAGCACAACAACCACAGAGAATATCATAAAATGCAAAAAAACCCAAACCAGATAAATAAAATTAGCCAGCGTAATTGCAAACCTGGCAGCCAGAGACCCCAAAAAAAAATGGGGGGAAAAATGTATATAGAGTAGCTCGATTAGACCTCCGCGGCAGAGGAGTGGGAGGTATATTTTTTTCCATTCGACCGACTTTGTTAAGTTGTTGGATAGTTTTTGGAGGCGAGTGAGTGGCCGGGAACTACCGAATTACACATTTCGTTTTTGGGCTTTGGTTTTCGGCTTTCGGTTTTCGATTTTCGTTTTTCCTATTTTATTGTTTTGTTAACATTTTATGGTGTCAGCTTACAAGACATGATCGGGGTCGACCGGGATCGAGTCAAAAATCGGGATACCAGATGCTTTGGTCATTTGCAAAAGGTGACTTAATTGGTGGTTCGTTGGAAATGTAAGTAGTGTGTAGAAAAGTTAAAAGGCAGTGTGCTAAAAATAAATTACAATGAAGTTTTAGTTTTAAAACAAATTTTAATCTCTTTTTTATTTAAGATATTTATGAATTATTTATTTTAAAATTTAATATTTATAAAACAATAAATATTTAATATTTTTTTGTGTTTCTTTACCTGTTTATTTATCTCTCCTAAAACCCCCTATTTTGATAAAAAGTCAGGGTATAATAAACTACATTCTTTATCAATTAAAATTAATTTCTTGCCATTTTAAGATTGTCTCACTTTCTTTAATTACCCACTGATTGACGACCTTAGGCCACCGTTGGAGTTGCTTTAAATTAAATGCCAGTTCAGTTGGGTTCAATTGGGGGGAGCATTGTGCTATCCCCTCCCTACTTGGCACTCTCATTTGCAGCTTTGTCAAATCTAAAAGAAATATATGTACAAGTATACACCCACCGAAACCAGACCAAAACAATCCGACGGCAGCCTAATGGCGGGCGCGACTAACGACTGAAATCCACTTTAAATGCGGCCCAATTGTCGCTTATTGTTCGCCTGCTTTAGACTAGAGGTGTGCAAAGGCCAAGACCCCCCGAAACCCCACCAATGTGTGGCAGCCAAGTGGTCTGGTTTTTGTAGTTGTTTCTACTTGTAATTTATTTTATTTGCTCTAACCCCCTCCCAGAAAAGAAATATATATAAAAATAAAAGCCAAAGCCACGCAGACAGTTAAATTGGCGCACGTCATTAACATTAGTCATGGCTTAGACGAATAGTTTGGGTAAATAATCACTGTTAAAAATAACATTGTAAGTCCCAATATTTCATATTCAATTTAAATATTTTTTGCTGTGATTTTCATCCTTTGCGGTTTTTATTAGTTTAGCAACTGTTGTTCATTTAAGGATATTAAACATTAAATAAAATATATTTGTTAAGACTTAATAAAAGTAAAAAAATTACTTATTTTCTACCTTGTTAAATCATTTAATTTTAATTTTAAATAATTTTTAATTCAATTTGCAGATATTTCCTAATATTATTGAATTTTTTATCAGTGTACCTATCGAGTTGCGGTGTAGTTAACGTAACACGTGCCCGATAAGCAGACAACGTTAAAGCCAAAACACAAAAGGGGGCTAAGAAAATTTGGAATTTTTAATTAAAAATACATTTAAATTTGTTTTTTTCCAGCTGAGAGATAAGCGAGATATGATAGCGCTCTGTCTATTTTCCTTTTCGTTTATTTTTCGCCAATGATATTTCCGTATAAATTTGTTTTGCTAATTAAGATTTCACATTTTTGGTAATTTATTGAACATTCATTATCGAAACGGCTCGAAAATATTTTCATAATTCACTAGATAAACTTTCAAGCTAAAATTATGTAATTTATATTCCATAACAAATCAGCATTGAAATGTGTTTATTAGTCTTATGCGACACTTTTGTTTATCATAATAATTAACATATTTGTCTTTTTCTCTTTCGACATTTCTTTAGGCATCGCGAAAGGTCTCCAAATGCGGATATCTATTTGTGGCGCCAGACTGGGACTTTAGCAATCCATTGTACAGAACAAAGGTGAGTTCTAGTGATAATATTGATTTTAACATCTTTATGACATCTTTAAAAATAACAAAGATATTCGTTCTTTGAAATTATATAGAATTAAGTAGTAGTCATATTTAACCAAACAAAAGAAATGAGTTTAATTTACTCATTTACTTGATATATTTATGGAAAATCTCCGAACTCAATTGTGAATCCCCAATTATTCTACATGCTCAGTAGAGTACGAAACCCATTTAAAACTAGTTCAAGAATAACATCCAAGATCCATATCTAATACGTGGTGAACTTAATGACCGCCACAAGTGTAGCACCTCATCTACTCCAAGCTCTCAAATAAACTGACTGTTTAGAGAGCGATCCTCATCCCAAGAGTTCCACACTTGGCGAACCAGTTCGTTTGGGGGCACCTCGAAAAGAAAAAATCACACCTTGAATGCATTAAGGCTAACCAAATTTCCGATGTCCACTTTCCCAAAAATGCCAAACCACCTATTCCCACTACAAGTAAATCCCATAAAGCAAATTGCCAGCCTTGTCCACCAAGGGTGATGGAGAGGGGGAAGGGGGAAGTTTTCAGTTAGGGGGAGTGGGGTTGCCATGGGTGGTGTGAAAAGCAGAAACACTTGAGCAAATATTTGACAGCATCTGGCGACGCACCACAGCCACCGATTTGTTTTTAGTTTTGGTTGGTTTGGCGAAGAAAGTGCCGCTTTTCGATGGTGAGGGGAAAGGTGACAGGGGGGAGGGGGAACTCTGCAGTGATGATGACAGTTTGACACTTGATGCACTTTAAAAAATTCTGATTTTATTACTATTCTATTCTAACTATCTTAAATTAAGTTTTGTTTCAGAATTTTTCATAAATAAGTATTGGTTTAAGTCGATAATTTTGTGTGCCAACTAAATTATTTATTTATATACAGAGATAAAGAGGTATTGTAATAGATATTTCTGGAAAAGAATATTTTTATTATTTTTAAAGTGTTTTAAATTAGAATGCCCAGTCAAATGCTAGTTTTCTATTTAATTTCTAAGTTTCCATAAATAAATATTCCCTGAAGTCTACTTTTTATATCATTATTTTTAAAAATCGATCTTTTTGGGCTTTCTAAATAAGTAATTTACTTACATATAATATAATACAAAAATAAATAGGTATTTTAGGCACCTAATAGATATATATTTTTAGATAAATAACTTTAGATTTTTGGTTTCTCAATAGATATTATAATTACCAATTACTTAGGGTACATATTTGGTAGAATTGTTGTTTCAGTGCATTCAGTATACCGAACAGCACCCGCAGTTGCAACAGCTGATGGTCAGTATACCGGCAACGCCTCTTCCACATCCTCATCCTCATCCTCTTCCTGGGGACTTGGAACCTGGGACTTGGACGTGGTTTTCGGTTTTCAGTCTTCGACCGGGGAACTTGGACGTCGTCACTTCACTCTCTCGTGGCGATTTGTATCTCGACCAATTAGCGAATGACGTAGCGACGTGGCGACAGCAGCGCATCGTTAAAACCGCAACGCAAACGTTCGGCGACATATGCAAATGGCTGCAAACAGTTACAGGTGGTTTCAGGGGTTCCAGGGGTTTCTTTTTGGGGGGGGGGGAGGCAGGTGGGTTGGACAGCTAGAAATGCTTGCCCAGCCCCTCCTCCTCCGATTTTCGCTGAGCGACGGCAAAAGACAGCGATGCTGATGATAATAATAAAAGTGTGCGCATGCGCAGAGCGCACTTCCTTGTTAACAACATAAATTTACGTATGTTTTTTAATAGATGGACAGGTATTTAATTAACATTTGTGCAGAAGCAGTCGCAGTCGAAGTCGCTCGCAAACCGGATGTTGCTTCCTGCTGTTGTGCTAGCTCAGCACGGGAAAAGCACTCAGATCCCAGCGAGCGGGGAAGACAATCGTCAAGTGTCTTGAATCGAGGGCGGGGCTAATTGTGGTGCCCGAGCGGGAATGGGAAGGAAATAAATTTAAGCAAACTAACCAGTGGTCAGCTGTGACTTTCTTTTGGCGAATGTTCAAAAGTAATTGAATTAACGAAAAAATTCACTAAACTTTTGCTTTGACTCCACACAAAAAAACACGCTGAGATCAAATCGGCATGCGCATGGTAAATTTTTAAATTTCTACTTAGAACATGTTGTTTACATTTCGATATAACATCAAATCGATCTTTTCAGTTTTTTTTTTGGTGAAGGTTATGTTTCTTTTCAAATAAGATGTAATATCGAAAAATGTATGAACCGAATATAAGATGTTAAATGTTACTAAACAATATTCTGTAAAGTATAATAACCCATGACAAATAATCCATATTTAAATTCTTAGAAATGGATTCTACTCCCTTTTAAAAATTCATAAAATTCTCTAACGAATTATCATCCAAGATAAATATAGTTCTTCCTTTGATTTATTATATATCACTTTTTATTCAAGCCCTCACCTCTCTTCATAGGAAGTAACCTAGTATCTCTTACCAGATTGCCCTCGCTATGGTAATTCCCCACTCAATTTCCATTTCACTAAAGTCTTTTGTATCAGGTTGCTTAATTTCCGCGGCTTCTTGAGAAATATCTCTATTGGCCATCAGTTCTTTATCTCCGCTGAGCCAGTCATCAAGTGGTGCCCCCTTCCTTCGCTGCCCCCAGCAAATCCACAGCTCTGGGCTGTGGGTTACCCACAAAGAAGAAGTAATGCCTGCTCCCTTTCCTGCCTTTCCATAATGGAACCATAATGTACCACCAGTGGGGCAATTACGTGCTCTGCAGTCCTCGTCCGCCTCTCCAAGACTTCCGAACTGAACCGAACCCCGCCGACAATTGCAGGTGCAGCCAATTTCTTATTGTCTCGACTTTTTGCATTGGCACTTTTTTGTTGTTTGAGTTTGAACATTATTAGGATAGCTTGTGTTTGGGGTCTGCTGGCCATGCACCTGAACTTGATTGGGAGGCCTCGAGGTGTTTAGCTAGCCATGTTTTACCATGGTTTTTGATTAGATTTTCTCGGTGTTTTTAAAGGTCTTAGTGGGTGGTAAAGAGAGTAACTTCTACTGGAGAAATTGTAGAGATAAAACTACTTAGGTCACTTTTTTTAAAAATCATTCAATTTTTAAACAAATCAATTAAGATATTGTATCCCCCCATCTTGTACTACTAACTGGTCCAAGTCAACCGCCAGATTCCAGCCCAATAACCCTCAAGATAAATCGACCGTTAAGTTAAGCGTCTGGAGATCCGAAAGTAATTTCACCGCGTCTGCCGTTGAAACCCTTTTTAGCATAATTTCCTTTGACAAGTTAAATGCTGCAATTTGGTATCCGATAATTTATCATATAACTTAATATTGATTACGATTATAAAAGGGCGGGAGAAAAAAGGGGGGAAAACTGCGGGGTCTCCTTTTTTTCCATCTTACTATCTCCTGTCCGCTGAGCATCTTTCTCCCTTGCCGGCCCCCAAAAGCCTAGGAAACGGCAATAAACTTGCGGCTTGGAATTATGCAGATTTTTATCGCCTCGCCAACTTTTCTGCATACAAAGTGCATAATTTCCAGAAAGGAAAAACCTGCTCCAGAGACGACAAACGGACAAACGGACAGACGGACAAACGGACAAACGGACGGAAAGACGGATGGAGAGACGGACACGTGGGCAACATAAGCGCTGGCTGAGCAGCAGCCGATAAGCTTTTGCTGGGGAAATATTTTCATAATGACGACTTTTGCGTGAGGAGGCTTTCGAGAGGGGAGTTCAATGGACCTGCTCCTTGAAAAACGCAGACCCCTTCTCAAAACGGAAGTGTTTTCTGCCCCGGGTTGATCTCGAGAGCCAGGGCTCTGATAATGAAATTGATAATCACAATCATCATGGTCATGGCTCAGAAATGTTGTTGATTGACAAGTTGGCCAGGAGTCTGCGTCTCCTTCTCTGTGTCTCTCTCTCAGGGGCTTTATTAATTAAACCAGGAAGCATTTTCGGCCTGCCTCCGCGGGCAGTCTAAACTCTATAGCCATACTATTCAGCTGCTGCAGCAGCTGTGGGGATCTTGAAAAAATATTTATTAAAAATTATGCACGCATTAGCTGGCCCGGCGGTTGGCGGTTGGCGGTCGGCGGTCTCCCTGGGCTTTATTAAGGAAGTGTTTTGGCTTGGTGGGCGAATTACACGAAATGCTGCATATTAATTTAGTTTCTCTAGCGGTAATAGCCGCGATTTGCGGTCAGGCTTAGAGACCCAGACTCCTCGGTTTATGGCATTTTGATAGCCGAGAGAATCCGCTATAAAAATAAGCATCCAACATTTTACGACCCGTGGCCCGTTCTCTTTCTATAGCCATATCTTTCTAGAGCTTCGATACACAGAAAAAAAATTGATAAAATATCAGATTGATATGTGCTGGTAAATTTTATATTTTTTTAAAGATCAAAATGATATGAATAAATTAATTGTTTATCTTATTTTACATGATTTGTTCAAAAAATACTAAATTTGGTATTTGATATGATATGATAAAATATCATGTTGATGACATAAATAATATCGACTTTTTATTGATATGAAATAACGTAGAATTGACACTATTTCATATCAAATTTTTTTTCTGTGTAGAAACCGATTTTTTTTGCCTTACGCCCACTGTGTGCGTAGTCGTTTCTAATTTCCTCTCGAAAAACTAATTACGAACGATCGAGAGGGAGAGGAAAACAAATTAGAATATTAACTGAAAATTGTCTACACGTAAGCAAATTCATTAGTCGCAATTAACGGATGATAGGAATGGAGACTATCGATTAAGTTCGCTTCAGATTGCAGTCGTTCCGTTCCGATTGTGGGCGTTCGAATCGAAATGGGTGGACGGATGGCAATGTGGAAACGGATTGCCGGTGTGACTGTGACTGTGGGTGATGCGGATGAATAGGCGGGAGATTTGTAACCCAGAACTAATGAGTATGCAGTCTGGGCTTGGGATTGTGGAGAAATAACGATCGATCACCTCTAAACAAATCGATCACGATGCTGTAAGCCCAAAGAAGTTTGTTCGAATTTATGATCTTGTTAATTGGGTGTTAATGATGGACAGTGAACAGCAAGAAGTCTCGAGATCCTTAAATCACGAGAACTAATTTAAAGTTGTTGATTACATAAAAATGATAAACAAGTTTTATTTAATTACGAGGGAATAAAAAATATATATAAAAATAAGCCAACTCCTAACAAACATTAATAAGATTTTTATTTGCAATTTTGAAAGAAATATTTTCCAATTATGCAGTTATTTTTAAAAAATATTTAAAAGTACGTTTGGTTATTACCAACATTAAACATATTTTATTTGACATTTTGGCAAATACCCAGCAATTATGCAGTTATTTTTGAGGTGATCAATTCTGAGCACATAGCGTACAAGTGGGTTAAGCACATGCATAAAAACCAAACCAAACAAACTAATTTGCACACTTGACGGCCTGCCAACTTGAGAATGGCTGCATGAACGATTGAATGGAATGACTAACTGAATGACTGACTGTCAGACAGCGAGGCAGCTGCTCTGCCGTCTCCCACGGCTAATAAATAGCAATTAGAATAACATGCCAATAAATCTTGGGCTGGCTAAACTCTTTTTCCATAAACTGCAATCGCTGGTTGTCGATGCTGCTGCTGCTTTTGCATTTTTTGCTGTTTTTGCTGCAGTTGAACGGAACTGAATGCGACCTTGGCTTGCATATGAGTACGAGATGCATATTGCAGATTTGAACACTGACAGAAAAATTATTGAAAAAAACTAAGAGCTATAAAAATATATATTTTGGAATGATTAAAAATTTTAGAAAACGTTTTTTATTTTTAAAATTTAGTTTATTTGATGAATAATATTTTTTATGATTAGGTATGTAACTATTTCAAATTATTTTTAATAATTTATAATTTAACAGGAAAATGTATATAATTCTTTTAAATTACTTTAAATATTTTATAAATTAACAGTAAGCCCATTGCCTGTATTTTTAGACTTGTTCGGAAAATAAGCTTAGAAATATTTTCCAAATAAATATTTTTTTCCCAGTGTAGTGGAAACTCTCCCAGTTGGCAGCCTCCTCTTCCACCTCCACGACCAGTCGTCTCTTTGCACTATGGGGCATTTGACCACTTTTGTTGGCCAAAACCCATTTTTTAAAAGTCGTTAAAACAAAAAATGTTGTTTGAGGATGTGTTAACAGAAGATCATTTAACAATGTTACGTTTACAGAAATCCGATAGAGGTCGCCTCTGTTAAGGTAGAAGCTGTTAAATCAGCTGTTCGAAATGCAATTCTCCGGCTGTTGTATTTCGACGTTTCGCTTGCAGTTTTAAAGTGCTTTAAATTTGAGTTTTTAAGCAATCTAAGTAAACTTTTTGGATTGGATTAAGAGGATTGCGCTGTGTACTAAGTATTTGTGTGGTTAAACGACAAAAATCAAGCGGGTTTTTCTTATAAATGAGTGTTAAAGGGAGTGGTCTAAAAAGTAAATTTTTGTAAGAAAACTAAATTTCAAATGGAGCAACAAAGTGAGTCCAGCGGAGTCCACTTCTGAAACCTATTGGGATTTGTAGATTATTTAATTGTTGTTAAAATGTATATGGTCAGAATCGCCACTTTTTGCCACTTTTTCAGTAATTTGATTTTTTAGACCATAACCTCAAATTTCACACACTCCTATCGTTTGCACTGGTGGCTAAGGAAGTAAGGACTTTTCTGGCTTTAAATTATTATCAAAAAAGAGTAGAATTACTTAGCTTTGTTATTAACTAGCTTAAGTGAACATTAGCGGCTTTAAAACGAAAGTTCCGCTACAACTTAAACAAAAAGTCGTTCAAATCTAAAGTAAATTCTTTCCTTTGCCATTTTTTTGAGAACTTTAGGATATAGTCGTCCGATTTGTACGAAACTTTTAATTTTGTTATAAAAACATTAATAACACTAGTTTACAAAAAAAAATCGACGTCACCCTACTTGAAGACAACCTTAATTTTCTGGTAAAGAACATCTCCCTGATTAAGAAATGGGCACTTATAATTTTTTTTATGATGTCAATTTTTTTTTAAGTGTAAAAAACGTTTTTGGCCCTTTTTTATTTTTTATCTTTTGTTTTGGTTAACCGATTTTGGTCATTTTAGACTTATTTTATAGGTAATAGAATGCCCTTTAACTTTCTTATTCACAGCATTGAGTTCCAGTCATTAGTTTAGAAGCTACACCTCGTCAAAGTCTAAAAAAAGGGAAAAAATTCAATTTGGACCGACATAAATCCGATCATTAAAAATACACGCCTAAAAACCGAAATTAGTTTTATAGTTTATTCTTAAAGATTGGACTTTAAGCAAAACAATAAGACCATCAGCTCAAAAATCAACCAAGCGTTCCATTTTATATAGATTTTTCAAGCTGGGTAAAAAGGGTATTACAGTCCTGTTAAAGCCATGTTAAGGCTCTGTTGTCTCAGTTAACAGCTGTAAACGGCGAAAAAATCACCGTTGTCCCAAACTTAAAATATTCATATAAAGTGCATTTACTGGTGGATTCTAATGATCATTAGCTTGTTTTTTTTGTCAAAGAACAATCTACCAGAAGAAGTTATAAAACTAATTTCGGTTTTTAGGCGTGTATTTTTAATGATCGGATTTATGTCGGTCCAAATTGAATTTTTTCCCTTTTTTTAGACTTTGACGAGGTGTAGCTTCTAAACTAATGACTGGAACTCAATGCTGTGAATAAGAAAGTTAAAGGGCATTCTATTACCTATAAAATAAGTCTAAAATGACCAAAATCGGTTAACCAAAACAAAAGATAAAAAATAAAAAAGGGCCAAAAACGTTTTTTACACTTAAAAAAAAATTGACATCATAAAAAAAATTATAAGTGCCCATTTCTTAATCAGGGAGATGTTCTTTACCAGAAAATTAAGGTTGTCTTCAAGTAGGGTGACGTCGATTTTTTTTTGTAAACTAGTGTAATTGATATTTATAAAGTTATGTGCATTTATCTCCAAAAAAAGCAACGTTAATTTGATCGTTTCTATGGCAGCTATATGATATAGTTGTCCGATCCGGATGATTCTCATATATAATATGCGTAGGGATAAAAAATGGCGACTGGTAAAGTTTCACGTCAATATCTTTTGAATTGGCCGAGTTATTAATTTCGGCCAACAAAAGTGGTCAAATGCCCCATAGTGCTTTGTCTCTGTCAGTTTCATTCATAAATAAATACAAAAGTGCAACACCTCTAAATTTATATGTTAATTAGTTGGGCTGCAAGCTGAAACCGCAAATTAGCCCACGACTCGCGAGCGCCTGATGCATTTGCAACTGTCAACGGATGGAGTGGATGTTGGATGTTGGATGTTGGTTGGTGGATGGAGCGAAGTGGACGGAGTTCTTGACGTGGGTGCGCGCCACCACCTCCTCCACCGCCACTACCTCCCCTTTTCCACCCACCCAAAGGTGTGTTAATTGATTGCTCGGGTCTTTCAGGGCCCACAATTGCTAACGGTACTCGCTGCAGGCTACGGCCAACGAATCCACGAGAATTCAATGGCAGAAAAAAGCAGCAAAAACGGAGAAAATAAGTCGGAAAACAAAACTCATCTCCCTGGGTCCATTCCATTCTGTCAGTCAGCAAAAACGAGACGACAAGAGAATTACTTGTCCACATTGTTTAAAGTCATATTTCAAAGTGACAATCATTAAAAAAAACCCAAGGCATTTCGATACCCTATTGAGGATAAACTTAAATGGGCGAAAATGAGCTATGATTTTATATATGAATATATTCCATAATACCATTTCATAATTTCCTTATAAAAACTATGGTATTTACCAAAAATATTATTATTAAATTATTATTGGTGAATTAAAAAAGTATCATCCTAAAATTTATGGCAGTCGAAACGAGGATGGCTAAATCAGGTGTTTTCATTTTAAATTTATAAAAATTTAAATGATGATTTAAAATGGTCCCTTGTAATTATAGAAAACTCATTAATTTCGGTTTTCCTTCTGATTACTTGGTCGTAGAAAGAGTCCAAGAACTTCGAAGGAGTTTCAATGGGTATTATTTTGAGTGCTATAAGCAGTACCGCGCTGTCAATGGAATATTGCCAACTGTAGTCTCCTTCGCCTTCAGTGTTTTTTTCCTCGCTTCTTTTTTAGCTTCTTGCCATTACATAAAACAGCGAACTGAGACAAGGCGAGACTTACGTAGACCGAGCGTCTAACGGAGATGACGTTGACTTGGAGAGATCGCGTATTGGATTTCCACGCCGTCATTGTCGTTGAATGGAGCCGCTCTATAGCTATAGCCATGTATGATGGGCGGGGGGTGGTGGTGCAGTGGTGTTGTGAATCTGAAGGGGGATGGGGTGGGGGTTCGCCAGCCCATGTGTGGTTGCATTGACGAACTGCTTGGCGGCGGAAAGAGAGGCTATATTTCTAACTGTGGTGTGGTTTTATTATTGTGCTCATCAAGCCTAGCGGGCCAGCCTTAAAAAACATTTTGCTTTGTTTTTGCGTCTGCCCAGCGGATACCCTGGGATGGTAAAATAATGTCTTTTTTACATTAAAAATATTTAAAAAAATATATAAATTATTAAAACAAAATTATCCTTTTCACGTATAAATAAAATGTAAGTATTGGTAGAAAATATTATTATTATTATAAAATTATTACATACGATAATGATTTTATAAGGTCGAAAAGACTAAACCTAAATATATGGGAACATTTTTACTTGCATTTGTAATATTTGCTTTGAATCATTTTTTTTTTTTCAACAATTAAATAATAATAAATATATATCAAAATAGAACTATACCTATTATTTTGTCTACAGCACATTCCCCATTCGAAACTCGCAGACTTGAAAGCTTATGAGATCTCTACTCATCTTTCTGAGGACCCCCCTTTTACTACCCCTACCCCCTTAAGGTATTATTCAACTTTTTTCATTTGCTGCCCGTTTTATGCAAGTTTGTATATCATTTTGTTTTTCATCCGATGCAGTAGCTTTGCTTTTTTGTCATCTGGCCCATGTGCAATATTGTGCAGCCAAACAAAAAAAGAGAGGGGGATATTATGGGTGAAAAAAGTAGAAGGGGGCGGTGGTGGAAATGGTCGCACTAAAGTTTTCATCATAACGGTAACGACTTTTGCAAAATCACCAGGGAGATACGTTAGATGTTTGATTTCCGCGTAATTACCTTTTTTGTGTTACCACCGTATGTTGTCTGTGGGTATTGTTTTTCCAACTTTGTTTGGCGAGTGTCTCGTTCGCACTAATTACGAAAAAAAGAAAAACGCCTCCTGCAGCTGCAGTTTTGTGGGCGTGTCAGCGATGTTGCAATTGTTTTTCTCTATTTTTTGTTGTGTTTGCTGTTGGCTCACTCCCCGTTTAACACGTATCGCATTAAGGCGCATTTAATAAGCCAATTGCAAACTCTCCCAGTCACCCGGCAGTTAGCCCATTCCCCCATAAAAGAAAATAACTACTGGCGAACGATTTCCGCTCGCGACCGTCATTTGACACGTTTAACGAAATGAAAATGATTGACGACTTGGTGACTTGCCAACTCTGGATTCTCCATGTATACATAATACCCATAGCTCTATAGCGCTATAGCTCCTCTACAAAATGGTGCTGCTGTGGGGCCCACTGACAAGTTAATAGTCAACTCTATTAACTTTTTATGACCACAACAAGTGCTCTTTTGTCGCCCCAAAGGAAGTTGCCTTCACTCGCGAGTCGCGAGAACTGAAATAATCAATTTTCGACTGAATATATATTGAAAATGAGAGCTTCGAGCTGTTTGGTAATGACTAAATCAATAATTGACTTCCTGCGGTGCTTTACCAATCGCATTCGATCATTATGGCATTCATTATGATTATGTAATTTGTGGTTAGTAACGAGTCTGATTGGTTATTAGGACAACTTTTAATTGTCAATTAAATCTGTAGAATGGCACTGTTTGTTAACCTAAACATTCGTTTTTTTTTGCCAAGCAAAGTCATTAAAAATGTCCGAAAATGTAAAAACTTCTGTTTGATTGGAAGTCATAAGTCAAGATTGTAATAAAAGTAAATAAGTGCTTCCGACATTCAAGACATTTTTATTACAAGTAATTTAGGAAACGTAGAATTAAAGGGTATAAAACCATTTGAATAGTTGGACATAAAAACCCACATGGCTTTTATTTTTTATCTAAAGCGAATGTGCAATATTTGGGTACTTTGGATCGTGAAAATGTTATTTCCAAATCAGTTTACTACCATTTTTCAATCGAAACCTCTTTCGTAAGCACTGCAATCGAACACAGATCACAAAGGCATTTCCCAATTTCCCATTCAGACTGGGTGTGTTGACAAGGCTAACCAATAGAGACGCCCCCGCACATCTGTCCATCTTCTGTTCAGCCGGCTAAAGAAACAAGCTCAATTTATGAGCCCAGCTTGCGGCATCCATCATCGCGCAACTTGTCTTGTCTCCTAAAAGGGCCCAGTCTTCGGAAGATACAAACACACTATGCGTATACGAATGCAAACGAGAACGCCACATAATAAACGCCAAAAAAAAGGGTAAGGAACGCCGTTCCGAGCTGTCCGTGTTATAAATGATGGGGCCTAACTCCAAGTCGAGATTCGGGCTCGAGTTCCAGCCTCTTTCTCTCTGAAGCCTTTTACTCTAGCGCCACATGCCACGGCAAAAGATCTAAGACCATGTTGCACATCACAAGATTGTCTGTCCGTCTGTCCGTATGTCTGTCCGTATGTCTGTCCGTATGCCTGTCCGTATGTCTCGCAGTCTGTCTAAATGTTGGCGGCCCACGCATTCTCCGGCTAAAAGATATCCCAGCGAGACCAGGGCAGGGAAACCTGCTGCATCATTTTTCACTCGAAGATTGCATAATGATTGACAATTCATTATGCCAGCCAGCTCTTCTTAGCTGGGATCTCTTAGGCATCAAGGAGTTAATAGCACTGGAAAAAAAAGTTTAAATAAGTAGAAATAAATTAAATGATTTATATCTAAGATTCATCGCTGAAATAATAATTTTCAGTAATTATTATAACTTAGAAAATGAAATTCCAAGTTAAATAAGAAGAATTCTCATCGAAAACAAATTCTCCCTGCCGGTGCTCTGCCTCTGTTCTGCCAACACACACAGTAGACACGCAAATAAGTTAAGCTGAATTTAATTATATTTAATTTGTAGTTACTGCTACATTTCTCCCAGTGTACAAGAGGGTCTCTTGGGCTTTTAATGGCTGGCCAGATTAGGCATCTCCCCGTAGGCAATAAGGAAGTGTGTGTTGTTCTCCTTAAGTTCGTGTTCTTGCATCTAATAACTCACTAATGAATCTTTTCCAATGTTTTCTTTTCTTTTTAGGTGAGTGAAGATCGAAAATAATCAGAATAAACCGAGAGAGATACTGAGATTGAACCGTGTAAGCACACAAGACTCAATTGCGAGGCAAGTATCAAGGTCAGCTGATCGTTTAATTGAAAAATCCACAAAGGTGTGACCGCAAAAAGCGAAACAACACAGAAAAATATCGTGAACTTTCGAAAACAATAGAGAGATCCGAGATCCGAATAGTACTTGGCCCCAACCGAGAGACCCAGCGACTGCAATTGAGCCTCGTAGACAATAATATTGCACAACTTTGTCGGTCGTTTCGCACACCTGTTGCTGTGTTTTCGTATGCTGCCTTCAAAGGCCCCAGTCAATGTCTAATTGAAGCAATTAGTGAACCCATTATGGCATTTTTCTTCGATTTTTTTCCGTTTCTGTTTCGGTTATATGTATTTTTCGTTATTCGTTACTCTGGCCGATTCAATTAGTTTGTTTCTGTACTGCGGACTCGGGGGTTCGAGGTTCATAATTAGCCCAAGCTTATCTGTTCGGTTCGGGGAACCTCATCCAATCCAATCCATCCATCTATTTTCTGTTGTGGCTATGACAACACACCATAATAAACACAACACAGAAACACTGACAAAAGACAATTGACCTTCGTTAGTCAAAAGTTCATTTGCATCAATTTATTATGGCATATTACACATACACTCTGAACTGTGGGAGTTATTTGCGCAAACTTTGGAATAAAAGCCAAGCTGACTAAGATAAAGTCATCACAAGTGGGTTAATTAAATATAATAGAGGAATAGTTGAAGGCTTGGCTACAAAAGTAAGAAATACAAATAAATAATTCATTTACACAGCACAAAGTTTTAAAAATATTTTAATAGGTTTTATTTGATCTTTTAAATTTTTTAAGTTGTTAAATATTTACAAAATGTGTTAATTTCTGCAATATCCATGATGAGTGTATCTCCGACAGCGGTATCCAAATGCGGTATACAAATGTGGGATCGAAAAATCGATAGCTCCAAAAACGATGTATAGAAAAAATATAATCCATTTCAAGATTCCACTCAGTTTGCGATCCATTGAAATCTTCTTCTTGTTATGTTGAGAACTGAAATGTTACTGATTAGGAAAATTCTTATTCGCTGGAAGCGTTGGAAAAAAATATACTATCAATCGATTTATTAACCCTCGATAACCCCATACAATTCATAAGAAGTAATTAATTAATCTAATATATTTAATTATATTTTTTTTTCTTAAGAAAAACAATTGACACGGTTAAAGAAAAACACTTAAAGAAAAAACCGAAAAACTTAATCTAAATTCTAGTTCAACTAGTTGAAAAGATTTTTTAATCTTTACGACTTGGCCAATTTACTGCTGGTTTCAAAAACTGGAACTGCTTAAAATTCCAAACTCCGCTGGAGCTGCTGCCCACTTTGTTTGCACAAAGGAAAAACATAGGCAATTTTCATAAATCAAACGCTGAAAATCTTGACAAAGAGACCTTCAACCTTCGGCACTTTGCATAAGCTTCATTATCGTGCGAAATGCCTTTGTGGAATGACCACGTGCATGGATATCTCCACGCCTCTATCTTAATTCAAGCCATCTTCCTTCGCAAGTGTTTTTCCTCTCCATGGTCACAACTCACACACAGAGCTGTCAGATGGACTGACAAAAATTTTGGAGGCACTCCGGCTGACATTTAATGCCGTGTCACTGCGAAAACAGAAAAGAAACCGAATCTTTAAATGAGTTCACTGAACGCGCGCGACAAACAATCAACGTCAATCAATGGTCAGCTGACTTGTGTACGAGGTCCATAGTTTCCCCTCGAATGCAATTTCATATGCATTTTTTTCGGGTCTTGCAACCAAAGTCACTTTTGGAGTTTGTTCACCCAGCCACGCGGACTGGGAACGGGGCGCCATTTCCAAATATCCATACAAATATTTTGCCGCGCTTGTTGCTGTTTTTTTTTCTGTTTTTTTCGGCTGCAACCTGCTTGGGTAATATCATATTTTAGCAAAACTTGTTGAAAATTCCAAGACACCAATACCAAAGACTCCTCGCTACACACACGCTGCTGACCAAGCTCTAATAACTAATGGCCAAGAGCGGTGGAGGGGGGGGAGGAGGAGGAGGAGGAGGAGCGGGCCAGTTTGCGGCTTTGGCGCAATTTGAGACTCGATTTCTTGCACCTAGATACAAGGCAGCCCAGCTTGGAAGGCAGAAACAGCACACGGCAATCGCCAACCGCATTTTCTCAGCTCCGAAACAAGAAAGGAAAGCTGACGACGAAGGAACCAAGTCCTCGGATACCCTAACCATTAACAAATGGAAATTTTAGTAAGAAAATTGAATGGGAAATACATGAATGTATTTTTTAAAGTTCATAAAGATAATATAAGTGCAGATTAAATGCACCTTTGATAGATATATTAATAGATGTAAATATATTATATTAATATTTCTGTGATTTTCTGCCAGAGGAAGTTTGTCAGGATATTAATAAATTTTCCTTAACGAAAATGTAATAAAAATGTACGGAACGACCTTAAAATCTGTTGATGTTGTACCTCCATTATCCTGGAAGAAATGACATATATAAAGTATTTTAAACGGAAATCGAATATAAAGAATCAGGTATCTTTATACGATAAAATATAAACAAACATTAAATTAGAATTAGTTTTTCAGAATGTCTCTTTAGTGGGGATTAGAATGTGCTTGGTGAAAGGCTCTCTAATCTTTACCTGGCCAATTTTCCAAGTCTTTTCTTTGGGGATGCTGGCCTGACATATCCTTGCCAGCAAAAAAGCAAAAAGAAAGATGAAGGCAATCAAATCGTTTAGTTCTTAGTCAGCTGCAAATACTTTTTTCAAGCCCCGTGTGCCACTTCGTTTCTTATCCATCAAGTAAACGCAGGTTTTACACAGAAAAAGAAGCCTAATGTATATTTCTAAAAAAATCTAACCATGTGTTAAAAATAAATGTAACTCTATTGAAAATGATCCTGATATTAAAATTAAATTACAAAAGGGAATAAATTCCAAATTATTTTTATAAAAACATTTTACATAATTAAAAAACTGTTAGAAATTTTATATTCGTAATTGAAAATAATATTGATCTTTAAAATAATTCTAAAATTTTTTTCTTAAGAAAAACGGTGTTTTTTAAGCGGTAAACAATTTGTTTTTGAAAAATAAATGAACTTGATCTTGAAATAAATTGCAAATTATATTTACCAAACAGCAAAATGTGCGTATTTTTGCCGAGTGCAGGTCCAAGTGATGCAAGGCAGCAAAATGTTGCAAGAAAGTCAGCTTTTCTGTGGGTAAGAGCGGCACAAGTTGCAGCCGCAACAACAAAGACGTTCTAAATGTTACGTTATATTATAGCAAGAGGCTGCAGTTGCCGTAACTCTTCTACAGATGCGCCTCGAATTGGGTCTCCTGGCCTCTGGGCGCTGCTGCAGTAGCATTTGCTATTGCTTCTTTGCTGCTTTGTGGTTGTGCTTTTATTGTGTAATCAGCAGATAACGGCATTTAATGGCTGAATGAGTTTTCCCGAGAGAAAGAGAGAGAGAGAGGGAAACTGGAGAATATGGCCGAGACCCAAAACGCATTCCGCACGAGTCCAGTTTACTACCACCGAACATTTTCCCCATTCTCGATAACTTAATTTTATTTTTGGCTTCTTTTGTTTTCCAAAATGCTTTTCTTGTCGGTCAGCTGAAGCGTGGCGCTAATCGATTTCTATTGCCGCAATTTCGAGCTTTGCCATCAATTTTGAAATTGCCAAATTATTTCACAATTCGTTGTTTTTCCGTTAGTTTCCCATTTCGCAGGTCTTTCGTGGGGCAACTTAAATTGCACTCGAGATACTTGTTATTTAGATAGAGTTGTTGATTGGACGGTTCAGCCCGAGTGGTTTCGATTTCATTTTCATTTTCTGCTTATTAAGGTGTCATAATTAACTGCGGCTCGGGAAATACTCGGTAGATAATTTCTATATTTTTTGAGAAAACCTTTTGAAATATTTTATTTTTTGGAATTTTATTTGTACACAAATTTTTGACTTTTTAATAAATATTAAAGATGAAAATTACAAAATTATTAAATTTAACATTTTACCCAAAAAAACTTTACTGATTTAAATTAAATATTTTAATAGTTATACCAATAAAAAATTGTTAAACATTTTTTCAACATATAAACCCAAACTCTATTGCCAGTGCACCCATTTCATAGCCCCAAGCTTTTTTCTATTGAAAAACGAAGAGCAAACCATATTGGGAACGATCAAAATGCAATGTTCCAGCAACTAATAACAGTAAACGTTGAACTACTGGCCAAGATTGATTCAGCGATTGCCTCACATCATCTCGTCGTCATCATCATCATCTTGGCAATCAATGCCGTGCCCCCAGTTCCCCCGATTTCGACTCCCAAAGGGTGAAGGGAATGCAATTCCCCCGACAATCTTCGGCATTGAGTTCAAAACCCAGCTCAACTTGCCAACTTCTCGGCTGCCTGAGCGACTGTCTCCACTGACTGGCCAGATCACTCGCATCCACATCCACATCCACATCCACTTCCCCATCCACCGTCCACCATCCACTTCGGTTGGCTGGGGCAACACCAACAAACTGGGCAAAATCAACAGCGACAGCAGCAACATCAGCTACGTCGACGATGACGGCGACACATGCTATGGGTACATAGCATAAAAATTACTTCCTGATTGTGTTACATGCACCCAGGACCGGTCCCGAGTTACCCCATCCCCATCCCCCTTTCGGCCGCCACCCTTTGCGACCACCTCTCTGAGAATATTGCTTATTTTTACACTGTAGAATATTCTAAGCTGCAAAGAAATCTTGAAGAAATGCGTTGAGTGGTGATGAAAAAATATCTGATAAAATAACTGAAGTAAATTTAAAAAAATCTAGAATTAAAAAGTCTTTAGTATTTATCTATTTATTTATTTAAAAAATGATTTTGTAATATATGTTTAAATTGCCTCTGTTTTTTTATTTCGCTTACATTTTTATTTTAGAATCATTATTTTTAGGAATATATTCCTGATAAAACTAAAATAAATTAAAAAAAATTGTATTAATATATAGGCTGATAAAAAAATATATACTGAACTAAAGTAAATTTTGAAAAATGTAGAATTAAAATAATTGTATTATTTATTTATTTATTTATTTAAATAATAAATTGTCAATATTTGTTTAAATTTCTATTCTTCTTTGAAATCACTTACATTTTTATTTTAGAAATAATATATTCATGATAGAATGAAGATAAATTAGAAAAAACTGTTTAAATAAATAGGTTTTCCCACTCTTTTAAATATATTTTACAAATATTGCAAACCCTTTTCGAAGATCCTTGATCTCGCAGTGCAGCGACATCATTTCACATTCGTCTCTTGTACATACAAAGTGGTTGCTGCCTCAAGGCTGAAATGGGTACCGTGAGTTAGGAGGTTCAGAAGGGGGCTAAACTGGGGAGGGATGGGGATAAAGAACTTTGCGTGGGCCAATCTGCCGGCTAGGTGGCCCTCCCGGTTAAACAGGGTGACCCTCCATCAGAAATGGGAACCGAAGATCGAGAGCAGCGAGAGATCTGTATCATTCAGAGTGTCAATGGACGCAAATTTACAAAATGTTTTGCTATTTGTACTCGAGCCCCATTGTTTTGCATCCATTGTCGCAGGCGGCACGTGTCGGAATCTCAGATCGGAGGCTTAAGAACTGCTCCACTCCCGAATCGGGAATGGAGTTCCATGGTGCCAAATCCAGAGTGGTTCGGTGGACGACGACCGCCGGAGGGCAATTAACGTTTCTTGCCTGTCATTTTTCTTCATGTTTATTTTTCGCTTACTGCATTTTCTGGCATTTAAGCCCCACCGCTCTGATCTATCTGTCTTTTTCGTATTTTTCGGCCGCCAGTTGGCCAAGTTTTGCCTTTTGAGCCGGCTGTTTGAGTTTCTGTGTCAGTTCCAAACCCGGAGCACTTGTCGTGATTAGTTTAGAAAAATGTTGGCTATTAATTTGCTGCCTTGAGTAACACTTGTTATTTGGCTTCGCATTTCGCATATAATCTTGTCTGACCGCCCGGTGCCATGTGCGGCCATAGATAATCTTTATGCGCCGCTCCAAACTCAGAGTCTCCGGTCTCTCGGTTCAAATCTCAGTCGCAGAGGCCCAGAGTTATGGAGTCTACGAGTCGGCCATACAAATGGGACTTGGCTTTTCAGAGTTTCAGAGCGGATTTGTTCTCATATCTAACATGTGTTTATGTGTTTCTTTTTTGTCTTACCGAACGAGTTGAGATTGGTGAACTCTGCCCGGGGGGAAATAGATCAGAGAATCAGCAGTGAAAAAATGTAGAACTAATAAAATTCAAATGCTTCCTGTGGCATGCCAAAAAATTAAGGTCAAGTAATATCTGTAATTTGTATTTTTATTAGATAATAATTATATCTTCTATCAGAGCAGAACATTTGAAGGAACAATCAGACATCCTGTTTGGTTGGATAACCTTTAGGTTAATTACCCTTAATGTTTTATTCCACACAAATTAATGAATGGCCATTACGTTCCATAATGAGTACACTATCAGTGTTTTGGAACAGACAACTCCCATCGAATCGAAGCTTTATTATCTCACAACGCCTATAGACAGACAGCTGGCCTGATGCGATCCATGCAGTTGCATAATCACAATCTTCTTCGGCGGTGGCGTGCATCCGTCAGGTTAATTAGTAAAATACCTGGTGACCAGGCACGTATTGCCATTTAAAAAGCATCAGTTATTTTTTTCCCTCCATTTTTCCGTACATTTTTTTGTTGATTAATCTCCACCTACTGCCGGCAACCGGTCGGTCGCATGTTTTTGTTCGATCTACGGTGGTGAAAAAGATACTAGAGCTAGTCGAGCCTTAGATACACTTCAAAATTAATTGTTGTGTTTAAAATAAATATGGGAGTTAATCTATCTATACAAAAATCTATAGAAATAATAACCATACCAGCACATTTATTACAACCTATTCTGTGCGATAAACAAATAAAGAATAATTGTAAGCTATAGAAAAATCGTGTCATAGATAATTGCTTGATTGGTCAATTACCTGCCAAGAATATATATTATTTTAAGCATTTTCTCCTGAACCGCAGAGTGGCTAGATTTTCCTTTTAGCCAACCTACCCCAACATTTTTGCCTCCCATGGCCTCTCCCATTTTGGCTATTGTGCCCTAGCCAATCGATTACTTCCTGCATTTTTAAATGTCCTCCCCCCTTTTTGACTCCCGGCCAGCCGACCAAATTAATCAAGCGTGTGCCAAAAAATAAAAAAAAGAAAAGGGGAAGAAACGAGCAAAAATTATACGAAAAAAAAGGAGTTATAAATGAAAAATGCTGGACAATTGCATGGTTCGCTTACAGTGACTAATCGATTTTTGGAATTAAGTTGCGCCGTGGAAAGGAAAGCAAACTGGCAGGATGGCAGCGGGTGGAGGGGGAGGGGGAGGGGAAACACTCTGGAAAAATGGTTTGATATGGTCTGGCCAGATTCCATTGGTTCCATTCCGCTGCGTTGGGTCCTCAATAATGTCCGATGGCAGCTCTTTTTGGTCTGCTGGCTATTGATTTTTTTTTGCGATCCAAGTGGCCCCGGGTATAAAGACTAGGAAGACAACGCACTCGAATTGGAAGTATGCCAAGGCGGCAAGCCCACAATGCTCACCCTACTATACAGTTGAAATATATATACACCCAGAGAAAAAAAAATACAGTTAAAGAACAGATAAATACTATTTGAAAGCATAAACAAATATTAAAAGAATTGTAAAAATGGGTTTCGATTAGTAATACAAATATTTTAATCCAGGTGGTAATATTAACATTTAGTAGGTTTTTTTATATATCTATACCCAGAGAAATACGGAATAGGATTACGGAAAATAGAGAAAAATATAATTTTTTTAGTATGAAAAATATAAAAACAATTTTGTAAATTAAAAAGCAATCGTTTCTTGGGTCTCAATCAGTAATAAAAATATTTAAATCCAGGTGGTAATATTTACATTTACAAGGTTTTTTCATATATCTACTCCCAGAGAAATTCGGGATAGGAGTAGGGAAAATATAGATAAATATATATTTTTAAGCATAAACCAATATACAAATAATTTTAGAAAATATAAAGTAAACGTTTCTTGGCTCACAATCAGTAATAAAAACATATAATTCCAGGTGGTAATATAAACACTTACCAATTTTTTTTTTCTGTGTATCTATTGCCCCTCACTCCCATTTTCCTGGGCAATGTGTCGGCAGATTTGTTTGTTTTCGCATTCAATTCTCGGTCGCCCGATTGGGTTTCCTCTGGATGGCTGACTGCCTGACTGGCTGTGCGTTTGGAAATGTGCCAAAGTTCAATGCACGGCATTGCTCTAGCAAAATTTCGCCGGCATTCGCATAGTTGAGATGCACTAGAGACGACGGTCTAGAAATGTGCACGAAAATGCGGCGGATATTGACAGGGGAAAAAGCCTTGAGTAGTTGGTCTTGACTCTACATTTGCAATTTAGATCAAAGGTTGAAAGGAGAAAATTTAAATGAAAGCACTTGATCAGAAAAATGTGAAAAGTATAAAAGAATAAATTAAAATAAAAACAAAAACCATATAATTTAGATCAAATCTTAGATTTCTGTACAAAAAATGGATCATCGAAAATTCCCTTTATTTTAAGGTATTTTCCCCAACACATTTCTTTAATTCTCAAAATCTTTTATTAGGTTTAATGTAAAAAGTAAAAAAGAATAAAATAAAATAAAAACAGAACCCATATTTCTTAGATCAAATCTTAAATTTCTGTATAATCAATAGATCATCAGAAATTCCTTTTAATGTATGTATTTTCCCAACCACACAAATCTTTTAATAGGTTTCCCCAACCCCATTTAAAAATCACATCTAATTATAGTTCCCATTGAAATTCCCTGCATACTTTTGGGCACACGCCATTTGTCATTATTCATATTCATTCACACCCACCCCATTTACGACCCATTTCTATTAATACGAGTTCAAAATGAATTGCCTACTTTTAGCGTAATTCGTTGTTTTATTTGATTCGAATTTCTCAATCCTGATCCTCTTCATCGTTGCTCTGCATATAGTGCACAAACTGATCGGCCATATGCCAGTACCAATGCAGCTTTATCAACTCCAGTCCTCCCTTATCGGCAATCCATATCTGACCGTTCTCCGATCTCTCGATGGCACTCACAATGTTCTGGCCACAAACCGAGGTCGATTGGCAGGGAGCTCGACGCAGGCGATCGGCAAAGGATTGTCCGTATTCCAGAAAGGCCTTCAGTTCGCGATCCACAAAAACTCTGGTGGGACCACAACAAACCGCCATGACAGCCACTCCGTTTTGGGAATAGTAAAGGGGGTCCTATAGAAGATATTATATCAAGTTAAGGATGAGAAAGTTATGCAATGTTTTATAGAGCTCACCGCGAGACTTCTGGTAAACCCGATAACTCCAAATTTCGAGGCGCTGTAGGCGCAGAAAACTGGCGAAGGGTCCAATCCAATGACGGAGGTAACATTCACAATGAATCCCCCGGATCCTCCCATTTTTCTATCCATATAGGGCAACACCGTGGCCACAGTGTTCATCATTCCAGTTAGATTTGTATTGATGGTGGCATCGATGTTATTCTCATCGCACAAGGTCGCTCCATTGATCAATACATCAATATAGTCCATTTGGACCATCACCTCGTCGAAGTACTGCTTCATATCCTCCCTGGCCATTGTGACGTCGAAGGTCCAGAAAAATATCTGGGTGCTCGGCTTTATCGACTGAAGCTGAGCGATGGCCTGGGGGTTCTCAACACTTTGTAATATAGCTAGTTTCTAAGGGGAAAGCATTTTTAGTTAAAGCATTATGAAAATGTATAAGAAATTAAATCCTTTTGTTATTTATTAAACCAACCATTAAAATATTTTATGAAAGCATTTTAAGATTAGGAGTAGAAAGATTCAAAGAATATATTGTTTTCTTACGATAACCATTTGTTTAAAAAATATAAGGAGGGTTAATATAGAGAATTCTATAATATATATGATAAGGGGGTTCTCTACACTCTGTAAAATAGCAAGTTTCTAAGAGGAAAACGTCATTAGTTAAAACTTTTTGAAAATTTATAAGAAATTAAATCCTTTTGTTATTTATTAAACCAACCATTAAAATATTTTATGCAAGCATTTTAAGATTAGGAGTAGAAAGATTCAAAGAATATATTGTTTTCTTACGATAACCATTGTTATAAAAAATATAAGGAGGGTTAATATAATTTATATTGATAAGAAATAAAGAAAGATTAGCATTAAGAATACTTAAACAAAAAATTGTTTATCTTGCTATAAAAAATATAATTCATGGGTGGGTTAATATCGACACTTCTATAAAAGCTTTTGATAAGAAATAAAATAGAAAATAGACTACGTTGGATAGCTATATTAAATCAAAATAATTAAATTATTTTAAACTCTTAAGACACTCTTTTCAAGCTAAAGTGCTAAAACCTTTGGTAAAATCTATGCCAATCTGAAACATAAACTTGGTGGTAGCAGCGCGCGAAACGAACATGAAAAACTCATTAACTTAATTAGTTTCGACAGCGACTATCTGGCTGAACTAGTTTCGAGTTCGATCTGGCTAAAAAACCCACTCCACTCACCGCTATGTTCTTGGTCATGAGAACCTTGCTGGTCTCCAGTGCAATTCCTCCGCAATCCGCCACATAGCAGACATGCTTGCCCGTCAAATCGAACATATTCTTTCTTTCCGCTAACCGCTTTCCACGACTTCTGTTTTACGACTAACCCTACTTCGCCTGCCCCTCCCACTTATCTATTTTAATTAAGCCCTCTAGCTTATCTCTCGGATTTCTCAATTTTCATTTTTGGTGAGTTTTATTATTATCGTATTTTAGGGGAAAGAATGTGAGTGTGCATCGAATCAGACTTATAGCCAAGCATGAATATCTAGTGGTTCGCAGAACAGAACCCTATGAACTAATGTTATGTGTGTGTTTTTGTTTCTGGGTAGTATCACGTTGGGTTTAGATGCCCGAGTCCCAGTGCTTGGACCACTGGATGGCCTCCAGAGTGCCCAAGTCCAGTTTCCAGATGGCACCGTTCTGGTTCAGCTCAATGGCCTTGACGAAGTTCTCGGCGCAGGCCAACGAGGGCTGGGTGGGATGGGCCAGCAGCTTCTCGGCGACCTGGGGCTCCACATCCAGCCAGGAGTTGAACTTGTGCACCAGAGTGGTGCGGGTGATGCCAGGATTGACGGTATAGGCGGTCACACCGGTGATGGGAGCGAGTTTCTAAGGATTAAAGGGATTTTATAAGATATATTTGGGGTAATCCTATCAAAGAAGGACCTACCGCCAGGGAGCTGGTGAAGTTGACCACGGCGGCCTTGGTGCCGGAGTAGACTGGCACCTGGTAGATGGCATTGAAACCAGTCACGGATCCAATGTTGCAGATGATACCACCGGGTCCACCCTTGCGCTTGTCCCAGAAGTCCAGAATGGCCGTGGTGGTGTTGACCAGACCCGTGTAGTTCACGGCAATGGTGCGCTCGATCTGGTGATCATCCAGGATGCCAGCTCCGTTGATCAGGATATCGATGGTCTTCAGCTTGGCGAAGATGGTGGTCAGGAGCTTGGTGGTCTCGGCAATGGGCACGGTGACATCGTAGGGATAGAAGGTGACGGTCACCTTGGGATTGATTGCCTTCAGCTCGGCAATGGCAGCCGGGTTGTCAATGCGATCGAGGATGACCAGGTTCTGGGTGGATTAAAGATTTTTACTTAAAGGATTCTACCCTTTTTAAGGATATATATACCTTGAGGTCCCGCTTGACCAGCTCCTTGCTGGTGTCCAGGCCAATGCCTCCCAGACCGGCAACGAAGATCACGTTCTTGTTGGTCAAAGTAGTCGACATGGTAGCTCTTTCGATCTGTGTGTTTCGATGGGAAGAGGGCTCCGTTAGTTGTTAGGTTTCCAGTTCGTTTCGGCCCCGTATTTATAGGAAGATCTTCCCTAACTAAGCTCACCGCTACGTGAAGCTTTTTTTATTATCTCTATCGTTACGCGATCTCTCGACTTCGTTACGTTACGCTGCCTAGTTTATGGTTTATTTTTATTATTTCTTCTTTTTTTCGGCACACTTTGGGTTTGTTTTTGTTTGGGATTTTGTGCCGGCAAAGCTTTTGCCAGTTGATTAGTATTCTTGTTTGTATATGTTTTGATATTTATGCCGCACTACGTCTGATGTTTGGAAAATTACTGCTGGTCTGCACGCGCCTCGGTTTTCGAGATAGCTAACGAAGGCACGGCGCCGGTTAACAGGGGCGGGTTATGTTAAAATAATCTATTTTTGGAAGTTAACTAACAGGTGATTTTCCAAGGCAAATACGAGAGCAAGACGCCGGCCTCCAAAATTTCGATTTGATTATCAATTTTTTGAATTTACTGAGAAGGGCATTACACATACAAATACTTTTGTATTATTCTCAGTCAGAATAAATATTATTATAATATTCCAAATTTTCTAACTAAATCAAACGAAATCTAGAGGTTTCCCTCCTTCTTACTTACTTGATCAATTGAGTAAATTTGAAGAAATGCAAGTACTCGTTGGCCGGTCTGCTGAACTGCAACTGACAACTGCACTGAGACAATAATCGGCGTCTTCGGCCTTTGCAGCTCCTTAAATACTGTTTCCTGGTGGGGGCGACTGCAGTCGACAGCGACAGCGGCAGCGTCGCTCAAATAATTTGTAATATGTAAAATGCAATAAAAATACGCAAACAAATGATCTGCAAGTAAATGCCGGGTGAGAGCCCAATAGAAAACGGAGCAAGCAAAAGTGCACTGGAATTTAAATAATAATAATCTGATAATATACAAGAAAATATAAAAACAATTGCCTCAATTTTTCGTATTACATAAAATAAAATACTACACAGAAAAAAAATTGACAAAAGATCAGATTGATATGTGCTGGTCAATTTTATATTTTTTAAAGATCATTTTGATATGAATAAAGATTTTGTTTACCTTATTTTACATTATTTGTTCAAAAAATACTAAAGGGCATAGCTGAACAAGCCTGAGAAAACTGCCCCAGGCGATTTTGCAAAATTTTAGATGAGGATTGGTAGATAGGAACCTAATGAATAAGAATTCCAAATTTCAAACATTTTGATCCGCTGGTTTACGAGTAATCTGCCGCAACTTAAGAACGTGTCACTTGATGTATCTTCCCTTCGGTAGTTCTTAAGAAAACTTTATTAATGCCAAACATTTTTGTGTTAACCTTTAAGAATGTCAGCCAATCTTTGGATTTGTACCATTCTTATAAGGTAACTAAAATCGCGATCAAAATTTTCGAAAAATCGGCTTAAGACTTTCCAACTCTGACAACACCGCCCATTTTTTAAAGTTTATGTGTTTCATAACCATCTACTTCATATAAAATATTCATAATTTTTCGAGTGGTGCAACAGTGTTAAAAATACAAAAAACTGAAAAATGTATTTCATAAGGGTAGGAATTGAGTCAATAAAATATAGTTGGCTTGTAAATAGTTTGTTTTAAGACCAGAATTATTATCAAATAATACATTTTTTATAAGGGACCAGTCACCACAGCTGCGAATATAATATCCTCTGTGGACAAAGATTGCATAAGAATTTTTTTGACCATGGATGACCAACAATTCTATAATTATGTGATTCTAAAAAAATCGCGGTCCAATGTGGATTACTTAATTTGGGATCCTTTCGGTACGCTGTTAAACTAAGAAGCAAGATAGTAATTTCAAAGCATTAATATGCGCAGCTTGTTAAACAAATTGTTAAAAAAAATTCGCGCAATATCAACTATACGGAAAGAATCCCAAAATAAGTAATCCTCCTTGGAGCGCGATTTCTTTAGAATCACATAATTATGGTATTGTTGGTCATCCATGGTCAAAGGAATTCTTATGCAATCTCTGTCCATAGAGGATATTACACTCGCAGCTGTGGGGACTGGGAATCTATTAAAACAATTACTTGCAAATATATGTCATATATATTATATGACAAACATTTTTAATTCGGACCACTTTTTATTCATAATATTAAAAACTTTATTCTTTGATAATAAATGTGGTCTTACAACTAACTATTTCCAAAAAAAACTATATTTTATTGACTCTATTCCTACCCTTATGAAATAAATTTTTCAGTTCTTTGTATTTTTAACACTGTTGCACCACTCGAAAAATTATGAATATTTTATATGAAGTAGATGGTTATGAAACACATAAACTTTAAAAAATGGGCGGTGTTGTCAGAGTTGGAAAGTCTTAAGCCGATTTTTCGAAAATTTTGATCGCGATTTTAGTTACCTTATAAGAATGGTACAAATCCAAAGATTGGCTGACATTCTTAAAGGTTAACACAAAAATGTTTGGCATTAATAAAGTTTTCTTAAGAACTACCGAAGGGAAGATACATCAAGTGACACGTTCTTAAGTTGCGGCAGATTACTCGTAAACCAGCGGATCAAAATGTTTGAAATTTGGAATTCTTATTCATTAGGTTCCTATCTACCAATCCTCATCTAAAATTTTGCAAAATCGCCTGGGGCAGTTTTCTCAGGCTTGTTCAGCTATGCCCTTTGGTATTTCATATGATATGATAAAATATCAAGTTGATATGTTTAAATCATAAATTTGACATAAATCATATCGGCTTATTATTGATATGAAATAAGGTAGAATTTATCCTATTTCATATCGATTTTTTATTCTGTGTAAGACTCTAAGGGATTTATTATTATAATTTATATTTTATATTATATTTTATTATAATTTAAAATACAAAAAATTCCATTAATTTTTCTTAGTGTATAGACCCCGCGACAGAACAGTAAGAGCTTTAACCTTGTGAATGTCAAGCATGGCTAGCAGAAGTGTAGAAAGATCCCAGCCTGTGTTGTTGCTGTGGTCGCAATTGAACTTCGGCTTAATTTGCATACGTGTAACTCAGATAATGGGTCCGGGGGACTCAAAGGGGTTGGTTGGATGTAGGGGGTATATTTAGTATAGCTGGAGGCAGGCGCAGAATCAATCTAGAAAAGTCGGAAAGCAAGCCCAACACGCCCCCTAAAACAAACTCATTAGCAATCTCACTTGTCCGCTGCTGCGACCAAGCCCACTTTGTAGCCGAGCTGGAATAGCGGTTTCTAGTGCAGCTCTTCAAATTTAACCCCCTGTTTGGATATCAGAAGGCAAAAGGCGTAAAAAATATCTACTTATAGGTATATAAGAAATAAAATGCTGGATCTTAAATGAATAGCGAAATAAAAATTTAATACATTTTAAGCTTTAAATAATTTAAAATACATTTAACTGGATGTTAACCGAAACTTAATTATTACTTATTGTTATTATAATCTTATTCTTTAATTTTGTATAAATATTATTTTTTAAAAATTGAATAAATTTCAAAAATTAATTTAACAGAGCTAAGAAATTCTTTTCGAATTAGTCTCAGATATTTTTCTCTATGGAGAACTCAAGGGGTTAAATTGAATGAGGAGGAAGAGGGAGGAGGCTAGTGCAATAGCAATTGGCACGTGTGATGCGAGCGAAAGAGATAAGCATGCGGAAGAAATAAGCTTTCAATTTGCATAAAAAAACTTGAACCTGTTTATTGTTGTGAAAATGTATTTATCTGTGTATATTTTCACCCACTTTGTGGGCTAGAATCTATACAGAAGTCGCGACTTATATGGCTGGATCTCTGGAAGCTTTTTGCGTCCGTTTAATTTTTCAATAAAAGTTGAATCTATTTTTACTTTACTTATTTAATTAATTTTTTAATATTAAGTGCCTTAATTGATAATCTTTGGGGGTCGCTCTCGGCGTTATCACACAAACCACGCATGGTCACTTGGAGAAAGCATGTTAGGAAAAATTCGGCCACTGATAAAGATTTAAAGCTCGAAATTTTCCCACAATCAATAACTCATTTTCCGAATTGACCCACTAAGGTAGAACTAGTTGCTCCAGTGCCCTGGCAACTGGGGAACCGGGAAGTCAATACACAGGCATAAACAACATCGTATGACTGTTCGCCCCTCTAGACGTTAATTTAATATGGTCTGGCCTAGTCTGGGGCTACAGTTTTCCTTATCAGCAGACGTGCCTAACATCTTCGCTCTGCTTAGAGGGGCAAATCGAAACCTGTCGACTATTTATTTTTATTGGATACACTGGCTGAAAAAAATGACAATTTAATTGGTGGGCTGCGCGTGGACTAAGCAAATAGTAAATAAACAAAAATTAGAAATTTATTTATCTTATTTCTCACCTACGTCAAGAGAACTTATTTATACATTTATTTGTTTTGTTCTATTGTTAGTTTGGAAAAGCTTTTGATGCTAACATTTCTTGAAATTATATTCTGTTTTGGTTCTAATTTATTGCGTATTGGGGGAATTTAAAACTAAATAAATTATCAAAATCTAAACAAAATTACTCGGGATCCCATAGTTTTGATTCATTGACGATATTAAAATTTAATGAAATATAAATGTAAAATTCTCTGAAAAATTAAAATCTAAATAAATATATTAAATGTTTAAGTTACGCTTTTTAATAATAAATAAGCAATTATACTTCATGAGTATTTGCTCATTGTAAAATATTTAAAAACATCAGAAAATTGTTATATTTATTATTTTATTTTTTGGGGGATTTTGAAATTTTTTCTCCGTGTACACTGTACAGTGGGCCGTGGGCAGTGTGCGTCTTATCGGCTTGGCCCCCAAGTCATGCTGCCGGTGACATTCAACCTCTGCGGGGGTAATGACGCCAACGGCGTACCTGTCAAAACCGATTTACACCAGAGCTCTCACACAGTCATGCCCATAAGTATGCGCTCGGCCAGCATTGAGATGTCGTTCGGGGGGCTAATTAAGCCACTGGCATTGTCTTCCCGCTGCGAGTGTCTGTGTCTGCCTATTGAAACGAAACTGGGGCTTCTAAACGCCCGGGCCTTAAGCTGCTTACCTCAAGTATTCCACTATTCGACGGCGAATGTGGGAAATGTGGAGTCCAGCGGAGGAGGTGAAAGGGTTCTGGAGGGGGGGGCCATGCGTTCTACTTGCATATTTGGGGCGCGGTTTCCATTGCAACTCGATGCAAAAATAATCTAATTTACTATTCCACTGCCTGACCCATTTGACTCTTGCCAATCGCTCTCGTCTCGGCGAAAAGGAGGAAATCAACCTGGTTTGACGTAATTGAGTGCAAAGAATCAGCGGATCAGGTTTCGGTTTCTACTAGAAAACCGCACAACGGTTCTCTGATATTATTTTCCATGGCAATTAATTAATTTAAATATTTTTAATGACTTATATACTATGATTTTGGGGTTAAAGAGTAATGCCTTACTTTTTAAGTAATAATATTTAATATTTAATATTTTTCAATCACTGCTAAGATGTTTTTATTGCCCTCACAAATTCTAATCGCCCAAAAGAAAGCTCATCAGATCTGAAAGATATCGTTACCTCTCACTTCATTAAACCCTACATTCTTGTGGCCCCAAACATCCAATAGATTCGATTCAATATTTATGAATTCAATCGCGAAAAAAGGCCAATACGAAATACGAAAAATCTAAAGTGAAAAATGGTGCTGGGGCTTGATTATTCGTGTGCGAATTCCCTTCTTCTAGGCCTTATAAATAAAACGCTCGACACACCTCACACTCACTCCCTCTCTCTGAGGAGAAATCAACTTTAGGGAGTTGCAACTGGCAACGGGCAACTGGCAACTAGCAACTAGCAACCTACAACTTGCAACGCAATGGGGCAACAGAATTCAACGTCATCTTTGCTGAAGGTTGAGCTTAATTTGCTTTGACTTTTAGCAATTTGCATAAATATCAGACACGTTGAGTCCTATACCCATACCCTTGTGGCTGTTGCACGTTTGTTATGATTCTGGCAACCAACAATAACAATCAGAATCAGATCCAGATTCTCAGATTCTCAGACTCCGATTCAGATCCAGATCCACATCGAATCAGTGCGAAGGCGTTCGGGGCTTGGTTACCTTTCATGGGAATGACAACGCCAGAAAATATATGAAAGAACGAATTATAAAGGAATTATGATTTCTGTCGGGGGCGTTGAACATTATTTACCCCCGCCTTTCGTACTTGCAAATTGCAAGCGACAATGCAAATTTGTTCTAGAGTGATGAGATCAAGCGATCGCGATAAACTTAGACTTACGACTAAGTGAAGAGCAAATAACAAAGGCATGTGAACATTTCGAGATGGCTAAAAGTGAAAATGGGATAGACATAAGGAGTTTATGGCATTCTTATTATTTCTTATTAATTTCTAATAAATATTTTGTTTATTTTTTATATTTTTAGCGCTGGCAGAGAAGATGGTTTGTTCTCTATGACGATGGCGAGCTGACGTATTCGGTTGATGATTATGTAAGTATTACTTTGAACACCTTTTACAAAGAATAATATTTACTTACTATTTACCATCAATAAACATTATTGTATTTTTCATCGTTTTGTTTTGATCACCGCCCAATGATAACAAGAAAATGTAAAAAGAATACAACACTATTATAGGTGGTGAGGTCAAGAAATGAAAGATAACAGAGCTCGTTAAATATTTTATGATCTAAAGGGAAAGGTTCTAATTATGGCCTTGCTCTTGAGGCCATATAAGTGCTTACTGAGTATACGTTATCGGTAGACTATAGAAGTGTGCAAAACCAACAACTTTGCCTGTGTTTAATCAGCAGATTATTTATGAAGTGGCGGAATTTCAGGGGATTTTTAATTGCCATTAGATTGATTTATTTCAAGAAGCTTTCTAAATAAATGAAAAGATATCGTCCTTACAAACTCATAAAATTCAAATAATAAACCAGATTTTGTGTGGCACTTTGCCAAATTTAAAATACTATTTATTATGCTGATTAAAATTCTGCAAATTACTGAAAAATTGAATTTTAACGTTTAATATTTTCATCTACATTTACATAAATATATTAAAAATCGTAAAATTTTAAAATGATTTCGAATAATATTTGTGTTGTTTATCAGTTTATTTCTTTAATCTAAAAGTTAATAAAATAAATTTTAACCATTAAATTAATTTTTTTTTTAGCCCGAAACAATACCGCAGGCGAGCGTCGACATGACCAAAGTGCTGGAGGTGACGGGCGCCGCGGAGGTGACAGGTCACCCCAACTCCATCGCCATAACCGCCCCCGAGCGCGTGACCTTTGTGAAGGGCACCAGCTCGGAGGAGTCCCAGTGGTGGCTCAACATCCTGGCCGCCTTTCCCAAGTCGAAGGGTCGCCACAAGAGGAGTGCCACGCTGCCCGGTGGTCAAGTGGTGGGCAGTCTGCGTCAGTCGGGTAACGGCGACCTGACGCTCTCCACGAAACTGGGCAATCGGCACAGCTCCTATCACAAGGACACCCTCACGTCCTCGCAGTCGGCGGGCAACCTGTTGAGCTCGCTGGATCTGGGACCCAGCTCCACGAAAACGGGTGGATCGCCACTGACCACCACGCAAACGCCACTCGCCGACGACGAGGAGGACGATGGAGTGGAAACGGGCGAGGATGTCGATGAGGAGGACGAGGAGGATGAGACGTCGGTGTCCAGGAAGTCGAAGACTGTCGGCCTTGGCGGCCAGGACGAGAACAATCGGAATGCCGGCAACGAGATCACAAATCGGGGTGAGTTTATCTGAATATAAGTATAAGACTATACCCGAAAAATCCACTTAAAGTATTTTAAGAATTAATAATTTAATAGATCAAAAAAGTTGATCAGGTAAACTAGGGCTTAGCAATATCACAAACCTTAAGATGGCATAAAGCTTTTGGGGAATATTCGTTCTAGAAATATAATAAATCCCTAAAAGATGATTGATATACTTGAAATGGCCCTAGGAATACAACGAGCAATATAACTGATTAATTTGTTGTTAGAATAATCTCAAAGAATTTATGGTTCAGTGAATAAACCCTATAATAATTCAAGTAATTTTCCACTCATCCCAGTGATAAGTTGTAGGCCACAAAACTCGTTAATCTTTATGCAATAAAGCCGATGAAACTGACTTTTACTTTTTTGAAGAAAATGCCTTTCAAGTTTCGTTATCTTTTGCACCGAATTCTGAACCCTTTTTCGCGAACTCAGTTCCGCCTGCCGCGTTCCCTTGAATAAAGGAGCGTAGAGTTGGGTTCGCTTCAGCTCGTATCGGCTGCTATAATTTTTATGATCATTTATGGCTTGCAGCAATCAAAATCAACCTCGTCCCGAGACGGAGAGTCCAAGGGACTGAGGGATTGCACAGGGATATTCGAGGCAAAGGGAAGAGGGAAAGGGGAAGTGGAGCTGATGGAGATGAAGATGGAGGGCAGTGCGTGCAGCTAGTTAAAGCCGCAGCCACGAAATTAACCTTGAATTCACACACAAAGACAGGGACAAACGTGAAGCTGGCCGAGAAGGAATCCCCGCCACTACTTAAGATCGTATAATGGTAGGCTTCATAAATTTTCTTTAGATCCCAGCAGACTCTCCAGTTCGTCCGTTGTGAGGATCGCTTGGTCGGTTGGTTCGGTGGGTCGGTAATTGCAGTTACTGTGAATGTTCTCACATACATTGCTGCAGGATACTTGTTCATGGAAAAATGATATTCACGCTTAAATTATAGTGTGTCTGCCCTCAGATCCGTTGTGTTGTGCCATCACGGCTGGGATCCAAAGAGATCCAACTCCCTCCTTATAGTTATGCTTGCAAATTCAAGGCTCAGCATCCACATCAAATGGCATTATTCGGTTGATAAATCGCCAGTTAAATACGTGAACCAGTTTGAATTGTTGGGCCCACGAAATGGAAAGCGAAAATTAAGTATGCATCTTGATTCGATAATTTATAGGGAAAATTCTTGGTCTATCCTTAAAAACAGTTAAAAAGTGCAATAAAATTGAAAAAGAACAAATATTTCCAAATACTAATTTTTGGAATATCATTTATGGTCCTTCAAGCCGGATTCATAGTTATTCACCAATAAATCGACGAGAACTACAAATGTATCCACTTTTTTTCGCTCTGACAAATTGTTATAATAATAGTTCTGCAGAATCCATTTCATTATTGCATTTACCTTCGGAAAGTACCGCTTCTGGAGCCGAAGCCACTCTAATGGTCAGTTTTCACACTCGCATTTGCCACCTTTTTCGATTAGCGATGCACCGTTGGCTAGTAATGGAGGCTCTGGAGAGTGTGGAAAACCTCAGGAGACCGAGATCAGTTACCAGGTAGGACCTGGGACTCTAGGGCATTTCGCTCACCGGTGCTGACACAGACTAATTACATTCCATCAATAAGCAAAATTGTGCGGCAAATGAGGCAATTCATTGGGCGAGCACTTTCTGAATGGGTGTTTGCGGCTAGCGGATGGTAGGCAGGCAGGAAAAGCTCTTAAAATGCACAACGACAAAGATTATAAACTGTCTACACCTAATAGCCGTCGGCAGGCCAATGTCAGGGACCAGGAACCAGGGACCGGGGCCAGTTGAAATATTTTCCAAGTCAGCGCTACATGATAGCCCCTCTGGACATCTGGGGTCTCTCTCCACACTAGGGACTTGTAATGGGCAAAGTTTCACGGCAAAGTGAATAATTACAGTGCAAATAAATCTCGGTGACTGCTGGTAACTGGTGTGTGTGTGGAAAGCAGGCCCTCTGTGGATTAGTTTAGAAATTTCAACAGCCTCTCCGTTGGCTGAGGTGACGAAATGCAGCCTCACAACTTCCCCAACAAAACCAGCGATTAAACGCCCCGAAAAAAAATAAATCCCCAGACAAATCCCAGGCCAACAATCAAAGCATCAGCCCATGGGCCCATTACAAGCGAACCGAACAAGTTTCCAAAGAAGTTGGGGTTTCACAAGAATTAAGTGCAAGATTGTAATACAATGACAAATTATAAAGGACAAGAAGACGGGCAGAAGTAACTACTTATGATTGCAACAAAGTAGCTGCACATTCCATTAATAAGATGCACACAGAAAAACTAGGGAAAAAGGAAAGGAAAATTAATATAATGTATAAGAAAATCATTAGTTTAAAAATGTATTTAAATATATTTTTATTCTTGATATTTATGATCTCAATACAAAGGATGAATAAGTGTTTATGATTATTACATTCCTATTCCATATACCATTACTTTTTTGACCAACTTTTATTGACAATTATTTTTCCCAGTGTACGTTTAACATAGAACTCGCATTTGAACTATCTGCCAAGCGTTGTTATCGCTGCCTAACCTTCATACTATATCAATCGCTAATTACAACCCTTTGCAACTTTGTAGAATACCAAAGGACGCTCGAAAGAGAGAGAGTTCCATTAGTTTGGCGGTGAATTCATTATCTTTCTATTGAGGAGCCCCCATTATGAGCCACACAGAAAAAGCATGTTAACAAACGTGGTTAGGACCAGGGTTTCAGGTCCTCAGATCCCCCGATCCCCAGATCCTCCGATCCCCCGATCTTCAGATCCATTGAGGCCGGACAACTTCTGTGCAAATGCAAAATGACAGCATTCGATGGTCGAGGAGGCGTCTCGGCAGCTAACGATGCAGGTTGTGCGATTTACGAGACTCGAGAGCTGCAGAACTTTGGAGCTGTAGAAGCTACCATCACCTATAACCAATCAATATTCATAAGTGTAACGACTTGCGAGCAAAATTTATGCAACAACCTGGGGTCCGGTCTGGCAGGGTTTTATATATATTTTCTTTCTTTCCTTTTTTTTGCATTTTTTTTCTACGGCCAGTTAGAAATTTTTCAAAGTCATCGTGTGAGGGGAGCCTCGGGCTGGAGGGCAGGCTCTGCGATTCCAATCCAAAGGCAATTTTCGCTTTCGTTCGCCCAAAAGGCAGAGAGCGACGGGCAGGTAAATCAACTTGCAATTTGATTATTTATTACGTCTGGGGAGGAGCTTCGTTCGGGAATATAGGGGATATGGGGGGAAAAGGGGGAAAATCGGCAGTTATTTGCAGGAAGCCAGAAGGCCATGATTGAGTGGGTTGTTCTGAGTGCGCTTAATTGTGGCCATAATTAATCAAATGCTGTTAATTAAAGAAATGAAAAAGCAGTCGCCACCAGAGACAATTCCAAAAATCTCTATAGAGTCTATACCCCTCTCAGGATCCTCCTCCCCTCATCCTATATACATTGTCTGATCCCGAGAGTTTTTCATCTGCAAGGGAAGGAAACCATAATTATAGGGCTCTCTGCATCAACGGGCGGCATCAAGCCACTTGTGCCAGCCCCATGTATCTGCGAACACTGTTTTTATCAACTTAATTACACTTAGCACCTTTACTTTTTTTTTTTGCCCCACTCTGGACAGAGAACACAGCGTCTCTGATTTGATCTTGAACTTGAAAGCGCGTAGTAAAAGCCACAATAAATATTAAATGGTGCAAAACACATCAAGGGCAGGCTGAAAAAGCGAAACAAAGAGCCACAGATAATAAAGCAGCGAGTGGGGATGGTTTTATGGGCCAGTAGTTTGGCGAGGCATCTGCGAATCGAATGAGTGATGACCTGTAAACTTGTCATGTAAGCCCTTAAAAGTATGAAAGACAATTTTTATTACCCATGCCCCAGGGATTCTTTAATAAGCTTTATGGTTTTTAGTTTGTTCTTGAGGTTGTTATGTTTTAGAAAATTGATGATTTATTGCAAACTTATTTGTCTATACTAAAGGGTTTATGCTATGATACTATACATATTTAATTGGATTTTTTAATAATTTGTATGGGATTAAATATTGTGAAGTATATATTCCAGGGACCTATTTTTATTTCCTCAATAATCATTATTTTTGAGTCTTATTATTTTTATCAAAAATAATTATTATGCTCTAAGTCGTATTATATTACTCAAAAATAAAGATTATCATTGAAGAAAAATATAAAAATTGAAATTTACTCATTACCAAGTAATTTTTATTATTTAACTTATAATTATTACGGTCCCTATATTCTTCATGTTTAAATAGGATAAATTGTTTTAGAAGGTTTTTAAAATTATGATTTTATTTTATTTAATTCAACATACATCTTTTAATTCCCTAATTCAAGATCATTAGTATATTTAACATCTTAAACCCGAACCAAACATTATTACAAACTTATTTGTCTATACTAAAGGGTTTTATCTATGATGCTTTAAATATTTAATGGGATTTTCAATCATTTCTTTGCGATGAAATGTAAAATAGAATATATTTTTCGTGCTTTGATAGGAAAATTTGTTTTAGAAGGTTTTTAAAATGATTTTATTTTATTAAATTTAAGACATACATACATATTTAAATTCTTTAATTCAAGATCATTAGTACATTTAACATATCGAACCCGAGACCAAACTCATATTTCAGAGGATCCCTGGTCGCCGCATCGTAAACATAATGAACCCCATTCAGGGAGTAAAGCACCATTGTCCTGCTGTCCTTCCTCTCGGGCTATGTGTAATATCATAAGCATTATAAATTCCATTGCTGACATAGTCCCGGGCACGGGCAGCAAACCCTAATCGACGTAGCGTCGCCGGAGCCACTTTGGTTAGCCCCTTAGTCTTTTGAGTCGATGGGCCGACAAGTCGACCAATTAAAGCCATACCCCATGCCCATCGACCAACGTAATTCCCGTAACCCGTAGATTCCCCTTTGGCTGGCAGTTAGCACAGTAACCTTGAACCTGCTCGGTGAGTCAGTCAGTCAGAGTTACTCTGTTTCAGCTCTGTTTCTGTCAGGGTTTCGGTTTGGGTTTGTACACCATGGCCATACCCATCCCGATCTTTAGCCGGGGTTCAGAGGCTGCTGGTCCACCTCCTTTCGCTTTTCGCAACAGCTCAATAATCAAGATAAACGCCGAAAGACCAACCTGTTCGACTGACCGAATTGATGCGCACTCAGAAAGCGAAGACTCTTGGGTTCACATTCAGGTTTCGGGTTCAGTACCTTCGGTCCTCGACAGCCGCTCGACTTTATGGCCAGTCGGAAATTTGTATCATAATCATAATAAACCTAAATGTGGCGGCTGGCTGGAACAGGTCTAAATATATATTTTGTAATCACATATTTTATGGGACATCGCGGAGCTTGCATCTCTCGTTCGTTGGTTCGTCTGGTTCGTCTCCTTAGAGTTTGGGTGTTAATAAAATTATGGCACTCTGCCGGGATCTCCGCTGGTCAGCCTTATCGCGATCCCTCGTATCCCCTTACCGAGTTGTTGTGCCCGTTTTAATAATTTTATTATATTTGCGCGCACATAACTTGGCCCCTTTGCCGCGTTTTACGGCCCTATGCTGGGCATAAATATTGTTAGGGGTGGAGTAGGTCCTCAGTTCTCAGTTCTCAATCCTCGATCCCCAATCCCCAATCCACCATCCGCACGATCCTCTGTCTAAGTTAATTTCAGTCAATGCCATTGATATGGTTTGCTTAGCCAAGATCCCAGACAGCTGGCCAAAAGAAATTACCGACCTGCTCATATTTCAAAGTATTTAATGAAGACGTTGAGCCAATTATAAGAAAAGAATGCGTAGATTGCTGGCCGTGGTTTGTTTTGGGCTAAGGCTGATGGACAATTTACGATCCTTGATCGCCGCCAAGCTTGTTTAGGTCTAATTGCCTGATTATCTGCTTAAATGATCTTCTCTTTGTGTCTTGATGGCGGTTACTTTTTATTTTTTCCATGTCATGATTCTAGCTGACAAATCTAACTGGAACATAACCTCTAGTTAAGAATTTTTAGTCAAATGATAACATGATACTCTAAATTTTTGGAAACAAATTTAAAAAGTTTAACTTGACATTGAGAAATTGGCTTATTGAAAATGTTTGTATTATCTGTTTATTTTATCTGTCAAAGAAAGTTAACATAAAGTTAAATGGTTCGAGCAGACAAATTGATATAGTCAATGACAAATCTAACTAAAACATAACCTGTAGTTAAGATTTTTCAGCTTTATATCTGTTAGAGAAAGTTAACATAAAGTTAAATTGATCATTCGATCATAAATTTATAATGTTAATGACAAATCTAACTAGAACATAACCTTTAGTTAAGAATTTTTAGTCAAATGAAACCTATCATGATACTCTTCATAATGACAAAATTTAACTTGATATTGAGAAATCGGCTTGATCAACTTTTAAGTTAATTTTTTGGAATCAACACTAAGACATTTACTTCTCAAAAGTTTTAACAGTTACATTATTATTATTTTCAGTTTCCCAGCCCACCACCTGCCTGCTGATCGAGGACATTCGTCGCGACGAGAAGACGATCAAGGATATTGCCAACACCATTACGAACCTGAGTCAGCAGCAGAACAAGCGCTGGTCCACGGCGGTCAACAATGCCCTGAACAACCAGCACCACTTCAGCCATCACAGCCAGTACAGCCAGGTGACATCATCGCGGGACGAGACGGACTTCCAGGTGGTGTCCTCGAACAGCAAGTCCCAGAATCCCGCCAACGAGCGTCCCAAATCACTGCCCCTGGCCTCCAACTCCACGCCGGCGATTGTTTCGGCCATAGTCAAGAAAATACCCACGGTTATGGAGCAGGGTGAGAAAACGAAACCCACAGCCAGGCTGCAGTTGCACCTAAAGTCCCCGAAACATTACCAACACGAGCGGGGCGATCCCGATGGCGGTTGCAATTTGGATGAGCTGTGCGTCAATTACATGGCCAAAACGGATGAGCTGAGTAAGACAACCGCCGGTCAGGGCAAACCTCCGGTTAAAGCGGCAGCAGAGGAATCCCTCAATGCCAAGAAGGGTTGGCTCATGAAGCAGGACAATCGAACGGGCGATTGGTCCAAACATTGGTTTACTCTAAGTGGAGCGGCTCTCTTCTACTACCGCGATCCTCTGTGCGAGGAGCGAGGAGTCCTCGACGGGGTCCTGGATGTGAATAGCCTGACTTCCGTGGTGGCGGAACCGGCGGCCAGTAAACAGCATGCCTTTCAGCTGACCACCTGGGACAAACAGCGTCTGCTTTTGGCCAGCCTGTCGCCCAGTTCGAGGAACAGCTGGTTGGCAGTGCTAAGAAGTGCGGCCGGTTTGCCCCAAGCGGAGAGCACGCCACCCAAGCAGACGGATATTGAGCAGGACTTCATCAAGGCGCAGTTGCAACAGCCCACGGCCACGAGTCCTGCCACACCGGGCACTCCCGCAGGACCGCATTTCTCCTCGGATGAGGAGTATAGAACGGCTTCGGAGGGCGGGAGAAGGGATAGCTTGGACTGGGGATCCCCCCTGTCGCCTTCACCACCTGTCCTAAGGAGTTGCCTGCGCAATCGCAGCCTGGCCAGTTTGCACAAGAGGAGTCGCAGTTCGCCGCCCAGTTCGCGACGCAGCACAGTAGACAGTGTGGCCAGTGATGAGTTGCCCCTGCTGGTTGCCCTGCCCGAGGAAATGCCAGCGGAGAGCAGGGAGCTCAAGCAGCAATGTGAAACCCTAAGAGCAGAGGCTTCCTTGAGGGAGGCCCGAATGTCGGAGCTTCTGGCCACCCTTCAAAGAACCGAACAGCAGTTGACTGCCAGACTTCAAGAACAGCAACAGCAGCTGAATAGCGAACTCAGTCAGGCCAAGCAGAGTGCCTCCGAACTGATGCACAACCTGGGACTCCAGCTGACCGAAAGCCATGGGCAAATCAAGCAGCTAGAGGATCGGCTGGCCCAGGGAATCGAGGAAAATGAGGGATTGTATAAGCGTTTAAGGGAACTCCAGGGTAGCAGTGGTGGTTCAGCTCCACTGAGCAACCTGCAGCGTCACAAAATCAAGCGAATGGACTCGCTCAGCGATCTGACCACCATCAGCGACATAGATCCCTATTGCCTGCAACGCGATTCGCTGGCCGAGGAGTACAATGAGCTGAGATCGCGGTTCGAAAAGGCCGTGAATGAGATACGAGCGATGAAAAGGGAACTCAAACAGTCGCAAAACCAATACGATGCCTTGGAGTTAGCACAAGCTGCACTGCAGCAGAAGCTGGAGAGGCGGCAGCACGAGGATGGAGCCCAGCTCCAGCTGATGGCAGCTCGCATTCAGGATCTGACGCTGAAGTACAGCAGTTCGGAGCGACAGGTGCGGGCCCTCAAGCAGAAGTTGGCCAAATCCGAGAGGCGGCGATCGCTGAGCCTCAAGGGAAAAGAACAACTGGAACTTAAGTTAAGCGAACTTCAGAGGGAAACGACAGTGGAGCAAAGGAAGGAGGGTTCTCCCCCCATGGAATCCTCTAGCAGTGAATCGAGTAGCCAATCCTCGCCGCTGAATGCCCATCTATTGCAGCGCCTGCACAGCCTGGAGCACGTGCTCCTGGGCAGCAAGGAGCGCCTGGAGCAGAGTCTCAGCCAGCTGCAGCAGATACGAGCGGGTCAAAGGTCGCGGCGCTCCGTCTCGCCCATGAACGATCGCAAGGACGGGCTGAGGCAGCTGGAACGGGCTCTCGCCGAAACCTGTGTGATGGTCAGCGAGCAGATGGAGCTCACCTGCCTGCAGGATGCCTGCCACAAGTGCTGCGATCTCCGCCAGCGCGTGGAGAAGCTCTCGGCGCTGCAGCAGCAAACGGAGACGGATCTGCAGAGGAGCGAGCAGCTGCTGGAGCAGCGGGAGGCGGATCTGGCCCAGGCCCTGGAGAAGTGCGCCAGCCAGGAACAGGAGCAGGAGCTGCTCCTCCAGCAGCGCCGGGAACTCAGCGAGGAGCTGGGCAGGCAGCAGGAGCGCTGCCGGCGACTGGAGAAGCGGCTGGAGCTCCTGGAGCGGGAGCACGGCAAGCAACTGGAGTGCCTGAGGGAGGTCTACCACACCGAGCACGCCAATGCCGCGGATGAGCAGAGCTTCCGCAAGCGCTACCAAACCGAAATTGAGCAGCTGAGGGTGAGTACAAATAATAAGCTTAACTAACACAAAATTAAAAAAAAAAATTGTAATGTTAAAAAAAATTATAATGCCAACAATTTGTCTTATCTGAATTAAAACGTATTACATTTTTAAAGGTTATAACTTGATTTCTCAATGTTAAGTTAACTTTTTGTGGTTCGACAAAAGGAAAATGGCAAGGAAAAGTTAGCATAAACTTCTTTTTAACGATTGGGAGATCGAATTACCCACAGAATCGTGTAAAAACAGATTGTAAAGATTTAAAATTAACATCACATTGAGAAAACGAATTTGCCTTGCCAAACAATTTAACTTTTTACAATATTTACTTTAAAATTATGTATGTGTATTTAATCCAAAATCTTTCAATAATGTCTTAAATTTTTAGACCCTCTGCGAGAAGGGATTGAGTGCCATGGAGACCTCGCATAGGCGGCTTACTTGCGACCTGGAGCAGAAGCACAAGATGGAGATCGAGCGCCTGCTGGCCGAAAAGGAAACCGCGCTGGCCGAGGAGACTCAGGTGGGACTTACGGACTATTGCAGGCCTTTAAACATTCACTCAACTTATTTGTTATTTACTTAACAGGCCACCCTGGCTGCTCTGGATGCCATGAGAAAGGCTCATCAGAGCGAGGTTCAGCGGGAGGTGGCTCGATTCAAGCAGGAGTTCCTGCGACAGGTCCAAAGAGGCGAGCAAATGCGCGGTGATGGAGCTAAACTGAAGGAGTAAGTAGAAAACTGGAAGATCTAATTAATAAATGAAAATAAATTATTAAAATAATTAATTCCATTCCGAATTTAGGGAGGATCTCGGAGAGCTTCGTCTGGAAATTCTGTCCTTTTCCGAGAAGTACTCCATCAAGTGTGTGGAAAACGCGGCCTTGGAGGAGAAACTGCATATGGCCAACAGCAAGCTGAGGCACTTTCAGCAAATGCAGCAACTGGAGCTGAGGTAAGATGATCTATAAGACACCTAAAAGGATTCCTAAATTTTATATCTATGATATCCCAAAGAAACAAGCAATTTCGTGCCCACTTGGCCTCCGATGATCCTTCAAACGATGTTCACTTCGTGCAGGGTCTGACCACCGATGCTCGAGAGGGTGCTGATTGTGAAGATAGCGAGGTAAGAAATTAGCATAGCAACCCACATAAAAACACCCCCTAATTAACACTAGATAGATTGGTAAACGAATTGTGACTAACACTTAATCACTACAACAGCAGACAACAACTAATCCACTTTGTTACCATCTTCCACTATCCCAAAACAAAATGAAAAATAAACAAAACACACAACACAAACAACACACCACAAACTACAAACAACCAAGCCTGCACCACAAATTATGGGTGCAACAGCAACAAGAACCACTGCCACAACAACTACCACTACCACAGCAAGTACCACATCAGCGGCCTCGAGCGACACTGAGTTCAATCCCGGTTCCGAATCCGAATCCGAATCCGATAGAGAAGCCGAAGATACAGATACAGATTCAACGCGAGCGCCAGCCGAGAAAATGGAGCAAAGTCTCTTCGTGATACCCTCCCATATGCTAAACTGTTCCCCCGCGTCTGCCGCAAACGCTTCTGATCAGAGCGAGAGATCCCTACTCTACCGAGATCTCGATGGGCTGGAGGATGGCTACGAGCCATGCTACAGGCCCTTCGATATATTCGCCATCTATCAGAATCGTTTGAGCTTCCAAGGTAAAAGAAAAAAAGAAAACGATCCACTCTCTATATACTCTCTCCTGGGGCAGCGCACTCCTCTTTCCACATTCTACACACATCATTATCATCACGGCTGTCTCTGCTTCTTCTGTCTTTCGTCTCTCCCTCGATCTCCTCTGGTCCTCTTGATAGAAACATATACATGTTATAACTAGATATCCTATGAAAACCGAAATAAACTAATTCTGGGTGTGTTGTCTTTTTATTTCGTAATCGTTGCAGGTTTGAGGGGCAGCTCCACGTTTGGCAAGAGTTTGAGAAAATCCGCTGCACAGACATCACCAGCATCATCAGAACTAACAACAACAACAAGAACAGCACCCCCAACCGATCCAAAAAAGCCCAGTCACAAGCAAATGTTTAAAACGGCTGCCGTCATTAACATTCAGCAACAGGAACTCCAGGAAGAAAAAGCACAATGAACAAAAGAAAAACGAAATGCAATAACCAAGAGCAAGCAACAAACAACAAACAGAACCAGTGGAACAACCAAAGAATAATTAGTGCTAATAATAACTAAATAATTATAATTATTTAAAATATATTAATTAAACCACGCAACCAAATGCAAGACAAAAATCGAACGGCACAACATCCGAAAAGATGTATGTACATAAAACGAATAACATTTCTCTAACAGAGCGCAAAACTGGTTGAGGAGATCATAATGATGATGATGATGATGATGTTGGTGATGTAGCAGACGAGTGAAATATGCGTATGAGGAGCTTCAGATTTCATATGGAGTTGAGTTCAGCTAACAACGACTGTTCACCCCCCTCCAATGCAAAATGTGGAAGGGACGTCGAGCAATGGAAAACTAACCCCCAACAAGAAAAATAACAACAACAGCAGCAGCAGAAGCAGAAGCAGCCACTGCGTCATCAACAGCTACAAAAACAACAACAATTTTGGGCCAAATTTATGTATTTATCATCTATTCTATCATTGTATCTGTATGTTATTCTACTGTACGGTTTATCCAATTCTCTATGTCCACAAAAGTGTCATTTATTTATGTTTATATGTAGTTCATAGGTCAATCAAGCTTATTCGCTTCCCTTTGTTTCGTTTGTATTAAATATATCGAAATTGTTTTCAGCTTACATACATGTAAATGCATTATACATATAAAGAAAATACAAACAATAAATCATATAATTTTACTTTTGTTTTGTTAACCATTGGTATTAATCAAATATATATTTTACTTAAATTAATGCAATCTTAATCTTACTAAATAAGAGGGGCAAAACAACAAATGTTAATATTATTTACCCGTAAGTCGTTATTTGTGCAACAAAAATAAAAACTATAAGCAATGTTTATAATTTGAAAAAAAAAAAATAAAAAAGTGTTTTCCTTGGGCTCGTCCGGGATTTGAACCCGGGACCTCCCGCACCCTAAGCGGAAATCATACCCCTAGACCAACGAGCCAGTTGTCGGTCGCGTGTCCAAACGTCTAGTTGGCTTACCGCGCGTGCGGAGGATTTGCTGTGGGAAAACTGGTTTGATTTTGGGAGCTGCGACGATCACCTGGCTCGTTGGTCTAGGGGTATGATTTCCGCTTAGGGTGCGGGAGGTCCCGGGTTCAAATCCCGGACGAGCCCAAGATGGATTTTTTTTTCAGCATGATCTAGACTTTATTTTTTTAATATTTGCCCACTTTGTTTTAACGATATGACAATTAAAGTTTCGCAATCGTACGTTTTTAAATGTTGTTTGTGGAATATAATGCATTGAATAAGAATTTGTTTTGTTTTTTGGAGGTTGTTGAAAGGACAAACACACAACTTCTCTGAGCTAGCTGCACGAATCTCGTAACGAGCAGACATACAAAATCAGTTAGTCATAGAACTACATCTTAAAGGGGTTTTATAATAATCTATTCGGACAACGGGAAGCAGTTCGAGGCAAAGATTTTTACAGAAGTGATTCAGAGCTACCAGATAAGGCCTCTCAATGGTCAATGCAAAACTTCAGCCAAATAGCTAAGCCATCGATATAAATTTTTACTTTACTAACATAAGAGTTTCGTAAAAAACTTGTTACACCAAAAAAAAATTATCTTCTCTTGGGCTCGTCCGGGATTTGAACCCGGGACCTCCCGCACCCTAAGCGGAAATCATACCCCTAGACCAACGAGCCAGTTAAAAAGAGCACGCCAAAAATCCATTTTGTTATGGCGGGCTCAATGCGCAGTTGCAAATAAAGCTTTGGGTAAGCTTTCCATGGAAAATCAAGCCCGATGATAAAAGTAGCCTCGACTATCAACTACCCTATCCTACCTTTCCCTCCACAGGCAGTGACGTTACTGACCAATTAATTAAATAATAATAATTATTTATGTGAAATATATTATTATCAGTTTAGTTCCAGCATACAAATTGTGAACGGCAGAGAATATTCCGAAATCTAAAAAAAACGCTGATCCCCTAGAATCACTATTTTAAATCGATAGAAAAAGTTTTATTTGACTTGTTGCATAGTTTTCCAGGAACACAACATACTCTTCCTATCTACGTGTATAAAAAGCAGAAGCGCAACCAAGAGCAGTCGACTCATTACATGCCATTTCAAGTAATTTCTGCGCAGCCAGCAAAGAAACAAAAACAGCTGAATAAATGAGCTTGTTCAGTCTTCGATGGTTCCAAGCAGTCTGCCGCATCATCAACTGTTTAAAGGGCATAGCCAGGATTTTCCACAGGGGGATTTTATTTGATTTTATTTAATTCAAGAAAATTATAAAAAAGTTTTTTAATATTAGATCAATAAAATTACTCTAACTGTAGAGGCCTGATCCTTGTAAAAATCAATCGAGAATAGAAAAATGGGTATTTTATTAGTTATATTATCCCCCTCTGTTAATTTCTGTCTACGACCCTGAAATGTACCTTCGAAGAAGCAAGAAGTCCCATTCCATAAATGTCAACTAACGTTCCCTTGGGACGTGCGACTGTTCTGGGCTAAAAAAAAAACCCTTTGGTGATTTTAAAATGCAGAATGCATTTGCTGTTATGGAGTTTTTCCCGGGAACTCTGGGATATCTGCACTTGGACACTTGGGTTCTGTTTTCCTTCTGGATCGATTGCCTTTTTTGGCAGCACAGCGATTGTGACGTCACTTTAAATGAGTCGCAATCGATTTGAACTCTTTGCCAATTGGAAATGGACTATTGAAATTGCGCCGTTAATTCGCATAATTGTTTTGGCTACTTGGGAAGCAATTCGACAAAATGTTGACGAGGGCAAAAAACCAACAAAACAAAAAGCCAGCTAATTCAAAGCGAAGGAAAACAAAACGTGTAGAAATTAGTGAAAATTACAGGCCGCTGTTTCGGCTTGCGAATCACGATTTTCACTTCATTGGCAAGCCATCGATACAATTTGTTTGGTTTACCTCACTGCCTGTTGTCCCTGACCCTTGTGGGGACATTCAAGAAAGCAAATAATCCCGAGCGGCGCTTTTCTTTTCTCTCTACTTTTTAAACCCGACTTACAATCCATTTTATTTGATTATTTACTCAGCTGCCGTCGCGTGGGTTGCCGACTGACGTGACGGAATCGAAATTACTTAATTCAGGCTATTGGCAGGTCGACTTCAGTGGCATCGGATCAATCGGGGTTAAAAGCAGGCAGGTGATTCAATCGGAGGTCACTGAACTGATATTTGATTTATCATAAAAGATTACAAAGTATCCGATGTAACTTTTCTGAATACATTAAGTTTAAATAAGAAATTCACAGACATCCCACCAAAATGATATGTTTTATAGGAATTTTTTTATGCTCTAGAATTTAGGTCATGCTATGATATGGGGTGCTCCGATCTGATCGTAGCTAACCAGTGCCCAGTAATAGTAATGAGCATGATCGACTGGAAGTCACCCGCCTCTTCCCAACGCAATTCCCGATCTCGCCCCAAACCCAACCCATCCAATCCAATCATCCCCCAATTGGGGCCTCCACTTCCACCCAACGGAGGAGGCCGCTGGCCAAAGTCGTCATTACCATGTTGCACACCTGCAATTACCATCTAGTTGTCCATGCAATTTCCAGCTGGAAATTGAGAAAAGTCTTCGCATATGTATATAATGCAGCTACGAGCTCTGATTAGTCTGTGATACGCAACTGGAACTAAGAACAAACCATGGAACCAGTAATATACAGAGAAAGAAACTTCTAAATACAATTTAAAATTTATTATTATGTAACACTTCGGAGGAATTCATTTTATATGATTAACTTTTTCAATATCTCCTCAAGTTCTGGGGATTCCAAACATTTTGTAGTAATATCATATGGGAAAAAGCTTTTCTCAGCCGATTATCTATTTCATTAATCCAATTACTAAACTATAATTAGAGACGGTGCTAAAATGCGACGGGCCAAAGCAATTTATGGCACCTCAGCCACACACGTCCCAACTCCACCAACTAATTAAACACGGGTCGTAAACTTTTATGATATACCATAAAAGATACGACACTAAATCGTTGACCAACTTCAAAGGATTTCGCCTGGCTCTCTCACCCGTGGAAGCTCTTTAACAAGCGCCAAAAACAAAATCACCGCAAATTAGAACAAACCCATCACGATCGATTACATTAAATAATGCTACGCCAGGGCCAATGTGCAATTTTTTGCGGCTCCTGGCCGCCACAAGAGATTCTAACAAACTGCGACAACATCAAAGGCCCAGCCACGACCCAATTGGCCTTCTTCTCCCAGGGATCCCCGATCTCCGACTTCATTGAGGCATAACGTCCGCCTTGGATTCTTTGGGCCTGTTATAACGGCCACGAAATCGCGCGCTTCCCAAAAACACAGACACCAAGCCACAGCAACAGAAAATCAAAAGCAACTTGCAACAACATCTGCAACTTGCAACAGTGGCAGAAAACGGTAGCTGGCGTTGATGTTGGTGAAAAGGGAAAATTGTTTCGTTTCGTTTCGCTGCGATTCGATTTCGCTCTGCTCGCAGCCGCGACTCTCGGGGGATATTATGTTTGGTAGCTGTTAACATAAATTTATACTGCCTTTAAACTAATTGACGATGACAACTTCTGTGCAGCAGAGGCAGCAGAACAGCAACAATACCGACTGCAAAACGCTGCTGGCATACTTTTCTAGTCATCCCTGTTTCGCGGATTGTCTCTGGGTTTTCGCTTTGTGTTTTGTGGGCTGTTTCCAGGCTTCGGGGATTTACGAGTGCCGCGATCTTGAAATGCCTACTCGAGAATAGCATTCACCAAATGTGTGTGGCAGTACCACATTTTAGTCAATAACCCAGCTAATTGGAAGGTGTACGTCAAAAATGACTTAAACCCTGATTTAAATCTAAAATCTAGATCTAGAAGCAGTGGCGGATCCAGGATTTTGTTGTGGGGGGTGATATCAAAACAATTTTTTTGTTGCATACTTTTTGAGTACCAACATTTCTTTCATTTTTCACCCGAGTGGGGGGTGATATATCACCCATATCACCCCCCGTGGATCCGCGCATGTCTAGAAGTATTGTTAAAGGGAATAAAATTTAAGGGCTAATCAAAAAATACTACTCAATTTAATAAATAATATTAATCGACATTGATTTTCAAAATTGAAATATCAAAAACCAATTATTTTAATTTTAAATTCAGAAAGAATCATCTAAAAATTTAAATTTCAAATAGAAAATTAAAAAAATGAATTTAATATCACAGAATATATGTTACTAAAGATCAGCTTTTAACATTTTTTTTAAATATTTTTTTTTATAATATTTTATTTAACTTGTGAACATTTTGTGGTAGCATTCATTTAATATTCATTAATATCACAGAATATCACTATGGACGGCAGTCCATGTAGTGACGAAGCGCACCAGGAGAGTGTGCGAAGGCGACTACTATTATATAGCCGCAAAATTGAAAATCTGCTGTGATAGTCCGATCGTAATGAGTAATACACCAATCGAAAGGTATTGCAAAAACTTAAAGGATTGCATACCAAGACTTTAAGAAAATCAATTGGCTTGGGAGAGAGAGCGGTGAAAGTGAAAAAGTGAAAATTTCGAAATTTGGAGCTGTTGGGGCCGGTGGGGATAAATGCCCCCTCGCAATGTTTTAGTTGTATTCCTTTTGAAAATACCCGTCGAATGAGGGGTCATTTGTCGAAATCCGACGCTCCGTTCAAAAGTTATAGCCAAAATAAGATTTTCTTCTTCTTCCCAAAATGAAATTTTAATTCTGTTTGTCAGTTTGTCCACTTGTCCAAAATATGTTTTTTAAGTTCTGAAAATTTGATATGACGTTCATCACATCGATATAAAAAACTTTTGTTCTACCACTTTTGGAAAAACCCGCTAGTTTAGCGGGAAAACAGCTATAAATAGCTAAAATTCGGAAAGCCGTAACTTCTATACTACTAAAGCTACAGACTTGTGCTGCATCTCGTTTGAAAGGTATTTTTAAATGCTATAAACGCCTTCTATATGCAATTTGTGTAAATGTAATAGTTAAAAAGATATAAACAAAATAACATTTTTTTAAACTTTTTTTTTAACTTTTTTTTAATTTTCTCAAAAACGGCTCTAACGATTTTCCTTACAACCTTAAACTGTATAGCCCTTGAGATTCCTTAAATTTTGGTATATAACACATTACTGTAAAAAATCACGTTTAAAAGTTATTAAGAAACGAAAATAGCCACTTTTGCCAGCTCATAACAATTAATGCTGCCTAAGGGCCGTTCATTTACGAGCCGAACAGTTTTGGGCCAAAAAAATTTTTACATTTTTTATTTGCCTGAAAATTTTTTTTACATGTTCTATTCGGAAAATGAGCAATCACGTGTATCAGGATTTGTCCGAAAAAAAATTATTTTTTTAGTTCGAATTTTTTAAAGTTTTCCAAAAATTGACAAATTTGAAAAAGTACCCTCTCATTGAAAATCTTTATCTCCGGTTATATGAATCCGCGTGACTTCATGTGTTTTGATTTAATTCTTCTAAAACCTCTTCTTAAAAAAAAAAATGTTAAAAAAAATAAGTTTTTATTTTCTTAAAAATAAAAACAAATTAAGATTCTAAAAAATTTTGTATTTAAATTTTTTTTTATAAATCAATATATGCGCCATATTGTTAGTTACAATCGATTTTTGTAAACAGTTGGAGCCATTTTTAGTTTTTAAAATATCGTTTTTTTTTAAAATGGACTCTGCTTTTTTTTATGAAAACACGTTGCAGCAAGTAGGGCTACTCTCTCACTCTTTTCGGATCCTTATGGAATTCATGTTTTCTCATCGTTTACTAGTCCTTTAACAATTTTTAATGATTAAAAGTTAAGTTTTAAGTGTTTTAACAATTATTGAATGACAAAAAGTAATTTTTAAATCTTTAAAGAAATTACAATTATTTATCTAACGTGCTTAGAAGCATTAAATTTTGTATGTGCATATCCAAACTGTATTTTAGGGTCAAGGAATCGGTAAAATTGTTTTAAACCGTTCCATTATACAATTATTAACTTTAATAAATAAAAAATAAATAAATAAATAAATAAATTAATAACTAAGTTATATGGGGATGACTTTTGGTCATGGTATGAGGTATACTAATATGTAAATTAAACCCAGGGTATAAATTGTCCCTTTAAAAACTTCTGATATCAAACAAAAACACCTCTTAACGAGGTAAAAAAATAGTGACGACCGCACCTTCAACATACAAAAGATCTGATATCATATTTTGTGACGAAAAATAATTTTACATTCGAAAATATAAAAACACTTTCTAAAATTTACTTTTTCGGCACGCTACAGTAGAAAATGTTCGTGTGGGTAAAATCTTATAAATTTGTCTGAAGCGGGCCGAATGAGTAAATTTTAGAAAGTGTTTTTATATTTTCGAATGTAAAATTATTTTTCGTCACAAAATATGATATCAGATCTTTTGTATGTTGAAGGTGCGGTCGTCACTATTTTTTTACCTCGTTAAGAGGTGTTTTTGTTTGATATATAAGTTTCTAAAGTTCAGGATATTTTGTTAGACTTTTTAAGTTTATGGAACATTAATATCAAAGAATATATAAATTTCCAAAGTTCAGGATATATTGTTAGACTTTTTAAATGTTTAGAACATTGATAATATATTATTTAACTTGTGAAATTCTGTGGTAGCATTCCTATGTTTTTAATGCTTTTATAAATAATATAAATAATATTATTTATATCTAGACATCTTTCAAGACTTCTCTTTTTTCCAATAAAGTTAATTTTTTAGATTTTAAAGCCGCCTTCCCAGACAACTGACAACTTCTTGCACATTACCCCTGATTGATCGAACACATTGACATCGGACTTCGCGCGGCTGGATTTACTTGACTTGACTCGCCATTGGAAAACTCGGTTTCATTAGATTTTCCATTTTCATAAACGTGTACGGTCATCAATTGTCATTAGTGAAATTAAAAGCCGCGCCGAAGATAAAGTGCCGACTGTCAAAGTGGCCGAGGAAAGTTTTCGGTTTTCGGTTTTCGGGACCGTTTCGACAGAGCAAACTTCTGTGCGCCGACTCGAGATCAAGATAGTGTGGCAATTGATGAATTCGTGGAGGAGGCGAAGGGGAGGCCACTGGGGAAGTCGACAACAAGTTGTAAGAACAAATAAACAATTGGTAATTGTTTCGAATTGGGAATGGAAATGGAAATGGCAGTGCCAAGTGGAATGGGAAAATGGGAGTTGGAGGATTGCCAGCTTGGCAAAGACACAGAGACCCGGTGACACACATTTCCAGCCATTTTCCAGGCACACACCATATACACTACATGGATCTCGAACACGAGCTTGGAAACCGAAAGTCGCCCCGAAAGCGAGATAATCATTAAACGAGACTTCTGCTTCTGCTTCGGCTGCTGTTTCTCTGGGCCATCGTGTGAAACATAAATGCGCCCAAATTGATTTTTAAATGCTCCTGGGGACCTCTTTTTGACCCAGCTCAACCCTCTGGGAATCGGGAATCGCTTGCTAGGAATCGATTGTTGTAATACGCAGACCCCTTTTTGGCCGTGGCCGTGGACGAAAAAATCTGTTTACTATTTAAGGCAGCAACAATTTGTTCGGCTCACGTTTTTGGCTCGCACATATTTGGCTAGGATGAGCCAGCGCTCCCAGCAGCAAAAAAAAAGAAGAGAAAGATTGCGACTGGGAGATGGCACCGCAATACCCAAAGTTTTTTTTGGGGGAAAAAAGGATGAGATCCCAGATCCCAACGCCCACAATGAGATGCCGAAAGGCGTTGCTGCTACAAATTCCCAGCTGGCCGATATGAAATCACAAAAACATTGCATAAACATCGGTACATCGGTTGGTGGACGGTGGACAATGGGCCACCTAAATGAACCGATCGTAAATTGTGCGGTAGTTGGGCGCACAGTCAAAAGATCCCCCTTCTGGGATCTGCATCTCCATCTGCGTCGCCATCCGCGGGTAACTGTGAAGTCATAAATTTGTCGACCGTTTCTCGTTTTTTTCCCGGTTAACGGAGCGTGCACAGTGCGTGTTTCTTTTTTTTTTGGCCTGCAGTTAAAGTTAACGTAACAGAGCACACACCCCCAAGGGAATTAACATGGTCAAGATCATCGCGAATCGCTGGACATTTTGGGATCGTTACCGAATAGGGTGGGGGGTTCCGGAAATGTTGGAACACATAAAGCAGAACTAAAAACTTCACATGAGCATTTACACTTAATTTATTGTTGAATCAACTGCTTTAGAAAAGGTGATAAGTAGGGTGCCTGCTTAATGATAAGTAAATAGTAATAAAGAATGAGTTTTTTGTAAAGCTAATAACCCAATAAATAGATCTCACTTTTCAGCTTATTTTTACCCAATTTCAAATTTGTCATAGTTTTGCTAAAAATGTGATTTTGTTGTATACATTTTTCAAAAGGGATCCCAATTCTTAAGAAGAAAGGTTTTACTAAGCTAATAACCCAATACATCGATTCCTATCACTTACCGGGTGATTTATGAAAACTAATACTTCCACCAATTTTCACATATTTTGTAAGGGGTTACATCATGATTTTTTGCGAAAAAAGGGTAAAAATCAAAATTGAAGGGTTTGAATGCTAATCGATTGGGAATTTAATAACGAGCTCAACACGGTATAGCATTCCATATTTCGTAAATTTTGCATTATTTTTTCAATAGAAATACTCATTTTTTGCGCTAAAAATAACAATCTGTATTTTTAATACAATTTTTTATTAATTAGCTTAAAGTATTTTCGCGATAATGCAATCTTTACCTAGAGATAACTTTATCTATATTTTAAAAATTTTATATATAATAGATCTTTGTTCAGAGAGGGATTTCGATAACTTTTTCCTGGCTGCACTTTAAGCCAGTCTGTGAATCCATTAAGAATCTTCTTGGAAATCGTCACCGCAAATCTAACCATCAAGTCATAAAACGTAGCTGTTTTTCTTTACGAGCAGTGATAATTTACGGTTCGGCCTGGATAAACACACTTTTCGGAGATCGCTCGGTCATTGATCGGTAGCCAAAGCAATCGAGCAAACCATTGGTTTGAGGGGCTCACGGGGTCGATCTCAGATCGCAGATAGCAGATCGCTGATCGAAAATGTTCTCCAAGCCCCCAAAGGCGAGGGCAGGGCGGGAGAACCCCAAATCAAATGCCATAAGGAAATGTTCGGCCCAAAAGTCTAATAAGCAGTAGCCCAGGCTCAGCCTTAATATTTTTAATTGAATTTTAGGCTTCGCCTGTCAGGCGACTCTGGCCAAAAACAACGAATTGCAGTTGGGTGTGGTTTTTCGGTGCTTCGATTTCGGTTTGGAAATTCTGCCGGCCAAGGCAAATGTCGAAACATAAATTAATATGCAGGCAGGCAATAGGCGGAACCGACCAAGGCAAGGCCAGTAGTGGTAGTCAGTAGCCGGCCAGGTTTTATTGATCTCGCTGGAGAAACTAGCAACATGTGCAACATGCTTGCCAAAAACATTTGCTCAGGCAATTTTCTAATACCGATCATACATGCATACACTCAGGGAAAAAATCAAGTATTTCGTGCTTGAATCTAGCATTTTGAGTGTCAAAAGTGAGCCAAGCAACGAAAATCTGATCTTGAGAACAAAATACTGCTTTCAAGAACGAATTTTCAAGACAGAAAATACTTGATTTTAGTATGATTTAAGAACGCTTCTGTCTGAAATTAAGAATTAATTATTTTCAAATCTAGACATATTAATACTTGAAATAATTAAGTTTAACGCAAAAAAATAGTCAGTTTAAATAAGTTTAATTAAAAATTCTTAATTTAAGAATGGATAGAAATTAATTTCAGTACTTTTGTATTAATTTAAGTACGTTTGTACTCAATTTAAGAATGCATAATTCTTAATTTAAGGATTTTTTTAGTTAAATTGTTTTACTTAATATATTTTAACTTATTTTTCCTGTAAACACATTTTTAACGTAATTTATATTCAGAAAAAACTTTTAGCAATGATTTAAGTAATAGTTAGGAAAACTCTTACCCCGACCTCGGTTTGAACCCGCACCCGCGACCACCATCTGTGCAGTCAGACGCCTTTACCAACTCGACCACGCATGCTTCTTAAAGTCCGTGGGCTAAAGAAGGCACAAAAAGTCTTGACGAAAGGGCTAGCGTTCAAGTTCAATTTATTTCTATTTAAACAATTTATTAAAGGGTTTAAAAAGTAAAAATAAAAATAAAATTTACAGATTTAAAAAAAAAAAATTATAAAAAAATCTAAATAGAGGACTTGTTGCGGAGAGGAGTTGATGTCGGTACCTTTACTTACAAAATGTCATTGTTCTGCCGCCTCTAACAGCTGCACCATCCTGGGAATTCGTTATTTCTGGTTGAATTTTTATATTTAAAAATGACTAATTCTTGTTTTAAGAACGAATGTTTTCAAAATTTCATGAACGACTCGGTATCGTCTTCTGATCTGGAATTAAGTTTGATTCAGTCTTCAAGTAAATACTTTTAACCTCAATTTAAGTACTTTTTTATCGAGCTTGAGAATAATTGTGCTTAATTGGAGTTTAAGTCCAAATTGTGCTCAAATTAAGAACTTTCAGTACGAAACATTCTTGAAATTTTAAGTATGAAATCGTTCTTAAATCAAGACTGATTTTGCTTGATTTTAGCACGGTGTTTTTTTCTGAGTGTATAAATCTTGCGGCAAGTGTGCCTGTGCGTTTGCAACAAATGCAGTCAGCTACCCTGGCGGAAAAAGGTTTCAATGGATGTTTATCCAATTTGAATAGGGAATGTCTGGTGAGATATGGCAGCGATTTCCTGGAAGATTAACTGAGCCTTTGATTAGGTTTGCCAGTATCTTATACAAAAGTCAGATGTAATAAAAATTATTCAATTTATTGGGTTACTAGAAATATTATAAAGTTTATCAGCTAAGTGAGAAGATAAATTCCTTTGAAAAAATGTTTTAAAAAATATTAGAGAAAGTGTGGAAAATTTAGTTATCTGCTTATAATTTGTTATAAATTATTTTATAATTATTTTTAAACCATTTATTATAATTCCGATCTATACATTTTTGTTATATATGTGGAATTAGTTATAAATTATTTCATAATTGTTTTTGAACAATTTATTATAATTCCGTTCTATAAATTTTAGTTAAATATGAGGAATTAGTAATAAATTATTTTATAATTATTTTTAAACTATTCATTATAATTCCGATCTATACATTTTATTTATATATTTTGAATTAGTTATAAATTATTTTATATTTATTTTTTAACTATTTATTAGAGTTTCGATCTATAAGCTCTAGAGTACATAAATCTCCCAACAATTTACTTTAATCATTATCTTCACTCTCTGCTTTTTTTCGGTTGGGTGGTGGTGGAAAATTGAACATGAACAGGAGCAACATGGACATGCATCAGCAACAAATTCAATTCGAATTTCCCATTGATGCTGGCGAATTCTATTTAAATTGTTTCGCCAATGCCAATCGAGGTGGCTTCTCTGCAGCTCCGTTTAATGGGCAGTTGGCCGATGTTGCTGGTTGCTTGTTGGTTGTTGCTGGTTGCTGCTTGGTTGTTCTTGTTGCCGATGCGATGTTGCTGCTGTTATTAGATGTTGCTGCGGCGCAGAGACTGCTGCTGCCTGGGCGTTTAACCATTATTATATATTGGCCTCATGCTAGTCATTCGTTTGATTTTGTGTTTCCCCAGCATTTTTTGTCTTCCTTGCTGCTCGAGTAGGCCGCAGCCTCTGCAATTTATTCAGCAGTCTCACAGGCTGTGGGTAGCCTTAGCCCCCGATACCCCGATACTCCGATACCCCGATACTCCGATGCTCTCGTTGTTGCCTAGCTGTTGCCGAGACATTGATCTAATAAATGTGGCCGGTGGAGGTCCATGCTTTTTGCTTTGTTTTTCTCCAACTCAAATTGCCTTTTGCGTAGTCGTTGTCGGTTTGATCCACTAAACCAATAATGCCACAGTGCTGACCCAGTTTCACCCAGCTACTCCCCCCATTTCGTATATTTTGGCTTGCTTTTTATCGCCGTTGCAGCAGCTTGTTATGCGATTTCTGCGGTAATTATAGGAATAGAAAGATGCTAACTGAAAAAAGTTGTCCAAAACCTACACACAAGCAATTTGCAAGCGAAATGTGCAGTATTTTCGCTGGGTTTTCGCCTCGAAAATTGCAAATTGAAGAGCGGGGTGGGCCGTTTGGCTCCATATAGCCATAGGTAATTGGCCGAGATTTGGGTTAGTTTTGGTGATACTTTCCACATATCTTCAATTTCGATCCAGATAGGCAATATGCACATTAAGGAAATGGGAAAAAATATTTCATTATTGGAGGTATTTTAGTTAGATTTAATCAAAATCGTATTGTCTCATACTCAAAATAAAATCTGTGAAATATACCGGAGAATATATTTTTCTTAAATTTACTAAAATTGTTTATTGGAATTGAAGTAAAACAAGAGAGAACGCTATAGTCGGGTGGGTGTCCCGGCTATGTGATACCCGTCACTCAGCTAAAGGGAGTGCGAAAGAGATGGAGATATTAAACTTTGATCGGGTATAACTTTTTAACGAATTCCGATTTGAAAAATTTCTTCTACATTTCGATAGGTATAACTAAACACAACAAAATTGCATTTATACTTTTCCGAAATCTTTAAAAATGTGGGCGCCTTTTACTCTACGAGTAACGGGTATAAATAAATGTAGGGTATAAATAAATGTAGTGTTTTTGATACATTGATAACACAATTTTACAACAAGATCTTCGCTCTGGTCTCATGTGTAAGTTTTAACTAAAATCTAAAAATATCAAATGATGGAAATAAATTCTTTTTGTATTTACCAAAATTGTTTATTCTACATAATTTTGAACTTTACTGATTGACAGTATTGCTTTATAATAAGATCTTAGCTCTCTGGCCTCACGTGTGAATTTTCTTTCACCACGAATGTTCTTTCTCCCTAAAGAATCTTTAAATTATGAATGCCCGCGGCGTCTTTCGGTAGCCGGAGATCTTCCAGCGTTAACTGCCGATTTATGGCCCAACTTAGCACGGTCAACTAGCCAGGGAGAAGAGTTAAGGAAAGCACACACTAGCCGGCTAACTGGGAACGTAAGTTAAGTATGCCAAGTTGGCGATCTATTAGAAGATATGCTAAAAGCCCGCGCCAAAGCCAAAGTGAGTGGCTGCCACTCGACCAACTGGCAACTGGCAAACACTTCTCTTAATGACTCGTCTTGCGGCTCCTTGGCCAGTGTTAATTTGCGGTCATTAGCCGGGCTCTCCAGCATTAAAGCCAACTTTAGAGGCAACTCTTCGACTCCTTCGCCGCGTTCAATCAATTTGCGTCTGCGCGGATTCTTTTCTCTCTTCGGGAAGGCGGGTAAAAGGCTTTCTTCACAATGGGTTGTTAGCCCACAATGGGCTTTTGTTAACGGTTAAATTACACTTGATGCCGCCTCTTCGGCTAATGATGCGTATGGGAATCGGGAATGGGGAATCGGCTATCGGGTGAATACAAATGCTAATTCGAATGCACTTTGCCCCGCAAAACTCCGGCTGATTTATTTATGCAAAAATGAAGCCGCTGAAGGCTCGGGCATAACAATAAATTACCGGCACAAAAGTGAATGTTTAAGAACGGCTTAGCCAAATGGGTCAGAGTCGATCGGTTTCGGTTGCGCAGGTGCCTGCAAATTAAGCCGCCCGATGATATATTAAGTGGCTCTTTAGGACCGACACGCCTCTTAAAAAGTTGGCATTGCTAACCCAATTTCCCCCGGTAAGGGAATCTGCGTGCGATTCAAATTTCCTTTTCCTTCAATCGCCATTGGCCCAAACACACTGCAACACACACCTGCCGAGTGGGGCCAACAAATTTCACTTATTGCCAATTTGCTGGCAATGAAATAAAATACTTTTCTTCCGCGACGCGCCTGTTTGTTGCCGATAGCCAAAAACCTGACTCAAAAAAAAAAACCAGGGAGTGCAGGGGGAAATCCCCACATACCCCTTTCCCGTTCCAAATTGAACGGCAGCCCGCGCTGCATCTGCAATAAATAAATTGCGAAATTTATTTGGCGGCACTTACGCGTCGCTTTTTTTCATCGACTGCATTTTCCATAGTGATTTATTTGCATCGATTGGCGCGGGGAGCGGGCAGGGGGCATCGGGCAGATGATCCAGCCGCGGTAAATAGATGGCTGGAAAATATCAATAAAAAACTAAAATATTCTAGGTTATGGCCAGTGCCAGAGATGCCGGCCTGCAAGTGCGTGATGGTCAAGTGACTGAAGCTAGTGACAGGTGAATATGATAATGATGAAAGAAGATTGCGCTTTCTCAATGAAAATAATGGTTTTCGATATCTTCACTAAGGATATAAACTTCATCTTTACAAAATCCTATGGTGAATTTATAAAATTAATATTTTTCCTAAGGATTATTTAGTCAGAAATTAAAAAATATTAATAAGAAATCAGTAATGCAGTTATCAATTTTGTTTAATATCTTCTGAGCTTATAACATTTTATGGAAATCGTTTATATAAATAAATAAATTTAAAATATAAGCTAAATATTTTTGAATGGAATTTTAAAATTATATTTAAAGTATAATTTTTATATTCGATCTAGAGTGAAGACCGTGGGAAAGAAACTTTTAAATATATTAGATTCTCAGAGTTTGTTTGTACAAATTCAATATATTTTTTAAACTTGTAGTACCAGGGCCCCCATATACTAACTACCGACAGAGACGGATTAGTTTACGGCCTAGAAATTCATTGTACATATTTTAAGACATTTTCAAACCCAATTCTCAAATCACTGGCCATCGAAAGAGCCAATTTCCTTGCTGTCCCACAGACACAGTTGAGTTGGTCAAGCGGTGACTGGCGTTTCCAGTTCTCGGTTCCCAGGGGGCAGCATCTCCGCTGCAACTCGGAACAGCTTCCAGCTGCTTTTCCGCGAATCTCTCTCGGGTTGCTTGTGTGTCTGCGTCTGTCCGTGTCTCCCACCAAGATGCGTCGGCCTTTCGGGCATTTTCAATTGATTTTCAAATTTATCAAACAGGAAGCATCTCTGGCTACGCAGAGCGAGAACTCGCTGCAAGTCTGGGCCTCTTTCTGTGGCTCCGAATCCCAGGCATTAGCTCTTTCCACCGATGTAGATGTGGCTCGCGCTGCGTGTCCATTTAACGGCATCTTATGGCGCAGGAATTGGCCAACTCCTCGTCCCAGACTCCAAGTGTCCGCCAGATGGCCAAAACCAAACCAAACAACCAACCAACCAAGCGACAGACGACAGGCAAAGTGTTTCTGTCGCCGCTGATCGATGCGGCGAGTTTCGATTCGGCTTGCACTTGTTTGGGGATCTCTCGATGACAATTTGTCAATTGCTCGCCCAGCTTTACTTTGCTAATTTAACTGCTGTTTTAATTAGCCACCGCGCCTCCGGAGAATCTGCATTAAGTGAATCCACTGCCTTTTGGGTGGGAGACTAGTGAGCTTTATTAATTGGCCGGCTTTTAGTAGACGACTTCGATGGCCGAGTGGCAGGTGACAGGTAGCAGTTGCTGTTAAGTCACTTTGCATTTCCGGCTGAGTCCTTTTGACATTCTAGTTCTAGTTCAAAGGAGAAAAATCATCAAAATCGAACTTATGTAAATTATCCTAATTTTCAAACAAAAAAATTAATATTTTGTCGAAAAATAAGCAGAAATTGTTCAATCATGTTCGCAATAAAAATTCGCACTATCTATGGAATATTTTTATAGAAAGTTCCACCTTAAAAAACCAGATTTTGAGGGAAATTTATTTGTGTCTCAACAACATTTTTTGTTTGTGTTATTGACTTACTTGAATATTTTATTTTTAAATAAAATATATAAATAAATTTGTAAATAGAATACAATTTTGTATAGCATACTTTTCAAATGCCAGATTTTACTTGTATTTTACTTTTTACAACTTGTTTACTTTTTGAACTAAGAGATTACAGCGAGTTTTCGACCCCTGTTCAAAGTGTGATTGTTAACGGAACCAGTGGCGGACTTAGGACTGGTTTAAGGGGGTTTTCAGAAATAATTATTTTAACACAATGTTTTACATAGGATTTTACCCGAAAGGGGGCGCCACAATGCTGGGGGCGCCACAATATATCCCATGAAAAGTGGGGGTGTCTAGATCTTTACATGCACTCTTGGCCATTTTCTGCTCATAAATAGGGGCGGAGCCAAAAAAGAGAGAAAGTACCAAAAGGGGAATTTATTAGGGGGAAATTTCACAGCCTTTTAATTTCCAAAAAAAACTTTATACTATAATATCATAATAGCTTAAAAAATTTACGTTAAAAAATAATATTTATTTATGTATTTAAAAAATTTAAAACGCATTTAACATTTTAAGTATGACCAATCAATACTTGCCAATACGAGGGAATTGTTAAAAAAAAACAAATTTGTCTTTTCTTTTAAAATTTTTTAAAGAGAGCAATTTATTTTAGGTTAAAAAATAAATAATATTTTTGAAATAAAAGTGAAAAGCTATCCGGAAAATAATTTGTTTTTGGCAGACATTAACGGTATTTTCTGAAAACCGGTAAGAAAAGGAAATACTAAGGATCTTTGGGCTCGAATTTCCCTCAAGAAGGCGGTTCAAACTTGAGTGCACCCCACCCCCAGTATTTGCCACCCTCTCTTGTTTTGCCACCCCATTCTCACCCCTCTGCCGCTGCCGCAGTCGACGTCGCTGGGAGAAAGAGAGAGATGGCAACTGGGAGAAAGGACAAAAGGAGAAGGGGGCGGTGAAGAGGGGGAGGAGAGAGTGGAGGAAAAGTGAGGCGGCAGCAAAAGTTGATTAGATGGATTTCGTTTGGTTTTTGTGTTTTTAATCACACACCAATTTCATTTATTAAATCTTCGCATCAGCATTTCATTTCTCGCATTCCCTCTCTCTCTTTCCTGTCTCTCTGTCTCTTTCTCTTGTGGAGTGCTTTTCTTTTTTGGCTTTGCGACGGCATTTTTGTTTTATTTTCTTTACCGTTGTGTTTGCTGGTTTGGCCTTCTCTTTTTCTCACACTCTTGTTTGTTTGTTTGTTGTTTTCTCTTTCGCTCATTGTCACGAGTAATTTGACTCTCTCACTCCCCCACCCCCTCCTCTTTTGGCCCAGGCAAAACTTTTTGCAAAATGAAATTGTTTTCGTATTAACAATTTTATTAAAATTAAATTACTTTTATTATTCCGACAGAGAAAAAGTCTGCCTCCCTTTCCCCACCCCCACTTTCACCCACTTTATACCACCCCCTTTTCCACCCCCTCCACATTAAAACAAAAGCTTGGCGTCTGTTTTCTTCAGCTGTCAAACAAATTAATTGCTCTTTTAATTGATTTTGCTTGCTTTGAGAGAAGAGAGGGAATTATGGAAAATGATTGAGGAAATGGTGATCTAAAGATCTTTTAAATATTTTGAATTATAATAAAAATATATTAATTCTAGTAGATGATTTAAGGAAAAACTTTCAGAACTGTTTATTTTATATTACAATTCATACGTAAGAAACCAAAAAAGTTTGGAAAAATGTTAATATAAATTTTAACGCTTCAAACATATAGTTGATTTTTCGCAATTATTTAATTTTTGCTAAAGGGTAAACCGTATGAAAAATTTAAAATATAACTACAACTCTTTATTCATTGATTTCCATTTAAATGTTTGTCTAATTTTACCTCAAACCATAAAATAAAATTAAAAATTGAGACTTTTAATGATTTCAATAAATTTTTCAACAAAATAATACCAATAACATTTATTTGTCTAAAAGCCCTTGCAATAAAAACCAGCCTGTCGCAAATAAAAAATTCGCCACTTATATAGAGTCGTATAATAAATAAAATAACATAAATGCGATACCATTCACTCGTCTCCGCACATTTCGGAATAAATAACTTTGAATAAGCTCCATTCCATGTCCTTTTGGGCCGCAGCTCCTTTCACTCTAATTCTGTTTAGCCATTTATTTTATTTAGGCATTTCATAGAACGATTACCATGCCACACCGCCTATCCCCAATTTTATTCCCAAATTGTAGTTGAAGACATTGCCTCCAAATGGATTCTCAGGGAGCATTTTTTTTAGCCTCTTTTAGCCAAATGATGCGTAGGCCATAAAACCGAAAGGGCAACGATGGAGTCTTGGCCATTTGCTTAGGCGATGGGCGTGGCTACTGCCCCTCACCCACTCCATCGACTAAAATAATAAATATACACTGTAGAAAAAATTATTAATTTTATAATGGTGATAATACTTTATTTTTTAAAAATAAGGTAAACATAAATGTATTTTATACAAACATTTTATATTTAAAAAATAATTGGTTAACATGTAAAAATAACTGAATTGAAATAGCTCTAAAAATGCTCACTATATTGTTTCTAAAATTTTGAAAACATGAAACCGTAAAATATTTTGTTTTGTGCATGGAAACAATTTTTGATGGCGCCAATAAATTGTCGAAGCTCTTTTCATGCCTACGAACTCGAGTTGAAATGTCGCATCATAAATAAACGGGAATCGTTTTCAGGAGTTAGGTGATGAAGGGGTTGGGAGGTTGAGGTATAAGTGGTAAGGGATGGTTTTTAAGGATGAGAAGCTGGCCTTCAAATAAACCGCAATGCAATTTGGCCTAAAAGAAGTTAATAAAATTTCGGTCGAAGGGAGGGCAACTTCAGTTGATTTTTCATGTGGTTCCCCGAGGGCGTACTATATAAAAGGGATTTCAGAAAATGTAGTATTCTGTTTTTAAAATGTCAAATAATATAAAAATAATAATTTTAATTACATTTTTATAAAAACATTTTTAAATAATATACCTACATTTTTTGATCGATGTTTTAAATCAATACAATAATATATATCTTTATCTTAAGGTATTTTGACTCTGAAGTGAACTTTCAATACCAAAAAACCCCCTTCTACGTCCCTGCTGCCAGCCATCTCGCTCCCCAAATTCGCGTTGTCCCTTTCAGGCGGCTATTCATTTTCGGAGGCTGCGCCATTTGGGCTTGGAAAATTTATAAACGTAATTGAGATGCCTTCGCCGCAGCAGAGCATTTACCCCCTCCCATTTTCCGCCACCCAACTGGCCACACGTAAAATGCATTAACTGCTGCTTCTGGCCTCGTCCTGGTCCCGGATCAGGATCCGAACCGGATCCGGTTACAGTTACGGGTTTTCTCTCCTGGCAAAAGTCCGAGGCACTCGCAATTTGGTTTTCGAAAAATAAGCAATTTGTAAATTGAAAATGGTCGTTTCAGGAGCAAGAAGCAGGGGGTTTTCGGGGGGAAGGGTGGGCGAAATTGCAGTTACATGCGGCCATTTACTATGTGGGCGGTGGGCGTGGGGGCGTGGCAGGCTAGAACTGGCTTCGCGGAAGCTGGAAATTAATTATTTGCCATTAAGGCTAAGTAGATGATATAAAAAGTGGCAGCAGAGCGTGCTCCAACAGGGGAAAAGGGGGGTGTGGCAAAGGACGGGGGAAAATGGGTGGAAAATGGTTGGGAAAAGTGGAGGTGGCAGTGTTATTGAGGCGGTTTCCTCCCGGGGGTGGGGCTCAGTTCTGCAGGCAATTTAGACAGTCAAGTGCCCATATAAATTACATAAATTTCACCCAGGAACTGCCGGGCACCAAGAAAATGGTGGAAAAGGGATAATAAATAAGTACTTTAGAAGAAAATGTAGAAAATTCTTAGAAGAGGAAGAACGCCTCGGTTGGCCATTCGCTTAAGTTTTTAATAAACGCTTTGCTACTAAATAAGTTTTTTAAAATCATTTTCTCTTGTCTAAATACCACTTTAAAAGTTTAGACATATCAGAAAGGAAATTATATTAGGAAGGCACTGGGTTTATTATAATATTTATATTAAATATATTGAAAATTGTAATAATAAGGCCATCCCACTTATTTAATTAATTCATTATGTGTCTTACCTGATAGCCAACCGATTACTGACAGCTTTGTGGCACATGAAAATCTCACCCTAAAAATAAAAAATTCAACCCAAGAACAGAAAGTAGTTTCAGTTGCAGGAAAAATCTCTTTTCTTCTTCGAATCGCAGGCACTCACCTGCCAAAGGAAGAGGCAGAGGCGTTAGGAGCAAAGTGCCACGCCTTCTCTCTGGCGTCCAAAACGAATCCCAGACTCATCTATTATGGAGCAAGTAATTCCACTAAAACGAACCAACCAAGAAAAGCCCCGAAAAATGAAGAGGGAGTGGAAAATAAATACAATCAAAGAGGACAAAACAAAATTTAAGCGCAAAATGAAATGAAATTCGGATTGGAAATGAAACTAAAATACAAACTAATGATGGTGGAATGAAGTGGGGGAGGCGGAAGCCAGGAGGTTGTGGGCGGGAAGTCGGCAGGAAGTAAGCTAACAATAGACAAAGTCATAAATCAGGGCGCCAATTTGCAGGCCTGACAGGACAGGCTTCCCCCAAAAGAAGGGAGGGGGAGTCCAGGGGGAGGATGCAGGGAGAGCCAGAAGAAACTGAATAGTTATCCAGTTCGCCCAAAATGCCAAATCTAGGGAGACAAGAAAGGAGCACTAAAAAAAACAGTCTCGTAAAAAGAAAAATATTATAATATCATAAATATAATAATATCATAATATAATTTTAGTATAATATAAATATCATATTATAGTATTGAACATAAATTGGATAATTTTTTCTAATAATAAATGGATGGTAATATCTAGACGTCGAATTATATGTGAAATCATTTTTTTAACTTTCTTGATCACGGAAAATGAATATTTGGGATAGAATATTTCGTTTTATAATAAGAAAATAGTTTTTACCTTGTTCTGAATATGTAATTAAATTGTTTATAATAACATTATATTCAACTAACGTTTTTTAGAGCAGTGCAAAAGGGGCAGAATAGGGACCGCCTGCAGGAGGCAACAAATTCATTTCGTAATTGTGGCCAACGCGTCATGGGGTGAAAAGGGGGGTGGATAGAGAAGGTCCTGCGGTTGGGGGGGTGAAGGACAGTTAGAGGAGCCCATTCAGGCAAACAATAATAAATGGGATCCAAGATGGCGTCACTGGGATTGGGAATTGCGATTATACGGGGTGTATTTTTGGGGGAGGAAGCGGAATAACAATAATGCCCCATAATAAATTAACTGAAATTCACTTAGTTATTTATTTTTTTCGCTCGACAAGATGAGAAATTAATCTAAATAAATTGAGTTGTCAAATGGGGCAAAAACGAGAGGAGCAAAATAGAATGAGGGGTAGGGTATAAAAAATGATATGCCAAATAAATACCAACGGTGAGTAATCGTTTTCTTATTGTTACTGCTGTAGTATGCTCTCTTCCTCTTCCTGCGAAGAACACCCAGAGCACAAAAGCTTCGTCTTCTCCCCGTTTCTTCCCGCGGCGTCTTTCCTTTCCTGTCCTTTCCATTCCATTCCCTTTGCCCCCACACACATTCACCACACTTAACGATGAAAATCCAATTTAAGGCTGCCTCAGTTGTTTGCGCTCTCTTTCCCCCCTTGGGGCCTAGTCCCGTCTCTCTCTCTCGCACACACCTAAATAAAGTGTAATAAAATAAAGTAGATAGGGATAAGAGTAGATAGGGATATTAGGAACACGAGAGCCCCTTCAACGTTTTGTGTTGTTGTTCTTGCAGCAGCTCTCCATGCCGAAAATTCAATTTCCACAATGAAAATGCGCGAGAAAATTGTCTTACATACCAGGAGAAAGTGCAAAAGAGAGGGGAAGAGGTATAGTGGCGAGCGAGCGAGATGGGTATACATGTCTCGAAATAACTGTGCTTTGGTTTGCTGACTGCGAGGCGCCTGCGCGGGCAAAAATAACGGGAAATGGCAAAGGCGGCGCTTAGGGGCAAAAACAAATCCTCCCTTCACCCGCTCCATCTCGTCTCTCGCTCGCTCACCCCCTCTCTTTCCCACCCGCAGCCATCTTTCTGCCGACGCGGATCTAATTTGCAGCCGACTGCGCTGTCGACGTTGCGACTGCCACAAGCACCGTTAGATCATTCGCATTCTGACGTTCCACGCGGTCGGTTCGATACCATCCTATAATATATCACCATATAGACGATAGTAAAGTCCCCGAATAAATACGTAATACCGAAACTGGATTAAATGACACTTTGACATCTGTAAGGAAAGCTTTTCCGTCGGCAAAACGGTGTGGCCGAAAGCCCTTAAAACATCAAGATCCTAAAAAATTCGAGATCCTTAAAAACCAATCCCTCTCTAAGACTTCAAGATTCTTCCCAGTGTCAACCGTACTTCTGTGTGTGTTCTTTACCCAAATCTAACTACTTTTTGCGGCCTATTACCTCTCAGATTGAGTGTGTAATTGGCAGTGGAATCTTAAACTTTCGCCGACATCCTTTGTGATTCCTTCGCACACATCCTCGTTAAGAACTTTTTGGCCAAACTTCCTGCCAAGTGTTTAGACGCTCGAGAAAACTTTCGCACCTTTGTCTTACGTGAGTTCGTGCTGTGAAAATTGCGAAAAAGTTAAACTCAAACAGAGCTCAGAGCTAAAAGGCTAAAAAGCAAAACCAGCAGCGACAAGGGATTTTCTTCTGTGACACGCTTGAAGTATTGCTGCCAAAATTTTCACGGACGGTAATAAGGTAAGTTGAGCTAAGGGATTTGGAAATCATTACTATTTTTAGGGAATTATTAGTAATATTTTAAACTGGACAATCGGTTGATCAATTTTCAGCATTAACAAAGAATTTTAATACAGATAAGTGGGTTTTATAATATTAGAAATCCTTTTCAAATTGGTTGGTATCTTAAAAGTTCTAAGGATCTTTAAATTTATAAAGACCTTCAAATGGAAAAATGTTACGATACAATTTTTTTGATTTCAGATTAAAATTTGATTGATATTAATTTATAAAATTATTCAATTTTTCGAATAAAATCAACTAAATTAAATTATGATTGAGGATAAGAAAAGATGTCTTTGAATCCCTTCAAAACCCAGACAGATTTCAAAAGACAATCCTTAAGTTCCCATTCACAACACATCCCACATTATGCTGTTAATTTATTTAGACGCTTTTAATTTGCATTAAGGAGCGAGTTCCTAATGAGTTCCAATTTGATAAAAATCTCGACTTTCAAGTGTCCCGAATCCTGAAGTTTCCTGGCTCATGTCTGAGTTTTTGTGCGAGTGTTGAAGTGTCTGGCAAAAGTGTTTGTACCGATGCCTTTCCTGTGAGAAATCGCACAAAACTCGTGAACACTTGAAGCGCAAATGAGAAAAAACCAAGGATTCGGTGGCGAAAAAAGAATTAAAACCAAAATTGGTGTATGCATAAAGGATTCGGCAACAAGGATCCAAGTGGATACGGCCTCCATTCGCCAGGGAAAGGGGGATTTCGGGGTAAAAACTCGCCGCTTAATTGAAGACAGACCAAAAGTTGATCACTCCGCAAATGCAGTTTGAATAATTGATGATAATTAAGAGAGGAAAAAAAGAGGAGACAGTTCATGGATTCCGTGTGCGGGAAAGAGAAGGAACAAGGGTACAAAATCAATGGCAAATAATTCGCCAAAGAGCGAACCAAAAAAAAAAAGGCGGGGAGAAAACGAAGTTTCAAATTAAATTGATCAACCGCAAATTAATTGGCAGCCATGCAAACGTTCAACGCTCCACTGGATGCCACGCCCACAAAAATGGGGCCCAGTGGGTGGTAGACAGGGGCGGGCCTTTTAGGGGGGGAGTTCTGGATCCACAGAGGAGTCAATTGGAGTTGACGAACGATTTTTCCATTCGTCGCCAAGTTTTGTTCGATTCGTTCAACTCAATTAGGGAAACATGGATGGTGGGAAAAGTGGGGTGACAGGGGGGACCAAATGCGGTGAAATGGGTGCTGAAAGGGGGTTCAAAGGGGGCTGTTTCATATAGGAGCGCATACAAATAAAATACAATTTCGTATATTTAAATTAGCAAATGGAATTATCGTAGAGAACGTTAGTCCGAAGGAGGTTAGTTCGGCCATGTTTATTGATTGCTTGATTGAATTGAACATCGAATTGGTAAATGGGCCAAATTGATGGATAGATTGGGACCCACACACTCACTTGGGGGCATTCAATGTGCAAATTAGACATATAGGATTAGGAATTTTGAGAAGATATGTTAATAATAAAATGTATTAAATATTCAAATTAGAAAATGAATATTAAATACCAAATATTATATATGATAGAATTATCGACAAGTTGTTGGACTGAAAAATTAAGATCACAACATTTATAAAACTAAAAAAAATTTCTTATTGGGAAAAAAGCGATTGTACAAATTTTTTTGTATTGATTATATTATTGCTGAGAAGTTTCAAATTATTATAAAATGAAAATTGATGATCAGTATTTTTTCCAAATTTATTTAATTCCCACGCAAGTTTGTCAACGTTCTCTTGGAAATTCCCTATCCGAATTAATTTTCTCCCTGATGTTTCTCAACCACTTGACGACCCCCCGCAAAGCTTTGTATATGGGACCAACACCTCCCGTCCCCTAACCCAAATGAAATGCACAAAACAATTTGCTTTAATTAAACAGAAAATTCAATCAAAATATTTATAAAACAACAAAGCCAAGTGGGTTGGGGTGATCAACAGATTTTCCTCCCCATGCGGGCGCCCCGAAGACTGGCATATATCATAAGCATATATATATCATATATGCTTGCCACACAAATTAAAGGGTTTGCTTTCGAAATCGGCTCTGTTTTGCTTTCGAGTTTTGGGTAAATTGGCGACACTTGGTCACGAAAAACTGGCGGGGGTGCATCATGGCTTGCTAATTTAATTTACGTATGTACATTTTTTGCAGTGCAATTTTCAGGCGCTGATTTGTTGGTGGGTGGCTCTCTGCACACAAAAGCCACGGCATCATTTCGGTCTGATTTGCGCTGAGGCTCTGATTCCATGATTCTAGGCGCGAGCCAATTGACACAATCAAATTCGAACCTCACAAATTCGCTTAATGCGCCGCGAGACAAAAACAAAACCAGCAAAAAAAACAAAAAAAGGAAGGAAAACACTCAACCAAAACTGCAATCAAGAGGGATACTTAGATGGGGCGCATATGCAAATAGTTTGACTAGAAAGTAAAGACAATCTGTATGCGATTTCCAAATTTGTAGATCCCTTAAATTTCAAAAGATAAAGTTAAAAATATTATTTTAATCTGAGAAAGATCTGAAAAATCCTAAAATGAATTTTTCTAATTCTCGAATTTTTGTTTAAAAATCCTTTTGGCACACAGAGGCTTCACTGTTTCCAACGTACTCATATCAAAGCCCACTCCAAGTTGGATCATCAGTGGCAGACTGCGCCAGTTTAGTTTGATTATGCCGGACAGGCGGACGGACAAACGGACGGACAGACGGGCAGTTCTAAAAACGGATGCACTTTACTTCGGTGGCAAAAGTGATAACCTCATCGCTGGCCGAGCGTTTTCCTGCCACCTCCTCCTGCTGGTCCGCCCCCCAATTTCCATATCATCTCACCTCAGTGGGAAATTATCGCGCTTTCGGTTTGGGGCAAACAAAAAACTAGAAACTAGGAAAACTAGAGAGAGAGATAGCTCTAAACGAGTGTGTGGGTGGGCGGTAGGCAATTTCGCAAATGCGTTTAAGTGGCTCTAATGCCAGCGGGACGGGGTTTTGGAGCAGGGATGCGCACGTGGATATGCCCATGGATACTACGATACCATATAGCAAACGGCTGTGTGCAGTCTGGTCTGGCTGCGAATTATGCCACTTTCCAGTTTGCCCGACACTCTTGCGAATCTGTATCTCAGCTCTACTCGTTTAGTCGCGATTTGGCGAACCGAGATTCAAGCGACCGATAAATCCATTAGTCCAGCTGCCCCTGAACGAAAGGAGGTCGTCGGTGGTCCGCTGTTAGACTGACCTTCAAAAATGTTTCACAGAGATATTTGTATCTCTTACAAAAATGGTTGATCTATAGCGAAGAAATTCCAGGAAATTACATACCATTTCTGTATATTTTTCAGATCATTACAGCATAAAATGTCACTTCATTCTTACAAAAGTATGATATTCTTTCATAATAGATTAAAGTAATTTAATAAAACTAAGGAACTAATGATTTAATTAAATCAAATCAAGATCCTTGGGATTCCAAGTTTATATTAGGAATTTATAGGTTATTTACGGATTTTTATTTGATAACTTTATAAAATTTTGATTTAATTTTGGAAACGTGATAATCTTCTCTTTGAATCTTTCTGACCGCATTGGGACTTAAGTATTTAATAAAATCTTCAAAAATCTGCATTTTCAGTTCAATCCAAATGACCATATAGAACTTTACCATCTTCTCCCCCTGCAAACCCCTTTTTTATCCCCCAATCCCATCGCTTCTGGGTGTTGCACTCGCTGATTGACTTGTGTTTCCATTTTTAATTTGGTTAATTCAAATTAATCAAGCGACAGTTGATAATTCCCGCTCCTCGTTTTATTCTGTGCTTTTTTTTAAATTTTTGCTGGCGCAACGAAATGCATTTGTTGCATGGAAAGTGCATTGGCATTGGAGTCCAGAGCAGACTCATCCATATTCATGTGCCTCCAATGTTGTTGGGTTTTTCGTTGTCCAGACGCATTGCATTTCCCACTTTGTTGTTTGCTCAATTAATGCAATTGCTCGTTTTGTCTCTTCGCCGTTGTTGTTGTTGCTGTTGTCATTCGTGACATTATTAATTTATATTTATATTACTTTTTATAGCTGCAGCTGTTGCATAATGCCCTCAGCAGTTGTCGCTTCTGCCGCTGCAGCAAATTGCATTATATCCTGATGCGTTTTAATTAATTTTGAGTTAATTTCGTATATTTTATTTTGTGGACTTCAGGCACTCAGATGACGCAATTAAATAGATGGGGAATGGCTATATGGAAATGGAATCGAATTCAGCTGTGATTGAATGAAAGATGAAAAACATTTTTCGGAAGTTTTTAAATTAAGTTGGAAATTTCGAGAGGGGGGAAAATAGTTTCGCATTTATCCTTTTCTTTCCTGTTGAAAAATACAATTTTAATTGTCATTAAATCGAGTGGTTCAACAACCCTGTTCCCTTCAATTTCAGACCTTTCAAGCTGCGTCTCCTCCAACTTCTCTCCGCCACCTAATGCAATTGTGCGAACACTGGATCCACATCCGCTTCGCTTCTACACTGCCCCCTTGTTGAGTCCCCTCCAAATCGTAATCCTCCCGCTCTGATTGAATTTCCCCGTTTTTGGCGACGGCTCGTGGCAGAAACTAGCGCAAGCTTCCATTACTAAACCCCATGTCCGAGCGCCGACTGGACAACAAAGGCTTACCACACAGATTTCCACCAATCTGCCAGCCCTTTCACGACTCCTCTCTCTCCCTGTTCAGCATTTTCCATCCATTTTCCCTGCACTGACAGAAAATGAACTAACCGTTTACAAAATGTGCGTTTTATAGAACAATTCCTTGATTTGTAATAAAAATCGCAGTAATATCCGGCTCAAAGGACCAAAGATAAAGAAAAATGGGTTGTAAAATAAATAAGATAATTTTTAGCAATCATTTTTATACCCTTGCAGAGGGTATTATAATTTTGGTCAGAAGTTTGTAACGCAGTGAAGGAGACCTTTCCGACCCCATAAAGTATATATATTCTTGATCAGGATCAATAGGGGAGTCGATATAGCCATGTCCGTCTGTCCGTCTGTCCGTCTGTCCGTCTGTCCGTCTGTCCGTCCGTCCGTCTGTCCGTCTGTCCGTCTGTCCGTCTGTCCGTCTGTATGTCTGTTTCAATACCGTTTGCGAGCTCAGTTTAAAAGCTAGCGACTTCAAACTTTCACAGTCGTCCTAAAACATGTGTACGCAGATCAAGTTTGAAAACCGACCCGATCGGACGTCTATATCCTATAGCTCCCATAGGAACAATCGGATATAGCTTTCAAAAAATGAAGATATTTCGCTCAGTGTAAGAGCTATTGACAAGAATATTTCTAAATCGTATTTTTTTGTGTGTACCTTGATCGGGGTAAAAGCGCGTGCCGATCGGACGTCTATATCCTATAGCTCCCATAGGAACCATAGGGTGAAATCGGTCAAGATTTAACGTTTTTCAGGATATTTCGCGCAGAATATAAGCTATTGACATGAAACTTTCCAAATCGTATTCTTTTATGCATACCTTGATTAGGGTAAAAGCGCGTGCCGATCGGACGTCTATATCCTATAGCTCCCATAGGAACAATAGGGTGAAAAATTAAACAAATTTTTTTTTTCAATTAAAAAATATTTTGTTGTTTTGTTAATTCATGTTGCTTTTCTAGTCAAGTTTTCATTCGTGAAATCTGCAAGGGTATTAAAACTTCGGCTTGCCGAAGTTAGCTTCCATCCTCGTTTTCTTTAAGAATTATTTAGAAAACTACATTTTGTTTTGAGATTTTTGAAATATTTTTACAATATTTTTCTCAGCTTACAGCTTTTTTCCTGCGATTTCCCTTGGTGTTTTGGGGAGTGCAGTCAAATCGAAATCGTTGCGCTGTTTAGTGCGCACTTAATTGAATTTCGCGTGTGCTGCTCCACCATCCACACACAGATACTCACTCACACACTCGCACACACACCCTCACACAGATACACCCATACACACATCGAGTTGTGTTGCATTGTCTAGGCCACAAACATTGCCAAGTGCATTTCGTGCAATTGGATAATTGCATTTGGCTTGGCGTCGCCAGTTGCCGGTTGCCAGCGACAGTTGCAACACCAATTGCAATTGCAGCATCAACACCAGAAGCAGCAGCAACAACAACAACTCCAATTCAGGTGGGCAAATTCGCAGGTGATGACAATTAGCAAGGGTCAGCCTAAAAGTAGGGAATTTAAGTGGAGCAGGAAAACGGCCAGGGGAACCTTTTTTAAAGAACTTTTGTCTCGTTAATTGTGTTATAGATTGATCTAGAAAAAAAGAAAGAAACATACTAATAGTCTGGATTTCATTAAAACCACCTAAATAGGGACAATGCTTTCCAAGAGCTGTTAAGAAAATTAATATTGGACATCGTTTTAAAGGCTTATACTTACAATCCTTTTTACCTAGAAAAATTAAAAGGAACTTGGCATGAAATTCCAATTATAAATATTGGTTTTGTAGTGACTAGAAAGTGTAAAATGCATTAGTTTCCGTTTGACTTTTATTTTAATTTTTAAATTGGTGTTTACATTAGCTTAAATTAAATTTATCTTTTAGTGGTCAATATGTTAAAATTTAAAATAGTAAAAAAGATAGTTTTTTTGATATCGAACAAATGCATAACGTAAAGTCATGTAAAGTAACGTAAAGTAACGTTAACAAGAAAGGAAGCTAGCTTCGGCCAGCCGAAGCTTATATACCCTTGCAGATAATTCCTATTAATGACCACTTTTCCGATCGTTCCTATGGCAGCTATATGATATAGTAGTTCGATATTGATAAAATTAAAATCGAAATTCGAAAACATTTAAAAAGACTCATATCCCAGAGTAGAAGATAATACAATAAAAGTCAACGAAGCAATAATTTATTTCCTCCCTATATTCCCATTAATTTTCCGATCGTTCCTATGGCAGCTATATGATATAGTCGTCCGATTTTGAAAAAATTTTATTCGAAATTCAGAATTAGATAAAAAATGGCATTTCCAAAAGTAGGAGGTTCTAGGTTCAAAAACACCCAAGGTATAATTTTTTTTCATTTTTTGTCCTGATTATTCCTATGGGAGCTATATGATATAGTTGTCCGATCCGGCTCGTTCCGACTTATATACTACCTGCAACAGAAAGAAGACTTTTGGGAAAGTTTTCGCCCGATAGCTTTAAAACTGAGAGACTAGTTTGCGTAGAAACAGACGGACAGACGGACGGACAGACGGACAGACGGACAGACGGACAGACGGACAGACGGACATGGCTAGATCGACTCGTCTAGTGATGCTGATCAAGAATATATATACTTTATGGGGTCGGAAACGTCTCCTTCACTGCGTTGCAAACTTCTGACTGAAATCATAATACCCTCTGCAAGGGTATAAAAATGGCTAAAACTTCCCACTAAACTCTGATATAATTATTTCTAAACCTTAAAAATCTTCTAAAAAATATCTTCAGAACAAAAGCCAGAAAATCTGCGATAAGTTCAAATTGTTTATTGTGCGATTAATTCAATTTATTTGTCAAATATTTTACAAACTAAGCAATCGTCCTAAAATGTTTTGGGCCTCGGTCAAAGATCTTTGGAGGTAGAAGGTGAAAGGATTATCTCTGAAGGAGGAAGCCGGCCTGCATTTGGCCTCACATTCATTCCTGCTGACAAAGAAGTTTCCCCTCACCTCACATCCTTTGCCCTCGTAGACTACGCACCGGTTTCTTGTATCCGAAAATGTATACCCTACAATCCGATCGACACATAAGCCCACGGGCAGGGGTTCCAAGGCACAGCGTACTAAATAAAGAAATTATAAATCATAAGATCACTTAAATTTTATAACAATACTTACTATGTATTTCTCCTTGGGCAAGACACATTGTGATGAGCATCAAGGATACAGTTGTAAGGAACTTCATTTTCCTGCTGTTGAGCTGTGAACTGTCTTTTTCAGTTGGCTCGAAAAGACTAAAGTCGATCTGTTGAAAGTACTTCTGTACTTATTGCTACAATTAGCATAAGTTTACTAAAACTTTATTTGCTGTTCGTCGTAAAAACAAACCTATTTCCATGTTAATTACTTGACCTAAGATTCTAATATAAGGTGTGTTTCTTAGGTAAAAACGAGGACGGAAGCTAACTTCGGCAAGCCGAAGTTTTAATACCCTTGCAGGTTTCACGAATGAAAACTTGACTAGAAAAGCAACATGAATTAACAAAACAACAAAATATTTTATAATTGAAAAAAAATATAATTTTAAAATTTTTCACCCTATTGTTCCTATGGGAGCTATAGGATATAGACGTCCGATCGGCACGCGCTTTTACCCTAATCAAGGTATGCATAAAAGAATACGATTTGGAAAGTTTCATGTCAATAGCTTATATTCTGCGCGAAATATCCTGAAAAACGTTAAATCTTGACCGATTTCACCCTATTGTAGACGTCCGATCGGCACGCGCTTTTACCCTGATCAAGGTATATACAAAAAAATACGATTTGGAAATATTCTTGTCAATAGCTCTTACACTGAGCGAAATATCTTCATTTTTTGAAAGCTATATCCGATTGTTCCTATGGGAGCTATAGGATATAGACGTCCGATCGGGTCGGTTTTCAAACTTGATCTGCGTACACATGTTTTAGGACGACTGTGAAAGTTTTAAGTCGCTAGCTTTTAAACTGAGCTCGCAAACGGTATTGAAACAGACATACAGACGGACAGACGGACAGACGGACGGACGGACAGACGGACAGACGGACAGACGGACAGACGGACAGACGGACATGGCTATATCGACTCCCCTATTGATCCTGATCAAGAATATATATACTTTATGGGGTCGGAAACGTCTCCTTCACTGCGTTACAAACTTCTGACCAAAATTATAATACCCTCTGCAAGGGTATAATAAGATCTTTGAACCAAAAGAACAATTTATTTTTGCTGCCGGTTAGGTTTTTTTTTTTGTAATTAATTGCTTGATTTCTTTTTCCATAAATAAAAAATAAGGCATTTTTGTAATTAAAAGCTTCATTTCTTTTCCATTTTTGAATAAAAATGTTTAGCTAAAAATATTTGTATTTCTTCACTAATTTCCAGTTTCTTGATCACTTAGAACCCTGTTTGCTCTCTTATATTATGCCTTGCTAACTTCCAAAGCAAAATATCCTTTAACAAACGCTTTAGGTTTAATGCAAACTCATGGCCAAAGTAAAAGCCCTGTCCAATTTGCGTCTCGTAGTTGTGCCAACTAATTTGGCCCATATCACCATTCCATTACAGTCGGCTTTCATAATCTCCGCTGCTCCATGTCCGGGACATTAAAATTTCAAAAATCAATTTCAGAAATAGCATTTTGATTTGATTTAAATGTAACGCCCCAAGGTCCAAACACAAGTGGAGGGCTTTCGAGTGCGATTCCGAAACGCACATGGGAGTATTATCCGGGTACTCTGCTCCACTACTCCACTACTCTACTGCTCGGCACCGCAGAAGCCCCTCTGCTGTGCCTATTTAATACGTCCAAAATAATTCAGCATAAATTATTCACTGGAAATTAATTCACTAACAACACCAGCAACGGCCTGCCAGCCCCAAAAAGCCCACCTTGCCACCTTTCCAACCTCTCCGGCCCACGGAAATCCCTCTGATGGCCCGATGGCACTAAAACTTTAGAGCCTGGTCCTGTGGAGACCCAGGGCCAAAACATCCAACATCCAGTTGCGAACGGCCAACAGGCCGCATGTGCAACATTAGACACGAAATGGCAATTTTCCATTTGGCAAATGAGTTTTGCGGCCGACGGACTCCAAATATAACAATTATGCAAAATTACAAATTCTCACAATTCTAATGGAATGCCGGGAAGCCCCAGAGGGAGGGCGAGGGGCGTGGCCAAAAAGGGGGCGGCGGAAAGGGGACAGGTGAGGCGGGGGGCGTACCCGACTCATTCCCGCACTAAATGGAAATTTATTGGCGCCACTTGTCGGGCCTCGACTTTTGGGAACGCGGCCACATCTGCGACCAGGAAATAGCTGGCTTTATCAGGACACTAGGAAAAAATATTATTTAAAATTTAAAACAAGAAAAAAGGGGGAAAAAATAATAAAATAAAAATATTTAAAATTTCGTAATTTTTCATAAAAGTTATATAACTATAATTTAAGGACATTTTGATTTTTTCATGTGTGTCAAGTGAAAAGATCATACTTTATTTTAAATGCTCCTATCTCATAGTATAAATATTTTTTAAAATAATAGATTTAATTTTATCATATTTTTATGAGAATTCCTAGTAAAAATATTATCTAAAATAATAGAATTAAATATAGTTGTTTGTATATCTCATTTTTATCATATTATTTTATTTTTTATTCTACATGAGAACCCCGCGTTTTCTCTCAGTGCATCAGGTCACAACCGTAGGCAGGACACGCGCTGCCGCTGAGCACGTTAAATTATTTTGCGTGTGTAAATTTGGCGGAAATAGTCTGTAACATGATATGCTAACACTTGTGGTGGGTGGTGGTCGTTGGGTGGTGCTATATGCATTGTGGGTGCCACTGCCAACAGTCGTGTGGCGAGCACCATAAATAAAATTCATAAAATTTTTTTGTAACAAATTTACTCAAATAAATTAAAATGTCGGCTCAGAGCAAGGCGCAGGTCCCACCTGCAATCCGGATGGTGCAACTGTTTCGCTTGTTCGGTTGACTGGCTGATGTGTCATATAGAAGTTACAATTAATTTTAATTGCAATTGAAATGTAATGGAAAATGTGATAGCCCAAAAAGAGGAACACAGGAAATTGGACTGTGTCCATCTATAAATAAAGAAATGCTGAGTGGAGTGTGTATAGGAAATGGGATGAAACTATAACATATTGATAGAGTTATAAAGTCCCTCGAATTTGTTTTATAATAGAAATTATTATTATAATGATTTAAATCATTTTTTATTCAATAATAGGTTTTTAGCTCAATAAATTATCCAAAACTTCATTTATATAAAACTAAATAATTTTAATAACTATAATAACTACCATCGACGGCAATAACATTTTTCCCACCCATATCAATTTTAATTTTAATTTTCCTAATGGTAAAAGTACTTTCCCAGCGTCTTTCACTCATCTTGGCTATCTGACAATCTCTAGCTTGACACTGTGACTTCTTTTGTATCTCAAAGATGTAGAACTCTGCAGTTCAACTTTCCCTTCCCCTCAGTTATGCATGCTGGGTGAAATTCCTCGACTAATTAAGCTGCAAACTGCATCGAGAAAGGCGCCAGCAAAACGCAAAACATCGACTCATAACTGAAGCGAGTTCATCAAGACCAGTTACAGTTACGGCCATAGTTATATGCCGAGTCTTTTGCGGCAAATGCAATTAATTTAAATCAATTGATTCGTTTGAGGACAATTTAATTGTATGCAGACGACACACAATGCAGCAGGAAAATTGAAACAGAAACAGAAACCGAAAGAAAACCGAGATGCAAAAGCAGATGAAATCGATTGTGGATGATTTGTCAGAAGTCTGTAATTGCCTTTAATTGAATCGAATTGAGTTTGAGGTGCATATGACAACATTAAAGGCGACGCAAAGTCGCCCCACAAAAATATACCCGCATGTCTCCAATTGAATTGTGCACTTAAATTACAAGTTTCTCGTTCGTTCACAATGCTGATGATCATTATTATCATCATCGTTGTCGGCGTGATTGGCAAGTGAATTTATCAAAATTACATGCAATTTAAAGATTCTTTTTCTCAATTTCGATCGATGAGTAACCCCTTTGATTCTGATTTCGATACTGATTTCTTATTTCGATCTTGACTTCGATTTCAGCTCGGTCCTGCAGCCGCGGGCAGAGGAATGTTTTGCTACCAGTGTCCTCCAGCCCTGCATCCCTGCGGCCCTCATCCTCCGCGCCTGCCAACCCTCGACTATCCCTTCGCCGCCACCCATCCATGTGAGTATAGATCTATTAAAAATATTTAAGGAGAAAATATAGAGCTGCTGGAACCAAGGTTGTATCCTTGTTCTAATAATAGTAAGCCAAATAGTATAAAATCTCAGTTGTATTCAGAATATTAATTGACAAGAGGAACTTGTTACAAAGAATTTATTAATTATGTTTAATTGTTTCTTTAATATTTTGTATCTTATATTCGTCAAAGAAAAACTTAAACATAAATAAATTTGTTCCTTGGAACTTTTTAAACCTTTAATCAAATTAAAATTTTTTATTTTAACTTTCTAAACATTTGGTTAAATATATTTCAATTTCTTATATTTTTGTACCTTCACTTTTACCCTAATTGCATTAAGTAATTTAAGTATAGGATCATAATCTGCTGAAACAGATGGATTTCCAACTGCCAAAAGTGCAATCTTCTCGTCCGCATCGAATTAAATTCAGATAAAAAGCCAATGATAATCGTGGCCGCTTTCTGTTGTTACTTTGCCTGTCGTCAATGGATTATTGTCTATCGGCGCATCTCGGAATATTGTAGTTACATTAACGAATTATTCTATTAGCAGCACGTTGCAGGCAGGGTAGCACTCTTCCCATTCCCATTTCCTATGTGGCATATCAAATTTCATGGTCGCACATGTCGAGAGTTTGCTGTTTGCCTCGAAAAGTTTGCCACTCGGTCAGAGGGTAAATGCTGTGCGAAATGGGAATGGGAATAGATGGAGACTCAGAAAATAAGAGATAAGTTAGAAATTTAAAAGAAAATATTTAAATAAATAAATATTTAAAAATATAAAATAATGAAATACAAAAATTAAAGTCCTTCGGGTTTCATAATAATATCAGATATTCAAATCATTTCAGTGGATAAAAATAAAATCTACAGTAATATACTTAAACACAATGATATTAAATATTTTGTACCATTACTTCTTTATTTGTCCTTTAAAATACTTTAACATAAATACATAAATATTTGTAAAAATGATGGGTTTTAAATAATATTTTTAAAATATCCAAACGCTAGTATTTTAGAATAATTATTAGAAGATCTTTATTGATGAGTTTTGAAAGAGTATATTTTTTTTAAAAACTTCAAACGTTGTTACAAAGTTCTTGACTATTTTTTTAGAAGCATTTAACTTATTTTGAGCTTAGTGTTTTGAACATCAGAGGAACTTTTTAGCTTTAAAGTTTATGGTTCATAAATGTCTATCCTAAAAACAGAATATTTCTTGCCCCAACAGAGCCGCTGAAAAATACCATTAAACGCCATTTCTATAAATTGGGTGTAAGGAAAAGCCACAGCGGACCAATTTGATTTCCTATTGCCCACTGCTCGTCTCCCAGAACTCCGCACTTTCAGTCCCGTTTCCACTCCCCGAATCCCCCATCACGACCAATCCGAACCCGAATAAACTTTGCCTGGCACTCCAGAATACCGAATTGGAGGACCAGAGACAGAGGCCCCCGTTGCCATATAACTATAATTGAATAAAAAAAAAAGCAGGCGAGGAGCATGGGCAACTCAATCGATATTCGCATGCAGGGGGGGATTTTTCGGAGCAAAGGAGTGGCCAAACCAAAGGCAAAGTCAGGCGTCAAGCAAACGTGAACGTGTCGAAAAGTGAAGCGATCCATTCGAATTGTAATTGGGTAGCGAAAAGGGCTCGGGTATGTGGAGTGTGGGGAATTTTGGATTTCAGATTTCATTTCATGCAATTATCGAATGGCAAAGCGTTAATGCTTTGGCATGCAAATTTTCCTTCGACACTCGGCATTCGGAATCGGCATTCGGAATCGGAATGCGGCGACAGATTTCGACAGATTGAGGCTGAGTGCTGAGGCATTTATCGAAAATCATAAATCAAAGCGCCAGCCCGCCGACGGAATAGTTTATTGATTTTTTCCCACCCACTAACCATAAAAGGCACCGCTGTAAATAAAAGTGGTATCCCAAATAAAAAAAAACCCAAAGCTTGCCACAAATTGCAGTGCATTTTGCGGGCTGGGGTTTTCATCTCTGAGCCGAGGGAATGTGCGCCATCTAATGGGATTAGATGGAGACTTACGAACGCATTACGTAACATCTTGGCACGTCTGCCCCCGCCGCTGTAATCCTAATCAGGTGCAAATTCCATTTACTGCTGACTGATTCAATATGACAGTCGAATAGACAGACGAACGGCGAGGCGATAACTTATGTTCGCATTTAGGGAAGGGTCCTGCCAAGGGTCTAAGGTCCTCGAGGGGACTGTCGCTTTTGATTTGCGACATCCTAATGGAATTTACGGAGAGATCATTTCAGTCTGCGTTTCGGGTTCATACAGAATATACTAAAAATACGGATTCATAATAACAAATGAAGTTTAGATTTTCTTATGGGTACTAAAAATCTTTAAATTAAAAACAAAAGAGAACGCTATAGTCGGGTTGGTGTCCCGACTATCTAATAACCGTCACTCTGCTAAAGGGAGTGCAAGGGAGATGGATATATAAAATTTTTTTGATTGCGTATAACTTTTTAATGAATGGTCCGATTTGAAAAATGTCTTCTACATTTCGATAGGTATAAATATATACAACAAAATTGCATTTATACTTCTAGGAAATCTTTAAAGGTGTGGGCGTATTCTATTCTAAATATTTCTATATCGCCACCAAATGATATTTATACCAAAGTTGATCAAAAATCACATAATATAGTGCAAATTCCCATAACGAATCTACTTAGGGTTCGTCTCGTCCCCTTTTCTTCATGACATAACCAATAAATTTGGCTCACAAATCAAAATAAAAAATTCCCCAGAACATTTGCATAGCTAATTCAATTTACTCGCTGTTTTTCGAGATTCCAATTCGTGATTCCTTGACGTGACACTCCAATCCACGCCACTCCCCCCAAGAAAAAGCAACCCCAAGGAGAGCTGACACCGAGAATGCTTCTCAATTGCTAAACTAATTTAAAATTTTTGCCAAACGCGTGCCCGGACTTTCGAGCACTGAAATCGAGACGGTGACACTCTCCAAGGGAATTCGACCTTATGCAGGGGGAATCCTTGAGTCTTCCGGAAAAAGAAACTAGGCCAGCAGCCAAGGAAAACTATAATGAATGCTAATTCCTGGCTCTCAGATTAAGTAAGCGAAACTGAAATCGAATGAGAATTGATTTTGGCCTGGTGTGTAGATACAGAAACGGAATCGGCAGACAAAGTTGCAGACATGTATCTTACGGATACGGATATGCGGATATACGTACGATGGCTGAGTGGGCGGAGTCCGGGCGACTAGTTGGGTGGGCAACGCTGTCGGGTTGATTGCAAGGACTCCTGACTTGACTTGACTGCTCCCAGACCGAAAATCCCTTAATGATGGTTTCGCTTGTTATGCCAAATGTTTAAAAATTGAATTATCTCCCATTACCGGCGCAGCTAACGAGCAGACGCAGAGCAGCTTCGGTGCACTCGAAAAAAAGAAGGTCCTAGTATAAGTTGCTATTTGAAAAAAAATAAAAAAAAAAGAAATAAAATTTAACTGATTTAATTTATATTTTATATAAGCCCAAAATAATACTTTCTGTATAAATTCGATTTAAAGTTCCAATGGAAATCGATATTTTCGATTAAACAGTATTTTAATTTCTTGATATTGTTGGACACTTTTTGAAAATTTCCTTTCTTTCTTTCTATGAAAATCCCAATGTATTCGTTATCTTACAGATATGATTAAAGATATATTCAATAATTAAAATTTCGATAGAAATCGATACTTTCGATACAACATTCTGTTAAAAAACTAACATCATAATAATTCTTATTAATAATTTTACAGCTGTTATAAGCAAAAATTCAGCAGTTTTTCTCTCTGTGCACAATGAGACGGATTGCTTGGGTGCCAGGGAGGTTTATGGAGATATAGATGGTTGGCTGACTGAATGACTGGCTTGTCTGCGCCCCTTTGCGTACTTTTTGAATCAATTTGGCAACAAGGATTTGTTAATCCTGTCTTCCTGACAAGTGCGGTTAGTTGACTTGTTGTTGCTGCCGGTGCTGTTGCTGCCTGACGTTTGATGTTCGAGCTGAAAAACGGGGAAATGCGGAAATGGGGTGGTGGAAATCCTCCATTGGCTCGGGCTTTTGGCCAAAGCTTTCAGCATGAAATTCTTATTGCCCGGTTTTTGGGCTGCTTTTGCAGCTCTGCGCTCTGGGATTTGCACTCGAAACCTAATTGTGCTAATTGCCAGCCGCTTTATCGTCAGTGGAACATGTGCACTGGTCTTCCTTTTCGGCCCGAGGCATTTTCCGGCCAACCTGGGGCATTTTCCATTTGCATTTTAGGCAATTATTGGCTGCAAAGAATTTGATTAGCAAGAAAATTGCACTGCAGCTGGATGAACTGGTGATGAGCAGACGAGAATGGTCGTGATCGTGATTATCCGAAATAGGGTTGGGAAAAAAAAATAATTACAAAATTAAATGGTAACTTAAGTTCAGTAAAAATGTGGAAAAACTTAAAAAAATATTAAAGATAAATACAGATTTTATTAAAAATATATATATATATTTTTATTCCTAACATGTTCGTTGTTAAAATTCTTATTATAATAATATTTAAAAGTATACAAATTTATATCCCACTTTTATCTTGCCACCTCTAACGGGAACCTAACTTTCCCCGGCCTCCTCGAAAAATTATGCTGAGTGCCCGAAGCTCAACTCATCGACTATTCGATTAGCCTCTGCCTACCTCTTTGATTGCTTGATTTAGGCCCCAAATGCGTGCTTCATTAGCAGGATATATGGAGAATATCCTTTGGGCTTACCTGAGATGGCGAAAGAAGCCAAAAACATTTTGTAATTATTTTCATAATTAAATATTAATCGATGGCAGGCATAGCGACACTTGCTCGGAAAATAGAGACAGAGACCGAGGAAAACATGGCAAACAACATTAGTGCGCATTACGGAGGTTCCTTGGGGAATTGGGAAAAAGGGGGTGGCACTGGGACGACCTTCGGCCTGGCGAAAATGAATGCCGAAGTAACAACATTTCAGCTAATCGGATTAGAGCCCCCAAAAAAGTTAACACACACACACAGTCACAGACACAGACAGATAGAGAAAGAGACGAAAAAGGTCAGAGAAAAAGAGACGGGCAGCTTTACTCGGCTTTGGCAAGAAGAAAATTAAAATTAAATTTTGCAATTTGCCAGCTAATTATTTATTTAAAATCAAATTGAAAATTAATTTTACAACACGAACGAACCGAGAGTCCATGGCAAAAAAGGTCCGACAAAGTTTCCGCCTTTCGACTTTCGACTTTGGTTTTCCATTTTCCGGGGGGGTGGTGGAAAAACCGGGCATTTTGGAGCGGAGGTCAAGTGGGGCTGTCAACGCCTTTCCTTTTCCTCTGTCTCTCTCTCGCTCTCTCTCTCTTTCTGGCTCAAAAGGCAGTTATAAAATATTTCGTAGCATACAAAATGGCGCTGCTGCTAGAAAATTCAATTAGCCAGCAATTTTTGGCAACAGCTGGCTTTCAGCAAAAGGCAAGTGGAGAAGGAAAATGCAGGAGGCAGGGAGGAGGAATTTTCCAGCAAGGGCACAGCAGCAGCGGAGAAAAACTTTTGGCATGAATGAATTCCAAAGCAGTTATAGTTGGGTCATTTAAAATTTAGAGAAAACTTCGGCTTGACTGGAGATATAGAAAAAAATAATGGAATTCTATCTAATACCTATAAATAAGTTGGGGACTCGAAAAGGTTCGAGGAAATTTATTTAAATCATATTTTTCAATCTATAAATAAAACATCTACCAATTTGAACTGAAGAAAAGGCTAAACAAAGTGTTCAATTTCGGAAAAGCTTCATTTAAATATATAAACAAAGATGAAAAAACACTAAAAGCACTAAAAATATGTTCATACGTAAAAATTTTAGATTGTTTAATTGTTTAGAGACTTAAAAAATATTTTTTTATATTTATGGAAAAACCTGGAACTCTATTATTTTTATTTTTCTTCTCTGGCTTATTATTATACCCGTTACTCGTAGAGTAAAAGGGTATATTGTATTCGTGCAAAAGTATGTAACAGCTAGAAGGAAGCTTTTCCGACCCCATAAAGTATATATATTCTTGATCAGGATCACTAGCCGAGTCGATCTAGCCATGTCCGTCTGTCCGTCTGTCCGTCTGTCTGTCCGTATGAACGCTGAGATCTCGGAAACTATAAAAGCTAGAAGATTGGCATTTTGCATGCAGATTCTAGGAGTTCCTACGCAGCGCAAGTTTATTTCAAAAAGGTGCCACGCCCCCTCTAACGCCCACAATACTTAATATACGATTTGAAAAATTTTAATATATCGGAAAAGTAGGAATGCAGTTTTGTTGTGTTTATCAATACCTATCGAAATGTAGAAGAAATTTTTTAAATCGGACCATTCGTTTAAAACTTATGCCTGATCAAAGTTTTATCTCCATCTCCCTAGCACTCCCTTTAGCTGAGTTACGTCTATTAGATAGTCGGGACACCAACCCTTTAGCTGAGTGACGGGTATTAGATAGTCGGGACACCAACCCGACTATAGCGTTCTCTCTTGTTTTCCCTATTTCTTTCCCAACGCCCAAATTAAAATTCCCTCTTAAACTATTTAATTCATGGCGACGCTGGTGAATTCATATCCCAGCTTAGTGGCACTTATGCCCTTACACCTTGGTGCAACTAGTTGAATTACGAGGGCTAATGCAACACCTCACACATGGCTAATACCCCTGGCTTTCTGCAATCTGCTATTCCTCAGATACCAGCTACTCGTATCATCCTGCCATTCACGATGAGACTTTTGTCCGGCGGAAGCAGCGACGAAATCGCACCACCTTCACTCTGCAACAGGTAAGTCGGAGAACATAAAACGAAAAGAAAACCGATTTTAATTCTTAATTTCGGGCAGCTGGAGGAACTGGAGACGGCCTTTGCCCAGACCCACTATCCGGATGTGTTTACTCGCGAGGATCTGGCCATGAAAATCAACCTGACCGAAGCTCGGGTTCAGGTAAGAAAAATATATACACCCCTTTTCCTCTGATTTGCTGACCTCTTTCGGGAAAATTATGCAAAATACAAAGAGTCGAGTGAAGAATATTAAATTGAGAATTCAAGAACTTGGCGAAATCATATCAAATTTCATAAGTATAGAAGGGTCACGCCTTCTGATCAAAGCCCTCGGTTTTTCTATATCTCTCTCTTCATCTGGAACTCTCCGTTTCCCCGACTCGATTAATAATGCATATGCATGCTGAACAGGCCCAAGGATTCGAGGATTACCAACGGGTTCGGGGTTCGGGGTTCGGGATCTTGGGGTGGCATGCATCCAGCCTAATGCAATAACTGCCTTAAAAAATATTTTCTATATACTTTCTGTATGCCAAAAACAGCCGAAGCAGCAAAATATGCAAAGTTCTTAAGCGTAAACAGGAAAAGTATAAAAAATGAAAAACAAAAAGAAAGTAAAGGAAAGTGGAAAGCAAATTGCCCTTCTCCTCTGGTTATAAAGCCCGCTTGCCGCTAAATCAAATTTATTTTCAATATAAAAGTTGGAGGAGAGTTTCGTTTGGCCCTTAAAATTATGATATAAATTTTGCTTAGTATTTATGGCTTAAAAAAATTGTATTAAATATATTTATGGCATTGAAAATATTGTAATAAAAAATGTTTGCTTAAAATGATTTAAATAACCCAAGTTTTAACCTCAATCCTTCAGTGTTTCACGACCAATACTATTTAAACCTTTGACATTATTCATGATTAATTTCTGGCAATTGTGGGTAAAATTAGAATCACCTTTCTGACAAGCAAAGACATTAGAATTAATCACCTCGCGCAGATCTAAATGTAAATCAAGTCAGGAAAAGATTGTTTAAGACTGAATAGAAATAGGTAAGAGCTCGGGCAATTTGCATGATATTGCGAGCTGCATTTGTCAGATTAAAATGACAATTAGCGGATCTGCTTTGGGGAATATGGAAATGGAAATGGGGAATACAAGTCCGCAGATCTTGGGTGGGTGGAAATAACGAATCTCCGGCCACTCGAGCACGTCGTTTCTCTGAGGCCGAAAGCAAATTATGCACATGAAAAGTGGAAGCTGCAAAACAGAGGCAGAAACTTAATGAGGATGCCACACTAACTAGACACGTTTGTCGCGAAATCGTGAAACACCCACGCACACTTTGGTGGCTATTAAAACACTTTGGTGGCGTTACGACATCCTCTCCATTTTTCTATTTCCGGCACAATTAGCCCCAGCTTTTTTTCCCAGGCGTAACCAGATACTTTCAATTCAATTTGCCATATGAAAAATGCTGGCAATTTGATATATTTGTAAATATACGACAATGGGACACTTGTCGCAAACACGTGTACTTGTCAGCCTAACAAAATTACAAGTTAATAAAAAAGGGAACCCACCCCCTAATTGGAGAACCTGTCACTTGTTACCAACTTTTGTGGTCCGAGTTTGTAGCGTCCAGAAAATTGCGGCGAAAATTTGTGGAAAAACCAGGAAAAAAACACTTTGACTGGACAGCTTAGTCTGGGATTTCGATAATGGAATGAATGCCAAATGTTTTGATGAGGGTGTGCAGCACACAGTACCGCACTTTTTCCAACCGCATTTTGACACAACGGCCAACGGCGTAGCGGAAATAAATTTTATAATAAAATTTATTATGTGTACTCCGCTTGATGCCCCAACATCCCCTGACTTCGGTTTAGCCGCTCACTTGCCTGTAACCTGATACATTTTCCACGGGATTTTTTCGTCTGTCAATTTTTGATGCCCCAGCCGAAAGCCTCTGTTTTTTTTTTCGTGCCCTCCTGTCGCAACGCAACATTCGGGTTCAGTGCAAAAATCATTTACTTAATGTACATCCCAGCGAGCTTATGACTAAGGCCCCGGGACCCAGCTGGATCAGAGGATATAGCCATAGATATAAATGTGCAGGGCACCTGACAAGGACAAAGCACTTTGAAGTCGAGCTAATGCAGTAGAGCTTTTGTAATAACTGATATTGATTGATAAATGAGTGGGAAATTTGATTTTTGAATGGGATGATAGGGGGAGAAAATAAAACTGGGGGTGGAAAATGTTGTTGAAAAGATTTGCATACCATTAGGTGATGAGTTGCAAGTGGCTTACTTATGAAATACTATTTTTGACTTATATTTCCACTCTTTAGCTAAAGTTATTGATTAATATCAAATGCCTTGGGGCTCCGAGCCATACATTAATAATAATATCTTCAATAAGCCCTCTCACTGGCACAATAGTTATCAATTTGCCAGTCTGAGGCGATAAATAATGAAGTCGTTAACCCACTGCGATTACCGGTTCTCACATTTCCGACTACGCACCTCATACATAACTAATTCGATTAGAATTAATGTGCTGCAGCATGACAATTCGAAAGGGCTACACCCACTAAAAGGCCGCCCAATCGGAAATGTAAGGCTGGCACCACCCACTCGACCCATCGCCAAAGGGCTGGCAAACCGCATATAATGCCAATAATTGATAATTTATTATAATCACAGAGGTCCCAAGTGGCGATGTGAGAAACTGTTCAAGAGAAAAAAACCGCAGAAGATGATGAGGAATGAAGGGAAGGGGGTGGGGAAACTGCACTGGGAAAAATCGATTCCTTTAGTTCTCTAAATGGTTAAATTCTAAACATATATTTTCTATAACCAATGAAGTAATACTAATTTTTAGTAGAATAATTTATAATTATACAAGTCGATTCTTTTGTTCTCTGAATGGTTTAATTCTTAAATTATATTTTTATATCCAATAAAGTAAAAGTACTAATTTTTAGTAAAATAATGTCTAGTTATAAATCTTAATTTTAAATAAAGGACCATCATACATAAGAAAAGTGTCTTAACTGAAGTTGATTCTTTCTAAAGGGTTAAATTCTTCAATTATATTTTCTACATAAAATGAAGAAATAATCATTTTTAGTAAAATAGTGTATAATTATATAAGTCGATTCTATTACAATAGTTTTCTAAAGGGTTAAATTCTTAAATTATATTTTCTATATTCAATAAAGAAATAATAATAATTTGTAGTAAAATAATGTATAATTATAAATCTTAATATCATACATAAGAAAAGTGTCCTAACTGAAATTAAAATATTCAGCATTACCATCCCAAGATCAAATGTTATAGAAACACAAAATATGATCTTACTTTTAAAAGATGAACATTTTTAATCCAGATATACAACCTATTTTCTCCCAGTGCACTGGGGTGGCTGGTTGACCGGGCTGCCTGTCAAATAATTGCATTTGCTCGAGTAATCCTTTAATGCTGATCCAAGTTGATGGCCGTCGAATCGAATCGAGTCTGCCTTATGTTGGCCTCAGGATATGGGCGGTAGGGTTTCAGGGAAAGGACTCCAGGATTCCAGGATGCCGGGGGAAGAGGAGGAGAGGGAAAAGGGGTGGTGTGTGCGGTGGTGTTGGCTGCTGCGGTAGCCCAATTATTGTTGCAAAGGGTTCAGTTTAGCCGAGAGCGAAATGCGTTTGATATTAACACATCTGTTCATTCATTCCACTTGAGCTGCGTCATCGAGGTCCTTGGTTTTTGGTTTCTGGTCCTTCGTACTTGGTCCTTGGGTGTTGTTTGCATTGAGTGTTCCGGGATCGGGACAAACTGTTTGCGGAAGCTAATGGTGCGCACTTGTCCGTAATTACCCCATAGACGACCTCCTGCATCTTCGTCCCTTCTCCCCTGATTTTTCCCCGGCTTCTGGGTGGTGTTTCCATTGTTTCCTGTTGTGTTGTATTTTGTTTTTTTTTTGTGTAATTCGCTGTGTTACAACTTTGTATTGTTTACGCTACCCCGCTTGTTTACTTATTTGTTTTCGTTTTCATGGCAAATCGGTTTTCGTAACTTGTAACCGCAAAATTTGTGTTTGCCAAGTATATGGGAATAATTGTTTTGTTTATTGTTCTTCGAGAATTATGCGATATTTTTGTCGCTCTGGGCGTTTGGCTTGGGTAAATAAATTACTTGAAGTGGGTCGGAAGGGTTCTAGAAAGGATCCTTGAGGATGCGCTTATAGGAAGAGACATGTGCAATGGGGCATTATATATGGGTAAGCATATAAATAATTAGGTGGGTTTAACAAGAATTTTAAAACTATAATTATACCCTTGCAGAGGGTATTATAATTTTGGTCAGAAGTTTGTAACGCAGTGAAAGAGACGTTTCCGACCCCATAAAGTATATATATTCTTGATCAGGATCAATAGGGGAGTCGATATAGCCATGTCCGTCTGTCCGTCTGTCCGTCTGTATGTCTGTTTCAATACCGTTTGCGAGCTCAGTTTAAAAGCTAGCGACTTAAAACTTTCACAGTCGTCCTAAAACATGTGTACGCAGATCAAGTTTGAAAACCGACCCGATCGGACGTCTATATCCTATAGCTCCCATAGGAACAATCGGATATAGCTTTCAAAAAATGAAGATATTTCGCTCAGTGTAAGAGCTATTGACAAGAATATTTCCAAATCGTATTTTTTTGTGTGTACCTTGATCGGGGTAAAAGCGCGTGCCGATCGGACGTCTATATCCTATAGCTCCCATAGGAACAATAGGGTGAAATCGGTCAAGATTTAACGTTTTTCAGGATATTTCGCGCAGAATATAAGCTATTGACATGAAACTTTCCAAATCGTATTCTTTTATGCATACCTTGATTAGGGTAAAAGCACGTGCCGATCGGACGTCTATATCCTATAGCTCCCATAGGAACAATAGGGTGAAAAATGTTAAAATTATATTTTTTTTCAATTATAAAATATTTTGTTGTTTTGTTAATTCATGTTGCTTTTCTAGTCAAGTTTTCATTCGTGAAATCTGCAAGGGTATTAAAACTTCGGCTTGCCGAAGTTAGCTTCCGTCCTCGTTTTTTTTTTAATTTTAAATGATATTGAAAACAAGAAAGGAAGTTAACTATTTTTTTCCCTGGATTCCAATTACTTTGTAACTTTTATCTGCTAAAATTGAATATATACCCCATATATATGCTTATACTTACATATATTCACATTCACGGCTAAAATAACCATATTTTTATAAAAGTAACAGTTTCTCTTAGTGTAAAATGTAAAACAAATATTTTTAGAGGCGTATTAATATGTTTTTAAGCTGACAGAAAATAGAGGAGTGCCTTGTTGATAATAAAACCAAAGAACAAAATATATTTTGACAAAATCAGTAGAGGATGGAAATATTTTAATTAATTGACTCTTGTGGATCTATCTTAAAGAAACTTTAATAATAAATGTATGCTATTACTTATGTACATTTACATGGTGTATAAAGTTCCCCTAAAAGTATACTCAGCATTGCATATGGTTCAATTTTATTTGGTTGATGGAGCCTTCCGTGAAGTTAAAAAATTCCAAGAATCTATCAATCTGGCAAAGCACACTCCCAGTTCCATAAATAGACCTAAAACCATACCCTGATATATTTGAAGAGGTCCAATGCCCCATCCAGTTTCCAAAAGTAATTCCAAGCAAGCAATCAAGAAACTAAACCAAGCGAATTGAATAAATAAGAACACGTTAAATTTTGTGTGTAATAAAACAAAGCAAAATTGTGCATGAAATTATGATTGTGCGAAGAAAGAGATGGCAATGGCCGGAGGGAGAGGAAGAGAGACAGACGCACACAATTGTTTTTCATTATTCAATTTTTGTCATAATAACACAGGAGCAGTCAGAAGGAGAAGCTGCTTTTATCGTTGGCTTTCCTCTCTTTCTTCCTGCATATCGCCATCTCTCTCTCGTTCTACCCCCCAGGGTACACACACACACACAGAGAGAGAAAAAAAGTCTACCCAGCCATATTTTATTGGTAATGTGCTTATGGCATAAATATTGTATTAAGTAACTGGTGGGCGTCACCACCAAAAAACGAGGAAAACTGGAAAAGTTCAGAGCCCGCAGTGGGTGGTTGTGGGGGGACTTCCCTTTTTGGGGGTTGGATTGTGCGCAATTTATTGTTTGCCCAGGCAAAAGGGAGTTGGGGAAAAATACAGGGGCAACATGGCGGCCAGAAGAGAGAGAAAATGGCTGGGGCTTTTCGCCCGGGGGCTGCAAGTATGCTGAAATTGTTTTACGCTGCGTTATGATTACAACAATGGAGCCAAAATGCCAACTTTTGCACAATGTCTAATTTGAATTTTGATTAGGAAACTTACTTACACACACACACACTTATACACAGAGAACCGAACACATAGAGACTGATTTTCATTCAAGATGGCGGCAGAGCAAGGGAAATCCCATTAGAGGGCGCTCTAAGCTGGGGAATCAACGCAAACCGGAACTAAAAGCAAACGAAACGAACGGGAAGTAAGGAAAATTGGGGAAAAAGGAGGGGGATAAAGGAAACACGCGCGCATAAGCAAGCAATCCAAAGGATGTGTCTAAGGATCCGAGGGCATTGTCTTGATTGAGCCTCATTAGAGCGAGCATGTGTGTGTGTGTGTGAGCTGCCCCTCCCCCTGGAAAAACTCAACCCCCACCCCCAGCCCAATTTAGGCGCTGATTACAAGCCAAATTTGTTTTGTCTTCCTTAGGAAAATTGAAAATCAGATTTTGTTTGTTTACGTCTTAGATTGGCCGGGCAAGACAAAGGGGAAAAGGGAAAAACACAAAACAATTTTTAGGGGGTGGCAGTGGGCACCACCCTACAAATTGTTAAAGTTTCTGAGGTGGAAAATTTCGTTTGTGTGTGTGGGGAAAGTTTTTCAATTTTCCATTGGCTGGCAGCCGGCGAATTGCCCCGTAGCATAAATAATAATAGACATGTGGCCATATCATGGCAATTTGCTGCGAAACTTTCTCAATTTCATTCGAGTTTTCCTTTACTCCATTTTCCTCTGCCCCGCAGGTATGGTTCCAGAATCGCAGGGCCAAGTGGCGCAAGGCGGAGCGACTCAAGGATGAGCAGCGAAAGCGGGAGAATGGAGAGAGCAGCAGCTCACTGGATAAGGTAAGAAAATCTAATTATAGAAGGGTTACAAGAGGATCTTACCCATAGTTGGCACCTTAAAATGGACCCAGCTCTTGTGATTTGAAATCCCTTTAGGTGGTGTTAAGTCATTAATTTCAGCATGTAATAAAAATCCGATAATAAAAAGGTTTATCAAAAATTATTTTTTTCATTTTTCTGGAAAAAATTTTAATTTTACAAGAAATTGACCGAAGTTTCTTAACAAATTAAAGTTTTTTTCAGATTTGCAGATTTTAATTTTGTTAATATTTTAAATATTCTAAATGAAGTATCCAGGTAGGGTTGTTAAAATATCAATAGTGGACACCATCGATATTTTTGGTTATCGATGGTTGTCACTATCGATATGATCGAAAAACTAAAAAAAAGAAATATTACAAAAATTCGGGAAAATAATGGAAAAAAGATAATTGAAAATTTATGCTTGTACCATAAAACGTATGAGAAAAACAATAATCTTAATTTTACTGCGATTTAAGTGAAACAAAATTCAATGTTGATACTATCAAGTTTTAAAAACAGTTTTTTACTTTATTAATGCAAGTTTTCTATATATAATATATATTATATGATATATATTATATATCTCGTAAAATAGGAAAATACATATAATTAGGTAGCTTAATTTGATTTTTAAATGCCCTCTAATCACATTCTTCAGCTCCACGACTCCCGTGAATCTTCGCCAGACATAACGGGCGAAATAGACGACGACATGGATGAGTTACCGCCTCGTCAGCGGTCGCACAGTCCGCTGGCCAACGGGCAAATGGAACAGCAGCACTCCCACTCGCATTCGCACTCGCATTCCCGCAGTCCTGGCGGCGGCGGGATGCACCTGGATTCCAGCGACAATGAGCGCCCGTTGTCCTCCAATCAGCTGACCGCCACCCCGCACTCTGCCTCCCAGTCGCTGGGCTCCATCAGTGCCGGATCGCCGTCGCCGTCGGGAATGCACAGGGAGCACAGGGAGCATACGCCCCTGGCTGGCAGTGGGGGTCAGGGGCCGAGCAGCCCCTCGAACTCGCGGAACACCGACTCACCCATCGAGGTGGGAGGACCCATGTCCTTGACCACGGGCTCAAGGATGCCGGTCTCCTCCAACAATTCGGCCTCGTCCACGCCCACGCCCACCACCCCGCACGCCCCCCAGATGCCGCATTCCTCGGCGGCTGCGGCGGCCGCTTTTGGAAGCCACATCTTCGGAAGCTTTGGAGGAGGCAGCAACGCCAGCGATAGGTAAGTCCATTCATTAAATACTTAAATACAGAAATGGTTTTAAAATGCAAAAATGCGAATATTTAATAATAATATTTCTGATAATATTTACTATTATTTATTCAAACTTAAATCTAATAATTTATATATTATAATATAATAATTATTAGTATTGATATAATATAATTATTTTTAAAAAATATGTTATTCGAAAATTCTCTCAATACAGTTTCTGCTTAAAATCCCACAGAAAAGCCGATAAAAAAGGTTTCAGAAATAATATGAATAATTAAATTCCAAGCGAGCTTTGATTAAAGATAAATTGTTATCCTATATTCCAAATTAGGATTGAACTAAAAAATAATCAAAAATATTTTTATTGCAATAAAGTTCAAAAAAAGTTTTGCAAAAATGAGCTCCTATTTTTAAAAACTCCCGGCAATTTAAATTCAATCACAGACACTAAAACGCCTAATTGTCTATACAATCTCAACCAATAAAAACGAATCAAAACTTCCGGCGATAATCAATTCGAAGAGCACTATCGCCCAAGTCATTTATCTTTCGGTCCACCAAACTGCCAAAGGATACCCAGGATATCCATCCAGCATATCCCACATATGGCTGAGACAATGGCGGGAGTTCCGCCGATGATTAGACACTGGGCGCCCACTCGGGATTGCACGTGTCGGCCATATCGATGATGACCGGCATCATTAGCGGGGGGTCAGGATGGTCAGGGATTTATAGAAAGGGACTCGGGGGTGGAGACTGCTCTCTTAATGTTTCCGCTGGCGCACACGACATCCGCTGACCGGAAGTGCGCCAATGGAATTTAAACGTTTTCCATCCAAAACATTAAGTAGAACGCCTTCCGCTGCGCACGCCTGTTCAATAACCCGTGAGTCGGGAAAATCCAACGGGAAAAAGACAGAGAGTCGAGAATCAAGAGATAAACACAGCAGGAGTCGATGGCACAGGCACACTGGGGGAAAAATCGTTGTACAAAAAAATATATATATATTCTTTCATTATTTAAAGGCAGGGAATGCAATTGCTAGGGTACTGAAATTACTTTAAAGTGTTTCTGGCTTCTATATACAATGTTGTTATAAGTAGATTTAAAACCCTAGTTTTCCAGAGATTTTGATGCTTTTCTTTCTTTCTACAAAAATATTTTTGCAATATTTGGTTTAAATGTAGTACTTTTTAAAATGTTTTTATTGTCCTATAAAAATAAGAAACATCCCTTAATACTTAAATCAATTTCAAGATGGTTATCCCACTTTTATACCTATTTTTTCTCAGTGAAACCGAAGTAAAGATGCGAAAAAAAAGGGATCGGGAGTCAAGAATCGCATTGTCCACCCGGCCAAGCATCTAATGTCATTACTGCTCTCATTGCGGTCATTGTCTGGCTGCCTCCCCCAAATCCAACCCCCCATCCCCTTAATCAATTGCTAATTTAGTCATCGTCGCCAGAAAAAAATAAGACGGTATTAAACAGAGAGGAAAGACAAAAAAAGAAAGAGAGAGATGGCTACACTGGCACTGCCCACTTAGGGGTGATATTTTGTCGCAATTTCCCTGTTTTGTCGGATTTTTGTAAATATTTGCCAGGGGTTGAAAAGCAGTTGTTCTCCTTCGTTTTTCCCGGCAGTTGTTTTTGTCCCAGCTTGATGACAAAATGCGACACTTGCCATAAATTTTATTGTTTGTTTGTCTAATTCCTTTGTAAGTGGAGGCTTAATGACACGCAGGCAATTAGCAGATCGTTGGGTTTATAATCGTTTAGACTGCCCGAAAAAAAGGGGGCGGTTCGAGTGAGGGTGCTGAATTGGACAAAATCGAGAGGGGTTGGGGTTGTTGTAACTACAGTAGCTTGGTAATTGGCTTATCCGCTAATGAGCATGAATATTATTACTTACTTACTTATTCATCCTCAATTCGAATCAAGTGCCAAAAACATGGTTTTTGAAATTTTTCTCTTACTTATGGAGATTGAAAAAGTAATTATTTATAGCAATTTTCTTATAGCTGATTGATGAATGTATATAAGTATTTACTAAAGCTTTATCTGTATAGACTCGACTTTTATAATTATTTTACTTTTATTATAGTTTTTTTTTTTTAATTTTTATTAGTTGTCGAAAGTTCTAAAGCAATCTGTAATAAAAAAGGGTACAAATATAATTCAAAAAGAAATTCAACAATTAAAATAATAATTTGCAGATCAAATTAAAGATTGCACTTTTATTTTCCAAATATAGTTACATGTTGTGTTAAAATATATTTATTTTTAGTAAATTTGTTACTAAATTTGATCATCTGATTGGCAAATGAAGCTCTTTTCAAAATTACAATTGCCCATAAACATCTGTCCCTCCTTTATTGCAACACATTTCTCTTCGTCAGATTGGTAGATTGGCTCATCAGAATACCACGAGAAAAAGGAAGCTTGCTTTCCGGAGGCTAAGGACACATAGTCACCCTTTTTGGCCCGATCGTTGATGCCCAGAAAGTATTGTTCCGAAGTATCCAGCTTCGCGACAATGGCGTCGAATTCTTCTCTATTTTGAATAGAGGCCAAATTTCCTCCCATCCGACGGCAGGCTAACTGGGCATCCTCCCAATTAACCTTGATATCCTGGTTGATGTGAAAGTATCTTGCGCCGATGAGTTCAAAGTCTGATAAGATGACTTTTCTGTTGAGTGCCGACAGCGATTCCAGAATGGCTGTAAGCTGGTTGTCCATCTTGGTCTGCAGTTGGTCCAGTTTGTCTTCCAGGCTTCTTAGATGATCCTGCGTCCTTCCCAATTTCTCCTCGAAGTCCTCTACGATTGTCTTCTGCTGGTTTTCCATCCTGACCATCGTTTCAGACTCCAACTCCAGAGAAGTCTTAACGTCGGTAACAGATTCTTGCAGGGCCGTCAGCTTAATTTGAATCTGACTCTGCTCGGCACGCGTGGCGTTCGTCATCATCGCCTCACAAGTATTCAATTTCTCTTGGTTGGCAGCCACGTAGTCCATCACTGAACTCATCTTGGAGAAACACTGCCCCGTGCAGCGGGCTTCCAAGTCCTCCAATTGACTTCTGTTCGGGATTCCTGCCAGAGATCCTGTGGGATGCCAAGCAATTAACGCCAGAACGGCCACAAACTTAATCATTTTTGCGTTGTTTTAATATTAAGCTTTCACTTTGAGATGGTAACTAAATATTTGGGGCTTCAACGCCCCATTTTATACCCGTCTGTCATGCGATTCTTACTTTAATCTATTTTAGCAGCGATAACCTTTGTATATGAATGGTTTTAAGTGATAAGTACTGGGTGTGACTGAAAATAAGATTGGAATTTCCAACATGCCAAGAAAACAGCTTTTAAAAAACTAGATCTGTTCGTCTATCTAATTCCGCCCTTCATTACCGATTCATAAAGATTATTAACTCCGTTATACCATTTGCTTTTAGCTACTCAGATCAGAAATTCAAAAATGCCCGGCCACAAGGCCATAAAAAGCTACTTGAAAATTAAATTGGGCGTAAACGAGGGTGTTTTGTTTGCGACGTTTGAGTTTTAGCTGCGGATGGTCTAACCATATGCCATAAGAACTCCCCCCTAAATTACTTTCCTCTATCCGTGGGCGGTCTCATCAGACGGCAAAGAGGCCATGGGTGGGCAGGGAAAACACAAAAAAAAAGGGAGCGAAAAGATTGGCTCACATGTCAACGCGCTCGAACAACAAACATTACACCACAATAAAAAAGAACAGGATCCGGCTGGGAGGACCAAGGACAACCCACTGAGAAGAAGCACGCGTTTCGATTCCGATTGCTGAATCATTCACCCCACTTCCCGCCGAGGAATCCCCGCTGCTTTTGCTGCTGTAATGGTTGACCAAATCAATTCACAAACTCGAGCACTCGGAATTTGTGATATCTCGCCTGTGTGTGATATTGTTATTCAAATGCCCCCAGTACCGGATGTCCTTGCCCATCCATCAGTACATCAGTATACATATCTCGAGTTTATCTTCGATCTGAAGTGAAGCGTTTCATCGCAGAGCATTTATCATCGCATTAGTCAGGCACTCAATGGCGTTTTCTTTTCGCTCTCTCGCATATTTTATGCAAATCGAACAATGGCAAAAACTAAATAAATAATTACAGAGCACTAATCCGCACTTGTCTCCGGATGGCGAGGTCGTTGTCGGTGACGTAAGAGGAGTTCCAGCCATATGGGCAGGCCAAAAACTGGTTTATTCAAGGCCCCTCGAGGGAACCAAGAAAAAATCCCAAATTATACAAATTATGCAACGACCCAAAAACACTTAAATGCAGTTTTTATTGCAAGACGATACTTGAAATTCGCAGGGCAAAAAGATAATAAAGAGGTAAAATGAAATATAGCTTTAAAGTAATTTTTTTAATATTTTCTATAATCAGAGTATAGTTTTTTAGGAACGCTAGTCCCCAAACTAAATCCATAATCATTCGCTGGAATAAGTTTCGAGTTAAATATGCTAATTGAATACCCGGCAGCAGCCCCAAAATCTCTCAGCTTCACTCCACTTTATGCGCAAATAACTAAATATGTATTTCGGCCGTGGGAATCTACCCCCAAAGTCCACATAGCGAGGGCCCAAAATGATGTGTACCCACTTATAGTATATACACTCGGTATAGCTACCCACATTCCACCTGTAATTCAGACCGCTTATGCTGCGCGCACGAATGCGAATGCTTGAATAATAAATTAGGCAAATATTTTAATATTCATCATGCAATTAAAATAAGCTGCCTCCGTGCTTCCAAACTTTTCGGGTAGCCTAATATAATAAGCCTTATCTGGAGCTTCGAGGGGTTGCGAGGGGGTTCGAGTTGGGGATCCAAAAAGTTTCGTGGAAAAAAGTACATTTTGCGGAAATTAAGTTTGACTTGTAAGGGACTAAGCCTGTGTAGGTGTTGATTGCTCGAGTTTAATTTGTTAGAATTGCGTAAAGCATTAAAATGTTTGCCCGACTAATTACACACACACACACACGCGTACAGAACGACGAGGAAAAGGGGTGAATTTTCCATGTGAAAACTTTATCCTTGCTTAAATGCAATCTGCGAAAAGTGCGAAAATTTTAAGAAAAACTTTTGCGGCAACTCAAGGTGGAAACTGAGATGGAGCTCCCAAGATTGACATTGACAGAGCCCCGCTTTTCCCCCACCCCAATTTCCCCGCCATTTTCCTTATATCTCTGAGTTGCCTGGAGGAAAAGTTATGTACTAACTAACGAGCTCAACGACAACACTCGAGCTCGTGAATGTCTTAATTAGAGAGAGAGGGAAAAGGAAAAGCAAAAGGAAAAGTCGGGCGGAACGGGGTCTATGAGTATAGCAATTAAGGCGGCGGCAGTCGAGTGGGCGTGGGACCTGGCCACGCCCCTTATAGACAGTCCTCTGCACTGATAAAAAATGGGTAAGATATATCTTACGGAGTTGTTATAAAATTCTGATTAAATATTAAAAAACAATTGGCGAAAAGATACAAATTATAGTTACAGAAATATTTTTTTCAAATTTATTTCTAAATCTGATAAACAAAGAACTTTATATTATCTTGATCAAATATAATTTTCCCTATCATAATAAATAATTAATCATAAATCATGAATTTTAGTTTAAAGTTAATTTTTAATTTAAATAAATTTTTAATTGACTAGAAATATTATTCTGAAAAGCGAAAAACTTGATTGTATCTTGATCAAATACATTTTTTATACCCTTTCGTAATACATAATTAATAATAAATAAATAATCATAAATCAGGAATTTTAGTTTAAAATGGATTTTTTAATTGACTTGAAATATTTCTCCCAGTGCTCTAAAGTCGCCTATGGCAATTAGCATATTTTTGCCAGCCCCCAAAAACACGAGTGAAAGAGACAGGCTTATCAGGGCAAAAAGATAGGGGGAGCAAAGATGGGAAAAGGGGGGTAGCTAGAACGAAGCCCCAAGCCCCAGACTCTCGGGCATCCGAGGCATCTGTTGGATGTGCACATGCAAAATTTAATTACGACCAAAGGATGAGTGCTTAATTATACGCAAACATTTAAGTTTACTGTTTTTTTTTGCAACTAGAGAGCAGGGGGGGTGGGGGCTAAAAAGGGGGGCTGTCTACGCCCGAGTGTTTGCCTTCGCTTGTTTTTGCTCTGGCTGCTATTTGAGCTTTCTCATCTCGTTTTTGCCGCTTGGACTTTTGCTTTTTTGGCTCGAAGCTTAATTAGGGGCCACGGGGTGAAAAAGTTGGGGGGAATGAGTACATATATATGTGTGGGAGGTAAATAGTTAGCTTTCTCATAAACGGGGTGGGTTTTTGAAAGGGAATAGGAATTTTAGAGAGTTTTGTATCTATCTCGGAAATATTAATTTTCTTCCCATGCATTCTTAAAACAAACATGTTCTTAAAATGTTTATAAAATATTATAATATTTCCTATCAACACTCAACTAAAATTCATTACAGAATATTGACAAAACCATCATTTTAGAACACAGCATAAAAAAGTACAATTACCTAATCGAAAATTCTGTTTCAAGCGGCCAAGCGTTTTGCATTCTCCAACTAACGAAAAAAAGAAGAAATAAAGCGAGAGCAGAGAAAGCGAGAAAACCTCGGAAAAATCACGGCAAATTGTGGGTGGATAAGGGAAAGCCAAAAACATGACAAGCTTAGGAAAATGGTATGGGAAACATTTTCTGAGGGGCTGGGGAGAGCCAAATAAAAAGTGAAAAGCGAGGAGAATTAAAAGCGACAGTGGCCGCGACGTTTGTGGTCCCTTTTCCCCGTGGTTGTGGTCGCCATTCGCGAGGTCTGCCTGTCGAAAATCCTCCCAAAACATCCCCAACTCGATTAGCATATCCAGAGCTTTTCGTTATGACCACAGAGCAGAAGCCCCACCTTTAGCCGAAATTATCAAATTTTAGACACATTTTCCTTGGTCGCCCCGAGGCTTAAAGTAAATTTGAACAAATGGAAATTGAATTTTTTCCACTTACTCCACTTTTTTCCGCCCCAAATAAACTCCAACTCAAGTTGATTAAACACAATTATTTCTAATAAAAAAGTATGTTTATATTATGTTCTATAATTTTATTAATGGGGATTATGAGAGTCATAGGAATTTACGAGTTCCAGTTCCACGAAACGTTGTCTCACTTATCAATTAAAACATTCAAATTGCATTAAATGTTTTTTATTGTCTGGTTGCCTTGACATGCGACTAAGCGTAATATTTCATTCAATTAAAACGCTCACAAAAATGACAACTGGGTGTTGATTATTCGCCCCGCCCCCCCAACGCACATACAAAATATTTAGGTTTATTAATAATAATGCAATTACGCATAAAAATGTTTTAATTTATTTCAATTAAGCGTTAATTAAAACTCTGTTTGTTGTTTTTGTTTGCCCTGTGGTGTTTATTTTTGTTTTTTCTTTATTTTGCCTTTGAATTGGTTCCGTTTAATGTGCGCGTGCAGGCGAAATGCAAAGCAGTTGAATGTGTGAATGGGTGCAGTGACAGAGAAGCGAGGGTAGCTTAAACAGTTTGTAAAGTTTAACTTTTTTACAACAATATTTATTTATTTTAAAAAATATCAACAAGTAAATAGGGCATTTAATTACAGAGAGCTACTAATTTTTGCAGGCCTTCTCGCATTCCTCCTGGGTATTGAAATTGTTTTTGTTTTCCCCGCAGCCGTGGTAAAAGAAATGGACGCACTCATTTGTATCTTGAAGATAAGTGAACTTCTCAAATCGCCCACGGCAGGGTCCATTTGACCGAGGCTCCTCGCCACAGATTGCTAAAAATTTAAGAAAAATAAAAAATGAATTTTCATTAAGCAGTAGAGGAGGTTAAATTATTAGAGTTAGTCAGAAAATAAATTTTGATCATTTAAGCTAAGTTAATTTTGAAAATTTTTAGGATGACATATTTAATGTTATCTTTTGTTGTGTTAGGATCTCTTTAAATATTTCTTTGATCAGTTTTTTTGGTATATATGTACAAATACTTACGATTTTTAAGCTGAGCCACAGCAGCTCCCAAAAAGCAGCAGAGCAGCACGAAAACAGCAAAGTATTTCATATTGATTTTGGTTTTGATTTGGGATCGATGAAACTTCAACAACGACTGTCGAAACTAAACTGCTGAACAATCCGAGATGCTGGCTGCGTTATATAGGCCCAAACCGGATCGCTTATCAATCGACGAGAGTCAGGGGTTAAGGTTATAGCCTTATATGCTTGACTTTTGTTTGTTTACATTGCACACTTGAACAAAAAAAACCCAATTTTCGACTTTAAAACAAACAAAATAATTTTTGGGGTTTTCATATAAAATTTACTTTAGTATATATACATTTTTAAATTTTATTAATATTTGTATTTGATTTTCTATTTACAGCAACTGCGGCTTCCGCCCGGTTTTGAGTGAAACAGGAGCGGCGGCGGCTGCGGCCGCCCAGCGGAGCGCCAACCACCCACCGTTTTTCCTTCCGCCCCACCTGGCCGCCCAGTTCACCCATCAGCCGCTTTTCCCGGGACTAAAAGGTGAGTTTCAATCGATCAGCGGCAAAATCAATCCAAATCACTTCAGTGTAATCAAATTAGTTGGAGTGGGCCAAAGGCAACAGATGCTGTTCGTAAAAGATTCATCAAAATCAAATCACTTTGCCTACCTTTGTTCAGACAAAATGTAAAATTAATAATTGAATTAGAAAATATATGTTGACCAGGTTTAAAAATCAATAAATCCAACAAAAAGTTCCCAACTAAATGCTAGTAATTTATGAATATTTGTAAAAGGTATAAATCATAGAATTTATTAAAATCAAATTAATGCAAAGGCAGAATTCCCTTTGGCTTATTTAAATTAAATTAGAAGAAGGAAACCCATAGGATTTTAGAGCTAAAAACATTTAATCCACTTTATTTTAATAATATATTTTTTCATGCTCTTTTTCAGGCGTTTCCCCTTTCCAGAGCCTCTGCTCCTGCTGCTCCCTGAAACCCCCGCCGCCGCCGGGCTCCTCGGTGGTGGCCCCATTGAGCATTCCAGTTAGCAGCAGTTCGGCGGCCAGTTCGCCCGAGTCACCCAAGTCCTCTGGCCAGGGATCCTCTGGCCATGATCCGCGGTCCAATTCGGTGGCCGAACTGCGGCGAAAGGCGCAGGAACATTCGGCGGCTCTCTTGCAATCGCTGCATGCCGCTGCTGCTGCGGGATTGGCCTTCCCGGGCCTCCACCTGCCACCCCTTTCCTTCGCCCATCACCCGGCCTTGGGGCAGCATGTGGTCAATCACAACAACAACAACACGATGAGGATGAAGCACGAGGCGCAGGACATGACCATGAATGGATTGGGCCCGGGATCTGGATCCGGATCGGGAGGAGGAGCAGCTCTCTTGGATCTGGCTGAATCGGCAGGGGCATATCAACAGCAACAGCAGCAACATGCAACACTATCGCCACCAACCACGCCCACTCAGCAGTCATCGGGGGGCGTGGCAGCAGCCGAAGGTTCTCCCGGAGGAATCTCGGGATCGGGTTCTTTGAATGGCAATGCGGTGCTCACCAAAATGGAATAAATGAAGGAAAACCCAAACTGATTGTGCAATGAACATTTTAACATTTATACGGCATATAGGGTATTTTATTTCGCAGATTTCGAAATTTGTACAAATTTATTTCCCATTTCTTTAGGACTCCAAATAGAAGCTGTGAAATGAAATACCCATTTCAGCCTGTTTGTAACAATAAACATTTAAAAGTTAATTAGTAGACTAAGCTCTAGTTTAACTTTAATTTAATCAAGCAAGAGAACACACACAATATAAAAACAAAAAAAATTACAAAAAAAAACACAGCAGCACTTTAAATAAAATATAATTATATATTAGAATAATAGTTAGCTGTTGTTGGTTTCGGCAGATAAGACGAGCCAAGATAACCCCTGATTGAACCCAACATAATCAGCAACAGCCGAAGACAATTCCAAATGATTAACAATATCAATTAACACGCGAATGCATATGAACAATATTTACAACAAATAATACAGCATATATACAAACATAATTATAAACAAGCGCAGTATATAGAGGGTAGCTAACAAATCGGAAATATATAGCCTAGCCTAATCACACTGAATCGGACACTAATTACCGTAAGCGCCACAACCAATATTATTTAATATTAAACGAGTTAATAAAGAAAACAATAAAGATGATCACATTAGGATAAAAAAACCAGAGTTGTAGCTTTATTTATTTATGGGGTATTTATGGGGTATTTAATTTTTGCAGGTCTGCTCGCATTTCGCCTTGCTCTCGAACAGATTGTTGTTTCCCTTGCAGCCGGAATATTGGAAGCTGATGCACTCGTTCGTGTCCCGGCGATAGGTCCACTTTCCCTGCAGCGCGCGGCAGTTTCCAATTTTACCGAACTCCTCGCCACATACCGCTGAAAATTAAGTAAAAAATTTTTATTTATTTATGAAAAATTATTATTATTTAATTTCCATTTACAAATGAAACTTACACCTATGAACTAAGAATTAACACTCAGTTCAAACCAGAAAACCTATAGCTTTTAAAATTTATGCCTTCTGGTTTTATTGCATTATTAATTTTCTATTATGATCTTAAGTTTTTTTTTTTTTAATTATTTATAATTTCACAAAATAAATTCTAACTATATTTTTTTAATTTTTGCTACAATTTTCACAAATTAAAAATTTTAAAGATAATTTTTAGTTTTTCTAGTTTCTGATTTTTCACGATTTCTTGGAAACTACTTACGATTTTTGAGGGCCGCCAGAGCGGTTCCCAAAAGGCAGCAGAGCAGGGCGAAAACGGCAAAGTATTTCATGTTGATTTAGGTGGGCACTACTGAGATCTCAATCGCGACTGACGGAACTAAACTGTTGAAAGATCCGAGATTCCGACTGTGCTATATAGGCCCAAACCGGATCGCTTATCAATCGACGAGGGTCAAGCGCGATTTCTGTTTGACTTTTTTTCGAGCACCGACAAAAACAACAAACCTTGATATTATAGTTATGTTTGTTTTTTATTTTTAGTTTGTATTTTAGCAAAACAAGATTGCCGGTTATGTGTTTTGATTTTCAGGTTACAAAGATGGGGTTTTTTTTAGGTTCAGTCCTTGCAGGCCCTTTCGCATTCATCTCGCGAGCCAAACTGATTGGAGTTTCCACCGCAGCCACCGAAAATGAACTCGGAACAGGCGTTTTTGGAGGCATCATAGGTCCAGGTTGGCATGTAAGCCATGCAGGCAGCTCCATCCTGGGCCATACCCACCTTCGAAGGCGTCTGCTCGCACATTTCTGATGGGGTGAAAACTTAGACCCGTAGATTATTGGACAGTATTTAGTAGATCCCTACTTACCCGGCTTGGCCTGGACCCAAAAACGATTGCTGGACAGGCTCAGCAGGATGAAAATGGCAACAACTCCAAGATACTTCATTGCAACTCCAGTTGAACTCTGGTTGTTCAGACTTGGCATCTTCATAGTTTTATAGCGAAGTACATATAGAAATCGGGAGAAGAATAGTATTGGCTTATCTAGCAGGTCAACGGAGCCCGACTCTATATAGAAAGTCAGGAGATAGCTGATAGGAACTAGCACGCAGCGCTGTTAGCTCATAAAAAATAATTAATAAAGTTTAATATATGTCAGACTGGATTGTTCAATCCGTCGCTATCAAGCTTAGATTGCGTCATCTTTCTGTTTTTATGACTTTGTCACATCTGGAAAAAATCAGTTTCCGCACAAGAGTAAAGAAAGCTATTTATTTGAAAATACTAACACATTTGTTATCAACTTTTGCTGAAATATGTTAAAAGTAAGCAATCCATTATTACCTTTATAATAAGCTGCAATATAAAATCAACTTTAATTGTTTTTATTTCCAACAAATTTATCCCAAACATCTTTCCTCGCATTCTTCTTTTGAATTGAAATTATTTTCATTTCCACCACAACCTCCGTAGGTAAATTCGGCACAACCGTTAAAAACGGAAACATAAGACCAACGAGGAATCACCGCATAACAGGTAAAAAATCCACTACCATCCTTAAAAGGATAACCGTAACAGACCTCTAAATAAATTAAAATCATACATTGATAATGTATCGATAAGGCAGACATATGTAATTTACCATCTTTCAGAGCCAAATAATTGTGTACAAAGGCGGCTAGAAGAACAACCGAAAAAATCTGCTTCATGGTAAAAATTGCTTCCAACTTTCGGTTGCCGTAGACAAAATATAACTAAAGTTGAAAGTATATTATACCAAAAAAAATACAACTAGACCCCATATAAAAATTGTTACTGAAATAAAATCTTTAATTTATTTTCACTTCATAAAAATGTATTTGCAAACACGTATTTTCCCAACTTTTCTATGAGCCAACTCTATTTTCATCCCGTAGCTGTTTGTAAAATCAAAAGTGTAGTTTATTCCAGCGGTCGTCAGCCTCCCATGAAGCGGCCGTATCGAACAGTTCTTCTTGTTCTCTGCCGCCACACGTACAGCGTACAATAGCGTACAGCAGAAACTCTATGATGACCTGCCCTAAGTAACTGAGGAAATATAAAAAAAGCGTATTTGATTTTTATCATTACACATCTTTATACAACTCCACCTACATAAAAAAATGTAGTAAAAAATCAGTAGATATCAGATCTGTATGCAACATATACCTAAACTTAAGAACACTGTTCGAATTACATTGCTAAGTAATTTGGCAAGCACTTTTCCTCGCAATCTTTCTTTGAATTGAAGTTATTGTCGTTTTCACCACAGCCTCCGTAGATAAATTTGACGCACTCATTTTGAACAGAGTTATAAGACCACTTGTAAAATAATGCGAGACAGAAACCAGGATGGGAATGGGTCTGTCCACAGATTTCTGTATAAATTAAATATATACAATTGGAACGATCAAATGTGTATAGGTATATAAATAACCATTTTTCAGAGCCAAGGAACTGGCCACAAAGGCCACCAAGCCTACAACCAAGAAAAACAGCTTCATGGTGAACAAAACTTAGAACTTTCAGTTGGCGTAGACAAATAAAAACTTTAGCTGAAGCAAACGGTGCTAAGTATTTTAAACGCTGATCAGCCACAATTGTTATTCCAAAAAATAAAAACTTTAATAGGTTTTCATTTCCTAAAAATTTATTTGCAAACACGTTCCTTCCCTACATTTCTTTTAAACCAAATATATGCTTCACTCGTATTTGTTTGTGCATTTTGGAATGTGGTTCATTTTATTTGTAAATAAAAATAATTTGTTTGACTCGTCTTTTCAAATTATAGTAATTTTATAAACATTTATTGCAAACACTTCTCTTCACAACTTTTCCTTGAACCAAATCTATTTTCATTGCCGCCACAGCCTCCGTAGACGAATTCCACGCACTTTTTATTGCCGGCATCGTAGGACCAACTGGGGAAATAAGCCTCGCAGGATATTCGACGTTCAACATCACCATCCCGTGAATGGGGTAGACCACAGATTGCTGAATAATTTAATTTTATTTTTAGTTCATTAAATTAGTATGATCCCAAAAATATATTTAAACTACCATTTTTCAGAGCGCAAGCACTAGCCACAAAGGCGATGAACAAGAAAACCAGGACTTGCAGCTTCATATTGTAAAATTTTTAGACCTTTCAACTTGCTTTGACAAAAATAAACTGAAGCTGAAACACCAGTGTCGCGTATTTTATACCCTTTCCGTGCTAGTGAACTTACAGCTTATCGCATAAGTACTTGAAATATTTCATTACTAGTCAATCAAACAAAAACAAATTTTCTCGCACTGATTTTTGTATATATACACAGAGAAAATATAAAAAGTTTTAGGTGCAAAATTAGGGGTGAAACATGTAAAAACGTAAAACGCTTCATATAAATTTTATTTTACTTTGGATTTTTTAAACTTTTTATTTTTAAAACGCTTTTACAAGAAAAGGCCTAAAACGTCGTATAATTTTCTCTGTGTATACAAGTGTCTAATCAGTATATATGTTTATAAGTGAAAACATTTTATTTTATTTAAATGTTTATACCATAAATTATAGAGTTTTGTTACTGGAGTTCAGATATAGTTTAGATATAGCAAATTGCGCCAGAATGTTAATAAAAAATGCAATTTTTATTATTCACTCATTTTTATTGCAAACACTTTTCTTCACAATTTTCCTTGGAATTGAATCGATTGTCGTTGCCACCACAGCCGCCGTAGATAAATTTGATGCACTCGTTGTGATTACTATCGTAGGACCAACTCGGGATGTAGGCCTCACAGGAGATTTTGCCATCGCCATTGCGGGAATGGGGTAGACCACAGATAGCTAGAATTTTTTTTAGGAATATTACACTGAGAACATTCAAGGAGTAACTATCACAAACCATTTTTCAGGCCCAAAGCACTGGCCACAAAGGCGATTAGCACAAAAGGAAAGATCAACAGCTTCATAATGGGGAGTATTTTAGAACCTTCTGCTGGCTTAGATAAAAGCAAACTGAGGCCGAGCGACCAGAGTAGCGTAATTTATAGCCATTTGATTGTATTGAACCTTCAGCTAATCGCCGAGCACATTAAACATTGTGATTATACGACAAACAAATCAACACTTGATGGCTGGGAAATCTCCACAAAAAAATCGCACCGATTTATGTAAATATTTGTGCCGGATTGTTTACTTTCCTCGGCTTCCCAGAACTCACTTTGTTTACCAGCCGCCAGAAAGGGAAAGCCCCTCACACTAGCAGGTACTACACATTATAATTGTATTATCATTCGAAATAATAATAATAAACAATGGGCACGACAAACAAAGCGTGTCAACAAGTGTGGAAATTCTGCTGTAATTATCGACTGGTTTTCTTATCGAAAGGGAAATGGAATTAACACACATTAGCCACAGTAATTATGACGAAAACTCTTTACAAAATATATTTCACATGCTGAGTGAGTCATTGGATGATAAATTTTACAAGAAAGAACAATTAGCTACTTGAAACGAATTTCTCCTTCCTATTAATATTTCATTATTCTACGTAAATGGTTTAATTATTTATTAAAGCAATTTATTTATTGCTTCTGTAATAACAGCTTGCTGAAAGTATAATTTAATTAATCACTGTTTGCAAACACTCAATTACTTCGAAGTATTAAACTTTGATCTAAAGAAAAAATTCTAATTGGTGAAGCACATATGATTTATATATCTGAGATGAACATAAGGCTTATGAGATCTTTTAATTGTTTAATCTATGAAATCGATTTAAAAAGGAAGGATAATGTAATATAATACCATTTTCAGCTAAATTAGAAAAATCTCAAAAGTTAGAAAATTTAAAAAAATTGGTTACAAATTGTTAAAAGTGAAAACTTAATTTCTAAACAACCAAAATGGCTTTAAAGAAATAAACAGAAACATCCGAAACCTCAAAAAAAAAGGGTTCATTGATTTAAAATATTTTAATAAAGTATTGTACCTATATTGCTTTTTTTGCGTTCCGGCTTTTATTTTGTTTTTTCCATTTTATTCTGAGGTTGGTAGATTGAAAAAAGATAAGATAAGAAGTTCACTGAAACATATTTTTTATTGTTGAATATTATTTTGAATCACAAAGGGTTTCTGACAATTATTCCTTGCACTTGCTCTCGCACAGCTCCTGGGTCGAAAATCTGTTATCGTTGCCACCGCAGCCGCCGTAGACGAAATCTTTGCAGGAATTGGATTCGGCATGGTAGGTGAAACTGGGCACAAAGGCGGCGCACTTGATGATACCATTGCCCTCGACAGCAGCAGGTTGTCCACAGATGGCTGTTATACAGGAAATTAAATTAGAATGACTTCTCTTTTTTATATAGATTTTTAACTCACGATCCTTGAGGCCCAAGGCAAAGCCCATCAGGGCAAAAATCAAGCAGACGGCAGCAATGAACTTCATAATGATTTTTTCCTTTTTTGGTTTTTAGAAAACTATCTCTCGCAGCAGCTTCCGTGGAACGACTAATGCCAACCGGAGGTCTGGCACTAGGTTATATACGCTGGGCCAATCGGGAGCGGGAACTACAAATCGACTCGGGATCTTATCGATGTGCTCATGAACTTACGGTTCATTAACGAGTGCTCGTGAAATTGGTAGCCAAACACCGGAGACATTGAGTGCTTTGTGTGTTTGTGTTGGAAATAAAGCCGGGGTCGCAAATAAGCCTAGGTACTACGTTCTAAATAAAGTAAATTAATTCCAGCACTGATTGCTCATTCGGCAGTGGGTTTGTCCGAATTTCATTTGAGTTTGGGCTATCAGTTTTGAGTACATAATGTATTTGCTTTATAATTTAGACCCCAATTGTCTTTCAAAGAAAGTTTGGAATTTTTTATTTAAAAATATTAATCAAAATAGTGAACAGACCAAACAAATTTTAAGATTCTCCTTCTACATCAATATAGATTCCACCCATCTTTAGTTGGAAGAGATTGCCTTTTTATTTTGACATATTTTCCGCCCACTTTTCTAACCAAAACAACTTATTCGATTTGAAGTAGAGGCTTCCTATAAATCTCGTCTCTATAAATCATTCGGCTACCAAAATAATGAATATAGAAGATGAAGGGGCGTTCTTAACTAAACGTCATTAGTTTAGAAAAGCTTTTTCCATCAGATTCTAAAGTTTTCACGAATTCATTAGAGCGCTATACTGCAATTTCTGGTTGTACAAATAATACGAATAGTAAAATCCATTATACTATACACTTATAACTAAATAATAAATAAAATAAAATAAAAAATAATATTAAATCAAATAATTTTATTAAAACAATCAACTCAGTATGTTAATGCGTTGCGTTTGAATCAGAGATGAAGTCGGGTGTGACAAATAAGTTATGAGCTTAAAAACTAGTTAAAATCAAGCGGAAGTGCTAGTTTCGGTGGTCGCATCGCCGCTTTGCTCGGTGGTGGTGGTGGACTCCGGTGAGGACTTTCCCAAGCAGGCCTGTTCGCACTGCTCCTTGGACTCGAAATTGTTCTTGTTGCCGGCACAGCCGCCGTAGACGAACTCCTCGCAGGATTGGGTATCCACATTGTAGGCGAATCGGTAGAAGAGGGCGAAACAGCGGCCAGTTTCCTTGGGCTGGTGACAGTCCTCGGGAACCTTGAGGTCGCCATCTGGCAGGGGTTGGGGAATTTTGGGATCCTCCGCCTTCTCCACCACAACATCCGAGGGAGCTGCCCGAATTCCGACTGCCAGAAGCAGAACCGCCGCGATTATAAAAAAGCTATATCTGAAGCACATTTCGATTCCGTTGAGTGGCTGCGAATGAATTCGAATCGTCGGCGAAGTGAGGCTTAAATACTATCCGTTCGAACTGATCCCACACTCACGTAGTCGAATCGTTTGGGTTTTTACCCACCACCACCGTTTTTGCCTCTTTTTGTGTACCTTATTTATCGGAGCGGGAGCTTGTTTGTCCAACTGATTCGACGTCGCATGTAAATCACGGCGGTGGCTCTCTGACGTCTCCATCTATATCTATATGTCTATATCTATATCCATATCCACCTGGTACGGCACCGACAGCTTTCGAGAAGCTATCGTAGGCCCAACCTTCGGTTGCAGTTCAACGCACCAGGTGACTCAATCATAATGCTGGCCATTAACTCATATTCCAACTTGTTTCCGGATCGGTGTTATAGTTTTAGCAAACCCCATCACGTTCATATGGCGGAATGGGAATCTAACTTAATTACCTATAAACTGGATAGCTGCTTAATTAAATGGTTTACGTTTTTGTCGTTGAATAAAATAATGTACTTCTTTCAATCCGTTATATTTAAAAATACAAATCTATGCCAAACAGTTTTCCCTAATGGATAAGTATTTTATAAAAATTATATGTACAAAATTATGTGTCAATATAATAATTAAGTAATTTTTCCCACAAATTTTGGAACCTATTAGTATTATTAAATGATTAATATAAATTGTTTCAAATTAATCAAGCCTAAAATAAAATAGTTAAACCCCTTACCAATAATATCCGAAAAATATAAGTATTTCTAAAGTAAACTCCATATAGTTCCGTAGTTCTAGTCAGATTATAACTTGCAATAGATTTATAGAAGGAAATGTATATTTTAAAAAGAGATTTACTTTTATAATATTCATTTTAAAAGCAATTAAAAAATATTAAATAACATTAAAGTGTTTACATTTTCATTCATCGTAAAAGTGAATTATGGATTTAACTAAAAATAATTTCATGTAGCCTTTAAATTTTTAAATTTCTTTTAACAATCTCTAATATTAAGTTCGCCATCATTTGATCACTTTTTAGGGAGACAGGCCTCCTCGCAAGTTTGCCGGAATCCCCAACGATTGTCGTTGCCTCGACATCCTCCGTACTTAAAGGTTTCACAGGCCTTTTTATCCTTGTTGTAGTAGAACCTCTCCAGATTCATGCGACAAGGACCCACTTCCAAGGGCTGCAGACATTTGGGATCTATAAAAGAAGGGATCAGAAATTAATTTTCTTTGAAATGATAATTTCATAAATACACTTACCCTGCACTAATCTCTGTGGCCTAATTGTTGTTGTGGCTATTGCAGGCTTATTTCCTGATGGATTTCCTGGCTGCACCTGAGCCACAGGCTTCGGTTTGATATTATGGTTGTTATTATCGGGTGTGGCCACGGCCTGCGTAAGTTGCATAAGACTTAGCAATAAAAGCGCTCCAAGGCAAAGAAACTGGGTCATCCGTAGTAGCATTTTGAGTGTGAAACCTGATAACTGTACGTTAATAGCACCGACTGTGAACTGAACTGAGCCGAATGTTCTATATTCTAGTTCTATATGCTGGGCCTGAGCCGCGAGTTGAGTTCAAATTAAATCACTTGCTCACTCTCTGCCCATCCATGTGTGAGTTTTTAGCTCGAATTGCGCATACGACGTGTTGAGCGCAGACGAGATTAATTATCTGATTTAAACAAAGCAAACAGATCACACTTAGTATTAACATACATACTTACTCATAAATAGAAGTAGACAGCAAAAAATTAAAACAAGCAAACTTAAAATTGCCTTTAATTAAAATGCAAAACTAATAAATAATAATTTTTAATCATTTAACATGAAAAGTATTTACTATATACATGGTAGAAACTCAAAATGGAACAGTTTCTCCTTTTTATAAGAAAGAGAACTACAATGGTATTTAAAATTAGTCACATGCATTAAAGCATTTTATTACGATTTAATAAACCAGTAGGTTAAGTTCTCTACTTCTCTAGAATCTTCAATCGATTCTAGTCAAGTGAAAAATATAGCTTTAAACGAGGCTATGAGGTCCGTTATCGTATTTTTTTATCTTATTGTAAAAGTTTTCGTTTCCAAGGTATTATCATATGGTAAGAATTTTTGTATCAAAAAAATATCAATATCCTTTAAAAAATAAAAAAATTTCTGTTTTTTAGACGCCTGCCAACAAAAACCTGCTGTCGATGGCTTTGGAATGATTGTGTCCTGTGCACATTATACGAATTGGTTTTCATATCATGCCGATAAAAATGAATGTCTGGAGTTCTCTTATGGCGGCTGTGGTGGCAACGAGAATAGGTTCACAACTAAGGAGCTTTGTGAAAATAAGTGCAAAATGTAATTTTCCAATGCCTTTATAATTTTTGATTAAAATGTTTACAACTTTAATCTGAATTTGCAACTAATTAGTTTCAAAGTTCATTAGAAACGTTTAAATGTTTATTGTACATTTTAAATCGAACTAATAATAATTATTTAAATTAAAATACGTTTGTGAAGGCAGTGGAATCCCCTTAATTTGTTAAAAATATTGCCTACTTTCTGATGCCCTACAAAAATTGCCTACAAAATATTTTTTCGATCGGTTTTATTAGAGGCATAATTTATGATCACTGCACTTAAGGCATTTCTCTAGCGAATATTTTACAATAATAGTTTAAATTGTTTAGTTTAAAAAGAAAATGATGCAATTGAACTACAGTTTATACAGTATATATTTGTACATTAATTAAAAATGAGTCATTGGTATGTCTTTGGCTACAAATCGACGTGAGGGCAATCTAATTCTTCTTTGGTTTACTTATTGTATTTTCCCAATATATTTGGGTCAAATGTCTCAATCTTTGCTATCTTCAATCTTAAGAGCCTCACTTTACTTAGAAATTCTCAGAATTTTCAGAAATAGCTCACAACGAAATATTAATTATTTAGAATTGCATTAGCGGTTCCCGGTATTATTTATAAGGAATTTCCAAGAGCTTATAGATTAAAGACATTATGATTTTTACGACTCAAAAAGCTATAGGTGCGTACACAACAAATAAAACGTTTACTTAGAAATATAGAAACAAATATATTCCCTTAGAGATACAAACTTCACATTTATTTTAAAATAATAAGGAATCAATTTGCCATTTGTCATGTATAATTCAATTGGTTTTGGATAATAAAGAGAAAGGTGAATGCAGAAAAATGTTTTATCCGATATTATTTAGTTCTGCTTGGTTTAGTGAGGCTGTTTCAGTATCACTTATTCGTAATTCGAAAATGAAAGCAATAATCATTTGTGTAATATTTGCAATGCTTGGCTTGGTAAGGGGCTTCAAAGACAGTAAGTGCTCTAAAGAACGCTTAGCCTATTATATTAATATTCCTCTATTCATAGTAATTTGTCATCTTGAACCATTCGTCGAAGGACCATGTTTGGAAGTAACGACCCTCTACTCCTATATGAAGGTTAAAAATGAATGCGTATTCTGGCAGGGTTGCTTGCTAAATGGAAATCACTTCAGCAGCAAAGATGAATGTGAAGCCAAATGCAAGGATAATGCGGCATACAGAAACGATTGAAAAGGAATTCCTTTTTAAGTGTTCAGAAAAGAAAGCTTAAATCAATATATATTATTCGCAGTCATAAACACACAATAAAACTAAATAGTTATACTTTTAACTCTATTTGGTATTGTATAACCATTTGAATGGCAAGTAAAATTTAGAAATCGACATTAACATCAATGTATCTCAGAACATGCATTAAAATTCATGGTATGTTTGGTAGAAGAACATTTTTTTGAATGACATAACTTCATCTGAAACATATTGCAAAGAATCGAATGGCCAAAGTTGAAAATCCCAAAATTTTCAAGATTTCTCTGATGAAAAAAGAATCTGAGAATTAATCTTAAATGGAAATAATTTCTTTTCCATCAGAGAAATCTCTAAAATGTTGTGATTTTCAACTTTGACGTCGAATTCCAAAGAAAATAATAAAGGTAAGTCCAATTATAGGCCACCTAATTCAAAATGTCGCCAAACATTGGTTTTTTGTATTCTTGATGGAAAATAATTTTGTATGGGACTTTGACTCAGGAGCACCCAAATATCATGGAAAACTTGAAATGGTTCCTGGAAATTCTTGGCTGTGTACCTGTGTTATTTTTATAGAGCTTATATAAAATAGTTCTTATTTCATGGAACCAAATTAATTAACATATTTTTCTGCTAATGGACTTGTATAATTTTTTACCAATATTATTAGTGACGGGTGTTAAATAGGCTCTATAAAAACCCTTCTTCATTTGTTCTGGGTTACTAGTAATTTCAAGTCAACTGAAGAAAGTGCTAAATTCTCTTGAAATGAAATCAATTTCCATCGCTTTTCTATTGATAACCTTATATGGGTTTGCCATGGCCGAAGACTTAATATACCTAAAAGATCGTAAGTGCTAAAATAAGAACCCTTTCTTTTATAATATACTTTTATTTCTTTTAGCCGTATGCGGCATGGGAACTATTTCCAGAGGGGGTTGTAAAGAGCTTGACTACGGTTTTACTTATTTGGCTACATCAAGAAAGTGTGTTGATACGTTTGCTACTTGCAATGGAAGTGGCAATTTCTTCCCTAATAGGTGGAAATGTGAAGAAAAATGTAAGGAACACCCATTCAGTCCTCTCCTGAATCCCTAAAAAATCTTTTAATTGGAATTTTTACAAAAAAAACTACAGCTTATATAAAATCATTCTCTACTTTATGAAAGACAATAAATTCTAATTTTTGTTTGCTGGTGGATTGGTATAATTTTTTGACTTGGACCAATTTTATTAGTTACGGGTGTTAGTAAGATCTAGAAAAGCCTTTCCCCAACTGTTCAGGATTATTAGTTATTTCAAGTCAACTGAAAGAAGTGGTAAATTCTCAAGAAATGAAATCAATTTCCGTTGCTTTTCTATTATTAAGCTTTTTTAGTTTTGCCATGGCCCTAAAAAATCGTAAGTGTTAAAAAGAGAAACATTTTCTGCTATAATATATTTATATCTTTTAGCTGTCTGCGGTCTTAAAGTTATTTCTAGGGGAAGGTGTAGAGATTTGACCTGGGGTTTCACTTATTTACCTAAACAAAATAAGTGTCTTTATGTTTTTGCTTTTTGCCGAGGGCGTGGCAACTTCTTTCGTAGTACAACTAAATGTGAATCAATGTGCAAAGTATAAGATATTAATATATGCCAATATTTCTTGCATTTCCATTAAAAATTTAGCTACTGAAAAATGATGCACAAAATTAATTAAATTGTTTTTTTCCGTTGTATTACGTTTAAGATCTTCTGAAGGAATGTTAATATTAATGGCTGCAACGAATTAAATTAGTGAAGGGTATTAATAGGCTCTATAAAAACCTTTTCCCATTTGGTCAGGATTACTAGTTAATTCAAGTCAACAGAAGGAATTGGAAAAAAATCAAGAAATGAAATCAATCTCCATTGCCTTTCTATTGTTAAGCTTTATAAATTTTGCCATGGCCTTAAAAGATCGTAAGTGTTAAAAGAAAGACATTTTTAGACAGCTTTAAAATATTTATTTATTTTAGCCCTCTGCGGTCAGAAAGCCTATTCCATACATCCGTGTGCCTCGTCGGTTAGCGGTCATACTTATTTACCTAATGAAAATAGGTGTATTTTGACTTCTGTTTCATGCGTAGGTGGTGGCAATTTTTTCGGTAGTGAAAGGGATTGTGAAGCATATTGCAAAGAATGAGGTTTTACTATAACTCGGAATTTATTTCACATTAAATAAGAGAAAAAATTTAAATGACTTAAGTTTTATTTTTGTTGAAATTAAAAATTCGAGTTCGGAAAAGCAAAAAATCCCATTTTCCTATAGAATTTTCGTTGTTATAGCTGTGAGTTCTTGAACCATATATGTAAATACAAGACAGTTCCACCCTTAGCTCCCCAAACTCCCCAATCTAAACTGAGCCATAAACTGCAAACAATTTGCATAATAAATGCGAATTTCAGGGCCATTTTGCAGAGAGGAAGATATGATATTATTATTATTATGTGCGACTGAATGGCACCCACACAGGGCTCATTAAAGTTGCATTGTGTGCTGACAGGATGGGAAAGGACTAAAGTCCTGGCCAAGGACCATAATTAGAGCCACATTAGGGCCAAAGTGCTGGACAAGACAAGATGGTAGATGGTCAGCACAGGAGAAGCCGAATCAGAAACAGAATGCCAGGTGTTAATTCGCAGTGCAAATTGAATTATCGCTCGGCGATGATGATGTAACGATAATTCCAATGCTCCCGAGGAACTCGAGGAGTTTGGGGACTCTGACTGTCAAACTGCCGTGCTATTTATTCATTAGCCCATCCATTCGCACACACACATGAGAGGGTCGAACATTTTGGGTCTCATTCTGATTGAGTGGCCAAAATGTCAGGTGTGTGCGGGGTGACAATTCAGTTAACTGTTTAATTTGCTTCAAATAATTGAGCGCCAGACGTTAATTGTCCCTCGTTCTCAGCTGCGTTTAATTACTAAATTAGTGACATAGCCGAGCAGTTTGATGTTACTGGAAAAGCGGGGAAAATCCAAATACTTGGCTATATTAATAATGGAAAGTACATTGTAAAAAATGTATATTTTAAAGCATGAAATTAAAATTTTTTGGCACTAATTAAATTGCATTATACTCGGTTAATAGATTAGCTATATAACTAAGTGCTGTGAGTATAAAACAAATAGTCGATAAATCAGCTTCAAAATCATAACTAAAATGCAGATATTTTATTTGACCTGTTTAATTTTATCCCTTTTTGGTTTTATCATGGGAGCCAATGGTAAGTATTTGAGTATTAAAAGACTTGAAATATTTCTAATCAGTTTTGTCTACTCTTCATTAGTTCGTTGTACTCAAAAGGGTGGAACCTCAGGATCCTGCAATAAGATCATTCACGGATATATGTACAGTGCCCCGAAGAAAAGCTGCTTTTCCATGAGTATGAAAGGCTGTGCAGCTCGGGGAAAATTCTTCGACAAAAAGGCCGATTGCAATGAATGCTTGGCGAAATAACGATTACAATTTTAACCGAAAAATATATGTCATTTTGAGCTATATTTAATAAATAAATAATTTATTTAGTGGCAAGTTGAAAGCGAAAATTAAATTGAAATTGAAATCTCGTTTCTGGTTGTCAATCTATACACTTTACTCACTAGTAGTTGATTTTTAGGTATTGCCAGAGCCGCTTTGTTGTGGTTTTTGTTGCCATATTGATATGCGGAACATGTTTTTGTTGCCTTCTGCTTCTGCCAAGTGTTTTTTACGTCATCTCCGCGAGCGTAGTTTTTTTTATATGAGAGCGAGTGTAGGGTATCCTATGGGGAGTTTCGTTTTTGCCACCCAACGTGATTTTTTCTACAAGTTTATTGTAAGATTTAATCCGCCAATTTTTTATATTAATAATTGTGGTATAAATATAGTTTGTATACATTGTGAAATATAAATATAAAATGACATATAAAACAAGACATTTTTAAAAAATCTTGTGAAAAAAATATTTAAAGTGTGTTTTTTCAAAAATTATGAATGCTAAAACTCAAATATTTATTATATTCAGAATATGATGAAATTTTTATCTGGTATGATATCTAATAAATTTAAGGTTTTATGGATATTTTTATAAGTCGTGTGTTTTATAATTTAAATGTTATTACAATAAAAATCGAAATGCTAAAAGGTAGGTAATTCTTGCTCCGTTTTGGCCTAAGCAATTCCCACCTGCTAACTTGGTCAATGTTGAATATTGGCAAAAGCAAAATAATAAACGGGTATGAGCATTTGAAGGCATTTGTAAACACAGAAATCAATGCTGAGAGAGCCCGGTTCAGTGAGTTGTTGGCCCAAGAACGTGACGGTTGAATATTGGCGGAAGACAAGTGGATCGGTGGATCAGTAAGTCTACTTAGATGACATGATGCCGGCTTTTTGGCAATGGCTTCTTATTGGCCTCCTCCTGATGATACCACACCGTTCAGAGGCGGCCTCCAAGAGGGGTAATTCCCACGATAAATATTAGTTCACCTTATTAATCAGTGATATCTTTCAAGTGAAATTGTGCCTCCAGCCGATGATCAGTGGTCGGTGCTTCGGATATGTGGAGAGCTATGCCTACAATCCCATAAAACGCCACTGCGAACCCTTCATCTACGGCGGATGTGGCGGGAATGACAACCGATTCAGCACCAAAGCCGAGTGCGAGTTCAACTGCCGTGATATTTAAAAAGTTTCCACCAAAATGTCAATAATTGTTACAAAAATATGTTAAAGTGAAATAAAAGTATACTATAAAACATTAACAATGTTATTATTACATATTATAGTTTTGATTATAATATTAGATTGAATCTTATGGATTCTAACACTTCCATTTAACCTTCAGCTTTAGTTAAAGTTAAACATAATTTATAAAGATTTAAAATTAACAAAACTTTACGACCTATAAAAATATATGGTAAAATGTTTAATCCAGATAAACAAAAATTCAGTCAATAATTTTTAAAATTTTTGTTTTCATTTAATATTTATAAATGTGAACAGAGCAAACAAATTATAAATTTACAAAGTATAAGTTAGGTAAATCTAATCTTCAACGGATAAAACCATCCATTTTATATTCGCAATTTTTACCTTAGCTCATTTTACTTAAAAAATAATATTATTTATAATTATTACACTATATTTAATGCTTTCAATGCGAAGTTTCATTGGCCTTCGCTTGGTTGCGCCGCTTCACGTGTCGCGGATTGTTGCAAATCTTGTCGCAATTCTCAAGGGTGTCGAAGAGCCTCTTGTTGCTGCAGCCCTTATATTGACACCTTTGCGTCTCCGGATCATAATAGATTCCCACGGTTGTGGGACCACACACTCCATTCGTACTGGGCACCACCTGGCAGGCATCTCCTAAAAAGCAAATGGGGAAATTAGTATTATTATTTAATATCAAATACATTAAAATACAGTAAAATATATAAGAAATCTGAGAAAATAAATTGAGTTACTTCTTTTTTGGATATAATTATTAAATAAAATTTCCAAAAAAATTATAAGTCATTTTTCCCTTCAATAAGATTTTTATTCCTAGCTGTTGCATAAAATTTCGGAAAAAAAAGACTCATCAAATATTTTAGCAATGAGTACGAAGAATATTTATATTTATATGGAAAAGTCTGTTGCTAAAAAACTTTTTTAGTAAAATATAAAATATCAATAAATGTACTAAGAATTTCAATACAGTTTTTGAGTGTAACCAATCTACTTAAGTCATTCAATAATATTAAATATCAAATACATAAACACATTAAAAATTTCTGAAAATAAATTTGAGTGTCCAATGCAATTTATGAGTCACTTCTTTTTCGATTTAATTAGTAAATAAAGTTTCATTTAGATTTTTATAAAATTTCCGAAAAAGGGACTCATCAAATATTCCAATGTAATATCCAGTGTAATATAAAATATCAATAGATGCGCTAAGAATTTCAGTACAGTTTTTAAGTGTAACCAATCTACTTAAGTCATTGCCCTAAGGATTTTGGCATTGAAAGGTTGAGCAGCATAGATAAGAAATTTTCAAAGTGTATTATCCTCTATGAGATGATGAATTAATATTTTTTTGGCAAACCAACAATGAATACTTACGCACGCGAGCCTCTGCGGTGAATTGCTGATCCAGGATGATGGCCAAGGTAACACAAAGCCAAATGGTTAACCTCAACTGACTGTTGGCGGCCATTTCGGGAATACTTTTTGTAGTATTTAAAATGATAGTTCCTCTGGTCTTTCGTGGACTTCTCCTCACTTTAGTCAGCTCTGTATTGCAGCTCTACTTTGCTCTCTGGCACCGATGATGTCAATCTGGTTCAGGACAAACACAAATGCGCAGCAGCCGCCCGTCGCCATAAATAAAAGGCAGTACGGAATGTGTCCGATTCCGCAGTGATTGAAAGCCTCTAGTATATAGATGATCGGCCGATCCGTCTGCTTTTCTTTCTTACTTGCTTCGATTTCGATTTTATGGGTTCTTTATACTCGTCGCTCTGCAAAGTTCATCCAGAGTGCAAGAGCCCAGCCGAAAAAATGTATTCTTTGTTGCAATTCGTGATGCACAGATTGGGATTACTCCAGATAGATAGATACTTCTAATGCTCCTTTGCTTGGACTTTGTATGCCCAGTTCTGAATTGGCAGAAAGAAACTGAAACGGATTTGGTTCACCACACACTTGGTCACAGACTAAACGGCGAGTTTGCGAACTCGACTTGAAACCTCGAACAAAAGGCATCCCAGGCATATATTTGTAATCGGAATGGCTCTGCCAACAGCTCTGCCACTGATTTGGATTCTGGTGAGAGAATAACATTATACACAGGAAAGAATTACGTTTAAGTCGAATCTTATTAAAATAAATTTAAGAAAATTGGTAATAAAATTATTCCTTAAATTCATACATGAAAATGTATTGCTTCAGAAAATAAAAAAAAATTGTAAAACACTAGTAAAAATATTTCTTTTTAATTTTATTAAAATTTATAGGCTATTCATAATTCATTTTTTAATTTTAGGAAAAAAAAGCTTTTTTATTAAAATTTGTATTATTTATTTTTATCAAATGGTTATTTAAATTTATAGGCTATTCACGATACATTTTTTAATTTGAGGAAAAAAACTATTTTATTAAAAATTGTAATATTTATTTTTATCAAATGTTTAGCCAAATTAAATTTTCTCCCTGTGTATTTCGTTTGATAAGACTTCAATCGACATCGAAAACTCGACCCTACGCCGTCTCGCTGCGATTTTGCTTGTGTGATCGATAATGTTGATGATGATGGGGGATGGTGATCATACTGGGGGTTGACTCTCTTCGGATTCCGGCTAAAACCGGCGAGTGCCTGTTGCAGAAGGCTAAGACGAGCGGAGCAAGGAGATAACGCCTGATACGGCCATCGTGACGTATACGCAACGAACTGCGAATGCCCTGGGAAAATAGCTTAAACGTTATCAGCAGCTTAATCTGCTTCAATGACATTTAATTGCGGTGAAATATTGAGGTGAAACTAACAAACACTGTTGTTTGTCGGGCTTATTATTATTACTAATATTTACATATTATTATTAAAAAAAATTTAAAAAAAAATATGTTTTAAAAATACAAAATTTTATGTTTAAAAATGGTACATAATAACCAATAAAAAAAATTTAGCCAATTTAATAGCTTTACATCTGAACTAAGTTCAAAAATCTCCTTGGATTTTTATGATACAGCAAAATTGGAAATTATCTTCTGATCTCTAGAGTTAAAACAGAGCTCTGTAACTAGCTCATAAGACTCGTTCCTTTGTAGGGCAACAGATGATTATGCCAACGTAAGCGGCGATTCAATGTTCAACTAAGTAGACTTAATAGCCAACAGGCCATAATCATGGATTTCTCACACGTTTTGATAGTGCGACAAACGAAAAAAAACAATTACGTCACAGGTCAACAGAGCGGATGATTGACATCCAGCTGAGATTAGGCATTTCGACGCAGTTTGTTTGATTTGATCAACGTATTCATTCATTCGTCCGAACATTTGTTTACGTATTTTACATATTTATTTATGTTATGCGTTCACATAATAATCATGATTACGACTGCTCCCATGGATGCAGGTGGAAATACAATCCTGGAGGCTCCCAAAGCTCTGGCCACGCGTCACATGGCATCCGCCGATCTTATAGATCTTGCAGTCCAGATCGCTGGGTTCGTAGTAGTATCCCTCGGTTTCGATGGCGCAAACTCCTTCGGAACGTGGCGGCGGTTGTTTGCAAATACCTAGGGATAAAATAGGGAAACATTAAATCTCTGGTAGAAATAAATTAATGGAGGTCACAGAAATGTATTTATTTATTTATTTATATTATTATATTAACAAGTAGGAATCAATACTATATGCAAAATCACCTTTAAAACACAATTTTTCAAATGATCATTGACTGATTACAATATTCTTGTATAAAATCGTAGTTCATTTAAGGATAATTTATAATAATAAAATGATTTTATAAAAAATATGTGTAATCACAAGAAAATTAAATGATTTCACTTATAATCCGACCTCTATTAATAAACACTACTATTTTACACTATAAAATCTGAGATCTATGGGTAGATTGGCAATCCCTTTGTATTTCTGTGACACCCCAGTCAAAGTGGCTACTCACTGGGAATCAGAGGAGCACCCGAGGCCACGAATCGGGCATCTGAGCGGTGGACGAGCATCAGCAGCACCACCAACAGCAGCAGCGATAGCACCACCGACGCGGGTTTCGGTCGAGACATCTGGACGGGCGGCGGGCAACTGAGTAAGCGAGGCACTCGGGAACACTTTCCGAGCTCAACCCATGCCCAGTGAAACCCGCGATAAGGAAAGCCCAGCCAACTAACAACAGTCATGTGTAATACACTCTAAAGGCCTGCAAAGTGGAGTCTCGGTTCTCTTTGGTTTCGGAAGTCATTTGATCTAGTTGGGGTTTTTAAGATCCAGTTCATTCGGTGGGTCAACCGGATGTATGGCGTAATATAATAAATTTCCTTTTTAATGTGAGTCAATGGATTTTTACGGAATTTTTTTAAGAGAACATAGTATATAGAAAAATTCAAAAAATGACTAATAAAACTTTTCAAAAAATTCTTAGATACCTATCTCCTTCAAAATTAAGTTTTTAATAAATAAACGGTATAATATAATAATATAATAAATTTCCTTTGTGAGTCTATGGATTTTTTCGGAATTTTTTTTAGAGAACTTAGTATATAGAAAAAATCCAAAAATTGCTTATAAAACTGTTTAAAAAATTCTTAGAATTCTCCTTCAAAATTAAGTTTTTAATAAATAAACAGTATCAAAAAATAAATATTAATACAATTATTATTATTTCACACAACCTCATAAAACATTAAATCCATTTAATAAGATAAATTTTGAACTGACACGGAAGCGAACATTTCAACACACAAGGTCCAGATAAATAATTTCAAAAATAAAATGCGATAAGGGAGCGATGCCCCATTGAAGTTTACTTACAGTACATTTATAACCATAACAGCTTTATAGCTTATACACTTAATTTCTTTAGTTACACTACTTTTAAATAAATAATATTAGGGACTTAGGTTAAAGTAGTTCGTGTATGTGAACATCCTTGCGGACGGCATTGTTGAAACCCTCCTTATAGCGATACCAAATGGGACTCTTCACGATAGCATCGGTTTTGGCTTGTAAAATGAAGTAAAAATGTTTTAAAAAAACAGAAAAATTTAATGATTTAAGAGACTTACCTTCCTCTGCTGAGTTTTTGGAGTTTGATTTGTGAGTAATGCGGCCAAAAAAGTCCTTAGTAAGCTGAAAATAATAAACGTACGAGAAAAAAGTAAGTTAAACAGTAAATAAATATTTGTAAATGTCTTAAAGTAAGTACAAGAAATTTGTCTGGGCAAGGAAAGGAAGAAAAACCAAGTAAATACCCCCATAAAGATAAGTATAAAGTAGCTGTGTCAGTCGCTTTCGCTTAAGATGGGCAATAAATGTTCGTTTGCTCTGATCCCACATTACGACTCCAATGACAATGCCGCTGGAATCCCCTTATGGGTTATTAGCTTTTCGAGGATTTGCCGAGAGAAAAAAGAGCTTCAGCAGAAAAGAGCAAAGGAATAACAATTTGGGGGATGAGGGAAAATAAACTCAGGTTGGTTCCACCCGAAGCATATGCGCATTTTCGGTGAGTGATGAAAATTTGCAAGTAAATTGCTGCTAAGTAAATGCAAGGCATGCAAATCGACGCAAATTCACCTGCTGTTTGGGTGCACTGTGCACACTGGGCGCCGAAATTGGCTTCGGCTTCAATGTTTGCAAATGATTGGGCAGCTGAGCAGTTGATGCCTTCTTTTTGGCAGCGGGAGCTGAGGGGGCACCACCCTTGGGGGCAGCTCGTCGAATCCTTTCCAGGTCCACCTCACGGGCTATCAACTGGCGACTGAAGTAGGGAAGCGTCAGGCCAGAGTAACCTAGAGTTGTAGGGAAATTAGTGATCAATTTTAATAGTCTTTCGATCTTGTACTAAAGACTCACCTGGAAAGGCACTGAGTGCATCGAGATCCGGCTCCGTTTGGAAGACATAGTGGCCCTCCTGGGACTTGACCTGCACGAAGGTCAGGCCGAGATCAACCATCACCTCGATGGTGTGCCGCAAGTCCTGCTGCTCCCTGAAGAGTATTTATTAAGGGATTTTAATGAAGGTTCTAGGATAACACTAGTTTACAAAATAATATTCTTGGTGTGCTCCCCAGCAATTGATAGCAAATTCTGTTAGTGTTGGACCCCTAGATCACGAAAATACCACTAATTTTTTTTTTCGATGGCACAGTTTTTTTTTTAAAGATTTTTTAAAGTTCAAAATGTTAAATTTTTGACTTTTTTTGAATTTATTTTTATATCTTTGCAGATATCCACCCGATTGGGCTAGTTTTCGTTTTATTTTACAATCAATAGATCAGAGCTTAACTTTGCCATACAGATCAATATGATTGGATAAGGGATGGCAGCGCAGCAGCTCGACAAAGATGAAAAATGTGTTTTTTGGTCGACTGTAAGTCGGCTGTATATATCGTAAAAACTCGAAAAAAATCCGTTGAAAAATCATAATTGGTACAAACTTAATGTTTACATCCTACCGAATAAAACAAGCCGAATATGGCTGAAATCCATTGAAAATTGGATTTATGGTGGATTTTTAAAGTTTGGATTTTTAAGAAATTTAATATTTATCATAGACGGATTATAATCCATGTCTACTCACTTTGGAGACAGCAGCTGCACCGCCACGGAGCGCAACTGGGGCGATAGGATCCTCTTCAGCAGCGGCACTGTATCGAGGAGCAGCGTTCTGCCCTGACCCACGCCCAGAGCCGAGGTGGTGACTCCCTTGCACAGCGCCTGAAAGATGTTCCTCTGGTTGGTGCTCTTCTGCTGGAGCTGAAAAATACAGGGGTTGTTGGTCTGCGATCTCTAAACATGGCGCAAATCTATGCAGGAGCCTCATTAATCTTGTGATTGCATTTGAGGCACATAATGGACAAGAAATTACATGGCTTGATTGTGTTGATTATGCACTTTCCACAGGCCTTTGGCCGGGGATGTTTGCCCCGGCTAATGACGCCTGCATAAATCATGAGCCTGCCTCAAAGAAGCAGCCTCGCTGCGATGAAAAGAAATAATGTGGCCCGGGGCCATCATCTCATCGCCATCTCATCGTCATCGTTTCTTTTTCAGAACCTTCTCCAGAACAGAACGGAACCAGAACCAGAACCTCACCTCAAAGCCACGCGTGGGAAATGCAATTTTCGGCCAGGCCAGTGTGGCGAACAGCAGGTGCCAGACGACGAAGCCGTACTGCAGGTACGGGTACACACTGTAGTTCTGCTGTCTGCCAATCTGATGCTGCACCGTATCCGTGAAGCAGAACCATTTGAGGGCCTCGCACACGCCCGTAAAGTTTGGATCGGGCATCTTCTGCTGCAGGTAGTTCTCGTAAACGCCCTGGGTCAGTCTGAAAAATCGAGGGAAGTAATTTATAAATAATTTTTGAAAAACTAAGCATTAAATTTTGCAACGGGCTGGTGTAATAGAGTAATTTAATCAAATAAATAGTAATTAAATACCTAAATATATTGCAACTTTTTAAAATTCCTTAAAAATATCATTATTTTAAGAATTGAAAATATTTTAAGTATTTAAAAGTTTGAAAAAGTAATGAATTGTATTTAATTGTATTTTTTAAAGGAATTTATAAATAATATTTTATAAGATACATACAAAGAAGTGAAAATATATAAAAAACAAGAGAGAATGCTATAGTCGGGTTGGTGTCCCGACTATCTAATACCCGTCACTCAGCTAAAGGGAGTGCGAGCGCTGTAGTCGGGTTGGTGTCCCGACTATCTAATAAACGTAACTCAGCTAAAGGGAGTGCGAGGGATATCAAACTTTGATCAGGCATAAGTTTTAAACGAATGGTCCGATTTAAAAAATTTCTTCTACATTTCGATAGGTATTGATAAACACAACAAAACTGCATTTTTACTTTTCCAAAATATTTAAATTTTTAAAATCGTTTATAAACTATTGTGGGCGTTAGAGGGGGCGTGGCACCTTTTTGAAATAAACTTGCGCTGCGTAGGAACTCCTAGAATCTGCATGCAAAATGCCAATCTTCTAGCTTGTATAGTTTCCGAGATCTCAGCGTTCATACGGACAGACAGACGGACAGACGGACAGACGGACATGGGTATATCGACTCGGCTAGTGATCCTGATCAAGAATATATATACTTTATGGGGTCGGAAAAGCTTCCTTCTAGCTGTTACATACTTTTGCACGAATACAATATACCCTTTTACTCTACGAGTAACGGGTATAATTAAAAAGTTTTGAAAAAGTATGAGATTGTATTTAGTTGAGTTTAGGTAAATGAAAATAATACACATAAATAACATAAAGAATTAAATCAAAACAAGGGAGAACGCTATAGTCGGGTTGGTGTCCCGACTATCTAATACCCGTCACTCGGCTAAAGGGAGTGCGAGGGAGATGAAGATATATGTTAACTTTGATCAGGCTTAACTTTTTAACGAATGGTCCGATTTAAAAAATTTCTTCTGCATTTCGATAGGTATAACTAAACACAACAAAATTGCATTTATACTTCTCAGAAATCTTTGAAAATGTGGGCGCCAGACACATTTTAGTATGGTTTGTGGGCGACTATGGGCGATTGTGGGCGTTAAAGGGGGCGTGGCGGTCGGCTGAAATAAACTTGCGCTGCGTAGGAAGCCCAAGAATATATGTTGGTAATCCCAATATTCTAGCTTTTGTAGTTTCCGAGATCTCAGCGTTCATACGGACGGACAGACAGACGGAGAGACGGACAGACGGACATGGCTAGATCGACTCGGCTAGTGATCCTGATCAAGAATATATATACTTTATAGTGTCGGAATAGCTTCCTTCTACCTGTTACATACTTTTGCACGAATACAATATACCCTTTAACTCTACGAGTAACGGGTATAAAAAGGAAAAAGAAAATAAGAAATTTCAAATTTAAGAAGTTATTTCGAATAGATAATCATAAAACAATATTTTAATTTTTCAGAGTGATAATTCTACATTTTTTTCTGTTATTATGACTTAACGAATTAAATTACAAGAAGTTTAAATTAAAAATTACGGGTTTAAATACAAAGAAAGGAAAAAGAAAATAAGAAATTCCAAATTTAAGAAGGTATTTCAAATAGATGATCTTAAAACAATAACTTAAATTTTTAAGATTGACAATTCAAAATTTTTTTCTGTTAATAAGATCCTAATATTTATTTCCTTTAAAAAGTTAAGCTCACCTTTCGTAATCCCCACTGGAGTGGACAACATCCAGAACATTGCGAACTCGTGTGGTCACCGACATATTGGTCATAGTCACCTGGCCGGGTTCATCAATCTTATTGGCGTCTGTTTGAAGGGTTTTTCGCGGACGTTGTATCTGTAGAAATAAAACAAATAAATTAAAAAACTATTTAATTTAAAAACAAAACAAGAACCCACTCGAAAAATGGCATCCCACACAGCGAAGAGACCTTGATGCCGGTCCTTCTGACCAAGATTGTTATTCAGCACATCCTGCAAAGTTAAACTGTGCTTTTGGGCACTAAAAAATGAATAGAAATTAGTTTAAAAGTTAATAAATATTTTGGGATTACTCACTTGAAAAACTGCATGGATGAAATGCAGCTTCTCACATCATTTCCGGATTTCTCAGCCAAGGCAATCAATGAACCAAAATCTGTCTTTAGTTGTTCCCTGTAGGCGATCTTCACTAGCCTGCAAGATGGTTTACAAAAGGATAACTAAAGGATTTGTATAGGATATAGATGGATAGCATACCTTTCCGCCAGACGCGCAGCATCGATGGGCGGAAAGGTGACCACGAAGGCCACTTGTCTCAGGGGACGCAGGGCGGGATCGTAGACATCGTTGCAGATGCAGATGATGGGTCGCTTGAGGATATTGTGCTCCGCCTTGGCGCCCTTGGCCTTGGCTTTGCTGTAGATGCCATCGCTGATGAATTTGACCAGGTATTCAATGGACTGCCGCGGAGCGCCATCGATTTCATCTAAAATCAAGGTGAATATCAGTATACAGATACATTTATTAATGGTTATTTTCCTCACCCAGCACTATGCAATTGGGTCGCTTGTCCTCGTTGAGAACCGAAGACATTTGCGTGCCATTCTCTAGGGCCAACTTAAAGGCCTCCGGACTGCGATCATCGGAGGCGTTGATCTCCCGCACATTGTAGCCAGCATGCCGGGCTATCGTGTGAGCCAGCGTGGTCTTGCCCAGACCCGGAGGACCACATAGCAGGGCCACCTTTTGCATGGGTCGGCCCAAGGCATCCACATTTGTGTTGAGCGCCTGGCGCGATTTGCGCTGCCGCCAGCCGCCATTGGACTCGAATTTCCCTGTGCGCTTATTGAAGCTATTCAGCTGGTTATTGGAAGATGCTCCTCCTTCGCCCGCCGCCGCCGCCGCCACAGCCTCCTGTTCCTGTTTGCTGTGAAAGGCCTTGCCAAAGACGATCTTGTCCCACATCTTCAGCCAGTAGAGCAGGCTGCGGTTGGTCATCTCATCGGACAGCAGGTCAATGTACTTGCGCGGCTTGTACTTGTCCACCCAAAGGCGATCGGGAGGGGAATCACTGGAATCGCTGGAAACGAGGGTTACATCGGCCTCCTTTTCGCCTTCCAAGCGACTGAGAACCTGGGGAATACAACCCATTATTCATCGGTTTAACTGATACCAAGTAATACCCACTATTTCGCTGGCCTCCTGCCAGATCTTCTCCTTGGCCTCGCCCAGCAGACTGCCCACCACTTCGCCCCTGGCGCTAATCATGTCCAGCTGCCTTTGCTCGTAGTCCTCGGAGTGAAAGCGCACATAGATGCGCTCCAGATCGCTGCGCTGGATGGCCAGAAAGGGCCAGTTGGGTATCTCATAGGAGAGATTGCGCATCTTGAAGTCGTGGAGCTCCTTCAGCCGACTCACATCATCTTTTCGCAGCGTTTTGCTGGACTCGCGCATTTTGCGGCGGAGTTCCAGGATCTTGTCGATGGCCTCGTGATCCCGCTGCTCCTCGGTGCGGGCCTTCTTCACCAGCGGATCCTCGTAGGACTCGTGGAACAGGTCATCTATGTCCCCGAAGAGATCGCGCTCCAAACGCCGCTTGTTCATGTTTTTGAGGCCCACTTCCTGGAGTTGATGGGCAGCGGGATTCTCCTTATCCCGGCTAGTTAGTTGAGTGCTCTCCAGCTCCTGGATGGCGGGCATTCGCTGGAAGGGCGTGGAGCAGCCCCTGCCCACCGGTGGTCCCTTTGGAGTCCCGAAAAGTCGCCGATTTACATGACCTCCGGTCGCAGTTCCCGGTTCCCCATCTTCCACTGCCAACTGACTCGATCCAAAGGTAATCTGCGATAGCTGAGGCGATCCCAGAGTGGAGTTAACCAAGCGGGAGACATCCTTTAAAGGAGGCGCCCGGTTTTCCTTTTGTTTCGCCTGTTTCGATGTACTCGGTGCAAATTCGTCCGGCAAATCCTCCAGCAGCTCCAGTTCATCTTGGTACTGCAGCTCGAACTCCTCGTTCTCATCGGGATACTGATCCATTTTGGTTTTCCGCGAATTACCGGCAGAAAATCGCGGAAATTGTAAACAATTTTTGGGGAAGTGGTTTTTCCCGCCAAAACAGAAACAGCTGTTTAAGGCCAGCGTTGCCACGGGGTCGTACTTTCAGTTGCCATTTCAAAATATACCGAAAATATACTCTTCCAATTGGTTTTAAAAAACCAACAACACTGCTTGTAAAATACCAAAAAAAGCGGTACTAAGTTGAACTGCTTTAAAGAGGTCGCAAATGGCGGCAATTATTTAAATTTAAACGTTAAAACCGTTATTTTAAATGAAAATAAGAAGAAAAAGGGTTTTAGTAACAAAAAAGTGAACATATTCTGATTGAATTGAACTAAATATTAATAAATTTCAAAGTGTAATTATTTCTTAAATATTTCATAAATATACATACATATTTTCTTTAAATATTTTAAGTCATTGAAAAAAAGAATTTCATATTTAAATTAAAGTTTAAAATATTTAAATCAGCTATAAATGTTAAACGTTATATTTTCATATTTAAAAAAAAAACCGCAATGGATGAAAAGCAAACCGAAAAATATTTAAATTGAATATGAAATCTTTGGATAAACTACGTTTTTTATCAGTGTATGAGAACAGTTAAAACTAAAGATTTTTCCTAGTAATGAAGAGCCTTTCTTATCTAACGCATCACTAATCAAATTTTACAGATTATTTTACAAAGCCCCATTGCTAAACTTCGTAGCAAATTTGATTAAAATATAGCTTATAAGTAGTAAATGTGATCTTTAGTTTGTAGCCAAGTTTAAAATGAGATATTTCGGTAAGCGGCGATGGTTAGTAAATTAAATGTGAAAATAAATTAATAACTTTTTCTCAGCTCTGATTTTCTTGGCCGTTTCGGTGTCTGCTGTTCATTTTACGTATGATTTTCGATTTACGGAGTTTGACAAAAATGGTCCATTTACGGATGAGTTTTACAAGAATTTAGCCAGGAATAATCCAAATAGTAATATCATTTCTTCGCCGCTCTGCCTCCAAATCGCCTTGAGCATGATATATATGGGAGCTGAGGGAAATTCGGCCCAACAAATACGAAACACTCTAAATCTGCCCCAGAATAAAAAGGAAATCAGTAGAAAGTACGCGAAACTTCTGACGAACCTCGAAAAACGCGAAAAGGCGGACATTCTTCATCTGGCGAACCGAATATACATCGCCGATCGTTATCAATTGGTTCCGCACTTCAATCAGATGGCTAAATATTCGTTCAAGGCCCAAGCTGAGACCATCAGTTTTAAAAGTCCGGAAAATGCATCATTGATTGTGAATTCTTGGGTGGATAAACAGACAAACGGCAAGATCAAAGAGTTAGTTACACCCATTGATTTTTCAACCAATCTCACTGCAATGATCGTGAATGCCGTCTACTTCAAGGGACAGTGGAAGCTCAAGTTTAATCCTCAGCGAACAAAAGTGGCCAACTTTCGAATAAGTGATCAAAAACTAGTACCTGTTCAAATGATGCAGGTCTCCGGTGTTTTCAATGTATCCTATATAAATTTCCTAGAAACCCAAGTGATCGAACTACCCTATCGAAACTCGAGCCTCAAAATGGTAGTATTTTTACCCAAGAAAATCGATAGGCTTCCCCAACTGGAGCAAGCGATCGCACACTTTTCCGAGCGTTTTGTACCGATGAAGGTTGACTTGAAGTTGCCCAAGTTCAAGATCGAATTCACAGCAGACCTAAAAGATATTCTTAAGAAGGTGGGTGAGATCTGGAAATTGTAAAGTCACGTTTTGAAATGTTTACCCTTAGATGGGCGTCCGAAAAGCATTCGAAACGACTTCCAACTTCAAGGGCCTGGTAAACGGATGGTTTAAGCTCGACGAAGTCATACAGCAGGGCTTCCTGGAGGTTGATGAAGAGGGCGACGAGGCCCCGACTGCCCCAGGTATTTTTTTAAATTTCTTAGGATCTGAAATTATTTTTACTTATAATACATTTCAATCTCCAGGAATTCGTATAGCCCCACAGAGCGCCCCCTTGGAGATTGTGGCCAACCAACCGTTTGCCTACGTCATTCGGGATAATGCTAATATTTACTTTCAAGGACATGTTATTAACCCGCAAATGATAGATTAACAAAAGGCCATTTTTAAATAAATGAAGGCAAGCTTAGCCTTATTTTTAAAATCATTATAAACCTATTGTGGGCGTTAAAGGAGGCGGGGCACCTTTTTGAAACCAACTTGCGCTGCGTCGGAACTCCAAGAATCTGCATGCAAAATACCAATCCTCTAGATCCGAGATCTCAGCTTTCATACAGACAGACAGACGGACAGACGGACATGGTTATATCGACTCGGCTAGTGACCCTGATCAAGAATATATATACTTTATAGGGTCGGAAAAGCTTCCTTCTACATACTTTTTCATGTTGAGATATAGTTTTATTTTTTAAAAATTTTTTTACAATTGCATTACAAGAATTTGGTATTTATATTGCTAAATATATTGTTATAACAATTTTAAATTGTTATACCCGTTACTCGTACAATAAAAGGGTATATTGTATTATTATAACAGTTGATTTTACCAAGTTTTTTTTTGTGTGTACGTACACATAAGATTGCTTTGCAGCCGATCGCTAAGATGTATAAGCCAGCCAACAAATATTCCTACACTTATACACAGTAAGATCTAAGAAATAAGTAATTGCCCTGCAAGCAAAGATGCGATAGAAATATCGCCTATCGTCCAGAAGTCACTTCTTAGTAACTTCAGGAAGATAGAAACACGACAGAACACATTTTACAAAAACAAAATATACATCTATCGCGAAGAAGTCACTTCTGGAGGATAGAAATACGATAGAACACATTTTACAAAAACAAAAAGGGTCGCGATCGTGGCGAAGTAACTTCTAAGGCACTTCTGGACGATAGAAGGACGAACACATTTGAGTTCCTAAAAAGGGTTGCGATCGTAAATCGTATACCTGAAAACTACCCTTTTTTTCTGTGACCTACGCACTTTTTTGTTTTGAATTCAAGCGTCAGTTTGTTTCGAGATTTCCTTGTGATCAGTGCGAATTATTCTGAATTTCTGTTTGTGATGAAATGCGGAGTGAACCTGTTATTTTTTTTTAGATATTACACGGTTGAAAATTTAAAAACGTCAATATTTATTTACATCAAAAATAAAAGTGGTTGGAGAAAACGATGTTTAAAACAATCTCTTAACTATACACCACTTATTTGATTATAAAAGGTAAATACCCCTCCGATTTTTATGACACAATATTAATTTTTTTTTGTTTTTTAGTAATTTTCATAGACCACGGAACTGGAATTAAATTAAATAATACAACACCATTTCCTACAAGCTTATGGACCGTGTTCACATGCCGCAATGCTTTCCTAATTATATATTTCAACAAATGTGTTAAAAGAATAACAGAAGTGACTTCCGCGATATAAAATGCTTGCAGGGTGGATATACAAGTGTCTCCACAACCAACTTCAAGCATCCGCAAAGTAAACACAAGCTTCCGTTCGAAGCCAAAAGTATTGCGTTCCGATTTTCAAGCAAAATTGCATCGGTCAGCATAATTGAATTTCACAATGAGATGCGACAGTTTCATCTTAAGCTTTTAATCTAAACATAAATTAAAGTTCTGAAGCTCAAAAAGAAAAGCTTCTGGCCGGGGTTCGTTGGATAAGATTTTAGAACTAAGAAGTCAGTCTTATTTTAGCAGAGCCGAGAACAGTTCAGTAATTGTGAAACAGAATAGTTTTGTGTTCCAGCCATGGTGCATGATTGGGAGAATATCCTGAGGCCAATTTGCCCTGATAGGATAAGGGACCACATTTTAAAAATGGAAGGGTCTGACGGGTCCAAAAAAGGACTTATGAACGCAGGCATCCTTCGACTGTTTAATAGGTTCAGGCCATTTATACATAAAGAATTTATCTTGTGCATGGCCGAAGTGCACTTCTTTCATGTCTTTCCATGCAAAGCCTTCATAATACGACTAGTACCCATTGCGGGAGATACAGAGTCAAAGATTGTACTTATGCGAGGAGCCACGAATACCCCAGGTGCAATAGGTTCTCGCGAAATAGCTTGAGACCTAAAAAGAGTGCTCGACGCACTATATTGTCAAAATATGTTGCACAACTTAATTGCCATAGTATCAGACAATGCTCCAGCTAAATTAAGAGCACTTGCTATGTTAGAAGTAAAAGTACCGAGGTTGCAAGATTATAAACACTTTGTGACAAAATTAACCAACAACTCTTACACAGATGAACATCTGAAAGAGGCCTACGCTGCTGAACAGAGTACCAAACAGGGATGGGCCATGGTCCTTCGTTCCCTTAAAAGTAACATTGATAAGATGGAAGAACCAAAGAAAAAGATGTTCATAGAGGAGTGGTTTACTATGACCAAAATTTATAACAGATGGTTCTCCCGTGCCAGATCTCAACCACTATCCCTCAAAAACATGAACAATGACGCCCTTAAACAACTTTCCGACTGGGCACCTACAATCGAATCGTGGATGCAGGACGTTATAGAAAAATATGACATTTTTAACAGACCAACGGAAAAAGAGAAGCTATTTTGCAGATGCCTAGCACTCCAAATTTTAATAACCCAACAATAATGTAAATTATTACTACGCCCGCCTCATATACCAATTGTATTTGTGTACATACATAATTATTTTACAACTTACTGTCGAAGACCCTCAACGATGAGGCCCTCAAGGAACTAGAACCAAAGTGAGTGCTCTCTATTTAATTAAAACGGAGGGTTTATATAATAATTTATTCTCTTGCAGACTTCTGAAAGATCACCCCAATACTACACCTTCACCAAGCACCTGGCCGATCTGCAGATCTTCCACCTGACTTCCAGCACTTACAACACAATCCTTGGAGTTCGTCAGTGTCTCAGCAAGGAGTCGCCCAAGAACCTGGAGAAGGCGCCTCGCAAGGACAAAATGTGAGTAATATTGTTACCATTTAAACTAAGTACTAACCCTTTTCCTTTCCAGTCTCCTGGGCCTTCATGTTGCCCTGCAGCTCGGGTTTTGGTATGGAGTCTTCAAGCTGATTGTTTGCATTACCGGAATTTCGACCGCCAAAGCGGCTCTCGTCCTGCCCGTTCTCTATTACTTGTTTGGACTGCTTCAGGAAGATATTGCTCTCCCCCCAGTAGTTCAACATTTTCCTAATGTTATTTATGCTAAATGCAATTTGTATGAGGTTTGGTTTTACAATATAAATACAAGAAATCAAAACATTGTATATTGAAATGATGCAGGTCTCCGGTGTTTTCAATGTATCCTATATAAATTTCCTAGAAACCCAAGTGATCGAACTACCCTATCGAAACTCGAGCCTCAAAATGGTCGTATTTTTGATGAAGAAGGCGACGAGGCTGCGGCTGCCACAGGTATTTTTTTTAATTTTTCAGGATCTGAACTTTTCTTCACTTATAATACATTTCCATCTCCAGGAATTACTATAGCCCCACAGAGCGCCCCCTTGGAGATTGTGGCCAACCAACCGTTCGCCTACGTCATTCGGGATAATGCAAATATTTACTTTCAAGGGCATGTTATTAACCCGCAAATGAAAGATTAACAAGAAAAATGAAGCCCCGGTTGGCCTAATAACTTAGCTCATTTTTTCCCGATAAGTTGATAAGTGAATAAATGAAGCAAAGCCATAAACAATAATCCAAATCTTACAATTTAAATAAAATAAAACTTGAAGCCCCAGATCACGAAAATAATACTAATTTCTTTTCGATGACACAGTTTTTTTAAAACGATTTTTTTAAGTTCAAAATGTTAAATATCAAAGGATCAAAGGTCACATTGATCCGGATGCGGACACCAAGTATTCATATGTTCATATTATCCATGTGCAATGCACAAAAATAAATTGCTCAATAAATGTGCGATGTGCCAAATTTGTGTTTGGTTTATCACGCTCTTCTAACATTTTTGACACGACAACAACAGTTCAACAGAATGCGTCATGCTATTTTATCGTTAAAAAAAAATAACAAGAGAGAACGCTATAGTCGAGAAGGGAGGGAGATAGAGATATGCTGTCGTCAAAGCAACTGGCGCCATCTAGTGGCTGTTCATTTTTTGGTCATAACTTTTTAATGGATGGTCCGATTTGAAAATTTTCTTCTACATTTCGATAGGTATTGTGGCCGCCAGACTTTTTTTTAAGTCCTTTAAGGCGATCGTGGTTAGGAAGCCCAAGAATATGTGTGTTTAATCCAAACTTTCTGAGTTTTTGTAGTCTCCGAAATTCCACTCGAGATTCCGACTCGGCTAGTGATTCTGATCAAGAATATATATACTTTATAGGGTCGGAAACGATTCCTTCTCCATCTACGAGTAACGGGTGTAATAAATTGCACAAAAACTGTACAAAATTGTAAATTGTACAAAATTTGTGCACAATTTCACAACACATGTGAAGAAGTGGCTGTCTTATCGGCGAAGAGATTTTGGAAAACAAGGAGTGGAGAATGAGAGAGTGGAGACATTTCACCATTCGGCGCAAAAGGAGATAACGGAACTGCACCGGACCTCTGCCCAAGCTCAAAGCGGTGCAGATATACAAAATCTCATAAAATCTATATAGTTTCTTACTCTATGCTGGAGTATTCTGCGGGCCAGAATATATATTTATATATATATATCAGCGTTCGGCCCGCAGAATCTCTCCACTCCAGCATAGGATTAAAAAAAAAAATATATATATATATATATACATATATATTTTATATATTATTTTACATATATATTTTATATATAAATATATATATATATATACATATATATTTATATATTTTTTTTTAATTCTATGCTGGAGTGGAGAGATTCTGCGGGCCGAACGCTGATATATATATAAATATATATTCTGGGCCGCTGAAGGAAAGTATACGATCTCGGAGGCCCCATATATAGCAGCAGGTCGCTGGCGGATCAGTCGATCACGAGGAGTCAATCCGTCAACATCAGTCAAGATATCAAAAGTGAACTACAAGTATACAGCAACAAGTCGAGCCTACAAGATCTCTACGTCGAGACGTTTGGGATTGGGACACCAGGAATCTCCGAATTAAGTCCACTCAGCCAACCAAAATAAATTAAAATGGAGGAATACAAGGAGAATTTAGAAACCTCTGATCTGCCCTATGAATACATATACGACAACGATGATCCGTTTGTTCCGGATAAACCGGATTTTACGGATTTCAAAACTGCTCCTGTTGATGCCGAAAGTATAACCATTTCCCGTACAATTCCTCCATATCCACATTCATCTCGACTTATAAATGACAAGCGTACCTATATATACAAAAAGACAAAACAAAACACTTACAAATCAAATATATGGCTAGAGGCTTATGAAGTGAGTATAGTTTTAAGCAATTTTTTGTATATTTTAAATATTTATTTATAGATCCTCGACCCAGAGCTAAAGAAGCCGGATGTTGCTAGGGACCTTAAGGGCAAGGGGAACGTGATTAAGGTGTTGCATACGTGCCTGCACAGGGTCAAAGGTCACATTGATCCGGATGCGGTCACCAAGTGTCCGCGGTGCCATAAGCCCATTTCTTCTAGCAACGTCTTTAAAGCCTAGTGATCACAGAAAATATGCGTAAGGTCATATTTTCCATGTGGCAATACCCTAAAAAGAAGAAATAAAAATAAATTGCACAACAAATGTGCAAAATGTTCACAAATTTGGTTCTGGTTTATTAGGCACTTCTAACTTTGATATGACAACTTCAGTTCAACAGCATACGTCATTCTCTTTTTTCGCTGCATTTCCGTTTTGGCGGGAAAAATTCTTATTAGCAAAACATACTCAAAGCTTTCGATCAGCTGTTTGAAATACATATATATGCGTAATTAGGGTTGTCAGACATTTTTTAAATATCGTACCGATTATATTTGCTTTTTAAAAATATATCAAAGGGCGCGTTCAGCGACTATCGGTGGTTTCTGAGCTCTCTTTTTCTTACGCTCCGCTCAGACTCTTACGTTTTGATTGGACTTAACGTCATTTCGTTAAGTTTTGATTGCAAGTTTTATTTAAATTGTACTTTCGTACATTTGTATGATTTTGATTATTTTCTATGGCTTGTAGCATATCACGAATGATTCTAACAGCAACGAAAGATGGTGGGTGTAGCTTCAAGTGGGGCGCGCGGTGGTTCCGTATCTTGTTTCGTCGCTAAAAGGGAGTGAGTTGCAATTTGATCCACAGTGCTACTTGCTCGCAATTTGTTTAAATAAATAATAAAATTTGCTTAAATATTTGTGGTGCCATGTTTTTCGATGTTTTTCAAAAAACATCGAATTAAACATCGATGTTTTGAAAAATTGGAAAAATATCGATGTTTCCATCGATGTTTCTGCACCTCTACTTTGTGGTTTCCAGAATTTTCTGTCGATCAGATAGGGCCGCACCACCAAGAAGAAAAGACGTGTTTAGTTTAAAATTCATACATGGAGGAATACAAGGAGAACTTAGAAACCACTGATCTGCCCTATGAATACATATACGACAACGATGATAAATATGTTCCAGATAAACCGGCTTTTGTGGATGTGGATTTCAAAACAGCTCCTGTTAAAGCCAAAAGAATAACCATTTCGCGTAGTATACCTCCGTATCCGCATTCATCTCGTTATATAGATGGCAAGTGTACTTATATATACAACCAGACAGAACAGAGCACCCACAAATCAGATATATGGCGGGAGGCTTATGAAGTGAGTATGGCTTGTAATATTTTCTTTTCTCCATATTAAATATATATTTTTTAGATCCTGGACCCAGAGCTAAAGAAGCCGGATGTTCCTAAGGAAATTAAGGGCAAGGGGAACGTGATTACGGTGTTGCATCCGTGCCTGCACAGGATCAAAGGTCACATTGATCCGGATGCGGACACCAAGTGTCCGCGGTGCCATAAGCCCATTTCTTCTAGCAACGTTTTTAAAGCCTAGTGATCACAGAAAATATTCGTAAGGTCATATTTTCCATGTGGCAATACTCTAATAAGAAGAAATAAAAATAAATGTGCTCTGTGCAAAATTTGTGTGTTTATCAGGCTCTTCTAAAATTTTTGACACGACAACAACAGTTCAACAGTATGCGTCATGCACTTTTTCGCTGCATTTTCGTTTTGGCGGGAAAAATTCTTATCAGAAAAACAAACCAGCCAAACAGAAAACGTAAACAAAGCATTCGATCAGCTGCTTGAAAATATGCGTGATAGGGTTGTCAGGTATATTTTTTAAATATCGTACCGATTACACTAGTTTACGAAATAATGTTCTTAAAGTGCTTCCAAGCAATTTATAGGAAATTCTGATATTACTGGAGCCCTAGATCACGAAAACTTTTTTTCGATGGTAAATTTTTTTTTAATGTTTTAAGTTAAAAATTTTTTTCGGTTCCTTTTTATATCTCGGCACATATTCACCCAATTGTGTCAGTTTTTCACTTTTAAATATCTGATTTAGCCACCAATCATTTTTGATGATATGACGCCGCATGGGATAAAACTTAATTTATAGCTCTGAACTAAAACAAGAGAGAACGCTATAGTCAGGTACCCCGACTATCAGATACCCGTTACTCAGCTAAAGGGAGTGTGAGGGAGATGGATATATAAACTTTGATGAGCCCTAACTTTTTAACGAATGGTCCGATTTAAAAAATTTCTTTTACATTTCGATAGGTATTGATAAGCACAAAAAAACTGCATTTTTACTTTTCCGAAATATGTAAATTTTTAAAATCGTATATAAGCGATTGTGGGCGTTAGAGGGGGCGTGGCACCTTTTTGAAATAAACTTGCGCTGCGTAGGAACTCCCAGAATCTGCATGCGAAATGCCAATCTTCTAGCTTTTATAGTTTCCGAAATCTCAGCGTTCGTACAGACGGACAGACGGACAGACTCTACGAGTAACGGGTATAAAAAAAAAAAGAATATATATACTTTATGGGGTCGGAAAAGCTTCCTTCTAGCTGTTTTACTCTACGAGTAACGGGTATAATTATGTGCCTCTAGAGGCGTATTCACTCCAATTTTTAGGATAAATATCAGCCTTGTACGTCGAAGGATGGAATTTATAGAATTTTTTCCATAAGATCGTAAAAGTAACAATCGACACGACTGTCAATGCACTTGCAAAGAATTAAGGCCCGTTTGCTAGATAGCTAGATATTCTTTTTATGCAATGTTCTTCTTCTGTTGCAGTCTTTTTCCCAAAAATTTATGACAACATTATAAATTAAAAACATGTTAAAATTCAAAACCGATCTTTATTTATTGTTACTCAGCTTAAGTGCGAGGGAGATGGATATATGCAAGCATAACAGCGCCATCTAGCGTCCATTTCCTTATTTGCTCATTGTCGGGAGCAGACAAATCTTATAGCCTCTTCCCATAGAGTCCATCCGTGTGAAACGGTTGGGATTTTTGACGAATGTGAAACTCGTGTTCCCACAGAACTCCATCCACCATCTACCATCCGATGACAGCTGTCTTAAGAGCAGTTGCTCAACTCAACATTGACGAAGGGGGATTTTAACTCGGCAAAACTGGCGTAAAATTAAACTTATTGTAGAATAATATAATAAATAACATAAGATAATAGTTTAAAACATATCTGAGCTTTTATAACACATTCTATAACGAGTATGCATACATATTACTGACTGGGGGAGAGCCTAACCTCCCGTACCCCACACTCCGCTCTTACTACGCCACTGTCTAGCCAATATTAATGTGTAAAATTTGTAAACAAAACCAAATTTGTAATGTTTTGGTAATTTATAGCAACTTTGGAGCTTTTTAGGAGTACATAGGACACTTTTAATTAATATTTGTTAGTATTTACGAATTGCAGAACATATTCTGAGACTTCGCTGCAAACATTGATGTTTTCGTTTGCAGAACAGCTTAAATTTTGGCCCACACATAGCAACTTGTTGGCGAATGCTTTTCCACTCAGAACAAACTACAAATAATTCAACAATAGCCAAAAAACAATGAACTTGAGCATTATTTAATTTTTTTCCGCCATTGATTTGATTTGTTCTCGTAGTCAACGTTCCATTTTTCACAGTCAAGAGGAAGAATTCAGAGTTGCACCGAAAAAATATCGCCTAACTATCGCATAAAAGAGCCCGTCAAAGTCCGTTAAAATTGGATGGCGGACTAACTGGGAAATTTTCGGAACGGCAAAACCTTACGGACCATCCGTTCAACGGATGGTAGATGGTGGATGGAGCTCTGTGGGAAGACCCTATTACAGCCAAATTAAAATTAAAACGTAAACAATCGATTGTTATCTATTGCACTGTAAACTCCAGCTGCCAGCATTAACTGCTCTCTCACTCTCTCACTCTCTCGTTCTCTTGTCGTTGTTCTTTTTTCTTCGTCGTTAACTTTACTTTTGTCACTTTTGTTGGATGCTCGTTGATCGGAAGAGATATGTATACATTGTCGTTGTTGCCCCGAAATTTAAACATAAATAAATATATATTATAACGATTAAATATACGAGTTATTATTGGAATAAATAAAGCTGCCAAAAAGCTGGTAGCGTCAACACTCATAACTTATTAATGAATGGTCCGATTTGAAAATTGCTTGTTATGAACTTAGCTCTGTTATTCGGTTCGATTTGGTTATAAAAACCAGAAACTATAAATTTTAAAAGCGGCCCAGTCGAATGGCCTGAGCGGCCCTGACGTCTGCACTTTGTTCCTCCATTTTCCCCTTAATAATGGTCACCTCCATTACCATTTGACCGTCAGCGGCGTCGAATACTTCGTGGGATCCGACCTGGAACCACACGTCGCTCGTTGAGTCGTACTCCCCGATCGTTCCCGCTTTTCCCTCTCGTTGGAACGGTTGGTCATTACCCATCATTGATACTCTGAAGTAAAATTCCTCGGCATTTACCTCCTCTCCGATGCTGGCACACCTCCGTCAAGGGACCCCTCCACGGACAGTTGCGATGTGAGAAGGGGCATGGGAACGGCCGGTACTTACACATTGACTCGTGCCCCTCCTTCTCCGCAAATGGAAGCCGATCCAGACAGCCGAAATCCGAGAAAAGGCAGGGAAAGATCAGCATTGTGGCCACCTTCTCCATGGAAAGGCTCCGGATATTCGACAGCTTGACCCGGCAGATCAGGTGCCCATTGTGACACTGCTGCATCTGTGTCGTCATGAGGACCCGACAAACGGGGCACAGCAGCTGGGCCACCAGGAGGTCGTTTAAAGTGCCACCCGCTGTAGCCAATGACTGCTCCGACATCGTGATTGCGAAAAAGAAAACTTTGAATTTGGATGAAACAGTTCAATTTTGTTATTTTGTAAAATATTTATAAAAAGCCGACTGGTAAGTGAACGTATGAAGCTTGGGAAGTACACAAAGTTACTGCGACATCTGAGCCCAGCTCAGTAAAATCCAATGGACAACTTTAAAGTCGCCTACCTCGACTATCAGATACCCGGTACTCATTATAAGGGAGGCGAAGCAACAAAGCGACACCTAGCGGATAAAGTTCCATTGCTTAAATTTAGCAGATGAATTCCGATGAACGTCGGGTGCCCCGACTATCAGATACCCGTTACTCAGCTAAAGGGAGTGCGAGGGAGATGGAGATAAAAAACGTTGATCGGGCATAACTTTTTAACGAATGCTCCGATTTGAAAAATTTCTTCTACATTTCCATAGGTATAACTAAACACAGCAAAATTGCATTTATACTTCTCCGAAATCTTTAAAAATGTGGGCGCCAGACACATTTTAGTATCGTTTGTGGGCGATTATGGGCGATTGTGGGCCTTAGAGGGGGCGTGGCGCTCGGCTGAAATAAACTTGCGGTGCGTAGGAAGCCCAAGAATATGTGTTGGTAATCCCAACTTTCTAGCTTTTATAGTTTCCGAGATCTCAGCGTTCATACGGACGGACAGACGGACATGGCTAGATCGATTCGGCTAGTGATTCTGATCAAGAATATATATACTTTATAGGGTCGAAAACGCTTCCTACATACTTTTGCACGAATACAATATACCCTTTTACTCTTCGAGTAACGGGTATAAAAATAGAAAAATCAGAATTTTAACAAAAAAACCCAATTTTTTATGAATTTTGGCTTGTTTTATTAGGTAGGATGTAAGCTTTATGTTGGTATCCATTATGATTATATTCAACGGATTTATCTCTAGTTTTTACGACTCACAGTCGACCAAAAAACACATTTTTCATCTTCGTCGAGCCGCTGCGCTGCCATTACTTATCCAATCATATTGATCTGTATGGCAAAGTTAAGCTCTGGTATATTGACTTTAAAATGAAACGAAACCGGCCCAATTGGGTGGATATGTGCAGAGATATAAGAAAAAATTCGAAAAAAATAGGAAATAACTTAAAAAAATCTTTAAAAAAACCATCCATCGAAAAAAAAGTTAGTGGTATTTTCGGGATCCAAGGCTCCAACAATATCAGAATTGGCTACAAATTGCTGGGAAGCGCTTCAAGAACATTATTTTATAAACTAATGTAATCGGTGTGATATTTAAAAAATATACCTGACAACCCTATCACGCATATTTTCAAGCAGCTGATCGAATGCTTTGTTTACTGTTTGGCTGGTTTGTTTTTCTGATAAGAATTTTTCCCGCCAAAACGAAAATGCAGCGAAAAAGTGCATGACGCATACTGTTGAACTGTTGGTGTCGTGTCAAAAATGTTAGAAGAGCCTGATAAACACACAAATTTTGCACAGTGCACATTTATTTTAATTGTTTTTTTTGGGGTATTGCACATGGATAATATCAACTTATGAATATTTTCTGTGATCACTGGGCTTTAAAAACGTTGCTAGAAGAAATGGGCTTATGGCACCGCGGACACTTGGTGTCCGCATCCGGATCAATGTGACCTTTGATTCTGTGCAGGCACGGATGCAACACCGTAATCACGTTCCCCTTGCCCTTAAGGTCCCTAGCAGCATCCGGCTTCTTTAACTCTGGGTCGAGGATCTAAAAATAAATATTTAAAATGGAAAAAAAAATTGCTTAAAACTATACTCACTCCATAAGCCTCTCGCCATATATTTGATTTGTGGGTGTTTTGTTTTGTCTTTTTGTATATATAAGTACGCTTGCCATTTATAAGACGAGATGAATGTGGGTACGGAGGAATACTTAGAGAAAATTGTATATTTTCGGCATACACAGCACCTGTTTTGAAATCCGCAAAAACCGGTTTATCCGGAACATACGGATCATCGTTGTCATATATATATTCATATGGCAGATCATCGTTGTCGTATGTATATTCATGGGAAAGATCAGAAGTTTCTAAATTCTCTTCGTATTCCTCCATGGTAGTTAATTACAAATTTTAAAATTAAGCACGTCTTTTCTTCTTGAGGGATATCTGATATCTAATTAATCTGATATCTGATAGGACAGAAAATTCTGGAAACTACAAAGATGTGGCCAGAAATCCGAAAAAATCCCAATTTAAGGGCACCACAATTTTTTAAGCAAATTTTAGTATTTATTTAAACACATTTTAAATTCTAAAAAAAAAAATTAAAATGGTTGTAAAGATGTTTAAATAGATTTTTTTAATTCTAGGTTGGTAGTATAAAATGTAGCTAAAAATGGTAAATTCATGAAATTTCATTATTTATTAAAAAAAAATGTAAAATGTGATTGTATTAAAGTTTTTTATTTTTTATTTGAACAATATTAAAAAATACTACTAATTTAATGGAAAGTTAACTAAACCGTGATTTATTCACTTTTAGGATTTATTTTTCAAAAATTCTGCAATATCCGGCTTCCGCAGAACGGTCACTCGGTTTTCCATCCCACCGGCGACCCGATTTCCCTTGTAAAAATAATGTAGGGATGTCAAATATTTTAAAAATATCGTATCGCTGATATATTTTCTTTAAGAAAAATATCAACATGATATATATCGCCAAAAAAACATCGATATATCAGATAATTTTGTTATTTTTTTTTCAGTTGAATTTCAAAATTTTAGCCGCGTAAATAAGCTAACAACACGGTCACTCTACTGAGAGAGCCGCTCCGCTCTCAATTTAAATGGCCGTTAACAGTGCGCAAGAAATGGAGAAATCGTTAACAGTGCGTTAACAAAATATTCTTATCATCTCTAGCACCGTAGAAATCGGGATGGCAACTCTCCTTTCGAAACCGATCAATTTAACATAATGTTAAGATACAACGTTTTCTTACATTGGCAGAACTGTTACGCCTCTGCTGCAGCTCTGCCAATGTAAGAAAACGTTGTATCTTAACATTGCTGTTAGAAAAACCATGAAATCTAACATTTAGGAGCGCCAAATTGGCGGAAGGGGGAAACTGGTTTAGGGAAACGGGCGCCCTCTATGGAAACATTTGTGAGCTGACAATCGCCAATAGGAACGATTGATATTTAATATATCGCCAAAAACATCGATATAATGATATTTTTATATATCGATGCATCGATGTTTTCACCGATGTTTCTCCACCTCTATAATCCCACCGGCGACCCGATTTCCCTTGTAAAAATAATGCAACTCACAGTTATAGTCGATCGGACGCCCCCGCGGCGCTAAAATCGGGCAGATAATATATAGCACTATCAACTTTAATCGGTATTAATTCTGAGTTAGCTGCCCACCCCCAAATAAAGTGAAAAAACCATGCGCGTACAAAAAACAGCTGCTATGACCAAAAAATCGTTCGATTCCTCAGATTGCACCTTTCTTTTGTTATAGTTTTGCTAGGAAAATCTAGGAAAATCTGCGAAAATCGTGGAAAACTAGCAAGAGGAAGAGGAGAAGAAAAGAAAAGCTAAACAAAATTTAGTTTTCCTTGATTATAACACACACCCACTCAAAGTAAGTGATTAAATGTATTTACGTCACTTATTGATAAGGTCAATAACAACAGAATAACAACAATCACAATCGCATTGCACATAAGAAACAATCGTCTGTGTTAATATCCATGGGCATTACTTGCGTTCGATAAAACAAGCAACTTGTGACCCTCATTCGAAACAGTCAAGTACAGTGCACACACTTTAAAGTGTACTCGAGTACTGAAAAAGCCTATATTTTCATTACATTCACTTTTCCCCAACAAAATTTGATTCATATTTATAATTATTTAGGTTCTTCGATTTTTAAAATTTTTTTTCCCAATTTTATTATTTAATTAATAATAAAAAAATATATTTATAAACAATTTTTCACACATTGAAATTAAGATTCACCTAACGAGGTTTCTAAAAAAATTGTGACAGTCAAGTACAGTGCACACACTTTAAAGTGTACCGAGAACTGAAAAAGCCTTCATACATTTTCATTACATTCACTTTTCCCCAACAAATTTTGATTCATATTTATAATTATTTAGGTTCTTCGATTTTTAAAATTTTTTTTCCCAATTTTATTATTTAATTAATAATAAAAAAATATATTTATAAACAATTTTTCACACATTGAAATTAAGATTCACCTAACGAGGTTTCTAAAAAAATTGTGACAGTCAAGTACAGTGCACACACTTTAAAGTGTACCGAGAACTGAAAAAGCCTTCATACATTTTCATTACATTCACTTTTCCCCAACAAATTTTGATTCATATTTATAATTATTTAGGTTCTTCGATTTTTAAAATTTTTTTCCCCAATTTTATTATTTAATAAATATTAAAAAAAAAATATATAAAAAAAATTTTCACACATTGAAATTAAGATTCACTTAACGAGGTTTCTAAAAAAATTTGGCAATTGAGATAGACAGAGATATTTTTTAACTAGAAAAAAAAAGAAAAATTTTTTGTAATATTTTAAAATATTTTTTAAAATAAAATATTTGTACTAATGCAAACTTTTGACCCCCACAGAATGCAGAACTGGTTGGCTTCCCACGATGGCGACGAGGATGCGATGGCGGCACCTTCCTGCTGTCCCTCGTCCTCGGAGAACGGGGGTCGGTTGGGATCCCGCCGAATCTTTGGCGACATAACCACCAACAGACTTTGGACCTTTCGGGTGCTGATGAACCAGGAACTGGCCGCCAACGAGCAGCTGGCCATAGTGGGCAACTGCGAGGCCCTGGGAAATTGGCAGCACTCGGGAGCGGCTCTTCTGACCAAGGAGGACGAGGATGATAATGATGAGGATAGCAATCTCTGGACCGGGGAGGTCTACATTCCGCGTCACTGCGACACGGAGTACCGCTATATGGTCTGTGCCGTAGACCCAAGTGCTGAGCAACTGATGGTCCGCCGTTGGGAGACCCAATTACAGGTTTACTAATTGCTTATGTACCATATGACCCTATACGAGTAGAGATGAACCCGGGGAATCGGATTTGATTTGTATGCACTCGTATGGGAATCAAAATGTCAAGACTATAGAGTATCCTAACTAAGAGAGTCTCTTTTCCTACAGTCTAGAACTATCCGAGAACTGGATGAGCAGCCCGCCAAGAATCACATGGATATATTTGGCTCGATCAACGGACAGGACAAGGTGGATCGCGGCTGGCTGACCAAGGAGACCCTGGTTCAGTTGAAGTTCTTCTACGCCCCCTTCACTTTCAAGCAGCGCATGAAGCGAAGGCACATTCAGGTCAAGGTAACGCCCATGAATCTGAGTATTCCGAGTGCCAGTTGCGATGCCATGACGCCTGTTTCCCCGCCGGAGGATTCCCTGTCGAACGACACGCATGACACGAAGGAGAATGGTGGCGAGTCCACAGCCTTTGCCTTCAGTGAGGTGGTCACCTTGAGTGCCGACGAGTGCGAAATCCGACGTCAGGAGCAATTCGGCACGGACTGCGGACCCAGTGACCTGGTCATTTTCCACCTGACCGTCGGGGATTTTGAGAACACCGCCTATTTGATTGACTTGTACAGTTATAGCTCGCGAGTGGCCAGGGAGGATGGTCCACCGAATCACTTGGGCTATCACTACGTGCTGCCCAATCTGTTTAAGCGATCCGAGGGCAACCTGGAGCTACCAATCACCTGCGCCAAGGGCCATCGACCCCTGGGAATGATGCGTCTGGGTTATCTTATCGTGAAGCCCTCGTCGCAGTGCGCCCACATGGATATGAGTGTGAGTTACGCGCGCTATTGGAACAACAAGTGGACGGGCCTGGATGTGGGTCACCGGGGTTCGGGCACCAGCTTCAAGGCCAAGGATGCGGTGATTCGGGAGAACACGATAACCTCGCTGAAGAATGCCGCCGATCACGGGGCCGATATGGTGGAGTTCGATGTCCAGCTGAGCAAGGACCTCGTGCCGGTGGTCTATCACGATTTCATGATCTACGTGTCGCTGAAGTCCAAGTGCAGCATGCAGGAGCACGACTTTCTGGCCCTGCCCATGAGGGAGCTGACCCTGGAGCAGCTGAGGAAGCTGAAGGTCTATCACATAGCCGAAGGTCTCTCCCGGGAGACGCGCTCGTTTCACAACGATGACCTGCTGGAGCACCAACCCTTTCCCCAGCTGGCCGACGTTCTGGATGCCCTCGATGTCCACGTGGGCTTCAATATCGAAATCAAATGGTCCCAGCGGCTGGAGGATGGCAAAATGGAGGAGGAATTCGAGCATGTGGTGGATAGAAATCTCTATATCGATTGCATATTGGATGTGATCCTGCGAAAGGCCGGCAATCGGCGAATAGTCCTAAGTTGTTTCGATCCAGATATCTGTACTATATTAAGATTCAAGCAAAATCGATATCCCGTCATGTTTCTAACCCTCGGCAGGACTACGAAATACCAGAAGTATTTGGACCCCAGGGGCAACTCCATGGAGCTGGCCGTCTGGCATGCGGTGGCCATGGAGTTCCTGGGCGTTGTGGCGCACACGGAGGACCTGCTGCGAGATCCCAGTCAGGTAACATGATCCACTCACGAGTCGTGAATCACTCAGCTACGGACGCTTTTAGGTGAATCTGGCCAAGGAGCGCGGTTTGGTGCTGTTCTGCTGGGGCGACGACAACAACTCGAAGGACACCATCAAGCTGCTGAAGGAGCTCGGTCTGCACGCCATCATCTACGACAAAATGGATGTGCTGACCACCAAGGAGGTGAAGGTGAGTATTTGCTTATATCTGCTATTATATTTACTTAAATGCATCTTTTACAATCTCCCCCCAGCAAAGCGTCTTCCACCTGCAGGCCAAGGACAGCCAAAAGGAGATGCTGAAATTGCAGGCCCTGGAAATGGGACACGTGTGGCATACCTCTGCCGACGGAAACGAGGAACAGCAGGCATAGATATTGGACATTGGACCTGCTCTACTATTTTATACTCATCTTTATGTGCGAAAATACCGCTTAGCTAGGACCAAAACTCATCCGATTTCCACATCTGTCATTAGCATTTCTCCATTTCGTCACTTAGCAAATTGCATTTGATTTTTATAAATAGTTTAATTTAAAGAAATGTACTTAAATTCTGTCCAACCAAATAAGGAACCTTTTTTCCTAATTTAATACAACTGCTCTGTACTTCAGTTCTTACGTTCCCAAAAATCTAAAAAAAATATATATATTTAAGTAAGCACAGTTTTTTATGTGGGCAAAAGGGCATTGAATAAAAGTATGTATGTATATAGCACAATTTGCTCGTTATTTTAACAATGGAATTACAAGAAAAATTAGGTTCTGTGTGAATATTAAGTTTTATTATTAATATGTTTACATTTTCTGTATTAATACTTTGTTTTTAATTAGTTTTCGTTGTCCCCTTGACAAACAACAAGTCTTTCAAGATTACAATCAGTCACCCTCATGCTACCATTAATCAATTCAACGCAGTGCATTTCGGAGCTCCAGTAATCGGGTTCGCCTGGAGACCACTTCAAATAGGAAACTGGCAAGCCGGTGTTTAGATATTTGAACTCCCCCTTTTTGGCTCTATCGTTGACGCCCAACCAGTATGGATAATCGGGATACAGTTTTGCCGTAACTGCGATCAGCTCTTTTTCGTCTTTGAACGTAGCCAGATGTCCGCCCTTCTCTGCACAGAAGCTTTCAGCATCAGTCCAGTTTTTCGAAACATAGTGTCCGAAATAGAAGTATCTCGAATTGACTTTCTCAAAAGTCATTCTAATTCTTCGCGATGCCGTTATGTCTGATAATTGACTATCCAAGTTGGTTAGAGTATTTTCAAGCCAGCGCACTGATTCTGAGAGATCTTTTGGAACTATGGCATTCTGGCATCCCACAGAAGCCGTTGCGTTGGCTATAGCTGCTGGCAGGGATTCCAGCTCATCGCTATCCTGGTTGGCGAATAGGCTATCCAGTACTGTTCCCAACACAGTAAACCCCTTTCCTCTACAGAGGGTTTCCAAGTCCTGCGGGCTTTCCACTGGTCCTCCTAGAGATCCGTTCAGATCCCCAGTAATTATGGCGAGAATTAGAATGATCGCGGGCTTGTACATTTTGGTGATACTTTCTAAACGATTTGCTCAGCTCGAGGAGGGAACTAAAATATTTGGGCTCAAGCGACCCCTTTTATACGATTCTGTTATCACTGATTAGCTGGGATTTTTTGCTAGTGATTCAGAAAAATAATTTTTGAGCATATACATGCTGTAATTGGAAAGTACTGTTTTAAAGTTCTTGGAAAGCATAATAATTAACATATTAAATTTCTTACGATTTCAAGTTGATTCATGGTATTTCCTATTTTATGTACAACTAATGGAAATGTCATGCTGATAAGTCAATCCGTTTTATCTTGAAATATTAAATTCCAAATTATAAAATATTATATTAATATTAATGAAGAAATTTTCCATTTTTATGAACGTCTGTTTAAATTTGGCACAACTTATTTTTATTTAAATAAATTTGTAAGATTTCATAAACGCCCTTTTGTGATTTTAATTTAGTTAAGAACAGTCTCTCAGTTTTTAAGCTATCGCGATGACACTAACCCTAAACGGATCGTACAACTATGTATGTATATCTTATAGCTCCCATAGGAAGGATCTTATAGATCCCATAGAAAGGATCGAAAAAAAACGCTAAACAAATTCTAGCTTCGGTGTTTTTTTTAATATATTACCTTCTACTCTTGTGAATATTATTTTTTAAATATTTCTTAGTTTCGAATTAAATTAAAAAAACAAAGATCACTATATCATTCGGCTGCCATAGAAATGGTCGGAAAATTAAATGGAAATTAATAGGAAAAAAATGTTATATCTGTTGATTTTTATTAAATTCTCTTCTTTTTTAGGCTATAGCTTTTCTTGAACATTTCAAAATTTCGAATTAAATTTAACCAAATTCGGACGGGTATATTAAATTGCTATCATAGGAAAGATCAAAAAATGAATGCCGAAATAATACGAAAGCAGCTAAAATTTAGATCGCAGTAACATATATGTAAAATAAATCTAAATTTAATGTTTATGTAAGTTAATAAAATTGATCTGTAAGGTTATACAGGCTTCGGCAGGTAGAAGCTAGCTTCCTCTCTTCTTACTATTGCATTTTTTTATCAGTGTACTGAAATAAATATTAAAATATTAAATTGTCTTTGAATACAAATATTATCAAATTTTTAAAACACATAAAGCGCTCTTAAAGGGTTTTTCAAATTTTTAAAATTTTTGACATTACTCATACGCAGTGTTGCATTTTGGCGCAACAATCAAGCGAATGTCAGCGCAAAAGAAAATTGCTAACGAGGAAAGACTGCGCATGCACTTAATATTGAGGCGATGAGACTAAGAACAATATCAACATCCCTCCAGAGAGGATGGAGAGTGAAAATGGCATCGGTGTTGATTCGGTTTGTTCGGATTCCTTTTCAGTTTGTAAAATCGCCTCGAACGGTTCGGAACGAAAGAGCGCGAGAAGAGAACGGACGGCCAACTCCCCGGAAAGAAAGAAAAATAGAGGAAGGAGGCGCACACCCCCAAAAAGAAAACGAGTGTAGTTTAGTAGTGAATTAGTCCACAGTTTAGTTCTCCCTCCAATTTGTTCCACAATTTTCAACGAGCCCCGAAACATTGGTTTTCCTGCGAGTCCTGAGTCCCCGAAAAATCCCATTTAATTGGAACTATGTTTACGGGCAGAGCGCAACGAGGCTGCAGGATGAGAGAATAGGTGAGAAATCGGAGAAGGCGGGATGGGGATATATGTATAGGGATAGGAATAGGAATAGCCCAGTGGTATATATCTGGGCTGGATACGGGGATTTACTCGGCCTTATCTCTTTAAAGTCAATCCATATCCATCGGCGGACAATAAGGAAGTTTGTGATACACCGAAAACGGAAAAATCGATGCGTGCGCGACGACAACACACACGTGTAGGTCCTGCTGCTATGTGTGTGTATATCAAGTATACGCCAAGTTAACCGAGGCAGAGGCAGGCAACTTCATACCACAACAAAAACACGCTACTTACAAAACACTCCTGACCTACTGTGTGTGCACCCCCGTTTTCCATTTTTACCATTTTTGCCCCCCAGGAGGCAGTTAAGCCACCTTCTAACTACTCTACTTGCGTGTAATGTTCTTTCTGGGGGGGAAGGAAATTCGGCATAAAAAAATATATAGAGGGAAGGAAGAAAAAAGCCGAAACTCATTTTAAATACTTCTGGTTCTGTGTGCTCCTAGGGCCCCCACTCATTAGAAGTGAATAAATAATGCGGTTAAATATGCATATACACCTACCTATGTACACTTTAAACCCATGAATATTAAGCTAGAGTTTCGGCAATCCCGAAACGGCTTTGGCAGCACGGCCGTGTGTATAACATAATCATTAGCATTAATTGCAACTGAATTCCACCACTTTTCCCGGACACGGACAGGAAAACTGCCCTCAGCGTGTGTTTGGCTTGTTTGTTTTGTTTATAAAGCCTCATGAAAATTGTGTGTGAGTTGTTTTGTATTTTTATGGCGCTGATTCGAAAATCTAGAATCGAAATTGAGGGGCAGCCGGCTGCGAGTAAACATCCAATGGACAATGATGAGAATCGACAACAGAAAAAGAACAGCCTGGACGGACAGGGACGGACAGACAGGGACGGGCAGACAGTTGGACCAAAAAAGGCAGACGGACAGGACGCTGTTGCTCACTTTGTGTACATGGTGTGCAAACAGTTGTGGGGCAAAATACTAGTGCAGGTCTCATGGAAATACAGTTACTAAGAATATCCTATTGATATAAAAACATATCTTTAATATCATAGTATTAGCTACCATTATACATCTAAAATCTGTTGTTTTGAAATCACTTAAAAAGGTGTCTAAAAGTATGCTAGGGTTCATTTCAATTGTAAAGTCATTTTATTGCTGCCTACTTTTAGGCAACTTTATAAATGATTTGAAAACCTCATAGTTTTCCTTGTTTTAAATTTAAATTAAATTTATTTATATATTATTAACTATATTTTCCTATTTGATCTTATTATTTTTAAGTTTCTAAGAATATCCTATTGATATAAAAACATATTTTTAATATCATAGTATTAGCTACCAATATACATTTAAAATATGTTGTTTTAAAATCACTTTAAAAGGTGTCTAAAAGTATGCAAGGGTTCATTTCAATTCAAAAGTGATTTTATCGCTGCCTACTTTTAGGCAACTTTATAAAAGATTTGAAAACCTCATAGTTTTCCTTGTTTTAATTTTAAATTAAATTTATTTATATATTTTCCTATTTGTTCTTATTATTTTTAAAATTATAAAAAATACTTTCCTTTTTTACTTTTGCTCTTTACATTTTTCCATTACTATTTACCTGACCTCTGCTGTGCTAGCCTGTATTTAGATACATTTGTATCTGTGCGTGCGAGAGTGTAAACAATGCAGCGCCAAAACTAAATATTGTTTAAGAACAAATATTTGCCTTTTGTGCAAATCACGAAAAGCAATTTCATTATTCCGTTACGTTCAGCTCCTTTTTGTTTTATTTTGCCATATACCTACTACAATATAGTCTTCGTGCCACTCTCCAAAAATTGATGACGCTATCGATGATACGGCTGTACTATATTTAGTTAGATCTGGGAAAAAATGAAAATAATCCCAAGTGGGATGCGCTTCACGAGCTGCTAATGGGTCAATTCAATCGAAGCGAATATTATTGCCTATTTTCCAAATAAATGGTCTTAGTTCGGGCGTTGAGTTTGTTGATTTTGAATATTTATGCGGCGTAGAAGTACTCGCTAAATAAAGTGAATCCAGGCATTGAATCATCGGATGCATACATCAATTAGAAGAACGGGTGAAAACTTACCCTAACCGATTCCATCCGGCACACTTTAGCACGTAACTGAATCACTTGGATTCGGAATCACGGATCCATATTCTTTATCTTAGAAAGTAAACAAAATTTCAAACTGAAGATGTGCTATGGTATAAAATACATATGAACCTCTCGATGATTTGTATACAGAAAATATTGATTTAGAATCGATGATTTGTATGCTTAACATTCGAAGGCGAGGTCGGATGATTTTGTTTATGGGGCAATCATATTTATTGCCATCCTTATTATTGTTGAAGATTGTTACTTTTATTTACCCATTTTTTAAATTGATAAGTAGTTTTAATTAGACCAAAGAATTCCTTATTAAATTATAACATTTTCCATGTACACCCTCTAATTTCTTTGTTCTTAAAATAGTTGTGCGTGCGTACATAATGGCCTCTGTGAACCGACTCTTTTACTTTTACTCACCACATGTGTCTAGGTCATAAACTCATAATTATGAACCATTAAAATAAAGGGATCATATAAGCAGTACTGACATTCATAAGTCTCCCCGATGAGAATGTGTAATTATTTCAAGGAGACCACAAAAATAGCTTTGTTTTGTGAGCTAAATCTAAAGTGTTATTGTAAAATAATTTATATGGCTAATACACTGAAACATCTCCTTCCTCTCTTTCAGCACCATGTTGTCCAATCCAGCCCCAACCTAGTGAGTAGCTGATTACCGAGCATCATTTGGGGGTGTTTTCCTAACATCTGGTTAAATATTTTCAAGTGGTGGTCCGAGGTCTTGAGACCTGATCCCCCGTGGGTGCCGAAGTGAGGATCGCAGGAAGTGAGAGGAGAGAGAGGTGCCTTGGACGAGGGGCACGAGACCAAGTGAAAAAATCGTGGGCAAGGACAACGAAAAGCATTCAGGTTGGCCAGTCAAAAAAAAAAAAGAAAGTAAATCAAAGAAATACCAAGAAAAAAGAGAACAGCAAAAACATTCACTAAGCCCACACGAAACATCCACCAAAAACGGAAAATAAAGAAATTTTTAATTTGGAAAAGCACCTTAAGAAAATAAACACAACAAGAATTAAACCTATAAATTCAACCCAATTAAATAATTTATTTAATAAAATAGAGTTAATTTTATATAATTTAATTTATTACACAAAACCACTTAACTATTGATAATTCTAAATGATTGACTTTTGAGTTCTTGATCGAGACAATGACTTATATACCTAAAAAAATGCAACACTATGCGCATGCAGCCATGAATCTGATCAATATGGATTCGGAGAACCGGGTGGTGCTCAATGTGGGTGGCATCAGGCACGAAACCTACAAGGCCACGCTGAAAAAGATACCGGCAACGCGATTATCGCGACTGACGGAGGCCCTGGCCAACTATGATCCGATATTGAATGAGTACTTCTTTGATCGGCATCCGGGAGTCTTCGCACAAGTGCTCAACTATTACAGGTGAGAAATGCAACAGAAAATCTCTTTCAAAGGTGTCTAAAAGTATGCAACGTTTTTCAATGTTGCATTCCTTAAGACCTCTTGGTTATTCTATTTTATTTAAAAATACTTAACTTTCAGAACCGGTAAGCTGCATTATCCCACAGATGTGTGCGGACCGCTGTTCGAGGAGGAATTGGAGTTTTGGGGCCTAGACTCGAACCAAGTGGAGCCCTGCTGTTGGATGACCTATACACAGGTTAGCCTTCTTATTAAATAGTATTTTATCTTTAATTTAATAAATGGTTTTTCATTTTAAGCATCGCGACACCCAGGAAACCCTGGCCGTATTGGATCGTCTCGATCTGGATACGGAAAAACCGTCCGAAGAGGAATTGGCACGCAAATTCGGCTTCGAGGAGGACTACTACAAAGGCACCATATCCTGGTGGCAGGAGATGAAGCCGCGCATTTGGTCCTTGTTCGATGAGCCCTACAGTTCCAATGCCGCAAAGGTGAGTCCTTTAAGTTGTGATAGGAATTATTACATTTATAAGTTTATTAAGAAATGTTCAAAATTCAGTTCTTAATGTTTTTATTTGCATTTCTCAGACCAAACACTTAAATTCACTTTTCAATTAGGCTATAAATAATTTCAACAATTTCACGAATGAGTGGCGGGAACACCCACATAAAAATACCATTTTAAAAGCAATCTACTAAATAATTACAAAAGTGCTTTAAAAATACATATACTGAGTGGAATCTATTTTTATTTCAAGTGAATGCATATCACAGCAAATTAAGACATTAATCATCTTGATTTTATATTAGCGTTCGCATTTTAATTAGAAGATTATCTAAATATCACATTTAAATTCCAGACCATTGGCGTGGTTTCGGTGTTCTTCATCTGCATTTCGATCCTGTCGTTCTGCCTGAAGACCCATCCCGATATGCGGGTGCCCATCGTCCGGAATATTACGGTGAAAACTGCGAACGGAAGTAACGGCTGGTTTTTGGACAAAACCCAGACCAATGCGCACATAGCCTTCTTCTATATCGAATGCGTATGCAATGCCTGGTTCACCTTTGAAATATTGGTAAGAAAAGGGCTTAAGTCTTATAAAGAACTCCCAAATAACTTTTTATAAACTCTTCCAGGTGCGCTTTATCTCATCGCCCAACAAGTGTGAATTCATCAAGTCATCTGTTAACATCATAGATTACATAGCGACGCTTAGTTTTTATATCGATCTAGTGCTTCAGCGGTTCGCATCGCACCTGGAGAACGCTGACATCCTCGAGTTCTTCTCGATCATCCGCATCATGCGTCTGTTCAAGCTGACGCGCCACTCGTCCGGCCTGAAGATCCTCATCCAGACGTTCCGGGCCTCGGCCAAGGAGCTGACCCTGCTGGTGTTCTTCCTCGTCCTGGGCATCGTGATCTTCGCCAGCCTCGTCTACTACGCGGAGCGCATCCAGCCGAATCCGCACAACGACTTCAACAGCATCCCGCTGGGTCTGTGGTGGGCCCTGGTCACCATGACCACGGTGGGCTACGGCGACATGGCCCCCAAGACCTACATCGGCATGTTCGTGGGCGCCCTGTGCGCCTTGGCCGGCGTACTAACCATCGCACTGCCAGTGCCCGTCATCGTCAGCAACTTCGCCATGTACTACTCGCACACGCAGGCCAGGGCCAAACTGCCAAAGAAGCGGAGACGAGTGCTTCCCGTCGAGCAGCCGCGACAGCCCAGACTGCCAGGTGAGTCGGTCATACGCACAGTAGTTAGAAAATGAGGGTTCACTACCATTGGTCAAACCAACTTCTGTCCATTATATATATACAACACAATTAATTTACACATTCTGCTTATGAAAAGATTAAAGTGAAATTATTTCAGAGTCATCTGAATAATGTTCAAAAGAAATCAAATTTTATTTGATGATTGATTGAAATGAAAATCATTTCCACGAAACTTCTAAATATATCGTAAATCACAATGGATGAGTCGGTCATACGCACAGTAGTTAGGATATGAGGGTTCACGACCATTGGTGAAACCAACTTCTGTCCATAAAATATATTCAAGGGTGCCACGGATATTGCAAAACAATTAATTTACACATTCTGCTTATGAAAAGATTAAAGTGAAATTATTTCAGAGTAATTTCAATCATTTTCAAAAGCAACCAAATTTTATTTGATGATTGATTGAAATGAAGATTATTTCCCCGAAACCTCTAAATATATCGTAAATCACAATGGATGAGTCGGTCATACGCACTGTAGTTAAAAAATGAGGGTTCACTACCATTGGTCAAACCAACTTCTGTCCATAAAATATATTCAAGGGTGCCACGGAAATCACAAAAAAATTAAAACATTATTTCTTATAGCAATTAATTTACACATACGCACAGTGGTTAGGAAATGAGGGTTCACTACCATTGGTCAAATTATGTTCTGTGCATAAATATATTCAAGGGTGCCACGGATATTACAAAACAATTAATTTACAAACTCTGCTTATGAAAAGATTAAAGTGAAATTATTTCAGAGTAATTTCAATCATTTTCAAAAGCAATCAAATTTTATTTGATGATTGATTGAAATGAAGATTATTTCCCCCAAACCTCTAAATATATCGTAAATCACAATGGATGTGTATACAAGAGCCATATGAATCGTTTATAATAACATTAATAATGAGGCTAGTTTACAAGAATTGCTAAATTAAAGAAAATTATATATTAACGGATTATATGATTGTATGATAAAAGTATTAATATACGGGAAATAATAAATAAAAACCAGAAAGCATTAAAAAATCAATTATTAATAGAATAGTGCTTAATGATATTAGCCACTCTTTTAAAGGCATATATTTAGACCGCTACAATTTGTACACTTTTACCAATATAAACTAAACCTTTTTACTATATTTTTTAGGTGCCCCTGGTGGTGTCAGTGGCTGCGGCACCCCGGGCTCGGGTCCCCATTCCGGTCCCATGGGATCCGGGGGAACTGGACCACGTCGCATGAACAATAAAACGAAGGACCTGGTCAGCCCCAAGTCAGGTGAGTCCTTGTGTGTCCTTAAACGAGTAACACCACACCGACTGCCACAAACCAAGCAAAATGCAAGCCTCAAGCTAAAGCCACCAAACAAAATAATAAACCAAGAAAAAACCAGCTGCGCTTCAAAAAAAAGGCACCGCCAAAACCCAAAAATATACCACTAAAAGTACAAGAAACGAGTAAACCAGCTAAACCAAGCCAACCAAGTTCTTAACCTGTACCTAAAAAGCTCGCACAGCTGCACCCTCAGTTCGAAAGTAATCGAGTTCAATGGATTAACTTTGCAATAAAACACAACCCAGTAATAAATACTCGTTATCCTTTGTGCCGTCTCGCAGTTTCTCCTGGCAAATGAATATAAATAGTAATTGAAATTATACTAAGGGAGCGAAGAAATTCGAATCTTTGACCCACAACGACTCCATATTTTGGGTGCGCTTCCCCCTTTTCGGCTATACTATATCCATTATATAACATATCATTCGTCGTGTACGTGTATATATGTACTCTTTGTAATTACCATGCATTTAAGGCTTCTTTATTCATATTCCAATTTATTCCAGCTTAGCTTTCATTTTACGCAAATCATTCAAGGGAATTTTTAATGGCGAATTGTGGGGTATAAGTGGGAAATCGATGAGAATGTTAAGGAAACACCTTATAAAATATTTACAAAATATCTAAAAATAGTATTTTGAGATATTTTAATAAATTCTCTTTGCAATCTTATAGATCTCCACGAATTTCCCAAACTCCAATCATAAAGCCAAAGATTCAAGTCATTTCCTCATCATATAATTCATTTGCAGACCCTTAATTTTTCTCCACCTATCGAAGGCATACTTGTATATTCAAAGTCATCGCCCTCCAATCAGTTTAGGATGTACTTTATTCCATTGAGTCAGCAAAATACAAGAATATGTATCGTACCAATATATAAATATATATATACCCTTTCTTCTACGATTTTGATACCCAGATACGAGACTCTATTTTATATGTATCTATTTAAATTCTTGATTTTTTTTTTGAATATCTTTGCTCCAATTACTTTTGTTTACCTTAATATAATTTAATTTCATTGATAAAACGATCCAATCCAAACCCCAAAAATCTTGTGTAAATAGATGAATATACAACAATGATTGGCAAACCGCGCGATGGCAAAAAGAGCAGGCTGCTCTAAGCCAAAGAACACAACAACAGCAGCAACATCAACATGACCCACGAAACAACAACAACCACAACAGAACCAGCCGAAGAACCAAAAATCCCCCATACCATTACTTCCAAGCGAAAACTTGCAATGAGAGATGATGATGATGATGATGAAGATCTTTTCTATATAAGAATTTGGCAAACTGATCTATGAGTAAACGAGGGAAAATTAGAGAGAAAACGAAAGAACGCCACCGCCGAGGACTGGACAAAGATAAAGATCGTGGTACGTTGGATCGAGAGCAAAGTTCTGGAAGCCATATAGCCATAGATATGCCTATGAATACTATGATTACTCGTTTACTCGTGTCGGCGACGTCTGCTACCGCTATCTACTGTTACTACTACCACTTCAACCTGCTATATAATCGTATATATAACTATACAATATGTAATTTTCTACGTGTTTTCCTCTCTCTCTATATATTTCTCCACCTATCCTTACAAATAATACTATATATACATTATATATCGTGTACGTGTGTTGTTCCTCAGTTCTGGCTCGTTCGTTACTTCGTTACCAGTGTATAAGATATTATATACTACATATATTCAGATCTGTAACCGTATCTTCTCTCTCTCTCTCTCTGTGTGTGTGCGTGTGTATTTTTGTGATTTTATTTTGGTTTTTAGTCCCGAATCAGAGATCCCTTAGCCATGTAACATTAATTGAAAACTGTGGAAAAAATGTTTGTATTATCTCGAACTCTTGTATTTCAGATATGGCCTTCAGTTTCGACTAAGACAGAAAACAGAACAGAACCAGAAAGATATTTTGTAATTTGTTAAGCCCGCTCAAGACACACAAAACCAGAAAAAATTCAGCAACAAAATCGAAATCGAAACGAAATCAAAAAACGAAACCTCAGTTATATAAATAAGAAATCCCCGGTTCGTTCATCTATCATCTAACTACTTATCAGCTAACCAAAACTCGGACTCTGCTGGGCGGGTGTGTGTTGGTTAAGAAACCTATTATTATCTACCCCTAACAACCTCCAACTTTCTCGCTCTCTTCCAACCCGACAAAAAACTCCCAACTAAAAGTGTCAAATAGTTGAAAAACTTTGAAACTACATATATAGTTCGTAGCAAGCAGAAACTCTAGAGTTTAGAGCCACCTTCACGAATCCGATTTCCCAGCATTTGATTCTACAAAGTTTGACCCCCCCTATCCACCCCCCCTGTGTTTTTTGCCTGAGTCCAATGGAAATCTTTGCCAAATGTAGTTTGCAGATATTGTATCTAGCCTTATATGTGTGTGTTTTTGTTTTGCCGAGCATGCTGCATGTGACCCGAATTTTGACCCGAGTCTTGGAGTGTGATTAGTGTTTCCATAGTTGTGTGTGATGTTTGTAATCGTGTTACACTTGCCCACCCCCAACCACCCACTACTCCCCCCCTTATGTCGTAGTAACCAAGTGCACCCAGTAAATTACCATCAGCAATTTTGAAAAAAAAGAAAATCCCACCTGTCATAATGAAATTCAAAGTTTACCGAATTTGGAAACTCCAGCTTGACTAACCGACTTAATGAAAATAATATATTTACCTCTCTCTCTCTCTCTTTTTCTTTCTCTGTTTTTCTCTTACTCTTCCTTGGACTCTTCCCACTACTATATCTATCTATTGTTTCCGGCTGTATAACTCCACCTACTCCACCTACTGCTTCCTATCCGAAAACCGAAACCGAAACCGAAATTGATAATCCTTTTCTGTGGCGGGGTTAAAACAAAAAGTTGCTCAACTTTTCGCAGGTCCGCTGGGCGCAAGTATTGTGGCCATGAGTCCCAGGACAATGTTGGATCTGAATCCTGCCCTGGCGATGGGCAAGCCATCGTTCCAGCCCCGTGTTCCCACCCCCCTGGCGGCCACGCCCCCTCCGCCGCCGCCGCCCAGTTCCGGTGGGGTGACTACGATTGGAGGAACTGGAACCACTGGAACCACTGCGGCACCACTGCAACCCACAGCACCACCCACCATCGCGGTGTCCACGACGGCGAGTGTGGGCAAGGATTCGGGCATCTCGACCACCACAACCACGGCCCAGGAGACCAGCAAGAAGGCCTTCCTCTAAGAAGAAAGCTATCTATGTTTCCCATACCCATATCCTCCCCCCATATAAGCAATATCTCTATTCGATATCATACATAGCCTTCGCATACGTATTCGCTAAGAACAAAGAAGGAGTGTTTCAGAGATGGCAAACGGATCATAGATCATATCACTCGAAATCGAAATGAATATCATATATTCAGAAAAAGTTCAGATATCAATTGTGATGCTATGGATTATATTAAGTATTCTTTGATTTTCAGAAGAGGTCTACGCTTATTTGACTGTTATCATAAATTAGTTTATTAAAGATCAAAGCAATACCATTAATTAGAAATTTATTTACATTTCAAATACGATCCAGCCATCTCTGATCGATCGCAAAATACCTAGACTCGCAATTTGTGTTGACCATATCACGACATACCTATCAATATCGAACCTTAACATAACTTTAGCTAAAGTATAGATAATCCAATTGCTTGACGACAACATTTTACCATCGAGAGCTAACCAAGACAAAGCGAAAACCACAAGTTTTTAACCATACAAAGTGTTTTTACCGAATGCAAGCTTGCTAACGATCCATTTTCTACCGTAAGCCATAGATATTAAATCGACGGAGGAGTGTATATAAAATCTAGATGCTTTATAACTCGGTTTGCCAGTTCCTTATGCGTTGTGTAAAGACTCGACTGCCCCAGTTCTCGTGGGGCGGTTCGGTTTGAAAGCTTTAATTTGATATATTTATAAAACGGGGGACTCCAACTCAAACGCGGTTTGGGAAGCTTAATTAAACAGAAACCAATCAAAAAGTACATATACTGTTTAAAAATTCATTCAAGCCAGGCACGTGTTGACTTCAACTTCTTTTCTGCCGAACTAAAAATAGGAAAGGTGCTGATTTTCTTCACGGAAAAAGGCAAAAGTTTTACGGCGCAAAAGTTGAATTCGAAGAAAAACAAACGAAATTTTCCAACTGTTGGCACTTTTCGCTCATCACTCACTTACATGCCGGGATTACTCGGAATCGCTTCTTATGTTTTTCCAGCCAACCTGAAAAGTTGGCTCACATATCAACAAGCTGGGGAAACCTTAAGGAAAATTTCAAATTTCCACCAGTTAAAATGCAAATTATTTCTATTAAATTTTGTTTGGTTCTCCAACGCCAACCTCCCTGAATAAATGAAAAACAAACAAAGAATCCAGAAGCGGCAGGGAATTCCTTACAGTTCCGTTCAGTTAACTTGAATTTGTTGAAAAAGTTTACAAATTGCTATGGGGTTAAGTGGGTGGATTTAGCCCCAAAAACTCACTGGCGTGGTTAAAAAAAAAAACAAGCAAATTGTTTTCCCCGATTTTCCTTTGATTTTACTTGCGCAAGTCATTAGCTAATTCTCTTGTACATTTTGAATATACATATATATCTCTCAGCAAGCATTTTGCCTACATACTTGTAAGAATAAACATGATAATTACTGAAAACAAACAGCGGAACAAAAATGAAGCGAATAATAAGGATGCAAAACTTAAGCAACATTAAGATCGAAGATGGGCAACAAATAAACGAAGTTTGCAAAACATTTGTTAAGTTTTTACAATGAACAAAGCATTAATAAGAACTAAATTAATATTAAATATTTGCAAGCTATAGGAAATTGATAAAAACAATTGTTTATATCGTTTTCGTTTTCTCGCTATGATTTCGAAACTGTTTTTTAATTGTATAGTTAAGCAAATTGTATACTATTTGAACTAAACAAAACAAATTGTTCTCTCAATAATTCATGAACAAAGAAAATTAAACTAATTATATATACGTTTATATATATAATTGAACAAGTATATATATATGAATTTAAAAAAATAAAGAAATGCAATAAAGAAATCTATTGAACACCAAACAGGAACATAGAGAATTTTATTCGGTATTGTTGGGGTATTAAAAAACTTCATATGGGGTGCCGCAGAAATCGATGTGCAAGTAATTTCGGTTATTTTTATTAATTTCCAACTTTGTATTACCATTTCTTTCAAAATATTTGAAGGGTATATATTTGTTAAAGTAGCTGAATAAAATTGATATATTTATAATGATGATTACAATATTTCTGATTTTTAACTTAAATTTTGTCATCTGCCTGACAAATAATACCACCAAAAATACCAATACTACAATCTTCTACCGACATTAAACCATTGATTATTGCTACGCAGTGAATTATTCTTGATTCCACATAATTTGGTTCACCAGCTTTCCACTTTAAAAAGGAAGCTCGATTGCCTGAGGCCAAGGACACGAAGTCGCCCTTTTTAGCTAGATCGTTTATGCCTGTCCAGTAGAAAGTATCTTTCTTGAGTTTCGCACTGATGGCGGTCAGTTCCTCCTCATTTTGGAAACTCGCCAGTCTTCCGAATTTTCTACGGCATGCAATTTCTGCGTCAGTCCAAGAAATGTGGCTACTGTGTTGAATATGGAAGTACCGGGTGCCGATCTGCTCAAAGTCTTCTGGGATTTTCATTGCCTTGGGCAGCGAAGTCGAAATTTGGGATAATTCTTGTTGCAGAATGGTGAACTGATTGTCAATCGAATTCTGTAGCGTTGTCAACTTCTCCTCAAGACTCGCCTCAAGGATATTCTGCAGATCCTGCATGTGCAGGAAGATCCTATCTAGTTTGGACTCCAACCTGCTCTCATGGGAAACTTTTTCGGTGCTCACCGCCTTCTGCAGTGCAGCCAGCTGCGTTCTTATCTCGTTGTGTTCCGCCCGGGTATGATTTGCAATGATTTCCTCACACGTATTCCATCGAATCTGGTTGGCGACGACGTAGTCCATCCATGGCTTCATCGCCGAGATGCAGGAACCTCCGGGATTAACCCCTAAATCCTGCGATTGATAAGGGTTTCCATCCGCAGATATACAGCAATTAACGGCGATTAGCACGTAGAGCAGAGCTGTTATTAACTTAAACATTTTTAATTTATTTCAGTTCCAAGTAAGTGCGAGGGTAAACAGCTTGTAGAAGCAACTGCAATATTATGGAGCACCAGCCGCCTTTTTATACTTTTCCGTTAGCATTTCTAAAATAATTAATTGTTTTGTTTTTCAGACCATTATACGTGTCCTAATAAATTACGAAAATAATATTCTTTGAAAATGAAGATCGTTTACGTCAAAGAGCGTACAAAATTGCCCGGGATTTTCTATGATTCCACAGCCCTTAATCTTTTACGGCTTATGTTTTTTATATATTCTAATTACACGCGCGACAAGCGTGACAGACAAACGAAGCTGGATTTGTTGATTTTAATATCAATATAGGGTAATAAGCGAATAGCATTGTTCTAACAACCATTGACATTCTGCAGATTCGACATTATTATTTGCGTTAAAACTTTATCAAATTGATGTCTTTAGTTCCGTTAAATAAAACAACTTTTTATTTAACCTCAGCTTTTTGTTGGTAAATATCGCGCTTAGCAAGCTAGATAGCTTGGAATTGTCATGATAACAATAAAATTAATAATAAAAAACTCTCGTCTTTGTAAAGCAATAAATTATATTTAGAGCAAAATAAAGTTATTAACCCAGTCTTTGGAACCTGGGAGAGTCAATAATTGAGAATACCAAAAAATTCTTTAATTTCCGTTTGCTTGCTTATTTTGGAATACCCTTTTCCCTCTTCACAGCCCAAATTGCTGAAATTTCGACGCAGTCAAGTTGTTTTTTGATAGCCAATATCTGGTGTTTGCAAACCAGACAAAGAATATATCGGAGGATTATTAGCAACAATTGAATGACCTCTAATCGATTACAAATACGATTTAAAATAGATCTAGAGTTCCCGGAAGTACCAGTTGATAATCTTTATATTTGAAAATGAAGATCGTTTACGTCAAAGAGCGTACAAAATTGCCCGGGATTTCCCATGATTCACAGCCCTTAATCTTTTACGGCTTATGTATGTTATATATTCTAATTACACGCGCGACAAGCGTGACAGACAAACGTTGCTGGATTTGTTGGTTTTAATATCAATATAGGGTAATAGGCGAATAGCATTGGTTTAACAATCAGTTGATTTCGAGTAAAACCATTTGACATTCTGCCATGAATTCCCAACGATTCCCATTCCTTATCGTGAGGAAAAAGGCTTATCAATTACAGCCGGGCTCAAAATAATAACATGGTTCATATTTAATTATAATGTTAATATTAAACCGAATATACAATTTAATTTACTTAAAATAAACATCAATTTACGAAGATTATTAAAATCAAATGTCTTTTGTTTGGCAAATAAAATTTGTAACTGTATAAAAATTTTGCATTTGAATTTTGCCGTCGCCAGGTGTCTTCCTTTTTGTTGACATAACTTCTCAGCCAGATACCAACTTCCTTCCTCAACATGTTCGAAGTAGAAATATCTTCTCGAATTCCCTTAGATCCGGATAGATTCTTCGATTTACTAAAAAGTATATCAAAAGTGCTCCCCAAATAGACATTCCGAATTTGTTATATTTTATTTTTCAAGCCGAACAAGCGATTAAGTTCCAATTGAGAAGGCAAACGAAATATTTTTGCTTAGTGTATTACTTTTATACGAGCTCTTGAATGCTTATCAGTAACACAAATGATTTGTTTCTACGCAGTCTCAAGAAATTTAGACCATTTTTTATTTACATTAATTTTATTTGACCTTTATAAATGAATTACTAATAAATATATGTCTTTATTTGTAGATATTGGGAGATGAGAACATTTATCTAAGATATTAATATCTCTGTATGGCGAATTAATCAATTTAAAACTTAAAAAGTTTTTTCTTCTTTCTGGAAGTGGACAAAATTGTATCTTGTTTTTAGAACATTTTTTCTTTCAATCTAGAAATTTAGTATATTTAAAGGTAATTTTACTAAAAACAAGAAAAAATGTTGTCTACTTCCAAAGGCTAGCAATTCAAAGATTTCTAAATTTTAAAAGAAATTTTTATTAATCTATGTCATACCTCTTTTCTTTACCTTTGAATTTTATCAAAGACTTTCGAATCGCTTTAACGCTTTGGGAACCACTTTATTGCCACTTTCGGCATTTGTTTCGATTTCCTTACCAAAATTTGCTATTGCAATAACGGCACAGACACCCAAACCAATAAAGGCGAAACAACAGAAAGAGAAGTAACGCCTCGACCCCCCGAGGGCCTGACCTTCAACACTTGGCACAAAAGACCCATATAAAGCGGCAAAGAGCTGAAGCTTCAGCTTCAGCCAACCAAGTGTAAATCGGGTCTCGGTCTCCATTCACCTCTTTTTCGGCCCTTGGCGATGGTCCAATAAAGCGCTTCATTAACCAGAGACTTTTTCGAAGGGGGGCTGGGTGTTCAAAAAGGGGTTGGGATAGAAGGCTTAAACTCCCAGTAGCCCCCAAAAAAAGAAAAGAGCAAAAATTCCAATGCTAAACGGGGAAATCCCCTCATCCTTGGCCTAAAACCAAAGCTATTTTGAACTGGCCTCAATCAACAGTTGGTTCTTTCGGGTGGCTAAAATCGGGTTGCGTTGGTTTGTTGGTGGTTTTTGGTTTCTGTGGAAGAAGAGCAGAGATTTGCGCTCAAACAATTTTTTACTATCCACCCACATTTTGTCTGGGCGAACTAATAATCCATGAAATTTCAATTACAAGTCAAAAATTATGCCCCCTCTCTCTCTTTATCACTCTCTCTCTCTCTTTCGCACTCTTCTCTCCATCTCTCTCTGTTGTAAGTTGTAATCATTGAGAGCTTTTTTGTTGTGCTGGAAAAACTCGGTTACTATATATTTGTGCCGACAATTTGCAGAGTTTTCCAGTTTTCCTTTTCCCTGGGATGAGTTGGGGGGGGTCTGGAAAAGCTCTCTCTTTGGGCGACGCTCCCCACTCTTTTGGGGAATCTCCTCAGAGAAACCTGCTCTCTTCGGCTCAGCTATTTGGCTATTTTGCATGAAGGAAAGCTGTGTGTCTCTTGAAAAACACGAGAAGAGAGAGTGGTGCGGTTTCTGGGGGGTGGCGGTGGTGCTGCAGGTGGTGCTGGTGGTGCTGGAGGCGCGGGTGGCTCTGCCGGTCCGGTCTCTTTGGCTTTTGGCCGTCTGAAAAGCGGATTCAGTTGAATTTCGACTGCCCGACAAGCCAGTCTCTCCCGCTTTTCTCGTCCGCTCGCGTCGGTCTTTTCTTCGCCATCTCCGCATCTCCGCATATTTTCCCAGTATCTCAGTGTGTCTCAGTGCCTCGAGTGCCGACAATTTTCCCCCGACACCAACAAAGAAATTGTCAAAAAAAAGAAAGAAGAAATAATACAAAATTCGAGAGAAAAAAGTCCAGAAGGCAATACATGTAATAAATAAAAAGCAGCCAAGGAAAGCCAACCGTGAAAATATAAATATAAATTCCTGGCGTCAACTGTCAGCGACAGCGGCATTTTCCAGCACAATGTTGTTTCTGTGCATTCGGCGATTTTAGGTTCGTTTTTACATTATTTTTGGTTGCCTTTTGGCATTGCCGTTTTGCTATTTTGAATATTAAAAGCCAAGTGCGAGGACGGACATCAATAGCAAAATGACGCTGACAGTTTTCGGCGACCCCGAAGCCCCGGCGCTTTTCCTCGGGTTTTCCTTTGCCAGCGATTAAGACCAGTCAAAGTTGTTGGCTGCTGCGTTGCCTGGCTACGTTTACAAGCCAAGAGTCGAGAGATGCCATGCATTATACATAAGCTCTGGTGAGAGGTTTGCACCGAGAAAAATATCACCAAAAATGTGCGCCATCTCAAAAGTAATCAAACATGGTCTCTTGGGCTTCAAAAGTGTCAAATCAAGCCTACTGGCATTAGTATTTGGCTGTTTAGTAAGTCGTATTGCCCTGCTGATGGGTCATAAAAAAATGATGGCCTATTACAACGATAACATATAGTTTTCCTACTTGGGGTTGGGTAGAAAAAATAGTATAAAGCCTTCTGTCAATAGTCATGCATTATTAAACTGGGGAGTAGGCATAAATAGGATTTTTTGTAGCTCTTAAATACTATTTTTTTTTCATAAGTGCACAACAATATGTTTCTCAAACTATAAAACTTATGTTACAAAATGGTTAAATCAGTTTACTTACCTATCGTCGGTAAACTTTAAGAGTTGAAAACTTTTTTTTTGATTTTACTTAATTTTTAGATATTCAAGAAGGCAAACAAAAATTTAATAATATAAAGCTTTTAAAGAGCCGTTTTAATTTATTACATGTCATTTAAATATATACCATTTAACCATTTTATTAAAAATAAAGAATTTCAATTTCTGATTTTTATACAATAAATATTACTATATTTTTGAAAACTAGGAGGGAGACATTGTTCTAAAAATAGTGAACATTTCAGGATTTTTTTAACGTGTGGACGAAATGCGAGAAAGGTGGCCTGAAGGGGGTGAAGAAATGGTTAGAGTGGCGAAACCAAGCGAGAAAAGAGTAAAGTGCTAGTGGCTGCTGGTCTCCAACTAGATTAACTGTGAGCCGAGCTTTTATTTTTTGAATCTTTATTATTAGCCGGGCAATCAGAGCCAGAGTCTGAGTTTCGCCTCCCTGGAAATTGGACACTTCTGCCGCACACACTCGCTCGCCGGTTCGTTATATATTAATGTCAATTTTCCCTGACAAATATTGAATCGATTGTAATGGTTTCTGGCAATGGTAATTGTAACTCGATGCGGTTAGTTAAGGGGTATCTGAATAATTGCGGTGGGCTCTGGTTTACCGGTTGATCAAGCGGAAATGTGAAACAGGTCGTATTCGGATTAGCCTGAATTGATTGAGATATTGTGCAGATAGGAGAAACATTTTTCAAACTTCACTCAATTTATTCGCATTTCGTATGAGAACAAGATATATTTTTAGATTATTCCCATAGTAGATGAGAGCTGCAGTGTTGTGTTCCTGAAATTGATTTAAAATTCAGCAGTACGCTTGAATTATGTCCGAGGCACTGGAGAATGAAAACTTAGTTGGCAGGTGTTTAAATTTAACTTTCTTTGGCAACTAATCTAAACCAAACTTTAACAGTCAAATGCATACATAATTCTGCACGCTTTCAACTGAAAAAGTTTTGTGCATTTTTATTTATTTATTAATGTGGCAAAGGAAATTCACAGAAGAGAATATTCTGGTAGAAAATGTATTTTATGGGCTTTTTACTAGTTTTTATTTCCTACGTTAAAAAAAATCAAAAAATGGCCAAATAGCTAAATAAATGATCCTATTATTTCAAAGTGTATTTCAATTTGTTCGATTGTTAGTAATTGCAAAAATATTTTGGCCAACAATGGCGATTGTTTTATTATTTTTCGATCAAACGATGCTAGATGTTTTTCGGGACCCCACAGTTTTCCAATTTTGGTCAACAATGAAACCGAAAATCGTTGAATAGCCAGAGATTTTCCAGCTTTTCCAGCGAAATACCCAAAGAGAATTACCATCAAAGTTTACCCAGCACGAAGAGTGACAACCTGACAATTACGCGAAAAACCCAACTAGAACCGCTGATACCGAATAAATGGTGGGGAAAACTTTGGCCTAGGAAAAGTGGCGGTGAAAAGCCCGACGGAGTGGCTTGAGTTTTCCGTGGCATACTTTCAGGCTAGCTTTTTTCCTCAGGCCCAGGGGAAAAACGGTAGGGAAAGCTGCGGGAATATTGCGGCCATGAATGAAATGAAAATCAAGGTATCCAGCGGGTCGAGCCCAGCGTTTAGCGCAATTCTTTGGTTAATTTTTTATGTGATTACCCAGCAGGCAGCTGGCAGACGGCAGCCTGTAATTGCATTTTAATATTGATGATATATTGATGCCGCGAGTTGCCAAATGAATGGATGGATGTGTGTGCTCACTTCATTTATGAAATTTACATTTATTTCATTTAGTGACAGGCCACCTTTTCGGTTTTGATTAAAGCGATTCGCGGGTCACGAGCCATGCAGCCAACCTTCATTTGCATAGTTTGATTTCGCGATTCGCATTTGGCATTCCTGTCGTTGAATGTTGACACTAGCCGTCAGCTGCGAAAACAAGCGAAAGGTGAGGTGTTTGTCGAAAATCAATTGAACGGTTAAGTGCCAGGACACTTTACGCGAAATTTTCCACTCGCCCGGGCCCTACACTTTAAAATAAATATTTTTTATAAGATATTTTATCACTGAAAATAACTAAAAAATATTTAATAAATTTGAGTACAATGTTAAAGAAATTAACCAATTTAGAAACCATTTCTAAGGGTGTCCAAAAGTAGGCAACAATATATTTTATACAGGGAACTTTAAAGTCCTTTATTTCACAGCATACTTTTGGGAACTTTCGAAAGTAATTTGAAAAGTAAATTAATATTTGCAAAATGAATATTTTTTATAAGATATTTTATCACTGAAATGCTAGTTTTAATAACTAGAAAATATTTGATCAATTTAAAGTACAATGTTAAAGAAATTAAGCAATTTAGAAACAACTTCTAAGGGTGTCTAAAAGTAGGCAACAATATATTTTCTACCGGGAACTCTAAAGTTCATTATTTCACAGCATTCTTTTGGAAACTTTCAAAAGTGATTTGAAAACCCCTAAAAAATTAGTAATTCTACTTTTTTAATTAATAACGTTAAAAATAATTTACTTGTTAAAGTAAATAATGACTTGTTTAAATATATTTTGTTTCTTAAAGTTTTCTAAGCCTTCTAAACCGTCAATACGTACGTTTTTTTCCAGAGTGAGCATTCCATTTCCATTTACAATATTAAATTTGTGTCGAAGGAGTCGTGACAGGGCAGAACTCATCCTGTTTCGTCCCTTTTTCCTGCTGAACTCCGCACAAAATTTTCCACACCACCTCCCGCCCGCAGACAAATGCATTATTTTTGTTTTTCTCTTTGTTTTTCCCTCCACTCGAATAACAAGTTCATTTCGAGTCCTGTAAACAATGGATTCCATCACAACAAAATTCGTATATGTCAATCGAAAGTATTTCGTTTCATTTCTGTCCTGCTGATTCTCCTCAAAAATTGTTTCAAACAATTTTGGGTTTTATATTGTTTTTTTTTCTATTCGAGTTGAGGTTGTGTGGGGAAACCTTTTGCCGTTTTGTTTACAATTGGCTTATCTCAGATTTGTCTATGGATTTCGATTACAGTGAAATGGATATTTTGCTAGGCTACATCAACAGGACATGCCAATTATTTATTGATTAGATAGACATTAAGATTTATCTTTCAAAAGGGCTGGCACACAAAACAAAAAATAAAAACAAGAGGGACAAAAGCCCATCGATATCCATGGATTGACCCGAAAGCCGAAACATTGAAACACTGTTTTCAGACCCTCAGAAAGTCATCGAGTTGAGAGCCCTGACCTTTCGGCAACAATTTCGAATTGGAAGCAATTTGCTAGACGCCTTTTGCCTGGCAAAAGTTTTTAATTAGATGGCAGAGTCATCGGCATAAAGTGTGGATAATTTGCATATTTCGGGAAAATTCACGAAACATTGAACGAGACTCTCGGCTAATTTAGTGACTTTAAAAGTTTTAAATTGTTAAGTGTATGCTAATGAAGACACTGGCTCAAGTTTTCTGCACAATTCAGCGGCATTTTTCTGCTTTCGCTGGGTTAACTTTTGATTTTCGTTTCTTCAGCTTGATTATGATTAATTTTCAACTTCGAAAAGATCATTTTGGTGTTCAATTTCACACTGCATAATGTGGCGCCTTATTATTGATTGAAACATTAAACGCAAATCCTTTCAGCTAATTAAATGGAAAGGGTTTGGAATACTTAAGGATGCTTTGCATATTTTGGAATATATTCAAGGAATAAAATCCAATTAAGTTGGTGAGATTTTGATAGCTAATTTGAAATTAAAGGAAAGTTAGAGCTACATTTTCTATTAAAATAACTCTTTAAATGTTAAAGTAAAAACCTTATTGGCTTTTCCATTTTCTTTTGGGTTTCCCAAGTCGGCTCATTCATTACAAGAAGACAAATTGACACTTTCTTCGCTTGCCATTTCGGCTAAACCTCTTGAAACTTTCTTATTTGCTCTTTTCATAACAAGTTCGGAAAAATTCTTTGGCTTTCCTCAAGTATTAATTCTCAACTTTCCTTAAAGTGCCCAAAAAGAGCGGATTCCCTGCAGTGTTTAAACCAATTAGTTTGAATAATTTGCCGGCGCTTGTATCATTTATAACCCGAAAACTTCTTAATCAAGCCGCAAAAACCACACAAGGGTTTCCCTTGGTTTTCCCCCGACTTCTGTTTTCATTTCCCTTGGTTTTCCCCCAGCATTGCTTAATTGTCCTTTGGTGCGTTTTCTTTGCTCTGCGTCTCTTGCTTTTTTTATTTTTTGGTATAGGACTCCAGAATTTTTGGTTTTAATCCCGAGGAAACTTGAAGTGCATCCTATCTTAAGCACTAACCAAAACGCATTGACAGCCACTTGATGCTGCGTTTATTTTGCAGTCTCTCCGTTTTTGGTCATGGCAGTTTATGGCTTGCAAATCCTTTGTGATTTAGTAGAGTGTCACCCCCTGGAAATCCCTCTCAGCTGTCACATAAACCGATTAAACTTTGAGCAGCTTATGCATTTTGTATCTGTCAGCTATCTCGTATCTGGCAAATGTGCAGCTCTAAGCAGGCTCCGCCGACTACTCCTCCTCGAATCGCCCAAAATCATACGTATAAACACACATCGTTGACCATAAACGGCAAATTGGAGCTGGCAAAATATTGCTGGACTATCGATGAAATATTTATAGTTTTTAAGCTGAATGATAAAAAAGTTTTATGAAAGCCATTGAACATACTTCTTATTATATCTCTGAAAGAAATTCACAAATTATGTAGAAATTTTTTATAAATTCCGAAATATAAATAGAAAGTATAATTAGAATTTTTTTTATTTTTAAGATTTTGGAAGTTGAAAAAATATTAATGCTTCCTTTTAACAAAAAACCATAATTACCATCTCTATATCATGGAACTTGAATATTTTTCTCCGTAAACGGAGGCAAATTGGTGGCTAAATTTTCGAAGCATTCGAATGACACTCGTTTCAGATTCCCTTGGTTAATATTTTTGCAATTATCCCTGCCTTGATGGCTTCTTTTGCTTGGTATTTTTGTAAAATTTCACTCTTCCGCCTCGCAGGACCGCAAATAAACATGCACAACTTTTTCCTGCGATTTGTTTATTATTTCTCGTTGCTCTTTGAAGCAACTGAACTGAACGCAACTCGTCTCTTTTGCCGTTCTTGCTGCTTCTTAAGGAGCAGAATAATTTTAAAGTAGAATAATAAAATAATGGGTATTACACATTTATTGTGCAGTTTGAAAAGAGAACAAAAGCCGTGGAGAACACAGAAGAAGAAAGTGGAGCAGATGTAAAGGAATTCAAAGAAGTTGCTAATGTTGGGGCTTAAATGGAACTTCAGTGTGAATAAGAGCCCTTGGAATATTTTTACTTGTGCGAAGACAAAGGCTTATCTTCTAATTGAAAAGTATTAATTTAAATGGGTGGAAAACGAAAGGGGTGGAAAATTAGCTTATCCCAATAAAATGTATGTATATTGGCGTTAAATAACAAAATTACTAGTGTTTTGAATATGCAGAAAATTTGTTTATTTTTTGTTTATTATTAAACAGAAAAATCAATATTGTTTTCAAAAATTTATAAATGTTTATTAAATTTTAATATTATGTAACTTTTTTTTAGATTTTTCCCCTTTATATAAATAAAAAGAAATACTTTCCCCTATAAATATGTCAAGCTTTTCCAAGTTCCCCATAACCAACAAGAGAGTAAAAACAACTTCGTTGTGCTATTCAAACTTTTTCACTTTGTCTACAACAAATTTCCGTGATTATTTTTCCTTGAGCCCGGGTGCCATTCGCTTAATTTATTATTCAATTAAAGCAGCAAAAAGTAAACTTTAATCGCAGAGCAGTCATCAGCAAAAAGAGCCCAAAAGACACTTACGAACAGGAACCCACACAGACAAAAGAACAAAATAATAAAAATAAATATGGAAAATCGTGTGCCAAGAAAATTGCAGCCGGATTTTTGTTGCTTATTTTTTGTATGCTGCTTTTTAGTTTTCCCCTTTTGATTTTTCGTTGTTCGTGCCAAAGTTGTTGCAGCCTTCGTTTTTTTTTGCAATCGATTAAAAGTGCATGTCAAACTGTGCGTGTGCTCGCATTTTTTTAATGGGCTGCTAAAAACAACAAAACACCAGTACGGAGGAAATAATAAAAATACAACAACAAGGATGAAAAATAAGCTCGGGCGCATTAACATGAAAATGTGCGATGAAACAGCAGCACCAACAACAACAACAAAGCAGAGGAAAACCGAAATGAAAAGCGAAAAAAAAAGAATTTAAGTGCAGAAAACAAAAAAGGAAGAAAATAACAGATGAGAAGAAAAGCGAAAAAATATGACAAAATTTACGAGCATCGTTCCTCATATTTGTACATACCAGACTCTCTCGCTATAAGCCTTGTATAGGCAGCCCCTCACCCCCCCTCTACTCCCTCTAGAGATTCAAAACAATAACTGCCAGAATATTAGCATAATATGAAAAAAATACTACACAAAGATATACTAATTAAAACCTGGGGAATTGAGGATAAGAAATTATACAAATGAAGAATATTTCAATGATTTTGTATGTTTTTAATAGAACTCGAATACTTTGTATTGCTAAATTTATTAAATCTTTTATTAGCTAAGCTAAAACCAGACCTCTATTATTTTTTGGGCATTACCAATGTTCTTTGAAATTGGAAATACCAATATTATATTCCAGATAAAACATTATTTAAAGGTGTCTAAAATTATGCATCAAAATATGGCATCATTCACAAAGACAACGTTCATATTTTACTGCATACTGTTGCATTGTGATTTTCGATAGAATTGTAAGCGAATCGATATTAAATTCCCAAGCAGGCTTTTTTATAAAAAAATCACTTTTCTATTTTTTTGACCTGATCTGTGTGTCCCCTGCTCCACTTCTTGCCGACAACTTTGGTGACGCTTCCTCGTGTGGCTTGTTTTTAGTGCTTTGGCACGTAATGGGGTCGTTCCACAAGCCAGTACTTCTGCCTCCTCCCAACCACCAACCCCTCAACCCCCCCCCCCCTCCCCCTTTCAGCATGCCACGCCCCCCTCTTTTACCCACAATCGCCTTTTGTGTGGCGCCCGTTGTTGCCGTTGTTGTAGTTGTTGTTGTTGTTTGCATGCCGCCTGGTTTTCTTTGGGACTCCTCCAAAAACTCATCGCTTGCCACTTGTGTGCCATATGACGATGATGAGATGAGCGCCAAGTTGAGTTGAGCTTAGCAGGGGCTGAGCTACGAGCCCAGCTCCCCAAACTAACGGATATGGACGGGTTGGAAAAACACTTAAAAAAAACAAGAAACCAACGAAAACAGGGAATAAATCTCCTTGAAAGCTTATAACTGGATTAAATAAATAATAAATCCTTAAAGACTATTATCTTCAATTTTATACACCTCAGCGGAATTAACAGCAGCCTTTATTTTTCCAGTAAACTAAAAATTGTATTTTTCATTAAAAGGTTATAAAAAATAAAAAAATTGTCTTATTTATTAATTTAAAAAATCGAATCTTAACCTTTGTGATATGCAGCTTAATCAAGACAATTTTTGTTAGCTTTAAAAAATACCAAACTTATTTTTATAAAAGTGAAACATTTTTTGTAAGAGTGTACTCTTATTACTTCATAAAAGTTTGCTCTAGAAAAATTAAATTACCTCACATCAGTGGCGGATCCAGGATTTTGTTGTGGGGGGTGATATCAGAACAATTTTTTTGTTGCATACTTTTTGAGTACCAAAATTTCTTTCATTTTTCACCCGAGTGGCGGGTGATATATCACCCATATCACCCCCCGTGGATCCGCGCATGCCTCACATTTTATGATAGGTAAGAAATTTTCATGAAGCTAAAATATTTATGTATTTTTCTTTAAAACGTTTATATTGAAAATATCCAGACTCTAAGAATGCGAAATATTTAAAAACAACTTTTAAAGGTAAAGCAGTTGGGATTCGACATAAATTAGGGATTAAACATAAAATGCTGCATACTTTTTGGCACTTCTTTTTATGTTTTCAAGCCACAGACATTTCTTTGGCACCCTTAAAAATGCCCGCAAATATATTTTAATTGGGATAATATCCACCATTTTCGTTTAGTGCACTTTAGGGCTAGATGGCGCAAAACTTATGGCTCTTTCCCGCTTTTCCCCCGCGAACTGTCCGCACTTATCACTTGATGATGATGCCAACTCGGCGGAGTCAAGTCTGTTCGGATGGTTGGTTGGTTGGTTGGTTGGCTGGCTGGATGGATGGTTTGGTGTGGTGTGGAGGCATGGCGGTACTTGTCTCTGTTTGATGTGATCTGAAGGACCGATTAACGGCATTCAAGAGCCTCAGAACGAAGTCCTTTGGCTGCTTCCTTCCTGGCTAACTGCTAACTGCTAACTGCTGCTGGCAGATTTGTGGAAACCACGGAAAGCAAATTACGTTGATGACGAGCATCATTTTCCACTTTATTGAATTACCCCCGAAAAAGCGGTAAAAAGGATGTGTGCTGGATTTCCCGTTGTCGTCCCTGTCCGCAGGACAACGACAGATAAACAGAATTTCAATTTAAAATAATTTTATATATTTTCCTTGGCAATTTTCCCCGGTGGTTCTGCTGGCTTGGCATAATTTTTGTTCTTCAGTTTTTTTTTGGGTGGCAATGTCTTTACTTGGCCCCAGACATAAAGAAGTTATCAGCATGGCGTTTATGGTTGGAGCTTCACGGGGGGTTAAAGGAGTTTCCCCGGGGGGTGGTGGCCCCCCCCCCCCATTCAAAACCGCCTGTCAGTCAGCCTGTGAGTTTTCCCCGATGCCTTTCATTAGCCGAACGACTGTCAGTCGCTTTGTTTAACTTTTTGTTAGGCCGTTTGCCTGTGTGTCTGTTTGTTTTCCTCTTTTTTTTTGTCACAATTTTGATGAGCCCATCACCTACACAAAACTGGGTGGTCTCCCCTGCATATAAGGGTTTGCATATATATATATTTATATACGTACGTACGTTTGTATATAATCATCATTGTTATGCGCATTTGAGGCACTTTCGCTAGACACCCAACAACTAGCAACTTTTTGGGGGACAGTGGAAACCATTTAGGTTTTGGAAAAATAGCCCAAATGAAATCAGCAAAGTTGGGTGATTTGATTTGCAATATTAATAAAATACAAAAGCGCAGAGTCTCAAATTAAGAAAGTTGGGCCATTGGATTACAAAATTGGTAGAAATTCTAAATAAAAATCATTATGTGGGGAATTCAGTGAGTCACTTAAAATGATAAAATTTAAACTGAGATAAGAAAATTGCAGAAAAATAAATAAAATAAATATTAAGCATTTAAATTTTAAAAGTTCAAGTTAGATAATAATATTTAATTAATAATATAATTATTGCACATATATATTTGGAAACAAAAACTTTATGTGGGGAATTTCGTGACCCACTTAAAATGATTAAAAAATGTAATTGAGATAAGAAAATTTAAAAAAAAATAAATCAAAGAGATATTAGGCATTTAAATTTATAAAATTGATAATAATGTGTAATTAATAATAACCTTATTGCAACTATAAATTGGGAATACAAATCATTATGTTGGGAATTTTGTAAACCCATTTTAAGTGGTAACAATTTAAAATTTTAATTGAGATAAGAAAATTTCAGAAAAATAAATATAAGAGATATGACATTTAAATGAATATTAGATCAACCTGTGTAATTAATTATATCTTCATTGCAACTATATATTTGGAAATATTTCCGGAGGTTATAGGAACTTTATTAACTTCTCCATTTTATACTTATATTTTTGAAAGTATCTTAAAGCTCTCCAAGGTTCCCTCAAACCCTCTAGACTTGGCTTTGCTGGAATAATACCTATTGTAAGCCATATTAAATTTCCAATAAATTGGAGCCACTGTGCCCTGTCAGCCGCATTTCGTTACCCAGTGGGCGCCATTCAAGCTGCGTGCTTAAAAGAGCATTGCCCGCCGGCATTATGTTTTGTGTCAGCACTAAAAGACGAGGGCGGCGGCGGGGAAAAAAAAGGGGGTGAAAGTGGGTGAAAGGGGGTGAAACGGGGTGTTGCACGTACTTTTGTGGGTTAGCAGGCCTTTCATCCTGGCTGCTCCGCTTTCTGCCATCGCTCTAAGTTGGCCATGTTGACTATGTCATTTGCTAATTTAGCACAAACTGTTTGAGTCTACTTGGCCTAGCCACACTGGTTCAACTTGCATTTGCCAAAAGGTCAACAAAGATTGAAGGGGACACATCTCGGACACACACATCCCCATCCTCATCCATTGCAAACGAACATTAATTAAGCAGGCCAACGATGGATGGCAAACAGCTAAAAGGATGTCAGACCTGCCACAATGCCGTCCAGCCGAATAATAACCACAAAATTCCATTCATAATTTCCAAAGCCCTAGTACTTAATGGATTTTTTCACTTTTTTCTTTTGCTTCTACACAGGTAGAAATAATTTTTAAAAATATATATTTAATTAAGTTTTATACTTGTATTTATTATTTTTATTTATTATTTTTATTTATTATTTTTATATTAATCATAGTGAACTATAATATTTTTTTTATTTTTTCCTTGTTTAAATAATTGTTTAACTTTTTTAATAATATAATTCTTTATAATTTTTTATCAGTGCAGTTATTTTTTGAGCTTTTGTCACCTAGTATTTTTGGCACATGCCAAATCAATTTGTAGAATTTTAGCAAAATTCTGACGGCAAGATTGATGCGGTGAAGGAGGAGGTGGGGTGGTGTTCCCATTTTCGTGACTGCCATTGTGCCCCAGGGGAAACGGAATCTGAAACTCGGTGGCAGCTCTATCAAGGCCCTAATGGCGAGATGTCTGGCTCGGATCCAAACTCCAGACTCCACTTCCCATTCCCCATACCATCCAGACCCTCCATGCCATCGATGAGCTGACAGAGACTAACGCTCGCTCGTCACACACGTTGACACATTGTTAGTCAAACAAAAGATTTCGCATGCTAATTCGATTCTCCGGTCTAACGCAAACACGCATCTGGGCTAAGACCCCATTCTTTTCATTCTTATTTTATTTTATTTTATTTTATTTTCTCTTCCCTTTTATTTTTGGGAAGCCCAGAAGCCAATAATAAAAATGTTTATGTGGGTTTCTGGGCTCAGTCGCTGTCGCCTTTTTTGTACAGAGGAAAAATATAAATTAATGCTAAATATTTAATTTAAATATTTAAAATGAACTGAAAATGTGTTAAAATAAAATATATATTTTAAAATATAAATGGGGATTAAGGATCACCGATTTTGATCTTTCTGTTCCATTTTTCTTCGTAAAAACTTAAAATAATATATTTTTCCCAGTGCATTCTTAACCTAAACACTGATGTTGATAAAGCAAGGCGCACGACACAGGAAATTCGTTGCGAATTACTCCCCGCCCGCCGGAATGCCTTGTAATTTTCATTGTTTTTAGGCCGGGCCGAAACGAGATGAGACGATGCTTGACTTCCGACCGAGTTCATCCCTTTTCCTTAGCACGCGAGTAGGAAGGAAGTGTCGTTTTTCAGCTAAGAAGGGCTTAACTTTTTCCTTTATGATGCGGCTCACGCCTGCCAAGAAACCGCAAAAAAAATCCCTAACCACAATTTCCGGATGTCTACCGTTTTTGGTGTGGTTAATTTTTGAGGTCTCAGCATTAAAAATGTATATCGGGAATAATATTAATTTTAATGTCTGGCTGACGCTAACGGCAAACCTAATTATGCCCGTGATAGGATTTTTGAGTTGGGTTCACAGCTCGTTGGGCACTTGCTCCTCCGTCGATAAGGATGCTAACCCTTGCTAAACCGATTATTTACGGGCCACCCTTTAAAATTGGCTTATTGGGGACACATTTTAATGCCGCTGTACGGTTCAATTCGTAATTTGGCTAAAAACATAAATCCATTAGCCGACACTGCAGAGCACTTGAGTATAAAATATGCGCAAACTTGCAGACGGGGCAAGAAATGGTCAAGTTGAAAAGTTTTCCTTTCCTTTTTTTGGAAGTCTGCAAACTAAATGAAAAAGTATTAATATATCCCTTTGCCGCTGGCTGCATTGCAAATGATTTTACCCTGGGGATTGCCGAAATTTCTTAGCATTTCGCATACCCACAGGCACACAAAGAAGGCACTTACATTCGTATATGTATTCAGCTTGTATATCCCGAAAGGAGCCAACAAAAAGACATCAAATTTCGTACCCTTTTCTGGCAAGGCGGCCAAATAAAAGTTGTAACTGCATATGAGCAAAAGAAATGGAAAGAAAGTTCGGGTCAGCGTGTTCCGGCAAACAGTTTCGATACAGTTCACAAACTTGTTCGAATTGAAAGTGGGACTTGACTCTGGAAAACATCTCGATCTTGTTTGTTGTCTGCAAAAGTTTGAATTGCTCAATAGGAAAATCGAGTGGTCAACTAAAGTTTTCCATTTTTGAATAATAGTTTAAAAATACAAAGAGTTGCCGCTGTAAACTGCAATCTAGTTTAGAAAATTATAAATTGGCGGTAAATAATAATTGATGATATCTAAACACACAAAAAAATTTGATTGGTAAAACTGACCTTTGCGGAAAGTTAAGTAACTATAAAAAATAGTTAAGTGTATTTTGTATTTGCTTTGGGTGTGTGTCCTTGCTAATTATCTGTATTTGTTGTTGCGAAGGTAACTATTTAATTGGTAGAATTGACAATTTTTGTTGTCGGGGACTGTTTGACAATTAAATTGGTTAATTTTACCAAGTTCTTTTTTGGGTGAGGTACCTAATATTTATTATTTTTAGACGTAAGATTTTATGCAAAAATTTTTTATTAATATCCGATTTTCATTATGTTTTCATTATAATAAAAAAAAATAATTAATTTTAACCTTTAGCCAAACGTTCAATTTTTATACAATCTATTTTAGTCTTACATTTGCAATTCAATAAAAAAGTTTTCGCGTTGTTAAGTTAAAGGCTCCTAAATGTAAAAAATAATAACAAAAGAATCATTTTAATCCCCTGATAAAACCTAAAATAAAGTTTCGTATTCTATTACATCGTTGAAAGGAAAACGGATTCAAGGATTTTTTTACCGCAACCATTGAACTTTACCTGCGCCGATAAATTACTTTTAATCCCAGTTGAAAAGCATTTTATTTTAAATAGCAAACTTTAAGGACCGCATAAGCTCTTGACTGAACTCCTGCTGTTTTGGCCACAAGAAGGAAACCGTAATTGGAACATGGCCACCACAAAGCTGCCTTCGTTTTATTATCTTCGCTTCTCGGTTCGCGCATTTTATTTACTCTTATTTTTATTTTGTATTTTTTGCAAGGGTGCTGATGGTGTTTATGTTGTTGCCACTGAATGTTGCTGCTGGTGTTCGCATATTGTCGTGTGTTTATTACAATGCAAAGTGCAGAAAAAACAGCAAACTAAAATGTGAGACCCCAAGGCAATATGATACCCATTATCTGCCAGTTTGGGGGCGACAAACTCGAACCGCGCTGAAAAACGTTAGCGGGAAAAGTTTAAATAAATTTTATGTGGCTGAGCCATCGCTTTTCTCCCCTCCCATTTTCTTTTTTGCCTTTTTGTTGCGGCTCGCTGATGTTGGCGCATATGTTTAATCAGCAAAGTAAACCGACCCCAGAATGACCCGGCATCCAGTTAAATCTCACCTTCTGGCCGCCCACTGCGCCACGCCCCCTGTAAATAAAAGTTGGCCTTTTTTTGACACAACCGCACAGACACACAGCGGCAGTTTTTGGTCTCATGCGGGTGGTTACAGTGCGTTTAAATGGTGTAATGCTCTTTAAAAATTATTTAATCGGATGAATTTAATTGAAATGACTTGTTAAGGTGTCCAAAAGTATGCAACAAATTTTTTGAACTCGGATACTCGACGGATTCGTTTTCACTGCATACTTTTGTGCACCTTTTTAGGGGATTTTAGAAACCTGGTGATTTATTTTAATTTTCTTTTTTCTGTAAAGTCTATAGAAAATTTATGAAATACCAATAAACACAGAACGCATCCTCTTCAAATAATTAAAATTATACCATAAATATAATTACCAAAATAATATACAAATGAAATTCCATATTGAATGCAGGACTCGTCAAAGCTTATATATGCTAATTCGATCGCATAAAATAATTTCACATTTTAATTGAAGCTAGTGAGCTTCTATTTTCAGTTGATTGCTTTTATTTGCTGCCCCGTTTATAATTATTTTATGTTAGACAATTTTTCCAAGTATTAATTTACACATATATAAACTTAATTAATTTGGTAATCCTTTAGAGGCAAACGCAATTATATTTTAATCAATCAACTTAGGCCATAATAAACTAAATTAAATTAAATAAGCCACTCCGACTTAATTAAGAGTTAATCCGCACTACCGGCTGTCAGATGTCATACAATTCCGAAACGGACTGCATAATTTTGACTGCAGCATAAAGTTGGTAAAGTCAATGACCAGTTAAGTCAACACTTCGCCTGCCCGAGGGGGTAAAAAATGCTGGGGAGTTGGTTTGGTCCATATTGAAAAGCTTGCCATCATCATGGCCGGGCACTCTCACATTTTAATATTGCATTTTAAAGAACATAAAACTGCTGACACGACCGAGTCATATTTGTGTCCATGTGCCACAAGGATATTTAAGGATTTTATTGCAGCAACAAAGGAAAGCCCAAAAAGCTGTGAAAAATCCAACAACCATCTACAAAGAGAAGAAAAGTGGGAAAATATTTTTTTACATTTTTGTGTACAGGAAAAAAAAGGTTTGTTATTTTTAATGTAATATTTGAGGTATATTTAAAGAAAAATAAAGAGCAAAATTTAACTTTTGCTGTAAAATATTTTAAAACATCTACCTATTAATTATAAAAATTTCACCAAACTAAAACTATAAATTTTGAGGTATTTAAAAGCACTCTTTAATGTTTTTAACATTTATTTATAATATTTTTAATACATTTATATTTGTCTTGGGAAAAAAACGAGACAAATTTAACTTTTGATGTTAAATATTTTAGAACATCTAGATAATAATTTGAAAATTTCAAAAATTTCTGCGGTATTTCAAAGCACTCATAACTTTTTTTTTGGTCTGTGTACCCAAGAAGTGTTACGGCGGATAACATAGGATATCGTTATGTATAGCCTGTTTGCTCTTTGCTACAATGTTGTTAAATTTTATGTTTCCACAGGTAATAGTCGTAGCGTCCTTTCAAGGGAAACTCCACCACCCACCGTACACCGCCCACCTGCTGAGCTCCTTTGCAGCGGGTTTTTGATTGATGTTGCTCCTTTTCCTCGACTTCCTTTTCTCGGGAAATGCTTCCGCTCTTTCCCACAATCAATTTAAATGCGCCTCTGTGCATTCGTGGAGGCGAAATGCGAAAATACTCGTTGGCCAAATCGCTGTGTGCGATGCAGCCATAAAACTGGATAACTGGGCCATATGCTGCACAGCACAAACTTTACCCGATGCAAAATGATGCAAGTTTCCCTTTCGGTGCTTTTGTGTTTACCCCCCCCACCGCTTGCTTGTTTTCCTCCAGATCATTTATCATTTTTATAGCCCCTCAATGGGACATTGGACTAATCTAAATGATACCATCGCTCCTTAATGGAGAAATAGTCAAACGATAAAGACATAAATCAATCAAGTTTTTCGGGGAAAATCGAGAGACGTTCGGACTTGATGTTTCATTGCAGCTCCTTGAATTTTCCAAGCTAAACAAAGAATATAGGAGTCATTTTGTGATGTAGCAAGAAATTTGATTTGTGGAGATCATGAATTCTTAGGAAAAATATAGTTGCTAGCTTTAATAAATAGGAAGAGGAATTTATCTTTCCCTAAGAAACATTCCCTTTTGACATATTTGATGAAGGTCGTTTCAAAGTTATCAGGTTGTAAACTTTTTCCCGGGAAATTATCTTGTCAAAAATGGCAAGCGTTTTAATTGAAATCTGCGAGTAACATTAATCTCTATGATTCAATGACAAGTGCACAACCTAATAATCTTTTTTAAAGTATGTGCTTTCCACAAATTTATTGGCAAATAAATAAACCAGTAATAAATTCACTACACACTTGGACATTAATTTTCCATATTGCCTGACATTGATAAGGGTTCTCGACGAGCAAAGCTGACCAAATACTAATATCGTTTGTTTTGCCCTTTCAAAGAGTATATATATCATGATATACAGAATGTAGTAGTAGTATATTCAAGTATTTAAAATATTTTACAGCCAAATCTGCTTGCACATACACATTCCTAGTTCAGTAAACAAACATAAAAATTTAGAGCATTTTTCCAGGCCAAATATGAGCACATTAAGCTGCAAATTCCTCGCTCGAAAAGGGACACATTCTTCGAGCAATTTACAGTTCATTTCCATCGGGGATATTAAATAATTTAGAAAATGCAAATAAAATATGATGGCGCATAAATGTGTTATACGAAGTGCCAGTCGCAATTTGCCCTAATTCTTCTGCCACAGTGACCGCAAAGTTTTCGCCCATGCAAGTTTCTGTGTGCCACGCCCCCTTTTGGGACCCCCCTCCAGCGCCACCGCCCACTCGACTAACATGGCTGGCTGGCAGGCAATTGAAATACACGCAATTGAACAACAAATTGAATTATGCATTGCATATGCTTCTTGTTTTGTGTGCTGGTGTAGAGTAAACAAATTGATTTTGATTTGATTTATTTATCGACTCCCGTTGGTTCTCTTCTTTTTTTATTTAGCTCCCACATCCTCTACTTCTATCTGTGTATCGCTACGAGCTTGTTTTCAAATTTTAGAAAAACTGAAAAAAAATATGTGAAATTTCTGGGAATTTTTAAAATTATATATTGGGTTTTTTTTACAATTTAACATGTTACGAAAATAACCCAAAAAAAAAAACGCTAATTTAAAAAAGATTCAATTAAAATCAAAAAATTGAAAGATATTTTTTGAAATATCAAAAATTATTTTCCATTCAGAAAGTGATTTTTAAAATCACAAGGATTTTAAAGTATTTTTAAAAATGTCTGAAAGTATGCTGCAAAATAATTGTACTCATCTAAACCCTGTACATTTTTCACTGCATACTTTTAGACACATTTTTAAGTGTTTTTGAAGCTCCAAAAATATTTTATCTTTCTTTCTGCAAAAATGTGATATCAGAATTTATATTTTAAGTACTTATTTTATTTTTTGAATTTTTTTTCAGTGGCGGAACACAATTTTGCGCTTGGCTTGCAAATGTTCGAGATGGCCCCAAATGGATGCATTCGGACACTGGCGGCGGCAGCTGCCTAGAAATCCCGGAGAGCTCTACCCCAAACCGGAAAACCAGAGAACCAAAAACCGAAAACCTAAAACCGAAACCGAGACTCCAAACTCGAAAATAATGTGCTGCAGGAGTGTGGATTATTGAAGTTGACAACACTTCGGCGGAACCGAGCTAAAAAGCATTCTGTTTTCCTTTTTTGGGCAGTCGGGGCGGAGTACAATGGTCATCCAGTGCACATGTGATTGCAACTGCAGTGATAGTAGAGATAACCGGAGCATCATATCCTGCCTGCTCCCCAATCGCAGTCAGCCGTACAAGCTTCAGACCCCCTTCGCTGGCGATGATATGGAGCAGAGGATACCGTACTACCGACGCCTATCGAATACCTCATCGGCGCTTTATGGCAGCTGTCCCCAGTTGTTGCCCAGCAGTAGCAGTAGCACCAATAACCACCAACATTCCTGGCTGAGAGTCAACAGCAAGAAGAATCCCGCGGAGAGTTCCCAGGAGAATCGCCCAGAGAGTCCCTCCCAGGAGAATCCCCGTCAATACTCGAGTCTGGTGAGGCCCAAACAACGAAGTCCCGTGCTGTGCAACAAATGTGCCCTGTGACGAAGATACAATCTGAGCTGTGAGCACCATCAACCCAAGCCATCTTCCGGGAAACCAGGAAACCCGAACGACAGCCAAGAACAGAAATCAGACAAGGAATCATCGAGCCTGAACCAGCGTTATTTGTGCCACGAGTGTCGCTTCAATAATCAGCCGCTGGCCTGGTGGGTCTCATGTCCCAGGCTCTCCTATTTGCCCGCTGAGCAAACGAAAATGCAGTCCACCCATTGTGGGGGTATTGCCACCAACCAAACCACCAGCACACCACCCACATTGCCCAGATTCCCGAGCAAACGGCATTGTGACAATTTCGGCAGCTATGCCACATTGCCCACCATTGAGCAGCAGATGACCATGCCCATGATGCCCCACTGCAGTCGACACGGTGGTGGAGGAGGAGGTGGTGGTGGTGTAGTGGGTGGTGCCGTAGCCGGGTCCAATGTAATGCCCGTTCCACCACCGCCCCGCTATGCGAATCCCACTTTGAATGGCTGCTGTTACATGTACAACCCAATGGCCAGCCATCACAACCATCAGCAGCATGGCCATGGCCAGCACAACCACCCACAGCTGTTGGCCCAACACCACCCGCAGCACCACCCACAGCACCACCCACAGCACCACCCCCACCAGTACACTCCGCAATATTGCCTCTGCGATAATTGGTACCATCAGCCGCAGCAACAGCAGCAGCACCACCAACAAAGGACCAAGAACCATCTGATGGCCAACGGGGGCTGCTATTTTGGTAAGTACACTCATGGAAAATTCAAAAAAGAAGAGGCCATAAATTACGTTCTAATTGAAAAAAGAAAAACACTCTCTTTGGTGGAAAATTGGTGAGGGAAAACCAAAAGCAAGTATTTATAAACTTCTAAAAGGAATAGAAAATTTCTAAGATTTTTAATTTACGGAAAAATACATTAATTCAATGAGCATCTTAGGGAAAAAATCGAAATTTAAGAAATATTTTCATAAATTTTATAACGGGTCCTAAATATTAATATAACAAAATGTAATAAATAAGGTCTTTGTATTTTTGTTCTGAAGAAATTGTAAGATTTTAAGATAAAATGCTTCTATAGATAAATTAGGAAAATAATGTTATATTTTCTTCACTTCTAAAATATCTTCAAGAACATCAAAAATTTTTGATAAAAAGAAATTCCTTAGAGAATTAGATTTATTTTATTTACGTGTACCGCGTTAAACCATGCAATTTGAACCGTCATTGAATCATCCGTCAATTGTTTTTCAATGTCCAGGCTACGAGGCGAATCATCATCCCAATCTGCATGCCACGCCCCCCCATCCCAGCCATATCACCGATGAGGAGGATTCGGCCTTTCCCGGACTGGCCGATCGGGAGTTCCACCTGCTGCACCGGAATATTCCGGCACTGCGACGAACCGGAGTGGACACCACACGCATTAGACAGGTGAGGAATATGAGAGAAAGACGGCCCAGGTCACAGGAACTGTCAAACAGTAATTGCCAGCCTTTGTCCAGATACTTTTCGGACACTGAAAAAAATTGTATGCACATTAATTAGACAAAAATCAATATATATTTAAATTGATCAATTAATTAAATTATTAAAATAAAAAATTGTTGCATACTTTTAGGTACTTTTATAAGTGATTTCAAATCGCAGTGATTATTTTGATATTTGCTTTGATACTTTTTATATATTTGTGTGACACAAATAAAATATATTTCTTATTTCTGAAATATTTATATTTCGTATGTTTATGCGGAATATACAAAATATTCAAACTAAGTCCCATATAAAGGTGTCTTAAAACAAATTGTTGCATACTTTTCGGTACTTTTATAAGTGATTTTAAATCACAGTGATTATTTTGATATTTGCTTTGATACTTTTTACATATTTTCAAAATTTTTTTCAAAGTGACACAAAATATATATATATTTATTATTTATCAAAACAAAATATTTAAACTAAGTCCCATATAATGGTGTCTTAAAATAAATTGTTGCATACTTTTAGGAGCCTTCATAAATGATTAAAAAATACATGATTTAGTGATTTATCTATTAAAGTATTAACCTAGGATCTCTGATACAATATGAAAAGTATAAAAAATACATCATGATAGGATATCATCTGATGTTTTCTCCTCTGCACTTGCAGTACTTTTATCCCGACGGCGGCTGGGGCTGGATCATCTGTGGCGTGTCCTTTCTGGTCCACATCCTGACCACCGGACTGCAGCTGAGCTACGGCCTTTTGTGGTTCTATGCCGTCCAGTATTTGCATAATACCAGTGGCATAGGTAAGTCATGGAAAAAAGGGCTGACCGGACAGGTGGCACAATCGTTTGCCAAGGCGAGGTCCTTAATAGGAATGTGTAATCAAAGCCATCGCAGCCTGTTGTTATCTCTCGGTCATTTTCTTGTTTTCCCTGCACATTTGTGGTGTTTTCTGTTTTCTGTTTTCTGTTCTCTGTTTAGTGACCCCCCATCGAGAGTAATCAAAATGTTTGCCACTCTGTTTGTGCTAGAAATGCAAATGTTTGTGAATAATACATGTTTGTAGGTGTGGACTTTTGCATAAATTTCATTTGCACTTGACAGTGCGGACATAATTTAAGAATAGTGTGAATATTGTGTATGGCCAAAAGTGTTTACCAGTTTAGAACCACCCATAAATCGTAAAAATAAAGTGTTAATATTGTGGCAGCATGTGGAGTTCGTATTTGATTTGAATTTCTATGTTTACAGATTATAACAATATTTTGTTTCCAATTAATTGGCTTTGTGAGGCTTTTTAAATCGTTATATTTCTTTTTGAATGCAGCTATTTCAAATGCAGGCTGTGTCCTCGGTCGATTGATTTATTTTAAATGTTTACAATTTCAATAAACTTAAAGTTTGAGTCAATAAATATTTAAGTGATAAACAATTTGTACTCACAGCTAAAAAAAAAGGTTTTCACACAGGCTGTCATGTTTGAAACTCTTTACACGTGTTTTATTGTGGCCATAAATTCACATAACAAGATTCTGTTAAATTAGCACAACAAAGTGTTTGGAATTTCCATTTATAATTATTTACTTGGGGCAAAGCATGTGTAGACATCGAAATGCCATTTTGTTAATGCATTTAATTGATTTATGACCAAAGCCTACCGTTTAAATAACTTTCGCGTAACATTCTTGACTTAAAGCAACACACCTTAAATTTTATATTTTGAAATATTAACACCCACACACACCTCTTCACACCTCTTGACCTTTGTCAAGTTGACTTCGCCGCTTTAGAATATTAGAGCATTACACTAGTTTACAAAATAATATTCTTGGTGTGCTCCCCAGCAATTGATGGCAAATTCTGTTAGTGTTGGACCCCTAGATCGCGAAAATAGCATTAATTTTTTTTTCGATGGCACAGTTTTTTTTTAAAGATTTTTTAAAGTTCGAAATGTTAAATTTCGGACTTTTTTCGAACTTCTTCTTATATCTCGGCAGATATCCACCCGATTGGGCCAGTTTTAGTTTTATTTTAAAGTCAATAGATCAAAGCTCAACTTTGCCATACAGATCAATATGATTGGATAAGTAATGGCAGCGTAGAAACTTGACAAAGATGAAAAATGTGTTTTTTGGTCGACTGTAAGTCGGCTGTATATATCGTAAAAACTCGAAATAAATCCGTTGAAAAATCATAATGGGTACAAACTTAAAGTTTACAGCCTACCGAATAAAACATGCCGGATATGGCCCAAATCCAAGGAAAACTGGATTTATGGTGGATTTTTAAAGTTCGGATTTTTCCACTTTTTTCGATTGACAAAGTCCAAATTTAAGATTTATCATAGGCGGCGACATGTAAACAAAAATGAGTGGTGATGGCAGCCGGGTCAAAAAATAGCTAAATCAGATATTTAAAAGCTAGAAATTTATAAAAATGAATTTAATTTTTAAAAATTCTTTAAAAAATATTAAAATTCTTGCGTTATGACTGAGAGTATTTTTAATAAGTAATATCCATCTGGACAATTCATTCTTAAAAAGTAGCTAACCTTAACTTTACAAAAGCATGCTCTTTTTAATAAGTACTGCCTTATCAAAAACGATAAGGCGGAATGAATTTTGGGAAGTGTCACTGAGCGCACTTTCGCGTATTTCCATTTTGCGTTCTTTCCGATGCCTAAGCATTTACTAAGGCAAAAATAGCAATCTGTCACATGACAAGATGGTTTTCTCCAAATCATTGGCGTGTCAAACTTCAAGTAGCATCTAGGTCAAGAAAACAATGAAGGACCTTTCAACAAAAAATCCAAAACTGAAACATACCTTTTGCCTTCGCTCCATTTAAGTAGTGTCAAGCGGCAAGAATCACAAATTCTCCTCGGTGTCCAAGCCTCTTCAAGATTTGGTTTAATGCGAAAGTAGAGGAAATATCGATTTATCACCTCACTATCAAAGGGTCGAAATTTATTATTCATAATAAATTTACCACACACATTGCAAAAAGTGTTTGGACCATTTAAACAAGTGTATTCTTTTATCTTGTTCATTATTTTCTTATTTTTATACCCTTGCAGAGGGTATTATGATTTCAGTCAGAAGTTTGCAACGCAGTGAAGGAGACGTTTCCGACCCCATAAAGTATATATATTCTTGATCAGCATAACTAGACGAGTCGATCTAGCCGTGTCCGTCTGTCCGTCTGTCCTTCTGTCCGTCTGTCCGTCTGTCCGTCCGTCTGTCTGTTTCTACGCAAACTAGTCTCTCAGTTTTAAAGTTATCGGGCTAAAACTTTCCCAAAAGTCTTCTTTCTGTTGCAGGTAGTATATAAGTCGGAACGAGCTGGATCGGACAACTATATCATATAGCTTCCATAGGAATAATCGGAAAAAAAATGAAAAAAAATTATATCTTGGGTGTTTTTGAACCTAAAACCTCCTACTTTTGGAAATGCCAATTTTTATGTAATCCTGAATTTCAAATACATTTTTTTCAAAATCAGACGACTATATCTTATAGCTGCCATAGGAACGATCGGAAAATTAATGGAAATATAATAGGAAATAAATTATTGCTTCGTTGAATTTTATTGTATTCTCTTCTACTCTGGGATATGAGTCTTTTTAAATGTTTTCGAATTTCGATTTTAATTTTATCAATATCGAACAACTATATCATATAGCTGCCATAGGAACGATCGGAAAATTAGTAATTAATAGGAATTATCTGCAAGGGTATATAAGCTTCGGCTGGCCGAAGCTAGCTTCCTTTCTTGTTTTCTCTAATACGTACTCTTTTTTTCGTTTTTGATAAGGCAGTACTTATTAAAAAGAGCATGCTTTTGTAAAGTTAAGGTTAGCTACTTTTTAAGAATGAATTGTCCAGATGGATATTACTTATTAAAAATACTCTCAGTCATAACGCAAGAATTTTAATATTTTTTAAAGAATTTTTAAAAATTAAATTCATTTTTATAAATTTCTAGCTTTTAAATATCTGATTTAGCTATTTTTTGACCCGGCTGCCATCACCACTCATTTTTGTTTACATGTCGCCGCCTATGATAAATCTTAAATTTGGACTTTGTCAATCGAAAAAAGTGGAAAAATCCGAACTTTAAAAATCCACCATAAATCCAGTTTTCCTTGGATTTGGGCCATATCCGGCATGTTTTATTCGGTAGGATGTAAACTTTAAGTTTGTACCCATTATGATTTTTCAACGGATTTATTTCGAGTTTTTACGATATATACAGCCGACTTACAGTCGACCAAAAAACACATTTTTCATCTTTGTCAAGTTTCTACGCTGCCATTACTTATCCAATCATATTGATCTGTATGGCAAAGTTGAGCTTTGATCTATTGACTTTAAAATAAAACTAAAACTGGCCCAATCGGGTGGATATCTGCCGAGATATAAGAAGAAGTTCGAAAAAAGTCCGAAATTTAACATTTCGAACTTTAAAAAATCTTTAAAAAAAAACTGTGCCATCGAAAAAAAAATTAATGCTATTTTCGCGATCTAGGGGTCAAACACTAACAGAATTTGCCATCAATTGCTGGGGAGCATTTTGGCTGTAAACTAGTGTTATCACTCAAGAGCTTAATTTCTCCCCTTACAGAGCTGCTGGGCGCTTTGAGCTGGTCAGTCTCCATGGTGGCCACATCGTTTGTGGTGTCGCTCTGTCGCAAACGCTCCATCCGCCTTTTGTCCATCGTGGGCGGACTGGTGATGCCCCTGGGCATACTGTTCACCTCATTTGCCACGGAATTTGGCCAGGTTGTTTTCAGTTATGGTGCGTATATAAATAAATAACCTGCCAGATGCCAGTCAGCCGGCACCGGAAGTTGCTTATCATTTGCACCAGAAACACTGAAAGAGAAATCCCCCAACCTAACCTAACAGAATTCTAACGAAAAAAAGCAGAAAAATTCCATAAATCCTGTTACACTGTTTATACAATATTAAATAATTTCTAACAATCTATTACTACTATAAAATAATCCCGATTTTAAACGGGAAGTTGAATCTGCAGTAAAAACGGTTTAAGATAGAAATTTAAAAACAAAAACCGAAATTCACAAATAAATAAAATGTTAAATTAAAGTTAAATTTATTAAACATTTAAAATTTTTTTATATATTTTTTTTAATTTAAAAATTTTTTTAATACCCAACATTTTTCCGCTATGTACTCAAAACACTTTCCTTAGGCCTCGTCTTTGGAGTCGGGGTCGCCATGGTGCGTGAGGCCTCCACCGTGATGCTGGGCAATTACTTTAAGCGGCGCCGTCAATTCGTCGAAATGGTGGCCATGTCCGGCGAGGGAGTTGGCATCGCTTTGTTCTCCGTCATCCTGAAGGAGGGCGTGGGCAAGGCGGGCTGGCGCCTGGGCCTCCAGATTGTCGCTGCCTTGACGGCACTCAGCTTTTTCATGGGCCTAATGTACCGACCCGCCTCCCTATATCATCCCCAGCGCCGGGCCATTCAGCATCTCAAAAATCAGCGCAAAAAGGTGGGAAATTGTGTTGTGCAAAGTTTTGGTTTTAATTTGACGACTCGACCTCCGACCTCCTGTATCCCCATTTTCCAGATGAGGGAGAAAAAGCCGATTCTCAGCCAGGAGGTGGAGAGCACACCGAGATACTTATTTCTGGACATATCATCACTGAAGTCGGTGACTGTTAAAATTTTACTCATGACCTCCAGCGTTGCCTCCTTTGGCATTTATACACCCATGTTCCTAATGGTGAGTGCTTTTACTAATTTATCTTACTTAGTTTTGGGGGATTTACTTCTGTGACCTACACTTCTTAAGTTAAAAGCATTTTAGGAACTGTTAATTCATTTTTCAATATCATAAACTTGGCACAATTTTAGAAAGGTATCTAAAAGTATGCAGTAAAAAAGTGAATGCATCTATCGACGCAATATATATTATTGCATACTTTTAGACACTTTTAAAACTGATTTTAAATCTGCGAATATTTATTTTATTTATACCATTTATAATTTGTTTCTTTACAGGCTCTTAATGCCGCCGAGCAGGGCTCCGATGTGCAAGAGTTGGTTCTCTTGCAAACATTTCTGGGCATTTCCATGGCTTTGGGTGTGGTTATAGCTGGAGCTTTACTTAGACGTTGCTTTGTGATCAGGCACTTTGTGATCAATACGAAAATTGTCACACAGGTGGGTCCCATAATAAATACTAATCCCTGAACTATACTTAATTGTAATTTACCCTCAGCTGTTCCTATCGATTGTGGCCTTGGCCATCCTATTTCTCTCCTTTGTCATGGGCTATACCGGCCTTTGTGTACTGAGCTGGCTGTATGGCATTGGCCTGGGTGGCTTTCAATACTCCCTAAAGATTTTGGCACTCGAACGCATCAAGCTGAAACATTTCTCCAAGGCTTGGGGTGAGTTGAGAGTTTTTAAGTATGTTAAACGTGGATTAAACTTTGGGGTTTCGACTTCCGCAGGTTTTATTCGGGGGGTTGAGTCAGTTCCTGTGCTGATAAGCGTTCCACTCACCTCGTTTCTGAACGATTACTCCCTTAAATACGGTCGAGCGGGTTATTACATATGCTCCGCGGCGGCTGCCATCTCGGGAATTATAATATTTTTCATAAGTGAGCCGCAGCAGCAGCAGCAACAGCAGCAGCAGCAGTTGCAGCATCATTATCAGCAGCGAAACGGTCATCTGCCGACTCCCATGCTGATGCGCCACTCCTCCGCCCGCCAGCACCGCCCCCATTTGCCGATGGACTACGGCTATGGGGAGTACCCCGCACCCGATCTCCTCAGTCGCAGCTGCATTAGTCTCAATCAAATGGAGCCCTATCTGCAGACCAACTTCTGCCAAAGGCACATGTTGCAGCAGCAGCAGCAGCAGCAACAGCAGCAACATTCCCACCTGCAGCAGTTGGCCTGTCACAATCTCGATTTGCAGCAGCAGCAGCACCAGGTAATGTCACACTGGGAGAAAAAATAGTATAAATATTTAAAGCACAAAATGCACTTGAAAAGGTGTCTAAAAGTAAGCAATACAAAAAATTTGAAATATATTGTCGCAAACTTTTAGACACTTTTATATTTTTTATATTTTCTTGGTTTATTGATTAATTAAAAAAACATAAGATACATTTTTTAAAATATTTATAGCACAAAATTAATTAAAAACGGTGTCTAAAAGTATGCAATAGAAAAAGGAAAGTTGATTTTTGGAGAGAATTCAACGGACTTTCGTATTTTATATATTTTATTGCATACTTTTAGACACTTTTATATGTGGTATTAGTTTCCGGGTAAAAATTAAAATAAAAATTAAAATAACTAAATAATTATAAATCAGCTCAAGCAGTTGGCTTAATTACTTTGCTTTTTACCAAACTCTTTAAGTAGAGGCAATTACGCATGCTAAGAAACTCCAGACTCTTCAAATAATGATCACTATAAAATCTATATATAACATTATAATATTTAAAATATTTTGTACCACTTTTTAGGGCCGTGGAGCCTACCAGTTGGGCCAGGGGAGCATTGGGGCCAAGATGGGCAAGCGACTGCAGCGGAGTCTGTCCTTCATCCAGCAGCACAGCAACTGCTGCGATGGCCAAATGTACTGCAGTTGGCACAGCACCTACGAGCTGGGCTGTCACAAGAGCAACAAGTGAGTAAAATAGATGGAGAGGGAGTCCTAATCGCACCGGTGTGTGCACTAAACCAACTCCTTTTATATGCAATCGAATGGCAAATCAAAGTTCAGCTGGAAATTGTCTGACAATTTTACAACTTAAGTAGCTATCGACAGCTTACATAGAATAAATGGGTAAAAGTCAAAGGGATTACAATTGCGCAGGGAAAATATTAAATTCGAGGTAGTGATACATGGTTTTACAACAGAAAAATGGCACGGCATATCGCGATGACACTACAGCATTTAATGCATTTTTAAAGCCCCAAAAAGCATTTATTATTATCGGCCAGTGAAGCGAGAATCCATTAAACAAGCAATTATCAGAATTATCACGGCCTTAAAATGTTTAAATTTATATGAGACAATTTAAAGATAAGTATAACCATTTTTTATCCATTAATGATTTAGTATTGTAAAGAATATATTATATTGGATTTTTTAATTTTAAAAAAAATTTTTATTAGCACCTACATTTTATTTATTTTTACAAAATTTAAATTCCAAGAAGATGTGGTAGCTTATGACTTGATTTCATCGATTCAAAAGTGAAGTAGCCCAAACGGAAGCCCACATCTAAATGGAATCGAAAACCAATTAAGAGATTTCCCGCCGAACCAAACAATCATTGGCAATCAGTCTGGAAGCCCTAGGAAGACAATCAATTTGGCGGCCTCCTCCTTCGTTGCTCATGCAGGCCGCAAATTTGCCATTTTGCCAATTTGCCACTTTGGCATTTACGAGGCCGTCGTGAGATAGCCATACCCCGTGTCGATTTTACCGCATGCCGAAAACTGTGTTGACACGCCGCCTAAACCATGGAAATTGACTTGCCTTTTTCGCAGAAACCCCGGACCGGCGGACCAGCAGCCATTGATATGCACCTGCAGCAGTCCGAACAGGAATCCAGTCACCTATGGAGCACCTGGACCACCACCACCACCACACAACAGCTCCTCCACGCGCAGTCGAAGTGTTCCGGAGGGTTTATCCACGATGTCGCAGCAGTGTAACTGTCGTCAGGGTCCTGCCACTTTTCCGGCACCCACACGGGAGTTCATCTACGTGCCGCACGCCTATGCCTCCCTGCAAAGAACCCCCCATCGCCACAGCCAGGGTGCGGGTTCGGGTACGGGAACGGGTGCAGGGGGGAATGGGAATTCATCGGCATTGCGAAACAATCCACAATGCCGACTGAAACGATCCCAGTCCCTCAGCCGACCCTCTGCCGTTCAGTTTGTGGAGCAAATCACCACGTCCGTATAGGAAAATCGTGGGTGTGACAAGGGCACTCGGAAAAATGTGTAAGCGAAATGGAGAAAGATAAAAATATATCTTACTAAAAATCACTAGAGGTCTGAAAACACTTAGGGAGTTATGCTATAAAAAAATATTCTCATCTTTTACAGTTCCTTTAATGGGATTTCGAACCTTTAAAAAAACGTAGCCTACTTTTAGACACCTTTATATAATATTTCATTGCCTTGAATCTCTGTTGTCTTTTGACTGTTAGATTAGCAGACTTTATTTTTTTGTAAATGGCCAAAATTTATCTTTAATTTATTATAATAATTTACAACCATTTTTCTATATCACTCTATATTTAAAAATCTATATTTTAAAATTTTTTTTTTTAATTATATACAAATTTTTGTGATTTTATTGCCCAAAAATATAGTTTCTCTAGTGATTTTCTAAAGTTCAGTACCATTTTTCCGAGTACAATATAAATCGCAAAAAAAGAAATAAAGAAAATCGACGAGGTCCCCGCAACAATTGGGTCCTATAAAACTTATATTTTGGTATTATGGTCCCACCCACACACACGACTACGTGAACCGCATGCACAATTTGTCAGATCTCTTCTAGTCTTTTGTCGTAGCTCTATTAGAAATGTAAACTTAAAAACTCCAACCGAAACCGAATGAAGTCGAAAGTGTAACTGAAATCCCACAACACCCCAAACGAAAAGCGAAACTCGATGAATTTTTCCACAGAAAATCCACATTAAACTTTTGCACTAAGCTAGGATGAAAATTTTACTCATTAGCATATATTAATATATTATAGAGATTACAGACAGACGAAAAAGCTTTATCTTTGTCTCAAGCAAAAAGTATTCAACTTGTGGCCAATACATAAATATTTATGGGGTAATTCAATCGAGCAGAGAGAACAGAAAACAAACAAACTTCTTAAATGGTCCATTTTATAAACGTGCATACAATTTAACCACCGAAAACCGATTACCGATATACTCGTATACATACAAATATATGGACGAAAGAGGATGTGTGTATATGGACATGAAGTCGATCCAATTAAACGACTCGCTTCCCCGGAGGACAAGGCTGAGCTGTCCTGAGTGCCGAGTTTTTCGTGTCGGCCGAGTACTTTATTTTTCAATAACAATTATATATTGCATAATTAAGAGGCGTTTAACGGTGTACAACAGAATGAGCGCAAACAAAATATCGATGGAAATGTAATGAAAATGAAAATTACTTTTGCCTTATTTTCCAATCGAAATGAGGCATATGAAATAATAATTACAGCCATTATGATAGCCTTAATTAATTGAGCATGACCCGAACTTTATTTCGGTCATTACAAATATTTTGGAATGGAAGTGGGCATTCCCAGTAATTTTGGAGATATTAGAGCTATTTATAAGCTCTTTAAAATTTGCCAGAAATGCTTAATTCCATTCCAATTTATTTTCATTTTGATTGCAAGGAAACTAAAGTAATCCTCAATAAATTATAAAATATCTGGCCCATGAAAAAACAGAAAAAAAATGAAAATAAGCAAAGCCAATTTGTAAATTATCAGTAATTCATTCCAATAAAGATCCAAATTTGTAAAAGAGCCAGGTGAATAATCAGCTAAATAACAAGTCACATTGCAACCAATTAAAAGAAAATAAATAAAAAACCAATTCAATGAAGGCATGATACACAGAATAAAGCAAAAAAATAAAGGCCAGCGGCAAATAAACAGAATAAATAAAATATTTCAAAAGCTTAAAAAGGCAAATAAACAAGAAAGGACAGAATAATAATACAGGCAAAATCGTCAGCGGGGAAACCATTTATAAAGTGAATATTAAAATAAACTAGTAAAATGGCCATTGGAAAATAAACAAAACAAACAGTTTAAACAATATGTTAAAGGAAAACCAAATGCAAATGTCTAACAGAACGGAAAGGCAATTTATAAAAATTTACGAACGAATCGAATGAAAATACATTTACTAAAGACCACAAAAGAAGCAACACGAATTTTCCGCATCTCACCTCCTTTCTATAAAAGTTTCCATTGAAAATCTTTGTAATGCACGAATAAAGGGACTTAAGTCAAAACCAACTGCCATGAAATGCAATAAAAAAACATTTGCATATGTTTACAATGAATCTAAAAAAATTCTTGGAGAAATTCTTCGCTCCTTCATGGTCATTAAAATAAATTAGATATTTAACTTTCGACTCGAACTACTTTTTCGCCAATTGTGTTCAGCGAAAACGAAACACTTAGCATAAAATAAAATTACACCCTCAAGCATATCTATGTGCCAAAAAAATAAAACCATAAACTATTTGCAATTTTGCCGAAATAACAAAAATGAACTAACCAACTTAAGGTACAACTTGTAGCTAAAACAATTTTTATCTGATGGAATTTAGATACGTGAAATTTTTCAGAGAAAAACCTAAGCGCCGAAACTCATATTTGTAACTCTTTATCATTAGTAGTTTAGTGTGATAAATGTTAATAAAGAAAGCATAAACGAAAACCCAACACCCATTCAATTCGATTCAATTTGTGTCTTCGAAGGGAAACCCAAAACTGTCGGGTAAGTTTGAGCGTTTTAACCCCAAAAACGACAGGATTTGTGTGCGGTGGCCATAATAAACTTTTCATTTATTACGTGCTAAAATTTAATAAACAGGTTCAACAGCAGCGAAGTGAGCAGTGTGAATGTCATATTTCATTTATTAATTAATGGCATTAACATAAAGCGTCAATTTGTGCGGGATCTTCCGATCCCCACCCATCCCATCGTATCCCATATCGTCCATAAAAGAGGCAGCACTCTAAAGCCGGGGCGATTAAAAAGTTTATCCTAGCCAAAGTCAAGACCGGCCCTTAATGTTGCATATATTGTGGGCACATAACCCCGGGGTCCCCATTACGAAACGTGCCTAGACTGTAAACAGTCGTCCGGGGAGAATCGGCAGACGCACTCATACATACACACACATATATATGGCACATATATAGCATACAGCATACAGCATAGCAGCTGAGCGTCAATGACATGCTCAATTTTTCATGCATTATGCCGGGGCGTCGGGGCCACAGTGCGTATGCTTGATATTTGACTCAATATCAAGCCGAAAGCACATTTAAGTCGCCGAAGCAGGAAAGCCTGAATATTTGCGTAGTAAGCGCTGCGAGGGCGAGAAATTTCACAGGGCCCATCAGACAATTTGCAGCCAGCTTACTCTGGTGCACTGAGAAAAAATATATGGCCTGCTTTTATTTAAAAATTTAATATTTAATACTTTTTAGTACATTTTATAATTCCAGTTAAATAATTTAGTTTTTATATTTATTTATTTTAATTTTATTTTAATTCCAGATAATTAATTTAGTTTTTATATTTATTTATTTTAATTTTATTTTAATTCCAGTTAATTTATTTAGTTTTTATATTTATTTATTTTAATTTTATGTTATGTGAGAAAAAGTGAAAATTTAAAGTCTTTAATATTTTATTAAAATGAATCAGTTATTTATTTTAGTTTTTTATTATTCACAAATCAATAAAAAATTCGCTTTCTGTTATTTTATTAGATACAAAATAAGGTAAGGTTTAATTTTGTTTTCATTTTCAAAAATTGTACAAAAAAGATCTACTTCAAATGTTAAAAAAATTATGTTTTTCCATAGTTAAATTTAATTTTTTTTCTATATTTATGTTCTATTGTCACCCTGACAAATGTAGTAATGTCTTTCATTGCAATCCTCTAAGTAGAAGTATCCGTTAAACATGGTAGCGCAGTCCCCTTTCTCCAATGCCGAACCATTGAACTTCATAAAGTTAACCGAATTTCCAGAGGTTACGGAAACGTAGTGTCGTTTTTCCTCTCGCTGATTGATGCCCGTCCAGTAGTGAGTATCTTTCGGGAGTCGCCAACTGACGGCACTCAATTCCCAACCGCCGTCAACAGATGCCAGATAACCGCCTTCAGAGCGACATGCGTATATAGCATCAGTCCAAGTTTTCTTTTTACTGTGCTCGAAAAAGAAGTATCTTCCGGCGATCAGTTCGAAACGCGGCTTAAGGGAAGTTTTAATGCCGTTAAGGTAGTCCTTAATGGCAGAAAGCTGAACTTGAACACCACCGACTGCTTCTCTCAGGACATCCAGTTGAATTTTTAACTTATTATCTTCCGGTTCCTGAGTTGAAGATCCAAAACGATTTCCAACAATCACCAAGTAGAATAATATAATGCCGATTCTAAACATTTTTAATTTCTGAAGATTAAATGAGAACAAGATCGACTTGAAAAGGCAACTGAACATTTTTTGGCTGCGTTTCCCGATTATAAACTCGCTGGCATTTGATTATGAGTGACGTAATATGGGTTTTTTGACCCCTACATATTTTTAAATTGATAATGATGGTGCTATAGCACTTTAAAAAAATAATTCTGCTTACGGAAGCAAAAATTCAAAATATCCCCCTGCAAATATTGAATAAAAAAAGTGCAAAGGAAATGTTTTATTATTTCCTGCCTTTTGCCTCGAAATTAAAAATATTATATTAAATTGAAATTTTATTCTTTTTTTCTTCCTGTGTAGGCCAACTCATACATATGCACGCCGTGATACACATATTCGCATTTGGGTTTTGGGCATATAGGCGCAAACTGGGGATGATTTCGTTGCCTTCGAAATTGTGGACTCTGAGCAAACACCGTGCAACGGAAACTATCGTCGTCTATATTGAGGAAATGGTTGGGGCTTTTCGGTCTGGGCATTTCGGGTTACATAACTGATTAAAGATTGGCCTAGCTTATGGGGATATACAGTCGGTCGTACAAAGATGTGGTGAGAGATATCGTAGGCCAGTGGCAGCCTCTCGTGTCAACTTGTTGACTAAGCAAAGTCAGCCAGCCCCACATGAGTTATGATTTACTCAGCTCTTAAACAGGGAAAACAATGATGATGGGGGATTGCCTTTCAACGCCTCTTATTTATATAATCTAGAGAAACAAAATATATGATGTATACTACTGATTCATCTATCAGTATAAGATATAAGATATAGATAAAACGAATTTAAAAAGTTCAAGTATTTTATTTGTATTTCAAAGTAATTAATTTTATTATTATATTAAAACATGTAGTGGAAGTTTTTTATAATTTTTGTTACCCTTAGCTTTTCGTATAAACATTCTTTCTATTTAGCTCTTAGATTTCGTCATCTTTCTGGCAAATAAAACTAAACTTTTTGTCACAATATTGCCTCTCGATGTTCCGTCCGTTCAAGGAAATGCACTCCTCATGATTGGTAATACTCTGGTTCTCCACAGGTTGGTAGGAAGGTAGCTTTCCGGAGGCCACAGAAGTGAAGTGACTTTGGTTGGCGCGTTTATTGTAGCCCAGCCAGTAAGATGTATCCCCAAAGAGTCTGCTACTTATTTCATCTGACTCATATCCGTCTTTTAAAGCTGCCAGATGGGCTCCTTTATAGCGACACATCCTTTTGGCCTCCGTCCAGTTACGGTTATTGAAATGTTCAAACAAAAAGTATCGTGAACCGATTTTCTCAAAAGTCGGATTTAGTACAGACTTTAAGCCGGCCAGAGATTTCTGCAAATCTGTAATCTGGATCTTCGCCATAGTTAGAGCTACTTCCATGTCAGCCAGCTGGCTAAGTAACTGATTATTTTCGGGAGTTTCCGCTGATGAACCGGAAATCACCACAATAAAAATTACGGCTGCGACCTTCAGCATTTTTAAATGAGTTCACTAGCGATTCAAAGCGGATTGGAGAGACAACTGACAATTTATAGATCCGTTCCCCTGCTTTTATACGTTCCCCTGCTTTTATACGTGCCTGTGGGGTCTTATCAATTAGAGGAGAGTGAGGCAATTTTTCCAGAACTTGTTCAAGCTATTTTTGTCCATCTTGTGCATCATTATCAAATTTCAGCTCCAAGCTTTAAAATGTGATGTTCCCCCTTCTTTTAAATTGCCTTGGCGAGTTATAAGAAATTAAAAACTAAAGCCATTATTAGGGGGGCGATTTCCCCACTCTCCCTGAATATTTTTGGAGTCTAAGTTTTATGTCAAGGTTGACTATTGCATAATTTAAATTTGTTTAATTTATTACAAAATGTGATTAAAAAATCAGCAGACAATCACAATAGAAATCCAATTTGCATACGATAGTTTACAAATTCTTTACTGCAGGAAAATCATTCACAAAGATTTATTTGGAGTTTTCACATATATTTAAAAGATTTTTTATTTTAAACATTCAGTAGTCTTGTTGAGTTTTTCAAGAATTTTCCTTAGCGCATCTATATGTTCTTGTGTGATAACTATTTCACTACTACCCGCAGTTACTGCCACGAACGCAGCAATCATCACGATGAATAACACGGCTACGAGCATCCACATCTTAAACTGATTTACTTGCGATTTATTCTGATTTGAGAGATAACTGACAAAACCTAGCTTATGCTCACCCGCTTTTATACGTGTCTGGGGCGTCGTACCAATTACATAATGACAATATTCGGACTCCGGAACCAGATCTAAGTCCGGGTTCACCAGATAACCTATTCAAGTGAGAATTATGTTGTCAAGGGTTTTAATCAGCACATATTCAATTCATTTAGGATCAATAAAAAAAAGAAGTTTATACATGTATGTATGCTTAAGTATGTATTTTATTTATTTTTTAAATAAATAAACAAAAAATTATCTTAACATTCCTAAATTTTGAACAAATTATTCATTGGAAAATGCCAAAGTAAAAATAAATATCTGCATATTGAATGCAAGAATTCGTAGCACCTAAATATTTCAATTAAATACAAAATCATAATATTTATATAATATATCAGGTTGCATGATTTAATTCAAAAATATTTCAGTTAAGGTCAAATATATTAGATTCTTTTTACTTTGAATATTTTACGTCATTGAAAAAAATAATTTCATATTTTAATCAAAGTTTAAAATATTTAAATAAACTATAAATGTTAAATGTAATATTTTCATATAATACCGAAGAATATTTTAATTGAATATGAAATCTTTTGATTTACTACGTTTTTTTATCAGTGTAGTTAGAACTACTTCTATGTCAGCCAGCTGGCTAAGTAACTGATTATTTTTCGGTGTTTCTGGCGATTAAAATAGGATTGGAGAGATTAGTGAGAAATTATAGATCTGTTCCCCGGCTCTTAGACGTGCCTGTATGGTCTTATCAACTAGGTATTGATTATGTTCGGAATCTGGAGCAAGTGCTATGTCAAGGCTGACCACAGATAACCCAAATATGTGAAAAATATATGATACCGAAAATGATCCCAGCTGAATTTATTTACAGATTTAAAAATCTGCAGACAATAGGAATTTAACTCACACATAATCGATTTTAAATGACTTACGAATTCATCACTGCAAGAAAATACTTCACTATCCGAGAAGGCCCACAATATGTTTCAGTTTCAAATATTCGACATTTTCACATTTATTTATTATGATATATTTATAAACATTGAAAATCCTCTTTGCCCAATTGGGACAATTACATTTTTTGATTTTTATATCCGTTACATGTGGAAAAAAAAGTATGAAACAGGTAGAGGGAAGAGTTTCCGACCATTTAAGGTATCCTTGATCAGGATCGCCTGTTGATAAGAGCCAGCTGATTCTCGAGATCCTGGATTTGTTCGATGTGGTGACGCTGACTTCTTAAATTCTGGATGTACGCTTCTAGTCCTTCATTCAGTCTGTCGATAGAGTCTTTTAATTCACTTCTATCCGCAGTTACTGCCACGAAAGCAGCAATCATCACGAGGAATAACACGGCTACGAGCTTCCACATCTTAAATTGATATACTTGCGATTAAAATCGGATTGGGGAGACGACTGACAAAGCATAGACCATGGTCACCCGCTTATATACGTGACTGTGACCCCTTATCATGACAATATTTGGACTACAGATCCAGATCGAAGTCCGGGTTCAAACCAGATGACCTCTTTATGTGAGACTTATGTTTCAAAAACACATGACAACGAAAAATACCCGCAAAAAAGATAAGGCTTATCTATCATAGTTCTCGCGAATTTGTTTTTAAATCACTAAACTAACAGGGCTGCCATTTCTAGCCTTTTTCAGGACAGATCCAATAATAATTTTATAGATCTAGCCAGTGGCGGATCTAGGATTTTGTTGTGGGGGGTGATATCAGAACAAATTTTTTGTTGCATACGTTTTGAGTACCAAAATTTCTTTCATTTTTCACCCGAGTGGGGGGTGATATATCACCCATATCACCCCCCGTGGATCCGCGCATGGATCTAGCCAAAAAAGCTCCATCAAACTCTTGTTTTTCGGAAATTTGTTCCTATTTAAAAACATATTGTATTTTGCTGTTTTTACGTTTAATTCAACATCTGTCTTTTTTTGTTGGCAGCACTGGAGCATACATAAATTAACATTTTTAATATTTATTTTATTTTAAGTGTTTATCTTAGTTTTATTTATAAAAATGGGGGCATTGCAATTTTTACATATTTTAAGGAAATTACTAAGAAGTGCGAAAACATGCTTTAATGTTTCACAGATTTGTGCGACAACTTAAAGATTATCACTGCCCTAAAGAACCACAATAAGTTTCGGCTTGGACCATTTCCCCTTCCGCAAAATGAATCTTCAAACGTTTTATATGTGTCCTAATGCCATAAAACAGACCTAAATTCGTGGTTTGCCGTGGCTGTTGTAATTATACCCGTTACTCGTAGAGTAAAAGGGTATATTGTATTCGTGCAAAAGTATGTAACAGCTAGAAGGAAGCTTTTCCGACCCTATAAAGTATATATATTCTTGATCAGGATCACTAGCCGAGTCGATCTAGCCATGTCCGTCTGTCCGTCTGTCCGTCTGTCCGTCTGTCGGTCTGTCCGTCCGGATGAACGCTGAGATCTCGGAAACTACAAAAGCTAGAATATTGGGATTACCAACACATATTCTTGGGCTTCCTACGCAGCGCAAGTTTATTTCAGCGGACCGCCACGCCCCCTCTAACGCCCACAATTGCCCATAGTCGCCCACAAACCATACTAAAATGTGTCTGGCGCCCACATTTTCAAAGATTTCTGAAAAGTATAAATGCAATTTTGTTGTGTTTAGTTATACCTATCGAAATGCAGAAGAAATTTTTTAAATCGGACCATTCGTTAAAAAGTTAAGCCTGATCAAAGTTTACATATATCTCCATCTCCCTCGCACTCCCTTTAGCCGAGTGACGGGTATTAGATAGTCGGGACACCAACCCGACTATAGCGTTCTCCCTTGTTTTGTTATGACCTCTGCTGCCCCCTCCCCTACTAATGCCCATCCCCAAAAAGTATGCTATAGGAAATATCAGGAGTAATTTAGTTGAAATGCTGCAGCGGCAGCTTTGTTTGGCTTTGTTCTTTCATTTTGTGGCAGATATCTCAAGCAAATTAACCTAACTACTCTTAATGCCGGCGTATAGCGCTTCCCCACTCACACACAAAAACCAATTAAATTCTTCCGCAAAGGCATGAAAGCTTCGTTGCTTCGATTAAAGCTTTCCCGAGGATGATGGTGCACTAAAAAAATTAGTATCTAGATCCAAAGAGCTTACGTTTATATTAACCTTCAATTTAAAATAATTAATAATTCAAGCATTTCAAAAAAAAAACCCAAGACTATTTCCTTATACTAAGCAGAAAAAAAATGACAAAAGATCAGATTGATATGTGCTGGTCAATTTTATATTTTTAGAGATCAAATTATTCCTATCGTTTTGATATATTTATCTTATTTTACATTATTTGTTCAAAAAATACTACATTTGGTATTTATATGATCTAATAAAAAAATCAAGTTGATTTATGTTTGAAACATAAGTCACATCGGCCTTTTATTAATATGAAATAAGGTAGAATTGACCCTATTTCATTTAGAATTTTTTTGTCTGTGTATAATTTTAAGCACAATTTTCGGACTTTTTCAAAATGTTCATTAATTTTGTATATCGTATCTTTTAAAGCTTGAATTAAACTTAAAATATTTTAAACTCAGTAAATACTAAAATAACAGATTTTAAAGATTCGTATAACAAATTTTTAAATGTTCCTAAGCTGATAATAGAAAGAAGAAGAATTCCTGGTTAAATCAAGTGCTTTGGAAACCATAACATTTATTTTATTGATATATTTTTTCATTTAAATCTTATTTTATGAACTTAGAAATATTTTAAAACATTACAGATTTTTAATAATCCTAAAATAAAAGTATCATGTTAAAAATCGTGCAAATCAGTTAAAGTTTGAGTGCTCCCAATTGGTGAGCGTGTACATTTTGTTAGACATGTTTTTGCCTTAAAGCCAGACATGGAAGCCGTGTGAAGTCAACTTTTGTGGACGCCTCGAACGCGTTCTAAGTGAAATTTAGCCGTTGGCTACGTGACGATGCTGCTGTTTCTTTAGTTCTTTCTTTTTTTCGCACTTCCCACAATTTCTGTAGCTGCATGAGGCACGAGGATATGGCGATGGCATGTCCTGGCCGTCATGTCCTGGCCGACTGTCTGCCTTGTTGACATACGTCCTGCTGCCTTTTCCACCCAGCTGCTGTGCGCAAACGCATGCCCCGCTGCCGATTTCGCTGCCTACTTCCAGCCGCTTTTCATTGTTGCGCTTTTGCAGTCGCAGAATCCGAATCCGAGAACGAGTCCCCCGAAAAGCCAACAACCCCCGCCGAAAAACGCACCAGATGCCGAACATCTGTTTTATGTTTTTCCTCGCTTCCAGGAAAACTCTCTTAAAAGTGCGAGAGTGAACAAGCGAGAGAAGCTCTTGTGGTGCGTCGGAAAATGCGAGTGCTGAGCTTCAGTTCCAGCATCAGCGCCATCGAGTGAGGAGCCTCTTTTTGGGCACCGGAAAATCCGTGAAAACTGTCGGGTTACTCAAGCCACGCAGCACACACACACACCCCAGCCGAAAAAAAAGATATATAGAAGGAAAAGCCTGTGAAAAGCAGCAGCCAACTCAGCGAAATTTAAGAACAATTAAGGAAACTCCGCGGAAAACCCCTGCACCCTGCAAACACAAATTAAAAAGCGCAGAAAGCCACAGCGGAAAACGTCGACTTTGCGTTTTTCCTACGGCTTTTCCCCAACGCTTTTTTGGCCAGCGCAAATATCGATTGCTGACTGCCTTGCATAAGTCCACGAAGATTAGTATACACCGTCTGGAAAAGCGATTCAAACGATTCAAATGATTCAAATGACAACGAACAACGAACAACAGGCACCGTAGTACTCGTAGTAATTAAGTTTTTTAATCACCAATATTGGAAGTCATCATGGAGCAGCTAAAGCTAAGGATTTCAAAGCCTGGCCCAGACAATTGACACGGAAAAACGGAAGCGGAGACGAAAACGAAGATTTCCCAGGATATATATAGAAGTTGATTCGCGTGTGTGTGTGTGTGTTTGTGTGTTTGCCCCTGTTTCGCTTTTATTTTCCTTTCCATTTTTATTTCCTTTGTTGCCTGTTTGAAAATGGATATTGCCTTGCGTGGCACAAACAACACAGCAGCCTCATCATCAACGTCAACGACTGGAACTGGTGAGTCCTTGGGATCCCCGGCTCAAAGGCACATAATCGCATCTCTTATTCCGCTGGCGAATGTGAAACAACGACCTTTTCATTTACAGGTCTGCATCATGCTGTGTCACTGGGCAACATTGAGGTCTCCACCAAGGTTCGTACCCATAGGACTCTTCTCTCGCCGAGAAAAAACGCCAAAACATAAAACACCCACAAAGTGTGCTAAAAATTAATTTCTGTCAGGCGAAAAACTTCAAGGAGGAGGAATGATTGACACAATTAATTTGGAGCAAATCTGGAGGGCAGGAAAGGACAACTCAGCAAGTGGCTGGGAACATTAGGAAAGCTTTAGATATGAGGTCAGGAACTAGGAAGGAAATGAGGGGATTAGGATTAGGCAAGATTGGCAAGGTAGAGAAGGGGAGATACGAAATTTAAGCACACGCAAATTGTAATTTATTTAAATGAAATTGCAGAGTAATTTTGAAAGTAAAGGGATGTCAATTTACATATTTAGGAAGTAATAAAATGTAATTCTTTAGAGAAATGTTTAAAAATATGTTACAATTTTTATTTAATTTTAAGGTAATTTATTATTTTATTATGGAGATGATAAATTGAAATCAAACAATTTTTGAAATATACATCCAATTAGGCGTATACGTAATATTAATACAAAACTGAAATTAAGTATACGAATATTTATAATAAGTATTCACAACATATGTATTTTAACAAATATTAAGCTTTTTTATTTATTGTAAGAAATTAATCAAAATTCCACTTTTATTTTTTAAATTTTTTCTAAATATTTTAAAAAATCCTAAATATTCAATAAAATTAATTTTTCTTCTAATACGTAATCCCTAGACCACCTACTCCGGCCACATGGATCGCAGCTACGACTCCGAAGACGAACACACTGGTCGCCGAAGACTTCGCCACACGCTCTCCACCGAGTTGCAGCCTCGCACTTCAGTCTACTCACGCGGAGATATTAGGGAACAGGTGAATTGAATGTGGAATATTTACTAGTTTCTTATTATTTAACCTATATATTTTTGATATATTCAAAGTACTGCCTCACAGATCGCCAGCTGCATAGCATAGAGCAGCGTCCTAGGCGGGAACGATTTTTTGGCTGCCTTTCGCGTCGCGGTCAAACGCAATCGGGCAGTTTTCTGGGCGGCTGTGTGGGCCGGCGAGTGCCCTCCGATGAGAATCTGGCCGCCTATGCACCATTCGAAAAATATCCACGGTGGGTAGAAATTATTGTACTAGAACAAATTTAAAAAAAATACTTTTAAGGGCAAAAAATCACTAGGGTTTTGAAGGTGTCTAAAAGTATGCAACGATATATTTATTTAATAATAATTTCGATTTATTTTAAATTTGTAGTATTTAAATCCTTAAAAATGTAAAGAAATTTTATGGTAATTTGTAAAAAAGGTGTCTAAAAGTATGCAACATTTTTTGTATAATGTTTTAAGATTTAATTCCAGGTAAAAATTTAAGAAAAATTATATGCCTATATGCCGATGCCTATAAAATTAGTAGGTTTTGTAAAAGGTGACTAAAAGTATGCAAAAATGTATATAAGACATGGTCATATTCCCTGCATGCTTTAAGACACCTTTTTTAGTGATTTTCAACTTATTTCCATTTAATTTATTTTCCAGCTACCAGAACAACTACACAGACACTCACGAATTGGAAAGTTCCTATTTTCGCCGTCAACCGGCCTCGATTTTGAGCACTGGCAAATCGAGTGAAGCGGATCTGGGGGGACGTTACACCTGGATTGGTCAGCAGCAGCAGCAGCAGCAGCAGGTGCCAGCACAGGTGACCAACAACAACTCCGACTACCAATCGGACCACAGGTATGAACCGCCTGAAAGGGCAGATCGAGAATCAATACAGAAACAGAAATAATCAAGAACCAAAAAAATACCCAAATTAAAAACCGTAAATTGCTATGCCAACTGTCGCTTAGATCATGCTTTACTGTCGCACTATCCGTAGTCACTAACTCTCTGTCGCTCGCTATATACCCCAACTCTACCGATCTCTCTATCTCTATACAATATATATATATATTGTTCTGTATATATATGTAAAATGCTTGCAATGCTTGCCTTTCCGACTCATCCATTGCATAATACCGCTTATTGCCTCCAAATTCTACTCAACCACTGATAAACCACCTACTAGAAATGCTGTATAAAAATACTTTTTCGTGTACTCCTTTCGTTATTCATCCACCTGTCCTTCTCTCCTCAAAAAAAATCCAAAAAACGACTGTAAAAATCAACCAAAATTTAACAAATTGAATTGCCACAATCAAAAACCCCACCAAATACTAAATGATATGAAATGATCAAAATGTGTAAAGGGCAACTTGTTGTACAGCACCACTTGAATCCTTTTACCAGGATGTTTTGCTACGGAATTATTATGTCGAGCTTTGCGCTCCACCAAATCCTACACCACCAACATCACACACCAATCAAATCGCTAATCTAAATGTTTGGTATGTAAAGTGATCTAAAAATCTAACAAAATACTTAAATAAGATATATTGTATGCAAGAGAAACTGCAACAAAATAAACTCTATTAATAAAAAGTGCGCTAATTAAAAATGTTTATTTATGTTATGTGTCTGCACGTGACCGAAAAGCAAAAAAAAAACGAAAAAATCTAGTTAAAATTAAACGAATAAAATTAAACTAAAAGAAATGCTTGTGTGTTGAAAATGCTAAAATGCTGCCAGGGGAAATTTGATTAACATATCGCTGATTTGCTTAATCCACAGCTCGTATCACTGCCCCACATACGCCACAATGCCGACCACACATCACCATCACCAGCAGCAGGCCGGAAATGTGAGGTAGGTCCTTTGGATGACAGTCCCCTCCAGAAATCCCATCTTAATCACAAACTTCCTTAACCAGAACAAAACACGTCAGCTTCGCCCGGTCCCACACACTCACCAGCTTCGATAATGTGAATGTTGGCTTTCGATCCTCGGGGCGATTGAAAACCGCCCGAAGTCAGGAGCGATTAATTGGTGGCAAGAAGCCGATTATTGCCACGGGTTCCATGTACGAGACCCTGCAGCCTCCCCATCTGCAAGGCCAACAGATGCAACCTCAACAGAGCTCCACCCTGCCGAAAACCTGGCTGCCACCACCAGTTCAACTGCAGCCCTGCCAGCACCACCACGCCCCGATTCACCTGCACCAGCCCATTCCAGGTGAGGACTTTGGGTTAAGCCACCCAATTGCTATAACAAGATAACAAGAGAGAACGCTAAAGTCCAGTCCCTCGACTATCAGATACCTGTTGTGCGAGAAGTGCGAGGGAGATGGAGATACGCATGCGGTAAAGCGACTGCTTGCACTGCTTGCATTTCATTCTTGCTCGCTCATAACTTTTTAATAAATGCTCCGATTTAAGAAATTCCTTCTACATTTCAATAGGTTTTAATAATCACAACAAAATTGCATGTATTCTTTTTCAAAATATTTAAAGATGTGGGCGCCAGACACAAGAATCTTCATAGTGAATCCCAACTTTCTAGCTTTTATAGTTACCGAGATCTTAGCGTTCATTGAGACAGACATAATTAAGTACATTTTACTGTCTTCTTTACAAGTACTTGTAGTACTTAATTGTCACAATGATTATATATATAATAACCTCTTCCGATTTCAGACAACATGGTGGGCCTCATCATACCACAGCCCCTGCCTTTGGCTCTTCCACTGCCCAGTCCCGAAGTTCTCATCATAGAGAAGAAGTTCCGCAATGCCATGAAAACGCAGGCCACTCAGACGGATGCAGCTGCCCGACGTCAGGGTCAAGTTGGCTATAATACCCAGGTGTTGGCCCTCAGTCCCCGACCACCACATCGTATCAAGGTGGTTTCCCAGGGGGCACAAACGAATGGCCTGCAAAATGGCAAGAAACTAACGAAAAGCCTCTCGGAAATACCCAATGGCAAGGAGGTGCCATCACATCATTATCAACAGGGGTATGTTTATAGCATTTATGATTGAAAAGTATAGTACATTAATTTGTATTTTTATTTCGAAAATTGTATTGACTAAATCCCTTAATAATATTTTAGTTTAATTTTTATGATTGATCAGTTTGGATCATTCAAGCTATATTAACAAGTGTTAAGCTTTTTCCTTCTTTTGAAGATTTATTTACACCTGATCCAAGATTTATATTTAATATCATCCCCAGATCGATTTACCCCCATGAGATGATCTACCGCACTCAGTCGCAGGATGTGACCCCTTTGCAGACCCTTTCGGATGCCCAGAACAACATCATGTACTACAAGCCGCCGCCTCCTCTGCTGGATCCCCATAGCTATGGCCTGGGAATGGAGCACTTGAGCAGGTCGCGACCCTCGCCCTCCGAACAGAATGTGGAGTATGTGAATGTGAATGCGGCGGCAGTGGCCCTGAACGAAAGCTTCGACTACGAGAGCAACAGTTTGCCTCGACGGGCGTGTACCTCGCATACGGATTTCTACTCGAACAGTTTGCCCCGCAGACATATTCCCGAGTGTGCGGATCTAATAGCCGATAGCATCGATCGCTTGGACTTTAGCCAATCGCACTTACTGCCGCCACCAAGTGAGTATTGCAAGAACGATGATGAGCCGGATGTGGAGGAGGAGTACTACGACGAGGAGGAGGATCATCCCCACGAGACGGAGAGCTACAGCTCGGAGGTCTGCATGGAGCAGGCGGCTGCCCAACATCGCCGCATGTCCATGCTGCCCCAGATGATTGACTCGCCCTTTCGACGCGACGACCTGAGACGCCAATCGATGCCGGTTTACGGTCAAACCGAGAAGCTCATCGATGGCTTTGGACCGCGGACTTCTTTTCGACGGCGCGATAAGGTCAGCTGTTTTCCCGACGAGCCATCGGCTACTCGTGAACCCGAGCGAGATGAGCAGGAAATCTTCATAGACTTCAAGCCACACATCTCACCCAAGCCGAGTCCCAAACTGCAGCTGAAGCACCGGAAGCAACACAAGGCGGAAATTGCCATGCGGAAGATGCAGCAGCAGAGGATGGCACAGGCGGCGGCCTTGACCCTGCCCAAACTGAAGCCACAGCCAGTCGAAGTTGAGGTTAGAAAAGTTGAACTTGAGCCCAGCGACGAGGAGGAGGAGGAGGATGAGGAGGAGGAAACCTCCGAAGTGGAAGAGCCGGAGCCGGAGATCGATGAGGACGAGCAGAAGATGCTGGAGACGGATCACCAGGAGGACGAGGAGCCGCTGTACGAAAATATAACGCCCTGCGGCTGCCGCGTGGAACCGCAACCCCAAACGGAACTCGACCAGGATATCCAGGATAAGCGCTCCCAGTTTCGCAAGCGATCCGTGAGCTTGGACGACGACTACGAGGCCAAGGTTTCGGGTACACCCACTGCCACTGGCCTGCGACTTCCATCCACCCCGGCCAGTCCCTGTCGCGATGAACTGCTGGCCAATGTCTCAACTTATCCATCCTCAGACTCGCTGGCCAATGACAATACACGCGATCATTCCGATGGGATATGGAATGAGTCGCAGGTTACTGTCTTGACGGCTGAACAGCGCGATATTTCGGATGGCTCGTATAGTTCCAATTTGCTATTGACTCCCTCGTCGAAGCGAAAGAATCTCCTCTTGCAGCATCAGCAGCGAAGCTCGGTGGACACCGATGCCCTGGATTTTGAAGAACAAGTGGGTAGAGGAAATATGCTCCTTAGTTTATACTTTTATATTTCTTTTTTTTATTTTAGAGCCCCACCTATGGCCTACAAACACTGCCGAAGATCATCAAGACCCCTACGCCAACTGCCTCGAGGCCCACTTCCACTCAACCCATGATGCCGCCACCAGCTATCGCTGTTACTCCCTCTTCAAATCAAGTTCTGGACTCGTCCATCAGTTCGCCACTGCCCAAGAGGAGCATGGTGGCCAGGGGATCGGTTCCAGACGCCCGACAGCTCATTTTCATGGGTGGAGCCGCCAAACAAAGGTTACTAAAAATTAATGGGGGTTTATATTATAGGCCCAAAAGTATGCATTGGAACTTTATTGGCCTATATTACATTAATTTTACATAGAAATTTTATTAGGTTTATTAGAAAGAGAAAATCTTTACCCAAAGCTACTATCTTCATTTAAATTAACGACAGAATACAAAATTTATACGAAATTGGTTCAATTTTACCATATTTCATATCAATATAAAGCCGATATGATTTATGTCACATTTTTAATATGATATTTTATCATTTCAAATAAATTACCAAAATAAAACAAACAAAACTAAACTAAAAGAACTTAAAATCTTTATAAAATTTCTAATGCATAATCTATTAAAAAATACTTGGAATTAGGTCAGTTGGACAAACCCAAAAATATTTCAATGACACCTAAACACTATATCTCAAGATCCAAAGCATCTTCACTGAAAAAAATGCAAATAATATTAAACATATCTAAAACTCCTTCCCCAGACACTCGGATGCCTCGTTCCTGCCCATGGGCGCCACTGATTACGCGCGGAGTGCGGATATATCGGAGTGCAGCACGAATACAGATGAGTATGCCACCTGCACGGACACCTCGAAACGCACACCAGGTATTAAGACTCCGCCGACAACGACCAGTTCATCGTCAACCACACAAGTGCCAGGTTTGGGCCCCCCGATACGTACTTGAATCCCGTACTCGTAAACGTACTCGTACTCGTGCTGTGTGTGTTCCTGTCTGTGTGTGTAGAACTCGTACCAAAAATCGCATAACCAATCCAAAAGTCTTGATCCATGAATGAGTGTTACACAAAAAAGAAACCCAGTCGAATTGTGTTCGTGGCCACCACTCCACCATCATTGCTCCAAAACCACCGTACACTCTCACCGCTTCCATGCTTCACGCCCTAGTGTTATACAGCCTATATAGCTTATAGACCGTAGACTTATCTACCACACCTCAACTTTGACTGTCAATCTCTATCTCTCTCTCTCTCGCCTCCCTAGTTTAATGTTGTTGATGCCTGATCAAATGCCTTGCCCGCAATGCTTTAGCTGTCTTAAGTAACCATACTTAAAGATCTCTTACTTACATTTCTGAAAACCCTTTCTATTCGACAGTTTCCACTCAGAGCTCACAGTTGGAAAAGACCCATGCTGGGAGTTCCTTCGAGAGCGCCAGTTCCCTGTACTCCATGCGGGAGGATCTATTGCAGCACGATGAGAAGGTTCCGCTTTCCAAGGCCCAGCTAAAATCCCCCATCGGTTCGGTGGCCGAGTTGACCAGGAAATCACCATCGCACTCGATTAGTAGCACCACCTCTTCGGGCAGTTGTCCTGTCTCGGGAGCAGCTATCAAATCCCCAGCCAAGGAAAGTCTCCCACAAACGGTCGCCAGTTCGGGAACTTCACAAATGAAAGTCAGCTCGGCTGAAACTATGCCACCTGCAAGTGGAACTGTGACTGGAACCAAACCCAAGCCCGATTCCATATCGGAAGATGAGCGCAGTGAAGTGCGTTACTCCTCTAGTGGATATTACGAGAGTCCTCACGAAGAAGAGGATGAAGAGCAGGGGGTTCGAAGCAAAGCCCGCCGTCTAAAACAGGAAGACGAGAGGAAGAGGCGTAAGACTAGCATGAAACTGGACATTGAGAAGGAGAATATGCGAGCCCTAACGAGTCCGATTAAGAAGCCCACGGGCACTAGCAAAATCACTTCACCAGATCAGCCCCAGGCAGCAGCAGGCCAAGACAACGGGGGCAGTCCCAGCAAGATGAAACGCTTTCGTCCCAAGATACGAAGGCAGTTGAGGAAAAGCTCTAGGGAGGATGTTTTGGCAGCGGCAGCGGTGCGTAGGAGTCGGGCCACGCCCACTATTTTTGGTCTAAGCAGCGGTAGTGGGGATACGGAGCTACTGCTAGATGCCAGCATGTCAACTGGCGCCCTATCAGGGACGACCACTGGCGCCCTAGCAGGGACCTTAGCCGGGTCATGCACCACCACAACCGTTATGACATCTGCTTCTTCCACTGCATCCAAGTTGGCCACCTCCGAATCACTGACCACAGAGGCAGTAGTTATTCCATTGACGGTGAAGAAGCCACACAGTTGCGCCACGCCCACATCCCTGCTCTCGCCCAAACTGCCAACAACGACAACCAGCGGCGGTACCCAGTCGAAATCCACATCGGACACCTTTCAACTGAAGGCCAAGTCCATTGAATCCCTACGCTCCGTGTCACCCGGTTCCGATTCCGTGTTCTATAGCGAAGCGGATGGCAATGCCGCCAGTGGCGAACAGAGCCACTGTCACCATTGCGGCAAGGAAATGGAGGGCAAGCAGCAGAGCAATACCATCAGTGAACTGGCTGGCGATTCGGTCGAGTCGATACCCTACATCGAACAGGACATCGTAAAGCCGCCGTCGGACTTTGCCGACTCACCGGTGACCACCAAGACCACGCAGCGGCTGTACAAAAAGATGGACAAGCGGTTCCGATCCGAGGAGCGATATCACGGCGAAAGGGGAAGGCACTATAAAACCAGACAGGAGAACATCAGGGCGAAGGTGAGTGGTTAGGAAATCAATTACTACACAGAAAAAGAATTGACAAAAGATCAAATTGATATGTGCTGGTCAATTTTATATTTTTTAAAAATCATGTTATTCATATCATTTTGATATTAATAATGATTATTTTTACATTATTTGTTCAAACAATACTAAATTTGGTATTTTATATGATACTTTCATATTTAAAAAAAATCAAGTTATTCATATCATTTTGATATTAATAATGATTATGTTTACCATATTTTACATTATTTGTTCAAAAAATACTACATTTGGTATTTTATATGATTTCAAATTGATATGTTTGAATCATAAATTTGATATATATCATATCACCTTTTTATACCCTTGCAGAGGGTATTATGATTTCAGTCAAAAGTTTGCAACGCAGTGAAGGAGACGTTTCAGACCCCATAAAGTATATATATTCTTGATCAGCATGACTAGACGAGTCGATCTAGCCATGTCCGTCTGTCCGTCCGTCTGTCCGTCTGTTTCTACGCAAACTAGTCTCTCAGTTTTAAAGCTATCGGGCTAAAACTTTCCCAAAAGTCTTATATCTGTTGCAGGTAGTATATAAGTCGGAACGAGCCGGATCGGACAACTATATCATATAGCTCCAATAGGAATAATCGGGGGAAAAAATTTAAAAAAAAATTTATCTTGGGTGTTTTTGAACCTAGAACCTCCTACTTTTGGAAATGCCATTTTTGATATAATTCTGAATTTCGAATAAAATTTTTTCAAAATCGGACGACTATATCTTATAGCTGCAATAGGAACGATCGAAAAATTAATGGGAATATAATAGGAAATAAATTATTGCTTCGTTGACTTTTATTGTATTCTCTTCTACTCTGGGATATGAGTCTTTTTAAATGTTTTCGAATTTCGATTTTAATTTTATCAATATCGAACTACTATATCATATAGCTGCCATAGGAACGATAGGAAAATTAGTGATTAATAGGAATTATCTGCAAGGGTATATAAGCTTCGGCTGGCCGAAGCTAGCTTCCTTTCTTGTTATTGATATGAAATAAGGTAGAATTGATCCCTTTTCACATCGAATTTTTTTCGATTTCGAAATCATATAAGTGACTTGCTAACACTTTAGCACTTGGCAACCATTTTTGAAAGAGAAAAATTTGCTTTTACTGAGATATTAATATTGAATAATAAAATTATTTTACAGAGCGAAGAGCGCGGACGCGTTCCCAGTTTGCCCAATACTCCTGTTCTTCGTCCTGCCGGCTCGAGTCCCTGTGTCCTACCCGATATCAACACAGAACAGAGCCAGCACATCATCTATAAGGGACATTATGACGCAGGTCGCTATACTCGCCTCACCGATGATGATTTGTGGACCCAGCTGGATCATCAGTGTTTCGGTAAGTAAATATTCCGATTAGAGAATGTTAAAAAGCTAAATTAAAATGTTCCATAACGAATAAAATTCGACGCGGTTCTTCATAGAAGATTACCCTTTAATAACACTTCATATTGAATAAGAATACAACAAGTATAAGTCAAACAGACGATGAAGATAGATAATAGGTTTATTATTTTTATCACAATATATCTTGTTCATGTCGTTTGTCTTAAAGAACGTAAGTTTTTTGTATCTATATTATATGCAAGGCTAACAAACTTCTTTCTAGCTATTTGCGGTACGAAGCCTAGGATCAGAATATGCATATTGCCTTCTGATTCAATTCCTGTGTTTTATTGGTATAATCGAAAAAGAAATGAGTGTGAAAAACTTCGAAACCCTTGTGAAAGGTTAGTCAGAAAATTCGCAACAAAGGAGATTTGTAGACAAATATGCAAGAAGTAATTATTTCTAAATTGTAAATGGAAAAAGGTTGGAAAATAAATATATATTTTGACCATTTTTTATTGATGTTATTAATAACTAAGGAACTGTTTCTCAGAATTTTCTAGTTGGTTGATAAATTATATCCTTTTTTCTTTATAGATCGTTCTAGGGAGCGCCGAGCTTCAACGGAATCTGAGAAGGGCTTCCATGCCAAATACCAAGTGATCCTCCATCGTCTCGTCCAGCGACGTTGCACCCTGGAAATGTACCATCGGCAGAAACACAACAGCTTTCGTAAGTCTCAGGTGCCCACATAGGAAACAAAAAAAACACCCTGTTCGAACACCCAAACAATATTCTAATTTTGGCACAACGTGCGCCCCTTTTTGAATGAGAAATAGAGAGAGATCGAGAGAAAAGCCCGAAAATGGGAGAACTTTAGAGATAATGAATGGCATGGCGCTCCGACTTTTCATGACCGGCACTTGGCATACATAGATATGTATGTAGGAATGGGAAATATCAGACAGAACCGAAAAAAAACAACCCGTAGTTTTTTGGCTCTATTATCGAGAATAGTTGAGGTGCGTGCTTTGTTGTGTGCCGACCATAAAAAATCCGCAACGCTTCCCGTTCGGTACTTCGGTTCAAGTCAAATGTAAAGAAACAAGTGCGAAAAGTTTTCGGAATATTTTTGTGGTATTTACACAATACTCAGGCCAAATGATTGGTGGGTAAACAACGAACAAAAATCAAACGTTGCCGGTTGGGGTTTTTATTTGAATTTTCCCTCATTCATTTTTATGCATATTACCACACAGAATTAATAGCGTCCAATTCCACGCCGGATTCGATCCGACGAAAGTTGGAGGAGGTATTGAAACTGATGCTCTTGGTCTGGGCCCGCGAAAGTTTTGTGATATCCAACTTATCCAACGGTGCACATGGTAAATGATGTCCGGACGAAATCCGGAAATAAAATCACACAAATCACTTAAGCCATTGGCTCTCTGTCTCTCTCTATAAATAAACTTTACTGAATGAGAATTGTGAGAAAAAGTAGACAAGATTGTTTTGATAGTCAAGAATATTATACGGATGTTATTAAGATTTAAAGATCTATTTAAATTCAAAATTTACAAATTGTTAACTCCTAAAAAAGTTACTTTTATAAGAAACATTTTTCAATACTAACGGTTCTGTTTATAAAGATCCATATAAACACCTCTAAATTAAAATTCCTCTTAAATCTTAATTTATATTATCATAAATCCAAATTTTTGCTAAGTTTATTAACTAATTTTTTTGAGTGTAAACACATACAAATAACCAAATATTTTTCCCTCTTAGGCGTGGATAAGACCGTGGTGGTCAAGAGCGATTCCGGTGAGTTTGGCTTCCGTATTCACGGTTCAAAGCCCGTGGTAGTGGCTGCCATTGAGCCGGAGACTCCGGCGGAGAGTTCTGGCCTGGAAGTGGGCGACATCATCATCTCGGTGAACGGAGTCCAGGTGCTGGACAAACACCACACCGAGGTGGTCAAGATCGCACACGATGGCTGCGAAAAGCTGGAACTGCAGGTGGCCCGAACCATTGGAGTTCTGATGCACGAACAACTGGAACCGCCCAGCCAGCCCATATTCAGTGGATATTTGTGGCGACAGAGCGGTCAGGCGAAGGGAGCCCCGAATTCAAAGAAATGGGTGCGACGCTGGTTTTCCCTGCGACCCGATAATTGCCTGTACTACTACAAAACAGAAGATGTGAGTATGAATTTTAATAGGATTAATGGAATAGCATTTCTTTTCATTTTTGGAACTAGCATACACCCAAAAAAAATCGATATGAAACGTAGATCGATTTCACATTATTTAAGATCAATTTTAATTTGATATGTGGCCAGGTAAATTTGACCTGGTCGAAAAGAGTACTTCATGTAAAAACGATATGGGTTTTGCATGACCTGAAGCTTACAAGGCCATATCGATTTTACGGTAACATGCTTTTTATACCCGTTACTCGTAGAGTAAAAGGGTATATTGTATTCGTGCAAAAGTTTGTAACAGGGAGAAGGAAGCGTTTCCGACCCTATAAAGTATATATATTCTTGGTCAGGGTCACTAGCCGAGTCGATATAGCCATGTCCGTCTGTCTGTCTGTCCGTATGAACGCTGAGATCTCGGAAACTATAAAAGCTAGAGGATTGGAATTTTCATGAAGATTCTTGGAGTTCCTACGCAGCGCAAGTTTATTTCAAGAAGGTGCCACGCCCCCTCTAACGCCCACAATAGCTAATATACGATTTAAAAAATTTAAATATTTCGGAAATGTAAAAATGCAGTTTTGTTGTGTTTATCAATACCTATCGAAATGTAAAAGAAATTTTTTAAATCGGACCATTCGTTAAAAAGTTATGCCTGATCAAAGTTTTATCTCCATCTCCCTCGCACTCCCTTTAGCTGAGTTACGATTATTAGATAGTCGGGACACCAACCCGACTACAGCGTTCGCACTCCCTTTAGTTGAGTGACGGGTATTAGATAGTCGGGACACCAACTCGACTATAGCGTTCTCTCTTGTTTAGAAATGTAAAATTAACAAAAACGGGGATGTTGATCAATATCGTTAAATACATTTTCATATTTTTTTCCTTATATACATTTATCGATATATTAATTTTTCAATATACATTAATTTTTCAGGACTCCCAACCCGTTGGCGCCATGATAATGGCCAAGCACACGGTGGACCTGTGTCCTGTGGATGTGGGCAAGCCATTTGCCTTCAAAGTGGACGCCGGGGAGGGTATTCCCATGTACGTGGCTGCCGACTCCGACGAGTTGGCCAACCGATGGCTCCAGCTGCTCAGACAAGCCGCCTCGCAGGACAACCAGTGGCTGGACAAGAGGTTGGGGGACACTGATCTCGGAGACTCATACCGATCTTTACTGATCCATTCTCTCACATCACTTCCCTCACAGTGCGCGGTGCTTGTACCAGAGTCCCACCAACATTCAGAGGCCCGATTGCTTTGGCTACCTACTCAAATTGGGCTCAAGGTGGTGCGGATGGTCGAAACGCTATTGCGTTCTTAAGGATGCCTGCCTCTATTTTTACCAAGATGCAAATAGCAAGAGTGCATTCGGTGAGTCAACTCGCGTGGTGGTGCGAGATTAGATTAGATTGACAAAAAGCAGGTGACTGACTGGCCAGCAATTAATTTAAATTCTCATTTTAGGCATGGCCTGCTTGCACGGCTACAAGGTGGCCTCAATGTCCGCAAATGCATCCGGCAAGAAGAACTCGTTCGAGATAATACCACCAGAAACGAAGTTGCGGCATTACTTTTTCTGCACCGAAAGCGAAATGGATAAGAAGCGGTACGTATTTATAAATAAATGTTAATAAGTGGGTTAAAGTCACTCTTCCGCATAAAGTTTTCTGTTTAGGTAACATTTAAATATAGAAATACTCTTATTTAGTCTTTTAGAAACGGCATTTAATACCTTTTAAAAAATATATTGAACTTTAAATATTTAAGACATTTTTAAAATCAATTAAGTAAATTTGTATCTATTAATCGTATTCATTATCCATTCAATATTAAAAGCTTGTACAATAGAGCTGAAAAATATCGATATTTTCGATATTTGCAAAATATACGTTCGATAACTTCGATGTATTTAAGGTTTTACCCTAATAATTATCGAAAAATAGCAAACTGTCGATATTTTTTCAAGCTCTATTGACTGCAATAACTAATATATTTTTATTTAACCCCTATTTCCAGCTGGATATCCGCACTGGAATACTCCATCGATCGCTGGATAAAGTCCGGGTAACTAAGGTTAAAGACCCGCTCCAGATCGGCTCTGAGCAGCCGGCTCAAGCGTCGCAGTTTTAGCTACTTGATGGATTAGGCGGGGCGATACACGATGATATATGATATATGATATATGATGATGATTTGATTTGTTCGACACTAGTACGGGTACTACCAACAACACTTAGAACTTAAGACAAGCAAACCAATTAGTTTTAGGCATAGGCGATTGCTTAGTCCAAGGAATTTAGTCGGTCATTCAAATCGGGTTTAAAACTATTTTGAACAATGCGTACATACACGAAATATATACACATATATAGAGGAATACGATAGAACATTTTTGGTGTGTATTCTTGTTATATAGCTTACAACAAATGGCATATATATATATATACAAAACTTATGTTTAGTGAGGTTGTCTTGTCACTTAATATACATAGAACATATATATTTAGCCACATAAAAAACGAGAGAGAAATGATCGTACAGCAGACCAAATTGATTGTCTAATGTATATAGAATTCGGCTAGGCTAAATCCAAAATTAAACGATTAGGTATTCAATGGCTCAAATCCAGGCGCAAAGGCAACACAAACGTTTTTTAGATAAATGTCTATTTACAGAAAGGGTAATACAGAACAAAAGTAAACTCAAGCGAGACCAAAATTCGGAATTATCAGAGTGTAACAGTTTGAAATTGAAATGTCATGATCAAAGGCCGAGTTCGAGATGAGTTTCCCATTTTCCATAGCTGCTTCCATCGACAAGAAAAACACATAATATTTTGTGAATGATTAACAACGGTTTTCGTCCTTATTGGAAACGATTATTAGTTAGTCGCGATTAAAATGTAAGCCAGAATTAGTTAGCTTTTTTGATAGGTTGGATTTTTTTAGGAAACATACTCACAACAACACGCACACACATCAACACGTTCATCGTAGGTCAAACAATAATATAATAGCAATTAATTCGGAATCCAGTAGTTACTTTGTCATATATAAAGATATGATCTTTAAAATACTGATTTCCTGTTTTTTTGGGTCAGTGTTCAAATACCGAGATTGAGTGAGGTTGCAACAATTTTGAAGCTTCTTTTTCTGTTTTTATTAAGACGGTAGCGAATATATATAAATATATTTTATATATTTTAAATAGAGATTTCCAATTCGGCGGGGCGAAACATATAAAAATTAGATAATAAATGTATGCATTATGATGATTATATGATATACATAAGAGACAGCCATTTTATGTTGTAAACTCTTCGAGTGGAAAACGAGACAGCAAAAACAAAAAACCAAACAAAAGAAAAGAAAAAGAAAACTAAATAAGAGCTTTAATTATTAAATAAAGAATATACCGAGAACAAATGACAAATGTGTGTCTTGCTGACAGCGCGGGGGCATTGAAATGCATCTAAACACCATTAATATGGCTCAACGATCCGATTCCGAATCGGATTCGATCCAGGCCCAGCCCAAAAAAAAAGAAAAACACAAGCTACCTGCTGGGGCCAACGAAGCATTTCGAATGCGATCAATGAACCTGTTGCTTTTGGCCTGGCCCTCTAGCTCCGAACTACCAGCTGAACTCCGAGTTGGCCACATGTTTTACACAAATTTCAAGTAATTTATTTTCAAATCGTAAAGCGATGCAAAATATGCAAGAGCCGCGCACTTAAAAAAATCTGGAGTACTTTTAGTACTTTTCCAGATGTTTATAACAAGTATGTGGTTTGTCAAACAAAAGGTAAGGATATTGCAAAATAATTTTACAATTTACAACCATTTAAATTATAAAAATATTTAAATTAACTTAAACCCCAGCAGAATATTCATGGTAAAAGTATCCTGAATATGCCAATATTAGTGATATATTTGGACCAAGGACCACCAAAATATTAATGTAATGTACCAAATATTTTAGAACCATCTATCAACTCAGCTTTTTCCTAATAAAAATAGTAATAAATTTATTTGATTTATTTTTTTTTTAGTTGTGTGTGCAGATTTTTTAGGATTAGATAGTTCTAATCTTTTCTTGATCTAATATTTTAAAATTCCTTGGCCTATTTATTTACCTTTTAGGATTTTATTATTTTTTTATTTTTTCCTCGTACTAATATTTTTTGTAACTTTTTTTATACTGTAGATTTTTTAGCACAACTATTTTCTGAGTGCAGCAAGAGCAACAGTTGTTGATGGGGGAAGTCGACGACTAGCATAACAATTCGCTCGCCCTATGAGCCAGCTACCGTTTTTCCCTCTTCTCTTTTCTACCACTTATTTCTGGTCTTCTGGATGCCGCTTTGTATCTCCATTTACCATTTACTGTTTTTGCAGTGGCAACAGCCACAATTTAGTTCCACTGTGCAGCACCTTAATTACATGGCTCCGGCTCTCTTTTGTTGGGTACTTTTCGGGTTTTCTTTTTCGGCATCTCGGGATCATTACGACCATGATCATCATCATCGCGGCCGAAACGTAACTCCCCCTACTTTTGGACCCTCACTGGTTTTTTTTCGGTCTTTCCTTTTTTGTTTCCTTCTTTCCTCTTACCACTTGACCGCATTGATGCTGGATCGCGAGAAGAGGTTGCCAGATTGTTAGGGTTGGAATTCCACAACTGATAAGGCTTATAGGGAAATAGAGGAATAATATCCTTAACAATTTTTGGGGAGCTTCTAAAACGGATAATAGTTTTGTGAATAGACTCGAAAATGGAAACCTAATATCAGTTTGACTTTTAACTTTTTTTTGGCCACACGCCTGTCTGAATTATATCATAAATTCTAATTACCATTAATAAAAGTCAGTCTGGCGATAATTTTGTTTCTAGACCCATAATATTTTATAATCAATTTCCCAAAACGAAATGTATAACTGGACTGCCGAAATGTTGAAGAAATTCCAACAGTCATCGTTAAAATGCAAATCGAATGCAAATATTAAATTTAGCAAAACAATTTAATAACACTAAAAGCCATTCACTCCAAAATAATTATTTACTAAATAATTATAATCCAATTTGATATTTACTTCAGTGATATCAGTGATACTATTTATTAGTTGATAATATGATATGAGTAATGCATTTTATTTCACCCCAAACTTTCCATATAATCGCCGCTTAGCAACCCTTTCTTCGAAGAAACCTTATCGTCTTACCTCCCTAAAAATGCTTTCCGATTAGTCACTTCCCTAAACGAAACCGCAACAAAGACCGAAGAACGAAATACACCCCCACTAAAACGGAATAACCATAAACAGGGGACTACCAGAGTTACACCCTCCACCTTCTCCAGGGAACGACCACCATAACGATCCATGGGTAGAAGGCAACGGCAATCTGGCAACACCCGGGCAATTTTTACCCTACCCTCTGACGACTGGGCCGAAAAAAAAGCAGTCGGTAGTCGGACGGTAAACAGGTAGCGCTCTAACTGACAATAACTCGTCGTACGAATGCACGTTCCACGCTCCGCCAGTGCGTCTCTATACAAGTCCGTCTATAAGTCCGCCTGTCCATTTAGCAGCGTGCGACTGGCGGTCGGTTGGGTTGAGTTCGGTTCAATTCCTCTCCTGCACTAAAAGAAATTGGGTACTTAATATAAACTAGATAATATGTTTCACCTATTGTCATAAGGTTCAATAAAACATCTAAGATGATTTGATATGATTTGATATGATTTGATATGATTTGATATGATTTGATATGATTTGATATGATTTGATATGATTTGATATGACTTGATATGATTTGATATGATTTGATATGATTTGATATGATTTTATATAATTTGAAATGATTTGATATGATTTGATATGGTTTGATATGATTTGATATGGTTCGTTATGATTTGTTTTGGTTTTGATATGATTTGAAATGATTTGATCTGATTTGATATGATTTGATATGACTTGATATGATTTGAAGGGAAAGATATTAACTGCTATCCCCAACTATTTAAGATATTTTACGTAAAATATTCCTCGCAGTGCACTAAGCTGGTTTTCCGGCTCCCGCTCGCTACTCGTCGGATGTATTCCTCTCTCTTTCTCCGTATCTCAGTTGATTCTCTCCTTCTCATATCTCTCTTTCTCCTTCTCCATTCGGGCCCTGTTCTGGGGTTCGTGGCTCAGTCTTCGAGTGTTGATCGTGGCTAACGCACCTGCGCGCGGATCGTTGGTATTATCTATAGGAAAAGTGAACTGCATTGTTAGTGCCTCTCGCTCTATATACCTATCTGTATCTTTCGCCGATGTATCTTATTGAGCGGGCCCTGAGCTCGGCCAGTGTGTGTGAGTGAACTTGTTGCATCGCCAGTTGCCTCGAGAAAAGCGCTTTTCAACTGCAACTGACTCTATGTGTGTGGGAAGAGTTTGGGACTACTTGAGGAGCGAATTGGTAGCTGCACTGGCTTCAGCTCCTATTTCAAACAAAATGTAGAAAAACACATTTCAGCTGCCGTGTATCTCTCGGTTCGGTTTGCTTCGGTTCTCGTTCGGTTTTTCACTTGAGGTTTCTTCGGTTCGGGTTTTTGGTTTTTTGTATCTGTAAGATACGCGATATATACTTTGTGTGTGTGTGTTGTGCGCGAGTTGTACGTGGATTTTGGGTTGGAAAAAAAGGAAAGAAAAATAAAACTACGTGGTTTGTGGTAGCTGACTGCCGTTGATGCTGCCGCTGCTCCCGTAACCGCCCCCCTGCCGCCCCCTGCGCCCCACCCCCCAGGGCGATCGTGCCGTGATTTGAATCTCAAAATTGTCCCACTGTGTGCGTGTTTTTAAATATACAATTCGGTTGCGAGAGCAATCGTGTAACGCTCGAAAAATATTTTTTAAGAAAATGTAAAATGTTACCGAGAAAATAACAAAATTTGTTTCTTTCAATTCACAGAAACTTAACAACAAAATAAAAAAAATTAAAAAATTTCCAAGCACAAAAGCAAAATACAGTTCAAGTGCCACTTTAAAAATCTAAATTTCTACCAAAAAACAAAAAAAAAACAATGCAAGGCATTTCAGTGCTTACAAACTAAACCAAAAGCCAAAACTTGTTGAGAAAAACTACTTGGATACTTGAGACCGCAAAGATAAAGCCCAAAGAGCCTGGGGCTTTCTTCTGTTTAACCCACAGGTAAGATTCCGCCAAGAACAGGCCATGCCCACTACGATGAACACAAAAATTCCACAGCACTTATTTTTACCCTTATATTTTTTGTTGTTTGGCGTAGGGCTAGCTAATTATTTATTTTTTTTATTTTGGTATTTTTGCGTTGGCCAAAAAGGCAGCGAGTACAAAAAAATAACGTGTACGCAGATAGAGAGAGAGAAAGAGCCGAGATATATCTCAAAACCTGCTCCACAAAGTGAAAGAGACGGGACGAGAAGGAGAGAAAGAGAGGGCTACAACGCTGGCGGTTGGCGGACTGTCGACCGACAAGCGGCTTCCACTACAACTGCATGTGCCACTGTCATTGCCACTGAACTCAGTGTGGTGCCGCACAGTCCGCAGTGGAGACCGAACTGCCTCACCCTCCTGAACCTCCCCCTTGCCCCATTGTTGCTGCTGTGGCGCTCAGCCCGAGTTGGGCTTCTCGAGCCGGACTCGAAAAACCTTCGCTTGGAATTCTGGGGGTCTCTTTTATGTACCCTCTATAAGGGTAATATGATTTCTTAAGAGTTTTTATAAAACTTATTGGTTAAACTTATTCTTTGTAAAACGTATCGAGATTTTAATCATGGTCTGAAAACGGTATCTCATTTTTATGGCGATGTTACAGTATTTAAATAGGATTTTTAAAAAAGTAAAAAAACAACATCTATTTGACAGAAGCGAAGATATGGCAATGCTTTATTTTTGCTTAATTTATTTATAACTTTAAAAATGCGTGGGGTAAATAATAAATAAAAAATAATAAATAAAAATTATTTTAATTGCCAAGCTTTCAGGTAAAAATAACACCCATAATAGTCCAAACTTAAAAAAAAATAATTTCAATCGCGGTTTTCTGCAAATCGGCACTTTAAATCTTTATAAAAAAAAGTACAACGTTCTAAACATAATCCTTATTGTATAATATCTTAAATATACATATTTAAAGAATCTTTCTAATATATCTAAAATAAAAGTTATTGAATGGTCTCGATCAGAGAAAGTAACTTTCAAGAAATTGAATTATTCGATTTTAACATATCATATCATATTATTTCTTCAATATAAATCATAGTTCATGAACTGTAGAACTGGGTAGAACTGTATTTTCTTTATTTTACAATTTACAATTTTTATCAGTTCTGGCTGATCTTAATTATGAAGAGATTGTAGTTTGGTTTTTCAAAATGAATAGTTATTTCTTTCGATCTTTTAGGAAGCTAATTTTATGTTATACCTACAAAAGGGTATAGAAAACTTCGTTATCAGAATCAGGATTTTTCCATGTTTTTTTCCACCTCTGTTTCTTCTCTTTGTAAACCAGTTCACTTGTAGCCAGTGCCAGTGGCCACTGGTCGCTCTAGCCGTCTTTCTCGCTCTTTCTCGGCTTTGAATCCGGTTTTTTGAGGTTTTCAGTTTTTTCAGTTTTCGGCTTTCGGTCGTGGTCGCGGTCTTAACTTGGCTCGATTCAGTTTCGGAGCTCGACTTGGTTGGGCTTTAATTGTCCAGAACGTGTGGCCAAAGAGGAAACGCAATTGCCGCAAGCTTCTGTTGGGTTCAGATACTGATTCGGATTCGGATTCAGCCTCAACCTCAGACCATCATCATCATCGTCATCTACATCGCTTGATTTCTTTTAAATGCTTTACTTTTTTCTTTATTTTTTTTAAGGTTTTTTGTAAAACGCCTCCCGCGCTCTCACAGTCTGGGTGTTTTTTTTTCTTTTTTGGTTGCGGTTCTATAAAGTTATTGGCTTTTGTTCCGCCCCAGTGGAGATCTATTTTGGAGGTTCATTGTCTTGCTTTATGGGCTATTTGGTTTTGTGTCCGAAAAAGATTTTTAGCATAAGAATGGGAGTACCATAAAAGTTTATTGCATTTTACCTCTTTGGGTGGGTTTTCCTCTCCATCTTCGGTTACCGAAACTATAATATTATTATTTCGGTTGCACCAGCAGCGGGGGAAAATGTGTTTAATTGCCTTCTGGCAGGAAAATCGAAATTAATTAAAATCGTGACAAAATAGCTGATGAATTTTAGTTGGCCATAAAGCCAACGAAACAATGGCTCGTTAGGGTTTCGCCATGTTCGGTTTTAAAAATGGGAATGGGTATATAGACAAGACACGCCTGGTTTTGGCACGTGTCTATAATTCACCTGATAGACCAGTTCATTTATTGTTGTTCTCTGGACCGGGGACTCATCAATTTTGATGAGGAAATTAGACGTTGTCTACGGGGAATATGAATATTTGATTCTATTAACGAAATCGGACAGCGGAAAGGTGATCAAGAGTTAACATTTTATTTTTTGGGCTGGGCTTAAAGATGTGAGAAAATCGATTGCGATGAAAAAAATTATTTTAAATAGTTAAAAATTAAGTTAAAATAATTTTGTATCAAGAATATGATATACAGAGAACACTCACCATCTTCAAACTGCATGGGGACTAATAAATCATACTCTTAAGGCCTCTAGACTTATTAGCATAAACTCTTCTAATAAATAAGAATCGACCCATTGAAATAATCATACAATAGATTGTCTGGAAAAAGTAGCAATCTCACTAACAAAAGATCTTAAGAGCTCTATTCATGGGTGAAATTCTCGAATGGATTTAGTTCGTTTGAAAGAAACAGCACAATATGCCAAAGAAATTTATGAAGAGATCGGCTTAGCATACAAAGTGGATTACTGCAAAAGGGATTAGTTTTTGGAAAGAGTCAAAGTCAAGCCGAGAATAATTCAATTTCAAGGAAGAATAAATATAAGAAGTTGTGCTAATCCCAAAAGATAATATTTCAATTTCATTTAGAAACATATTTTCTGATCATTAATGTTTTTGGCATGCTTTTCTTGATACTTTCTGGTCACTTTATCATTCAAACATAATCCCTGGAAGATATTCTGCACATCCAGAGCCTTTCCTCCTTTTAATAATAACAAATCTTTGGTCATAACTTTAAAGCATTTTCAATTTATGCTAACGACATTATCAATCCTGCTGCAGCTGCATTCTCGAACCCATAAAACTTCATTAGAGTTGTTCGTTTTCAGATTTTCCCCGCGAAATTAGCAAAGCTTTTAAATTAATGGTCAGCACACACAGAGGCGGCGGGTAAAGGGGGTTCTGGGTTCTGGGTTCTGGCCACCACTCCAAATGTGTAAATCTCATGGATATTAATCAAGAAAATTATAGACAAGGCAGCGAAGAAGGAAGATCGCCTGCCTACCTCGGGAGCGAAAAGAAGAGAAAACAGCAACGCAACTTGTTTTCCACCATGGGCAATGATTATGCTAGATTTTTAATAGCTTTGACTATAATCTCAGATGCTGCCTGGTCCCGAAAGGGTTTTCAGATTAACGCATGTGAAGTGCAGGTCTCTTTTTTGTTATTTTCTTGGTTCTCCTCTTCGACTATAATTATAAGTCTGCGGCGTTTTTCCCGTCCCTTCTTGGTTGCCTTGATTATTAGCTACCTTCACACAACATATCTACACACACGGAGGAAAGGAAAAAAGTATCCCGAAGGGATTAAAAACAACCTGGCTGACCAAGAGCATTCCGTACTGCAAAAGCAGATCTCGGCGACCCTTTTTCCCTTTCCTCACTTTACCCGTAATACCCATTCTCCTCCTCCGAGGAACTCCTCCCACCACTCCACTTTCCATCGTCATCATCTTCTGGCTTGTTTGTTGTTGTTGGCTGGTGTTTTGTAAGCAAACTGAAGTGCATATGGGGACCCCGGTAAGCACTCGGCCCAGAAGATATGGTCAGAAATGCAGGTTTACTGATAAACTAGAGAATTGCCCTAGGATTCCTAAAAAGATTGATACTCCATTTCTTTAATTCTTAATTTTGAAGTATTTTTAGCGTTTTAGCTGTATTAAAAAATGAAGGTTTATTATACAGATCTTTAAATAGAGTGCATTTACTTAACTTAACTTTAGTGTAACCTTTGGTTTACTGATAAACAGGAGAAGTGCCCTAGGATTCCTAAACAAAATTGGTACTCCATTTCTCAAAAGAGGGTTAATTATACAGATCTTTAAATAGAGTGTATTTACTTAATGGTAGCTTTTAGATAACTTTAAAGTAACCTTTGGTTAAATCACTAGAGGAAATATTCTAATATATCCTATTAATAAATTTAAAAGGCTTTGAAAAATATATAACTCATAAAAATTAATATCTAGCTAACACATATTTATCTGTCGGTTACCAATTTCTTAACCTTGGGTTAGTTCTCCATTAGTTAATAGATTGTTTCTTGACCTACTGATTTAAGCTCTAGGACCATAACATCCATCTACTTTATGTTGTCCTTTAGATCGTTTAGATTTTGATGGATCGTTTATAGTGCTGCGAGTAACCCGATATACCCCTTTTAACACTTAAGTGCTGGGCAGTAAGACGCATGGACATTTCCAACCATCGTAGGCCATCATCAGAGGGACAAACTCGCCTCCTCAACTCTCTGCGTTTTCTATACAAACACTAAATCCGTTTGCCCAGTGTGTGTGTGTGTGTTTGTATATTTTTCTGTTTTTTTTTTTTATTTTATCAACTGAAACCTTTTCACTCTGCTGGGCCCTGGGTTTCTGCTGGCCTCAGATGTTTACACACAAAAACCCAGCAAACGAACCGATCCCGGACCCAGAAAACTAAGAAAAAGAGGCAAGAGGGCCCAAGAAGAGGAGGAGGGAAAAAAGTGGCAGCCAAATTGCTCCTCGATATCTTTTATTTTCCTCCCAGCAGTAGTTGGTCTTCTGGCTCTTTTTATTATATGTACGGTACAGAGAGAGAAATGAGATCAATTAGGAGCTCCGCTCGTATTTATAATGATATTATATAGAGCTGTTAGAATACTTAATCGATTATATCGATAATATCGATTTTAACATCGATAGTAATCGTTCTTTTTTATGATAAACATATATTTTAGGGATAAGTCCCTTCCTCCCAAGAACATTCTTTAGTTTTGGAACCTAAAGAAATATAGAGATACCGAAAGAAATTATTCTATTTAATTTTTTAAGCTCTTGGAAAATTATTGGACAATAATTTCTTACAGTGCACCCACAGACGCATATTGGGAACTTTAAGCCTTTGGCTTCATTTGCTGGGCAACCGTTTGCGCAAACGTCCCGATGTATCTGTATCTGTGGATCTTTCAGTACGAGTATCTTTGTATCTCCGCATCGGTAAATGTATCTGTGCCCACAGCACAACTCTCTCTCAATATTTCTACGGCAGTCTACGTGCCGTTGCTTTTGCTGATGATGTCCATTATTTACATGAATTTTATTTGTTTTTCTTATTTGGCTTGACGTTTTCAAAAGTGCCGATGTTTCAAAAAAAAAAGATAATGAACGCTGAATTGTACATTGTATGTGCACAGGGTGTGGTGTGGGTTAAAACGTGGGTACGTCGTAAATGCAAAAGTGAGGAAACAAAACCTAGAAAAAGTACCGAGATCGGGGAAAAAACATATCTACGAAAACCCAAAACGGGTTATATATTTATTTCGAGGCTACCAGAAATACGTGAGCCGAAAATGGTGGGGGATTATCGGGATCGTAATCGAATGAGATATTACGGGGCCATCGCTCATCTAAAACCAAAAGGGTCCGCCTATGTTGGGGGATTTATTAGAGCCGAGTGTGTCATAAAAAGATCAGATAAGTTCTTTATTGAATCCAATATAGATAGAATGCGACAGATTATAAGCGAGGGCAGGAGAACTCAACGTGGGTTAGATTAGAAATACTGCGTGGGGTTGGCTACCATTAAATGGCTTCGAAGCAGACGTATTATCCAATTACTATCTAATAAAAGTGGGGTTTACTGTGGCTTGTGCTTCTGATATCAAGGGAGAAAGAGTAAGTTTCGATTGGGTATGGTTAGTAATGGGACCTTTATAATATATCAAAAAAAAAAACAAATCGAATTTTTGCGGCACTTTGGGGTCGTTTATTGTTTTTATTTTTACCTCACACGCGTCTCCTAATTATTTCCGAATTAATTTGATTTTTCTAGATTTTTATGTCAATCCGTTCTGGGAGGAATTTGCTACTGACCATTTCTTATTGTTTCAATTATATTAGTTTAGATTTAATAATGTAAATCATGTTTAATACCTTTAAATATAATTTTTGAATTTACCAATATCGAATTCCATAAGACCTACCCACTTTTGACATATATTTGAATTACTTATTTGGATCTCCTTATATTTCTTCCACTTGAACAACTGCGCAGAGTCATTCCCCCAAAGACCACAACAATGATATACCCATGATCAAGTCATGATTTCAGCTACTTTATAGAGCTAATCTGACAGCGCACTCTCCACGTAGACAATGCCAAAATTATTTCCATAGATAAGACCCCTGAGCTAGTCATCCACAAGAAAAAAAAAAACGAACGGTATCTCCAACAATGGGCGCCTCTTCAACTGACACAAACTCTTGGCCAAGCTTTAATTTTATTTTTTACCCAAGTATGACGATCACTTTGCTTGATGTTGGCTGAATGCTAATGTTGATCTTGATGACGTTGCAGCATTTTGCATTACAGTCAACCGAGACAGCGAGAACGATTCTAGCAAATGATAAGCAAAACTGTCATTGCACCGACAGCAGGGTTATTTTTTATGCTTTTTCGTCTGCGGGCAACTGGTTATAAATTTAAATGAAGAAAGTACACTGAGCAAAAATTAGGATAACTTATTGGAATTACAAAAAGTTTTTTTAAGATAGAAAAGGCATTTTAATATCACATTTTTTAATTTATTCTTGGTAAAATAATATAAAAAAAAGGAAACAAAATGTATTTTATATTTTTATACAATATTTTATTTTATAATTTGATGAATTTTACGAGGACCCTACGAAGTTTCGTTGAATTTAAGAAAATCGTTGGGAAACATATAATATTATTTGTAAACTTTTTCTATCGAATCCCCCATTTCCCGCCCTTTTTTTCCTGTGCAAAGCTTTAAGATGGCAGCAAGAAGCGTTTGCAAGATGGGGCCACAAATTTTATGGTCCCGGCCATCATTGTGATCATTATTATCTGCATTATTTTGTTATTATCGTGATGATCACGTTTCGGAGCCCGAGCCCCTGCCCCCTTTTCTCTCCGAGAAGTCGAGGCACTCAGAAGACGAGGCTCCTGTTGCGTAAATCCAGTAAGCAGTCGGTCGAGTTCGGTTCGAGTCATTTACCAAAACCGACGGCAACTTGGCTGCCTGCCTCTGTATCTGCATCTGTATTTGTATCTGTATTTGTATCTGTATCTGTATCTGGGAGATATATAAACATACATACGTATATCTGGATGGGCGAGTGAGTGTGTGTTTATATCGTTACTACTGTGCTGCTTACTCAGAGACCCAGAGGTTCGGAGGCAGGTTTTTTTAGACGCACAATCTTATCTAACCTGCGCACTGGAAGCACCCGATCGCGGTGCCAAACTGCGACTCGTTTTCAGTTTAGTTTCACTCGTCGTCGTCGGCAGTCCGCTGATAATAATAAACCAACAACAACAGCAACAGCAACAGCGGCACTAATAATAATAAAATTCATATGGAAAAAACACAAAAACAACAATAGACTAGGGCCATAATGTGATAAACTTTTTAGTTACCCTGTGAAAAGAAATAATTTGTGATACCATAATGGGAAATTTTCTGGAAAAATTTGTTTTCTTTTTATTAAGTGATAAAGCACGTTCACGTGGATAAATTCTGGATATTCAGCTTTTGAGTGATGTGTTTATTTGTTAACTTGGGCTATTTGCAAGTTTATAGCTTAAGCTGTTTTATTCGCTGATAAGAAGTGCAAAAAACAAATTTGAAGAATTTGGGGTGCATTAAAAGTGAGTTACAACAAGACTGAGATAAGAAATGATATCTAAGGATTCTTAAAATCGCATAGTTATTTTAAGTTTTACTATTGAAACTCATATACCAAATTACAAAGTTATATCTCAAACAGAAGCTGAGTTACAATGGGTTATTATGGATAGCAAACAATAAAATCGTAATATTTCATCAGCCGAAAAAAGATCTTCCTAAAACCACTTAGCCCACGTGATAATCATACCCCGTAGTACCCTAGGTGCTATAAAAATACAACGTGGAAATAACTGTTTATTGCACTTGGCTCGCAATTAAGATAAGCCCCTAAAAAAACGAGAGCCCAATTAACCCGAGCACAATCGCCTACTAATTGTTATTTACCACCACCCTTATTTAATATTTGGTTTTTTTTCCCTATCTCCCGGCAGTTCCAACGGAATGTGAAGAGCCCCACCAATCGAAATGCCCACGGAAAGCTCATCCAGCGAGATCTCCGGCGGAGGAGGAGGCGGCGGCGGTGGTGGTGCGATACCCATGATGCGACCTTCGCGGATGGATCAGTTTATGACCTCGATGGCGGCGGCAGCGGCGGCGGTGGGTGGTGGTGCACTGGATAGGAATGGGAACGGAGGATCTGGAGGATCGGAAAACGGTGGCTCCGGCGATTCGCGCAACTCATCGGCCAGCCGGATCTCGGCGTATGAAACACAGCTGGCCTATCAGCAGCACTTGGCGGGTCTCCATGGTCCACCACCGCCGGCACCGCCATCGCACCACCGTGAGATCTCTGCCTTTGTGCCGGTTCTGCCCACGGGGAAAGTTCGTCCCGGCAGCAATTCCAATTACGAAATCATTGCCATGATGGCGGATAAGCGAAAGGAGCTGGCTCTTCGAGAGGCAGCAGCGGCAGCAGCCATGTTGGGCCGAGGTCCTGGAGGACCAGGAGGACCTGGACCGCCACCGGGAGTGCTCTATGGACCCGCTGGTGTACCACCTCCGCCATATCTCACCGGACCGGGTCCCTCGCCCACGGGAGCCGGGAGCTTCCCCTTTCCCCCGGGAGCCGCCGCCGCAGCCGCTGCACTTTTTCCACCTGGTTTGGGTCCTGGGATGCATGCCGGATTGGATAGACGCCTGCTGAGGGCGCCTGGCCGGGCTTCGCGGCCCAAGAAACAATTCATCTGCAAGTTCTGCAACCGACAGTTCACCAAGTCGTACAACCTGCTCATCCACGAGAGGACCCACACGGACGAGCGGCCCTATTCCTGTGATATCTGCGGCAAGGCGTTCCGGCGACAGGATCACCTAAGGGATCACAGGTGAGTTGGGACTTGGGATACAGAAGAAACAGAAGGGGGAGTATCTGCTCTGGTAATTGCCATTCAGGCCTGCAGATATGTTGGGTATTCAATGTGCGATTGATAGACGAATTTTTAAATACCCTTAAATGGTAGATGAGTAGTATTTTGTGTTTAAATATGTTCTAAAAATAATTACTTTTTAAGTTCTAATGATTACAATGATAGAACAAAGGATAATCGTGAAATTTTAAAATAAAAAGGTAACGAAAGACAGTACAGAATGAAAAACACCCACAAAGCAGACAATTTTATAACAGATTTTAATTTAAAGAAATTAAATTTTCTATTTTTATGTTTATTAGTACTTTAGTCTAAATGTTTTATAACAGTTTTGAAAACATTTTTTAATTAATTTTAAATAAGTTCTAGTTTTTTTAAGAGTTTTTAAACATAGCCAACTACTTTTTATTTCTCCAAACTAAATATTTAAAGACTAGAAAAAGATTTAAAACTTTGTTTTTAATTTTGTAATGGAAGTCAATGAATATATTTGACCACTTGGAGTTTTAGATTTTTAGATTAAAAATTATCAGATAATAGCTTAGACATAAAACGAACGGAATTTTCCGGGAAATATCCCGTCCTCTAGAAGAATTTTCTTACCCCAACCAAATACATTTTTCCCCCATAAAAAGAGACCGAAATCAGAGTTCCTCCGACGGCCAGTAAAACTCCATCTTAACCAAAGAGTACAACACAAAGTTAATTAACTCTGTTTGGTTTTCCTTTGGGGCTCCTCCACCAGCATTAAAATTGGAGGGTCGGCCAAGGGGTTGGGGGCCGTGTATATCGGATCTATATATCCCGATGCCGATGCCAGGCAGCAGGTCTCCACCATCCACCATCCTCCATCCTCCATCCCGACTTCAATGTGTCGGCCTGTCCGAGCGTTCTGTCTTTTGATCGTTCGGTATCGGTCCATTTGTCGTTTGTTTGCTTTGCCGCGGGGCTAATTCTTCTTTATTTTTTTGTTGTACATTTTTTTTTTTTCGACCAGAAACGCGCAGAGCATGGGAGATGAATCTCGGGGCCCCAGAGCCACAGAGAGACAGAACCTGTTTCGGGTTTTATTTCGTATTTTTTCACCAGCAGCTGCTGCTGCTGCCTCCGATGCGATGCTGAATCTCTGAGGCTCCGTCGGTGATGGGGACTTTAACTTTTAACTGAAGCTGCTGCTAAATCCAACAACAAGTGGACGCCATTGCCAAGATGGCCGCCATAAACATAAAAGAAATTAATGCAAGGCGATCGCAGACACGAAAGTTAAATACCCTTTGAGAAAAAAGGATGTTTTAAAGTTTTAAGATAAGAAAATATATAAAGTTAATTCGTTTTAGTTTAAAAAATAATTTACTAAGCTTGTCAAGTTTTATTTTCTTTAAAGAAAACTATTTTGTATACTGTGTGTGTCGCAAGAGGGGCGGCAGAGCATTGGAGAATATTTCTAGAAATATAAGAAATAACTACTACATTTTCCTTAAACCACGATAGCACCTATAATAATAATTAGAGCTGGAAAGTTATCGATATTTTCGATATTTTGACAATATCGATGTTATAAAGGGAAATCACTAATTAAATATCGATGAAAAGCAAACTCTCGATATTTTTTCAAGATCTACCTATAATATTAGTTAGGGTATTCAAACGCTGTATATTAGTGAGCATTACCTCTTTTTTTGCGGGGGTTCATGTTAAGGTTGCATTTGAGCAGAGATAACTGTCAACCTGATTGGCTACCAATTGCAGCTACCAGGAAAACGCCCACGCAGTAATAACAAAGTCTAATTGTTTCACCTTTTCTCCCTGTTTTTCATCCAGGTATATCCACTCCAAGGAGAAACCCTTCAAGTGCACGGAATGCGGCAAGGGCTTCTGCCAGTCGAGGACCCTGGCTGTCCACAAGATCCTGCATATGGAGGAATCGCCACACAAATGCCCCGTTTGCAGTCGTTCGTTCAATCAGCGTTCCAACTTGAAGACCCATCTGCTCACCCACACGGATCACAAGCCCTACGAGTGTTCGTCGTGTGGCAAAGTCTTCCGAAGGAATTGTGACCTTCGTCGTCATGCCTTGACCCATGCAGTGGGCGAGGTCAACTCGGGGGATTATGTGGATGTGGGCGAGGAGGATGAGGCCAGGAATCTAAGTGGCGACGAGGAGGATTCCCTGCTGGAGGTCGACTCGCCACGTCAGTCGCCTGTTCACAATTTGGGAGATTCCACCAATCCTGGGGAGAAGTCGGAGTCCGAAAGAATGAGACTAAAGCGCAAGGCAGCCATCGATCAGGAGGAAAGTGAAGAGGAGTTCGATGACTTCGATGAGGAGGAGGAGCTGCAGGATTTGCCAGCCAGAGTTCATGATCTGCAAAGGGAGGAGGAGGAGGACTTTGATCCGGAGGACGAGGAACAAGCGGAGGTGGCTCTGGTGGCTCGTTTCCAGGCAAGTAAGGCTGCCTCCTCCGCACAGCCATCCGCTTCAGTGGGTCAGTTGGTCAACAAGCCGGAACGCCAGGGAGTGACCCACTGTCATCACGAGGGTGGCGAGACCTACACAATGCGGCCACATGGGGAGAAGCATTTCGAGGATCCTGGCATTACCAGCTTACCAGTTCCACCATCCTTTGTGAGATATCCGGGAGCAGCTGCACCACCAGGTGCTCCACCACCAGGAGCTCCACCACCACCACCACCGACTCACCAACTCCAAGGACACCATCCCATTCCATTACTTCCACCCAACGGAGATCCCTATTTACCCATTCTCCATGTCCGACGCGATTTGCACCACAAGAGCCTGAACCTCTCGAAGGGAGCAGGTGGTGCACCACCGCCACCACACACACCACCCACCATAATCACCCAACCGGAGTCGGGTAAACCACCACCGAATCAACCTTTGCACTCACCACACGAAGCTATGCCCAGCTTTTTGGGTTCGATTCCGATGAGAAAGAGGATTCTACCAGCACCGCCGCTGGATATGATGGATCCGCACCACCATCCTGTGGGTTTGGGTCCAAGGACCTTCGTGGATAATCCTAGTATATATGCTCTGAATATGTCGCGACATCCACCGAGGCAACTTTTGGGTAAACCACCGAGCACAGAAACCAGTGGGGCAGCCACCGAAAAGGCCGTCCCACCTGTGGCAGCACCACCCATAGCACCACCGCCTGCACCACCGAGAAGAACAGGATTCAGCATTGAGGATATAATGAGACGTTGAAAATAATAATAACAGTTGGTGAATTCGGAATAGTGCGACTTGAAATCACTAGAGCTTGAAAATTATCGATATTTCGATAATATCGATGTTTTGAAGGAGAACTTTAATTAAATATCGAGAAATGGCCAACTGTCGATATTTTTTCAAGCTCTACTAGAAAAGGGTTTCTAAAAGGTTTACTAATTTGCATTGCATACTTTTATGCGCCATTTCAAATGATTTCAAATCACCCGAGACAGTAATCATTCCATAGACAGAAGATCGAAAGTAACAATTCCGTTTTCGCCAAATGCCAACAATTATAAAATAAACAAAAAATTGTTCCCAATGGCCAATCGAGGGGTATTCTCCCATTTTGGACCCCTTAAAGTACATTAAATTTACAGCTAAGTTTTAATACGTTTTTAGTACAATGTCTAGGCAAGGCAATAAACCTAAACTAAGTAATTAAAAGCAGTTACACCCCTAAGCGATAATTGTAAGCGAGAAAAGAAACTCTGTTGTTGCATTTTATAGAGCCCTTATGTGTTAGGAACTTAGCTTAAATCTGCCCATTTTAGTTGTTTAAGCCTTTTTTAGTACGCGAGAGTCTATCGATTAGTTTTTTATGTGTGTGTAGCCGCCCCAACACTAAGTGTTGCCTTTTTTTGAGTGAATTCCAATTTTTTATTTATGTTTCCTTATCCGGTAAGCTAATCTTAATGAGTAAACAAAATCGTAAATCGATTTTGCGCTGTAGGGAAAAAAATGGTTGAAAGTAAAAGTTAGTGTAAAACAGAGCATAAAACAAAATCAAAACTACAAGCAACATTCCAGTTGAACCTTATGTAATTAGGCCTAGTTTTTTAAGAGTTTCGTAGTAGTTATTGGTAAGCAGCCCACTAGAATTCCATGGTCTTCCTTCAATTTTAAATGATTTTATTCAAACTATAGCGAGTTAGTTTATTTCAAATAAAGATTGCATAAATATTGAAAGATTGGTGTATATTTCTTGGGAGGGGATATGTGGCGAAGGTAATACGTTGAGTTGATTTAATCAGCTTTACCCAGAAATAAATCAGTGAAGTTATAAAATCGTTATGAGTACCTATCAAATTATTATTTTTTCCTTTACAAAATAATAACTATATTTTAGGTTACCCATTTCAAATATTTGTAGATATTTTAAGAATGCCAAGGTTCCCATTCTTTTCCACTTTGTTCAAAGCACTTTGCGTAGTTAATTTGAAATACAGTTGGCTAATATCGGAGAGATCGATGTCCAGATTTTTTGCCGCCTGATTGAAGGGAGGGATCTGCGTAGAGTTATAAAAATCCACTGACTCACTCGCATGAGGCCATCAATCACAGACGGCGGTAATAATACTTCAGGCACGTTTCGAGGCCCCTCCCCGACCTTCTCCTAGACACGACAGTTTGCGGTTTGTGGCAACGCCTTTAACATTGACTCAAATCGACGAAAAATCGGCTGGATGGGGGGACTCGAATCAAAGTACACCACTCGAACACGTAGAAAGTTCAATTAAAATGCCAGGCAAATTGTCATCACCGCCAGTTGGAGTTGTCTGTTGGCTTCCTGGAATTTCCTCCATGGGCGGAATGGGCGCAAAATATACTTTTTCCCCCCCACTGATGACATCAATTTCTGGTTCAACTATAAAATAATTCGCGTAAAGCCGAAAAGTTTCTCCTCCAGATGATATCATCTGGGGTCCAGGAAAGCACGTGATTTGTTTGCCAAACGGTGCGTGAGAATGCTCGGAAATTGCCGAAAAAAACGATAAAGGTCTTTTTATTTTCATTACAAAAATAAAATAGGTTATATGAAAAACAAAAATGTTTATAAAAAAGAATGACATAGTTATAAAAACAATGGTTAGTAAAACCAAAATATCTAAATATATTACATTTATAAAGATATGAAATATTTTATTTTCCATGAGGCAACCAAGAATGATATATTTTATTCAGTGTATCCTTATTATTAAAGCCCTGTCAATATAGGAAACCTTGTCTTGAGAAAAATGCACAAGAACGGATCACCAAAATCCTATTTTTGATTCCGATGATAATAGTTTTCAATCTAAGAACCCCGAACAAATCACTCATTTCCTACTAAGAAACGAGTAGGTGGTAAAGGTTCAGTCGACCTCTATAGCTTGAAACAGATAGATACATACTTTTGCCGTAATATCTACCAAGCGAGATGGATGAATTATCGAAGGAGGAGCAGGATCTGCTCAAACAGACCTTCCGGATCTTGGACAAGGAGAACGAGGGAGCCATTACGTCCAAGGAGTTGGGCGTGGTGATTCGCGCCTTGGGTCGCCAGCCCAACGAGTCCGAGGTGCAGTCGATGATCAATGAAGTGGATTCGGATGGCAATGGATCCATCTCGGCTGAAGAGTTTTACGGAGTGATCCTGCGCAAGATGCGGGACACAAGTAAGGAGGATGAACTCCGCGATTCATTTCGCGTTTTTGATAATCAGAACAACGGTTACATCTCTGCCACGGAACTGAGGGCTGTCTTCATGGCACTGGGTGAAAAACTGGGCGAGGACGAGCTGGAGGAAATGATTCGCGAGTACGACATCGATCAGGACAATCACATCAATTTTGAGGAGTTTGTCAATATGATGACTTTGCGTTAGTCGTCAAGGCGAATGGAATTTTACAATGATATATTACGTACATTATCTACATTTTGCACTGAAAAAAAATGATTTAATCAATAGCACTATGATTTAATAAACTTGCTTTAAATCATATTTTTTAGAGTTGCATATTTTTTTAATACCACATTTTCTTTCATGTTTTTTCCAATCCCCTTGGATTGTTTTGAATCATATATTTTAGTGTTACATACTTTTTGAATACCACATGTTCTTTCATGTTTCTCCCAGTCCCCTTGTTTTCGCGCATGGAGATCCTTAGATCCCTTTTCTGCGAGAGATTAATTAAAGAATCGACGTCAACGATGGAAATATCGGGAATCGGTGGGAGAACAGTAAAGGCAACTAGGGCAATGTTAAAACTCTCGTCGTGCACTTCGGACTTCGAAACTCTCGTAGAAGTACATATTGTTCCCAACGTCATGCCAAATCAACCGTCAGTACATATTACAAATGATCTTAGAATACCTGAAAAACTGCAGTTAGCAGATCCTGACTTTCGGCAACCGGGACCCATTGACCTAATATTGGGAGCTGAACTGTATCCCTGCTTGATCACCGGAGGCTTGCTTAGACTCATGTCTGGTAAGGCTCTAGCGCAACCCACAAGCCTTGGTTATGTAATCACAGGTCTTCTCGAGACAGAAACCTCTTGTGATGCAGAATTCAAACCGGGTTTAGAAGAAGGCGTAGACATTGATGCAGGACCTAATCCGGCTTTTGAGGAACCAAAAGAGGAAGATCCGATGGATAACCTCCAACTTGAAGAGCTTTTTACAAATAATCAATCTTTCGAAATAACAAAGGATAGCGAACGAATAAATAGGAACGTTCTTGATGAAGAAAGGATTCATTTAACGAAGTCAGCATTGATGGATCATGACATAATAGTGCCGGAAGGTACTTATAACCAATTAGGAACCATCGAAATTGATTCATCCGACCAAGAACCAACGCCTAGACCGAATAAGTCCGTGCAGTTAGCGGAAAACCATACAGCAAGAGAATTACTTAGAAAATTCAGCTCAACTTCTCAACAACTTCGAAACTACAAGAATTCTGAACTGGTGATGAAATTTCTAAACTTAACCAAGAAACACGTAAGGTTTGTTGCAAGAATTCCACATTCTATAGACAATCCATGTGATCACTTTCTACGAGGGCACAACTTCAGCCCCCACAGCAGTGCTATAATATTTGTACCAAAGACGATCGTCCAGCAGCAACAAGAAGACATGGAGGACGATAATCAGAAGTTTGAACCCCGACAGCAGAAGGAAGGATCTCACGTATTAATTAATTTGGTAGCGGCGTACTATACAACTCGGTCAAGAGGTGACCGACATCACGCCTTAATTGAGGGTACCCCTCAATGGGGGGGAGAATGTTCGTTATCAATGTTGCTCAACATGACCAACGTTCGTACTCTATGTTGCTCAACATGACCAACGACCAACAAATCAAGCAGTACTACAGTTTGGTAACAGTACCAGGCGTCCAGTTGCACCCACGGCAGATAATAAGTGCTGATCAGCATATTCTACATAGTCAATGTCAACGGTTGACTCGATGTCTCGCTGACCCGCCAAGCAGTCAGTACATTCTGCAGTGTCATAACCATAACCATAACCAGTACCATAATCAAAACATATTGACCTACTCCAGAATACAACCCATTCCAATAGTCTTTACATTTGACTTCCGTGTTATTCAAGTAGTATATAAGCTTGTACCAAGTTCAGAATAAATCAGTTATCATCTCATCTTATAACTCCGTGGTTCTACTTTCAAACCTCCGGGAAGGGACCTCGTAACATATATTGATCCACAAGCCACGCTTAGGATCAAACAAATCCATTCAAAATTGTAATATTTCCTACGGCCGCCCAGGTGGCGCTAGTTCGTTTAGTACCAACTTCTGCCGCAATATGTATTACGTGTCACCACAGTGGAAATCATTCAAGATCTTTTAGTTCCCGATAACGCCACTTCAGACACCACTTTATAAAAGTAGTTCCTACAAAAAACACGTAGCGCCACTGGGCCAAGGTTTATGATGTTTTTTGATCGACTTTATTATACCCTTCTAGCGAATGTTATATTATTTTTGCTTACACTTAATTCTGGGAGGTTATTTACTTCTTCTCTCATCTTAAAAGCTAATTTTAGCTTATACACTCGATTGTCTTATCAGAGTCAGTTACAGACTGGTACCCATTATGGGTTTATCGCCTTTTCAGAGAACAGAACAGAAGGTTTCCTTCTAAGGCCAGCTCAAGAATCCAAAATCAGTTTTCTTCTGACTTTCGCCTTCGTTGGTTTGAGCACTCGTCACAAAATGTTTAAGTTCAGCTACTACATTTTGTACTCAATAATCCTACTGAATCGGTATGGAGCCTCGGTTGATTCTTCACGGGATTCAAGCGAACGCAGTATTCTAAAAAGTGATCCTCAGCAATGCGGCCCATTTTGCTTATTTGCCCTGGGATCTCTTTACGGCGATTTAAGAGAGGTGCATATCAAGATGGATAGAGTGGAGAAGTCTTTAGACGCGACTACGATAGACTTTCGTGGAAGACTTAAAAAGATGGAAGATCAACAGTCAGCTTTAGAAACTAAGCTACAAGATATGCAAATTAATATGGGAAATGAATTTGCAGCTGTAAGGAAAATACTTTCCAGAATGCCGTCGTTGTATGAGCGGATCGGCTCAAAATACTATTACATAGAAGAACGAAAGGAGCAAACTCGGAATGCTGCTATGTTAACGTGTCATCATAGAGGAGGACGATTAGCATCCATTAAAAACCAAGAGGAACTGACCGAACTTAGTGCTCAACTCAAGGCAAACACTTTCTACTGGATAGACCTATTCGAGCCTAGAAAAAGGGGAGAATTCACCTCATTGTCCTCCAACAAGACGGATCCTTTCCTTAAATGGAATGAAAATGAACCGAAGTACGAAGACGAATCGCTTCACTGCGTTTTATTGATATCGGGTCTTATGAATGTAAGCCCTTGTGATAAACGATTAAAACGATTCATTTGCCAGGCCGATGAAGAGGTTTACTAATAAATAATAATAGTAATATATTAAATTAATAATAAAACGTATTTTATTTGCAAACTTATTTTGTTACCCGACTTGACTTTATTGCAAAGGGGGCTTTAAATCTATTTAGATCTTCAACACGTTAAAAATCTCACAGTCATTGCTGTGATAACCAAATCAGAACTTTTGTAACATTGAACAGAGGTTTAAAAGATCCGGCTACCAACAGATGTTAAAATACTTAATTATTTTAGCAAATCCCTAATGTTTAATATTCAAAATCTTACAGTCATCCATAGTAATAACCAATTCCGAACTTTTGTAACATTCAGCTGAGGTTTAACAGATCCACAAACCACCCACCGGTTACCAACAGCAACAGGTCAAGTAAGCAACTCTGTTTTGTGGCTGCAACCCGAAGCTTTGGCCACTTTTAGCATTTCGGCCAAGGTAACTGAGAGTGGACTGGAGTACTGACATTTCAGAGGTAACGTTCTCCCGCCGCCTGCAACACAGAAAGCTCTTGGTCTATACCAGATGGGTTTACTTGGCCACTTTTGGATACGCTGGCTCCGCTCTTCCGAACTCAATGCGCTCTGTGCCGCTCATCGAGTCGGTTTATTAAGTTTTTCAGCTTTGAGCAACGATACTCAGTTCGGTTCAGAAGGTGTTCGGTGTTGGACGTGTGCGCTTGATCGGGGAAAATAACGCTTGGCAGTAGTAACTTATTGATCTCAACGGTGCTTTGTTGTTTTTTCTCTTGGCTGTCACGTATACGTACAGTCGGTTGTTCAGAGTGTGAGTGATCGCTAACTGACCGCGCCTTAAATGCGAAAAGCGTTGCTGCTAAAATGTTAGCAAAAACCATTTAAAAACGCATGAAATAATAGCGGAAAAGAAATACCCAAAATATATTTGATAAAGTAGTGGCTAAATGAAATATTTTAAAAGAAAACCATGAGTGAAAACCCAAAGCTTTGGGCCAAAAAGTGAGGTTGTGTTGGTGGCACCACCAAAAAAGTATTACCAAACACACCAATACCTGTAAAATGCCAAGTGGAGTACACAAAGAAAACATACAAGACGCGCATTAAGTTACGGCTTAAAAGAGATAGGATTCTGGAGTGGAAGAATTGTATTTACGATTTTGTATCACTTAAAAATGTATGGGTCTGTGATTCAGCAGGATAACTATTCTGACCCCGAAGAGAATTCAATATAATCATTAATTTTCCAATGCAAAAACATGTGGTGTTTAAGAAGTCTTAGTGACTTATGATTCATAAAAAGAAATTAAGTGAGTGAAAAAGTACGAAATCCTAAGGGAATATTATTAAAAATTTGGTTTCTTAGATTTTTCTGAGCGAAAAGAAAACCACCGGAGTGCAAAGATTGGATCCGAAAATTCTGTTAGCTGCTGCTCTGTTTCTTCCTATTTTTGCACGCTTTCTTGGCAGCAACTAATTGCCCCATCTACGGCAATTTTTTTTCCTTTACTTTACTTTTTTATTTATTTTTTTTTTGCGTTGGTTTGTGGCCAATAAACTGCAACTGCAACTTTTAAGTCGATGCGTTCAGCGAGCCGCAACGTTGGTTGCACTTGCTTAATGCCGCTATGTGAGCTCCCTTGTATCCCTCTTTATAGACAGGTTGTTCCCTATAGTCAAGTTCCTCTCGGAGTTCCTCTGCTACTTCCGTTCCGCATTAGTCATTCAACTGGCAATTGAATATGGAAGCCGATGACGCGTTGCCATTCTGGTTACAACAGGTCGGTAGTAAAAATGTGGAAAAAAGTGAATTAAAAGAACATTTTCGCATACGTAAGAGGAAGTTGGGCATTATCAATCATTTGGTGTAGATAAGGAAAGTCAAAACAAAGACTGAAGATATTCCCGGTGCATTATAAAATCCGATAGATAAAAGTACAACTTAATGAAACAGGTTTAAGGACTGAAAGATACTCTGTACTTCATAGATTCTTATTTAATTATAATAGCTTACGTTTTATAAAGACAATTTTTTAAAAAGATTTTACCGAAAGTTTTTGTGACTTAAGTTTAAGAAGTATAATTATTTTGTTTTCCAAAATCAAGAAACTAAAAAATGTTCGCTTGAAACACCATTTTCTAGGAATTTAAACAGATGCACTGCATGTGTACCCATAAAATTCAGAGATAATGAGAATGCAAAGTTCGCTGGTCAAGCTAATTAACATTTAGCGCGGTGAGCATCATCAATGGGAGTCTCTCAGATAGAAATACGTATGTAGAGAGACATCATATGAGCAGTGGGTTGTATTAGTCATCTAACAATCATTGAAGCCGGCAAATGACTAACAAATTCTACATATTTAGATCCAAACAAATTGGACAATAACGAGACCTCAAACGACCATAAAATTGTTTAGACAATTGGAATTGTTCTACCAATTTTAGTTCATCGGGTTGTTGAACTCTTTTTGGTAGAACGGAAACTAAATTAAATTGCTGTAAAATTGACCAAAAAACAGCTGCACAGCGGGAAAACCCTTTCACATCACCGAACCATTCAGAGAAAGCTCAATTAAACTAGAACTCTGCTATGGGAATTGAATTGAACAGATTTAGAAGGTATTCTGGCTTAAAATAAAGGTTGGCAAAACTAGTTCAAAATTCTGTTTGGAAAGTATCTTTATTTAAAAAACTTAAGACATTTTTTAATGCTTGAAAAGTGGAAAGTGGTATGAAGTTTATTTTTAGGAATGAACTTTTTTGCACTCTATTGAATACCCTTCTTATCTTATCATTTAATGTCTTTAAGTACTCTAAACCTTTTTATGAACTTTCTTCGATATAGAAACAAAGACAAAGGAATACCTATTTTAAACGTTACTTTATAAAGAGAGGCCTACTTTTAGTGCATTCACTTAACTTATGAGAAACGCACAAATGCCAAAGCGCAAACTGAACCGAACTAAAGTTAATAAACCCATAAAAAGGCAGACAATAAACTTTTGAATGCACTTCAAATGCAGTCACGGCAACCACAAAAACAACATTCAGCGTTGCAGTTGAGTCACATCCATCGACCGTCATACACAAAGATACAACGTACAAGATACAATCCACACACGCACCGTTGTCCCCCTGAAAACCCCGCCCCATAAAGCTACTTTGCATATTCGATAAATTTAAAATGCTGTTTATAAAGAATGTTGGGGGTGCACAGAAAAAAATTCTTAAAAAATAGATAATCCTTATTAAAATACTATGTCGAAAGGGTGTTCTATCAATAAATTTGTAATGTAATAATGAAATAGAATGGTATAACCACAAATAAACATTATAAATGATATTGCTATGTTTTTTATACAATATCCTAATCTCAAATTGTCCCCAAATTCTAAATAATTATTTAAAGAAGATAAATTATGATCCTGCATTGGTATAATTTCGTTCAGTGTGAATGGAGGGTGGGGGAAAGTTTTGGTAAAGCCCATAAGTCCAAGGTGGAAATGCTTTCTTCTTTCTTCTTACTACGCACACGTAACCGATGGAAAATTAAAGAAAACTTGGGGAAAAAGGCACGAACTTGCGGTGCGTGCGTCGCTCTCTTTCGCTCCATCTCCCTCGCTCTCGCTTGCTCTCTTTCGGCATGAATGAAATGCCTACACATTTACAGTTATTTTACTAAAGTGGGGGAATTCCAGCAACAACTCCCCAATATTTTACATATTGTTGTTTGTTTGCCTCATTTCTTTTGTTATTGTTCTTCGTCGCCCTCGCTCGCTCTCTTTCTTTCAGCCACTCTTTTCATCGCGCTATCTCCCTCTTTTGGTGGGTAGTGCAGTGTAGTAAACCCTCTCGGTTTTTCAGTCGTTGCTAACGGTTCTTTGCGTATGGACGTGCTTTGTATGGGAAAAACAGGAAAAAGTTAGAAAAGAAAAATCCAAAAGCTGATATTTGTTGGTGCGTGTGAGTGTTTTGGTAGGAGTTCTGTTGTTGTTTTTTCGGTTCTTTTTTTGGGCCCGTTCTTCTAGCGGCTTATCACAAAAATTTGTTAACAATGAAACCCCACCAAAATTCTCATGTTTCTGTTGGGAAATCTCAAGATTTTTGAGGTTGGGTGTTGAAAAAAGCAACAATTGGTGAACAATATCTGAAAAGCATGAAAAACTGTTGAAAGCGATAAAATCTACTCAAAACAATGCATGAAAAGGGATTTAAAACCGAAAATCAAAGTCTTTTAAGCAAGGAAATAAATATTTGAAGAAGTTAAAAAATAACAGTGGTAAAAGTGTCTCTCAAAAAAAAGTGAAATGGTTAAAAAAAAACAATATAAATGTGAAAAAAATATAAAAACAATAAAATACTAATTGTGAAGCTAAATCTAATTAAATTCTCAATATCCAATCCTTTTCCTTTCACCAGCTGTTTAATAATCACCAAACTGCCATGGCGAATGTGTAATAAAAAACCCCATAGTGAAGTAATTAATTAAAAGGAAAAGTAAACCAAATTTAACGACAACGAAAAGTGATACGAAAACGATGCACAAATGAAGCTGCAACGACATAAAACCAACTGCCAGCGAAAAAGTAAAGACCCCAGGGATCCAAAATGGGCCAACATATGTTTATGGGCGGTCGTAACGCTGATTTTTTCGACCCACTTGGCAAGGGGCCAGGAAATTCGACAGACAGAGGACTCCAAGGAGGTGGAATTGCTGCAGGATAATGATATAGAGTTCGCCAGTCTCGATGGCGCCACCCAACTTTTGCCAGCAACCCGACATTCTGGCGCAGACGTCACCGCGGCGCCACCGAGTTCCACCCCCCCGATGACGTCATCGACCTCATACACCGAACTGCAAGGCGGGGAAATCCTCAGCGACCGAATCCTTCGGCGCAGCGAGAGTCCTTACTTGGCACGCGAGGACCTGGAGGTGTTGCGGGGAGCCCGTTTGACCATCGAACCGGGTGTTACCATCGAATTTGCCCCAACCAAAGGACTCAAAATCAACGGCGTCCTGCAGGCGGTGGTAAGTCGGAAAATCCTAATGGGGGAAAATTCATTATGGGGGGCAGGAAAAGCTCTAAGTAACTTGAGCATGATTGACTGGCGGTGAAACCTTATATAGAGGGTGAAAAGAAAATGCGTCTAGGAAATAAGCTTGGGAAATGGACATAAATCCAATAATGAAATCTTATTATTATTAGCTTTGAAACTGCCAGTAATATAAAATAATGAAATGATGAAAATGATTAGGATAAGAAAAAGATATAGGTTTTATCATACAATAAAATAAATATAAATTGTTTTGGAACTTTTAAAGGAAAATATCATTTTTTTTTTATACCTACCTATATATTGTAAAAATAATTACTTGGAAGCGAGAACGCCAAATTTTAAGTGTATTTTTCAGAATTTTAAACAACAAAATAAATATAAATTTATTCGGAACATATAAAGGAAAATATAATATTTTTTTTGGTACCTTACCAATATGTTCTATAAATAATTTAAAAATTACTTGGAAGCGGGAAAGCCAAATTTTTTCAGGATTTCATACAATAAAATAAATATAAATTTATTTGGAACTTATAAAGAAAAATATAAATTTTTTTTGCACCTTACCAATATGTTTTAAAAATATTTTAGAATTAATTTGAAGCGAGAAAGTCAAATTTTAAAATAATTTTTCAGAAAAGTTTTAGTATTACAGGGTATTTTCCTAGTTGAATCCCGTTTTCTGACTACACCTGTAGGCGTTTTGCGAATGATTAAGCGGCACCTGTTGCTATCAGCCGTCGAGGGTCCACTATGAGTAATCTTACTCATAGATAAGCTCCATACAAAAGTTTCGTTCTGAAGTTCTCTCATTGTTGACTTTATGGCCAGCGATAAGATTGCGATTGTCTGATTTACACATCATTGAAAAAGGGGAGATACTGCAAACCGCATAGCGGGAAAATATGGAACTCATATGGAGGGCATAATACTATATGTGGTAGGTTAGGGCCTGCTCTCCATCTTTAACCCCGTAATTGGGTCAGCCAAGTTCAGTTGACTTCCTCTCAATTATGACGTGCACTTTGCATGTTCCGCTCTGTTCTTAACATCTATAGCCCCTTAATCAGCGGTCAAGGGGTCACCGGGGGTTAATTAGATTTAAGTGAATGTCGGAGTCGCATAATTGACAATTCCACAGACCGAAAGGGAAATGATTAAATTAGCTTTGTCAAACTCTTAAGCCAATTCTAAGCCCTCGATATTGTGTATTTCACACTATTGTTTCTTTTTTTTTTGGGGATATGCAAAACACTAGTGAGTCATGTGGTTTTCAATGGGTTAAGAGTTCAGAACGGTTTGCTGTTAATTTAATAAAACTGTTTTGCGAGAGTGGGCGACTTTTTGTTTGGAGATCTTCGTAGCATAGGTGTTAATTGATGCCCCAATTGGTGTTTGAAAATTATATATACTATGTATTCATCATGTCGATTTTCATTGGCAAACGAAGGCCAACTGGCGAGAAGATATCATAATTGAAAACGAAAATAATTGCATGCTACGTGAGAGAAACAAAGTCGAGGTGAAATGTGTGAGCTCAAAAGAAAATGCAGACATGACTGACTGCGAAAAAAATGAAGGAGAAATATTATTATTTTTTTCGTTCTTTATTTCTCTAATAATATTTTTTTTTATTTTTAATAATTTGAATACATGAAATAGCTATAGGAATTAGTTACAACATTTTTTTTATTAAATATAATATATTTTACAACGTAAATGTCATTTGAACATTTCATAAAAACTTTGATAATCTTTATGTTATTTATTAGTTTTTTAAAGTTATTTTTCTGATTTAAAATACACACAAAAAAAAAATTGTCAAAAAGACCCCAACCGCAAAAAATTGTCAATTTTGTCAAGGATATAGGTGTGTGTCTTTGCTAATTGTGTGTATTTGTTGTTGTGAAAGTAACTATTAACTTAGTAGAATTGACTATTTTTTGCAGTTGGGGACTGATTGACAATTATTACAGTTGATTTTACCAAGTTTTTTTTTTGTGTGTATTTGATACATATTTGTTTACAAGGATCTTATGGGAAGCCAATGTTACTGTCCTTATTAATTTAAATTTTAGGTTTGTTAATAAAGTATTAAATACACCTGACTCTAGGTAACCCTATATCTTCTTGGAATATATTCCGATTTTCGGGATTTTTTAAATTAATGGTGAATTTTTTCCGTGTAAAATGTAAATAAAATATATATTTTAAAGACAGAACTAAAGTTTCCCAATAAACATCACTTTTAGGGCACACCCACCTCTAGAATAGTGCTGAAATCGCAAAGTAATACGGCCAACTACAAGTTGGAGCTGCCCGATGACCAGGAGAAAGGCATACGACTAGTGGATGGACCCACTCCGGTCGAGGGAAGACTGCAGCTCTTCCACAAGGGAGCTTGGCGATCCGTTTGCTCCAATTCCAGAAAGTAGGTGTTTTGGCAAAAAAACATAAGTAACTTGATATATAAGTATTTATTTTAACCCCCCAACAGTTGGACATTGGCGGATTATGGAGTGGCCTGTAAGCAGTTGGGTTTCAAGGGCGGTAGATTCTGGAATTGGGTTGAACGAACCGCTGGATATTATCCCCGACTTCTATACGAACAGCCCAAGTGCCGGGGTGGCGAAAGTAATCTCCAGAATTGCGCCTGGACCTCCCGACAAATGGGCGCTGGAGCCTGTGATTATCACAATGATCTGGGCATCCAATGTCTGCCCGTTCACTCCGAATCTTTGGGCCATTGGCGTGGCATATATTTCGATAATGCCCCATCGACCAAGGCTCTGGGCAGAGATAATATCGTCTATGCCGCTCAATCGGAGTCTCGTTTGAAGTATGTGGATATCATTAGAGCAGGAAATGGCGCTGGTTTCAGTGCCAAGTCGGCGGTGGAGGTCCAAGGATTACCTCCCCAGATGGAGCACGTGGTCATTAGTCACTCGGCCTACACAGGATTCAATAGCACACGACCCGTGGCAGGATTTCAGTTACAAAACGTGACGGTTAGAAAATGCAATGGCATTGGGGTATTCGTCAACTCGAGTCAGGGATCCGTTCAGCTGGACGGCTGTTCCATAGTGGATAATGCCGGAGATGGAGTCAAGTATGTGGGTCACGATTTGAGGGGAACAGAGCGAAAAGATCGCGCCAGTATATATGACTTTTGCACTCTACCCACGACCTCGGGGCAAACCTATCCCATCTCGCTGTCGTTTACCCAGAAATATTACGCCGGTTCCGGCAAAGAGTGTGGCAAGTATTTCTTCACAAGACCAGGATATCTACTGACCCTCCATTTCGAGAACTTTGTCCTAATGCAAAACGAAACGGCCACCGTGGAGATTTACGATGGAGCTTCGACCAATGATCGCTTGCTGTTCGAGTGGAAGGCCAGGAACTTTACGAGACCCCAAAGTGTCTCCTCGACGAGGGAGAAAATGTTTGTGAGGATACGAGCGGATGCCAGGCAGGAGTTGAATGGTTTCTTCCGCATGACATCCGGCGATTCGGTGGCCTACGATCTCAGGGTAACCCAGTCGACCGTGGAGGACAACGGAGGTCGTGGCGTTGCCATCGATAATATAAGATCCAAACTTCATGTGCACGGTAGTTCCGTCTCGGGAAATGGTCATGTGGCTGGTGTGCATGTGACCAGTGGAGCCGGCGATGTCAATATAACCAGTTCGAATATTAGTTTCAACAATGGAGCCGGTGTTAATATCACCTATTATGGTGGCAATCGTAACATCTCCAGATCAGCTTTAACTGCGAATAAAGGTTATGGCGTAGCCACTTGGCTAAATCAGACATCCGATGTTAGTCGTATGGAATACATACCATTTAATCAAACCAGCGTTGTGGAGTATTCACAGATCGGTGGAAATCTAGAGACTGGCGTTTTCCACGGCAACTTCTGTCGCCCGATTTGGGTGAATATCACGGGAAATAGCTTCAATGGCAGTCAACAGAATGATATTTTCATTGAATCCTGTTACCAGGCCACCGAAAATGGACGACCCAATATGCAACTTCAGCTGGGACATAATCAGTTTAAATACTCCCAGGCAAACTCGATAAATCTAAGTCCGGCCTTGAATCTCCAGGGACGGATTGAGTACAACATGTTCCGTTATGGCTCCTATGGCTGTTTGTTCGTGAACAACGACTATATATATCCAGAGTTTAATTACTTTCCCGTCAAGCTGATCATACAGAGCAACTACTTTATGAGGAACAGTGGAGTTCATGTGGTTTCCCTGGGACTATCGCCCTATAGTAGAGCCGAAGTACAGTATATCCTCTTTACGAGAAACTTTGTGAGAGGAAATAATATCACAGAATCCTTTGGTCCCCTAATAGCAGGCTCTGAGGGAAGCGATGGTGCCGGTCGTTTAAATCCCCGATCTCGAGTAGCAGCTCCCGTGGTCGTGGGTTCGAGTAACATAGATATTTTCCGGAATATCCTCCACAATCTGGACTCCATGTATGAGATTGGCTCTCAACTGACCGATCAAAGTAAGATTATCAACGCCACTTGCAATTGGTTGGGTCACACGGATGAGAATAAGATCTATGCTCGCCTGTTCCATCGCAACGATCGCTATAATCTGGCCAAGATCACCTATATACCTTACCTACTGCACAGCTCCAATCCCGGTTCCACAGCCATGATTACCGTTTCCACGGTGGTTCCGCGATTTTTCCACGAGGGAAGCGACATCATTGGTGGCGAGGTAGATGGTCAGGATATGGTTCCAGCTGGTACCTATACGGTTACCAAGGATATCAATATAAGACCAGGTGGTAAGCTCATACTTCAACCGGGAACCACACTCAAATTCGAACCCAGCGTGGGAATGATGGTGGCTGGAAAATTGGAAGCCCGAGGACGTCGCCCCGACGATATACTCTTCACCCTAAAGAGAGAAACGATTATGAGCGATCATAACGAGACGGAAACCGTCGATTTGGATAGCGAAACGGAGGCCATAGATATGGAAACGGAAGTGATACCCTCGGATGGAGTGCCCCGAGTTCCGGTTCGATTGGTTGGTGGATCGGGTGCCAATGAGGGAAGACTTCAGCTGTATCTCAAAGGACGATGGGGTACCGTGTGTGACTACGGCTGGAATGTCCTGAATGCCGCCTTGGTTTGTCACCAATTGGGTTACTCCTTGAATCCCCAGGATTGGCGACTGCTTCGTTCGCAGCTACCAAATGCTGGAACCTCCGAGGATATTTTGATCGCCAATGTCAGGTGTACCCTACAAGATCGTGACGTCACCAAGTGCAGAGCTGAGTACGAGTTCGAAAACACCTGTAGCCATGAGAACGATGTGGGTCTCCGGTGTTATGAGGGCGCCTGGGCTGGGGTAAGGTTCAGTATGCTCGCCGAAAGAGCTGATCTACAATATGTAACTGTGGAGAAGGCCGGTCTCTTCGACTACACCACCAATGCCTTTAAGCCGGCCGTTCAAATGGATCATGCCCGTCACAATTTGGAAAATGTGAGGGTCGTAAACAATTTACAAGACGGTTTGGGCATCGTATATTCGGATATCTATGCTGGAAAGTCCGTGAACAACATCAAAAACTCCGAGTTCTCTGGCAATCGAGGAAGCGGCATTAGCCTCAAGCAACTGGACTTTAGGATCTCGGGATCGATTATCAAAGACAACAAAGGCAGTGGTATTTCGCATGATGCTGTTATATCTGCTTTAGATCAAAAGGAAATTGGGGGGTGGTTCAACATGGCCACGGACTTTAATTCCTTCGATACGGACTACGATCCCTATATTTTGCCTCATGAGATAAGCAATATAGATCTGGGAACCTTTGAGCACAAGTACATAAGAACCGAAGAGATCCTCGGACAGAATATCAATAGGAAAATAGTGGTTCAGTGTCCAGCTGGCTATGTCATAGGTATCCAGCTCTTAAATCCCATTCACAACCTATCCACGGAGAGCATAAATATCCTGAATGCCAGAACCGAGAATATAAGGAGTGATCTGTGGCATGTTAAGAGGGACTTGAATGTATTCCCCGTCACCAGCAGCAGTTACGGCATTATAATTTACTACGAAAGTGGTCTGCAGGCTTTGGGAGGAGCTGTACTTATGCTAAGTACAGTCACGGCTCCAGTTCAAAACATCAGGAATCGCATAGTCAGCGGTGCAGTGCCAACCCTAACGATCCGATCAACGAAGATACAAAAGAATCTGAGAGGTATCACGGGTACCTACTACAATCGCTATATAGGCGATAATGGAGAGTATTATCTTAGGAAAGCAAATGAATCGATCAAGCTAATCAATTCCGAACTGAGCTACAACGAACGAGAAGCTGTACTCATAAGGTCACCCTTTTGGGATGTGATCTCCAGTAATTTGTCAGAGATTACTCTGCATGTCAATGGATCGTCGATCACCCAAAATGGTCATGGAATACGCCAAATGTCAAAGGATCTGCGATCATCCAATAATCTTTTCCATTATGTGATACAAGATACTACGGTGGAGCAGAATACTCATGGAGGTTTTCAGGTAATCATTAGATTTATTTTGTAATACTTGGAAATTAATTAAAATTTTAATATCTTTATAGGTGGCTTTACCATATGTCTGGCAATATAATGAGAACTTTACCCACTCGATCTATTTTGGCAACAGCACTTGGCAGAGGAACCGCGACTTCCGTATTTCCGTTTCCGGCCACTACACGGTGTTCAACATAACCTCCAATGTCTTTAGGGAGAATAATTGCCCGGGAGCTCTGATATCTCTCGATGGAATGGAAAAGCGACTTCGCTTTGACAACAATCGCTTTGAGTCGAATAATGCCAAGTTTGTGCTGCTCTTCAATGCGGATTCCCTGAGTGAAATTATAGGTCAAGTACCTGCCAGCATCGAATATAATAGTTTCAAGGGTAACAATATTGTGACCATGACGGCAAACTATAGAAACCATTATATGAAAGCTGCGCGGAGAATTAAGAAGCAACACAAGTTACCCACCTCAGTGATTCGATTGGATGGCGTTCAGAATGTGCGACTGTATCGCAATCTGATATCCGAAAATGAAATGGATTATAATCTGGTGGCTGGCGTGAGATCGGCCAGATTGAACAACTACTTTGAGGCCAGAGAAAATTGGTGGGGCACCAAGGATACCGCTTTTATAGAGGCCAAGATCTTTGACTTTGACAACTGGAACGATCATGCGGATGTCATATATCAACCGTTTCTCATCGAAGACAGTTATGATGCCAGTGTTTCGGTGGTGGTGCCCTTCAATCAGGATCAGGAGATAGATTTGGCCACATATAGAGGTGGTAGGGTGTACAAGGACCTGATATTGACGAAACAGAGTACACCCTACTATATACACTCGGATATCACGGTGATGCCGGGCAAAACGTTGACTATCAACCATGGTGTCACAATGGAATTTGAACCGAATGTGGGTATACTGGTTTTGGGCACCCTAGTGGCCATTGGTTACAAGGAATCACCCATTGTGATGAGACCATTTAAGAATGCCACCCGGGAATCTCTGACCGATGCTCAGCCCAAGAAGCGAGCCCTGGAGGATATGAGTGCTCCCCTCACCGAGTTCGATTCCATAAGACTCTGCACCAGTGCGAATAATTGCACGGGAGATGCCGATGGAATGTTTGGATTGAACGAGGGATTTCTGGAGTACTTTAATCACACCACTCTTCAGTGGGTTCCCATTTGTGATAGCAGATTCACCGAGCGCAATGCCCAAGTTGTTTGTCGAGAACTGGGCTATGATCCTTTGAATGTTTACTACGGTCATGATCGGAGGATAGAGTTCCACACGAACTCATTGACACGAATTTGGTCATGGGTTCAACCACTGGAGTGCCGAGGTGATGAGGAGAGAATGGAGGATTGTGCCGAGCGATTGAATGGTCAACTCTATGGACATCGCCACGAATGCCGCTGGGATGATGTTTTCGTCTTTGTCAGCTGCAATAGCATGGCCGACGATGAGGTTTATTGGGGTGGCATACGGTTTGCCAACTCCAAGTTTGAGGAAATCCAATATGAACATCGATTGCACAACACACGATCACATGCGCGGTTGCCGTTGAGGGAGAGTCAATTGGAGTTTGTCCGAATTGAACAGGCTGGCATTTTGCATAATCACAAGGCGGCTGCCATTCAAGCCATTCACAAGAACCCATCCATAACCTCGGTGAGCATCGAGAACTCGGCTAATCATGGCATCAATATGATAGCTCCCAGTGGTAAATTGAACTTGAATCACCTGAACATCAATAACACATTGGGAACCGGCATTAGCATAGTGTCGCTGAGTGGCGAAGGTCGCGATAGCGATGAATCTAGCTTTGCACCGCTGAAAAAACTGGACCTGCCCTATAAACTCTTCTCGCTGGTGGACATATGCGATCCCCAAAAGGTGCTGACCATCGAGGAGCGCATGCTAATCTACTACAAGTATGACAACAATCCTGTGAACTGTGTGAAGATCTTCACCTCCGCCTTTCGAGCCAAGCCCATAGGTTTCCGATTGCTACAATCCAATCTGTTTAATCACTCCAAGTTATATGGCAGAACCGATTTCATAAGGCTTTTCGATGGGGATATCTACAACGTGACTGCCACGTATTTGGGTAAAATCGAGTCCGATACGGATAATCAAAGGTCGTTCTTCAAGACCAAGGGACCAACGATGAGTCTTCAGTTGGTGGCCAGTGGTGCTCCCGAAACTCATGGTTTTATAGCCGAGGTCGTGACTGTGCCCATTTCCACTTTGGGTCAATGTAAGTTAATCCTTATCTAATCCGTATCTTATATATTAAATCGTTAAATCTCTTTGTAGATCGCGATGCTTTGCACAATATCACAGATACTCATATCTCAGGTGCAATGAAAGGTGCAGTTACGTATTCTTCTGCCGGTGAGGTCACCCCCACTTTGACCTTGATAGGCAATCGGATAGAGAAGAACTGTCGACAATTGTATGGCAACTTTTCCACCTGCACTTCGGCTTTGAACTTGGATGTGCAGAACATGAACTCATTGTACTTTATGGTGAGTAAGAGATCTCTGTAGTTACAGTAGATAAAAATAAAAATAATTTTCCTTTGAAATCCTTAGAACAACCTGATCACAGAAAATCAAGGAGGCCTAAGGATTCGAGCTGATTCTAGAGGTTCTGCAACCTCACTTCGTGGCTTCGTTCATCACAATCTCTTTATGAGAAATCGCAATCGTCCCGCTCTTTACGTGGAGGGAAGACAATCCTCGCCGTATCAGGAAGTAGAGCTCTATCGCAATTACTTTGCCCAAAATATGGCTGGCTATGAGGATGTGATACGATTATGTCAAGTGGTGTCCAACTTTAGCTATAACTACGTGCACAGCAATGTGGGCGGAAGAATTATGGAGGTTTCTGGCTTCGAAAAGGTGCGACTGCAGATCTATCAGACCACGGCACACAATGGTTTCTATAGGTAAGTTTGAAATATTAAAGAAGATGTAACAATCCTTTAATAAATATCATTGGTTTTTAGGAATTTTGCTACCAACTGGATGACGAGGGCAACAATTGTGGCTGGAACAGCGGGTCAGCAATATGTGGATAATATTTTCGAGAACTACGAAAACGATTATGAGCTGCTAACCGTCAATAATTCCATGTAAGTATCGTAATTTTATTTATTTTTTTATAAAAAAAAAAAAAAAAAAAAATTTCAATTGCTCTACTTCTAATCTCACCTTTAAAGCTTTTAATGGGAATCTAATTTCTTACTTAATTTTTTCTATTTCCTACCATTTTCCTTCCTGTAGTTTGAGTTTTGACTATGAAAACAGGTAAGATCATATACAAAATACAAACTTTTTGGGCCATCATTAATTTATTGTTTCCCTTAACTTAGGACCTTTGAAACCTGGAGCTCTAAGATCGATGCTCGTCACAATTATTGGAGCTACAATAATACAATTTCGGTGCAGTCTCGTATCAGAGATAAGTCAGGTTAGTTTTTACCAATATTCACAGATAGGATAAACATAATAATCCTCTTATAAATCCCAACAGACGATCCTATGCTACTGGAGGTCTTGGCAGTGCCCTTCCAAATGAACAATGAGACCATTTTGGATGGCAAATGTCCTCCTGGTTGGGCTTTGGTCCACGATACCTGCTTCATCTATGTGGGTGCTCCCATGACTTTCCACGAAGCTCGGGATTTCTGTCGCTCTGAGAACTCTACAATGCCCTTCATACGCACCGATAAGACAACGCTATGGAAGTATTTGCAAAGCCAGATGAGGCACTTGAAGTATCCCGATAAGGTTTGGATCCAGGACTACAATCACATTGAGCGCTGTACCAGTTTTGTTTTTGGAGAAATCGAACTGGAGGATTGCGGCAAAGAGCGCGGTTTCATATGCGAAATGGATCCTAGGGTAAGATTATTTTAAAACAGGGGTGCTCATTCCTATGGCACACGGGCACATTTGTTTTTGTTTCGGATCGGCACATACCATGCTTTCCTATGGCACACGCAGGTTCCGCCTTGTGACGCTGTCCGTAAAAGATAAGAGCGAGCCAAGCCAAAAACAATTCCATTGAACTTTTGAGCACCCCTGTTTTAAAAGATGTTATATCAAAATGTTAATTTGCTAATTTAAACCCTTTTCACAGGTTATTATTGATCCCCTATCCTGGCGTGCGGACATCTTTGCCATCAGTATTATCTCAGCCTTTGTCCTCGCCATTATCCTGCTGATCCTGGTGGCCTTCTGCTGGTTTGCCAAATCAAAACACCGCCATGTCCAACGACTCCAGCGAAGGAACAGCATTCGCCAAAGTCTGCGCAGCTTGAACAGCATCGATCCGCAGGGTTCCCTTCGCCGCAGACCCAATTATGTATGATTTGCTTTTGTTTTAATTAATCCTTGATTTTCATTTTATTTTTATTACCTTTATTACTTTGGGTTCACCTGTGCAGAACATGTCCAGCAATGGAACTTTGTCGAAGAGTCAGGATTACAAGCAGATGGTGGCGAATGGCTCCATAGATTCCATGGACAAAAGTGTTCTAAGTTCGGAGGCTGGCAGCTTTGAGGGCTACGAACAGAAGCCGCATTACAACGAGTATGTGAATCAGAATTCCCTGAGACCAGTACAGCCGAATGCCCAGGATAGTCAGAGTGCGAGCCAAAATCACAAGGTGGCCACCATTTCCAAGGCGAGTGGCCATCGGGCGAGAGCTGCTGCCGCTGCTGCGGCTGCCTTGGAGCCCGACGCCTTTGAGCTGAGCTACCGGAACGAGGGATTCCGGGATAATTCCACCTATGGCGGTGGCACTCGGGCCAATTCCATTAGTACCAGTGTGGCCGAGGATACGCCAATCATACATCACACCGATCAGGAGGTCGACGAGGGTGGCTCCGATTATTATGGCAATGCCAGTACCTTGCCACTGCGAACCGAGGGAGGCGGAGGCGGTGGTAGCTCTTCGGGCGGAAGACGTGGCCAACCAGGCCTGGCCTTCCTTAGCGAACTCAAACAGAACCTGCCCGAGTACCAGAGAAGCTCGCACAGCAGCTTTATGCCGCACCGAAGTAGCGGCGACTCCCTGCCCTTCGATCAAAAGCTTGACCAGTTCAACTACTCCACGGAGTCCTCACTGTACCGACCAGCGCCTGCTGTGCCCAGCAGTCAGCAGGTTACGCCAGCGGACATGCGACGTCCGGACTCTTATTACACTGCCGTGAGGAGTAGCAAGGCTCCAGTCTCACACTACCGAACACCGAGGCCACTGGCCCAACCACCGGCCGCACCACATTTGGCGCCCCCGGGTGGACCGACGCACGGACGCCCCAAGACGGTCTATCAGACGGGATCCGAAGAGTCCTCGCCGACGAGCCCATCACCGCTGACTAATCCCTATCATCGCTCCAAGTCGGAGGCCCTGCTCGAGACTGATTTCGATGGGGATGGTGGAACGGGGGGTCTGCAGCCCCTGCAAACAAACGGACGCAGTCACAGTCAGCCCCTGGAAACGGCCATGTGAAGAAGAGTCGTCATCCATTATTAATTTAACACTCACTATTAGCCCTCTGCGAATCTGACAAAAAACTAGAAGAAATTCGAGGTACTTTTTATACCCGTTACTCGTAGAGTAAAAGGGTATATTGTATTCGTGCAAAAGTATGTAACAGCTAGAAGGAAGCATTTCCGACCCTATAAAGTATATATATTCTTGATCAGGGTCACTAGCCGAGTCGATATAGCCATGTCCGTCTGTCCGTCTGTCCGTCTGTCCGTCTGTCTGTCTGTATGAACGCTGTGATCTCGGAAACTACAAAAGCTAGAGGATTGGTATTTGGCATGAAGATTCTTGGAGTTCCTACGCAGCGCAAGTTTGTTTCCAGAAGGTGCCACGCCCCCTCCAACGCCCACAATAGCTTATATACGATTTTAAAAATTTAAATATTTCGGAAAATGCAGTTTTGTTGTGCCTATCAATACCTATCGAAATGTAGAAGAAATTTTTTAAATCGGACCATTCGTTAAAAAGTTATAGCTGATCAAAGTTTGTATCTCCATCTCCCTCGCACTCCCTTTAGCCGAGTGACGGGTAGTAGATAGTCGGGACACCAACCCGACTATAGCGTTCTCTCTTGTTTAGAGTGAAATATTTAGAAATCTATAATTTGTCAGTTTCGCTTGGGGTTTCAACCACCACAGCTTCTTAGTTTTTAGTTTGCCTTTAAAGTATACTTTTTAAAATCGAGATTACGATTGAGAGAGACCAAGAGAGACGAACACGCCCGCCCGTTTTTTTTTTGTGTGGTATACTTAGATCATTCCATCCATTAGCCTTAAGTCTACGATTAACGATTGCCGAAACGAATTAGTCCTAAGTTGTTGTATATAAACTGAAGAATAAAACAAAATTAAACATGAAAAATAGAAAAGTTCTTTCTTACTTATTTTCTTTCTTCACCTTGAGCGAACTGTCTATCCAAGTCTTCTTTTGTTGACTTAGAAAACCTAATAGAAAAGAGTTTTTTAATCGAAGGTTTTTAATCTTATCTCATTTAGTGATTCACCTTATCTACAAATAAGGGGTTCACCTGATTAAATCTTAAATTTTAGATCAGGTGATTCCCCCGATTATAATGGAAAACAACTTTCATTGGTATTTATTTAAATTCAAATTTTTTTAATTACTATTAATTAAAACAAAAGAGCTATTTTCAAAATTAAATACCAAGAAAAGTTAGTAAAGATAATAATTTTCTTGTTCTTAATTCGAATCGCTTTTCAGAAAACTTTAAGATTAAACTTTAATATTAAAATCGATGAGAAGAAAGCCTTTTCGGCCTTATCATCATTGCAGCTCGTTTCATCATGTTAAGTTCGTCGTCTCTAAATGTAGACCAAATTATGCCTCGTATAGAATTGTTTTCACCAAAAAGACCGAACAAGTGGCTAAAAGCAAAAATTAAAAATATTTTAGTTTCGATTTTAAAGGGTTAAAGATTGAAGAATATAATAAATTTAAATGCTTTTCGTGGAAGCAGTACTTCCTAGGCTTACCTCAAATAGCAACTGCCGAACCACCAAGCACCCCTATGAGTTACAGCACAGCCCGGTTTTCCAGATTCGTCGTTTTTGCGATCCTTAGTGCTGAACTTCCTGTTCAGATGATAATCAAGTGAATCCCCGGCGTCCCCATACGTTGAACCCAATGACTCCAAAGTGTAGCTGTTAGCCTCGGGACCGATTGTAAAGTTATCATATAGCTGGTACCGATGATCTTCTCTGTAATCCTCAAGGAGGACTAGAAGTTCGTGTTGTTCCGATGCGGTTATCGCGTGCAATTTGTCCATACCTATGAAGAACTCATTGTCCAGATCGCCAAATCCCTGCTTGTAGTCCTTCCACTCGAGGAAGAAGTCCTGACTGCCATCGTTTCGCCGCATAACTACGGTCCACCCTCCTCCATGGCTCTCCTGATCGCAGGACACCTCGAAGGGGTCTTCACTGTACTCTGGTACGCGGATCTCAAGCTTATTCTTCGATGATTCAGCGCAGCTTGAGGGGTATGAATTAGGCGAACAAGAGTCAAGTCTTTTGTCTAGTCTTTCCAAAATATCCGTCTGGCGTTTCTGCTCCTCACTTGTGATTAAAGTAAATAAAATCTAATAAAAATAGGTACGTAAAAAATCATCGAACGTTTTACCGTACGGCTGCCATTTCAGATTTTAAAAGTTCAAGTTTATTACAAATTGATAGAAGAGTGCAGACTTCATTGCCATTTTGGCTCACTGAAGTTTTTAAAAATAAGAAAAATATTATTCCAAGCCGCAACATGTCCTTACTTTACGGAAGACTTTTCTTGACTGAAAAAAAGCTCATACAAAAGAGCTATTTATTCAAGTTCCATTATCAAAGGTGTTTTTCTTATCCGATTTGATGATTCAATAAAAGCTATTGCTTCACATTATCTATAAATGGGAGATAAGAACTTACATTTTAGATCACGGGATTTCCCCGATCTCAATGGAAAACCACTTTTATAGGTATTTAATTTAATTAATCTTTATACCCTTGCAGATTGTATTATGATTTCAGTCAGAAGTTTGCAACGCAGTGAAGGAGACGTTTCCGACCCTATAAAGTATATATATTCTTGATCAGCATCACTAGACGAGTCGATCTAGCCATGTCCGTCTGTCCATCTGTCCGTCTGTCCGTCCGTTTGTCTGTTTCCACGCAAACTAGTACCTCAGTTAAGCTATCGGGCTAAAACTTTCCCCAAAGTCTTCTATCTATTGCAGGTAGTATTTAAGTTGGAACGAGCCGGATCGGACAACTATATGATATAGCTCCCATAGGAATAATCGGGAAAAAAAATCTAAACAAATTATATCTTGGGTGTTTTTGAACATACGACCTCATGCTTTTGAAAATAATTAATTCTGAATTTCGAATTAAATTTTATCAAAATGATGAATTGTAAGCGAGTCGCCGGCGTCCCCTGAAAATGATCCCACCGATTCCAACGTATAGTTGTTACCCTCGGGCCCCACTCTAAAGTCATCGTAAAGCTCATAGTGCTGATTTCCATTCTAATCCTCTAAAAGGACTAACATTTCCTGGGGCTCTGATGTCATCGCATGCAATTTAACCAAGCCCATGAAGAACTCGTTATCCAGATCGCCGAGTTTCAGTGTGTAGTTCTTCTTCTCGCGGAAAAAGTCGTCGCTTGTTCGTTCGGTGCAGAATTTCGGTCCTCCCTTCTTCATGACTCTCCTGATCGCAGGACACCTCGAAGGGGTCCTTACTGTACTCTGGCACGCGGACTAGAAGCTTATTTTTCAATGACTCAGCACAGCTGGCAGGGTTTGAATTGGGTATACAAGAGTCCCCTCTTTTTTATACCCTTGCAGAGGGTATTATGATTTCAATCAGAAGTTTGCAACGCAGTGAAGGAGACGTTTCCGACCCCATAAAGTATATATATTCTTGATCAGCATAACTAGACGAGTCGATCTAGCCATGTCCGTCTGTCCTTCTGTCCGTCTGTCCGTCTGTCCGTCTGTCCGTCCTTCTGTCTGTTTCTACGCAAACTAGTCTCTCAGTTTTAAAGCTATCGGGCTAAAACTTTCCCAAAAGTCTTCTTTCTGTTGCAGGTAGTATATAAGTCGGAACGAGCTGGATCGGACAACTATATCATATAGCTTCCATAGGAATAATCGAAAAAAAAAATGAAAAAAAATGAAAAAAAAATATATCTTGGGTGTTTTTGAACCTAAAACCTCCTACTTTTGGAAATGCCATTTTTTATGTAATCCTGAATTTCAAATAAATTTTTTTCAAAATCGGACGACTATATCATATAGCTGCCATAGGAACGATCGGAAAATTAATGGAAATATAATAGAAAATAAATTATTGCTTCGTTGAATTTTATTGTATTCTCTTCTACTCTGGGATATGAGTCTTTTTAAATGTTTTCGAATTTCGATTTTAATTTTATCAATATCGAACAACTATATCATATAGCTGCCATAGGAACGATCGGAAAATTAGTCATTAATAGGAATTATCTGCAAGGGTATATAAGCTTCGGCTGGCCGAAGCTAGCTTCCTTTCTTGTTTTTTTTTGATCTTCTTTATGATGAATTAAACTTCATTTTTAAATGGTTTTGAACCAGTAGCTGGTGAAGAACATTAAAAAAAATACACTGAACAAAATTTTTGTTATTTTTTTTAAGAACACTAAATTTTAAAATATTTTAATATTTTTTTATGAAAAGCTAATACAATTCTTGATCGATTAGTGGAAATATCATACCGTTCCGAAGATATACATTAATTACTGAGTGCAACTTTTTCGAAAAAGTGCCATAAATGCCATATTGTGACCGCTAACTCCGGTAGAACTTAAAATTTCGCAAAACCGTTCAAATGAAGTTCTTAAATTTTTACAATTTATAATTTAACAGAAAGCCTCTTCGGCCTTATCATCATTGCAGCTCGTTTCATCATGTAAGGTTCATTAGCATAGTCATATCCAAATGAATTCCAAAGTATTCCTTGTGCCCATTTGTTTTCACCAAAAAGACCGAACAAGTGGCTAAAAGAAAAGCTTAGAGATTTAGTTTCAATTGTTAAAAAATACAGAGTCCTAATAGGTATTTCGTGTATTATTTAAAATGTAAGTGCTTAAAATATAATACAACTAAAGGGTTCTTCGTAGAAGCAGTACTCCACACGCTTACCTCCTCATGCAATTGCGGTACCACCAAGCTCCCATAAAAGATTCAGCACAGTTCATTGTTCCACCTAAGTCGTTTTGGCGATCCCAAGTGCTGAACCTCATGCCCAGATGGTAATCAAGTGAATCCCCGGCGTCTCCGTAAGAAGATCCCACTGACTCCAAAGTGTAGTTGTTAGCCTCGGGACCGATTGTAAAGTTATCATACACCTGGTACCGATGATCTTCTACGTAATCCTCCAGGAGGACTAAAAGGTCGTGTTGTTCCGATGCAGTCATTGCATGCAATTTCTCAAAATTCTTTATTTACCGTACTGCAGCCACCTCAGACTTTATAACTGCAAGATTATCACAAATGGTTAGCAAAGTACAGACTTCCCTGCCATTTTGGCCCAGAGAAGTGTTTAAAAATATCAAAAATAGTATTCCGAACCGCAACATGACTTCCCTTTGACAGCTCTTTGAATACTAAGAAAAAGCTTTGGACTGCGAGCAAGAACCCGTAAACAAAGTGTTGATAATCTTTCTTCTTATCTGCTATAAATTTACCTTTACCTTTCCAGGAAAATAATTTTATGATTGTTTATTATTGACCCGAAATTTTATTGTAAGCTGGTGATTTGTGAAAGTTTACGTTCATATTAACTTAAGAAATAAAAAAAAAATATATTAAAAAACTAATAGAAACTTTAAAGACTTTAGTTGAAGGTATTAATGATGGTTTATTACAGTTTAGAATTTAATTGTATTGTTAATGCTTAAGATCGATGAGAAGAAAGCCTTTTCGGCCTTATCAACATTGCAGCTCGTTTCATCGGGTAATATCCATCGCCATATTCGGATCCTAATGTAGGCCAATATATTCCTTCCCAAGATTTGTTTTCGCCATAAAGACCAAATAAGTGGCTAAAAGCAAAGATTAGAGTTATTTAAGTTTTGATTTTAAGATGTACATAAACTTAATGTATATAATAAATCTAATTATTTTTCGTGGAATACGCTTACCTCAAATGGCAACTGCCGTACCACCAAGCACCTTTATAAAATTCGGCACAGCTCGATTTTCCATTAAAATCGTTTTGACGATCCTTAGTGCTGAACTTCCTGGTCAGATGATAATCAAGTGAATCCCCGGCGTCCCCATACGTTGAACCCAATGACTCCAAAGTGTAGTTGTTAGCCTCGGGACCGATTGTAAAGTTATCATACAGCTGGTACCGATGATCTTGTCCGTAGTCCTCAAGGAGGACCAGAAGTTCGTGTTGTTCCGATGCGGTTATCGCGTGCAATTTATCCAGGCCCATAAAGAACTCATTGTCCAGATCCCCGAATCCCAGTTTGTAGTCCTTCCACTCGAGGAAGAAGTCCTGACTGCCATCGTTTCGCCGCATAACTACGGTCCACCCTCCTCCATGGCTCTCCTGATCGCAGGACACCTCGAAGGGGTCTTCACTGTACTCTGGTACGCGGATCTCAAGCTTATTCTTCGATGATTCAGCGCAGCTTGAGGGGTATGAATTAGGCGAACAAGAGTCAAGTCTTTTGTCTAGTCTTTCCAAAATATCCGTCTGGCGTTTCTGCTCCTCACTTGTGGTTGAAATAAAAAAATCTAATAAAAATAGGTACGTAAAAAATCATCGAATGTTTTACCGTACGGCTGCCATCTCAGATTTTAAAAGTTCAAGATTATTACAAATGGATAGAAGAGTACAGACTTCATTGCCATTTTGGCTCACTGAAGTTTTTAAAAATAAAAAAAATAGTATTCCAAGCCACAACATGTCCTTACTTTTCTGAAGACTTTTCTTGACTGAGAAAAAGCTCATACATAAGAGCTCTTTATTCAAGTTCCATTATCAAAGGTGTTTTTATACCCGTTACTCGTAGAGTAAAAGGGTATATTGTATTCGTGCAAAAGTATGTAACAGGGAGAAGGAAGCGTTTCCGACCCTATAAAGTATATATATTCTTGGTCAGGGTCACTAGCCGAGTCGATATAGCCATGTCCGTCTGTCCGTCTGTCCGTCTGTCCGTCTGTCCGTCTGTCTGTCCGTATGAACGCTGAGATCTCGGAAACTATAAAAGCTAGAGGATTGGCATTTGGCATGAAGATTCTTGGAGTTTCTACGCAGCGCAAGTTTATTTCAAGAAGGTGCCACGCCCCCTCTAACGCCCACAATAGCTAATATACGATTTTAAAAATTTTAATATTTCGGAAATGTAAAAATGCAGTTTTGTTGTGTTTATCAATACCTATCGAAATGTAGAAGAAATTTTTTAAATCGGACCATTCGTTAAAAAGTTATTGCTGATTAAAGTTTATATCTCCCTCGCACTCCCTTTAGCCGAGTGACGGGTATTAGATAGTCGGGACACAAACCCGACTATAGCGTTCTCTCTTGTTCTTATCCGATTTGATGATTCAATAAAAGCTATTGTTTCACATTATCTATAAATGGGAGATTAGAACTTACATTTTAGATCACGGGATTTCCCCGATCTCAATGGAAAACAACTTTTATTTGTATTTAATTCAATTAATCTTTATACCCTTGCAGAGGGTATTATGATTTCAGTCAGAAGTTTGCAACGCAGTGAAGGAGACGTTTCCGACCCTATAAAGTATATATATTCTTGATCAGGATCACTAGACGAGTCGATCTACCCATGTCCGTCTGTCCGTCTGACCGTCTGTCCGTCCGTCTGTCTGTTTCTTCGCAATTAGTCTCTCAGTTTTAAAGCTATCGGGCTAAAACTTTTCCAAAAGTCTTCTTTCTGTTGCAGGCAGTATATAAGTCGGAACGAGCCGGTTCGGACAACTATATGATATACGAATAATCGGGAAAAATAATGTAAAAAAAATATATCTTGGGTGTTTTGAACCTATAACCTCCTACTTTTGGAAATGCCTTTTTTTATCTAATTCTGAATTTCGAAAAAAAAATTTTCAAAATTGGACGACTATATCCTGCCATAGGAACAATCGGAAAATGAATGCTTCGTTGATTGTACGATCGGAAAATTAGTAATTGATAGGAATTATCTGCTTCGGCTGGACGAAGCTAGCTTCCTTTCTTGTTTTAATAGTGTTCCATCAATCGCTTTGCCACCAATATGTTGGCCGATAGTATCGGCTATAAAAATTAGTCGATGTTATCTAAATGACACTTAATAATATACAAAAGGTTTGAATTAAATCTATCTAACCAGTTTTTATAAAAAAAATCGGAAAGTTAGTTGATTTTTTGATGCCAAAGACCCTACCCCCCTTAAAGTTCGTTCGTATACTTGAAAAATAACAAGAGAGAACGCTATAGTCGGGTTGGTGTCCCGACTATCTAATACCCGTCACTCGGCTAAAGGGAGTGCGAGGGAGATGGAGATATAAACTTTGATCAGGCCTAACTTGTTAATGAATGGTCCGATTTAAAAAATTTCTTCTACATTTCGATAGGTATAACCAAACACAAAAAAAATCGCATTTATACTTCTCAGAAATCTTTGAAAATGTGGGCGCCAGAAACATTTTAGTATCGTTTGTGGGCTACTATGGGCGATTGTGGGCGTTAGAGGGGGCGTGGCGGTCGTCTGAAATAAACTTGCGCTGCGTAGGAAGCCCAAGAATATGTGTTGGTAATTCCAATATTCTAGCTTTTGTAGATTTCGAGATCTCAGCGTTCATCCGGACGGACAGACGGAGAGACGGACTAGATCGACTCGGCTAGTGATCCTGATCAAGAATATATATCCTTTATAGGGTCGGAAAAGCTTCCTTCTAGCTTACATACTTTTGCACGAATACAATATACGCTTTTACTCTACGAGTAACGGGTATAAAAATAAAATATATTTAAAAACTTTAGTTAAGGGTTGACGATTAAAATATTTACAGTTTACAATTTAATTTTATTGTTGATGCTTCAGAACGATGAGAAGAAAGCCTTTTCGGCCTTATCATCATTGCTGCTCGTTTCATCGTGTAATATCCGTCGCCATATTCGGTTCTAAATGTAGGCCAATATATTCCTTTCCAAGATTTGTTTTCGCCATAAAGACCAAATAAGTGGCTAAAAGCAAAGATTAGAGTTATTTTTGAATCTTAACGGGAGTTTCGTGCATTATCATTCAAGATTGAACTTTAAGAATATAATAAATCTAAAAGCAGTACTTCCTACGCTTACCTCTTATGGCAACCGCCGTACCACCAGGCTCCCATAAAATATTCAGCACAGTTCCTTATTCCAGCTAAGTCGTTTTTGCGATCCTTAGTGCTAAACTTCAGACCCAGATGATAATCAAGTGAATCCCCGGCGTCCCCATAAGAAGATCCCATTGACTCCAAAGTGTAGTTGTTAGCCTCGGGACCGATTGTAAAGTTATCATATAGCTGGTACCGATGATCTTCTACGTAATCCTCCAGGAGGACTAAAAGTTCGTGTTGTTCTGAAGCAGTTATCGCATGCAATTTATCCAAGCCCATGAAGAACTCATTGTCCAGATCGCCGAATCCCTGTTTGTAGTCCTTCCACTCGAGGAAGAAGTCCTGACTGCCATCGTTTCGCCGCATAACTACGGTCCACCCTCCTCCATGGCTCTCCTGATCACAGGACACCTCGAAGGGGTCTTCACTGTACTCTGGTACGCGGATCTCAAGCTTATTCTTCGATGATTCAGCGCAGCTTGCAGGGTATGAATCAGGCGTACAAGAGTCAAGTCTTTTGTCTAGTCTTTCCAAAATATCCGTCTGGCGTTTCTGTTCCTCACTTGTGATTAAAGTAAATAAAATCTAATAAAAATAGGTACGTAAAAAATCATCGAATGTTTTACCGTACGGCTGCCATCTCAGATTTTAAAAGTTCAAGTTTATTACAAATTGATAGAAGAGTGCAGACTTCATTGCCATTTTGGCTCACTGAAGTTTTTAAGAATAAAAAAAATATTATTCCAAGCCGCAACATGTCCTTACTTTTCGGAAGACTTTTCTTGACTGAAAAAAAGCTCATACGAAAGAGCTATTTATTCAAGTTCCATTATCAAAGGTGTTTTTTCTTATCCGATTTGATGATTCAATAAAAGCTATGGTTTCACATTATCTAAAAATGGGAGATAAGAACTTACATTTTAGATCACGGGATTTCTCCGATCCTAATCGAAACCAACTTTTATTAATATTTAATTTACTATTTCCTTTTTAAATTTTATAAATCCATATGGTCGTTTTGTTTCAAGAATTTATAGGTCAAAACCAAAAAACTGTTTTTAAATGAAATACCAAGAAAAATTAGTTAGGATAATATTTTTTATGCCCTTGCAGAAGGTATTTTGAGGTCAGTCATAAGTTTGCAACGCAGTGCGGTGAGGTGAACAGGTTCAATAGGGTAATCGATATAGACAATAAATGTAAGCAAATTATATCTTGGTGTTTTTACGACTTCCTAGTTTTGGAAATAATTAATTCTTAATTTCGAATTCAATTTTATCTAAATTATCAAAAAACAATCAGAAAATTAATAGGAATATAATAGGAAATAAATTATTGCCTCGTTGAATTTTATTGTATTCTCTTCTACTCTGGGACTCTTTTCGAATTTTGATTTTAATTTAATCAAACTCGAACTACTATATCATATAGCTGTCATCGGAACGATCGGAAAATAAATGAGAAATATTAGGAAATTTAACATTTTCTCGATTTGTAAATTAATCTCCAATATAAATGCAACTTAAGATATAAATAAAAACAAATACATATACAACAGTTTGTCTTAAAAAGACGTTTAAAAAACTTTATTTTTGTGATCTAGGGGTCCAAAAATACCAGGAACTACAATCATCTTCCTTCCTGTATTTTGGGTGTAAACTAGTGTTATACAAGAATCTAAATAAAGGAACTATATTATTATTGAGGAATTTTACGAGACATTTTTATCAATGCCAAAAATTATGGTATACTGTTATATTATTTAAAACTAATTATTACTTTCTATGTTTCAGAAAATACGCTTTTGGCCTTATCATCATTACAGCGCGTTTCATGACGCTGTTGGCAGACATCCATCTTACACCACGAGAGCCCATATCCCGGCCATACGTTCCGCACAAGTTACTAAGGGAAAAATGTTAGTTTAAGTTGAGGTAGAGCTATTTTAAAAAAAATATCTATGTATATGAGTTTAATACTGACCTCCAATGACACATTGAGAACCACCAAGCTCCAGTATATTCCATTGCACAGTTTCCGTCCCAAATATCGTTATCGCGGTCCTTGGTACTAAACTGCATGTCCTGATGATATGTTAGCGAGTCGCCTGCGGTTCCTGAACATTTTCCCACCGACTCCAACGTATAGTTGTTACCCTGGGGACCAACTCTAAAGTCATTGTAAAGCTCATACAGCTGATTTCCATTCCAATCCTCTAAAAGGACTAACATTTCCTGGGGCTCTGATGTCATCGCATGCAATTTATCCAGGCCCATGAAGAACTCATTGTCCAGATCGCCAAATCCCTGCTTGTAGTCCTTCCACTCGAGAAAGAAGTCCTGACTTCCATCGTTTCTCCGCAGAATTACGGTCCACCCTCCTCCATGACTTTCCTGATCGCAGGACACCTCGAAAGGGTCTTCACTGTACTCTGGTACGCGGATTACCAGCTTATTCTTCGATGATTCTGCACAGCTGGCAGAGTATGAATTGGGAAGACAAGAGTCGAATTTTTGGTCCAAACGTTCTAAAATATCCGACTGCCGTTTTTGCTCCTCCCTAGCAATTAAGACAAAAAAAATCGTTTAAACTCCATTAAATTTATTAATTATTAATTTACCGTACTGCAGCCACCTCAGACTTTATAAGTTCAAGATTATCACAAATGGTTAGCAAGGTACAGACTTCCCTGCCATTTTGGCCCAGAGAAGTGTTTAAAAATATCAAAAATGGTATTCCGAATCGCAACATGACTTCCCTTTGGCGGCTCTTTGAATACTGAGAAAAAGCTTTGGACTGCGAGCAAGAGCCCGTAAACAAAGTGTTGATAATCTTTCGTCTTATCTGCTATAAATTTACCTTTACCTTTCCAGGAAAATAATTTTATGATTGCTTATTTATTATTGACCCGAAATTTTATTGTAAGCTGGTGATTTGTGAAAGTTTAAGTTCATATTAACTTGAGAAATAAAAAAAAAATATATTAAAAAACTAATAGAAACTTTAAAGACTTTAGTTGAAGGTATTAATGATGGTTTATTACAGTTTAGAATTTAATTGTATTGTTAATGCTTAAGATCGACGAGAAGAAAGCCTTTTCGGCCTTATCAACATTGCAGCTCGTCTCATCGGGTAATATCCATCGCCATATTCGGATCCTAATGTAGGCCAATATATTCCTTCCCAAGATTTGTTTTCGCCATAAAGACCAAATAAGTGGCTAAAAGCAAAGATTAGAGTTATTTAAGTTTTGATTTTAAGATGTACATAAACTTAATGTATATAATAAATCTAATTATTTTTCGTGGAATACGCTTACCTCAAATGGCAACTGCCGTACCACCAAGCACCCTTATAAAATTCGGCACAGCTCGATTTTCCATTAAAATCGTTTTGACGATCCTTAGTGCTGAACTTCCTGGTCAGATGATAATCAAGTGAATCCCCGGCGTCCCCATACGTTGAACCCAATGACTCCAAAGTGTAGTTGTTAGCCTCGGGACCGATTGTAAAGTTATCATACAGCTGGTACCGATGATCTTGTCCGTAGTCCTCAAGGAGGACCAGAAGTTCGTGTTGTTCCGATGCGGTTATCGCGTGCAATTTATCCAGGCCCATAAAGAACTCATTGTCCAGATCCCCGAATCCCAGTTTGTAGTCCTTCCACTCGAGGAAGAAGTCCTGACTGCCATCGTTTCGCCGCATAACTACGGTCCACCCTCCTCCATGGCTCTCCTGATCGCAGGACACCTCGAAGGGGTCTTCACTGTACTCTGGTACGCGGATCTCAAGCTTATTCTTCGATGATTCAGCGCAGCTTGCGGGGTATGAATTAGGCGAACAAGAGTCAAGTCTTTTGTCTAGTCTTTCCAAAATATCCGTCTGACGTTTCTGCTCCTCACTTGTGATTGAAATAAATAAAATCTAATACAAATTCTTTAAAAAAAAAACGAATTATTTACCGTACGGCTGCCATCTCAGATTTTAAAAGTTCAAGATTATTACAAATGGATAGAAGAGTGCAGACTTCATTGCCATTTTGGCTCACTGAAGTTTTTAAAAATAAAAAAAATAGTATTCCAAGCCGCAACATGTCCTTACTTTTCGGAAGACTTTTCTTGACTGAAAAAAGCTCATGCATAAGAGCTCTTTATTCAAGTTCCATTATCAAAGGTGTTTTTCTTATCCGATTTGATGATTCAATAAAAGCTATGTGAAACATTATCTATAAATGGGAGGTTAGAACATATATTTTAGATCACGGGATTTCCCCGATCTTAATGGAAACCAACTTTTATTATACCCTTGCAGAGGGTATTATAATTTTGGTCAGAAATTTGTAACGCAGTAAAGGAGACGTTTCCGACCCCATAAAGTATATATATTCTTGATCAGGATCAATAGGGGAGTCCCATAGGAACAATAGGGTGAAAGTTTTTACAATTTTATTTTTTTTCAATTATAAAATGTTTTGTTGTTTATTAATTTATCTTGCTTTTCTATTCAAGTTTTCATTCGTGAAATCTGCAAGGGTATTAAAACTTCGGCATGCCGAAGTTAGCTTCCGTCCTCGTAAATATTTAATTTAATATACCCTTTTAAAATTTTTTAAGTCCATATGGTCGTATTGTTTCAAGGATTTATAAAGCAAAGATCTGTTTTTAAATAAAATACCAAGAAAAATTAGTTAGGATAATATTTTTTATACCCTTGCAGAAGGTATGATTTTAGTCATAAGATTGCAACGCAGTGAGGTGACGTTTCCGACCTCATAAAGTATATATATTCTTGATCAGGATCAATAGAGGAGTCGATATGACCGTCCTTTTTAAAGCTATCAGGATGAAACTTTTCCAAAAGTGGACTGTTAGTTTTGGCGCCCATTTTCAAAATATTTCGATAAATATCGATAAATAAGCATGGTCACGCTAAAATTTACGCAGGTGTCTCGGCTACCATATTAATGTGACCATACTCTGGATTATGTTTTTAGCCATATTTAAGCACGCGTTTTCGGAATGGTCACACTTTAGTTTACTATAAAGTTTAGGGTATTCCCAAAACTGTTGAATTGTTGTATTTTGGTCAGCTGTTTATCAGCTGTTCCATACACTTATTTTACTAAAATTCATGACAACTCTAGAACATTTTACTATTATCATTTGGTATTATTTACTTTAAAATCAAATTAGAAAGTCTATTAGTAGTTCTTCTTACCTTGTTAACAATTTTAGACACTAACTAATAAATTTAATTTTACATGCTTTTAGTATCGTAAACTTTTTCAACAAATAACAGCTCTTTGCAAATTTAACAAGAACCATTTTGGGTCGTTCCCTCAATTGTTGACATTTTCTTTGGAATTTTCAGCAAAGGGAATACCTAGATTAACTTTAAAAAAATTTTACTTTTTAACGAATTCCCGCCTTTGGCTATCAAGCTGAAAATGGCGGGAAAAAGGCTGAGTTGGCAGCACTGCTGGAGTGGGTGTGTGGGTTGGCGCGGTGAAGAGAGCGCTTGTTTAGTCAATTCTCCAAAAAACGCGTCGCGTGCTGTTTCTGTAGTAAGCGCCATTCATCGTTTTTCACTCGCCGTCGCTGGTCCGCTTTTTCGCTGGCTTTCCTGCATTTCCGCAACCGAAAAAAAAATATAACAAATTATGTGCTAAGAAAATAAACAATTTTGTGATCAAACAAGAGGAAAACCAATAGCCAACGAGGGAGACGGAGATAAGAAGAAAGAGAGCGAGCGAATCAAGTAAGTTTTCGACTTCGGTGTAAGAGAGGGAGAGAGAGGGAGAGAGGGTCCTGCTGAAGTTGCAAGTGCTAAATTTAGAACTCAAGCTGAAGGCTGCACCACCACCACCACCCCCTCTCCGCCCACCACCCACCTACGTCAGACGCTCTCTCTCTCCAGCGAGCGAAAAAGAGATAGATTGTGCTTGCGCGCGTGTGTGTGTAGTATGAATGGAACAAAAGTACTTGCGCGTGCGAGCGAGCGAGACAGCGAATGTGTGTGCATGTATTTGTGGCACGTAGACTCGTAGTAAAATTTTCCGCGTAAAATTGAAAGCAAATTGAATAGCTCACGAGGGAGTTTGCAAAAAGTGTCAAAATCTAAGGAGAAATAATACAACAAATTAATATAAAAAATATAAAATATTTAAATACTTAAAAAAAATAATAGTAAGTATGTACAAACTTAAAGCACATAATAAAACATATTGAAAATTTAAATTCAAGTTACCACAGTAATATAAAAAAAAACGTATAATCTTTTAATTATTACGTGAAAAAACATTTAAACCTTTTTGTTTCCAAAAATAAACAGTTTTTGTCAAATGACAATATAACAATATAAAAATATCTAACCGAAATTTATCGACGGTCTGTGACCTTTTCCTTATTTCGAAACACAATTTTTTTATATTTCCTACCAGACATGTCATTTTTTTAATAAAAATCTAGCAGGATCCAAAACACTTAACATTTTTAAAATACATTTATTTTTGTGAAAAAAAAACAAAATACATTTGGGAAAACTGCTTGGAGCAGCCGAAAAACCAGTTCGTGCGTAGTTTTTCATGTCATGTTTTCCACATTCGGTGGCGAAAAGCGGCTGCAATTTCCCATATCATAGTTGCAACGACTTTCGCACGCTTCGTTTTATTTCACCGTTTTGCCCCTCATCTCTTCTTTTGGCTGCCACACGTTACTACTCATAGAAATGGATATATACATAGGCATATGTACATACATACATATGTATGTTTAGTCATAGGACTAGGAACCTGCCCGCTCCAGCTGCTTCTTCTTCCGTCTATAAGAAGGTGCGCGACAAAATTGTAGGTTCACTTTTAAAAATTCAGAATAAAGAAAAATTTTTTTAAAGCTATGAAATTTTTTTTTATTGCAAACTAATTTAACATTTCTTATAATAGAGTTTTTACCATTCAAGGATCGTAGAAAAGTGGTTTTCAAGTCACTGAAAAATCGCCATACACCTTTGTTCGGCATTTTCTCCATCGTTGTTGGAGGCACGAGTTGAGCGCGCATGTACAAAAGCGAGCAGCACAACGTCAGACCCCCTGTACGCCCCCCAGTTTTCCATGGGCGCCCACACGGGCATAGCATCCAAGTAGTAAGTGCACTTTGTGAGTGCGGCCAGGGTTGCCAGACAAACGCAATTTTGCGCAATTGTCGGGTGGGAATGGGCGAAGAATTCAATGAATGGGAAAAAAACAACCAGCAGACAAAAGAAAATCAGCCGAAAGAAATTTGCCAGGGAATGTTAATTTTGCACAGCTAATTACTACACGCCGATTATCCACAATCAATTATAGTGCTCAACTTTGTAATTAAACCAGACTTACATTGTTGTGTAATACGATCTGGGTCCGAATGCAGTTGGGTTTTAATAACTTGACTTGTAATTTATGTATTTTTTTTAACCAATTTTCACTCTCTTAGTGGGCATTACATACAACAATAATCTTACAATCTTTTTATCGTTAAAAAAAAATTTCCTACAATTAAAATTTAATTATTTTTATGAAGTGAAATATAATTTTAAATAATTGATAATATCAAAACATGTAATTTATTAAAATATGTTTTTCAAGTTGTAGACACCTGGTAACCCTGAAACTGCAAGTGAATCGTGGGTTGCACGCAGTGGAGAATTGGGTGGGGGGAAAGGGGGAACGGTTTGTCTCTCTCCAGCGCCAGCGCAGAGATTTTCAGAGACGTTGGAGACAACAGTGTTGCCTTGCCACATTGTGGACGCAATGGGTTTTCAGTTGGAGCGCAACGTTAGCCGGTGACGGGCGGTAGAGCTACATGCGATATATACCCGATACACACAGTAACACACCGTAGTAACCAAGTCAGCAGGCGTAGGCGGATCCAAAACCGTTGCACAACTGCATTTTGACGGGAAAACCCATAGATCGTCCCAAAAGAGCAGTCCAATCTAATCCCACAGAGTGTTCGAAAACCAAATTTCGATGGGTTAAAAGGCCAAAAAGGGCAGAGCTTAACCCTTCGGCGGTGGTGCGTGGCTGTTTTTTTTTTATTTGCAAATTTCGCGTCGTCTGGTTTCCGTTCCCGTGGCCGTGCCAAAAAAAAATCGATAATTCCGTGCTGTATAAGTTACGGCGAAAGGTGCGCGGATATTCCGTTCGGGATTTGCGTTCGGGTGTTTTGAGTACTACGCGTAAAGACCAAGTGTGCGCGAAAGAGATTGTAGGAAAGAGAGCTTGCAACTCACAATACAAAACGTGCAGCTACAAATTCCAATCTGAAATACATTTTTCTACCTTTCAAAACACCGGTTTTAATCGGTTAAACATTGTAATATTCTAAAAAAAAATGTAAAATGAGGAAAACATTTCCTTGGCGTTAAAGAGAGTACCGCTACCGTTACTCCTTAACTACGGATTTACAACCAAAGAGAGGGAGAGCGAGAGAGCACGTAAATTGAAATTTTTGCACAAAAGGGAAGCGCCGCTTACACTTTACACGCGCGTAAAGAGAGCGGAGACGGAGAGAGAGGAGAATCGCAAAACGAAGCAGCGCGTAAAAATAACAAACAAAAATACATGCGGAGGCGTATAAATAGAAACGGCGTGCAAAGCGCAACGGCGAAAAATTAGTATGTAGTAATAGTAGTAGAAGCGAAGGAGAAGCAGAAGGAGAAGAGGAATAACGTCGACCGCGACGCCGACTGCGACTGCGGCGTCGTAGTAAGTTTTCTCCCCTGTGTGTGTGTGAGCGCGCTGCGTGGGTGCATCGTTGTCGTTGTGTGCGTGTGACATGTGAAGCGAATAAAGGCAAAAGCTGAAAATCATGATAAAGTTTGTCAGGCAGAAAAATCGAGAAAACACACTACGGGCATCCAAAAATTTTATGCGTAAGAAGGTGCGGTTTTTCAATATTTCGAAATTTAAGATTAAGAAAAAACAATTTTCAGTTCATTCTTAGTTTTAAGATCCCTCTTTGTAATCTTTGTAAGAAGCATTTTGTCAGGAATTAAAAAAAGTCCTAATTTATAATTAGTAAAAATAATGTGTTAGCCATAAATTAATTTTTAATACACTTTGATATTCTGAATTTTCTGAACCTGTTTCCAAATTGTAATATTTGTAAATTAACTATGATTACCTATTCATTTCAAACTTTATAAATATTCGTTTAATCAATTCAGAATCTTCAAATATCTTTGTATTTGTTAGGAATGTATATAGAAAGATCTATAGATATTTTAAAATTGTAAAAATTTTTTTGTTAATGTTTCTAATTTAAATTAATTTAATTTTCCCTTTTTCTCGCACAGCGTGAATCGAATGACTCTGGCACAGAATCTGATGGTGAACTCCTCGATGTGGAAAACCAACGTCACTTAGACGTGGATATGGAAACTAGTAAGTGCCAAACGGCAAATACAGGTTTTGATCACAAATTTTGAAACTATTTCGAAATTTAAATCATTAACTTTTTGGTTCAAAGTTTCCATTTACAAGCCACTAACCAATAACAACGAACTTATTTTCTACTTTGTGAAAAAAACTAGTTTTTGAAATGTTGTAATGTTTTTATTTAATATTCCAATAATTTTTATGATTTTTTCTGAATTTTTTTGTAGTATATTTTTTACCAATTAGGAAGAAAGTTTATTAAACCATATTAATTCATCTCTATTTCATCACTCAGGTGTTGCTGGCCAAAAGAAAATCTCTCCTGAAATGATGTGTCACCAGCAGACGTCGTCATCCTGTGCCCATCTCATGTACGACCAGCACAGTTCCGAGGAGGAGTTGGAGGTGATCAACGGCCCGTCCTCGCAGGCGGGTCAGCATCCCGGCGGAACGGCGGCCACGGGCTCCTCGTGCGCCTCCCGAATCTCGAATCGCGGATGCACTTCCTCGCTGGACACGGAGGCGCCCTACGAAGAGCGGGCCACCACCTCGAACTCGAAGCGTTCGAGCTCCACGTTGATGGTGGAGAACCGCAAGCGATCGCTGGCCCACAGCTCCGACGATGAGGTGGGTTCTGGTGTAATTATCGAATGGATTCTCAACTCTTATAAACATTGTTATAAACGATGAATCAGCAGTAGATTTTTGTGTAAATTTAACTATTTTATTCCAATTTGGATTCGAAATTTTACTGTTTCTTGCTTGATATTAGACCTATAGGATTCATGTACATAATATATCTAGTAATATAACCAAAAATCAAGAAACTAACGTAAAATCTTGATAAAAGCCTAATTTTTGTGAAACTACTTGAGATTCGTCGTTTAGAGCCAGGAGTAGGATATTTCTTGACTGTAATTAGTAGCTCAAATCAATTTAAATAAGAAAACAGTATTCTGTATTTGATAAAAGTCGGTTGATTCCTATGGAATCTTTAAAAATCACCATAATTTGAACAAAAACATCACTAAAATGGTAGATGAGGTTAATATCTTGAACATAGGATTTATAAGCACTACCTACAAAATCTCTATTTAAAGCCAAAGAAAAAGGAAATTGAGAATCTTTCCGAATTTGAAAAAAACCTAATTTTTTAATAATATATTTTTCTATCCCTCGATAGTTGCGCAACTCGCTGGAGCCGATCTTGACGCCCGTGAATTTTCGCACATCGCCGCCATTGGAGGCATTCAAGCCAAATCGTAGCCATATGATGTTCCGCTCCACAACGCCACTGATATTATCGGAGGCCCGATGTGGCATCGAAAATATTAAATTATGTGATAATAGTGTAAACGAGGAGAACGGCGACAACGGCGGTGGCATTTCGGCGGTGAATAGCAGTAAGTGTGCTAAGATCGGAAGCGGAACCGGAAACGGTGCCAATGAAAACGAACCGAGTGTGATTAAGGCGTGCAGCAGCTCGCTAAAGATGAGCAATAGCAGCCATCACATCTACCAGCCGCAGCCAAAGTATAGTTTCCACTACAACAGCTCGCGGAGCAGTCCGGCCAGCACCACCGGCTTGGATATGGAGGTGCGATCGGTGAGTCCGCCGGCGAAACTGTTCCACTGCGCCATATCGCCCAGGCGGCGACCCAGCAACAATGCCACAACAATATCACCACCATCATCAGCAGCCACATCATCCAGCACCACAACAACGACACAAAATGCTGCCAATTCCGCCGGAAATGCCGGAAATGCCGCTAACGTCACCGCCGTCGCCACACAGAGACTGCAGCGACCGCATCGGCCGTGTTTAGATTTTGATAAGATGCAGCAGGTTAGCCTCTAATGCAGAGCACGCTAGCACCAGAGCAGCCGGAGAGGTCGGAAAATCCGGAATACATTGGAATAGGAGCAAGGAGTGCTGGACAGAACGGTGGATGATCAACCGGAAATGGGGGGCAAATCAAAGACTTTTTATACGAACCAAACTGAAACTGTATTCGGCGGATAGCTAGGGGTTGGTCAAGAACCTAGGCTTTAGCAACAGCAGATTCAAGATACAGATTCAAGGACAAACAGCACAGAGAAATATCATCAAATCAAATTATATAAATCTAAAGGTAATTCAAATTTTAACGCAAACCAACAAACAAAAAGAGGAACCTAAAATTTACAATAGATACAGCTATTTTTTCACAATTTTAAACTGAGAAAACTGTAAGCAAAAAAACTGTAAGGATCGAATCGAAAGTGGATGGAAAACACAATAGATTTAGAAAAGCTCCGGTGTGTAAAGAAAGAAAGTCATATGCCAGCCGTATGACAAAAGAAAGGATCACAAAAGATGATTAAAAAATATGTTTAAGGAAAAGCTCTGGGTGTATAATGATTTAGATGATAACGAGAAAAAACCAGCCAGTGGAAACTGTGAACTGTAAATATTGTATTTGTGTGGGATAAACCAAAAAACTTTTGAAGAATTGGCATGCCATCGATAGGGAGGGAGAATGTATTTTAATTTTTTTAAAAGCGGAAGAAAAACTCTTGTGGTAGAGAAGACTCAAAAAGATGAAAATTATATTTCTATAGAATGAAGAAAAGCTGGGAGAGAGGGAAAGCGGGAAATATGGCGGGAAACACTTGGGACGAAGAAATAGCAACAGCAACAATGTGAAGCAACAATAGCAACTGAAATAATATAAACAAGCAAACAAACCTTTTGTATGAGAAGAACGGGGAGCCGAAAAAGAAACTGTCGCAGCGACAGGTGAAAAAACAGTTAAATTATGTGTTTAATGTGCAACATAAAATAGCAAGCTATTTTATAAACAATATTCAATTTATCCACAATTAAGAAAAAACGACAAACAAACAAAAACATAAAGCTGCCATCAACATTCATGCATACGATTAAAGCTCCTTGATTTTAGGCTCAGTACTCAAGCAAAGAACGCCCGGTGTCATAAGGCCCGTGGGCGTTATGACACACACCCGTATTTCGGTTTGCTTGAGCACTGATCCCCTACCAATATGATTGATTGATTGATGAAGACTAGTAGGCAATTGGAAAATGTTTGCCAGCTCATATGTGTATTAGTACAGCATAATTATTACCTTTCTTTGTCAAGCAAATGAAGAAACAAGCAAGTAAACCCATACTCAATTCAATAAAAAACCAAAAGATATGAAAAAAAGAAGTAAAAATCAGTAAATGTGTGCAACCATAGCAAAGCAAAAGTAAACCAAACTTACACTTTTAAGTAAAAACCAAACAATGAAGCAAACTCAATGTAATTCTAATTTTAAATCATATTTACTAGCGAAAGGCAGGCAAAATTTCAGTTTCCTCCAAAAGTAGGCAACATTTTGTGTGCTAATTTTTTCAATAACCATCTCATGCCCACTAAAAAATGTTTCACACACCCCACAAAACAACACTCGACACATTCAACCTACCAAAACAGCATAATCCACACCACCAAGACACCAAGAATATATATAATAATAGCGGGGGATCGAAGAACGATGGATCGAACGATGAGATCAGGCTGGGAGATGCGAAGTGCAGATAAGATACTGATACTAGGAATGCAGTTTTCGTAATTTTTAATTAATTAAACAGAAAACAGATGAATTATATTATATATGTGTAACAAACGGGAGAATCGGAAGATATCATGGACTGAGCGTAAATTAAAGCGTGGAAAAGATAAGAAGCTGGGTGAAGAAACCATTACTAGGATTTTAGTTGATAGGCTCTAAAGCGATGGAACTTCTGTGAGAAACGGCTAACAAATACTGAAAAGCACACACAAATCTATGGAATGTATGGCTGCGGGGCGTTTATGTTGAATATTTTTGAGAAACAAAACAAAAACGACAAACAAACAAAAAAAAAGAGAAAAACAAATTATGTTGTAAACAAAGAATACAAAGATTTCATTGCGTTTCGGGCCCACAGACAGGCGCCCAAAACACTTGTGTTGTACATAGTTACATTAATAATAACAATATATATTTAATATATACTTACTCATTAACAATTAAGTCGACGAACGGTACAAGTGCAAAAGAGAGAAAGAAGTATGAAAAACAAAAACATTTGAGAAAAAAAGCGAATGAAATGAAGAGACAAGACGAAAACATGAAAAATAATAAAGAAATGCTCTGCAATAGAAAAGTTTGGAGTCTGCATTTTTCATTTACAACAGTCACAGTGGCATTAAAATATTATTTTACATTTTCAGATATATTTTAGAGTTAATTTCGAAAGGGAATTCCCTTGCAGCTCGAATATTTACATGATTTCTTTCTTTATTTTATTTCCTATTCACTTATTCACTTATTTACATACACAACTTGTACAAAAATGCGTACAGCAGATAAATTACTTAGCCTACTTTGAAGAAACCTTGGCACAGCATGGCTATAAGCCCAGGATTTTCTGCCCAGTTTGGTCGCGCAAGGCGTCAGACTTATTGTTTTGTTTGTCATCCTTGTCACTAGCAACGGCCTTCTTCTTTTTGGCCTTCTCCGCAGGTGGCTGACTCGTTCTGCCGGGATCGTGGATCCTTGAATGTCGCTTGAGATCCCCCGAGACTCGGAATTTCTTCTCGCAGATGGAGCACTCGTACGGTCGCTCACCAGTGTGCACTTTAATGTGACTGAGCAGGTAGGAGCTGGCCCGAAAGGTTTTGTCGCAGTGCTGGCAGGCGTAGTTCAGTTCCCTGGTGTGAATGCGGCGGTGCAAAACCAGGGAGTATCTCCTGGAAAAGCTCTTGCCGCAAAATTCGCACATATGCGCTTTGACGTCGCTGTGGCGCGATATCTCGTGGTACTTTAGGTCGCCCCACTGGCGGAATTTAAAGTCGCACTTGTCGCATTGAAACGGTTTCACGCCGGAATCTGTAGAGGGGAGAAGGATCAGGGATAAGTTGCTGGTCTCGAACAAATTTAAACCCAAAACTCACGTGTCCTTTCGTGCGCTTTCAGGGCACTTTGGGTGTAGAAGGATCTCTCGCAGCTCTCGCACTTGTGGCTTCGCTGCTGATTGTGCGTATATTGATGGTACTTGAGTGCATTGTACGAGTTGAAATCCCTGTTGCACTTGTCGCAGAAGTGTTTTCTTCTCGTCTTACTTTGCGTCGTCTCCTCGGATAAACTCGTATCCAAATCCTCCATCGCGAACCTTTCGTTGTCCGCTTCAGGATCTTCGGCATCTCCTTCCTCAAATGGCGAAGCTGGTCGGCTGTCTGTCATGTCCTCATCCTCTTCCAGTTTAAAGGCATCGTTGATCACTAGGGGCGACCTCTGCAGTTGCTCGATGGAGGAGTTGGGCGGCGGAGTTTGGCAGGCTGGCGGCGCAACCAACAGGCTTTGCTCATTCGATTCGCTGACTTTTGACAGAGATTTCTCCATCTTTGGTTCCCTTTTTTCGGGACTAAGGAAATCCAAAGCCATGTCCTCGCTTTCAATGGGATTATCTTTCAGCAGTGGAGTGGTAGCCTGTTCTCCAGAAGCTGGCGGCGGTTCGCCGGGCAGCAGAAGAGCCGGAAAGGTAATGTCCCTGAAGTTGTTATTGAACCAAGGAGCCGTCATCCCACTGGAGGTTAGTTCCAGATCCACCAGCTCATCGCAGGTGTCCTCAATCGAAACCTTGTCCACCACATTGCGAATGCCCTCGAGCATGTCCTCCGTATCGCTGAACTCGACATCGTCGACCACGGGCACCGAATTGGGAGTGCTGTTGGTGTTGGCCACCACGGGACTTAGCTTGTCCATGCTCACAGCCACATTGTCGTCGACATGGTGACTGATGTTGTGGAAGTTCTCAAAGTTCAGCTGGACATCGTGAAAAACCTGGTCCAGTTTGGCCTGCTCCTGTTGCAGCTTTGGGGAAAAAAGAATGTTAAATTGGGTTTTTTAAGAGTTATCAGGCAAACCTTATCCTGGGCGGACAACCCACACATATCCAGCGGCTCCTTTTGCTGCTGCTGCTGGGGATCCTGAACCACCAGGCGTTGCTCCAGGACGGTGGGTTCGTAGTGCTGCTTGAGGTGGGCGAAGAAATCCAATTGGGTGTGGACCGCATAGCCGCAGATTTCGCAACTGTAGAGATTTGGACTGGGAGCCACATCCTGGACATGCTTGTGCACATGATGGACATGGTGGACATGGTCCAGATCGGCGTCTATGTTGCCCTTGAGTTTCCGCGAGATTCGTTTCTTGTGGGGCAAGACTTTCCGGGCATTCGCATTGCACGAGGCATTGTTGTGGGCATACAGTAGATCCTCGTCCTCGTGGACGTGGAGGCCCGTGGACACATCGATGGGAACGGTGGGCTCAATGGCCAGAGCAGGAAAAGTGGGCTGGGCCACCGGCTGATGATGGGGATGTTGTGGTACAACATCGTTTTCCGGCGACGATTTGTTCACAAATTGAAAGATGGTATTGTGGAAATTCAGTTCCGGTGTCAGCGATTCCTTTTCCACGTAACCCACGCCGTTTTCCGAATTGCCCGAACTGGGATTCGTGCGATTCGTATGGTCTATTAGATCCATTATAAAGTGATTATTATTGTTATTATACAGCTCCGTGGCCAGCAGCGTCTGTGGGTGAAAATGGGTTAATTTCCTGGTTTCCGCTCGATATTTCATTATACCCCACTTACATGATCGATGAACTGTTGCGTGTCCACTTCCTTGCGCTCCATTTTGCCCGATTTTCACCTGAATTCATTAAAAATATAAAATGTTTGTTAAAAAGTAGACCACCTGATATCGATTAATTTCAGCTGTTTAGTATGGCTGTAAAAAATATACTATAAATAATGTATTTACTCTTTTAAATATACTAAAAATACGGTCATGCTGAAAATATCGATTGCATTGTGCACGAGTTAAGCGCGCAATTTAAAAGGATACCGTATCAATTAGTAACAAAATGTCTTTGTTTGGAATGGATTTCTGAGAATCCCTTAAAAAATATATATACATTTATTGAAATTTATTATTTTTAAGTATTTAATAAATTTTCCTTCAAATTTTATCCAGCTTCTCGAGAATTTCACTTAAAATTACCCTTTTTTATCTTACAAATGAAAACGGATGTTGTCTTCATATTGATGCATTTAAATAATAAATAAATAATAACAATTAAATATAAATTCCAAACCTAACTAGTGAAGTTGCCACTATACTGATTCTGCAATTATTCACCCACTTTCCCAGAGTACCTTTTTTTTTGTTAAAAAAATTGTATAATTGCATAAGGATTACATTTTTTTACATATTAGTAAATAAATAAAAATATATCTGCCTTGATAAAAAAAAAATTAATAGATACAATTTAGTAAAATTTTACAGATGTAAAATCAGTGAAAATGATTAACTATTTTTAAATAATTTGATAATCTTTTTAGTTTTAGTTTAGTTAGTTTAGTTTATTGTAAAGAGTTATACATAACTGTAAAATAAATATAAAATTTTTAGTAAATCTAATTACCGATTAGTTCCGCATTTTGGTTTCTATAAGTGTCAAAACTCCTCGAGTATCAAAATGTTTGTTATGATTTATGGTGAATCCCCTTCGAATTGGAGTTCGTCAAACATCAAAGTGCATTTGTTCTCGACTCTACTCTCAAACTTTAGTTCCTCCCCCCTCGTGACTTGTCAATCGTATCGCTTAAGGTGTTCCTTGATGGATTCCTCAAGGGATTCCATTGTTATTGTTATGATTCATGGGAATTCGTGTGCGTAATTATCCAATTCGATCTAAACAAAGCCGGTTGGTATTTATTTTTACAGCAATTTCAGTGAGTCAGTGGAGATCAAAAAGGCTGCAAAGCCGCAATAAATATGTAGATTGTCTAATAATTGTTTATTAAACATTAATAGACTTTTAGGGCGAAGTGCTAAGCAGCCGTCGCTCGTCACATAAAATTCTCGAAAAGAGTGTTCATAAAATTTTATGGAGTTTTTTGCGGTTTGTCGCCACTTGAAGTCGAACCCAAAAATACCAAGGGAAACATATGGATGGGCTCCCCTATTCGTGGACCTAAGCCCTCTGATCCGTTTACCATAAATATGTTGATATATCACTGAGCAGGATTAGCTTCCTGTTTGCGGCCATATGGAGATTGGAGATGTTCCGGCGACTCGAGGGAAACTGTGGGGAACCGTTTGGCTTATGTGCCACTTCAGAATGTGGAATATATATGAAGTGTTAATTTGTAATGGGAATGTTTATGGCTCTGTTTGTTGTTCAACTTTATGTTCCAACCAATTGGTTTCTGGAGCAATAGGGAAATTCCCGAGAAGGGAGACATTAATTTAGTGGTTTTCAATATGGCAACAGCTTACTATTTAATTTAATAGTTGTTTTAGAATAGAATAGAATTTTATTAGATTTTAAAATAAAATTTTAATTGGGTTAAAAATATTTATAAATTTTAATCCCATAGAGTTTCGGATGTTTTTTTTCTTTTTCTGAATACTTTTTTGCCTTGCCTTTCAATTGTAATATTATTGTGCGCCATATAAATATTGTCTTTTCATTAGGGGGAAATGCAAATTGTTTGCTTTTTGGCTCACACATTAGTAACGCCCACCAGCTGCCCACCAGAACCCTTGATCTATACCATCCTAAATTCTTTGCCCTATAGATACAATGCTACCTGACTCGCTGGCCTCTTTGGATTATTTTCTGTGTGTTTATTTTGCGAGCTACCAAGCAATTTTTGTTTGTTTTTGGTTTATAGTTTTCTTTAATTCTGTATAAATAAATACGAGGCTCTTTTTGTGGTTTTCAAATATTTTTCGCAAATATGAAAAGTCAATATTTTCTTTTGGCGAAAAAAGAAAAGTATTAACCTGCCTGAAAAATGGGATTGTTATGGTTAATTTCTGGGAATGCAGAGAAATCTTTACTATCTTTGGAAAACAAAATAATGAAATTGAATTATAACTTTCTTTTTGAAAACTTTTCCCAACTAAAACAGATATTTCCCACTTGATTCCTCTACCAGTCTTTCCTTTAGCTCGATAGAGAACTTTTATCTAGCAAAAAAGAGCAAAAAAGACTGCGGCTGTCAACATTTTGTACATTATTACATAGTATACAATACCATTATTATCATAAGCGTGCTTTTTTGTGGATACAACAAAAGCAGAGGCAAGTAAGTTTTTGTAAAAAACACAACACAAGCGTAAGGACCTCCACCATCGTGCGCGAGGAAAGGCAGGAAACATGCAAGTGCCCAAGTACCTTCTTTTGTTCTTTGTCACGTACTGCGGTGCTATCCTCCTCCTCCTCCCCCTTCTCGGAAATAATCAAAACCCCATACTCGGAAACAACCAAACAAGTGTAGCAGTGGCGAAACCACCTTACAACCACACGGATCCGGCGCGGAGGACCATGGACCAAAAGCAGGACCAACCTACCGCAGACTCGAGTTTTTCGCTGCTGCAAAAAAAAGAGGAAGCGGAAAGGAGCCCCATCAAGAGCGGTTCGATCGCTGAAGAGAGCTTCAGATACCCTGAAAATAAAGGGGGTATATTAGGCAGTCAGAACACCTTTTTAAGATGTATGTAGATTTAAATGACATTGTAGGTAAGAAATTATTTGCGTTGCCTTGAAAATTGTTCTCTAGCTAACATTATTTTATTATAATTATTGAGATCAATTTTTTTACTTTTTGTCATTAAAAAATATTTTTACCAAATGAACGATAAACTTTTCTCTACTTTTCAAAATGTAGGTACAAAAATTAAAAGAATTTTTTTTTATGTTTTTGTAAAGTTCTTAAAATTTATTTTTTTCAAGCTCAGAAAGTTCTACAACTTTTTTGTATGCGTATAAAGAGCATTTCTTAGTTGATTCAATTCCCAAGTGTTCAATTTGTTTTCATTTTTTAAGCCTTATTGTTTTTTTGTTACCTCCTCGAGTTTGTCGCCTTGCGGGTCCAAATTATAAAACAAAAGCTGTAAAATGTAGCCAAATGCAAAAACAAACAGCGGAAAGACAAGCACCACAATTTCGCCCTTGGGGCTTGGAAAAACGCCCAGCCCCCTCACAGATTTATTCGGCCCCGCCCCCAAAGCCTCTTTTTCCATTTTGCTGTTGGTGCTGCTGCTGCATAAATATTGTCAATAGCAACAACTACAGACGGCAACAACAACAGCAGCAGCAGGGTGTTAGTATTTTGTCTGGTTAGAAAACCCCTCCCACCGGCGCCCCTGTTTCCTGTCATATTCCCATTCTTGGCTCACGTTTTTTATACTTTTTGTTGTGCCATTGTTGTTAACAATTTTGTGCTCATCTCAGCGAAAAATCTGTTGACGCAATTGTCACGTGCCGAGTTCTCGGGCAGTTTTTTACTTGCATCTCTGACCGTGTCCTGCCAAAAGGATGCTTTTTTCGTATACACCATATAGTTTTCGAACACGTGTAAGGGGAGGCTTGGGGATTTTCTTGCCTCGTGCCACTTTTTCTTACCCCGAGTCTGAGTTTTGAGCTCCTCGTTAAGTGCAATGCGGCGACGCACAAGTGGCGACAGCAATCTGATTTAGTTAACTCCTGGTAAAAAGGACATATAGTGGGGGATAATGAGGCCTAATGACTGCGTGAGATAAGAACATTTTCTTGTGATCTCAAAATGGTTTGTACAAATATTATTATATAGAGATTGCTATTGATTAATAAATGGTACAAGTATTATTATCAATTTTTATAGATTGCTATTGATTAATAAATGGTTTTAAAAAGGTACAAGTATTTATTTTTCTTATTTTGAGATTATTTTAACAAAGTTTAATGTTTACTAAGATTTCCAATTCTAATTATGTTTTGATCATTATTATTATAAATATTTAATATCAAATATAATATTTAATGTCAAATAAATTGATTTTTGTTTGGGAATTGTAATTTTTAAAATTAATGTATGAAGAACATTTTCTTATGATCTCAAAATGGTTTGTACAAATATTATTTTTTAAATTTTTATAAATGGTACACATATTATTGTCAATTTTTATAGATTGTATTGATTAATAAATGGTTTTAAAAAGGTACAAGTATTTATTTAGTTTATTTTGAGATTATTTTAACAAAGTTCAATGTTGACTAGGATATTATTAATTTTTTAATTAAAAAATTTAATTTTAAAAAATAAATTATATCAAAAAATTTATCCCAAATAAATATCACATTTTTATTAGGATTTAGCACAGGTGTTTGTATACAATGGCTTTTTCAAACATACAATTTGTTCCATCAATATCACACTCCAACCACCGAACTAATTAGGGAAATCTCCCGCTTTATTTGGATTCTGCAAATGTGTTTCCCCTCTATAAAATAAAGAACCGACTCATGTGCTACCCGCCAAGCTTGCACACGCCCTTACTCTACCTTTTTGCCAATATCTCGATATTCCGACATTTGTGCGCCTCGAAAAAAGGATGGGGAACCGAGATTCGAAATCCGAATTCAAAAGCAAAATCAAAAGAAATATAAATATATGATTCCCCGCCTCGCAAAACGCATTTGCGATTCGATTCGAGTGGAGAGCGATAGTTTTCACATGTTTTGTTCGAGCATTAATTCCGTTCAAATGATTTCCACAACAGATTTGAGCTTTGCACGTAATCAAGTGGAAGTGAATTTGACCAACACAAGAGGTTTTATATAGAGGTTTTTCCGTGCCTTTATTTTTGCGGTGTCCCATTAGTTTGATTGTTTCGAGGGCCACTGAGCCGTAAAAAATATCAGAGAAATACAAGCAAAATGATTTAAAAATTGAGATTGCTTGATAGCCGTTTTCAGGACTCGCAACGGGATGTTTGCTGGAGATCTTTGGGTTAATATGCATCGATATTTGGTTGAACTGAAAGTCATTGACCCATTTTATTTTATGAATAATATATAAAATATATAGTTAATAAATATTAAATATTATTATTAATAAATATTTTAAGAGATCAGGACACAAGGCATTTTTAAAAATAATTCCCTAATGAATACATCCCATAATCATTAGGTCGTTTGACCTTGTCTTGCTAACCAAAAAAACCAAGAATTATCAACAGCAAACTTGAGTTTAGTTAACATATCGTGACTGTGACCAACGAACGCGACAGGATCTCCGAAGGACTCCAGTCGAAGGTCAATGTATGGCCACAATTTTGCGTTAGATGCCAAAGTTTCTACCCAAAAACTGCGTACGGTTAACCAGGAGAGGCCAAAATATGCCATTTACTTTGGCCACACATCGTTGTCCTGCCTCAAGGACGAATTGCGTGGCCTTCAAGGACAAATCACGATACCAGATACCAAATACCAGCGACAGCAGCTGAGTTTGGCCTGCTTGCTGTCGTCGGGATGTCAAAGTCAGCGGGTGCCATTGGAAGTCCTTTATCCGAGCATCCTTACTCGAGGCTCATCATCTAGCAGGCAGGCAGGCGCATCCTGCCGCGTGGATCCCCCCTGACTTTGGATTCCCTTTCCTGATTTCCTATTCCTATTCCGATTTTTATTCTTCTTTCGATGGTACCTCCTCCGGTGCACTGCTGGTGCAAATCGCCGGCATTTAACACTAACCTTCCGATCTCCGCTGCCGTCCAAGGAATTTCAGCCAGCGGGCAACCGGACAAAAGGACACGACAGCAAGTCGCTTTCCAAAATCAAAACACCACCTGAGTTTCAGTCTGGTCGTTTGGGCAAAAAACACCTTTGACTTGTGGCAATTTTGGAAATTTTAACACTGCAATGAAGTCTTAAGGATTTGATAAAAGGCGTTTGAAATATTACTGAAAATTCGTTGATAAATCTTTTAAGTATATTTTGTAAAAAGGTATAGTATTTGTTCTTGAAAAATTTAAGTTTAAAAATAAAATCGGAACTAAAAAAATTAAGTTGGAAAATAAAACAATTTTTAAAAATATTTTTAAATTTAGCTGGGATTTTTTATTTTTAAATAATAATATTAAATAGTTAAATAAAAGAAAACAGTTTTCGCTTAATCCAGAATGTAATATTAGTTGATATGTTATTTAATTAAAATTTTTTAAATACATACCACTTGGAAATAAATCAATTGAAACTATAAATAAAGAGTTTTTCCAAGTGCAAGGACCAATTATTCCTTGTATTTACCCAAGAATGTTCCCAAGTTCCTCCTTATAGACTCACTTCTTGAATTCCTCCCCCCATCCTCCTTGTTATTCCTCACATATTTACCCAATGATAACCAAATATTTTCAATGCCAAGACATTTTCCAATTTGAAGCAATGAAAACATACAAGTCGCTGGCGGCCTTTGATGTTGCACGTTCATCTTCGATTTTCCACGATTGCTTGCCACATGAAATCCGAGTGAGTCAGTCAGCCTCAAGTGTGTGTGTCTCCTTTTCCATTTCGGATGAGTGTGTGTAGTAGATGTTTCGATTTTTTTTTTGTAATTAACCGACTTTTGAACACATCGGCGGCACTGCCTACTTTTTGTTTCCTTTTCGGTGCGCGATGTTGCCACGTCCACGCCTAAACACTTCACTTGCCGCATGTGTTTCGTGTCCCCAGTTGGGATACATTGGAAAAAATTAATATAATTTTATTATTTTAAAATCTCTATGATTATAGGATTTTTTTCAGTACAATGTGATAAAAAATACAGTGATACAGTCATAAATATGATATGAACATTATACTTATTTTTCTTTATTTAAACAAAATTTACAATTTAAATTACATCAAACAAAAAATAAAATCAATATGTATTATTGCAGGTAAAAATACCCATTAATAATAGTAATAATACTTATTTTTATTTATTTTAAAATAATTTGAAATTTAAATTACATCAAACCAAAAACAAAATCAATATGTATTATTGCAAGTAAAATATAAAAATAAATAATAATACTTATTTTTATTTATTTTAAAATAATTTGAAGTTTAAAAATGAAATTAGAATGTATTAGTACAGGTAAAAAATAATAATGAATAATAATACTCAATTTTATTTGTTTTAAAATAATTTTAAATTTAAATTACATCAAACAAAAAATAAAATCAATAGGTATTATTGCAGTTAATAAACTCATAAATAAGTTTTTTTTTCTGTGCACATCTCCATATTTTCCTGAAATGTATCGGATTTCCCCCCCGATTCACTAGACATTAGCTCGAAGTTAGGCAGGCGCCTCGAAACGTCAGCGAATTTTGACCGCCTGCGACTGTTTTCGTGTTAATGAGAAAGTGTCATCGATTTGACGTCGCGCGGCGAAAGACCAAACGCATTTTCATTTTCCCATCTTGTCATTGTGTCAAACGAGGTGCGAACTGACTTGTTTTTATGGCCATAACTCGAGGAAGTTGTTCGGCGGTTGATGAAGTGAGCCACGAATGAAGCTGACACACTTTCACGTGGCCACGGAAGGAAGTAATTTAATTGAAAGTGGGAAATTCGATCTAGTAAATAGCCAACTGTTAAATAAATTACTTCTTGTGTTTGTAAAAAAATGGGAGCCAAGAGGTGTGCTATAAGAAATTCGTTACATTATTATATTATATTTTAAGAATTTCTAAAACTACTTTACAATGTTTCTTTCTTTTGTTCATAGCCAAAGAAAGCGATCATTAAGTTATGAACGGAGCTTCCAAAAAAATTTTTTTTTTAATTTTGAATACTAGTTTACCTTATAAATTTCTTCTTTTCTTTGACAACCATTTTCTTTTCGATTTCACACCTCAAAAAATCCGTTACATTATTAGATTATATTTAAGGAATTTCTGAAACTAAAACTAAGCCAAAAGGTGTTTTTTGAAGCAATATGACAACCATTTTCTTTTCGATCTTCACACCTCAAAAAATTCGTTACATTATCATTTTATATTTTAAGAATTTTTAAAACTAATTTACCATATTTACTTCTTTTGTTCTTAGCCAAAAGGTGTTTTTTGAGCCATTATGACAACCATTTTCCTTTCGATCTTCACACCTGAATTCGAAGCACATTCCAAAATGTCCATAAACCGATCATCTCGGTATCCTTCTCAACCGCTGGTCATCACATTTGCCAGCTGTTAGATCTTCCTCTTTTTGGCTTTAATTCTTTCATATCCTGCTGCTGCATAAATCGAACATAAATTTCTGCTCCTTAGCAGCCCTTGTAAAAGTTAATTGCTGTGTTAACACGTCCACGGCCGAGAAAAAAAAAACACAAAGAGCCGTCTGCTGCTCATTTCAATAAGGCCAAAAGGCCCGAAAAAGGAATCGATTTTTAAGACTATTAAAGGCCGAATCCGCTTAGCAGAGAGTCGTCTCCGTCTTTGACTTTATAATTGTGTGTGCTGGTTTTGGTATTCGGAGGGGTTCCTCAAACATTTTGCACGCGCTGCCGATCATTTGTGGTGATTATATATTGTTTGAATTTCTCCTTTGATTGCGTCGTCCACAGGATTCGGATTCGGGACTCAGAAGGATCAAGGATCGCCGAGGCATAAATCAAGGACTCCCGCTGCTACTCCATGATATATATTTTTCCAAAAGGCGTGGCCCAAAGTCGGTCGCATAGAATGAAATAAAAGTCAAAGCCAAAGGCCGAAAACAAGAAATAATTGAGACATTTGTTGGCGGCGGCGGCGGCGGCTGTTTTCTTTTTTTTATATTTTTGGTCTACCCGCAATGACAATGTGATAAAATGTACCTAAAACAATGACTTCAAAGTCGGTCGCCGAATTCCTTTTATTTTTGGTCATGAGCGGCTGCTCCTTGCATTTTTCAGGTGACATCTTATTCCACCTTTCGGCACGTTTCGAACAATGAGTGTCCTTTTGGTCCTGGTGCCTCTCATCAAAGGATACATGCGGCTGGTCTGATCTCTGCCGATCTCGCCTCGATTATGTTGTCACACAAAAATCACAAGATTAGACGAAAAATCACGACGGCGATGATAAGGCGATATAGATCAAAGGGCCAAGAAATAGAAGAGCCGGCTTCTTTTGGCTACTTTATGTGGATTATGTTGTCACATTTGGCACAATCGGTTTAATGGGTTTTTCGGGGAACTTGCTTCGCGCAAAAGGATATTGTAATCGATATGGGAAGATCAGTGGCCAGATCAGCAGGATAATATTTTATTATCATGGAGGTGAGAGTTTCTTAAAAGGTGTCAACCGAATGTGGAGCAACAATGGGATAAGATCAAGCATAACAAGTTATAAGCTGTTAATGAAACCATTAGAAAAGGGGAAAGGATTTATACTATTATAGATTAAAGATTAGCTGTGGAAATAAATACATAGAGTGCTAGAAACTTAATTTATTAAAAATACTGTAATATTATGTAATATATTAAAAAGTTTTATAACCATATAAATTGACTAATACAACATTTGTAAACAAAATTTCAATCAAATTTTAAATTTTAATTTTAATTAATTTAAATAAATTTATACTTTTCTACCATTGAAATATTAAAATTTAAAAAACAATTAAAATCTTTTACTTAAAAATTAAACCTTTTAAAATATTAAATAAATATCAAACATTGTATCCCATTGATTTTTTTAAAAATACAGTAATATTATGTAATTTATAAAAAAAATTTAATAACCATATAAATTGACTAATACAACATTTGTAAACAAAATTTTAATCAAATTTTAAATTTTAATTTTAATTAATTTTTACCATTGAAATATTAAAATTTAAAAAACAATTACAATCTCTTAATAACAAATTAAACCTTTTAAAATATTAAATAAATATAAAACACCTCTATAAAACCGCAATTCACTGAATATATGGTACATGGTACAGTCATCCCCCGATCCTGACATCTTAATCCAAATGGCGTATAGAGTTCGGATCGAAAACCGACATGGACATGGTGCAGCTACTAACGAGCAATTATCGCCAGCTCCCAGGCGTTGTTTCCCGATTTCACACGCCCTGAAAGGCAGAGATATGGCAGAGGAATCGGGACCCTAACCGAACCCCTGAGATATCCTCTATAGAGCATCCTCATCACGCATTTGCTACGCTTTGGGGGGGAGTCCCACTGCTTTGGAAACCTGCAAAGGCTCACCATCGAATACTGATATACCATATATGGTATATAGCATACCATACACACATACATAGTTGTTGGGACACAATGGATGAAAATATTTTCGTCCTGTTGTCAAATGATTGCATTTAATGTATCGAAATCAGCGTGACGAATCAGTTCAGTTCTGGCTGGCAAGCTGCAATGGGAAAAAATGTGAGGGAAATGGTGGATGGCAACCAGTTGCCCTTTATGATTCGATCGAAAGATCCTTCCAGGTTTTTATGCATCCTGTCCGGACAACTTAATCAATAAGTCGCAGTCGCCCACGAAGGATGCGAAATTTCAATTTTTTTTAATTTACCACGATGTGGAACCGATCAATTATAGTGGGTGTTGACTGTACGCTTGGAGGATCCTTTCAGCTCGTTAGGCTATAAAGTTGTCAAAGGAGGTTGGTTACGATCTCCAGCTGTTTCCATATGTGGGGGAGGCGGCTCTACTTAAGTGGAACTTTGACACACATATGGTTAGAAAATAAAACAAATTTTAGCTGCTTGAAGAAGTGGAGAAAATAGGAGGTGGTGGTTCTTGAGTATAATCGCTGGAAATATTAATTTTGACAACTGTATTTATGATGGGGTATTTAAAGGGAATTCAATTTATTTTGATGTTTGTTTTATTTTTTATATTATTTTTTAAATAAATTTTTCTTATACAAATTAAATACCATTTTGCAATTTATTTAAGCCCTTGTAAATAATTTCCTTTTCATTTTTATCAATCAATTTACCCTGTGTATTGTTTTAAAAAATCATATATATTTATGGTTATTTTACAATGAGGTGTTAAATAAATATCTTTACCTGTCTGCCAATAAACTTCTCAATTTCCCCCACTACCTGAACTCCAGATTTGGCAGCCCTAAAAGTGAAACCAGATCGCAAAGGCAATATAAACTTAAGTCCGGTTTTGTACCTAAGCCAAGTAGCTGGATTCATTCAAAATCTGGGATTGACACCAGACTTATCAATAAACGGAGACTTATGCAGAAATACCCGAGTGAAAGGACCTGATTAGTGACAGAACTCAGCGTTTCGAAGGCATAAAAAATCAATACATTTTTTTCCTTTTTGGGTGTGCAACGATAGATCGATCATGGCCATTGTTAGGACCATAAAATGCCGAAAATGCAGAATATCCTGTCGACAGGACTGAAAAGGCAAAGTGCGAGGGCGAAAAGACGACTCGCTGAGCGCGACAAATGCTCGAGATATCCTGCTGATGTCCCGAAGAACCGGAGAACCGATGGCCATGTGACAGTCGCCGAGGATCCGAGTTGTCCTGTTGACAACTGAGGTCCCTTTGGAAAAAGGAATATCGCACATTACGATCAATTATGAGACTCAATGCTCACCCACAGTGGAACGAAATCAGGGGCGAAAGTTTCTGAAGGAGGGAAATCTTGTGGCGTTAATTGAAAATTACATGCACATTGTCTGTGGCCACGGTGTCTACTTGGAATTCGCTTATGCGTTCCTTAGTTTTCCCTAGATTTCCTTTAGTTTTTGTCAGTTTTTGTGAGCTAATGAGCCGGGCGTAGCGCTCTTTCGAAGCGTGAAGCTCGTGAAGGCAACGCCTAAGTGTGGTTTTGGCAATGAAACCATAATGTCAAACAGCGTGGTCCTGATCGCGTCCTGATCACCGACAATCAGCGACCACATGCTCTCGGTCTGCTCCACGCTCGATTTTGCTCAAGGTGTGCGCTCAAGGATCACAAATCGCTAATCAATTCGTTTTACCGCATTATCTTCTCGACGTAGGAACGTTAAAGTCAAACGAAAAGGGTCTCTTTTCACACAAAGTGGTATAAAGACATACTAAGTATTCGAAACAAAGTCGTACCATATTAAATAGTTTTACAAAGTTTATTAAATTTATTTAACATTTTTCAAAGTTTATTAAATTAATTTAACATTTAAACGAATATTGAAATTTATATTTCTTAAGATATTTTTAAATAAATATAGGAAATTTTTTTATAAAACGTAAGATAATAAATGTTTGAAAAATATAATACAAATGGTTTTATTTGCCTTGGCTTAAATCCTAAAAATTAGGACCCCAAAATCTGTAACTTAATAAAAAATAGGTAACAGATAAATTTTTAAATTAATTTTCATTGTACCATATTTTTCTTATTATTTTACAAATATATTATTCAAAAAATTTTAAAGTGAAAGGATAAATAAATGTATTAATGGTTATTAAATGTATTAAATTTATTTATTGATCTCAGATCTAAAAAAAAATATTTTCAGAAACATATTTAAAGCCCATTTATTTGTCCTGGTTTTATTTTTTGGAATTAAAGTACTTATTCCGAGCATATTTTTTTAAAATTTACACCCTGCAGCTGATAATTGAAATATCCTTTACTCTATGAAGTGCTTAAATTTCCGCAATGTGTGTGTCCAGGATCTGTGGATTTTTTGGATGGCTTAGGGAATTCACAAATCAATTAGTTTTGTCGCGCCTGTCAAAATTATGCACTCACCAGGGAAAAGTCGGAGTCAAAGTCGGCGAAATGTCTTTCATCTCTGGCTGCGACTTGCAAAAAAACTACACAAATTTCCAACTCAATTAGTGGCTCAGCTCAGAACTCAGAGAGAGAAAAAGGGAAGCCGCAAAGAAAATCGAGGCGTTCAAATCTTCATTTATCCCTCGCTTAGAAAAGAAGAAAAAACGCTCTGGAGAAGAAAGAATAGTAACTGAACCTGCCGCCTCGGCAATTGTTAACCGCCTACTTTTTTCCCCAGCCACCTCGATATACCTTTCTCTTTCGAATCGTATACTGCCATCTCTTTCGGGCACTTTTAACTTTGCCGACTCCTCTGAGTGCATCATTATCATCGGCAATTGGACTACTGCGTTAAAAGTGCGCTGCCTCCTTTTTTTCTCCTATTGTTTTGTTCACTTATTTTTTCGGTTTTGGGCAAAAAATAAAATATGAGAAGGGAGCAAAATTAATAGACAGTCATTTGGAACATGTGTTGTTGCTGCTTTGATTGTTTTGTCAAGTTGTCTAAGATATCAAACGCACAGTGCCGCCGACAAGTATTCGCCCCCCCCTTCCCCCATCCATATATCCATACTTCCATCCATCCATCCATCCATCTGTAATAACCCACAGCGCTGACGTCTTCATTGTGTCTACTTGACTTTCGCCCAATTTATCTGCCTGTATATTTGTTCAATTGTTCTAACAAAACATGCCATAAAAACATAAAACAAAAACCACTTGTACTTCCTTGTTTTTGTAGTTGGTAGTCCAGTCTCGGTCGAATGCCAAAGCAACCCAATCGCCATCGAAAACCCCCGACTTTAAGTCGATTTCGGTAGCCATATCGCTAAGTAAAGTCGGCGACACTTTGTTTGATCCTTATAAGGATGTTATCCCATGTGAGCTGCATATGTCTGGCCTTACGTTTAATTTTCAATGAAGTAAAGTTCAAAAGATTACATAGTGTTCTAAAAATAATTATAAAATATAAACTACATAAAAATCCTTAACTTTTACAATACATTTGTAAATTAATAAATAAACCTTATTTTATTATTATAGTAGTAGTCCTATTATATAACCTTTCCAGAATATATCTCTAATTCTGATGACTTATTTTAAAATTATTTCATTTAAAAATATATGGTTTTTTATATTTTTATTGACATTTAAGTATTCCGATTCTAAAAATAAGAATTTCACGTTTTCATTTTAAGAAACTGATTATAAAATCCTATACTTACTTCTTTAAAATCCAGAATTTCCTTTAACTCCCTAACAAATCACCAAAACACAACCTAACTTTATCCCAGCCAACTTTAAACTCCACTGCAAGTTAATAGTTGAGCACAAATATTTGAGGGAATGCATCTTGCAAGTCTATTAATCTCCAAAAGGATTGCCAAAGAGATCCACATTGATTCTGGCTAAGCGAGCCCAGAACTAATTCGCAAATCTGTCGCGAAACTAGAACAAATCCCGCTGCCCGAAGGTTTAACCCCTTCGGATTACCTGAGTTCCAGAGTCCTTCGTCCTGAGCTCCATTGAGCTGTCGAAAATCGTGCCGTAAGCCCAGATCCCTGATCCCGCTTCAGATAATCCCCGGACCACGAAAAGCAACCCTTGAACTAGTTTGGGCGGGATTAGGAGCAACTCAAGGAGTTTGGCTCGCAGATTGCCAGGAAACTAATTCGTAGAATTCATTGTCAAATAATAAGTGGATCAAATGTTCAATCCAATATTCCAGGATTATTGGGTGTAGGATAGTTTAATTATTTTGAATAAATAAAACTAATGAATAAGTAGATATCTTAACCTCATTTCATATTATTTATTTACAAATGAGTTTTATTTAATTTATGTAAAATTTTCCAATTTTTGGATTTGGTTTAATATTTTCTGACAATAAATAATTATTTTATACATTTACTAGAAGATAATATATTAATAATTCAGATGTTCTGCTGTTAATAAATAATTTTATTTTAAAGCTTTAAACGAAATTACAATTCAAAATCCCGGCAAATATATATATTAAAGATTATTATAACTTAAAGAAGGTCAAACCCAAACAATCCTTGGCTGTTCAGAAAATTTAACTCAATAAAAATTGCCATCCTCATTGAAGTGATTAGAAATGGCCCACTTTTTCGAGAACTCTTGGATCGCAATCAAAAATCATAATGAACTTATAAACATCCTGATTAAATTGCGACTCTTTGGATTTTGGACTTTGTGTTTTTGTTTTTATTTTTATTGCCGCTTGTTAGTGCAATTAATAGTCAAAACAGCGAGCGGGAACGAGACGCACTGAGAACAACCCCAAGTCCCAACCCTGTTTGGATTGGATGTAATGGATATTTTGACGCCGAAGCAGAAAAAGACTGAAAATAAACATCCACAAGTTTCCACAAACAAAGTCCGCTTTGCCCCTATATATATTTTGCGTGTGGAAGGCGAGTGGAACAAAATGGTCACAAAATGGAGGGCGGAGTCTTTGTGAAGAGGGTTTAGCAACCCAACTACTACCTGCTAGCCCTCTCTCGCTCGCACGCACAGCTACCCGTCCCTTTCGGCTCTCTCGTCGTGTAGACTTCGTTCGAGAGACCCGAGAACCGGGGGTGCGACTATAAATAGCCCGAGACGGGGCTGTAGAGAATCAGTTCAGAGCTAGCATCTCAAGCGCAAACATCTCAAGCGATCCCAAAAGTCGTGTGTGAGAAACAGAAAAAACCAAAGATATTTATTATCAAAACAAGTAAACATGGTGAAAAGTGAAATGGAATTCAAGAGCAACTTCTCCATCGATGCCATCTTGGCCAAGAAACCTACAATCCAACAACAACCCATCAAAACCGAACCGGTGCAACATCATCATCATCTCAACCAGTACGTTCATCCGTACTCCAATTCCGATGGCGAACTCTCGGCCTCGGAGGATTTCGATAGCCCCAGCAGGACCAGCACACCCATGAGCAGTGCCGCCGAATCGTTGTCCTCGCAAAATAACGATAAACTCGATGTGGAGTTCGACGACGAGCTGGAGGATCAACTCGATGAGGATCAGGAGAGCGAGGATGGCAACCCGAGCAAAAAGCAGAAGATTAGCTCCGGCAGCGATACCAAGAAGCCTCCCTATAGCTACAATGCCCTCATCATGATGGCCATCCAGGACAGCCCCGAGCAGCGATTGACTTTGAACGGGATCTATCAGTATCTGATCAATAGATTTCCCTACTTCAAGGCCAACAAGCGAGGCTGGCAGAACTCCATTCGTCACAACTTGAGTCTGAACAAGTGCTTTACGAAGATCCCGCGGAGCTACGATGACCCCGGCAAGGGCAACTACTGGATCCTGGACCCCTCGGCCGAGGAGGTTTTCATTGGCGAGACCACCGGCAAGTTGAGGCGTAAGAATCCCGGCGCCAGTCGCACTCGTCTGGCCGCCTATCGTCAGGCCATCTTCTCGCCCATGATGGCTGCTTCTCCCTATGGAAACCCGGCTCCTGGTTATGGATATCCTGCTGCCGCTGTTCCATTCGCCGCTGCTGCTGCTGCCGCTTTGTATCAGCGCATGAATCCCGCCGCCTATCAGGCTGCCTATCAGCAGATGCAGTACCAGCAGGCTCCCCAGGCCACCCATCATCATCATCACCAGCAGTCGCCTCATCCCGCCCAAATGCAGGGCTATCCGCCCCAGCTAAACGCCGAATTGTTCCAGCGCATGCAGTTCTTTGGCAAATTCCCATCCAGCTAAATTCCACCGGGAGCCGGCGCAAAACCAAGCCCAGCGCTTTGGATCAACCTAAAAACCCAGGAAAACCCAGGGACCAGGGTCGCTTTGGGGGAAAGAAAACTAGGACTATCCCCATTGCGAAAATAACCCGTGACGTCTAAATGCTGCAATTTAGCAAATTCTTTTGGTCATTTCCCGCTTCGCTTCTTCAGCGGGTCCTTCGAATCGACCTGGAAAGTCGATGGTTAACAGCGAGAAAAGAGCAGCGAATTCTTCAGGACTGCCGGTCCTCAAACGAGGCCAATTCTTCGCCTGCCGAGGGCCCTTGTAGTTTGCCCACCCATTTATGTACATATTTAATTAAGAATTAATAACAAAAAACTAAAAAAATTAAATAAACAATATATAAAAAAAATAAACCCAAACTGATTCTTTATTTCTTGGAACCTTTTTCAGAATACATTTTTATTGAAGATAGATAAAAAAGGCTTTAAAATAGTTTTCAAAAAAATATCTCTCACAAAAATTTTTTTTCCCTGAAAAAAAAGTTATTTTTAAAAAATTTTTAGATAAATTAAAATAAAATTAGCACTTACAGTAAAAAAATTCTTTTTTTCTCTAATTTGAGGTTTTCTATTTCCCACATGACTATTTATATTTTCTCTAAAAACCCATCAGCTTCTTTTTTTTGTATTGACCGTCAGCTGCTGTCCAGCTCACAGTCACATCCCGTAAATATTTACCCAGCTTCCTTTACCGACTCGCTTTCATCCTGATGACTTAATTAGTTGTTTGCTAGCTGGAGCGGCAAACATGAAAATGATTCCCGAAAAAAAGGCAGAAAAATGCGGATGAGAGAGGATGAGGTCCAAAATGAGCCATCACCCATTGACTCGATTTTGTTTGGCTCTTTACATGCCCAGTGACAACTCCAGCTGTGCGAGATGTGCTGGGCACCGCAGGTACGATCCGATCCGATATGATATCCCATAGCCTCGGCTCGATACCATATTCCAAACCATACCATGCCGTACCATATACCCCTGAACCCCCAGCCAGGCCATTGTCTAGATCCCTCTGTCCAGCGAGCACACTTTGCTCCCCCGTCTCTCAGGCAATTTTTCTTAACTTTTGTTATACAATTTTTCAACTAATATGTGCGCTACACTTGGAAAAATATTAGAAACTTGCTAAAAATACAAAGGATAGTAGGACATGAAAAGGAAAACTGTGTAAAAGCGTATTACTACAAATACTTAAGAATTCGCGCATTCAAGAAATCAAACCATTTCTTAATATACTTGGGAACTAAATTTTATTTTGAAACTTTAATATCATTTTGTAGAAATTTGTATTCTAAAATTTTAACAAGTTGGGGGTAAGTTTAGGGATGTATGGCTTATCTGAAGAATTCGCGTTTAAAAATAATTTATGCAAGGAAAGTTGTACTTATGCTGGAAAATAATTAAAAAACGTAATGTTCTTGATAATATAAGAAATCGAACTAAAACCTAATTTATCGCAGTGTAAAACTCGGGACTTGCTTAGGCCTCAATTTGAAAGATGAGAACGTTAAAGAAATTGTGGAAAGAAATAGTAAAAAGGGCACCGACTTGGGCGTTGTTTTTGAAATTTCTCAAACGGTGTGTGTGTATTTCTTTCGGGTTCTCAGTGGACGTCTTCATTTTCGAAAATTTCACTTGGTGCGGCGGCTTCTGATTCTTTGATCACTTGACATGTGTTTGTGTGTGCGTGGCTTAAGTGCGCGTTGGAGTAAAAGATGTGAGAAAAAGGGAGCATCATCAGCATCAACAAGTTTTCCCCTCCATTTCCATTTCCATTTCCCTACAAATCGGCATTGACAGGGAAAAATTCGAATAACAAGCCTCGACGATATCATAAATACTGCGCTTTTCACTCTCTTTTTCTCTCGCTCTTTCAAAAGCGATTTGTAAACGAAATGATAATTAATATCATCGTTACTAGATTAATCTCCCCACTCCCTATAGATATCGTCCCCTTTTTATCTCCGGGGCGATTGAGACGATCGGTAGCAATTATCATATTTTGTGTGCCCATTTTTCTTCGATTCAATAATTGTAAGTTATTGTGTGTGTGTTGGTAAATCATGTTATTGAAACGATTAGCTGGCAGTTTTATAAGGTGTCAGCTGGAAATGGAAATGGAAATCGGGGGAAGCTTAGATGGATGAGAATGGTTGGGGGTTTAGTGTTGGGCTAAAAGTTGTGCAATGCTCTATTAAGCCTTAATAGGAACGGGTTAGCTAGAAAATGTAGGTAATACTTGATTATAAAATAGATGAAGATAATATATCGTATCGGAATTTATTTTCATGTAACACAAATATTTAATAAAAAATGTATAACCTTGTAATTCCCGGATTCGGTATTTATTTTAGCTAAATATCACAATAGTTTAAATTTCAACTTTATTTAATTTAATTTATTTATTTTATTTTTAGTTTCTGAGACATAAAAGTCTTATTAACAGCTGATTTAAATAATGGTTCACTTATGCCCATATGACACTATGTTGAAAAATAATGGAAACCTACAGAATAATGATTCTACAGGTCAACAGCAATTTCAAAATATTTATATTAAAACAAAACTTGTTTAGGTTGGCATGACTTTTATAAATAAATCCAGTTAGTTGGTTGTAACTTAAGCTAGTGTCATATGACCATAATCAAAATTTAAATTTATTAATTTTGGTCCGCATTAAGTACAAGCTGAGATAGTAAGGCATAAATATTTTCTGGCCTAAGCCCTAAGCATTGTTTATAAAATACCAGACCTTTGCTCATTTTAGCATCTCCTAAAGAAAACCATCTCCGATTCCATATCGTGTATGTACATATTTGGGGTTTATGCTCGGCTTAACCCAGTGCAAGAGTTAAATCGGTTTTGGCCCACGCCTTAAGCCTCGATTCAAATATTTTGCATAGCCCATATACCATATACCATACCCATATCCATACATATCCATATATCTTTCAAACTAAACTGTGTTGTGCTCAATCCGCAGATCAGGCGAATAGAACAATTTACTAGGGGCATTGTTTTATTGGGTTGCCGGCTTAGGTTGGTCTGGAAATCGGTCGGTTTGTTATTGAAATATATCGGATGAGCGCATTATATACTTAACACATCGCATATATGTATATATGCCCTGGATTCGGATTGAATTCAGAAATCCACTTACCTAAGCCCCGGACTATGTAGCTCTGAGCTCTAAGTCGCTAAATCAGTCCGAGGGTTTCTCGGGCACCGGGATTTCTTAAACTACATATCACTTTAGAATAGAATTGGCATAGAATAGTGGTGAGTAGCACGCGCTCGGGGAAAAGGAACATACCATATTCTTGGCCAAGTCTCCTTTTCTATTGGCTTAAGTGCTCGACATGCAATTTACAAAGATAACAAGCAGAAGCAAAGCGAAACCTCGGATCTGCCTTACTTATCTTATTACCCGGGTTAAGTGCAGGGATTACGATGTCGAAAGAGCAACCTTGTGGGTCCTCCGTTCTCAGTCCTCGGAATATAATATACTTGTATAGAGAAGGGCTCAACCCAGCAGATGCCGAGACCTGATTACCCAGCATGCATCTTCGGGATTCCGGATTCCGGATCTTGGTGCATAGGATATATGGTATAGAACCCGAACCCACGATGCGTGTGCCGTTTGTTACACTTTTTGTCCATTTAAACTGCTCCTGGGTGCTCCTCCTCCGCTCTAATGATTCAAACCCATCGGCTTAGTTCTAGGATGCGGGTCTATTTCATAAATATTTTATACATAATCGGTTAGTAGTTCGGTCGCTTTGTTTGTGCAAAGGCTTAAGGATCTGCGGTGGTTTTTTCAATCGGGTTTTTCGCCAGCCAAGGGATAAGTTACTCTTTCTTCTATTATATATATTTTTAGCAGTTGAATAGAGCAGATTTTGTAGATTGCAGTTGGTAGAAGGTTTGAAAACTTTTCTTTGTACAGACCTTTTTGAGGTGTCTAAGTGGTTTGCAAGGTGTTGGTAAGGATTTCTATATTGTAGATATGAGATTAATAATTTTTAAATGATAACTAGAATGTGTCTTCATTATGAAGTGGTAAAGTTGGAAGCTAAATGATTTATTGTAATATCAAAATATAATTCAAATAAATATGATTTAAATTAGGAATGATTTTAAATAGTAATTTTATTACCTAATGTATTATAATGTAATTTTAATTGAATAAATCTTCATTAATTTAATGATAATAATATTTTAAATTTTCCCACTTTTAAATCATTTTTAGTACTGGTGTAATAATTATAATAATTCAATTTAATTAATTTTGAATTTAACATACACATTGATTTTATTACAATGTCATTCAAGTTTAATATTAATATTTTAGGTTTCCCTGCTTTTATTAAAATTTTCAAACTAAATTATAGTTCCCCAACAATATTGCAACACCTTGATTGTGTAATTGGATCAGTTGTAATTACCGATGAGAACCTTAACATTTGTTAGCCCAGTTCAGTTGACAGTAAGTAGCCAAGCTAAAATATTGACGTTATCGATTGGTTTTAAAATCCAGCTTGCTGGAGCCACCACAAGGGTCCACCACTATTATAGGCCCACATCAGCAGAAATGGAATCGCAAAGCCTCGTATATATGGAAGCCCCGCAAGTATTGGGTGTGTCACCTAGGAATAATGCAGCTAAAATCGAACCCAACCCATGGAGAACCCGAGTGGCGACCACACAGTGACCACAAAATGTGTTTTTAATTGAAACTGATGTGGCTGGATGGCCATTCCACTACTTTTGTGTATAAAAGCCTGATGGGTTCAGATGAGGGCAGCGCATTCAAATATTTATTAATACAATAATTGTTAACCCAGGGGCCGCCGAGTGCGCACCCAATAATCAAATAATGGCAATACAAACACACAGCGAGTGGGAAAATATTTGAAAATATTTGAGCGACAAATGCGCAAAGTAACAATCAGTATAAAATAAAAACGAATATATGTGGGCAGTTCGTCGGTAGTGCGCCTTAATTAGTTTCTTTCATTATCTTGGCCTCTCTGTTGACCCGAATTTCAATTAAGTTAATTTACGCCGCCAGCTTCTCTTCTTTCCCTTTTTGAAAGAAGCAATAAATAAATAAATGTATGAATGAACCTAGTACGATATACATACGAGAAATACGCTCACAATTAAGCTGAAATTATGAATGAGTAATTACGAATTGCACTTGAACACTCGACCCGTCCAGTTAACACTACTTGCTATGAAGAAATCCCCCACAGGGATCCAACGGAAGTGAGTTCATTCCGGGTTGGGGTTAACTTGAGATGTTTTTTTCTGGATGTGGATGTGGATGCGTCCATCTGTGCTAAGGAAAAGACAGCTTGCATGATCAGTTGGCATCTGAACTTTTCAATCTTGCACTTGAGCAGCGGAATTGCCCTTTTAATTGCGAATGCAGATGTCTTGGGGTACGAAAAAGTCTTAGAGGAAGTGACCTTATAGCGGGGGTAATTCGAGGAGTATTTCCGAGGAAGATATTACTAAAGTTGTAGGAAAAAAGCTCATACGATATGAAATAGAGTCAATTCTACCTTTTAACATATCAATAAAAAGCTTATATGATTTATGACAGATTTATGTTTTAAAAATATCAACTTGATACTTTATTATATCATGTAAAAACCCAAACTGTAAAATTGATAAAAATCTTTATAATTAAATTTAATTTAATTTAATAGTAAGAAAATTCTTTGTAAAATTGCCCTACTAAGGCATATAAAAATATGAACCTTGAATCTTAAAAGTATCCATGGAAATTCAATTTAATATATTAAAAACTGTAGGTTTATAATCCTTTAAATTTTGGTTTTAAATGAGTTGTTTTCTGAATCCACAAATGATTAAAATTTCCTAGACCTGTCAAGATTAGTTTCACTTCTCTATTTATAATAACCGAATTTGACTTCTTCAGGAGTTTCTTTGGAATAAATTAAATCAAAATAAAGACGTTTCTAATCCTGATTCTTTCCTCTTCAAACCCTTCTGATTTTGATTTCTAGCCCCGGCTAATTGCTCCCTAACCCGGACTTCTTCAAAGATCTGGATGATGGAACCCCCTCTCATTTCGCCTCAGATTTCACACTGATACACACTGCTAATGGTTTCAACACAACACAAACTCGGCAGACAATCAACAAATTAAGCCAGGCCAAGGGCCACCACTCGGACCTCAATTAAATTGATTTAGATCGGGTAGGAGAACTCTAGTTCAACAGAAGTCCCCCGGATCGAGTGAACTATTCTCGAACTGACCGATGTTTTCTTTTTTGAGGAAGCTGAGGAAGCACCAGCATAATCAGGCCATCAAACAACTTCTAAGCACTTCTGACCGATCATGTGTAGCAATAAATCCGCAAAAGTACCCGCAAGTTTTGTACTATTGATGTTCGAGTCTTACGCGTGACCGCTGACTTTTTATACTCTGGAATGAGGGTATATTGATTCGGAGAAAATATTATGGAAAAAATATATATTTGCTTACAAAAAAGTGATTTTCTAATTGTGAGAAAATGGGATCACATTGATATACTATTAAAAGATTTTTGTAAAAAAAAAAATCATCTATACTTTTATATTATGAAGGTGAAGAAGATTTGATCACAATCCTACAAACCTACAGACAATCGATTATTTTAAAATTAAACAAAGGAAACGTTTAAATGATCCCTTGTTTGACACTTTTATGAAATTATTATAGGGTCATTCCATGTGAAACGTGACAGGCCAATTTGGGTCAAATCTCAGAATCAAGCGAAACTTTTTTTTTCGATAGAGGATTGAAAAATAAGGATGGGTTTTTTTTATTTTTTTTTTAACTCTTACCGTTTATTTTTAAAAAATATTTTTTTAATTAAGCTCCGATTTTTAGGATATGCAGCACTTGAGACTCGTTTAAGTTATTTTAATAATTCCAATACCACTTTGTGGCATATCTTAATATCTTTCAAAAAAATATTTTTAAAAATTTTTAAATTTAAAATTAAGTATTTTTTAAGAAAATTTTAAATTAGAAAACTTCTGTACGCCGGAATACACGCGGTTTCCGAATAAAAAAATTATCCCCATATTGCTTCATCAATTCTTCACAAAGTGGTAAAATAAAATTTTTGTAATCGCAAGACGTACTAGTAAAAACAGCGATTTTAGTTTAGCGACTTTGCATCAAGCAACTACAGCGCAACGTGTAAGAAAGGGAAAGCGCTATTCCTGCTCTGCTGCGCTCGTATTGCTGTTCTCTTCTTACACGTTGCGCTGTAGTTGCTTGATGCAAAGTCGCTAAACTAAAATCGCTGTTTTTACTAGTACGTCTTGCGATTACAAAAATTTTATTTTACCACTTTGTGAAGAATTGATGAAGCAATATGGGGATAATTTTTTTATTCGGAAACCGCGTGTATTCCGGCGTACAGAAGTTTTCTAATTTAAAATTTTCTTAAAAAATACTTAATTTTAAATTTAAAAATTTTTAAAAATATTTTTTTGAAAGATATTAAGATATGCCACAAAGTGGTATTGGAATTATTAAAATAACTTAAACGAGTCTCAAGTGCTGCATATCCTAAAAATCGGAGCTTAATTAAAAAAATATTTTTTAAAAATAAACGGTAAGAGTTAAAAAAAAAATAAAAAAAACCCATCCTTATTTTTCAATCCTCTATCGAAAAAAAAAGTTTCGCTTGATTCTGAGATTTGACCCAAATTGGCCTGTCACGTTTCACATGGAATGACCCTATATGAATGGGTTATGATAAAATGTTTTTACTTAGTATTATAAAAGAGTGTATTTATTAGATGGAATATCTTATAATCTTTTCCATAAAAAAATATATAAATTTTCGATAAAATCTTAAAATAAATTTTAAGGGTATTCCAAGCTTCGTTTGTATTATATAGTTTTATTTATTTGATCTGCGGTCGCTTGTTGACGCTTATTGTTGCTGCCGTTAATTGTTACGCAGTTCATTAACACACCACATCGCACCACGCCATATAACACCATGCCGCATAACGGTCGGGGTTCGGGTCCCCTTAATATGAAGCGTATGTGTGAGTGAGTGTGCCACCCTCGCGTGGCACACGCGACTTTGCCCCACCCCCACTCACACACCGCCCCCTGCCACACAACACCCTCCCTGCACCCCCACCCCCGCCACTGACCTTTCCACCAGCGCTAACGATGACATCTAAGCGGTGGCTGCTGTTGCTCTCCGCGTTGCTACACTGAGAGAAAATAAAGCTACTTATTTATTCATAACAAATGTCATGTAACTGAAGTTTGTTGAAAAATTAATATTCATGTTGGGTTGAATTTAAATTTTAGTGTCTTAATATTCATTCACTAAAATTTAAATTGAATATTAAATATTTAATTTAAAATTCTTGTTAAATATATAAAACATTTTGGTTAATTTAATTCTGGCAAATACCCCACATTTCCAAATAAATTCAATTATTATTATTTCAATCAATCATTTAAAACCAAATGCTATGTAAAATTATAAAAGCTGGCCACTTGAAATGTTGATAAATGGATGATTGGTCACACTGCCTTACATATAACATTTATAATCTTTAATATTTTAAATAAAATTCTGCAATGATGGAGCAAATATATTTGAATTGAAACAACAAACAATTTATCTTTTTTATATTTTCTATAGATATTAAATTTAACATATTTTTTCCAGTGTAATGCTGCTGGTGTTCCGGTTGCCCTTAACGATGTCGCTGACGAGTGTCGCGTTGCCGTTTGCCCCGTCTTTAGTTAGCGTTTGTGGGTTGTTAATGTTATTTGTTGTTGGTGTTGGCTCTGCGTGAGTTTTGGCAGTGTTTCTCTCTTTCGTTAAATGCGTGTAAATCAGTTTATAACACATTGTCAACAATTATCAAGTGTTAGCCACTGGGAAGGGGTGAGCTTTGGGCTTTTACATTTTTTATATGTTTTTTGAGGGTTTGTCGAACGATTCGATGCTCTACTTTATAAAGATTTTTTGGGGTTGCAGATCAAAATAAAAATATATTAAGTTTGGTAAAACTTAAACATTGTTTTTAATTATTTAATTGAGTTTGTTAAATAATAATTTTGAAATTATGTAGATTTCTTTTAAAACATGTTTTTAATCCTTTTATTTATTGTTTTCCTTGGTCAAACAATCTTCTCATTTCATCTTTCACTCGACCATATGGTCACACTCTATTGCTAGATGATCTCACAGAGATAACCTCCATCAAATGCTCTTTCAAAACGATTTCCCTGCCATAGCGCACTTATCAACCAACGAAGCTGAAAGTTTCCTTTCTCTAAATCCTGGTTTCCGGCTCATCACCCCGCTGTTTTGGCCAAACCATATGCTATCGCAGCATGGACCATGGAGCAACCCCCAAAAAGGGACGACACCCCTGCCCAGGACTTCACCCTTCGCTGTACTTAAGGCAACCTCTAGGACACTCATTTGGCTGTTTATTTGCAAAACGAAGCACACGATAACAGCAACAACAACAAAAGTAACAAGTGTGTCCGAAAATCCCGGAACTGTCCAAAGACCCGTAAACGTGATTTCAGCAAAATTTGGCCAATTTGTCAGCGCCCTTTCCCCGTCGGAAAAGTCCCCTTGCGAAACGGGTCAGAGCGAAAAGCGAGAGGAAAACTCTTTTTTTTTTTTGTACGGTGGAAACTATGTTTCGAAAACTGCAATATGTTTTGGGAAAAAGAATCTAAGAATCTAATACGGTAAAGGTGAAAGAAGATTTATTAGATCTTATTGATTATACATATTTATTTAAAAACTATATATTAAAAACTGAACTATTTTTTAAAAGTGGTTAAAAATATTTAGAAAACTTTTTTGGAACTTACTGTTTTTTATTGGAATTATTTAAATATAATATCTATATATCTAAAATATAATATCAGTAATAATATCATCAGTGAATTACTGAAGGTAAGAAGATATTTTATTTTCTGAAAACTTTAAAAATATTAAAAATTTTGCTTTTGAAATCTACTACGAATTATTTTGATAAATCCTTAAAAAATATGTTTATATAAATAATTTACTTTATTACTAATACTTTTTGAACTGTTAAAGACGCTAATATTTCACTTGTTAAAAACCTTAAAAATATTTAAAATTTTGCATACATTTTTGAAATTTACTATGATAATTCTTTAAAAAATATGTTTTTATAAATAATATTTCGCAGTAGTGCCTCATATTTTGTCAACTGTTTAAGACGCCTAAATCGAAATCAGATGTCACCATTCTGGTTAAACCATTTTCCTTTAATCAAGCCAAGGGCCAAATTGAAAATATTTGCATGGCTAAGCGGCGGCGATTAGGGAGTTGCAAGGACATCGTGGAAGAGGACACGCCACACAGCTTGAGGTCCACGAAATGAGATTAATACGCGCTAAGCTAAGTCCTCGTTCCGAACCTGGATCGATCTAATCCTTGCTTAACTCTTTCGAAACGGTAGCTGTGGAATGGGTGTTTTTGGGCGTAGGTAGGACATTGTCGGATTCCCATTGCTGACTGCGCGGCCATGTAAACAGACCATATAAACAGCGGAAGCAATGTATCCCTTAAAATCCCCGATCTTCGATTCTCGATCCCTTAACCCCTTCAGAAACGAAACCCCGCATCTGCAGGTAGTAACCCTCGATTTAGAGCCTTGTTCGTTGGACAAACAAGCTAATCCTGCGGTTAAACTATCAAAATAAGGCATATATATGTATATGATACCCGGAAGGACTTGCGCGTAGGCGTTTCTCCGCGGGGCGTGGCAACTTTACGGCCGAGAACGGGTTAAGAGAGAGAGCACCATCGAAAAGGGTTAAGCGTCGCGGATTTATTTCGGCCAAAATATCGGAAAACTTCGGTGTGGAACAAAACTAAATGCCTGCTATAAATCTGGCTGATTAGTAAAGTACTCTCGCCCCCCACGAAAAACTCAGAAATCCTGAAATATAAATCCCTTTCGGTAGCGCAGAAATCTGTCTCCTTTTCAGCGTTTTGATCAATGACAAGTTGGTTTTTTCTCATCCGCGGCTCGTTTTTCATGGGTTTTTGTTTGTCCGGGGTAATTACGCTCTGTAGTTTCCGGACTCCCGATTGTCGGGGAAGTTCTAAGTCGGTTCTCCTCTGGTCGATTTGTTTGTTTTCAATTGTTGATATTTTCGAATATTTTCGAAAAGGATTTAGCTGCTTATTTTGCTTCTGAAATTTTAAGCGGGATTTCGGCTCAGATGAATCGCCGGGAAGTAAACAAATTTTTATTTATTTGGTTAATCAATGGGCGAGTGGGATGATTGATCGTTAGATTCAAATGAAACATTCTAGTGGCGGAGTTGTGCATTTTTTTAACCAACCTATTATTAAATTTATTACCGTCACAAAATAATTTCCTTACTTCATTGTAGATGCACCTCGCCTATAAATAATTAATAATGAATACCACCCTCATTTCCCCTAGAAAATTACTACAGAGTAAGCTACTCGTAAGTATTAGAATAATAAATCCTATTATAATAACATAATTAATAATTTATTAGAAAGTAGCTTCCCTTCTTCCAAAACATCTCTATTATGTATTTAGAACAAACATACAATTTCAAAGAGACCCCATAATTACCATTCTGTGGTATCCCCTATTATTAAGTTGCCCATCCATTTAGTTTCGAAACCCCCGTCAATGTTGTATGCAAAGCAGCCAAAACAATTACCCAACGCAGAAAATACAATGATAAATAATTTAATTGAAATACTGAGAAAACAATGGGGCTACGAAAAATCAATTGAAGACTGTTGGGCGCCATTTTGTATCGAAACTGGGGGGATTGTTGTTTCGCTTCTAAAGGGGAAAGTCCCCATTCTCCAGCAAAGAGAGCGCATGTCTCCACTCGGCTATCCAATAACTTGTGGCCACACTCACACAACCGCAACTTCGTGTGGAGACCACACACACAGAGAACCCAAAAGATACAGATACACCCAAAACCAGATACCGATACAAACATGGCGTCGACGTCTTGGTCTTCGGCTTTTTTTTATGGTTTTTCGTTCAGGTAAAACATGTTTTTCCCCCACCTTATAGATCGAGATATGGTCGTATAGTCGTGTGTGTCTTCTTTTGGATCCAATCGCACGACCGACGAGTGCACGCCCCCAATTTGTGAAAACAATTATTATGATTACAGCAATGATTTCGATTTTGAGTTCGGTTCTCTTCGGTTAGGGAGGGGTCACCATATAGATATGGTCATGTGGCGTGTGTTCCGTGTGGCTCATGCGAATGCCAGCAGCTGCTATCCCACTTTTGCAGGCGTTCTGGAAAATTCCTTCGTGGAAATTGATTGCAACAAATTACAATTAATTGTCAGATCGTTTTGGATTTTTAGTACTTAGCAAAAAAGTTGGTCTTTAGGAAAATATGGCTTTCAAACGAGTCCAAAGTGTTTTAGACTTTATTGTAGCGTCTAATAAGTTGAAGTATTTATTTAATAAAAAGTTAATATCTTTATGTTTGGCTTTTTTAAAGATGTTTAAATAAAATGTATTTGGTATTACGCATTACTTGTGACAATTCTATAAAAAGATATTTTTTTAAAATTGTTTTAAAATATTTTTATTGTAGATAAATAAATATCTCGTATAAGAGACAAAATTGATAACATATGTCCATTTTTTCTGGCGAACTTACAAAAATTTAAGTTGAGTATTTGACTTAATTCCTATCATTCTAAACTATCCATTTGCTAAAAAAAAAATAATTTTTTTTATAAATTATAAAACGGACATAAAAATAATTTCCAAATTTTCTACAGCTGCTAAATTGTGATACCTACCTATAACTGAAATGATCGCAAAACTCCCTCCCACAAATTTCGGCTATTGTAACGAATGATCTTAATGTTACTCTACGGATATAAAAATCCCACCTCTGAACACACAAATCTCTGTCCATATCTAACTGAATCGCAACCCCCTTTCGACATCCACACATAAGTTTGCAAGCTCGCCGAAAAATTAACAGGGGCAAATGGCAACTGAAACGATAACAACAACAAAAACGGACCGGGATACAATTAATAATGGCAACTGTGTGTAAAAACAAGAAATACATTAACACCAAACAGCTGCCGATATAAAAGAGCAAGGGAAGGGAAGAAAAAAAAAAGAATAATAAGTATACGAAAGACCTAGCGTATCAAAATGCAACCCACAATCCGGAAAAGGGTGACCCACTCTATAAGGTATGGGGTGTACCGTATAGCTCTCTCTCTATAAGGTCTCTCTGTTTATATTTATTTGTGTGCGTGGCGTCGGCGTTTTTCGTGTTTCCCTGTCGGCGGCAATTAGTAAAACGAATGGGAAAAATAAATCTGAGCGGAAAAGAGAGAGGCTGCCATTGCAAAGGGTGAAAGCGAGACGACATAAGATTCGTTCCACAGCGCTGATTGGTCGACTCGAGAACCACCCCCGTTAACACCTCTAGAGACTCTGTTCGACAAAGAGAAAAAAAAGAAAACCGGACCGACTGCGATTGGGAATTATTGGGAATTCTCGTTTTTAGTCTACACTGAAAGCCCCAGAGCAACGGACGTGAAATCGTGTATTTTTGTGGGCTGTGTATTTATGGTCGAGCGTCGGTAAAACTGAACGTAGAAACGAGATAAACTGAACGAAAGAGCCCAATTTGAATAGCTAGTGAATTGGAAATACGAAAATAAAGTTTATAAAAAATCTTTAAAGTTCTTAAAGAAAATTTACAAAATATAAAATAAACTTTATAAACTGAATTCAATCTATTAGAACTAAAAAAACCCCACTAAATCCCAAAAGGCCATGTGGAGTTATTGAACCAGCTGACCTGAACAACATGGTGAAGATCGAGGAAGGTCTGCCGTCCAGCGAGATCAGTGCCCATAGTCACCACTTTCAGCCCCACCACCCACACCACCCGCTGCCTCCCATCAGCCACCCACATCACCCGCTCCAAAGTACCCATCCCGTGGGGCTCAACCTCACCAATCTGATGAAAATGGCCCGAACGCCCCACTTAAAGTCCAGTTTCTCCATAAATGCCATACTACCCGAAACTTTGGAGCATCACGATGACGACGACGAAGAGGAAGTGGAGAAAAAGTCGCCGGCGAAATTTCCACCCAATCATAATAATAATAATGTGAATGCAACGAACTGGGGTTCTTCGGAGGATCAGGAGGCGGAAAGTGACCCCGAATCGGATCTGGATGTGACCTCCATGTCACCGGCTCCGGTTTTGAATACCAACGAAAGCGATCCCGATGAAGTGGATGCGGATGAGGAGTTCGCGGAGGAGGATGTGGAGTGTGATGGTGAGACCACCGATGGCGATGCCGAGAATAAATCCACGGATGGCAAGCCCGTCAAGGATAAGAAGGGGAATGAGAAACCGCCCTACAGTTATAATGCCCTGATCATGATGGCCATTCGGCAGAGTCAGGAGAAGCGTCTCACCCTGAATGGGATATACGAGTACATCATGACCAATCATCCGTACTATCGGGACAACAAACAGGGCTGGCAAAACTCCATCCGGCACAATCTTAGTCTTAACAAGTGCTTTGTGAAGGTGCCGCGGCACTACGATGATCCCGGGAAGGGCAACTACTGGATGTTGGATCCCTCGGCGGAGGACGTTTTCATCGGAGGATCGACGGGAAAGTTGAGGCGCAGGACAACGGCTGCCTCTCGCTCGAGATTGGCGGCCTTCAAGCGATCGCTGATAGGACCCATGTTCCCGGGACTCGCCGCCTATCCTCAGTTTGGCCAGTTCTTGACCTATCCACCGACGGCGCCGAGCTTGTTGGCCAGCATGTATCAGCGTTACAATCCGTTTGCGCCGAAAAGTGGACCCGGACCAGGTGGACATCCGGGTATGGGCTTGCCGCCGGGACATCCAGGACACTCGCCTCCTGTAGGACATCCGCCGCCACCGCCGCCGCCCTTTGTTGCACCACCGCCCACGACGAGCAGCGAACTCTACCAGCGATTGCAGTACCAACAGTTGTTGCATCAACATGCCGCCGCTGCCGCTTTGGCGGCTCATCAACGGCAACTTTCGGTAGCGGCAGCAGCGGCACAACAACAACAACATCAACAAGTACCGCCTCCGCAGCACCACGCCCACCATTCGCCAGGCGGGGATTCCCCGGGACCCTCGCCACAGCCCACGCCGCTCATCAAACCCGTCACCGTTGTCTCCCGCAACAGCTGAAGATTCTGGATTGGAGGAGAATCCCCATCCCCGGTTCTCTGGGGATTCTATCATAAGTAATCACTGTACATAGATATAGCCGCGACTGAGGCGCTAGACGCTTGTAAATAGTTGAAAAGTAGGGGGAAAGATATGAAAATCAAGCAGTAGCTGGAGAATTCGGTTAACCGAATACAATAAAAACCTTTGCAGAGTAGGGAAAAATATTTAAGTAAATATTAAAATAAAAAGGGATTTAAAATAATTTCTAAAGCATATATGATTATCATCCTAACAATTATTGTTTTATGATGTTCAGTCTTGATTTTCAAGAATTTCACTTTACTAATAATACTTAAAATATATAATACCAAAACCAAATACATTTAAAGTTCGTTTTTATTTATATATTTTTTTTATTTTAAAAATTGTTTGGATTGCATTTATGTATTTTATTAAAGGCACAACAGCTTCTAAAAATCCAAATATTATTATTTCGTACTAAACCAATTAATGTCTGTCATAAACGAAAAAAGCCATGAAAAGCTTATGATTCATCACCTTGAAATTGTTATAAAAAATACCTGCATGTGGTGCAAACTCAGACCCCCTTAAAAACTTGATATAAAATACCTCTGCAAAGGCTTTTCCAAGCGAGTGTTTCACAGTTGGTAACTTGTTGTCACATATCTACGAAATATGTATGTATGTAATATGATTAACGATACTTAAGCGCTGCAGGCAAAGAACTAAGCACTATTTAATTTATATATTATTGTATATTTAGACAGCGAACGAAGCGATGAAAACGACGATGAAACCAATTAAAATTCTATTGAAATAAAAATTAAAAAACAAAAAGAAATGTGGAAAATTAATGAGATCTGCGGGGGAGCTTGGGAATTGCTGGTGACGACGGGTGTTAAATTGAACTGCAGTGGCCGCTAAATGAATCTGTTGTCGCGACAAACTTGTCGGCAATCGGACAATCCGACAAACAGGAAGTCCTTAATAACCGGCAGGCATATAGTCACATATGAACGTGGTACATGTAGGTATACTTGTGGGGATGTTGTAAAAGTAGCGCTAAAAGCCACTGCCAAGTGTCAAATCAAATCAAATTTTAGCGCATGTCCCACACACGACAACAAATATAAGGAAAACAAGAGATAACAACCCGTTACTCAGCTAAAGGGAGTGCGAGGGAGATAGAGATATTAAACTTTGATCCCGCATAACTTTTTAACGAATGGTGCGATTTGAAAAATTCCTTCTACAATTCGATAGGTATTGATAAACACAATAAAACTGCATTTTTATTTTTGCGAAATCTGTAAAGGTGTGGGCGCCAGACACATTTTCAAAAATGGCTTAGGGCGATTGTGGGCGTTAGAGGAGGCGTGACACCTTTTTGTGACGAAGAAGAATTTGAAGATACAGACAGAAAATTATCAAAAGTTTTAGGTGCAAAATCAGGGGTAAACCATTTTAAAAAGTAAAACGCTTTACACAAATTTTATTTTATTTATTTATTTTATTTAAACGGTTTTACAAGAAAACATCACTTTAAATGTCGTATAATTTTTTCTGTGTACCGAAAACAATCAATTTTAATTTTTAAATTAAACAATTTGTAATCATAATATTATTATAATTATTTTTTAGTTTCTTGCTTATTCTCCGTAGATCTGGACTGCCGATGCTTCTCTTGAAAGTCTTGTGTATTACTGTCCTTGCAATTCTGCTGCAATTGTGTCGCCTGGCTATCTAGTTTTTCCAATATCACTCTCTGCTGGTTCATAATCTGATTTAGGATATCCGTTAAGTTTTGTGGAATTTTGTTCTTAAATGTATTATGAAGCCCTGAGATTTCTCGTGCAATGGATCCCAATTTGTACTGAGGGCGGTTAAAATAAATGAACAAGTTTAGATAGCAGCCGATTTAACCATTGAAAATACTAACGTCAATATTATTAAATCGATCGTCATAGGATCCGGAAACTCCACACAGATTTAATGCCAGAAAGGCAAACCAAAAATAAATGACTGAGTTCGACATTTTAAGAGCTTAGAACTGCTAAAGTCGAATGTTTCGAATGAACTGATTTCGGATTTCGTTCGTGACTTTGGAGAGCTTTCTATAGCGATGATAAGCCTTTGCTGAGCATTCTGGAATAGTTCTATACCCAGTACTTCTCGATCGAAATGGTACAATAGCATTTTGTGAAATTCGCAAAGTGATGGGAACTCTTTAGTCGGATTTTGCGGTTTCGTTTTGGTTTTTTATTATTTTTTATCACACAACTTTGCGTTAGAATGTTTAGGTTTCCGGTAAAATACGATATTTTTTATCGGAGTTGTGTTGTTTACTATTAAACACAAAGCCTCAAGATTTTAATTATAACTTGATTAAGAAAATTCCAATTAAACAATTGTTTTAGATGCACTGTAAATATTTTTCCCGTTAATTGGCTCCTTGAAAATCATTTAGCCATATTTATTAAATGAAATTAAAGCCGCGTTCTTTGGCTGGGCTTTAATAACACCTCATTTTTCTTAGTCGCTGTCTGGCGCACCTCGACTGCAGTTCGATCTTTCAGCTCGATTCACTTGCTCACTCCCATGACCGAAGTGATGATTCATCGCTTAGCCTGCAGAGGTTAACAAACTGCGATTGTGCAACTGCAAACTGCACCTTACGGGGCGTATGCGTGATATTCGCATCCATCTAGATGACAATTGCCGGCTGACATTTCTCAGTTGCACATTTCAATTGAGGCGAAAATCTTAGACAACAGTTGTTGAGGGAATGGAAATGGGATTCGGAATGCGAATGAGAATGAGAATGCGAATGAGATTATCCAATTCACTTAGTTAATACAAGTCGTATTCGTAGTCGTCGTCTGTTCCTGCAAAACTGCATTTGTTGTTACAGTTTTCAATTGCGTTTTGCCTGCTACTCAATTCCATTCAAGTTGCCAATTATGCGACCATTATTCAATCAAAGTAAATTTATTTGTTTGTCTCTTTTCCACGTAAATCTCTCTTTTTCTCAGGAGGCCCCCGAGAATTGCCCATTTCTTTCAATTTATTCGCCTTGCGCGACGGATTATTGTCTGTATAAACATCTCGAGCGAATTATCCCCATATATTCGGTGAACGATTCACGCTCACAATCACAATGATGTCACAGGCAGTTGACTCAATTAACTCGGGCTTTCAGTTTCCATGTGTCGTCTGAGGCCTAAGTTCAAGAAACTTTATGTCGCAAAGAGCGCCGAGAATCGCGCTAAACTCTGATTTAGATTGAATGTGGCGCCAGTTTGTTGTGGGTTTTGTAATACTCTTGATTAGCCCATTAGACGACTGCGAGTTGATAATTCAGAAAATGTTGCAATGGCAAGAGGTTTAGATAAGTCAGGGGTTCTATATTCCAGTTGGAGGGAATTTAACTTAAAAAGTTTTAATTCAAAAATATATACTTAAATCAAATTATTTCATTTTTCCATTTTTATTTGATATTTAATGTTAAAAATCCATATTAAATACTCATATATAAGGAAGACATATAAAATACATTATATTTATTTTTATTATTTATATTTTTATTTATTATTTAATCGACTAATTCTATATAAGCTGGTTACTAAGCCATTAGAAATGATATAACGTACATAACTTTATACAAAGGTTATTTTATGTTCTTATGCTCTTTAAGATCATTTTTAAACTCTGTAAATATCTTGTTAATTTTGGTATGATCTTTTTGTATAGTCCAAATCGAAGTGTCATATTTTTAGAAAATCAGCCATACTGTTATTCAAATTTCAGTCCTTTTAAAATTTTTTTTTTAATATGCTATAGAATACACCTCCTAATTTGCTTTGCCAACCCACTATTAACACCTCGGGTCCTCGGGCAACCACCAAGAGCTACCCACTCAACCCCAAAAATTTTGGTAACTTAAAAAAAAGCGAACAAGAAGAAGAGAACATCTGACGGGACCCTGACAGCCCTGGGATCTTTTGTTTGACTTGTGGCATGGCTAAACTGTAATAATTGGATGAGGCGAGACCGATGATCATCAGCATATGGGGTTGGGGTCTTGGTCTTTCGAATGATGATGGTGATGATTATGATGTGTGTGTGTTCAGTGCAGCACAACTGTGACTGGCATAAAGAAATCATTTTATTATTTTCAAAATTATAGCATGCAACATCGATACACAACAAGCCGCAACTAAAGCGGCAAACGTCAGAGGAACAATGGTGGATCAAAGGAGGCGAGAAATGGATGGGACAGAGGGGAACAGGGAATCAGGGGACTAATGACGATAATTGCACACACCTCATATTTAGGAGTCGGCTCTATTCACTTGGGTTATAAACACAGACATTAACACCTGACCAGGCCAGCGACAAAAGTTTTTCTTTCTTCCAGATGCACGGCAAGAAATTATTGGCTTTTAAAAAAAGATTTGATATTGGTATGAATTTAAACAATTATAAATAAGGTAATAACTAATTTGTAAAAATTGTGTGGTGTTTTAAAATACAAAGATAAAAGTACAGTGTTGTAAAAGGTATTAATTCAACTTTTGGTACTGATCTTAATTTAAAATATTATAATTATAATTATACACTAAATTGTAAAACTTCTGCAGTGTTGTCTAACGAATTGATAAAACCAATTTTGAAACACAGTGTTGTAAAGGGTGTTATTAATTCAACTATTTAGCAACTTATTAAAAATAATGCCTTTGGTACTGATCTTAATTTAAACTATTATAATAATTATATGCCAAATTGTAAATCATCTGCAGTGTTGTCAAATGCATAAATAAAATCAAATTTGAAACACAGTGTTGTAAAGGGTGTTAATTAAACAAATTGTTTTTAGATCTTCAAAAGAAAAACCAACTTTATCACGTTCATTTATAGTGTTTATTATTTTTTAATAATAAATGTAGTCACATATTTTTTGCCCAGTGCAACCAAAGGTGTTTTCCCTGCAGTCGGCTCATTGTTATGGTAAACAGTTGCCCATTCCCCCGATTTCCACTCCTTTGCTGACCCGTTCCGCTCTTAATTATAGTCGCAGCTTAATCTGGAGCGGGACAGCTGAAGCTGAGCCCTAACAATTGGACAATGGCATTGGAAATGGCTTTATATATATGTAGGGGTGTACAGTACAGTACTTTGTAATGCCGCCAGGGGGCGGGGCAGGTGTTGGCCATAATGGGGCATACGTTGTTGGCCAAAAAGCGCACAAGAGTTGCCAAACAAATTCTTTTGTTATTTAATTGTAACCAAATTATTTCCACACGCTCTTTCTTCGCCTGCTGCCTATTTCTGTTTTTTTTACTATATCCATTGTTCACGTTAGCCATGTCTGACTGTCGCTGCCTTCGTGGGGATCTTTATCGCCTTAAGTTTACAAATTTTAGTTCCTAATGAGCGATTTTAAGCATTGTAATTCATGACTTTCGGCGGCTGCCGCTTTTTATGTGGTTTTATCTTGGCATTTCGTGTGTTTTCGTATTTTTTGTTTTTTGGTCATGATGGTGGGTTGGTTTTTCTGGGGGTGTGGTCGCTTTTGAGGGCGTGACTTGATGTTTAAGCCCAGTCTGGAAATTGGAATGGCATTTATACACCCTCGTCTGATGCTTAAGATGACTTTAATTTATAAATTACAAAACAAAACAGTGAAAGGTTTCTATAATAGATGAAATACGAGATACTTCTTAAACAAAATGTTGAAAATTACATTTTAATTAAAATGTAGCTATTTTTTGTCTTCTACATGTTAAACCCTTAAAATTCTATTGTAATATGATTGGCACTTTCGAGTTATTAAACCATGAGTAACATGTAATACACTCCACCCTTTGTAAGATTTAAACCCAACACTTGAGGGTCTCATGATCTCCTTTTCTATTGAATGCTAGACATATTAGACAACAATTGGATCGCTTGATAATAATCTACTTTTTGCAACCGCATCAACCTCTGCCCGCAAAATATCTTTCCATTTAGAGGATAACTCACTCCTTAAGGATTATGCCAAAAAAAAAGAGGAGAAATTGCCCAATGTTTTCTAACATTTATCTAAGGACATCTGCCGGAGAAAAGGTCAAGGGATCAGAAAGCCTACACCTCGCAGTTCCTTTTATTTTTAATCTGGGCAGCTGGACTGGAAGTTGGCCAATAAGTCCTTAAGAAATCCGAGGCGAACAAAAATGAGTATGGATAATATTTTTATAGGCAAAACAATTGTGTGGTTGTGCAGGGAAATGACTTTTCGGTGGAACGGGAGACACTTGCAGCTGCCCAAAGTATATCCTCAATATTCCATATCCTTTTTCCCTCTAACCGTAATTTCCTGGGAAAGCTTTCCGGTGCATTTCGCTAGCCAAAACACTTGAGCACTTAAAAAGGCGCATTAACTCGGGTTTCCGATTCCTGAATCCAACCTCTATATCTTTGCCCCTTTGTTTGCCTGTGTGAAACAAAAACGTTTGTTTCAATACGTTGGCTTCGTGCATTTTACGGTGTTGGGAAACAGACGAAATGGACTCATTGATTCCAATTGACTGATTTCAATTGAAGTTAAGTGTCTGCCACAGTCGCAGCCGCAACTGCAGAGGCACAACGCCGTCGTCCCAGCCAAATGCCAAATGCCATTTGCTTTTCACATCCAGGTCGAACGGCGTTGCCTTGTTGACTTTGTTTTCGGGTACCCATTGCCGCCGATTTGGGTTAAGTGAGGGGAATGTGCGGACTGTGGGAGCACTGGCCCATCGATAAGCACTTTTCTGAGATCGTTAAATGAACTGTTTTTAAATCTTTAACCTAAAACTTTAAACTAAAATTATGTTTATAGATTAAACCTGGCCAAAAATGATTCTTAAAATAATAAAAAACATTTACTGATAAATAAACAACTTTACAATTTCTTGATTTTATGAAATATTTTATTACCTGAATTATATAAATTGAATATTTTATTATTTTAAATATTTTTATTAAATACTTCATTATTTAAAATATTTAAATTAAAAATATCATTATTTAAAATATTTAAATTGCATGTTTAAATATTAAAAATATTTAAATTAAATATTTCATTATTTAAATGGAATATTTCATTATTTAAAATATTTAAATTGTATATCAAATTATTACATTTACTCTGTTCTTTATTGGTGTCTGTAAAAAATATATATGTGGTAGGTAGTAAAATTATAAAAGTGTGCGAAGCTTCTTTAAAATATATTATTTAAATAATTAAATTTATCTTATTTTTATCAATACCTTTAAATCGCTACATTTAAATATTATTTATTAATTAAATTGCTCTTAGCTTAATAAATGTTTTTTTTACTGGGTATTTCATAGTCTCATTTTTTAGCGCTTATTGAGAAACCTCCTTGATCCTTTTTGGTCACGGCAGCTGAACTTTGAACCCTGTCGTTGGGGGTGACTCCCCGCCCCTTCGGCGATCCCTCCCCCTTTTTGCTGCTGCCAGTTCCTCGCCGCAGTCGACCTTGTCAAGTACCTTGTTAGCTGTTGGGCAAATGTGCCACACAAGTGGCTCACATCAGCGGGATCGAGAGTAAGGAGCGGAACGCATTGGAAAGCTTCCCAAGAAAAATGCCGAGTCAAAGTTGAGAAAACGCTGCTTCCGTTTAATTTACAATTGAACCCGAAAACGAAAACGAACCCGAGACCCCAGATACGAGATACGAGAACTCCTGGAGAATTTCGCTGTGCTTCTATCCGGCAAAGTCGAGTCATCCCAAGTCATGCGCTTAATTTCCCGTTTAAAACGCCATTCATTCAATTAAGCGAATGAATTTGTGGCACCGGCAGACGACAGCAGAAGTTTTGCCTGAAAGATCATCTCGGTTGGAGCTCCAGATCAGATGATATTGTATAGTATAGGATGGAATAGAATGGAGCATGCGGGTCTCTGGGGTCTTCCGATCTTTTGTCTGCCCTCCGGGGGCTTTCTTCACTAATCAGACGCGGGTCAAAATATTTACCACTTGACCCTATTGATTTAATTAAATAGTTTCAAGACATTCAACTGTTTGTTGGCCGCGCAAAACGAATTTCCACAGCGAGATGAAAAAATTCATATGCAGAACGCAGCGATCTTTGAGATATAAATTCGTGTGCTTTTCCTTTCCTGCTTCTCGCTTATTTTTTTTGTCTCCGAACTGTCAACACAGATTCCAAACTGCAGACGTGTTAATTAACGAGAGAGTTAACTAATTGTTGTTAGCAAAATATTTTCGTAATTCGATACTAAATTCGTGTTCCGCTCAACTTGGTTGCTTGTGGGCTTTTGTGTCGAACAGCACAAGACCTAAAGCCTTGGGCACAGTGGCTCGAAATGAAGGTTTTCTAGGGAAAAAAATTAAATTAGGATCATAAAAGTGTTTATTTTGAAATTTTTTCAACAGGCAATTTTATTATTTATATTTTTCTGAAGTTAATTCTCGATAAATCCATCTAAAATATGTAATTTAACATAAAAGAATTATTGTAATTAATCTTAAATTAGGTTGTTACAAAGAATGCATTTGAAAATATTTTTTTTTTTTTTCAGTTATTAAAATATTTGTATTTTTATTATTTGTTAGCTTAAAATTTTCCCAAAGTATGTTATCGTTTTAATTGTTTTTATTGCTTTATAAGAAACTTAAATCAAAGAATATTTATATCAAAAAAATTTTTTTTTTTTGCAAATACTGGAAAGTCTGAGGTTCACTCCCCAGCGAGTGCAAGTGTGTTGAAATGCTAAAAATTGTTGAGTTATTTATATAACCACCTATTACCTTGAGTTCGCAAAATTCCTCACATTATATCAAAATATTTTGTGGAGTATTTCTGGTTAATATATATTTCATTAAAATTTTCTTTAAGTTTCCCCACTGTTCGTGCTGTTTTCGCTGTTGACTGCCCATGTCGAAACGCTTAACTGCGAGTGGCAATTGGATACCTGGCTGAATCCAAATACGAATCTTAATCTGAATCCCTGAGTCTTTGTGGCCAATGAACACGGCAGCGGCACAACACAAAAAAGCTGGCAGATTTTCATGTTTTATTTGTGCATTTCGCGCGCGCGTTTGAAATGCCCTTTTTCGTCCTTTCCCCAACCAACAAAATCGAAATCAAAATCAGAAAAAAAACGAAAACCAAGTCCAAGATCAAAATGGTTTCAGTTCGCCTGGGCAACGCCTAAAATGCTTTATTGTTTTCTTCGAATCCCCGTTTTGCGAGCGGCGCTTCAACAGATATGAAATTTGTTTCCCAAAAAAAGAGAAGTAAATCCATAAATCAAATGCTATAACGTTTAAATATTCATGAGTCGGGACAATGTGTGAACAAGCGAAAGGAGCTGGAGGATCGAAAGGGAGGAGGAATGCAATGCGTAATGTATTAATTTCATTTATGGCCATATTTATTCTCATGACAAGGAAGCGTTGGGATGGTATACATTGAGAAAAAAATATGCTAAACAATCTGTTATAACCTATATAATTTCCAGATCTAAAATTTTATTTTAAACAATAATTTAGCAAGAAATTTAAAGAATTATATTTTTTTAATTAGTAAAATCGAGTTAAAATATTTGTTAAAAAATATATAAATTTTTTGTTTATTTTTATACATTTTTAAATGTTTAAAAAATTGTTTTAAATTAATAATCCTTAATATATCCTTAACATTAGAATGATGAACTTTTTTTTAAATTTAAAATAAACCAATCATTTTTCTGAGTGCATAAAGTGGGATCTGGAGCGGGCGACATTGCGACATATAAATGACAAGGACACTCCCATATTTAGCACGTCCTAACATATTGGGTGAACAATGGCAACTGTGGCCAGGGTGGTGCAAAGGTGGTGGTTTCCCAAATGGAACCGAGAAACGGCATCGGAGCACCCTGAAAATCAGAATTGCGCGGGTTAAATGAAATGGAGAATGCCATTCCTAATTACGCATCTGTGTGAGAGTATCCTGTGTGTATGTGTCCTGCGTATCCTGGGCACCCTTTTCTATATGTGTATATATTTTCCTGCCCGGCATTTAGGCTGGGCTGTCATCGCAGCCATTGTTGGAAGCCAGCCGCCGCAGCCGCAGGATGAAGGATATAGCATTGAGGATATGGGATGAAGGATGAAGGACGAAGGACGATTTCGTGTTTCTGCCTCGTTTGCCTCAATCGCGATCGCACATCCTGCACAAAACAGCCGTCTCGTCCTTTATTTATTTGTGTTTATAATACAACAAAATCAGCTACGCTTTCGTTACCCCCCGAATATACATATAGGTCCTATATGTATTCCTCCCCTTTCAGAAAACTGGTCTTCTGGGCTTTCGATTATGACTGTGACTGTGCCATGTCGACGTGATGTTTACATTTATGGATTATTGTTTCCGCATGTCCTGGGTCCTTCTCTCATAAGTTCCGCACAATCATGCTCATCAGCATGCTTTTTTTATTTTATTTATTTTTCAGTCTCTTTTTTAGATTTCTCTGGAGAAGGCACAGTGGGATTTTTGGGTCCTGATGGCATCGATTATGGGTGACAGAGTCAAGTGGGTCACGTGGAAAATAGATTATTTAGTGCTTGGCGAAAATAAAAATGAATAAAGAATATATTTAAATATTCAAATATTCCAAAATTAAATGGTATAATTCAATGTATAGGACAATTGAAATAATTTTAAAGAATAGTTCATTCTTTTTAAATATTTTTAATTTGTTTTCATTTCTAATTGAATTTAAAATATTTTTCCAAGGACATAGATTTCGCACCCTAAATATGGGATTGGATATGTCCAATGATCCAGGACGAGGGTTTGTTAAGGAGACTCTATTTTTACGCATTTTTTTATGACTGTTGTTGCTGTTGTGATTCGCTACGACATTACAGTGTTCGGGCAACAAAAATGCAGGGAGAAATTCAAATTGAAATGGAAACCAGACGCCTCGGGCCTTCGTTGTTGAGGTCTTAATCTAACCGAAAAGGCAACCCCGAGGGATACAAATTCGAGTCCAAATACGAATACGAATCCGACAATCCGAATCCGAATCCAAGGCATATGCAAGTCCCAGTCCATATGTCCGGCTGCTGAATTCATCCCCCGGCTCTTTCGAGCATTACACGGATTTATATTACGCTCTATTGACTTTTGTTGCAGCCAAGTGGCCTTATGTTCGTCCCTTCGCCGGGTGTTTACTGTAGTTCCGGGGTGTTTGCCATAAACGCAGATTAAGACATTAATTTAATTGCCCGTCTAGGGTGCAGAAAAAATAAAAAAAAAATAAAAGAGAGCGAAAGTTGGGTGGAAAATATTTGCCGCCTGTTTAACCATTTGATTCGAGCCGGTAGCTTGGGAATTTGTCTCTGATTTATTCACTGCCATTTTGTGCGGATTTTCCCATGGAACAGTCGAGGCCAAAAGGAGTGGCACTTGATTAGCTCATAAAGCTGTTGACTTGGCTTTTCGAACAGGTTTCCAAGGAGTTCTACAAACCACTTGAAAGAAATTTTACCAAAAGAACTTATCCACTTTGCATAGATGAGGGGAAATATGACAAGAATATTTTATAAGCTTGGAAGAAAAAGTATATTTTGACATTACATATTTATTAAGAGGAAAATTCAATTGAGAAAAACAAAGTTCACAATTAAATAAATACTATGTATGTTAATATAGATACATTTTTTGGGACTTTCAATTTGATAACAAATTGTCATAAAATAATATTTATAAAAACAATAAAATATTGTATTGAGCAAATTTTAGAAATTATAAATTTTATATTTTTTATGAATATGCAAATGATAATTTTGAATTCGGTTAGAGCCAACTCATAATAATTGCTTAAATTTAAAGAACATTTTCAAGTACTTTAGATTATAAACCATAACCCTCTATCCCTTTTCTCTCCCTTAAAATCTCCCATCTTCCATTTCAAGCAAAACATTGCACAAATTGAGACATTCCCTGTCTCCCAGCGAATATCAATAACAATTTTCCGCTATTTTTCAACAAGCCAAGGCAATGGTCTTGATTTTGTTCGCGCAAAAAGGCCACAAATAAATGCGGGAAAAAATGTTTGAAAAAAAACAGAGATATCTTGGCTAAAAAGCGGCTTAAAACCGCTTCTCGTAAATCGCAACTGCGAAAAGGGGAGAGCACAGTCGCCGAGCTTTTGGCTGGGCAAAAATGTTAATTAACTTTTCAATCCTTAAATAATGAATGATCAACGCATCCGCGGCGACACGCTGGGTTCCTTTTTATCACTGGGGAACTCTGGGGCTGGGACTTTAAAAGTGGACTGGCAAGGAGCTGCTCTCGGCTGATATTGGCTTGCATATAATTTATATTCGATTCGATAAATTTATGCGCTGTGTGAGCATGCGCATGCGCCCGCGTTTTGCGATCCGCGTTTGCGACTTGGACTACCGACGGTGGAAACGGCAGTCTAGTTTACCTGTCCAGCTCCCAGATCCAAGATCCCCGATCCTCAGATCCTCAGCTCCTTAGTTCCTCTATCGCATGTCAGCGGGTGACCCGAGTGTTTACACGCAAATTTACACTCTCATTTGTTGCGCGGAAAATTGTGCTGCGGCCAAATGAAGATACAAGAAAAGATGTACTGGAAACAATTGGGGGTATTTATTAGCTTGAATAGTGACCCATAAATTTCTTAAATCTAAAAAAAAATTGTTAAAATATTTAAAACGAAGAGAGTGAAAGACGTTGACTTAAAAATTACTTAATCTAAAAATTTCTAGACATTCCTGAGACGTGAAGGTATTACTTCTTAATTAGTTAATTATTTAGAAGTCTGGTATAAATCATAGGTCGATAATGAAATGTGTAATTCTTTAAAAGTTTAGAATATCATTAAAATATTATTTTTATACCCGTTACTCGTAGAGTAAAAGTGTGTCTGGCGCATACAACTTTAAAGATTTCGGAGAAGTATAAATGCAATTTCGTTGTGTTTATTTATATCTATAAACGAGAAGAAATTGTCGAAATCTGACCATTCATTAAAAAGTTATGACTGTATATTATACGCAATGCGTTCTTTCATTGTATGTGTGCTGCCTCTGCTGGCCACCACTGCTGTATAATATAATTCAAGCAGTGCAAGCAGTTGCTTTGCTGCATGCATATCTCCGTCTCCCTTGCACTTCCATTAGCTGAGTAACGGGTTCTCTCTTTTTATAAATTAAAATGTTCTTTAAAATTGATTTATATATTTAAATGGAATTTTTCTTCGTGTATGGAGCTACAGATACTGGCAGCTTTTTGCCTGCCACTGCTTTGCCATAAATAAAGTTTTGTATTATGCGGCACCAGCATTTGGCAGCGCATCCCACAACAGTCGGGGGCAAAAATCGGAGGATTCCGCTCGTAGTTGCTTGCAATTATCGCGCACTGTGCTGAGAAATTGGTTTTTGCCACTTCGCACTTTCATCATTTTCAATCACGTTCAATTTTAATTGAAAATTTTCAAATGCATCCAGCGTACACAAAAACACGCTCGCCACATGCAACATTGTAAGAGAAGTTTCATATTTTTAGGGTAGGGAAGTGGTAGGCAAAGGTTCTCGATAAGGTTGTAAAGCTACTGTTGAAGAAGGGAAAAACTACAGAAAGATCATAAATCATATTACTTTGTATTGACTAATCAGAGTGGTTAAGTGAGACTATTATTTCTGGTTTTGGGGTAACACAAACTATTTTACTTATTTAGATATTTAGATTTATTTATTTAGAATAATTTTTAAAATATTTTTATTTTATTGTTTGCTTATGTATTTTTTTTAATGTTTCTATTTTATTTTTAAACATATTTTTCATTATAAAGGTAATCCTCAACTCGCAAATATTTACCTTTAAGATAAAACCAAATATCGTATTTCCAATTCTAGGTAGTGAGTTCTTGTGTTTACTTTTGGGATTTCCCAATACTCAATAAATCACTTTTCACCTTCTAAGGGTGTCATACAAGTATTTACCTTTAAAGAACTCTACATATCACATCATATCGAGTCCAAAGATCTTTTCCATTAGTAATTTGCATAGTTGTGCCTACAACAATTAAGCTCGCTGACCACATTTTTCGCAATGGCTATAGTTCGCTCCCCTGAAAACTTAAAAACGGGTGAAGGTATAGGTACATATGAATCAGGCGGATTATAAAACATAATACCCCCGTGGAGTAGGGTGTTGTTTTCCAGCCTTCCGACATGGTTAGCTCTTGTTTTTTTCTGCCGTTTGCCGCCATCCTTCGGTAATATGTAAAAATGTATCGAGTTACGATCGGAGATAAGCTGATGGGCAAATACGTATATAATATTTATACGCAAACTTGTTCAAACAAGCCCAGCAGGAAAACAGCAGACAAATGTGCAAAATAACAATAAAAGAAAATCACACACACAGTCGGAAATTTGTAACGATTTTCTAATTTCGAGGCAAACAACCCTCTGATCTCGGATTCGCATTTGGAATCGTACTCAGATTCCCTGATTATGTTGTTTCTCTCGACGATATCTGTTGAAAATCGCTACAACAAACAGAGCGAAAGAGATGGCCAGACAGCATTAGAAAGAGAGAGAGGATACGAAGGTAGTAAATTGTAACAAAATGCGGATTACTAGTTCCAATCGATGGATGATTCCCGCCCCTTTGCCGTGTTCGCATTAATGAGAATATTGTTAAATTAGTAGGCTTTGAAATGTGATATATATGCCCAACCACAGCGAGCGAGATGGCGATATGGAGTGGTATTCGGAGTGGAAGCGAGAAGGGGCTAGTGGTCAGGACCCTCTGCTTGACTTTACTCAAAAAATCGAGCAGCTGTGTCACCCGATCAAAAAGGGGTTCACTTTTGCACTCTAAGAAAATTTAGACTTACTTTAAAATTTTTTATAAATTGCTTAATGATTCTTTAACATTTTTAATTTAGGAATGGCTTCTGAAAAAATACCTTAAATATTATAAAAATAAAAGAAAATATAAAATGAAATGAATAATATTGTTGTGTGAATTTCAATATTTTTTTAAGATCCTTCATAAATTTTTTTATATCTTCTGAAAAATAGAAATATTATAAATATGCATAAATATGCTTGTAAATACAAAGCATAATTTAAAAAGGTTTAAATAAAACTCTTAAAAAAGTTTTGTAAAAATCATATTAATAAATAAATTATTATTTTTAAAATTAAATTAATTTTCCAAGTGCACTGAGTGAAATATTGCCAATATGTGATAGTAAATGTCATAAAAATATATAAAAACTCCCACTGACTTTTACTTTTTTTTATAGCTTCCCTGGCAAAGAAAAAACAGCTTAGCATACGGACTATCGAGAAAAAGAGGCCAGAAAGCTGCCCTAATAGGCTTATGATAAACATGACACTTGACTTTTGTGCCAGCGCTTCGGGGGCGAAATCCACTGTGTGCAGTGCCCAAATTGCCAGTTGACACTCAATTTGACACATGAGCCCGCAAAATGCTCGCCTCTCGGCTTCTTCGACCTCAAGTGTGCTCCATGGTTACTAACTTGGCTAATGATGTGCTCCTTTTGGCCCCTTGGGCGATATCCTTACGTTACACTTCTCAACTTGTCGCAGGGGGGGAAATCTGGAAGGACAGACATATGAATAGCTGGAGCATTCGTCATTATGGCAATTCAAATCCACCCAAGCAGCTTACAATTACAATTACCGTTGGTGACCCCAAAAGGGGTGGTGACCCCTCACAGCCCGGGGAAACGAGCTCAAACTTGTGTGGCCAAAGTTTTAGTTGAAGATTAGTTAAGGAACTGCAAGGAATAAGGATGTTTTGTAATTAGTAAGGTGTATTTTAAGAAGTTTGGTAAAGTAAGCTACACAGAAAAAAAATTGACAAAAGATCAGATTGATATGTGCTGGTCAATTTTATATTTTTTAAAGATCAAGTTATTCATATCATTTTGATATGAATAAAGATTATTTTTACCTTACTTTACATTATTTGTTCAAAAAATACTAAATTTGGTATTTCATAAATTTTATTATTGATATGAAATAAGGTAGAATTGATCCTGTGTCATATCGAATTTTTTTTTGTGTAATAAAGAAAAAAGAGATGTTTAAAGTTAAGATGTTAAAAGTGAACTAAACCAACGATGTTGTTTAAAAGTTAAATGGTTCTTTCCGTAACATTAGGAAACTCTCACCTAATATTTGCCCAACCGAAATCCATCCATAAACTCTTTATGGGCTGCGTTTATAATCCCTTCTTGGGTCTGTCATCGAGCAAAACCGCGCTCCACATTACTTAAGTTCAGATCGAAGACCAAACGGCACCTCATCAACACATCAGCATTATCATTATGATTCCGTTCAGAGCAATATAATTTGGGCAGAATGCACATGGAGCCCCTAATACTAATAATAATAATAAAAATCTCAAACCTTTTGGGACATAAAAAATAAAAAGAGTTGGGCCACAAACGACAACAAAAGTGAGGCCCTGGACTCCGCCTGAAAGACCCGCTCTGTGTGTTGCTCCCATCTGTTAGGGGGTACAAAAATATTTATGATTATGAGAAATACACGCCAGGCTTATTATAAAATACAGCAACTTTTCCGAAATCAAAAGAAAAATCAAGCCAATGCCGCGCGGACCTGGGACACGTTTATTTAAATACGACTCTATGTGATGATGATGATGATGACTATTGGGGTCTCTGGAATGGGATTCGGGGGGATCTCTTAAGTAGCCTCTACCTTTTCGATCGGTGCTCTTTTGTTGTTGTTATTGGTCCAGCCATATCGACAGGTAGCCCAAATATTTATAGTGTTCAATAATTGAGATACACATTAATGAGTCGGGCCGCGTTGGAGTTGAGGTTGACTCAGAATAGTAGTAGCTCCCATTATTTCATATTGAATAGAGTTGACTGTAGCTCAAAGATAGAAAAAGGAAGCATATCTTAATACCCTAATACTTTTTAAAGATCAAGATATTCATTTAATATTATGTTTATTTTCAAAATTTGTTCAAAAAATACTACATTTGGTATTTTAAAACCGTATATTTATAACTTTAATGAAATGATAAAATATCAAGTTGATATGTTTGAATTATAAATTTGACATTAATCATATCGGCTTTTTATTGATATGAAATAAGGTAGAAATTACCACATTTAATATCGATTTTTTTTTGTACCGGGAATTTTTTTTAAATTTATTTACATTCACGATTATATATTTCCATATTTTCAAAAATATTTTTTACTCATTCTTAATTTTATATTATACAAGAATTAAACACAAATATAAATTATTTTAACCTTTTCTTGTATTATTTAACTATTCAAGGTTTTTTATAGGACTCCTGTATTTTATATATCATTTATAATAATACTCCAGAAAACTTGATTTACTTCTTGAAGAGTATATACCCATTCGTACTTTGTTTATTCAAGACTACCTTGTTTTATTTTCTTATCGATTCCCGGCTGTCTCTGCCAGTTGTTGTCGCTGTAAATTTAAATAATAATTTCCGATATTTTACAGGCTTTTTTCCTTTTTCCCCCTTTGGCTGTTGGTATCTTTTTGGCTGCTTTTCTCACTTGGCCCAAACGTGGGATGCAGTCAGTCGGCTGCCTTTTGTCGGCATTGATCAGCTTTGATTGCTATGCAACTTATTAGTTGTTGTTATTTGTTTGACTAGACACAGTCATATATATATATATACGTATGTATTCGACTATATATGTTTATGTCCAAGGAGCTGGGGCATTGAAAAGCAGTTGGAAGCCGCTGCTGTCCGTGGTGATAATGGGACAAATGTCGGTGGAGAAATAACCCGGCTTAATCCCCCAGCCACCGAACTTCAGCCTCCAGTGTGTAATCATTTGTGCCCTTTTCTTCGCCCGTTGTCAACATATCTGGCTTATGTGAGTCAGAATTATGTGACGATCGCTGCTGCGGCGGCAAAAGGTTTTTGAGGTTGAGGTTCCAGAACCACGGCATCTGCACCTCTTTTTTAGCCACATGTTGTTGCAGCTTTAATAAAGACATCAGCCGCGCATAATTATGGATTTGTAGTACACGGATAAAAAATGTAAAGGCCACATATTAATTGGATCTAATAATATCACTCGCACTTCTCACTGAAGTATTTTATTATATTTTGGTACAAAAAATATTTCAGCATAAAATTAATATTCTATAAAATATAAATTATGAATTTTAATCATAAAATTAATATTCTATAAAATATTTATAAGATAAATTAATTATATTTTGGCATAAAAAATATTTTTACATAAAAGTAATATTCTATAAAATATAAATTATGATATTTAAACATACAATTTATATTCTATAAAATATAAAGTTGACATTTAAGAATAATCACCATTAAACTTCGGATTATGTATATTATCCGTTTTAACGTATTCTAAAATAAGAACTTGATTGTCCTATATATTATAAAAATATGTATCTTTTTAAATTGAACTCTTTTGTTTTAGTATAATCATCGTATTAAATATTTGTTCCAGTGTAGCTGCAGTTTCAGACTCATTTTCTTTATTTTTCGTCCACAAATGCCATTCGTTCTGCTTCGTTTTTCAGCTCAGAAAGCTGTCTTTCTGCCCGTAAGTCGTAGATTGGCATTATTGTCATGGCCAACAACGCGGCAATCTTCTCTTGGCCGTATCTTAATTCTATTGGCCCGGCTGGGCATTATTCCCCCTTCCTCGATCCCCCGTTTTTTACCCGCATGCAAATGAGCTCAATTAAATTGATATCAAAATGTGTTCCATTTATTTTTGTTTAGTTTTTATTTGGTTTAGTTCATGCGCGGATCCACGGGGGGTGATATGGGTGATATATCACCCCCCACTCGGGTGAAAAATGAAAGGAATTTTCGTATTTAAAAAGTATGCAACAAAAAAATTGTTCTGATATCACCCCCCACAACAACATCCTGGATCCGCCACTGGTTTAGTTCTTTTTTTTTTGGCTACTGCGTGACTTTGTCTGGGCGTGAGTTGCAGTTAGTTAGAAAAGCTTTTAAAAACGTATTAAAAAACTAGCATTTTGCTGTTACAGTTAGGAAAAAAAAAGCCATTCGGATAAGCGCTAAAGAGATTTTCTGGCTGGAGTAGTCGATTATATGGTTCCCAGAAGATTTTCTAAGGAATCGCCATCTCCAGCTGAGAGGGAGTGGGATTTGTGCACTGATAATAAAGTCAAGAAAATTATTTATTCTACCAAAACATTCAGATGCTATCAGGAAAATAAATAAATAGGATAAATAAGTAATATTTATTTATAATTAATTTTTAAATTTTAAAAAACCTCTTTTATTTAACAATGTTTTATCTAATATAAAAACCGTAAAATTGTTCATGCATTAAATAATACTTTTGCAACATTTTTTAACTCATTAAAAGCCAACACTTAAGAAAAAATAAAATATAGGTGAAATAAAAAAATATTTAAAAAATTATAAAATTTATATTTTAAACTTTATTTTCCAATTAAAACAACCCTTTCGCAACTGTTGACAATCTATGATATATTTTTTAAGAGTAGTTTCTATATATTTATAATGATTTCTCAATGGCATCACTTTGTTCTCTGTGCAATTAAAATAATCCTTTTCTGAACCGTTGACAATCCCCAAAACGACAAAGCTGTCACAAATGGCGAGCCAATCAAGCTCTAATCCCACATCTAATGGCAACGTAAACAGCAACACCTCCTCAGATAAAGATCGGCCGATACATATACGTTTATATATGTATATCTTAGTATCCAGGAACACAATTTGTGCAACGATGTTGAAACCTATTCAAATTAACAAATGTGTTTTAATCTCCGACAACAAATTTGAATTGTATTTTGGTGGAATTTCGTTTGGCCGTCTGTCTCGTCTTCACCTCCGTCATTTCGATCACCCGCTGCTAGGGGACACTGTACAGTGAGGCCCCCGGGTACAGGGATCCCTCCTGCGAGTGCGACTGAGCCCGGGGACTGCCACTGACGATCTCCGTTGGCATTGTTGGAACAGGTCGATCGATCTATGACAGATGAGATCATGTTGACTTGCCACAAAAGGCGCACAGTCAGTCGCTCAGTTGCCTCGAAAATGCCCTGGCTCTCTGGCGTTTTCCTTTTCCCAACTCTCGAGCTCTCGAGTCCTGTTGCCTTCGATGATGTATCGTTTTCGGTACCGGCTGCCACGGAACTCAAGCTCCATCTCATGATTGCTGGTACACAGAGAAAAAATCATTAGGTTATTTTTAATTATGTAGATCAGAGATGTTGAGATTAAACCACAAAGCAGTTATTTTTAAAATAATACTGAAAGTAAAATTGAAATATATTTTAAGTATCGCTCTTAAATTTCATATATTTATTTAACTACATTATATCATTAAAATGTTATATTATTTTATTTTATTTTTATTTTGTTTTATATAATATTTTTATAACATTTATACTTAGTTATTTATTAAATATTAAAATATAAGATTTTACAAATATAACTATTGGCAAATTTATTAGAATTTGTCAATGAAAAATGGCTTTTGATCATAAAATCCATTAAATAAATTATAGGAAACGACACAAAATAAATAATATGTACAATCATATCAATTCAACATTGTAAAACCAAATGAAGCATTTAAAAAAAAACGTAATACCCTTTTAATGTAAAAATTACATTAACGAAATATCGTTTTAACGTTTTCGAGCATATTGATAGCGAGCATAAAATTGATATTACATAACGTAAAATCGATCACTGTTTCATATCTATTTTTTTTGCCAACAGGAAATGTTGATAATCCAAATCCAATATTTTTTCTTGCTGTGTAGGTGTGGACCCGGGTTCGTTTGTTGGCACTACCATTACCATCACCATTACCATTTGGCTTCACGCTACGCCGTCGTCATCTCGTGGGCAAATTCATATGCGAAGTGACATTTATGCCATGCTCTACACATTCCAGGCGATATGATTTGACTGCCTTCAAGCGAAAACCTTTTCGTGGGCTCTTTTTGTGGGTTTCCTCCTTTTTTGTTGTGCGAATTGAGTTGAGGTTGAGTGGACTCGGACTCCCTTCCTGATGAGGATGATCGCTCCAATGCCCCCGCCCCCTTTCCATTTCCATATTTCTAAGCCTCTTTATTTCGGCCTGACAATAGCCGTTTATTATTGGCGATTTGTGTTTTATTTGTTGACAGTTTAGTTTTTGGCCTACGAATTGTTTGAATTAATCCTACTGTATTTATGGAAGGAAAGTGTACACTGAGAGAAGGAAAGAACACAAAATGTACAAAAAATATACAAACAAAAAAATCTTAATACTTCTTCTTAAAAAATATACATAACTATTTGTTTTTTCGTCTTTATACTATTTATTTTAAAATAAAATTTTAAATTTAGAACACAAAATGTACAGAAAATATAAAAACAAAAAAATCTTAATACTTCTTAAAAAATATTCATAACTATTTGTTGTTTCGGCTTTATACTATTTATTTTAATTTAAAATAATTAAATTATTTTTATATTTAACCAATTTTTAATTATTTTAAAATAAAATATTTATACATTGCAATTTTTTGAAAAGTTACAAAAAAAATATTTTATAAATAATAATAATAGCATCGTTTCTACAAATTATTTGTTTTTAAGTACTTCAATGATATTTAATCTTTTGAAACTTTTTCCCTTCGCATTTCTCTCACTGTAAGTGCAATTTGCATGTGTGCAAAGGCTCTTCACGGGATTATCACACACACATAAACTCCGGGGTATATAAATAGGGATACTGACAGATATACAGATGTACAAATTGAGTGCAAAGTGTGGGCATTTCTGGTGCCATTTAGTCCCTCTCATTGTTGCTTCCGCAGTAGCTGCAATTTTTACAACAGGACATCCAGCTGACAGCAGTTCCCTTCGAGACATATCCATTCCCTTTTTCTTTCTGATCCTATAGGTATACCCTTGTTCTTAACTTCATTTGACTCTCCTTCTTTTGCTTAGTTGCAATTGTGGGCCAGTTTGACGTCTGTCCAGTTTTGTTTGGCCAAATCGTGTTGACAGGCTAGAAGGCCTGCTGATCAGATCCTGTAATCAATCATCGGACAGCAGGACATCAGGAGTCCTATTCCTCGTAACTGGAACCTCTATTTTGTATGGGACCCATGGGGAATTTGGCATCCTCCCATTGCTGATACTCCTCCTCGCAGGGGGGCTCGTGGATAAATGGGCAAAGGTAGAGTCATCCGGTAACCGCATTCGGCGTAATCAATTGTTTTGGCTACCGACCACTCACTCATCCAATTCCACAGAGATCGGCACACTTTTCCCCCCACAAAAGGTGCAAGATCCTAACGGTCAGCAGCTGAAAGATGACGATGTTTTCGACTCGTGTCAGATATTTTAGGTATTTTCTGCCCCAACTGAAAATCAACTTTTAAACTCTTCGCTTCTTCAAAGTTCACTGGGAAAAAAATAAAAAATATAAGATATTTAGAAAATAAAAACTCCACCAGGATCATATTTCCATTTACCAAGTATAAATATACAAAAAATTGTTAAAGGTTTCTTAAACGTATAAAGATTGTAAATTATATAGTATTGGTTCCAAAAATGTAGACAAAAATATTTTTCTTTTTTCTTTCTTCTCATTTAGATTTTGATAAATATCTTCACTTCAAAATCAATGGTTTCCATACATAATAAATAAACATTTTTGTTTATAACGTTTTTTCTCTCTCTGTAACCCGTGAGTAATTACAATTTAATGCAGAAAAAACAACTGACTTCCCCCCAAACTCCCCCTGATGTAAAAAGAAAGAACAACTCATATGTGAGACGCGCCAAGCCGCTTTGATCACAACAACAATGCTTGCCACAACAAAACAACTTCTTTGGCTTTGTTGCTGGCCCAAAAGAAAAATATGTTTGTGGAGAGAAGAAACCCCAAGAAAGAAAGAAAGAAATCCATCTTCATGGCTGCTTTGACGATGATCACAAATACAAAACGCGAACAGATATACAGATACGAATACCAATACAATTTCAATGAATATATCTCGCGGATCCACAATGGAACCTCAGAGATCCATGGAGAAACATTTCGTATTGACGCTACTACTTGAATCTGAATCACGATTTGTAAACAAATACTACCAACCAAGAACGGGGAAAACAACGCAAGTGCGCGTAATGGTAATGGTATGCAGTACTATGGGAAAAATGCGGAAAATTGCACATAAATTGTATCAGATTTTCCAAATTTTACTGGGATTTAAATTTCCAAATTTTATAAAACATTTCGTTAGCTTGAGTACCGAGAATTATCCAAGATAGTTGGTCCTATCCTCTGATATTTATTAATTTACTTGGAACAAATAAAAAAATATGATTTAAGTATGACCGTATTTATTTATGACCGTATTTCAATAGAAAACTTATACTTTATCTTCTTATTTATTAAATTGATCTATTACGCTAGAGATTTTTCAATAAGTCATATCCATTGTGATTTTAATAAAATAATAATCCTTAAGCAATAAAATTAATGTTAATATTATTCAGCCCTCGCAGATCCCAACTAAAATTCATGGAACAAAGTTTTCTGGAACTTTTCACTTAATTTCCCTTACAAATATTTCAATTTACCCAATCCCAATCCCACTGTAACCATGGCTATATGGCTCCCAAGTGCTTTGGCCCAAACAATTCAATAATACAATAACAACAATCATAATAATAACACAAAAAACACACCGCAACACACACTCGTATTACAACAACCAAAAGCGCAACGGCCAAACAACCCGCACCTTTTGCATCCCACCCCCGTAAATCCCACACTCCTCGCATCTTATAAACATACATCATAACGCGCCGACCGATTTTTCTCGAAGAGGACTGACGACTGACGAACGACCTTATTCCACTCACAATCAGTCAAAATTGAAAATTTATTGAATAACCAGCGAGGAGAAAAAAGAGAAAAAAAGTTTAAATATCACGGAGTCCGTGTGTTTTTGAGCGCGTATGTTTGTGGTTGTGTTAAGATCAACAAAGGATTTCTTACCAAAATAGCTCGTGTCAAAAGACTTTGATCCATTAATCAATATGCCGCTGCCTTAGAGAGACGGAGCCACCGAAGGTTTTATTTTCTTTCTTCTTTTTTTGCTCGCCTGAATGCCTGGAACTTCATCTTGGGCTGTTTGTTGTAAGGTGCACTTATAAAAATAATTTATAATATTTATTGATTATATACAAAATCGTAAAGACATTGCTGTAACTCAATTCGTTTAATATTTAAGCTAATAACGGTATATCTTTATTTAAATTAGTTAGTTATTGGTTGCATAGAAGCTCTTCGGCCTAAATCTTTGTTCGTTATAATTCCCAAGTGATTGTTCTTGAGAAAAGAAGTTAAGCAAATCTTGAATTTTAGTATCCAGTATGATTTTCTAAATATAATGCTTATAAATCTCGTCTTTGTATCCTGTTTCATCAGTTCTAGTTAATATTTTTTCCCAGTGATCGATGAGTTGATGATGATGGGACAACACCCCGGCTCCCAGGTCCCATAATATCGGAGATCTCCATCTCTGGCTGAGATTCCAGTACGGTACAAAAGAGCGAACCACAGCTGGACTGCGTTTTGTGCCCAGTCAAGATCATGATGAGGCTGTTATTTGGGTCCGAAAATGATGTGGCACACAGTGAAAAGGAGGCCCACCACCCCCCGTGTTCGTTTTTTATTTTTTTTTCTTATTTTTATTGTCTTCCGTAATGCCCCGACGAGCATGTGACATGTGTAAGTGATAGCGTTAATGCCGCTTTTAAGTAGTAATTATGTCTTCAATTGGGCATTGAACACGGAGCGCACATTGGGCCCACTGAGCTTTGTTATGGTCCCACAGAGAGAAAGAGTTGCGTCTTGTAATGGTCAACTAGTAAAGGAAAAGGGGGTGAGTTAGCGCGTGTTTCCCAAGTGGGGGGTACAAACGAATAATGGTAAGCGTTAAGCGTTCGTAATTTGGGTAAATCGGTAATGGAATGTTGGTACCATAGTCATTTCCTAATAATAACAGTTGCTCCACGAAGGCCTAAGCTATTTTATACTGCATGGGACCTCCATTTCTAAAGAATTCGCGTTTAAAGGACTTACGGTATATGTAAATTTGGGTAACGCTGTAAGGAAAACATTGGTAATCTAGTGATTAATATGAAAACCATTTTCTTTTGCTAAAGAATTCGCGGTTTGTGGTTTGATTATTAACAGTTTTTTCAAAAACTTCTTTGCTGAAGAATTCGCGTTAAATTTTGGTTTATCCATATATATTTAGGATCAGTCATACAATTTTCTTGGTTCTTAGATCTGTAGACTGTCTATATAAAGTATTTCTTACTTTCCTCTTCTACAGAACTTTTTAAAAAACCCAATCAATGATGTTTGCCCAATTCCGCGTAGAGACATTCTATACCGGCGCTTAGTGGAGCTCGACCAATTTCCGACCTGGTCGCTTTTGTCAAAACATCTTCGGCTTCAGTCGGTCGTGTGAAGCAGTAATTGCCCCCTAATCTCCGGTTCCAGAACCTGAAGTTCCAGTCCCCCCGGGTTACCAATTTAGGATGGTGCCTTTGTTTTAGCTCCGAAAGCGGGAGTAAATTAAAGGTCTTCTCGCTTTTATTGTTGTCATAATTATTGTTTAGTGGCGCATCCTTGTTGTCCTGCGGCCGGATGGGGATCCCGTAGCCCCCCGAATCCCTTCTCAAACCTCCCCCCAAGCAAAAGTACAAATGTAGTACATAAATCGCGCGCACAAACGAATGGCTGGGGATTAAAGAGCAAAGATATCGAATTACACACCTGACGACGGACCTGAAAAGTCTGTAGAGCAAAAAATAAAGAAAAAGGGGAAAAAAGGGGAGCCAGACAAAAGCTAAGCCATCGTATTTTATGTGAACTTTCTTCGGGAGTTTCTCCGATTCCCCGATTCTGATTCTGGAACTGGCTGCACTGCATCCTCGTTTTTTTCCTTTTTCAGTTTCTGAGTTTCAGACTCCGCTGCATACTTTATGGGCATTAAAAATTCAAGTGGCAGCAATTTTTCGTTGGCAACTTCAAATGGAAGCCGCAGAAATCAGGCTCGCTCTTGGGTTCTCTTTAGGCTTCGGGTTCCCCCCGGTTTTGGTCTTTCGCATCCATAATCCCCTCCCCCGGGGACTCCTCGGATCCTCCTACTGCCAATTTAATGTGTCGGCGTGTTTATCGGCTAATGAAGTTGACAACACGCGGATTAGCGCATTTAGTTGGCCAACTGTTCGCCAGCAGAGTGCCGATGCAAAGGAGGAAAAAAGAGGAACCCGTCTGGCCAAAACACACTGAAAATAAAGGGGAAGTAACTCTCAGTTCTGCAGAATTTTTAATTTTAATTGAAGATTCCTTAAAACTACTTAAAATATTGGAGAAAAACATCACATTTTACCATCAAACAAGGGGGAACTTCGAGTACTTTGAGTATCAGATTCCCGTTACTCAGCCAAAGGGAGTGCGAGGGAGATGGAGACATGCAGTTGTCAAAGCTACTGGCTCCACCTAGCGGTCATTTCAATTTTTACTCATAACTTTTTAATGGATTGTCCGATTTTAAAATTTATTTCTTCATTTCAATACCATTTTACTCTACTTTAAAAACTTTAAAAACAAATCCGAAGATAAAACATTTTGTTTTGGTAGAAAGTATTTATTATAAATTTTATTTATTTTGTTTTATTTTTTTTAAATACTGAGCCTCAACAATGTTGAGTCAACATGTAATATTTTTATCTATATTGCACTGAATCAAAAATGTAAAAACCCTAAAATAAATAGTGTTGATTTGATTTCTTAATTTTTATACAAAAATATGTTTTACGAAAATTGTTTTAACAATTAAAAATTAAAAGGGACTTGCTTTTTAATTTTAATTGTATTTGTACAACTATTTTTTAATAATTAATTTTAGTTTATCCCTTTAAATATTTTTTTTCACTGTTTAAAATCGTCTGTTCTCTTCTGGGCATTAGCACAAGACAACATAACTTAATAAAGATAACGATGAATATTATTTTTATGCACAAATTGCAAAAACCGAAATTGCAGAATTTGGTTCTCAGTTTCCTCCGTTCTCGGTTTTGCTAGTTTTCTCAGTTCATTGGCAGTTAGAGTTGCTCTTCTAGCGGTAGATTCCAGATTCTGAACCGCTTCTTTTAAAGATCCCGCGATCCCCCGTCTTTCTGGTTCCCCAATCTCCCGGGTAATTTGTTGCTATTGGTCAGGTTGTGACATTGCGAGTTATACGATGTGATAAGACAATAAATATTTTTACCATCTACATTTCAATTATGCATCTGTATGGCCGGCCTTATCGACCACTTCAATTTGTCTTCGGCCAAAACCTGTCCGCAGTTATTAACTTGCTTTCGCATCACCATCAACATCTGGTTGTGACTATTTATAGTCAACTAATTTGGTTCGGATAAGTTTGGAATTGGAATTGGGATTGAAAGAGTTGATCTGCGATGTGTTGATCGTTGAGTGTTCTCTGACATAGATTTTATGTCGTAAAAATGAAGTGAGATATCCCAAGAAGTGGTTTAACATAAGCGTGAGCAGGTAATACAGAAAATTCTAAAAATGGGTTGGAATATTATAGTAATATTTTAAGTGTATTAGCCTAAGTGGGAGTATTAACATAACAGAAGTGTGAGATAAATTTTATATGATAAATTTTAATGACAGAATTATAAGAATAACATTTATAACTCCTCTTAGGTTTTTTTTATACATCGTCTAATATTTTTGTATATTTCTTTCATAATATTATTATGAATATAATATTTATTATGAAATAGTTTATAATAAGTTGAAAAGGGCATTAACATAACAGAAGCCTTAGGTAAGTTGTAAATAATAACGATTTAATCTAAAAATTAAAAGAATAACATTTATAACTCCTCTTAAGTTTTTTATAAACATCGTCTAATATTTTTGTATATTTCTTTCATAAGGGTAAGTCATACCAAAAAATTTATTTTTAAATATTTTTTAATAATTTAAAAGGTGTAATTTTCTTGCCAACTGCAAAACTTTGCAATATGGAGTAACATTTAAATTTCTCCCTTTTTGTTTTTTATATACATCATCTAATATTTATTTAATTTTCTTTAATAAAGTTAAGTCATGCCAAAATATTTATTTTTTAAATATTTTATAATAATTTAAAAGAGAAAATTTTTTACCTAAAATAATATTTTCTTGCAACTGCAAAGCTTTGTCAATTTTGCGGCAAATATTTATGATAATTATAGACGTTGGCTGGCAGGAAAATAAAATCATTTCATGGCATTTAAATGATAGTCCTGCGAGCGGAACTGTAAAACCAACGGAAATCGAATCGAAATTTGTGTACAAACATGCGACAATGAAAGCCAACTTTGTGGAAAACAAATCGAATGCATATGGATGGTCTGTAATTATAGCTTTTCCTGTTTTCCCCCCGTTTTTCAAGGATGAGTGTCATGCGTTAAAGAAGCTACCCCACTTTATAATTCATGGGTTTCCAACGTCAAATTAAATACAAATTGCGCGGGAACCGAACCGAACGGTTGAGTGGGAAACATTTGGGGTTGAGTTCTGGTGGGTCTAGAAAGTCCTCATTGCAGGGGGTTTGTTGGGGGGTGTGCAAGGCTATGTAATTTGAGTAAAGTTTTGTTAAAATTGTTAAGTGCCCAATTGTGCGTGTGAATGTGTGTGTAATAGAGCGTCACCAGGCGAAGGACGAACCTGCAGGGACACCTGTTCCAGTTCGCATTGTCCTGGTGGAAAGGATGGTATGTGGGCTTTCGAGGGTGTCCTGGTATCAGGTGCTTTGGCTTGTTAAATAATTTGTGCACCAGACCATTTAAATCAAAGCCAGGATAAATGGGGGAGTTTTGAGTTGTCTTGGTAGCCACCTCGATAAGGTCTTCTTTCTATTTTATTACTGATCAATTTAAATAAATTAATCAAAGAATGGATTTTGTGATATTTTGTTAGAAAATATTTGTATTTATAATTATATTATTTAACAATCAATCAATTATCAAGTTGAAAATACTTATTTTTGTATTTTTACTTGCACTCTTTATTCTGATATTAGATTTCTAAATATTACTTTTTTTCGGTAATAATGTAATAATTTAAATCATGAAGTTTAGTAAATAAATTTAAGTTTAAAACAAAGTTATTATTAAGTATCATTTCATTTATTATTCAAACTAATTTTTCTCATTAGCAATTTAAGCGGTTTTATTTTTGGTTTCTTTCCCACTAAATTCTATCCCCACTTAAATTTCTAGCTACCCGCATTGAGTGGCAAATTAATTCTGTTCTATAACTCAACACAAAAGGCTGTCAAAATATTGAATTTTTTGGTTACCTTCTGCTAAATTATCAACGTCAAACGAGAAACCCTGAGTAAAAAATAAAAGAAATGTCAAAGAAGCGTCGCACAGTGGTCGGGCTTGTATGGAGCCGCGGCCATAAATACTTCTAGATGTGCTATCGCTATGAAACTTTTACCAAAAATCTAGATAAATATTATAAATATATGGTACAAAAATTGGCCAGATCGTACCACTATATCCTATAGCTTCCATAGGAACGATTTTCTCAGTGGTTGCGTTTACATGAGAGGGCAATCCAAAATTCAATTTTTGTAATAATAACACGTTGGTTTGTTTACCGTACGATATTTACAAACTTAGAACTGCAATATAAAAATGTGGGAGTGATTACTGAACTCCACCAGCACCAAAAAAATTATAAAAAACAAAACGAAAAATAATACGATTTAATATCATTTTTAAATTTTTTGATCGAGTAGCGAGATAGTTGACTCTAAAAAAAGTGACTTTTGGTTATTTCTAAGTTTTTTTGTCCATTAATAAATGGATCACAACTTAAAAGCAATCTGTTAAATAAATCTGTATTTGCAGTCGAATTATATAATATCCTTAATTTTTGATTCAGTGGGTCCTTTGGAAAGCTTTCCAATCAAAAATCACAAAACAAAAAGCAACAAGAGAAACAGCAAAAACAAGCTACAACAACAACACACACAGAACAAAAAAAAGCTTCCTAGATGGACCTGCTAAAATAAATGAGGTTAGGTTGCATTTTTTAATGGCACAAGAGCATCGGCACCTTTCGGCAGCTGATGAAAACATTTTTCAATTCTTGAAATATTAATAAATAACAGGATATAAACATCATTGGGGGGTAAGCGGGGGAAAGCACTTAAAACTTTACCTAAAACATTGTAATCCACAAAATTTACGAACTAAATAGGACGCACACTTTACCACGTATTTACGCAAAACACAGCACAAATTATTAATTCATGTAAATGTATAAACAAAGTATATACCGTTATGAACAATATCCATTATATACAAATGGGGTTAAACCGTGCTTTATAATTTATTATAATTTTTTAAATTCACTCCGTTGCACTGCACTGTTGACAAATTGCAAGTAAGTAAGCACGTTCTTCCACTTTACACTCCAGTGTTGGAAAGTCCCGTTAGAAATTCCAAAAAAAAACAATTGTGTCGTAAAGCTTGGACAATTAGCTGATCATAAAACCGGTTTTCGCTGGAATATCTCAAAATCAATTTTTTGATTTTTGGCCTATGGCAGCGACCACTGTGCGTCGGCAAATTTCGCATCTTCTTCAACTGTCTTTTTTTTTTGCTTTTTTTGCAGAAGCCAAAGGTTGTCGCTGATGGCCAGACAGAAATGCCATATATAGACAATAAATTTCCCATTTTATTTTCGCCGCAGAGCCGGCTTATGGCATTTTTATTACGAATGGGTGAAAACAAAATAAGCAGTAAAATTAATCGTTGACTTAGCTGGCGATTAACAGAAATATCAAAGACGGCTTCCATTTTGACTGTTTGCAGTTGGAAAACCGAGATCGAAGATTTTTAAATGGCAGTGGAAACTTTTGGAGGGCGCGCAGAATTGATTTTAAAGTATTGGGGCTATCTTAATTGGAGTAACAAATTGGTTTGAGTAAAATTGGGCATATGGAAAAATCCAGCAGGGCTTTTTTGGTTGTTTTATCGTGGATTTGAAAGGGGTTTAAAAACATAAGCTCAATCTATTATGCTAAATATAATATACAAAAAAATATAATTACTAAAATATTAATATTATATTATATTATTTTTATAATAAATGAAATCATTAAAAATATTTTAATTCACTTATTTGGCGAATCTTAAATGGCGAATCGAATGGAAAAAAAAGCTCAATCTGTTATGCTAAATATAAAGTAAAACAAAATATTATTACAAAAATATTAATATAATATTATTTTTATAATAAATGAAATCATTAAAGTTAAATTAAAAATATTTGAATTCACTTATTTTCTGAGTGTGAAAAATGTATTAAAATGGCGAATCGAATGGAAATAATAATCTGATAATGGATTGGCTTATTTGTAAGGTCTCATCTCTTTTCAAATCCAATCTGCTGAGTTAGAACTCCATTATTTCAGGGCTACTCCCCAATTTTCTTGGCTCTCCCCCTTGGAAAAGTGATCCGGGGAAACCCTTTTCCATTGCGCAACACATGTCCCTCCACCTTCTTCTTTTTGCAGGATTAGATCCCGAAACCATATGTGCCATTCGCTATTGAATAATGAATCGTCTCGATTTCCTCGATTTCATCTTTGCACACACCTTTTCGGCTGGGTGTGTGTGTAAATTGAGCTCTAATCATTGAGAGCCGATCGCAAATCCTTTTCAAGCCATCTCATGTTTACCAAAAGGTGCCGAAAGCAAACATCTCTGGTGAAAGGATTAGGGTCTCCAAAGCACACATATGTATGTCTCGGCAGTTGGCTGAATAGGCCCAAATTAGTTGGATAAAAATCCTGTCGATCCTCTATTCCCGCATTGTGTGCATTGTGCAAGGAGCAAATTAATTGCATTTACTTCGGGAAACCCGATACTTTTCCCTCCGCTGGTGTGGGCGATGATGAAATCCTAAACTTGAGCAGCCGGCTCCGCCTTCATTAAATGATTAATAATATTTTATAAACAAGCGGCGTGCTTATCGCACAACAAATATTCGCAGCTGAGTGCTAATAAACTACTTCAGTACAGGAAGAAATTAGAAAAATATATTAAAGAATTTTAAATAAAATAAATATTGAGAAAAGAAATACTGTAAAGGTGATTAAAGATCTTAAGAGATTTATAGAATTTTTGTATTATGCCCATTTAAAAATTTTTCCAATATTATATCCATAGGATCAAAAATTAATAAAAATATTATAAAATCATTTTTTAAATAAACTTTTTACCCAAAATCTTTAAAAATGTTATTTCTAACGATATCAATTACAAATGGTTGGAATTTAACCATATCACCTTTCACCTTAATAAGAAAATTAATCCTAATCTCCTGATTTGTAAGTCATGTTTTCCTGTATTTGCTTTAATACTTAACTGTCTAATAGCTGAAAATATTTGTTTTCTTTCCGTGTAAGCTACTTGTTTAGGGCTCTTTAGAAATGGCCCACACAAGTGCATTTTGGGCCATATCTTCGATCTGATCGGACCATCGAAAGTGCCACTGTATCGGCGGTCCTGAAAACGAAGACCGACCAATGACAAAACACAGGTCCAAACAACAAAAACACGTTAAAGTCCCGAGATGTAGATAAGTTCATCATCGGCGCAGTGCAGGAATCCTTCTTCAGTCTCGGTTCCCATTCCATTCAAACACTGAGCAGAAAATATAACAAATATAATATTAAAAATCGAACCTAAAACATATAATAAGCACTCATCAAATATAATATTAAAATATAAAAAATAAACAAGCGAAGAGTGTTTATTATATGTTTTAGGATCGATTTGTAATATTATATTTGTCTAAAATTACAATAAAACAATAAAATATTCATGAATTTCTGAAAATATTATATGAGTATGCCTTGAGAGTCTTTTTATTCCTTCTTATTTATTCCTATTACTATAATTATAATTAAAATATAATAAATACTTAAACTAAATTACAAGTTTAAGAAAAATTAAACTTAGAGGTGCCCAGAACTATGGAAGAAAATATTTTTATAACGATGTTATTTTCTCTTTGCACACTTATAAACACCTATATAAATTATTTCAATCTGCAGAAATATAATCACTTAGGAAAAAAGGTTAAAAAGGTTACAATATTTTTTTTAGTTTTCTTTATATTTCTTATAACATTTTCCACAGTGCAGTTTCAGTTTCCTTCGGTTATTCGCTGACCACTGGGTGTTGACGTCTTGTAGGCGGTAACGATGATGGTGATGATGCCGCCTCGAGGGCCGTTTAAAGGCCGCCACAACTTATCGACGGACTGGGACTCGTCTTTGGATTCGTATCTTGTGGATGCGGGCCTCTGTGTGTTCCTTCTCCTTTTGCCGCAGGATCTGCGATAAATCACTTCGAACTATTGCGCAGCCATCAAAATCAATAAAGGCCGCTCGTTCCGCTGGCAAAGAGGTGTATAAACTGAAACGTTGATGGCTTCATCATTGGCCAACTGCATTTGATCACAGCATTCGTTCCGCTTTCATGTAGGTCTCCTTTTTTTGTGTTCAGTTTTGTAGTTTAGGTAGAAGAGCCGCTGACCAGATGCCTGATTTATGTCAAACTGTTTGATGACCAGTGAATCTCCGGGTGCCGAACATGAACTTCTTAATTAAATTTTATTGCCTAATTAATTAGCATTTATTATACAATTTTAACAATTATCTTAGAAATTGAGGAAGAATTTTATATAATTTACTTATAATTTCAATTTATTTAAAATATTGATATACAATTTTGAAAAAGCTTACAAAGGCTTGTTTCTTTAAATAGATTTTGTAGTTAGAAAATAGTTATAAATAATATTTATAAAGCCATTACTCTCACTTGAATTGATTAGAGAATCTTACTTTGCATATATTTATGTTTCGCAAAATTATATCTCAATTTTACGAATATGTTTTTAGTAAAATTCAGACCCTTTAAACTATATGCCAAATTCGCAAAGTTTTATTTTAGTAAAAGGACAAGAAAATAGATTTAGAAAGAATCCCAATACTAAAATTTACAAAAATTAAAAAGCAATCAGATTCCGACAAAAATTTAATTCAACAAGACGATTATAACATTCCAGAACACTAATGTTCTTTTTTTATTTTTAAATTGCGCGCCACAAAATGGGCAGCACTGGTCAAACTATCGATGTATCCTTATCAAATATCGATATTTGAAAATTTTGGTAAACATTTTACGATATAGATATCGATGTATGGATATTTTATTTATTTTTCCCATCGCTAGGTAAAAACGACCTAGAGGTGGAAAAACATCGATAAAACTCCACAGCGCATGTGGCAACGCCACACAAAAACACAAACAATTCTCGAGTGAAATAATATAAATGAGAATATTTTTCAGATCGAGTCCTCGAGTCGAAAGCTGTCTATTTATTCTCGGTTTGTTTGTGTAATTGAACAAAATTCGTTGTGCGCATGTAATAAAAATATTAAGGTGAGTCTGCACGCACGCACACACACACGAGCAAAGCCGCTCTCATACACACATACACACGCACACAAATGCACAAAAAGCCGGCTGTGGAAAACAACAACAAGAGCGATTACGATTAATCCACTTTTCGCGCCAAATGATAATTTTGAATTATCCGTGCGCATTCATTGAAGGCGAAAGTTTTTCTTATTTTCGTCCGCTCCTCTTTTTTTTGGCACGCATTTCGTTGTTATTGATCGATTGGCAATCGATGAACGAAGTGTGCGCCGCATTCTGTATTTTTTACTTTTTTTTGCTACTTTTTCTCTTCTGATTTTTTTTTCTTGGATGATCTTGGTGCCGTGCCATGAGTTTTTTAAAATAGCCAGCCATTGACACGCCGCCGCGCACACAAACACCGCCGCGAGTGGTGAAGTAATAACCCGCAGCACCCAATAAAAAATAAACCGACCACCTTGAACCCATTTCGGAAAACCCACTTTCGAAAACCGCCGAACACGACACACAAATTGCTCTCAATTTCAAGTGAAGTTAATCGAAATACAAGTGTTTATTAAAGTAAATCTACAGAGCAACAAGGAAAATACAAAACTAGAATAGGTGAAAAAAGTAATTTAAAAAACGTCATTACCATTTTCGAAAAACAAAATTTGAAACCTCTAGGAATACCCAAAATCTGAAAAAAAATATAAAAAAACAATTAAATACTTTTTAATAATAGGTAAACAAAAATGTTTTTCAAAATATTAAAATTATTATTTTTTTAATTAAAAAAATATATTTAAAAAAATAAACTAAAGCACAATAATGACCAAAATATAATTTTAAAACAGGCATATTACGAAATAATGCCTAGCCAAAAATATTCATTATAAAGTGCCAAACAAAATGAAACAAAATATAATGCTAAAAATATAATTTATCCCAACTATAAGTATTTACCATTTTCGAAAAAAAAACATTTTTTTTTAATTTTACCTAACCTAAAAAAATAAATAAAAAAAAAACCATTAAATACTTGACTTTTATAATTACACGTTTTTCAAAATATTAAAATTATTATTGTATTTTTATATTGAAATAATAAGTGGTAAAAAAAATATTTTTCAAATTATTAATTTTTTTTAATTACAAATAAAATTTTTTTTAAATAAACTAAATCACAATAATGACCAAAAAATAATTTTAAAACAGGCATATAACGAAATAATGCCCAGCCAAAAATATTCGTTCCAAAGTGCCAAGAAAAACAAAAGGAAATATTATGCAAAAATATAATTTATCACCAACCCTAATCTTCCACTTGCAGTTATCCAAATTACCTGTGAACTCAATATGGCTCAGATGACCGAGAAGAGGACGACGTCGGCCCGATCGGGAACTGCCGCCAAGGAGAACCACAGTTTGACGGGACGGAGCAACCATCAGAACAATCAGGGTCACCAGCGCAGCGGCGGCAAGGGCATCGAGATCCTCGACTTCCACGAGTCCTGGCTGGAGGAGGTGGAGCTGTACAAGGACAAGATGGTCATGAGCAAGAAGCTGGCCCACCACAATCATGTACCCGCCTCTGCCCATCACCTGCAGCCCCATTTGGCCGCCCCGAATCGAAATCAGGGCAGGATCATCCAGTCCAGCATTCCGCAGCATCGCAGCTCGGCCGGTGGAGGATCGACTTCGGGTGCAGCATCCGCTTCCATTTCGACCTCCATTCGGTCCTCTCCGGCCAAACAAAAGTCACCGCCATCGCCGAGAAAACGCCTGACGCCGGAGAAGATGACCGCCCTTGGAGTAGGAGGAGGTGGAGGTGGAGCAGCCTCCAAGGTCGCCGGACAACGCATGGTCATCCGAGGATCCCCGCCCACCAACTCTCCGCCAAAGATGGCCTCAAATGCCACGCCCGTTGTGGCCAACAGCGTCCTGCAATCGGAGCCCTATAAAAAAGTCCAGGTGAGCCAAATAAAATTACAATTTAATTGTTTCGATAAAAATAACGATCGTAAGGTAACGTTCTGTGTAACTTTATGTAGTTTTTAGTAAGAATTTAATATCTTCGGTACCAGAAAAAATCATATACCATTTTTATAATACTTCTAGATTATGGATATACTAAGATTTTTTTTTTGTATATTTTTTTTTAATTTTCTAAAAGTTATCCAAAATAAATACAAAATGTATTTCCTGTTTTCATGCCATTGTTCAAGGTACTTTGATTGGTAAATGTATTACATTTATTTTAAAGAATATTCTAACTAATTATTATCAAAATATTTTTTATTTTGTCTTTATACTTTAATAATACAGCGCATTCCTTATTTCCATTGCTTATTTTGCATTGCTTTCATAAATATTATAATCATTCCTTGGCTTTTTTTCGTTTACATATTAAAGATACAGAGAATAGAACATATATTTAGGATTCTTAGAAACCCCATACGTAAAGAAACCTTTTATTGAACCACGTTTTCTGTGTCCATGTGAATTATCCAAGTCATTGAAAAAATTCAAATTCTCCCGCCCAAAAAAACCCCTAATCCAATAACCTGCATGTCTTCATTTTCTGTGTCGTATTTCCGCCTGCGTGTTCCATGTTTTGCGTTTCCGCTTCCGCTCCACTAACCATCCAGATGCTCTTGAAGCGCGCCAGGGAGGAGGCCTACGTGAAGGGCTCGGCGGGAGCCGCAAATGGCAACGGACCCAAGCGCTCCAGCCTAAGTCCGCCCCTGCAGGCCAAGGTCGCCCCGACGAGCCTGTCCTGCCCGAGCACCCAGACCCTCAAGCCTTCGCCGGCCAGCAAGATCGTGGTGAACTCGTTCCACGGCAGCAGCATGCTGAGTGCCCAGCAGCAGCAGGAGGAGAAGAGCAGGCTGCTCACCCAGAACGGCCTGACCAAGTCGGCGGTCAGCGCCTTGGAGACGAGTCTCTATGCCTCCCTCTACGCCCATGCGCCCCAGAATAGCCAGCAGCCGTTCCACAGCCAGCGGATCTCCGCCGGCGATCACAGCTCGCCGTATGTGGGCGTGTCCCTGAACAAGGGAGCTGGACATGATCACGACCGGAGGCATGAGGATGATCCCTGTGCAGGTGAGAAATTATTAGAGAGAAAACCTAACATTACTCAGAGATCATTCTCTAATCTTAAGTTCCACAATTTCTCCACGAATTCTTCAGAATCTCAATGAAGAACCTATAAAATTTAGAGAAAACTTACTTTCTCCGCGAATTCTTTAGAGTCTCAAAGATAAACCTATATAATTTAAAGAAAACTTACTTTCTCCGCGAATTCTTTAGAATCTGAAAGAAAAACTTATATAATTTACAGAAAACTTATTTTCTACGCGAAATCTTCAGAATCTTAAAGAAAAACCTATATAATTTAGAGAAAACTTAATTACTCCGCGAATTCTTTAGAATCTCTAAAAAAAAATCTATATAATCTAGATAAAACTTACTATCTCCGCGAATTCTTCAGAATCTCAAAGAAAAACCTATAAAATTTAGAGAAAAAAGTTATTTTCTACGCGGATTCTTCAGAATCTCTAGACAAACCCCTATAAAATTTGGAGAAAACTTACTTTTTCGGCGAATTCTTCGGAATCTCAAAGAAAAACTTATAAAATTTAGAGAAAATTCTTAAGAATCTCAAAGAAAAACCTTTAGAATTTAGAGAAAACTTACTTTCTCCGCGAATTCTTCAGAATCTCTAAAAAAAAACCTATATAATGTAGAGAAAACTTACTTTCTGCTCGAACTCTTATGAAACTCAAAAGCCTCTATAAATTTAGAGAAAACTTACTAATCTTCTCCACCTTTTCAGCCATCGACGACATCAACAACTACGACGATTCGGACTCTGAGGAGGAGTACACGGGCACGCCCTTCTTTCTGGAGGAGGACAACACGGAGACGCGCCAGAGCAAGCACACCCGCTTGCTGCCGGAGAAGACGCCGTCGAAGGAATCTGTGGCCACCACGGAATCCGAGGCGTCGGTTTACTTTCGTCCCGATGCGATCCTCACGCCCAGTCTGTTTCCAAATGTTCCGCCGTACCTGAATTTCACCTCGCATGCGGACAAGGGTCCTTCGATGCCGGCTGCCCTGCATCGAGTGCTCAAATGGAAGCTCAGTCCCGTGATGCCCAAGATAGTCAAGCGAGTGGTGCTCAATTCGGGCTTCCGCATCATCAAGAGTGAGTGATACTAGTTATCAACTGTGAAACCTATCTAATCTCGTATATTCCCTGGCAGACACCACCGACTGGATGGCCGTGTGGGAGAAGCACATGAAGAGCCCCGGCTTTAGGACCATTCGATCGCACCAGAAGTACAACCACATACCCGGATCGTTCCGAATCGGACGCAAAGACACCATGTGGCGCAGCATCTATAATAATATGAAGAAATTCGGCAAGAAGGAGTTCGGCTTTATGCAAAAGTGAGCAATGGGAGGATCGATAAATCATTGAGAAGGGGGAATTTTAAATAAGTTTGATTTAAATACCATGCAAACTAAAAATGGGATGATATATTAGAATATCTTATTCGGTTTTATGCACAAGAGAGCAATAGTTGAGAAGGGAAAATTGTAAATGGTTTAGATTTATATCTTAGTAAACTTTCAAGATCCCTGAAATTAAACTTATTTCTTCGATAAATATTGAATGTTCCTTAAAAACAAAAAGTATTTATAGAAGGAAGCGTTTCCGACCCTATAAAGTATATATATTCTTGATCAGGGTCACTAGCCGAGTCGATATAGCCATGTTTGTCTGTCTGTATGAACACTGAGATCTCGGAAACTACAAAAGCTAGAAGGTTGAGATTTCCCACACATATTCTTCGGCTTCCTACGCTGCGCAAGTTTATTTCAGCCGAGCGTCACGCCCCCTCTAACGCCCACTAACGATTTTAAAATTTGTCTGGCGCCCACACCTTTAAAGATTTCCGAGAAGTATAAATGCAATTTTGTTGTATTTATTTATACCTATCGAAATGTAGAAGACATTTTTCAAATCGGACCATTTATTAAAAAGTTATAGTTAACCAAAAAATGTTATATATCCATCTCCCTCGCACTCCCATTAGCTAAGTTACGATTATTAGATAGTCGGGACACCAACCCGACTATAGCGTTTATATTTATTTGCCCATCTGTAACCTCTGAAATTCCATTATGCCCTCAACAGATCCTACATAATGCCTGATGACCTGGAGAGTCTGCGCCAGGTGTGGCCCAAGAACGCCTCGAAGCTGACGAAGTGGATTGTAAAGCCGCCGGCGAGTGCCCGCGGAACGGGCATACGGATTGTGAACAAGTGGAGTCAGTTTCCCAAAGACCGTCCCCTGGTGGTTCAAAAGTGGGTACACAAATCCACCCATTAGTACCTCCTCTCAAGGACTTTCTCCTACTCCTCTTACAGATACATTGAACGCCCGCTGCTGATCAACGACAACAAGTTCGATATGCGTATCTACGTTGTGCTCACCTCGATCAATCCGCTGCGCATCTACATGTACAAGGACGGACTGGCGCGATTCGCGTCCGTGAAGTACAGCTCGGAGCTGAGCAATCTCGACGAGCGCTGCATGCACCTGACCAACTACAGCATCAACAAGTTCTCGCAGAACTACGCGAAGAACGAGGACTTCAATGCCGCCCAGGGCCACAAGTGGACCCTCCAATCGCTGTGGTCCTGCCTGGAGAACCGGGGCGTGAACACCAAGCGCCTGTGGGCCACGCTGCGCAATCTGGTGATCAAGGGCATCGTGAGCGGCGAGTCGGGTCTGAATCGCATGTACCGGCAGAATGTGAACTTCCGCTACAATTGCTTCGAGCTCTTCGGCTTCGATGTGCTGCTGGATGAGAACCTGGTGCCGTGGCTGCTGGAGATCAATATATCGCCGTCGCTGCACTCGGAACTGCCGCTGGATCTGCACGTGAAGGGTCCGCTCATCCAGGCCGTGCTGAATACGGCCCTCTACCAGGTGCCGCCGAAGCTGAACGAGCGCCAGCAGTCGGAGATCCTCGAGGAGCTGAATCTGGCCGGTCCGCTGTGCCACGACAAGCGCATCTTCACCACCTGCCTGACGGCGGAGGAGGTGCGCAAGCACAACCAGTACACCAACCGCAGCATCGAGTTCCGGGAGGAGTATGTGGACACCATACTCGACAACCTGCTGCCGGACGATGTGCGCTGCCTGATCGTCGCCGAGGATGAGCTGGCCCGGTGCCAGCCGCTGGAGCGGATCTTCCCCACCGCCGGCACCCATGTCTATCTGCGGTATGTGGAGAATGCCCGGTACTACAATCGCCTGCTGGACGCCTGGGAGACGAAGTACGCGAAGAACCGGGAGATGGGCATTGCCCTGCTGTCGCGCTATTGCCGGGACAAGTACCATCTGCAGGTCTCGGACGCCGCCATGGAGAAGGTGAACGATCAATTCAATAGCATACCCTTTCCGTACCGCTTCTGTAGCCCATTTTCAAGTCATATTTCTTATCTAGGAACCAAATGTGGCACTTACCGAGATCGATATGCTGCACGTGCGCAAGGATGAGGTCCTGGACGGTGCCACCACGCTGGCCACGCTGCTCAAGCCCGCCGCCGTGGACAGCAACGGCGAGGTGGTGGTGCCGAGTCCGGATGCCTGCATCGAGATTAAGTCCTGAAGTCCTGAAAGTCCTGAACTGAAGATCCACAGACAGCGCAATCATCATCACTACTTCCATTTCCGTTTCCGTTCCCGGCACTCTGCAACGCCCACATCCCTGTCGCCACCCAATAAAGCTACTTAACTCCGATCGTCCTTATCCCTCTAACCACGCTGATTGTATCCTGGTTAGTCGTTCTGAAGTCCAAGGTGAACAATTCGATCGCATCTTGTGTTATGCCATTACTATTTAAGTTCTTCATTGTGGAACATAGCAAAATTGAGAATGAATAAACAAAATGCACCATTTTTTGGTGTGATAGTTGTAAAAATATGATTTTCAGTTGTTTAAATAGGAGATCTAACGATTTAGTTTCTTTTTATGGGGTTTTGTGAATTTTTTTTAGAAAAAAAAGAATCTCAGACCCAATTCAGAATGGGTTTGCATATTTTTTACATAAAAAGCCAATAAACAAAAATACTTTTTTGAAAATTAATCTAAATTTCAGTTCAGTTGAAAATATTTTTTTAAACCTATTTAAACTAGGCGGGCTGTTGCCAATTCGATTGACACAGCAACGTGTCATCGATAGTTAGTGGCGCCATCGACGGGGAAATTCATCGGAAGCGTTCGCACTATCGCCCACCACCAGTTTCAGACTCGATTTAATAATAATAAACAAAAAAATTCAAAGCATTAAATTTAAAACTAAATTTAAGACCATGGCGTGGACTGAATTATAAAAGTGGCTTATACAACTTGCTTGCAAGACTTGGATCGGAATAATCGGGCTGGATAATTCAGGAATCGGATAATAAACATCGAGCGAAAAAAAAATTGATTTTTCAGCTATTTTAAAAGAGGAGTTGAAGTGCTGGAATTTTTGGCCCGCTAATCAGCATAATGAGTGGTAAGAAGGGACTTGTTTATAAAGTAAGCGAATATTATTTAATTTAATAATTAAGTGAGCATCACATATGGGAATCGTGTTTTGCGGACTGCATGGGAATTTAAAGTCTACTTTTTGGGGAGTGGTGAAAATTGTGGGGGAGGGGAGGGTCTGGGGGGTTAAGGGTCCTGGCAGAAAAGGACGCACCTGCGCCTTAACCTCCTCTCTGTCCTCCAAAGAAGTCCTGCCTCCCGATGAAGTCATCAATTTTGTAACATTGTATATACAGTGGAACGTCTATTATGTGATACTTTTTCTATTCGAGGTTTTGCAAGATGGAAATTTGGAATATGTTTGATTTTTACAAAGACAACTCGTACTATTCGAGATGATTTTTCAATTCTGCAAGCAACTTAGATCCTACAAAAAGTTATTTCAAAAGTAATATTTAAACGACAGTCTAAATGGGTTGTATCTATACTTTCTTTGTTAAAATATTGACCTTCCATGAAATATTTAAACAATTTACGTACGACGAATTTAAAAGCTTATTAATATTGCAGTTTTTAGTTCTAACATTGTATTTAAACTGTATTGTCTAATTGGCAAATAACAGCTCTACCAAAGAGAATATAAACACTTAAGTCCAATTGTTCTTAATTTCGGAATAATCTGACGGATATCTTTTTCCATATTTTCCGTAGTTGCAGTTCTAAAATGTCCTTTTGATATTTATACATATTTTTAAGAAAATGTTCCCATCTTTTGATCTTGTCCAGGACTTGCTTTTTAATTCCATCTAGATTATCATGGGTTTCTCTTTGAATAGTACTAATAAGTGTCTGGGTTTCTCTTAGGGTTGCAGACTGAATGGTAATTTATGAGGTTGTCATCAGTTAAAGGTTTAAGAGCTGCAAGGCAGATTGCTTTTGGTTAAATAATAGTAATTTATTTTTAAATATTTTTTTACTTATTTATTCTCCGTTTAAGAGGTAATAACAAATTGCACATAATCTGTATATTCCTGCTGTGGCCTTGAGCTAAATTTTTAAAATAAAATGTAGTTCTTACATTAATAATCGGGTTCTCTGATTCATTTTTGATATATTAAAAACTTATACGTGATTTTTGCTATCCCAAAACAGGCGACGAAAGTGGCGAGGAGAAGCACATCCTGAACTTGTCCAAGCAGAAGCTGAAGAAGGTGCCCAAGCAGGATGATGCGCACAGCATCCGACAGCTCATCCTGGATGAGAACGAGCTGCAGAAGATCGACAACATAGACTCGTACCTCAAGATTGAAACGGTGACTAGCTGAAAGCTGCCAGAAATCCATCAATTATGTAATTTCAACTCTGTTTTTACAGCTCTCCCTGGCCAGGAATCAATTGCTGCGGATGTACGGCGTCTGCCGGCTGCACTGCCTCCGAGAACTGAACCTCTCCTTCAATGGCATACTGTCCATCGAAGGCCTAAAGGAGTGCCTCCACCTGCGCGTCCTGAACCTGGAGGGGAACAACATCAAGACCATCGAGCACCTGAACACGAATGTCAATTTGGAATCGCTGAATCTGGCCGAGAACAGCATCGGCAGCATTTCGGATGTGTCCTACTTGCGCAATCTCAAGGAGCTCTATTTGCACGGCAATCGGCTGACGCACCTGAGACAGTGCGATAAGTATTTGCCCACCTCTCTGGAAACCCTGACGCTGGCCAAGAATGGCATCAACGATCTCAACGAGATCTGCACGCTGTCGCATCTGAGTAGCCTGCTGAGCATTTCCATTACGGACAATCCCTGTGTGAACATGACCAACAGCTTGGAGTGAGTTAGCTTAGATAGTTTTCTTTGCAAAATATTAACCCCCTCTACTTCCAGTGGCTTTGACTACCGACCCTTTGTCTTGAACTGGTGCATGAGCCTGAAGTACATCGATGGCTATGTGGTGGATCCCATCGAGAGCCTCAAGGCGGAGTGGCTGTATAGCCAGGGACGTGGTCGCCAGTTTCGCGTGGGCGAGCAGTCGGGCCTGGCCAAATATCTGAGCTCCATGTGCCCGCTGGTGGGGAAGGCGCTGGAAAATGAAAACGATAGGAAACTGCGCTTGATCCTCAGCAAGGCGCAGCACCATCAGCGGCAGTTGCAGGAGGAGATCATGGACAATGCCAATAGCTCGGCCAGCACATCGCCCTCATCGCATCGCAAGAAGCCCACGAGTCGCATTCAGTCGCCGCGATGTGAGTTCCTAACTTGTGATTAACCAATGTATCTAAAATGTATAAAATTTCCTACTTACAGTCTCCCGTTTGAGTGGCCGCCAGGGATCGCCCGAGTCCATGGCGAATAGCTATCACGGGAACAGCAGCAGCAACAACAGCATCGTCAGCGACAATGGATCGGCGAATCACTCGCTGCAGATGAGCATCTCGCTGATCGAGAACATCAAGAACGATGGCGAGGGCTTCTCGCTGGCGGGGAGCGGAATGTCCAGCAGCGTGACCACCAAGACCTACAACTCCACGGAGTCCACGCCCAGGAATATAACACCAAATCCTTACAACGGTGAGATTATTATTTCTATTATAAACATTCTTAAAAATAAGATTCTTTAAACCCAGATCAAACGTTCATCAGTCAAACGCCATCCGGAGGCCCATTGGCGGCTGCCTCGAAGATGGTCCCAGTTCCGGAAACCCTGATGAGTCCGGATGTCTGTCCCGCCGCCGTGGCCCAAAGGGTTACGGTCAACGCCCTCAACTCGCAGCTGCACAAGACCAAGGTCAACAAGAACAAAGGTGGCCAGTATTTAATAGTTCATCACTCCAACTAAAACACTTGCCAATTGATAAATGATTCTTTACCTGTACAGACAACAAACTGAACTTGCCGAGAGTGCGAAGTCCGCAGCTGAAGAGGAACCAGAGTCCCACGAGCAGTCCACGGAGGATGGCCACCAAGTGCAGCGGCGATAAGATGCAGCAGCAGCAGGAGAAGCTACAGTCATCGGGCGTAATGGTGGATACAGGTGGCTTTAGCACCGACGACGATGGCGAGCAGATCAATATCGAGAAGCTGAGGGCCATCAGGAAGATGGCTGCCCAAAAGCAGCAGCAGATAAACCAGCAGGAGCAACTGAAGCAGCAGCAGCAGGTGGACAACAACAGCCTGAACTGTGAGGATCGGCTAATCGAGCACGTGACCGAGTCCTCGGCCGTGACCATCCAAAAAATGTGGAGGGGCTATCATACGCGCAAGAAGACCAACAAGGATATAGCCGAGCGATTGCAGCGACGACGCACACAGGAGTATATCGAGTGGGTTAAACTTAGAATGTAGTTCGATTGGTTTTATAATGATTTCTCTATCCCATCCAGACAACTCGGCAAGGACATGCTGTTGACGAAGGCCCAGCTCGAAAACGAGCGCAAGATCCAGCAGCTGCAGATGCAGGCCATCAATGCGCTGTGGAAGAAGGTGTCCACTATGGAGGTGGATCCCAAGGGAATCCCGGCGACCGCGGAGCAGGCCGAGGACGGCGGTGGCTCTGGCCAACTGAGCCTCGATCAGAATTCCGCCGCCGTGGTCAATGATTTGGCCAAACGGTGCACCATGCTCACCGATCAGGTTCAAATGCTGCAGAGCTCGATTGGAACGATTGTCAACTGCCTGACGATGGTGTGCAATCTGCCGCAGGACGCCATTAAGAAACAGGCCGAGATCATCGATTGCAGCTCCACTCAGACGGACTTGATAGCCGTGCACACGCCACAAATCGAGGACCTCACCAATTTCCCGTTCACCAAAACCAGACCTTCGACTTTGGCCTTGGAATCGAGGAACGAAACGCTGGCTTGCCCCAAAATCGATGAGCTGATGAGCGATGTCGATGGCCTCAAGGAGAACCAAGACCAAGAGGGCCTGGCTCATCTCGAGAAGGAAGCATGAAAAATCCCAGTTAATAAATGAGGAGTTTAAACGCTTTAAGGATCGATCTCAGCGCTTATTAATTCCTCCCGTAGGCATTTGTGTAGCTTTTGCAACAATTTTTAGATCGGTTACGAGAACTTAACAGTAGCAGCAGCATTCCACAAACACAATTTTTTGTTACATTCTTGAGAAGTAGTGATGGTGAGAGACTAAAAAGAAAACCTATGAAAAAATCGTAAATACAAATTTTTGTAAAACACAAATATTTTTTTTAAGGGTGGGTTGACAAGGATTTCTGAGCGATTGCCTTTTAAAAAAGTTTAATTTAGCACCTGCAATAACAAACAGTTTATGTTTAATTCATGTTTGACTATTTTTTATAAAAATCTTAACATAGTGGTTGAATTTTTTTACTTTAAACAAGGAATTTCAGTCTTCGTCGCTGGATGTCTCCTCATCTTCCTCTTCGTCGGAGGATTCCTGATTGACAGGACGATTGGTATTCGGCAGGAGATCATCTTCGAAATCGGAATCGTCTTGGTTTTGGCTAGAGGATTCCTCCTGGGCAGGTTTCTTGGTGAACTTATCCGGCCAAATTCCCGCTTTTGTGTATTCCTTCACATGTTCGGGGGTGAGTATTTTGCAGATTTCGGCTTTGACTTTATCGCCCTCTTCAATCGGTTCGATCAGCAGGAAGTCGCCTCTTTTTACCCACATGCTCTTGCGGAATTTGTTGGGCATTGAAACTGAAAAAGTAAAAAGAATTTAGTTCTATATTATTTAAGAATTCAAAGCTGATGGTTTTTACAAATTTCTTATGTATGGATAATAATTGTTATATCTTTCCTAAATTAATGAGGTGGATATCCCACGGTAATAATCGGCTAAAAACGTGAACAAAATTCGATCTGCATAAGTTTTGAGTTTACCTTTATTTAATCTGGCTAAAAACCCGTGGCAATTGCTTTAGGATGGGAATCTCTTGGTAGTCGCAACGTCATTGGGTTATCAAATAGCACAAATTAAATGATAAGAGGCCTATCAAAGCCGGGCTCTGAGTACCAAAATTCCGCAATAGATCTCTGGTTGGAATAAAACAACATTCCCCAAAAATTCTTATCAAATGTCATCATACATATATAAGTCGTAACGGTGTCATAACGACATTGGGTTATCAAATATAGCACAGTTTAAATGATAAGATGACCTATAAAAGCGGGGCTCTGAATCCCAAAATTCCGTAGTCTTCTCGTTCGCATTCTCTGCTTACTATAACGAAAATGTCTAAGCTGGCAATCATTCTGCTCTTCGGGATAATTGCTGGGGATCGTAATAGATCTCTGGCTGGAATTCCAAAAAGTGGGAGTCCTGGCAGTCAATCGGATGACTCGGAGACCCAGACGCGCTGTAACGGATATGGCTTCTCTACCATGAGGTCAATAATGGATTTCGTTGCTGCCAACCAGGATCAATGGAACACCTGGAAGGCCATCATAGCGAACGACACTCGGGCGGACCAGAACCAGATGAAAGTACAGCTGTCAGGTCTGCAGGAATCTGTAACGAGGACTTCTAACGACTTCGAGGAACGGCTGGGCGGGTTGGACATCCAATTGGCAGCCATTAAGGAGATCCTGACAAACATTAAAATATCGCCGGAGTCAAGGACCGCGACAACGGAGAAAATTCCCCCGCCGAAGTTTGAGCTGATAGGCTCGAGATATTTCTATATCGAGAAAGACCTTGGGCTGAATTGGCATGATGCAGCAGAGAAATGTCGTGAGATGGGTGGCTATCTGGCGACGTTCAAAGACAAAGAGGAGATGCTTTTAGTCAAAGCTAAAGAAATGCCATCTTCGGACTACTGGCTGGGAATTAATTGTCTGCATAAGAAGTACGACCACATGTCCTTGGCTTCAGGCAAGCCAGCTGTCTATTTTAATTGGGGACAGTACGAACCAAGTATCAATAATGAGGGCCAGAGGTGCGTTGCCTTTGATAATAACTTTGAAATGTATTATATCGGTTGTAACAATAGGCAAAACTTCATTTGTCAAGCAGATGATGAATTTTAAAAATAAATAAATAAATACATAGATGAAGACTCTTAAAAGTGAAATACCTTCTAAATATTCGTTTCTAAACCAAAAGCAAATACATAAAGAAAATCTCTAGATTCTGTGCCACCGGATTTCAAACACGCTGGGAATTAACTGTCTGTCTCAGAGGCAAAACCACGCTTCCTTGGCTTCTGGCAGGAAATCTTTCTTTTTAAATTGGACATCCTGAGCAACCCGATGCCAGAGGAAATTATATAAGCTGCGTTGCTCCAAATTAGAAATTTGCAATGTATTATTGTATTATGTAATGATATTAAAAAATTAATTTGACAACCATTTTTTTTAAATTAAATAAATGTTCAATTTTTTAATGATAGAACATACATTTAATGTAAATTTCATAAAAATTAGCGGACATCTTTAAGAAGCATTTACTTTTGCATTTCTTGTACATCTCTGAAAGAATTACGGGATTAATATGATGATATATATGTATGTAAAAACCCGTCCTGAGGCACGACATTTCAGTAGCCTGCTTTATCTCGGCTCAACGTAATAAGAACATTGATCTGATAAGTGTAGAAAGCAACTGACAATGCATTTACTGTAGCGTTGTCGTAAATCTCCGAGAGATTTCAGTATGAGTTCCCATCAACCTTCATCCTTATCAAATCGAAAGCTTACAAAGGTTAGAAGGGGTTCGGCTCATACATATAAATCTACTTACATATATGTCGAATGTGATAAGATCCCTATAAAACCCAGGCTCTGAGCCCCGAGACTTTAGTGGCCTTTTCAAGCTCATCTTATTCACATTTACGGTTTCAAAGATAAATAAAAATGTTTAAGCTGACAGTCGTACTTTTCATTGTACTTCTTGCTGGTGATCGCAACAGATCTCTGGCTGGAATACCTGAAAGTGGGAGTCCTGGCAGTCAATCGGAGGACTCTGAGACCCAGAGGCGCTGTAATGGATATTGCTTTTCTGCCATAAGGTCAATGATGGATTTCGTTGCTGCCAACCAGGATCAATGGAACACCTGTAAGGCCATCATAGCGAACGACACTCGGGCGGACCAGAACAAGATAAAAAACGAGCTGTCAAGACTGCAAGAATCTGTAAAGTCCATCTCTGAGGACTTCGAGAAACGACTGGGCAGGATAGACATCCAATTGGCAGCCATTACGGAGATCCTGACAAACAATAAAACATCGCCGGAGTCAAGGACCGAGAAAATTCCTCCGCCGAAGTTTGAGCTGATAGGCTCAAGATATTTCTATATCGAACAAAATATAACGATAGATTGGTATGCTGCAGGAAACAAGTGTCGTGAGATGGGTGGCCATCTGGCGACGTTTAAAGACGAAGAGGAGATGCTTTTGATCAAAGCAAAAAGAACGTCATATTTAAACTATTACTGGATTGGAATTAACTGCTTATCTACGGAGTACGACCACATCTCCTTGGCTTCAGGCAAGCCAGCTATCTTTTTTAATTGGAAACCGAATGAACCAAGAATAGATGATGATGGGCAGAGGTGCGTTGCCTTAAACTATGACTTTGAAATGTATTATATCGATTGTAACGATAGGAAAAACTTCATTTGTCAAGCAGATGATGAGTTTTAAAAATAAATAAATAAATACATAGATGAAGACTCTTAAAAGTAAAATACCTTTTAAATATTCGTTTCTAAACCAAAAGCAAATACATAAAGAAAATCTCCAGATTCTGTGGCATAGGTTTTCAAACCCGCTGTCCTAAAACATGTTTTTGATTTCCCAGGGCACAAAGTGGTTTTGTTTTCCCTCACCTAGGAAGTTTTCCTCCGCCACCTTCGCCGTTTCCACCTCGTGGAGATTGTTTCCCCGGCTGCTGATGACCCTCGCGATCTGCTGGTTTTCCGTGGGCAGTGCGTAGTCGTCCTCCATCATCTCCTTCATCAGGTGCTTGCGGCGACTAATGCTCGGGTGGGATCGGTGCATTATAATTATATTATTATCTGAATTAAAACGCAAATTTACGAAATTAAATTGTTTAATTTTTTGTTTGTTATTGTGGACAGCTGTTTTGTAAATCGATTTCGGAACCTATCGATAAGTTTCTTTTTTTTCGGTATTTAAATACTGGAGCTAAGAAACAGGGTGACCACGACATTTTTAAATATACCAAAAATATTTTGCGGTTTTAAATATAATTTTTATTTTCCCTATTTAAAATTTTAATGTATATTTATTCCTGCCATTACTTGACTTTGGTAAATTTAATTCAACTTTGGCGCCAGAAAACTAAAGCAAGACTATCGATAAATTAACTAGGCGCGTTGTTTTAAAATGAAATTAGTTTTCTCTTATTCCTGGAAAAATCAAAAACGCACAAGCCCAATTTATAAAACTGGCAAGCAAAAACTTAAGAAACCTACAAAAAATTTCAAATTATACTTATTATATTTATTATCTTATATCTTTTTGATTTGTAAAAATAAAATCCCACCTTTGATTTTAGATGAATAAAAGCAGTTAACAAACTTCATTAAAAGTACGATCACAATAGCAAGATGACATTTTATTTTTAGAGCCACGCCTGCGTTTAAAGTTTTTATACAATTTTGTAACTTAACGATTAGTGGAGAATGAATCCATGTAACGAGAATTTTTCTTAGCAATAGTGTAATAATAAAAAGCAACTAGAAATAAAAAATATATAATGCTATCGCGTTGCTTAGAGCCTATGTAACTAACTAGTTTTTGCCGCGCCTCAGAAGCATGCGCTCCTTCAGTGAAATCCGTCCGGACTTTTCCACCTTGGTGGAGACGTTGCGACGGGACTCTATTTGGGCCTGCTTCGATTTCTTCATCCTGGAAACGGAAAAGATAATAATTAATTTTTTTAAAATTATCTTTTTAGATTCACTCACAATTCATTCAAGAGACTGGTGACCTCCTTCTTCCAAATGTCCTTGAAATCATTGGTGAAATTTGTCCAGTACTCAAAAAACTGATCGGGTGTACACTGGGCCAATGTTAAGGAGCGGGCCTTGGGCGAAAAGTGATAGAATCGCATTGTCTCTAGGAACAACTCGCGGCACTCGTCGAGCGACTGGTGGAGCTTCGCCATCGATTTGTCCGCCCCCTCCATAAACTCCTCCATTTTGGACTTGAAGGGCTCCATGATTTCAGGACGGGAGGCGGCCAGAACCTTGGCGGTGGTCCTTTTGCAACCTAAAAAATCGTAGAAAAAATCAGATAATAATTAAAAAAAATATTAATGGAACGATTTTTTTATATTTAAATAAAATTGAACTATAAAATATAAAAAGATCGATTTTTTTATGATGATTATTATATATAATTATATTACGAATTTATGTGATTTTTTTTAGATTTTTATGTCAATCCGTTCTTTGTGAATTTTGCTACTGACTGTTTTTCATAGGGTCAATTATATTAGTCTAGATTGTATGTTTTCTATTTTTTCGGTGGGAAAAAATGAATAATAATATTAATCTGAGATTATTTGTAGAGATGTATAAATATTTAAACCAATTGTCTATTAAAACATACAACCTATTCTCATTTAAACTCACCCAAAAACTTCTTGTTGAGATCGAAGATCTGCTGCTGCACCTCCTCGAAATCCATTTGGGCGGCTCGCTCCACATCCGCCGGTTCTGGGATGGGCAATCGGATCTCCAGGGGATGCACTCCCTCCTTCCGCCGCTGTGCAATATACGTGCGAACGATGAAGTGCAGCAGGGTGGTGTGCGATTCCTTGGACTTGACATCCTTCAGCTTGCCCAGAATATCCAGATTGAAGCCATCGGCCTGCCCGCGCTGTCGATTGCCCCCGTTCATATAGTTGCCCAGCGTGAGGATTATGGAGAAGACCAGCTTCAGATCCTCACTTTCGATCAGTTGCTGTGAGAGTTGCGATACTGTCTCCAATTTACGAACTAGCAGAGTGACGGACTCCTCGAATTCCGCCTGGAAGACAATGCAGGAGATTCTCTCGCTGGCCATGGAAATCAAGGATATATCGAGAAGGAACTGCTCGGGATGATCGAGGGGTATTTCGCCGCCGGCTGCCTCCCTAATCCGCTGCAGTTCATCCTCCGACGCCTGGATGTTGCTCATGTGCTGCAGGGCCTCCAAACTAACCACCGATGTGTCTATATGGTAGATAGCATGCTCGATTTCGCTGGACGGGACATGCAGGCTCCTCCAGATAATCCCCACATTTCGGGATCTCTCCGGATCCAAAACTTTGATCGACTTCGCCCGCTTGACCTTCAGTTCCTTGGGTTTGCTAACCGGCGCCATGGCTTGGCGGGAAAATAGCTCCGTAAACTCATCGATATTATCGAGTGGTGTCTCCTCGATCTCCGTCCAGATTTCCTTGGTGGGCGGTGGGCCGGCAGCAGTGGGCGTGGCTTCTCCTCCATTAGCAGCCGGCGGTTCATCCGGTGAACTGCCACTGTTTTCCGTACTATCCGTCGAATTGGCCACCGATGGGGGGCGTGGCGCTGGAGGGGCGGCACTCGTCACGATCCGCGTCCAATATAAAGGACGCATCGGCTTCGGCGGGTTAACGGCGCTCTTGCGCATCGCTGGAAATATATCATGTTCGATTAGCTTTTAATCGATAATATCGATAAATGATTTTGTACCAAATGTAGCTTTTTTGGCCAATAAATTACTAAGGTATCTATCTAGCAATTTTTGAATAACTATTTTTTAACATTTAAATTTTGGAATAAATCAATTTTCAGTTTTTTTTTTTAATATTAGGTTTTAATTTTTTTAAATTGTGTAAGATAAAATTATTTTATATTCATTAAAAATGCTTTCTATTTTTAATATGTTTATTTATAAAATTCAAAATATATTAATCTTATCTATAAAGATATTTTATATATTTTACGGTTAATATTTTTCTAGTATTTAATAATAAACCAAACTTTTTTTCTATTGCTTTGTAACTAAATTTTTAATTTCATAGAACTCTTTTTTAAAAGTAATCTAAACATTTTCTTAGCATACTTACTATTTGTGCGATGGAACCAGTTGCCTTCGGCGGGATCGGGAAGCGGTGCGGGTGAGATCGGCGTCTTTGAGGGGGATGCACTCATGGGAGGTGGTGGAGGGGGTATTGCCCCGCCCACTTCCAAGGGCGCGGGAGGAGGAGGGGGCGGGGCGTTGCCACTGCCGGGTGGAGGGGGTGGCGGAGGTGGTGGTGCTCCATAGTTGGCCAAAGGAGGAGGTGGTGGAGGGGGAGGCGGTGGTGGAGGAGCAGTAGAAGAAGCAGGAGCAGGAATTCCAAAAGCAGGTGGTGGCGGAGGAGGTGGTGGAGGAGGTGGAGGCGGTGCCATTTCCTTATTTTCCTTAACTTCCTGTGCATTTTCCTTCGCGGATTGGCCACACTTGCAGGTGCCCTCGCAATCCTCCTCTTCCGTTTGAGTTTCCACATCCGCGAAACTCTTCAAACCCGCCGCCTCCAATCCCGATTTATTGTATTCATAAACGGTCGCCTCACTGGCGTTCAGCAGATCGGTGAGATTCACACATCTCTTCGAGGGACGTCGCGGTGGCTCATCCACACTGCTCAGCAGTTCATTGACCACTGCATGAACCTCGGCCAAGGTGGAGCAGTTCAGGAGACGCTTCTTTAGGATCTGTTGCAGGGTCTTCTGATTGTCCGAGGTTGCCGTGGATGCAGTGGCAATGGTGGCCAGCGATCCACCAATAGCACCTGTGCCCAGGGAAGCCAGGGATGCCGATTCCAACGCTCGAACTCCCGACGGTGTGCTGGAAAATGGCCAAGCCGTCACTCTGTCCAGTTTTCCGGGTGTCAGAGGCAGCGATGTCGTCGGCTGCTCCGTATGCGTCCACTGGTACATTTCATAGGGCTGGGGATTGAATAAATAACAGAAAATTTGATAACATCCATTACTAAAAGTGATAACAGAAAAATGTTTTAAAGGATACATTTATACACAGAAAAAAAATTCGAATAGGATTAATTCTACCGTATTTCATATCAATAATAAGCCGATATGATGTATGTCAAATTTATGATTTAAACATATCAACTTGATATTTTATCATATCATAGGAAATACCAAATTTAGTATTTTTTGAACAAATAATGTGAAATAAGGTAAACACGATCTTTATTCATATCAAAATGATATAAATAACTTGATCTTTAAAAAATATAAAATTTACCAGCACATATCAATCTGATCTTTTGTCAATTTTTTTTCTGTGTACATATTTTAATTAAATTAGATCTATCAGTTCCACTGATATTATAATGCATTTTAGATAACCTTACTATATTATAAAAAATTATTACAAATATTTTAAAAACTACTTTTTAAATCCCATCCGATTAAAAACCATTTCAAACTTTAATCTTAATAAATACTTTAATCTTAATATTAATAAATAATAACAACATCATAAGCAGAGTTACATGGACTTTGGCACCATTATAAACAAAATCGTAAAATATGAATATACTGAAACCTTCTTATTTAAATTTTTAAAAATCAAAGCACATTCATAACTTTTTAAAACGCATCCCAAATGTTATTACTTCCTTTATAGACAACCAATAACTTCTAATTGCCAGTCGAGTAAAATGGAAAATAAAAGAAAAGGACAGCTAGAGTTGCTGAGAAAGAGACGGCAAGTGGTCTCCAGTGAGCGACAAGCGAGAAAGCTTAAAGGCACCTAAGTTGGCCTAAGTTCGCTTTATTTTCTGCAACGCTGTTGTATTTTCTTAGCATGCAAAACTCCTTTGGTGCATGTCGCCGTTGACTTTTCAGTCCCACTGTGGGAATTGTATTTTCTAGTTGTCAAGTCTTAAAGGAAAATGGGAAAAAAGGATATAAAAAAATATCCTTTTATGTAAATGTATATTTTATTTAAGTGCTTCTGGTCTACAATTTAAGATATAAAATGTTTTAAAAAAATCATATAAAATAAGGAGAACCATCTTTTAAATAGCACTTTAATATGTCACTTTAACGATGATAAATGCAATTAAAATTGCAATTTAATTATGCCGTTAACAAGTGGTGCTCAAAACCGAGACGTAGATACACACCCACACATTCAGACAGTCAACGCTAATCAGTCAAAGAACTGAGAACTTGACAAATGCAAATCAAGTGCAACATCCTGTCCCGATGGCTGATTTCGTAGATGAACACACACACCGCCCCATAAGGGGTTTATCCTTATAGAGGGAATGGGAATGGGGGGAACGAGTCAAGTTTATCGCACTTTACACCATTTGTGCCCAAGTGTTTGCCAGCGATTTGCATGTTGTTTGCACATTTTAAAGAACCGAATAGACAGACCGGAGTAACCCAAGAAACCCACAAGTAAGTGGAGTACAACCCAACACTCCCCAAAAACCGAAACCCATGAAAAAAAAGAAAACTCTAACCATAAGAGACCACATGAAGGTGAGCAAACTAACGAAAAATGCAAAGTGCAATGGTAAAAAAATGGGAAAAGGGTGAAAATTAGCTGAGAAAATGTTGCTCTAATGTTTTGTATTTTTCTTAGGAAAATTAAAATAAATTTGACATCGATTAAAAAACATTTTATAAGAGTTTTTAAAGTGATTCTAGAATTTTTAAAAATTTATTCTTTATTTACCACATAAAATGTTAAAATGTTTTCTAGATAGAGCTTGAAAAAATATGGACTGTTTGCTATTTATCGATATTTAAAATGGATTTTCCCTTTAAAACATCGATTTATCTATCCATATTGTCGAAATATCGAAAATATCGATACTTTTCCTTAAATTAATAATCAAAATTGAATAATTGTAAATACAATTTTCCCATGTAATCCAAAATCAACTAAAAATCAGTTAAATGTTTAAGTTTCAAGGGGATTAAACAGAACAACAACATTGCTTACATATCTCTGATTTCGACACTTAATATGTGATTATAACACAATTTCAGCCAGTTTTCCAGCTTGGTTGTTTCCCAATTCCCACTTAATTAACAACAACATCATCGAATTCTATTCACTCTAATCCCATCAGCCACTTGATACAACCCCCCAAATATATATAGATATGTAATGTATATAGTTAAACAACAATCGAACATGCGTACGCACACACGTAGGCTTGGAAACCAATAGACACGAACTCTTAGTAGTTCACTTTGCACATTCAAATCCAGTTTGCTCATTTCTGCATCAAAGTTTCGTTTGTTCCGGCAGAACCCAAAGAATAATACTCTAGTCGTTGGGGAAGGGAAAAACTTTTCACTACGAGTAATAAAAACGCACAAACTTTCAATGAGCTGCAGCAACAATAACACAATGAAACAGAAGGGACTGTGGCGTAAAGAAAAAATAAGATATAGGCGGTACAGTAAAACCAGGCAGATATAAAGTCATCAAATAAATTTATAAAATAAAAAAAAACCTATTAAACCCCGAAAATTAATTTAACTTTTTTCATTTAACATTGGTAAAAGTTTTAAAATATAATATAATTAAATTTTTTAAGATAATAAACATATAATAAAAAAAAATCGAGGAAGCAATAACTAATTCTAATTCTTATATTGAATGCCTAAAAAATCTTTAGAGTTTTTAAATCATTTAAATTTTCGCCTAAAAGTATGCAACAAAATATTGCATGCCAAAAATTCATTTCAAATACACATACAATCACAAGTTGGAGTTTTAAAATATAATATAATTAAATTTTTTTAAATAATACCCATATAATACAAAAAAAAGAACGAGAAAGAAATAACTAATTTTAATTTTTAAATTGTATCCTTAAAAAAGTCTTTAGAGTTCTTAAATCATTTAAATTTTCGTCTAAAAGTATGCAACAAAATATTGCATGCCAAAAATTCATTTCAAATACACATAAACATTTTATAATATCTATCACCCAAAAATCCCCAAATAGCGAAAAATTACTGTACAAATAAAACACAAACTAAAGTCAAAGTCGAACAACGAACCTTTGACACACTGTCTCCCTCTCTTTCGCTCCCTTGTGAGCTGGCCTGTTGCCCAAAAAGTTCGAACAAATTTCAGAGACATCGGAGACGTCGTCAGCTATACACATATATATATGTAGATATATATATCTAGTTGGCAGCCAGTTGAAGAAATTCGTGATATCATAATCTTGAGCTCAAGTATCATCACATAGAAAATCACTTAACGGTGTCGTCTGCCGCCCCCTCCTTCCCCGATTTGCCCCGCCCCCTTTTATATATGTATGTGCTTATGTTTGGGCCTCTCAGGGATTTGAGGTTAAGCTGCTGTGGCTAAAACTTTTGGCCTAAACTAATTTGAGGGCTATATCTAGTGCTTCATTATTTGCGGTGGCTTTTGGTTGTTGTACGTTGTTGGTTGTTGCTTTTTGGTTGTTGGTTGTTCGGTTGTGTTGTGTTGTTCCTGCTGTCGCCTGTCTAATAACACTTAACCGGGTCTCGGTTTACAGCCCTCGAAATGTAAATGGGGGTCAGCTTCTTGGGCAATTAAAGCCTTCCGCCTTTTTCCCCAAACTGCTTGTTTATTTAGCTTTCTGGTCAAGAGCAGTGCTAAATGCTAAATGGTATATGGTAAATGGCCGGCTAAACTGGGCCCCCGATGATATAGCCAACTATTATGGAGTCCATTAGGCCCGGCAGATGAAGATGACCATCGCCAGATGGTTGGGTTTGCCAAAGAGTTGGACAAAGAACGAGTGGATAAAAAGGAAACGGCCATTTTCAGCTGGGTGATATTAAAGGTCTCGGTTTTCTCTATGCACTTGGAAAAATCTATAAATTTTATGGAATTAAATAGTAAAAAAAATCAATTTTATCACAGAAATCACTAGAAATTTAAAATAATTTATGAAGGTGTCTAGAAGTATGCAACAATATATTTTAAAATATAAGGCTTTCTTAACTGCATACTTTTGTAGACTTTACAGGTGATTTTAAAATGTTAGAAATTTTTGTGTCACACTTTTTTAAGTTTAGTATTTGATTTGAAGAATTATAAATCAATTTATGATCATTTTATTTATCAATAAAAATATTTAAATATACATTTAATTTGAAAAATCAAAATTGGGTTGTACAAGATTTTAGAATGTCCTTAAAAATAATTTAAAATTTTAATACCAATATTTTTTTGTCTGTGTCCAGTTTTGGTTTCATAATTTCGCATGCAGCAAAACAACAAAATCAACAGCAAAAGCGTAAAATTGTTAATGCTGGCAAAGAGAACTTGGCTTTTGATAGTTGACGGCTGCCGACTGTAAAGTTTTAACAAGTTCTGACACTTGCAGGCGGGCAACGGGGGGGCGGGGGGTCAAGGGGGCGTGGCCGGGGTTAGATGGACAACCACTGTAGCTCGGTCCAAAATGAAAGTGCAACGAAGGCTTGGTCTTTCCTTTTATTTTATATTTTTTCATTCGTTTTTTTTTGCAATGGAATTGCTAATTTCCGGGCACAACTTTGCGGTTCAGTTTTGCACAACTTTTCGCTGCAACTTCGACGGGCGACGGACAACGCTGCGTATGAGTATGCAGAGCGAGAGGCCATAAGTTGAAGGTCCTGGCGCCCAACAGGCCTCGGGGATTAAATCCGGACCATCCGGAGCACTGGCAAAATTAGCCACGATTAGGCTGTCAAAATTCACAGATTGTCAAACTTTAAAATTGACTCAAAGGGGTTTTCTTTTATGTGTTTTTAAAAATTATATATTTAAAATTATTGATGGTCCTTCAATTTATGAAAAAATGTACTCTTTGTGTTTAAGTTATTATTGCAAAACTATAGAAAAATTAGTATGTCTGATATTTATGTTTTTAATCGATTTTTTATGTTGGAAACATTGTAGATCTTTTTTAAATATTTTTTTAAAATATTATCGGATTTTAAACCTTTTTTTTATTAATACTAAAGTTAAACCTAGATTGTAAAATCCTTTTTCCTCACATATTTTCTAAAATATTTATGAAATATTCAGTATTTTCACCCAGTGCCGAAGCGACAGTCATTATCAATAGTTTTTCCTGGAACGCTAATGACTTGAAAGTTAGTTTAGCTGCCCCTTTAGCTTTGCTTCATCCCTCACACCGATTTTTCACCCTTTTAGCCCCGGTCCAAACGCAACGCGCTGTCATCATTTCCGGCAAAGCCGTGGCAACTTCCGCCCTGTTAGCACCCTTCAGAGTTAGGAACCCCCTCTCAAAAGAGATGACCAATTTCCGGGGAATAAAAGTGCATTGAACTCACGCTAAATCCGCAGTCCAAGTGCTCATTGGAGATCTGCTTGAGGACGCCGACATATTTGAGATTATTGCAGAATTGCATCGCCAGAGAATTGAATAGCTCCTGATTTGTGTCGCTGATGGAACTCTTCGGGTTGCTTTGCATCGTTGAGACTAGCCATTTCACCAGCATTTGACCTGCAAAAACAACGAAAGGAGGGAAAAACAGTTGTAACTGAATGAAATAACTTTGATCACAGCTGGTCCACTTATTCACTTGTTCTCCAAAAAAATAAGGGAAAACTTGCAGCCACTAAGCAGAGAGATTTATGGGTGAGAGACGCCTGGGGGTAAAGTAACTCCCAAGTGGAGAGCCCTAAAAAATGTGGAATAAATAATTTTCTGGGGTAAAAGTCAGACAACAATCTGAAGGGAAAATAATCCTTATCAATGGGGTCACAAATCAGATGCTCTACCATTTATGTGAATAAATCTTTAAGATTTTTTAAATTTTTTAATGTATATATTATAAGTATTTATGAATGAACCATGTGCAGTTTCGAACTTTCCTAAGTCCACTTAATCAATCATATTTCTTGTTATAAAGTCCCATGACTAATAGATCGATAAGATAAACAAAGAAAAGCCTGTTAATTAAAAAAGAGTCCACAAATTATCGCAGTTGAGGGCAATATAAGATATAAATCTTTGATTCATTTTTGGTTATTAAAAAGGTTTAATGGTTAAGATATAATATAAAGCTACTGATTTTCAAAATTGATGAAGGGATATATTTCTTGTATATAAAATAATCTAATCTCTGTGTTTAAAATATTATTTTAGAGACTGTTGAAAATGTAAAACATAGTCTTACATTATCAAGATGTTAAAACAAATAAATTAATTTCAAAATTAAAACTATGTAATTTATTATATCACTTTCTAAAAAATAAATGTTTTATATTTTTCTTTTTCTTTTAAATGTTATAATTGCTTTAATATTTTCTAAGAACTTGGGTTTTCTCTTTAAAACTTCTAATTTCTCCCCATAACTGAGGGACTTTCTCAGCCAACTAAAAACCCAAATAAACTTTTCTTTAGCCAAAAAAAAAGAGAACCCAACAAAGAAACAAACTTACGCTGGCTGTCAGCGTATGAGTGGGAAACAGTTTGCAGGAGCAGCCGGAGCAGATGTTTTGGGTCAGAGGTCGAGATCTCGAGCAGGTCAATGCGTATCCGTCGGATGCGTAGGCTAATTCCTGCGACCTCAGCTGGCTCCTCCTCCTCCTTTTCTGGTTTTCCCCGGGAAAATCGAGTTTTCTGCGCCCGCCAGGCGGCCAATGACATTAGCTGGAGATAATGTGGCGGTAGATTGGCAACATCCTCCTGGGAATTCCATTGCGTTTCTCCTTCCGATGCGAATTCAAAATCCTTTGATTGCTGCTTGGCCAGCAGAGAACACCAAACGTTGCTCAGGGCACTGGACATATATATAGTATAATTCTTCTTTCTAGATCCACAGACCTAGTTGAACTTTCTCCGACTAAAAACAAATGCCAACTGCCTACGCGAATTCAACAGCGTGTTTTTCGATTAGCGCAAAAATTGAAGTGTTGTCAAAAGTTATCAGCATTATCAATGCCTTGAACATGACAACTGAGGCCCTCTCGACAACGTCTGCTTAGAACACTGAGCGAAAAGTAATACAAAATGTAAAACTGTTAAAAACCTTATTTTAAAATTTAAATTTCCAAAAATTTCAAATGAAAATTTTTATATATTATATTTAAAAATAATATATATAAGTATATTAGCAAAATCATATTAAAATATTTATCGATTTCAAGAAGAATAATTCCTGGATTCAAGGCTAAGCGCTCTCGTTTCCAAGAGTAAATCGTTCCTGATTTTAAGATAAAATCTCTTTATCAAGACGAAAATATTCTCGTTTTAATGAGCAGTGCTTATATACTTTCTTTAATAAATATTTCATAACAATTAAAATTTAAAATTTATTTTTCTCTGTGCATAGATTAGATTTCGTTTGTTGAGAGAGGGAAAACTAGACAAATAGAGTAATATTAGGTGGCCCTGAGAAGGTCGACTGCTTTATCAGTCATGGTTATTTTTTGATAGGGTTTTCATCGCTCTCTCTTCTATTCCTTTGAATCATTTGTCTAAATTTACTGCACACTTTTTTCAAGTACGTCATTATTTTTCCTTAATCATCGGGGTTAAATTTCAGCCTAAATTTAACTGAATCAAACGTTTATTCCCCCTTTCTAAATTTCTACAAGTTTGTTTTGGTTTTTCAGCAGCTTTATCTTTTAATAACCCTTACCGCAAGTGAAGTGTTGCTCTGTTCGGAACTTTAGATAACTGCAAAGCCTAACTGATAGTGTCTGTGAAATTGATGTGAACAGTGATAGATTAAATCGGTTTGATAAGGTGCATTTAAAGATTGAGTGACGCAAATCAGTAATTTTAAACTGCACCACGGGGTGTGTTTACTTAAGTGAAAAACAAATAATCGGAATAAATCCAAAAATAAAAGTAAATTAAATATAGATATACAAATGACAGTTAAAAAAAAAAAATTAAATTATAATAATTTGATAATAAATAAGACCATGGATAGTAAATTAAATTTTCAATACCAAATCATCAAATATGTATATCCTATTAAAAAAATGAAAAACTTAAAATTTTTAAGAGCTTTTCGAAAATTAAGATATTTTTCAAAGGACCTCATCTCGATATTTCCTTTCCATCACCCGTATCTATATTCTCTCCTCACGAACCGATTGAAATTGAGCTCACAAGATCATTAGCACCCACCACATGCAAAGTTGATGCCAGAGGATTGCCATTTTGATATCGATGATGGCATCATTTTTGGGGGGACGGACCGGAAGGAAGTGCCAGCTTAGCTGGTCATTGGTGACCCAATCCTCATCCTCATCAGCATCAGCATCGGTATCTTTGTTGTTCCCGCTCCAAATGTCGTTGTTTTCTATTGTTGCTGCGCTTGGCCTTTATTGCTGGCGCCATCGCGGCGTTGTGGCAAACGGGTTTCGAGTTTTGATGAAAACTGCGCCACCGACGACGCACAGCAAATTTGCATAACTGCTTGCCAGGCAAATGCAGCAACCATACACGGAAAAATCAAATATTATTTAAAATAATTTATTATCTTCTGCATTTTGTACAACAAAATCTTTTATTATATTTTTGGACATTGCAATTTTCCTACTAATTCCATAAGTAATTTTTAATTATTTATTTATCTGTTTGTCCTTTTTTTGTAGGAATCATTTATATTGAAAGACTGTCATATTTTAATATATTTTCTTCCTAAAACCTTTAAAGTGATTTTAAAACACAAACCGAAAACTAAAGCTTGAAAAGAGCTATTTCTCGATATGTAATATGTGTTTTTCCTTCAATACATCGATATTATCTAATCGATATTGTCAAAATATCGAAAATATCGATTATTTTCAAGATCTACTGGAAACCTCCAAAGATATATTTTTCCAGATTTTTAGGAACCTTTTAAAAAACAAAAATATATTAAAATGCTTGTAAACTACAAATTTAATAATTAAAAGGGTTATTTAAAAATACTTAAAAATCATATAAATTTTTTTTAAGTGTAGGGAGGTGCTTGTTGGGAGGTGAGGGCGGCTTAGAAGTGGGTGATGCGCTGGGTGGCAGCGGTTTTTGGCGCCTCACGCATGCATGCGTTGCATTCATCAACGGCAGAGTGGCGTTCGCTCTCTTCAGACCGACAAACAAAACGGATGAGAGCGAAACGATGCCACAAAACCACAAAGCAGAATGCAAAATGAAGCAATGAAGATGCAGCGAAGAAATGGGTTAAAGCGACTCCAAAAGTACCCAGGTATAAATAACTTAAAGGAATTTAAAATGATCTATATCGAAGAGAAATATATCATACCATCTTAAAGAACTTTCTCTATAAAGCTTGAATTTATTCCATAAATTTATAATTTTTTGGAATTATCCAAAATAAACAATATCTCTCCCCTACTTTCGACTAATTTCGAATAACCAACAATTACGAGGTATTTTAAGCAGAGGAAGTAAGCTTTATAGCAGCTACTTCCTCTTAGCGAAAGAAACAAAAATATTGTTTCATTACGCTTTGGCCGAAAACCCTGTCGTCTATACTATCTGGCAGGCAGAGCTCCTTGAAGTTGGCTTTCGCCATCCGAAATGTTGGCCCTCATCCCGGCCAGAATCACTTCATCCGAGCGAAGCTGGCGAACGTGATGTTGTCGGGCATATAAATCAGATTTTTGGTCCAAAAAGCGGTGCCGGACGTTGCCTGATGAAAAGTCGCGACAAACAGCTTCTGCCTTTATCCCCGGCCATCCCGAATTTTCCCAGTCGTATCCCATCTTCCTGAAAAGCCACGAAGAATTGATGGCCACTTCAGAGACAATGACGTCGACGAGGAAAACGCGAGATGCGAAAGATGCACCGGGGGAAAAAATATAGTGAAATATTTCATAGAAAATATAAAGATAAATAATTTTATACAGAATTGTAATTCTATTGGTCATTTTTATATGGAGATAGATCATATGATATCTTGAACCAATATTTAACAGAAAATTAAAAAATAGGTATTCACAATATTTTTTTCATAATTATTTAGCCAATAATGTAGAAACCTTGAGATATCATATTAAACAAAAACTTTTTGCAAAGAATTAAATTAAAATTTCTTAAAATATTACAAATTATCATTTATTCTAAAGTTTAATTTATATTCTTGAAAAAATATCTCACAGAAACTTATAGAAAAAATACATTTTCCACAAACTTTGGGTTTGGTTTGGTCTTTTTTCTAAGTGCAGCAAATTGCGTGACCAACAATCCCCCCAGTTTTTCCCCAAAATACCCCACCCCATGTTGCAGCTTCTCTTCTTTGCCGCTTGTTTGCCCAGCGAGGCGTTAAAATGTTTGTTTGCATTAATTTGCAGCAGACGACAACGATGATGATGATGATGGCGGAGGATCAGGATCCCCGGGTGCTGAAAAGCGGGAAGGCTGACAACGATGAGCTTACCAATTAGCGCTTTTTGCCCCTGCCCCCCCATCCCATACCGCCCCCCGATGGGCGTGGCATGTGTCAAAAACTGCGCCTCCAAAATGCCCGCGATGCGTTTGAAGCGAAAGTTTTGCAGGCTTTTCGCTTTGGAAATTTTTGAGGGGGAGTGGGGGATTTTTGGAAATAGTTTCGACCAAATTTGCAGACGGAATTTTCGAACGTACAACAATGTGAACGAAGAATATTAATATTTAAAGTAGACTTTCGATATTAAGAACTTTTAGAAAAGTAATCTATTTGGAAAATTAAAGTTTCTTTACTTCGAAATTAAAATTTTAAAAAAAGAAGAGATAATTTGATTTTTAATGTTGAGACGAGAGAGTTTCAGAGACGGAAAAACCTTGTAAGAATATATAAAATATCGGATGAAAGGTTATTTTTTTAATCAAAAATAAATCTAAAACAATATAATTTTCAAATAATATTTAGAATATTTTTCCCACGAAATGTTCATGAACCATAATTAATAGATATAATTAAATAATTTTGGAAAATTAATTTAATCACCGAGTGAATACTGTATAGACACACATCTTCTCTCATGTGCAAAAATTCCACAGATTTTCACTCTTGGGAGACGAATTTAAAGTCTTTTCCCTGAAAATATGCCACACATTTTTGGGCTGTGAAGGAGGTGGAACTAGAATAGAATGGGCTTACGTAGAATATATATATGCGTGTGCACTTCAAACACTTGCGAAAATGTTAACCTGGCAAGTTTTGCCCTCTCCTCTATTTACATACAAAATTTCCCAATTATGCAATCATTCAACTTGATTTGGCTTGCTTTTCTTGACTGATTTCCAGAAGGAAAATTGCAAGCAGGGGGCGCTTGGGGGTTGTCGAGGGTGGGAAAAGTGTGCTGGAGCTGAAGCAGGCAAATTAATTGTTAACTTTAAGCAAACAACAAACGCAATCAAACGTGGAGCACCGGCACAAAAAAAAAGAGGAAAGAAAGAATGAAAGGGAAGAAAAACGGAAAGGGAAATAAAATTAAATGTTTCCCGAGAAACGACACAAAAGGCAAACAGTAAATGCGCAGAAATCGCAGAGGTAACCTTTATATTTCTCCCGCCAAAATCCCTTTTCCCCAGCCTTTTTTTTCCCTTCGATATTCCTGCCTTTGGCATCGCTTCACTGAAGTCGCAGATTGAAGCATAAAGCTCAGCTCAAAAAAAAAGCGAGAGCACTGGGTTAATACTCTAAAAGATTTTCTCCAAACGAAATAAAAAGAAATATTAACTCAAAAAAAATTCCAAAGATTCTTCTTATAACTAAATTAATTTGAAATTTCTAAAAGCATTTGCAATACTTTCTATGTACCGGTTACTATTTAAAAGTAGTAAATATCACATTTAAACATTTATATTGTAAATTATTTTTATGACAAGTAAATAAATATATTTTTTGTATTTTTCCCTTTCTTAAAATAATAAAAAAAAAAATAAATACAAATTCTTAGCTTTACTAATTCGGTTTAGAGAAAACTGACAAACATTTTATCAATAATAAAAATTTATGATAAACGTTATTTGTAATTTATATAAATTTCTTATTAATTGAATTTTTTAAAGACATATTTAATGAACAAAATGACCATATTTTGTTTAGTATAAAATGTGAAATAATTATTATAAATTGGTTTTAAAAATTTGTATTTATTGGAACGAATTTTTTAAGCCATCCATTTCGTAGGTATCTTTGAGATATAGCAATATTTTCATAGATTGCCCTTGAATATTTCCCAGTCTCAGCTAGACCTTCCGCATACCCACCTCTTAACTCTATAGAGTATTTAAACACGAATATTTGGGCAAACTCACCTTCGAACTTTTCATATGCAGCGAAGCTTAACTTTTCCGGTACATAAGATGAGCCGCGTCGCGAACCAGCTCCGCCTCCTCCGGCCACGCCCCCAGTGATGTCTGGTGGCAGGGTTGCCACCAGCAGCGACGATGAGATTGGAGTGGCCAGCAGGGTGGTCTCATCATTGGCGGGGTGGACCAAATTCGAGGGATTGGAGCTATTATTGCCAGCCGAAGATTTCTCGACCGTGAAGCTGGCGACCTTCTTGAGCACATTGCTCGACAAAAGGGGCGTGGTGGGCGTGCCGAAGCCGGGGGGCGGCGGTGGGAGTGGCAGGGGCGCCGTGTCATCCTCAACATTTTCACAGGCTGATGCTGATGCCTGTGCTGCTGCAGAATTCGTTTGAGACTGCACAGGTGTTTGAGATGATTTAAACGAAATTATAACAGTTGATTGCGTTTCCAGCGACGACGACGAAGGTCCCGAAAGTCCTGTAGCTCCTGTAGAAAACGAAGAAGGAACGAACGAATGAATGACGAGGCAAATGGCATTAGCTGGATAAATTTGTATAGAAATTCCCGCGATGCTTAAATAAGTGAAAAATTGAGGATAAATGTATTCCTGGCAGCGCATAAGTCACTTCCCATAATTACTGGTTAAATTGTAGAATAGGTATACGCCAATCATTTATCATTTTTGCCTTGGTGGGGGGAGAACTTCGGAATAGTCTGGTATTTGAATGGAATTTTAAAGCTGCAGGTTTATGCTTTAGAAGCACAATAAACATTTAAAATAATTTCATTTAATTTATTTTCCTTTTGTGGTACAAAAATTAATATTTTTATAAATTTTAAGCTTTTTTCCTCCATTGAAGCACATTTAAATAACTAAATGATTTATACTCATTATAATGAAATTTATGAACAGCAGCCAACTAAAATACTGAACCTTCCGAAGAACAAACACTTCATCTTGGGATTTTAATACTAATATTTTCCTAAGCTTTGTTTTCTGCCCTTTAAAAATCTTCGCTCCCCGTGTCAATTTTCAAATGATTTACATTCATTAAATCGAAATTCATGACGCCTGCTGGCCCCCTCCCTCTCAAAAAATAAACATATAATTTTCCTAGTGCATTTAATCTTCCCCTGGTTCCTTGATTTCGTGTAGCAAATTTTTATGGTCCCTCCCCGCCGATTGAGTAGACCCTGTGGAGCGCTTATCGCAGCCCATCATCATTGACTTTGTGCCCAAGTGGTTCCTTTGCCCCGCTCTTCCGATTCGGCGGATAACTCCCGCGTGCATCATTCTATATAACATGATTTAATTAAAATTTAAACTTTCCATTTTTCTTCTTTTTTTGTTTCATTTTGGAATTTTTGCTTGCTTCCCTGCGGAGCCACAATGGGGAATTATCAACAAAGTCGGCGGGGCAAAAAGGAAACTGAAGCTCTGAGCCTGAAGCGCCTGTTTCCGGCCAACATTTTGTAAACAATGAAGACGTGTTTGCAATTTTTAAGTTTTTACAAATGTTTTTTTGTGTTGTGTTGGTAGGTAGTATTTTTTTTTGGTTTTTCCTGGGGTATATGGGGCGATACCCCTAGCCCAGAGGGCCGGAAAGAGCAGCCAACCATGTTCGCTTTTGTTTATTTTTTGTTTATCGAGCCAACGCAATTAGGTGAATTGCGAGGAGCGGGGAATACTCGCAGTTTCGGGAGCAATTATATATTTAAAATATCATGCGGGGGCGGGGGAGAGGTTGGGTTGAGAGGAAAACGAGTCCTTGCATAAATGTGCCAATAATTACTTTCGGGTCCCTGCTTGTTTTTATTCAATCTTTTTTTTTCAGCATTTTTCTCGCGCTTTTTTTCTTTGTGTTTTTTAAAGCGCCACTGATCGGATCAGTTTTGAAAACAAAGAGTGTTGGTTGCTGACAGAAAAGGGAAAATGGTGAGGCGGTTGCTACATGAGTTAATTAAAAAACTTTGCATTAAGGTCCAAGGGCAACATCCTTTATTCTTGCGGTTTTCTTTTACTCTGAGATGGAAGGGGAAATTTCTATAATTTTCGAGTAATTACTTAATATTGGGATTTTTATTGTAATAATAATGGTGTTGCAGAAAAAAAGAAAAACCTATTTGGTTATATATTACAAATTATCCCTAAAATTTATTTCGAGTTTTTAAGAAGTATTAATTTGTTTCCAATTTTTATTGTAAAAAAAAAGAAAATAATCTTTGTTATTTCTTAAAAATCATCTTTTAAATTTATTTCGAATTTTTTGGAATTTTTTTAAAATTATCCTTTAACTTTATTTTGAATTTTTAAGAAGTGTTTAGGCGTAAATCCGCATCACTTTTTTTAGCCATCACCTTTTCAGAGGAAGATGAGCACTTCAATTTCGAAAGAGGAAAACAACACTTAAAACTACAGTTTGACAAGCACTTCTGTACGAGCCGTGTTTACCTTTGAAATTGGCGCAGAGCGAAATAAGCAACAATCTGCTCAGCAAAAAAAGGGACAACCTTTTGGCCATGTCTCCTTCTTCTATGCTTTTTTTCGGCTGAAGGACCACTTTCTAGAGCACACATATGGCTACAAGTGGGACACAACAAACAAGGCCAAATAACTGGTAGATTGGCATTTTTAAAGGTTAGCAGAGGGTATAGGTTTTTTTTGTATAATTCCCATGGGGTTTTAAAACCTCACTTCTCTGGGGGTAATACGATTAATTGCATTTCGATTCATTAATCGGTAATTTGCTCTATGCAAACTCTGTCTACTAATTTCATTTCAGATTTTACTAAACAATAAACTTTATCGCAAAATCTTTAAATTGCTTTAAACACTTTGCATATTTTATCAATAGTTTTAAATTGCCCCTTTTGTCTAAAATGGGTTTTTATTTGCCTGAATGGATGGTCGTTTAAAATTAAATTAATTGTTGTCCTCGGGCCAAAAAACACACGCACTCATACGATAAACAAGAAGCTTTAATAACAGATAAATAAAAAGTAATTAGTATAACTTGTTGTTTACACTTCATCACTATTTTATTTTATTTTATTTCCCTTTACTTTTTTTAAATTGTAAATAAAATATTAAAATAGTTATAAATAAATTTAAAATTCGTTATTGTTACATGTACGTATTTTTATCGCTCTTTCCTTTTGCTGAATTCATTATAATATTTACTAAGAAGTATTTTGTTTGTAACTAATTAATTAAAAATGTATTAATTATTTTATAATAATTACTTTTTTTACCATAGATAAAAAGGTATCAACACTATTTTATTTAATTTTATTTTAATTTATTTCAATTGAAATTGTAAATAAAATATTTAAATAGCAATAAATATGTATTGCTACATATAATTATTTTTATCGCTCTTTCCTTTCGCTAATGAAATAATATTATTTACAAATAAGTATTTTGTTTTGATTTAATTTATAAATAATTAATTTAAAAATATATCAATAATTTTATAATTATTTTTTGCTACATTTAAGTATTTTTATCGAACTTTTTTCACCATAGAATAAATATTTCTTCCTAAGTTAAGTAGCTAAAAATCCATTTTTGAAATCTATTCTTACCTGTTTCGTTTGAAACACCTGGCGGTGTTTGACTCACGGCGGCTGTAAAGCGGGACGATAGGTTCTGTAGCTCGACCTTTTTGGCCTTGGAGACGTTGAAGAGTTCCCCATTTCCCAGGGGCGAATCAACCCTGGGACCTCCGGATCCCTCCATATTTCCCGGGGTCAAAGGAGTTCCCGTTCCACTGCCCAAAACCTGGGCCAACTTTTTGCCCAATTGCAGGGCCATTAGTTCCTCGTCCGGCGAACTTTCCGCCGGGCTATTGGGTGCTACCAGAAGATCGGTATTGAGCAATATAGCTGCCTGATCCGCCTGATCCTGATCCGGATCGACTTCCTGCAGATCATTGGCTGCGATGCTGAGGTAGGTGACTCGGGTTAAGCTCAGGCAGGCCAATTTATCGGCTCGACAGCGTTTCTGCAGCTCAAGAACTGCCTTCGCCGTATTCGGCGATAGTGTGTCCACCGAAGTCACACTTATTTCGCTCAGTGGACGATCGCGTTTCGATTTTTGATTTACTTCCGCTTTAGCTGCATTTAAATAGTGCCTATTTATGATCAGCTCGTCGACGGGATCTGTGAATAGGGAATCATTGCTTGAACAACTTGTGCACAAAGATCTCCGATCGTAGGTATAATGGCGATTATTTTGATGGGTATGATGATTATTATGACTCGGATGATGATGAAGTTGCCTCGGTCGCTGCTGCTGCATTCCCAAATTTTGATGCTGAGTTAGGGTGTCGTTGGAGGCATAGCAACAATCATCGCTGCTGCAATTGTGGTATTCTAGCGAGTCGGTGTAATCCAAACTGACCACGTCGTCTTTGTTTTCAGTTAGCAGTTTAAAGTATTGGGGTTAAATTGAGAAATAGACAAGTGGTATAGAGAAGTAGAGAGATTGCAGGTAAAATCGCAAAGTCAGGGAACTTAACAAAAGTTAAAGGAACTTAAATGTGTGCGATTTTTAAATACAACAAAATTATCTTTGGTTAATTTGATAATTTTCAAATAAATTAAAAAAGCGATCAAAAAATATATTAAATACTAAATTAAAAGTATATAATTTATAAATCCCAAATTATTTAGTATTTTTCTAATCGCATTGAAGAAAAATAAATAATCATAATTAGGTTATATTTATGATATACATTTATTTATTTATTTATTAATGAATAAATATTTTAAGATTTATCACAATCTCTCCAATAAAAACTGTCATAGTTTTATTGATCGAAACTAATCGAGAATTTTTAAGACGGTTTGAATAAAATTAAAAACTGATTTTGGATTATTAAAATAAGAAGCTTTCAGTAAAATTCGGCTTTTTCTCCCTTTTTTCCCTAAATTGTTTTCACCAAAGTGCCGAAAGTGCGATGAGCTTGTTGCTCAAATATTTGGAATTAAATAAAACAGTCTGCCGACTGGGGCTCAAAATGATTTATATGCCATTAATCCACGACGGCAATGGCTCATTCACAAAAAAGCGACATGTGTAAGAAATAATAATTAAACAAAAGTAAATAAAAACAAGGCGCCACTGGAAAACGAAAGAGAGCCGAAACCAAAAACCAAAAAAAAGAGAGAGATTTCTCAGAGCCACGGAAAACTGGAAAGCCGCAAAATTATGAAAATCTACATATATGGAAAATGGTCAAGGGGAAAAAAAGGTGTGTGTTTGCTGCGGGCCAAATGAAAATGAAAATGGGAAAGGTTCGAGAAAATCCCCCAAAAGGTAAACAAAGAAAATCGTACAAAACAGAACCCAAAAAAAACTGGTTTTGGTTACGAAGAAAAGAGATGGGGGTTCGCGTTTCAGTGAAGAAAAAAAGCGTTGGCGTCGTCAGTTGCCTTCTCTCTTTCAAAAGTAAATTGTTTAATTTGTTGTCCATGGGCAATTAAGGCAAATTGAAAGCAAAACAAAAGCCAAACTGTAAAGATGAGCCCCGATAACAAAGGAAAAGGTACTCCTCCAACTCCCCTTTTTCTGGGAAATAAAAAAAGAGGAAGAAGAACCCCATATAAACACCTGTAGAATGCTAGTTTTGTCATTTGTAAGGCACTTTTCGCTCGAAAACAGTCACTTTTCACGCTTTTCCGTCGGAAACAGTCACTTTTCACATTTTTCTGTCTGTACTTTTTGTTTTTATTTTGGTAATATCTATTTTTCCAGAGGGCTTTACGATTTCAAACATGGAACGATCTGCGCGGAAGCGAGTTCAAAGCGTTACTAACAACCAACTGGTTTGGAATTAAAACCCACTGGAAAGTCAAAAGCCGCACAACAAAAGCGAAAGAGAGGGAGACACAGAGACAGATAGAGAGTGAACATATAGATAGAGAGAGAACGCAAATCGGAGAACCGCCAGAGAAATATATATATGCATATATACACTTTTTTGTTGACGGTCTTAAGCTCGAGTTACATGAAACGAAAGCAGAGCAGAAACGTGAAAAAGATCATGTGAGATATGATCGACGATAGAAATACCTTTCTATATGGAAGAACAACGAGGAAAACCAAAAATATTTTAAGATCGTAAGTATCTATAACCTTGTTTATTCTAGATATAATAAATGCAATCTACCAATACAAAAAAAGTCAATTTAAGAATCTTTAAAAACTAATACAATTTTTTTTGTTATATATTTTAATTTTCATTTAAGATTTTAATTTTTGAAGATTTATTAAAGTATTATTTAACTTATAGGAAATAAAATCCCAACAGAAAAACTAAAATCTTGCTCATTTTTAGAGACTAATGTTAAAAATTCGGAATGTGTTAAAAATATTTTAAAATATTACTCACATTATAAAAAATAATAAGCTAACTTGAATTCTTAAAAGAAAATGTATTGATTAAAACATAAATACGGCATTAAGTTATAATAAGTAACCAGTTTTAAATTAAGTTAGCTTTAAACATTTTCAGGTTTAGGACAATCCAAAAAAAATTTGTTTTAGTAGTCTTTGCTCTATCTAACATATATTCCTTTCGACAAACAGATCCACAAACTCAGCATACCCAAAATTTGCAAAAATATAAGTACTAATTAGCAAAGCGGCAACGTCGAGGGCAAAATATTGCATGTTGTTTTTTTTTTACCAAGACCGAGCTTACCCACAACCACTGTAGTTTTTGCTGCCGCTTCAGTGGTTTCGGCAAAAAGCTGTTCAATGAACGCACAGTGGTCATCGTTGGGGACTTTTTCCCCCCGGTTTTTTCGGGGTTTCGGTGGGGGTTTTGGTGGAGGTTGCGGCGCTATGCGTCTCTTTCGAGGCTGCTTGGTCATGGGGGAATTTTTTTCCTGAACTTGTAGCTCCTCCCTCGATAGAATTGCCAAGGTTTCGTCCTCGTTTTCGGTATTTTTGTATTGTATCGAGAGCTGACAAAGTTGGCTTAAGTTGCAGCGATCCTCATTTTCGGCTTGTATTTGCAGTTGCTTTTTCAATCTCGGTGGTTTTGCGGGCGCTTGACAAATAACGAAATCAGTTTGCATACTTTTGGTCTGCAGCATTTTTAAATTAAAGCCTAGTATTTTTGGGTGACGAATGGAGTTGCCTTGTCAAACTTTTCTCAAATGCATAATATCATTTTATATTGTTTTATTTTTAGGGCTAGTTGGAAAAAGGTTGCTGAGAGGCAAGTTATCAGTTTATTTATCTATAAACATTCTATAACAGACCTTGTGTTCATGGCTATTGTGGGTCTCTGATCTTAATATTGCATTTTAAATGAATTTTGAATAGTTTTCGAGAACATTTTCAGAAAGACTGACATTTCTGATAAATGCTACTGGGGATACGGGATTAAAGTGGTATTTAATAATTTAACAATTAAGCAATTTAATATTAGTTTTATAATTTAACATTTTTATTCCTTTTCATTTGTAGTTAGACTCTTTTTCCTACATAAAAACTTTCCATACTCGACATTCAGTTCTCCATTTAAATGTCATTAGGCGCTCCCAAAAGTATGCGAAACAAATTCTGACTTTGAATGTTCAGTATTTAAAACGCTCAATTATTGCAATATAATAAACAAATTGTAAACAACATTAAGCAGTTGTTAAAAGTACACACATAGACAGTCAAAATGGTTGGTAGATGAGTGAGTTTACAACTTTACATGGAAATGTACAAGCGAAACTATTAAAACTAATTGCCATAAATATTAGCGGCCAGCCACGTGCCATGCCAAAAAACTTTTACACCATAATGTGCTTGTCTATACACCCAGAGAAAAAGTTGCAAGTACATTACATTTAAATACATTTAGATTTTAAATTTATAAACATAAGATTTTAGTATAAACAAAAATATTTTTCTAATTAATTGGAAGAATTAATATTTGGGATAAATTAGTTCCGAAAATATTATGATTTACTATGTATTTTCCCCGGGTGCACATACATGTGTTGGTATTATTGTGTGTGTGTTAGTGGCTGTGCGTGGGTGTGGGCGTTTAATTGAGCACGTTGCTAAAACTCCGCCAAAGGCTGCAGTTCCCCAAAAAAAAGGAGTCCTAAGCCAAAATCCAACGAAGGGATGGTAAATCCACCCACTTGCCAAAAATTTCCCTCGATTTTCCACGGTTCTTCCCTTCTGCTCTGGGGTATTTGATTTCGTTTGCAGAGTTTGCGGATGTGTTTTCTTTTCGGTGGTGGGGGAAAAGTGGGAGCTTGGCTCTTCACCAAATTATGCTCAACAGTCGTATTTATTTCACAAACAAATTGATTTAAAATAAATAAGCGGGGACTTAATTAAATTTTAGTGATTTTGAAGTCTTTAAATAAATTTAGCAGTTGTTACTTTCTCATAAATGTTCGAAGCTTTTTATTATAATAAAATAATATTAATATTAATATTAATATTAATATTAATATTAAAAAACTAATAAAAAAAATATCACCAAGATTATTATTAAGATTTAATGCAATTTTTAATCTATAGGTATAAAAAGTATTTTATTTAATTTATTTTACTTATTTAAACACTATTCGGTTTTATCAAATAATTAAATGTTATGATTACCTTTGAATCAAAAATATTGTAGTAAAAATTAAATCTAATTTAAACAAGTGGTTAACTTTACACGGTACCCATTGCAGTCGAGTGGGAGTGAACGTCAGTACTTTATTCCTTGAGCCTTATGCGATTTGTAGGGGGCTTCCAGGGGGCTTCCCGCCCCCCATTCCGCACCTCCTTCGGGCGCCTCTTTCTTGGCCCCATGAATTATGAATTTATGCATTGAAAAAGGCCCCGAAAACAGCTGGGTGCGTGCGAGTGAATGAAAGGGAGAATCGCGCTGGGGAGCTATATGGCTATATCATCTCTCTGGGCTGAAAGGGAATTTTTGATATAGAGACCTCCTCTCCCCCGAATCCCCGAATCCCCGACCCCCCGGACTACCAGCTCCCTCGGCGTGGCACGTTTAGGATTTTTCGTTGATTTGATTTTAGGCTTTGCCCCGCTGCAATGCCAAAAAGCTTCTTGCATCCGAAAGGCTGGAGGAGGTGGTTTGGTTTGATGGAGCCTCTCTTTTCGCCTCTGAATTGCTTTTTGATATGCGCCACAGCCTTGAACGCGTTTTTCGCATCTTTGTAAATGTAAAATGCGCGCGAAAAACAGAGGCCCCAAGAACCAAAAAAAAAATAGTCCATCAAAAGCGTTTGCCATGATATTTTTTCTCAAATTTGAATGCATTTTCAAAGTAAAGAGGAAAGTTTTACTAATCATTATTTTAAAAAATAAGTAGAAATGCTTACTTCATTTAAAATCGTTTAGGAAAAGGTTTAAAAATAGTAATTTCGTTTAAAAGAAAATACAAATAAATTTAAACATTTTTATTGATCATATTTTTTTTTAATTTCCATGAATTTGTAAGGAAAATATTTAGGCTATTTAATTTGAGTATATAAAATTCAATATAATCTGTTCTGCCATTCAAAACTATTTCCTTTCCTACAATAACAAGACCATTAAGAGTTCAGTTTTTCGCGCATCGTAACCCTTTTTCCTACATCGAAATATTTTCCCGGCTTTGAGTGATTTTTTGGCGCTTGTTTTTCTTTTCTGTTTTTTGTTTTTTTATTGGGTAGTACGAGACGCCTGCAGCTTTTGAACTCGACGCGTTTTTCTTATGGCTGTTAATAGACAGTCGTGAGTTTTTGAAGTGGGTCGCTGCTCCTTCGTCCTGTTTTTTGGGTTCTGTTTTGTGTTTCTGATGTCTGATGCCTTTTTTTATGGTTTATTTTTTCGCCTTTTCGCTTTTCAGTTTCCCAGTTGCTGAGTTATGATGGCGAACGTGCTTTTGAGCTTCTGTTTATGTTTTTCTGTGTGTGTGTACTGCTGCTTGGCTTAATATTTTTAAAGGGGGCATCTTAAAGATTTCACATGAATAACTAAAATCTATAAATTTTTGATTTCACTTTGCCAAAAAAAATGGAAAAATGAGAGAGAAAAACAAGAGCGCACTAAGTAAAAAATATTATTTTGCCAAGGCAAAATGCCAATAAGTTACAAGCAGCCGAAAAACTTGAGAGTTTTTGGCTTCGATGAAGGATGATATATAAAAAAGGGGGAGAGCTTCTGCAACAGAAGAAGGTGCCACAACAACAACAAATATAACAACAACAGGGGAAAGCTGGAAAATTCGGAAAAGTCAAACGTTGTGGAGAAGAAGGAAAGAAAAATGAAGGGGGAAACGGAAGGGTGTAGAAAATTTCATAAAAAACTTCAATGAAAAGTTTATTTTTTGTTCGCTTTCTTGTTGTTGCTGTAAAAGTTTTCGGAAAATTTCTTATTTAAACTCCGCTTAAATTGCAATAAAGTCGAGTTGAAGAGAGTTTGATGGACAGTTCGTATCAATAATTTAATGCTCAGAAATTGTCATATTAATGTAATTATTATTTTGTTTAATAATTTCAATTTATACTAGAAACTTGTGATAATGAACAAACAAATATTTTAATTGCTAGTACTAAACTGACATCAATTAAAATCTTCTATTAAATATGGCTAGAAAATAAAGTTCATAATTCAAAAAAAATGTTAAACAATTGACGCAACTAACAATTGCACAGAATTATCCATTTAAATGTCAATTATTTCCTTCTCACATTTGTGACAAATTTAATTGCTGTCATATTGGTTTTCCTTTGCAATAAAAAAGAGATTTCAACTTCGTTGTTAACAAGTTGTCAATTGTAGTCAGTTGACAATTGACCTTACAGCTCCGAGACGCACTGTAGTCTGAAGCTATGGAGTTATATATTAAAACAAAATTCTCAGAACAAAAAGTTCAAAATAAAAACAGAAAAAATCCAAGGCAACAATAGAGGTAAAAAATAAAGTTGGCATATTGAAAAATGCAAGGGGCAAAAACAGGGGAGAAGGGTTTTTGTTAGAAATAGAAAAAGCTGACAAACTGAATTTGATGCACACCAACAATAACATTCAGAATTACAACAACAAATAAAGTTAAGTCCTCAACAAGGAATCAACAATATAAATACCAACAACCAAAGCTGACTGCACAGAGAAAAAATTGAAATTGATTTTTATAAAATGGAATTTAATTTGAAATGAAATTGAAAAAAAAGATCAAAAAACCTGTAGGTTTAATTTTCAAAACAAAGAAAGTGTTTTATATGAATTTATTACTTTTTAGTAAAAAAAGTTTTTTTTAGCTTAAAATTTGTTAAAGATTTTTTTGGAACTCATTTAAAAATCTCTTTTATTTTTCTCTGTGCACTGCTATGGGAAACTTTGGAATTGACTTACGAAAATCGATTGTTTCGGCACTGGCATTCAATTGTCCATGCTCCACTTCCGCATCCGCTGCGGTCCAATCGCTACTTCCGTCGCCGCCGCCCTCCAAATTGACCTCCAAACTCGATCCCATTTTCGGCGAGTGTAGGAATGCCTCGCGAATGCGCTTCTGACCCATCAAACGGCTGAGGACTCGAACTCGACTGTTCCGCCTTTCGGCCAGGGCCACGCCCACTCCGCCACCGCCCCCTGCGGCGCCCATCCGCACCAGACTGGCGCCACCTGGCGGTGACTTTTCATCGGTGTTCGCCGACCGATTTTGCGAATTCCCCATTTCGTTGTTGTTGTTGTGGTCGTGCTGCAAAAGAAGTTTACAAAAATCAATTAAAAAACTTTTCAATCAGTCGCATTGTTTGCTTCGGGTTTTCAACAATTTTTTCTTCCCACATTTTTACCAGATTTACTCTATGAATTCGTGGAGGTTTCGTAAATTGGGGTGGCGAAATTTCAAAGAGCGAAAGAAATGGATGATTTAAAAAAGGTTTATACAATTTTTTAATTATTATATTTGTGGTATGTTATCTATGCAATTTTTGTATTGTTAAATAAGCGGATTCCATGAAACTGAATTTTTAAGGTATTTATTGGTATTCTTGAAAAAGAAATATTAAGGGTAAATAAAGTAGAAAAATGTTTTGTAAAATGTTTTCCTAGCATTTTTGTTATTTATTTGTATGTTAACTTAAATTTTCTTAAAATCAGTATTTAAAAAACCATTTAGGATATCTGCTAGCACATAGAAATAATTTTAAACTATTTTTCCAACTTAATAAATTTTAATTTTGAAGCGCATTTATTATTCGTTTAATCAGAGAACTAATTTTCTATTTTTTGTCTACAGTAAATTTTCGAGAGGTAAAAACTTTTTTTGTTGGCAAAATGTTGCAGAAATATGAAATGAATTAGTTGCACAGGTAGCTGAAGGGGTCTGCGATGGCTGACAAAAAGTTGCTACTTTAGTTGTTTGATTTCTAAAGGCAAGTTCATTTGCTGGGGTTCTTTTGCGGCCGATTCAGCGTTGCTGTGTGTCAATATATAGTCGAATAGAACCCGAGGCCATCGGAATTGCAGCTGCATCTGAATGGGAAATCGTTGTTCTCCCTCCGATTCTGCTCCTTATTTACCTCGCCCCTTTCCCCACTCAATTGTAAATTGAACTTTTACTTTTTAGCAAGTTTGGTTGAGAAATTTTCAAACGATAATGATCATTAAAGAGAGAGATTTTGGGTTGTTTCCACAAAAGCTCGGGGGATAACCTTTGTTGGACATCTGTCAGGTGGTCGATTCGGGGAAAGTTTACTGCCTGCATTGAAATCCATTTGCATTTTTGCCAAAGTTTTCGACTTCAAGGTTTGCAAAATTATTTTCAACAATTACAAATTAAAGGTGACGTTAAAATTTAAGTTGACTAAATCCTTTATAATCCATTTAATTTAATATTTATTTAATGTATTTAAAGTTAAAATCAACTACAATTTTTTCTCTTGGAAATATTTATTTAATAACTTAAGTACTTTATAGATTTTTACTACCTCCTTATTTGAACTGAGTAATATGGAAAATTTGTCATTAGATGGGTGTAAATCGAATTAAAAGTGGAATTTGTATTTTCCCTGAACAATATTACTGCACTAAATGGCACTACCTATTTTTATTTAATTACCTCCCACCTTATTTCTTATCTATATCCCTTAAAGTTTTTCGTTTCGCGATAATTTCTTATCTTTACCTACACCCAAATATATAAATCTGTTCACGTTTGTTGGCTATCTCGATAAAATTACCTTTTTTGTTGCCTATCATATCAATCAAGTTCAATGACTTAATATTTCGCACTTCTATCCAAATATAAACTTTTATTAATCACAGAGAGAGAAAAAATGAGACTTTCAAGAGCGGAAGCGAGAGGTAGACGAAGAAATGTTCTGTGAACTCACGGCTCTCTCATAAATCACAATAAAAACAAATTAGGAAATTTTTATCGGTCGGAGCCAAAGAAGCCACCTTGTTTTTATTAGGCCTCGAAAAATGGTCGGCTAATTGAAATACTCGAAGGGGCAAGGGAAAAACGGGAGAGGTGTTAAAAATTGTTGGCCAAAATTAATTGGCAGCAATAAATTGCTGGCTGTTGTCCGCCCACGTGACTCATTTTCAGTTGCTGGTTCCTTATTTGTTGTCCTTTTCGCTTTAAGGATAATGAGTGGAGAGAGTCCAAGAATTCTAACATCCTTTTAAATTAATTACCAGCTATTTTAAAAATAATTTAAAGAATGAATTCAATTTGGAAAACTTTTTTTTAAATTTTCTATATTTACATAATATTATTTAATAATTCTAAATATTGATTTTTTTTTTTATATTTTGAATAAATAATTTTAAATTTAAGAATTTTATTGAAAATTAAAGTTTTTAATCTAAAATTATATTTTAGAAAATATTAAAGAAAATTATAAATAATTCACTTTTAAATTTCTTAAATATTCCTAAAAGTAATTACTATTTTACGGCATTCAAGAGCGTTTGTCGCCCAGCTTTTAAATGTTTGTTGTCCTTCACACAAATCAGTATTCAATTATGAAAAAAATAAAAAGGATGAAGTGTAATGAGGGGCAAAGTGGTGGGGGAAGTGGGAAAAGGCCTTTCCAAAGGAAAAGCAAGCGAAACACATTTTCTTAATTGTGTCAAAAGCGCAATTTTGTGCAATTTGTGTGAAATGAAAGCGAAAGTAAGGCCCGCAAAAGTACGTATATATATGAAGGTAAGGCAAAAGCTTACGCATCTAAAACTCACACCCACCAGTTGAAAAGGGAGGGCAGTACGAGCGATTCTCCCTCTCTTTTTTCCGGAGCAATTTGCTGGACAAATCTGCTTGCTTTTCTTTTTTTATTGTTGTAGTTGTATTTTCCTTTACGGGCGCGGCAAACTTAAATTTCTCTCTTTCACTCGCTTTTTCTATATGTTTTTATTTTGATTGTGTTGCGGGGATTTTTCTTCTGTTTTTCTCTTTTTCGTTTTGTGCTAATGCGTTAGGTTCGTGAGGTTTTCTATTTCCGCACTTTGGTTTCACTTGTAATTCCACTGATTATTGCTGCGATCTGATAATATCCGTTTCCTCGTCGAATTTCTGGCTTTTCTTTGGCTCATTATACTATTATATTCACTATTTAATGGCAAAATGCAGGGAAAAACGAGGAAAATGCAACTGCAGCTGTCAGATGAAGTGTCACAACAAATCGGCAGCCGAACGGAAAACCGAGTGCAAATCAGCTGACTCACGGTCCTAGGACAACAAATAAACCGTGGCGAAATACGAAGCACCAGCGGGAAAAATCGATGGCACACTGACTGGGGAGCTCCGGCGAAAACCGAGAACCTGTCTCCTCGAGAGAGAGAGAGAAAAGTCAGAGAACCCCATCGTATCCATAGTATTTTGGGGGAGAGAACCCAGAGAACTCAGCCTGATAACAGCTGAGCGCCTGTGTTATGCTTTTGTTTATTACTTTTCGGGTTTTGGCAAGGGTTGTGGGCATTTCGGACCAACAAATACCCTGCTCTAAGAAATGAGTATACGGAGAAAAATTATAAAACATTTATAGAATAATCATAAAAAGAAAAATCGTATACGGAATGATTTATAGGTAAATATACCCTTCATTTGCCTTGGTTTTATATTTTAGTAGATTATATTTTATTTTTACTGAAACTTCTGTAGTAGTCAAAATTGTTTAATTAAAGAAACTAAATAAAATATATAAATTTAAATTTATTTATTTGATTTTATTAAGATCATAACCGAATAATCCTTGAAAAGTTATTTCCCTTATTTTAACTTGAAAAATTGCAACTTATTAAATAAAATTTGGACATAGAAAAATACAAGAAATATTTAAAGTACAATAACTTAAAATAAGAAAAATTCCACAAAGAAATAAAAATAGCTTTATAATTTGTTTATAGTTTTTTAATTATTGAGCTAACAAATTTTTAAGAATGCAATAAATTTTAAATCGGAAAAACTCTGTAAAAAATTAAAAAACATTGTATTTTTAGTTTTGACTTGCTTAGCACAATTTTAGATATTATTCCCCTTAGATACGAGCAGCATCAGTCACTCTCCATTAGTCACTTTGCTGCTCGGCGGTTTCAATTGCGATAGAGAGATAGAGATCCCCCTTAATTGTAGCTCACATCTCGGTCAGGCAAATCGAATACGGCGGCTCATTAGCATCGCCGGGAATTGGGGACTTAATTTCGGGGTTACGATATCGGGCACTTCGCCATGAGTCATTGTCCGTGGACACAATCAAGCGACTCGCAAATCGCACACGGATATACAACAGTGGAGCCCCCACAAATACAAATGCGACTGGTCCCCGGGCAATTGCAATTGTGATTTTATGAGCTTTTCCGGGCAAGCTTCTGTGGGGGGGCTTTGAGCATCGATAGCCCGGCTTCTGCCGCTGCGGTTTATCCGTGGTCTACACAGAGAAAAATTCACTACCCTTTAGGTTCATTGAGAATATTAAAGTGACTAAAGAGTATTAAGGGGAATTTTAAAAAAATTACATTTTTATATTGCATTTTATTAAATGAAAAATATAGTCAAATTATTTTAAATGTTTAATAAACTGTATTATTAATCCAAGTTCCTGAGATATTTATTAAATATTCTACAACAAATTATAATTTCTTTAAGGAACATAATGGAAATCTTTTAAATATAAAAATAATTTCCAACTTATATATCCTTCTATAAATTTCTTGTATTTTTTTCAGTGCACCAATGCTTATCAAGCCCACCTCTCTCATTTTCAGTTCACCATTTCTCTTTTCAACCTTTGGGGCAGTGCGAATAAACGGACTTTGCATACATAAAAATACAATTCTATTTACTCATTTATAAATGCGACAATAAAATGTTTAGCTCGGCTTGAATGAATGATTAAGGAGGGGAGTTTTAAAGAGGAGGTTTTTCCCCATCTCAAACGATGATGTAACATTTCGAATGGTACTTATTTTATTTGTTGTTCTTGGTGGTTTTGATGGTGGTCAGCTTTATTGTGATTTTCTTATGTTTGCACAATAGATATAAAACAATAAAAATACATTTGGGGAAATACTTTTAAAAAAATGGTGGAGATAACACAATAAATCAAAATAAAAAATATATTTTTTTTAATTAACAATTTTTTTAATGAACCCTTTATATAACATATTTTATAATGCCATTTTAACATTATAAAATACTTTGGCTATTTAAGAGCACATAAACTAGATTTAAAATTTTAAATCCTCATAAGGTATCTTTAATTTTTGGCATATAATTCTATTTTAGCCCTTCGAATATATAAAATATTTCTAGGTCGTACTTTATACCCAACTTTAATTAGAGCATTTAAATCGTATTATTCTTTTTCTTTGCTTTTGTTTTTTGTTTGTATGCTTTTTTATTTTTCTTTGCTGGGGCGTTAATTTTTTGCGACTTTTCGCACATTTCTTGTTTGTTTTTGGGTGGGTCACGGGCATGTGTGTGAATTGAGTGTTTGTTGTTGCCAAAGTAGATACACTGGAAAAAATGTATACAATGGTAGAAACTCACATTATAAATTTATTAATTAAAAGCGATAAAATATTATAGAAAATCAATTTAATCATATTTTAATTAACTTCTAAAATTGTAAAGTAATTTAATTTCAAACATATATTGTTGACATTATTTACTTCTTGAAATGATATCAAGCATGTAAATATATTTTGTATACATTATATTTATATATGATTTTTTTTCCTGTGTACTATATATCGCATATTTAGCTGCTGCTGCTCAGCTGATAAGCCGTTTATTGCTGCCTGGCACTGTGATAAGAAACACGGACTTACCGATGGACAAATGGACTGAATGACTGAATGAATGACAGAATGACAACTGGACAGCTGGACTACAAACTTTGCCGGGGGTCACGTTCTCGCAATCGGATTAGATTTATGCATTTCGTAACTCATTAGCCGACTCAGATGCGATTTGCTCCACTAACGAAGGGAGAATTGAGAATCACAACTACGGCAAAGCCTTTTTAATTAGCTCATGAAAGATTTCCCAATTTAATTGGACTTAATGCATGCTGGGGAAAATGGGAAGATGTGGGCGATGGCAAAATGTGCCACGCAAAGTTCGCTCCTTGAAATGTTGCAACTTGGATCTGGGGTTTTGGGACTGGCTGGGATTTTAATTAATTTTACACGACATCTTCGGTGTGCGGAGGCCCTGGGAATGCATTTTGACACATTGTTTGACAAATTGCCAGACGCCGGGGACACACAGATACACTCGCACACACCGCCAACAGAAGATACACCCCGAAGGATCCGGAAAAAGTCACCGAAGACAGGGAGTTGCAGGTACCAAAATCATCAAAGCTAAACTTGACGCACAAGTTTAATGCCAAAAGGCAGCGCATAGCTGCCGGCAAAGTTACAGGGGCGGCGACCAAAAAAGGGGTTTTAGATATAAGGATATTATTTATTTCTGCAAAAGGTTAAAAAGTAAAAAGCTTTATACCCACCTTAATTATGAAATAATTTTTGCTGTGCAAAAATTGTATAATATATGCTCGTATAATATACGAATTTACATCCATTTGATATAAAAACTTTTGTGATCGTCACAACTTTTTCAACTTGTTTTGATTGAATGAAAAAATTGAAAATGAAATATATTAGTCACAACGCGAAGCTGTTAATAATTAAAACAATATCCGGAGGGTCAAGACTTTTTAAATCTAAGTTGTGAGACATAAAAAAATATATATAAATATGATTTATTGAGAATGACTCACTTATAACCTTGATAAGACTTTAGACTGAAGGCTCTTCCAAAGTCACCAAATAATTCCAAAATCAGTTCATCCCAAACATTCGACTGCAGCAGTTTTATTTAAGAGCTTAAAAATGTCAAACTCAGTAATTTATATTTGCATTGCCATTTTTGCAATCAATTTGTGTGGAGTGGCAACAACTCAGTACAATTCGGAGGAGAGTTTTTCAGGTCCCCTAGGACTTCATGCTATAAATTCCCTGAGCGTGAACAATATTTACCGGACTGAAATCGACCTAGCTAAAAAATTGGACAGGATCCAAGATCAACTTGCAGGGCTACAGAAAAATACAGAAGTCAAGGCGATTCTAAACCAGATTAAATGCCTTCAAAGTCAACAGACGATATCCTTGAAGACACAGCAAAAAACAGAAGCGGCACTGGCCAGGATCGAGAAGCAGCAGTTGGAGATGGAAGAAGGTTTGGAAATTGATGCACTTTTAATAAAAGAACAAATATCCTTTTTGCGGAATCGCAAACGGCCGACGTATAAGTCGATCGGATCTAGACAGTTTCTGATCGTAAATCATATAAGGTTACGTTGGACCGCTGCAAAAATCTACTGTGAATTCCGTGGTGGTACCTTGGCATCAATACAAAGCCGCAAAGAACTGAATGCCATTAATGCGAAATTAGATAAAGATTATTATTACTGGCTGGGAACCAACGATAGGGAAAGAGAAGGCAAGTTCGTTTCCGAAGCCTCTGGGAAACCATATCTGAAGTGGCGTAATGGGAAACCAAAAACGTATCCGAAATATGACTGCGTCAACTTGATAAACGGTGTAATGGATACTTCGGAATGCAATAGTGTGTCTTTTTTTATTTGCCAAAAAGGTAAATAGTAAAAGCGATTATCTGCGCGGATCCATGGAGTTGATAATCCCCACTCGATTGAAAAGTAAAAGTAATTGTAGTATTTAAAAAGTATGCAGTTCTCCCAGATCAAAATCATAAATATACCCATACTATAAATACTTACAAAGATCTTCAAAATCTAAGAAAAATGTAAATAACATTTATTTGTAAACTTTTATATACGCTGTGCGCGTAATAGCGTCAAAAAGTGTGTTTTAAAAAATTAAAAAAATTGTTTTTACGATTTATATCTAATTACTTATATTGAAATATAATCACTACTTAAATGAAATAGATAATATATTATAGTTATAAATAAATTGGAATGATAAATAAATAATTTTAGTTTTAAAATTAAGCAATTGCAAATCCTTTCCTATGTGAAATGTTTTAATGTTTTTAAAAATTATTTGGGCCCTGAATCTTTTATATTTTTTATTTGAAAATACTTTTTTTTCGTTAAACTATATCAACGAATTTTGCTTTTTATTTATTTTCAAACACAGTAACGTATAAAAAAATTAAAATTAAATTGTTTTTACGATTTATATCTAATTACTTATATTGAAATATAATCACTACTTAAATGAAATAGATAATATATTATAGTTATAAATAAATTGGAATGATAAATAAATAATTTTAGTTTTAAAATTAAGCAATTGCAAATCCTTTCCTATGTGAAATGTTTTAATGTTTTTAAAAATTATTTGGGCCCTGAATCTTTAATATTTTTTTATTTGGAAATCCTCTTTTTTTCATTAAATCATAACAATGAATTTTGCTTTTTATTTATTTACAAATTGGTTAAAATAGTAGCGCATACTTCAAAATCGCTGCACTCGACCATCTAATTACCGACCGACTAATTATTACTTTTCAGGTACATTGGATTTTACGATCCCAGCTCATGTTAATTTGAAAAGTAAAACAAAACCCTAATTGTCGGTACGTAGTAATCCTTAGAGCAAAGCAGGCCACCGATCCTTAAAGATAATAACCTATATTACCAATACTGCACAGATGGTTGTTGTGCTGGTTTCTTGGTAAATATAAGGGTGGTAGGTAGTAATCCTTAGAGATAAAGGCCACCGATCCTTAAAGATAATATACCCACATTACCTACACTCTACAGATGCACAGATACTAGATAATAATAAGAATCTCATGTCGGCGTCCTAAGCACGGATTTGTAAAAATAAAGTCAGTTTTTATTCTGAGCCCAACGAATTCGGTTGTTTCATTTGTACTGATAATTCCCTCATTCAGCTAGGAAAAGTTGAGTGGAAGCCTTTGACTTAGGCACTTCTGACTCTTACAATGTCAAATTCAGTTATTTATCTTGGGATTGCCCTTCTTGCGTTCCATTTGTGTGGTTCTGCAAGATCCCAGAGTGGCTGTTCAGTTTGCGTACTCACGGATGCCCCCACCAAGTGTGGCTCCTTTGTTCATGCGGCCCTGCATCCACTGTACGATGACGTAGACAAGATTCACCAGAATTTGAAAAACCAAGACGGAAAATTGAAGGAGATCCAGCGATCCTAGGAAAATACATTTAACAATCAAATTTCACAAGCCTTGGCCACGATACAAAAACAGATCAAGGAACAGCAGTCTGCGATAATCATAATTGTTGAAAATCAGAAACAGAACTTTCAAATCATAGTAAACAGGATTCAGGATCAACAGAAGACATCCATGCTGAATATTTTTGAAGACATAAAAAACCGGATCGAGTCTCAACAGCAAAAAACAGAAGCTGCACTGGCCAACAAACTGGAAACGATCGAACGACAACTGCCAGGTCTACAGAACCAAAACCAAAACAATCGCATTCCACAAAACTTGATGCAGATACTACAACAGATCAAGGACCAGCAGTCAGCGATCCAGTCAAATGTGAGAGACAAGACAACTGTCCTGCAGAACTCTTTACTGCAAAGGATCAATGATCAGCAGTCTGTGATAGAGGGGAAGATGCAAGTCCAGACGACATCCTTGCAGGAAACAGAAGAGAAATTGTGTCGTTTTATTAAGATGTGGAAAAGGTATCGGTATTAATATCGACTGTTACAAAAATACTAAGTAAATAGGACAGATAACAGTGGGAAATTAATAATAATAGTAGGCAAAAACGATGAGTGCATTATAGTAAACGACATTGGTAAACTTATTTGTAATGCACTTACGGTTTTTATTTGTCAGGGTAAAAATAATAATTATAATAGATTATCATAAAAATCCATGTAATGCATTTGAACCTAAGAATAATCATGAAATGTCATTTATAAATAAATAAAATAAAACCTGCAGCAAAATTGATGACTTTTTTATGCGCTTATTATTTATTATTCTGTGTAAGAAAATATTTGAGCTTATGAAAACTGATTTGGGAAAATTTTAAAAGTAAAAGTATCCCCTTTTTCGTGCGCCCCTGTCACCCATACGCAGGTGCAGTGAACACAACTATGTTGCACTAACTGCGCTTTCTGGCTGTGCGCAAAATGTCGCCGCAACAGGGCGTATGAACAACGTCTGAGCCGAGCACAAATAGCAACAATGGCAACAACAATCATCATCTGGCCGGGGCATCCAATACGCTCCAGGGGCAGCTAAAACAGCAGCCCCCTCTTTTGGCCAAGTTCTTAACCCCCTTTCGATGCTACTGTATGACAAAGTCAGTTATGGTCAATAAAAAGCAATGCGACAATGAGAAAACGCCAGCGATTGGAACACTGCTGCGATGTGGGTGCACTGAGAAAAATCTTGCATTCAAAAATTTTTGAATTTTATGATTGAGCAGATATACATTTTGACAAAAAGTTAAAAAATTATCTAATTTTTAAGTAAGTTTTTGTTGGAATATATCAATAGATTTTCCCAATATGTATAAGGAAATTTGTTCTGTCATCTATTAAATATTTTGAAATATTCCTTGAACTTTTAAAGCTTTTAACATTTTAATAATGTATGAAATTTAATGAAAAAGATTTTTTTTCGCTGTGTAGCTATTTTGGGCTTTGGCAGGTGGGAGATACTACGGTAGCCTTGGCTTACGGACGGCAGATGGCGCTGGAGTGCACCGGCGGCTGTTGCCCTAGAGATGATAGCGTGAAATTGCTCGGAATTGGCTAAAAGGGGTCAAAAGCGTGGGCGGTGAAGCAAACTGTCCCGCGGATTGGGAGCCTAATGAAAGACGTGTTTTGTGTTTAGCTTTCATAAGCAGGATGGAATGAAAATCTAGTAAAAACTTGTTAAAGCATTTAAAAACAGATGCTCAATACGATTCCAAATATTTAGATATACCTTATTTTTTAAAGACAATTATTAATTTATCTTTTGAGTTTTTTGCAAGGTAACAAGTAAACGAAATTAAATTCTCTAAATTCTCTCTCTGAATCTTATTTCTCGATCCAATAACAACCACCTCCCATTTTACAGGCATCCCAAGGATATTCGCATTCTGGGGGCGTGGCCTTTGGCTATCCAACGGTTCGTTGAAAATCGTTAAAGCAAACCTTGAATGCGGAATGAAAGCTGATCCCTCAGCTCTACAAAATTGACTTTCACAATTTGAATTTGCGTGTGCCCCCGAAAAATCAGCAGAAATGCAACCGCAATTTTGCAGAGACCACTTTTAGGGCTCTCCAAAAATTATCGCACAAGTTTGACAAAAAAAAAAAAAAAGGAAATTTCCGTGTTGCGACGAAATGAAAATTATTTTAAATTATATCCCTGCCAACCCCCCACCACCACCACCACCACAACCACATGTTAGCCCAAAAATGCCAGCGACAGGTTACCAAAATGTATCCTGGTTGGTGCGAAAACACATTTTGGACATTTTGTAGATACAAGTGGGTCTAATTTTTATTTGCGTTGAGTTAATTTCAGCTGTGAAAACTATTTTCAAAATGGTGAATGGGTGGAGAGCAAAATGTAAGCAATACGAAATCCCTGGGCTACTAAAATCACTTCTAAAGGTGTCTAAAAGTAGGCAGCAATTTATTTTGAACCATAATTTAATGGATTCATTCTGACAGAAAACGTTATGTTTTGTTACATACTTTTAGATACATTTAGAAGTAATTTCAAACCGATTGTTATTTTTTTAACGTTTAACAATTTTTTGTAAATTAGGAAAATTTCAAAATCGCTTATAAAGGTGTCTAAAAGTATGCAATAATTTATTTTGAGTTTTAATAATTCTGAAGAACAATGTTATTTTTTACTGCATAATTAAAGTCACTTCAAAGAGAGATATTAAAATCCTTATAAATTAAAATAATAGAGCAGAACTTAAAAGAAATGAAGAAGGTCAATGTATCGGGAAAACTAAGCCTGTTAAACCTAGCTGAAAGTACCTACTTGTAGTAATTTTTTCTGGATCGCCTGCAATGACACTTCACCGACACAGGGTCTCACCCACACCCTTGTACGCACACCCACAAGCACACACACACCCACACCCATTTGGGGGAAAAGAGACAGACAGATGGGGAACATTCGCATTGGACACCGTTTGCAGTGCTGCAACTTTAATTGCTTTGGTGGTTTGTGCCAAATTAGATTCTGCGGTTTTGTCGCGTCGCCATTCCGGTAATCGAGGGTGTACTGTACGAGGGCGATGGCGAGGGCAAGGGAGTGGTGTGTTTTTGGGGTGGTGTCTTGGCCATGGCCTTTTCCCCAAACTCCATTGAGCTGAAGCCAAAAGCTGACGCTGACGCCCATCAATTAAACTTGTCAATGAGAATGCGACGCAACAGCAGGAACACTAGAAATAGCGACAAGAACCCGGGGAATAAGAAGTAATGGTAAGGGGTTGGGGGGTCAGAGGGTTAAACAAGGTTTACAGAAGGGAGCTAAAAAGCCAACAAGCGACTGAAAGTTAACTACATTTCACCCGATTCACTGACATTCAAATTAGGTTTCTGTTTAAGACATGCATACGAGTAATTCGATTGGAGCTTTAGAAATTTAAAACTATAAGGTTTTTTCTTTAATTCAGATTTTTGTATAATATCAAGGTGACTAAAAGTATGCAACAATATATTTTGACGGCAAAAACTTAATCATTTATTCATTGCCTTCTTTTAGACACTTTTATAATTGTTTTCAAACCCCTTCTTAAATTAGGCTTATAATTTGTCGACTTAATAAGGATAATAAATTTGAGACATATAACAATACTTTTTATTTTTCCCCACAAATAAAATGTCCTATTTTTACAACAGATCTTGTGTATTTTTTGAAACCTAGCTTAAACATTAAGGATGTCCTGCGGCAGGTCGAAAATAAAAACAACCAGAGTTCTCAATGCAATCAACAAGGTCCCAGGGATAAGTAGCTCTACACACACACACACCGTGTAAATGCTATCCCACTTTCCGTTGTATTTTGAATATTTGAATAAAAGAACCTTAGGAAAAATGCGGGCTGTCTACCGAAATTTCCATTCTTTGGGAGCCGCGGGCCATTGACATGACTCTCTGGTCTCCGGACTTATCCTGTGGGTCCTGTTGGTCCTGTCGTTATGGACGCTGTCCTATCTACTATCTCAACAATTTTACGCACCGAGAAATTGATTTATTTTTGTTTACGCCAAAACAGCAAAAAGTTTACCACATTTTCTGCTCTGCCCCTCACCACTTTGCCTTTGGCCAAGTTTTAGTTGGCTTATTCCTGTGTTTCTTTTTGCACAGAAAATAATATTTGGTTTTCCAAAGGGAAATTTAAATGTACAAGAATTACAAGATTTGATTTAACAATAAACTGAAATATAAATAGAATTTACACAAATATTAAATTGTGTAAAAAAGGCATACAATTAATTAAAATATTTTATATAATAAATAAAATATTTAAAATTAAAATTTTAAAATCTGTAAAGGATCTAAAGGATCCAATTTTAATAAAATATTTAAAAAAACAAATCAATATTTCTAGTAATAACTGTATGATTTTTTTTCTCTCTGTGCAGCACTTCGTTATCCGCTTCTTGTGAACAGTCGGTATAATAATCCTAATCCTAATGCTCTCTAATTACATTGGCCAGCAAGTCAACACAGTCAAGGCCACGTTTTTCCCTCTGTCTATTTGAGTTGGCCATGTCCGCTGTCTACTTTCCAGGCCGCTTATCATTTTTTAGCCCTGGCTTAAAGACACTCCTAATTATTGGCCCTCTGGCCGAGAATTCGGCCATTGAACTGGCTCTTCGGGGTTTCTTCTTCTGTGTTTTGAGCCACTGAGCCGTGTTTATGGGGGTGCGACGACACTAGGCGACATCAATTAGGGGGCCCAGGTAGGGGTTTTCCGGAGTGGATTTTCCAGAATGGGAATCGGGGCTAAGCATACCTTCTGGCCCATGAATGTCTTTTCTCGAGGCGAGCATATTTTTCATAGTATTTTTTTTTTTTATATCCACAGGTTTTTGTTTTTAATATATTAATAAATAATAATTATAAAAAAACTATTATAATAGATATCCCCTACATTATAATTATTAAAATAAGTCAATAAAAACACTTCATTTTCCAACATTTTTTCTTAAATAAAAAAAAAAATAACAACAAATTTAAAATTAATTTAAAATTGAAAAAAAATATATTTAAGTACCGTGATATTCAAAAAATAAACTTATTCCCATCCAACATAATTTTAGTATTTGCTAAAATAAATATATTTTCAATATTTTTCTAAACTAAAAATACAATTTATTTTAGTTTTTAAAATGGTGCAAATACATGTATTTTGGGCAGCCTTCCGTAAATCTTTCGCATTTCTAGAACATATTATCATGCATTTCATGCGCAAACATACAGCGCCACATGCTTAACAAGCATTTATATTTATTTTCCCTGTATAAAGAATAATTTTTTCTCCTTCTGCGTCGTGGAAATTTATGAAGGGTCCTCGAAATGGCCTACGACCTCCACCTCCCCCTTAACCACCCTTTGCACCTTGGGGGTGGAAAAAAGTGGAAAAAGCATCAGACGAGCAAAATGGCAAGCAATAAAAATAATTGCAAATTTCGAAATTTAAGTGGAGGCGTGAGGCACGTTTAAAGTGGCGCCTCAGCTCCCCGGACCTCGCCCCCAAATCTCCAGGCCTCCGGCTTTCCCCATTTTTCCACACTTTCCAAACAATGGACAAAAACAAAAAATATATGTTCAGCGCAGTGTAAAATCTGCGAATCGCGGTTTTCTTTTCACTTTTCCCTCGGTTTGTGTGTGTTTTTGTGTTTTACAATCTGTTTCGCAACTCACGTAAAATATAAGGTAATTTGTGGAAATTTGATGTTTATCGTAAATTGTTTTTTATTTGCACAATGTCACCATTTTGCGGTTTGCCAGCAGCGAAAACTCACACTCACACACGCGTAGACTGACACGCACACAGGCGCACACATTGGTGGTCAGAGTTGCCAGGCAGACAAAAAATTATAAAAGTAAAATAAAAAAAAAAGTTATCCAAAATGGGTTTCTTTAAAAGAGGAAATTGACTTAATTTAATACACTTTGTTTAAGTTAAAATGGGTTAATTAACTTTAAATTTTGTCTTTTTATATTTATTCATTTATTTTAAGCATAGAAATTAAAATTATATTGAAATTATTATTTAAAAAATTATACATTTTTTTTATTGTAAGAATAAATGTTATTTAACTTTAAATAGTTCAAATATTTAAGATATTTATTAGAGTATCCCTCTTTCGAACACATTTATTCACCACCTTAATTGAGGACACCCCAAAAAAAGAGGATAGATGGTAAAAACAATTGCAAACATTTTTCAATTTACCTGGGTAGCGGACACGCCTTTCCTCCCTCCGTTGTTTACTCCACTTTTTATTGCATTTTTCGGTGTGCCTGATATTTTGGGCTTAATTGTAAAACGAATTCCCCACTGCAGAAGGGCCAACAAAGTGATGGCTATGACCAGAAGGATCGGACAGCACTCTTCGACTTTGTATCTTATCATTTTGACCGAAAAAAAGATGAGACAAAAAACGAAACGGAAAAACACAAATTTTGACAGAATTTCGTATGCCTATCCCAATCAAACGATGTAGACAAACTGTTGGTTTAATTTTCATTTTATTTACTTTATAATTATCGTATATATTCTGTTTTACATTGTATAATATCGTATATCATTACGGTCTAGGTTTACAGTTAAAATTAGTTTAATTTCTTTTTCGCTTCGGTTTCGCAATAAAAATGTCAGTAAAATGTTGCAAACGCCTGGCGTGAACATTTCAGTTTCCATTTGGAGAACAGTTTTCTTGTTTTAATAGTTTACATTTAGTTTGAGTGGAAATTATAAAACAGACATTGACAAAATGGACAGTTAAACATAGTTGCAGACTTAGACTTACGTTTATCGACTATTTTGATCTCATTTGGTTTTGGATTACAAATACATGCTTTATATATCTAGGTGGATAATGGAAAAATGCGTATGTGGTCTGAGTTAGTTTGGGGATTAAATTCAAGATCTAAACTAATTTTAAACTTTGTATAATACATAGAAATTATAGCTTAAAATATTTTTAAAGATATATCTTACCCAGAGCCACAAAAACACATTCAAAGATCCATTTCTTATTTTATTTTTTTTTGTTTGTAATATTACTGACCATATTTTAAACATATTTTATTAGAATTAAACTTTCTATACTCTTTGGTTTACTCTGTTTGTGTATTTACAATGTCCTTAAATTTAGTTATCCATTTAATTGGTTTCTATTGCTAGGAGACATTTATGTATGCGCAACTTTCATTCAAAAATTTAAGTTAGTTTATTTAACTTCATTTCCATGCATAATTTATTGCGCAAACATTCCCAAAAAATACTGATGCCCTTTTCATTTACTTTACTCTTCTTTTTTTTTTTTGCTAAACACCAAAATAAATGCTTCAATTATGTGGATTTATTACTTGAATATTTCATAACGGAGCTGAACAAGTATTGGATTAAAGATATTTTCCCCCCGTCTATGTGCAATTAAGTATTCTGTGTTTTCCTTTGTTTTTCATTTTACTATATCACTGAGTGCTAAAGGGTTTGGTTTTTTTTTTTAATTGAAACAAGCGATAAATCTGTACAACTAAATGTTTTTACAACCCGTTTTGATGGCTACAAATTTATTCGATTTTATTTACTGTCAGAGTGCAAAAAAAGAAAGGCAAGCAAATCAATATTTATATTTATGAAATTTTCATTTTAAGTCGGGGGTGAAAGTTTTGTGAAAGTTGGGCTGACGATGATTTTTCGGTAATCACTTTTCACGAACGAAGGCGAAAAGTAAATAACAACCGAAAAAGTATCTGTAATGAACTTTTCACCCCATTTTAGTTTACGAAACGAAATCATTTTGAAAACACCCCGCAGCTTAACATTTAAATTGAATTCGTTTTGCTGTCTGTTGATTATTCTCTTTTCCGGCTATTATGTGTTTTTATTTCAAAGATTTGCTCTCTTTATGCTAAAAGATAGTTTTGCTATTTTAATTTCCATATTTTGCGGTTTGGTATGTCGCTGTGTAAATATTTTTTTATCTAGTTTAAATGTAAATGCAACTCACTTGGACTTTTGACTGGCAGCGTTTTGGTTTTAAAGTTTGCAATTTAATAACTCCCCATGTCTACTATTTACAAATTGAAATTTTGTGCTCTGATTTTAGCGAACCGAACTCTGCTTTGTGCAATGGCAAATTAATTTGCAAATTTACACAATCTAATTTTAGGTCACCGAGGGCCCCAGACGACCAATTGTTAATTTGTAATTACAATTTTTGCATTATTATTGCCCGCCGACAATGCGAACAATTGAAATTAGCAGCGCAATTAGTCGAGTTGAGCAAACAAATATTCGTTTTCAATTTAATGCCCCAGTGGAGACAAAAGCTAATGAGGAGTCGCAAAACTTTGGCCAACCTTTCCCCTTTTTCCACTTTTTTTTTCTGTATGTTTGTTAGCATTGTGTCGAAGTTTGATTTTTATTGGTCATTGGTTTATTTTTGGCCCGGCCGGGTGGAAAAGCAATTAAATGAACATTTTGTCTGTTTTATTTGATTTAAACGAACACAATTTCCATATTCTGCAAAAACCGGGCTCTAAAAAAGGCAATAGAAACCTCAAAAGGTGGCTTTTGTGTTTGGCCGTCGGTTTAACAATGATTTGACCAGAATATTATGGCGGTATTTTTGCAGTTTGTCACCATGGACCCCAATATTTTGGCCACACGATCGAAAAAGTGTGGAATGTAGTATTATTTAAATGTAAATCAAATATGCGGTGGGCCATAAATAAACTAAGGGTGGCTTTGGAAATTATAATCGATTTTTTGTGAATTTATTTTACCACTTTTCAGGTTATTATAACAAGCAATTGCTTTGGAGCCTTGCTAAAAAGTCAAAAACAATTTTAATCTGCTATTTGTTTGTTGGTTTTTGAGCTTTACTACTGTTTAATAGAAATTTATTTATTTATATGATTTTTTATTATTTTGTTAAATGCTGAAATAAATAAAAAGTAGTTTTTCTAAACGATTGTTTTATTAATTATATTTAATAGCAAAACATAGTCAACAATATTTTTTCCAGGTCTTTTTCTAATGTCTTTATAATAACTCAAATAAGTTTACAATTGTATTATATTTTTCATACTTTTGTGTATTTTTTAGCTTACTCGTATTTTAACTTATTACTCTTTTTTGGTATTTCTGTAGACTTTTCACATTTACAGCATTTTTTTCTGGGTTTTTGGTCGAAATAGGCAAGGTTTTTCTCTTAATTTGCTTTTCATGTATGCATTGTTAGCAATTTTCACGCCACTTAAACAGCTAAAAAGTTGAATTTTTTATGCACGTGTTTTTGGTTTTATTTTTTCGCTATTTACTTACTTAAATGCTTATGTCAAAATGTATTTTGTTGCCGTTTTTGTTGCGGGTTGTTGTCTCTTAACTGGCAATTAGTTTAATTTGCCAAATCCTGTATTATATCCGCTGCAACGAGAGAGGCGAAAAATCGATTTGCGTTTAGTGCGATTTAAGCTCATTAATAAATAATGGTGAAATATGCAATTTAAATTAATTAATGCGTGTGCGTGAGTGGGGGCGGTTTTGCACTAAGCTATTAATTTGGAAAAAAATAATAAGAGAGATGGGTTTTTTTTATTTCATTCTATTTCATTTGGATTTTTAGAATGGGGTCAGACGTTGCATTATATATTTTTATATTTATAGAAATTCGCTCCAAATACATTTGCATTCAATCAGCATAATGCGATGCTGAATGGGCTGTATTTTATTTTATTTCACTTCTATGCATCCCCTTAACCATATTTCATCCGCCATTATATCCCCTGCATTTATATCCCACATCCATCTATCCATCGATATTATGTGTGAGTTGAAGCGTACTGAAGACCCGGTTCAAATGCCAAAACACTTCACATTCGACGAGGTGCGACGACGAGACTTTTCGCAAAATATTCCCTCCCATTTTCGCGCTGATTTGAGGCGACACTTTTCATGCATTTTGGCTTGCCTCTGACAATTGCGACTTTTGCATAAATACATTTTCCCGCATTTTCCGAGTCAAGTGGTTGTGGAAATTCTCGCTCGTTCGCCTGGCACACAATAAAATACTTTCGAATGCGTTTCTGATGCATTCTGAATGCTGCGTGTGGCGCGAAAATGTATCTCTGCTGGCTAAAGCCGCAATGCATTTTCCACACAGCTTTTCCCGGCTTTCTTTCTCTCTCTCTTTTTCTCTCGCTACCCCACGAAACTCAATTAACGCTTTTCGGTTTCCTTTCACAAAATGTGACACGGTCGTTTGAGCTTTATGTTTGACCGCTTGTTGTTATGTTTCATTACCTAATAAACATTTTATGAGCCGGTTGGCCAGTTGGTCACACAGAAAGACAGCCAAATTGGTAAATTGTTTGAAAAGATGCATTACACGGGGCCAGCCTTGCCCACTTTCCTTTTTCAGCCCCCGCCATTTTCCACCCATTTTCCACCACCCCCCGCCTTTCAGCAAACCATTTTGGCCAGGCCGTAATTAACAAGCTGCAAAACGGCTTCAATGGCCTGGCAATGAGTTTCCCGGCTTAACTTTTTGTTCATCGTTTTTTATCAAGGATGAATTGATGGTAGGTACTTTCAAAGGAGACTTGGCCAATACAAAGTAGTTAAGCAACGATTAAGAGTTGAAAATTATGGAAAAAATCCAAAGGAATAAATTATAATAATTTTTATTATTACTTTGAATTAGGTAATATTTTAGTAAAGAAAGGACCATATTAAAAATGTTAATTTTCAATTTATTTTATTTTTTTAATATAACATAAAATTTTGTAATGTTTTCAAGTTATTTTAAAAGTATAGCCAAAATATTCAATTTTTATTTCAAATAAAATATTTTAAATAGAAATAGACCTTTAAAATTTTCTTAAAATAAATAGGACGAAAGTAATAATTCGTTTTGTATTTTCTTTATTTTCTTTTATGGAAATTCTCAATGTTTTCAATTAAATTTTATTTTTCTTAGAATATTTGGTTTCTATGGACTTTAATAACTAGTAAATTCGATTAATTTGCTTGATTTCAATGTTATGCTTTTTTATTATTAATATATATACTTCGCTTTTATATATTTCTGATTAAATAAAAATATTTCATTAAAAAAAGTTTGCTTTTATAGCATTAAGGGTATACCGAGATCGTTGTGATTTAATTAGGAGTCCACCCACTATAAACTCAGTTAATGTTGACCCCTTGGTAGCAGAAAAACCCAGTTTTCTCCCTTTTTCTCCCCCGCCTGCAAAACCGTCGTGATGATAGTCCAATGGCTTTTGTTGGCCCATAAAACATGTTTCCCGGCAATAAGATGCGTTTCGCTGGCAGGATGCTGTATCGTGTAGTCCGTAGCCTTTACCTGAAGTTTCCCCCGACTTGGCTCACCTCCATTTTTGGCCTGCTCTTGTATTTATGCCTATGAATATTTCATTTAATTGAAGCGCATTCATTACCAACCACACACACAGCGAAGAGCAAACAACAACCAACCGAACAACCCCCCTTCTGCCTTTTTTCCACCACCCGACGCCCATGCGACGCCACACTTTTGGCGTTGTAATTAAAATAAATTTATTACGTAAAATGTTTTGCCAAAAAATTTGTCGAAAGTTGTGGCTTTGGCCCCATGGCGTAATAAATAATGTGGAAGGTGTATCTGTGAGTGTGTGTGTGTGTGCGAGGGAGTATCTGTGTGAATGTATGTTTAATGATCTGTGTACTCTTTGTTTTTGCCACCGTTGCTGTACGGAAATTGATGCGGTTAATATGCTTCCAATTGTTAATTTTTGTATTTCGTTTTGTGTATTTGCAAAAGCCACAAAATCATACAACCCATATACAAATAAAAAAAATCAACGCACAGGGATTGCAAATAGAAACCGAAAACAAAAGCTAAATCTAATCAACAGGAATAACAAACCAACCGAGCGAGAAACCAACAAATTTAATGGATAACCCAAAATTTATGATTACCCCTCTGCTTTGGCTAACCGAATTTTTCAATATTCCCGAAATTAATTTGTATTCAATTGATTTTCGAAAGGGAAAATACGCTTAATTGGGTTTAAATGCGATTGGAAAGTTAAAAAGGGCGGAGAGTATCCTTTAAAACGGTCTTCTTCAGGCTCAAAATATTCTATTGCATACTTTTGGACACCTTTATAATTAGTTTTAAAAGTGCACTGTTTTTTTATAACACAAGAGAATTTAACATATTCTTATGCTCTTTAAATTCAATCTTCCATTTCATCTAATTGATGCCAAATGCACTTCGGTTCCTTTTCACAACCCAATCAAATCAACTTCAGCTCCATAGAAATTTAATCACTCAAACGCAGCTGAAACTGAAATTCCCGGAATTTCCAAAGCGGACATCAACACCCTAACTAGGAGAAAATGATATCAGGGAACAGCACTAATTGAAATCCACGTTAAAAGCCAACACCGAAAGCAACCTGAATTGAATTGAATCAAACGCAATGCGCTGCAATTCAATATGGCGAATAGAGCGAAGCACTTGAAATAAAAATGTTTGGCACTGCGTAACGCGCTGCGTGATTTGTATTGTTAGGAATGGACTCTTTCGAATTCTGGACTCTGGATTACACGGAAAAAAGTTTTTAAAAAATCTTTTTAATACAAATAAAACAACAAAATGAAGAAAAATAATATTCTTTACTCATAAATGTGTCATAAAATTCAGTAGGGTTTTTATATCCCTTAAAAAGGTGTCTAAAAGTATGCTGTGAAAAAATAACTTTCTTGTTCCGGCTCAAAATATTTTATAGCATACTTTTAGACACCTTTACAAATAGTTTAAAATTTCCCTCTTTTAATATCGAATTCTTACTAAGCTCTCTTGTTTTTATCTGTGTACTGGGGGAGTACTAGTAGATCCCGCAAATCGGCAATTGGATTGTACAAATCGAGAAAACTCGCCAGCTCGAAAGCATTGCATACTTTGCAGCGCAATTTTGGGGCATTGAAACAACAGCGAAATACTTGGCTTTTCGCTGTTTTTCCTCGATTCTTTTGTTGTTTTCAGCTGCCCGGTCATCAAAGTCAAAAACGAGAAGGCAATATAGAGTGGTCGGATCTTGAAGGACGCAGCGAGCGGGTTAACAAAAGTCGGCAGGAGCCGGAGCTTTTATTGCTTTAAACTGGCACTCCAGCTCCACTTGCAATTCAACTTGAGTCCTGGGAAAAATCAAAAAAAAAAAAATGGGAAGAGGTGGTGGCTCAAAAGAAAAGTGAAGCTCTTCTTCATCTGAAATCCTCGGCTGACACTACGACAACCCTCTTACTTCGCAACCCATCTTCACCGATTTCGGTTGTGTTTTTTTCTGTCCCCCAAAAGCAAGGGGTATTTACATTTGCTTTCACATTTGACGAATATAAATGTAAGCAAGCATTTACCTTCCATTGTTTATTTGTAGAAAATTTGTATATTGTAAATTCGAGGACTTAGAAATAAATAATACATATTTCACTAATTAAAATGTATATTTAATTTATTATATTTCCTTTTCTAAATTTTTTTTTCATTTTATGCATATTTTATACATTAGTAAATTAAATTAATTTAATAAACTGTGCCAGAAATGCCTCTCTAAATTAATAAACAGTTGTTCGGCTATTTTTTGTGCACGCCCACACAATATTCAACCAAAATACCTTGACTATATATATTTCGCTTTACTGCCATGAAAATAAAGGCTCAAAAGTTTCTTTATCAATGATCATTAAGGGTATTTGTGGCTTCGCTTCGGACCGCAGCTGTTCATCCTTGCCACTTTTTCTTTTCGCCCATCTTGAGTTGGCATATTTTCGTTTTTTTTTGCTTTGGTTTTTCGGTTCTGCTTTTGTTGCTTTGTGGCCAAAAATGCGGCAAAAATGGGGAAAGTCGAGTCTTTGGCCATGGCTTTTGTTTTAATTGAAATGTTTTTGCTCCTCCGCTGGCTGCTGCAGCAAACTGCAGCTGCTTCTCTGTTCTAAGCCGATTAGAAGCAGTTCATAATGTATACGGCTAAATATGAAAGCTGCCCAGGAAGTTTTCCCCTCACGTTCTTTTCCCCCCGCCTCACAAAACAATTGTTTTGGTCCACCCTGTGTGTGTGTGGAGTGGACCGCAATCGCCGCAGTCTCTTTGTCTGTCTGTCTAATTGAAGCAGCATTTAGCAGATACCACGGCGTATGCGGAATATGCGATGGCATACGGGGCGTATGCGGAACGGATATCTTATGCATAACAACACAAAAATCACGCATACGCCGTGTGTGTATTAGTTCTTAGGAGAGAGAGAGAGCATACGAAAAAACCGCAGCCATCGGTGAAAGTAACTGCATGGAGCATCTAAAGCACTCGCAATCGCAATCCTTTTTATGCATTCCATGTGGCATTGCGGCCGACAATGGAGAAAATCAATCAATTCCTGGTTCGTTGGGGTCGTGCGTTGGTAAAGTATTCTATTAGAGGTCGATGTAAAGATCAGGTTACCAAAAGAACGAAATTCGTTTTGACATTTATTTGTATAATTTATAACGACTTAAATACCGAACATCTTAATAATTTTGCTTTATTTTCTGCAAGTCTTTCTAAAAATGGTTTTCATAATAAAAATATTTGTTCTTAATTTTTAAAAAATATTTTTATAAATCTTTTTACTCGTTTCATTTTGTGTTTATTTATTGTTAAAATTGTTTGGCAATAGGAAAGATAATATTTCTATAAACTACCTTTTGTTTATTTAAAATAAATTGAATTTGTGCAATCGACCATCTATGTTTTACGGCCTTTTCCACCCACCCATGTCTTTATTTCTACTATTTTTTCCCTGTGTACCCTTGTCTATGTTTTTTATTTATTTCTGCATTGCATTTTTCCTTCACCGATTCACTTCGCTTACAGCTGGCAGCGTTGTTTGATTTTGATTTTGTAAAATATTTTCTGCTTCAGCATTTTACATTTTTAATATCGCTCTCTCTTTCTCCCTGGTGAATCCTTCTCTGTCGCTTTGCTCGCAGTTTGTTTTGGTATTTTTCCAGTATTTTTACTAGCATATATTTCTTTTTTTCGAAGGAGGAGCGGTGATAGTTGTCGCTGCAAGCGATTTGTTGTTTTTCTTTATAGAGGGAGGGGTGTTTTCAGGGGGTTTTCCGACTATTTTATGTGCATTTATCTGTGTATGTTGCTGCATTCTGCTTCTGTTGCTGCTGCTGCATAAAAGGATATACAGATGCAAATTCTATACAGAAATTTAGATGGGAAATGGGGATTCGGTGAAAGGATGGTTCAGTGTGTTTGAAGAGGGGTGAATATGGGTGTGTGTGTGTTGTCCCTGCCTCCATTGTGGAAACTCCATTTTATTTATCCGAACAGCTTCAGCTCGGAGCATCAACAAAACTCTTGGCCAAACATTTCCCAACACTTAAGTGCATAATCAATCAAACTGATTTCTTAGTCGCCTCAACCGATTTCGGATTTTCGGTCTACGGATTTGTGTCCGGATTGGATTTGTAGATGGATTATTTTCCCAATGAGATTTCCCTGCTGTTGCTCGAACAGTTTGTGCTGCCAATAATCACATTTTGTATACGAGATATTAGGAATCTTCCTTCAAAATGGAAGTGATATACATTCCCTTTACCATCAATTGCTTTGCAATTAAGTAGTTCGGTTTTGGTCAAAAAGAGTTGGTCGAGTTTTTACGTATAGCTTTTCCGGAATTTGCGTTGGAATGCTCTCAATTAACACTAGTTTTCCACTTAGAATGGAATCTTGAATTTATAACTAATGGGTGGATACTAGAAATAAAGTTCAAAACCTTGCGAAATTATTTGCAAAATTTTTTAAAACCCCTTTATTTTTTTCTTATTTATTATTGTTTTCAAAAATATATAATTTGAAATATTGGAGCAGTTTATAAAATAAAATAATAATTTATTGTCGGTTTTTTTTGTAGTGTTATGCCAATTCGAACATGTAATGTTTTTTAAAATTATATTAATTACTTAAAAGGCGATTAAATAGTCAATTCAGAAATGCTTTGAACAATATTTTACTTTTGTTTATGTATACTTTTTAAAGAATTTTGTGATTGTAATCATAAATTGGAAAAGACCAAACAAAACCCAGAAACAACTCGCACGCTAAAAATTTGTTCCAGCCAGACATTTGACTCAATTTCCCAAAAGGGGACCGTTTTCCCAAGGGGTTCCAGAAACTCGCTCAGCTCGCAAGCGGCGAACGGCTTCCAGACTCCCGCTCTCTCTCTCCCAATTTCCAGAAGGGAATGTTCAAATCCATTTGCGCAGTCTCATAAAGCTTCTCATAAGTTCGCGGCGTGTTCGGCAATAAAGGTGCCAATTCATTCGCGCAGCTCGAAGCTGCTGAAAAATTCGCGGAAAAATTCCACAATTTTTAAAATAATAAGAACTATGTAAGTGTTTATTTGTCAAGTGTTAGGAAAAGTGAAAATTAAATAAATAGTTGAAAGTGTAAGTGCTGTGTAAGTGAGAAAGAAAAATACAAGTGATGTGCAAAACGAATCGAGAAAAGAAAATATTAAAAATATTACAAAAGAACAAAAGAAATGTGCAAATAATGAAAAAGAAACAATTAATATTAAAATTTTAAAGTGCAAAGAACTGAATAAAATAATCCAAGGAAGAGCAAAATATAAAAAGAAGAACATTTTCTAATTGTAAATTAGATGGATCGCTTGTAAGTTTCTCTTTATTTATACAAACGAAATTGACTCTTTTATTTTTGCCCCTCCTGCTGATTCTTACTATCTTTGTCTTATGCGTTTCCACCGCTTGTTTTTGGTATTTTCTTGAATTGCGATAAGCGCATTCCAGTGGAAGGCTGTATACCGAAATACGCCATCACATTATGTTTTACCTGGGAATTTCTACCTGCATACTCTCTTTCATAACTATAATATATCGACATATTTAAACCCATGTTTATTAATATTAACCCTTCTTATTGCAGCAGTAACTCAATAAATATGAAATTGTTATATCATTTTCATTCCTACAAACTATTAGGAATGTTACCAATATTTGTAACATGAATAACACAATTTATTTTTTATTTATTTATTTTTTATTTTATTTTTTATTTACTGTTATTTGTGAATTCTCGAAATGTGATTGATAAGCTCATGAAAACTCACCCATTACAACACAATTTATGTTTCTTGAGGGTAATTTGTTCTTTGTGAATTCTCGAAATGTGATTGATAAACTCGTGAAAAACACAAACAATACTCTGTAGTTGATAAACTCACCCATTGGCTGCTGCGGCTTCGCCTGCTGCTGCAGATCCTTTCGCTGGGGCGGAAGGGGCGGCTGCTTTCCGGACTTCCTCAGGGTTCCGTACCGCTGGGCGGCCTGCAGCATTTCGTGGGGCGTCAGCTGTTGCGTGGGACTGAAGCTCTGCTGGCTGAGCGAACTGGTCACCGTGGGAATGTGCGGCGAGTAGCCACTGTAGTCGACCAAACCGCTGAATGCCGACGGTGGGCGCTCCACGTAAATCTGCTGCGACTGAGCGGCGGCCATTTGGAGGCGCCACAAGGCCTCCTGCGACAAATCCCTGGCATTGCTGTAGTTGTTCTCGTTCGAATTGTTGCTCGACCCTGCAAATTACCACATTTCCATGCTTTACTACGGCTCATTATTATTTAGTAACCTAAGTTTGAATATTCAGAGGTGCAAAAAGAAGGTGCCAAGTGCTGTTCAGGTGCTTTTTTTTGCAGTGAGTGCGAAAACTTGAAAGTCACAGTGGCTAATTGGAAAAACACGCACTAACATAAACACATTTATATTTATTTGTGGCCATAATGCCTGGTCATTCTCATCAGGCAGCTGTCCAAAAAGGATTATTATAGCCCGGTTTGAATAGCAAAGTGTTGGGTTTAAGTAGTTTCAGCCGGGATTAATCACATTTACTAATGGTCAGTTCTATAGGCTTTCTATTTTCATCATTAAAGGTGCAATAAAAATTGCATTCCATTCTAAGTGCAAATATATAGTGCAAAGATTTATTGTAAAATTGATTCGGCACTATCGATACTTTCGATATTAAAAATGATTAGTTTAATATTTTAAAACATTAAAATAAACTTAAATTTTTATAATATTTAACTAAATTTTGGTTTTCTTCTGTGATTTTAGGTAATTATGATACTATAGATAGGCAAAACTATCGATAAACTATAATGATAAAAATAAACATTATTTTTGATCATTTTTGGTTAAAATGTCATTTAATTTTCTTAGATTTTAGGTATTTTATCATCCCAGCGATAACCAAAACTATCGATAGCTTACACTATCGATATTTTCTTAACCCAATTGTAATCAAAACCATTTTACATACGTGAGAAGTGTATTTATAAAAGAAAAACAAGTAAACAAAAACTTTCACGACGAAATTTAAGATGAAAAAACGAGATTGGAAGAATCGCCTATTCGCTTCACTTTCACTGCCAGGGATTCGCTGACTTCATCTTCCGCAGACACGATATAGTGGCTGCCACCAATTGCCGCGAACCCGTGACCAGAACATCCAGTTCGTTCTTCATCCCGTACTTTTGCTTCCCGTACTTATTCACCAGATACTCGAAGAAGGCATTGATGGATATGGAAAGCTGCGAATTGTCCCGCTTGCCGTTCTCCTCGCACAGAGCCCTCCAATTTCCGGCATTCCTCTTGGCCCGCTGAAGCTCCTCCATGCCATGCCAGACCATCTGTTTGCCATCATCCTCGGCCAGAATTTCGCCCTCGAAATAGTTGGGATTCGGTACGAAACAGGCCTCCTCAAAGCGCAAATTGCTACGGATGATGGTCAGCAGATCCTTGGCATTGAACTCGTTGACCTTGTTGAAGAGCAGCACCTTCGGCTGACGATTCGAACGGGTTCGGGTGTAGAACCAATCGCGACAGGCCATCATGGACTCGAAGGTATCGGCACTATCCAGATAGACATTGAACATATCGTGTCTGATAAAGTCAAATTGCCCTGGCTGTTCGTATATCTCAATGCCACGAGTTGCTCCAGGTGTTAAGAGCGTAGAATTATTCTCCAGACCCACTACATATTCGGGTTTATGGCGCCTCAGGAAATCATAGGCCAGCTGTATGCCCAGCGAACCATTCAATCGCATCGTATAATTAGCCTTGTTCATCAGCAGCTTGTTGTTCATATTACCCTCGATATAATCGTTAAAGGTGGGCACTCTATTTAGCTGCACACCAATTTGCCTGGCCTTTTGGGCCAAAACCTCACAGCATTCCGTTTGGCTGACATTCGTATAGATATTCGCCTCTGGTTTCATAATGGCCGCCTTGGCCCAGGCAATATCTCTTAGAGAGTTACCCAAATTCGAACTCTGTTCCCAACCCAGAGTAGTAATACCTATGGTCTGGGCATGCGAGGCTATATTGGTGGAATCGCTGGCTCCTCCGTTTCCCACCTCCAAAATGGCCACCTCAACTTGGTTTTCCCGAAATGCATGAAATGCCATCACGGTCATCAGTTTGTTGTAAGATGGTATGGGTTTCATCTGCGCAAGTTCCGTGTTGATTTTCCAAAAGAGTTCGGTGAACTGCAAATCACTCAGCGGCTCACCATCTATTCTTATCCTCTCACTCGTTAAAAATAGATGAGGTGAGCAAAGTACACCCGTTTTGATCCCATGACATCGCAGAATACTCTCCACTATCCCGCAGGTGGAACCTCGACCCTTCGAACCAGCTATCTGTATCACTGGTATACCTTTCAGTTGCTTCTTCGTAAAGCCCGTCTTTTCCAGGCACTCCAAAGTTTGTTCAATCACAGGATCCTTTTCTTGCCTGCTACTTTTGGTCGTAGCTCTTCCCGAAATGGGTTCCAAAACCTGATAGCCATTCAGCTGCCTAACTGCATCGAGGTAAGCCAAATGTTCGGGGCTCTTTTCCTCCGGTTTTTCAGGGGGATTTTCAGGGGGTGATTGTGGGGAAGCTTGAGGGGCTGATTTAGCCGCCCCTTCTTGAGGGGGTGAGGTCACCTTTGGTAACCCCAATTTCTGCATCTTTTGCGCCTGAATATCCTTGCCCGCCTGCATTTTAGCCTGCATTTCCTTGAGCCACTGATTCTGTTTCTTTTGCTGGGATCCCTGCATGCGATTCATCCAGTTTTTTCTTTGAGACTCGGAAGAGGCGCCCTTAAAGGCACCAGAATCGGTATCTTCTTCGTTCTTTGGTTTTTCCGTTTTTTGTTGCCAAGGGTTTTGATTTCTGGGCGGTGGTGGAGCACCAAATGCAGAAGTTGGAATACCCATACCAAAGTTGGAATTATTATTTGGATTATATGGATTGTTTTTCGGGGGACCGGAAGGCGAAGGAGCCCCCTTTTCCGCGGCCAACTTGGCTTTCCTCTGCATTTCCGGTGAAACTTTGGCCAACCACTTGGCTCGCTGATCGGGAATTTTCGGAATAATCGGTTGAATTGAGGGACTCTGGGTTTTTTGAATATTTGGTTGAATCGGGGGCTTTGTAACAGTCGATTGTCCCAAGGGATTCTTTTTGATTTCGGTGGGTTGAGGTGGTGGCGATGGCGATTGAGATTGCTGGGAAGCCGAAGATTGTGATTGCGATTGAGAGGGCTGTGACTGCGATTGCGACTGCTTCTTGGGCAATTCCTTGATGGCCGAGACCTTTGAAGCCTTCATCGAGGGCGCCTTGAAGCTCATCTTGAAGAAGTTCTGACTCGATTGAATAGACCATTGCAGAGTTCTTAGACGGGAACTTTGCCGTCGGTACATCAACGGCATCAGCGAATACATTCCAAAAAGAAAACTTTAGAAAAATTCTTTTTGTTTGCGGGTACAAGTTTACAAGTAAAATAGCCAACGAAATGTATGAATTTAGATCATTAAAATTTGTCGACGGAATTTTCTGTATCTGACTTGTGAGAATTTTTATCGTTTGGTTTGGTGGTAAAATAATCAAGTGTCAGTCAATCGGACACATAAGGGAAAGGTAGGGGATATTTATTGCATATATTTTTTATTATTTTTTTTAATATTATTAAAAATTTCAATAAATCTTTTTTCTTTATTGGTACACCAAAATAAATTTTAAGGAGTGCAGCTTGAATTTAAGTGAAAAGAACAGAGAGCAAAAATATTTCGTTGGTGTATTTATCTTTGAATATTAGATTCACCAACAATCCCAACCAAACTTTTAGAGTAATTTTTTCCAGTTTGTGTTTCACAAACAAATCCAACAAGTCCAACAAATTTTCATTTTTAGTTTTAAAAAAGGGTTTTCTTTAAATTAGAAACAATTCTTAAAATATTTTTGTGATAATTTTTCAATTTCGATTTCACCAACAAATAGTTTATATTCCTCCAACGCTAAAAACAATTTGAAAGTGCAACAACAATTAGTGAAGAAACATCAACAGTAAAATTTCGTGTAGTGGTGGTGCTCAACTATTTTTTCTTAATTTTTCTCAGTGCATTTTGTGCATACGGTGGTTAGTTTGTTGTTTATTTGCGCGTGCTGTGCGAAAGTTGCTCCTTGCTATTTTTAAGGTTTATTTTTTTGTGTTCCTCTTAGCTGGGGTTACCTGTGATGGCTAGTGTGGTTGTTGTTGTTGCTGCCTTGGCATTTCGAGATGTTGTTGTTATGGTGGTTGCCAATGCTGTTGTTGTTGCCGCTGTGGCTGCGGTTACCAAGGATCTTTCCCTGGCAAAAGGATCTCTTTCTCTTTCCCTCTCCCGATTTCCCAAATGGCTGCGTTTCAAGGTGTTGGTGTTGCAATTGTTGGTGTTGTTGTTGGTGGTGTTGCTGTTGTTGTTGTAATTGTTGTTATAGTTGTTGTTGGTGGTGGGGTTGTTGGCAATGGCGATGGTGGTGGGTTGGTTCGTTAAATTGGCGCGTGCTGAATGTTGCTGCTGCATTGGGTTAATGTTGCTGCTGCCGCCGCTGATGTTGCATGTTGCTGGTGTCGCCTCAAGTGGTCCTGCTTCGGTTGCAACCACACACATACCAACAACGACGATGAGTGTGTGTGTGTGAGTGAGTATGTGGGGGTGGAAGGTTAGTGGGAGGGCAGAGAAATAGTAATTAAGTTGACGCTTGCCAAAAGGGGAACGCAAAGAAAGAGCAACAAAAGCCCGCGAAACCCACAATTAAAATGCATTCTTGAGGGCAACACTTAGAGAAAAAGTTGTGATCCTAAAGTTAAATTCCAATCAATGCTTTGCAAAACCAACTTTGAACTTTTATCGGTTTAACTAATTTAATTTCGATTTTATAAAAACAAATTTAATGTTGGGAATAATTATTAAAATATATATTAGCAGTTTTTAAAATATTTTTGTATAGAATAACAATTTTTAAATTTGTAAAAACTTTTTAGCAATTGAAAAAAAATGTATTTCATAATTGTATTAATATTTAATAATATTTAATTAATATTTAATATTTATTTAATTAAATAATAATATCTATATTTTAGTTCGAAAATTCCATAAAAATTCCCCAAGTGTATTTCACCCCTACATTTCGCTTTTAAACTTGTAGCTTTCCATTTAGGTGTGAATAGAGTTCCTTTCTTTATTGTTCAACATTCCCCTTTTCGTTTCAAAAACTCAGGTGGGCAGAGTTGAAGAATAAGGTGCTGAGAAATGCTCTGGAGTTTGGGTTAAGTTCTCCGGCCTAATCGGATTAAAGACTAAGTGGTGACCTCTTTAAGGGGATTATTTGAGAAAGAGTTTGTATATTCAAGTTGCCTAATTGCGTTAAATTTGTTTATTACATTTTTTTGAGTTGTTAAAGTCGATTTCGTGCGGACTTTATCTGCTCATCTAAGCCATCTTGTCGCCTTTGCCTGTTGCTAATTGACTTTTCTCCGCTTGTTTCGCAGCGGAACAGACGACTTGAAACTAAAACTTGACAATTTGATTTGGAACTTGAGGCACTAAAATGTTCAACAAATTGCCTTGTAAAATATAGAACTTTAAGAGAGATTAATTGCTGCTATGCAATTTGAGAAAATCAGAACAAATGTACAAAGATATAATTTAATTTATTTATTTTTCTAAATAAAATAAATAATATTCTTTTAAATAAAATAAATAATCTTATTTTGTTTCTCAAAGTGTTAGTAATTATATTTTAATGTTCCAGGATGTTATCATTAAATCCGGTGAATTTTTTAAATTTTTTTGGAAAAAATATCATTCTTATCGACGCTATTGGCTTTATAAAAACAAGCTAGTTAATTTTTTTTATTTTTTTCTTAAACCTTATAGTTATATTTATTACTTCAGAGTACCACCAGAGTTTCAACTATTAAACTAAGATTTTAAATCAATTAAGAGCACAAATCTGTAATCCCTTGAAATTCCTACTGTGATTTCTCAAATCTCTTGAGCCGCCCTGTAACCAATTAAAATGCCGGGGGCCATAATACAGAACTTGACCCGTACAGTGGACATAACAGTGGGGGAACAAAGCCAGCTGAAGAAGGATAACGGTTTAATTCTCACTTAATTGGAATTACGACGGCCAGCAACTTTTCAGCCGCTCCCGTTTCCGTTTCCGGTGGCGCTTTGCGTTTTCCGATTGGTGTCATTTCGGTTGCCAAGGCGAGCTGCTTATGCCCGACACCAAACACCATGGAAAATCTGATGGTCTGATGGCCAGCTGGGGGGAAAAGTCGTGGGAAAATCAGGGAAAGCGGGGAAAAAGGGGAACGGGGACAACGTTGCATTTGCATGAGTAGCTGGGTAAGTGGAGGAGGAGCCGCTCTAGATTGACATGAAATGCAATTACGGCCAAAAACTCGGGCCTGCGGGGAAAACAGGGACACCCATCGAAATGGCCGCCATAAATCTGCGCCGAAAAATGTGTCGCTTAATCAAGACACACACACGCCCACCGAAAGGCCCCTGGAAAGCCCCAGAAGCCCCCGAAAACCACCCGGAAAACACAATCCGCAACCCACTTTTCTAGCCACAGAGCCACGTCTCTTCATAAGTTGTCGCCTGGCTGAAGCGAAATTCGTCCAGCTTCACACAGTTAGCGGAAAAAATTGGTGTGTATTTTAAGAATTTATGGGCAGTAGTCAAGAACTCGAAATATTATATTTTAAGGTTCTTACTTTGATGGGAACATTTTAAGTATTCGAAAAACTAATTGGGCTTTATTAAGAGAAAACCAGAAAATATACCACGATTTGAAGGATTTAATACTCAATATTTATGCTATAAAATGGGTCCTAAAAATTAAGTGTTTGGCTTTCAAGAGATTTATGGCTTAAAATATAAAAAAAAAATGTATATCATTTCATTTTGAGATTGTTCATTCGAAAAATCGCTCCTATTTTAGTATGAACATTTTTTGAAAATCTCTTCATTTTTATAAAATAAAATAAACAAAAATATAATATTATTTTAAAAATATTTATTGAGTAATAATAATAGAAATAATCCTTAGACTATAATAAAAATGTCTAAGCAATCCCGTTTTAAGTTTTGAGTAAAATTTTTAAAAAAATATATAAAAATTTTAATTTGTTTGAACTTTGAAAATTTCGAACTCTATTTTATATTTTATGTAATTTAAAAATAACATTTTAAAATGAAAAACTCTTTAATTTTTTTTTTATTAAAATGTATTCCATTTGTTTTTTTTTTTTTGCAAATATAAGTAGTCAATGTATTTTTAATAAAAACCCCTAATATAATCTGAATTTATTTTAAATTATCAGCACTTTTAGAAATTCCTAAGATCCCCAAACGTTATAGATCAAATGGCACCGCCTCTATTAGTATGTTATTTTTTACCCCCAATTTCTTAATTATGCCTGCAGATTTTTCTCTGCCTGTACTCACACTCTCCGGCGCCTAGTCCGTGTCCATGTCCATTGCCATGTCCGTGGGATCCGTGGGAACCGGCTGCTGAGTTGGCAACGGAGGGCAGCACTTGATAGCTGTCGCTGTCCACGCCGATGGCACTTGTCACATGATAGCCGTAGCCGTTCGAATGGGGATTGCCTCCATTGGAACCCCCTGCATTGGAACCACCTCCTCCTCCTCCTCCTCCATAGATGCCCAAAATGGCTTTGGGCTGTTGGTACTGGCCGTGGTTACTGTGGCTGTGCTGCTGCTGCTGCTGTTGCATATTCAACTGCTCATCGGGATCGTGGAGGGCGGTTAGGGTTAGTTCCATTCCACCATTTCCACTTCCTATGTCCTTGGAGTCCAGACTTCCAGTGGGATAGTAGGGAGGTGGCGGAGGCAGCGGCTGCTGCTGCTGCTGCGATTGCTGGGGATCCTGACTCAGCGAAGGTCTTCGGCTGGCGTCCAAATCAAGGTCGTACTCCTTGGCCACCGCAGATCCTGGATTTGCGGTGGTGTCATCTCCCCCGCCGCCCTCCTTTTTGGAGGCATGCCGCCGGCGGCAACGACAGAAAGCGTAGAGAAGAGCCGCGAAGACGAGGAAAGAAAGCGAGGCGATGACGATGGCCACCAAAGCGGAGGTCGTCATGGAGGAGTTGTGCGGCATGTACGACTTGCCAACTGGAAAGGGGATTGGATTATAAGAGATTAGTTTGAGTTTTTTGAGGTTTTTTGGGTGTGATCTTCAAAGTTAGAAGTTTCTTTTGCGTGATCTATCATTTTGTATTTTTATATAACAAACCTAAGCATCGCTTAAGGTATTTATGTTATTTTAGGTTAAAGAAAATATACTTTTAAATTTCTAAAAATAATTTAATTTTATAATTATAATTTTATGGTAATTTTATAATAACCTTAAAACTCATACATTTTTGTGAGTTATTTATTTTAATATGAGATGGTATTAGTTATCAAATTTATAAGAAATTTTTCTGTTTTTCAAGGCAATATTTTAAATTAAAAGAAAATTATTTTTCTATTAAGGACTCTATGTGATTTTAGGCTAGAAAAATTTCATTTCTCATTTTTAATAATAATAGCCTGAAAAAGAATATCTTTTTATTGCAATATATTTTAATATAATATGAAAGAATATAAGTTTCAAATTAATTAGAAATTTGTCGGCTTTCAAGGCAATATTTTATATTTAAAATAAGATATTTTTCTATTGAATAATAAAAAAAACTTTGCAATCTAATAACTGGACTATTATCTGCAAAACTGTTTTTTTTTGGATTTAAATTTAAACGAAATTGGGTAGAATAAAATTATTATTCAAAAAATTAAAATTAAATTGCGAATTGTGTTATCTGTTATAGGTATAATAAATATTTTTTGGAGGAAGTATTTCATTTTCTAAGGTACAATACTCACTTTCTGCATTGGCATAGGCTCCGCAGTGTTCGTGATTGGACCTCAGACAGAGTTTGACCCTTACGACTGGCCCAGGACCGGCAGTCTCAGCCAAGGCCATGGTGCGATCTTCTCCCAAATGTGAGCCACCACCCACCACTCCCCCTGAAATCACCCCACCACCCAGACTCCTGCCCGAAGTGGTGGCCGTGGTATAGTGGGCTGGTCGCGATATGTGACTGATGACGGCCTCTTTGAAGGTCGTTTCTCTGCCCGAGGAACGCAGGGTCAAGGTCTCCACAATCTCCCACATGGGCACCGTGGCATCCCGAGTGACCAGTGATTCCACCACGGCAATCAGCGATAAGCAAGTGGCCGCCACATTGATGCCCAAAACATGAGAGTTGGGATCATAACTCACATGCAGCGGCGGTGGAATCTTACTCACTTTCGTGGTGCCCAAAATCTCATTCGAATAACCCGAAGTTCCCTTCGAGTTCAGCGCATAAACCTTGAACATGTAACTCTGGTGCTGATCGAGGGGTGCTAGCTTGCAAGGATTCTCCTTGAAGCAATTGAATTCAATCCATTCGTGGTTCGAGTTACCGGAGGAACTGCTTATCTGATAGCTGGGTATATAGCCATGACCCGAACAATCGGCCAAAGTTTGTTCCCTCGGAGTGGCCACCCGTCTGTAGCTCACTAGGTATTTGGTGTTTGGAAAGCCACCATTAAAGCCGGGTGTCCAATTCAGCACAGCATAATTGTGACCCACTTCTAGGATCTTCAAACTCGTCGGCTTTTCCGGCGCCCCCTTGGCTTGCAATCGTATGGGAGCCCTTATGCTATCCAAGGGATTAACAGCCCGGCAAATGTACTCCCCATAATCAGAGTGCTGCAGGTGGGCTATCCTCAAGATGGAGGTATACACATCATTGTTTTCCATTCTGGTACTGATCTCATAGTGACCATCTGAAGACATGGTTAGTGGAGAGGGATTATTACCATATTGCCATTGGAACTCGGGTTTCGGATAGGCTTGAACCCGGCAAACCACCTCTGCAGATTCCCTCAAATCAAAGGCCACCTTATTGTACTGATGTATAATAATGGGTTCATGTTCGATGCGAAGATGCATTGATGAGTTTGCTGAATTTACATCATTTTCATAGAGACACGTATAGAGTCCCCTGTCATTGGGCAGCAATTGATTGCCATTGGGTCGGGCTTGTCCCCTAAATTTTAGGATACTTTGGACAGCCACCACACCAGCGCCAGTATCTTTGGGTGTGGTTCTTATTTCGAACATCTTGCGGTTGGGCAAAATCTCTGTGCCATCTTTGATCCAGCGAATTTGGGGCGAGGGTTTTCCCTTGGCACTGCAAGTCACCGCATAATCCACATCGCCCACGCGTCGCGTCATATGTTGTTGCAGCTTGGCCAGAAATTGAGGTGGTTGATGGACCTCCAATATAATAGTGGCTATCTTACCGATTCCCAACTCATTTACCGCATGACAATGGTACTTCCCCTCGCTGCCCAAATGAGCTTTGGGTATCGAGTATTGGGGTCCTTGGGCGAGGATCTTTTGGGTATTTCCTATATCACCATCCATATCGCGGAACCATCTGTACTGGGGCACCGGCCATCCAGGGGGATTTGCAGAGCAGGTTAGGGTCACTCCATTGCCCACATGAACCACTGGTTTATTGGGGGTGATATAAGCCTGTCCCGGGCGATGACGAACTAGCAAGGCCACCGTTGAGTTACCCACACCCTCTATCCTCTTGGAACTGAAAGGTTGCATTATATTCACCGATCTGCAGATGTAATTCCCTGCATGTTCGGCTCTCACCGAACCGAGGGTTAAAAGTTCTCCAGTGTAGCGGAAATCGGGAGCTCCTTCCTTCAGCCATTCAATATTTATGGGCGAAGGATTTGCGGTGACATTGCAACGGATCAAAACGGTTTCTCCCTCCTCCGCCTCATGGGTTTTCGATTCGATCACCACAATTGGGGGATATAGAACATCCAAGACGATATCCTTTTCGCCCGTTTTGCCCAAGCCATTATCGGCACTACAGGTGTATTTCCCGGCATGATGACGATTCACCCTGTAGATCGTGTGAATGGGCGTGGCACTCACATATTGCCCGTTTCGAGACCAACGCACATTGCTCACCATCGGCTTGGCATCTACTCTACATTCCAGTTTTGCCACATGATCGCGTTCTACGCGGAGAGGATTCTGCGGTCCCACCTCCACGCGGGGATAGTCTATAAGAAATATGGGAAAAATAGATATATTAATTTGTGTTTGCAGATGTTTTTTTTAAATTTTAAAATAAATAATTTTTTTTCGTTTAATATCAACAATATTTTCTATATGAAATACGGAAAAATAGATACATCAATAAAAACAATTAAATTTGTAGTTGTATATTTTTTTTTTAAATTTTAAAATGAATGATTTTTGTTATATTAAGATATACAACCTATTCTAAAAGAAATATTAATCTGTAAATAATTATGATTTAAGGTAAATATTGAAATTTTAATATTGAAAAAGAGTTTATTAAAATAAATGATATATTTTTCAGTTCAATACATACACAGATGAAACAGGAGATCTATTTACCTTTTTTTTTACCCGTTTAATTGTCATTTACTTAAAACTATATTTTTAGTCGTACTAAATAATCTATTGTTGATACTGAAAATTTTATTTTGAAAAATACAGAATTTATTTGGAATTCCGACATAACTTCTTTACTTCTAGTTTAACTTTATTTTTATACCCGTTACTCGTAGAGTAAAAGGGTATATTGTATTCGTGCAAAAGTATGTAACAGCTAGAAGGAAGCGTTTCCGACCCCATAAAGTATATATATTCTTGATCAGGATCACTAGCCGAGTCGATCTAGCCATGTCTGTCTGTCCGTCTGTCCGTCTGTCCGTCTGTCTGTCTGTCTGTCTGTATGAACGCTGAGATCTCGGAAACTATAAAAGCTAGAGGATTGGTATTTGGCATGAAGATTCTTGGAGTTCCTACGCAGCGCAAGTTTATTTCAAAAGGGTGCCACGCCCCCTCTAACGCCCACAATACTTAATACACGATTTTAAAAATTTAAATATTTCGGAAAAGTAAAAATGCAGTTTTGTTGTGTTTATCAATACCTATCGAAATGTAGAAGAAATTTTTTAAATCGGACCATTCGTTTAAAACTTATGCCTGATCAAAGTTTTAGCTGAGTTACGTTTATTAGATAGTCGGGACACCAACCCGACTACAGCGTTCGCACTCCCTTTAGCTGAGTGACGGGTATTAGATAGTCGGGACTCCAACCCGACTATAGCGTTCTCTCTTGTTTTATTTTTGTGTTGCTTACTATTAAACAGCTGGCCTTAGTTTCTTAAAATTAATATAATGTTTACTATCAGTATTTTGTAAAACAAGTTAGCATTAGTCCATCAGTAGTAACAGCAAATAATTGCAAAATCGTTGGCAGCATAGTTTATAATTTATTCACCCTCTCGCTGTAGTTATTTTTTCGGTTCATTTGGGTTAGCATACAAATAGGCAATTACAGTAGCTGGCTTAGATTCCCAGCCCCTCCTCGTTAGTTGACTACTGGTTGTTTGGGCCATTAACTTGTCAATAACCGTTTTCAATTACACGACGACGGCAACATTGTTCCAGTGGGCAAAAAAAAAAACTCTAGTGAAGGACGTTGACGAGTTCAGCGTGACCCATCGACATTTTTAAATAATGCCATTTTGTGGAACAAAAAAGCAATATATGCTTACTAGGATGTATATTGGGCAAATGGCCCTAGAAATTGCCGCAAGTATTTTTGTGGGCCTTTTACAGTGGTTGAAGTTTTCAGAAAAGTTTTTCACAAAATTAAGCTTTTGAAAATGTGTGGAGCTAATTTTTTAATATATTAAATTAATTAAAAAGAAGCTTATTTCTATATATTAAATATTCAAAAATATATTATTTTTGGTTAGTTTTATAGAAACCTTACATTATTTTACCCAATTAAATATATAAATTCTCGTTTTTTTAATTGTTCCTCCTTTATACTTCTGTCAAAAATGTCTTTCGTATAATAAAATAATCCAATTGCTAATGAATAACCTATCAATGGCAGTTATTTTATTATTATGCCGAAACAATAAGGACTTGCTCAATGGGGAACTCATAATTGAAATGTCGGCAATGACAAGACCACTACACTTTATTCGATTCCCACTTTCAGTTGACTTTATCTGTCATTTATCTGCCAACTTTTCCCATTGCCCAAATGTCGGGGAAACCTTCCTTTACCTTCCTCGAAAGAAAAAACTCCTCGATTCTCGAACATTTCACTGACTTTTAGTCGTTTAACTCACCATTGTGCGCTTTGGTCATTTGGTTTAAGTGCCGTTAGTTTCATTCCGTATCGAATCGGTGGCATTACCCCCCCCCCACCACCATTTTTACCATTTTCCCACCCACTTACCACCCCCATTTTCCCGTCGTGAAAAGCGCGTTCAGTGAAGCGTGAGGCATAATAGTGGCTAAGTATAATTGTTGCTGTTGTTGTTGCGCCAATTAACTTTCGAACACTTTAGTTTAATCACCGTCTGCCCAACTGAACGGAGTCTGACCTCCGACCTCCTGAACCCCCGCCCCCCCGACAGCCACGCCCCCCTTTCAGCCATTTGCCTACGATTACAGCTGATATAGCCAGCCCATTGTTGTTGGCCGTCGGGCCTGCCTTTGCGCCCAATTGTTTTTGTTGGCTCTAATTCGTGAAGCGGAGTAAATGTGCCTGCGTCATGGTCTAAGCTCCGAGGACCAACCAAATGGTCAGGAAAAAAATCAGCAGGATTATTGAGAACAAATTATAGAACTAGGAGTACCTTGTATTATTATTTTGGCAAGGAAAAGTTAAGCTGTAAGGCCATAGAAATTTAACCTTTAAATTAAGAAGAATTTTTAAAAAACATAAATCGTTTTTATATTAAATTCCATTTATTATGGCTATTTTAATGGTTTCTTAAATTTATTTTTCCAATAAATAATATTTCTTGAATGTTGAAAAATAAAAAATACAAAATTTTATAAATATAGTTTAAATTCCGTTTCCACTAATATCAATTTTCCATGGACTTCATATTTATTTTCCCACATTAGATGTGCCTATAAATATTTATTTCTAATTCAGTATTCATCTCAGTTAAATTTTAAACTCGCTGATGCATTAAATCATCTAAGGAATTATACATTTTTTTTTTACTTTTTCAAACCCTGAAAAGCAATCCTTCTGCCAGCACAAATACCCTAGAAAAAATGTAGAAAAATGCTGCGTTATCCGGGACCCAATTACGCGTTGCCCGAAAACATTAAAGCCTAACTCCTAAATGAGGGGCACTGTGTATGGGTGTGTTGGTGTTTGTGTGCGTGTGCGTATGCCGGTGGTTGTGTGTGTTTGCTGGTGTGTGTAATTATAAAATAAAATTTAATGAGCAGAGCTCCGACCAGAAAAACAGAAGCCACCGCGGAGGAGGAAGGAAAAAATCAAGTTTGCATTTCAACACATGCTGCTGCCACCCCAAACCCAAAAAAAAGAAGGAAAACCCCCATTTGCGGAGAAAGAGGAACCCTCGGGGCATTTTCATGCCCAGCCATCCATGTAGTTTCACGCTGATGTCGGGGTGTTGCTGCCACGCCCATCCCCTCCCCTCCCCTTGCCACCCTCATCGCCTCCCCTTCCCCAAAGTGGTAACCTAGTCCAGAACTCTCGCTGTCCTGACATTTGCCATGGTCCTTCTTTTTTCGCATAGTTTTATAAAAGCAAAAATGTTCAAGGAGGGAGAAAAAATTAATTCTATTTCTTGAGCTAGGAATAATGATTTGGGTATGGTATTTGTTGAATAACATCTTAAATTCCAAGATATAATTGTGGTTCTTCTGGGAAAGGAATTTGAAGAAACAGCTGGGGAATAAGTAAAAAACTTGATAAGGTTGAGATGTTCAGTTAATTAAGGGAAAATATTTTGGTGACAAAGAAAAGTCATTCAAAATTCCAAGAGAGAGGTTACGATAAAAATCTTTATAAAATGTTCTCAACATTACAAATAATTTCCTGTATACAATTAAAAATATATTTTATACTCAATCATTTATTAGTTATGTTTCAATTGCCAACGCATTCTATTTTTAAATATTACCTATGGAATTTATTTAATTTAAATTCTAGAAAGAGCATTCCAAATTCATTGATTTGAAAATAAACCTATACATTGCTCCACATTTTTTTCGCACAATTTTTTAAATGAGTTGCCTGGGTTGGACCTTGTTCACATGTATGCTGGCACGCCTACAGCTACGCCTAGAATATTTTCCCCTGCCATATTTCGCCACTCCTTCGCCTTGCACATTGTGATTTTATGACCGGCTACATTAGTGCCATGAAATATGCTCCGCCTGCACCTGCAGCACCACCGAAAACCACCTGGTTTCACCTGCTCCACCTGCTGCACACACACACACCCATCGTGAAGCCCAACGCAATACCAATCCCAATCCACAACCAAAACCCAAGCCGCCTCGACGAGATCCTGGCTTCCGGCTAGGCAGCGTTAAATAAAAATGAAACGTTGCGCATACGCCGCGTTGGCCGTGGCGTAACTTATGCCCGCTGGCCATTTTTGCAGCGAAATTTAATTATTTAACCCGGAACTGGGCCGAACTCGGTGGATTTTTTTTGTTGCAGCTGGTTTGCTGGTTTCTCGTTTGCTGTTTCAGGATGTATCACACACACCTGCTCGGAGTGATTTTAATGAGTCGAGTTTGCAGTTTGGCTTTAAGCTTTTCCCTGGTTATGACTCGCCCGCATGGCACGGTGGGAAAAATACCTTAAAAAATTGCACAATAATAGCGATATTTTTCCCATTAAACTGGGTGCCAATTTATAAAATTTCAGAAAAATATTATAGACATTAAGAAAAGTTGTTGCCCAATACGTTAAGAAATTAGTATTAAAAAATCGTTCCTTTTGGATATATAATTTTTAGTGGATTTTTAAATATAATTAATGATTACACTATGCAGCATCAAAAATTTACCTCGATGGATGCTATATTTTTGGATTCGTTACGAATTCCCAAGTTAAACTGCGTTTTCCAAAAAGTTCCCCGACGCAAGAATTCTTAGCAAAAGGACCTCAAAGTTCGAAAAACGCTGAAATTGTCCAACTTTCCGGAGCTCTCAGAGGCAAACGGATTCATGGTTTGATTCGATGTTAAAGTTTTTTAAAAGATACGTTCTTTATCTTTCAAACCCCATACTTAGAATAATTTTAGGATTTTTATTAAGGGAGAAACAAATTTTAGAAAACATAGTCAAAAAACATAAAAGCATACAGCTGCGGTCAAAATAGTAATAGTGTTGCCGCCCTGTGTTTTTAATGGTTTCTTGTTGTAATTTATCTTCTCCTGGTAATATTGTATTGATTATAATTGTACTATTAGACTAATTGGATAAGAAAAGTGACAGTAACAAACTTTTAAAAACACAGGGAGGCAACACTACTACTATTTTGACCGCAGCTGTATGCTTTTATGTTATTTGACTATGTTTTCTAAAATTTGTTTCTCCCTTAATAAAAATCCTAAAATTATTCTAAGTATGGGGTTTGAAAGATAAAGAACGTATCTTTTAAAAAACTTTAACATCGAATCAAACCATGAATCCGTTTGCCTCTGAGAGCTCCGGAAAGTTGGACAATTTCAGCATTTTTCGAACTTTGAGGTCCTTTTGCTAAGAATCCTTGCGTCGGGGAACTTTTGGAAAACGCAGTTTAACTTGGGAATTCGTAACGAATCCAAAAATATAGCATCCATCGAGGTAAATTTAAAAAGCATTAAAAATGCTGCACAGTGTTATGAAACTAAAACTGAAAGTATTCCTATTTTTCAAAAATAGTATATTATTTATAACCTTAGTTTTAAATTGTTTAATTGCTTATCAATAAAATGCAAATAAAAGTGATTCAAATAAAGTTGACAATTGGCCACTGATATCGTTAAGATTTTTTGGCAGTGCGATTATGACTCCACCTGCAGTTGCTGCCTTTGTTCAGCTGGCATTTTCCGCCCCCCTGCTTTCCATCTTGTCCAAATTGAAAAGTTACTACCGACAAAGGCGGCAAACCGAAGGAAGGGGGGGAAATGGAAGGGAAAGTGGTGGGGATGCAGCTGCCGCCGATTCTTCTGCTCCTGCTGCTTCCTCAGTTTCCTTTGCCTGCTGTCGCGTACGTGTCACAGTGAACACATCACGTGACTTCCGGCACGCGTGCTTTCAACACCTAACCACCACCCCCCGTTTCTACCAATATTCTCCCCGCCCCCACGATTTCCCCACAACTCTCTGAGCTTTCAGAGGCCAAAAGAAAAATAAATATCAAAATGCCTGGGGGAAAATGCGTTCAAATTAAGAAACCGAACGGCAGCAGAGATTTATTCCGACTAACATTGAAGAAAGGAGAGCTAAAGTCAATACCTACAAAAAAATATAGCTCTTAAAGCTGTAGAAAAAATCCAAAAAGTCTTTAATTTCTTATCGATTTCTTATTTTTTGTGTAGTATTAGACAAATATTTATATAAGTGCTAACACAGCATTTATGATGTTAAATATTTTGCTTGCTATATTTTGCTATATTTATCTCAGTTTAAAATATTGCATTATTATTTTCAAAGAAATATAAGTAATTTATTTTTATATATTTTATTTATTTATTAATTATTTTTGCTTATAAAAGTGCTTACATAGCATTTAAGATGTTAAATATTTTGCTAGCATATATTTATCTCAATTTTAAGTATTCTTTTATTATTTTTAAATAAATAGAAGTAATTTATTTATTTATATTTCATTTATTTATTTATTTTTGCTTATAAAAGTGATGTTAAATATTTTGCTAGCATATATTTATCTCAGTTTAAAATATTGCTTTATTATTTTCAAAGAAATTGAAGTAATTTATTTGTATATATTTTATTTATATACTTATTTTTGCTTGCACATTTAAAAGACATTGACTTTAAAATAATGCCTGCTGCTCGCCCCCTTTTTTTTAAACATAAGCCCACTCAAAATGCCACATCGTCGAAATGATCGATATATACAAACGGATTTAAAATAAATCAAGCGGTGCCCGCACGAGAGTGTAATCATTATGCTGCGAATATTTCGCACCCTCCCCGCACTTTTGGCCCACTTTTGTGGGCTCCCGCAATCGATGCACTATGGGGTAAAAGTCCACTTTTACTGGCATTAATTATTACTAAAAAACGACGTAACATTTCAAAGTTTTGTTTTTGGAATTTGGTTTATAATATTTAAAAGATTTCTTTTTGAAAAAATGGGCATGGTCGCGCCTTTTTTCAAGAAAAAAAAATTTTTTTTTAAGAATGTGCACAACAAAAAAATTTTTTTTTCGCTTGTTCTAAAACAAAAGAACTAATTTGATCCAAAAAAAAACTTTGGAGTTCCCATACATTTTTTTTAATGTGAAATCGGATTTTTTTAAATATTTTCCATATAATTCCTAACAAAAATACTAAAACCATTTATAGCAAGGTAAGTATAGTTAAATGATGATGTAAAATCATTTAAACTGAATAATATTTAATAACAAAGATTATTGCATAGTGCTTTTTTTAAATATTTATCGTATCTAACATTTTCCATACAAAAATACGAGAATTTTACTATTCGCTACTGCATACAAATCACATATGAAAAAAGTGAGGTTATCTGAGAAAAATGCAAATTGCTCCAATAGTGCGGAAAAGTGCAGAATGCGACTAATACCTATGGATTCTGTATTGATAAGGCTACAACATAGTCTTGGTCGCACATTAAAATAACCTAAAACTCTTTTTAAAAACTCTGTCCAAAGTTAAAAATTATTTCCCAGAAACCAGCTTAATATGCATTTGTTAAATGACAAAATGAGGTATAAGCACTCACAATTTGAACAAATTATTATATTTAGCTCATAGTCCAAACCTGTAATAACCATGTTCTGGCATTGTTTTGTTTACTTTTTGTATTTTACATAAATAAATGAATTTCAAAGATCATGGCAAAAAATGTGCAAACCAAGCGTACTTCACTTTGTAAGCAGCAGCTGACTTTGCAGCTGTTATTTTAACAGTGAACTGTTAAATATTAACATTTCAAGTATAGGGCATAACAGTTTGATGTTTTGTTAGTACTTTCTAATTAATTATTTTCCAATTGGAACACTTTCAAAAAATGACTAAATGCCAGTAAAAGTGGACTTTTACCCCATAGTGCGATGGCTTATAAAAACTATAGCATACTTTTTTGGGCTGCACAAAAAGGGGTTCTCTACTGCAAAAAGGGGAGGCCACTTCATTGTGCACTTGATTGCGCTTTGTGCACTGGTCCATAGGTGTCATATGGCTGGTGGAAATTAATTGAATTGGCTTTGGTCCGGTGTAGCGGGTGCGGAGAGTACAGTGGGCACAGTGGGTACTGCGAAAACAAAAACAAGTGGCCAAACCAAGTCCTTTTGGAGCACTTGCGGTCGAGTCGATGATGAAGTTGCCGTGTTGGGCCAACCAAAAAGTGTAGTGCAGTTAATTGAAATTGGGCAAAGCAATTAATTTGCTTTTGTCACAAAAGCTGTTAAGCTGAAGGACACAGGACACCCGAAAAACACTCGACCAGAAGAATCCTTTGACGCAACATTTGTTTCTATAATTTGCGCTTAAAGCGGCTTAAAGTTTACTCTTTTCTCTTTCCCCATTTTTTTTTTGCATCTACCTTTGCCGATTGCACTCGAAAAGTCTCAAGTTGAGAGTTCTTCCACCGGAGTGGAGCTCTCGAAAGTCCAAAGTCTGGGCAGTGGGTCCACTACAACAATGCTGCATTCATTAAAATGCTGTTAAAAGCCAGAAATTTTAAACTTGGTTGAGAGAAGTCGGAGAAACTTGAAATCAGCTTAAGAAAACTGTGGAGGAGTCCCAAAAAATCGCCCACAGGGAAAAGTCTTCAAGCTTACACAGGGAAAAAAGGGAGGAAATATATGTTGAATAAAAAAAAATATTACACAATTTATTTAAAAATGTAAGTGAATAAAATTTTGAAAATATTTCTTAAATGATTTAATAAATTATTACGGAAATATACCTTTACCTTTTTTTTTTAATATTATGTAAATAAGAGAAAAATGTATTACATTTTATAAGATAAATTTTAATATGTAGAATATGTCGTTTTCAAAGACTTAAATAAGCTTTTCTTGAGTGTAACAAGAATTGCTGGTCAGAAATTGGGGTTTGTCTTCGTCGCCAGCCGCATTCCTTTTGTGGTTATGCAAATGGCCAAGGAGATCGGGCCAATAACCGAAAGTCGAGACCAAAAACAGTCGGCTGACATTGCCCGGCACTGACACTAATTGCAATTGTGTGCAGCATTAGCCCGGCTTTCTGCTCCTGTCCTGGTGTAAAAAGGTTTTCGTGTAGCCAAGTCAGCAGACGTCGCTTACTTGATTTTTCCCGGGCCCCCTTTACGGGTTTTTCTTTCCTTTTTTCCTCCTTTTTTCCCGCTTTGCCACTTTTGCGGCCCGGCAGTGGCATAATCAAAAAGGACAAGCCACGAGTCTCCTGCTATTCCAATGATATTGGCAAGACTCGAATCTCGAATCTCGAGACGTGCTGACTTTACCGAGATGTGATTGTGATTGCGATTCGGAACTGGGACTGCGATTGCTATTGGTATTGGGTTGGTCCCGTGGTGGTTCGTATTCCGAGGATTGTTCAGCTGTCGTGTCAAGGTGTCGATGGTGGTGCTATGTGGTTTGCGACTGCGACTGCACCATCGGTAATTGTACCGATGGATGTGTGAATTGGATGGCGAGGCGAGGTATTAATGGTCTCTAAAACAACTCAGCAAATAAGTGAAAGTAAACGTAAATTTAATATACATTTTTGTTAATAATTAGCATTTAAAACTAATTTTTAAAACCCCAAATAAAATGTTTTGAAAGTTTAAAAATTCGTCGTTTATTCGGTCGATTTTGATAATTAATTTAAATAAGTTTTCAATAAATATTAGAGTTTAAAAACATATTTATTAACTTAAGACTTTAGTTTTAAAAAAACCCAAATAAAATGTTTCCGAAATTTAGAAATTCGCCGTTTATTTGAAAAGGTCGATTTAGTAAATCTACTTAAATTTGTTTTCAGTAAATATTAAAATTAAAAAAATTTGTATTAACCTAAAATTTTATTGAATTTTTTTAAAGGATTTTTTATAAAAAATCATCATTCTTATTAGTTAAAGTTTACATAAAATTGTAATCTTCATTGAATTGTATTTCTTTTCCTTTTCTTTTTGCAAAACTTACGAAAACTAGAATACTATCGTCAAATATTTGGCCATAAAGAAGCAATTTGCAGGCGTTTCCAACTGCCATTTCCGGTTCTGTTTGTTCGGGCAATCTTCTGGCTAATGCGCATTATTGTCATTCGACATTTGCATGCCGCACGGGGCACCTGGGCACTATTGCACCACCCAAAGCACCACCCTGAACCACCCGCCCACATGGAGAAAGCATCTTTTTATTCAAATTGAAATGTCTTTTCAACGGGTTTGCTTTCCACTTCAGCGGCCCGCGACACATGAGTGCTGTTTGTCTTCGTCGCCGGCGACTTTTTGGCCAAGGACTCCGCAAAAAAGAAGGAAAACCAAAATACGAAGAAAAAAAGATGAAGTCTGAAGGATTTTTGGTTGACTTTGGGTTACCCTTTCAATCATTGATTGGTATTAATTAATAAATGTTTTTAAAAGAGACTAGAATTAAAAATAATAAAATTGAAAAATAAAAGCAAATAAATTCTTACAAAATTATATCAAAATTTTATTATATTATATCGTTAGAGTTATATGATCACTATTAAAGACGTCAAAGGATTTATTCTTATCTTTTTTCTCTGCATACCTTAAGATAACCTTTTAGAATAAGTTTGTGAGCCTATTGAAATAAATAAATTAACTTTTACGCTATATATATTAATTTATAATAACAAAGTTCCCCAAATCCCATTGGCTTAATCGAAAATATGAAGATTCCCCGACAAACTCTCTTGTTCCCCTGAATATCAAATACCCTTCGACTCGTAATGCCCCAAAAATTCTAAAATTCCGCGCTAGCCGCGTATGAAAAGTGTGCGGATTTATTTGGGTGGCGGAGGCATGGCAAAGGTTTATTACGTGCGGCGCATGCAAGTGAACAAAAGTCACGTGCAGGACGACACACCTGTGTGTTGAGGGAGGGGGAGGTTTTCAGGTGGGAGATTGCATTTGCTAAGCCCCCGCCCCCACCCCTTCCCTCCCGACAAACACACAGGTGGGGAGTGCAAGATGGAACGTGCCTCTCACATGTGCAGCAAACTGTGCCAAGTTGACAAGGCGATGCTTTGTCTATGCGTGGCCACGTTGCGTATGCGCAATTTGATGGCCTTGCCGCCCACTCGAAAGGAAAACCCACCAGCCAAGCCATATTTTTGCTGAATCCATCTAGGAAAAACACAAAAAGCGCGGGCCAGAGACATTTTCAATAATTTCATTTGGGGATTTTCGCACGTTATAAAACACTCAACGGTCGACGAGAAGTCGTCGCCTCGCTGACAACATGACGCATTGGGAGTTTATTTTTCCAAAAATATATACGTATGTATATTCCTCTTTTTTCCCCCAATTTTCTCTCTCAATTTTTTTCGTGTCTTTCGGGTATATATATTTCTTTTTTTTTCAGCTTCTGGCATAAATCAATCAAATGCAGGCACAACACGCAGTGCACACACACAAATAGAGAGGAGAGTGGAATAAACAAAGCGAGACGGCGAACTCAGATATATGTTGCTATATATACAGCTGTGATTAAAATAACAGTACTGTTTTTTTTAAATATTTTAAAAGTTATTTTCATATTAATTTAATCTTTCTTTTTGCAACCAAATTTTTGGTCACTCTTTTCTCAGTTTATGCAGTGCTGGTCACACTGCGTAACTCAGCATTAGCTGATTCAGGATTTTTAATAGGAAATTTAATAGAAAATATATTGACTTATGATAACAAAGGTTTTAAAAAAAGATTCTATATTTTGTTCACAACTGTTTATCCAAAAAAAGCTCAACGAAAAAGAGATGGAATGGTTAGAGGAAGAAAGAGATGGCAGCAGCCCGACACATATGAATCGAATGACATTGGCAGCGCTTTCAAGAATCCATGCAAACATTTTCAATTAAAAAACTGCCCTGCCATTTGTCAGCTGCTGTTTCCTCTGTTTCCCCTCTGTTTCCCTTTTTCCCCCTGTTTCGCATTCTCCTTTTCTATTTTCTACTCTTAACTTTCTCCCTTCTTCTTCTATCTGGTGCTATCAATTGCTTATCAATCACAATCACAATCATGAGACAACGTCGTCTTTGCCTCGCATTCATATCTGTCTCAATGCAGCTGTCGTCCAGTGGCTGTCAAACTGTTTTTTTTTCGGGCCAAGAAAAATGAGGAAAATTAGAACGTGTTGTCTGATTTTCCACTGGCAGGATGGTATTGGATGAAGGAAAAAGGCAAATTAGGATGATGGAATACGCACTGCTGAGAGATTAAGTTTACTTTGGACATGTTAATTATACTTTTTAACCATTAAAGAAATAAAAAAAAAAGTTGTCTCTCAGTTGCTAAACCTTTAAAAAATTGTGTTACATTTTTAAGTGATTTAATTATTATTAATATTAAAAATAAAATCAAAAATGTTTTGAAAAATATCAGAAGAATATAGTAAATCTGTATCAACTATAAATATTTATATTTAAAATTACGAATTATCCTTTTACTAGAAAATTACATTTTTATTTACCAACACTTGTTATTGATAATTTCCCCTGAATTAAGCAAGCCTAAATACGCCCCACTTTAACCCATTATGTCAGGGCCATCAAAATTAGCCAGCTAATGCAGGACACACAATCTGGGGACACAAATTGCCGTTCGTCCGCAGGCGCTCCTTCAACAATGGCTCTCAAACTGTATTCGATTGGCTGTCTGCCATGGATTTTGCATTTTGCATTTTGGATTTCGGCCTGCAGGCCATTTTGGAAGCCATTGAAAAGCCGAATCGCCGCTGCAAATTCAATTGTTCTTGTCGAACGTCTCGCAAATCGCTGGACAAAGTTTGTTGATGTGGCTGCTGTTGAAACTTCGAAAACCCGGAGGCGAAGGCAGCTCCTTCCTCATAAATGCACCTTGGAGGCCCACTCTTGACCCGGAACTCGGGACACACGACTCTCTGGGGGTATTTTCGGTATGTTGGGCAAACATTCAACGGGGGCTGCTGACTGCTGACTGGCTGCTAATGGATTTTAAATGAGCCCCATAAATAGCAGCCAGTCGTCCTGGCACACGCCGAAAAATTGCATTTGCCACGCCTGCCGCAACCATAAAAGGAGTTCTACTTTCGGGACTCCCCTTCTTTAACCACTTGCCTGTTGTCATTTATTCTTGTTCTGTTTGGTGTCTGTTTTAGCCCAGTTTGTGTTATTTTGGCCGATTTTCTTTTGCTCTTTTGTACCCTGTAATTGCAGGTTGTTTTTATTTGTCTGGCACAAATATTTATAAGGAACTGATTGGGGTCACTTGGGAAGAAAACAGACCCTAGAAAAAACGAATACTATAAAAAGAATATTTGATCAAAATATGGAAGAGGTAGCTTATTAAAGAATATAGTTTTATTTATATAGATTCAAATGCATGATAGAGAAAATCGTATAAATTATTTTCTAAAATATTTTCTATAGAAACAAAAAAATTATTATAATCATTAAATTATTATTTTTCTATATTCTTCGTTTCTTAAAATTTTACAAAAAAATTAATTTATTTTTCTTTTGTCCAAAAATTGTAGTCTAGTCTTACATTTTGCAATTCACCTAGTAAAACCTAAAAAAAACCTCTAATGAGTATCTGTTAGTCAGTAAGAAAACTACATACCGTTTCTTCAACTGCCTTGCTCTTTCTTATTTCTCCAAACAGAAAAGGCTATAAATATTTGTTACGCTGACGACGCCGGGGGAGAATCACATACATTTATAGGAGACATTTATATATATAAACATATATGAGTTGTTCTTGTTGTCTGCCTTTGCGGCTACAAATCCGGCGTGTATAAAAATGACTGCAATTTATGTTTTCCTATGAATATATTTGTGGCAAACTCGGCTCTACTCCACTCCAAACCACCCTCTGAATATACCTACACATATATACATAGGTATGTATTTTTTCTCTGCCTTTTATTGCTAGTTTGTTACTTTATTTGATTGCATAAATTTTATGCAGATTCCGTAACATGTCATTGCTAGTGATTTTTATTAAATGCAGCGAACGCGCGCGGTGACAAGTAGATTGCGCATACGTCGCGTTGTCCCGAAAATTTAATATCCGCCTCTCAAATGTGTTGTGATGTTTTTCGGGCACTAAGCGAGGGGGTGCTAAAGTTGCCAACTAATATGACAAGTTGATGCTCCGGTCATCCTGCAGCAGATTTCAGTTGTTGTGGTCCAATAACTAACAATCAAGTGGTTGTTTGTGCGATTTCTGGGTGGGTATGTGGGGTATTTTTGGGGGCGGCAGACACTTTATTTGTCTCCTAGTGTCATCTGCTTGGCTTTTCGGTCACGTTGATCGTGCGACAACAACACATGTTCCCATAACGCAGTTGCCAAACTTTAATTGCAAAAGAAATGGCCGAAATGAAGGATGAGAATTGGAAAACAAGTTTTCCTGGGAAAATACTCGACTTACCCAAGGCCAAGTTTTTGAGGTAGAGGGATTTATTTGCTTTGCATGAAGTGGACGGTTAATTAAGTTTGCTATTTTCTTCTATTTAAGAAAGGATTTATTTTATTTAAATTACGACAAGCCTTTGATTGCTCAATTGAGACATTTTATTGCAAAATTCGATTCAAGTGCTTGATGCTTGTGCAACTAAATTGTTTAACTTGTGAAAATGCAATTTCATATTTATTGTAATTAAATAATCATATTTTGAATTTTTTTTTGCGTAAAAATATTAATCAAAAGCGTTTGTAAAAGTCAGCCAAATTTGCTGCTCGGTTTTTTTTCAGAATTAATAAATATTCCTTAGCCTCAAGCCGTAAATTGTATTTTTTTTCTGCCGCTGTGACCCAGACTGACCTACCAATTTAACTTCATCAGGGCAACCGCACCAACCAAAAAAAAAACACTTAGATAAAAACAATATTGTTCCCATTGTACCTATAAATTTTAACAAAAGTATTAAAAAAAAATATTTTTTAGATTTTATTTGTATCTTTTTCTAATATTTTATTATTTTATATTTTTTAAATATTTTTTTATGTTTCAATATATATTACATATTTATTTATTTTTGTTTTCAATATGAATTCTTTATGTAAATATCATTTAGGCCAGTCAATATCAAATTTTTCTTCGACCTTTCTTCATCTGTGTATGTTTTTTGCGTAATAGAGTTCAGAACAGTTCGAAAATATTTTTTTCTCAGTGCAATCCCAAAAACCCCGCTACCGCTACTCACAGTTGACATTCAACGAGACACTGGTCTCCAGCATATGACCCTCGGGCATGGCACGATTCCAGACGACGCATTTGTACTTGGCGCCATCGTCGGCCCGTCGGGGAACAATCTGCAGGGTGGCGTTGGTATAGTGGTTCTTCGAACCGCCCTTCAGCGCATACGACTGCAGCGGTACGGTGCTGCCCTCGCGGTACCAGCTGCAAAAAATACACAAGTGATAGCCACGATTTAGTGCCAAAAAATAGAAGCGCAGTGAAGGCAAGAGGAATGGCCACCATGTGCCGGAGAAGGATTATTAATGAAGGCGACCGCCCGTTAAGTGATTTACTTTGCCACAAAACCGAAGGGGAAATAAAGAAAAATTATGCAACTTGGGAATGGAAAAGGGATTTTTAAATTAAAGCAAGTCAAAAGAAAGTTTTATAATAATTTACATAATATATTTTTATCGACCAAAATGTTGAATGTTTGAATGGAAGTTCAGAAACTATTTTTTGTTGAAAACAGGAAAACAGGTATTGATAAATAAATTACTGTTTTCAACAGCTAACAACTTATAAATTGATCATCGTTATTTTTAGACTGATTAAGAAAAATTAATTTTTTACATTTTTTTATGGGATGACATCATGATTGTTTACAAAAAATGGTCAAATATATAAATATTTATGCAAATCGGTTTTGAATTTTATTACGAACTCAAAGAGCTGTGACTTTCCATATTTGGAATATAATTTCTTTTGTTTCGACCAAAATACTGATTTATTTTTGGATTGTAAACCAAAGATCTCGTTTTTTGGTAAAAATATATTTTTTTGATTTTTATTCTAGGAAGAATACTGTTGATTAAAATATAAAAATATTCTCTTACGTAATCATTGGATCCGGTGAGCCGCCAATACTGCTGCAGGTCAATTCGAGTGGCTTCTCCTCGGTGGCCACGGCCAAATTGCCGGGAGTGACCATCGGCGGATGTGGAGCCGTCAGCACCGTCAGATTGTAGAACTCCTGGTGGACGTCCGCCCCCGTTCCCTTCGCCTTGATCCGGCACTCAAAGCGTCCATTATCCCGATTATAAGACGTGTTCTTGATTTGCAAATCGTAAATTCCTCGACTCGGTCGAAAGTCCAAGCTAAAAGTACGAAAAAAATACAAAAAAATCAAAGAGAAAATAAGCAATGAGTTCTGAATAAACCTGGAAGCGATTTATTAAGTATGGGAACTGCGGGAGAAAACTTTTACTTTATGTAAATTAAGTGCGCGCATTTTTTCTGTTGACTTACAGCAGCTGCACACACAAATTTTTGTATATTTTTATTTATTTCTATATTTGTTTATCTTTATTTAAACGTACGCATATATTTTATATATTATTGTGAACTTAATGCTCCGATGGTCAGGTAGGGTAATTTGGTTTGGGTTCAATTGGTTTTTGGAGTAAAGAATTTATATTATATATTCCTTCTTATTTTAAAATATTTAACCTATAAAACTTTCAATTTTATCTTCATAAAAATATTATATAATACTTATAGGATTTACAAAATTAAATTTATGAATGTTTAATGTAAGTCCTTTCGTTTCGCCCAAAAATATCTTAAGTAAAATCCTGATTAAATACTTCTTAGCTCAAGATTTCCCATACACGGCAGGGCATCCTGCAGTCCGTGCTCTTGAGATCCTGGGAAATAAATTTCTGCTCACTTGTTTTCGTTAAGTAGCTTCCCTTTCCCCTTCCCCGTCATCATTTTCCCAGCCACTCACTTCAGCTTGTTGTTCATTTTCATTTTCGTTCGCCTTCTGTTTTCCATGTTTTCACTACTCAGTGTGTGTGTGTGTGTGTGTTTGTGTGTTGCTGCCGCCGCTGGGTTTTCCCTCGGCTTTCCCTCGATTTCATTTTGGTGGGGCTTAAAAGCCATGTTCCGAGGCCAGCGCGAAATAAAATGAAAAATGCTCATGGCAAATTAAGCGTCGAACTCATTTTTGTAAATTTATTAGCCCAATTCTTGTGCCGGACTCTGGTGCCCTGGGGTCTTGTCTCGAGCATTACATTTTTATTAATTTAACATGGCTGGCGTTACCTTGATGATGGGCCAGAAGGCTGAAGGAGGGGAAATGCCGGATTGACTTGGCTAAAACCAAATGGAAAAACTCAATCAAGCGTAATAGCCGCGGAGAGCTGGTGAATACATCCGCGATACATTTCATTTTCTATTCGCTAAGAGATGAGGGCTTGTAGGTATGACATTAAAAAAATCTTTAGTTCTTTTAAAGCAAATTTCAAAAATGCTAAAATAATTTTAAGAACTATTTTCTAATGAAAAAATTTTAAACGGAAGTTGAATTATCTTTACAATTTCTATTTAGTTTCTAAATAATAAAAAAATATATTTTTAGCTTGTACAAATATTTTAAAAATATTTTTAAGAAATCCCTTTTTATGTAAGTGCAAAACTATCGTGCAAAAGTGCTTTCCTGGCTTTTGTGCTTAAGTTTTAATTTCTTATGATGCAATTTTTCGCCAACGAGGTAAAGGCGTGCCAGAAATCAAGCACTCGACATTATTAAAGTGGAACTTATAAACATTTTCAGAGGCAGCGGCAATGGGATGCAAATTTTTTCCCTTTCCCGAAAAATAATAGTATTAAAAAAATGTTCAATTTTGATAACTCTCCAAGAGCCGTGTGAGTATGTGTGGTTAAAAAAAAGGGAAATGGGGAAGTTGAGAAGAAATGGTTGAATTTTGTAGCTCAGGCTGAGATTTCTGTTCGGTTTTCCGACTATTTTTTGCTTTTTTTCTCCTGCAGCTTTTGCCATTGCATTTCCGGCAGCGACTTTTACGAGGCAGCGGGCTGTCTTGAAAGGATCCTTAAGAGCGGGTGGAAACTGCTGGTGGAAAATGGATGGAAAAGTGCGGGAGTGGAGCTGGGAAAAGGAGTAGTCGTCGTCGTGTATGTGAAGCACATAATTGCCTCTGCCAGGAGGCCTCTGATGTCCTTGCAGGCTCGAAAAGAAGGAATTTCTAATGTGTACGTAAGTGCTGTACTTCTGCTGCTGCCTTTCGCCCCTAGTACAGCACAGCATCCATTCCCATCCTTGTTCTCCTCCATTTGGTTATTATGTTGCATCGTCGCAGGACTTATGCAAAACAGTCGCTGAATTGTTATGCAAATTGTTGCCAATTACATGGCAATGCCTCCGTTCCGCCTCACCGAGCTCAACAAGATGGCCCACCCACATGCACGTACCACTTCACGGAAAGTATTGAACAATTACACTGACCTACATGGTTATGGGATGAGTAAATGGGATGGGTAAATGGGATGGGAGCTGTTTTAATTTCGTTGATTGAAAAATAAATGTTTTCAGCTTCATTTCAATAATAATAATAATTATAAATTAAACAAATATATATTTCGGTTTTCTTATGGAAATAATAAGTCAAAAAATATGTTTCTTACACAGAAAAAAATTAACAAAAGATCAGATTGATATGTGCAGGTTATTTTAATTCTTTTTAAAGAGCATTTTGATACGAATAACGATTATGTTTATCTTATTTTACAATAGGTGTCCAAAAAGTACAAACTTGGTATTGATAAAATATGATAAAATATCAAGTTGATATGTTTGAATCATAATTTGACATTAACCATATCGGCTTTTAATTGATTTGAAATATGGTTGAAATTACCTTATTTCATATCCAATTTTTTTCTGTGTAGTTATGAATATACATTTATAAAATAAAATAAAGTACTGCACATTTTTCTCAAACTTGCTTAAGAGTGTTCCCTCTTTTGACTGACAGAAGACAACGGAAAACTCGGCTGGCCAGCTCAGCTCACAAACTTTTCCCCACTATCAATCGAGCGAAAGAAAGAGAGATGGAATCGGGGGAAATTGGGGGGAAAACCTGAGGCAAGCCACTTGGCTTGTTAACGGTAACTAAAGCTCACTTTATAGTTGGTCATGGGCGGCGGCAAAACGGGAGTGATAAAGGGGAGGGGCCGCGGGGGAAGGGGCGTGGGCTGATTATGTTATTATCGGTTTAGTATCGAAGTCTTATGGCTCGTTTTCTTCGTTACCCGTCTCATGTCTCATGTAATTCAATTTGCCAGGACATCCTTCGCCGCCTTGGCTCCTCTCCACATTTTTTTTCCTTCGACAGTTTCGCATGCCAAGGAGTCGTCTCCTGAAAGTAATAAACTTTTTTTTCCCCGCTTTCTCTCAATGAGAAACTTTGAGCACTTGCAAAAAAATCTATCTCCAGAATTATTATAATGAATGAAGTGTACATGTTTCCAAGTTAGGAAATGAAGAACCCACAAAATGCTAGTAATATTTTGGGAAATTATATTTTAAAACCTTTTAAGCCTTTTTAAAAAGAATTCTAGTTTTGAAATTATTAATTTCTAAATTTAGTTTAACCTTTTTTCTTGGAGTGCAAAGGAAAAGGAAGCTGAAGGGGAGCCGATGAGGGCGAAAAATGTAAACGCGCCAAATTTGACGCGTGGCAAGGACGATGGGCTGCCACTTCCCCCGATCGTCCTTCTTACGCCCCCTCAACGATGTGCGTTATGTGCGGATAATTGACTTTTAAAATGTGTGTGCGATATCGCAACAACAACAGCAACGGCAGCAGCAGAAACAAAAGATGGGGTGCCAAAGGGGAAGGGTCGTGACGTATAATTAAACGGCATATTGTCACGCATCCCTGAAACTGAGAAGTGTGGAGAAAGTGGGAGAGAAAGTGATAGGGAGAGAGACAGAGAAAGGGAAGAACGAAGGACCATTTCGTGTCCTGCCTTTGTTTGCTTTTGTTTGGACTTAAACTTTATTCTTGCCCCCTCGGAAAATAAATAAGATGGGTATATATAGCTGTATTATTACTTACAGGATTTTAGTTTTAATCAAGAACTACAAGGATAAAAAGGAAGAGTCCTGCGACTACTGGAAAATAATCCAAAGATCAATTAACTTAGTTGCTGAGGAAGCTGAATAACTTTCTTAGCCATAAGCCTTTGGTTAACTTTTAAAATTCCGCTGACCAAGTTTTATTTTTAACAACTTCCTTTTTATTAGTGCTTGTGGTTTGACACCCTCAATTGCCTGGACCACTTAAATAATATCTTAATCCCTTGAGAGCACTATAACTTTTGAAATTTGTCAACTTTTTAACAAGTGCTGGGAAAAAAGGGGGATAAATAAATGCAAACAGCCCAACAAATCAGCGAACAACAGAATTCACTCCTCCGGCGAAGCGTTCATCAAGTTATTCACACAATCTCCGTCAACTGACGGACTTTATCCCCCTCCCTCTGAAACCACAGGCTACCAACCCCCCTTCCCACCCCGTCCATGCAAAACCGGTCCCAACTGGCAGTGCCAGTGACTTATTTATGCAAATGGCCATAACAAATGAGGCGCATACACTCGACGCTCCAAGGGGGGTCACAAAGGGGGGTTTTTTGGGGGGGCACTGTGTTATTTCGGGGGACAATGGGTGAGGCGACATTCTAACCGCACAGTGGAAACGATTAATTTGGTGCCCGTTTCAGATCCAAAACTCAAACGCTGTCCAAGCATTCCATTCCAAAAGGGAAGGCCCGGGGTTTGGGTTTTGCGAATATTCGATGGACAGGGGTGTGGCTCCAGGGGGGTGGCTTTGCATTGCATGTCTCAATCGTGCAACATGGCAGCTCATCAGTGGCTGCCGGAGGGGGATTACTGTACAGTGGGGCGGGCTCATTATTGAAACATGTTGCTAACATTTGTTATGCAAAGGCGACATTCATGCTAAATGCGACTGGGTGGGCGGTTAAAAGGGGGGAGTGGCACACATATATCTGTATCCATCATGCTTATTGGCCCCCATCTCATCTCATCTCGTCCTTGTGATTCCCTACATGCAAAAATTAATAGGGGATTTCTGCTAACAAAGCTGTTTTTTTTATCTATTTGAAATATTTTTCGTCGATTGCTAGAAATTGTACCCTTTATAAAGTTTTCATTACCAAAGTTCTTTAGCACCCAAAAGTAAACAAAACTTTTATTTATAGATTAAGCTAAAAATTACCATATTTATTTATAAAATATTTTAGACCTCGTAAACTTAAAGAAACGAAGTAGCTGAAAGTTGTTATCCGCTTTTATAGATTTTTTTTCATTTAATGGAAGTGCTGTTGGGCAACATTTCTATAAATGCCTGAGAAGTTGCACTATCCTCCCTCTTTTTTAGTCGCGCCTTTAACGAGACATCGTTGTCATGTGCTTAAAACTCCGTTCCCTCTTCCTTTTGCCAATCGTATCTGTGTTGACTTTATCTGCTGTCCAAGCGACAGAAGTCGGATTGGTAACACGTCCTAGTTGCTACACGGAGGGAAATCAAAAACTAAATTGATAATATATGTGAACTAAAAATAGGTTTTTTTGGTTTATTGTCTTCACCAATTTTATTTATGAGCATTAGATTAAAAAAAGAAATATTTCGATTAACCTCAATATTATTAAGTCATCAGAATTTAAACGGGATTTATTTTACCTATTTTATATTTATATGGATATTAAAAAAACAATTATGAGCAGAAAAATATTTTTTTAATGGATTATTTGAAACAGATTGACTTTAGTTAAATGTGAACTTTTGATACTCCTTTAATTATTATGATTATCATATTTAATTTTTTTTCTTTGTGTATGACACGTGGATTAGGGTGGGGGTGGAGGGGTGCTCCTTTGTGCCTTTCGAATTCAATGCAATCTTGTGACATCCCGAAAACGGGGTGAAAAGCGGGGGGAAATGCCAGTGTGGCCCTGCCAGCTAAACTATTTACCTTATGTGATTTTTGTTGTCGCCTTGGCTACACTTTTGCCAGCCCCCGCCCCCACCACTCCCCCTTCTCAGCACGCCCATCGCCATTTGATGTCGCTGTTCCCTGTAAATCGCACTTTGTTCATATGTATGTGTGAGGGCTAGCTCTTTAACGTTAACGGTAAATGTGTGCAAATGACAGCGATATGACAGGTCAAGGCAGTCAAGCGGACTCACATACACACGTGCAGAAAAAAAGAGACATTCCGGCGGTACACTGGGAAAAAAGGTGATTTTAAAAGAAAAAATTGCTTTCGGAATTTTTGGTTAATTTTTCAAAAATACTATTTTATTTTAACATCTAAAAATTCAAATTTTCAATATATTATTTTTGTTTGTTAAAATATTTCGCATTTAATTAGTAATATTAATTTCTTGGTAAATAAAGAAATACTCTTTTTGTTTACATTCCAAAATCTAGAAATTTTTTATTATATATTGTTTTTTTTTTTACAGTGCACAACGAACAGTTTCAGGTAGTTGCTGTGATCTGGCGACATCAGGGCTCACACTCACACATATTATCCTTGGCAAAGGTTTTAGTGTCATTGTCACCAGGTGTTGATAAGGGCAACGTGAAAAAGGCTCCCACCGAAGGTCAAATTTATGGCTGATATTTCTGTCGTTTCTCAGAAATTTGTTTGAAATTAAAGTTGGGTGTTATATAACTTATGTGGCACCAGTCTGATAAGGGTGTATGTTAATATTGAATCAAATATTTATATTTAATTTTATTTGTCTGAAGAGTTGAGTTCTTGAGTTCTTACATTTTAATAATTTCCTTAAATAAAATTGAGTTAATTCAGATAGTACTCCACTTTCCATTTAAATCTTCAATAAATCCCTAAAGTTTATGCCGCACTCAAGATGCCATTAAAGCCTGGGAATTTCTCACATTTTTCCGTATGCCGACGCATTCAGGAATCCGAATCAAAGTCAATTACATGACAAATGTGCCCTGAATTGTGTGTGGAGAATGTCAAAGGAAAGTGTCTATGGGAAATATTCCCATTGCACTCCGTGGGCATAATCCTGTTGAGTGGCTAAGTGAGATTGCATTTGTTTTCTTCTCATTTTTCAGGGGACCATCTCTGGTTATTTGCCTGTTTGTTTGTCTGTTTGTTTGCATTTTCTTGTGGCTTCGATGTTTATTCATGGCACAAAAGCTGAAAAAACAGAGAAAGACACGCTTAAAAGCCGCAATGACTCTTCACATTGACAGTATTAAGTGCGAACGGGAAAGAGAGATGGAGATAGGGGTAAGAGTGAGATCGCTATAGATATGGCCATATATAGCCATGCATCATCGTGTCCAGAATCCAGAATCCAGAATCCCCACAAGCAGCTGCCATCTGCTGTCCAGCTTCGCATATTTCTCCACTGTCACTGATTTCTCAATAGATTTCACAGAGCAATGTGCATAAATCATAACTCGGTTGAGGATGTTCCTCCTTCACTTTTGGTCCAAGGGGTCGGGGAAAGCGGCGGGGGCGGCAAAGGGGGCGTGGTGTGTTAAGCAAAAGTCAAACCACTGAAATGTGGGTGGGGATTTGTCCAGAGGGGCTGTGGATTTTTTTCGGGGGCTCTCCAAACTGAAACTGCAGCTGTGCTTGCGGCTTGCCTTCGTTTGCCATTTTTCAGATATGCGTTTTTTTCTGGTCAGATTTTTCTATTTTTTAACCGAGATATCAAAACATTGCTATATAAGAAGATTTTGAAACGCTTAAAAATATATTTGCTGTGAGTAAATACGCATTTAGAAATAAATATAAATATTTTTGGTCATAAAATGATTAAGTTAATTTTAAGAAAATGGATACAAATTAAATTATGCAATATTGCATCTAAATTCAGAATTTTAAATATACATAAGTTTCAAAATAAAAGTCTTAATTCCATGAAAATATTACTGATTTTCTTTGGCATTTTTTAATTGTAAAATTTTTCTCTAGTTAACGTCAGTAGTTTATTTCTACGAACTGTTTTAAAGACACTACCTTTTTGTATATTTTTATTTACCCTATTTTTATGCACTTTTCTATTGCTGCATATTTTATTTTTGTGTACTGTCAGTTTTATTTGTTTTGGGCAGCAGGAGAAATGCAATAACAGCACCAGCAGCGATGGCAGTAAAAATTTCCGCTGCGTTGTCGCCGCAGTCAAAATGGGTGTGAAAAATAAATGTTAATATGACAGGGGTTTTGGTCAGCGAGATGTGGGGTCTTCTTTTATTGAAGCCCAAACCTAGAAGGGAATATCACGCAGCTTTACTGGAACTTTGGGGAGACAGGCCTAGCTGAAAATTGCAGTGGAGAATTTATGAGTCTCTTGGTTTTCCGCCGCTCTCCATTTCCCCTAGACTTTTCGCCCCTTTTCTCCATTTCCCGCTAGCCTTGAACTCCTGTTAATATTCTCCTTATTTACGACCACGGCGAGAGTGTGAGGAACATGCTGCTCAACACACATCTTTTGTGCGTATTCTGGGACACTTTGCATTACTTTGCATAATTTTTGGTTGTTATTAAGGGTACATTAACTATATAATGGGGGTTGCTTACGGAAGCATATGCATATAAATTAAGTAAAATTAAAATAAAATAATTATTTTATTCTAACAATTTTAAGTAGATATTCAAAAGTCTTTACTTTATTTCAGAAAATATTATTTCAGAATTCTAGTTTTGTTTTTTTAGAATTTTATGTCGAACCGTTTTGGCTGCAGTTTTAACCTCCCGTTTTTTTGAGCCCCTTTTTTATTAGTTTAGATAAATAGTAGGTAAAGCTTGCATTTTTTTGAGAACATTTTTTTTTTGGCAAAGATAATTAAAATGTTAAGTTCTAAATAATCAAAAATTTGATATACATTTAATAAAAAAGTAATTTAATCTTTCAAACAATAAATAAAAGATTTTTTTTTTACCTTTTCTTAATTATTCACAATCCCGAGAGTATTTAAAGAGCGTTGTTGTCCAATTTTTCCCATCCATGTCCTCTTGTTTTATGCGCTTTCCCATTTCTTCCTTTTTTTGTGCCCCTTCCATTTCACTTTCTTTGCTCACATTTTATTTTGCATATTTTGCTTTTTGCTGCAGCAATTTTTGGCTTTTGTCTGTCTGACAGTCCGATGTTTTGTTGCCCGCTTTATATGCATAAATATGATGTTGATTTTTATGATTTCTATAATGTTTCATTATGCTGCGTTTTACGACACAAGCGGGAGTGTGTGCCCCCCTTTTTTTTGGGGGGTTTTCAGAGGGGCTAGAGTACACACATGTCTCGTTCATATAGAGTACGGGAATATCTCGCTTCGTTTCTGCCTTAATTTATGGGCCTTTTGTTTGCAGTTGTGTGTGGATGTACACACATATATTGTTTGAACATTCCGCCTATCTGGTCTCCCGGTTCTGCTATTTTGCTCCACAGTGTAATACACTCTGCTCCCCGAACTCCGAACCCCGCTTTTCACATTTTATGTGCGCTCAAAAGCCAATTTCGTAGAGATTTGGCCGGGTCCAAAAACTTGCGGACCCATTATAAGCGCATAATCTTTTCCTAACACACATATTCGCCCCGCACAACAGGGCCAAAAATGAAATGGCTAAGCTTCCCTAAGTCAACTCCCTCCCCTCCCCCAAAACATCGCCTGTTGTTAGATAATTTTTGACTTTGGCAGACCAGAAAAATACTTTGCCCCACACAAACACTCACTCTCTTCAGTTTTCCATAGAATCCCCGAATTCTCCCCATTTTGTTTGGCAAATTTTAAAGCTCACTTCAAGGCGCCGTCTTAAATGACAGTTGAAGAAGTTGGCCGGCTAATGGCAAACATTTGGGATAACTCAGAGAAAAATATTCGAAAAATGTATTTCAAAAAAGGAAACTTGGATTACAAAAGGAAAATTACTGATTTCATAAGTCAGAAAATTAAAGGTTGATATTTATTGCCTGGCTTAAATATAAAAGATTTAAAAAATCAGAATCTCTAAAAAAATATTATGGGATCTGGATAATCTTTATTACAAAGTTTGTTATTTTTTAACTCTTAAATATTTAAGAGTTTATTTGAATTTCAGATTCAAACCAAAATGAGTGATGCTAAACATTTTAATTTAAATACTTAGGAGTTTATTTATATATGATTCTAAAAACCAGGCGGCATTATTAATAGAATGGGATCGAATCAGCTTTAATTAAATTGCTAAAATATATTTTCTCTCTGTAAAATCGCGCCCGATGTCTAATTTCCTTAGAGCGATTTTTTGTTCGCCTCCTGCTTTTTATGAGCAACGCCTTACAAATGAGTTTTAGCCAACTGACAAGGCCACCCGGGAGGCGGTTATATTTTTCGTCGGCAAGGGGGCGTGGCAAGTTGGAGAGTTGAGACCCCACGCCGGTCGTTCGGTTCTATTGCCTGCTTTATGACAGTTTCATAGACTTTTTATGTTTATGCCGGAGCGTTTAGTGAGCGCAGCTGTTGCGTCCGCCTGGCAAGGCCAACTGCCACTTTGAGTTGTGCCACCACCCATTTAACGCCCACCTTCCCTTTTCCTAAACGCCCAACTCGCTTCAAACCAACTTTCCCTTTTTTTCGGGGGGTGGAGTACAGTGAATGGTGCATTTTAAGGAAACTGTGATAGGAACTTTTAAGAAGAATATTTTCGTTTTGCTTTTAAGTTTTAATATTAGAAATTGTAAAAAAAAACTTAGCAGTATTACACAAATATTCCGCCTTTTTACATATAATCTTTTTAAAATATTATTATAATACTACATATTAATTAAAAATATTATAAACAGAAATTTGTGATTCATTTATATTTTATATCTTAAACATTTTACTTTTTATTCAAATTAAAAATAGAATGCTCATAGAAAAACTTGAATATATTAAACTTATATAATTATCTTCCCAAAATTCACATTCAGAGTACCCACTGTACCTGTGAGGCGTTGCTATATTTATATTTGCGTTTCTTATCTGCACGTAATTAAGGCAATGGCCACGGGACCCAACTGCGTGCGGAATCCTCGGAGGCCGTTCGTTCTAATCATCATCGCCATAGTCATCATCGACAAGCGCTGTCATCCAGGGGAAGCCCCTTAACCCTTGGCAGCCAGCCTTAACCCCCGTTTCGAGTATTTTTCGGGGGCGGCCGTCACGAAACTATGTATTTCTTTTTGTGTGTTTTTTTTTGCGGCCTCGCGGGAGCAATAATGTCTTTGGGGCTGGAACGGGGGTTACTGGGAAACAGCTGCTGCTGCCGGAAAAGCACACCCCTCCCTCCCTCCTGATTTCCATCCACCCACCCCACCTTTGTTTTATTTTCAGACAGCTCTTCTCGAGAGGGAGCGAAAAGTTCTCAGGCACACCTGCTCATCAAGGAATCCTGATTGGTAACAGGTTACGGGGATAACAGTTAACAGATTTCGCTCTCTCCTGTTGATTTTTGCCCGTTGAATTTTTAATTACTGCGAACCACGCGCAAAAGCTCAAATATTCCCCATCGAAAATTATGTTACGACTTAAGATGTCTGCGGAAAAGTTGAGCGTCTGGTTACATTTTCCATTAAAGTTTAATTTATACTCGCCAGCGGAGAAGTGAAGTGCTCAAATTGGTTTAATCGCAAAAGAAAGCTGCATTTATTATTGATGGCATTTTTGGCAGGCGGAAGTTTTAACTGATTTGATTCAGGTTTTTGTGGTGTTCGCTTTTAATTGACTCTGTTTAAATTTAGCTTTCATCAAAATTAATTTCCGATTAAATGAAATTTGTTGAATTTATTTTTATTTTACATTTTTTAAATTTCTAAATATTAAGCTTTTAGAAATTTACCAATTTTCTATTTTCTTAAATTTACCAGAAAAACTGTAAGCTTTATTCTCTGCAGAATATATATATTTCAACTTGCACCCCTTTGATAGCACTAAATCCTGGCCGAGCTTCGGAGCTTCGGATTTTAATGAGCACCCGGACTGCAACTCTATATAGATGTTAATGCCCGATATTCGCACTTAATGAGCTTCACCCCTCATAAAGTTTGGCCATAAACTATACGCTTTCTCTGGGTGGTGGACTTAAAGTTGCCGGTGGACATTAAGAGGCCGGACAGCGCAGGACACACATCCTTAAGCCAATTTTCGATAAGCTTTTTTGTGTGAGGAACCCTCTTCATTGTCTGTCAATGCACGAGCATGAGTAAAAAATATTTCTACATTAAAGGTGACAGCGACAGACGTTGCCACTGACTCCTCATTTTGGCCCCTGAATCCTGGGCGAAGGACCTGAGTCCTGAGTCCTGAATCCTGGTTGCTGGTTGCTGGATGCCGGTGCCTGTGACAGCGCCAGCAGGAAACAAACAAACAACGCAGCAATGCAAACACCGGGCAGATGGGTTCCCGGGATCCCAGGGATCGGGGATCCAGGGGGTTTTTCGGGTGTTCGGGGGGAATTCCAGGACAGTGCGTGTGTTTATTTTGTCGTAAATTGATTTTAACGGCGAATGACAAACAGCAGAAGCGAAAGCAGCAAAAGCATCCGACTGACGGCACGAACGCCATTTTGCGGCATTTAAAAATGTATTTAAAAATTGTAAGACTGCCTCTAGATGAGCTGTTAAAAACTGAGATACTGGGCTGTCACATTGTTGAGATCTCAACTTTAATATTACAAGAAAAACCAGGAAAACATGAGGTAGATCAGGATAAAGTATTAAGTATTATACTAATAAATTACATAATTAACCAAAATACTTTTAATCAAATTATTTATCACAAAAATGATTTAAAATATTCCTCACAATTTTTACTAATTTTTTTTTTGATTTTAAACTATAAGTTTTTCTTTTTCCCCCTTTTAATTATCTGATTTATTGTTTAAAATAGGTTTCGTAGTATTTTTGTTTATATGTGAAATTTTTAATTGCTTTTAAAATTGCTTAATATTAAATACTAGATTTTTATGTCAATCCGCTCTGGAAGGAATTTGCCACTGACCATTTTTTATTGTTCCAATTATATTAGTTTATATAAAATTTAAAAAATTGTTTTTAAAACCTTTCTTCTTAGTAAATTTTTCTGGTTAAAAACAGAAGCAAGTAAAACCCCTTGTCGTGGTGCCGCATATTCATTTTCTGATTAGAAAAATTATTACATACAATTTATGTTAGTTGAAAAAGTTTATGGGTTTGCCAAGCGGCTGCTTGGCTGCTGGGAAAATGGAGACAAGACATGGCAAGGATGTTAATGGCTTCCCTTCTGGGTTGTCGCTCACCATCTAAACTGTATTATGGCAGCCACAAAACAACCTTAATAAATGTCGACACAAAAGTGGGGAAGGCCAGGGGGTAAAGGCAAGGAAAAGCCAGGGGAAAAGCGAAGGGAAAGTGTCTTCGTCGTCGTTGTCGTTGTCTACCTGGCAACATGTTAAGCAGGTGTTTCCAAATCACTTACGTCGAAACATCGCCGAAACAACAGCGCCAGCGACACAGGACTTTCCAAAGGATGCTGGCTCCTGTTCCTGATTCAGATTCCAGATTCTGATTCTGATTCTGCCACCGGCGACATTGTCGACAACTCGGCAACAATAACAGCGAACAAATAATAAACAACAAATTTAGCTACATCAACTTTTCCCCACTGCCTTTTCCCATCGCTCAGCTGCAATACGCGGCGTATGCGTAATGTGCACGAGAGAAGCAGCCTCCCGAAAATTTACAACACTCTCTGTCAAAGTATTTTGGCAATTGTGTGTAAATATTTGCCACATTAATTGCTGTGCCTTGAAGTGTGTTTAGATAGTTCTTTGATTTCAACTGCTCGTATTATAAAGTACCTACAATTTAAATAAGTTAGCCAAACGTAATTACTTCAATTGGTGAGAAAATAATAAACAAGGTAAAGTAATCAACTTAAGATTGATGTTCGATTAAAAATCAAAAATAATTATAAATAATATTTTTATATCTATATTTTAGTTTCCTGATTTAAATACATTTCCTATGACCAAATTAATTGATTAGAATTTATATTGCTAATAAAATTTTAAAACCTGCAGTATGTGTTTTGTTTTTATTAATACAGTTGCTGATTTCGATTTTATTATTTTCTTTATAGCACCCTAATTTAATTCCAAAAATGTTGCAAATTTCTATGCATTTAAATGGTTGATGCTTTCTAGCCTGTGAAACAAATTCCATAACTTCGGAGTATTCAAATTAAATAAGTAGCACTTGAGAGTCTTTAAGCTGCAGCCAGCCAAGTGTAAGCTAGCAAATGACAACAATGCTGCGGCAATAAGAAAAAAAACATTTAAACTGAATTATTCATAAAGTTTGGCGACTCCAGACGGAAGGGAAGAGCGGGAGGAGCGCAGGGCCAACTGCTTCCTGTGTGTCATGGCCAACGCTCCTCGGTTTCTCCCCCCTCCACCACTTCCCCCTCAACATTTCTGCGGTTATTGCGGCGAAGAATGGCGGCCGGAAGTACACGTTGACAAGTCGCACTTCGTACGGCGGACAACTTCCGGCGGCAGCGGCTCTCTCTTTCTCGCTCCGTTTTCGGTTTTTGGCTTTCGGTTTGGCCCGTAGCTTTATGAACTTCACATGACCGGCGGGCGGTCGGACACCTTCTGTTCCGCTGACCCCCCTTCAGACATTTTCCTCTTGCTTTCCCTTCATTTCCTTGCCCATCCCTTTTGCAGAACTTTTCCCTCGGCCAACCGCCCACCGCATGTGCGTATTTGCATGGAGCAAGACCGTTTGTTGTGAGTCTTGTTTATGTTGCCAAAGTGTGTGCGTACACTGATAAAATATAGGTGGTAAGTCCCTACATTTAATATTTAATTTAAATATTTTTAGCTGTGATTTTCATCGATTGGGGGTTTTAATAATTAAAATTTTTTAATTTATTGAATTAAATAATATAGCATTATTGTAAATACGACTATAATTAAATCTAATATTTTCTAGACTCATTCAAATATTTTCATATTAAATAATAAAATTTAAATGTTGTGTTTTTAATAAAATGTTTTATTTAATATGTAAAAACAAAATCAGTGGCTTTGACCAAAAAAACTAGCAGTTATAAGTGAATTATTAAATAAATATTAAATCATTACAGTCACTCGTAATTCTTTAAATTACCCACTAAATACCCTACAATTTCTCTCCGTGTACCATGTGTGGTTATGTATATGTCTGCTGGCTTAAGCTAACTTTAAATTACGCTTAGCGACTGAAATTAATTTACGCAACGCCACGAGCACCGAAACAACAAAACATCGCCGGCAAATGTGCAAATGTGTCGTGTGGAGAAAGGGGGGGTCGCTAAACCGCTCCTGGAAGGCCAGAGGCATGGGGGTGGGCGCAGAAAGGGGGGCGGGGCGCACTAAGCCCATTTTGGGGTTTGTGCATTCCATTGGGCAAATCTGCAAAATCTGTGTCCTAGGTCGTAAAGTCATTTAATGCGCCGCGCAAAGTGGAAATCATTAAAAGCGCTTGTTGAAAGGCGGCTATTTGATATATCGAAATCGAGTTGGTTGAAGTTGGGTCAGTTTTTGGACAGCTCTTGACGGCTGCGAACCGCATTTGGCTTCCAGATTAATTGTGGATCGTTCTGGGATTGATTTATAGTCGTTTTGAAGGGGTAAACTGTATATTGCATTTATTTGGATGATAGGAACATTTAATTTATTTTTGTGTGTTTTTAAAACACTTTTAATGCGGTCTAAAAGTATGCAGTAAAAATATTGTTGCCTACTTTTGCACAGCTTTATAAAAAGCCGTAAAACCCATGATATTTCTGTGGTAGTAAAGATTAAAATATTAAAAAAAAGGATATTACTTTATAAAAATTGTCAACCTATACTTTATAAGGTTGTTAGTCCGTTACAAACGACATGTATAACCGCTTATTGAAAAGTCATTGATTTCGGCCCCTTTTCGCCCACTAAGTTGACCACTTGACCAGCTAATTTCCAATAAGTTTCGGGAATCAATCAAATTTCACAATTGCCCTGCTCCATCAACGGAGCTCAGTGATGGATGGATTGAATTGGGATTGGGGATTGGTGATGTGTTCGCTGACCAACGGCCGAAACATTGCTCTTATCTTTTTGCGGTTCCCCCGCCCGAAAATTGTCATTTTGATGACCTTAACAACCTCGAATGTTGCCCAAACTCAAACTCAAACCCAAACCCGCATTTTATTTGCCCCGCTGCCTGTTTGTTGAATGATATTGGAATTTTGCGTGGTGCTCTCGCCCCTTGTTGTTTAAGTGCCGCAAACATTTCGCTGCTGGAGCGTGCAAAACAATCAAAAAATTTGCTTCTCACTGAACAGATAGCAAAATACACAGCACAGAAAACGAAAATAAAATCGAAAAACGTGAAGAATGAAAACAAAAAAGAACGGAAGCATCCGTAGGAGGCATTTTTCAATTGTGTTAAAAGAAATTTAATATGAAACTCATGCTGTCTATCGATTTTTAATTTTGATTTGCTACAGCCCCATGAGTCTTTGTTGTGGTTCCTCTGCCGTAGCAAAAATTTTGATACTCCCCGGGGAAAAAAGGAATCGAAAGGCTGAAATGGCTTATCATTTCATTCTTTCTCATTTTTGCGGTATTGATTTTAAAAGCTTTTTGTATTGTATTGCATTTAAATGCTAGCGATAAGCTATCATCATTCTGTAAAAACGTGGTTAAATTATTAAAGTTTCTTTGAAATATTTAAAATTGTGTTAATTATCTATAAATGATCGATATATTTATTTAATAAATTACTAAATGGTTTTCGATCTATCTGCACTGATAAAATAATTAACCTAATTTATTATATCTAAAGAACAATAAAAAAGGCTTTAATTACATTTATTTGATTTATTAATTCTTGCAAAAATTTAGTCGTGCAAAAAATGGTTTTTGTATTTTATGCATATTTTTTTATACAAAAAAATTAATAGTTTATTCCATTAAATAGAATGGTTAAAAATGCAAAGAAAGAAAAATATAAAAAAAGAGAAACTATATGACTTGATATGAAATGTTAATAAATTTCCCTATAGAAACCTCATCACATTTTTTTAATATATATATTCCTGCAGAGTATTTCATATATTCGACGATTTCCTGCCAACTCATGTTGTTATTTGTTTGTACATATATATCTACTATATATTAATGTGGGCTGCGACTCAGCTGACACATTTCGCATTTCGGGTGATGGATGTGCGGCAATAATTTCGGCTATTTATGCAAACGTAGCTTGTTGTTATCAATGGATGGTCCTAAGTTCCCCGGGTTTTCCCAGGGATGTTTGCCTTTTTATGCGGGCGGGTCAACGTTTAACCTTTACCTTGGCGGCAGAGGCAGACATACATCAAAATGCGCAGATCAAATGCTGACTTTTTGGGGTCTGAAATAAGGCAACACGTGTGTTGTTTCCAGCCCGATGCGACATCTATCGGAGATATGGAAATATATATACATATATATATTTTGTAGAGGTATGTGGAAGCTCTCCACTTATGCAAATTGAAATGCAAATAAGCCATGCCGACTGTATAGGCGTTTTATGTTCAAATCTCCCGAAAGTCGGCTGCCTTTTGTGTTTCGTATTTCGTGTATTTGTGTATTTCGTATTTTGTTATGGCACGCTTTATTGAATTCATTTAAAAAACAATTTATCTTTTTGCCTGCCACCGCTGCTGTTGTGTTGGGAAAGGCATTTTTCTACCCGTTTTCTGTTCTTCCTTTTTATTTTTTTATGGAAGCGAAAAACCTTGGAAAAAATCGGCCAGAGTTGCAGCGCCTTTTGTCTAACATCCCAATTAGCCTTTTGTTTCGATGTCAATGCGAAAACAGGCAAACCCTTTCTTTTTTCCACTATTTTTCACCCATTCATTTCGAGTGCAAGCTGTGGGTATAAAAAATTGTAAGGATTTTTGCTCCTGTCGGTCACGCCTTTTAAGGATCACAATTGCCTTTTGTGCACCGCCTCCTGTCAATGACTAAATGTATGGCTGTACAGAATATAAAAAAAGAGTGGAGGAAAGAAAGAAATCTGATGGCCTTTTAACAACTAGAAGTTGAGTTGAAAAACTGGGAATTTTTCTTTTGCCTTTGAGTGGGGATATGGCATAATGGGCAGTTCGCAAGGATTTCTTTGTGGGGAGGCGATTTAACTGAGGAATATCACTTGAATACTGACTTAAAGAATGTGCATTACAAATTGTTTTGGTTTCATTTATATTATTTTATATTAAAATTTAATTTAGTAGTATATAATTTTAATTCCATTTAATAGATTATTTTAAAGTTATTAATTATCAAAAAATATGATCTTATATTTAACATATTTTTTTTGATTCTGTTAAATGCATCCCATCATCATATACAAATTAACGAGTTTTTTTGTAAATTTTCCAAATTTATTTTATAAGTTTTTCTGTTTTATTTTATAAAAATATGTAAAATATAAACTAGAAATATATAATTTGTATGCCATAGATTTTTTTAATGTTATTAATTATCAAAAAATATTATCTAATATTTAACTTTTAATTCTGTTAAATGTAAATCCCATCATTTTGTTAATGGTTTCCTCCACTTCCCACCCATATATTTGGAATACTTTTGCGCCTCTTCCTGTTTTGCACCATTAGTCTGAATCCCAGGGCCACATAAATCAAGCAAATTGTTTAACGGGCGATTAGCAAAATTGTGTTATAATAATTCTTATTTTATTTTCGCCTGCTCGGCGCTGTTCCATTTTGCTGGCTACACGTTTTTGGCATTTGCATGTTTCTGCGGCTGCTGCTACTTAGCGGAAACATGCAGTACATGTATCTGCTGGATCATTTATTTATTATGCTTGTCGTCTGCTGGTCTCCGCCTCATTGCCCCGCCCACTGCCACGCCCCCACCACCGCCTCCGCCCCTTAACCTTGCGATGGGCTCTTTGTCTGGCATGTATTTTGAATGGCCTGTTGAAATTTTCCAAGCGATTTGCAGCATACGCCGCATTGAATGTTTTTCCCTCCTCACTCTCTCAATCTTTTATTATTATTTTTGTTGTTGTGTTTTTCGCCGCCTTTTTGTTGTTGTTTATTCACGCTCAAAATGCTGTGGAAAATGATTATTATGATTAATAAATAAATATGCTGGCAGTTCTCTGTGAGCAGTATTCAACGCATTTCATTCAAACAGTTCGAAAAGTTTCGGCCACACCCTCTGCTTTTCTTAACTTGTTTTCCAATTTTATAGGGAGTTTTATAATGTATGAGTTGGAACATACGCAATGTGTTACCAGTGCCTAAGTTCAGTGGAAATTATTTGGGAATACAATTATTGGTAAATAATAAATATCATTTAAAATAAACGCAATAAAATAAAATGGCAACTAATAAGATTTAAATAAAAGATATTAGTAAAAAATATATTTAATATAATATATAACAAGTTAAAATTAATTAATTTGTCTAAAGATAAAGAAAACAAGAAAGGAAGCTAGATTCGGCCAGCCGACCGATTTTGATAAAATTTTATTCGACATTCAGAATTAGATAAGAAATTGTATTTCCGAAAGTAGGAGGTTATATGTTCAAAAACAAAAGACGGACATGGCTAGATCGACTCGTCTAGTGATGCTGATCAAGGGTCGGAAACGTCTCCTTCACTGCGTTACAAACTTTTGACTGAAATCATAATATCCTATGCAAGGGTATACAAATAGTTCCTTTTAGATTAGAAATAAACCAAAATTGGAATAATTTATTGAAAGCAAACGTTCCGTTCTTTTTTAACTATAGTTCTATAGAACTATGTTTATAATAAAATGCCAAGTGCTAGCATTAATGGCATGAGGTAAACAAAAGATTCTTTAAATTAATAGAACAAAATGCTAGCACTTGGCATTTTATTATAAACATAGTTCTAGTTGAAAAAGAACGGAACGCTTTCTTTCAATAAATTATTCCAATTTTTGTTTATCTCTAGATGTATCAACGATAGATTTCTAAAGAGCTATTGTAAGAAATATGTAAATATAAATTGTATAAACAAAATGTTCTTCGAAAGTCGGGGAATAAGTTTAGAATCAGTTCATCCTCAGCTTTCGCCTTCTACAGTTCTACGATCGCAAAATGTTAAATCTCGGAAATTATATATTCTTCGCCTGTGTTGCCTGTGCTCATTACGGAACTGTTCAGTCCCAGTTTTGGAAAAACCCAGGAGGAGTAACTCAACAGCCATCAAAAATTTCGGATGACATTAGAACTCGAACTCTGGAATCAAATGGGAAAACGGATGAACTGAAAATTTCGGATAATATTCTGACACAAATTCTGGAGAAGCTGGAGAAAATATTACAAAAAGACGAACTATGTGTGGTTACGGATGCCCCCAAACAATGTGGGGACTTTTGCCTTGCTGCTCAGAGGCCACTATTCGATCACAATCATAATGTTCAAAAGCAGTTAAATGTACTGGCGGAATTAAGGGAAACTCAGTCAAAAATAGATAAAATTGAAGAAAAAACCCTGGAAAATATTAGAATTGAAACAGAAAAGTTGGCGAAATTGAGTTTCAATGAAAAAGAAGTGGAGTCCAGCAGCATACAGCCGCCGAAGAGGATTCCGCCAGGCTTTGAGAAGATCGGTACGAGATACTTTTCCATTCATAACGACAGAACTAAACATTGGACTGATGCCGAAGTCGACTGTCGTCAAAGGGAAGGACATTTAGCAGCCTTCCAAAATCGAGAAGAGGTAAACGCCATCACACCGAAAATAAATATTGACCGGTGTTACTGGCTGGGTATCAAGATTGAAGAGGGCGCGTTCATTTCGGTGGCTTCCGGAAAACCTGTCTCTTTTTTCAATCGGGGATTTGGTAAACCCAATAATTTGAACGGAAAACAGGATTGTGTTTCCCTAGAAAACGGCTTTATAAATGTTCTTCCCTGCGAAGAATTCTGTCATGTTATTTGCCAATTAGACAATGAAGTTTAAACTTAATAAAATCACTAAAATGAATAAATGTACAATGATTAAATAATATGTTCTAACAATTCAAAGTAAATCAAGGCAATCGTTGCATATATGAATATTTAACCTTCCTTAAGTTGAAAGATATTTAAAATTTCAAAAGATTAACAATAAAAAATACTGCCAAGCAAAAGTATATTCATTGACTTTATAAATTAATAAATTAAATATAAAATCAAAACTCAATGAATACAAACTCAAAATTATTTGTTTTATTTTGAAAATAAATGAACATTTAATAACTTTCTGAATTCTAAATTTAATTACCAGGCGTTCAGAGAACATGAAGTATTAATAAATGATTTGCCTTGTTCCTCTCATTACTAAAGTTGCCAACTTTCGTAATCAATTTTTATCTCCTGACTCCGATATCTTTTTCTGCCCTTGTATGGCAATAATTTTTGCCAACCAGCCTAGAATCGAGGGGCAACAGCTGCGCCAGATGGCTCAAAGGGACGAAAAGGATACTCGGAGGGCCAAAAAGGGAAGCCATCAACTTGTTTGTAATGAATTATCGCCAGCCAGATGAACATTTAATGATGTACAATGGCATCGATGACGTTGTCGCCGGGTAATTTTAATAAATTTAACTGTCGAACGCCCGAGACTTGGGTGGCGCATCTTTCATCTTTTATCGCGAGGGAAAACAATCCTGGCCTCTCGCCGGCAATTAAATAAATGTCCTTAACCCTTGACGGCCCCCCGGCTCATTGACAGCCATCAGGCATCGGCAATCAGCCGGCATCCCGACATCAGCGTGGAATTTATGAGGACAGGACAGGACAGGAGAGGCCTGTGTCTGTGATTTATCGGACCATTGCACAAACTTACCGATAATTCGAGTTGAGCTGCACATCGCCGATGGCCACGTTCTCGAACAATGTGGGGCAGCAGGTCCATCGCGCCCAGTAGAAGGTGAAGTCGGTCGAGTCGTAATGCTCGGTGAAGCGGCACTTGAGCACCAGATCGACGCCCTCACGCGTGTCCAGCGAATCGTCGCCGGAGATCAGGCCAATCGAGAGCCAAAGTTGACCTGGAATGACACGGGATGGCAGACAAATTCGATTACACTAGGCAAAATAGTTAAAAATATTTATGAAGGGGTTTGAAATCACTTTTAAAGGTGCCTAAAAGTAGGCAACAATATACATAAGTCCAAGGAAAAAATCACTGCATACTTTTAGGCACTTTTATAAATGATTTTTTTTGTGGCAAAATGATTTTTAAACTCTTAGTTAGCTTAAAATGTAATATTCATTTTATTTTCATTTAAAAAATAATTTAATCTTAGGCAAAATGGATAAAAATATTTTTAAAGGGGTTTGAAATCACTTTTAATAGTGCCTAAAAGTAGGCAACAATATAAATCCAAGGATTAAATCACTGCATACTTTTAGGTACTTTTATAAATGAATTTTTTTGTGGCAAAATGATTTTTAAACTTTTAGTCAGCTTAAAATATAATATTCATTTTATTTTTATTTAAATAATAATTTAAACTTTTTAAAAAAAAATGCAAGTCTATAGTTTTTCTCAGTTCATGCATACAGCATTTGTTTCCGGATAACTGGCAGCGGCAATTCAATTACCTTGTGCAAATTTTAGCCCGCGTACATTTAATTAAGAGAGAACGAGAACCCGTCGAAATCCAGCACAAATTCATATAACAACATTGATATATCCTCGCTGCTAAACTGATTTGATTTATTTTTCACTATTATTAACGCAACAGAGCAAAAACGAAAATCAATACCATCGGAGGAGCAGCAGCACCAATCGAACATACATACACACATCCGTGCACCAAAAATAAAGAATCAACAATGCAAAAAAAAAGAAATAAAAAATAAATGGTATTGTAGAAACTCGTGGAAATTGTAAATCTATACCACAAAAATGAATAATTCACATGCCATGCTAACCATAACACAATGGTTAGGGAGTGGAAGAACTGCATCCAAATTGGTTTGTGTTCCCGAAAAGAATTTCCACACAAATTGGGGGATTATTTAACCATAAAGTTCGCTTGGAATTTTCTATTTTATTTATTTCATTTAGAAATTAGAAAAAAGGTATAGGTGCAAATGAAAAAATATTAAAGAACTAACCCTTTAAAAAGTAATTTAGTTATAACATTTTTACTGAAATTATAGGGATTTTAAATATATTTTTTATCGATTACGTATAAAATATTTCTTAATTTTATTTGTGTATTTAAAATTCACTTCCCCGACATTGAGCTTTATTATTCCATAGTTTTTTATCTTTTCCCGAAATTAAGGAAAAACTTTCAGAGAGCCAAATTAACCGGAAATAATCGAAATAAAATTTATTGCTCGCATGAAGAGCCCCAAAAAATAATGTGTGCCGCATACGAAGACTTTTTGTGGGGCATTAAATTTAATTTCACTATGAGAATTTCCGCGTTTTTCATCAGCTCGAAAGTATTTGCGCATAATTGCTGGTGAAAAATCTGCAAAATAAGTTTTCCGGAAACAATTCCAATCAAATTTCGCTAGCTGCACTTCCTTGTTCGTTTCTTTTTCATCTATATAATATACATACCTACATAGATATTTTTGGTGTGCGAGGAAGTGAAACTTTGAAGCTTTTACTTGTGGTCGTTTTACAGTTTTAGCAGCACCGCTCAAATAAAACTAAGCACGCAGTTTAGTTTGGGTGAGTTTTTCGCTTTTTTTCGAGTGTGTATTCAGCTAAATGGAGCAAATGGTCGAGTGGACGGCCATTGGGTCGAGTGCTGGCCGGAAAATGGGGGCGGGGAAAACGGAGGGAAAATGCCGGGAAAGATGGGGGGTGGTGGGTTGTTTGCACATGCAGCGCTTAGTTTTAATTTGTCTGCCTGAATTTTAGTTTTTTGTGTGTTCATGCTTTTTATATTCTCCGCTTTCCTTGTTTTTCCACTCCGCTCAATTTTCATGTATTTTGTTGAGGCAAATCTGTTTTTTGTGCAATCTGCCTGCCCATCCATAGATGTATGTTTGTGCAAAATTTCCAGCCATTGTTACTCCTGGGTTTTCCCTATAAAGCCATATATTTAAACGAAGCAACAGCTTTATTGTGTTGGCTGGGATTTTTCGGTGTATAAAACGCATAGTACAAAATACAAACAACTCAATGCACTGCGGCTGCATTTTCGATTCGATTGCTTCCATCGCTCAAATGTATGCTACATTTTTTTCCGCCAGCTGCGTTTTCTTCCGCTCTTCTGTTTTTTAGTTCGATCATGTAGAAACTTTGGTTCTTACTCCCTTTACTGTTATTGTAATTAACGGTAGTTAACGGTAATTAACGGTTCACTCACAGCGGGAAAACTTATTCCGGCCCATATGTGTGCTCGTCTGCGTGTGTGTGTGTGTATTTTGTAATAATTAGCCATCATTAGAGTTTCGGTAAAGTTTTCCATCGTCTCACTTTTCCTACTACTGGCTTTATGAATTTTTCAATTGTTCGCTGGAGAACTGAGGACTGAAAACTTTATCTCCACTCAGTTCAGTTGAGTTCAGCTCGACTCGAAATGCTTAAACATTCATAAATGCAAGTGCACAATGCACTCAAAGAAAAAGAAGGTATTTCAATTAAAAACCAAATCAAACATACTGTTTTTAAGAAAATCTTAAGTTAATATTTTTTAAATTCTCATAAAAATAAATATTTATATTTATATCTATAATATAACTTATATGTTTCAATGTTTATTAATATCCAAACTATCGTTTTTTTATGATACTTTTTCCTTGTGTGTAGAAAGGGGGAAAAATGAAGGCAGAGTTCGTTTGGGCCAAAAAGATGCCAAAGCAAAAGTCAAGTCTGGCCAAATGCAACCCAAACAAACCCAAAGCAAACAACAAAAACTTTACACACACTCGTAAAAAAATGAAACTTTTTTCACTTTACTGTATTGTTTTTTTGTGCTTAGTTTTTTAGTTTTGTGGCTGTGGTTTTTCTTTTTTTTTTGCATACGAAGAGTTGGACTTTGTTTGGGGTCGACGACGCGTCTTTATAAACACAAATGCCATCAGAAGCCAAAGGATGGGAATAAATAAAATGTCTTTTGAATAATACCAAGCTGAAATGCTCTTAAGTTGGGGAAAAATAAATATTATATTTATCGGGAAGCCTTATAAATATATTACACAAATGTTATAATAAAATAAAAATAGTTATAATGATTAAATTTAATATAATTATAAAATTAAAATGGGTAGGTACATTAAAAAATTAATATTTATAATATTATACTGAGGTTATGTTTATATTTTATGTTTATTTGCCTTTTTATCTTTTCTAAAACCAATTTCTATTTTGTATTTTATTTTCTAATATTTTTCTACTTTACTTGAAAATAATTAGTATTTATTTCTAACATTTTTCCCAAGTGCGTCACATTTAGTGGAAATTTAATGTACTTATGGCTTTCAGAGGGCATAATCAACCGAAGTGTGTTGCACTTTGGCTACAACTTCCCCTGTACTTCCTCTTCCCGCCCAACATTTTCCTCGCTTTTCCCCCCACCCCCCGTCACATTTTCCCAACACTGCCATGAAACATCCAACACTTGTACATCATTTTCTGGCGGTGTCTGCTTGACTTGTTTGTAATTATTTATTTCGCATAAAGTGTGGCAGAGACTCTGGTGCGTAGACAAGAATTATGGCATTTCGGGCATTGTGTGTGATGTCTGGAGTTTTTAAAACAGATTTCATGCTACAACGCCGACAAGATGAAAGGCGGGATGGGATGGGATGGGGTTTTCCTTTCCCTTAGCAAAATGCAACTAATGGGGAAGTGGGAGTGTGTGTTACACTTAAAACAAGCTGTTTTCTTGGCTCGTTTACTTGTGGCTTTCCCCTGGATTTTCCTCCCCCTAGAATTTTCCCCTGTCCGGCTTTTGCTTTTCTTTCAGCTTAATGCGAATTTCTGCTCTTAACATCAGCCATTGTTGTTTTTCTCTTGTGTTTGTGTGTGTTTGGCATATAAATATAATATGTAGTCTCGCCTCCTGCCATTGTTGTTGTAAAATATATTACTTTTTAACCTCGGAGTTTGTGAAAAGCCCCCCTTACCCCTTCCCCCCTATTTTTACTCATAACAATTACAACAATAGCGATTGCTGGCTGAAAATCAACTATATGTATGAGTAAAGATGTTCCTGGGTCAGTGGCGTAGCTTTTCGTCTTGAAGGGGGGCTTAACTTTTGTCCAACTTTTAGGGAAAGCAAAGGAATTAGTTGGACACTTTAAAGATAAGTTTCTGGTTCACACTTGAGGTGCAATTTTCTAATGGCTTTTGCGGGAAAAGATTATTTATTTAGGATTTTTCCAGAAATAATTCGTATTAAAAGGAAAAAAGTATTTTAAATGAATTGGTTATTTATTTAATTTATTATATAAAGATTTATTTGGAATTGCTAGATTATTCATTTAAATTGATAAGCTATCTTTACTTCTTTCAATGTTATGGTAACTCTTATAACTGTAACTACATTTCAGCTATCTTTTCAATAATCCCCCTTTTAAAAAACCTTTCAACCTACAACCCTGGTAATATATCCAAGTTTATGGCTATGTGTTCCGTGTAATGTGTTGCTGACATGCGCTAAGTTGTTGCGGTTGCTTTTGCTTTTGCTCTCGCTACTGTGCTCTAATGCCATAAGTCTTTAGTGGTGCTCTCAAAGCAACTGGGAGGATCCTTTGTCGGCTGGCATAAGGATAAGAACTGGCATAAGGGATATGCCCAGCCATATCCAGTGTGTTTATGTGCCCCGGCTGAAGCATATGTGGCAGTTCATACGCTTAACAAGACATTGCAGCTGCAACTGCAACACGAACTGCCTGAGAAGAGGCTGCACTTGGAAAAAAGTAGGATTGAATATTAGATCGTAGATCATATAAAACCAACTTTAAATATCTTAAATATATGCAAGATATTTCCATGTATTACTCCTCTTTTTTCCTTTTTTTCCACTGCCCATCTAGAAAGTTATGTTCCTTTTGAGAGTTTGAAAAAATATCGATAGTTTTGCCTTCAAAGCATCGATATTATCGAATCGATATTGTCAAAATATTGAAAATATCGATAATTTTCCAGCCCTATTTCTTTTTCCCCAGTGATTCCAGAATGGAAAGAGCAGCCTTTGTGACAAATATTTGCCGCACATAAAGCATAACAAGCGATTCAGGAGCAAAAGAAAAAAAAGTGGATTGCAATCCGTTTCGTTCGACCAACAATCGGCAGTCAATCGGAAGACAAACAAGCAACTGAAGTTTAATAATGAATTCTGCTTCCTTTTACCCATTTTCCACTCTTTTGTGGACCATTTGGATGGCCTCAGCCGGTGAGACAACTCATTAAGAAGTCGGCATGTGAAACATTTGCAAATTAACTGCAAACGTTGCGTATGCGTAATGTGAGGCAGTGCCAAGTATTTGCTTAGCCGTCGCTGGAAAATGGAGCTGCGGGGGGCGGGGGAGTGGGAAATGGTGGAAAATCTGGCTGATGACTAAGCGATGGTCGCCCTTTCGTTGAGTGGAAAACCGGAAGTGGGCGGTGGAAGAGTGGAGGTTGAGCAGAGGCAATTACATCAACCGCCGGGGATCAGGAATTATAAACCGAGCGATGCTCTTAGCGGGATTATGTACAGGGATTATGGTCGTGGGATCTATACTAAAAATCCATGGGGCTATTTAATATGCAGGTGGGATTGCGAAAGGGCGTGTTGGTTTTCCAAGGTAAAAATATAAATTAAATTTGGATTATAAATATTTTATAACAAATATTTGTTTAGCTTTATTTTTGTGATTTTTTTTTTTCTATGTATACATAAAAATATTACATTACTTTTTATTCTTAATTAATTTTTAATCCAAATAAATACTTTAATTTGGCCATTTCTTGAAGATTTAAATAAATTGGTTCAGTAGTTTAGATTATAAATATTTTTATAAATTAGAAGAATAAATATTTGTAGCCTTAGATGCCTTAAAATATTATATTTCTTTTATTTATTATATAAACAGAGCTCTAAAGCTCTAAATTAATTTATAATCCAAATAAATACTTTAATTTCACCAATTTTTAAGTACTATTCAGAGCAGAAAATATTCTCTCTCTGCCATTTGAATATTTTTACGCAGCTAATGTGCCCGAAATGGAAATATGATTTCCTCATCTTCATGGCTTATGGCTTGGTGGGCATGGGAAAAGTTTTACGCTGCGTATGCGTAACATCTGGCCAAATCGCTGCCAGTTGGGATTGCAGCGGATTTGGTTGGAAAATGGAAGGGCGGAAAAAGGGAAACCCAGCGGAGAAGGGGAAACGGGGAGAAGGGAAAGATGTAAGGACTTGTGTGCCACTCAGAATACCCAATTTCACTTTAATTAAAACATTTGCAGCTAGTAATGTTGGCAAAAGTTGCCTATCCACTTAAAATGAGTCGAAAGGGGTGGGGGTGAAAAAGGAAAGGGAAAAGCGGCTTCCCGCGGCATCCAGGGCACGTATATTACATAATATGCCATTAATAAAAGTGTTTAAAGTTCACTTAAGTGCCGCACGGAGCTTTAGACAAACGGAAACCGTATCAACAACAGTTAAAGCAAACCGAGCAAACTAAAACCCACACACACATACGTATATATAAACCAAAAGGGGGTGCAAAAATGGGGGTCCCTGGGATATATCATACCCATACCTTTGCTAAAACACTCGGATCCCATGACTGACTGTCAAGCAGTTGGGTCCCCGTTTTATATGCGACCAGTGCAAAGTAAACATTTTCAGAATGAGGATGACAATGAACGGGGGGGCTGGAAAATGGGAAAACAGGGGGCTGGGAAAATAGAAAGGAGCGGTCGTGGAGGACTCGAATGGCAAGAAAATTGAAATGAAAAATCAACGTCACATTGCGACTAGAACTTCATTTATGCTGCAAGCAAGGGGAGGCCTACGCCCCTGTCTTGCACACAAAAAAATAGTTATTTATATTAATAATATGAGATATGATATTGCCTCAGCTAGAAGATATAATCCTAATAAAAATAAATTGTATCTATATTAAACTTAGAAACAGAAAAAAGAAACAAACAACCAATTATTTCATTCAAAGTAAAAATTAAAAAATTTTAGATAACAGAATTATTAAAACAATTACATTATTTACACGATAAATTAAATAATAAAATAATATTCTAAAATATAGAAAACTACTATTTTTGTCTCTATATTTTTTTGAGATTTCTTTCACTCTGAAAAATTAAAGAAAATTTGGCTATCAAAAAGTGAAGCAATAAAAAAATTGTTCTGATATCACCCCCCACAACAAAATCCTAGATCCGCCACTGCTGAATATATATTTTAATAAATATTAGAGTTACAGGTTTTTAAATTATTCTCAGTGTAAAATTCCCCTTTTTGCTCCTCCTTGTCCATCTTCATATCCGCTGGCTAAGAGACTGTGGATTCATTCACAGAATTGACTTTGCGGCTCAGTTGCGTTGAAAGCCAAGCCGAGTCAATAAGGCACGCACAGATGGACCGAACGAACCGTGTGTCCGAGGGTTAAGGGGGGCTCCGGGGGGTTAAGGGGGCTAAGGGGCCCAAACAGAAACCAAGAATCTGCTCGAGAATATGCCTGTGGTGACCACACATCCTCCTCGACCGACTATCTGTGGACCAAAGTGGTCCGCTTGGGTAGCTGAAAATGCAAATGCAGTTTGCTGGGCAAAGATATCGGACTAGAGAACCGGAATGCGGAATTCCGAGGTGTCGCAAATTAATGAGGAAGGTGAGCAGAGCTGCAATGGCCATTAGATAATAAGGTATGGATATTGTGATGGGCTTTTGTATCGATTTAAAGAGTGATAATAATCAGCATATATTTTATAATAAATTTATAGCTCATTATGGGTTATAAATTGTTTAAAAATAATTTTTAGTTTTTTAAAAATTTTGTATTTACCGTGTATTAACATTTTAAAAATTATTTTAAATATTTCTTAATTTTAAATATTAAAGTAGAATTAATTTAAGATATTCTCCTCCATTTTAAAAGAGTATCTAAGCATCTCCGATGAGCAACCGCTTGCATTTTCCTCGACTCATGACCTCCATTTTCCTGCATAATGCAATTTCGAGAGTCCATTTCAATTGTCCTTTGCCTTTGCTCCTCTGCACTTTCTACTGCATTTCCATCATTTTGCCGGCCATTTAATTTGGCATAATTTGTGCGACAATTGTCAAAGGCTGCCGCCGTGATTGAGTGCGGACGAATGTGCGGACTGCATAAATCATGCGGTTAACTTGTAAAACATTAAACTTAATTTGCTGTAAATTAAATAATGCTAAATATTCGGAAATATTCGCAGCTCGGAATGTTGCATGCAGCAGGGGCAGTCATGCCGATTGTTTGTCATGTTTTTGTGCAGCGCAATAGTCGAACATGAACCTGCTGCAGCTGTAGCTGCACTTGCCGCAAAATTTATGACTGCATTTACACGCAGGCGAAGGAGAAAGGACGATACGGGGCGAAAGAGAGGGATATACAGAGGTGGGTGGAAAAATAGTACTGCCAATAGGAGTTGTATTTTAGCCATAAATATTTTGGTAATTTTTTGTTTGTTAAATATACATTAGGTTCTATTTAATAAAATATTTTAAACCACATTTTTATATTTTGGATAACAGAGATCTAAAATTTATTCAAAATAAAATAAAAACGGAATTAAAAAAATGTTTTTTTTTGCATTTTTACAATACCATCTTAACAGCCATTTTCTTGACCTCTGCTGTACGGATTTCCAGTTCTTGTTTTGTGGCATATGCCAGAAGTTTTGGCCTCCACTCGGCGCCGCTTTCTGTTTTTGTCAAGCACCAACAAACTCGGCCAGCTGACGCCTCTTAATTAAATTATGCTTTTCTTCTTAATTAAAAATTTAATTGAATAAGAAATCAATCTAGGAGATTGAATCTACTGTTATTTGATTTTCAATATGCATTTTTTTGTTTAATTTAATAAAATATAAAAATGCAGAAATCTTTAATTAAGCTATGAAAATATGTATGTGCTTTTACTTGAAATGTAAAGATTTTTTCTTAAGCCCTAAACATTTTAAGGTCTCTAAATTGCACAAATTAAATACCAACCCTCAGTCGAAACTTAATTTACCCATTCAGGCGTTTGTTTTACTTTTAATTTAGCCCATATTGCCATTCAAAACATTCAACCATCAGAGCATTTAGCTCCGTTACATTTAATCCCAAAGAAATCCCCATTTCGCCCGCTTCCCAGTATTTATTATGAGTTTTCCATTAGAATAATCTCTTAACAGATTCACTTTACAAGCGAGCATTTCAGTTAGCCCTCTCGACCCTTGTTTTTATTTTCATATTTTCACATTTTCCGTTTTCTGCATAATTTGCCCTGTTCCATATTTTTGAGCGACCCGGACAGACAAGCTGCTCTTATCTAGGGAAAAGATAGAAACGCATATTCACACAAATTTGTTGTCATGTTTTTGTGCTGCTCAGAGGATAATTTAAAAACAGAAGCACCTTTGACACTTGCAACTGACACTTGGGCCGAGGACACCCAGCAAAAAGGGACAACGACCAGACGCTTTAATTTAATATGCCGTTGACCAGAGAAAAAAACAAAAAAAAAAAGAAAAAGGATGGGCAAAAACCAAATCCCCAAAGTGTACCCAAATCACTTTTGAAACTATCTTGCGCCTTGACACAGCCCCAGAGGGATAGAAAACGAGACCTGAAACGAGAGACTGGGTTAGCACAAGTTTAAATGTGGCTAAACATTTTTGACCACACGAAAAAGGCCGGAATTTTATTCACACATCTGTGCACAGGGGAAAATATAATTGGAGATGTTTTTAAAAAATTCAATTTACTTATCAAGCTAAAGAAATAATACAAAAAAAATGTTTTAGAGTGAGATCATTTAAATTTATATTAAATATTTTTAAAAGTGCTATTTTTTAGAAAGGGCTTATGGAAATAAATATATGTAAGGTTAAATTATTATAATTTAAATCTATGCAATATCTAATCAAATTCTAATATTTTTAAAAATATTACTTATATTTTAAGGATATAATTTAAACTTGTACAAAGTTTTTATATCTTTAATTTTTCACCGTGTAAATATTTATGAGGTCCTCAAGGATTTTCATTGAGATAAGCGTTGAGCATTTAGACCCAGAACCTTTTCTTCTTCTGCCTTTTTCTTTCTCGCCAACTCCAACAAATTTAATTTGAATGCATGCATTATAATGAGCCGCATTGAAGGAGAAACAATGGGTATATACCGCACAGTTTGAGAGTCATTGGTGTGGGAGGACTTTAGTTAGATATTAGCCTCGGGGGCAGTGGGGCAATCAATGTGAGGCACAAATCAATTGCCCGATGTCAGCCAAGCGTGAATTACGTGACACGCCACGTTGCGTATACGTAATGAGTTCCATTTTTTGCTCTGCAGCAGCAGCAGGAGCTGCAAAAAAAAGCGAGTAGAAAACGCAGACTAACAGCACAGATAAATACAAGAAAACCCACACACACTTACACACACATGACGAGGGGAAAACTAACGAACTGCGAGGGGTAAGATTTCCGTGAAAGAAAAACTGACAACAGCATGAAAAATTGTCACTGGCTGAGAGTTGTTCGCCCTGCCTCCACTTCTCCTTTCCACCAACTCCTTCTCGACGTTCCATTGCAGCCCCCGAAAACACTCTGGAGAAACCGGAAATGTTGCTTAATAAAAACGGATATACCAATTTAGTTGTGTGCAGCAGTAAACAACAACGGGAAAATAGGGGGAAAACACAAGAAAAAAGCCAAGGAGAGCAATGAGTGCCAGAATAAAACAGCAGCAGACGAGGTTAAGAACAGGAATCCAAGCTTGCAGCGGGAAAATGTGGAGGAAAATCGAGGAAATCTCGGAGATGGGAGTGCCACAGCGACTGCAAAGCTCAAGTAAACACAAAAATAATAGAAATTCATTTAAAGTTAAGCCCAAATCAAAACAAAGATGCGAGAAAGTCAGAAAAAATGTGAGGAAAGGGTTTAAAAATAATGAGTATTTTACGTATTTAATATAATAATAGTAGTATTTTTAAAAACTATTTCTCAAAGTTATAGCACTTAAATTCTGTTGTGCATTTCTACTATTTTCACCCCCCTTCAAAAACAGTAACCATCTTTTTGCCAACTTTATTTCCATTCAAAGTTCCTTCGATCTCCCCCAAAATCCACCATGAATAAACAGGAATTAATTCCTTTGCCCCCAACTGTCGCAAGCCCATTCAAATTCCCGCATACCCCGACCGGAAAAAAAGAAGGAGAAAAGCCGCAAAAAAGCGAAGCCAGCGTTAAAATGCACAGCGCAGTGATCAGGATCAGAAACACAATGGGCCAGCACGAAGCTCTGGCATGTTGAACATATTTGTTGACTGAATGGACGGCGGCAAGGGGGCTGAAAGGGGTTAGAGAGGGGGCACTGGAAAAGGGGGTTACGGGCAGAGTGTCGCTGAAGTTTAGCACACAGCTTGAGTGGAGTTTTGGGTTCGGTTTGCTGCACGGGGGAAAAATAACAGCAGCATGTCAGTTGCACACTTATCACGGGAAATTTATTTGAGATCCTTTAAATATTTTTATTAAAGATATTCACTATTAAAAACAGTTAACAATTTAACCTTCATGATTTAGAGATAATTTGATAGGTATATATAATATAATAGAGATAAATAAATATAACATATTTATTTTTTTAACTATTTATAGGGTGTATTTGATTTTAAAAATTTGAAAGAAATAAAATTTTAATTAAAATTAAGAAATTTTTTATAAAAAAGCTCCAGTAACTCCATATGCATCCTAGAAATGTTTTTATTTAAGATATTCACTATTAAAAAACAGTTTACAATTTAACCTTCATGATTTAGAAATACTTCAATATAATATATATATTTATTTTTGCTTTCTATAAAGTGTTTTTAATTTTTTAAAAATTTAAAAAAAATTAAATTGCTATTAAAATAAGATATATTTTTTAAAAAACCTCAAAAAACTCCATCTAAATACTTAAAAATCCTGCAACCGCCTATTAAACCTAATTAAATACCCATAATTTATTTTCCTGTGTAATCTTCTGCTGCTGTTGATGTTTCCCCGGCCGCAATTTTTGTGTTTTAGGTTTTTAAGCTTTTTGGTTTTTTTTTTTTCACCCAGAGAACTCTGCCGTTCTCCCCCATATTTTTTTTTTGGTTGTTGCCCGCTTTGTTTTGCGGCCAATGCAGCTCGTTTACGTTTGAATGCACTTCAGTGCAGATGGGCTGCCGAGGGAGGGGAAGGGAAGGGAAGGGAGGAGAAGGGCCATTCGACTGGGGGTTTGTCTAAAACAAATGACCAAAATGACACATGACCACATGGCCGTTGCGAAAAAAATATATAGGCCAAAAGACTTAATACAAACGGGGCTCAAAAAAAATAGGCTCTGCAGAAAAAGCTGCAGTGAAATTAAGTTAGAGCAAAACAGGATAACGCGATATTTTTTAAACATTTCTTAAAAATTATATAGGACTTTGAAGCAGATCCTTTTCTAAATCTTAATATCATCATTATGAGAAACATTTTCATTTCAAATACAAAAATAACTCAAAAAATGACAAACAGCTGCAGAAATCGTGCGGAAAATCTCTCTAGGCTGAGTTCAAGAACCTTTTGGCCTTTTGCAAGCAGGAAGTGCGTTGTGCCCCGGAAAATGCTTAAGAACAAGGACCAAAATCCCACACAAAAACCAAACTAATGGTAGGGAAGGAAAACGTTGTTTCAAGCTGTGTGCACGAGCGGACTCAAACGGTATTTTCTCGTTTCGTTTTTTTTTGTGTCTAGATTTTTTCAACATTCGCTTCTATTTTCGTGTTTTTTTTTTCTGCTGGGGTGCTCAACTGTTTTTCGCGTAGCTGTCATAAAAACTCGCCATAGGAAGCGGAAAGGAAATTTGTGCCAAAAATATACGCACAGCAACAACAAATGGGAAAGCAACATGCCGAGTTGAAAGTGAAGGGAAAATGCAGAGGCCTTCTTTGAAAGGAGTAAAAGATAAATAATGGCCGACATGATGCGAGTGTACATATATGAATTCAAAGGGGGGTAGCAGGCTCATTTCCCGGAATATGATTGAGGCTCTGCCATAACCCGCAGTTCCAGCACCGATATTACTCAAACGGCGTTCGGCGGAAGGCGCTGGCCAAATTGCCCACACAAATAAGATGATAGATAAGCCACTGCCAGATGACTCAATTAGCGAAAGATAATGAATGGGGCGGTGGTGGTGGGGGGCAGATTGTCAAACAGATGCTGCCATAAATGATGATTTAGCCTTGCCGCACGAGAAATTGGAACTATTTATGGTGGGGTTTAAATTGGAATGGGGTGGAGAGACTGGTAATTAGTTGGGAATATTTTACATATTAATTTTCATAGCACATTGAATAACTATTTTAAAGTAATAGTAATCGCAAGATATTTAATTGTTGTATAAGGTTTCTATTTTACATATTCATTACAGTTTTCAAAATACATTTAATAAGTATTTCAAAGTAGTAGTAATCGCAAAAGATTTAATAGTTGTATAAGGTTTCTAAAAATAAAATATAGATTTATTTATAAGATTTTAAGATTTTTATGTCAAGCTGTTTTGGCTGCAGAAGCTACTTCCCGTTTTTTTAGGCTGTACTTATATTAAAATAAATATACTTATTGAGTATTTAAGTAATATACAGTCTTAATCCTTTTTCTTAAATAATTGAATTTAATTTTATCTCAGATTTTGTTTTCGATCAGGCAGCGATTGACTAACTTTGATTGCGCCTCTTATTTCAATTACCCAACTCCCCTTTCAACAAGCCAAATATTTGTTAGATTGATTGCTTGATTACTTGTGGCCATTTCGTCATCAGGGGAATTTTTTGCGCTCAATCAGCTAAAGTTTGGCAATCAGAAAACTCCCCAAAAACCACAGAACTCCAGGTCCCATTGTTTCCTGTTTATTCTTCCTGAACTGATTAAGGTGCTTCTTTTGGCCATCTCTGTGCCTTTTTTTCTTGTTTTTTCTCCTTCTTGTTAACCGTTAACGGCGTTCAACTGTGACAAATGCTTTTGTCGGTTCACCCCACACGGGCACACACACACATAAACATCCAGATATATATGGCGGTTCTATAGATACTCCCCACAGCCCCGAGAATCGGGGCCAAAACTCATAACATATGTTGCTGTGCATGTTGGGCCGGCTTAGAAAAATTATTTATGAACAAGGGGCTCAGACAATGCCCAGGATCTTACGACATAACCTTAGTATCCGTATTTTATACACTAGCAAAAATTGTACACTTGAACATATCAAGTGCAAGAATTTAAGACAAGTTTTCAACAGATTTTGAAATATTTTCTTCACTTTTTTTTTAATTTATTTATGATTTAAGATAATATTTAATGGAACTTTTTTAAAAATATGTCTAACAAATATTAATACAGCCAAAAATTAAAAGAATTTTTTGAAATCTTCATATTGTTATTAGAGTTTTAATAAAAATATTTTTTATTTACATCTAGACAAGTGTCAAACAATTTAAAAATGTTTAAAAAATTTTACTATTAATAAAAATGTTTTTTTTTACTCTTTTCTCATAAATAATATATTTTTTTGAGTGCGGTGTATCCCTTCCTAGCACTTGTAATTTCTGCTGAGGTTTTTTTCGCCTTGTTGCACGTTTAGTAAATAAATCACGCGTTACGTGGTTCAGCCATTTTTTATATAAATAATTCGAGCCAAGTTTGCTGTTTTAGTTTTCCAAGTGGGCGGTGGGTGGGTGGTTCATGTGTAGCATTGATATACTGATACAGTGACCTGTGAACCCGCTGACCATCGCACACGCCGCCTCCTCTTTTCCAGGTTCCTTTGATGATTTATGGCGTGTGGCCTATTAACGTGTGTGTTGCGTGTTCGGCCCCGCCTCCTTTTTAGGGGGATTTTGTGTATCATAAATAAACGCAAATCTATAAACTAAACAAAACTAACAAGTGAAGGGGGAAAATCAGGGGGAACAAACCAGAACATGACTCGCTGGTTGTTTATGTCTTGGCTAATGAGCACGAACTTGTCAATGTGTCAATTTAATTAGACAAGCAAACTCACACTCTCGCCAATTGACATCGAATATTGAATTATGCGACAACAACCACCTCAACAACATCCGCTCGAGGAGTCCTATTTGACCATGTTGTATGTTTACTTACATTTTGCTACGAGATGTTAACATTACAACGAAACACCCACCCCCATGAATACAGACCCCTCTGTTCATTCGTCACACGATTCCAAGTTAGCAACAAAAATATTACGCATACGCCATGTGTGCTTGTCAGGACGGAAGTGCACAGGAAAATAATTACCGAAATACAGAAGGACTTATATAAGCTAACTTTGATTCTGTTAGGGATTTTTTTAATTGATCTTTTAGTTTTTAGTTTTCCCAAGAAATATGATTTCGAGTTTTTATATTAATAGCGCTTGTGTAGAAATGAAAATATTTATAAAGTATGTAGAGTTTTTAAGTAATTTTTTTTATGGTTATTTATCAGAAAAAACTATTAAAAACAAATAGTTTAGAATCGAATTTTACGCATTAGCAATTTTTTAACAATAATATCTAGTATTTCAATATTATTAGTATTATTACATTTTTTAAATTAAATTATTTGTATTATTCACCTTGAAATTGTTACTAATTTTTTTTTTAAATTTATGGCCCAATGAGAATGAATAGAATAAGCCAAAGTGCATCCTTGCTATATGATATACCTGTGTATACATACTAAATCCAGCTGAAACAGTAGAATTGACGGCCACAGCCCGAGTCGAAAATCAAATCATTTATGCCAGGGCTGTCCTGTCCTCGGCCCCATCAATAATGTCCCTCTGACAGGAGTCCTCCTTAGTGGCCCTCTGCCCTCTGCCCTGTCCTTCCCGCAGTCCTGCTCCTGATTTACCTTTCGATTCTCTGAGCCCCGGACTTTGGTCAAACAATTAACGCCACAGCCGCCTTAATGATTTATGTGAGCCATCAAAAGGTGGGGATTGATTCGGAAATGGGAATGGAAACGGGAAGGGTGAGCCGAAAATGGCTGTCTCAGCTTTGAGGGCTTTGCATTCGGGAGTTGGTCAGATAATTTGGGCTTAGAATGAATCAGAAAATCATTGAAAGGAAAAGGAGATGATAGACCACAAATGTATCCGGAACCTTGGGTTTTTGCAACAGAAATGTGTTAAATCAGAAGGAATTGAATTACCTGAAAAATTAGGTATTGGTGTAAAAATAATAATGTAATCCAAAGACAAATAAAATATATTTAATGTAAAAAGTTTTTTTTCAGCGTTTTCAAACTGTTTGATTGTGAAATTTACAAAATGTATTGATTATTATTTTTGTAATATATTGTTTGAGAAAAATGTTGTTAAACTATTTATAACTTCTATCCTAAGAAACCATTTTCAGCCATTTAGCCCATTAAACTAAATCCCTCGACTCTATTTAACTTCCTCTTTCTTCCCTTTTTAAACAGCTTATTTTGTCTTCTGAAGAAGCCCCTAGAAAACTTCCTCAAGAGAATCTTCGCAAGTTATTAAATTCTCTTGTCGGGCAAAGATTTCGGTATATAATCCACTTCAAGGAGAGGCTCTTATCCCCCGAAATTCTGCGTCTCTTTCACCCCAACTGCTGGCGTCTCTTTCGCTTGCTTAGCATGCAAATTTGATGGCGTTGGCCATAAAATGCAACTCTTATTTTTTTGTGTTTTGTCTCTTCTCTGCCTGCTACATTTTCAGTTTTCAAATTTCACTTGGAAAAATTTTAACTACTCTGCTGGAGAAAAACCCTTCCCTTCGCCAATCCTCTTTGCCATTGTTTGTCTATTTACACGAGCTCATTAACATTTGAAATGACTTTTTGCTTCGCTTGCTGGGCGGCGAGGAAGGGGGGAGTTTTGAATGAGTGCGAAGGGGGTCGAGTTATTTTAATGTTTTACTTTTTGGCTCGGCAAACACTTGGCACTCCCTTTTGCAACCTACTCCTTCGCCGCTCTTAATTTCTTTTTTTTTCCATCGAATAAAATTTGCAAAAATAATTTACAACCAACAAATAAAAAAGGCTTTTTAAGCATTACCGCAGACTGAGTTTTTTGTCAAATACTCTGTAAACTGTGAGGGGTACATTACATTAAGAAAACAAAAAAACAAAAATCATTAAATATTTAAAAAAAATTATCATACATTATGATAAAATATACAAATTAGAAAGAACCTTTAAAATCTTTTGTAACCTTTGTATATTTTTATTATAATTTTTACCAATAGATAATTATCAAGTTATCATAATTACAGTAAAAATCATAAATAAATGTAAAACAAACAAATTGTAAGTAAAAAATCCACTCATTTAATATTATGCATATTTTTCAATTTTAAAGTATTTCAGTTTCGTGTATAAACATTTCACGAGAAGTCGGTGCTTTCTTTGGCACTCATTTATGCTAATTTGCGTAATTATGCGCTCCATGAAATCACTCGGCAATTGCAAGCTAAAGTTAAAAAATGTTCCTCAACTTTAGGCATCCTTTAGCTTCCACTCCTGTTCATGATTCTTGTTTTTGTTGCAACAATTAACAAACAAGCCAAAAGGCAATACAAATAACACATCAAAACATTGAAAAAGTTTTGCGTAACCCCCTTCCCTTCCCTTCGTTCAGATGGAAATGATGAAAATTCATAAATGAGTTGAGAATTGAAAGGCCTTCTAAACATTCATCTATTCTAACCGAGTACTTTTGTTGTGTGGTTTACCTACTTTTTCGCAGCTAGTGATGCCTAATTTCAAACAGGAAATGCGAGTTATTTTTTCCGGAATTATGAAAAAATACCAAATTATAAAAATAAGTAATAATATTTAATTGTCAATAAAAAAAAATATTAGTTCCTAAATTATGATTTTCGATTTGTTTCTTGGATTTTTATTTATGAAAAATAACTTTGCATTATTTATTTATATTTTTTCCAACATTTTAATTCAAATATTTTAAACTAGCTAGAAAGTGGCCAAGTTGGCAAAACTGTTTTCGATATTTACCCGGTTTTTCTATGCAGAAGTTTGCTTCTTTTCTAAATGGGGCTTCACAGCTTAACGCCTTCCCCTCCCCTTTCGTTTCCCCCACCGCTTCATTAAACCTTAACCCCCTAATGCCCCGCGAAACACTCAGCAAGCCGAGTTTGTTGAATGAATAATTGAGTAGAGATTTGTAAGCGTGTTTTGGGGGCTTAATTATTTATCAACCATTCGTCCAGTGGCTGCCAAACTGCGCTCAGCATAAATTATGCGAGCAACAGCAGAAGCAGCAATGGAAAAAAGTCGAATAAAATCCAGTTTGTGCCTCTATTGTGTAATTTTCAATTTAGCCTAACGAGTTGACCCCTCGACCTTAGTGCTCCCCTCAATTTTAAAATTGCCCAGCTCACCGTTTTTGATGTATGTAAATATTCTGACACGAGAGTGTGCCGAATCCATTGACAAATAAAGTGTTTTTCCCAAAATTTCCATGCATAAAAAATGCATCGTTCGCTCAATTCGCATCTATCAATAAACGAATTCGAATATTGTGTTCTATTCTATTTGCATATTTTATTTGAAGTGTGGCCTAAATGCTGAACAGTCCAATTTAATGGGAATTTATTTCTGATTTTAATTGTGACTTTATTCTCAACTGCTGGAAATGAGAAAAGTTTTATAAGGAATTTTTTAAAAATATTATTTTATCTATTATTTAATTTTAATCAGCTGTTTTTGAATTGTTTGTTATATTTCATTTTACAATTTAAGCATTAAAATCAAAATAATTTTCTTTTTAAAGTACCTACATTTGTATTAAAATATTGCACACGCTTAATGCATTCCTTTCACATTAATTTACTCGGAAAACTCAGTGAAAATGCCATTTAAATTTGGCTTGTCAAAAGGAAATTCGGTTTTATTTTTTTGTGTCTTGCATTGCATCACTTATGTTCAATTTATATGCTTTCACATTCTTTTGCCGGCAATTTTTGTAGTGTTAAATAAATTTCGCTTGCAACAAAAGCTCCACTTTTCGCCCATTTTCCGCCATGCCCCGCCCCCTTTCGACGTCCTCGAAACGCCCACTTTTGGTGGACGAGGCTCGACTTGTCTGGCACATTTTGCCATTGAAATGCAAATGAAATTGAATTGTTAATTTCAAATAGAAAATCCATGCGGGCCATTCGTTCAATATTGAATGTGCTCGCAATAAATGTAATGACTGGCACAATTTTTCCTCCGCATTCCCGCGATTTCCCCCAACATTTTCTGCAGCTTGCTCTTTTTTCTTTGGTGGCTGGCAACGTGCAGGCCAGATAAAAAAAAAAAAGTTGGTCCATTATTTTTGGTCATGACAGTACGCGAAAGTGCAGAAATAAATATGTATGGTATAGTATACTTTTTATGTTCGCCATATATGCACATAGAATATGACATTTCCGTTTCCGCTTGTCGGGAAATGTTCGGGAATCAATTTTTGTGGTGAATAATAAACAATTTCTGCAGCATTAGAATGGTTTCGAAATGCATCTTGGCGTCTTTCAAATATTTGTTTAGCACTATCATTTTAATTAATTTCATAAGAGTGATAATAACATTTCTATATACTTTTTAAAGTCTTTGTATTTAATTTCAAGGTATTTAATCAATACATTCCTTTCCCCATTTTTAATAAAGAAACTATATTTTTTCCGCTTCATGCATTCGCTGAATTTTTATAACTCTACCCCTTCTGGATTTTATTTTCCCACCCCTTTTTATTATATTTTCATTTATAGTTCGTTACATTCCCTTCTCAATGACACATTTATGGAAATTATTTCCCTTTTTCAATTGCTGTTACGCGCTAAAAAATACACTCGAGTTGACCCCAAAAACCCTTAACCCCATTAACCCCTGTGTCCACGCCCCAACGCAACCCCTTAACCCTTTGGCCATGCCATCTCAACAGTTTTCAGTGTGTCAAAACTAAACGCTGTCTGAACGTCGTTGAACACGTTGACAAAGGTCGTGAAGGTGTCCCTCTTTTTGCGCCACATCCCCCACCTGTTCGACCCCCCTCGCCAGCCAAGGGTTAACACACACAGTCGCTGCCAAAAGGCAGGTGACACCTCGGCCACACACATATGAGTTTCTGTTTCTGCTCTCGTGTGTGTGTGCGGTCAAAATGCTGGAACCCAAAAAGTGTTGTGGCAAAATATTGTGTAGCTGACTTTTCCCGGCTTTTCCATAGTTTGGTTTTCTTTTTTTATGTATTTACACGGGGAGTAAATATTTTTATAAAATAATATAATTATTAATATATAGAAAAAATATTTATAAAAATGCTGAGGTGTAGGTATTCTATTATTATTTTAAAAATAAATAGTTTTTAAGAAACTATTTATCATTCTTCAAACAATTTTTAAACATTTTTTTCTTTATTAATTTTTAAAAAATAATATAATTACTAATATAGTAAAATAATAGAAATAAAAATTTTAAGGTGTTTTTTAAGAACTTTTTTATCATTCTTCACTTAATTTTTAAACATTTATTTCTTTTTAAATTTTTATAAAATAATATAATTATTAATATAGTAAACTACTAATTATAAAAATGTAGAGCCGTATTTAAATCTTTTTTTAAATATTATTTAAAATAAACACTTTTCAAGAACTTATGTATTTATCATTCTTCACACAATTTTTTTCCTTTTTAATTTAGTAATTTTTTTTGAAGTATTTTTAAAATTTAAAATTTTTTTCTTTATTTTACGTAATATTTGACCTATCTGTAAAAAGGTTAAAATTTTTCTGCGAGTGCATGTTTATTTATATGCGTGGGGCTGTATTTTTTTTGGGGGGAACCCTTTTAGCACATGTCAAAGCATTTTGAACTTGTTGGCATTTCGTAACACTCTTCGTGCACTTTTCTATGACTTCCCAATAGGTGAAGAAGAATGGGGTTTTAAGGGTGGTCAGGGGGCGGAGGTGAAAGGGCAACCTTCGACCCTCTGTTTGTTTTTTTTTCCTCCATCTCCCTCTATTTTCTTGTGCCCGCTGTTGTTTGGCTGCTTTCAAAATGCCATTTAGTAGAAAATTCAATAGAGCTTTGATTTTGTTTCGTTGATTTTCACAAAGTGCTACCCGAAAAACTGGTTACCCCTGCCAAAACAGACCCCCATCTTTAACCCACCGCTGGCCGATTTTCCCGCTTTTCCCGCTTTTCCTCTTTGCCTCTCAAATCGATTTGGCCGGCGCTCGTTTTGTTGATTTTTCGTTGCGTTTTTGTTTAGCGCGGGGGAGATGATGGTGGAAATCAAACTGTTAATTTGCGCTTTTGTCTGACTCTCCCACGATTTTCATTCGGATTTTCCCGCACCTTTTCCTCACCTGGTGGAAAAGCACTTTGCCACGCCCCTCGAACGCCTCCTCCTCCGCCTTCCCCGTTTGTTGTTTGCTTGTTTTCGGGGTTAGCTTGGCGCTTTTTGTTTCTGTGGCTGGGAAATTAATGTTTGCCTAAAGGATTTAATAAGTAAATGATTTTCATTTTCCATTTGCGCCTAACGCTATTCTCCACACAGCGTGTGAGTGTGTGAGTGCCAGCATCAACATCAACATCATCAATTTAAATTGAAAATCGGAAAAAGGATCTGGCCCGAGTTTAGTTTAGTTGCAGAAATATTCTTGGGCATACGAATGGAATGTAAATATTTTTTTGAGGAATTTTAAAGCAACCGAATAGATTTGAATTCTTGGATTTGAAGAAGAATTTCAGTCGATGAAGTCGTTTTATTTATAAACAAATTATTTGCCAGATTAACAAACATCTATGGGATATTTTATCTTATGAATTAAAATTGTATGAAAATATCATCAATCTTTTGTTCAAAATTTGGTTTATTTTGAAGGGCTTCTCAGGCCAACTATTAAAACATCTTATTAGATTTCTTTGATGGCAAAGTTTTAGATGGAGTCCTCGGCTCTTAACCCTCGAACGCCCCTCCAATTCGCCGGCAGACAACACACGATGCTAGTTACTTTACTTTTTAATTACTTTTGTGCAAAATTCATTTATCACTTTTATCCCAGCTCAAACTCAGACTCTCAGACTTTCCACTAGAAGATCTATGCGAAGGGCCATTTTTCACCAGCAAACTTTTCACCCATACATATATAAGGCGGGAGGGAAAAGGGGCGGCATTTCCACACTTTCCAAGGATATAAAATTGAACTCCCTTTGGCCAGTCATCGTCCAGTTTGGCAGCTACAAAATAAAACCGTAAAAAGAGTGTGTGTGTGTGTGTAAAGTGGGAGGTTTTTGGAGGGCCAAAAAGAAAAAGTCAAGTGGAAATTCAATGATGCCATTAATTGGCCAAAGTTTTCACTTATGTTCTGATTTTTCGCCACCCCCACAACCATTTTCCATTTCCCCCACCCCCTCGGAAAACTGGAAAAACTGTGCCAGGAAGTACGAATGTTGGTAGCGAACAATTTACGATTGCCAGTTGCAACTTTTGGCCAACGCTGCGAGCCAAATTGCATGAAATCAGTTTAGTCAGTAGTGCTATATATGTACCCCCCTTGCACTTTTCCGCTTTTCCACCACCCATCCCCCCTCCAGACACGTGCCACGCCCCCTTCATCCAGCTGGCTGGGTAATTTATCTTGCAACTAAACGTTTCCTGCCCCATCCACATGTGAGTGCAAGTGTTGGGATGGCTCAAATTTAGAGTTTCTCAAGGAGAAGGGGTTGGTGAAAAGGGGGAGGGGGGCGGAATGATAGCTGACCCATCCAGGCCTTTTTCGGAAAATTTTGCATGAAAAATGGCCGCGTCATTAGGCGTTGACATGCTATAAACAAAAATGGTTTGGTGGAAAAAATTGCGGAAAAAATGCAGTGGGGGAAATTTGAAAAATTCTGATATTATTTGTAACAGAAACAAAAAGGTGTCTAAAAGTATGCTACAATATTTTATTTATCCAGAAATAGGATTTTATTTTTTTTAATGCATACTTTTAGTCACCCTTTTAAATGAATTCAAATCCTTTTTCTTATCTTTTGATAAAACTTTTAATAAAAATTAAAAAAAAAAAGATTTTGACAGATAATGTTAAAAGTATTCTTGCAGTTTTAATTTTAATTAAATTAGCACCGCAAATTCCTGCAGTGCAAAAATACAGAAAGCAGACACAAACTGAGTCAAACTTTGGGCCCCCAGATTGATGACAGGCACTCAGGAAAGGGCAGAAAAAAGAAAGGGGGTGAAAAAAGAGTTGCAACATTCACTGCAATGTCAATCGATGCTGCTCTTGTTTTTCCCCCCTCCTCAGCCTTCCCACATTTTCCAGGTTTTTCTCTACAATTTTTTTGTTTTTTGTGCTACTTTTACTATTGAAACTTTGGCCAACTTGAAACTATTTTCAGGCGGCAGCCTCCACCAGTCGCCCCGACTAATAGCCAAAACTTTAAATTGTTCCTACCGCGGCCATATGAAAAGTCAACGGCAGCACCTCCCCCATTTTCCCACCCGGCAGACAGGGAAAAAGAAAAATTTGCCAGAGAGTCGTTTATCTTCGAGCCCATAATGACAGTTTGGCAAAAGAGCTGGCTGCTGTGACAGCTTGGGGCGAAAAAAGGAGGTGGGAAAATGGGAGGGAGGAGTGTTAAAACGGGGGAGGGGGTGGGAAAACAAGGCGGGGTGGTGGGAGGGAGTTAGCATAGGGGCCAGGAATAGTTGGACATCTGAGCTAATGTTGATTGCGGCTTGACAGTTACCTGTGAAACAGTTTTGAGGAGTAATTTTGTGGAGAGAAAGAGAACAAAGATAACTGTTGCAAACTGATGGTAACATTTATATAGATTTATCTATATATTCAGCAATTTCAGTGTTGAATTTACGATTTTTGGTCTTTAATATTCTGACTGAATTTGACAAAATTATATAATAAGATATTATAATGCTAGCTTGTTTACCAATTTATATAAATAATTATTTAATTTTAAAAATCACAGGATTTATATATAAGGCTTTTGAGCTGTTAAGTTATCTCAAATACTTAACAAATAAAAAGAGGCTAATCTAAAGGAGATCCAAATAATTGGATAAATGCCAAATATCATTGGAACTTTTATTACATTTTTGAGAGCAATGCAATTATCAAAAGTTTAATCCCTTCGGAATTCCTGTGATTCAATTTCAGCCTGCTTTTACTGCAATTCAACTAAACCGAAATAAAAATTGAGCTCATCTAAGCAATTTCAAATGATTTTCTCCCCATTGCAATGATTGATTTACGACTTCTTTAGCCCCTCGGCCCTTGGACTCGTTAACCCCCAGTTAGCCCCATCAAACTTTTATCGGGGGGCTTCCTAAGACTTATATGGCTATTGGCCGGGGCCCCTCGTTTGCTATTAAACTTTTTTATAGGCATTACTTTGATTGCAGGCAGCAGCGAGAGAAGGAAACACTTGACCTACAGTTTTATGGCGACTAGCAATGAGGTTTGACATGCAGTTTTGGGCAATCAAATTGTCCGGGGTTCTCGAGTCCCATAAATAACATGCAACACTTGAAAAGGCCAACAGCCACACATTGCATTTCACACATCACACTATATCCGGCAAGCTGTTCCTAATTCTAAGGGTTTCTCTTCCTATTCATACACTGGGAATAATTGGGAAACTACTAAATCTAGCATCATAGGAAGTAAGTAAGAAGTAAGTGGATATTAAATTAACTAGTTAATTACCCCTTTAATACTCACTTTTTAAATTTTTTTTAAATATTTGAGTTCAATATATAATATTTAGCTTCAATAAAATCTTCATATATCAAAAAAACTGTTAATATTTTAATATTATATTTATTATCTGAGTTCGATGGCTTTTCCTCACCCCCTTTAGCGCTCAGCTAACCTTCATTTGCAACAAAGTTCCAGTTCTTGTCATAAATTATACGACAAATGCGTTTGTCTTGAGTGGGGGACCCGTATCCTTCCTGTTTTCACCCGCCCACACCTACAAAATATCCTTTCTGCTCCTGCCAAGTGCAATCATATTGCCAGCACTGCACTGTCGTGCTGCACACTTTTGGGCAAAAGGGGCGGGGGTCATATAGACTATGCAGCTAATATTATTTTATTGCTTGCGACTTAAGAAGCCGCAAAATTTATGCGACAACAACATGGAAGGCGGCGTGGGGAGTGTTTTACAGTAAAAGCTTCATAAAAATAACAGTGTTTTTGAAATCTCTTATGAAGACGCTTGAAAGTATGCAACAATATACTACTTTCGGAAGTCCAGTTATTTTGAAATTGTTTTGGATAAAATGTAAAACCCCTTAATGTTTTTTAACTCACATTAAAAAAAATTAATAGACTAAATTAAATTTTTTTTAAAAGTTTTTTAAGTTGTTCTACTAACGTATTTGTTTAGTCTTTATTTGAAATAAAGGAGTATAATATTTTAGCACCTCTTAGCTATTTAATATCATAATCTTCGGCACCCCCACTTGTTGGTGCAAGATTACAAGAGCACATACGATTCAATTTGATAATATTTGGTTAGCGTTTCCTGTCAGATCTTCCTTCCGGGCGTTACCTGTAGCCATAATAATAAAAGCCCAGCCAGCAGGTTGCCGCTCGCCATTTTCGCTGCCAATGCTGCATTGTTCTTCTTGTTCTTGTTCTTACTCTGGGTTCTTCCTAGGCGAATGCAAACAAATTTGCATGCCGTCAGTTACTATTTTACTGCCAGCTGGGAGAACTTCTCGGGTGGCAAGGGGGTTGATGGGGAGGGGGTAGGGGGTGCCATGGGGAATATGTTTGGGAGAAGTGCCGTGGAAGTAGTAAATCTTTTTGGGTGTGTGTGGGCGAGTTTTCCCCCTTTTCCCCACTGCCACTGCGGTTATTTCGCTTCGCTTCGCAGCAGGTGGAAAATGGAATGGAAGGCCTGGAAAACTTCTTGCGAGCGTTGCCACATGGTGTGAAATATGCACCAAGAAGAACTAGAAGCAAAGGAAGCCCCAGAGCTAGAAAATGCAGTGAGAAAAATTTACTAAATATAAACTAACATCAAGAGACTTTCTTTTTCCTGTGAAAAAACCAAAATCATTTCATCTAAGTAGGCACATTTTATATTCTTTTCTTTCTAAAAATTTTTTGTGTAATTTTCCCAAATTGAAGCTATTTTTTTGGAAATATTCGCTGTAGTTTTTAAATCTCCTATAAAAGCGTCTAAAAGTATGCAGTGAACATAGTTATTTCTACTCCGAATTTAAAATTAATTGTTGCATACTTTTAGACATCTTTATAATTATTTTCAAATCCCTAGTTACTGTGGCAGTTCGGTAAAACGCATCATTAAAATATGTAGATATTTTTCTAAATATATTTAAATGATATTTGAAGATATTTGTGTTTTTAAGTGCATTCAGAACACAAAGATCTCAAAACGGCGAAGTTGGCGAGTGGAAACAAAAGCGGCGCCGGTTACGGTTACGAGTGCCACATAAACGTCTGCAGGTGATACCCCTTTACCACCGCTTTTCCTCATTTTCCCCCTACTCAACCCCCCTTCCATTTTCCCTACCTTCGATTCATTTCGCTGCACTTCGCACACGTTGCTCAAACGTGACTTGTTTATGTAGTTGAACTTTTCGGCTGCGTCAGTGGCTCTCAAACCCTCATAACCCATCCAACATCCTAGATCCTTTGCTGCATTTTCTGTTTCGTTAACTGCACACAGATACTCCATACTAACACACAATCACAACGAGGCGCACAGATACCCGAGCAGACAAACACAATGAAGCTGGTGCACCTGAGTTTCGAGTTGGCAACTTTCTGCGCTTCTTTTTATTGATATTTAAACATTTTTTATTGCGCCCGCATAAATTTGGCGCTCATTTGTTGAAGAAGATTTTTGGATGTCAGAAAAATAGCACGGAATACTGTAATTGCAGGGGTGAATATATAAAATAAGGTTAGTAATACTTTTAAAAAGTATTTCAAGGTGAAATGATTTAAAAATCTTTTTAGTCATTTTCTTATTAGAAAATCAAGTATAGTATTTAGTTCAAATTTTCTAAATTTCTTAGAACTTAAGGAAAATTAAAAAGAAATTAAATTTGACAATTAAGGACTTATATTTCAAGACAAAGTCCCATCCAACTTGAACACTTGCACTCGCTGTTTGCTTTTACCTTCGCAGCAAAGACACGGGCGAACTTTTCCACTCATTATGCTCCGGGAAAACTTGTCTCCATCTCGGCAGTTGCACTCGCAGCTGCTCTGCCTTAAAAAGATTTCCCTTAAAGTTTGCCCAACGAAATCGTGTAAATCTTTAAGCCAACAAATCAAACTGGGGGCCAAAACAAACACACCCTCGGCACAAAATGCCGGCTAATTTGGCATTTAAACGTCAAATGTCAATCACAACAACAACGGAAAAACTACGAGCCATAAGGGAACTCTGAAAATGGAAAAGCGAAATAAAAATAGAAATCAGAGAAAAGAGGAAAAAGCCAGCAGAAAAACATAATTGGCCGCAAAACCAACTGGGAGTGGGGAGAAAGGAAAAACGCCGGCAGAAAGAAAAAAGCACCGAAAACCAAAGAAAATTTGCTTAATGCCAACGAAGGAAAAATACAACTAAAAGGGAAAAATCCAATGCAATGTGATAGTTAAACAACAAAAAAAAAGATGAAGTGAAAAAAGCAATGAAACTACAGAAAAAGTGCGGAAAAATGAGCGGGATTGAAATAGCGAAGCATAAGTAAAGTTGTAAACGCAGTGCAACCGAAAAATCTGCATTCCTTTTCCCCCAAATGTACAAAAAAAACGCATATATGTCCGCTACAAGAAAATCGCATTTTCAAAGAGGGGAAAAAAGTGGCGAAAAATCCCGCAAAGGATGAGAAAAATCACACGCGCGCCGCACATTGCGTTGAAAAGCAGCGACAGATAAAGCTAAATCAGACTTTGAAGTATGGGGATTTTAAGCGGGGAGTCTTGGAGGTGTGTTTTGCTTACTACAAATATAACAAACACTCTCGTCCGAAACTTAAAAATCGTCCTGCTCTCACAAACACGGAAAAAATTGCAGCCATCCTTTGCCGTCGTTAAGTTGAGAGGGCGAACAAAAGCTCAAGCTTTCAGATACTTTTTTATGCAACTTTCTACTCCACTAGATTTTTGTACTGCAAAAAACGGTCTTAGATGGTAATCAATGCGATGAAAAGTGTAACATATTTCAGAAAATTTTAATTTAAATGAATATTTAATATTGAGCATTAATGTTTCAACATTTCTGACAAGAACTTAACTTTATTTTAAGATAAAAAAATATGAAAGATTGTTTCTGAATTTTTTAAGTATTTGTAATATTCCATTATTAAAGATTAAAATGATAAACAATAAAGTATTACAAATCATAATAATTATAATAAGTAATAGGTATTTATAATTATTTTTTGGGAGTGCATTTCCCTTACACAAAACACAGCTCTATCATCAATTCGGTTTTTTTGCACTTGGTGATGGTGGAAGCGTTTGGGCTCTGCACTCCTGACTTTTGTATTGGTACCCGTATAACTGAGGCTATATCTAAACACAGAAAAAAAAGGATATTTATCTTTTTTTTAGTTAATTGAATTAATTTGTTATTACTAATTATTTAAGTAAATATTTTTGAATTATATATATTTCTTGATTTAATTTTTTTTCATTTATGGAAACTTTTTGAATATTTAAAAAAAATACAAATTAATTTTTTTATCTGTGCATCTGTTTTCGGTCCCAGTCGCTGAGACATGCATAAAACATGCAAGCCATGGCACACCGTAAAAAAATGAGAGCTGCAGATAATGCCCCCAGTAGCCGAAGGACCAAGACCAAAGAGCCAAAAGGACCAAGAGCAGCCGGATCGGCCGCGTCAAAATTCAATTGAGGCTGTCGAGGCGCTGGGAGATGCAGAAATGCAAATTAGAATGCCAAGGCAGCGGATAGCCAGGATACAAAGGATACAAATTCAGGAGGCAGGATGCAGGATGCAGGAGGCAGGAGTTCGGGGGCGCTGTTAATTGTATGCAGTTTCCTAGGTGTTGCTGTCCGTTTCCACCTGACAGCCGAGTGTTCGGCCTCAGACAGACAGGTGAGGGACGTGAAAACATGGAAATGGAAGAAAAAAATGAGGAAGGAAGAAATTGCCAGGAATCCTCAAGTGCACCGCTCTCCTACGGCAAAAGAATACCCGGTGGAGATTCATTTTACTGAGGTAATTTTTGTGTGAAATTCTAGGGGGGCCACAACGGCAGCAGATGTATCCATACATTAATCGGATTGCTTCCACCGAAATGGGTCAGAAATTAAGCTGATTAAGGCGACTCGCATGAGAGATTCGGTACAAAAATATGAATATGAAATTGTTAGTCGAAACTTTTGTCTAACTAGCCAACTGTTTTGGTTGAAAAGCAAGTTCTCATTTCACTGCTAACATTTTAGTAGAGTGTGTACATATTTTATTTGCAGAAAACCATATATTTATTCTTATAAAAATAGACCAACAAAATTATATTTCACTTCTTCTCAAAATATCCTCATATTTTTCATGCTTTCTTTCCATAAATTTTATTTGGTTGAAATTTAATATTTATTGTGCTTCTCAAATTGTATTATTTTCTATCTATGAAATTGTTTTGGCACAGTAACTGGAATTTTGTAGCTGTACTGAGCTGCATTTTAATACTTTTCTGTGGAATTATTATTTAAAATTAAATATTTTAATAAATTAAAAAAATATTTATTCTATTTATAATTTGATTTTTTTTTATTTTATTATGACCCATAATTAATATTTATTTTTCAGTAAATAATGTTGGAATTGGAATATTAGAATTTCGTGGAATTATTGCTTTTAATAAATAATAGTAATATTTTTTCGTTTTATACTTCAATTTATAGAATAGTTTAATTAGGACCAATAAATAATATTTATTTTGCAGTAAATAATATTGGAAAGGTAGGGCATTCGCAGTTCGTGGATAGCCTCCGTTCGAGAGGCTAACATTTCTGCAGAACACACGTAATTTGCTTGTTTATCTGTGCGAGTTTTGTGCGCCTCGTGTGTCTGATTTAATTATTTCTGACACAGACGGATACTTTAGCCACATGCCAACAGTCACGAGAGAGAAAACACACACACACATGGCTGGCAAATATTTGGCAAGGATCACTTTCAATTTTTGCCAGTGAAGACGGAGAATTCAGGCCGTGACTGGAAGTGGAAAAAAGTGCTCAACTTTTTGTGAAATTCAAGCAGGCAGTCTTCAATTTTTGCACTGTGTCGGTTGTAATTTTAAACTCAATTAAATTCCCATTTTCCCCCAAATGCCGAACATTGTGTTGGAAATTGTTTTGGGCTAAGCCAAAAATTAAAAGGAAATTGAATACAAACAAAAGGCAGTCAAATCGGATTGGATCGGATTTTTCCCCTGTGCCTGCAGCACAATAATAATTACGAATAGATGTATTTATATTTATAGTAGAGAAAGTGAAGGAGCCAATTTGTCTGGCAGCCGGATATGAGGAAAGGTCTTAAGTCTCCGCAAGCCATAATTTATGTGATCCGCACATGCGAATAAAATTCCGGAAATTCAAAGAAAACAAGCAAATATTTTCCAGCCGAAAATTGCAAATAAATGACTTTGGCACCGGCTCACTCACTTCTGTTGTCTAGACTTCCGTCGAGACACTTGTCCACCCCAATTAAAAAGGGAAAGGGAAGGGATGTGAACGCACTTACAGATACTTAAAAGCATCCGGCAGATGCAGCAGACAAAAAAAAATATGGGAAACGGAAAATCGGGGGAAAAGCCGCTTATGGCGACCAACGCTCAAGCCAAATGTTAATAAACATTAATTGCACAACATTTTCCACGAAGGCAGTTGGGAAATACTTTGCACAGATTTTCATTTCGGCCATTTAATAACGAACAATGCAGATTTCAGACAATGCCCTTTCAAGGGGTCGAAAACTATAAATGGGTTTTCTTATTGTAATATTAAAATATATATATTAAATATATTATTGATTTTTGTGTTAAAAAATATTACAAAAATCATAAATAATTTTATGAGATTAATTTTAAAGAACTAAATGTATTTCGTTTTGCAATATAGCAATTTAGTTTGAAATGTATTTCAATTTTAATTCTTTACAAAAGTGGCTACTAATAAAATTAGTTTGAACACATTTTAGAAACATAAATGTTTCTTTAAAAATACAATCACTTTATTGAGTTAATTATTGCTTTAAAAAAATAACCCTATCTCGTTATTGCACTCAAATTATAAAATTTACTTGAAAGAGTTTCAAGTTTCCCTTCCCCCGCAAATTTTTCATTACATTTCTAGCTCCACAATTTTCCCTTTATTTTTGTTGCCAAGCCAACAAGTTCATTCCCATGCCATTCACATTCACTATTTTTCGAGAGCATTTAAACTTCGATCCTTACAGCAACTACCTCAAAAAAAATAAGCGGAAACACGAGGAAAAATCCTTCAATTTTTATTTCTTTTCCCTTACCTCATTCTATTTTTTTTGTTCTTTTGTCTTTTCGTTTTACAGTTGAGCGAATTTTCTTTTAATTAATTTTAAATGAATGTCGTCCGTTTTGGCGCGCTGCAAACTTTCGCAGGACTTATAGTCAAGGGGTCAAGGGTGGTGTGGTGTGCTGAAGGGGATGGTGGAGGGGAAGGGGGAGGGTGAGAACTTTGGTGGACAGCGTTGACTTTTAGCTTAATTAGCTTTTGGACGAGCAGCGTTTTTCGGAGTTCGCAGTTCAGTCAGGTTAGCTCCCGATTCTCGAGGAGCAGGTCCTTGCGACCCCTTCTCCTGCTTTTCCTTTACTCCTTCGAAAACAACGTGCGGCAATTAAATATTGCATTCTGTGGCAAGAGTTGCAGAACAATACCGCCACTGATGATTTCAGTGGGCTTTTAGGGTGCTTTACACAGATAAAAATAAAATATATTATTATTTAAATTTAAGAATGGCCAAAATACTTGGACTCTTTAACCACTAAGAGTTTTTAAAGGTGTCCAGAAGTATGCAGTACAAAAAATAAAAAAGTGTTTTAGAAATAATGAATTCCACATATTTTGGTTGCCTTCTTTTAGACATCTTCAATATTTTTATACCCGTTACTCGTAGAGTAAAAGGGTATATTGTATTCGTGCAAAAGTATGTAACAGCTAGAAGGAAGCGTTTCCGACCCCATAAAGTATATATATTCTTGATCAGGATCACTAGCCGAGTCGATCTAGCCATGTCTGTCTGTCCGTCTGTCCGTCTGTCCGTCTGTCCGTCCGTATGAACGCTGAGATCTCGGGAACTATAAAAGCTAGAGGATTGGTATTTGGCATGAAGATTCTTGGAGTTCCTACGCAGCGCAAGTTTATTTCAAGAAGGTGCCACGCCCCCTCTAACGCCCACAATAGTTAATACACGATTTTAAAAATTTAAATATTTCGGAAAAGTAAAAATGCAGTTTTGTTGTGCTTATCAATACCTATCGAAATGTAGAAGAAATTTTTTAAATCGGACCATTCGTTAAAAAGTTATGGCTCATCAAAGTTAATATATCCATCTCCCTCGCACTCCCTTTAGCCGAGTGACGGGTATTAGATAGTCGGGACACCAACCCGACTATAGCGTTCTCTCTTGTTTTAATATCTAGCTTATACGTCCTATCCAAATTTTTCATCATAATCATACAAAAAATTATCTTTAAAATATACCAAATATTTTAGAAAGAATAAATTACTTTCAGATACTACATATTTTGTTGCCTACTTTTAGACACCTTTAATATTTTTTTTAAAATTCTAGTTAATGAGCCTTATTTGAATTGATACAAAAAATAATAGTAAAAGCCTCTTTTCACAAGATTTCTTTTCTGTGTAGACTGCTGCCCAGACAGACAGAGACGGAGACAAACAGATGATGATGTCCTGTTTTTGTAAACTGCATGTTGTCCATTTGTGTGCGTTGCCTTTTGCGCTTTTATGCAACTTTGTTGTTGCCCCTTCAGATATTGTTGCTATTGTTGCCGGTTGATATGTTGTTGTTTTTGTTGTTTTTGCCGTTGCTGTTGCCGCTGCTGTTGCAGCAATTGTTATTGCTGCTTGTTGCTGGCGTCGCAGCATGTGGCAAGGCTTTTGTTGCCGCTGTCGCTGCTGGCAAAAATGTTTACTTGTCCTGCTTGTTTTTACATTTTTATAAAGGGTACTCATAAGGAATGGGGGTATATTGTCTGTTTGGGACACCTGGAGAATGGGAATAATAACCCTTTGAAAGTTATTGGGATAATGTTTATTTTCCTTAACTTAAAGAGGCAATAATAAACAATAAACTTGTGTGAACAGCGCCTAGTTTAGTATATACCGAAATACAAATAGTGTTGGGAAACGCCTAGTTATTAGTGTTGTTAAGGGACGACAGGAGAGCTATAAGAGAACAAAGAGCAGACGGAACGCGTGCTTAAGAATATAAGTTAACTTTGCTATGTATTATCACCTCAATTTATCCTATTAAATAAACCTACAATAAACCACTCAAAAGCTACCCTTCACAGTTCAGAAGTGGGATAGTTGAGGTTGGATATGCGTGAAGCGAAAAAGTTGTGCTAGAATTCCAGGAAAAGCAGCAAGAATCGTCGGCGTGGAAAGTTTGCAATGGGATGTGTTCCCAAAGGTCTATGTGACAAGGAAAATTGCAAATAACGGATGTGTTCCATTTCTACGTGGCAGACGGATTCAAGGCAGAAAGATCGGGAATCTTAGTGAACCCGTGGATTCAACGCAAAAAGATCGGGAATCTTAGTGAACCCGTGGAAGCAAAGCAGACGGACAGGATTCTTAGTGAGCCTGTGGCCGCAGAAGTCTCAGCAGAAGTCTCTAGAAGCCAGAGCACATACACACATACACAGGAGTTGTGTGTGTTGGTAAATTTCACAAGCGCATGCAAGCCTCGCGAGGTACATATGTATAGTTGTCTCGCTCACGAGGTAGATATAGTTGTCACGTTCGCACAAAAGAACTGCCAATTCATCTAAAAAGAAAAATGCCAAAAATAGCGGATCTTAAAGGCGACGAGTTAAGGTTCCTGCTACGATCGAGAAACGTGTCAGTTTCCGGCACAAGAGCCGAATTGGTTCAAAGACTTATAGATTTTGAACAATCGGAAGACGTAGAGCTGCCAGCAGCAGTGGGGCTCACCATGCAGCAAGAAGAAGCGATGTCAGCACAGTCAGCGGCAATTTCAACATTGCAAAACGAAATGAGGGAACTAAAGGACATGTTAGCTCAGTTAGTGACCGCTCAAATGGGCAATGCAGCACCAGCAGAACCACCAAATCAGCAGCACCAGCAGCAGCACATCATCGATTTGGACATCGATGAAATCAGCAACGAAAGAAGTATTCCTGTGCAGGCCAGCAGCAACGTAAGGCAAGCGTCAGTCAAGGAGATTGCCAACACCTTGCCAGAGTATGATCCCAGCGACGACAACGCCATTTCAGTCAACCAGTTCATCGATCGTGTCAACAAAGTGGTTGATGCGTACCAGTGGGACGAGAAGTTTCTATTGCTCGCCATTTATACACGGCTCAAAGGTCCAGCCAAGATGTGGCTAGATTCTTCGCCAATTCTACACACGACGTGGAAAAACTTCGCCGATGCTATACAGGACGAGTTCGGCGCAAACCCAGACGAGGCAGAAGTGCATTTCAACATGGCCAATGCAACCAGGCGATCGAAGGAGACGGTAAAGGAGTACTGTTTCAGGATGTCCGCCCTTGGGGTGCGGTACAAGCTCAGCGAAGCAGCGGTTATAAGATACGTCCGCTCAGGTCTACAGCATCGAGAACTGCAAAACAGTATTGCAGCCATTCACTTCTCGACAATGAAGCAACTCCGTGATGCAGCCGAGTCTTATTTCGTAAACAGAGGTCGATTGTTTACGAATAAGAAAGAATACCCATCAAAATCCAGCAGCTTCGAGCAGAAGCAAGACACAGATGTTAAGCCGCCCAGGTCGAAGGAATCCCTGAAGTGTTACAACTGCGGAGACATGGGACACTTCGCAAATTCGTGCCCGAAAGAGAGGAAAAAGGTACGCTGTACCAAATGTAACAAATTCCACGAGCCAAATGGAGGTTGCCAAGCCACCAATGTCCTTCGTTTAGGAGCCGCAAATCAGGACAAGCTTTTCACAAGGAAAATCTGTGTACACTCGCACGATTACAGCGCCTTCATCGATACAGGTAGTCAAGCCAGTATCATCCGCCAATCAGTTGCACAGCAAGTCAACGCTGAGCGCTACAAGTGCTCTATGAAAATTAGAGGCATTTGTGGAGGTTCATGTATCCTCACAGAAGCGATGATTGTGGACATGGACATAGACGGGAAAACCATCACAGCAAAAGTGTATGTAGCAGACGACGATCTACTGCAGGAGGACTTTCTATTGGGACAGGACGTCATCATAAGCGCTCACCTCGAGCTGAATTTCGAGGCAGACGAGTCAAGAATCAAGAGAGCAGTTCATCAACCGATAGCCCCTGTAAGTGATACCAAGATCGCCAAACTTCTGGACAATTTCCACAACGAAAACGAAAGTGAGCAAATGCGCAGCTTGCTAGAGAAGTTCGCCGATGTTTTCTCTACGGGATTGCAAGGCATAGGAAAGACAAGTGTAGTTAAAGCAGACATCATCGTCGAGAGCAGTCAGCCAGTAGCTCAAGCTCCATATCGAGTTTCTGAGCCAAAGAAGGAAATCGTCAGCAGAATGGTCGACGAGCTTTTAAAACAGGACATCATCACAACATCCACGTCAGAGTACGCCAGCCCGGTGGTACTCATCAAGAAGCCGAATGGTAGCGATCGAATGTGCGTCGACTATCGCCGCCTAAACAAGCTGATCAGAAAGGAAAATTTCCCAGTACCGAACATCGAGGAGCGTCTGCAGGAAGCGAAAAGATTCAAATACTTTTCATCCCTGGACCTCAACAGTGGATACTATCAGATTGAGATAGCCCCAGAGAGTCGAAAGTTTACTGCCTTCATCACCACAGACGGATTGTTCGAGTTCAAGCGACTTCCATTCGGGTTGAAAAACGCGCCCGCTGTTTTCAATCGACTCATGGCCGAGCTACAGAAAAGAGTAAAGAAAGGAGACATGATGCACTACATGGACGACATCCTTATTGGTAGCCAAACGTTCGCGGAGATGTACGAGAAGCTGGAGAGAATTCTGAAAGTCTTAAAGGAGTGCGGACTAACATTAAACCTGGACAAATGTGAGTTGTATAAGCAGTCAATAACATTTCTTGGTCACCAGATACACTCAGAAGGAATCAGTCCAGGCGAAATTAAGACGAATGCTATCAAAATGTTTCCGAAGCCAGACAATGTCACCGATGTGAGAAAGTTCTTGGGTCTCACCGGTTATTTCCGCAAATTTGTCGCTGGATACGCCATCATCTCAGCGCCGTTGAGAATCCTATTGCGCAAGGATCAGCCATTCAGTTGGGAAGCGCCACAGCAAGATGCCTTCGACGAGCTGAAGAGTTGCCTGAACTCGAATCCAGTTGTCACCAGTTATCGCCTAGATGCCGAGCATGAACTACACACGGATGCCAGTGCAGTTGGTTTAGCTGGAGTTTTGCTACAACGTGAGGACGATCAACTGAAACCAATCGTTTACTATAGCCGAGCAACTTCCAAACAGGAGAAGAACTATCACAGCTATGAACTTGAGGCCCTAGCTGTCGTGGAATCATTGGAGCGATTTAAATACTACATCTATGGCAAGAAGATAAAGCTTATTACCGACTGCAACGCCCTGAAGACATCGATGGAGAAACGAGAGCTCATACCCCGGATCGCACGATGGTGGTTGCGTATCCAGGAATTCGACATAGAAATCGTTCATCGAGCTGGAACACATATGAGCCATGTCGACGCACTAAGCCGAGCGCCATTCGAGGATGCTCGAGAGATGGACACAGCATGCCTTAAGATCGCCAAAACTATAATCGACGAGGAGGATTGGCTATTTTCCATACAACTACAGGACGAAAAGATACAGAAGATTGTCGCCGACATGAAGTTGGCCAAGAAATCGGAAAACGACGACTATGTGATCGAGCAAGACCGCTTATTCCGAAAACATGGCAGCAATTTGTTATGGGTTGTGCCAAAGCAGCTAAGATTTCACATCTTACACGAATGTCACGATAAAGCCGGACACATGAGCACAGAGAAGACAATGGCACGAATCCTAAATTTGTTTTGGTTTCCCCGAATGCGAAATTATGTGAATAGTTACATCAAGTCCTGTGTGGGCTGTGCGTTTTATAAATCACCAGGAGGACGCCAGGAAGGTCAGTACCACTACGATGACATCAAGCCGATTCCATTTTCTACAATACACATGGACCACCTGGGACCATTTCCGAAGAGCTCCAAGAGGAACGAACACATTCTTGTGATCGTCGACGCTTTCACAAAATTCACCATAGTACGAGCGGTGAAAAGTACAGCAACAAAGCACGTCCTGGATGTACTGCAAGATGTCACCAGCTACTTGGGAATGCCAGATCGTATTGTAACTGATCGTGGTACAGCTTTTACATCCAAAGATTTTGAGAAGTACTGCAAGTCGAACAATGTGAAGCACATTTTAAATGCTGTAAGGACACCCAGAGCCAATGGTCATGCAGAGAGAACAAACCGCATAATACTGTCAATGTTATTGCCTTCGAATGACAACGAAAAGCGTTGGGATGACAACATCAGATCAATCCAGTGGAGCATCAATACCATGGTAAACAGTACTACTAAATGCTCCCCATTTCAGCTCTTGTACGGTTACGAGCCCCGAGATATCCTGAAGAACACACTGACGAACGCCATTCAAAACCAGGAGCCAAAGATGCTAACAGATGCCGAATTGGAACAGCTTAGGGCAGATGCTGCGACAACAGTCAACGATCACCGAGCTGCCGCCAAGAGACGTTACGATGCCAAACATTCTAAGCCAACAGTTTACAGCCTTGGAGACCTTGTGCTGGTCGAGAATGAGCCGTTCAGCACAGGAACATCACGAAAACTGGAGCCGCGCTACAAAGGTCCTTTTATTATTAACAAGGCCCTGCCAAACGACAGATATCTAGTCGAAGATATCCCTCACGCCCAACGCACACAGAGACACTACAAGTCTGTGTATTCGTCCGACAAGATAAAACCCTGGTGCAAGCTGCCACCCGATGACCCGGATGAAGACGACCATTTGGAAGACGATCCACCCCATGAATCCTGCGAGGACGCAGAGATTTGTCAGGAGAGGCCGACTGTGAACAGCGCCTAGTTTAGTATATACCGAAATACAAATAGTGTTGGGAAACGCCTAGTTATTAGTGTTGTTAAGGGACGACAGGAGAGCTATAAGAGAACAAAGAGCAGACGGAACGCGTGCTTAAGAATATAAGTTAACTTTGCTATGTATTATCACCTCAATTTATCCTATTAAATAAACCTACAATAAACCACTCAAAAGCTACCCTTCACACTTGGAAAAAAATTAAGTATTTAATTATAAGTTCGTTAAAGGAATACAATACATTTTTTCATGAAGTACCACAAACGAAGTATATTTGTACAATTGTCAAAATAATTTTAATTATGTTTTTTAAACAGTTTTAGATAATTAAAAAAATTTAATTGTATTCAAATTGTTTTTTGAATAATATTTAAGATAATATGATCTAGCCTTTAATTTAATCTTATTAAAAATCCATCTTTTATAGGACTACAATACAATCTACAATATACTACAATATATCAGTTTCGAATATTCATCTTGGGTATCCCCCATTCGAACTATGACTCCCCAACTAATTTCTTTTTTCAGTCTGCTCCTGTTGTTGCTTCCGCTGTTTTTGTTATGTTTGTCGTCGCTCGTTTGTTTCTGTTTTGTGCCGCCCCCCGCCCCCCTGGAAATGCCCCCTGAAAATATGGACCCCCTCCGCCGCTGGTATTTAACATTCATTTGAAATTGTCATGGCCCGCTGTTGTTGGTGGACGGGTCTTTCCTGCTCGACGATTATGTTGATTGCAGCCGGAGCTTCGGCTTCCTGAAGGCCCCGAATCCCTCGAATCCCCCGCATCCTGGCTGCCCATTGTTTGGCTAACTGAATGATGAAACGCTCACCACTCCTGGCTAGATCCTAACTCCATCCTCCCCCGGGCATTTTATCCACTCATTTAGCTTTTGTGCATTGACATTTCGCAGCGGAGAGGGGGCAGCTTAATGTTCATTATATCCTGTTGATCTGCTCCGAAAAAGGAAGTGGGCTTGGAGTTTTAAAAGCAGACAGCCTGTCAATTGCATGCTTATGTCGGTTATACAACCGGTAGATTCCGATTTTGAAAGCCCCGTTGCAGCCATAAATTGCTAAAGTTTTGGCAGCCTTTTCGAGTGCGTCTCTCTGTCAACGTACTTCAACCTCCCCTTTTTTTGCAGTGATATTTCAGGCCCCTTCCAATCACTGCTCGTCGGCTTCGGGCAAAAAATTTGCATTTCGGGCATAGACTCGTAATTTGATTTTTGACAAAACGCCAAAAACTTGTTTAGTTTTTGCCCTCACAGAAGTTTTTCGGGTATGTGTGTTTTTCGGACAGGTGCGATGTCAATTGTAGATGCAACAAAATGTAAACATTTAAATCCTAAGATAAAAATGTTATGAAAATTAATGGTATATAAATTAATTAAATATACAAAGGTAGTTTAGACATTGATAATAATTACTAAACATTTTAATGACCATTTTTAAGACTGCAAATTTAAATTTTGGATTTTATAAAAAAATATTTGGTATAAAAATAAAATGTGGCACATAAAAAAAATATAGAGAATTAAATTTATTGATTTAAAATAACACATATTTTTTATTTTAAATTTTTTAATTGATTGTTTGCAGAGCATTCCAACTTATATATCTTATATTTACAAATTGCAGCTTCTTGTTTTATTTATGCCATCAGTTGCAAGTTCATCCGCCGTTCTTTTCCGCATTTCTCTTTTTGGTGGGCCAAAAATTCATATTGCGAATTTTTCGGCTCGCTTTTCGGAAAACTTGCCAGCGCTTTTCCGCTGTCCCCTTGCTGGATTTTCCCCCTTTGCTTCATTTATATTTCAATTTTGATTCGTTTCTTGTCAATCAGTTAGACAAGCGCCTACCCCTCGCAGCTAAAAATGTAGCTGTCTGTGGCTTTTCGGCGAACTGGAAATGTTTCAACGTTAATTGAAAATTTATTGAGACAAATTGTGTTTTATTTACGCATTATTGACGTTCTTCTTTTTGCCCGCGATGATGAGGGAAAGTGGAATTGGGAAATGGCAAATGGAATTCGAGCTGGATAAGTTCTTACTTAATAAGAGCTTTAATGTGATTGCGGGTTGTTTTCAGTGGGGGTTTCGGTTTTTCACCTTTTTGTTTTCCATAAATTGCGTGATAAACATGCCAAAGTCATTACCGCAAATACAGTTCGTCAACATCATCATCATCTGTACTGGGTGCTCTCTGTACTTTCTGTGTTCTGTGCTTTTAATTAATGCAAACAGATTTAACTCATAAAGCCGTGTGTGCGCTTAATCATGCGCGTTACACGTTACATAAGTGAAACGCTTCATGGAAATTGATATAAATCAATTGTCGTACAAACAAAAGTGACGAACGGGTCTCGGCAAATAAAAGTTAAATGCTATCGAGTGCGCAATTCGCACACAAAAATGTCCATAAAAAATGGAGCTTATGTCACTTCATTCGGTTGCCCGATGCCCTATTCCCATGACAACTCCATGAATAAATCCCCACCACATCGATCCAAGTGCGGGAATTAATTTATATGATATGTAAATTAATATGGAATATAAAATTTGTGCAATTAGCCGCCTGAATTGATTGACAAGAGAGGTCTTTTTTTCGCAGCTCAAAAAATGATCAACAAATTATTTGGTCGAAACTGATTAAATTATAATTAAATAAATACATATTTGCTTTGCCAGGGCAATATACATTTAGAGTGATTTTGAATGAAATTCATTTTTCAGGGATTACGTTTTATGTGCGAAACTGTTTAAATTAAATATAAATGGGAATGGAAATGTACTTAAAATTTAAAGTGGTATTGTTATAGATTGAGTATTCTAGTTATTTATGGTTATTATGAAAAGAGTAACTTTAAGGAGCTTAAAAGTAATACAATTGTATTGCTTGGTTCCCAGTTATTAGTTATTATATTTACAAAAAATATTAGAATAAAAAAACTGAAATATTTTATTTAAAAATTAAACAAATGCATTTTTTATTTTCATTTTATATTTTATATTATCCTTTTTCCATTTTATTTTAACTTTTCCTCAAGTTATCTTCAATAATCCCCTAATTTTTCTCATAAATATTCACGATTTCTCTGCACATAAATTACCCATACACTTAACTGATCCCATGAGCTGGTTTTGCTTTGTAATCAATCAATTCCCACTGCGGACTCGATATTTTCATTTGAATTTCAGCTGCTCAGTCAGTCGATGGCCGTTCGATGGGGGCCGTTTCCACTTGATTGCGCTCCACAATCAATTTGTTCGGCAAACCACCCACGCACACCACCGCCACTCACGCAAATTATTTAATTATTTATGCAAATAAATAACTTTATATTGCACTTAATTTTATTTTTTGCTTTGCCGCCGCGTGCGACGTGCCAAACTGAAGGAAAAAAGATTTTTACGCCAACAAAAGGTGTCAAATGGACTTAATTCATATTATCATTTTCATTTTCGTTGCAATCGCGTTTTTTCCTCTGTCTGTGACATTTATTATTTATTAGTTGCACTTAAATATTTTATGCACACATTCTGTTAGTTTTTTCATAATTTATAAATTGGCCAATTGTGCGTGAGGGCTTAAAAGGTGTTCATTTTCCAGCGATTGGTGGAAAGCTGAGGGGGGGAAAATGTATCTGACAATCAATGTGCGTCGAGACTCGTAATGAAGTTGATGCGCCATTGTTCCACACGCCTGTCAATAAAGTGTCAATAATTTATAAAGCAAACAGAGAAGTTGTCCCTGGCACACAATACGCCATAAACAGTGTTGCAAAACGGCGAAGAGACGGGGATAGAGACCCAACTCAAAGCGAAAAAAGTATCGCATCTAATGCAAATATTTGCCTTCTGTGCGCGACTCGCTGTTTATTTAAAATTTATTAAAAAACGAACCCAACAAATGTTTACATCACTTCCAAAGGGAGGTGTTTTTATACGACTGCAATTCGTGTTGACACACTTATAGCTCATCAATGTCTGTCTGTCTGATGGGATTGATTCAATTCAATTCCATTCAATTCAGCTCGAGCGTTTGCGTTGTGTAAACACTGGCAATTTAAATAATTAATCCATAAATATTGTATATTTAAGCGAGTGAATTGATTATGACGAAGACAAGACACGCTGGCTGCTGCTGCCGTTGCCGTTGCTCAGGTATTTGAATAATTCAATTCCATTGTAATTGCGATATTTGAGTAATTAAGCAATGGACACTAGCAAACAGTTGAGGTGTTGGTAAATTATTAAATAAGTGTTGGGAACAACAATTTGCTGATGGAAATCGCTTGGCAATTTAATTTCAATTGCTCGATTGTGGTTGTCAGTCTTTTGGTATTTTAATCGCAAGAAATGTTTGTGTGTATCTACGTAATTTAAACATTTTTCAAGAGCTTATAACAATTGCTGATAAAAGTACAGTTGAGAATCTTTTTTAACAATATTGCTAATATTTTTCTAAAGCTTATTAAACCTGTCAGATAATTTTAAATTTTAGTTCCACTGGTCCCATAAATATTTTCTAATAGGGCTCTTAAACTCTTTACCTAACTTTCTACCAACTTGATAGTTTCCCAGCTGCCCTTGTAAGCCAACTTTATCTCAAATATTCAATAACAAACCGCAAATCGCACACAAATCGCTGTAGAATGCCCTCAAAGTCCTGGCAAACCACCCGATGAACCCTGAAATCGGGAAACTGAAAGCTGAACACTGAACGCCACAAAGTGGGAAGTTGGGAAAAGGGGTTTTGTCTTCGCTAAAGTGTTGTAAAGTGCAGCGAGGCGCAAGACTCATGCGACTGATTAAAAACGCGCGCCTTCTAAAACTGTCAAAGAGCCTTTGGCGCGGGATTTTATGATGAGAAAAACTTTTGAAGCGAAAGTGCGAAGGCGATGCCGCTGCCGCTGTCATCGTCATCGTCGCAGGAAGTCCTGAAGACCTGAGAAATTAAAAGGGGAAGTCCCAGAAAGGAAGACGAAGAAGAAGAAGCAGAATAAGGACAAAAGCCAGGTGCAAGTGCACGAGGCGCCCTGTGTAACCGCTGCATTTGGATTTGGTCCTTTTATAATCAAAGTTGCCCTAGTATTATGAAACGTCGAAGCAGCCGGAGCATCCAAGGTGCCAAGGAGACAATCCCAGATCCAAGACCCCAAGATAGTCAACAAAACAAGCGGCAAAACAATGCCAGTGGCACAGAAGGCCTTTCTCTAATGCCCAGCTTAAGGTGCCATAATAAATGAGGAGTAAAATCATCAACGACTCGGGGAATATTCTTTCGATAAAAATATTTGTACGTATTTCAAATGGGGTGGACATAATATTTTTTAAGATATTATATATTATATAATTTATAAAATAAATATCAAAAATGTTTCTGTATAAATTGAGATATCCCAATATAAATAATAATAAACATTTTTTTAGATTTGTATATATAATAGTTTAAGATATTTTTTAAGATATTATATATATTGTGTATAAATTTGAGATATTAAAATATAATTAATAATAAATATTTTTTAAAATATGAAATATTTTTTATAATTAATAGTTTAAATATGAGACTTAAAACTTTAGTTTTATTTTTTTTTTATAGAGGTATTATTTTGATTAAACCTTTACAGTTTTAATGTTTTTTTGTTTTTCTGCTTAAATACACTTCTAAATAATGAAACAATAAACTTTTAAATTTTATAAATTTAAAATAAAAATATTTAAATACCCTCCGAAAGAGCACAACAATTAGAGACTGAAAAGGAACCATATATATCGGCGTGTGCAATGCCAAAAGTGCCACTCGAGTGGCGGTGGGAAAACAACAATAGAGACGGGAATTCAGAATGGAATGGCGAGTGCGAAATGCGAAATGCAAGATGAAAAATGCGAAATGAGCGGGGAAAACCTGAGGAGGAACAACCTGAAGGAAAGAGCAGCCCCACGCCGAGTGTCTTATTTTAGTTATGGCAAGGAGCATCCGTCTGGGGCCTCGGGGCCAAAAACTGTCGAGTGTCGTGGCTCAGCGACTCGAAACAAAAGTGCAACTGGGCCTGGGTTTTCCCTATGTTTTCAGGGATTTTCTCGGGGGTTTTCCCCATGCCTCATTCCCCCGTGAAAAAAAAACAACGAAGGAGTTGCCGCAGATTTAGCATCCCACTTACAACAGAAAGACAATTGCCGCGGGGCTCTGTGTTGAGACAAAAAAAGGTTGAGGACAAACTGTTGCCTCGCTCATTCTAATTGAAAGCAGAACAGCACAACAACTGGAATGCTGAAAGAGCGAGGGAAATAAGAAAACTAAGCGCTGCAATTTGCACAAAAAGAAATTATGCACACAGCTCCTCGGCCGGATGGGAAAAACCTGGGGAAAAGTCCTCGGAGAGATGGTAACTCGGAGATACCCTGGAAATTAGAAGGTCCTGTGGGAAGTAATTAACTGGAGGCAAAACAATTAGACAGGTGCGAAAGGATAGCAAAAGGTTTCCCAAGCGAAGGAGTCAAAGGAAATGGTAATTATGGAAAGAACGAGCTTGGTATAGGGCTAGAAAAATTTATCTGAAAAATAAGTCGTCCTTCTAGATAAATAACTAGTTATTAAATGAATATAAAAAAGATTACAAAATATTTGTCTTTGATTCATTTATATTTCTGTTTTTAAAATAAATAAATGAATATTTTTAAGCTTTACAAATATTTTATATAAATTATATTCCCTATTTTTGCAACTAGAAAATATTAAAAAATTAAATATACCTCTAAATAGACTCAAAATATTTTTCTTCAATTTATTTATACATACTTCTGGTTTTAAATAAATTATAAAATATTTTGTAGCTTTAAAAATATTTTACGTCAATTTTATTCCCTATTTTTGCAAACAGAAAATATTTAAAATGAAATCTGCAATACAAAACCGAAAGAAAGCCTCGAAAAAGTGCAACCAGCACCTGGAAAGGGGAGAATCTACTCCTTAACCCCTACTCCTAAGAATTTAACCCCTGGCAGACCCCCAGCCAAAAGAAAAGAGCTGCGGAAGTGCGAAATTGTAATAAAAAATGCAGCGCCACGTGGCGAGAGGGCGAAATGCCAGTTGGGGAAACAGAAACCCAAGGAAAGAAAGAAAGGCAGAGATCCTTGGGGCGACTTCTGCTGAGCTAAGCTAAGGTTACGGCTGCCGGGGACTCCCCTGATCCACACTTCAATGGAGTTGCTTAAATCTAATTTGGGTTGGCTCCATCTTTCTCTGCCTTTTGTGGCATTAGCTTGCCCGGCACGTGCTTAAGAAATTATCCTTTGCCGCCGAAAAAAAATATAATATATAATTTCAATTGCTGGAAGTTTCTTTGGCAACTTGCGCGCTGCCTTTGCTCCTTTTTTATTTAATTTTTTCTGGCTGCTCCTGCTGCTGCTGTGCTCCTGCATTTTATGAAAAATTCATAAAGGATAATGAGCGACAAGAGCGTGTCAACGAAGGGAAAGCCGTGGAAAAACGGGGGCCAAAACGTTTTGCCAAACCAGCGAGCAGGTAAAACGGTGTGAAGCGCAAGGACATGCAGGAAACTCTGCACTGGACATCCTCCTATCTCGCCATCCTGCAAAAAGGGAGTAGAAGGGGCAGAAGGTCCTGTTGCATCTCCAGTGCTAATTAAAATCCCGACAAGCCAAGCTCTGGATGGGTTGCCATGACAGGTAAGCCGCCTGGTTGCCGCAGGAAGCGGCGTAATGGAGTCAAAGGTGTTAGATAAGTAGCTACGGGTAAAAAAAAAATATAATAAAAGTTAAGAATGGAGAACGGAGAACGGGGCTCGCCTGTACAGTAGCCACTGCTGCAGTTGACAAGTGGAGCAAACACACACACACACAGAAAACAAAGACAAGACACCCGCATTCCACTTATTTTGGACTCTGGCTTTTGCCCACGGCTGACACGCGGAAAAAGAGAATAGAATGTGGAGGGTTTCAAAGGGGTTTCTAAAGGGGTTTCAAAAGGGGGTGCCTTTGCCATTTAGTTATTGGGTTAATAAAACAACAGTGCGAGGGCGAAAGCAAAAGCAAAACAAAGCTCACCTAGTTGCAAACGAAACTGCACTACAGAAAATCAAATCAAAAATTCCACTAAAAACCACAAAATATTTGCAAATAAGCAAAACTATTTGCGAGCAAAATAATTAATTAAATTAGTCCAGAAAAATACAGAGATTGCTATGTAACTTTTTTTTAATTTGTGCTAAATTAGTGCAGGGTGCAGAAATTTTAGAAATGATTTAGCAAAAACAAATGCTTCATTTATAAACTATTTTAAAATGTAACTATATGTATTAAACGATTTTTAATATTCTTTTATTTTATTTTTTATTATTGCAGGGTGCAGGAATTTTATAAATGATTTATTTAACTATTTAAATAACTATTTAAAAATGTTACTATATTTTCAACAAGATTTTTAGTTTTCTTATTTTATTTTTTTAAATTTATTTTGTTAATTTCTTTTAAAACTTTTAATAAAAATATTATTTATGGATTTTAATTTATGCATTAAATGCTAGAATCTGTTGAAGAAATCGGTTTGATTCGCTTTATTTATTTAGCTAGATAATCTTCAGTTGTTTTGACCATATTATTTATACCTAAGACCAAAAATACCAATAAATTTGGTAAAGTGTAACGCTTAGTTTTTGCTTTCAGCTTCACGGGGCGTATGCGCAATATTTGTATGTGGATTAACAAGCTACCGCCGCTAAAGAGGAGCACATGAGGGCGGTACAGTAGGGCATGCGTAAGCAAGACATGGCCGAGGGGTACGGTTGACAGTTGTTGCCGGAGATGTGGGTGTGTTAGGGGGGTGTACCTGGGGAAATACCTGACACAAAATGAGAACGGACAAAGAACGGATAAAGAGTGGACAAAGGTAACCAAGGTGCTGCAAACTCGGTTCCGCTGAAATTCCGAATTCTTCGCTTTTTGTTTTTTCCCGAGTCCGAGTCCGTGGCTTTCCTTTTCGCTTTGGCAATAGTTTTCCACATAATTTATGTTCTCTGTTCTCTTGGCAAAAGTTGTGCGATATGTGTGTTATCTGGCAGAATATTTATAGTTGGCTTTCGGTTTTGTGAAGGTACATATGTTGTGTGTTTGTCCTTCTTGGCAGGAAATACTGAATTAAAAGCCACTAGCTGAGTTCTGGTTTTTATACCAAGCGGTTCTTCGGAAATTTTCGAAAGGATTAACATCATTAAAATGGAAAAATACTAACTGATTTATTTTCGGAAATCAAAAGCCTTTCATGTTTATATTGCAAATATTACTCTTTATTAAATGTTTCGTATTTTTGCATGCTGCATTTAATGACTTTCCTTTGCATTCGCTTCACTCTGCACTTTAATCAAACGCCCGAGGGCTTGTGTACGCATATATACATCTCGGGGTTTCAACAGAGATTCATGTATCTAATTGATTTGCCTTTCAAGGGGAGAATATTCGCCTAGGGCGCGGAATGGAATGGAATGGAATGCCACGAGCAGCCGTAATAACTCGAGTGCCTTGGGGGCCACATCCTTCATCGGCATCCTTGGGATGGTGCAATCAAAGCGACATCTTAAATGATTCAACACCTTGAGCTTGAGCGGATAAGATCCTTCGAGCGGGACGACGGACATATCAATCAGGGAAAGAAGCAGTCATTGTCGGGATCTCTCGCGTGAGAAAAATTGCATTGCATTATTTACATGTGCGCGGAGCGGAGAGCTGAAAGCCTGAAAGCATGCTTTAATTTATTTTAATTCATTCCCCGCCCTTCTCCGCGCTTCTCACTCTTCTGTGTCGCCGCCGCGCCCTTCTCCGCGCTTCTCATCGAGTTGACGTCGACGTCGTCGTCGTCGTAGAGTGATATGTAAATATGCAGTTACGCGCTTACTTTGTCGTGCAATTACAGTAAACCAAGCATATACACCAAACAGGAGACCGCCCATCCCTTCATCACCCTTCATCATCGTGTCTGTCTTCCTTTGGTTCTTCACTCCACTCCAATTCCATCTCCCTTTTTCTGTCATCGCAGCAAACACGAGGGAAATTCTTTTACTAATGCCAAACACATCCGTTCTTTATTTGATACCCTTGATGAGGGAGCATTATAATTTGTAGTGAAGTTATTAGAAGGCGGAATATATCAGTTACATGACAGGCAGGGGGAGGGTCACCTATATACGCTGAGTAAAGATTTAAATTGGTGAGGAATATTTTTTTACAATTGCAATATATTAAAGACATATAAAATATGTTTGTAGTTAATTTAACTGTATTTTAGTTTAAAATATTTATTTTATGAATTTTAAATTAAATATCTCACTTGTGAAAGACTATAACTATTATATATATTTATTTAATTATTTTCTAATATCCTATCTATCTACTATCCTAGGTGGTATCTCCTAGTCGTTAGATTTACCACTAAATCTCTATCCATTCCACAAGTATTAATGTCGGCGACACAAAAACCGAGATGGGAATCTTCGAGATGTCGCTGGCTTATTAGCCAGGCACTTTCGCATGCCTTCACACACCTGTAATGCTGAGCATGTGTAATTCCCCGATGTCTGGGGAGCAGTGATACCATATCCCCAGCCCGCTGATTGACTTCCGCTCTCTTTCTTTCCCTCCCCTCCAAGAGCCTTAATCGATTTTACACCCAAAGGACATTTTCTGGTGATTGTGTCTGCGGTTTGTTCGCTGCCTTTGATTTCAAACGACTTCTTATATTTATTCCTCCTCCTTTTTTTTCGTGCAAACTGGTTTAAGCGTCTGTGTAAAATGTCGTTCTCATTTTCAGAAGGTATAGGTATGGTATGTGTTTTTGGCATAGCTTCAATTAGATATGCGTATGCTGTTTGTTTTTAGGACTTTTGCCACGTTTTTATTGCCCCGGCAAAGCAGACGTGCTCTGTGTGGAAAAGGTGGAAAAATCTTATAAATTTTGGAATAACTTTCATAACTTATGGTGGTTCCTATTCCAACCTAAGGAAGCTTCAGCTAGAACTAATGCCATTGTCTTGTCACACATGTCGGATGCTGTCTGCGTTCGCTATTTGAGTTTCCAGGACATAAAGATCCTAGCCCGCCCCCTTTTTTGTCTATATTTTCAGGGGGGCCGGGGGCGGCGTAAAGTGGGCTATATCCCCAGCTCCTCTTAATGTGGTTTAGTGCTCGGTTGACATGTTTGCACGGCGTGGACTTATGGCTGAAGGTACAAACACACTGAGAACTTCTGTGTCTCCGGTCTTTTTTGCGGCCATGTGTGTGGGTTGATTCCACGGTTGGGTTCTCCTTCTCTCGAACTGAGCAAACAGGAATTTGTCTAAATTGGTTGGATAAGCTTTACGTCGCAAAAGGGGAAGGCTTTAAGGCGGTGGCTGAATTGATTGGGGTAAACTAACTTTCGCGGAATTTAACACAATTTAAAAGAAGACAAGAACCTAGCTTGTAAGGTATTTATTTTAGTGAGAACTAAATATTTGCATTGCTATTTTAGTGTAAAAAACTTGTTTAAATTTTAAAAAAAATTATAGGTGCCGCAAGTTAATTTTGAATATTTTTAATAAATTTTAAATTATGTATATTAATTTTGATTTTTTTAATATATCAATATTTTTTAGCTTTTAAAATGTTATAATTATTTAAAAAGTTTAAAGCTAATTTTTCAATCAGTAGTAGTTAAGTGAAAGTTTAAATATTAAACAAATATTATTCCACGACAGTTTTTTTTTAATATATTCCGTCGCTTTAAAGAGTGTAAAACTCTGACAAGACAAGTTTTAAAAAATAACCGAAAATTTCACCAGCAGCTGCGATAAACTTCCAAAATTTCCAAAAGTTTATTTAAAGTGAGACTTTTGGCTGGCTGTCAAAGGCAGCTTCAACTCGTTGACACTCACCTTTGCCCCAAAATGTGGGGAGTTTTTATTCAAGCTTTACTTTACTTTTTATACCCGTCTCCTTTGCCTTGGTTTGCCTTCTTTTTTAACGATTTGTATGTTTGCCGCAGGCGGTTTGTTTGCCTGTTTGTTTGTTTGGTTGCAGTGTGTTTGAGCAAATTTGCTCGCCAAACTCACTTTCATGTTTAATTAAAAGATAACACACACACACACAGAGACAAACAGACGTGTGTGGGAATGATATGACAAGTCTTAAAGCATTTGCAGCGTTTATCGGGCCAACTTCGGCCACGCCCCCCGCCTACGCCCCTTTTGCTTTTGGCTTTGGAAAATTTATGCAATTCGAGTTTGTCCATCTGTGTGTGTGTGTGGGTGTTTTTGAGCTTTGCAGTCGAGTGTGTGCAATGTGCTGGAAAATATATTTCCCAAACTCCGGGAAAACTTATCTGTTTTCGGAGAGTTTGGAGAGTTGGAGAGGTGCCATGGCTACGTGACGCTTATCGTCATTATAATTGAAAGCTTTAAAAATTTATGGCCAACTTTTCGGCTATTTAGCATATCAAATCGTAAAATGCGAACGGCAGTTGGGGGAGTAGGAAAAACTCGGCAGGCACGCAAATAATTATTTCCTGCCACTCGAAAATAAAAAACAATTTCAATTGGCTTTTACGATGCGTATTTTGGTTTTATACGCACTCGCAAAAAATATGCAGGGATTTATAAAAGTACAGATTTAGGAAATAAATCGAGCGGAATTTTTATTAATTTATTACCCACATTTTGCATTGTGGGAAAAATTATTTTTCATATGAGGTATAAAATTTGTTAATCGGGATTAAAACTATGAATATCAAAGTTCAAACCGTAACATGAATTATTTATAAAAATAAAAATTTAATTAGTGTAGGTAATATTTTAGATATTGCCATTTTAAAATTTTAAATACCAATTATTTGAGAAATTGTGGAAATATTTTTTCCTTGAGTTTATGTATGGCTACAAACTAAATTGTGGATATATTTTAATCCAATGTATATTTTGGTATATCACTTATGTGAAGTCTTTCTGTTAATTTTCCTTTTTTCGAGTGCTACTATTTAGTATCACCAACACCGCTGGCCATCAATTAATGTCGTGCCATAAAAAGTTGTATAAAGTGATTGACTGTCCCGTTTGCCGAGTGGAGTTGACTGACCACTGACCCCAGACCCCAGACCCCTGATCCCCAATCCCCGATCCCCGGCCATTTCCATTTGCGAGCTCGATTGGCAAGTTGGCATGTTGAAATATTTAAAGCCGCTTAAACAAATTGTGGTCTGGTCATGCGGTGACTTGTCAGACAGTAAAACATTGCGAGCGCAGACGAAGCGATTTCATTACGGGGAAAAATCAATAAGAGAGGGGGGGAATTGGGCTTTCCTTTCGCTGGTAATCTCCTCGTAATAAAACTCTCTCGTTAGGCGCATTAAATTACAAATTCCATTAAAATGATTATTAAAGCAAGTATTTGCTAATTAATTTACTTGCTACGCATAATGCCAGGACGCAATTAATAAATCCAAATGAGTAGCTACACATTATAATCAAGACACTGGCCAAGCAGCCTGAACGCCACAAACACCCTGTAAAAAAGCTATTTCGAGGGGATTAAGCATTTAAATGTTTTTTATCGACGACGGGTGTGGGTGGCTCCCTCTAGGGGTCATTAAGCTGGTGGGGCGCCCCCTGGCGAGGGCCATGTTAATTACCCTTGGCTTTAAGGAATTATCCAGATTTTGGAACTTAAAAGATTTTACGGTGAGGTAACTAATAAGAATTTTAGTAAGTTTACTAGATACATAAAACAATATAGATATTTTCTATATATTTTTTTTAATTTTAATATTATCTAATATTATATAAACTGAATTTTGGGTTTCTGCCTTATATTTACTTAAGAAACCCAATCAACTAGGCAATGTTTTTTGTTTTTAGCTGAGCCCATACAATTAGGCAACATTTTGTTTAAATAAAATGTTTTTCAGAGCCCAAAAAACTAGGCAATGTTAATTTTAATTAAGATGTTTTCAGAGACCGAAATTTAAGAAATATACAGATGAGTTTATAAAAATATAAGAACGATCACAAATATATTATATATTATGTTTCATTCACTGAAAAAATATGGCGTATTAAAGCTTTTACGAAATTAAAAAAAAACAATCGTTCTTCAAGAAACGTAACTTCTTTTTTATTCATCCAAGAAGGGGCACTCATCCGTTTCAATTCCTCTGCAATTGCAATTCCATTCCGGGCACAACTGAACTCTCATTGTGATGGAATCGTAACAATCTACCCTTTGTTACCCCCTGAAACACAATGAATTACAGCAGTGCCTCATGACCCCGGTTCTCGCTGTAGTTCTTATGAATAATAAAGCAAATAATCTGTCAGCGTCGCAGCCGCCTAACCAAAAACCAAAAACCGGAGGCCACCCAAAGCCAAACCCAATCCCAATCCCAAACCCAGAGCCCGGAGAAATGGAGAACTGGAGAAATGGAGATGGAGGGAGATGGCGACAGGGAGAGCGAAGGAGAGGCCACTACAACCGGGGAATGTCACTGAGAAGTCCGCAGCGACAAACGACTCAATTCGTGGGCGAAATTCGAGTACTCTCAGTCGACATTTGCTCTGTCTGACAAATCAAAAAAGGGAGAGACACTGAGAGAAAAAGTATTGCGGTTTTTATTTTTAGAGTTTATAAGATTTATTCTAAAAAAACTTTTTAAAATTTACAATTACCTAAATTCAAATATGTAAATTTATTATATACCGCATTGAATGCCTAATTGTTAGTTTTATTGTTCAAGTCTAAGTTAGCAGTTAATCGCTAAATAAATAAATAAATATTTTCCTATTTTAGTAAAATTAATTATTATTTTAGATTAAAATATATAGCTACACATTTTTTAAGAATGCAGATATAATTCATTAATTTAAGCAGTTATATTTAAATATTATAAAAATATTTTAAAATTTTTAGAGACGTTTTTATTTGCCTGGTTATTTAATTTTTGTGAATTTTTGTTTCACTTTTAAATATTTTGGGAATTGAATAACATTTTACAACCATAATCATTAACTATTTTCCTTGGTGCATGGAAATTCGTATAGGAAAACGCGGAAAAGCGTGTGGGAAATGGGAAATGGGGAGCGGCGAGCGGTGAGCGGTGAGTCCAGTGCTAATAACACGAAATCCGATTTGAACGTCGGACCTGCGTGTGATAAAAGCAACAACATCACGCAGTCTGCGGTTGCCTTTTCCGTTTCGTTTCATTTCGTTTCGTTTGGTTTTGGTCTGGACTCGTGCCACGCTGCGTATGCGTAACGTGCGTTTTAATGAAATATTGAATTTTATTGCCTGCGTGCCCAGGACGCGCTGTCAACAACTTGGTCCAAAACCAAAAGCTGACCCTGACTGGCCCGCTTCACAACTTGTCACTGCCTCAAGGGCTGAATTACACGGAGAAAAATTAAGTGACTGTCTTCGTTTATGAAGCTGCTGTATAAACTGGCATTGAAAAGAGAGATAGATTTGCACAATTTTTAAAAATATAATAATATTTAAACCTCATTTAAAAATAAATATATTTAAATGCAATATAATAAGCATAGAAATTTGATGTTAAAAATTATATAAAAATTAATTTTAATTAACAAGGCCAACACCAAATATCAAAGTTATAGTCTTTCCTTTGAGTGTTTGCTGATAAAGAAATATAAATTCAATATATTGATAATCTATAAAATATATTGTAAAAAAACAAACGCATTGTGCAATAAATACAAATGGGTTCATAATTTATTCATTCTCTCAATCATCAATAGAAATTGGCAGCTATTGTTTGCTTATTTGTTGTTACTATTTTATTACCCTTTTTTGTGCAATAATTTTTTCTCCGTGGAGGAGATCCGTTTCACCCTCGCCCCCTCGTAAGCTCTTAATTTGATTCGTTTTATTTGTTATGCAAAAACTTGAAGTATATTATTATTACCCATATATATACGCAGTCCGTACTTTTCGTTGCGCCTGCCTAATAAAAGCAATTTATGGAGCCCAAAGCGCGGAAATGAATTGTTAACCGAATTTCTCTTTTTTTTTTTGGAGCTGCGAAGTGAGTTTGGGAGAAGGATGATGTCCATGATGTTGTTGATGAGTGGGTGGTGTCTTTTGTTTATGGTCACTCAGCCCACTGCGCCCTCTTCACGTAAACGCCTTTTGCGGCATTGTGAAATTTCCCAGAGCGCACATCAGTGGCGGATCCAGGATTTTGTTGTGGGGGGTGATATCAGAACAATTTTTTTGTTGCATACATTTTGAATACCAAAATTCCTTTCATTTTTCACCCGAGTGGGGGGTGATATATCACCCATATCACCCCCCGTGGATCCGCGCATGGCGCACATAAAAATGAAAACCGCCAGAAGGGGCAGATAACAAGTGGCAAGGAAAGCGGGGGGCGTGGCACGCTGGGAAAAAAGCGAAAATGAGAATGCAAAAGGGAGGGGCTAAAGGTGAAAGTCAGTCAGGCAAGAAGAATGCAATCGACTGGCTCTGAAAAACAAGCTGCATATGGCGATGGCTCCAATCGAGAGGGTTTTTGCATCCCAAGAACTGGAGAAAACGCCTTTAAAAATATGTAGAGGTAAAAAAAAACCTCGAGGCATAACGAAAAGCGGCTTCTGAATGGGGAAAGAACTTTTCATTAAGTTTGGTATTTTTATGATTTTTATGAAATAGTTTTGTACATTTAATCAGAATTTATTTTCAGATCTTTCTCCCCTTAAATCGTATATTTTAAATATTTTTTGTAACTATTTTGGCTTTAGATAATTATAATCGCTTTCATTCAGATAACTATTTTTTAACAAAAGCAAAATGAACCTTAAATTATTAATAAAATGGTGAATCTGTTTTTAGATCTTTATTCCTTTTAAATCGTATATTTTAAATAAATATGTTCATCTATTTGGGCTAAGAGTACTTTTATTTTGGCTACTACATATTTGAAAACCAAAGTAATTAAATTATTCTCCAAATAAGTACTGCACTTTAAGGTATACCAATAAACGAATAGTGTTAACTACACTTAGTTGCCACATTTTGTTTCCGTTGCACCTTAAAATAAACCTCAGTTAAGAGGTCATGGAAATAAAATTGAAACGGGAAAACAAAATAAACCGCAGCAGCCGCTGCTTCGGCCTGATTTCGAGTTCGTGCCTCCATTAAGCCTTTTTTTCCCCTTTGTTTCTGTTTAATTGTGAGATAAAACTTACCGATAATGAGCAGCTTTATGGTCGACATGTTTGGCTGATGAATTTTCTGTTTTTCAGAGCGTTTTTTTATATTTTTTTCTTTGATTTTTTGCGTGGTATTTACAGAAATATTAATCCGCTAAAGAGGCAACAGTTTGACAGCAACTGGAGTCCGGCGTTTGGCACAAATTGCATTTTAATGTCGATGCAATGGCAATGCAATTTCGATGACGATTATCCCGAGACACATTTCCCGGTTTTTGTTTCTGCGGTTTGCGTTTTCGTTTTCACAGTTTTTTTTTGTGTTTTTAATTTCCTTTTCAATTTGCTGTTTTCTGTTTTTAAAGGCTCACTCGAGAATTGATTTTCGCAGAGTGCAGCTCTGTTGAAATGCTATTTCAAATATTCAGACACTCGAGATGCCAGGACACTGTAATTAAATGTTTCAATTAAATTAAATGCGACGCACACACACACATGCTCATGCAAAATGCATGTGAAGGCGCCTAGAAGTAGGCAATGAATATTTAAACCCTCAGACATTTCAATTTGGGCCTGCAAAAGGGGGTCGAAATGGAAAAGGTCCAATTGAAGCCATGCCCAGGCATTAAATTAACATATTTCCCAAATAATAATAATTTCCAGGAGTCGAGAGTGGAGAGTAGAGAGATGGATCCACAGCAAATGGAATTGTGCCCAGTCAGTTTGGCTTTTCTACACATGTAAACCGGGCTGCTAATGTCTTATTCATGTTTACAATGCCCGGGCAAAAAGCGACTTATGAGCGGCCAGCCTGTCAGTCAAACAGCTCGAAAATGGCCCACCGCTTGCGTGCTCCAAACTTATTAGGTTTCATCCGCCTCCCAAAGACCCCATGGTCCCAGGTATCATCGTACTATCATATCCCACTCCTCTGGAGTGCCTGATGGGCCTCCTCCTTTTCTGGCCAAGCCTCGGCAATTGCCGGGCTATTTATTTAAACCCGAGACGAGGGAACACAATTGTTAATGGAAATCTCCTGCGTTACTCCGCACTAAATGCTCCGTAATTATGAGTTATTTATGTTGCCAGCCTGGTTTTTATTCAGTTGTGATTAAGGAACTCAGAATCACCGATCTTGTTTGTATTAAATTATTTATTAATTGTTAGTTAAAAAACATAAAAATATATAAAAATAATATTTGTTTGGGTTTTTAGGCAAATTTCTTGATTTATACTTTTTAAAATTACTAAAATCACTAAAGAAGTCATTGTATACAAACCCCTTTTTAATTGTACCTAGCCTTAGATTAAAGATCAAAAATATTAAATACCACAAAATGTGATTTTCGTATTTAAAACCATTGGCAGGGTTTTTTGTAAAGTCCTTTTCCTTCTATTTAATCAACAAATTTTAATCTTCACTTTAAACATTCTTACGTTTTTCCATTTACTCAAACTGTTTCTTAGAGATTCTAAAATTTACAAAAAAAAACATTTTCAAGTATATTTTAAAACTGTTTTGAGTTTTTGCCTAAAATGGAAACTAGGTCCGATTACAAAGCCTTAAAGCAAGCCGTCTTAATTGACATTTAAGCAACGTTTTCTCTGCACTTTTATTATCACAAACCGATTAAACTGACATTTATTGTTTTTCGATGTTTTCAAATGACACAAATGACTGCATTTAAATATTTTATTCTGTCACAAACTGGGAAATCAATAAAAATATATTGCAGTTTGTTTTCCCAATTTATCTGCGACTTTTACAGAGGCCTCAACAATTTCTGTGATTTTTCCTTATTCCATATTTCACTAGAGCAACTTTCGGCCACTCATAACTCAGCGAATTTAACGATGTGAGTCCTTGGCACAACTCATAATTCGCTTATGCCTGGCCAGAAACTTTAAGCTAAACCACTTTCAACGACATCGCAGAAAATACCAGCAGCCATAACAATGGCCGAAAAATAAATAATAAAAAGAACGTCGGGCAAATGCTAAAGAAAGCCCCGAAATCAGCTGTCACAGTGGAATAATAAAAATAATTTATTTGCATTTTATTTGCACAGCCTGGGAGTCTGGGTTTCTTTTTTGCTAGGACCAAAGACCAAGGACCAAGGACAACAAGTTGCTGACACACAAACGGGCTGGGAAAAAAGTAGGAAATTATACGGATTTGACAGATGAGCGAAGGTAAGTGGAGCACAACATTCCGCAGCGGCTTTAAATTGAGCAGAAATTGTTTGTCACTGTTTGTTGGCCCCTTTTGGGCTTTCTCGCATTTTATTTTCCACGCTTTTTTTTCTATTTCTGTTGCACTAGTTTTGGCCCAGTTTCTCTGGCTTTTTGGCGGCATGAATATGCAAGGGGGAAATGGGGGGTGGGGGTGGCAAGGGGACAGGGGGCAAGGTCACGGGGAAAAGCGGGGCCACAGTTGCACTTGAGTGCCATTTGTCGAAAGAGTTGCCCGGCAATTTGCATAATTACAAACGCACATGTAAACGAAACGCGGTTTCCGCATGTCCGCAATTTCCACTGCAACGCTTTTCCGCACTCGCGTTTCTTCGCGAGTTTTTCTCATATATATTTGAGGTCCTTTTCTTTATTCGCCTAGGATTTTTTCCGACTTTTTCCCGATTTTTCCGCTTTGCCGCCCGTGGCCGCAGAACGCTTCTTACCAACTAACTGCAATTTCAGTTTTGTTCCAGCTTAAGAACGAAGCTCGCTATGACGAACGCGCTCGATTCACGAGTACAGTGAACTTCGGCAGAATGTACGAAGTGCAAACAGACGAAGTCGCCAATTTTTGGTTGTTGAATATTTCGCCTGGCGACTGCGCCGAGAGAGAAAACCTTCGCAACATGTTGCCAAGGGAGCGAGAAGTTTGCCAGGAGAAAGTTTTGAGTTCGAGAGCAAGGACGAGCCGCTGCAGGACCCTTGTGGTAGGTTAGGGACTCCAGAAAACTCGGTACTCGGCAGAACGAACCGCAAATTGTCCTAGGACTCAAAAGTATTCAAGCAGCTGAACTAGAAACTGTTTATGAATTTATATTGTCATTTGGGAAATGTTAATAAATATGTTAAATATATTGTTTAATGTATCGATTTTTGTTTCTCGTCTGTTTTATCTGTTAATATCTTAAATATTTAAAATTTATTTTCTCATAAAAGAAATATGTGTGCCTTCAAAGAGGTTTACTTTTATACCTATTAAAAATAAAAATGTTGCCTAAATAAATTGGTTAATTTATCGGTTTTTGTTTTACATCTGTCTAGAAAATCTATATAAATATCTTAAAAAAAAAAATAAAAAATTTGATTTTATTTTCTTACATTTTTATATAAATTTAAGAATGTCTCTTCATAAAAATGGTTTACCTCTTATTTGCTTTAATATTCTGTTTTCTTTTTAATGCAAATATTTGTTGTTTATTGTGATAGCTAAATTCTTATTTATTTATTATATTTTATTGCATAGTTAATATAAATGACAATTTAGTTTGCTTTGTAACAGATGTTTCAATTTTCATATGCTCGAATTGCTAATTGAAACTTAATTGAACTGGCCCAAAACAAAATGCAATTTTAATTGTCTAGATTTGCTTTATGTGCAATCCAGGGCTGCCATTTCTAGCCTTTTTCAGGACAGATACATTATTGTTTTTTATAGATTTAGCCAGAAAAGCTCCATCAAACTCTTATTTTCCGGAAATCTGTCCCTATATCAAGTGTTCTATATTTTAAAAAATATTACATTTGGTTGTTTTTGGGTTTTATTCACCACCTGTCCTTTTTTTGTTGGCAGCACTGATGCAATCTTTAAAAATACATATATTGTCAGTTTAAGAGCACTAAAATAAAAACAATAAAATTACAATTATTAAATAACTGATTCAGATTTATTTATTTGTAATTAAATACGAAGTAATAGTTTCCCAATAAATATTTTTTTATATGAAATTAATTTATTAGTTTTAGTTTGTAATTGCCCTCTCTGCTTTTTTGTTTTATTTATGTTTTGGGGTCAGTCGACGTTTGTTGTTTATGGGCATAAACACACACGAAGCTGAGTTCACGAAATTTTGTTTTGGACCATAATCGTTGGGATTCGGTTGTTGGCCAAGTTTTTTGCCAATCCAATCCTGGCTAACTTTCCCAGAGAGGGAATCCGTTTCCTTTCCATTCGTTCCCCTCTCTCTCTCGTTTCTCCAGAGACTTTTCACTCGCATATTCTCTCGGTGAAAATGTCTCTTTTGGCAACATGTTGATTTGATGCATTCGCAAGTGCATTCGTTTTTATTACTAAGTGAATCAACAGTTGGGCCTGACAAGTGCAGTTGAAAAGTTCTGTGAGCCCAAGGTTTTATAATATTTTTAAATGCCCCTCATATATTCCCGAGATCCATTTATTTTTCTAAAATTTATATGCGTAAGCCAACTATATTTTTTAGGCCCCTCTGAATATTTCGAGCAATCAACAGAAGTGACTGCCATTTTACTCCAGCTAAATTCTGTGAGTAGTTTATGGCCCACCCTTCGCTGGCTGGGAACACTTTTGACCCCCTTAACCCCCCTTTTGGAATATGTCGTGGCACATAAAAAATATTTGCAAACTGAATGTGGCAAGTTTTGCCAAAAAAATATGGGGGGCAAAAAGTGACTGCCACAAAGGTTGTGCCAACACCTCAGTCACACACACACAGAGACAAATACAAAAGTTGTTAAAAAGTCCAAATAAATAAATTTTCTCTTTCACCGAAAAAGAGATAGCTATAGCTATAGAGCGGAGTGAGCGAGAGGGCGGAAGTGGAGACGCCTCACAAATGTTTGACATAAATTTATGCGTTTTGTGTGTTGCCCACGAAAACTCCTCAACTTTGCTTGTAGATCAGGTTAGGTGGTAGATTTTTATTTGTGGGGTGTAGTGGGGGGTTGGAAAATTGTGAAGAGGGGATGGAGAAACCGGGGAGGAGGCAGACAGTCATGAGGTTGAGGCTGGCAAACTAAAGTGTGTTTCGAAATTGAGTTGTCATAAAAGCATTCAGCAGGAGTCGCAATGAAGGCTTGAGGTGATCACAGTGGAAAATCCTTGGAAAACTTAATTTAATATTAAGGAAATATGTAATTTAAATATTAATTAAAAAATAATTAAATATTAAAATAGTCACCATTTTTTACTAATAGATAGTAAGCATTTTCTAATAAAGAAAATCTTTAAAAAGCTTTCCAGAGACCTAAAATAATGATTATTTTTATTTCTTCAAACAAAAAAAACGCCCACTTATAATAGCCCTAAAAACTAATGAAAAAACATTCTTAAAAATTAAACAAAAATATGTTTATCTTTATTTTGTAATGTATCAAATATTAATAATGATTCCAATTTTAAATATTTAAATTATCTTAGTTTAATTTAATTCTATATTAAATTTTTCACTCGCCAGTATAGCTGAGAGTAGTTCGCTCGTAGACCTTCTATTATTTGCATGCCAATGCCACACATTTGACATCTTCCCTGTAAAAGGGGCTACGTTCACCACTCCTTAGTTGTCTACAACTTTCGACTTAACCCCAACCATCCACTCAATACTTTCACTACTCACCCCAGCAATTCAGAGTGCAAACTTTTTTCGATTTAAATAAAAAGCCAGCAATGCGACAACACTTTGAACTTTGATAGAGGTCTATAAAAAAATGTATAAAAATACATAAAAATATGTCAACACTTTTATAACCATTCTCCACGATAGTCAAAGGTAGCAAAAGGCTTCTTAGTAGCGAATATATTTTTGTCTAACTTTTTTATGACTACATGTGCAGTTTTATAAAGACAACAGCTATCTTAAGTCATAAAATTTACAAATTTTATGGACTCACTTTTGATTTACAATTTTGTAAGGTATCCTTTTCTTAAAAAAGAATGTTGAAATAATGGTGGATTTTCTTATTATGTAAGTTCTAAATTTTCGCTTCAAAAAAACTGTTTTCGTAAAATATATATATGAAATATTAATATATTTAACTAAATAAACTTAATTGTACGGTTTTCCTTTTTTTAAATTTACTTTAAACTTATTGGCATTTTAATTGTATTCTTATTATTAAATGCATTTTCCCGGACATTTTCCTTAGCCTCAATCTTTTTTACATCCCCGCTGAAAATGTTGCAGGAAAAGCAGCTGCCGAACCGGCGGCGGTTTAAACATTTTTAATTAATTTACATGACAGCAGCTGCTTGGCATGTGATGCACGTAAGATGCGTGGGCGCATTTTCCACGCCGGAAAAGTGGGCGTGACGGCGGCGGACGGGGGGCGGGGGAAATTAAGCGACGGGAGAGGGGGAAAACTGATGCAGAGGTGCAGATGGAATTAAAATTGTAGCGAAATACTTTTGGTTGCAGCTGCAGCAGCAACTACAGTTAATCAAATGTGAAATGACATGGAACACACAACACACTGGGAAATGGGGGCGAAAAAAGGGGGCGTGGCACATAAATCAGAGCAGACGCGCCCACTTTCACCCCCAGCTACCAATTCGCACTTAATTGCTTAAACAAAAGCGACGCCTTTTCCTTTTTCCACCGCACTATTGAGCAATTATGCAGTCGGAGAAACAGTGACTCCGAAAAGTAAGCTACACCGGAAAAAAAGGAAAGTGGTAAAACTTAATTTATGGGTATAATAACACTTTAAAAAAATTTAAAAAAAATGGAAATAAATGAAAAATTATGATTAAAATATTTTTGATTGAATGTATAAATGTATTTGTTTAAAAATTTTTTTTGTTTTATTGTTACTGAAATTAAATATCATGAAATCTTTAGCATATATTTATATTTTTTTTTTATTATTTTTTAGGGGTCTTTTTCAACCGCATTTATTTTCTTTCTCTGCATACCAAATTAACCAAACTTTTTAGGCAAGATGGGGAAGTGAACAGAAAGCCAAACGAAACGTGGCAAATGCGTTAATATATTCAAGGAGGCCTCATCATCAGCGTCGTCAACGTTTTGTGTTAGCCATATAATTTATGCGCGTTTTAATTTCATTTGGTGCCTAACAAGTGCCACGCCCACCACAGGACCTCTCAGACGGCAGAAGGCGGTGGAAATAGGGTAATGAAACCGGAGAAAGGGAAGAATATGTTATTTTGACACCTTCAAGGTTGCGCCTTTCTCAGACAACTTCCGACGATTCCTTTGGGGGTCGAAAATTCAGCGGGGTTTAACGGAAAATGTCAAGAAATCAAGAAACGATTGGGAAGGTGTAATCAACCTGGGGAATTGAAGAAAGTTGAAAATAGGAACACACTTTCAGAACCAAAATATATTAGGATATGTTTTTTTGTGAGGATTCATTAGCATTTAATTATTGTCTATGCTATTTTAAAATATTTCGCTTTTAAGTATAATTTAATAAATTTATTTTAAGTTTCAGTGTACTTTCTCATAATCTGCTTTTTAAAAATTGCCCAACAATAAATCAAATCAATCTCTGATATGTTTTTTTTCTAGTAAAGATTTGGTAAAGATTAGATTAAGCTATCTCTCCGAAATCTGTGTTGAAAGTCTACCCACAACATTCTCATCAAGGTCACTGAATACAATTTTATTTAATAAAAACAATTCATTCATAAACTCCCCGACTTATTTTATTGTCTTAATCGAATCACGGTCGAATTTAATAATATCATTCTCATAGTCGTTCAATTCAAGTAGCGATTATATTTTTGATAAGATTACTTTAAATTGTGAAACGGTTCTTCGACCTACAAAGAGCTCAATTAAAGCCAAGTTCAGTTTTAAAATATTTTTCTTTTGTTTAATATTCGCAAATTAATGGCCAGTACTTTGATTTTTTTCTTAAAATTATTCAATATATTTTATTAATAATTTGTATGAGTCACAAAAGCTTTTTTTCTCATCAAAGGCAATTACACAACCTTAAGCAGTCCAAGGAACGATAAGTAAAATAAATACCTCAGCCATCGATAAGGTGGATTTAAAAAGGCAATCTTTTAAGATCGGTCTCTCAGTCTGGGCAAAACAGCGGTGTAGCCATGTTACTTTTCGGAATATTCTTCTGCCTGTTGATTTTAAGTTCCTCAGCGAGTCAAAACGATAGGGAAGTGTGTACTCTCCTTTCTGTTTGTGATAATATTGCAGACCTAAAATCCGAGATGGCAATTGTGCGGTAAATACTCAAGTTTTTTCAAAGAAATGGTTACCAAGTTTATACGGGTTATATTTTAAACAAAATGGCAGGGAAATTGTGGAAGACTTGGACAAAAAATTCGAGCAGCAGAAAACTTACCCAGAAAGCTGTGCTGATTCCACGAAGAGTAAGCTGCTGATCCGTTTGCCCGAGTACAGTGAATTCCCCTTCGAGGTGTCCTGCGATCAGCATAACTACGGCGGAGGTTGGACTGTATTGATGCGACGAAGCGATGGAAGCGAGGACTTTTACCGCGATTGGAAGGACTACAAGTACGGATTTGGTCAGTTGAAGAATGAGTTCTTCCTGGGACTTGAGCTATTTCATGCGCTGACCTATTCGGAACCCCAGGAACTGATGGTTGTCCTGGAGGACTACGAAGGAAATAAACGCTACCAGCACTATGATAACTTTAGAATCGGACCAGAGAGTAATAACTACACCCTGGAATCGGTGGGATCTTCTTCTGGAGACGCAGGAGACTCATTTGAACATCATATCGGCATGCAGTTTAGTACAAAGGATCGCAAGAACGACATCGATTCAACAAGGGTATGTGCAGTTGTATTTAGAGGCGCTTGGTGGTACTTCCGCTGCCATATAAGGTAATTATTCCATCTAAAAATATATTTATACCCGTTACTCGTATAGTAAAAGGGTATATTGTATTCGAGCAAAAGTATGTAACAGTTAGAAGGAAGTATTTCCCACACTATAAAGTACATATATTCTTAATCAGGGTCACTAGCTGAGTCGATCTAGCCATGTCCGTCTGTCTGTCTGTTTGTATGAACGCTGAGATTTCGGAAACTACGAAAGCTGGAAAGTTGGGATTACCCACACATATTCTTTGGATTCGTACGCAGCCAAGTATGTTTTACACGAGCGCCACGACCCCTTTAACGCCCACAAGCGCCTTAAACAATTTTAAAAGGTGTCTGGCGAACACGCCTTTAAAGATTTCGGAAAAGTAAAAATGCAGTTTTGTTGTGTTTAGCAATACCTATCGAAATGTGGAAGAAATTTTTCAAGTCTGGCCATTCAATAAAAAGTTACGCGCGATCAAAGTTTTATATCTTCATCTCCCTCGCACTCCCTTTAGCTGAGTAACGGGTATCTGATAGTCGGGGCACACGACCATAGCGTTCATTATTTATTCATTATTTTATTTATTATTTTCAGTGCTTTGACCGGTGTTTATGGCGATAGTTCTTATGGACAAGGCGTACTTTGGTCGACATCGCATGGGTTTTATTACTCACTCAAAAGTGCGGCAATGATGATAAGACCGAAATCGTATTCTCCCAAGTGAACTTATTTTTTTTAAGTACGTCTTGCTGTTTAATCATTATTTAATTAGATAGATATGGCGATGGCAATGATAATGGCAATATAGATAATAATAATAAATAAATAAATAAACTTGATCAACAAGAAATATATTTTCTCCGCAACGTAAAAATACTATAAAAATTTTACAATGGGGGAATTTGCTGTATGATTTTCAATTTATTTTCGTGAATCGTAAATCGAAAAGTATTGTTTCTTATCATTATTACATTCAAAAAAGTATTCACCCTGATTTTAAATATTTGCGATATTATTGTGTGAAAAATGATCTAAGCTTAGGTAATTCATGTTGCGCTTCAAAATATATTTTCTTTTGTTAACTTTTACCATTTTTGAAAACTTATTAATAATTGCTAATACTGAGATTATAAATAAATAAATTTTTTCGTCAATTTATTTAAATAATTTATTAATTTTTCTTTTGCAATGGGACGGCTATGATAAGATAAGAAAAACGACTTATTCTTCGATAAGGTTTATTTAAAAAGACAGTTCTTTAAGATCGGTTCCTCAGTCTGGAAAAAAAGGGCAGCCATGTTGCGTTTCGGAATATTCTTCTGTCTGTTGGTTTTAAACTCTTTAGCCAGTCAAAATGAAAGAGAAGTGTGTACTCTCCTATCGGTTTGCGAGAATATTGCAGACGTAAAATCAGAGGTTGCAGCTGTGCGGTAAATAATTTAAAATATTGCCAAGCGTTTCAAAAATGTATCTTAAAAATAAAATAACAGAGACATTTTGGAAGACTTGGATAAAAAATTCGATCAGCTTGAGCAGAAAAAATACCCCGGAAGCTGCGCTGGTTCAACGAAGAGTAAGCTGCTGATCCGCTTGCCCGAGTACAGTGAATTCCCCTTCGAGGTGTCCTGCGATCAGCATAACTACGGCGGAGGTTGGACTGTATTGATGCGACGAGCCGATGGAAGCGAGGACTTTTACCGCGATTGGAAGGACTACAAGTACGGATTTGGTCAGTTGAACAATGAGTTTTTCCTGGGATTGGAGCTATTTCATGCGCTGACCTATTCGGAACCCCAGGAACTGATGGTTGTCCTCGAGGATCACAAAGGAGAAATTCGCTACCAGCACTATGATAACTTTAGAATCGGCCCAGAGAGTAATAACTACACCCTGGAATCGGTCGGATCTTCATATGGAGACGCCGGAGATTCACTTCACGCTCATTTAGGGCAGAAGTTTAGTACTAAGGATCGCAAGAATGACATCGATAAAGAAAAGGCTTGTGCAGTTTATTTTAAAGGAGCTTGGTGGTACTACTTCTGCCATGAAAGGTAAATATTCCTGAAGAGTTCCTATGCGGATAATAATTATTTTATTATTTTATTCCTACCCGATTTTCAGCGCTTTGACTGGTGTTTATGGCGATAGTTCTTATGGACAGGGCGTACTTTGGTCATTATTTAATGGCTTTAAATACTCACTCAAAAGGGCCGTAATGATGATAAGGCCGAGAGGGTATGCTAATCATCCAATTGTATGAGATACCAACCATTATTGTTTCTTTAATTAAAAGTCTTAGTAGTTGTGTTTCCAGCCACAAAATATAATTTATATAAACATATATAAAATACAACAAATTTTAATTATTCTTTGTCATTCTAAAAAATGTTCATCGTTAAAAAAAGTTCATTTGAAAAAGACAGATAAGAATTTCCATCGATTGACGGAAATAATGATCATGACAAATATATGATACTTAGGGGAGAGGTCTGTAGGTTGAGACAGTCTGTAAGTTGAGACACTCAATTTTCTCAAAACTTTTCCACTAAAAAAATTGTTTTTATTTTTTTTTTGTAGTCCTTTTCAGTGACAAAACTTTTGGGGAAAAGATTATAAGCCAGGCTCTAGCCAGATTTAAGCTGTGAGAGTCGTGTACCCTTTTGCACCAAAAAAGTTTTTGTCCACTTTTTTCAAAATTCCATTAAAAATTAATATCGTGCTTAAATTAACTATAAGAGATATAACTGTAAGAGATTTAAAACATTAGTAATTTAACTGTTAACAAATTAAAAAAAGAATCAGCTTAATATGACAGTCAGAAAAAAAGTTATTACTTTTTTCCCGAAACATCCCATTTTGTGTAAGTTGGGACACTTTGAGCGTGTAAGTTGAGACACCCGTTTTTCATACAAAAAGGCCTTAGCCCGACAGAGGTCGCTTTCTGCCTAGTACATTTCTTTGATATTAGGGGAAAAGTGAATGTTCAGTGAGCCTTTTGGTTTTAATTGTTATTTGGTCTAAGTTCTTAAAAAATGGATGGGAAATAATTTAAGACGAACTAAAATTGATTAAATTAACATAAATAAATAGTTTTTAAAAGTTTGGAGTACTTTTGGTGTGAGTATTATTGACTTTTAAAAGTGTCTCAACTTACAGACCTCTTTTTCAAATTGTCATTTTTTGGCACTTTTCAAAAAAAATTATTTTTTAGTTTTCCCCAGGGAAAAAACATTTTTTTTTGCTTTATTGTACAGCTAAAATACTAAGCTTTCGATCGGTACCTAACACGTGACGTTTCAAAAGCGAATGTCCAAATGGGAGACTAAAACAAAAGGTGTACCAACCTACAGACCTCTCCCCTATATATATATTTCTTTCCTGTCGTTATGATAACAATAAACTCTTTATAATGAGAGCACATAAATTACTTTTCAAGAATTGTAGTCACTTTGCGATTTGGAATACTATTTTTTGATGATTCATATAAGAATAAATATTTATGTTTTAAAAATATTATGATATTTGGATGGTAAAAAATAATATTATGTATTCATAAAATACTGTAATGTATGCAATAATAAAGTAGAGTATTTCCCCTTCGCTTTTTGTTCCGAATATCACCTCGATTTGTTATCCCTAACACCAAATCCTTTTTGCATATTGTTTTGTTATTCTTTCACCCCCGTTTTCATTATTTAACACATTTCAAAATTCACAATTCAAAACGTGTTAATTAGCAGGCGGCGAAAAGAGGCGGAAGTTGGGGGTTTCTTTCTCTCCGCAAATGTGTTAATGACTGAATGGAATGGGCCACGCCCCCTTCGCGACTTTAATTTCCGTGCCGCCTTCTTGAGTTTTGGATGTCAATAAAATTAGCATTCGCCTTTGTTTTTGTTGTTGTTTTGCTGTCGCACAAATTAAACTGTTTCGAGGGCGTGGCCACATTACGCAACTAAATATTCATGCGAACGAAATTCCAAAAGGCCTCGTTTCCCGACTTTTCCTTTCGGGCCTCGCCTCAATTGACTTAGCCTTGAGCAAAAGGAAAACTCTTTCTCGCCCCCCGGGGAGCAGACATAACTATCAAATTACCCAAGGATATGTGTTCTCGGGGAGGAAGTCATAAAAGCACCAATTCTTGACGGGTAGCGAAGTTTAGACATCTGAAGGAGCTAGCTGTTAAATATTTTATTGTAATTAAGACGCGAAACTTCTCCCCAAGCGAAGAGTGTGAAATTTAGAGGCAGTTGTTAAAGGCCACACAAAATAAATAAAACAAAAATAAAAAAGCGAACGTAATAAACAAAGCATTAAATTTATCGTTGAAAATTAAGAAAAAATTCTTTAACATTTAAAAATTTAAGATGCAATAACAATTAATTATTTAATTAATCCTGTTGTAAAAATATATAAATTTTTCTTAAATAAATAAAAATAATAAATAATACAAAAATAATAATACGAAAATACAAAAATAAACTAAACAAATTCTTTTACATTTTAAAATAACTTAAATTGAAAAATTTGATTAAAAAAAACTTAATCAAAAAATAAAGCTGTTAATTCTAGTATGTAAAATTTCCTTTCAAACTTTTTCTCTTATTTTTCAAAATTATCGCATCTAATAATATTATTATAAAGTTTATAAATTTTCAAAAGCGAATTCCGCTCATTTGGCCTTTTTATTAGGACCCCTTTTAATACACATTCCCCCACCCCTTTTCATTTCGGAATTTTCATTGTGAAAATGCAGCATGGAAAAAGGAAAATGCCTTAACGAACATGCCTTTTGTTCTCTTGGGCTGATTTACAGCCGCAAGTTTAGTCCGCTCCTTAACCCTTGTGCGGCCCGTGTGCCCCCTTTTGCCGCCCGTTGTTGGGCAGTTAACATTTGCTTGATGCACTCCTTAACACTTTGTTGCCGTTAATTATGCAACAGCCCCCGTCTGCTGATGTTTTTCCTGCTGCTCGGATTTTTCCTCCGGCCTTTCCTGACTTTCCTCGCTTTCCTCACTTTCCTGCCATCTGCAGGCTGGCAGAACTGGCAAAAACTAAATGGAAACTGTCAAATGAACCGCAATTGTAATTGTGTTCACAGAGTTTACTCTTCGGCTTGTTTTGCCTAAAAACTCTCTCTCGGCTACGAAATGATGTGTGCCATGGCGAAAACTTTCACCTTTCACCTGTTAATGACGTGGCACACGGCACGTAGAAATGCACCGAAAAAAATATATGATTAATGGATTTTTTTAAAAGATTTTCCATTTAGTTTTAAACAGAAACAAGGGAAATTTTCATGGTATTAAATGTGAAATAATATTAATAAAGTAGCATGATCAAAATTACTTTAATAAAATTACAAATTTTCGCCAGCATTAATTTTATAAAGAAATTCGTAATATTTATTTTTAGTATTATTAATCAAACAGTTTTTTTTTGCAGTGTAGAGATAGAGACAACAATTGCAACAAACTGCCAGCCACCAAATCTGCAGCCAAATCCTTAGCCAAATCCTCAGCCAACTGCCTTTTGTCGTGTGCTGCTGTTTGTTTTTGGGCGAAACTTTCTCGAAAAAATTCGGTGAACAACTAAAACTTTAATTAAAAGTGGAAAATGTATTATTAAAACCACAAATAAAGAGCAGAGCAAAGGGATCACTAAAGTGGGAGGGGAATATCAGTGGTGGAAAACTCTAGAAATGGAGAAGGGATTAAGGATTAATTGATTGGTTAGAACACCTAGAATTGAAATATATATCTTTTGAATTAAAATGTATTTTATCAATAAGGTATTTTTAATTTACAACATTTTAATTTTTATGCTAGTATCAAATATTTAAAAAATCTTTAAGAAAAATAAATCTAAAAACTAAATTTTAAGCTGTTGAAAATATAAACAATACATATTTCTGAAATTAAGTTTCAAGGCTTACTCATACTTTTTTGTTAATCCTAGTAACATTCCAAGTGACACACCTTTAAAGGGTTTTCCATTCGTTGAAGGGACATGAGCATTTATAGATCCCCTTGCACGAACACACAATGCAGTTGCAATGTGCATTTATTCAACTGTAAATCAATAAATTTTAATTAAAATTGCAGCCATACGCAGTGACCCAACGACCCAATCAGCCAGGCCAATTGTCCTGTCCTCTCTTTCTGTTACCCTCGTCCCGTCTCTTTCTGCCGTTTGCCCCCTTTTCCCGTTTCCCGGATATATCCGTCTCACTCGCTGATAAATGAAACATCAAAATTTTCGATGGGATGCTTTTAACTACAATTTTCGCATCCAAAAGCTCATAATGTGAATTTCCGTTGCCGCTAAGCGTCGTTCAGCATATAATTTGACATTTGACAAGGTCAAACGCCCAACCCCACCCCCTATACCCCATTTTAACGCCCATCCCTTGATAATTTCGTTATGCATTTCGATTTTGGCAATTGCCGAATTGTGATTTTCGATTTGTAGATGGCGAATTTCGATTCGGTATTCGTGATTTGTGTGTTTGGCGTTTCGGTTGTTCGGGCAAAACAATAATACGCATACGACATGATGGCCCGTCCACTTTGTACCCCCTTTTTTGATCCCGCTAGCGATGAAACCACCATCGCATTTCCTTTCCAACATTTTTGAGATTAATCTGCGCCGAATGAAACTTTATTATATGTGGTTTATTCGGGAATTCAGGGTATATTCCGCTCTTTAGCTATAGCTAGGCTTATATTGTTGATACTAGTATCTCCAAGTCAAATATATTAAAATCAAAAATATATTATTAGGAATCGTTGTAACATGGCTAAACATTGTACCTGATGACATTATCTGAATACATATTTATTTTTAAATTTGTGAACAGGTAAACGAATATTTCCCCTAGCTTAAAAATAAGTTTATTTAGAAGAATATGATTTTGGCCTTATCATCATCACGGCACGTTTAAGTGAGTAATAATAACCGTGCCATGAAAGCCAAAATACGCCTCGTCCTTCTATATCTTTGCCATATACCGAGACATCACCATATTTACCTGTCAAGGCGCTGGAAAGTGAACAATAGGAACATTAGTAACAAAATAAAGCTCATTTCGTAGGAGGTGGAAGAAATAATTACCAGGCATGGCAATAAAAGTACCACCAAGCTCCTCTTAACTCAACTGCACACTCCCTTTTCTTATCGGTGTCGTTCTTGCGATCTTTCGTACTAAACTGCATGCCCAAATGTTGGGTAAATGAGTCTCCAGCATCTCCCTCAGAAGATCCCACCGATTCCAGGGTGTAGTTATTACTCTCTGGGCCGATTCTAAAGTTATCGTAATGCTGATAGCGAATTTCTCCTTCGTGATCCTCGAGGACAATCATCAGTTCCTGGGGTTCCGAATAGGTCAGCGCATGAAATAGCTCCAGTCCCAGGAAGAACTCATTCTTCAACTGACCAAATCCGTACTTGTAGTCCTTCCAATCGCGGTAAAAGTCCTCGCTTCCATCGCTTCGTCGCATCAATACAGTCCAACCTCCGCCGTAGTTGTTCTGATCGCAGGACACCTCGAAGGGGAATTCACTGTACTCAGGAAGGCGGATCACCAGCTTACTCTTCGTGGAATCAGCACAGCTTTCGGGGTATTTTTTCTGCTGCTCCTCCAAAAGTTCCCTGCCATTCCAAATATAGATCGTTAAGTCTTGGTATTATTTTAAGGACCTTAAGATCTTACCGCACAGTTGCCATATCAGACTTTAAGTCTCCGATATTATTGCAAACGGATAGGATAGTGCACACTTCTCTTTCATTTTGACTGGCTGAAGAAATGTAAACCAACAGGCAGAAGAATATTCCGGAAATCCACATGTCTTCACTTGATCTCTATTTCCACTGAAGAGATACAATAAACTACGCCCCGTTTTATAGTACTCACAAACGATTCATTTCTTATCGCATACTGATTGTGGCAAATATACGATGGGGAATATACTACTTCAAAGTGTTCTTCACTTGATAATAGTTACATCTAGAGGCAGTACAAATATATGGATAACGAGTATCTGATAGTCGAGGCACTCGACTTGTTTTGGAATACTATTCTGCATTTTGCCGTTTGAAGTATTTCTTGGCTCTGTTGTTTTAGTTGTTTTCTTGTCATTTCGGATTTTCGGTTTTTATGTTTTTCGCTTTCCGCATAATTTATCGTCAAATTATTGAGCTAATGAAGTGAGTTTTTCGTGCCGTTCGCTTTTTGCTTTTTCAGTTTTGCGTTTCGAGATTATTTCGAATTTATGCAGGAATGAAATGCATGTGAGTATCCAGTTCCCTTCCTCGATTTGCCCATAAATCTAGCCACGAATAGCGTTATAACGTATAAGTACATATATGTACGAACATATATCGAAACACCCTTGTGTCGGCAACAAATCATCCAAATGCGAGGAGGTTGCTTGAGGTGTTTCGATTGAGATTTGAGTGGCGATTGAGCGTGTGGTCGGGAAATGTAAATGGGTCCTTGATTGAGGCAACTTGAGCTGCGGATGGTGGAGTTGAGGCCCCTTAAAACTTGAGGTGTAACCCAAAAAGCAATTGTACAAGATATCGAATATAAAACCATAGTAATCGACTATTTGAAAGAAATTAAATCAAATTCTCAAGAAAATAAAGAAGCAAAGATTTATAAGTTTTTTTACATACCTCTTATTTATATATTTAAAATATAACATTTTTAATATTTTTATATTCCAACGATTTATAAGATAATTTTTTAAACGAAAGCTACTGCATAAGCTTCTTAGGAAAATAATAAAAAACTAGGGAAAATAAATGCATATATTTACGAAATATAAATGTAATATATTTTCTTGGTAGTTTTAAAATATAAGAAAATCCCCATTTATAATATTTTTAATTTTTTTACTAAATGTATAATTTATATCGATTTTTCGATTATCATTTTTCTTATTTAGAATTTTCAATAACTTTAATATCACAATTTTTTGTATAATTTAGTACATGCGTATTTTTTTTTTCAATGTGGCTTTTCAATATATAACAATATATAGTTTTAAATAACTTTTAACGCCCATCTCGTTAACAAAAAACTGTTAGAAAAGGCATTGCTGCTCATAACCAGGCAAACTTTTCCCCACACACACACACACACACTTGGGTAAATTTTCAGTGACGAATTGTAATACAAATGAGCCAAAACAGGAGAGGGCCAAACCCCCAAAAACCCCCAGTTGCCACCGCCCATGGTTTTCCCTGTTTCCCGGCACGTCGTTTAGTGCAACAACTTAATTTGCATATCAGCGCCGCCAAATTGCAAGCGGCATGCAATGAAAATGGAAAATTGTTTTGCAGGCTGTGGAAAACTCATGCGCATGCGAACACACTTCATCAATTTGCCAATAAACTTGTGAGTACTTGGCGCAATAGTTGCCAACATTTCAATCAGGCCAAACACTCAGCTAGGGTTTTGATTTTCCCCACTTTTCCCATATCCCTTGGAATTTTCCCCACCATTTTCCTTGCCAAAACCACCCACACACATACTACTTACTTGTGCGAACTTTTTGAGTCAGCGCAAAAATTTTATGCACATGGCATAAAATCGAAATCAAAGTTGTTGCTGATTTGGCGCAAAATTAACAGGCAAAGCAGGCGCTTAGCTGTCAGCTCCTCAGAATTTTCCTCTATTTTCCCACCACCATCACTACACATTTTCCGATTTTCGCCCCAGCAGGACCTTCGTCCTTTTCATTGGGGCAATTAAAGCGAGGAACCACTGGTCTTGAGGAGGCCTTCAGTCGCGCGTCTTGTCTCAAATTAAATTTGCATTTCAAATTCCCCATTTTGTTGACATCCGGGAAACGAATGGCAGTTGCTCCGTGGCGAATGGGAGTTTCGCAAATCAAAGCGTTTAGTTTAGACAAATCCCGGGGAGGGAAAATATCTGGGCAGCCTGCTACAAAAAAAGGAAAATAAAAGGAAAACACGGAACTTGAATGAGCAGGTGCTTGCCTGCATATAAATCAAAATAATTTCGTCTGGCGGCTGTAATTTCACAAGGGGAGAAATGGGCCCGGAAAATATGTACACTGGGGAAAAAAAGGTCAATTTGTGAATTGTTGAGTCTTTAAGAAATTATAAAAAAATGATGTCTCCGTAATATATTGAATTTTCTATTTCCAGTAAGGTTTAAAAATTTTGTAAAATAAAAACAGTAAAGTTCACATTGCAATAAAATTCAAGAATTACATTTACATGCCCCAATTTTTTGTTCAGTGTTACAAAGTCCATCAAACCAGGGGCAAATCATGAAAAGGACAAATGAAGTGAAATTTAAATGATTGCATACTCGGAGGCGTTTGTTGAACCACTTATTTTCACCTAATTGCACACTCGAGTGGACAGACGATGCTTTTTCCACTTGGCTGGCTGGCCAAAAATCGGTGGGCGTAGTCGGGGGAAACCCCAAGTGGGGGGCGTGGCCAGAGAGTTGGTCACTTTGTGTTACGCAACAAAGTCACACAAAATATTTGCCAAACATTTTGTGCTCATGAATTTATCCTTCCGATTTTTATGGGTGCCTCCCCCCTTACCAATTTTCCTTGGGAAATGCTTAACCAATATTTTGGGACAATATTTGTTTTGTGTGTTTTGCGACAATAAGAGAAAAGCAATTATAAAGCGGCACCAGAAAGTGAAAGCCGAAAATTGTCAAGGGTGTCAAAGGGGCCAAGAGAAATGAATGAAAATATATGTTTTTTTTTGAGGGGGTTTAAGGGGATTTTGCAAACCGCAGGCAGCTCATTAAAGGCACAACTTTTCACTCTCTTCATTCTTGTTTCTTTCGGTTAATTCTTGCGCCCGGCGAACAGAAACAAATTTCATGCAAATGGAAATGGAAAATGCAAATTAACAAGTTCCTTAATGGCCTTGGGTGGGAGTGGCGGTGGGTGGTGCACTCCAGAGGCTGTAAAACTGCAGGCAGATTTCAATTAAAAGTTGACAAGAATGCAAGCATCAGCGCTTCTCAAACTGTTCAGCTTCAACAGAAATTTATTTAAAATATTTTTAGACATTAATTTACGAGATTTAGATTTTGTTAAATAAATTAATAAATAAATTAATTAATAATAAATAAATAAATGCAATTTTTTTTGGTTAGTTTAAACAAATAAATTGACTTGTTGCTTGTCTGTAAATTGTGACAATATTATTTTATCGTCATTTTTTCTGCACTTTGTGAACTAAAGCCTTAAATATATTATACTACATATGACTTCACTGAAAACTGCCAGGACAACCCTTACCTTCCCGACTTCAGTTTCACAACTCTATCAATCATAAACTCACAGCCAATGTCTGAAAACTGTAGCTCAATAAAATGTTCTCGAAAACGTTGCCCACCCCCCACCCCCTGCTCCAAAAACACTTTCCAGATACGAGTATTGCCATGACATGTCGACAAAAGCAATGATTCCTTTTGGGTAACCCATTTCTGCACCGCCCCCCGATTTTCCAACTTCCCCCCGATTTTCCCGCCAACTCTTGTTACGTTACGCGTTTTCCCAGCCGCGCTTGCATGTCATGACATGAGCAGGAAATGCGTTTTCTGACGCCGCCGCTGAAGATGCCTCGTAAAGGAGGTGCTGGTGCACTGAAAGAAAATATGTAAGAGAAATACATATATTTAATTTTGGGGTTAAATAAATTAATAAAAAATATGTAGTTTTTGTGACTCATTAAAGGCAATTAAATTGGGGGTTTACATTAAATATGTCATAAATATGTTGAGATGTGTTCTTTTTAAATTGCATACTTTAAGACACCTTTTAAGTGATTTCGGGGGGCAACCCTCCATTTTAATATAAATGTACAATGTACATAGTCTAACTTAAAATGTTTTATATAATAACTTATGGAAATAATTTTAATGAAACAAATATTAGTTTAATACTTAATTTTTTTAAAAGACAAGCAATTTTACACACTTATCAATTTATAAAAATAATTTATTTCAAACCATCAAATTTATTAAAATAGTTTTTAGTTTATTTTATCTTTTTCTTTCACTGTACTTTCACGGGTTGCGGAATTTCGGATAGCTGCTGTTCCTGGTTTCTCGGTTAGGTTTACGGTTACGGTTTTTTGGCTATGCCGTGTGCCTGGTTCCGTTTCTTGTGCACCAAGCGCAGCGCCATAAATATTTAAATTGTGCGACGCCGCCGCCACCGCTAAAAACCACCAGAACCACGCCATTCCCATTCCCAGCGCCCCCCTTTTGCCACGCCCCCTCTACGCCTCTGCCTGTCTTGCATGTTGCTTGCCGGCTTATTTTTTGACAGTTATCGATTCGAAGGCGCTGCCTCAGTTTCAGCTTCAGATTCAGCTCCCGATTCCAAACCGCAATTTTCTGATTCTGATTCCTGACTCGGAGACGGAGACATTTTATCTTGCCAGGACGCAGGACTCGCTTGCAATTCATTTCCTAAAATATGCATAAGGAGCAGCCGGCGAAGAGTTAAAAAATACATGGGCAAAATATAAGATGGAATGGCGAGGCATTTAATACTCTTAAAGAAATTGTATAAAATTGAAAACAGAAATTAAAAATTTAGTAAAACAAAATTTTTGAAGTAAATATTATAATACTACAGATTGGTTTAGAATTAATGTTAAATATAAAGAAAAATAATAATTTTAAAGGTGCTTAAAAGTATGCAACAAATGATTTAGAAACTAGAGTGCCAAAAATCACTGCATACTTTTTGGCACTTTTATTAGAGTTTTTTAAATCTCAAAATAATAAAAACCTGTTTATTGTCTTTCGCAAAAGCTCTTTCGAAAGAGTATAATAGCTGAAAGAAGTGGCATCATTACATTGGATACGCGCTGTCAAGCGGCCTGCCACGCCCCTTTCGACACACCCCCCGCCCACAAAATTCAGTCGATATGTTGCGAGTTATGCGGCACTCATTTCCTTCTTTTGCGGCAGTAGAAAACTTTGCCCGAAACTCGTTTGCCACTTTGTGCATGTTTAACTTTTTAGGCCCACAAACTCTTAACCCTTAACCCCCAACCCCGTGATTAACCCCCTGCCAACCCCTGAACTTTGATCAGAGTGACAAACGAAACCAGACTGCAAAATGCAGCATAAACCACTCAATTAACAAAAAAAAGACCCACAATCTTGGTTATGAAATCGAAAAATTCTGCACTTGTTTGCTCAAGTGATTGAGATTCAAAAAGACTCGGGAGTCGTTTTTATTGACCTGCTGAAATTATCATGTTTTTGCCTTTGCAATGCATTTCATATTTGCCCACGTATTGCCCCTCGAGGCGAAAATCGTGTCTGCAAACTTTGCATAATAGACCTGCAAATGTTTGCAAAATATTTACAAGCCAAATGAAAATATGCAAAGAATTATTGTAAATTTTTACTGGGGGCTGGAAATTGGATAAATATTTGAGGGAATTAACTGGCTGGACAATATTTTCTCAAGATTAAGTCTGTGTTGATTAGAGTTTAGGAATTTTATGGAATATAACCAAGACTAAATATTTGCACTTCGATTTATAATCAGTTCTTTTTGTGTGCGATTTAATAATATTTTTAATAAAAATATTTCTTGAAGTTTTATGGGTAGAAAAAATTATAATTCAATAATCTTAATTAATTAATAAAAATACTTTTAAATTGCTTACATATGTATTTTGTTTAAAGAATTCTTATAAAATATTTTCACAACTCTATGCAAGTAAGAGAAAAATTTCCCTAAAAATAAAGACTCATTAGATAAAAAGGTAATATTCGACTTGCCTTTAAATCAATGAGTCATTAAAGAATATATAAAAAAATCCCCTGATGGCAATGGTTTAAGCAATTGTGAAAAGCTTAAACCTATGAAAGCTTTATAAAATAAATAAAATTAAATTTATTTCTATCGATACGTATCGATACTTTCCGTGGTTAAGGTAAACAATAGTACCCACTGCGTATCAGTAATTTTTGTTGAGCTTTTTTATGAGGGCTGATATTTAAGTGTTTGATTATTTAGTCTGTCCCACGAGCTAGTCATTCAGTTCACTTCAGTTACCAGCGATAAGTCGACATAGTTGGACGTACAAGCTAGAGGAATATAGAACCACCATGCCACCACCACCCCACGATCACTGCGGAGGTCCACCACCTCATCGCCGTGGCCCCGTGATTAAGGTCCAGATCGCACCACCATGGCCACGTCGTCATCACCGCCCACCACCCCAAGTTGTGGTGGTGCAGCAGCAGCAGCCACCGCCACCACCTCAGCCAGTTGTGGTGGTTCAACAGGCTCCTCCACCACCCTACTACCAGTATCAACCGCCACCACCACCGCCATCCGGAAGCAGCCACTACCACAATCCCCAATATTGAAGGAACTTTGATCTGTCAAATCTATTATGATGAATTTATTTTAGTTAGCCTTACTGAAACGCTATATGTCCTTAATAAAATATAATAACAGTTTAATAAAATATAAAAACAGCTAAGTAAAGGATACAAATATTTTATAAAAAGATATATATATTTTATTTAAGAAAAAAAAATTAGAAATAAAAATCAAGAGAGTTTTTGTTTTAGATATATTCCTAACATTTTAGTGGGGCGATTATTGTGTTGACATTTTTTTTATTAAATTTATTTTGTCTGAAATTCTCATCCAAAAACACAATTATTTTCTTAATAACAGAACACCTGTTTGTATTTTATCATGGTGCTATAGCAATTTCTCTATTAGCATTTTCCACTTTTTCCGCACATTTTTCCTATCTGAGAGATAAGAACTTAACCAGCGATAAGTCGGAATCAGTTAATATGGTAAACAAAACAGTGAGGCGAAAAGCAAAAGCCGATCACCTGTAAATGCACAACTGTCCGTTTCGTTGTTATCAGACCATGTCGGATGACTAAGTCGCCTTATCTCGGCCTCTAACCACTGGAATATAATTCCCCACAAAACCCTGATTGATGGAGCCCCCGAAATGTTCCGAGTTCCAGTTTGGTTTGGGTTCCAGTGTTCAACGCGTTGCTGGGTGGTGAGGTTGGTTGGTTCGATTGGTTCGGCTATCAACTATGCGGTACTATGAGGATCCATGCGGCTATCCTGCTCGCCATCACCATGGTCGTCCAAATATCGAGATTGATGTGGTTCCCGGTTGGGGTGGCGGCTATTATCCGCCGCCGCCTCCGCCTCGGCCCACCGAGGTTGTCTACATGACCGGCACCCCGGCAGCCACCTATATGCCCGGAACCCAGGTGATAGTACAGCAGCAACAGCCCTATGGATATCCCACCTATCCCCAGCAGCAGTACGAGTATCAGTACCAGCAGTATCCGCAACAGCAGCCCTACGCATACAACAATCCCCCCTATCAGCAGTGGTGATGGAGGGACATCTATAGAAAACTAAAATATGTTCCAAATTCACTACAAGTTCACTAACAAATAAAATATATTTTATCGATAAAGTGTAACCGAGCGATAGATAACACGAAAACAACACAAATATCTCTTTGTCTTAATCTTAAGTTCTTGAAATGACAGCAACAACTGGTGCAATAATATAGATAGTGGGTTCCATTGATATGAAAGACAATAGCTACTAATACGGTAATAAGTTATAAATAAAAACCAAGGAAGTTGGCCAAGAAAAGGTGACGGAATTTATTATCAAAATATTATAATTTTCTATTGATACTTATATTATTGGGAGAAAATATAGTAACGGATTGGAAAAATATCTAATAATTGTAACTAGTTTATTAATGCAGTTTATTAAAATGAAATAAATATAATCTTTTGCTTTTAAACTGAAAATAATATATTGTTTAATTTTTCCTGGTCTATAATTTATTATGATTAATTAAGGGCAAGTTGGAAAAATATTTTATTTTATCCTAATGACTTAGGAAAATAATACCAACCTATTCATAAACTCAATATTTATTAAATAAGTAATTAAAAATTATTTAGTTACCTTCTTTTATGTAACATATCTTTATATTTCGTTTATAAAATAATATAAACAAGAGAGAACGCTATAGTCGGGTTGGTGTCCCGACTATCTAATACCCGTCACTCGGCTAAAGGGAGTGCGAGGGAGATGGAGATATAAACTTTGATCAGCCGTAACTTTTTAACGAATTAAAATTTCTTCTACATTTCGATAGGTATTGATAAGCACAACAAAACTGCATTTTTACTTTTCCGAAATATTTAAATTTTTAAAATCGTTTATAAGCTATTGTGGGCGTTAGAGGGGGCGTGGCACCTTCTGGAAACAAACTTGCGCTGCGTAGGAACTTCAAGAATCTTCATGCCAAATACCATACCTCTAGCTTTTATAGTTTCCGAGATCTCAGCGTTCATACAGACGGACAGACAGACGGACAGACGGACAGACGGACAGACGGACAGACAGACATGGCTAGATCGACTCGGCTAGTGACCCTGATCAAGAATATATATACTTTATGGGGTCGGAAACGCTTCCTTCTAGCTGTTACATACTTTTGCACGAATACAATATACCCTTTTACTCTACGAGTAACGGGTATAAAAATGCAGAGTCATTTTTAGTAATAATTTTTTATGAATCATCATTTCACCAATTTCCAACTTTCCAAACTTTTGTCCTTCCCCTTAAAAGAAAATAATGAATCATGGAAACCTTGAACTCGGGTAATGAAATTCAGACGAAAAAACAAAATGAATTTGACTACTCATTGGGTATTTTGTTTTTATCAGTTTATGTTTATCAATATATTTATTTTTATCGTGGAAGACATTAATGCCACCTGACATGATAATAAACTAAGCTACCGTGCGGAAAAACACATAACGAAGTTAGAAAAAAAATTCCCCCAATTAGCGATAAAAATTGCCTTAAATAGTTAAGCAGGTGAAGAAGTAGATTCAGTTCGACAAAACAGCCAAAGGCAGCACCACTACACCGCTGAGGAATACATTTGGATATTTCCAGAAAGGAAAGGATAAATAATGCCCTACTACGAGGAGGAACGTCGCCATCACCATCATCATCATCATGGTGGAAGGCCCATTGTGGAGGTGGACATTGTTCCGCCGAGGATTCCGCGTCCTGTGATCGAGATCGGATTGGGCGGTGGTCGCTATCCACCACCGCCACCCATGGTGGAGGTCATCACCCCAGCTGCCGTCTACCAGCCCCCTCCGCCGCCACGCCCCATTATCGAGGTCGATGTGGTGCCACCAAGCCGACCCTTCATCGAGTTCAACATCGGTGGTCGCCGTCCGCCGCCCAGGGAGGAGGTCATCATCGTCCAGCAGCCTCCACCGCCCAGGTGGTAGGAAAGGTCCTCTCGGGACAGCTAAATAGTGTGAACATTTAAAAATAATTTTATTAATTTCCTGAATAAATATTAGATTTTATCCTAAATATTTTCGAAAATAAAAACAAATACATTTTATATATTAAATAATTTCCAGGATAAATTCATCACTTAAAAATTAATTCCTTGAGAAATCTAAAAATATTTGTATACCTATAGGTACAATTAAATAAAATACTGTTCACTCTCTGAAGATGGCATTTTATTTACTGTAAATAAACTAATTTAAAATATATAATGCAAGGAGGTCCTTCATTGTTAATTCTAATACTAAATAAGGGAAAATATTTCTTATAATTTCCCTAAACGCCAACTTTTATTTGTTTAAAAAATATTTTCAATAAAAAAGTTAAAATATTTGTACAATGTTAAATTAAATACTGTTTACGCATTCAGGATACCATTTTATTTACCTTAAATGTTTCTTTTATGTTTATATTTAATATTAAAATTTCAAATTAGGTACTTTATTATTATTAGGTATATTATGTTTTAATAAATACATATCAGATGCCCATTTGATTTCTCTCAATCTTCTTCTCTTGAGAGGCCAATGTAATTTTAAATCCGCTCGAAATATTTGCTTAAATACCTTAAATGCACTTTGGTTTAATTGAAATCTACATGATTGGTTTTCAATGTCGTTTCTTGCTGTGACACATTTTCATATGGTGAATAAATTCCCATATATGTGCCTGCATTTATTCGCAATGTTAATGGTAGAAATATGAAAATTTAACTGCTGGCGAATGCCATAAACAATGGTCAGGGCAAAAGCCTCCCTCTTTTCTCTCTCTATTATCTGTACACATGATTGTTTTCGTATATATTTTTTTTTTTTGTTTTGTAGATGGCTTTGGTTGCTATCTGACTTGGCCGGAATGATTGATGTCCTTTTGGGCAGAGTCAGCTTATCAATTAGTGTACAACTAGGCTTGTCGGTACATAAATATTTTTTAAACTTTAATAAAATGAACACTTGGAAATGACACTTGTTTACGCTACACTATGTTTTCAATGCTATGCCTGAAAGCTTTCTTAAAATGTTTACTATTTTAATTTTTTAAAGCAAACATTTAATAAGAAAAATTAAAAATTTTTGCACGACCTATAAGCAAATATATTTGATACTATTTATTGTTTCTTTTATAAATACAATATTTTCTATTTCACTTATATTTAAAATTACACAATGTCTAGCTAAACTATTATTAGCAATTAATTTATGACACGAATAGCTTAACGTTCTTTAAGTACTACGGTTTTTTGATATATTAAATATGACTACTTAACTTGGGGCAACCCCTTTGAGAAGAAGACTCCAGTGAATCACCCAACAACAACAAAATTACCCGTGCTCCAGAATAAATGAATCACAGCCATCGACTCGTGCAGTGATAACAAAATCAGAGTACATCCTTATCGCAATCAAACTAATTCAGTTCAAAATGGTATAAATTAAGGGTAAAACGTCGAGTTGAAAGGCAGTTTTAGCTAAAGAGCGAACGAAGGACGATCCGAGAAATCCAGGAACCATGTCTGATGTTAACATCCATCTCCAGTGCGAGTGCCACCATCGTCGAGGATTGATCTCTGCTCTACGGGGACGTCCTTGCCGTCGGTGCCGCAGAATGATGTCCAGAAATATGGTCGTAGTGCCCACCCAAATCGGAGTTCCCGCTGCAACCACCACTGTTGTGCCGGTTGTTGTATCATCCTACTAATAAAAATAAATGAAATTCCAATCTGTGAAAGATTCCTTAAGGAGATCATATTTTAAAATGCAACCCAAGACTATTATTTATAAATGTATTCTAAATATCATCGGACATAAAGAACAAATAAAGAGAGCATGCTTAAAGAAAGAAACATAACACTTTTATTTATACATAACCATGTTTTAGAATATGTATTTATAACTTTACAACTTCAAAAGGATTATTATGCATAATAAATTGGATCTTATTCAAGATAAATTAGGACTTAAATCTATTAATTGTTTAATTTATTATACAAAGAGAAAAAATATTCGGTAGAGTTTGGGAAAACATTTTTGGAAATATTCGTTGAGATAGAAAAAAGGTGTATTGGTTTTAATCACTAATTCACACTTAGACCTTTAATTTAATATAAATGGTTGAAAGCATACTTAGCATCTATAATAATTTTATGTTTTCATATAAATAGATTTGAAAAAGAAAGTTACCAGTTTATTGTTTACAATTTCAAATAAATAAATACATTTCATTATTTTGAAAATTCTTTAAAAATTATTTTAATAAATATATTTCTTTAACATTATTAAATAGTCGGCATTGAAAATATATATGTATGTCTAATTGGATATTGATAAATTAGCATAATATTAGTGCGATTAAATTGATTTTGATTGCATTGAAAAAATTTACTTATTTATTTTAATATTTATTATAATTTTTTACATTGTATTTTTCATTTTTATGAAAGGCATTTAGGTAATAGGAAATATAACCCTTAATTTAGACCATTCACTCAATTGTAGGTATAATATATTAAACAGATTTATTATGAGTCATAATTATGACACCCTAGTTCAGAAGACTTTAGACTGTTTAATTAACCACACCAGCAGAACCACGAATTTGATCCATCAATGTATCGATAAGAAAATCCTCTGCTTTCCTTATCGCAATAGAACTATGGGTATATAAACGGAATAAGTAAATGGAAGAAGGCAAATTGAAACGCAGTCGAGCGGGAAAAGCTAAGGAAAGGAGATCCAAGAAATCAAGGAACTATGTCTGATGTCAATATCAACGTCCAGTGCGCCGACTGCTATCATCGTCGAGGAGTCCTGTACTACGCCAATCCTTTGGCCTGGGGTCGTCCTTGTCGCCAATGCCGCCGGATGATGTCCAGAAATGTTGTCGTGGTGCCAACTCAGATGGGAATTCCGGTTGCCACCAATAACACCATCAATGCTACCACCACTACCACCACTTTTGTACCAGTCACAGTTTCCAACTACTAAATGAACAGGATTCCAAGATGTTATATTCTAAATACGTTTTTCTAAAGTCTAATAAAAATCACTTATAAAGCAACATATTACATTACTTCGTTTTCTATTTTATTTTAAGAATATTTAATACTTTTAAGAGCTGTCAAAAGTTACAATTACAATTTTGGATAGTAGAGTTTGAAAAGATATGTATGATATGATTACACATTAAATAATAATATAATAAAAAGGAATAAAAACGATGATATTGGGAACACTATATATTTATATTTTGTAAAATTACCATATTATTTAAACAAAATATGTTTAAATACAAGTTTTTTAAATGTATAAGCGTCTATAAAACACATTTTTTGGCTTACGTTTTTATTTTTTTTTCTATATTTTTTAATGTTATATTCAAAACAAAACCTATGAATTAATTTCTAGATTTTGTCTTTAAGACGGATAGGATAAGCTTATTTGATAGTTATATCTTCCAAAAGGTTCTATAATATTTACTGAATATAAACTTGATATGCAGAATGTGAGCAAACAAAAAGTATTACGTTGTAACTTACACAATATTTATAAAAAATCAAGTTACACTTCTGTGATTTTCCTGATATCTTATCACCAAACTCAAGAGATCAACTGAGAGATATGTAAGCGAAAAGTGCATCAATCTCAATAGGTTATACGACTACGTCATGATTTTGATCTACCTTAAGACCTTTCTATGGTTTTCAAGTTCCCCCGAAACCTTTCACCAGGGTGACTCACGAACTTCAGTTAATTCCAAGGCAACCCCCAGTTATGCGAACCCCCGTGAATCAGCGACCTAAGCCTACCGTAATATATATAATAAAACAATCGACCAGCCCTGGAAAAATTGAATCACTAAGGGTGCCAAAAACGTTGATCGATCAATGTACTGATAAAAACCGGAGAGGATTTCCTTATCGCAGTGTTCAGTGTCGAACCACCGAACAAATAAAATATATATAATAGAGACCAGCGAAAAATCAGACAGTAAGCGCTAAAAAGTCGTAGAACGAAGACCAAATTAGACTGAATAACGGGGAAAGAATGAGTAACGTTAATAATGTCAATATCAACGTCCAGTGCGAGTGCTACCATCGCCGAGGACTCCTGTACTACGCCAATCCTTTGGCCTGGGGTCGTCCTTGCCGCCGATGCCGTCGCATGATGTCCCGGAATAATATTGTGGTGACCGTGCCAGCTGGACAGGGGGCTGTGCCAGTTCAGACGTCCGCCACCACAGTGATGCCTGCCCAGAATGCGACCCACTGGCAGGTTCAGCAGCAGCCGCAAACTATGTCCGCCCTGCCGCCGAAGTACGATCAAGTTATTGCCGCCAACTAAGCCATGACTTTTTGATATTTTATTAAATTTATAAAAAATGTTTCTAAAAAAATACACAATAAAAACTCCATAAAGAACATTGCAAAATCGATGAAAATCCTAGTGAAGTTTACAAATGTTGCCTATTTTTAATAAGCTCAATATAAACAATTTTTTGAAATCAGTGGTTTTTGATTATAAAAATTCCATCTAGTGATTGACAAATTTATGGGACTAATAAAAAGTTGAGTTCTATAAACTTAGTGCATTGAACAAATTATTCCAACTGATTTATAGAAATCTGGTAAATTAAATAAAATAAATAAAAAACAAATTTTACTGTCAAAGAAATTTTTGTTCAAAGAAAAAAAATTTACTAAAAAAATACGATTTTTCTTTTTTTTCTAACATGGGTTTTTTAATTTTTTGAAAAATTCGGAAATTTTGAAATTTTTGAAACAAATCAAATTAAAGCCAATTTTTTTCTTTTGTAAATTATTACCAAGTTTATGTTGTTACAGACATAAATTCAGCACAATTTGCCGGATAGTTTATAATACAATGCAAATGGGATTTCCTTCGGCTAATTTGCTGGGAAAAGGAAATAATAAAGATCGTTTAAGACGCACAGCGGCACAAACGGAAAGTTGTCACTGCACTGGCCGAAAATCCCAGCTGAGACCCGCAGTTAAATGAGAATTAATTGGCCCCGCTGCTGCTGCTGCAAACCAGGGTTGCCAACTACTTTGTGCAATTAAAACAAATTGTATCTAACAGATACACGGGGCAGGTTAAGACCTAACTAAGTTGTTTGCAGAATCTATCATCTAAACCGAGCATTTTGAATACCCTTTGATTTATTTTGTATCAACATTTGTGGTTTGTCAGTAAATGTATTATTTATTTATCTTTTTCATTTATTTTTGAAACCATTATTTAATTGAAAAATCTTTAAAAGAGCTGAGTAAGTTAGGGAAGACTAATTTAGAAATCTTAGCTTAGCTTACAATTATTAAAGGGTATTTAAACCATAGACTTGAGAACTAATTTCTAGTCCGCTGTGTGTGCTTTATGGCCACCTTAACAAAGGTCTCTAACCAGGTTTAGCAGCATCATAAAACTTTTCTGCACATAATAATTCATATTAAACTTGCCCCGTCTACTCGCTAGCTACCTCTCTTTCCCACCCTCTCCTGCCATCTCTGTCTATTTCTATTTTCCCAGCTTGGGTCACTCATTCATTTCTTCGTTTTGAAAGCAAAGTCTGCCTAACTAAATATATTTGTAGTTAAAAAATAATACTTTTGTTAAATTTATAGTACAATGCAAAAGTTAAATAAAATAATTGTTTTGACCCGTTTAAAAAAAAGTTTGAATTTTTAATATTATATTTACAATTTTAAAGATTTTTCGACATTTTAATTTAATTTGAAAAAAGTATTAATTTATCACATTTTTAAATTGTTATTATTGGTGCTTTACAATTTATATTTAATTAAGATCCCTAAATTAAAATTATGTTTATATTTTAATGATTAAATTATCTACTTAACTAGTTTAATTCGATTTTATTTGTATATACTTTTCGGACAGCCCTTGAAAAACATGTAAAATCGGGTAGCGTCTCCACTTACCCAGCGAATTATTAACCCACTCCCACACAAACCTTAACACCTTTCCACCACAGACTTAATGCTTTCCTTTAAACATTCGCTTCATCAGACGCCGTCGACCTGTTTTCGCCGTTGTTTTATAAACAATGGAAATATTATGTGAGCGGGGGGCAGCAACAATAGCCGTGGGTGGAAAAGCGTTTAGATGGGGTTATGTGAGGTGGGGGAAAAACGGAAAACATGTCGGAAAATATATAGTAGAAGCTGCTGCTTCGGAGGCAGTCAAAAAACAAGGTGTTTCCGACAATTTTTGCCTGCCCTAGGCCAACGTCAGCGTCATTGTCGACCGTTTAGCGTCTTGGAAAATTCCGAAAACGATTAAGGTGGAGGTTTTGAGAGGGTGTTAAGTAGCCGGAGTCCTTAACCCCTCGCTTACCTCGCTTCTTGACGATTGGGACGATAGCCTACACCCCATCCTTTAACCCTTAATTAAACCCAACCCAAAGCCCAAAGCCGTCCTCATTTTGATTTTTGCCCTATTGTGTTCGTTTAGCTTTTGTCTACTCATTTTGCAGATATTTTTCGGCCTGGAACATTTTTAATTGTGTTTCCGGTAATTTACACTCTATTAAAAAATTTACTTCCCCATAAAGTGAGCCTTAACCCTTGACTGGGCTGCCGTTCTGCATTGTCAACTCATCAAAAGTATCGTCATCTTTATCATCATAATTTTTGAGAGGCCAGTGTCCTCAAAAACAAACTGCTAAGGGCAAAATCAAATTACATTAATAACTCCCATTTTCCCCCTTCGATTTTCCAAGCCAATCATGATCTAACCACTCTCAACTCATCAAATCTGCTGGGAAAATTGTTTGGAAATTTTAAACAAAAACCAAAAGACCAAAAACAGCAGGTGGAGAAAAAGAAGCCGCAAATTTTGGAACATTTTACTTGCCACGCCCACCAGTTGCCGCCCCCTTGCCACACAGACACACACAAACAGACAAACCCTTTTGTTGTGATTGTTCATTGAGGCATTGAGGAATCTGAAAAGAAGAAGCTTCAATGAGCAGTGCACTGAAAAAATATTTATAAAGGTGTAAAAATAAAATGAAATTATTTAGCTTTAATGACTTTTTAAATTTTAATAACTTAAGAAAAATATTGAAAAGAAGAAGAAGTAATAAGTGTTTTATTTTAATAATAACTTTTAGAAATTGCTGGTGGTTTATTTTGTTTATAAATTCTATTACAAGGTATATTACTTTTTATTTTATTGTAAGACCTAAGTTTATTATGTGACTTCCTTAAATTTTATTAACAAATTTTATTTTCCGTGTTGCTGAGCGGTAAATCTGGGAAATTAAATGCTGAGGGAGGGACGAGTGGGAGAAATCCTGGCAAGACGAGAAGTTAGTCCAGTGCATTACCCCTTCCATCCACAGCATGCATGAAATGTCTATTCTAATCCGGAAATTAAATTCCATTTAGAAATTGTCCTATACAAAATGTTTGGTCAGACATGTTCCTCCCACCTCAACAAGATTGTGTGTGTGTGAGTGTGTATATATGTTTGGGGGATAACTATAGTTGAGCACATATCTATATGCTTAATTTATGGTGAGCTCATCGGCCAACTGGAGCAGCAGCATGAGTTTCGCTTTGACCAGAACTTAACCCATCAAAATACTTGGCAATTCCCCCAGGAACAGCATTTGCCCCAAATCGAGTGCAAATTGGTAATTGTCTGTGAATCGGTCTCTGAGGTTAATTGGCAGTGTAAAATACTTGATGGATTAGGGTTTAGAAGTTTTGTATTTACCTATTGAGTTGCTTTTCTAATTTTCATAAAATAAAAAAAAAATTGTATTACAACTTTTGAAAAATTATAAAATTTTTGAAAATATCTTTAAATTAATTAAAAGTTTTTTTTTATTTCAATCATATTTAAATGGTCGAATGTTACAAATAAATTACTAAAAGTTTCGTAAGTTTTGTGTTATTAATAAAATCGATTGATAATTTTGTATCTTAAGGTTAAATCCCGTATCAATATACAATTAAAATCTCGAATGGTACTACCCTCAAGGTGAAAAATCCAAAAATAACCTTTGGGTAAACGAAACAGCTTTGTCAGTCACTTTTATATTTATCCAACAGTTTGAGATGTGGGATTCAATTGGATTTAAATATCCCTTTTACCAGGGAATGACACATAAAATGTGTCAACTAATCAAAGGACCAAAAATACTGAAAATACCTGAGGCAGGCAAACAATCAAAATATCAAACTGTCGGCCATTTGTAGTAAAGTAATAGAGGGGTTGCATCCTAATGCGACAAAGCCATTTCCTTTATTTGTTTTTTTTTCGTACACTGAAAAAAACTTAAAATAAAAGGCATATCTTTTTCTGCAGAATAAAAAACTGAAGAAATATAATGGTAAAAATATTTTTTTTACTTTTAAATTATTTAAAATAAGAATACAAAAATATTTAAATGTATAAAGTATACTTATTCATTTAATCTGAACAAAAGGTGTTGAAGCTACTCCACTCTCTATAAATATTCCGTATACAATAAGTTTAAGTTTATAAGTTTAACTAAATTTGTTTTCAGTGCATCTTGCGTGTGAGCAATAAAATTCTTTATCATTCTTTATTTGTTACTCCGTTTTTGTAGTCTTTTTTAAAATGCTCGCGCGCGCGAAAATGGGCAAATGGCAACGGCAAATGTTTATGGCTTGTTATTTGGGCATAAAAGCATTGCTGCGACGCCCCCTTATTTTTTTTTTTTTTGTCTGCCATATGACGTGACTCCCCCTCGCACAAATTATCTTTCAAAATAAAAGGCAGCCACGGAACAATGAAATTGTCAAAAAATGTAAAACGAGACACGCATCAAAGTGACGCGGGCGGCGGGGCTAAATTGTTTTGCCAAACAAATAAATTTATGTTGGCAATTTGGAAATGAGCGTGGGGCTTTCCAAGATAAATAGAGCGCCACTTGAGATGCTCATTCAGAGCTAATAAAAATTACGCAGCAATTGTAGAAAAAACGAACAGAGGAGGAAAACAGCAAAAGTTCGAAAGTGTCGACACTTCCAAGTGTCTCTTTGGCGTTCTTTTATTCGCCCTTAACCCTTGGGCGCCGGGACACGTACCATCTAGGATCGTTGAGGTCTCAATAGCCTGCCCCCCAAAAGCGGAAAAAGGGGAAAAGCGGAAAAGTGCGGGGTCAAAACGAAGCGTGACGCAAATGGCAAACGAAAAGCAAATGAAAACCAAAGCGAAAACTGCTCGAATATAATAAGAAATGTAATCAGACTAAAGGGGCTCTGAGGAAAGAGTGAAGGCAACACTGAAAAAAATATTACAATTAAATATTTTTTAAAAACTTAAAGAATTTTGTTTTTATATTTGAATCTTTATTTTCAAAAGAAATGTAGGATATATATAATATGTTATATAAAATATATTTGAATCCTTAAATTAGTATTCTTTTTTATAAATTACGAACATGATTTTATATTTTTTTTTTTTTAGTTTATTCAATTAGCTTGTCGGTGAACAAAGAAATTTTTATATATTAGGAATCATTTTTTTTTTAGTTTTTTGGGTTTTTAAAATTATAGCTTCAAGTTCCTCCGATCTGTATGATTTTTGGTTTAGTTTTTTTAATATTATACACTAAAAGAAAATCGTATTGAAGGCATTATTTTTATGTGCTTTGAGTGAATATAGCCTATTATTTAAACTGTATCGTCTGACTGGCAAATGGAATAATACTTTTCATTACACCACATATCGTACATTCGTCCAAGATAAAAAGCAACACATTCCTTAGTTCCCTCGGGATTTCCCGGATGCCGATTAAAAAATGTTGCTTTCTTGCCGGAAGCCTCTGATACAAACTCGCCATCAATGGTAATATTGTTAATTCCTAGCCAGTACATATTATTTCCCTTAATTTTTTCTAAAATGCCGTTTATCTCCTCTTGATTTTGAATCGCAGCTAGATGACCTTCCCTTCTATGACAGGCAGATCTAGCTTCGGTCCAATTTTGTCTAACATGACTTTCGATATAAAAATATCTAGATCCGATCTTTTCGAAACCAGGTGGGATATTCTGCTGCGTTTCCTTTTCCACACTGTCCATCTTGGTTAGGGTTTCAGTTAGTTTTTCAGAAAGCTCTTTTAACTGCTGCTGAATTATGTCCATATTAGCCTGCGTTTGTTTTTGCATTTCGTCCAGCTTCTCCAGGGTTTCTTTCTGAATGTTCTCGATTTTATTATTTAAAATATTAAACTGTTGCTGCAGATGATCAGGATCCTTCAGATCCCGCACTAAATCCCTCTTATCCTGGGATTCAACCATTCCGTGCAGGTTGCAGACGACAAAGGCGTACAACAAATAGATTCCGAACTTATACATTTTGCGAGCGTAGAAATACGAAGGGCGAATGTTGCCCAAATACTAATTCTGAACATATCTTCGCAGCCGCTCTATATAGGATTCCCAAAAATATAAAAACAAAAATTAACATTGCAAATTTAAAATGATTATAAACAAAAATGGAATTGTTTATTGTTTATTTAATTGGACTGCCATTAAAAAAAGAAAGATGTTTATTTATAGTTTCCTAATTTCTTTTTAATTCCCTTTCCTTTTTTTAAATATATATATATATGAATAATTAAACAATCGAACTTCCATTTAAAAAAAAAAAATAATATGTTTATTGATAGTTTCTTAAACTCTTTTTAATTTATTTGTTTTCTTTTTATACCCGTTACTAGTAGAGTAAAAGGGTATATTGTATTCGTTCAAAGGTATGTAACAGGTAGAAGGAAGCTTTTCCGACCCCATAAAGTATATATATTCTTGATCAGGATCACTAGCCGAGTCGATCTAGCCATGTCTGTCTGTCTGTCCGTCCGTATGAACGCTGAGAACTGCTACGAGCGTATATGGCCAAATAATTAAACTGAATCGTCTGACTGGCAAATATACCTATTATGGTCAGTACACCACCTCTCCTCCATTCCTCCACTATATAAATATAAAGCAACACATTCCGCAGGGCCATACGGATTGGGGCTTAAAGAAATCCGATTTATAAATATCGCTTTCTTCCCGGAAGCATCTGATACAAACTCGCCATCAACGGTTCTATTGTTAATGCCTAGCCAGTAAAACTTTTCTTGACAATCTAGTTTTGGTAAAATGGCGTCAAGCTCCTCTTGATTTTGAATCGCAGCTAGATGACCTCCCCTTTCATGACAGGCGGATCTAGCATCGGTCCAATTTTGTCTAACATGACTTATATAAAAATATCTAGATCCGATCTTTTCGAAACCAGGTAGAATTTTTATTTCCGGTTTAGTTTCGATCTGGCTCTGCGTTCTTTTTTCAACACTGTCCATCTTTGTTAGGGTTTCATTTAGTTTTCCAGAAAGCTCTTTCAACTGCTGCTGAACCTTGTAGTTGTGATCGAAGAGAGGTCTCTGGGTGGCCAGACAGAAAGCCCCACATTGATTGGGGGCATCAGTGAGAACACATCGTCCGTCCTTTTGGATTTGGTCCATATTACCCTGTGTTCCCCTCAGAATCGACAATGTTTCTTTTTGCATTTCATCCAGCTTCTTTACGGTTTCTTTTTGAATATTCTCGATTTTATTATTTAAAAGGAAACCCAAATAATTAAACTGTTGCTGAAGATTATCGTATAACGGCCGCATTAATTCAGGATCCTTTAGATCGCCCACCAATTCCCTATTGTATTGGGATTCAACCATTCCGTGCAGGTTGCAGACGACAAAGGCGTACAACAAATAGATTCCGAACTTAAACATTTTGCGAGGGTAGAACTGCGAAGGGCGAATGTAGCCCATTTACTAATTCTGAACATATCTTTGCAGCCGCTTTATATAGGATTTCCAAAAATATATAAACACTAATAAGCAAAGAAAATACATTTCTTTCAAGCATTGCAAATTTAAAATAAATATAAACAAACATAGAATAAATAAACAATTGAACTTCCATTAAAAAAAAAATATATATGTTTCTTTATAGTTTCTTAAATTCTTTTTAATTCATTTTCTTTTCTTTAAATATAAATAAACATTAAATAAATAAATAATCGAACTTCCATTAAAAAAAAAATAAATATGTTTATTGATAGTTTCTTAAATTCTTTTTATTTTTTTTTTTCCTTTTTTAAATAGAAATAAAAATAGAACAAATAAACAATCAGAATTCCAAGAAAAAAAAGAAAGATGTTTATTTTGTAGTTTCCAAAATTCTCTTAAATTCCCGCAGTGCATGAAAGTAAGTCCCGAAGATTTCGTGAGGTTAGCGCCATTGACCGGAAATGTAAAATGCACTTAGCACACATTTCCAGGCCCCCGAATCCCCGGATCCTCTAACGAAATATCGCTATCAATAAATTCGCACGTAGCCCGGAAAAGGGGAAAAGGGGGCGGTGAGTTTTCCGGGGGATTTTCCAGGGGCATTCGGTGCGCTGGATAATTGCGAAAAGTCAGTGCCAGAGTCAGCTGTAATTCCTTTTCTTTGGCCTCCCCGGTCGGGATTTTGTTCCTGGCACTCGCTATTTGAGCTTTTTGAAACAAACACGCGCCGAAGCAACTAAAAATGTTGAAAACGAATCCCCACATACTTGGAAAAGTGAAAGGGGGCAATGGGAAAAGGGAAATGGGAAGGGGAAAAGCTGCTGTGGTGACTGCTTTTAACGAAAATTGCTTCATTAGAACTGCGGCAACGGCTTGACTTGGATTGAGTTGCACTTTTTGCAACGAATTGCAACAAAGTGGCGAAATACAATGAGATTGATGATGAAACCACCAGGTTATCCTGGAATTTGTTCTTTTTTTTAAATAAATTATACCTACATTTACAGAAATGTAATGTTAAAATGTAATTTAAAATACAAATCGACTTATTATATATTGCCTTTCTTTAATATCAACCAAATTTATAAAAGTATTACCAATTATTTTATCCAATTTATTTAAATAAATTTGATTATTAAATGTAAATTTCCTGTGCAACCTATAATTATATTTTTTTTTGTTCCCCATCGAAAAATATAAAGAATCATTTCAATTTATAAATTAAAATATTGAAATAAAACTTTAATAAAATCACAAAGTTTCATAAAAACATTTTTTAAATTCCAGGGTATTTTTCCCCTGAAATCTGGTAGAACTTTTATTATTTTTTTGCCTTTACCTGGGCTTAATGAAATTAAAGGCAGAACACTTTTAGACTAATTGCTTTAAATGCGTGTGGCCGAACAAGAAAAACGATTTCTATTTCAATGGAGGGAAAGAGAATAAAGATTTTTTGTTGGCCCATGTTGATTGTGTTGCTTTTATTGGTGTTCTGTAGCTCGTTTGCATTCATAAATCAAAAGAGCATGTGTCTATCATGGTCCCGCCCCCCTCACAGCCGCCTCCCCTTTTCCAGCCAATATAAAAGCAAACAATAGGAGACCAAAGAGATTATATAGAAATGGCCACACAATAAATAGGCGAAAATTGTGAAAGTAAAGCAACAAGAGAGGCGGCCAACAAATGGAGCATAAATTACACATGGCCCATAGAAAAATGATACGCTGTGAACATAACGCAGATGCCTGGAATTTTTCGGTGCGAGAATATCAGCTAAGGCATTTTACACCGGGAAGAAATAGTACAGGTAAACCAACAACGATGAAATAATTAAAAAACTTAAAAAATTTGTAAATATAAATTGATCAAATCGATTAAACTAGTTTAATATTTAAGTTACTTATTTTACACCGGGAAAAAATAGTACAGGTATACCAACAACCATCAAAAAATTAAATAACTTTAAAATGATTGAAAATAAATTGATGTAAATTCAATAAAATAATATTATTAAATTTTAAAATCCTTGAAAATATTGTTTATAGTCTAAAAAAGAGTTGAAAATTAATGTAACAGGTGGTATAAATCCAAAACCTTTTTATAAATATTTACAAGGAGGAAAAATTCACTAAATTAATTATCTTTTGATTGCCTATTTAATTATAAAATTTTAAATCTTACATTTTTAATTTTTTTTTCATTTGTCTTCCCTATATTTTCATTTAACTAGTATTTTCATTCCGACTGTACTCATCATTTATAAAATCCCTGGCGAGGGGATTGCTCCGCTGCTTTTGGCATTTATGGTCATCAGCGTTTTCGGTCGGAAAAATGAAGTTAGCCTCGCTGTCTCATATCCGTTTCCAGTCGCCAGTCGTCCCCTTGCTAAACTAATCGCGTTACAATGAAAATTGATGATGCTCGGCTGCCAAAATAAAAATACACAGCGAACCCAAAAGCCGAAAACGTAAAACCTAAATCCGAAATACGAGAAATAGTCGGCCAGAAGCGTTAGTTGTTAGTTGAGTTGGCCAATAACTATGCAACATATTTGAGGACCGCAAAAGTGGCCGGGCGATGTCATTGACTTCGTTGCTGTTGCAGCCACTTAAATTCAATTGACTCGATCCCCCGGCAGCAGCAACAACAAATGTTTTGGCAAATATTGTCAACCAAGTTGAGTGGGTTAACGGAGGGCGGTTTCAGTGGGGTGGTGGTTTGAGTAGGTGTGGGTGGAGTGGGCGGTGGACGGTGGGCGGAGGAAGTGGAGCAGTCAAATATGGGCGGGGTCAGTCCAAAGTTAACAAAGTTTTCGCAACGAACCAAACCAGAAAACCAAACAACAACGACGACAGCAGCTGCAGCTGTACAGACACCGTGTTATACACTGCGAGAAAATATACGAAATATTCAAAACCAATTGATTTATATTTAAAAAACAATTGCGTACAATATTTATTTTATATTTGATATTTATAAGCTTCGAAATTCGATGTGAACTATAATGAGATTATCTATAAAATATATTTTTATTTAAATAGATTTTATAAGAAGTCTATATTTGAATTTTTAAATTTTTAGAGATGTTTAATATGATATCATGTGGTATTTATTATTTCAATTATTTTTCTAAAATTCTATGACATACTTTAATTTAAAACCTTTACACTCTTTCGTGGTGCGCTTCGTCACTACGTGGATTGACGTCGACAATGATTTAAAATTATTGGTATTTTAGTTAATATTCTTTAAATAATAAAGATTCAAATATAATGTGTTTAAAATTACAAGCATTTAAGTTGTGAAAATAAACATTGATTTTTCCTGTGAAAACATTGATACTATTTTTTCCAGTGCACTTCCGTTTCGTATCCATCGCTTTGGCTACTTAACTGTGCAGTCGACCAGGCCCAAAAGTGTGGGCTATAAAAATGCAACGAGACTCGCGCATTTTCCGTGGCCAGTGTGTGCGTGCAAACAACAATTGGGCCCAAAATGTGGAACGCATTTAATTGAATTGAAAAACTAAACAGACAAATTGAAGCAGGCGAATTGAAATGCAGTTAAAATACCCTATAAGTTTAGGGATATTCAGGAACCCCACAAAACATAAATTTAAAAGGTAAGGGCTATCTTTAGATAAATAATTCAAAAATATAAAAATATATTTCTATGTTGTTAAAATGTTATTTAGAAATAGTACAAGTATTAAGAAATAACCGCAGTAATTTCGATCTCTTGTCTGCATACACTATTTACTATTATTATTAACGAATTATATCTGATCTAAGCAAATACTCTACTCGCACATAGGAAAAACCTGATCGAAACTCAATTTAAAGAGCTTGGTGTCCATGCGAATATGAGTATGTATATGCGTGTGTTTGTATTCAGGTCTATGGTGGTGTGAGTCGGTTTTGGCCGTTAATATGATGACGCTTAAACATGGCTAAAAAGCATTATGGCATGCAAAGTCAATTAGAGAGCAGCGACTACCGCTGCCAGGGCAATGATCCATGCATCCCCTGCTAGCACCCCCCTTTCTACGCCCCTGGGCAGGCAATTTAGGGGCGGAATTTGGGGGACGGGGCTTGGAGGTCGATTGCCTGTAAGTGAATCCAATCCATATTTGTTGGAAATTGCGTTTGGCTTTGGCATTTCGCTTCCACCTCAAATGCTCTTCCCCCCAAAACACACGCACTTGATGAGCTCTATTTTGATAGCACTGAAAAAAATATGTTACTTTTAAATTTAAAAAAATTAAATAATTTTTCGCACCTAAGCAAAATTTTATCTTTTAAAGTACTTACAACAAAAATTAAGTTTTTTCCTAAAATTCTAATAAATTTCTAAAAAAAAAACTTTTATTTATTAAATAATGAATAATTATAATTATAGAAATACATTAAAGTACTTAATTAATATTCCATTTTAAAAATTTAAAAATTTGTATTTTTGATTTATTGAATGTGTTATAATTCTGTATGTAGTTTTATATTCAGCTAATTGTTATTTTTCCTCAAAGAAGGTACATAAGTAATAAATTTCACACAAATTTTAATACTAATTGATAAAATAATGAATATTTATAGAAATACCTTAAAGTAGAAAATTAATATTCCATTTTCAATATTAAAAATTACATTTTATTCATTTCTTAAAAATGTTTAAATTTTGTATGTTTTTTATATTCAGCTACTTAATTTATTCCTCGAAGAATTTACACAAAAAAATTAGTTTTAATAAAAATTTAAAGACATCTTACGTCAGGTAATAATTCATTAAAATGTTGTATTTCTAAATAAATAAATTTATCCCGAGTGCAGCTAAGCGAAGGGTTTTTGTTTGTCAATTTGGCTGAATTTAGGAACGTGCCTGGCAAGCAATTGAGACGATGTCTCCACGGTGATCCCTTCGGCTTTCAATCCTTTACCTTCTTGCCCGAAATCCTTCGAAGGGGAGGACCAAGAAACATAAGTTTATTTCTAAACGGATTTTTCAATGTCTTGAAGAGCTCCCCTTTGGGAGAGGGGCTTAAAAAAATATTTAGAGCGCATTAGAGGAAAGGCTCCAACGACGGATACTCGGGCATTTATCGTAAACTTCAACTGCCACAGCGGCATGTCAAGGATTCCCCGGGCATTTAAACCAACATGACACCTCGCAGATTTTCCGGGAAAGCCGGGAAAGGGGAAATAATACCCATAGACCATATCAATATTGGCCTAATGGCCACGACAACGACGATAGGCATAAAAAGCAATGACAACTCTCTCTCGGCCCGAAAAAAAGAGGAAGCAACCCAGACGGACAACAATGCGAAATGGTAAATGCGAAATGCTAATCCAATTGAGTGGCACAGACTGGCAATAATCATAAACAGATATTAGTTATTTATGGTCCCCCTGCTCGAGTGTTAATCCCAAGCCCGAAAATTTTTGGTAATTGCCTTCAATGTTCCATGACCGAAATTCTGGCCAAGATTTTCTGAGGAGCCCTCCGTCTAATTGCAGTTACCGCTTCACAGGATATTCTCGTAATGGCTCGCAACGAGTTCAAAGCCGACTTGGCTCCAATAGTTTTTCATTAGCCCGCCGGTCGGGCCGCAAAGTATAAGCCCCCTTTTAAGTCTAATTAACTGCTAATAGGCCATGAATCATTATTACTCAAATTCGTAGGCGGAACGGCTGACGAGCGACGAAAGTGGGTGTCCGGGTGTCCTTCGAAATTGTCGTGTGCTGACCAACGAAACACACATATAAATAAATCCTTAAGTGGGGTGAAAAGGGGTTAAGGGAAATCCGACTAGAAAATATTCTTCATTCTAGCTAGAAAATTTAATTACATCTTATAAGTAAATTTTTAGAATTAATGGTAATTATACCCACAAACAAGTATATTTTTTTAAATTTTAATTTTAATTGCTTGCTTTCATCTATAAGGATTTCTTTCATATTTCATTATTAATATTTTACAACTATCTGTTAAATCTGTTATCTAAAAAATGTACTGTAAATTTACACCAAAAAAAAATTGACAAAAGATCATATTGATATGTGCTGGTCAATTTTATATTTTTTAAAGATCAAGTTATTCATATCATTTTGATATGAATCAAGATTATATTTATTTTATTTTACGTTATTTGTTAAAAAAGTACTAAATTTGGTATTTGTTAGATATTTAATATTTTTATTTATGAAATAAGGTAGAATTGACACTATTTCATATCAAATTTTTTATTCTGAGGTTTATTGGTTATTTTTATTTCAAAATCTCTAAGAAAATGTTGATTTTTAAAAATGCCACCTACATTTTACAAAATGATAGTTAAATTATATGTAGTTATTAAAAATCTCAGTTCAGATATGAATTTTTTGGCCTTATCATCATTGTGATCTTCGGATGACCAGATAAATAATAAGGCATGTGTCTTTCATCCATTACTTTGTCATCTACACCAAACAAGCCGCTGAAACAAAATGTAATAATTAAAATCAGATTTTGTGGTTATATGATCAGGGGTGTGTTCCAAAATCCTACCCAAACCAAATTTCGATTAATTTTGTTACAATTTACTCAGAAACTGTAAAGATTCTTCAAGACCGACTGAATTTGTTGTTTCAAAATACTTTATTTTTAGTTGGTTTGAGGAGATTTTTGTAATACCCCTTTTTTATGTCGTTACTTTGGATATGTTGTTCCTTCGCAATATCGGTCCCATCCATTTGCATGAAATTTTACGACACATTTTTTGTCGGAAACATCATTGTGGCGATCTTTAGTTCTGAACTGCATACCCAAAAGAGCAGTCAAAAAATCAGCGGTATTACTTTTACCAAAAAATTTTCCCAGCGATTCCAAAGTGTAATTGTTTTGCTCGGGACCGATTTTAAAGTGGTTATACCTAATCGTTCTGGTGTCTAAATTGCTGTTCTCTAGAAGAACCATTAGTTCCTGGGCCTCTGAATATGTGATCGCATGAAGCTTATCAAAGCCCAAAAAGAAATCATTGTTTAGATGGCCAAAACCATTTTTGTAGTCGGTCCAATTGCGATTGAAATTCTCGCTTCCATCGGTGCGTCGATAAAATACCGTCCAACCACCACCGTATTCTCGCTGATTACAGACCACCTTAAAGGGATATTCACTGTACTCGGGCACTCGGATCACCAATTTTGTGCTCCAAATAGACTCTGCACAGCTGGAGGGAAATGATTTCTGCTCAAGTCGGTCGCAATTTCTCTCCAATCCCTCTAAAATAATTCTAAAAAATTATTTTCATTAATATATCTTATTTGCAATACTAAAATAAATAATTACCCCATAGCAGACATCTTTGATTTTAGCTCCGCAATATTTTTAGACGAAAGAGAATACACATCATTTTGATCGGCTGAAGTAGTTAAAACCAAGAGACTGAAAATTATACCGATACACCACATGACTGCACGAAAGATCCCGTTGGACTGAAAAACGATTCTAAATTCGAATAGCACTGACTGTTTTATTCGTAAAATATTCAGTGACCGGGGTTAATGCATGCTTCAGCACATTGACGTTATATAAGTACAAACACTGAAAAACATTTGTGTTTGTTGTCCTATTCAAATTTCAAATGTATATATTTAAAAATGATTAAGATCAGCTTAAAAAAATATTAAATATTATAGTGATCTCAAAAATAATCTAAGTAAGTATTAACTTATCATTTATAATTTGTATAATATAATTTACTACAAGATCATTTATCCAATTATATTTAGAAAATAATTAATTTGGAAGCGCAATTTTTTCTATGTGTTTATTTGGTTGAATTGCACCAACTTCGTGGGAATGCATAGGTCAGCATATTGGGGATCCGCACATATTTTTACTCTTCACTTGAGAATCCAATTATATGTACAGTGGACATATTTTTCAGAAACGACATTTCGACATAGAAACAACGACAAGTTCATTTATGATTAAATAACGACAGCAAATACAACAGAATACTTTTAAATTATAAAATATATTGAGAATTTTCTAATTATTTTTTTATACACGTTATTTATTTATTTTTACAAATAAAATATTAAATTGATATGATTAACTTGGTTTAAGTTCTTAACTTCATTCACATTCAACACTGTCTTAACATTTTTCCTTGCGTGAGTGACATTTTTGCGAATAATAAAAGCATTGCATCTCGTCAATATGTAGATACTTATTTTTAATTTGTGCTTTTTTTTTACAGTATAGAAACAAATTTTTTAAGATTTTATTAAAGTAAGAATTAGACCAAAAACAAAAAGACGGAATTTAAAAACCCAATTCAATAGATATAAATCTTATTTACTTGCCGCAATGTTCGAATGACTGAGCCCAATCCGTTTATTAATTCAATATGCCGGCCACAAGCCGTTTAACCCGAAAAGCGTATCATAATTCATAAATAAAGTGTGACTAATGCCGATGAGAGAGGACCCAGGGCAGAGCTTCAACTCCGCCGAGTGTAACTGCAATCCATTAAGCAATAAAATTCATTCATTTATTATTTATTATGATTACAGCCCCATTGTTCTTCCTTTATTTTTTCACCACCCACCTCCCCATTGGATTTGCCCCCCATTTGTGGGTGGACTTTAAGTGGTAATTACAGGGCGCCACGCCCACACATGAAATGGAAATGGAAATCATAAACATAAAGCTAAGAGGCGGCTGGCAAATGAGCCAGATCCGAAAGGAGTATATATATAGAAAGGGGGCGGCCGTTCAGGGGGCGGGGCCGGTCAGGCTAAGCAGATCATAAGCGTAAAGTGCTCTCAATGGGTGGAGGAAGGAGAGAGGAGAAAGTGGAAGGGAAAGGGAGGGTTTGTCCTGCGTAACAAATGCAATAAATGCGAAAAAGGACTCGCCAACAAATGGCGACAAGGAAATCAAAGAAGGACCCAGAGATGAAGAAAAGTTGAAGAAAAGTTGAAGGGGAAAAATATAAAAATCTAGAAACACAAATATAGAATTCCCATTATAATAATTATTACATTTAGTGAATTATAAATATTATTAAGAAACTAAAAAAGAGTAAATAAAAACTTTATTTATTAATATTTAACTCATTGCTAAAAAAATACATTTATTTTTGAAATCGAACTTCTAGCCAGTTATAATTTTTTTAGTTATAAATCATTAAAAAAAACTGGTTTTTTAAAAAATATGCTATTTTTTTCGAATAATTTTAATAAATGCCCAATACTATATCCCTCTTTTTCTAGCACATTTAATGGGTACTAACAAACTTCCTTGCACTGGGCCCACAAAGAACTTTCCAAGGCATAATAATAATTCGTAAATTGATTGTGTTTAGTGAAGTTTGAATAAATCCACCAAATGAATGGGAGGCGAAAGCAGCAGACGGAATCGGCAGGATAATCCACTAAAATTTACAACAAACGGAAACAGCAACAGGAAAAAGTCAAGCAGCCGAGGCGGCTAACAAATAAAAATAAATTTCTTACTCAATGTGGCTACCAAAAGAAGCAAAAAGACGGAAAGAAGGAAATTCCGAAAAGCGAACATATGCGCGCTGATGAGTTACTAGGGGGAGTATCATCTGTAGAGCGAAATAAAAATGGAAGGCAAAGCAAAACTTATGACTGTCACCAGATAAAGCGAGAAAGCTGCCATGAAAGGAATTCGGAATCGGACGGAGAGGACGATGTCTGCGGAATAAACCCCTCGATATCCCTGACCATCTCTCCGCAGGACGAGAGGACTATCAAAGTGAAATGCTAAAGCAGCCAAAAATCCACGAAATAATGGCAGACACAACATGGAAACAACTGCGACAACAACGCATGAGATGGCGAAGGATCAAGAGGGGAAAAAATGAAAAAGAAAGGACACTGAGCGAAAAATACAAAAATAGATTTTATACAAATGAAAAGGTTACAGAAAAAAAAACAGAAACTGATGGGATAGTTATAGAACGTAATTAAAATAATTTAAACTTTTAATATGAAGTCTTCATTTTTTATTTTCTTTTTATGTATAAAATTAAAATATTAATGGGTACATACTTTTTAAAATTGGTACCAAGCCATGGACTTCGAGTTAAATACCATATTTTATGGTAAAATACATTTTGGTAATATCATTAAAATCATTTTTATAACATTACTCTACATATTTTAAACGCTAGTTATTTTATTTTTGGTATCTCCTTTATTTTCCATTATTGCTAAATTACCAATTGTTATATCCAACCATTTTTTTGCGTACTAATATTTTTTTAAGTTTTTACAAAATATTTTTCTTTGTTAAACCCATTTCTCCTGTTTTTTTTGCAGTGTATAAAAAATTGAGTGGCCGTGAAGAGGGGACACCATGCAAGTGATAGTGAAAATCCTAGCTGGAAGCCACGGTGTCATTGTCTTGCCCACCATTGCCATTTGGTGTCATTTGGCATCATCATCAATATGGCTAAAAGGACAATGCGTTAAATGCCAAGCTGCAAGCTGGAGATGTGCCACGCCCACGCCCCCGTTTCCTCGACCCGCCCCCTTCGCCGTAGGTGACATCTGGGCAATGAGTGCGCATATTGCGCTGTTTTCGGTAAGCTCTCGCAATTGCTTTCGGTTTTTTGGACTTCACATGGGGAAAAAGGTACTAAAAAAAAGGTGGAGGAAAAGCCATTAAATTTACTTCGAAAAATGCCTATGTACAATGTACATATATATTTTTCTCGCATGCAATTTATTTGGTGCTTTGTTTTGGAGAATTAATTTCATGATTAGTCATTATCTATAAAAGGTTCGTTTCTTAGCTAGACGAAATTAAATAATTGTGCTAAGTAAAGGATTGTGGCTCAGCTAAACTAAAAACTAAACTAAAATTAAAAAATGGATTCTTTTAGGCTGAAAAAAAATTTATTTTTGGAGAGTTGTTGGAGAGTTGCGGCGAAGAGGTTTGAGGCTGCGCTATCTTTTTCAAAACCCCCAAAAGTATGCACTTCGACAATATTAAATAAATTAATAAACAATAATTAAAAATATTAATTTACTACTGAAAAAACTCTAAAAAAAAGGTTACATTTTAGTACTCAATCAATTGATTCAAATCAGATTTTTTAAAAATAATTTAATAAAAAGAAAAAGAATTTAATATAAAATATACTTAAAAATATATTTATAAAGCGTTTACATTTTCTAGTATACATTCATATTAGTTCTAAGATACTTTTGCAGGTAATAAATTTAGAAAATTGTCCCAATACAATAAGTCAATTCAATTTACCTTTTTTTCTAGCCAGTAAATATCGAGTTGGCTTTGGATTCTTTATGATTATCCATAGCTCACTGGCCACTCCTTAACCCCTCACTGCCTTAACCCCGCGCAGTTGCTCCCCTTTTTGGCCAAAGGACTATCTATCGACAGTTTGCACAAATGGGGCCATAAATATGCATTGTGTCACATTAGAGTGTGTGCGTGTGTGTGTGTGATCGAGTGTGTGTGAGTGCGTGCGGAAGTATCTGTGTGAGTATCTGTGTGAGTTGGCAATATGTCACTGGAGGTTAATAGATTTTCCTTTGGCGTGTCAGCACGGGGTCAGGGAAAACGCCAGAAGGAAAATGGGAAAACAGACAAAGGGGCAGATGCTCCTGGAATAGGGAAACTTTGAGGGGGAAGTGGGGTGTTAAGGGGTAAATGGACAGACACTTCCGGCCAGAAACATAACACGGCTAAGTACGTTAACTTCTCGACTCGCCAATGCTGCAATTCCCTGAGATTTATAGAATCTAAGCTAGATTTAGACTATTATATATATATTTTTAATTTGATAAAAGGGATATCAAAAATTATAAAAAAATATATAAATTTTATATAAGTTCATATTATAATACAATTAAATAATGATATTTAAAAGTGATAAAGTAATTTATCTTTTAAAATATATACAAAATTTAAATATTTTTTTCTCTTGAGAAATATTATTTCATAGAATTTTAAAGAATTAAAGTTATTACGATAGCTAAGACCTTGATCATTTACACCAAAACAAAAATAAATTTACACAAAACTAAATTTGAACAAAAATAAATTTTAACAAGCTTTTATATTTAAAAATATCATCACGCCATAAACCATCTGTTAACTTAAATCAAATAAACCAATAAAAAATAAACCAAACTAAGTGAGCTCTTAATCTTAGCCCGAAAAAATTCCCAGACAAATGACATGATTACATCCCATAAATTCTATTTCGAATGGATACCAAAAGTTGATCAATGGCCCAGGTATTGGGAACAAATCTGATGAAATTTAATTGCCAGACGCCACAAATTTCCACATTCAACTCCTTCAACAAAGACATCCGAGATTTCGGCATTGCGTGAGTGAAGTTTTTCCCCGAGTTTTCCCTGTTTTCCCTGTGCTTTTACGGGTTTTTCCCTCCAAGAGGCTGTGTGGAGTTTTTATTACGAAAAAAAATGTATAAGGGACGAGGGGGCAGCAGCTAATGGATTCTATTTAACTTCCACTGACTGCTAATGGATTTTTCTTGACCCCAAATGAAAATGCGCATCGAAATGCGATTGAAAAATGCTTATAAAAAATAGAAGGAGGAAGTAACATAGAGAGTATAATGGAAGGCAAAAAAAGAAAATAGCAGCAACAAACGAAGCTAAATGAATTGAAAATGGAAGTGAAATGCATTGGCAACAGTGGGTGGCAAAACAAATTTCCACCTGGTTGTAAACGAAGTTATTCCCTGCAAACTTAATTTGATACCTTTCTAAAGTTATCTTCGAACTCAAAAAGTCCCTGGTATAATTACAGCTAATTATTACAAATATTTCTCAATTTTGATGAGCTCAACGAAAGGAGCTGAAACCTGAAAAGGGACAGAAATAATGTTCAAAATAAAGTTATGCTCCAACAATTTTCTTTCTGCGGTGTAGGTGGGAAGCACAATGCAACACTTTTCTGAAAATTCTCCCACCGAAAGCCGAATTGAAGAAGCGAACAGTCGGCTGAAATAAATCAACTTCCGCTTGGCTGGCCGCTGGGTCCAAAGAACCCGAAAAATGTTAAAGAGAAGAGATGTCGCAATTAATAATACCCTGGAAAGATGATCTTTAAAGGCTTTAAACTGCCGATCTATTTTAAAGGAACCCTAATTTACTATGTGTAAATTTTTAGTACATTTAATTACTTATATTTCCGTTATCATATATTTTATATTTATTTAATTTGTAGTATTTTATTCTATTTCTTATATCTATTTATTTCTTATATTTTTTTAATTTCTACTAATAATCTTATTTAATAATTTATAAATTTCTTAAATTTTTTTATTTTTTATTCCCAATGCTTATTTATTTTTATACTTTAGGTTTCCTAAGATTCTTTAATATACGTAAATTTTATAAAAAATATTTTTATCAAGAATTATTGTATTTTCTAAATGATAATAAAAAGTTTAATACGGTTTTAAAAATCTTTTAAATCTAATTTTATAGTATAGTGCAAAATACCTCTCAATTCGAGCATACCCACAAAATTGCCACCAAAAAAGGGCGTTTGAAACAAAAGTGAGAAGCGAAGAAGGCCGAAAGGCGACCCTCTGACATAACTGCGAGTCAGTCACTCATCGGTGGCAAAGAACCCGGCCACCTGTGGGCAGCGAAAGAGACGGCAATATGCCGTGGGTTCGGGGTAAAAGAGAGGGCTAGAAAGAAGGTGCATCCACGTTCCGCTTGAGATGCACTTACAAATGGAATGCTTTGCATACAAGACAGCCATCCGAAAGACAACGCAACACAAAAACCTGACCTAACCAACGACAACTTCCGGTTTCTTCAAAGTGCGTCGAAAGTCAGTCCATTTCACTTCAACCCATCCCTCTCTTTCGCCCCCGGCTATCGCCGTCTCTTTCGCCATTGTTGGGCACTTCACACACATACGATAATCATTTCACATTACGGTAAGATAATGATTTCATTATGTATTTTTCATGTTATTAATTATATATTTTTACCCTCGCCGCGCCGACTTGGAAAATAGTGGGAAAATAATGATTGGTCTACAAATTTTCCTCCTTAAGACAATATCTCATGCTGATAATTGTATGAGTGGTGTGGTTCCCCCCTCTGTGAAAAGGAAGTTGAGCTGGGCTCGAAAAAAGATAATACATGGCATCTCCTAACGACACTTGCGTGCTTCTCGATCTTGGACCAAAACTTGTATCATTTTCCAGTTTGCAGGTGTAGGATGCTAAGATGGGTTTTTAATGGCATTAGAAATTAACTGCGTTGTCTTGGGTTTGAGGAGAGTATTAGAGGTGCGATCAGTGACCCTGAACTTGCAGCGGTTAATAAATAACCTTTAAATTGGGGTTGTAAATGGAGTAGATTTGATCTATAAAATATATTAAAAATTAATGTAAGTAAAGAATATTTTATCGATATAAAATATAAACAAATAAAAAGCAATAGTTTAAATTTAATTATTCAATTAAAAATGAAAAATATGTAAGTTACTAATAAAATAAATAATAGGCATTAAAAATAATTTAATGGTTCGCTATTTACCTGTATATTAATTTATTAGCAAATAACGAAATTTGTTTTAACTTTTACCTTTAAAAATTACTGAAATCTCATCTTCTGGTTTTCCAACTAGGTTAATTACCTCAATATATTTTTCGATCAATCAAAGATAGCACTTTCCACCTTCAGGCATAATTATTCTAAAAAGACCAAACCTTAATCCCTTAATCGAAATAAAAGTAATACCTTGAGGTCACCTCACACTTTCCACGTAAGATTTCTTTGATCTTCTGATGGTATTTTCATTGGCGCCAGTTTTAAGTGGCTTCTAAGGCGTGGTAGTTTGCCACCAAATTTATTTGGGATGCTGCAGCAGCATCTGGTTGTAATTAATCAAATAACTTGGAAGACAAGAGCACTCTGATCATTATAAAAATTATCTGTATACAAATGTATCTGTATAAAAAATTATACATTTCTTAAAAATTTTCAAACTTGCAATAGACATTTGGGTAACTCCAAAAAGATGTTAAAAAATACAAAGATAATTTAGAATTAATACTAGAGATTTTATTTTTATATACCATTTGAAATATGTTAATGGTTTAGGTCGCATTTGTTTAATACAACATGTTATTAGTTTCCAAAGCAAATGTTCCGAATATTTACTTGAAGATTTTACCTATTTCAGGGACCAATCTATTTACAAGCAAACCTATCGCAATTTCCTGGCAACTCGAAATTGAAATTGCGGTCAGTGGCTTCATTCGTTTTCATTGACCAAATCGAAATCAAATGTTTCGATTTGTTTGTTGCTCCTGACTTGAGTTGCTGAGTTTACTATTGAACCGCAAATGAAGTCACTCCTTCGAAGGCACATGCACATCGTAATAAGTCACGCACAATTGCACAACCACTCGACCACCCCTCGTCCGCCTTAACCCTCTGCCGGGCTCCCCGCCTTAACCCTGCCAACGCCTGCAATTGTTGTCTGTCCCCGAGGTGAAGAGAAGCCAACAAGAGCAATTATTAACCATAAACAATTGAGAAGTTCCCACAGTTTCGAGAGGGTTTCCCTCGAGGAAAGAGCAGCTGTGCAAGCACTCCGGGGGGAGGGGTAGGTTTGGGTGTTCCGCCCTAGGGGGTGGGACCTGTAGCAGGTGCAGGGGTCGGTGGAGGGTTAAGGTTTCCGGCGAGGGTGAGTAAAAAGCGAAGAATCCCCAGGAAAACTTGTTGAGCTGGACGACGTTTTCGTACCGCTTCGTTGACTTCTTACCTGCAGGTTGTGGGTTAAGAAAAAGCCCCGGGAGCAGGGGGTTAAGGAAGATGATCAGGGTGCGAGGGTCGCAAGACATATTACTTAACCCAGGGGAGTCGCCGCCTCATCATCATCGTAGCAGCCCATCAACAATGCTGAAACAAAATATCTGTTAACACAAGTCGAGGTGGAAAAAAGTGTGGGGGCAGCGGTGGTTTAACCGGAACAGTCAGGGGTTAAAGAGGGTGGTTTTCAGCAGTCAGCAGGGGGTGGTGACCGGGTCACACGGTAAATAAATCACATAAAATATCAATTTCACAGTAAACGATGAGAACCACATTCGAACCACAAGAAAATTAAATTAATTAAAGGGCTGGGAATATTTTTTAGTTGTTAGCGAAGCTAATTAATTAATCCTTTTATTTTTTATATGCCAAAATATGTCTTAAATTAAAATTACGAGGTTATACAAATTGGTATACAGATAAGAAAACTTCCTATTAAATTTTAAAGTAATTTAATTCTAAAGTGTTTTCTTTTTTATTTAAATTATTTTTAAAGAAAACTTAATTGTAAGTATTTTTAAATATATATAATTTTTGTTAATATTTTTTACTATTTTGCAAATATTTATTTTTGGATTATTTTTTTATTAAATATTATTTTACTCCAAACTATAAATTGCACCCAATTATTTTCGCAGTGCAGCAACTATTTCAATTGAGATTTCTGTTGGCTTGGCTTCTCCTTCGCCACCAACAATAAACAAAATCAAATTTCTATAAACAAAAACAGTTGGCTGCAATTGCCAGAAATGCCAAAAAGGGTCATCAGGTGAACAAACAGAGGTAAAAATAACAAAAAGGCGAGGGGTGCTGCTGGAGCTCAAGGGGTTGTCCCGGCAACCTGAAGACCAATTAATTGCAGCCATGAAAAAACAGTTGACGGTCTTCCTTAAGTAAGCAACCGATGATGATGATTGTGGGTGGGAATGGCTGGGAGGCTGGGGAAAAAGGCAAGGGCGCATTGAGTTTTCCACTTCAAAAGGAAGTCATTGGCTCAAAGAGGGTGCGGTGGAAAAAAAAGAACTATGTAGAGTGGATGAAGTGATAAAGACGAAGGCTACAAAGTATCAAAGGCCTGGAAAGTCGAGCACTTTTTAAAAGCCCCTAATGGAACCTGCAAGTTAAGAGGTTTAGACGGAGGAAAAGATAAAGATTAGGGGGCAGCAAAAAAATTAAATGCATCTCAAAGTGTCATCAATAAATTAAAGTCTAAACTTATGTTGAATATTTGATTTATTTTTGATTTTTTCATACAAATATTTGTAAATGTTCTTTTAACAAAAACTAAAATAAATAGTTTTTCAAATATTTAAATGGGTGTCCTAACATTTTTCTTTGGAATAAAATTTAGCTTTAAACCATAACATATTCCCAATTTAAACACTTAATTTTAAATTACCTTAAATTAAATTTAAATTACCTAAAATTTGTATGTAATTTATAAAAAACTAAAAATCTTTGCGATAGTGTGTAAAAATTTTCATAGAAAAATAAATTAAATTTAGTGTAGCATATATTTTAAAGCTGTCAGTTTCCTACCTTAATTTTAACCCCTTTTCAAAGGGCATTTTCCACTCTGTTTGCCACTGTTTGTCAGCATTTATCGCCACTTATCGCAAAAATGCTCTGCATTTCATGCCTTTTTGCCACTTTCACGTGCGATCTGCGATATTGTGGCTTTTGGCTGGCAATTTGGCGAACTTTTGATGTATCAATAACGAGTCTCCCGTATCAGTCAGTAATCCCCCCCCCCCCCCCCCTCCGTTTGCCAGTTGTCCTCGTATGAGGTCAGCTAACGGTACCCGGTTTTCCCCCATTTCCCCCCCTTTTCCGCACCTCATTTGGCTGCATTTTCGTTCGTCTGCCGTTGGCCAAAAACGAGTCTTCTTCTTGGTTGCATGCGTCTCATAACGGTAACCGGTCGTATGGGTATGCTTGTGCACTCAAAAAAATAATATATATTATCAGGCAATACTAAAAATATAGATAAATAAAAATATATATATTTATAAAATAATATTTATTCAAATAATTTAAATATTTGTCATGTAAATTGTTTGTATTTTTAAATTGTTTGTTTTATTTGTAAAAGCAATATTAAATATTTTAGGGCCGTTTTCTCGTCCCTTTGTTAAATTTAAAGTAAGCTTTAAAAGTTGAAAGCGTATGGGAAATCATTGTTTTAACCCTATTTTAAATTTAACAAACGGACGAGAAAACGGCCCTTAATGATGTTTAAATGATTTATATAATTTATCACTTATATAGTTTTTATCCTTTATAAGAAAATATTTAATAAAACACACTAGACAAACCAAACCAGTTTTGATTTCTGTCATAACGAATATTTCTTTCTGTGTATCTACCTTTTTTATCCCCTTCTTTCCATTTTTTCCTGTCTGTCGCTTTGGTAATTAAATTGGCATAGGTGCGCTGCAGAAAAAAAAACGAGGGACAAATAATTGCACTCGCACACTAATATATTTTGGCCTAAAAGAGTTGGCCAGAAAATTATTAGCCTAAAGAGATTTTTGCGATTTTTAACTGGAAAAAAACATGGTTTTTGGCTAAGGAAACTGACTATTAGAATTATTATATTATTTTTATTTTAATTTTGTTAGTATTTATAGTTAATCTACAGTCAAATCAAAAATATTTTTTGAGATCTAGGTTTTTTATATATTTTCTACATATTCTATATCTACACTCAAAAAAAAAACAGCCCGAAATCGCCATTAAATCAAGAAATTCGCCATGAATTTCAGTCGATGGCGATTTACCGTATTTTTTAGAAAGGAATTTTCTAAAATATAGGAAAAAAATTTCTGAAAAGCAGAAATACTTTTCTAAAATCAAGAAAAGTTGCCATCAAATTGAGAAATTTTCCTAAAATCCAGAAAGTACTTTTCTTGAATATAGAATCTTTTTTCTTAAAATAAGAAAGGACTTTTTTTATTTTTAGAAAATTTTCTTTATTTAAATAAAATGCTTACATATTTATTTTTCTATTTTATTTCCTAAACAAGAAAGGGAAAAGAAAATAAAAAAGACGAAAAGAAAATTATTAATATTTCCTAAACGAAAAAGGAAAAGAAAACAAAAAAGATAAAAATAACATTATAAATATTTCCTAAACAAAAAAGAGAAAAGAAAACGAAAAAAGAGAAATATAACATTAGAAATATTTCCTTAACAAAAAAGAGAAAAGAAAACAAAAAAGATAAAAATAAAATTATTCATATTTTTATTAAATATTTAATATATTGTTATTAAAATTTACTTACTTACTGCCAAATTATCAACAATACCTGAAATTGAAATTATTCCTGCAATCGAAAATAAAAATTAATATTAGAGAAGGATGGTATTTGCGGCCTGAAATATTATAAATAGCCAAATCTATTAAAATAGTTTGCCCTTTGCTTACCATACATTTTTACTTACTTACCAAATTTATATTAAAATTTATTTCAATTGCTTACCTATAAATTGCGTCTTAGAGGGATCGCACTTTAACTTTCTTAAATAGGCTCTACACAAACTTATTACTTTGAATGCTCATCCAAAACTGAGCTCAAGGGTTCAAGATGCAGCGCAACGCAAGCAACTCTCTCGCGAGAGACTGCATTTCCAAAACAACAACGCAATAAAAGTTACAGCTACGCACAAGAAAATTCTCGATCATACACACAAACACACATAAACATATACATACGCCAAAAACTGTCGTCGCAACGCGCCGCGGACTAACCCCATGTCTTCTTCTTTTTCGTTTCGAAAAAAGAATGAGAAGCATAAAAGATATAAAAAAAGTTTTTCTTAAATCTATGGTGATTTTCTAATTCTACTTTTCTGTTTTCAAGAAAAAACTTTCTTGTAATTCAGAAAAATTCTTTAAATTAAAAAAAATGTACCGTGTTTTTTATGGTGACTTTCTAGATTCTAGGAAGGACTGAAGTACATTTTTTCTTAATTTAATGGCGAAATCGCCATTAATTTAAGAAAACTTTTGGAGAGCAAACTAGGAAAAAACACCATTGATTTAAGAAAAAAAATCATTTTTCTAAATTTAAGAAAGGTTTTTCATAAAATTCTGTTTCTATGGTCTTTTTTCCTAGATTCAAGAAAACAATTTCTAAAATTCAGAAAATTTTCTAAAATTAAGAAAAAATTTCATTTTATGGCGATTTTCTAAAATTTAGGAAAAAAAATTTTTTGAGTGTATATATTAAAAAACAGAAGATGGTTATTTACTATATTTTGTTTTTAAGTTTATTTTTAAACACTTTTAAGGTAATTTCTTGGGCCTCGTTTTCAAGCCCTTACCAATTTCTTATCCCCCCTTTTTGTGTGAACCCAGTGAGGTAGCTGAATTGAAAGCCCAAGGATTAACCCACTGAGGACTGGTAATGGTAATGGGTGCAAAGGCAACAATCGGATATTCGAGGACTCCGGGATGCAGTCATTTGGGTGTGAAGAGCATTTTCTCGGGAGAATCGAAGTGTACGGAGGGCAAACTCTTCACCGAAATTAGACGATTTTTCGAAAGGGGGCTTTTTTCGGCTTCTGTAGACCAAATAGGAGAAGGCAGGTTGTGTCGATTGTAAGGGAGCGAGAATCGAGACACACAAAGTTGTTGATACATTGGCTACCGAAAATTCTGGGTATTGTGGCACTTGCTCCTAATTGAGCGCCTGTTTCAGTTGCAGTTGCAAGTAGCCAATCCAATTATGCAGGCACACTAAACGGAAAAGCTCCTGACCAAGGCATTTTCCGAACCCCCCCCACCCCCCCTTTTCCATTTCCATTTCGTTTGCCTTGAGTTTCTGTTTGTTGGCTCAGCTGTTTGCGAATTTCGATCACGTAAAACGTGAAAATTATTAATATCCCAGAAGATACAACGTGTTTTCCTTACCTTACTTTTGCGGATCACTTGCGTTTTCCTTCTTGCAATTAGCAAAAATTAGGAAAATGTGCTTGGGCCAGGGAAAAACTGATATGGGCCAGCATTTTCCTCGCTTTTCCCCCGCACATTTTTGCATTTGGATAATTGTGAACGTCGATTGAGGTGGGAGTTTCGGTTTTTGGCTCACTTCCTGCTCTTTTTTTCGGCGGTCGAGGGGCGCAATTAGCAACTCGAAGCGGTCCAATTTGCGCAAGGCCAATAGCAGTTGAACATCCACTGACCATCGCCCACTTTTCCTCTGTTCTCCCGCCTTTTCCGCTTTTCCGCCGCCATTTTCCACGTGTGTGTGTGTGTGGAAATGAGCAATTTTTGCATGTGAGTGGGCGGTCTGAGAAAGGTTTTCCTGTGAAACTTCTTCGGTGTTTTACACTGTAATTCTAAGCGGGCATTTTGGTAAGTGTGTGGGGAGGTGGCAAGGGTCATTTAAAAGGCAGTTTAAGTGGTTCGGGAAACATTACAGGCGGTTTGTGGTAATTTTCCCCCGAGTAAAAGACCAACGACCCTTGTTTGGTCGGGGGAAAACCCTAATATTTTCCTATATTTAAAGCAGAAAAGAAATTCATTTAAACTTTTAAATTGGAGATTTATAGGATAGGGTTTTTTATATTATGATGAAAAGAAATCCTTCTTTTTATGTAGATTCACCAACAAATAAAAGATTATTATAATTATTATAAATAATTTATTAATTTAATTACCTTTATTATAAATTTTATTTAAGTAATTATCTTTTAAATACAAACAAATATAAAACTATATTAACAATTCTTTTTAACTTGTTTAAAATTAATGTCTATTTATTCATTATCGTTTGCATAATAAATGTATAAAATTATTTTCTCATTTGGGAATCATAATTTTCTAGATCTTGGTAAAAAAAAAGTATTATTTAACCATTTGTAAAAAGGGGTAACTAAGATTATCCTTGGTTATCCATGTAAAAAGGGTTACTATATAATTTAGTTAAAGCAATCGGTTTAAAGCAATATTTAAAATTAGTTTCCAGGACCCAAGCTAAACCCACACTTTCCTACAACTAAGTTTGGCTTAAATCTAATAATGCAACTATTTTGTGGCTGCAAATAGACACTCTTCTCCATTTTCCACCTCCTATATACACCATTTTGCCACCCCCCACCACCCATTTTCCACATTCAATCCCTTGGAGCAGCTGACTTCAAGGGGAAATTGCCTGGCAAATTGTGTTTCGCAAATGTCAAATGAAATATGCAATGCATCTAATGGATTAACTGGCTATGAGAACCATCAACCATCAATGCATCAAACTCGCTCCGAGGGAAATGACAAGGGGTTATATATTTTCGGAGGGGGGTTGGAAAATATTTGATGTTTGGCCAGTTGCTAAAATGTTGCCAATTACTTTTTACTTTACTCTGCAAAGTTTGTGGAAGTTTCGGCCATGAAAAATAATGCAAGCAAAAATGTACTCAAAACAAGAGAGAACGCTATAGTCGGGTTGATGTCCCGACTATCTAATACCCGTCACTCGGCTAAAGGGAGTGCGAGGGAGATGGAGATATAAACTTTGATCAGCAATAACTTTTTAACGAATGGTCCGAATTAAAAAATTTCTTCTACAGTTTGATAGGTATAACTAAACACAACAAAATTGCATTTATACTTCTCAGAACTCTTTGAAAATGTGGGCGCCAGACACATTTTAGTATTGTTTGTGGGCGACTATGGGCGATTGTGGGCGTTAGAGGGGGCGTGGCGGTCGGCTGAAATAGACTTGCGCTGCGTAGGAAGCCCAAGAATCTACGTTGGTAATCCCAATATTCTAGCTTTTATAGTTTCCGAGATCTCAGCGTTCATCCGGACGGACAGACGGACATGGCTAGATCGACTCGCCTAGTGATCCTGATCAAGAATATATATACTTTATAAGGTCGGAAACGCTTCCTTCTCCCTGTTACATACTTTTGCACGAATACAATATACCCTTTTACTCTACGAGTAACGGGTATAATTACAGTCTTCAAGATGGATTTAGTTTTTTTATTTTATTTAAATTTTGCATTAAGATTTCGTACAATTTTTGTATTAGTTATTAAATATATTTATTTATATGGTATATTTTAATTTAATTTAATTTCTAAATGAAAAGTGAAGAATTTAAGAAAACTTATTTCAACTTAAATAATAAAATAGAACCACTTTCTGTTTATGACATATACCTTCAAATACTTTCTATAGGCTTTCTATTATATTATTTTATTTTTAACAATAAAATATTGCGTGAAATGTTAGACAAAGAAATCCCCTTTTCCCCTGGCAATTACAGAATTTTTCCTATTACGTTCTCCTTTTTTTTATTATTTACGCATCAAATTTTACGACAAATACTTGAAAGGCCCAAAACGGATTATGTGCAATTGGAAATTAAATTAGAGAGCTGGTTGCCGGCGAAAAATGCGAGGGGTGATGAGTGGTTGTATTTTTGGATTCGAAGGAAAAGGAAAATCAAATCGAGATCTCAAGTGGCGGTCACAGTGGGCCCCAAAAGAATTTGTACACCATTCTCTCTGTATGGTGTTTTGTTTGTTATTGTTCCGCCAGCTTCTTATTCTTCGATTTTCTGCTTGAAAAAGAAAACAAACATTTTAATTCCCATTGAGTTCCTTATGGAGCAATTTCGAATCGTTCCGCACAGCAGCAGCAGCAAAGGCAAAAGAAAACAAGAAAGGAAGCTAGCTTCGGCCAGCCGAAGCTTATATACCCTTGCAGATAATTCCTATTAATCACTAATTTTCCGATCGTTCCTATGGCAGCTATATGATATAGTAGTTCGATATTGATAAAATTAAAATCGAAATTCGAAAACATTTAAAAAGAGTCATAATTCAGAGTAGAAGAGAATACAATAAAAACCAACGAAGCAATAATTTATTTCCTATTATATTTCCATTAATTTTCCGATCGTTCCTATGGCAGCTATATGATATAGTCGTCCGATTTTAAAAAAATTTTATTCGAAATTCAGAATGAGATAAAAAATGGCATTTCCAAAAGTAGGAGGTTCTAGGTTCAAAAACACCCAAGATACATTTTTTTAAAATTTATTTCCCTGATTATTCCTATGGGAGCTATATGATATAGTTGTCCGATCCGGCTCGTTCCGACTTATATACTACCTGCAATAGATATAAGACTTTTGGGAAAGTTTTAGCCCGATAGCTTTAAAACTGAGAGACTAGTTTGCGTAGAAACAGACGGACAGACGGACAGACGGACAGACGGACAGACGGACAGACGGACGGACAGACGGACGGACAGACGGACATGGCTAGATCGACTCGTCTAGTCATGCTGATCAAGAATATATATACTTTATAGGGTCGGAAACGTCTCCTTCACTGCGTTGCAAACTTCTGACTGAAATCATAATACCCTCTGCAAGGGTATAAAAATCAGGAAAATTGCGTTCTAATCGAAGCGAATGAGCAGCCCCGCCCCCCTTTTTCACCCCCCTACCCCCTCCCCATGCAGCCATTAAAATGCATCCCTCAAGTGCTTCTTCTTTTTGCCTGAATGTTTCACGAATCGAATTACAACAAAAGAAACAAAAGGCAACAGAAACACACACGAAGCAATTATATAGAACTTGATTCCTGGTCGGAGGTCTCTGGTACAGGTTACAGTGGGCACTAAATAAATGGTATTAAGTGTGGACTTTTAATTCATTTTATTAGTGTTGTATAACTAGTGGCTACTCCATTAATTGTTTATTTGTAATTTTATTTATTTAAAAAATTTAACGATATTTTGCAATATTTATTTTACTTTAAAAATCACTTTTAATATTTTTTATAAAAATTTTAAAAAAGTAAAAAAAGTTGTTTACTTTTATTTTATTATTTTAAAATAAGTAAAGTAAGGAAATTATGCTTTAACATTGAAACAAAGTATTTTAATTAAAACTACTCTTTTGTAAATACATTTTTATATCTATTTTATAAATGATTTGTTTTTAAATTTATATTCTTAAATAAATCGAGATGGGAAACAAAATTACTTATGTTTAATTTCCGAACCTTCACTGTACTTTTATATGCACAATGGCATATGGTTTCGACCCACGACCGCAGGCTGAACCAATTTTCATAGAGATTGCAATTTAGCCCCCAACCTTAACCTCGCTGCACCCCTCTCTTTCTGCCACCAAAGCCATCTATCTCTCTCTCTCTCTTTCGCATTTTCTTCGGCTTTTGGCAGCTGCTGACGGAGTTGGGTTCGAAAACCTCAAACCCATAATTAACTTGGCCAAAGCGAAATGGCCAAGGCAGACGACAGGCTGCACTTTGGAAGACAGAAGACTGAAGACAGAAGACCGGAGACTGAAGACTGGAGACAGGAGGCACTTGAGCGGGATGTATGTTTTATCAAGAAAAAAAAGTCCAAATATCGTGAAAAATATTTTTTGTAAAATAATATCTTTTAACTATATTTCTTAATATTTAGTAAATACATTAAACTATTTTTCTTGCTGTTTTGAGCCGTGTTTTCGTCCACTTTTTGTGTTGTGTTGTTAAACTTCTTGAACTTGACTGACAGGGATGTGCCTTCTCACTCACTCGCTGTATATCCCTCTCTTTCTCTCTCTGTCTCTCTTTCCATCTTAACTGACGCACCTGTACCCCTCCCCTATAAAACCCAAACCCCTTGCCCATTCTTTTTACCAATCTTCGGTTACATTGCGTGAGTTGCAACAAGAAGTGGTAAGAAAAAGTGGAATGAAAAAGGTAAGAACAGAAGAAGTGGCTTAGATGAGATGAATAACTCCTTCTTTTTTCGATCATCCACTTTATTTCTTCATACATGTTCCTATTGTATTTTTTAGTGGTGTTTTCCTGCACTTTCTTGTTGTCTCTTTTTCTACCTGCCTTTTTTTTATTTGGTCCTTGATCGAAAGTATATTTTAAACAAGAGAGAACGCTATAGTCGGGTTGGTGTCCCGACTATCAAATACCCGTCACTCAGCTAAAGGGTTGGTGTCCAGACTATTTAATAAACGTAACTCAGCTAAAGGGAGTGCTAGGAGATGGAGATAAAACTTTGATCAGGCATAAGTTTTAAACGAATGGTCCGATTTAAAAAATTTCTTCTACATTTCGATAGGTATTGATAAACACAACAAAACTGCATTCCTACTTTTCCGATATATTAAAATTTTTCAAATCGTATATAAGCTATTGTGGGCGTTAGAGGGGGCGTGGCACCTTTTTGAAATAAACTTGCGCTGCGTAGGAGCTCCTAGAATCTGCATGCAAAATGCCAATCTTCTAGCTTTTATAGTTTCCGAGATCTCAGCGTTCATACGGACAGACAGACGGACAGACGGACAGACGGACATGGCTAGATCGACTCGGCTAGTGATCCTGATCAAGAATATATATACTTTATGGGGTCGGAAACGCTTCCTTCTAGCTGTTACATACTTTTGCACGAATACAATATACCCTTTTACTCTACGAGTAACGGGTATAAAAAGTACTTACCTTTGTGCAAGGCGTGATGTTATTTTCCAATTTGTATCTTTGTACCATATTTGTTGTTCCAAACAAAAAATTCTGGCATTTGCAATACAAATTCCAAATAATTTTAAGGCAATTCTAAGAATTATTTTGATTAAATTAGATTAAAGTTAGTAATGTATTTTCTAAAAAGAGATAAAATGAGCCATCTTTTTTACTACTATGTAGTTGTTATAATCTTTATTTAGTTTTGTCCATTTAATCCTACACTTTTTTCTTTCATTTATTTTTTGGATTTTATTTTACTTTAATCTACTTGTCATTCAAGTAGTCTTCAAAACCACAGATCATGTTTTGGTTTCTTAATTTTTCCCGCTGTCGGTTTCTTCTTCTTGGCCCTTTTCTTCTGGTTCTTCGCGCTCTTCAACTTTGAAATCGGGTTCTTATTTAACCCCAACTCCTTATTCTTAATCTCAAGCGGCTTCTGATAATGTTTTTGTTATTTTTCGTCTGTTGATTTCAGGGTTTCTTTGTGTTTTGTTTTTTTTGACTGTGGGTGTTTGATTTTCAAACAGAAGATCAAGAGATCAGAAAATCAAAATGGGATTTAATTTCGGCTTAAAGAAAAAAGAAGGGGGTAATTCAATACATCAATGTTCAAATTACAAAGAAATACAAGTCAAAGGATTTTTTAGGGAATTAAAAAGAAGGATTTGAAAAGTTGAAACCAAAACCTAATATTATATCCTGATATTCAAAGGATTTCATTTCCTCTAACTCATCTAACCATTTCTTTAAAATAATCCCAACGTTCCCTAATTTATTTCAAATTCTGTAGACTTTTTCCATTAGTTTTCCCTCAGCTTCTGTTTTCTTCTTCCTGTTGCGATTAATATGCAGGGGAAATACACCAGAATAAATACAAAACTGTAAAATTAAGGCAATTACTGAGGCATAATCAAGGGATAGAGATAATTAAGCTGGATTTTGCGTGTATTTCTAGTGAGAAAAATGAAAAAGTGTGTGTGTGGGGTGGTGGGGGCGTGTCTAGTCGGCTTTTCACCTGAGGGAAATGGGGGCGGGGATCGCTGGCCTCCCAGAGGTCATTTGTATGCGTCTTTAGTAGCGGGACATGTCCGGAGTTTTATGATAAGTAGAAATCGCCTCAAGGCCCAAATCAAAAATTCAATAAACATTGAGGAACACGGAGAAGAGGCAGAATGAGCAGAAAATCTGTTTTAAAATTATTTACCATTCTTGGGCTGCTTGTAAATTTTATGCATTCATTATGCAAAGCGCGTGGGTTGACTCTCAAAAGAAAAATATGGAAAACGCAGGGGCACTTCTATAACTCAAGAATAAGACGGAAAAAATCAATCATTCGAAGTCGAAGTCCTCTTGTTTTGTTTATTTATTCTAGATGTCTATTTATAAAAACTAAAAACTCACTATACTTAACTTTACGTAATTTTATTTATTTTTTTTTAATTATACCCGTTACTCGTAGAGTAAAAGGGTATATTGTATTCGTGCAAAAGTATGTAACAGGGAGAAGGAAGCGTTTCCGACCCTATAAAGTATTTATATTCTTGGTCAGGGTCACTAGCCGAGTCGATATAGCCATGTCCGTCTGTCCGTCTGTCCGTCCGTATGAACGCTGAGATCTCGGAAACTATAAAAGCTAGAGGATTGGCATTTTGCATGAAGATTCTTGGAGTTCCTACGCAGCGCAAGTTTATTTCAAGAAGGTGCCACGCCCCCTCTAACGCCCTCAATAGCTTATATAGGATTTTAAAAATTTTAATTTTTCGGAAATGTAAAAATGCAGTTTTGTTGTGTTTATCAATACCTATCGAAATGTAGAAGAAATTTTTTAAATTGGACCATTCGTTAAAAAGTTATTGCTGATCAAAGTTTATATCTCCCTCGCACTCCCTTTAGCCGAGTGACGGGTATTAGATAGTCGGGACACCAACCCGACTATAGCGTTCTCTCTTGTTTTACTTTTAATTTTGATTTATTTTATTTTTTAAGGACTTTTTGAAGACTTTATTTTAGTATAAAAAAGGTTTTAACTATTTTTTTACTTGTTTTGCAAATATAAATTAAATTAATCTTAACAAATCATTAAACTTAAGCAATGTTAGCGTAACAGCTTTTTTAATATTAAAAATTTTGTTTGCCATTTTTATGAGCAATAATTGTTACATTAAAATTACAGATTTCTTGTATACTCCCTATGCAAACTTTTGTTTTTGTAAATCTAGAAATAGAATTTGTAAACCTTTTCTTATAAAAAACTCGTGGGTGTGGTCACAAAAAAAGTCTAAGAAAAGGTTTATGCTGAAAGGAGTTCCATATCAATGAGGTTTTCGTCTTGAAAATAACGTGTTTTAAAGGAAAACGGGTTTACACGAGGAGAAGGGGTCGACAAGAAGAGCGGAGGAGAAGGAGAAGCGAAGAAACAGCAGGCAAAGCAAACATGAACTCGGGCGACAAAAACCGCAAAACGAAAGACATCCACAAGAAATCTTGAACCTGTAAACAAATTTTACTTCCAACTTTGTTCCCGCTAAGTTGGTAAAATATTTGATTTTGTTTTTTAAATGTCACTCAAAGACCTTCCTTTACTATAAAAACTAAAGATTTTTAAGTACATACTTATGGTATAAAATAATATTATATTTTTTAAGACAATTTTAAAACTTATTTCGAAAAGGTAAAATTCCAATAAGAAAAGGGTTCCAAAATTTAAAAAATTGTGTGTTTTTTGTTTGTTTGTTTTTTAAGGTACAACTTATTTTTCTTCTTCTTCTCCTCCCTCTCCTCTTCTTCTTTAAGAAAAAAACTGGTTAAATTTAGATCGTTAACAGTGATCTTCAGGGGGTGCGAAAGAGATGGATATACATATGTGTGCGAACTTAACGAAGTTTTCTTGCCTTCAAACTTGTTGCACCATCCACCCATCTCGCTCTCCTTCGAACCGTCTTACCGTCTCTTTTGCACCCTACTTGTTGCTGGTTTTTCTTATTTTTCTTGACTAATTTTCCCGACTGGTTTTTCTTGTTGGCCATAAAAACAAGTTTTTTTCAAAAGAAAAAAAAAACGCACAAAACTTTTTGAAAAACGCAACATGTTGCCAAAGGCGAGCTTTTCCACTTCAGCTTTTAGCATTTTTATTATTTGTATTACTTGTTATTATGTATATAAATAAGAAAAAACCACATTTATTTTAACAAATGTTTTTTTAACGTTTATATATTTCAGCAGTAATTCATATCTATTTTGTGTTCTATTTTAACATAAAATGTTGTTTGAACAGCAAAAGAGGAATGCTCTTATTTCACGTCGCCTCTCTTTAGCTGCTAGGCGAATGTTAAACTGCAGACTGTTGACCAAATGTTAAAATGTTCTAGGAGTAAATAAGAAGCTATGTGAAAAGAAATGTATTGATTGTATTTCAACATTATATGTTAAATAATACTAGAATATATTTTAAAATTAATTTAAAAAGTAAAAAGTCCATTAAATAATTTCCAACACTGAAATCAATCGGATCATTTCAAGTATTTGAGTGTTAAACCAACATTTTTTAGGCACATACTATGAAAGAAACACAGCCATATATCGTCGATCTTCGCTGTGTACTACCAGCGCAAATTCAGAATTCACCCAAAATTGAATGAACATATTATTGCGAAAGTTTGTAATAAGTGTGGAACTCGTACCACAAAGACTTCCAGCTACGGCCAATGGTGGTTTCTGACATCCTAAAACTTAATCTTTTATTTTTGTTAATGGTAAATGAAAATAAAACTTTTTTACTTTGGACCACCAAATATCCACAAGCACGTTTGAAATCGACAAGAGACCTCAGCAAGTTCCAACAAAAATTCCAATACGTCCAACAAGTCTTCGAAAAAATTAGGACTTAAAAAAGGAGACGGAGGACATAACAAATAGACTGAATAATATTGAAGCGGAGAATAATGAAAATAATAAGCAAAGACAGAGCTCCAAAACCTTCAAGATAAACTTAAAGAACTAGTCGATCTAAATAAAAAGAGATGACGCCCAACAAAAGCTTAACAATCACGGTATCCAACTTTTTAGGGCTAGTACTCAACCCAACAAAAAGTCGTCCAAAACCAAAAACTTCATATAAAAAAAACGGCACAAAATTTTTGGTGGCAAATTTTTGGTTGAAGTTTTTGGACGGCAGTACTCATGCTTACAAAAAAAAAAAATACTAAAATACTGCTCAAAAAATAATTAATTTCTTGAGCTATCGATCAATTCCGATAACAGGCTAGTTAAATCCTTAACGAAAATCGCTTAAATACACTCTCAAAGGCAGAACACTAATTACAATGACTATCGAGGTCCGTAACAATGGATTATACGGTTGATTCCGCTTGTAAAATACAAGTTTAAAATTTGAATTTTAGGTTTGCTTATGTTTTTGAGCCAGTGTGACCGAAAAATAACGCACGGATATTACCAAATTAATCAACACTGGACCTTCAAGAAATAATTGACTGAAAATAGTATTTTATTTTTGGGCCAGTTTTTGTTAGGTTGAGTACTAGCCCTTAAGCACTAGGGATGAGGAAAAAATTATTTTTGAGTCTTGAAAAGACTTGGTATGACCAAACCAAACCGAAATGCCACAGTCCTAAAAAAATACCAATTAAGGGAACGATAAAAAAGATACCACACGATGTAAAAATACCAAAAATGATTTAAAATAGGATTAACGGTCACGCTGTCGATATCGATATTTTGGGTATATATCAATTATTTTGGACTATCGTCGGCTGTTCATCTCTAGGCAACACGTGCCACGGCTGATGGAATATTTCATTATTTCCCGAATGTCTTGCAAGACACTACTCTTCCTGCGATATTTAAAAAAAATTTGGCAGATCGGACAGTTTATTTTTAAACTTGTCATCCTGATATTATTTTGATTGAGTTAGGGTTTCAAATGTTCAGCCAATTTTTTTTTTAAATCGGATCTTGATTAAGTTTTTGATTGATGCGAACCGGTCTCACAAATGATACCTATTTTTTTGCAGACGTATATGAGGTCCTGTAAGCAAGTCGACTTGGAAGGATTTCCCGATTTTTTGTGGGGTAGAATCGTTATTTGCTCCAAGAATTGAGTTCTTGGTTTCCGTCAGTGTTTGTTGTATTGCTATTTCAATATTATCGCGAATTTGTTTGCACTTTTGCAAGTTACTAACGCTTTTCGTCAGAAATTCCAATGCTTTCCATTTCTTCCTGCCGCCTGCGCGAAACCATTAATTCCTGTGTTTTGTGTATATCACTTATTAGGCAGATCGGACAGTTATTTTTAAACTTAATCTTTATATAATTTTGACTGAGTTACTTAATAATCGTTTTTTAGCTCGATCTGCTTTTATTTCACGGTCAATTTCTCTGGACTTTTGTTTGTCTGTGTAGCATTTTTCGTAATACCTAATACAATGATCGTGCAGCAAGATTGTTTATAAAATCCCTAGGAATGGCTCTTCTGTGTGAAGTACACGACTCCAATTCACCGAACCAGTAGGCATATTTGAGATTGGTTTCCTCAATTTTCTTGCACTTTTGCAAGTTACTAACGCTTTTCGTTAAAAATTCCAAGTATCTTTAAATTCGTTTTAAGTTGTATTCCGCTTCTAATCGGCTGTGGCTTCCCTCACTTTAGCCGCACTTTGGGTTATGACCAGCTCCTCACTGACTAGTGTCTGCGTGCTAGACTTCTATGATGTCTATTATAATCGCGATGGGCTCATGGCGCCGGTGATGTTGCTCTCGATCAAAGTTTGAATTTTGAAAGATTCGGCTAATTTGGGTTAGCCATCGCCCACGCCACAAATTGCGTAATAATTGGTGCCCTGGTGATCTCGACCTCGGCGGCCTCCAAAAGGGCCCTCCATCCTGTCTGCATCCAATACGATGCCCGTTAGGGAGCTGATGAATTCCTCCCTGTTTGATGCAGATTCGGACCAGGGCGCTGGCAAAAGCCCGCAGGAACTGGCGGAAGGGGGCCGAAGCCTGAAAAAGCTTAGCTTTTCATTTGTATAAACCCTTGTTCGGCCGAGTTTTTTCAACAGGTGGTGCTTAGACGTATATATTTCGATTCGCAAATTAGTTTCATTAATTTTCTATTTAGGTAACCCAGAAAAATATAACATCTCTACTACTAAATTACGACTGAAGCTTAACAGACCGGCAAAGTAGTCAGTAAAAAGTTTCTAGTATAAAGTTTACCCTAAAATTTAGAAAATATACTTCAAAAATTTAGAGTCTAAATTTTAGACAAATTTTACCATACAATTTATGGCGAGCTTTTCTTGTGGCCCGAGATGGCCGAAATTGTGAGAGCAGCACTGTCACACTGTTTGAGCGTCAGCTGACAAGTCATCCAGTCAGTAGATGTAGGTTATGTCCAACTTGTCTAGTGTCTGCGTGCTGGACGTCTATGATGTCTATTATAATCGCGATTATGCTCTCGATCAAAGTTTGATTAATATTAATGATTGGAGCCCTAGTGGTGGCGACCTCAGCTGCCTCGAGGATCGCCTTCATCCTGTCGCCATCTAAAATAAGGGCCATCAGGGAGGAGATAAACTCTTTCCTGTTTTTGCAGGCTCGCCAGCCACAAAGCCTGGAAATCATCAAGGCGATGGTTGTCGACCTCCTCCTCGTCCTTGTTTCCGGTCTATATTAAATAAATAAAAAAAAACAAACGAATACTATAAAAACCCGTGAAAACAGGCTTTAATTAGCTTGCTTATTTTGTACGTTGGCTTTTTAGTAAGTTCCGCAAATAATTCTGCAAAAAAGACAAAAAGCACGCGCACAAATAATTTCTGCCCTTCCAACCAAATTTCCCCCCAAAAGCAAATCTCGGTGTCACAGAAACCGTTTGAAAATCAAGTACACGGTTTTAATCCAACCGAATCGTAGGCATTGAAGCAAATGTTCCGAAAATTAGAGCCAATTTACTCCGAAACTCCTAGAAAGCTCTACAGAATTTGTGACACCTACGGTTTTGATGGGTTTGTTTTCAAACCAACCGTACCCAAATCCGTCGGCGGTGTGTGACACCCCAGATAGTAACTTTGGTCACACTTTCGATAGGCAAGACTGATTGGTCCATATCGATTATTCTGCCTTCACGTTGGTGACAGTGTTCGCGTTTAAATTTCATAGAAATTTGTTCGACAAAAATAGAAACGATTCTTTCTTGCCTGTGTTCGCGAAAATGTTCATCGAACAAATTCGACTGTGGATGGCCTGTCAGTGAGGAATTGTCATGGCAGTGTCATGGAATTGATCTGCCCATCCTCTGCCAGATCATGTACTCTGTAGAACAGAGGTTGCACACCGGGTGACATGAATAAAGATATATTAAAGTAAATACATAACTTGAAAAATTCTGTCAAAATTCAAAAAAGTTTATCTCCAGAACGGTTTATTCGAACAAATTACAACTATACACTTTTATAGATGTGTACTAGGAGCTTCAATAAGAAGTCTTATATAAGATATTCCCATCTTATAAGCTGGTTATGAGATGGACAATCTCATAAATTGCTAATGAAATGGGAAATCTCTAGCAATTGACATTCTATTAAAGTGTAAAATTGTATTTTGTTTGAATAAACCGTTCTGGAGATAACTTTATTTGAATTTTGACAGAACTTTTTAAGATCATAGAAACATAGAACTTTTTAAAATAAAATAAAATATAAAGCCGGTAGAAATGTAGACATTGCGTGTTCGTAACAACAGTTTTTTGTTTTTGCGCTGCGTAGGAACTCCAAGAATCTTCATGCCAAATACCATACCTCTAGCTTTTATAGTTTCCGAGATCTCAGCGTTCATACAGACGGACAGACAGACATGGCTAGATCGACTCGGCTAGTGACCCTGATCAAGAATATATATACTTTATGGGGTCGGAAACGCTTTCTTCTAGCTGTTACATACTTTTGCACGAATACAATATACCCTTTTACTCTACGAGTAACGGGTATAATAATTTTCGAGTCATGAAAAAACTTGGTATGACCAACCCAAACCGAAATGCCTCCGTCCTAAAAAAATACCAATAAAGGAAACCAGCGTGATAATCGATAAAAAATACCACATGGCGTAAAAATACCAAAATTGGTTTAAAATAGGATTAACGGTCACGCTGTCGATATCGATATTTTGGGTATATATGAATTATTTTGGCCTATCGTCGGCTGTTCATCTCTAGGCAACACGTGCCACGGCAGATGGAATATTTCATTATTTCCCGAATGTCTTGCAAGACACTACTCTTCCTGCGATATTTAAAAAAAATTTGGCAGATCGGACAGTTTATTTTTAAACTTGTCATCCTGATATTATTTTGATTGAGTTAGGGTTTCAAATGTTCCCCAATTTTTTTTTTAATCGGATCTTGATTTTTGAATGATGCGAACCGGTCTCACAAATGATACCTATTTTTTTGCAGACGTATATGAGGTCCTGGAAGCAAGTCGACTTGGAAGGATTTCCCGATTTTTTGTGGGGTAGAATCGTTATTTGCTCCAAGAATTGAGTTCTTGGTGTCCGTTAGTGTTTGTTGTATTGCTATTTCATTATTATCGCGAATTTGTACTTGCACTTTTGCAAGTTACTAACGCTTTTCGTCAGAAATTCCAATGCTTTCCATTTCTTCCTGCCGCCTGCGCGAAACCATTAATTCCTGTGTTTTGTGTAGATCACTTATTAGGCAGATCGGACAGTTATTTTTAAACTTAATCTTTATATAATTTTGACTGAGTTACTTAATAATCGTTTTTTAGCTCGATCTGCTTTTATTTCACGGTCAATTTCTCTGGACTTTTGTTTGTCTGTGTAGCATTTTTCGTAATACCTAATAATTTGATCGTGCAGCAAGATTGTTTATAAAATCCCTAGGAATGGCTCTTCTGTGTGAAGTACACGACTCCAATTCACCGAACCAGTAGGCATATTTGAGATTGGTTTCCTCAATTTTCTTGCACTTTTGCAAGTTACTAACGCTTTTCGTTAAATATTCCAAGTATCTTTAAATTCGTTTTATGTTGTATTCCGCTTCTAATCGGCTGTGGCTTCCCTCACCGCAACTTTAGCCGCACTTTGGGTTATGACCAGCTCCTCACTGACTAGTGTCTGCGTGCTATACTTCTATGATGTCTATTATAATCGCGATGGGCTCATGGCGCCGGTGATGTTGCTCTCGATCAAAGTTTGAATTTTGAAAGATTCGGCTAATTTGGGTAAGCCATCGCCCACGCCACAAATTGCGTAATAATTGGTGCCCTGGTGATCTCGACCTCGGCGGCCTCCAAAAGGGCCCTCCATCCTGTCTGCATCCAATACGATGCCCGTTAGGGAGATGATGAATTCCTCCCTGTTTGATGCAGATTCGGACCAGGGCGCTGGCAAAAGCCCGCAGGAACTGGCGGAAGGCGGCCGAAGCCTGAAAAAGCTTAGCTTTTCATTTGTATAAACACTTGTTCGGCCGAGTTTTTTCAACAGGTGGTGCTTAGACGTATATATTCCGATTCGCAAATTAGTTTCATTCATTTTCTATTTAGGTAACCCAGAGAAATATAAGATCTCTACTACTAAGTTACGACTGAAGCATAACAGACCGGCAAAGTAGTCAGTAAAAAGTTTCTAGTGGAAAGTTTACCCTAAAATTTAGAAAATATACTTCAAAAATTTAGAGTCTAAATTTTAGCTTTTCTTGTGGCCCGAGATGGCCGAAATTGTGAGAGCAGCACTGTCACACTGTTTGAGCGCCAGCTGACAAGTCATCCAGTCAGTAGATGTAGGTTAGGTTGAAGGTTATGTCCAGCTCCTCACTGACTAGTGTCTGCGTGCTGGACGTCTATGATGTCTATTATAATCGCGATTATGCTCTCGATCAAAGTTTGATTAATATTAATGATTGGAGCCCTTGTGGTGGCGACCTCCGCTGCTTTGGGGATCGCCTCCAACCTGTCGCCATCTAAAATAACGGCCATCAGGGAGGAGATAAACTCCTTCCTGTTTGTTGCAGGCTCGCCAGCCACAAAGCCTGGAAATCATCCGGGCGATGGTTCTTTTCCACGTCCTTGTTTTCGGTCCGTTTTCATCTATTAAGTAAATAAAAAAACAAACGAGTTCTATAAAAACCCATGAAACAGGCTTTAATTTGCTTGCTTACCTTGTACGTGGACTTTTTAGTAAGTTCCGCAAATTGCGCGTCTGAAGTCTAAAGAAAGACGAAAAGCACGCGGGGCTAGGGATCTGTTTTTCGGAGTATCGATGTGTGCGATATTCAATCGATATGGGAACTGGTTAAATATCGCACGTAAATGGGTTCCACTTGATTACTTTTATAATTTATTAAATGTTTGTGCTAGTTGGTTAGTCTTGGACACTTTGTCTGCCTAATTAAACATATTTTAAAGAGCGTGTCGCTTAAACTAATAACCTACCAGAAATCACTTCCTGGAACCCCGAACAGGTGTCATGAACATTAATCGAAAATCGCCAAAGCTGTAAAAAAAAGTATGCTCTTATTTAGACAGCTGCTATCACAAAATCCTTCAGATTCTAGTATATTTAATAATTGCTGTTAACTATCGCAAAATACAATCAAATGTTCGTCGAACAAATTCGACTGTGGATGGCCTGTCAGTGAGGTGAGCACATGGAATTGTTCTGCCCATCCTCTGCCAGCTCACGTACTCTGTAGAACAAAAGACAACTGCATTTTTATAGCAAAACACGTAACTTTAAAATTCAATTACAAGAGAACCATGGCAGTACGCGCCTATGTTTCTTCATGTAAATTCCTAAGAATTCGCTGTCCGTCGAGGATAAATTTTCGCGAATTTTGGGGGTGAGGACCGTAAACTAGAGTATTACCTTAAAATTCAACAAAGTTAATCCCCAGAACGGTTTATTCGAACAAATTACAACTATACATTTTTTTGGATGTGTACTAAGAGCTTCAATAAGAAGTCTTATATAAGATATTCCCATCTTATAAGCTGGTTATGAGATGGACAATCTCATAAATTGCTTATGAGATGGGAAATCTATATTAATTTACTCTCTATTAAAGTGTAAAGTTGTATTTTGTTCGAATAAACAGTTCTGGAGATAACTTTTGACAGAACTAGTTAAGTTCTCTACTTCCAAAATTCATTAAACTTTTTAAAATAAAATAAAATATAAAGCCGGTAGAAATGTAGACATTGCGTGTTCGTAACAACAGTTTTTTGTTTTTGTCAAGTAAAATGTTAAGCTGTTAAGTGCAAAGAGAAAGAGCTAAGAGAGTTTCAAAGAAGAGAGAGTGGTTTGCCATCGAACCTAACCTAAAATCCATTCGAACTGGCCCTGTTAACCACTCATTCGCATGTTAAATCCATAGAAATGTAGCTGTTGCAATGTAACAGTGCTGTAAACCGCCCTCACTCGAACCACTCTCTCGTCAAACATGTTTGAATCAAACCAGGGCATCAAACCAGGGAATCAAACCAAGTGGTTTTCGTATTCTCCATGTTTTGTGTGTTTTCCATTTTCGGTTCGAAAGGTTCAAGAAAAAGTGAGTGCGCGTCGCGTATTTCGCCGTAAAGCCGATTTTCCGATTTTCGCGTGTGCGCGAACAACAAAAACAAATAAAATAGCAACAATATTGGCCCAAAACCAACAAAATATTACTACGTTTAAGGTATACAAATTTAAACAAAATCTTAAGGTGCAAAAAGAGTGTTTAAAATTGAAATTTAAGAAATACATTTTCAAATGCAAACATATAAACAAACAACAACAAATGCAAATATTATAATAAACTAATACATAAATTCCCTTAATATTAAAAACAAAAACTACAGTTAAAACTTAAAGAAATAAGAAGAGAAGCTAAAAAATAAGAAGAAAAAAGACGCAGCATCAGCATCTGCGTCATCTCTCTCTCTTTCTCTCCCTCTCTTCTCAATCCACGATCTGTTGCGATCGCTGTGTCCTCCTCGCACGCGCACACCTTTGCCGATTTACCTGGAAAACAGGTTTGCCTTCCATCGTGTGTGCGTGTGTGGCTGTGTGTCTCAATGTGGCTTTGTGTGTGTTTCTTGGAAACCTCTTAAGTGATTTTCTTACCTGCTCAAAAGTACAACAACAAAAAGCAATAAAAACATGTTGCAACTCCCAAACAACAACTACGAAATAGTGTGAAGCATAAATGCAATTATAACTGTGAAAAAAGGAGAGGTAGAAAAGGTGAAGCAGAGATAAAGATAAAAGTGATAGAGAGGGGAAACGCTAAGAAAAATATTTAAAAACTAGTACAAAACAAACAAAAAACAAAAAGATCTTCAAAAAAAAAAACGTTAAACCCCAATGAAAATTAAAATCTGTGCTTAAAACACAAATAAACAAAGAATATTCTTAAACAAAACTTCAAAAAAATCGTTTATAAAGACCAAATCACCACAAAAACATGTTAAAACTCAAGAACTCTGTGAATTGGACCTAATCATTATCATAGTTTCAAAAATCTCAATATAAAAACCCCAAAAAACTGTGTAAAGTCACAGAACAACACTTTAAATACTGAAATCCAAACCAAAAATAAAAAAAAACTTTAAATTAAAACTGAAAACCCTTATGTATCTTAAAATCAAATTTTAATCAACCTCAACATTCTTAACCCTTTTCAGTTGTTCTTCTTCGTTTTCTCGGATACCCATTAAAAGTTTCATGTGCAATAAATAATACATAATACATCCAAATATAATAAAAATAAAACATTTACCAACGCAATGGAGCGTTGCAACAACAACAACATCTGCAGCAGCTAGAATAAGCTAAAAAAAACCCTTTGGATGCAATAATAGCAAAACTTATTTTTGCAAAAGGAAATCGGAAGTAGCTATTAAACCCACCCAAAAAAATAAGGAAAAAACAGCAGAAAATATAAAAAAAATTGGCAAAATGAGGCGACGAATTGCCATGAGGGAGACGGCAATATTGGATGGCAGTTGTGCGAGGAGATCAACGCTAAATATTTGGAACTTTTTTCTTATCGGTAAGTTTACTTCTTTTTTATTTGAGTTTGTTTATTGCCGATAAGAAGAACCACCAATAAAAAATTTAGATATTTATATTTAATAAACTTATTTTTTTCCAAATCTTAAATTTTGGGACACTTCTTCTTATCGTCGAGTTTAATTGTTTACGACTTTTTGAAATTTTGATAAGGCGACCTAAGATTATCATAGGTCAAAGAACATCTTAGGAAATTCCAGGTATTAATCCGGGATTTTTTTATTTATAATGCTAGCAATCTTTAATTATTTATTGGATTCAATATGTATTCGTTATACAAAAGGTCTTTAATCTTTATGAATTCCTTTATCAAAAACATTTATCTGACCCTATTTTTCCGTTTACTACCAAGTAATTTCTAATTTATCCTTTGCTTCTGCGTTGTTTTTGGCACACGCATATCACAAATCAATTAAAACTTTCGGTTCCTCCTTTGACATCCCCTGTTTATGACAGGCTCCCCCATTTTCCTCAATTTTCCTTGGTATTTTGCTCTCCACCGTTTTTCCACTGTCGCTTTTGCTGTTGTCACCTTGCGACGTCACTTTAGTTTTTTGTTGATCTTTGTTGTTGCAGCTTGACGTCAGCATAAAGTTTTTTATCTGCTCCTCAAGCCTCCTCCGCAATTTTTCACCCAATTTTCTTTAACCCCCTCTTTGTTTCAGCCGCTCACTTTCGATCCTGTCAATTGGCAGCATTTACTGTTATCGAGAGAGCTCTCGATATTGAAACTGAACTTAAAGTACAGTCAATATTCTATAAATACAACAGATAACTCAGGAGGATTATAACAAAAATGTATAAAAATTGAAAAGGAACTGCATGTTTCGAAAACTTATCGATAATTTTTGATTGCAACATTGCTCAAATCCATAATCGAAATGCAACTTCACATGAGGATATCCTAAATTAATGAAAATAAATGGATTATCAACTCTTCTATCTATAAATCTTTTATTGTGCGAGAATATTCACTGTCCCCAAGAAAAGTGGCACAAATAGACGGTGGAAAACAGGGGGTCATAGTGGGATATAAGAAAACTTTAGTTTGGCACGCTTCAACAAAGTTTTTACCTTCTCCACATATAATACTTTGCTTACAAAATGCTTTCTAATACTTAAAGAACTCTAGTGGAAAAACAACCAAGGGCGGGGGCTAAATTTAAATGTGAATTATATCCAGTCAATCGGGCAAATCGGTCAAGGGAACTCAAAAAGGGGAGCAACTCCTTTATTAATTTGTCTGCGATTAGTTTTAACCCCCTCTAAAAATATATATATTGCACCATTAACTTTATGGCGCTTCCCGCATTTTCCTCTTCGCTGTGTTTTCGTGTGTGCGTAATCATTTAATAAATAAAACGTGTTGATTTGACATCTTAATTCGGCCTTTGACACGCGTTTTCTAGCGCTTTTACAGCGAACTACTCGTAAAAGTTGACTTTGCAGCTTAACTGTCAACGCCTCCGACTCAAAAAACCAGAATCAGAAATCAATGAACTCTCTGCGAATCGTTTTGTTGGCCTCAAGCTTCTGGGGAATTGCTCAACTCGGGGGCATTATTAGATTTGATGACAATGGTCGAGAGGGAATACTTTCAGGGGTTGAGGGATCCGACATTAAAAACACATTAAAAGATTACCAACGAGGAGTGGGAAAACTTGAGACCTTTTGCGGCCCAGGCCAAATAATTAGGAGGTAAAGAAATAATAAATTTAATGTTTTTGCTGAAGAGAAAATACTAGAAAAAATCTTTAAAAACCTAAATGAAAAGAATATTTTATGATCTAAAACAGCATTTTAATCCCAAAAATAACTACATTTTCCAAACCATATTTCCAGTTTATTTTTAGCCACCACTTCAGTTCTTTTTCCACACCGTCTCCTTAATTTTCTTGACATTTTTCCTGTTGATCCTTGAAGTGCCTTCCAATTTGGCTGAGTTTTCCTCGGAAAATCCTGTGCGTCTCAAGGAGAAAACGCAGGATATTGCTTAAGAACATCTCGAAAGGCTGTTTGCAACAATTTGTGTGCGTTTTCTTCGGGTTTTTATGTTTATTTCGTCCGCCTTTGGGTTTTATTTTCGTTTGTCTACCTGCCAACTGTCGCCCTTTTCCTTTTTTCGGTTTTCCCCGCCGTTTTCCCTTTGAGTTTTTCCACATTCATTTCATTTCCTGGCTTTTCCAAGTGCCTGCGCTCCTAAAACTTATTTTTCCCTTCCCCTGTTTTCCCCGCTTTTCTGCTGCTGTTTTTAGCGCGTGAATTATGATTGTGGCTTAGTTTTTCTCACTTTTCCGGAGTTGTTATTGTCCCTGTTTTTTCCTTTTCCACACACACATACACACACACGCTTTACCTCCTTTTCCGCTGGCCAAAAATATCTGCAACTGCTGCAACTTTGAAATTAAAATAAATTAAACAAATATTTTGTTTGTTTCAAACATTTTTTACGTGCAAAATTCAGCGACGTGTGCGGAAATGTGTTGCCCCCAGAAAAAGGGGGAAAAAGGAGTAAAAGAGGGGCTGCAAAAAGAGACAGGTAGAAAGCACAGAGGTTAGCAACAGATGCAGTGGAAATGAGAAGCGCTTTTCCTGCAGAGGAAAATTTATATATATTTTCACAATTTGCATTTGCAAAATCAAAGTTGGATTGCACGGAAAAGTGGAAAAGAGACGGCCAGAGGCACTGGGATACGGATTCAAAGGGGATTTTGGATACAATAAATTGGTTTAGTTAGCTGGAATTTCAGTGTCTGTTGGGGAAATATTGATATGCAACGGTAGGAGTTAAACAAACAAAAGAAATGGGGAAAATGGTTAAAGAGTTTTAAGAAATTATTGGCTATATTTTAAAAATTATGTGACATAGAAATCTAAGAAAAAAACCGAAATTCGGAAAAAATTATATAAGAAATCTAAAATTAAAAAATCAAATTAAAAAAAATTGTAACTAAATTTATTATTTAAAATGGGTTTTCCATTAAAGAGTTCCCCCGAATTTCTATCCCAACCCCATGGAATCAGATACAGCTTTTTACCCCTCCACGAAATCCCTAAAAAGTTTTATTTTACTAGAGTGAAATTCGGAAAAAAAAGAAACCAGTACGCATTTTTGTTTTGATGCTTTGGCATATGGAATTTATAACTCGCAAGCGGAGAATTTATATCTCTCGGTTCGTATATTTGTAGTCATGTTTATGCACTCTATGTTTTTTCGGCTTTTTCTTGTTTTGAGGTGGGTGGCGGATTTAAACCGGCAGCTGTTTAAACAACTTCCATTCACAGCCGAAATGCAGTCAGAATTTCTCAGCATTAAAATGATATTGCTCGCGAGTTGCGGACACACAATAAAATGGTAAATAAAAATGATAAAAATTCAATAACATTTGCTGACTGATGACGAAGTTGGCACGATTTCTTCCTCTCTTTTTTGTTTAACCCTCCAAACGACCTCGTCATTGGTTTTGGTTACAGACAAATTTTCCCCAGCATTTGCAGAAAATAAATATTTTTCTAAAGTTTTATGCGTTGCTTTTGCTTGCTGGTTTTTATCGGCATGTCAATGATTTTTACAGTTTTTTGTCACACCAAGCCAATTTATTTCTTCGCTTTGACGTTGCTGTTGCCCGGTATGTGCAAAAATTAATTTCTATAAATATTTGCATGAAGCGTTGATAGAGAACCCGCTTTTGAATATCAATTAATGTTGATTAATCTCTGGGTTATTTGAATTTTCATTTTGCATTTTACTAGAAGCTACTGACTCAACAGCTTTTGAATATTAATTGATTTACCATAGTATTTTTTATATATTTTTTGTTATTCTTTTTTTTATGCATTCCGAATGCGATTAAAGTCGCTGGAAAAACGCTTGACGTGATGGCATTTCTTGACCAACTCGGCGCCGAATGTCACGCCTGAATTAACGGGGGCGAACCTCACCTCAAAATCCCCTCAGCCTTTCTCACCTTTTGCTAATTGCGTTGGCTACTGGAATTTGGAATTGGAAACGGGGGGAATGTGTCTTGAAGACATTTCGGATCATTAGCATGGATTGTGTTGTGGGTACTTGATGATGATGCCAATAGTTTTTTGTCCAGCTCTGCTGAATTTCTCTGAGAATTTCTTGATTAGATGGAATTTTTTGCCTTCTATTGTTTTTTTATAATCCACTATATATTGTAGAATTTCAGTACATTTTTTTGCACCTAAATTGAATTATTCTTTAATTCAAAATAAATCCTCAATGGGATCCTAAATAAAACAATAATAAAAAAGGGATTTTAACAATCCTTCACATTTATATTTAATTCAAATAATTGATTTATTTTCTGAAAGTAAACTAATGCTTTAAATATAAATTTATTTCTGCTTTTTATACCCCCCACTTTTTATATTTATTCTGTTTATTAATAAAAACATTTATTTATATATCCCTAAAGAAGGTTTGCTGCCTTTTGAAGAGCATTTTTCATTCGCCCACATATCTTGTGGGTTCGGTTCTTTTGTATGTTTATTTTTTCTGTATTTTGCGTTACTTATTCCTACCCTTTCAGCACTTTTTTCCCCACTCGTTCCTTTTTTTTCTGCCCATGCTGTTTTTATTTATATATATAATTCTTTCTTTAACTGCTTCAACTTTTCTTTGGCTTCTGTTTGCCGATTTCTGCTTTCAGTTCTCCTTTTTGCCTTTTGTTGGCTTCTTTATTGGGGATTGCTTTTTGCTCTTTCGCTTTCAAATGAGCCAAAGAGAAAAAATCAGAAAAGGCTGGGGCCAAAGGAAAAAAAATGAAGGGGCAGTCTGCTCTAATTTGTATGCGTAACATGTCAAAAATCGTTGTGGTCAATACACTGATTGCTTTTGCATGTATCTTTATCTGGATCTGAATTTGAATCTGGATCTGGATCCGTATCTGTATCTGTATTTTGGGTATCGCTATCGGAGTATCTCGGACTGAGCAAACGTATCGCAGTATCTTCTCTCTTTTTTTTTGGCCACTCGCACGTTCCATGTTTCGCTGATAAATTTATGGCCGACTGTTTTTCGCCACTGGTTTTTTCTCCTTGATTGGAGTTAGCGGGTTAAGTGGACTTGGGTCTTTAAGGGGTTAAGGAGAGTTGGGTTCAGGTTGAAGAAGGTTTTTCTAAGAGGATGGAGTATCTATGGAGAAGTTGGTCAAGTCTAGATCAACTGGGATGAGCTTAACATGAAGAGGGTTCATTTTTTGGAATTTTCAGGGAGTTGTCAGGTACTTAAGAAATTAAAAAGATTATTTTTCGACACTTGAAGAAATATAAGATTGGTAAAAAGTTATTGAAAAAATAATATTTAGAGAATTTAAATTAAAAAAATTATTAAATACCGTTTATTTAATATTTATTATTTTTAAATCAAGTTAAAAGTAGTTTACTATCTTATCATGAAGTCAAAATATTTTTTCTACCCCCCAGGGTTTTAAGTAAAATGCTATAATAATATTATTTCAAAAATCCCTGGGAAATTGTCAATCCGCCTAAATAAATAGATTAATTAGACCTCATCCGAATGTTTCAATTTCGCAGTCACAAAACCGAAACCCAGAAGGCACAAAACCTTAACCCTCTGCAACCCCCGGGCTGGTTAAAACCTCATAATGATCGTTTAGCACTCGAATTTGTTCGAATCGCAGTGGAACAGGGAAAAGAACAACAAAGGCGGTGGAAAATGTGTGTAAAGTTTTCCCCGCGGGCTTCCACCCTTGGTGGAAAATTGAAGACACCGAAATCAGTGCATCCCTTAACCCACTACACCCCCTAAAAAAATGCAATCCCCCTTTCGGTTCAATCCAATCCAATTCTATGCTTTTGTTACTTTTGCCGGGTTTCTCAAGCATATCAATTCGCTTTTTTAGGGTTGTGCATCTGTCTGAAAGGAACAGGGGGGGTTAAGGGGGGCTTAGAGGGTTAAAGGGGATTCGCTGTCTGAGAGAAATGCAAAGCAACATTGTAGAAATTACACAAAATGAACTGTGAAAACCTTTTTTTGTAAAACGCATTTCGTTTCCAGCGTTTAAGTCGTCACACGGGGGTTAAAAAACCCCCCCGCCGCCCCTCCCCCCTTTTGACACGCCCATTACGAATGGTAAAAGGAATATAAAATTTTACGCTATGCAAAACATTTTTCTAATCAAACATTCCATTTCATTTGCTCAATCGAGAGGAAGAGGGGTAGGATTTATCCCAAGGGTGGCTCTGTGTTTTAAGGGTTTTTGTCTTTGGCCACAGTTCAAGTTTTAATTTCGTGTCTCAAGTGTAAAAACTCATTTGAAATCCGGCTGTGCCGACTGTCATCCCAAAAAAAACACCCCTCGTAATGCTCATTTGGCCGACAGAAATTAAGACCCGATGAAAATATTTCAACAAATAATAAATTCTTAAACTGGATATTAAAAAAAAGAAGGTGGAATATAAATTTGCAACCCCCAAACGAATCGATCAGCAGGCAACCCCCAAAAGTGTTTTTTATTAATTTCACTTTGCACTCTGAATATTTTTATTTGTTTTTTACGCATTGCACAAAATTGATTTCACTACGGAATCAAACAGAAAACACAAACGGAAAACGGAAAATGGTATGGTGGCGCAAAAAACCTGCGGGAAAAGTGTAAAAAATTGCATTTACTTATTTCCATTTTTAATCATTTCGCCAATATTTTTTCTATCCATTGTTTGTCGTCTGCATTTATTATATAACACTCATTGCACTCTCCGTGAATCTTCCATCCCTTGCCCCGATTTATTTTTAAATTTTCTGATATTAAACTTTTTCTATGGCCTTTCGTTTTCAATGGGAGTGAGTAGAAAATAAAAAGTGTGTATTTTTATTGAGTTTCATTGAAGCGCATGAAATGGCAATAAAAGTCCATGAATGGGATAAAAACCCAGCTCTATAACCCCTGCACTTTTTCACTTGATAATTTTTGAATTATAAATGGAAATACAGAGCAATGTGCTTTTAATTAAAAACTTTAAAGTTTCCTTAATCAAACGGGTGGGTGGGGTGTATGCGAGTTCAAGTCGAGGGGTTAAATTAATCCGCAAGACGCGGAAGAAGAATAAGAAAATGTAGAAAATTGGGGAGAGAAAAGTTGCCTCAATGAATTAAGCATGAATTATGAATGCGTTAAATAATTGTTGTTAAGCTGGGTTTAAAGATCAAAATGATTAATGTAAATTATGAGCCGGATCAAATTTCAATTTATGTTTATGACTTCAAACGAAAATATAATGTATACTTAGTTGGGAATTAGACATTGCGAATAAATCAAATGGAATTTACCTCTTTAATTAATTTCATCATTATTGTGTAATTTATCTGGCAAAAAAGTAAATAATTGATGCAATTTAATGGATTTATCGCCCAGCTTGCGTGTTTATTCAAATTTAAATCTAATATCCCATTTTGGATCCATTAAGTGCTTTTCATTATTAGCTACTTCACATTTAATTTGGATGGAAAATATATTTTAAAACCCCCATAAACTTGCGGAGAAAGCTTTAAATATTTATTTGCACTCGCTAATCACCTGCCAAAAGTGGAAAAGCCGCTGACAAATGATGGTTGCTTGAGTGTCAGGTTCTTTAACAATAAATTAATACCAGCGAGAATACAAATAAAATGAGGAAGGCAAATAAAACGCCATGAATTCAATTGACAACCCAAAAAGGGCGGAGTGCTACCCCCAAAAAAAATCAATTTCCAGTGAAAATGTATGCGAAACATTTTTTCGGCGCCAATTTGACTTGGTCTTCGCCCTTATTTCCCTTACTGAATTCTCCTTTCTTCTTTGTCTGGCAATGAAAATGTGCTTGTAATAATAACTTTGTGCGGGCGGGGAGTTGGGGAAATTCGGGTTGGCTTTGCGGCTATAGAAAGCTAAATTCAAGGACAAACAAACAGAAAAGTGAAGTCAAACAGTTTCTTTTCTGACTCCTTACTATAACCCCCGCTTTTTGCTGATTTTTCCTTGGCTTTTCGGTACTGGCAAACATTTTCCCCTTCGGGCCGAAAAGCAGGCATAACTCTGCTTAGAAGTTCTAGGCTGTATTTTCTGCTCTTCTTTTTTCTCTGTTTAAGTAATTTTCATTACACTTACCTCAAGGCAGGAAAAATGCACTGGAAATATTTATTTGAAGTCAGCGCATATTATATTTATTTATTTACATATTTTAAATGGGAGCAGACTAAATGGGTTAAATTATAAAACTAAAACAAAAACAGAAACTCGACATAATTACTATGATTTAATTGATACAATATCAAAAATAAAATATTTAAAAATAAAATATATTTAAAAATATATAATTTGGATTATTTTTGATTCTCCAATTTATTTTGTTTTACCTATACTTTATTTTTAAGTTTTGTAATATTTTTCCCAAGTGCACACACAGCCCCCTGAAAAGCGCAGGAAAATGTTCTAGTAGGCTGAATAAATTTAGGAATGGTTTTGGCAAAGGGAATTTCAGTTCCAGCAAAGGCAGCAATAAATTTTAAAGACGCCTCCAGGGCAATTTTAAAGCCTAATTTCCATTTTGGGGCGGGGGCACAAAAATTGAAGGTAAACGTGGAGTGCGGAGGTGGAGGTCCTGTTGTGGGGCAGGTCTAATCTAAGTTGAAAAACTTTTCGCCTACCTTGAGCAAAAGTCTGGGAAATGGAGAGGAACTACTTTGCGTAATTATGTCAATTGCCATTAGGGAAATGTCTGAGGGGGGATGGGCTGGGAAAATACCCTTAAACCTCCCATTTAAACACCCTGCTTTGGCAGCAGTCATCGATATGTTGGGTGCCCCTCCTTTCCCCGAATTTTCCTGTCTGTGTGTTTTGTCCTTTGATTTCCATCTACTCGAGGAATATGTCTTTGTCTGCCCTTCTGCTGATTTTGTGGATGGGTGGGTGGCTCTTCAGGGGTGCCTGTGCTAACCAGCATAATCCTTAACACTTCAAGGACGACGAGGGTAAAACAAAATCGCTGTTGCGTGCCCAAAGACATTCCAGCCAAAATACGCTTTAATAGTGCCACAAAATCAATCAAAAGTCAGTTTGCGATAGCAAAAAGGGGATTGAAAATGGTGGTAGAAGCGCCTGATTAACAAACATGCCACCGAAAACGTTTGCCATTAATTTTGCACATAATTGAAAATTGATTACACACGCGTAAAAAATATCAAAAAGACGGCTGGCGAAAATATCCACTAAATTAAAAAATAAAATTTACCCTTAAGCGTTACACATTTTTTTTTGTGCGCGTCAAAAGCTTATTAAATATAAATTAATTTCAATTAATTTGTCATTTGTGAAGGTGGTGCGACTTCACTATCCATAAGCAACTGATTTTAATGCTGGATTTATAAAGGAGAATATAAGTCTTAGGTTAACTTGGAGTTAAGAAATTATTTAGTTGGCTAAATTAAATATTAGTCATTTCTAAATTCTCTGAAAAATATATTTAACATAATTTAGTTATATTAAAAATTCACAGATATTAGATAACCCCGATTAATAAAATTTTTAGGGTATTCAAAGTGCCTCGAAAGCACAACTCCTGTTAAATTTCATAAATGAAATGCATTTTAATTAATTTTGCACAATTTGATGCGTTTGTCAGAGTCTGTGAATGTCCTTCAACTCCCACCCACCCACTCCGCCCACTTTGTTGTGTTTGTCAATGTTTACATAAATATTTAATAGACCAGATAAATTTCAATGAATTGACTTTGCAACAGACACTTTAGCCTTTTTAATGCCAGACATAAGCAAATTAATTTATTTATTTGCAAAGATAAAAGCATGCCTTGTTTGTTGGCAAATTATTTATAAATTAAACATGTAACCGGGATATTCTACGTTTTTATTTGCCCATAATGCGTGTTTATTTTGCTTGTTTAATTAGAACTAAAAATCTATAGATGGCTGGTCCATTCGAATTTGGTTTTTTTTTGTGTTCCGAGCACAGAGAATAATTCAATTATGCGAGCTGAAAATGGCGAAAAGAAAATATTTGGAAATAATTCATAGAAATTCCTTTTACGCTGCTCGAATCTTTATTTCTTTTTTGTTTTTTGCGCAAATTTAAACTGTGCAAAGCCAAAAATTATGTGCATTTTTTATGCGGAATATAATTGCCAAAAGCTTTAAAGATTTGCGTGAATATTTAATGAACGTTCAATGCACATTCAAGGCTTTATTGGGGCTAAAAGCGTTTAAAAAAGAAAATAATTTAAATGCCAATTATAGGTTGTTTAAATTTCAATTTAAAGTCGTTATATTTGGTAATTTGTGCTTAAAAATAATTTGTTTAATTTATTGAGTTCTAAATTAAATTTATAAACAATTCAGCAGCCGTAAAAGTGCGTTTCTGGCAAATTTGCAAGATCTCAGCCACAAAAAAAATGAACTGGCCACAATTTGGTGGTTTTATTATTGTTTAATTTGTGCCTTTTTTTACGGCAAAGCGTAAAAAAATATTGCACTAGAATGCTAATTAATTCATTGTTGGTAGATTTTTTACTGCCCCCAGCGACGAGAGGGAAATAAAAGCGAAGAACTTTTCACTTTGCAGCCAGCGAGAAATAATAAATAAACAAACTGCAAATATTTGGTATTCTTCACTATTGTTTATTAGCGGAATGTATAAATATTTAAAAGGCTCTAAGCAATTGCGATGACGTGCCTCACCTTCCAATTATATGTGGCCCACTTCGTGGGGTTTATTCTTCTGGTTCGTTACAAATTTTGAAATGAACCCGAACTCTGGGAGAGAAAGCAAACAATAAACAAAAGCATAAAATTGTCGGTGTAAATGGGGTTTATTACAGCACACAAACACGAAGGGAGAACCTGTATGTACGGGGAGTGCAGCTGTCCAAGCAGAAAAGCGGGAAAAGGTGTGAAAATTAAGGGCAGCACCTGGAGAAAATACGGCTAGACATCGATAAGTACACAGAAAAAAATGGATAGGATGTATGAATTTTTTTACAATTTTGATAAGCAGAATATATACAAATATATTTTTTACAAAATATGGAATTTGTTATACCATGAAAATAAAATGTAGAAATCTAATAACATAAAAAAATGTTTTTATTACAAAATATAGAATTTGTTATACCATGAAAATAAAAATGCAGAAATCTAATAACATAGGAAAATATTTTTTTTATAAATAAGAAATTACTTTTTGGTATTCTTAGTCCAAAAAAAAAAAATGATTCAAATATTTATTGCCTAGAATATTCTTTGTGTAAACAGCAAATTGCGAATCAATTTGTTGCCCCACTTTATAAGCCGAGTACAGTCTTAACAGTATTTTTTCTGCTCCAAGCAACAGCCACTGTAATCTTCAAAGGTAATGAACACTGTACGTGACTTGCGCTTGATTTATAACTGTAAAAAGAATGTCACAAGCGAAGAAATAAATAAAATAAAATAAAATAAGAGAACATACAAGAAGTGTTGTAAGAAGTGGCTCAAAGAATCAGTGGGAAAACGGTAGTTGTTGCTGGTTTTGCTTAGTCAGTTTATGTTTATCACCGAAGCATTGCGAGAAGAAAGAGAAGAACGAGAAGACTGGGGACTCTGAAGACTCTCTTCTCCCCCGTGTCACTTAAAAACTCATTAGCAAACTAAAAAAAAATTGGGAAAACAGCAAAAGAACAAGAAAAGAGGAAACGGAATCCAGCTAAATTGTCAACTTGTTGCGCCAGCCACGCCCACACAAACACAAATGGGGAAAACACATCCAATCATAACGCCTATAAACCGCAAAAAAAGAACACAGAAAAAACAGGAAAATAGAAAACTAACAAAAAGTGGCAAAAGCCTTCCAGCAGCTGCCCTAAACACTTGGCCAACAGTTTAGTGAACCTCGTTCTCTTTACGTTACTTTTATATACTTTTCTTTTTATCTATGAATCTAAAAATCTTATCAGAATAAATGTTTTATTATATTAAAATATATTAATAAGGTTAAAAAAAGTAAACATTTTAGAATTTTTATAATATTGTATTAAAGTTTTTTTTCAAAACATTTTCTCAATTTAATAAAAATGAAACAAAAAAAATTCAAATCTATAATATATTAAAAAAAACTAAAAGTTTCAGAATTTTTTAAAATATTTTTTTATTATCTTTTTGAAAACATTTTCTCAATTTCCTAAAAATCTTTACAGATTCAAAAAATTGAAATCTATAAATATATTTAAGAAAACTGATAGTTTTAGAATTTTTAAATATGTTACTAAAGATTTTAAGAAAACATTTTCTCTATTTCTTTAAAATTAAAAGAAGTATGGTCTTTATTAGCTTCATAATTACGTACGAAACAATACTTTATATCAAATACTTTTCCTAACTATCAAAAGGGTATTCCGAAATTCGCTTATAATATTTTTCTAGGATTTCTATGTCAGCTTTGCTGTTTGAGTGCCACCAATGCTAAATCCACTTGTCAAATGCAGGCTCTCCAAAAGTGAGAGGGTGGAAATTCTGGGGGCCCCAGATGGAAAGCTGGCCAGAGAAGATCGGGGAAGTAAGTGGAGAAAGGAGCCGGAGATGCGCCGCTGACATTTTCGCCTTAAGAGTGTCAAAACAAAACTATTTATTTCCCTCACTCGCTGCGACAAAGACAAAGAGAGCATTCTCCCCCTCGTTGCATTTCTTTTTAAATTGCGGCGACATTGAAATTAAATTGTCTGTGTGCAGTCTCCCAAGAAAAAAAAAAAGAACTAAATACAAAAAATGAGGGGGAAGTTGAGCACAAAATAAATGCTGCCATGCGGCAATGAAGAATTATTCGTAGAGTCGGCAAGATCTCATATCTAAATTGCCAGCTTTGCTATTTTTGTGTACGCTTTTTAGCCAAAAGAATTGCCAATTTGAAGTGATAAAATTTATTATGAATGAGTTTAAAGAAATGTACGTTTTATTTGAAGTTTTTCCGTTCATAAAAATGTTATTTGTTTTATTTAATGGCTGAATTATTCATTCGATGAAGTGCTAACAAAGCTTTGGCAGAAAAACGTAGCACAAAAAAGTAGCTACACATAAGCAGATTAAAAATAAATTGGTTCGATTATGTATATTTACCAATTATTGTTCATTTAATATCAAACAAATAAGAGCAGAAATAATGGAATTATTTAAGTATTATATTAATTTAAATTGCTTAAAAATACAGATTCTTTTTAAAGTCTTTTTTTAAGTCTTTGAATTTTGTTTAAAATATTATCCACAAAAAAATTAGAAAATCAAAATAAAAAAATACAACCAGCAACTTGCAACTGGCAACATGCAACTTGTGTTGCTGCCGCTTACTTTAAGTGGCTTTTCTGCTGCTGTGGCAAAATAACTGGAAAAAGCATCAGCCACACGAGGGGCGCAGGGGGCGTGGCAGTGGGTGGTGGATATTAGCAGGGGGATTCACATGCGAGGGAGCGAGTGAGATGGCAGGATGAGAAACAGCAAAATTGACAAGCGCAACATTGAAATTGCTACAATGACAAACTGCAATGTGGCACAGTAGTTGTGAAAGAGGGGGGGGAGGGGGTGTTGTGTGCGAAAGAGAGGGGACGATGCAGTGCCACTTGACAGAGACGAATGGTAAAAGGGAGAGGGGACTAGAGCGGTGCGAGGGAGAGGCAAGAAGTGCTGCACGTGCGTCTCTGCCACACAGACATTTAAATATAAACCGAAGATTGCCGCAGATGCTACTCATACACTTGGAGAAAATCTTACTGTTCAAAAATATTCATTAAAAAAATTAATTAATAAATTAAATTAATCTAAGTCAGCAAAAAATTAGTTTTCCAAGTCTAAAATTTTTAGTAATAATATTTGGTGGCACTTTGTGGTCACCAATTTAATCTTAATATGCTATTGTTAATTATTTACGAATTTTGGTTATTATTTTAGATTTTTATGTCAAGCAGTTTTTTCTGTCGTTTCAACTTCCCTTTTTAATATGCCTCCTTTAATAGTAGTTTTAGATTGTAGTTCTCAAGGAAACTGGATTTTAAATGACTTAATTCTTATAAAAATAAAAATATTTAAAATACAAATATTTTCCAGTGCTCAAGTGGGGGAATTGAAAAATCTACACCAAGCTGATGAGATGGGGGGCGGCTGAAAGGGGCGGGGGATCTCTGAGTAGGTGGCAGGGCATGTTTAATTAATGCAAAGTAAATAAGAAAAACGAAGGAGACGCCAGAGGAAACCGACGAAATTGATTGAGGAATGTACCGCAGAGCAAAAGGGGGGTGAAGTGAAGGGAAAATGCATCTTCCTCCCCTACCCCCTTTTCCACGCCTCTGCCTTCCTGTTGCATTGTTTTCCTGGCTATTTATAAAGTTCAGCTTCCTTCTCAGCCGCCCGTAGATCGAGCAAAAATTGCTGGTAAATTGGTTTTTGGTGTTTTATGGTCGAAAATTCCCGGGGATGAAAGACAGTTCCGTAATTGCTGTGGGTTCCATTCTCTAAAGCTCAAGATTGTGACTAAAGAAATATCAGCTCTAAACGTGTGTGATTATAATTTATGCAGAAACATCGATTAATTCTCAAGAGATAATTGCGCTGACATCATAATTATTCACTCAGTCTCTTGACATTCAGAATGAACTTTATACGAAAGCGAGAGGAATAAATCTGAAATTCAATGAATGTTATAATACATCGTTCATAAATATTTAAAAGGTTAAGTTAAATGTTTTTAAGGATACTTAAGGGGGGAGATACATATAGAACTGCAATTTTTTCCTGTTTTTCATGATTTTTTTTAACTTATAAGGGATTGTGCTGGGAGTTCATAACTTGGCATGTTGATTATATTGTTTTTATATAATTTTAACCAATTTTTATTTTTTTCTTATCTTTCAAAATGGCGGTCGTGGGAATTTTCTTGTCAGGGTATATTGAAAAAAAGTAGGCCAGCTGCGGATCGTCCACAGGTCGCTGTGTAGATCCGATTTTTTTGAAACTAAGTTTATTTTGTTAAGAAATAATGTAGAAACTGTCTGAACCTAACTTACACAGAATATTATAAAAACTCTGGTTGTGGCACTCTTTCAAAGTCAAAAATCAAGTTTTTCCATATTTTTGTCGTTGTTTTTGCCTTACAAAAAATACTTTAACTTACAAATTGCTACAATAAGTAGGTTCAGACAGTGGGCAATTTTATTACAAGCATTTCCGTAAAAGCAGCATGATGATCGAAGCATTACTTTTTGAGATACACGATCCGCAGCTGAGGAAAAAATGGTTTCGAGAAAAACGCATTTAAAATAGTCAAATATATCTACTGCACATTGAAGGTGGGTGCAGTAATCCTGGTATAAGTTCCAAAATATCTCGAATTTCTTCTTGAAACTTTCATGACACATTTTTAAAGACTTATTCTATCAATTTAAGTAATAAAAAAAAAATTGAATTTTAATTTTTTCTATATGTATCTCCCCCCTTAACATTAAAAAGCTTTGATTTATTTTTCTGACGTATACAGTTTTGTATTATATAAAATATATTTTTAATGATCTTTATTTTAATAATTATATACACCCCTTTCCACATTTATATAAATTTAATTGATCCGATTTCTCACAAAAATTGACTAATTATTTCTTTTTTCCATCTCATTTTAGGTAAGTCCAGTGAAATAAAAAGCGCAAAAAAGGCCTTGTGAAAGGTTTTTTTATTATGACTATCGTTGTAAGTTTTTCCATTTCATTTTGTTTAATTAACAATGCTTTTCCAAGATTTATGAATTATTTTCACAGCTAAAAAAAAAGAAAGTGCCAACTAAAATAGCTGAATAGGAGTACAGAAATAACCAAACAACTAAAAATATTTCTCTATTACAAAGGCGAAAAAGTAAAAGTTGTCGTCGCTCCATCTCTGTGTTTTTTGCCCCCCTCCATTTACTAAGTAGCTTTCAGCAGCTGCTCTAAATGTAATTGTAATTGGCAGAAAAAATAGAGAGAGAAACATAAATAAATCCTAATCAAGTGTAACCAAAAGAGGAAAAGAGGAGTAAATCAGATTAAAGCGTAGCGAAAAAAATAAAATTAGTTTCTCTGCTGCTTTATAAATGGATGCGACAGACATCAATCTCCTCATCTTCGTCACATGCGTAAAGCTCATTTCATTCATGACAAATAACCCCCTGAAAACCCCCCTTCACCCCCCTTTGCAACCCCCTTTCAAAACAAGCTATCTTCGAGTTCAAATTTCGAAATTCGAAACGCTGCAAAAGGAGAAACGCTGTAGAAAGAGATGGTCGGAGTTTGCTATCGGTTTCATCTCAGCACAGTGGCCATCATTGATATGAGTCTTAGCCCCGCTTAACCCCCTCTCAGCCACCACCCCTGACCCCCTTTAACCCCCTTTCACCCCCCATCGCAGCTCTCGAATCAATGATGCGCAATAATTAGCGCAGCTATCGTTCGTTCCTGGAAGTTTACACGATCTTCTCTCTGGGTTTTTCCTTTTTCACCATCGCCCCCCCAACCCCCTGAATTTCCCCCTTTGACGTCTTTCAAATCAAAAACAGATGCATCCAGTGAGTTTTCCCCCATGCTGCTGCTGCATTCGGAAAATCAGCAATGATTTTTCCCGCTTTCCCATCGTTTGGCAAAACATTTGCAAATTTGCTAAAGCAGCGAAAAATCTTCTCTGCACTTTATTCTGCTTGAACTTGTTCGCCATTAGCTGATTATTCGGTGGCGAAATAGAGAATCAATTTACAAGCTAAATTTATAAACACTTTTTACGGAAAAGCAAGGAATATGTTAATTTTTATTATAATAAAAAGGAAGATAATTTTCTAAGGGTCGTTAACTCGTCCGTTTGTTAAATTTAAAGTAGGGTTAAAACTTTGAAATCATATGGGAAATCATTGTTTTAACCCTACTTTAAATTTAACAAACGGACGAGAAAACGGCCCTAAGACTCTTTAAAATGATTTTATTATTATTTTAAAAATCTCAATATTTATTCCTATCTATTCCTATAATGCAACCTAATTCAATTTTCCATTTAATTTCATCTCTGAGTTTCAATCAGAAATTCCGGCCCCCCAGAAGCCGTTTCGTAAATCAGAAAATGCAATGCACTCTGCATTTCCCCATTAACCCCCTCTCGTCCCTTTCGCCTCCCTGGTTTTCTCTTCTGTATTCCAAACTCGCTCCAAATTCGCGCATAAACAATTGACCCATGGTGGTACATGACCCCCCTTCCATTTTCCCTAACTTTTCCTGTACTCCACCCATGTGTTTTCCCCTTTGGGCGACCAAATAACCGCAAATGTACAGGCAATAAAATGGCTCATCTGCCATGGTTGGCATTTTCCTATTTCCTTGCTGGGCCACGCCCCTCAGCCCACTTTTTAGACCCCCTTGTTTGCCAAATGCCAAGCATCATCATAATAATTATGGCAAAAATCGTCGCTGTCAATGGACACATGTACATGGGAGGGTGCCAAAGGGGGGTTGGTTGGGTGTTAAGTGGGCCGAAAGGATGCCACTTCAAAATGGCTGCCAACATTCGATGCTCTCTCGAAGCCAAGTGGGTGGTTTCCTGATGAGAGGATCCCCCCCTACCCAACCACATACAAAACCACAATTTCATGCGAATTTTCACAAGGACCACGCCCACTCCGCTGCACCAACGCCCCCCACCTTTCAGCCCTTTCACTTTTATTTTTGCGGCCCCCATTTTTGCATTTTTCGGAATGCGTGTCGCGTAAAATTTTCTTTCTGCTGCTGCACTTTTTTTTTTGTTTTCGGTTGCTGTGTTTTTGGTGACTGCCAATTTGCCTGCCTGCCACGCCCCCCATTTTCCCACTTTTCACAGCAAGCCAAACAAATGTGACATACAAAATGCTTTGGCCACCAGAAAATTGAGTGGGAAAAACAGGAGAATGATGTTCCTTTAACATACCAATTTTTTCGGGTGGGGATTTTCGGTTGGCCGCTTGTCATTTTTGCACCATAAACTCGATAATTTACACTTTTTTTCGATGTAGCCTCCATTTTTTGGCAACAGTTTTACCTTTTTTTCATACTTTTTTCGCTTGAAATATTCCGGAGTGGTTACAGAATTTTTTAACACAAGTTTTGTGCAAGATTCCATTTTTAAAAAATTTTTTTTTGTTTATATCCTCAAAGGTTTTTTATCTGAAAAATATTTTCTTAATATTTTCTGAGATAATTATTAATTTTTTTAGGAATATTTTATTTTTATACACTTTTATCTCTTCTTTTTAATTTTTAGTGCAGTGCATCTGTCAAGAGATTTCACTTCACCTGCATTGTTGACTTAAGATAAGAAAATGCTTTTAAAATGTTGTTTTCCCACACGCACTAAAAAAAAAGAAGAGGTGAAGAGAGATAAAAAGACAGAAAATAAAAAAGCTCAACCAAAAGTTGATAGAAATCTGTTGACTGTTTTTTTTTTCGTCTGTTTCCCATGATGTTTCCTCTTATTGTGTACAAATGTCATTAGGTCTTTTCCTCTCTATCTGGGTATTGTCCTCTCTTTCTGTTCCCATGTTCCTATCTCTTTCTACCGCTCACCAAGAATGCAACAAAGCTGTGTAGAATTTTCCTTCTAAGCTGCTAAAGTTTTTCCTACTTTTCTAATCTTGTGGCAAGTGCATTTTTGTGTGCCACTCGCCATCTCTTTCACTCCCCCATCTAGCCGTCTCTTTCGGCGTGTGAGTAACTGCCAGCAGATTGACACACAAACACAATTACAGCGATCACGACACACAATTTTACAAATAAAAAAACCAAAGATAAAACCAAGGAAAAAATCTGTAAAAAATAAGAGATACGATTTCGGCTTCCAGCGAACAAAAATTGAATTTCGAGCTCAGTTTATCGAATTGCAACCATAAAGAACTGAGTGCAATAACCACAGATGGCAAAAAGCATAGGATGGAGGATAAAATAATCAAAAGTGCAGTCTTTAAATTTCAAATAATACTTTTAATAATATATTTTATCTGATCTGCAAACATGATAAAATATTCTTGTGGCTTAGTCAGCTTAAAATTGATAAAAAAATTATTTTTGCTGGCTTCTTAAATTTACAAAAGCTACCGAAAAATAATAAAAAGCTAACGAACAAAAAATATTTCGTGGCTTAGTCAGCCGCCTATTTTGACCAACTTTAGATGGCACACATAATAATAATAAAGTTTATAATTATAAAACCAAACGAGCCGACATTTCCGCTTTTTAGAGTGAGTCACAAAATTGCGAAAACCCCGCAGAAAAAGAAACTTTCTGTTTAAACATTTGGCTTTAAAGTCGCTGTTAATGAGTCACAATTCTTTTAAAGTTAAATAAGACTAGCTAAAATATGTCAGAAATTTAAAACAGCTTCTTTAAGATGCTGTGGGTGTTTGGGGAAAAACCGTGTCAAGTCGGGAAATTCGTTCGTTCAGGTGGGCGTTCGAAAAAGGGGGCGTGACGGGTGTCTGTCTGCCAAAAGAAAAGAAAAAATACTTTTCTCTCGCTTTTCATGTGCGCGTCATGCATAATAAGAGGAAAATGGGATGTTGAATGGGGGAAGTATGGGAATGGGAAGAGGGTGGCAAGGGGTTGAGGAAAATCAGGAAGAGGAAGCACACTACACATATGCGTGAGTGCGAGAGAGAGGGGCTGCGTGAGGGAGAGAAAGAGAGGGAAGGAGTCACATGAGTGCATTCAAATATTAAAAAACACCTCAGGATAGCAGGTTAAAGAGGTGCAAAGGAAAATGGGTGGAAAACTGGGGGGTCTGTCAACCGGGAGGCGTGAAAATGGGGGCGTGGCACTTAGCCGAAATTAACTAAAGTTGTGTTCGCCACTTTTGTTGCTGAAAAACTGCAACTGATGACAGTTGAAAAGCGCGAAAAGCTACGAAAAGCGCAGCTGGACACGGGGAAAATGCGAAGGATTTTCCCAACCCCTGTAAGCAAACTCCACTGCCTTACTCATTTTCCACTATTTTCCCTCTCTTTGTCACCATTTTCATTTGCCAAAGTGAAAAATAATTAAAAAGGCGTTAAAAATGGCAACCAACTAAGCGGCCGCCCGGGAAAAACCGGGGGAAAATGCTGGGGAAAAACGGACCAAGGACCAAGATATCCTGCGAAAGGAAAACCCTTTTTAACCCAGCCGTTTTGGCGTTGACACTTTAAATCATTTTGGTGTTGGGCCAGGATATTTTAATTATTAAATGCAAAGGATCCGCAGGATTTGCCAGGAAGCCACACGAGAAGAAAATGCAACAGGAAGGGGGTGTAAAAAGCGGCGGACGCCACGCGTGGAAATTGCCGAGAAACGCCTGCGGCGATACCTCTATCTTTATCTAAAGGAAAAGCAAAATTAGAGCAAAGGCTGTTGGGGAAAACCGGGAAAAGTGCGAGAAGAAGATGCGATGGTGGAAAACTCACCTGGTGTGAATTCTCAGCTGCAGGTGCAGATTGTTTGCCAAGGACCAAACAGGAAGTATTTAGAGCAGATGCAGATGCAAAGTCTAGGAAAAACTGGGAAATTATACCAATAAAACGAATATTAAGGACCTAATATTATATAATTTTTATAATTTAAAAAGTCAATTAAAAGAATATTTGAATATTAATATAGGAAATTTGTTGAATTTTTCATGTATTTTAATTCACTAAATTAGGAGCCAAAAAATTATTATCTCAGTAATACAATTTTTTTTTAAGTATTTTAAACAAATTTAGTAAATTAATTTGCAAGGCTTACTGGACTGTAATACCTTCTAAATTCCCTACAAAATATGCCTGAAAAATAGAATACCCTTTATACCCGCAATTACTGGGCAGAAAAAAAAAGAAAAGTGAAAAGCGAGCGCAGTGAAAGCGAGAAAATCTAAACGCAAATGGAGCGACAAGGATGCTGAGCCAAGGATAAGCAGCAAGATGAAGCCCGGGGCCTCCGAGTGAAAGAAAATCGTAGGGGGGAAAATCCCAGGTAGCCCAAGGATTTGTTGGGTGCCATAACAAAGTGTCTGCCTCTCACTCAAGGATCCTCCTTAGCTTTTCCTTGTTTATTTTTCTACTTCTACTTCTTGTCCTTTTTTTCGGTTTTGTGGGGAAAATGATGGACACGAGACAACGGAGGACAAGCCACATCATTTTCTAATTTGTAACTAATTCCCCGGGCAAGCTACAAAATTCTCCCATAAATTATAAATTTCGAATTTCCATTTCTTTTTCGGGGACTTTAAGGCGCAATTAGCATTAGCCTCGCACTGGGAATTCTGGGGATCTCTTCTCTTCTTCTCGTTTTGCCCTTTGTCTCTGTGACCCATCAAATGCCTATCAGCAGCAGGTCAAAATCGGAATTGCCTGAATTTACATAATTCTATAAAATTCCCATTAGAGCCAGTCGATGACCAAAAATATCTCTCGAGGAGCCCATAAAATGACTAATTAACTTTAAGCGTCTCTTGGCTCTTATTTTTTTTCCTTCCCTCGTATTTTTCGTTGCCTCGTTCGACTTCTTTTGTTAATGATGATTTCGGTTACACCTGCTCTTCGGTTTGCATTTCATACGTGTATAGTATGTACGGTATATGTAGATGTGAGCCGTAAATATCAAATTTTTGAGACATTGGCTTATTATCTGGCGGTTTCATAATCGCTCAAAACCTGTCCCCCAAACAAAGCATAATAGAAATATCTGTTTTCTTTGGCCAATACGAAGATTTCAATGCCCTAGACAATAAAGACTTCAACACAATTCAATAGAAAATATGATATAACATCAAATCATAACAAGATTGTAAGGAATTGGATTAAAAATGGTGATATTGTGTTTATCAAAAGGGGATTTGAACAAAATTCTTACAATTAAATAAAACTGTATTAGAACTAGGCATTATTATACAATTGTTATCCGAAAATTAAAAATTATATTAAAGCTTAAACAAATTTTTATTTTTTCTAAAATAATTGTATCTTAAAGATATTTTTCATAAACTACAATGCCTAATTATAATTTAATTTATTTCTACCGAAAAGCCACTAAACATCTCTTCAAACAATTCAAATCATTTTCAAACTTTATAATGCCCCTCGTCTTGAAGCACCATTAAAATATAAAATATCATCTTCAAATTTAACCATACACATACGACTACATCCTATGCATTTTTCGGTTGTTTTTTGTTTACTGTGTGTAAGATGAAACGTCATAAAAAAAACAAAGCCAACAAAAATGTGTAGAAAAATAATACAAAAAGTGTAGAAATAATAACGCTGAGTGAGGCAATGGGTTGCCATGTGTTGTGACGGCTTTCAGACGCGTCTTCACTGATGGTTTTTGACGGAGGAATACGAAATGGGGAATATCAGGCAACCGGAGAGACCGAATAAAACCGCATAACCATAAGAAACAAATTAGAAACGGGCTATTAAAAGTGGAGTGGGAGGCAGGAGCCTCGGGGCGAACTTATAGCAGATGATTATGATGGATTAATCGATGGGTGAATTTTCTGGTGGAGAATGGATGAGTTAAAAGTGGCAAGAAGTTGGGCAACACCAAGTGGAAAATTGCTATGCTTTTACTGGGTTTAATTGGTAGATTTTCAGCTTAGGGGGTTTTAATAGAGAATTTATTAAAATTAAAAATACATTTTAAAGAAGAATCTCAACAACTAAAACTTTCTCAACATTCAATCTTCTTAAGAAAAATATATAATCTCAATTTCTGTTACTTCCTCTAGAAAGCGTGTATTTACCTTTTCAAGTATTATTTATATAGCTTCCTCTTTATTTTCTTCTCTAATTTGAACTATCCCAGTTTTTGATTAAATTTGATTGTTGTTAGCCTTTTGTGTTGCCCGTTTCCTCTTTATTTTTTCAACTTCTAATTTGATTTTCGAAAGGTTATCGCGCTCTTTGGGCCTTCTTTTATTTTTTTTCTACCACTATTTATTTTCTATTTGTTGTAGGTGTGTGGAGATGATGCTGCTTCTTCTACGGCTTTTATATCTCAGTGGGGTTTTTGTTGTTGTCGTTGTTGAACTATGCAAATGACTTTATCGCTTCTCTATCATTCTCTTCTCCATTTTGGTCTTGCTTTTTTTGGTCATTCTTTGCCTCTTGGCTTTCTGTTCTATTCTCCAAGAGATTTATAGACGAGCAACAGACAAAAAAAGAGCTCTAACAACAACCACAATAGGTTCAACAACAGACTACACAGTCAGAAAAAAGTGTGTGCATGTTGAAAGAATTAGTATTTATTTAAAGTTTATATAAACTGTATAATATTAAAAAAAAAATTTTTAAGTAATACAATCTTTTATAATTAAAAAAAATTTTAGTTTTTTAGGACGCGAACCTAGTGTCCTATTAGGTATATCTACAATTAAATAATATTCGTAGGAATGAGTACCTAAAGTATATGTAATATTATCAGAAGAATTAAAAACTGATCAACTGATGTTATAACATTGTTCCTTCAACCAACTAAATTTTGTTTCAAATCCGAATTTTTTTCTGTGTACTTCAAATATGGTCCATGACTTGACTTTTGTTGGCTCTTCCTCTTTTACCTACCTGTTTCCAGCTGCCTCTTCTTCCCCATCTACCCCCAACTCTCTTTTTTTATATTTATGTTTGCTCGCATCGTTGTCTTTTTCTTCTCCAGCTGCTTCTTCTTCTTCCTCATCTGTTGGCATTTCGTTGACCTAAAAAACGTTCAAGCCAACGAAACAACAAAAAAATATATAAGACGGGCAGCAACAACAACAAAAAATTGTTAAAAAATGCCAGCGAAGGAGACAAACATAAATTGTTGTTGCTGCTGTTGTCGCCGGCGTTTATTAAGATTCGTTGATGATGCAGCGCACAGCAGCAACATTGCAGCAACGGCAGCAACACTAAAAACGAAGCAGCAACATCTGAGGCAGTTGCATTTTCCGTTGCAGCTTTCTTACCTGTTTTTTTTTTGTGTTTTTTGTAGTACCTTTTATATAAAAAGGCTGCAGCAGCTGCTTCCCTAAAAGATATTTAAAGTGTGGTGCCCTCCTCTTTCCGCAGTTCTCCTTCTTTTTTAAATATATCTCTTCCTTGTCTTCGTTTCGGCCTTCAATCTCAGCTTTAAAGTGCCAATCTAAAGTGTAATTAAGTTTTTTTTCTGCCGCTCTGGCAAAACATCTGCCTGTGGAATTCGCTTCATTTTAAAGCGGTTAAAAGGGGGTAAAGAAGGGGTGAAGAAGGGGTAAAGGAAGGGGTTAAGGAAGGGGTTTGGTAAGGAGAGGGGGCCATATAGGATACGCCCTTCCAGGAACTCTTCATAATCATCTTCATCGTCAGCATCACTTTTTATACGTATAATATTTTAGCTGGTGGCCAAATATTTGCTCCTGCATTATTTTCGGGAAGGCTCTTCCGAGTATCGTTATCAGAGGAAAAAAAATATAAATAACCATAAAAGGAAAAAAATTGGAAAGGAAATCCTGAGAAGTTTAGAAAGGAACTCAGGAAATAACATTTTTCTTGGGAAATAAAATAGGTGTTTTTAAATATTTTAATAAATAAAATCATAGTAATATTGTATAGGTTCTATGCTTTCATCTATAAATACCGATGCTTACCAACTTATCCGTTAATAAAGTTGCTTTAGGCCATCAGCTTTCCATTTAAGGCAGTTAATACATGTTCAGACCTTACAAACTATGCCCAATTTACCAGAATTAATTTAAACATATCCGAAAACCTGTTCAAACAATTTCGATAGCCTTCCACCTCCCGTTCCCAGCTGCCCTGAAATTCAAAAAAGAAAACATCTGCCCCTTGTTGTAGTTCTTGTTGTTCTTTATTGCCGCTTCTGTTTGGGATTCCTTATTTCGTTTTTGGGCTCTCAAACATTTACCTAGGCTTTCGAATGTTTTTCTTCTTCCACCTTTTCAGTAATCCCTCTCTCGTATTCCTCGAAAAACGTGTGCTGCCCTTTTTCGAAATTTAATTTTGATTTTAATTTGATTTCGGCTCCTCGTTTCTTGATTGTGTTTGTGTTTTGTGTTCGTTTCTCTATCTGCCGGAAATTGTTTTTTAATTGCCAGGCGAACGGGTGAAAATCTGAAATGATTTGTGGTCTAGGGTCTAGCATATATATCTCCACATGTGTATATATTTATTGCGGGTCGGATGGGATCGTCATCTTTATCTCGCCCATCAGCAGTTGCAGTTAGCAGTTTGCACTTGCTGTTGCAGTTAGCAGTTTTCACTGTGGATTCCCTCGTTCAGTTGATTTCTTTGTTCCAGTTTATCAACTTTTGTCATCGCCAAACAGACACCGCAGGCCAAAAGAATATGTGCAGATGCTCCGCTGTTTCTTTCATCCACTCCAGTGGATGGGTTCCCTCTTCTTTTTGTTCGGTTTTCCCTGGGGTTTCGCCATCGAACATTCCACGGTCTAAGGTGGCAGGTTCTTATTGTTCTTTTTACACAGAGAGAAACAGATTACAAACTAGTAAGGATTTATTATAAATTTTAGATCGAATGTACATATAATAATAAATTAAATAGTAAAATAGTAAGCATAATTTTAGGTGTTTTCTCAAAAGATTTTAAATCATAAAAAATATAATTTTTTTTAAATAACAGAAATTTTTTTTGTTTTTCAATAAAAATAGAGTTTTAAGTCTGAATTTAATTTATCATTTCAATTTTATTTATTATTTCAAAAGATTTCTTCTTTAAAAACAAAATGCAAATGAATACCGATATTTTCTTCCAGTGTCTCATTTGACGCTAAAATTTCCTTTGCAGCCTGAGAGTTTCTTTTTTGTATTCCCACTGCATTATGATGCATATTCATATTTCTTTGCCGCTTTTTCTACCCTGTTGCCTGTTTGTCTGTCGCATGTAAATGTTATTATTAGCCCTGGTCTCATTTTTTTTTCTGACTCTCATCCTCCTATTTTCCCTGTAGTGTCCCATTACATATTTTTTCTGCATCTGGGCTTGAAACCCGAGCTTCCTGTTCAATGTCAGCTAAACAAAATCACACACATACCTGCTAGCTAGCCATCTCTTTCGTTTGCCCTCGTGTTGTCTCTCTCTCAGACCACTAAGCACTTTGGGTATTTTTATGTAATTAAATGAAATTTTACACTCGCCATTTGAGGTGACAAGCAACCAATTTTGTTTCCCTATTTTTTGCTACCTATCTATTAGTCTGTAATCTTTTAATTAAATGCAAATTCCTGTGAATAAGGAGTATAATTTCACCTCTTATCTGATACAATTTACTTACACACTCTCTACTTTTTTCTTCTCTTTGCAGGTAAGCTTTGATTTCGCTTTATTGGAGACCAAAGAGGAATACAAAAATTGAGGTTATATGTGTAAGCGGGCTTAGGCGAAATCAATTTTGTTTATAGCTTTGAGTGAAACTTAAATTGAATCAACAAAGGAAGGACGCTTAGTGTGCTCTTTTTTCCTTCTTAATATCAAAGCAGCTTGAAGTGCCTCGTCCTGGTGCCTTGGATATCCTTTTTCCGCCGCCCTCCCCCTGTTTTCCCTGGGTTTTCCCTCGCCTTTTCCTGTCACGCATCACTTACATGGGGCCCACAACTCACTCTATACTTCTCTAGCACGTTGCTGCCATTTTCAATTTTGCATTTTAATAATAAAATTTTGCACAGCAGCAGTGCAGGAAAAAAGAAAGCACAAGAAAGTAGAAATAAAAAAAACAAAGGATGCTTCGGTACGAAAAAAATGGGCAGCTGGGCAAACTTTTAACGCCAGACGACGATGCATGATTACTTTGTTGATGATGACAACCCTGGCACAAGCCATGGGTCACTGAAAAAATTGAGCATGATTAAACAAATATTCAGGTATTTTAAATTTTAGAAAAGAAAAGATTAAAATGGTTTTAAATTTTATTAAATTTAAATCGAAGGTGGGTTAGCAATTTCAACGGTTTCAAATCACTTAAAAATGTGTCTAAAAGTATGCTAAGGGCTAATTTTATTTTTAAAGTAAGAAAACCAAATCAAGTAAATTAAAAAAATTTGTTTTATTAAAAATTAAGCTTAATTAGCATAGGTATAAAAAAAAAATTATATAGATATAACTCACAGTTTATTCGAAGAACCCCGTTTTTTTCCTGAGTGCACCTGATGTACCAGTGCATGAGTGATGGGCGTGGGGGCGTGGCATGTTGTCTGCGCCACAAAGTATGCAATACATTTTGGCACGTGGCTTGCTCTTTGTCTCAACTTTTTACGTTTTTTTCGGGAGTCGAGAGTCTGTAGTTTGGAGTTTGGAGTTTGTAGCCTGCACTTTTCCCCCGTTGTTTATCATTTCGCTGCGTGCTGCCTGCAATTTGCTGCAACATTTTCCCCTCACTAAAATGCTCCTCACGTTTCCCGGTTCTCGTATGTATTTAGTTTTCTTTTTTTTGGCCCTTTTAATTACGCTTCACTTTGACGTAGACTTTTTTCTAGTTGCTCAGCAGAAAATTTGCTGCCCGTCTTTAAGCCAATGTTTACATTAATTTTACTTATCGAGAGCACACGGGACTTTTGTTTACTTAAAATTTCCGCTCTTACTCTGCGTTTATTCCAGAAATTTTGGATTGTTGATTCAGATACAGATTCTTGTTTTCGTTGCGGGTTTTCGGCGAAGAGCATTTCGCTTGGTTAAATTACACAACCTTGTGTGTCATATGCATAAATTTCGCCATGTTTTTTGTTTTATCATGGAACACATGTTTCAACCCTACTACAAATATTATTTTGGGCCATTCTGGAAAAAAAAGTCATTTCAAATTTTACACTAAATTGACTTTTGGGCGCACAAATTTCGCATGCACAATTACACAATCGCCGTTTCGCGTAGTAATTGTTGAAATATTTCACAAATTAAATTATGCAAGAATGACGCTTTTGAAGCATTTGTCATTTAAACTGGTATTTTGCGGTCAAAACGAAAGCTAATCGTTTTATTTTATGGTTTATTGAGTGTTTGTTTTATCAGATGAACATTTTTCATTACCATAACTTTTCTTTGAAATTATCAAACATTTACCTTAAATCTAAAACAAATTATACAATCATCGTTGAATTTACCAAAGATACCTAAACTAATTGTTGCATTATTTCCATGGCAATTTTGTCTTAGCCTGGAGTATATTTTCAAGTCTAGACCAAAGTTCCCAATTAAGCAGTGCAAATAATTTGTGAAAGTGGCCAAATATTTGACCATTGAAAATAAGATGGTAATTATAATTTGTTGAGCAAATTATGTGAGTATGAGTTCACTTTCGGTTTTCCACCTCAGCTCAGTTGGCCATGAAGAAAATGGGAGGGAAAAACATGTGGCAATCGCAGGTGAATGAGATGTAAAGCGAAAATCGTGTAAACTTCATGCACAATGAGCAGATTTCCATGGTCAGTCGCTTGCTTCACCCCTTCTCATCATCGCCACTTTTCCATCACTTTTCCTCACTTTTCTTCCACTTGTCTGGCTGTTCATAATGCGCTTAGCAAAGTTTTTGATTGCATTACAACGGATATTTAGATGGAGAGTCTGTCTGCCTGTCTGCCTGTCGCTTATGCAATTTATTTAAACATACACACGTTTATAAATTGCTTCGATTATGGGATTACATCTTAGATATGTTTTGCTGTCTTACACAACCACAAACAATTTGCTCAGTGTGCGTAAAAGATTTTTGACTAATTTGCAGCAGGAATTTCTAGATTCCCTTGTGGACAGGACAACAAAACAGATTAAAGTTTCATAATTTCCCTGAGTCGGAGAAAGGAAAGATAAAGTTGTCATTCATCTGCAGCAGCTTTTGTCTTAATTTATGCAAATTTTCCAAGATTATTTTTTCCTTTTGGGTTTTTTATCTTATGCATCATTTACAAATTGTTTTGCTTGGGAAAATCCACATAATTGCCGGCTTAAATGTAAATGAATTTCAATTAATGTTGGGCAAAGCGCAAAGCAATATGCAAATTTAAATGTCTGCGTGTATATCGTCTTCATTTTATTTCAATTTATTTATGCCCAAAAGTTTCCCAAGCCCAGATTCACACATAATTCTTTGTCGAACCAGCTGATTAAGCTTCTTCTTCTTCGTTCTGTCAACTTCAGACTCTATAAATATTTTATTTAAATCACTCTTAACGAAGTTCCGAGGCTTGAAGCCTGTGAGAATTCGGAAATTAAGTTTGCCACCTAGAAAATGGCTAAAAAAAGTGGTAATGAAAATGTTGCTATGGCAATTTGCCAAAGTTTTTTGGTTTATGAAAAAACGTTAAATAAAATGTAAAATTTTTCTCTTGTCAGCACTATAAAATTTGAAGAAGATTTTTTGGAATGGGTAGAAACGTTTCTATGGGTAGAATCTCCCCCACTTTTTCGCCTCATTTCGTATTGATTAAGCAGAGCAAATCCATCATTGTCAATGTGGTCTGGTTGCCTCAGTCTCATTAGACATTTCCCCATTAATTAGTGCAAAAATGGGAGGGAATAACTGCAGCATTAAAAACCAGAAGGAGCTTTTTGCCAGCCATTAAAAAAGGAGGAGAGCAACAAAACCATTAGATGCCACAGCCAGAAAGAACGGGGAAAAAAAAAATTGCTTTAGCAGGGGGACTTTGACCAGGTGAGAACGTGCGAACACCGGTGGTCAAAAGGGGGAAGCTGTGGACCCTCTCTCCTTGCATAAACTTGACTTAATTAGCTGCACAACTAACTTGGCTATTTAAACAGGTGCAAAAGAGGGCCAAGACTTGGAAGTAGAGAAGAAAAAACAATGCACAGAAGAGGAGCATGAGTAAGTGCAACAGGAACACACAGAGAGCTGGAAAAAAAGAACAAAACCCGACCCGACAATTGCCATTTCCCCATTTGCTTTTGGGCTTTTAAGTGCCGCAAATGGCTATTAAAATGCAAAAAAATCCAGTGACTTTAAGCCCCCATTTGGATTGTGATTGCGACTGTGAGTGTGTGTGGAAAACGAAAACGCAAAGCCGAAAGCTCATATATGCAAGGCCAGTGTAAATGGGGCTTAAAAACATATTTGCTCTTGGCCAAATGAAAACCAAATTCAATTCTGGACCGCAGCAATTAATAGAAGTGTAAATGGGACTTAAATCTAAGAAGGATGTGAAGAGATTTTGAGTGGAAATTACACTAAGGTTATTAAGAGTTTTGAAATCAATTTTAAAGGTGTCCAAAAGTATGCAATAATATATTAAGAAAAAGTATAATATCATACTGCATACTTTTTAACACCTTTGTGGTAGTGATTTCTTTATCTGTTATAAATTAATTAAATCTAAGAAGGATGTGAAGAGGTTTTGAGTGGAGTTTTGAAATCATTTTAAAGGTGTCCGAAAGTATGCAATTATAAATTTAGAAAATGTAAAATTTTTACCGCATACTTTTAAACACCTTTGTGAAAATATCATAAATAAGATCAATTTTATCTCTTGCTTTATAAGAATAACTTCAAATAAAATCTAGAAGTCCCCACACAATCATCGATGAGCTACCCAAAGATAAAAACCTTATTCCCCAACCAGATCCAAGAAATATCTGGCCAACAAATTGAGCTTGACCACGGGGTCAAGTTGGAAAAGGAGAAATAAGTTTCAAAAACAGGAGAATGCAATGTTGGTTGATTTTTGTTACAATTTTGGTCGTGATATTTTTTTTTGCTTGTTGTTGCTGCGGTTGTTGTCATTGTGCTTTAACCCTTGTCAAATCCCTGCCCACTGCATGGACATACAAATACTGGTATGGAAAAAAAAATACGAAGAACCCAAAAATAATGTGGGTCACTTGACGCACAACAACAAGAAGATCACGACGGGAAAAACAGTTGGAAAATTTATTGTCGCCGGTAGTTTTTTCTTCTTTTTTTTTGATTTCATTTTGTGTGTCGGTGGAAAGAGGAGCTGCTGCAAAAGCTGCCAAAAAAGAGCGACACCAACAACTGAAAATGTTGTCATGCATTTGCTCCACATTTTGCACTACCCATCTCGCTCTCTCCCCCGCATTGCCATCTCTTTCTGGCGAACCCATAGCCATCTCGCTCTACTGCCATGTCTATCGCTGGTTTATTGAGTGTCGCAACAGCGGGACTTCCACAGAAATTGGGGATTTTAGCCTCGGATAGAGGGATTGGGTTTTTTGTTTTACAGGTTTTTTTGTTTTTTCGTTTTTCGCTTTTTGGAGAGGGGCTTTCGATTTCGAGGAGTTCTAATTTCTCGGCTCTGGGTATTTTGTTTTTAATTTATTGTGGCACTTTTGGTTCGGCGTGCCATAGAGATAATATTAATAGCCCAGTGGGCCGCCCAAGTGGTCAGCGTAGGAAATTCGAAAATCCGTAAAGGTAAGCGGCTCCTAATGGCTGGGAAAATGGGGAAAAAGTGGGGGAAAATGTAGATAGGCCCGGCCAGCATTTGCGTGAAAAGATGTCACGCCATAAAGTTGCTTTATTGAACCATTTCGGGTCAAATAGATGGTTTTTAGGCTCGGCTCGTAAATGTTTTCCGAGTGCTTTCCGATGATAGCAGCGGGCTTGACAAATGTCCGCCAGTAAAGAGAAATTGTACACTATTTTGGAGGAGAGTGGGAATTTTAAGTAAAATTAAAAAATATTTCTATTAGAAAAGCAAAACTTTTTTAATAATGCAAAATGCTTATAAAATTAAAAACCACATGTGCCTAAAATTGCTGCTTTGTAAATTACATTTTCCTCACTTTTCCTCAAAGTTTTCACCATATATTTCAAGAGCAGTTTTGCCAACTATTTTAGAAACTTTAGAAACTAAGCAACAGTTTGAATTTAAGTTTTGGCGAAAAACTCCTTTACGATGCACTTGGTTACCTTCGAACCCTCGGTTATGTTCCACCTATTAATTACTCGAAGTTTTTCCGGGTGGAAAAGCGTTGCATATCGCGCATACGCCCGGCTGTCATGCTTTGTTCAGCGCTATTCCATCATTTCACCCAGTTTTTCCCTCCACTCCTCTATTTTACTTTATGTTCTGCATAGTTTGCTGCTGCGTTTTTATGATGATTTTTAGTATTATTGCATTGCAATTTTAAATGGCAAACATTTTGTTGCTGTCAGCAACTGTTGAAGTTTCCTTCTGCTGCCTTTTCTCTTTTATCTAGCGCTGTTTTTTCGTTTTCTCCTGCATTCTCGACTCCCTCTGACTTTTATTATATGTATATTTTAATGCTAAATGGGAAAAATTACTTTCATTTTCCTCGGAATTGGTTTTACAAGCAGTGTAGTAGCAGCAAAAGTTGAGCAAAACAAGCGGCAAAAACAGCGAGCCAAAACTTTTTGTTGAGTGAAAAATGCACCAGAGAAAAGGGAGCTGCTTGCTTGTTTTCCCTCTTTCCCCTCTGCATTTTCCCTCGAGGCTAGAGCTTTTCCCTCAGCTGCATTTCTGCGAGTACTGCGACTCTGATCCTCTCGTGCAATATATGTAATGCAAAAGTTTTTAATTTAGCGCCAACTTAGCGCCGAGACTCGCAAAACGCAAAGCAACTGGAAGGGAAATGCCGAAAAGAACGGGAAGAAAAAATAAGGAGGAGGAGATTTTTTGAAATATGCTTTAAAAAATAATCAACTTGCCAAGATTGCCAAAGCGAGCATGCAGAGTTGAGAAGTGGAGAAAATCTAGGCAAGAAGGAAAAGGAGTCTCTGGGCCAAGAAAACTGCCCCAGTTGCTTTGCCAAAAGTTTTCGCTTTTTCTTACACATTCTTGGCCATTTTTTTGTTTTTCCCATATATTAGTTTGAAAATTAATATAGGTTTTTATTTATAAGGCTTTTATTAATTGGTTTATTTCGCTAATTTTATTGAAAAAATTTAATAAATATTTTAAAATGAATGTTAAAAATATATTTGGATATATAAACATTTTTTTCAATATTTTGGAATGCTATTTTTAATTTTTTTAAATGATAAATTTAATAAATATTTTTAAATAATTAAATAAATATATTTGAGTATATACAAATTTTTAAAAATACTTTTGAATGCCATTTTCAAATGCAGTTCTCCAACAACTTCCTGACCCAAAAATTCCTGCTTCAAAAACGGGAGTTTTTCGGTTATGCAATTTGGCAATCCGAAAGGCGCTTGGCCAAATGAACTGCTGTGGTTTTCCCCCAGCAGCTGCTGGCTCCACCCTCACAGCGATTTTTCCGGCTTTTCCAGGCGCAGCTGCTGTTGCTGCCGCTCCACAATTCTTTTGTCAGTACTCGGAATCAAAAACACGAGGTGAATGGCGGCCGTGGCCAGAAACCAAGTTGCATGAGTAACAAGCGTGGAAAAGCTTGTCGAGTGGTCAGTAACCAAACTCCATATAAAAATAAATGCGGGCCAGCAAAAAAATATAAAGAAATAAAAATCCAAAAGGGAGTTCAGAGGGGCGGCGGTGTGTGTGTGTGTGTGAGTGGGCGTGTCGGCCAGCATGGCTGAAAATTAAATTTGCACCACGCAAAAACACGTAAAGTTGGGGCAACAGAAATTGCGATACAGATAGAGAAACAACGTGGAGAACTTAGCAGCACTAAGCTGCAGTTGAGAACCGCAGGACAAATGAATTAAATGCCAGTGGAAAGGACACAGGACATCATGGTTTATAAAGTTTTTTCCACTACTGGGAACAATGCAAAGGATGAGCGAAGCTTTGCTGACATATTCCCAGTGTCATTTTCCAGGATCTCCAGGATGCCAGCGGGTAAAAGGATATAAAAAAAATCAGAGGGGGTTGGCAGGATAAAACAGCTGTTGTGGGTGCAGAATATAATTCCCCTCTCCTATTTTCAAAAGCTAAGTCCTTGTCTCGACCCAAATCAACAAGAAATGTTGAAGAATTCAACTGCGACTCAATCTGGTTTTCTATTTAAGACTACAGATGTGGCTGAAATGGTAGAGGAAATGTGTTTTAACTATTTAAAAATTAATTTATATTAAATATAAAACACTAAATATTTTTTATAAAAATTTTATTATCTATCAAGTGCTATAAAATAAGGAGCCATTTTTTCGGAGAGTAGCAAGCCACAGTAAAATGCTTCGTCCTAAAAATCTTAAATCAAAAATTGAAATTCGAAAATAATGTAAAAAAGAATATTAGCATATAAAACACAAGTTAGCTTCACTGAAAAATATAAAAAACTTAAATTAAGCATTTATAAATGAGGCCTTTTTTATATAGTTTCCTTTAAATTTATGTTCAATCCCACTACGAATCTGACCGCAGCTGTAGATTTTTCGTGAATTATGGTTTTCGGTTGAGCTTGGTTTTCTGCTCTCGGTTGTGTGGATATATTTTTATGGCATACTTTGCGGCATTTCTTCTTGGGGCTCGGGCTCCCCTTTTGTGTGTCTCAACTTCACTTTGGCGGCACAAATTTGAATACAAACATTGTTGTTGTTGTTGTTCTTCCTCACTTGTTTCCACATGAAATATGATAATTCATTACACGAGCTCCCAGATATTGCAAGGCATTCGGGGGGAGGGCGGGAAAAAAGGAAGCGGCAGGAAAGGACAAAAAATGGAGAAGGAAAATATAAAGAAACGACACTCACTCAATTGTATCTTATGCAAATTGCCAGTGATTTTTCCTCCGCTTTTTCTTTTTTTTTCCTTTACCCAGCCTTCTCCGTTCCTTTCCTGTTTCCTGTGTGCTTAGAAGAATGATGCTTCCTTTGTGGAGGAAAAAAAGGGAAAATCTTTGGCATGCGAGAAGATACAGGTTTTCCTTTCGCTCATCTCTTGTTGATTTTCATCGTGTTTAAGCAAAAGCAAAACATTTAGAAATATTTATGACATGCAAGGCTGATTTTTAATTGAATCAAAGAGCGTGTGTGTGTAATAAAACATAAATAAAGAAATAATAAATACAAAGAAAATATTTGACAAAGAGAAGGTTGCTTAATTTATTTGTTTATGCTTAGGCAAACGATAATAAGAGTTCTCATTTCCGCTTTCAAAGGTTTTTTCAAGAAAATGAAAAGATAAGAAATGTGGATTTTAAATTAAAAACTTGATGTATATTTTTGGATATATTTAATGTGTGAAATTAAAGATTTCCTATATGGTTAAAATTCACTTGTGCCGAAAAAGCGTTGTAAATAAAATGATTTTGAAAGCTATCATTTTTTAGTAATTTTTTTTTGTAATTTCGGGAATTATCTTCTTGAAAATTTGTGAGCACTTCTTCTTGATTTTGAATTGATTTAATGTGTGAAATTAAAGATTACCCTTAATTTATTTGGTTAAAATTCACTTCTGCTGAAAAAGCGTTGTAAATAAAATAGCAAATTGCTTTCTGAAGTGCAGTGAAATCAATCAAAAGCGATGGAAAAACGGGTGAATTATTTTAATTAGCTCTGGGGAAAAGTGTCCACGTGTCTGAGTGGCAATGAAGTGCTGACTCCCCGGTAATGAGAAAATCTTTCCACCCTTTGGATTGTCAACAACTTGGAGTCGAGTTGAGTTGCGTTGCGTTGGTCAAGCAATGGGTTTTCCTGCCATTTCTTTTACCTGACTTTTTATCGCTTTTCCTCGCAAGCCGAAGCTCTATGCATCCAGCCATGTACGCCTGCACTTGGGTAAACAAAAGTTTCTGCTGGCCGCTCGCTCTTTCTCTCTCTGGTGGTTTATTTGTTTGGCCAGCAAACTTTGCTACCTTCGCATTCGTATCTCTATCTACGAGATACTTTCTGCCGTATTTGTGCGGACTGCAATCGATGAAGCGTAAATGTTCAAATATTGCCAGAGATATTTCAAACCCTTCGCCGCCCCGGAAAACAAAACGTGCTCTGGTCATTACCAGCGGACAACCGCAATCCCAGTGCAGCGGCAGTGGCAGTGGAAGCACAAAAGATACAAAAGTATCTTGCAGATTGCCTTGGGGTATTTTTCAGTAGTTCCAGTTCAACCGAAACTACTTCGACTTGTTCTATTTCTTTTGCCAGCTGCTCCTGTTCTTTTTTTTTCTTCATTTTTATTCTTTACATTTTGTGTGTGGGTCTATCTGGGGAGTGCCAAGTGATAAAGTGGTCACCAAAGCTGGAGGCAATTTATGAAGCTCAGAGAAAGAAATCAAAGGAGTCTTACAGGTCCCAAAACTTGATAGTTTATTTCGATTAAAGATTAGAAAATACTGGATTGGGTTTGACTTTTCTGTGAAATTCATGTTACTAAAATCAAGAATAAGTGCTCACAATTTTTCAAGAAGAATAATTCCCGAAATTAAAAAAAGAAATACTTTAAACAAAGGCTTAGATAATTTCTTCTTGAATTATAGCTTCCAAAATAATTTTAAATACTAAAGTTCACCCTCCTTTTCTTTATCTGTACCCCACTCGACCGTTTCTTTTTTCCCCCACCCAGTTTTTCGCTTCATTTTCGAATGCATTTTTAATAAACTCCACCTGCTAAAGTGTTGAACTTTGCAATGCCAAAAGTTTGCGCGAATATGATAAGTGCCACGCCCCCCGGGGGCAATGCCGCCTGCATATGGGCAACTGAAATTGAATTTTCCCCAGTGTTGATAAAGTGATACGCGCAAAAGTTGGGGGGGAAAAACTCTGACCCAAAAGTCAACAGCGAAAAAGGAAAATTCTTGGTGTACTTTTACTGTATTCCTCTGCTTTTTTTTTGCTTTTTGCTTGCCTTTTCTTCGGCTTCTCTTCTGGGCTTTTTCGAGTGCAAAAGTTTGGCGCACTTGGCCCGCTTTTGATTTGGCCGACAGAGGGTTAAGAGAACGGGGTAAGGGTGCTTTTTTTCTTTTTTTTTTCTGCCATGCATGTGCAACTTTTTGTGGCAGCAAGAAAAATTTCAGCTGCCTTTGGCCCGTTCCGTTGGCTTTGCGGTTTGTCAAGAGGGGGTGGCAACCCTAGAGCTAGCTGGCGAAAATTGCCAAAGTTGCCAGGCTTATTTATTAATATTTCAACACCAGTTCGGCGGCTGCTGCTGCGAACCCCTTACTCTTCTTTGCCTGCAAATCAACAAGTGTTTGTTTTGCTTTTGAAAATTGCATTTTCATTCGACTTTTTCTTGCCGAAATGTATGCCAAAAAAAAGGATTGCGGAGAAATGCAGCGGAGGAGGAGGAGGAGGTCACTTGTAAACAAGAAAAGAGGCAACAAGAATAAAGAGCTACGAAAACATTTCAGTTCTTGTGGAACTTTCGAAAGTTGCAACTTATCTGTTGTTGCTTATATTTCTTTTTTGGGGCCACAAAAGTTTCTTAAGCCATGTTAACCACACACATTCGCACCAAAGGGTTAAGACCGGGGGTTAAGGGGCTTGCGAGTGCGGCTCATGTGAGTATCTTGCAGCCAAAGTTGCAACTCGAACTGGTTTTTCCACTTTGGCCAAAGCAATTTGGAGCCCGCTGCATAAAAACGCATAAATGCCGCTGCTGTTTGAGAAAAAAACTTGCCTTTCATATATATATTTTTCCCTCTGTTGAATACAACTTTTACACATATATCTCATCGACTTTGGTTGTGCGAATCTGGTGCCCCTTTTTTTCTTTCTCCAAAGCAGAGAGTTTCTCGTTTGCAGCTTCTTATGTTCTCCCACTTTTCCGCATTGTCATGCAAAAGTTGTAATGAAATAACGGTAGGTAGATATAGGTGTCCCCATCTGCCGATGTCTTAACCCCCTGCTTCTCCCGACTCCCTCCCCTACGCCACCTTTCGATATTTGCGGTGGAACAGCTGCAACATGCGATTTTCTCTCTGCTTTTTAACCCATTGCTGGCTTAATTTATTCATGTGCATTTTTTGTGTGGAATTAGTTTGCGTATCTAGAGGAAATAAATTTAATATTCTTTTTGTTCGCAAATCAGTGAGTTTTTTCCTAATGCTAAACTCAGATAATTATCCAACATAAATTATTATGAAATATTCTCGTTTCCAATGAGGTTTTTTAGTGGAAAGTTGAGACTTTTGCTGCTGAAGAATTCGCGTTTTAAGCGAAAAAATGTTAAGTTGGTTAGTGGTTTACGGACTTTGCTTTATTTAAGTCTAAAATTATAAAAAAATACATTAAACTTATATGTATTATTATCTTTTGTATTATTTAAAACATGTGCTACTAAAGAATTCGCGTTTTCATTAAAGTTATTTTTCCTAGTCCTTCAAAAAGTTATCCTTTGTTTAGAATATCTTTAAATATTGCTTATTTCTTGTATGATAATGTATTCCTCAATCCATTGAGTGGGTTAAGTGTGCCACTTAAATGTTGTCACGTTTCTCCAGCCATTCCTTTTTAACATTTCTGATTATGTGCAACTTGAGGCTTCTTCTTATTACTTTTGTTCTTTTTGTCCAAGGTGCTTGCAACTTGGCTATCAATATATTTCTCTGTATTCCTCTGCAGACACACAAAAAACCAGTTTGCCGCACCTTAACCCACCACTGGCCCCACGTCCCTGTTTCCCGCCGCCGCCGCCGCCGCCTTTAAATTGCAATCTTCTTCCGTTTCGTTGACTTTTGCTGTCTCAGACTCTTGGCTTTTGCTTTTATTTGGGCCTTGCTTTTGCTTCTGGTGGCCAGGATAAACGAGGAGCGCCGTTTAAAACAGATAACATTCATTGTAGCACAGTAGCGGACTCAGTCCTCCACCCCCTCCCCCTCCTCTTAACCCCTTAACACCTTAACCCCTTCTCTTGCACCTTCCTGCAATCGTTTGGTTTGATTTTTAGCTCGCAGCTATTTTTTCTCCTTTTTCTTTGTCTATCTGTGTGAGTCATAAGAAAATTATGTTGCATTTTATGGGCCAGGCGAAGCAGCATTTGCAGTTTTTATCGACTCTGCTTTTGGCCAAAAGGATGCTGGAGTTGGCAAGGACCAAGAAAAAGGCCAAGTATTTTAATGCAGAGAGGAAAAAATATTATGAAAAATTAATTCATAAAAAAACGTTGGGTTTTAAAATATATATTAAACATTTTTTAAGAATAGCTTTATTCTGGGATATTTTAAAAATACAACTTTTATTTAAGGACATACTTTTTAAAGATATTTCTTCCTGTGTAAGGATTCTCTAGACCGGCCAACATTTGGCTTAAGCATAAAGACATTAAAGACAATTCAGGGAGCGGTGTTTCGGGGTCTGAGAATAGAAGGCGTTGAGATTGCGACTTTGGTGCAGTGCCAGGACAACAACCCGATTGCCAGCTTTAGAGTCCTGCTCTTCTTGGTCCTGGAACTGCAACTGTGTGATTTGCCATTGTTCTTCGCCTCGTCCTGCAGGCTGCAGGCAAAATAATAAGACATAATTCCAAAGCTTCTGTTGGTCCTGTGGTCTTCTTGGTCTGGCTCCTTCATCCTTTGGCATCTCCTCGCCTGTGCAGTGTCCACATTATGCATAACTTTACAGACCTCTCTCTCTCTCGGTGTCTATTTATACCTGTGGTTGCCATCAGGGTATTACGAACCTTAAAGATATCCAGTCGATGGGGAACTCAAAGATAGTCTAACATAAATAAATGAATTAAATAAATAGTGTTTGAAAATAAAGAAATATTAATTTAGCTCTAGAAAGCAAAACAAAAATATTTATATATTGTACAAAAATAAGAAAGAAATATTTGTACAATAAAAAAAAAATTTTAATATAATATTACCCAAAAGCTCCCCAAAAATATTCAAGCATTTAATATTGTTTTGCCTTTGTGCATCTAATTTCCAACTATAACATACCCTAACTAGAAGGCAAAATGTTTCACCAACTTTTGTTTCCAATTAAAATCAAAAATCTATGCCAACTTACATTGTAATCAAGTGTGCGAAAGAGAAGGCTATAGTGTGGAGCCAAAGAAAGAGACAGGAGTAGCGTAGGTATTTCTTACATTTTATGGCCAAATTCAATGCTGGTAATTAACTCTGAAAATCCAATTATGGCAAACTTTTCCCAAAGTCTTCGTAGCTCCATCTCCGTCCACATATTGCCGTCTCTCTCGTTCGCCCTGTTGCCGTCTCTTTCTTTTCTCTCTCTCTGACATGTGTGCGTGTGGCAAGGTGTCTGTGTAAGTGCGAAGTTGACTGGCTGTGATTGTGTGGGTGCATTTATAAGTGATATGCAGAACATGCAATTAACAAGGGCAAAATTAAGTGCCGTAGAATTGGTCTTGTGCCCTGAGTTTACACTGGAAAAAAATTATTTATGTCCAGATATCAGCGTATTAAATTAATATGTATTTATTGATCAAATTGCCATTAAAATTACTAAGATTTCGAAAGGTGCTTAAAAGTATGCAATGAAAAATATCCTTCGTTTTTAATATATATTGTTACATACTTTTAGGTATCTTTAAAATAGATAATAATAAAATAGATTATTTATGTCCAGATATCAGCGTATTAAATTAATATGTATTTATTGATCAAATTGCCATAAAAATTACTAAGATTTCAAAAGGTGCTTAAAAGTATGCAATGAAAAATATCCTTCGTTTTTAATATATAATGTTACATACTTTTAGGTATCTTTAAAATAGATTTAAAAATTCTTTTTTTAAATATTTAACTCTGCAATAAAAAACTGCACTTTCAAACTGATTTTTGTTATCTGTGTAGGTTCTTAGTTCCCTTCTATATTCTACGTTCTCTGGGTTCTCGAGTTTCCCCAAAGGCAGCCACAAAAGAGCTCACAGCTTGGGGTTTCCCACCACCTCCAACTCCGTCGCCTCCTCCATTTCTGCCCCTTTGCCTTCGTCATTGTTTCCATTTTAATATAATTCCCACGTCATAATTGCGTATTGTAGCTGCTACTGCAGCAACAGAGAAGCTTCACTGTACCGAAAGGTGTTGGTCTGAGAATTCTCGGCCCGAAGTGAGACAACAATGTGCCCATTGCAAAGGCCGTTGACCAAATGTTCTAGAAAATTTTCCAGCTTTTGCCATTCAGGCGTAATCGAATTGCTTCCCTTGAATTGGACTGCAGAATTTCCAGAGAAAATATACATACATTTTCTGAGTTTGGCAGAAAATCGAGGAAAATACAAATTAACTAGATGATGCGAAAATCTGTTGTGTTAGATAATTTTCTAGTCCAATTATTTTCGAGCAAATAAGAAGCTTGTGTGGGCGAGTTTTGCAAGATTTGCAAGAATTCGGATTTTGATGTGAATTTTAAGAAATGAATTCTTAAATTATTACGACTTTCGTTTAAGACTGAAAATAAAATTTGTGTTACTTTGCCTTTTCTTTTTTTAAGATTCTTCATATGAAAACTTTCATCTTTTCTGACGAACCTCTTAAAACTTGATTCTTCTGCTTTGTGAGCCAAGTTATCTGAAAAATCTCCCAGTTAATGGGCAAATGTTCATTAAATACATAAATAAAAACTTGGCTGCTTCCGTTGCGTCTGTCCTTTCGGGCTCCATTAGCTTTTAGTTGGGATAAAAATGTAAACTCTTGACCCTGTCCTGAGCGGAAATTGAATTTTTTATTTTAGCCTTTCACTTTGGCTGCCTTTGCACTCGTCGCTGCTCCTTTTGCGTATTATTTTTAATTTCCAGCAATTATAAGAAATTTTTCTTTCAGCTTTTCCTTCGTGTGCGCCTTTTTTAACGATAATTTAATTAGTTGCAAGTTGCTGCCGTTGGTTGGCCATTGCCTTTTTCACCGCTTTTGCATTCGCCCCATTAATTGCACTTAACATTTCGTGAATTCTTAATGTCCGACAATGAAAGAGGCGGAATCGAAAAAATATAAGGAAGCGTTGACATTTCTTCTTTAAACGTCTCGATTAATCAGCCATTGATAGGATCGAATGGCGAAGCTTCGTTTTTAATTAATTTTATTTAAGTGTTGACACCAAATATTCCCGAAAGAATATTTATTTTAAAGGAACTCAATTACTCAGTAAGCTGGTATTTACGAAACCAAGTTTTTAAATTAATAATCAGAGTTCTGCGTATTTTAAACTCGAGGAACTCCTCTAAAGCATTTCACATTTTTGCTGATTGCTTCGTAGGCCCTAAAAATTATCGCATATTTTCTAAGAATAGATTCATTTATTTGTGCTTGAAAAAAGTTTTATCGCTAAGTACTTAGGGCTCTTTGTAAGTTTGAATTTGAATATTTCTTCAGTTGCAAACAAACGCCATCCGTGGAACTACGCTCTCAAAATGCTCAAGCTTGGATTTTACTTTCTGTTCGCCTCTGTGGCCTGTAATCTGTATGGGATGGTTAAGTCCCAGGATAATAGGGATTCAGTTTGTGTCCTAAAGGATGCTCCAGCTCAATGTGGAGCATTTTGTCTTGCCGCCCAGGCTCCATTGATCGAGCACAATCATCAGATTCGGCAGCAGTTGAATACAATTGCTCAACAACTAAAGGAAACTCAGGAGAAGTTGGACAGAAATGAAGCCAAGATGGAAAAAAGGCCAGCAGAAGTTCGTGTGACCACCCAGCTGCCAATGAAGAAGTCCGTTTCGCCACCATTTGAGAAGATAGGATCAAGATATTTTTATATCGAAAATAACGTTAGAAAAACTTGGCCCGATGCGGAAGCCAGCTGCCGTGAAATTGGAGGACATCTAGCTGTTTTTCAAAATGAATCCGAGTTTCTTGCCGTGAAAATGAAACTGAGGTTTCTCAGACATTATTGGCTGGGAATTAACGATCGCGAAGAAGATGGAAATTTCGTATCTGTAGCTTCTGGAAAGCCAGCACCCTTTTTGTACTGGAATTTACTAGATCCGAATAATTTTGGCGGCAGGGAGGACTGCGTTATCATGCATTTCGGCCGTATGTTCGATGTGGGATGTACTGAATATAGATTTAATTTTATTTGTCAATCTGACGATGAATTTTAATGAATAACTAATATGTTAAATTTACAAAATTATGTAATAGTTGCATGAAATAAATAATATTGTAATTTCACATCTACCCAAATGTTGACCCAAAGTATTCTAAAGGATAATTTAGTGGAACAGGACAACATCTGGCAATTTGCCTAAGTGCAGCGAGCTGAACTTCTTCGTCCCTTTCTCTTTCTCTTTCTCTCTGTCTAAAGTTTTTAATTAGAAACGCATCCTGCGAAAATGGACAGCACTAACTGTGTATCTCTCTCTTTCTTACCCGTGATTTTTCCCGGCTTTTCCCCTGGATTTCCCCCGCTTTTCCACCGCCCTTCCCCCCGCCCCACCCCGTTAGGCAGTCAAGTGAAATGAGCAAAGAAATGCGTTGACAACCAGGCCAAAAGCTCTACAAAAGTAACTTTAATGGCAGACAGAGATGGCCGGAATAAATGAATGAAATGGGCACAGCGCCCAGGACTTGGAAAAATAACAAGAAACGAAACTTTTGACATAAATTCCCGGTCCCAAAAAAAGATAGAAAACCCGAGAAGTGAAGGAGCCGCCAGGGTTGCCACCTTGACGTGTGATGCCATTATCCAGCGGATTAGATACGGATATTTAGGGCCTTCAGCCGAGTGCCAAATTAATTTTAATGCGATTTTCATGGGCTGCATAACTTTTCTGGGGATTTTAACGACTATTGGCGGCGGCGGCGGCCCTAATGCAAATGTGCCGAGAAAGACAGACCGAAACAATCTTTAAATTTAGCACACAGACTCAAAAACAGTCTGGAGCTGCAGCAGCTAAAATACAAAAATTTATTGCCTCTCAAACACTTTTTGCGCCACTCTTTTCTCTTTTTTTCTGGAGTGGCTTAAACGCCGCCTCATGCATATTTGATGCCAAATATAAAGCGGCTATAAATTCCACTCGAAATTTACGCACCAAAGTAAGAGTAATGCGCCAAGGGTCCACACACACAAAAAACAGAAAAAAAAGGAGGAAAAATGAAAGAAAATTTGAGTCCCTGAATCCTTGGGATACGCATGTGTTCAAGGTGCGCTTAAAGGTAGGCAATGTATCTCAAAGTTTGTCGCCTAAGCATATGAAAAAGTTACTTGAAATTGTTTGCACTTTTTTCTTTTTATTCGAAGTACTCCCTTTTTATTTTCCTCTTTTGTTTTTCCCCTGACAAGTTGTTGAGGTATAATGCATTATTAAGAATTAAACAAAAATTGTTGTCCTTTGTTTTTCTTATGGGTTCTTTTATATTTTAAACCGATTTTTCTCCTTTGTTTTTTGGGTGAGGAAAGAGCAACAGCTGATAAAAATTTCATGAACACTGAAAAGGTTCTTATGTCGTCGGTTTTTTGGGATTGGAGTGAAAAGTTATGATTCTTTTCGGTTTAAGCCTTATGAAAATGTGATAAAGTTGTTTCGTGTGGTGGTCAAGAATTTCAATTATTTATGGGAAGGCAATTATTTTTGGGTTCGCATTCGGAAATTTTAAACTAGGGTAGGGTAGGCAGGTGTTTCTTGTTGAGAGATTCTCTTTGTTTTAAGATTTTTGCAAAGATAAATTTAACCTTTATTAATTTTATATATTCACCTATATCTTTGCAGCTCTTGTAGCGCTGAGTTCCACGATTCTGGCCGATGAATCAATCGACACACGTGAGAATGCCGACTTAACCCTAAAGTGCCGGTTTAACGACAAGTACGAGTCGAACGACTTTTCCTTTTTCTGGACCCGCTGGACTGCGAATCCCGCCCAGTTCGATAACGTGGCCATCGGCGATGTGCAGTTGAGTTCCGGCTATAGGTGAGTAATCGGCATTTTTATTAAGACTATCGATAGTTTTTTTTTAAGTTTTTATATTTAATCTAGTCAAGATGGATAGCCATTCGGTTAAATATAAATTTGTACCATTTTATTTGTTAAATTTAACATTTATCGATATAATCGATACAATCGATTGCTTTCACTATCGATGTTTGCAAGCCTAGTAATGGACATTGCGACCTAGCAACAAGGATGATAATTGCGGCAATGGCTGGCTTTGAGGGATGTTAAATGCTGTCCATAAAGCTGATGTCCTTAATGGGTTGTATGTATGTGTGTGTGCGTGGGGTCGTAAAGTGAAACGTGAAGGGGAATCCCCGCCGCCACTGTCCTTTTGCGGCATTAACGGTTATCCTTGCGCCGGCCGAGATGTACAGTTTATCCCCGTAGCAGCAGCAACAGCAGTTGGCAGCCATTTGTTAAGTTAATTAAATGTTTCACACTCCCTCTTTCCCTTTCCCCATTTCCCCATTTTCCCGACCTGGATAATGCGATTTATGCATGTGACTGACTGGGCTGGCAACTTAATTAAAATCAAGTTCTTGGCAATTTAAACAAAATGCCAGGCGAGTGAAGCAGTTAAGTCCGAACTTGGCCATCGGCTTAAAAGGGGTTTATGAATATGAAAAGTGTTATTAAAATATATGTATTCAAAAGTTTACTGATTAGAAAATATGGTTCAATATTAACAGTACACGAAATTATTTTAAACTCTTTTATATTATTAGAACTATCGTATAAGAAAAGGGGATATAAATATATTTTATTTTCAATAATTTCATCTTACTAAATACTTTTTGATTTTTTTTGTCCTGTTTAATAATTTTTTATTCAAAACATTTTTATACGATTAATCGATAACCTATCGTGAGTCCATCCCTATCGACCATGTCCTGACTTAATCCTTAATGTCAACGCCGCGTGTTGCATGTTGAGACATGCATATTCACCCACACACACACACACGTACACACACACATGGCCTTCCGCCTATTGGTGTTTGTGTTTATGTTTCATTTTCATTGCCCCCGTTACCATCCCCAGATTTCAATTGTATTTTTATTCGCCTGGTGCCTGCGACTTCCGTTTCCTGTTGGCCGCCTGCTTTTTAATGTTCGGTTTGGTTTCTTTATGTGGCAACGCATAAATTTTAAGTGCCAACTGTGCCGCACGGACCTACATACATCTTCTTCTTTCCCCGATGTCGTATTCCTCTTCTTCCTCGCGGAAAATGCAACCCTCCGTCCGTTTCATTCCGTGTCGTTGCGTTTCCGTTTCATTCCGTTTCGTTTCATTCCTGCTCGCAGCTTGCCAAATAAAATGGCCACAAGCCAGTTTTCGTGTAACGCCATATACATTTTATGGATGCACTGGGAAAAATAATTTTAATAAATCTAATTAATCTTTAAGCAATCAAATTCCTCGAGAATGTGAAAAAATATGGATAGTAAGCCAAATAAGAAACGGCAAGAATACATTTTTCTTTAAATTTCAAAGATACTTTAAATATTTTTTAAATCAAAAGGAATTTTTTCCCTACACTCGTGAGCATGAGTGTGGGCATAATAAAAGCAAATCAACAAATAGAAAGGCAGCATAAAGAGGCGTTTGGGGGCCAAAAGAAATCGCGCTGCGGGCCCAGGCAAATTGTAAAATATATTTTTACTGCAATTTGTGCCGAAAGCTAACAAGGAGCCCGAAAACAAGCAGCCAACAAGGACAAATAACAGGACAGGAGAACACGGCTCAAGGAGACCAAAACGAAACTGGACACATAATGAAGGCGGAGGGAGATAGTACCCAACCCCAATAACAATCCCAAACCCAAGACCAAAAACCCCGCTGGAAAATTCCTATCTGAGCAAAAGTGAAATTACTGCAAATTTGCTGGCAATGCCAAACAACATACACAAAACAAGAACAGAAAAAAATGTACAGAATTTTTTCTCTGGGCCAAAATGTCGCGACAGGTCGAAGGAAAGCAAAAAAAAAAAAGAAAAGCTCTGGGCTAATATTTCGCTGAACATTTAATTTAACGAGACATCGGGGGAATGCTCTTCTCACAGAGATTGAGAAACAATGAGTGCGCCATTTATTCCCTCGAATGCGAAAATTTCACTTGTGGAGGGATTTTGGCCAGGGGAAGCAAACGATTGCAGGGAAGGCGAGGAAAATCTGTTGGAAAATCAGTTGGGCAATCTACAATCTGAACAAATGTTTGGGCATAAACAGGATAGCTGAAATATGTTTTTAATTTTACAAATAAATGTTCAATTTGGAGATCACAATCTGTGATTTAAATTTCAACTATAAACATTAAATACATTTTTCCGGAAATTATACCTTTTTGAAGTATCACATTTTTTGTGTAATATTTTTTCAATAACCAAAAGAAATTTGCCTTACTTTTGTGTGGCATCTTCCTTTTCTTTTGCGAATAATTGGCGGCCGTTTAAGGTTACCCTCAGTCCTGGCATAATAATAATAAAAAATAAAAACTTTTTGCTTTTGCCCAGAGGGAGCGACAAAAAAATAAAATAAAAATGGCGAATTGAGGACAGCACTGTGGTAGCAACAACAAATCACAAATTGCAATACAGGAGGAGAATTTTTCGAGGAGCAGGCGGTGGGGTGATATAAATAAAAACCATAGCCTGCTGGGGATAAACTTGAAAATTGCAACAAGAATAAGGCCTTTATACCCCTGGAGTCCTTTTTTGGATAACGCTCAAGGACACGCGTCCTTTTTCCCCCGCCCATATTTTCTGGCTTTCCTCGTTTAAAGCGCTTTTCATTTGCCAATAGGAGGTGATAGGGGAGGGGCGGGAAAAATCGAGGGGATTCCCCAGAGCGGCGGCAATGACGATGACGATGACTGCGCTTTGCCAGCAGTTTTTATAATTTGCACTTTTTTATTTCCACCGAGCACGTGTCCTGAGAATTCTCTCTATCCCAGCTGCAAATGAGCAAGTCGCCAGAGACTCGGCCCCAAAAAGCAGAGATACATATATCCAAGGGGGGCCAGGGAAAGTGGGGAAAGTGGAGAAAGGCAGGAGCAGCAGCTGCAAATAGAAAATACTCGTAGTAATAAAAAATAAAAGAAGAAAAATTCAACTAGACAAGGACGCGCGGTTTTTTTTTTTTGGGGCGGAAAAAGGAGATGAGCGGCCAGTCAGTGGAGAATTCAGTCAATTTGCTGTGTGCTGCAGAGGCAAAAAAGTGGGACACATGTACTAAAAATTAGTGAGGCTAAGGGCATTAAATTGAGAACAAATAAATTGAAAAAGTATTTTATTTTCTATTACAAAAATATTTATTTTTATTTAATATTAAATTAAATTAAAATTCCATAAATCCTTCGAATACTTTAAAGATTTCGGAGCTCAAAAATTTTATTTATATTTTTAAATATGTAAATATTTTTTATGTTTTTTAATTCTAATATTTAAAATTTCTAAATTAATTTAAATTTTATTTAGACTTAAAAATGTTCGTTCTCTGATTTTTCTTAGATTTTCGTCGAGTACATTTTATGCAGTCCTTTGGATTCTTTTAGTACTTGAGTCCTTCCCCCTTTTCCCCTGAATTTTTTGGCCAGTCTGCGCATTCTATTTAGGGATTTCAAGAGCAAGAGACCAGGGCAGTTCCACTATTTTTTTTTTTGTTCGTCCTTTTGCGGTTTGCTGCTTGGCAAATTAAATTTTCACACAGACGCGTGTTTTTTTCCCGTTCTCTATTTTTCTTTTTGGTTGTGCCACTGCGGTTTTTGCCAGCAATTAGCACACGAGTAAAATGAGTGAGTAAATAAAACGAACTTCGCTGGTCAGCTAATCAGTCTTAGCCCTAAGCCTCTCCAATTAGAATCGCAAAATGGTCTAGACTGAAAAGTGGACAAAGCTGAAATTTCAAAGATGTCTCAGAAAATCCGAGGATAAGTGCCAGCAGCCACCTCGCTAAAAATCCTCGAGATGAGAAGCAATTTCAGTGTCAGTCAAAAGTCCACTTGCAGCTTGACAAATGAACTCGGCAAAAGTCTCGGGGAAACGGAAAATGAAAATCGTATCTGCGGGGTTTTTGGGGTAGGGGGTAGGGGCATCATCTTGTTTGCCAATCTAATAAACTGCTGACTGACCGGCGTGGAAAAGCCAAGGATCCAGCGAAGCGCATTCGGGCGGCATCAATTTTCAGTAGTTGCCCAGGACAACGATGACGACCAAATAATCATCATCGGGGCATCATCATCCTATTGAAAAATTGTGAAAAATCGCAGCGTAGAACGAGGACACTGAAGTGGCCTTGAAATATTAAGACATTGACAAAATGAAGCCAGGGAAAGTGAAGTGGGGGAAATGAATGTCTGACAGAAGCCAAAAAAACGGAAAATTGACAAACTTGTCCCGGTCCATTCTCTCTTTTCCTTGTTTTTATTTTGATAGATGAAAGAGGAGCAAATTTCCGATATATTGAATACTGAACTAAAGACGTGATTGGGCTTTAAGATTAGGAGAAAACTTTGTTTGGAACCCCAAGAGAATTTAATCAATCAATGGCAAAAATTTAATTAAAACGGAAGCTTGCTTGAATGCAAAATTCAATTTGGTAAAATCAATAGCCATAAATTGAAAAGTTTCTTCAGTTCAAAAATGTCACACACGAATTATGAGAAAACAAACTTAATTTAATGCTTCTTTAGCTTGTATTTATTTATTTGAGATAAACAACAAAACACCTTGAAATTTTCCTGCTAAATTTGATGGGATAGAAAATAAAAGGCTATCTTTTGATTTTCCAATTATACAATATTTTTTGCAATTAATTTGGTTTACGGGGCTGCCAAGCAATTACGCCATAAGAACCCCTCAGAGCCTAATAGTCCGACACATAACAATAACATTAAGGTAAATATCAGGAAAATATCAGGAAAATTCCAAAGGCTCTGTGTGAAAATTACTTTACGTTTTTTGCCTTGTTTACCTTTCACTTGGGCTGGCCCAAGTTCTTATTGAAAATTGTCTAGGAAAAATATGCAAACATTTATTCGAACGTTGATTTTATTTATATTGGTTCCCGTTCCCCCACTGAATTTCGTCGTCCTGTCGCCTCCTTCGTCAAATATTACCATTTCGTATTTATTTATATTACGAGCGTTTAAAGTTTGGCCACCTGCGGGCAGAAAAACAGGAAGCGAATCAAGGACAAGAGTGGGAAAATCCAATATTAGCACAATTAGTGATGGCTACCCAAGAGAGAGAGAGAGCGAAGAAGTTTTCAAATAAAAATAAATTGATTTCGAGGCAAATGAAAATTGATTGACTGGATTTTGACATTTAAGCTTTGAAGTTTGTTTCCTTTTCTTCTTAGCCGCAAAAATAACCGAAAAAGAAGCTTAAATTTGGTTAAATTGGTATTTTAATGGGCTTATTGGTTCCAGTATTTATAAGATTTTCATGTTGAATACTTATAAATGTGGGAAAAATAATTTATTTATCTAATTTGATTTTCGTTCTATTTTTTCCAGACTCGACTTTCAACCGGAGCGCGGCATTTACGATCTGCAGATCAAGAATGTGTCCTACAATCGGGACAATGGACGCTTCGAGTGCCGCATCAAGGCCAAGGGAACGGGAGCTGATGTCCACCAGGAGTTCCACAATCTTACAGTCCTCACACCACCACATCCACCTGTGATCTCGCCCGGAAATATAGCCGTGGCCACCGAAGATAAGCCCATGGAGCTGACATGCAGCAGCATCGGCGGTTCCCCCGATCCCACCATAACGTAAGTTTAAGCTCTAAGTTTATAAGTGTTTTGTTTAAAAATAACTATCAAAATGTAAAAGACATTTTTAAAATGGACCATGCATTACAAAGTTATGAGCAAAAATTAAAACAGCCGCTAGTCAAAAATTGCATCAGCCGCTAGATGGCGTGAGTAGCTTTGATGACAGCATATCTCCATTTCCCTCGCACTCCCTTCAGCTGAGTAACGGATATGCAAAGTTCATATAGCGTTCTCTCTTGTTTTTATTATAATATTATTAACTATTATAATATTATTTTTAATATTTAATATATTCTTAATATTTTACCTTTCCTTTTTTGTTAGTTGGTATCGCGAGGGATCCAATTCCCCACTGCCAGCAACTGTTCTGAAGGGCGGCACTAAGGATCAGCCCACCAATGCCACACTATCCATAATCCCGCGAAGGGAAGATGATGGTGCCAAGTACAAATGTGTAGTCAGAAATCGTGCCATGAACGAGGGAAAGCGATTGGAGGCCACTGCCACATTGAATGTAAACTGTAAGTAGTCGTATAATATTTAATAATATTTTTCAATAATTACGGCATAATCAGGAGTGGATTAATCTCCAGAAAATCCATATTATTTCCCATTGAAAGCAATACTTCAATGAAATACTCTGCATGAAGAGATGATCCACCCACATTTCCGTTCCCCTGATAATCGCTGCCATTACTCACACACCAGCCACTTGAGCATCATTAATAATTTCCAAAGTCTGACAGGGAAAATAATTTCCATAAATGGCGCAACTTGACCATTGCTAATTAGAAACTTTGGGAGAGTCTCGCAGATATATTTGTTACTCTATAGAACCATCCGTCCGACAAGTCGACCTTCTCTTAATTTGCATGCTATGCGGCAATTACAACACCATCTGAATTTCTGAACATTAGCATAATGAAGGAAGGAGACAATGAACACAGCCAGTTCTCGCCGTTTAACCCTGTGTTTTTCGCAATTTCCCCTTGGAGTTTAGCCAATGCACATGACACATTTCGTTTAAAGTATTTAGATGCAACCCAGGCAACACCGCAAAAATACCCAGCAACTAGCAACACAACACGACCGGCAATCGCATAATCGCATATATCTTTTTTAAAAAGCCAACAACAAAGCCAGGCACATAAATTACGAATGCTGACCTGAACCAACGACCTGCTGCTGACTGAACGCAAGTAATTAGAATACAAATTTATGTGCCACTCGTCGCAGTTGTTGTTTAATTGTTGTTCTTGTTGCTGTTGTTGTTGCAACAAGTGGCGGTGTATTAGTGGATGAGCGAGAGAGTGTGCGTGCGTGCTAGTGTGTGTGTGTGTGTCGGTGTGACCTGCTAGCTGTTAACGCTGGCTATTAGGGCTAATCAAAAGGCAAATAAAGTGAAATATTGCCCCGGCCGCCATGGCGAAGGCAATCGAGTGTTTGGGCCTACACCTATGCACAGAGCGAAAAAAATGGGAGATTTTAAAATTAAAACCGATTTCAAATCACCCATTAAGGTGTCGAAAAGTATGCTATAAAAATTAAAATTCAATGCGATGTATTATTTTGTTTTTTAGATATTTAGATTGCGTTATTTTTTGCTTGTTTGATTTAATTTTTGTTACTTTTAGAAATGGATAGGAGATTTAAAAAAGAAAGCGACTTAAAAGCACTTATTTCGGTTCCCAAAAGTAGGCTAATCAAAGTAAGATCGAATTTAATAAATATTGCTGCATACTTTTTGACACATTTATAAATGATTTCAAAAGGCAGGAGATTTTAATCTTTCAGGGTATTAAATATTAATTTTATTTTAATGTTGTTTGGTTAAAAAATGGTTCTATAAAATTCTTTCTGTGTACCATTGGTTTTATAGCCCTACTATTACCTATAGCCATGGCTATCAACTGAGTAATTAATTCAAAAACAACACACACACATGCAGAGGCGGCTGCAATGGCCACAGAATCAGCGTTAGTGTTAGTACACGTTTTAGTGTTAGTGGTGGAAAGAGGACAAAATACAAGTGGGCAGAAGAGCACGCTAATTGCAGCGAAATAGAGAATTGTGAGAAAGTGCAGGAAGCGATAAATTCTAAAATTAAATAGGGAAAGCAATGGGATAATAAGAAATAAACAATCCTAAATAATATTTTAAAAATTTAAAATATTACTAAAACTTAAAGCTATTCCATTCAGAATTTCCATTTATAAAACCACATTCCATTCAGATCTAAGCAAAACCACTGCGCATATTTTCCCTCACCACAGTGAGCAAATAATTAAGTATTGTAAGCAACAACGGTGGCTGGAAATGCATTAAAGCCAACCGCCAACGTCGTCACACATGTCGTATGAGTAATGCCCACCTGACTGGGTTAGAGCAACACCAACGCATCATGATATTTATATGCTGAAATATATATACCAGTGAACTACAACGCAACGCTAATTAACCGCCTCTTCAAACGGCCACGCCCGCTTAAAATTGATTGCAACCAATCGAGGTGGATTTATCGAAAACTAAAACTAAAAAAATTAGACGCACATGTAAGAATGTGTGTTAAATATATAGGTCGCTTGCGGTTTAATTAGTTGGCCTCAGGGCCACGCCCACTCGGCGCCCACATTTGCATAGGCCACATTAAATAAATGCCCATAGATGTATACACACGGGTATCAAATTCATTATGTTTATCCAAAGTGTTTAGTCAGTCGGTAAAAACAGGAAAAGGTTTAATTACGAAAATATTAGAAAAAGTCAGTGGAGAAAAACCAAAAAAAACCGCAAAGTAAATTTCGAGGGATTTGCAATTGTAAATGTTTATTAATTGCCAGTGTTTAGATTTATTGGTTGGAAAAAAAAAGAAAAGTTTTTTAAATACATTTCAGGAACCTCAGTAATTGCAGGAAAAACTAAAGAATAAAAAGGGTTAGCACAAAGAGAACAAATAAATCGAGACCGTAAAGGATATGTGAACTCTGATTGTGGCTAAGGATTTTCCACTTGCGGTCACCTCCGGTTTTCACTGGGCCATTTTCCTTTGGCCATTTTCCCTTCCATTTTCCACCAGTAATGCGTTTTTAAGCAAGCAGAACACAGGGACCCGGAGTAGATCAAACAGGGAAATGATGTCCTGTCTGTGTCCTGTCCTCTTTTCCTTTTGCTTCAGGCATTTTGCGGTTGCTGCGGGCCAGAAATCTACAGGGAAAAGTAAAGGGAACTAAATTGGGGGGTTGGGAGATGACAAGTGAGTAGAGAATACTGAGAAAAAGTTTTATAAAAATTGGTAATTTTATAGTAATTAAATTTAAAAATTTAAAAATATCCAAATTATGATTTATGATGAATTTACATAGCATTAAAAAGCTTTTAAGACTATTTAACTTTTTACTGCATACTTTTCAACACCTTAAAATTCTATTAAAATTCTATTAAAATTCTATTAAAATTCTATTAAAATTCTATTAAAATTCTAGTAAAATTCTATTGAAATTCTAGTAAAATTCTAGTAAAATCACTAACAAATAAATCTAGTTAAACAGTATTTTTCCTGGTGCACGCAACTTTAACCCAAACAGTTGGACCCTCACTGGTTTTGTTTGTTTAGCCTAGAGTTTGAGCTCTAAAATTAAATCAAAAGCAATTTAATTGAAATCAACAGAGGGAAAGGGAAAAGCGTGGCTGTTATCCTTTTTGCCCTGTGATTTACGTCGGGGCAATAAAAATTCACTTTTCCATGGTCCTGCTCCTTTGGTTCCGATTCGCTCTGTCTGTCTGCGTGGCCCATTGACACCTACAAATTAATCAGAAAATGAGCCACGTTCTTGGCCTAATCTGCCGTAATAACTCATTGCCAAATGGCCGGCAATAAATCGCAGGGCCCAAAAGCAGTGGAAATTGTCGCGCTAATAACCGCAAAATGACAAAATTGCCACGAAAAATCAACGATGGCAATAATTTCAAATTTCTGAGAGAGACAGCGGAGGGCTTCGGAATAAAATGGAAGCGCAAAAGTCAAGTTTAATCTGGCCGGGGCCCTAATGTATTGCCTTTTGGCCCGCAGGGTCCCTCGCCTTACCTTTTCTATATTCCTGATGAAGCCAATCGGATCTGAAGGGCGAGGAAGTTTCCCGTTTTCCGTTTTCCCCCCGAGTTTCCACCCATTTTCCACCTGCGAAAAGTAGGCAAGCAACAGACAGCTGCTTTACAGGGATATTTCGGGGATGGGGCTTTTGTTTTTGATTCTAAGCTGACAAGGCAGGGGGCAAATCTTGCATGGGCTTTATATTCCCCTTCCTTTTTTTTTTTGCTGTCAAATCTTTGTCCCCAGCAGGAAAACCGCTTAGGTTTGTTGGCGGCTTAGCGCTTGCTGAGGAAAAAAAATTCTAAAATGCGGAAATAGGCAGGAATTTTCAGGCAATTTTCATAGAAAAGGGCAAATGGTGTGGAAAAAGGAAGCCTATTAGAAGTGGATGTTTAAATTGGTTTGAAATTAAAACTTATAATAATATTTATATAATATTTAATATTAACCGCATTTAACCTCTGAGATATTCGAAGAAATAAATTTTATAAATTTGTAAATCGCCATATTATACGGCTTTAAACGTTTAAGCTTGAGAACCCTTGATGGAGCTTCTTTTTACAAAAAAATCATAATTAAGCGATACTTGCTGCAAGGCCTGCAACCTCGGGAAACTCAATTTTCCCAACTCCTTTCCCAGGGGTCCATCATTTTCCATAGTTTAATGTCAGGCAATTAACTTTTGTCTGGGGCCCCCCGAGAAGAGTTAAGAAAAACGAACGAGGGAAAAGTACAATGAGGAGTTGAGGAGAAAAAGCAGGGGAAAAGCGGGGGGGTTCAAAGAGGAGTAGGCCTGTCACATGACCTGCCAGTCAGCGATGAGATCATGCATAAAAAAGCCAAAGGAAAAGCCGGGAGGAAAACCGAACCGAACTGAACTGAACTGAAACCAAAGCGAACCGAACCGAGGCACGTCCTCAAATGGAAATGGAAATGTTAAATGTAAATGCGGCATATGGAAAAAGCGGGAAACGACCTTGCTCTGTGTTTGGGCCTTAACACCCCGCAGTGGGTGGGGCAGGCTGGCTGGGCGGAAAACAAGGGGGAGGGGGGTAAGGATCCGAGGGGAAAGCGGGGAGCAGATTGGTAGATTGTCACAGGCAAATAGGCGGGACAACATGAAAATCAACCAAGCAAATGCCAATACACATGCAACGCCGGAAAGAAGCTGCCAATGCACTGAGAAAAATAATTAGTGCCTTGAATGAATATAATTTAAAATTGTAAAATAAACTATAATTGTGTTTTACATAAAAATATTTAACACAATTTTCTTGATAACGTTAACTTATTTCACTTGAATACATTTAAATTAATATAAATGGTATAATCTTTTTTGTTTCTTTAATTTTTTTATTAATGGAATAAAATATAATTTATATTTTAAGTTTAAGGAAATTTCTTGAGAATATAAACTTGTTTCACTTGAATATATTTAAATGAGTTTAAATGGTAATATATTATTTTACTTTATTGTTTCTTGTACTTTTCTTTTATTAATTTTTATTTTAAAATTTAGGAAAATGTATTCAAATTTCTATCTAAATTTAAATGTTTACCAATTGTCTTTAAGCGCTTTCCATGGCATTGAAAACCATTTTTATTTACGTGTAAAAATAGAAATGGTCGAGGATGTTGCGGCTATGGCATTCAAGGATTCTCGGCTTAACATGGCGTAAACACAAAAGCCTCTAAAGGCATCAACTGCGGCATATAAAGTGGCATTACATTAGAGTACGAACCGGAGAAAAAAAACCATACGCCATACACACACACAGAAAATAAACGCAAACATGTCCTTTTGGCAGGAAGTGCCGCAAAGACAAAAAGAGATTGTCGAGTGGCATCGTCGACGCATTAAATTGAAGATGATGATGATAATGCGCCAGATAAGTCGGGAGTTGGGAAGTGGGAGTCTGGAGATTCCAGGGGTCTAAGCAGAAGGTCTGAGGTCCATGGGGTCATAGGTAACAGCCAACTTAACGTCAATAAACGGGAGTTGAGGGGCGGAAAGGTCTTTAGTCTCTCTCTTTGGTCCGCAACAAGCCATGAAAAGGAGGAAAGCTGGAAAAACAGCAGCCACACACGCAGGATAACATCTGCCATTTGCGGCCAGGCCAACGAAAGATGAAACAATGCGGCAGGAAAGGAAAGGAAGGACATGTTGGGTACTATTTACTTGGCATTAAGCAAACTTCAAATAAAAAGGATAACGAGCGCATTGCGAGACACGCAGGCAACTCAAAATGCCACTGGAACTGGCTCAACAATAATAACGGAGCAAAAAAAAAGCAAGAGCAATCAGAGGGGTGGTGGGAAATTCGGAAAAACGGGGGGGAAAACAAAAGCTGAGTGACATTCCCCAAGTTGAGGAAATTCGAGGGATACTTCGAGGGACTTGGAGAGACAAAAGGCTGCCATGAAAGGCACGACAATTGCACACAATTTTCATTTATTGTTTGGCTACACATTTGGCCACATTATGTCAGACTTTTCTTTTTCCCACCACCCCCTCGATGAGCAGAAACAAAAAAGGCTTCCCCACAAATAATCGTGCATTGCTCTGCCCCTGAAAAAAAAATACAAAAATAAAAAGGAAAATGTCTAAGGACATGTGAGTGTGTGTGTTTGAGAATTTTCCGCAAATATGTATCCTTAACCAGGCAGAAAAAAGGAAACCAAAAATGCCGCCTAACATTTTGACGCTTCATTTCCATTTCCCTCGATTTTGCGTGTTGAGGTCACTTTGGGCTTTCGGTTTTCGGTTTTTTGGGTTAGCTTAGGGTTACGTTGGGGTTAAGATTTTGGGTTTGGGTCACGAATAAGAAGTTGGCTTAGGTTGTGTTTTCTTTGCTTAACATTTGAGGCGATTGAAATTAGAGATTTATGTAAAGGCAAAGACAACACATTCCTCGAAGCTAAAATGTTGCAAAATAAAACAAAGCATCTATGGGAAGGGGGAAAATAAAATACTATGTTATTGAGCAAAAAGATGAATTAAATTCTGGGTGAATGAAACCAACCTGTCTTATTAAAACACAATAACGAAGGGAACCACCGCCCCCATGAAAACATATACATATAACCCTATAGCGATGACAACAACTGAACAAATAGCAAACGCATAAAGCCCCCTTTTGTGCGGCAAAAAAGGAGGAAAACATTTCAATTTTGCTGCGGGCTTCTGTTTTATTTCTCCGCTCTTCTGTTCGATGATATGCCAAACGACCAAAACAAACTTTGCATTGTTAGTCATGATGATATACTCCCCCACCCCCACCCCCTTTATCAGGTTCCATTGTTGCCATATGATGATGATCATAATGAAAATGATGATGATGTCAACAGTGCAAACAGCACGCGTCGCTTGTCGCAGGGTTTCTAGGGTTAAGAGGGGGTTCCCAAAGGATGGACAATGATTCGGCATTGTTTTGGATGGACTGCAAAACAAACGCCTCTTGCCACGCCCACAAAAGTGATGATGGCGACAGGAATGACAATGATCATGATGCACACATATATCTGCTGCTAATTAAAGTAAATTTTGCGATTCAATGAAACCGGTTGAGGGACTCGGAAACTAGGGAGCTATGAAATCACCAACCAAACCACCCACTCCCAAAAATATACTAGAAACACACACACTCTCGCACTCGTAAACATGTCAATAATATTCAAAATTGAAATGTCAAAATGCTAATTTGGCACATTTGTTTGACTTTTGCAGTACAGGCTGGGAGAACACAGAGAAAAAATGTGGTATATTTATTAGAAAAATGCTGAGAAACTAAAAAATATTTAAAAAATATTTAAAACCTTTTTGTAAATAAAGTGGTAAAAAAAATGACTTTTGGAATTAAGCCATTAAAAAATATTGTTGCATACTTTTAGACACCTTTATTTAAATTGCAAAATTTACCAAAAAAAAACTCCTAAACAATTATTTTTTAACTAAATTTTCTTTTTTTTGGCTTTTTAATCAATTGCAAATCAATATTAGTTTTCACATAATTTTTTTTCATGTTTCCCACTTGTTTTCCCTTTCAACTACTCTTCTCATCTGCTCTTCAAGAGAGAGAATGCAATGCAATTTGCGCAATGTGTGCAAATTTGCACAAGCCGCACCAAAAATTTTATTTACAAAATTTTCGTGCCAAATTTGACTTTTGCCAAACGCACAAGAGGAGCTCCACAGAACACAGAACACGATGGTTGGTGAAAGTCGGGGGTTGGAAGTTAGTGTGGAATGGGTATGCGATTGGGAATGCCTGGTATTCCTACACTTGTATACTTGCAGCTGCCGTCCAAATATTTTTCCACTGACTGACTAATGAATTGAGCAGTGGGACCCAAAAACCGAATGCAACTGATGATCAGCTTGCCAATTTTACACCCTCAAAAAATTTGGTGCATTTTTTTTCTTTGGTCTAACGGTGCAGAAAGGTAGCCTCATTATGCACATTTCATTTGGGAAGCTGTGATCTGTTACAGAAAAATGTTAGGGTTTCACATCGTTAGACTGACTTGTTGTAGGATTTTTGAGCAGAAAAAAATCTGGTTTTAAAAAACATTAAAGAAATGCATTTAAAATTGCAAAAATTACGAACATTGTGAGCATAAAATACATTTATACATCGCCAACCCAGTGTGCGATTTTACTTTATGACGACTGCAATCCGTGCAGCTCAAACTGACAATTTTTAAAGCTCATTGAGTGGGGGATATTCTGCAAAAATAAAGAACTCACCGCGGAAACCTATCAATAGGGCATTTAAAATCCGATTTAAGCCACCAAAAACATCTAAGGGATTTTCTGTCAGCTGGGAAAAGTTTACGGTTAAAAATGGCAGCAAACGAAAACCAAAATAAATCACAGATATTTTCGTTTTCTATTGAAAACTATACAGATTTCGTTGTTCACTGGCTGCATTGTTTTTCTATTTCCAGGAAACTTGATTTCCACCAATTGGTTTGTGCACTTTGTCTAAAACTAGCCCCGGGATTTGTTCATTTTTCGTGTAAATTAAATTGTAAATTTAACCAGAAATATGAATTACTTTGGTTTTTGTGCAATGAATTGCATTTTAATTACATTTTTGCACAATTTCCGTTGCTCCGGTTTGCCTCAAACATTTAGTTAGCTAATTAAAACTTTTTTCTATGGCTTTCCACAATTTCTACATATCAAACTAATTTGGTCAAACCGGAAAATTCTTTATTTCCCTGCGGACAGAAATCAAATTTTAAATTAAATCCCTTTTTACATTGTGTGTTTTACTTTTTTCTTTTGCTGATGCTGAGTACTGAGAGAACTGCAAAATGTTTACAGCCATATCAAGGCGAAAACATATAAATTTATTGTGCCTGTAAAAGAGTTGCAAACAAGGAATTTTCGATGAGGCAGGCGAAGCTGCAGAATGTGGCATAACATTGGAGTAGTAAAGTTTTTAGGGCACACATGTTGCTCGGGGCTTGTGGCAAGTCAAATTTCGAGGAATTTAGCACAAAGTTTTAATACTCTTTTGGCCAGAAATTTAGCTCATAATACTGAGAAATATCGATAGTTCATTTTTAAAATGTTTTAGAAACAGATTTATAGAGAAATCTGTTTTAAAATGATTTAATATTCATTTAATATTTATAATAATTGAAATAATAAAGCTGACTAAAACAAATGGCTCTGTGAATATGTTAGGTACTTAACTTAAACATACTTGCACTCTGACACTTACTGCCAATTTCCCAGCTCCCCAATCGAACTCTGCGGAAAAATACTTCCATAAATTTCCACTCCTACAAGTTCCTCGGAAGATCCCTTGAGTTAGAGGGGCCATAAATCATCATTATCATGTGTGGTAACTCCAAGGATAATACCCCGCCAAAGTTAGTAGAGTGCATAACAATTGACAGCCAACTGGCTAGAGGTTCTTACTTCTGCGGTCGCGTGTGTTTCGCATATAAGAAATTTCATGGAGCCAAAGTAGTAAACGAAAGTATGAAAAATCTGCAGGCAAATAAAGCCAGCAAATGTGGCAGAACGAACTGCAAAACTATCGAGGTTGCAGGGCGGGAAAAACCAAAAAAAAAGAAGAAAATATTGCGCAAATGGAATACAAAAAAAAAAGAAGACGAGGGAAAAACGCATGGCAAGAAAACTACGCAAAGTGCTGAACAAATGGAACAACTTACAAAAGCTAAAATGGCAAACAACCAACAGTAGTTGAGCAACAACAACAACTGGCAGCAACAACAACTGGCAGCAATATGAACAACAATCTTGAATATTGCACGTTTACATATGTAGATACATTTCCTGCAGCAAATGCGGCAGATGCAGATGCAACTGAACCAGAGTTCAACGCAACTGAAGCTGAAACTGAACTGAACGGAAAGAAATAGCTGGAAAAATGCGCACAAGAAGGGCACAGGGAGAAAAATATGCAAAGAAATAGTAGCAAATCAAATAAAATTGGCATTTTTGAAAATGTTAAAAATCTTTTGATATTTTAAATCACTTTTAAAGGTGTCTAAAAGTATGCAATATAAAAAGTAGTCTTATTTTCGGACTTAAAATGTATTGCAGCATACTTTCTGTCACAGGCATTTAAATTTAGGCCTTAAAAACTGCCAAAATATTTAAACAATTTTAAAATCTTTTTTAGCGCTTTAATGTAAAATCAAATAAAATTGGCTTTGTTAACTATTTTAAAAATTTTTTGATTTTTTAAATCACTCTAAAAATAAATAATCTTAAAATAATAAATCTTATTATTTACTGATTCTAAAACTATGCAATCAAAACAATAACATTTCGAATATAGCTCTGCATAAATCTTTATAAATAGCTTAAATGAACTAAACACTACTTTTATTATTCTTTCACTGCATCCACACACGTGGTAGTTAATTTAAAAATTTTATTTACATTTCGCCTGCTGTCGCTGCTGCCGGAGGAGAAATAGAAGGCTTTCGAGGGACTGGGGCTTTGTTTACATTTAGTGCAGCAGCTTCTACTTGACTTGCAGCAGCGAATACAACAGCAGCAGGGCAAGAACTATGGAACTATAGAACTATATGGAACCCCCTCTATATAGATGGGGGGTTTTGCCATGGCAGCTGACGTTGCCCGGAGGCCCCCGAAACCAAAAGGCTGAAACGGTGGCGACTTTGGCTTCGACTCTCTGGCCCGCTGGCCTCTGATAACAAAAACAGAACAACATGAGGAATAGAGAGGAGCAACTGAAATAGCAATAGCAACAGCAACATCAGAATCAGTGTGTTTTTTGTAGCCGGCGTTTTGTCCCCAGAGGGTTAAGTTCTTGTGATGATGAAGCGCCCCCAGTTATGCAACAGAAACGGCAACACAAGCAGCTGGTGTTGCAATCATGACCGACTGAAAGCCAGAAAAACTAAAGGCAAAATACGAAAAGAACGTTGGGAAAATGTGTAACAAAACATAGGTGCTCTTTTTATAGGGAAGAATGTGTGGCAGACAAAAAAGTTGCAGGATTGGGTTGAAACTAAAACTAAAAAAAATGTATATCAATTAAAAATTGTAGAGTAACAAGTACAATTTTAAAATAAAAAATTTAAAAGATTTAAAAGTATTAAAAAAAGGATTTACAACTTTTTTTCACTGCATACTTTAAGGTACAACTGCAATATATTTTGAATGCAACAGTGTAGTTTTTGCTGCATACTTTCAGGCACTTTTATAGGAGATTTAAAAACCCCTATGGTTTTTTCTAGCTTTTCCCAATTAAATAACTATGATCTTGATGCAAAAATTTCAATTACATTTCAAAAGTTTATACTGATAATCATACATATTCAAAGAGGAAGCTTAATCCAAAAACAATAGCCACACGCTTTTACCATTTAAGCAAACCCACGTGCCCCAATTAGGCCATAATCTCTTCTTTGTTTTGGCCATCCCATCGTCCATCCAAGCCCTATTTATATGTGTACGTACCTTCGTTTAGCAACTGGGAGACACAAATCCATTCAGGATTGCCTTGGCAACCAGACAGTAACCTCTTATATCTCAGCTCAAATCTGCAGACCCCAAACCAAACTTCCTGCCAGACGAAAAGTTTTCCATCACACGCCCTCACATTTTCCAGGGCGAGAGGAAATTAAAGTGAATGTGTCACTGGCAGATTCACAGATACGCACTGCAGATTTCCATTTCCGCCTTAATGCAATTTGCCGAACTGACAAAAGAAGCTGCTGATGTCTTCGGAAATCTTCAGAAATCCCCTCAAATTAACTAAATATTTACAAAAGCAATGAAATTCTGTCTGGTTTTTTGGCGATGCAGCGGCAAATTAATTTAACATAAAATTAAATGAAACGAAATGAAATGCAGTTGGCAAGGACAGAATTAAAAGCAAAGTTTTCTCTCCCATTTTCTTCGGTTTTCCCTGTCTTGTCCCCCAAATGAATTTAATTATTTAGGTCAAAAGACAGGACAATGCCACTTTTCCTTATTGTTTTTGCGTTAGTAAAAAAGGGATGGGAATTGGGTTTACTTCGAGGCAAGGTTACCACTCTATGGGGTTCCCCGAATTTTCTTCGTTTTATTTATTCCTTTTTGCCCCCCAGCACGTTTTGCCGGAAAACTTTTGCTTCCCTTATTTGCTTTACTTTTCGCAAATAATTCCTTCTTGCGCCTAATTCTCGGCTACAATTTTCCGCAGTCTTTTCATGTTGGCCGAAACATTTTCACTCGAAAGTTAAACAAAAAGCAGGCTGCTGCAATTGCTCAACTGTTCCCATCATTGGGATCATGATCATCATTATCATTAGCTTCATCATCGCTTTTTCCTTTTGCCTGCAAAATTACGCCATTCAAAAAATTTGCTTTACGTGCGCTCTCGATTTTTTTTCTAATTTTTTATTTGCACCAGTTGTGCAAATCGCTTGGCCCATTTAATTTAATACTCTAAAGGATAAAGAGTAAAAGTGACTTGGCACAGAAATTAAAGAAATTAAAGTTACCAAAAATCACAAAAAAATAAGATATTTATTTAGAACACCCCAAACTTTATTTAAATATTTATAGTAACAGTTTTATAATAATTTATTTAGGGTTCCTCAATAAATATTTAAATAGGTTTTTGTTAGTTAAATTTTACATTTAATTTAAGACTTTGAAATAAAGTTCTGAACCACAACATACCCTACATGCCAAATAGAACTCCCCTTAGAGAATCTACATTTTTTTGCCAGCCTATCCAGAACTTTTGTTTACCTACTTTTTTTTCGCCCTCGTTTCGGAACCTATTTTTTTTTTCGTCTGTGTTTTGTTGCGCGTCAAGTAAATAAATAAAAGCAAAAGTTTTTGGCCCACGACTCTAACTGTTACTTTTTGGCCCGGCTACTCGGGAAAAAGCCCCCCGTTCCCCATTTCCCCCAGCAATTTTCCCAACACTAATGACATCGTTTGCGGGCTCTGCTACTCCCTTTCCCGGTTTTCCTTTTTTTTTCTATCCATCCAGATCTCCATGTGTGCGCCTGGAAAAACTTTGTCAATAATTTTGCTGCCTATTTAAAGCAGCCTCCTTCTCCCGGATTTTCCATTCTCCATTTTCTCTTGTTGTTTACCATTAAAATTCCAACCAGACAATTTACAAAAATTGTTGTGTTGTTTAAATAGCGGGGCAAGAAGTTTTTGTTCCTTTTTCCTTTTAAATTAATTTGGGGCAGCTTTGATTGCGTCTGTGTTTTTCTCTGAGGTGGAAATTCCGAATCCGAAATTGTTTACGCCCCGGAGAAAAACGTGTGGAGGCCCATAAAATTAGAAGAACTTTTCATTGATTTGCCACAAATTGTGTGAGCCATAAAAATAAACTGGACAGATGGGAATGTGAATGCGAGTTCTGCTGCTCACCAATTATGTTGTGTGTTTGCTCATTTGTATCTCTACAGTATCTTTTTGTATCTCGCCGATGCACAGATACATCTGTTTGTTTACACGTTCATTTGCAGCAGTTTTCTGTTTGCTTGTCCGTTCGCTCTGTAGTTTATCAATATGTTTTTTGCTCCGGGGAAATTGAGGAAGAGTCCATAAAGTCATACAACATTTATTAAATCTTTTGCCTGATTTTTCCCAACAATTTTCTTCTTTGACGGTCGTGTGTGTGTGTGTGTGTGTGTGTTTTTGACCAAACATTTGCTTTGGTCGGCACAATTTGATTCCATTTTATGGCCAGCCATTGTCAGATATATAGTATATATATTGTATAAGTACATATATGTATCTCTTTGGGCTGCTGTATCCGTATCTCTGGTATCTGCATGTGTGTGGCCAATAAAATTTTTAGTACAATAAACATTTGTCCGTTTATCAGTTGGTTTTGCTCTCTTATTGCCTTTTTTCAAAAGCTTTTTGCGGTGAGAGGGAAAGGAAGTCGAGGAATTCTGGAGATTTGTCCATTGAAAATGACACAGAAACCTGAAACAACAGAAGGCCTTAAATTTTGCTTGGCAAATGTATCTTTGTATCTTTATAGCTTTAGTCTGGTGCATGCATCTCTTTGATCCGCTTCGTGATCGCTTTAAAGTGTTTCCACTTTGGACAACTCATGAGGGTATTTTTTATGGTCATTTTGCTTTTTCAGGCACGTTTTTGAGTTTGTGCTTTATGTGCTGGAAATATGTTTGGTTTTTGGGCACGTTCGGGTTAATTAGATCTATTTTAGGATTTAAAAATACAAATGAAGAACCTTTTATTATACAAATTTAAATTAGAAACAATCAATTTTATTCATACAATTTTTTTCAAAATAAAATGTAAATAAATATAAAATAAAAACTACATATTTTATTCTTAATTTTTCTTTAAAATTTTAGTGTATTTCTCACTCTTAAACAATATTTGCATGATTCTCCCTGCAAACATAATGTGTATTTTTTTATCTGTATAGTTAATTAATATACTTTACTAATTGTCATTGCCTTTATAGAAGTTTCGAGCTTCCTACAGATATTGTACCTCATGTCAACTACGTTTTATGGGCATATTTAAAGGCATAGCATCTCACCATGTATATTCACAGCTTCTGAGTATCTCCTCCTGTTTCCTCTGAAACTCTTAATCTCCAACTGGTTGGAGCTGTTCAATTAAATGATTTTCTTGTTACCCGACTTAATGTCCCTGCTAAATACTGTCCACCAAACTGGGAATGGCAAAGGGGATGGGGAAGAGGGTCTTGTTTATTTGTCTCCGTTGAATATGTCTTCCTGTAATTTATGAGCAGTGGCCAACGACGAGTTTCCTTTGCTATTTTTCCATTGCTACTGCTATTTGCTATTCTTGTTTCTCGGCTTTGTATTTTTTTCCTCTGCTGTCCCATCTCCTGGGCCGCAGTTGTTTTAGTTTATGCGCTCAATTTAGTAACTAGTTAGCCAGAAATGGCAGAAACCGTCCGTATTGCTGGTCACTGTTCACACACCACACACACGAGTCCCAGTCCCCGAAAACCAAACAAGAAACTAATAAAAAGCCGAACCAGAAACCACAAGAGCTCATAGCTCAAATGCGCTGACAGCAGGCACGAGTTATGCGTACGTATCTCCTCCACTCGAAGAAGAAGTAAAACTCGGCAGGAGAGGGAGGGGGCTGTGCCGATATATGGGTACGGAGTAGGTAGAAGTATGTGCAGCTTTTCCAACTAAATGCTATAAAAATTCTTGACTTAATAGCAAAACAAGACAGGGAACAAGCGTTTCTAAGCGAGTGGCGGGAGTGTGTTTGCCTAGTCACAGTTGCGGTTGAAATAATAGGAGTTTAAAAGTCTAGAAACTTAATTTTAGTTTTTACAGATGCCAACAAATTTTTAAATTGCCTTTTAATAGGAAAAAAATATTTTAAAATAAAATTCTAAATGTTGAAAACTTTAGAAGTTTAAAATCACATTTAAGGGTGTCTAAAAGTATGCAGTAAAAAATGTTGTATTCCTTCTGAATAAATTTTTAAATAGAAAAATTAAAAGTGCATACTTTTAGACACTTTAAAAAGTCATTTATAAACAATAGTAATATTTCTAAATTGCTTTCTAATAAGAAAAAAATTTTAAATGTTTGAAAACTCTAGAAGTTTAAAATCACTTTTCAGTGCGTCTAAAAGTATGCAGTAAAAAAAGTTGTATTCTTTCTGAATTATTTTTTGAATAGAAAAAATAAAAGTGCATACTTTAAGACACTTTAATAAGTAATTTAAAAACCATAGTAATTTTTCTAAATACCCAAGATTATAAAATAGATAAGTTTCAAAGCCAGCTGGCACTATAATTTCGACCTGCACTTTTATTTTGACCGCAGCTGTTTGGCCTCTGTGTGTCTCTGATGGAGCAACCCGTGTAGGACCACTAAAGAAAACTAACAAGTTACAAAAGCAAACCATCTGGTAGAGATGGCAAAGATGCGAATGGCAAGAGGTCCAATTCTGAAAAGGAGGTTTAGGTAGAGGAGGGGGAGGATGAAGAGGAGGAAGTGGAGGTTCAGCAGCTGGAGAAGATGCTGAAAGAAGTTGGAGGAGCTGCTCGTGGATCCACATCCATATGTAGCAGCTTGGAAACAAGAAAAACTTGAAAGGCCAAGAAAAACATTTAGTAGATGATGAAAATCATGGCAACATCAACTTGAAGATGCCACACAACTGGCGAAACCGAAGGGGAATGGATGGATGGAGAATAAAGGAGAATGGAGGAGAGATTCCTGCTGATAAGACTGTGATTGGAAGAGGAAGCTCTACCAACCTCTCGATGGGTCAATAACATTTTAAGACACTTGTCTACTTAAATTTAAGCGTTAATTGTTTTGGGTAGGTAAGCATGCTTTTAAGGCAGAAAAGACTTGACTTGTATTTGATTTATTTACATTTTATAGATAAATGTAAGTACTTTTTAGATTTATTCTAAAAATGTAAATAATATGTATATAATATGTAGATATATTTTAAATATTTCTAAATATTCGTAAAAACCTATGAAACTCTATTAACTTTTTGACTTGACATCATTACATAAATTGAACCATTAATTGCTGGCCTTCGGGGCCTTAAGAATCCTTCTCCATAGCTTTTCTTAAATTTATGGTATCTGCTGGAAAATTTGTGTATCTTTTTAAACTTAACATTCATTAGTTACGAATAGAAAGGCCCGAGGAGAAACCGAAAAGTGAAGGAGGAGAAGGAAAAACTGAACTGGGGATAAGTCGTAGTCGCCTTATCATTTATCTTGGACCTCGGGCCAAATGTTTTCTGGCCTGCCAATTTCGCGTGTCTTGAATGGATGGTGGGTTGAATTTGAAGGAGGGGGTGGGGGGCTTAAGGGGGCGGGACAAGGACGAGTTGTTCGGTTCGGTTTGGTTTTGCGCTTGTTGGTCATATCAAATCGCTTTTGCCCTGGCTGCCTTGGCTTTTGTGGCCTGTGGCTCAGCGCGTGCCTTCCTCAATTTTCCCGCTTTTCCGAACGCCTTTCCGAACGAAGCTTTTCCCACTCGCCGCCCCTCCACCCGCAGCGCCCACACATCAAAATTGGATTTGGCCAAGTTAAGCAACGACCATTGAGGGAGTTAAAGCTCTGTCGATTATTTTTAATGGTTCACATTCTCTTTTTTCCCTTCTCGCCGTTTTGGTAATTAAAATTAAAATTAATATTAGCTGTTTGCTCTAATTTTATTGCTCTTTTGGATAGTTGTTTTCAGAGCTCAAGCTGCCAAGATTTTTGTTGGTCTTTAAATTTGGCAATTAAACTGGAAAAAAACGATTACCTGTGTCTAGGAAAAATTTAAAAGAAGGCGTAGATTAGCCACTTAATTCCTTAAGTTGCTCTAAGGACTTGAAATAAATGTAGGCCCAGTTAACCTTATAACTAATTGCTTAAAAGATCCTTAGATAAATTGCATTAGACCCTGTCGCAAAATCGAGTTAGTTGAATACCAAATTAAATTTAGCTTATTTTTCTGTTCATTCAGGGATTAGTAAAATAAATTGCTGTAAATGGCACCCCCAGATGTAAACTAAATTTTTTAATTTTTTTTCCTACGTGGGTTGTCGGTTTAAGAGACGGTTTTCCTTTTTGCGAGGGTCCTTTATGTTTGTTAATAGTATTTTCCAAGTGAATGGTTGGGGCGGAAAAAAGGCAGAAACCTGGCAACAATTTGGCAATTGATTGGAAAAATATTTCTAACACGATTTTCGAGGGTCCCCTAATTTTTTCGCTCTCTTCTTCTACATTTTTGTTGTATTTTTTGGATCCCGTAAACTAATTCAATTATTTGCGTACATAATTTAAGGACCGTGTCCGAAAGCGTTGAGCAAGAAATTTATATGCAAAACACGCATAAAATTGTTTGCCCCCCATCTCTTTTATTCTTCTCTCTCTTTCCGTGGTTGATTATTTATGAACACGAAGCGTTGAGGCTATGGAAATAATTGAAGGAACTTCACTTCACTTCCACTCCACTCCACTCGACGACGGGGTCCATTTTAAAGTAATCAAGGGAATGAAAGGCCTATTTTCAGGTCACTAGCCTCGGCTTTTCCCCGCGTCCGGAAAATGCCAGGAATGCAGTGCCGAAACGAACTGGCCCAAATGTTGAAAACATGTTCGCAAAGTGACAATTAAGCCAATTTGAAGCCATTTAGCGGGCAAGAACGCAAACAAAAACTGCGGCAAACACTCAGGCACCGGAGTTTGGTTTATATATATACGAATACCCTTTATATGGAGAACAGAACGGAACAAAATGAAACAGAAGCAGGTCTTGATTTCTAACCAAACAATGCTTTAATGGTCGCCGAGTCGGCGAACAAAGCCAGACAATCAAATGTAATTACACGCACATAAACACGCAAAAGACGAAGATTCTGAGGTTGAGGCTTGAGCTGGGGTTAAAGGTGCACTGGGAGAAAAATGTGGGAGGGTCACGTAAGATCAATTTTTTAAATATTATACAGAAAACAATATTATGATTAAACAATCTAAAAACGAATTGATAGGAAGTTGATAGTAATATCCGAAGAAAAACATTTGTTCAATCAAGCACTTATTCAAATTGAAAAACTTATTTAATTTCAACTATTTCGATTCGAAATTAATGAACAAATTATAGATCTGATAAAAAAATCACATATTTTAAATGAAGAAAATAATGCTAAATTAAAATAGTGATAAAAAATAAATAATCTAAATCGATCTCAAATTAATGAAAAAATTAAAGATCTGATATAAATAATCCAAAAAGTTTTAATGAAGTAAATAATGCTAAATGAAAATAGTAATGAAAAATAAAAAAAAAAATTCGTAGAGAAACAAATTAAAATAAATAAATCAAAAGGCCTAGTTCTAAAGCACGGGTTATTTTTTAGTAGCTAATCCATTTAAGTTGTAAGTAACAACATAATTTCCTTTTTTCTCCGTGAGGCTGAGACACCTGAACCCGCTTTCGAGACCTTTTCATAAAAGGTAGCCAAGAGAGAATCACGCAATTTACTATAATTTGCAGGAGGAGATTGCGCAAGTGGAGATGGATGGAGTGGGTTGGGTTCAGGAAAGGGTCCGAGTCGAAGACCGTGCTCCAGTTTCTTGAGATTGCGGCAACTAAAGTTCTTCAGACGGCCACTGCCTCGACCACTTTTCTTCTTTTTTTATTCTTTCGCTGGATGTCAATGGTGCGGAGTGCGGATTGTGGATTGCGGGTTTATGGGCAAAGTCATTAGGCAGCTGGCGACACTTATCCAGGGGGCAGTTAATTACAAAGTGGCTGCGGCGGTGGCTAAGACATAATTTCACGCCATTTGCGGTGCATAAGAGGCCGCTAATGTTGGACTATGACTTGCAGTCGGCAGCTCTTCGCCAGCAACTTGGACTCTAAACTCGTGGACGAATTCATTTTGCGAGGGGAGCTAGGAAAATGGGAAAGAAAATTACCTGCAGAATAATGGAATTCCGTTGGTAAAGAGCTTATAAGTGTGTAGAGGGGTTGCATCCCTAGTAAACTTAGTTTAAACTGTCATAAAACAAAGGGAAAATTGTAGGAAGGGTTTAAGTTTTGTAGGATTACTTCATGTTATTCTCTAGTTCATTAAAATGGAATTATATAATTATTTCTGTGACTTACAAGAAAATAAAGATTGCTATAACAGGTGAATTTCTTTTATAGTTTATGAAATATATAAAATTACATTTACATTACATTTCTAACTTATTTCATATCAATTAATGTCAAATTTATGATTCAAACATATCAATTTTATATTATATCATTTCAAAAATACTGTTTAAAAATACCAAAATTAGTATTTTTGACCAAATATTGTAAATTAAGATAAACGTAATCTTTATTCATAACAATATGATATGCATAACTTGATCTTAAAGATATATTTAATTAATCAATCTGATCTTTTGTCCATTTATTTTCTGTGTAAATAATAATTACTATAAATTAAAATTAAACGAGATAAAAATTAAAAAAAAATGTACAAATATTTCTGTAATGTAATTTTGAATTATATAATTATTCCTCGCCCGGTTATTAATATCACATCCCTAAATATCCACAAGATGACCCTTCTAACAATGTTTCCCGTTCTTTTAACATCGAATTATCTCAATAAACCTCCTCCTGCTCAACCTCTCTTTTAACTCTGCTAATGAGTCTCTCTGGCAGTTATTTCGGCATTGACCGACCTTCAGACACTTGATTAGTTTAATTAATAATTGACAAATTTCGTGTCTAATCAGCAGACTAATCATGACTCCCCATCTCTCTCGTTTTCGCTGGTTTTACCCTGATTAATTCAATTAGAAGTTTGGGATTATGCCGCCTGATTATGCCAAAAATGCTGCGTGTTTATTAATTTTCATCCAGCGGTTTGCTTTGATTCTGAATTCAGCATCAGCCTGTGTGACTTGACTAATTTTCGCTGCTTTTCTGCTTTCGCTCTTTTTTCCAGATTACCCCCGAGTGGAGGTCGGACCCGAGAATCCTTTGCGGGTGGAACGTGACCGGACTGCCAAGCTGGAGTGTAACGTGGACGCCAAGCCCAAGGTTCCCAATGTCCGTTGGAATCGCAATGGTCGCTTCATCAGCTCCTCATTAGTTCACACGATCCATCGAGTGAGTGTTCAGGATGCGGGCAAATACACCTGCATTGCGGATAATGGTTTGGGAAAGACGGGAGAACAGGAGTTGATATTGGATATCCTCTATCCGCCCATGGTGGTGATCGAATCGAAGACCAGGGAAGCTGAGGAGGGTGATACCGTGACCATTCGTTGCAATGTCACTGCAAATCCGGCACCTGTAACCATTGAATGGTTGAAGGAGAATACCCCTGACTTCCGCTATAATGGAGATGTCCTCACCTTGAACTCTGTGCGAGCTGATCATGCCGGGAATTATATCTGTAGAGCTGTTAACATAATGCAAAGTCAGGGAATGGAGCGCAGCGAGCGTGTGGGCAACTCCACGGTGGCTTTGCTAGTTCGTCATCGACCTGGACAGGCTTACATCACACCCAACAAGCCAGTGGTCCATGTGGGCAATGGTGTTACCCTAACTTGTTCAGCCAATCCCCCGGGATGGCCAGTTCCCCAGTACAGATGGTTCCGGGATATGGATGGTGAGTTCTCGAGCACCCAGAAGATCCTGGCCCAAGGACCCCAGTACTCAATACCCAAAGCTCACCTGGGCAACGAGGGAAAATACCATTGCCATGCTGTCAACGAACTGGGAATCGGAATGATGGCCACCATTTCCCTGGAGATCCATCAGCCTCCCCAATTTCTGGCCAAGCTACAGCAACATATGACTAGGAGAGTAGCGGATACGGATTACACGGTGACCTGCAGTGCCAAGGGAAAACCAGCACCGAGTGTCAAGTGGCTCAAGGATGCGGTGGAAATTCTACCAGAGGAAAATCTCTACGAGGTGCAGACGAACCCCGACCAAGGACTAAATGGAATGGTCACAGTGCAGAGTCAATTGAAATTCAGGGGAAAGGCCAGACCAAATGGCAATGCTTTGGTACCCGGAGATCGTGGCCTGTACACCTGTTTGTACCAGAACGAAGTCAACTCGGCCAACTCTTCGATGCAACTGAGGATCGAACATGAACCCATCGTTCTGCATCAATACAACAAGGTGGCCTTTGATATCCGGGAGACAGCCGAGGTGGTCTGCAAGGTTCAGGCCTATCCCAAACCGGAATTCCAATGGCAGTTTGGCAATAACCCATCACCTCTGACAATGTCTTCGGATGGTCACTATGAAATAAGCACCACTACGGATAATAATGATATCTATACCTCTGTGCTGAAGATCAACTCACTGACTCATTCGGATTATGGAGAGTATACTTGCCGGGTGGCCAACACTTTGGATACGATTCGAGCACCCATAAGGCTGCAGCAGAAGGGACCCCCAGAGAAACCCACCAATCTGCGAGCCACCGAAGTGGGTCACAATTACGTATCCCTCAGCTGGGATCCCGGATTCGATGGTGGACTGAGTAAAACCAAATTCTTTGTGAGCTATCGACGCGTTGCAATGCCAAGGGAAGAGCAATTAATACCCGATTGCGCCACTCTGGCCAACTTGAATTCCGCTTGGGTGGAGGTGGATTGCCAGCGAGATATTCCCTGCAAGGTCAACTCCCTGGAGCAGCATCAGAGTTATGCCTTCAAGGTGAAGGCGTTGAATCCGAAGAGTGATTCGCCTTACTCCAGTGAAATAATGGTGACGACAAAGGTCAGTAGGATACCGCCACCACTGCAGGTGACCTATGAGCCCAGCACACGAACTCTGGGCATCGATGTGGGGGCCACCTGCTTGTCCCTGGTGGCCGTTGTGGAATCCATGATGAATGCCGATACACCGAATGCCGCCTGGGAGGTGGTGGCCACCATGGACAACCTACAGCTATCGGGAAATGGACCCACGCACAAGGAGAAGGTCATCGACAGGATAATCGGAGCCAGGAGAATCGGAGGAGGACGTGCCTTGGGTCACACCATCAGCGAGGACGAAGATGACAATGGTCTCAATTCACTGGCCCTCGAGGATGACAACAGTCCCACTGTGAGGGTGAAACTCTGCCTGAGGACTAATCCCGAGCACTGCGGCGATTACACGGATGCGGAAAGTAAGTAGAAAGTATGGTAGGAATATTATTTAGTTAGGGTTTTCCTTATCGATGCAACCAAGATTTTCAGTTAAAGTATGAAGAATGCACATGAAAAGTGGGTGGAAGTCCAAGAGAAGTATCCTGAAAGATTGCCTGGCTGGCAACTCCTCCACCGCTGCTGATGATTTCCATTATATGCAAAGCCATTACGAGCAATTGCACCACTTGAATGACCGACTGGCTGCCGGCGGACAATCAATCACTCATTCCGTCAGTGGTCGTGGTTTCCTCCTCGCCACCCATCTTTCAAGCAGCGAACCATCTATCCAGCCATCCAGCAACCATCCATCCAGCCATTCATCCATCCACTTCAACTCCTTGCGATGCATTTTTCATGGCTTCATTTCATCTCGTTCTCGATTACAGAGCCAAAAACAGGAATGAAATTAAGAAATCGATTCGGAAATCGCCAAAGATAAATTATATTAATTAGATTTATCGATTATATCGATGTTTTTTGATTTGAATCGAATTGTTTTCATTCGATTGATAAACATTTCGATATTTTTCGATAAACAAAAAATCGATATTATATTAACAATCGATTGATTTTTGATATACAATCACTGAACTCCTTGCGATGCATTTTTCATGGCTTCATTTCATCGTTCTCGATTACAGAGCCAAAGTCAGGAATGAATTAAAGATATCGATTTGGAAAACGCAAAAGATTAATTATATTCATTTGATTTATCGATAATATCGATGTTATTTCATTTAATCCGATATTATAAAATTTCGATAGATAAATTAAATGAAATACCATCGATATATCGTTATGTATCACATTTATTACGATATGTTTCGATGAATACAAAATCGATATATGAACGATCGATTGCTTTTTGATATACAATCACTAATTATCCTTTCTCTTCTTTCTCCGATAGTTGGCCGACCGTACATTGCGGAGGCTAGTGCCCTGGCCACGCCCACTTTGATTGCGATAATCGTGTCCTGCGTGGTCTTCGCCCTCTTCGCCGGCCTCATCCTGATGTTCTGTCGCTGCAAGCGGAATCAATCCAAGAAGAGTGCCGCTGCCAAGGATTACGAGATGGACTCGGTGCGACCCTCGATTGTGACCGCCCAGCAGAACCAGGCCCCGCCCCCCTACTACCCCGCCTCTGGACTGGACAACAAGGCGCTGGAGCACTCGATGGATCTCGCTCTGAGCATGGAGGAGCAGAAGACGGCCCTGTATGCCACCCAAAACGGTTACAGCTATCACCCCGGCAGCGGGGTGGTGGGCGTTGGCCTTGGAGGCGGCGTGGTGGGCGTGGGCGTGGGCGGAAGTGTGGTCAGCGGCATGGGCGGCGGCATGGTGGGCGTGGGAGGAATGGGCGGAGGCAGTGGCGTCGGCGTCAATGGAATTCCTGGTCTGAATGCACACACGATGCCCGGAAATGAATGTGAGTACTAGCAAAAACTTTTAAGTATTTTATTTTATACTACAAAAATATATTTACCTACACAAAAAATTTTTTTAAAGGCTGAGTGTGAAAGCTTTATAATAAAAATAATTTGTTCCATAATTCAACACGTTTTTATTAGTATTTTTTTTATTTTTAAAAATATACAAGGTTTAAAAGAAGAGTTATTAATATAATGAATTGTATCAATTGGCAATTTTTTAATTTTCTAAGACAAAAAAAAACTTAAATAGATAAAATTTTTTTTTTATTTGTTAAACCTTCTAAAATTTAAAAACTAAAATGTTTCCGAACTTCTCGAACCATTTTGCACCTTTTTCATCGTAACTTTAAGTGTTAGCCACGTAAGGGTGGGCAAACAAAAAACTAAAAGATCGAAAACCGAAGTGAGAAATACTTCCGGTTGGGACATGTCCTTATGGTCCCTTTTTTTATCCAGCGGTTCCTGGTGTTTCTGGGGGAACACTCACCTCCCCCTTTTGGGTTGCGGTGATTTTTCATTGTCCACACAAATACGTACACTTCCGCACAAAATGAAATCCGTGCTGACGTTTAAAAGGAAAATATATGTGGGGTGGGTATCCAAAAGGGGGTTTTCTATTTTTTTCGAAATTATGTTGCCCCTGAAAATGGGAAAAGTGCAAAATGGAGTTGAGTGCAAATCGATGGCGGCAAGAGCATTCATCAAGCGCGGTTTGTGTTCTGTCAGAACAGCTTCCCCCCTCCTCTACGCACCTGGAAAAGCGGGTGGAAAAAGCACTTTCCACTTCCGTTGTAAATTTGTTGAAACAGCAATTTTTTCTAAACGCTTGCTGCTTTTTTTGTTCACTGTTTGTTGTTGGTCTGTAGCATTTTGTAATATACTTTCCATTCTGCAATTGTTGCTGTCGTCCATTCATCGTGACGTCCTTTCCGCCCACTTGTCCTCCCATTTTTCCTGGCGTCCCCTCAAGTGGGGGAATCCCCTGGTTCTTTTCACCATGACTCTTGTTCGCTGTTTGAATGCGTAAAACTGGACTGAAGAGCGCTTTCTGTTCACAAAGAAGAAACAAAATCCTCCCCCAGTTGTTTCCCCCCAGCGGTTTTACACAATTCATTATTAATTGTGCTGGTTTTCGTTTATTTCCTTTTTTTCGCCCACTCTCCCACACACTTTTTTTAACCTTTCACATGGGAGGAGTGAACAAAAAAAGCATTTGGCACTTGGTAATGATGTGCAAATTAAAAATTCCTTTTTTGCTGGGAAAAAGATCTCCTATAACTGGTCATAGTAAAATTTAATTTACTTTTACATTTTTTAAGCCTCTAAATAGCAGCAATTTGCTTTGGCAATTTCGTGTTTCAATTGTTTTCGAAGGCCAATTAAAATTTTAAGGCGCTTAGTCTGGCAAGGACTCACTAAAGGGGGCATTAAGGGGTTAACAGGGGGGTGGCGGCTGCCACTTAATTGCATTTAAAAACGATTGTGGGAGGTGGAAAAGGAGAAGGAGTTGCAGTAACAGCTAATTTGCCAAGTGAAAGTGGCATGAATAATAAAGGGTTGCAAGTGCACGAAGCGCACGAAAGGACCAAAGAGTGTTGGGGAAACTCCTTTTCCTCCTTCCTTTTCCCCTCTCCCCTGCATTGTGAGCGCTAATTGCCGCTTAAGGAGCAGTGCAGCCACAAGCGAAGAGCCGAAACACACGGCTCCCGACCAAAATGTCCTTTGGCAGATGCAGATGCTTCCCGAAAACCCAAACCTCTGACTTTATTTGCACAGCACCGAAATAAAAGTTTAATTTTGATTATTTTTGATAGGAAATTTTCATTATATTAGAATAACAAATAATATTAATGATTATTTCCGAATAAATTAGTTTTTTCTAGATTTTTATGTCAGTCCTTTCCGGGAGGAATTTGCTACTCACCATTTTTTATTGTTCCAATTACATTAGTTTAGATTAATATCAAAAACATTTTAATTTCACCTCTTAAAACGCCTAAAATGATGCCATAAAATATTTTGTATTCACAATAAACAATCTTATTTTGCACAAAATATTTTAAAAAACCCCGATAATTTGTTCTTTTAAGATATATAATCTATTATTATTTTCTCTGTGTACAACCCCTTCATTTACCACTTTGTCTACGACTGAGAGTTCTGGCGGTTCATTGTTGTAGTTGCCTGCACTTTTCGGGCTCGTTAACGGCCGCCCAATTCAGGTCCTTTGGCCTGCCACCCCCTGAGCTTCACCCCCTTTGAAGCCCCGCTCCCCATGGCCACAATTGCTTTCGACCTAGGCCAAAAACCTAATGAACTTTGCATGTAAACCGGCGACGACAATAAAAACAATCAAGCGAAGAGCGAAAGTGCAGCCAATAAAAGGAGTGTAGAAAGGAGTTGTCTGGAGTTGGGAGATGCTTATTTAAAGTACCTTAAAGGTATCCAGTAATATATAAGAAATAATATATATATTTTTTTGAAAAGAAAAATGTTATTTAAAGAAGCAACAGAAAATTAACCATTATTAAATACTAAACAGAAAGAGCACTTCAAGTCTCTCGCTTTAAGTTATTCCCCTCAGACTTTCTGGAAAGTTTCTTGCACTCGCCAGTTGAAGGATCACAAGTCAGGGTCTGGGATATATATACTCCACATGCATATATATAGAATACGCCCACGGCTAGACGATGGCTAGGACATGTTCCAGCAAATAAATGCACAGCAAAACAAGCAGCTGGAATTTGGAAAACCAAATAAATGCAAACAAATGTCGTCGCACACACAGAAGAGGCAACCAACCGTAGAAAATAGAGAGGAGGAAAAATAAAAATATAAAAAAATAGCTGGGTAAAAAAAAATATAAAAAAAAGAACAGAAGGAATCTCGCGCTCGGCAAATTTATGCGCTAAATAAATAAAGCCATGAACCCGCGCGCCAACAAATGTCTGCCATGTTTTAGTTGGGTTTGGTTTAGTTCGGTTTGGTTTGGTTAGGATTCCTCTGGTCGGTGGGGGTGTTGTTTTCAATGCGATTCTGGGGGTTTTGGGGGGCTCTCCGCGTTCCGTGTTCCATTCTGTTCAGTTCAGTTCTCTTGTGTTCTGGGCTTAAAATGCAGCCCCGCAAAGCAAATAGCCGCAAAATAGTTTTGCGCGCCCCAAAAACGTAGCCCAAAAGGGGGTAAATACAACGAGGGGGGTGGCTTTAACACAAACAAAAATTCGAGGATTTTTAAAATATTTTTGCAAAATTAAAAACACATTTTTGTATTGCATAAAAAAGATTTTATAATTTTCATTTGTTTTTATAAAATATTTATAGAATTTTCTAGTTTTTAAATAAACATTTTAAAGTGTTATTACATTAAATTGAAAACTATTTTAAAGAAAATTTCTTTACAAAAATCTGTATTTTAATAATTCTTTAAAAATGTCACTATCAAAGAATTTTTCCAAAATTTCTTATGAAAGAATTGGAAAAAACATTTTAACTATATTTCTTCGAGTGCACGCCATCTGCTGTATTTTAGGCCAGCATTTTGCTGCTCTTTGTTCCCCTCTAATCTGTCTTTTTTTTGCAGTGATTGCCTCTCGAACATGTTTGTCTTGTGTTTAGTTGTAAGCGAAGGGTTAACACGATGGGTTCAAGGGGGGTCAACAGCAGCAGCCTTGACCAACCGACCAACTAAACCCAACCCAACCCAAAACAAACCAAAATCCGACCGCACCACAAACAACATTTCGAAGACACCATCTATATCTATGAGTTCCAATTTGCTGGTATTTATTTCTTTTTATTTTGCAGCTGCCCAAGCTAATTGGCTTAAGTCTAAACACAGTCGGGAATTCGCAGAGAAGTGGGCTTTAATTTATTAGTATAAAATCATCAATACCCTTGACCTGTCGTCGGGGTTTTTCTTTCACTTTCTTGGGCTGAAAATTCTGTCATGCCCAGCTGATCAGGAACAACAAGGCGAATTCCGGCGAGAGTTTCGCTAACAAAGTTATTTTACTTTCCCTTCCAAGTTGCCCCGCCCCCCACAGGCTTTTCATTCATTATCCTACTAAAAATAAAAGTTAAAAAAAAGGGGAAAAAGAAGAAAAATCTGAGAAGCTGACGCTGTTGCAGCGCAGCAAACTTTTTGGCCAACTTGGGGGCGCACAAAAGAAGCTGGAAAGCAGGAAAAGCGGATGGAGCGGCGGAAAAGTGCAACACGGCAAGTGCAGGAACTTGGCACTAGTGCGCTCCCCTTTTCCCATGCTTTTCCAAGCCCTTTTCCCTTAAAATACAACCCTTGTTGTAAGCCTGCTACATTTAAGCGCATTTAGGGCAAATGCCAAGCAGCCTCCGACTCTGAACTCTCAACTCGCGAATCTCGAATCTCGACGCTCGGAGTCTCCGAGTCGCGTCGCTAATTAAAAGTGCAACAAGGAAAAGGTCACGAGGGGTTGGGGAAATCGTAGGGAAAATCGTAGCTGCATGGTTAGAAAAGAGTGGCATTAAAAGTTGCCAAAATATGTTTCACAAATTTGCATTCATTGTGTGGCAAAGAAGTTGCAAGAACACAACTTGTAAAAGATAGGGAAAACTATTTTAAAGGAAAAAGAAAAAATCATATGATGAAAAAGAGTATAATTTAATTTAATTATATCATTATTATCATTACAATTATATATAATTTTAGTATTTCTTTTTAAAAAATTTATAAACTATCTTTAAAATCTAACAGAACAGCATATTAAACAAATATTTTATTCTTCAAATTAAGGTCTAAAAAATTATTAAAATTTTTTTTTTTAATTTTTTGTATATTTTATTGCTATTAATACTACACTATGAACTATAACTTTCTACATCTCATAAGTTCCCGTAGTATTAAATGATTAAATTTCTTAAACATTTCCGCTTACAAAAATCCTTCTGATTATTTTCCTCTGTGTAGAGTGAGAAACCTAGATAAGGAGCGAACTGGTGCTATTAACACCCTAAAAACAGCGAACTGGGCTTGAGTTCAGATGAGTTGAGTTGGGTTGCAGAGGAATGGAATGGGTTTTGTGGAGCAGGCAGCAAAAGTGAAGAGGGCGAAGTTTCCCTTACCACCATCCTTAACCCTTAGGTGCCTGCTGGGGCCACGGCCTGCTATTTAGTTAACCGTTAATGGCATTTGAAACTGTTTTTATTGTGCGTCTGCCGCTGCCTCTGCTGCTGCACAAAAATGTTGCATAATTGTAAGCGCTTCCGGTTGAAAAGTTTGTCGAGTGAATTAGAGGGAAAACTTTCCACCAGCCCAAGCACTTTTACATGAAAAGATTTTCCAAGTGCGGCCGGGGTTTAATAATAAGCTGTTGTTGCGGGGGGAGGGGGCGTGGTTCGGGAAAAGTGGGGAAAATGGAGGCGTGACTGTGCCACAACTATGCCGCAACTGTTGTTGTTATTTGCTCAAATCAATGCACAAAACTTTGACAAACTTTAATTGCTAAAAAGCAGAAAAAATAAATAAATAAGGAGTAGGCAAAATGTTGTTTCCCTCCAGACAAAGGAAATGCATTAAAATTTTCATCAGCGAGGGAGGCAAATTTTGTTATTTCGGTCAAATATTTTGGCAAACTTGAGCAATCAAAAGTTGCCGCCGACAAAAGATTTGATGCTTATCAAATTGAAAAGTTTCAGTCTTCTTTCTTCTTCTTATTTTTTTTTGTCCCCTCCAATTGCAATTGGAAAATCTACATACATATATAAACAGAATGTTGCGGCATAAAATTACTCAAGCAAATATGCAAATTGGCTGAGCGAATAAAGAGCAAACAGAAAAGTTGGCCGCATGAAATGTAAATGAAGTTAATATTATTACTGTTTTAGTTTTATGGCTAATCATAAAAATTATCACGCCCACCGAAAACGAGGCATAAAATCGGGGCCCTAAAACTCGCAACGCAGTTCCAGCTGAGGACACGCAAAAATGAAGCGAAAACTTGCCATAAAAACGGTAGCCAAAAGAGACCACGCAACCCGCGTGAGGGTTAAGGCGGGGTATATGAGCCTATTTCCCGAACCACTAGTTTTTCTAGAAATAAATGGCCCTCAATCTATGGGAAATCCCTAAAATCGAACATTTTTATTGCATACTTTATGGCGGTTGAAAAAAATAATTCAGAAGAAATATTTTAAAAACAATCCTTCATTATTGAATGAGAAATATTATGATGGGAAAATTTAGAAATTGAAATATATTATTTTTAATTTATGAAAAACAATAAAAATTCGCTTGTGTGTTTAACAAACCCGACGAATCCTTTCAACTGTGACAAATCCGCTAAAATGCCAAAGATTATATACTTTTGGGAACACTTTTTCCGCAGCCAACTCAAAATTCAAAAAGTTTTTGGTTGTCGGCAAGCGTGCGTTTAATATTTATGAGTGATTTATCACGATATAAAAATAATAATAAATGCGTCCAGGCAGCAAGCACGCACCAGGCAAAAGCAAAAGCAAGAGCATAGGGAACAATGAATGAAAATGGAAAAGTCGGTTGGCAGGAGTGGGAAAATGGGAACACCAGCTGCTCCTCAACGAAGGACAAAGGCTCCTCCATCCGTTTACCCCATAAAAATTTGTCAAAATGGGTTGGGGGGTTGAAAAGGAAGGTGGATTTCTTCGAATTCGGTACTCCTCAAGGGTTTATGACGTTACGATGGATTTTAAGTGGCGCACGCGGCGTATGCGCAATGTGATAAACTATTAATTACGCCTTGTCTACGACTCAAAGTTAATAAATTTTATGCCCCTGTCATTTTTATGTGTTAATCAATAAAAATCCAGCCCAAAAGTTGCCACCAGAAAACAGGCGGCAGGACTTCAACTTTGTTTTTGGGACCAAACTTTGGCTTAATTTTAATTAAATTTTATTTTACTGCCAACGAGCGAAAGTTTTTCCCTGGCCAAGGGCCGAATAGTCAATGTTGTACACGAGTAAACGATGGCGGTTAAAAAAATAGTGTCTCTTGGAGATAAGTAAAATATTTTTTGAGAAGAAAAAAAAATATTTTATATATATTTTATTTCTATTTAGAAAGCAACTAGTTAGGTCTTAATTTGGGTAAATGTATTACAAATCTACAATCTAAACTCCTATTATTTAAAAAATAATGTTTCATTTTTAAAAATATTTTGCCCAAATATTTATATTATAAATAATTTTAAGTAATTTATTACATAATTTTCAACACCACATATTTGTATTTTTTAGTTTTTCTACCTATATTTCTGTATAAAAAGTAATGCAACTCTCCCATGAATTCGGGCCAACTTTACTTGTTCGAAATATACTCATTCATCATTTGTCTCCTTTTTTTTTATTTTTCCAGGGGTAAACATGGGCTACATGGAGAACAACTATTCGAATTCGAACAACGGCGGCAGTGTCAACTCGCAGGACTCTTTGTGGCAGGTGAAGATGTCGGCGGCGGCGGTGGGCAACCAACAGGGCATGGTTCAGGCCCCCCTGAATCAATATGTCGAGCAGCAGCCCGCCTATGGTTACGATCCGCTGACCCACGGAGGCTATGGGGCGGTGGACGACTACGCCCCCTATCCACACCTAACGGCCACGCCCAGCCAGGTGGGCGACGAGTACCACAATTTGCGCAATAGCCAGAATCCGTCCCGGCAGGACTACTGCAGCGATCCCTACGCATCCGTGCAGAAGCCCAAGAAGCGAGTCGATCAGCATTTAGGTGAGTACTTAATAGAATTTTTAATAAAATTTCTAAATGAGTTACAAATTGTATAAAAATGGAGATAATTTGAAGGTTTAAAAGAAGGGAATTTATAAAAATTGATATGATATATCATGAGAGAAAGTAGGGGTTCCTTTGGAATTTTTAAAAACACGATTGAGGGTCTTTGATTTAACATGAATATAAAAATGTTTAAGTGTGGAATATTTTCAAAAATAAAATTTGTTATATTTCCAAGTTTAATTTCCCGTATAAATATGAGGAAATCATTAGAGGAAAAGTTGTATATTTAACGACTAACGACGATATATACTTTCCAAAAACAAAATCCATTGAATCATGGATAACGAAACTTATTAGTAGAATTTTCACGCATTCATCAGGAACTGTGTGAACAAACAGTGAATAAACGCCGAAATGAAATAATGAGAGAGAAAAGCAAAACTGCAGAAAATTACACCATAGATTGCGAAGAGATTTGTTCGAGGAACTTTTCCCTTATTTTGATTGATAAACTTTTGCCAAGAGCCGAGGAGGACCCAAAATTTCTATTTTCTGACACATTAAGCTGCCTAGGAAAAGAGTAAGGTCCTGGCTTTCGGATTCCATGATGTCCTGGTCCTGTGGCCCCATGTCAAAAAGTGTGCGTGTGGCCTACGTCCCGAAATGAAAGTGAGAGAGGGCCAACCAACATTTCTGTTGGCATTTTGGGCTTTGGCTCGCTTTCAGTTATGACAAGTTAAGCACTGGGAATCTCAAAATGTTTTGCGCCCCCTTTTGCCATGCTAATTATAGGAGAGCAAATAAATATTATTTGGCAATATGCTCTTCGAAGTTCGAACATTTGGACTCGGCTTAAAGTCTTTGTTGGGTTTGCTTTAAGTTCACCCGAGCACAAAGCACCGACCGCAGCAAAAGCAGCAAAATCAACAAGGACCAAGGGGGCGTGGCAGGATGTGGGGGATGTGGGTCTGCCCTTTGGCATCCACAGCTTGTTTTTTGGGATTGTCTATGGGTGTTCCGAGTGTTCTGGGTGTTCTGGGTGTGTATGTGAGTGCTCAAATTTTTGCGGAATCCATTTCTGCCGCATGGCCCATGTTGTTATGTGTATTTTATTATTTGTATACTCTATAGGCTAATAGAGTACCTTTAGCTTTCGGTCCCTACAGAATTTAAATTAAGTTCAGTTGTTAGGAGAGAGTGAAAAAATATCATTGAGAAAAATCGTTACAATTTTAATACATTTCTAGAAAATAATAGTTTTTTACTTCTTTAATTTTTTGTAAAGAACTGTTAAGTTTTTATTAAATCCCAAAAAAATAGTTCCTAAAATAAGGAATTATAAAATGATCATCTAAACTAATATAATAGGAACAATAAAAAATGGTCAGTAGCAAATTCCTCCCAGAACGGATTGACATAAAAATCTAGAAAAATCAAATTAATTCGAAAATAGTTAGGAGACGCGTGTAAGGTACAAATTAAAACAATAATTAAATCATAAAATTCGTTAAAGAATTCAAAAATGTTACTCATCTTTTCAGCTGTTAAAACAGTCTTTGTTTTTTTGCCCAAAATATTTTATATTTCTTTTTAAATACCCCCTCTGATAGACTAGAGTATCCAAATGTTTTATATTTCCCTGCCACACTTTTCATATTGTTTGTTGTTGTTATTGTGATGCCAATAACACCGCAAGTGTTTTAAAATATTAAATAATAAAAAGCGAACCGAACCGAACTGAAGCGAATGAAAAACCCAAGATGAACAGCAGCCACAGTGAGAGTTTTGAGTTGGATCAGCAGCAGTGGTGACTGTAAAGCGCCAGCGGGTCGTATGCGTAATATCCCCCTTGTTTTTTGTATGTGTGTGTGTGTGTTGGCCACAACTATGAGCGGTGCGTTTGTGTGTGTTATCTTTACGCTTTATGAGCACCAAAACCGGAAAAAAATACATTTTTGGTAGCTACTTTTTGTTGTTCTTGGGCGTTCTTTTTATTGCCCTGGACTCTCACAGTAGGTTATTATTGTTGTTGTTTCTGTGTTGAATATGGTTAGCCATTTTTTTCGCCACTCACTCCTTGCATATAAAATGCAATAGAAAGCAAAAAAAGGACTCGGGGCTCTCTATTTCCTCTGTCCTTTGCTCACTTTTTGTTTACTGAGGTTAAACGCAAGGCACAAACACGAAAAAACGGGAAAAAAAGTAGTTTTTTTTTCTTGGTTAAGAAATGCAAGGAAACAATAAAGAAAATATTTATAAAAAAGAAAGAAACTATTCGTGCATGTCAATAAAATGCAAAAGCACTGCGAGATACAAGCTGCCAGATGGAAGATGGAAGATAGATCCCCCATGAGAGCCATCAAAAGCAAAGCAAACTTTAAGGGGCGTAGTGCCACTGAAGAGGGTTAATGTAGAATGTAGAATGTGTGGGGGGGGGGGGGGGTTAAGAGGACGAAGGACGACGGGCACAAGAGGGGTTAAGAGTGGAAGAGCCAGCAGATTGACAGTGCTACAATATGCAAATACATCTTCATTACATTGATGTCAGCTTATGCACAGCTTGCAAATGCAACTGAATGTCGTCTCCCTGTGTGTGTGTGTGTGTGTGTGCAAGAGTGTGTGTGTCCGCCTGTCTGTGTTTGTATGTTTAAAAGCTTTTACACTTGCCAAACTCACATTTGAGACCCCTCATCGCTCATTCTACGGCTTCCAAAACCCCGGCTGACTTTTGTGCTATGCAAAATGCAGCCAAATGCACTGATCAAAAATATTCGCCATTTTTATTAAACTGACGTTCCCTGGAAATCTCGAAAAAAATTTATTTGCTATGAAAAAAATATTAATAATATATTTCACTATTTAATTTGACATTGATATCATTAGAGATTTAAAGTGTGAGATGAAAGATTACTGTGAAAAATATTATATAATTTTATAGGAAATAAATCGTAAAAAGAATAATTATACTTTTGAAACTTTAGATGCATTTTTAAGTCTTTTAAAAAATGGCTGAGATATATTTGATCAAATTGGAGCCTTTTAAAATTTTCTACGGATTTTCGTTGCTATGCAAAATCTAAATTAGTGCGTTTTAAAATTGTTTAGACTACATTTTATCTGGATATTAGTTTATATTATTCAAAAATTATTTTGTAAGATTTTCCACGGTGTATATGAGTGATCAGAGGATGCATGTCGAGAGGGGAAAGGGGGGCTGGCCATGGACGGAAGGAAGGAAGTCTGCGGCAGGCGCCAAAAAGCTGCGTAAGCAAATTTTTTGCTCATCTGTTAACATGCAAAGAAGGCTGCACAGAATAAAGATTGGGGCATGCTATGCTACATATATGTATAGTACATATATGAAGGGGAAAACAGAAAGGGAAATTTTCGGAGGGACCGACAGACCGACTGACTGACTGATTGATTATGCAGACTTTTGTGTCAGTTGGTTGAGCGCCTTTGTTTGGTCCTTTGTCAAACAGACGCTCCTGGTCCACAGGAAATGGCTTTAATTCATCATTAAGGCAAAGGAGAAAGCGGAGAAAGCCAACCACAAGCGGCAGAACAAGTCGTAGATTATCCCGAGCTTTTAGCAGATTATTCAAATTGCTACTTCATGAATATACATAAACGATTTTGATTAATATCGGAACATATGCTTGACAAACTCCTTGTTTTTGGGCTAAAGTAATTGGGGGAAAAGTAGGGGAGAGATAAATTAAAGAAAAGGTGGAATATGAAAAATAATAATCTATAGAAAAACGAAATCAAAAACATTTTATCCCCTCGAATCCTATTATTTCTTGTCTTTGCAAACTATCTGATGATTTAAATCCGAACAAATCTGTTTTCGCCATTTCGAAGCCTTCTTTTTGCCTTCTTATCGCCTCGCTGAAAGGCTCAAATTGCAGTTTGCTTTTGGGCTCGGGCAATAAATGCCAGGAAAACTTATTCAAAGTGCCATAAGAATCTGGTCCTCTTCGCTTTCTCCATTCTGGATGGCTTCCAAAATAGTTGCAAGGATGTGTGTGGGCCAAGGAATCACATAAATCACATGAGTCAGGATTTTCGCAACAACAACAGAAAAAGGAAAAAAGAAAAAAGAAGGAGGAGGAAAAACAGCAGCACTAAACACACACTAAGTGGATTTGAGAGATGATAAGAAGGGGGAAAAGGGAAGAGAGAAGACCCAGAAGAATCCAGGAGAAAGCCACTGGCCAAAAGGCAACAAATGATAAGCGTTTTAACCCCTTGTTTCTATGCATGAGAAAGTGTTGCTAGCCGGCCAGTTTGTTTGTTTGTTTGCTTTGTGTGCTGCTCCTTCTGGGATAAACTCATCTGCAATTTGTTTACTTTCGACGTTTCCGAAAATTTACTAAAAAAGAATGGGTTATTACGAGCTTAGCATAGCAAAAAACTTGGCCAAAAGAGGCCAAGAACAACACACACTCTCACTCACATTTGCATGCAAAGACAGCTGGGCTAAAAAAGTAAAGGCAACAGTGCGTATGCTTAACGCAGAAACGATTAAGTTGTTGAGAGAGAGAGGGATGAGAAATAGAGTTAGAGAGACTGAATGGAAATTGAAAAACAGCAGGGAAAACCACTAGCCAAAAAAGGGAAGGCGTGGCACAATAAAGTTATGCGCATAATATCCACAGCTCACGTATTGGCCATAAAATGCGGGCAGGAGAGCCAAATCTTCCGACTGTTGAAAATCTACGAAAGGAAATAGTTCAGGAAAAAAGGATTCGCTTTCCCAGCTTTCCCTGGCTAGCTGGCTTTCCCTTTTTGGGTCAAGTTTATGCAGATGCTAGAGAGTGAAGTGGATGGAAAAAAATCGCAGGCGATGGGGCGATGGCGACAAACGCGCTTAGGAATTTTCACACGACCCCAGAAGCCGGGGAAAACCGGGAAAACCCGGGCAGCCGGGGGTACGGTGAAGAAAAGCCAGTCGAACGAGACGGAATATGTTAAAGAGCAGTTGTTAGAAAGGATTTACGTTTTACATTTGCAGGCACGGGGAGAAATAGGAAATTAAATTTAAGAGTATCTATAAAGAAAAGATATTCTAAAATAAATATCATAATGATTTATTTAAAATAATTTTTATAGAAATATTTAAAAAGAACTATTAGGAATATTTAAAATAAATATATAAAAAGGAGTTGAAATATAAGAGTATCTATAAAGAAAAGATATTCTAAAATAAATATAAACCCTTATATAAAAAAATAAAAAAAAAAATTAATTTAAATTAAATTTTGAAAAACCAACTGCGTTAAATAATTTATTTTTTCCCTTATTTATAATACGAAAAAATCTTTGTCTCTGCTCATAACTGTAGCAAAAGTGCAATTATGGTTTTAATGTTCTCTGTTTTATTTCCATAAATTTTTTCTCTGTGCATTAAAAGAGAGATCCATGAGGTAGACACATTCACACATTGGTATTTGGCCAAAAAAGCATTTCGATGCGGCGATTTTGTTCTGGCTCCTCTTTTTACTTTTTTCCTTATTTTGAAATTCAAATTCCAATAAATTTTCCAACGATTTGGCACACAAAGCAATCCAAAGCAGAAAAACGAAGGGGGGCTCAAGTGTGGGAATGCGTTGGAGGGGGTTGTTAGTGCTGAATCCTTTGCCGGATTTGCATGGCCAAAAGAGCTGCGGACATGGCTCGAAGTGGAGAATTTGGATGGCGATGGGGATCCGCTTAAATATGCAACAATTTGTAGCAGACAAAGATGTTTGCCAAAGTGGTGGGGGAGGGGGAGGGGGAGGCGGGGAGTTTCCAGCAGCCAAGTCCTTTGATTATAAATTAATGTCCTGTTTACCAGGGAAAGACCACCCCCAAACCAAATGCCAGAAAATGCCTCTAATTCGTTTACGATTTCGAGGGGGTCAACAAATGCAGCAATCTGTACTGCAATTGGATGTCGTTAGTGAGCGCAATCAACTGGTAAATTAAAACAATTGGTTTTGGAGGGGATTTAAAGCTTCTGGAAATTAAATTGTTAACTAAAAAACAAGCAAATATATTTTGAAAAAGGGTTTTTGCTGTAAATCTCACCAACAGATCTCTCATTTTAAGCTAGACCTTAAGTATTGGCGTGTATTGACTTTTCCCTAACATGGCTATTTTTCTCTACTACTCTCACACATGTCTTGCACACTCATAAACCAAAAATAAAATAAATATATCATAAACAAATCTATAGCGGACATTATACAGGATGTTACGCTCTAACGGAGCGCGCAGGCTGAAGTAAGTTAAAGTTAAAGCAAGGACAACAACGAAAAAAAAAATATACAAATTCCATTACTGTGATGATGCTGAATTTTTGAGTTGCCTGCAGTTAATTTTGCCTATGATTTTTCAAGCCTAAGCACCGAGAACCCTAGAAAAAAGAAACACTGTTTTGATTAGCATTTTGTTTTTAATTGTTTGAGCATGACTTGGCCGCTTTTCCGCCCATTTTGGTAAACTAATTTAAACAATTTTCCACCCCCTCTCTCTCTTCCGAAAACAGATTCACCATATCACGACGTAAGCGGCCTGCCCAATCCCTACAACATGGAGCATTTGGAACAGGACGAGGTCCTTCCCCCGCAGCAGCACATGTCCTTGAGCTACGACGACAGCTTCGAGGGCGAATATTCGACAACGCCGAATGCCAGAAATCGTCGCGTCATACGCGAGATTATTGTCTAGGTTAAAAAACAGTCTAGTTCGAGAATCGGTAAATCGGAAAATCGCAAAATCAGCACTACAAATATTCTCCAAAACACCACACACACACACACGCGCTAAATTCCATCATCATCCATTTAAATATTATCATTTTTTTCCAACTGCCAGCAGCAGCAGCAGATCTTTTGAAAAGTGGCCATTTTGAATACTTTTTTTATAATATATTAAGCTTAGTTTTTTGAGGGTTACGACAATGACGAACGTGTGTTGAGTTTTATTGGCAACGAAACATATATACCATATTACCCCTAGGATTAGAGTTGCGATCTATCATTGCTCTAGTTCAGCACTTTGTTGAGACAACACTGAGAGAAATACCCAGACACACACGGATTAAAACCATCACTGGACAAGCACTAAATGTTACGATTTACCAGGTAGCATAGGGCTAAGTAGTAGTTAATATTAGTGGTCATCTCTAGGTCCCAGTTGCAACAAACGAACTTTAAACTGTAAGGCGGAGGAAAACAGAAGAAATCGGAAAATCGAAAACAAAATCTCACTTTTCACCTAGGCTTAGGCTAATTAACTCGTAAGTGATTCTTGTTGGATTCTGTGCAATATTCGCGAGCACAGATCCACGAAAAGCAAAAAAAGAATATACATAAACAGTACGACCTGCCACAAAAAAAGGAAAAAATCAAGAAAAATATAAATAACAACAAAAAAACGAAACAAAAGGAAACAAAACTTACCTTAAATTAATTTTAAATTTTTAAATAAATCTGAGAAAAACGAAAAACGTTGCTTTAAGTAAGTTATATGATACGAAAATAAAACTAAAATACAGAAAACTTTAAAAATTATTGAAAATAATTAAAAAAGATAAAATACAAAAAAAAACCAACAAAGAAACCAACTCCTCCAATTTGAAAACTTTAATTTAATTTACAAAATTTACCAACTAACGAAACTACATGTTCTGTTTTCCATTTGTTCAAGCTTTGTGTTGAAATTCAAAATTTTAATTGTAATTGTAATTATCGTTAAGCCAATTAGAAATCGATCGATTAAGTTATGTTAACCACACAGACCTATTGAGTTTAAATATAAATGTTTTGTTTGTGTGCATTACGTTGTGTTTTTAACCCCTTATCATGTGTTTTTGCAACTTTTTGACAATGGCACGGACACACAAATCGAGAGGAAAACATTTTTTGTAGCTAAGATTTAAATGTAAATACATGTGTAATTGTATATATTTACTTGTGAATTGCAAAGTAAATAAGCAGCAGCGGCAACTTAAATTAAATTGTAGTTAATTTTAAACAATTTCGAAATGAATTTAATTAGTAAGCAAGTGTTTAAGAGCAAATGCCACAAAATAAAGCAGATAAAACGAATTAAGAAACCTTAAGCAAACAAGAGAACTCTCGTTGGATGAACAAAACAAAATATAAACGAGAATCTTTATTATATAAATTATACACTCTAAAAACCAGATAAGCGGATATACATTATATATATATATACATATACACGTACATATACATCTACTTATTATTTGTAAATAAGTAAAGCATAATTTTTCATTTGAAAGCCCCAAACGAACCGGAATCCATTAAAGATATATTTCCAAACACTACAACAAAAAAAGCGAAACAAAATCAAAGCAGATTTTTTATTTAGCAAAAATATTTATATATATACAAAGCTGTATATATATATTTTGCGATTTGACTGACAAGCAGTGGAAGTGGCACACACACAAACAAACAAAAAACACAAGCGATAAAAACATAAACGAAAAAGTAGAGACAGAATTTGAGGCCCTCGGGCTGTTCAAACAATAAAACACTTTGTTAACTATTTTGTATGCATTTCTGATTTTTCATTCAATTCAACAAATTGCCACCCCACAAAACGGAAAGGAAAACATTAGCTAAAATATTTATGCATACACACACAAACACAAAAACAAACTCTCATGCAGTCACACACATGAAAACAAAACATATAATATTTTTTTATTCAGTTTTAAAAGGAAACGTAAAAATAAAGCGAAACATCAAAAAACGAAGAATTTAAATTAAATGCCCTGTGTTTTGATTGGCTGTGGTTTGCACATTTTCATCAGCAGTGATATTAATTTGAATGGGGAAACAGATTAGAACGGCTTTGGGTAGTTTGAAATGAAATCATTTTCTACGTAAGTACCTATAACTCAAATTAAATGCAGAAAAATTAATTGCAATAGCGCAATTATTTTTAATCGAAGGTGTCTAAAATTATGCAATAATATATTTATAAATCGAAAGCAGTTCTTTTTACTCTGCATACTTTTGGGCAGCTTAAAAAAACTTTATATAAAAGTTATACAACGTAAGTATATAGTGTGTTTCCCAGATTTAAAGACCCTGTAAAATCTGAAATGTTTTTTCTGTGGGCGTGAAATGGGAAAGCTTCTCCAAAATGTGGGGGAACTGTGGGCGTGGCTGCAGACATCAGCATTAATAACAAAGAAGCAGCAGTAGCAGCAGCTGCAGGCGTTGCATAATGTGCCATGTTTAAGTTGATTGGCACCAAATTTATAGCATGCAATTTGACTTAAGTGGCAGTGCAGCACACTCCGGCACCCTGGCACTCTGGCAACCCTGGCGGGCAATCCTGGCGCCGGAAGTAACACGACACTGACATTTTAATTTAGTGCCAAGCGCAGGACCTCTGGTTACCCCTCCTTCTCCACCACCCCCTCGAATTTCCCTTCCTGTTCGTGTCACTTTTGCAGTTTTGCGTAAGAAACGAAAGTCAGCCACTTCGAATACCGCTGACAGCTGGGGAAAAGGCGGGAAAATCGGGGAAAGTGGGGGCAAATCGCAGGCATCAGCTCGAAATCAAATGGAGATGATTAACAAGCCGATAAGTGGATTTAACAATATTTTTTTGGTAAGTACATTTAGGGGATTTCGGAAATTATAAGCCAAATAGAAGAAGAAAATATAAAACGATTGGAAATTAAAAAAAAAAACAGAAATTATATTTTAGGAATTATTTATGAACATTAAATATGTTTTTTTTTAATCCGTTGATTCCATGAATGTACATTAATACAACGAACGTAATAAATCCAACGATTTCATATTCAATTAAAATATTTTTCGGTATGTGTTTCATCCATTGCTTTTATTTTTTTAAATATTAAATATGAAAATATTACATTTAACATTTATAGTTAATTTAAATATTTTAGACTTTGATTTAAATGGCAGCATTAATGACGTAAAAATATAAATATGATTAATAACGAATCTAATATATTCGACCTTATTGAAATATTTTCAAATTAAATCATGCAGTCTAATAGGTATGTATTTTTAAAATAATATATTAAATAAACAGATATTTATTTTTACTATTGAATTTCTTTGTCAGTGTACTTGCTCTAATTTGTCAGTTAAATGCAAGCCATTTTCTTGCAGTGCGTGCTATTATTTGAAATGGAACGTAAACTAATTTCTTCCCATTTCTCGCCTTGCTCCAGCTGCAATTCGTAAAATATGGGCCACAGAACAGGAACAGGAGCTCTGTCAGTTGTCCTATATAAGGCTGTATGAACCTACGTAAGTCCACAAAGAGCCAACAGGGAACCACCACAAACCACTCCGAGCTGAACTGAAACGAACCGCAGTCATTCATTCATTCATATCTCGGTGGCGAAAACAAAAGCGGCATATGGAAATTCATTTACTCCGCTTGGCGGCTCCATCCTTAACCCCTGAGCGGCCCCCCTTAACCCGCCCGTGACCAAGGGTGGCTCATCCAGCATGTAGGCGGCAACCGCCGTCAATTAAAGCGCTGCCGGTGGCGCCTAATTGGATTTATGCCACATTTATGTGTGTAGGTGCGAATTCGCGGAATCGGTGCAAATTGCGGGGCTGTCGGGAAAAGTCGTGCTAAAAATCAGCAGGATAATGAGCGACTGCTGCCATTAGGCGCGGGAAAAACACACTGAGAACCACAAAACTTGGCGCCCCAACAATTGCAACTTTCGAGGACTTTAAATGAAATTACGCGAAAACTTTCGGACTGCCATCACAGAAATGGCAACTTTTTCAAGAGATGGCCATAGGCGGCTGCACGCAAACTGAATCCCACGATTTTAGCCGATGGCACGCCCGCTAACATAATGAGTTCCATAAATTACCGCAAATTAAAGAGCCGGATAAGTAGACATTCTTGTACATAAGTGGATGCCACCTGGATGCCACGCGAACAGGGAAATAATTATTAACGGGGAGTATACGAAATAACACCTTATAATGGAAAGGGTTTACTGATCAATGGGGTTTTGTTTTAAATTATAATATTGTATTAAAATTCATTTTTATGTTTAATTAACTTAAAGTATTTTCACTTCATAAAGTAGTTTAAAAGGCATTAATTTCATAAATCATTTAATTCGTTATTCAGACCTCAAAATTTCACACAAATCAATGATTTATTTTTTATTAATTTTATTTAGTTTATTTTTAAGATATATATTTACTATTCATACCAAAATTATACCTACACCCAAAAAAAGGTTATTTGTATGATTTTCAGGTTTCTTTTAGCATGCAAATAAATCCAAATAAATCCAGGCAGTTAGTCAAATTTTTAGCCAGTGCTATAGGGGCTATAATAATATTTAATAAATAGATTCCCCTTTAAATACCCATCTTAATTTTTCCTGGGTATCTCCAAAAAGGAATGCCCCATATTCCCATCGCTCATTCTGTTTGTGTGTGTTCTGCGGTCATTGGTTTGTAATTAATGCGACCAGAAGCTGACCAAAGAGCGACTTGGCACGCCTGCGGCGGCCTAATGTTGCACGGATCCCAAGTCCAAAGTCCAAAAGCGGCGGACCCAAAGTGCCGGAGTCGGAGGTAAATCGCCGGAATGCCCCGCCTGTCTGCGGTCGTCCTTCGCGGAGGACGAGTGTGCGTTGAGTGCTTTTGTGTTTAATTTTATTAATTATCGACGTAATCTTTGAAGTTTGCCGCCCTCTCCCCATCACCCCGTAACTCCGGGGAACTTCAACTTTTGGTGGCCTCACATCTCTCGAATGCAAGGCGCCTCCATTAATCGCGTTAACTCGAACGTGTGTGTCAGTCGTCGGCGCGAAATTCGCCTACACAATTTTGTGGGGGGCGGCAAAAGTTCCGACAAAACACAATTATGCTTTGGCATAGGCAAAGCAGAGGAGCAGCTGATGAGGAAGTTAAGTTTCGGTTCGACTTAATCTAATATTTCATTCCTTTATTTAGTGCCATAAATCGTAATTTGAACAGAGATAATTATAATTCATCAGAAAAAATTACAATTATGTCTGAGTTAAATAAGTAATAATAGAATTTCTCAAAAAACTACAAAAAAGCGAGAACGAAAATAGTAAAATATTTTCCATTCTAACATGACTTTGTATCATGAATTTTCGTGGAAACAAAATATGCATGTTTTAAATATTTATGATAAGCAAGCACTCAGCAAATAACAATACAAACATTATTATATGCTTGTGAAATAAACGTTACATTTTTTGATAGTACTAACAAAATTTCGGGTAGTTTTGACGACAGGAAACTGACTATTTCTTATCGCATAATTCTTTACACATATAATTTTTTGGGCTGTGAAAAATTCTGTTATCGTTAAACTAGATGATTCCTATGTTTTGAAGTTTGTGGTGTTGACTAAGTTTTAAATATCTTTAAATGTTAAATTGTGGCTAATTAAGTCATAGAAATAAATAAATGACTAATACATCAAATAAAATAGAACAATATAACCAAATCGCAATTATTAAAAGCATAAAAACAAAATAATCAAAAAATAACTAAAAATCGCAATTATTAAAAGCATAAAAACCAAATAATCCAAAAATAACTAGCTTTCTATTAAGTCGTTATCAAGAAATATCCCAATTTGATTTGATTATCTGCGTTGCCATGGCAGGCAGTTCTTTTCTCAGAACCCCGATCCTTTTGGAAACCGCCCCTGAGGACCCATTGCCTTATCGGCGGACCTTTCCTGGCAACAGCTGCTCATTTGCTGCTAATCCTGAACCTCCGAAAGGGATTCCCACCATCCGAACCGAACCGAGCCACCTTCATTGCCTGGCAACTAGACAGCCAGTGGCCGGTGGTTGAGTTCCGTAATTCGAGCGCAAATATTGAAGTTTCAAAACCACCGGCAACAGTGGCTGCAGCCGCAAATAAAAGAATAATAATAATAATGAGCAAATATTTAAGCAGCCGTGAACTTATCAGAGAAGCAGCGAAATCAGAGGGCTGAAATCGCGATCTGGATGCACGGAAAAAATATTTACCTACACTTTTAAATCAATTAATTTGTGGGCCTTGCTCTGAATTTTCAGCGCAACATTAAATAATATTAACATTTTTAAATTTTATCCATTTGATCCTGGAAAAATTGTTTGTGAACATTTTAAATGTATTTTTACTTTATTGCTAATTACTTATTTTATTACACTGATAAAAAATAGACTAGTAAAAATAAATATTTGCATATTGAATGCAAAGATTACTATTTAATAATTAAATTAAATAAAAAAAGTAATATTTTAATATAAATATTAATTTAACGAATGGAAATATTTAAAAGAAGGCAGAAAATATTATTTTACTTCATTAAAAAAAAATTTTCATAATAAAATCAATTTTTAACGTTTTTAAAATTAACTAAAATTGTTAAATGTAACATTTTCATATTTAAATTTAATAAAAACCGCAATGGATTAAAATCAAAGCGAAAAATATTTCGATTGAATATGAAATCTTTGGATTAACTACGTTTTTTCTATCAGTGTACAAATTTTGTTGTTTAATTTATTTTATTATTTTATTCTTTTTTTCAATGAATTCCAAATATTCACAAAAAAAATGTTGAAGAAAAAATTAAATACATGTATAATAAAAAACCTCGAAAACTTTATTATTATTTTTTTAGAATTTTTTTCCATGCGTTCAGGAGTTTTCCATCGATAATAAAAGTCTCATGGCCAGAAACCTCCCTTAGATTCCACCACCACCACCCTGAATTCTCCCGTTTCGCTGATTGTAATTATGAATGAAATTTGAATTGCTGAGGGAGAAACGAAACGGGGCAACGGAGAATGGGAATTCGCTACACTTTCCGTTGCATTTTGCCGGACACGTGGCAGTTCCTGATCCCCCGGTCACGTGTCCTTGGCCACCCCATTCCACCCCATTCCACCCCATTCCGCGCTCATCGGAAGTGCCAATAAGTAGTTGTCAATATTGACTGATTATCTCGACACGGCGAAAGTGGGGGAGATTCAGAGAGGGAGATGCGGAGAAAGCGACCGTCGTGATTGCGAGTTGTTTGAGTCTTAAGCGGAAGTAAACATAAATCACAGCAAAGACGACTCAGCCACCACCACCCTCGGCAATTATTTTGCAGGACTTTCCAGGAGATGGCCATAATTTAAGCTTGCAGGCGACAGGAAGAAGCTGCTACCATTTAGTTCCATCTCCCTGCAATCCGATTCCGACCGGAGATGCGAATAATGTCATTTGATTGGCGGCCCAAGTCGAAACTGCAATCCCAGTTTAGTGGTGTAATATGGGGATGAACTAAGCGATGAACTAAACGATAATTTTATCAATCCCAGGGGATCAAACCCATTTAAAGATTCCTAAATAGATGATCCTATAAGGTTTAAAAATTGAAAGTGGGGAGATCTCTGTGAAACCCGAAATTCCAAATTTAAAGTTATTTTTAAACACATCATAATTATTTTGAAATGTTTTCTTTTTCTAGTACTCACTTCAATCGAAAAGCCTATTTTGATCACGAAATTTTCCGCCTGTCATTTTTATATAGAAATTTTCGTTTCGTTGCCTTTTTGATTGAAGTGAGTACTAGGCTTAATATCATAATTATTTTGAAATGTTTTCTTTCTAATATCATACAATTTATACAGAAATGTTTTTTTCATTTAGCAATCTTGTTAAGTTTAAGAGGCACAAGTCAGCATTCGATAAGAAAAGTATACAATGTTCCTTCCGTTTTTGGAGAACGATAATAATCGTATTTAACAATATTACGAAATTCCGGAAGGCTGACGACAAATTTAGATGTTGATAAGGTATTATTTTGCCTACAAAGTGGTATATTTAAGGCCCCAACTTAAGATCGCAGCTCAGTCGTTTTTTAACTCTTCAAGTACATACTTCTCGGTGGATTTTCGCAACCATGAAATTTTTCTGTGCTCTTGCAGTCCTTGTGGTTTGCATCTTAGTCCAAATAAATGGGGATAAGTGTGCACTGAACACTCAAATTGAAAATGGGAAGGTTGAGGAAGAGGGTGATCATTCAATATTAAATTGCGATAAAGGATATATCGCGGTCCCAAGTAATAAAATTACCTGCGAAGGCGAAAATTTGAGAGAGAAGACAAGCAGCTGTTTTGGTAAGTACGAAATAATATGCAGACGCCTTTCAAAAGTTTTAAATAATTACTTTTAAAACTTTTTTATTAAAAAGCATACAATTTTTTATCGTACGTTAGATAACTAGTTAAAATAAGGTATATATTAATGAATATATACAAACATTAAGTAAGGATTCTAATGGTAATAAATTAGTCGAATTTTTATTTTTCATTCATCCATCTGTAAAAGATTTTAAAACAGTGTCCCAACACAGTGATTTTATATTTTCTTTTAACCCAAAAGATTAATGCATTAAATTACCAAAGTAATATAAATATTGACAATCCTTAAAGATTTCAAAAAACTTTTTAAGTCTATAAAAAAGATGGAAAGGGTTTATTTTATTTGTTAATAAATTATTTGAATATTATTAAATTAAATTAACAACATTAAATAAAATTCTAAGCCAACCTTATAAATTAAATTTGTTTTGCGATTTTTCAGAGACTAAATGCACAACGTTAACGGAGAAGAATGGGAATATTATTTATAATACAGAGAATGGCTTAACAGCGACGATCGAATGTCATGCAGGATTCCAAGTATCAGGAAGTAAGGACACTTCATGCAAAGATGAACAGTGGACACCAAACTTAGGAACCTGCGAGAAGACCCCTGGCGAAAAACCGACTGAAAGCCCTACCGTTACTTCACCGCCCACGAAAGCTCCAGGATCTCCAGATGGAGACAGTAATCAACCTATAAAGAACTCACAGGCACTTCCTATGGATGGGGACCAAAGCATTTCTCAAAATCCCACTGAAAGCAATAATAGTGCTGAAACTGAAGTAACTGCACCTACATCGACCAAAACCGTTACGTCATCGCCCACGAAAGCTCCAGGATCTCCAGCTGGAGACAGTAATCAACCTAAAAAGAACTTACAGGCACTTCCTATGGATGGGGACCAAAGCAAGTCTCAAAATGCGACTGCAAGCCCTACCAGTTCTCAAACCGTTACGTCATCGCCCACGAAAGCTCCAGGATCTCCAGCAAAAGAGAATAATCAGCCTAAAAAGAACTCAAAGGTAGTTTCTACGGATGGGGACCAAAGCAAGTCTAATAATCCGACTGCACACCCTACCAGTTCTAAAACTGTAGTAACTACAACTACATCGACAACAACCGTTACGTCATCGCCCTCGAAAGCTCCAGGATCTCCAGCGTCCCAACATAGTGGAGCGAACAGCTCAAATGAATGGGGAAAGTATAACTTGGCCCTAATCATTTGCGCTATTATCAAACTTCTTTATAAGTGAGAGTTAATTTATGAAAAGCTTCATGAGAGTATCTAATGTTTCTGTTCTTCCGCTAAAAAAATTATATTTCTAGTTATTAATGTTGAAGTTCTTCTTAACAAATGTTGTCTTTAAATAATCTAAATAAAGTACATTAAACTTGCAGTTAAAACCATGTCAGCTTTGTTATAATATCCACCGATTTTGTTTAAGTTGCTTCGATTATATCTCAAATAAAAGAACAATACAAAAAAAATGATTTTTTAAAATCCAAATTCTATAGATTGATGTTTGAAATTAAGGTGAGTAAATCTGCGCAATGGAAACATTTTTAGAAATATGAGAAAAATGGATTAGATGAAATCATCCAGAAGGTCGCGACGTCGAAGTACAGATGATTATAATAATCTCTTCAAATAGGTTTTAAAAATGATCTCTATATCTTATGAGTGGCATTACGTTTACGAATTATGCCAACATTCTGAATACTTTAAATAAAGTTTAAAAGTTTTACGGCTAGCAGGCCAAATGTTATTCAAAGGGCGTTGCATAACTTTTGTATGGCTAAAAGGCTCAGAAGTGTACATAATTGTAGTTCATTTAAAGAACTTTTTTTTTCCAAAAAACCATGTGCTCTTGGTTTACTTACTTACTTTACTTGACTTTTGCAGGCATTTTATAACTAGGAATCTCGATAAATCCATCCTTGCACTTTGAAATATAATTTTGACGCTCCTATTAAGGGGCAGATACAAATAGAACTGTTATTTTTTCATGTTTTTCGTGATTTTTTTTAACCAATAAGGGATTGTGCTGGGATTTTGTAACTTGGCATTAAAATGTCAGGCTAGATTTAAAAAAGTAGGCCAGCAGCGGATCGTCCACAGGTCTTTGTGTAGATCCGATTTTCATTAAACACTTATCCCCATTTATTTGGACTAATTGCCTAACAACCAAAAACTGTGAAAAGCATCCGAGCTATAAATACTTGGAAAGTTAAAAAACGACTGAACTGCGACCTGAAGTGAATGCCTTAAATATACTACAAAATCGGCAAAATAATACCTTATCAACACATTCGTCTGTTGTGAGCCCTCCTGACTTTATTCTTTGGTTAAATAGGAGTAATTATTTCACATAATCTTTCAAGGAGAAGCACATTCCATACTTTTCTTATAAAATTCTGACTTGAGCCTCTTAAACTTAATAATGCGAATAAAAAAAACATTTCTCTAAAAATTTTCTCATTAATAAAACCTAATACAAATTTCTATATAATTATGATTTCTTTCAAAATACTTTTTAATCTGCAATTCCGCGCTTCAAAGTGATGAGTTAAGTGTTATGCGCTTAATTTTAAATTTAAAGTCAGCACTTGATAAAAAAAAGTATGGAATGTGCATTTTTGGGAAAACCTCTGAGAAATACTTACTTCCTTTCAAAGAATTCAAACTAAAACAACTAAGTTAGGGAGGCCTACGTCGGATAAAGGTTTTGATAAAGCATTGTTTTTCAGATAAAGAAGTATATTTAAGGCATGAACTTAAGGTCGCAGTTCAGTCGTTTTAAACTTTCTAAGTCCAAACTACACGGGTGATTTTTGCAACCATGAAATTTTTCTGTGCTCTTGCAGTCCTTGTGGTTTGCATCTTAGTCCAAATAAATGGGGATAAGTGTGCACTGGACACTCAAATTGAGAATGGGGAGGTTGAGGAAGAGGGTGATCATTCAATTTTAAATTGCGATAAAGGATATATCGCGGTCCCAAGTAATAAAATTACCTGCGAAGATGGAAATTTGACAGAGAAGACAAGCAGCTGTTTCGGTAAGTACAAAATAATATGCAAACGCATTTCAAAGGTTTTTAATAATTACTTGTAAAACTTTTTTATTAAAAAGCATATAATTTTTTTTGTACGTTACATAACTAGTATATATTAATGAATATTAAAAAATTAAGTAAAAATTCTGATGGTAATACATTATTCGAATTTTTATTTTTCAATCTTCCATCTGTAAAAGACGTTAAAAAGTGTCCCAACATAGTGATTTTATATTTTATTTTATATTTTTTAACTTAAAAGATTAATCCATTAAATTACCAAAGTAATAAAAGTATTGAAAAAATTGATACTTTTAAAAAGGTTAAAAATCCTTAAAGTTTTCAAAAAGCAATTTAGGTTTATTAATAAATTAAATTAACAACATCAAATCAAATCCTAAACCAACCTTATAAATTAAATTTGTTTTGCAACTTTTCAGAGACGAAATGCACAACGTTAACGGAGAAGAATGGGAATATTATTTATAATACAGAGAATGGCTTAACAGCGACGATCGAATGTCATGCCGGATTCCAAGTATCAGGAAGTAAGGACACTTCATGCAAAGATGACCAGTGGACAAACTTAGGAACCTGCGAGAAGACCCCTGGCGAAAAACCGACAGAAAGCAATACCAGTTCTAAAACTGAAGCAACTACAACTACATCGACCACAACCGTTACGTCATCGCCCACGAAAGCTCCAGGATCACCAGCTAGAGAGAATAATCAGCCTAAAAAGATCTCAAAGGTACTTCCAATGGATGGGGACCAAAGCAATTCTCAAAATCCGACTGAAAGCAAGACCAGTGCTGAAACTGAATCTTCAGAATCTACAGACTCTACAGAATCTACATACTCTACAGAATCTACAGACTCTCCAGAATCTACAGACTCTACAGAATCAAATAAAACTACTACTACATATGATGGTAATTCTGCAAGTGAAACCTCTACATCATCCAAAACCGTCCTATCATCGTCCAAAAAAACTCCAGTATGGAAAGGCGATTCTGCAAGTGAAACCACTTCATCATCAACAACAGTCATGCCATCGACCACAGGAGCTAAGGAATCTACAGAATCAAATGAGTCCCATAACAGTTCTACAATTGAAACTACTACTATATATGATGGCGATTCTGCAAGTGAAACCTCTACATCATCCAAAACCGTTCTGTCATCGTCCACAAAAACTCCAGTATGGAAAGGCGATTCTGAAAGTGAAACCTCTACATCATCCAAAACCGTCCTGTCATCGTCCACAAAAACTCCAGTATGGAAAGGCGATTCTGCAAGTGAAACCTCTACATCATCCAAAACCGTTCTATCGTCGTCGACAAAAACTCCAGTATGGAAAGGCGATTCTGCAAGTGAAACCTCTACATCATCCAAAACCGTCCTGTCATCGTCCACAAAAACTCCAGTAAGGAAAGGCGATTCAGCAAGTGAAACCACTACATCATCAACAACCGTCATGCCATCGACCACAAAAACTTCAGCATCTTCAGGATTATATATTAAAATTAAAACCTCTACATCATATAAAACCGTCACGCCATCGACCACAAAATCTCCAGAATCTCCGGCATATCCACCACCGCCCAACTATGACGTCGCAGGTGACCCAAGTTCTGTGCGCAGTGGAGCGGTTAGCTCATATAAATGGGGAAAATATAACTTGGCATTGCTCATTTGCGCTATAATTACACTTCTTTATAAATGAGACACTCATAACTTTTCTTATCGATATAAGGGTATAAAATACTTCAATCAAATATACTTTAAGCATATCTTTTTTGTACATTAACGCTATATTATAGAGTAGCCTGATTTTGATAAAATTGTTCTTATTTTTGTGGGTTTTTTTCTAATGACAAAATTAAATTGAACACCAATATAGCCAACTCTGTGTTTTAAATTTATTGTTATTGTTGTTGGGGACGACTTCGAAAAATTCTTTGGTAAAGCTTCGAAGAATTTAGCGAAAAAATTATCCCAGAGGGGTTCGTGATTTTTCAAGAATGGATTATACATGAAAAAAAAGCTCGCGGTTAGCCATGGTTCTCTTGGAATGGAATTTCAAAGTTTCGTATAAATATTCCATTCAGATAGGAGGAAAAAAAAGCAAAAAAAAAACCTATTACGTGATCGACTTTCTTGCTCTTTTAGATTTGCTTATGCTTCCCGGGAGAGAGCTGGTTCTTTTCGCTCTCTTTTCTTCTTACTTTATTATTTATCATCAATGGGAATTAAACTACACGCAGAAAAAAGAAGGAGAATGTCGTTGAAGGCATTTTGGGGAACACAACTTAAATTAGCTGGGGCCAAAGATTTTTATTTATTTTAACAAAAAAACCTAAATTTGTTTTAATTACCTTTTCTTCTTCTCCTCTTTCTTCATTACCTTTGTTTCTCCGTTTTAGGCTTGTCTTCTGGTTGTTAATTATTTGTATTTATTTCATTAATTTATTATTTTTTATACTATATGCCAAATAAATCGAATTTTGCACAAATACATTCAACCACATTCAAGAGGAGATCGGCGAACATTTCCCGATTTAGATCCGATACATATCCCACAAATATGGCTGCCGAACGTAGAGTTCTCCTTTGTTTTCTCGATTTTCACACTTTTCCGCAGTTTTCTTAACGATTTTCTCGAACGTGATAAGGGACAAGAGATACATAATCTGCGCTTCATCCAGCGGCTTCGATCAAACTAAGTTCGCTGAGAGAGGCGGGGCGGCGAAGAGGATGGAAAGCAAGCTTAATGGAAGGCGGCGAATTAGATGGGAAGTAAAGACTTTCAGCGGGAAGCGCCAGATAGAGCGAAGTTCTCGCACGGCACTGTTACAAAGATATATTGCAAAACTTAAAAAAAAAATAAATAAATTTAAATAAATAAAATATTGTAAAGTAAGAAAAATAACATAAATGTAAGAACCATTTTTTGGTTGGAACCCTGTATAGACAACTAATTTTCTGAAATGGAAAATTTGTGTAAAGTTTTACTTCAAGTTAAATGAGTCCCTGGTGCCCAAATTTGGCTCTTCAGAACTCCAAATATAAACAAGAGAGAACGCTATAGTCGGGTTGGTGTCCCGACTATTTAATACCCGTCACTCGGCTAAAGGCAGTGCGAGGGAGATGGTTATATCTCCATCTCCCTCGCACTGCCTTTAGCCGAGTGACTGACTTTGATCAGCAATAACTTTTTAACGAATGGTCCGATTTAAAAAATTTCTTCTACATTTCGATAGGTATTGATAAACACAACAAAACTGCATTTTTACATTTCCGAAATATTTAAATTTTTAAAATCGTATATAAGCGATTGTGGGCGTTAGAGGGGGCGTGGCACCTTCTTGAAATAAACTTGCGCTGCGTAGGAACTCCAAGAATCTTCATGCCAAATGACAATCCTCTAGCTTTTATAGTTTCCGAGATCTCAGCGTTCATACGGACAGACAGACGGACAGACGGACAGACGGACAGACGGACAGACGGACATGGCTATATCGACTCGGCTAGTGACCCTGACCAAGAATATATATACTTTATAGGGTCGGAAACGCTTCCTTCTCCCTGTTACATACTTTTGCACGAATACAATATACCCTTTTACTCTACGAGTAACGGGTATAAAAATATGGCGTTCTAAAAAATAAAGCTGCAAAAACGTTTTTCACACTTTCAAAAGAATGTGTAACGTACAAAAAATGTTAATGTCCGAAAAATGAATCGCTAAATTCTTAGAAAACTAATCAAAAATTATTCATTACTAGCTGTACCCGGAGCGACTTCGTTCGCTTAAAATTAGTTTGGAGTACGGTTGTCAGGACTTCCTTATTGGTGCGTTTTTTGGAAAACCTTTGTGTAAACAACCTTTTTAGAAGATCCTTCAGGAGCGAGAACCAGAAGGCTTGTAGCAGAGCTATATAATAAATGAATGTGATCTAAGTAAAAGTAGTGAATTTTTATACTTTCCATCAGTTACAATGTTATCAATGCAATTTTAATTTGCGCACAAATTTGTATACGTGTTTGTAAATTGGAATTTGTTGTTTTCAAATTTTTTGTTTTGAATGAAACGAAATCATTTGTACACACACGAAAAGATTGGCCACCAATACAAAAGTAGCGAAGTAACTTATTATTTTCCGATTCCACATTTGATCGATAATTATTAATTTTAAACTCGTCAAATTTTGCATTGCCTGAAAGGAAATTATTAATTTTTGTTGTATTTAAACACCTTATCTACTTTCAAGTAGAAACATACACACCCATTGTGTGTATGTATTGTATTGCACATGTATTGTAAGCAAATCAAAACACATACAAATATACATATGTACAAACGTATTTGGTCAAGAGTTCGAATCTTAAGATTAATAGTTAACTTGGAGCTTGGGTTTGCTTTTGTAGTAATTTTTTATTTTAATCCATTACGGAAATTAAATAGGGCTCTTACTTCTGCTACAAAATTCAAAATACTTTTTGAAAAATAAAACCTAAGCATTTGATCCACAGAACTGACTATTGATCGAAAATCATATTGATCGGAGCAGCAGTTTAAGTTTTTAAAATCCAAAACAAATTTAAACTTAAATTGCCCTTTTCCCCTCCTCTTTTCCGCACAGCACTACCACTCCCCTTTTCCTCACAGCACTACCCCTCCCCCTTATCAGTTTTCTTGGCTGTTGGTCTCTCGGCCGTCGCTCTCTTGGCATCCGCTCTCTGGGTTTCGCTCTCTCGGCAGGCTCCCACAAAATACAACGCAATAACTTACAAAATCGAAATAAATTCATTAAAAATACTTTTAAAAAATGTTAAAAACTTGAAAAATTAAACTTAAGCACTTGGGCCATAGAATAACTAATGATCAAAAAATCATCTTGATCGGAGCAGCGCTTTAGATTTTCAAAATCGAAAAGTTAATTTTAAACGTAGCTCTCAATTTATGGGGGATATCGAAATTTCTTTTAGATTTCCAATAAGGCCTTTTCAAAACCTAAAATTCTGCAAACTCCAAATTTCGAAATACCAACCACTTCACAAGTTAAGCATTAAAAAATCTCTTTTTTTTTGCTCAAAAGATGGATGTTGGAGCTGTTTGGGGCCTCTGGGGGACATATTGGACCTTAGTGGGCGCCTACGCCCCCAATGCAATACTGTGAAAAAATGTGGCTGCTCTAGCTCTTACGGTTTGGGCTGTGGTCGTATCCCCTTAAAAATCGGTCTTTCATTTTATAATCTTTAGGGATTTCAAGAACCGTTTTTCTTGGTTAAAAACTTATCTTGACTTTTATTTCAAAGAAATTCCAAGTCCGGAAGATAATATTATTCAGGCTTTCGGATAGCGGTGGTGATAAATATAATTCAAAGAAACTAGCACTTATACTCTTAGAATGTTAAACGTTTTTCTGGAGGGGCTATATTTAAGGCATCAACTTAAGATCGCAGTTTACTCGTTTCTAAACTTTCCTAATTCATACAACTCCGGTCGTTTTCGCAACCATGAAATTTTGTGCTCTTACAGTACTTGTGGTTTGCATCGTAGTCCAAATAAATGCGGATAAGTGTGCACTGTACACTCATTTTGAGAATGGGAAGGTTGAGGAAGAGGGTGATCATTCAATTTTGAATTGCGATGAAGGATATATCGCGGTCCCAAGTAATAAAATTACTTGCGAAGGTGGAATTTTGACTGGGAAGACAAGCAGCTGTTACAGTACGTACAAAAAAGCGCGCAATCGCTTTTGAAAAGTTTTAAATAATTAATTTTAAATTGTTACATTAAAATATATGGTACATATTAATTATTATAAAAAAAATTAGGTAAAGTTTCTAATGGTTATAAATTTCCGGTTTTTGTTTTATTCTTCCATCTTTAACCTAAAAAATGTATCTATTAAATTACCTAAATATTTTATTTATTAAAAAAACATACTTTTAAAAATATTAACAATCCTTGAAGTTTTCAAAAAGTTTTTTAAGTTTATTAAAAAGATGGAAAGTGTTTATTTTGTTTGTTGATAAATTATTTTAATATTAATAAACTAAATTAACAACATCAAAAAAATCCAAAGCCAACCATATGAATTAAATTCGTTTTTTCAATTTTTTAGGGACGGAATGCACAACGTTAACGGAGAGGAATGGGAATATTATTTATAATACAGATACCGGCCTAACAGCGAAGATCGAATGTTATGCCGGATTCGAAGTATCAGGGAATACGGACACTCATTGCAACGATAAAGAGTGGATCCCAAAGTTAGGAAACTGTACTGTCGTCTCAAAAAGTGAGCTGCAGGACGAGAAGAACCCTAGAGAATTGCAGTCTGAAAAAAAGTCAAAAATTGAGACCAAAGCTAAAGAATCTAAAGAATTAACAAGATCATCCACGCTGCTCACGCCATCGACCACAGTAGCCAAAAAATCTACAGACCCTACAGGATCATATGAGTCCTATAAAACTACTAATATATTTATTGGCAATTCTGCAAGTAAAACCTCTAAAACCGTCATGCCATCGACCACGAAAGCCAGTGGGACAGATAAATCTCCGTCGACCACAAGAACTCCAGAATTAGATAATCTAAATGAAAATTCTTTTACTGAAAGCACTAGACCATTCAGGTTTAGATCATTCAGCAAAAGAGCTCCAAAATCTGAAAGATTTGAAAAGAAGGATGGCAACCCGAAAATTGGAACATATACATCATCTTCAATTGGCATGCCATCGACCACAAAAGCCAGAGGGAAAGACGAATTTCCGTCGACCACAAGAACTCCAGAATTACATAATCTAAATGAAAATTCTTTTACTAAAAGCACTAGACCATTCTGGTTCAGTTCATTCAGCACAAGAGCTCCAAAATCTGAAGGATTTGAAAATAAGGATGGCAACCCGAAAATTGGAACCTATACATCATCTTCAATTGGCATGCCATCGACCCCAAAAGCTAGAGGAACAGATAAATTTCCGTCGACCACAAGAACTCCAGAATTACATAATCTAAATGAAAATTCTTTTACTAAAAGCACTAGACCATTCTGGTTCAGTTCATTCAGCACAAGAGCTCCAAAATCTGAAGGATTTGAAAATAAGGATGGCAACCCGAAAATTGGAACCTATACATCATCTTCAATTGGCATGCCATCGACCCCAAAAGCTAGAGGAACAGATAAATTTCCGTCGACCACAAGAACTCCAGAATTACATAATCTAAATGAAAATTCTTTTACTGAAAGCACTAGACCATTCAGGTTTAGATCATTCAGCACAATTCTTTTTTTTTTTTCTTGGACGTTGATGCACTATGGTCAGTACAAACAAGTGGCCCTTACGACACCAAGCAAAGCTTGTTACGCGCGGAGCCCTAAACTGTTTTGGGCAAGTAAGCGGAATCGCGGACATGGAGAAAATACGATTTAACAATAGACAGTTTAAAATACATGCTTATAAAGAATTTATAAATTATTTGAAGACAGAAAATACATAAGTTTATTATAATTAGTAGCATTGGGGGTATCAAACAGTAAGACATGGCACAGTGAATTATAGTCGTCACACAGAACACGAAAAGGATCATGCAGGGCATAATTAGATCTACATATTGGCAGGGACAACGGACGAAAACGGCGAACTGTTCTACAGGGTACATTCCAGTTAAGTGAACTAAGAAGGAAAGGGGAGTCGACATCACCATTAATAAGTTTATGTAAGAACATAACTCCATGACACTTTCTACGATGGTAGAGGGTTGGTAAGTCGAGCAGGCGCAACCTCGCAAGATAAGAGGGCAGTCGACTACCTGTGTCCCAGTGTAATCCCCTCAGGGCAAATAAAAGGAATTGTTTTTGGACAGACTCTAACATATTTTGGTAACAGCTAATTTGAGGAGACCATATACAAGAGCAATATTCCATAGACGGACGAACAAGAGAAACATACAAAAGCTTTGTTGTGTACGGATCATCGAACTCCTTTGACCAACGTTTCATAAATGCAAGAAGACTTCTGGCTTTATTAGATATAGTAGATATATGGTCTTTAAAACTAAGTTTATGATCAAATAAAACGCCAAGATCCTGAACTGATAAAATTCGTTCAAGGGCGTTATTTCCAATAGAATAAGAAAACAGAGATGGATTACAACGATAAAAGGTCATAAAGTTACATTTAGAATAGTTTAAATTTAACATATTAATCATGCACCACGTATACAAACAGTCAAGATCTAATTGGAGGTCATTAAATGAGCTAGGCAAACACATGGACAAACATAGCTTGACATCATCAGCATACATTAATACGGTAGACGATTTTATAACATTAGGTAGATCATTAATCATTAAGCCAAAGAGTAAAGGACCCAGGTGGCTACCCTGTGGCACTCCAGAAGTAACATTAATTATTTTGGAAATTCTATTGTTAAAACAGACCATTTGAGTTCTATTAGAAAGGTAGGAAAGTATCCAGTCAAGTAGGTTTGGAGGAAACCCTAAACGGGACAATTTAAAAATAAGAAGTTTATGGTTCACAGAATCAAAAGCTTTAGAAAAATCAGTATAAATCACATCAGTTTGATGATGTGTCAGGAAGCCTCTAGTAATTAAAGATGTAAATTCTAATAGGTTTGTAGAAGTAGAGCGACGTCTAGTAAAGCCATGTTGACACGGAGAAATAATAGACCGGCAATGATGCTGCAACTGACAGGTAATAATTTTTTCGAAAAGTTTAGGAATTGCACTGAGTTTTGCAATACCACGATAATTTGAGATATCGGACTTGTTCCCTTTTTTAAACAATGGAACAATAAACGATTCCTTCCATATGGATGGAAATCTTCCTTGACTTAGCGACAAATTAAATATTAATGTTAAGGGAAAAGCTAGATAAGTCGAACAATTCCTCAGTATACAACTTGGTATTTTGTCAGGACCCGGTGAAAAAGAGAGCTTAAGAGTATCAAGACTCTGAAGAACATCAGATATATTAATCACTGGTTTGAAGATAGAGTTCAGATGAGGTAGTGGGTATGGATAATTATTATCAATAACACCATTGCATTCCGTATAAGTCGATTGAAAAAAATCAGCAAATAGGTTGGAAATCTCATCGTCATCAGATGCAATATTATTATTAAGAAAAAGAGAATGAGGGAAGCAATTAGATTTCCGCTTAGAATTGACAAAAGAATAAAAAAGTTTAGGATTACTTTTGAAATCACGCTTACAACGAGACAGGTAATTTTGATAACAGTCAGAATTGTGCTGGACAAATTCCGCCTTAGCAGAACTATATTTGGCCCAGTCCGTCAGCAAGCCAGAAATTTTGAACCGTTTAAAAAGTCTGTTTTTTTTATTTTTTAGATAGGATAGTTGACGAGTAAACCATGGAGAGCTATACGAATTCTTCAAGGAGGAAAGAGGGACATGTAAATCAAATAGACGATAAAGGACTTTATAAAAATACTCAACTGCATCATCAACAGGAAGTTCTACAAGATAGGACCAATTAATTGTCGATAAAGATTCAACTAGTTTGGCATAGTCAGTCTTTTTAAAACACAAACTAGGATGTACATTTATTGTAGTTCTGGGAGCATTAAAAAATCCATTTATACAGAGCTGAAGGGTAGGATGATGACAATCTTCAGGTAGAGATAGGGGCGGAATTCGACTAACTTCAACATCGATACCATCAAAGACGAAGATTAAGTCAAGGAGACGACCAATATGATTGGGAATCCAGTTAACTTGCTGCAAGGATAGTTCAACAAGACCATCAACAAAGTCATGTTGCATCCTAGTAATCATTGCCAATGAATCATTACTCTCCAACCAAGAAATATTGGGAAGATTAAAGTCACCGAGCACAATGAGTTGGTCAGTTTCAGCAAGCAACAAGGAGATAGACTGTATGGCGGACAGGTGCAATATATAAACGTTAAATTCGGAGTTAGGGGGTATATAGGAGCAAGTTAAAAAAATTTTATTTTTAGGGAAAGATAATTTTACACAAATAAATTCAATACCTGATGAACCAGAAATATTAATAAGCTCGGAAGTTAAATCGGATTTGACTCCAATAAGAACGCCTCCACCTCGACGGGTATGACGATCATTCCGATAAACAAAAAAGTTATTTGACAAAATCTCACTATCGTGTACAGATGGGTTAAGCCAGGTCTCAGTGAATACAATAACATTGGCTTCAAAAATTGAGCTGTTTTTATAAAGCGTTGAGAGTTTACTAAGAAGCCCCCGTACATTTTGATAGTGGATTATGAAATTTAGTTTTTTGAATTTGAAGCAGAGCTGGGCGCCGACAAGGAAGTGATGGGAAGCGAATTATTTTTTTTTATATATTCATGAACAATTATATTAGCAGGCCAAAAATTAGGGTCAAGAAGTTTGGAGAAGAGTTCATCCGGAACAAGAATTTTAAATGAAGAATAATCTCTTATTTGTTTAAAATTAAATTTAGTGATGTCAACACCTTTTTGATTGGGAAGGGAGAGTTTTGAGACAATATGATACATCACGTCGTTGACTGTGAGTGCTGCATTTAATCTTGACACAAAAATAGACTTCCTAGGTACCATGAGAGTGAGTGGTACCGGAGGAGAGGGAGCTGGGCTATTACTGTTCATCCTAGGGATCATGCTAGAAAGTGGAACAGGAGGAGGTATAAGGGTATTATCTAGGGGCAGAACGAGGTGCGGCTGGACCCCCGAAGTGGCAACAGCCGGCGACCGATTAGTAGGCCCTAAAGACTCAGGCGAAGCTACGTTCAGCGAGTCTGGCCGAGATTGCATTCTGACATCGGTCGTTGATGATTCGCTCCCATTGGGATCGTCCTCATCGCACGACATATAGCTTGCAGTAGGGCTGGGAAGAGAGAGGTTGCTCGAGAGATCTGGAACATGTAGAGAAATATTAGGCAGTGTAGGATTACGATTTATATTTAAAGATATTTGATTAAGAAGGATACGACCTTTAAAGTTTGAGTCGAAAACATTAAACCTACTTAATAAGTCCGTAAATCCAGCACGTAAGGCCTGGAACTCAAGCTCCATTTGCCTCATAAAAGATCTAATATCAATTTTGATATGTAGGCATGTAGGGCACGTCCAGTCCAGGTTGGCATTAGACCTAGTACGATCCGCAATTTGGGCCGCACTATGCCCAAAGTCAACACACTTAGCGTGCGCAATGTTCTCACATAACCAGCAATTAACAATCGGCTGACGAGAAGTGATTTTGCCAGTAAATAGGCAACCAGCAACACAGCAAGCAGACATTGTTACAAGTTAAAGTAAGATAAAAATGTAGAATGTAGAATGTAGAGAAATGTAAGCAGAAAGCTTTAGATGAGTGCCAACAAACAGCTGAGTGGCTATGAGGGCGCCGAGGAAAGAAAGAGCGCGATAAGAGGAAAGAAAGAGCGTGATAAGACCAAATCAGCAAAGAACCGTTAACTCGAAAATGAGAGCCGGTGACTGAAATTGGGAGATGAGCAGAACAAACAGTGCGAGAGAGCGCCAAAACGACAATGTAAATAAAAAACAACAACAATGCACAATGCACTCGCGTCGTTAACTATTTTTCAATATCTTTATAAAGACGATGGTTTTAACACAAATCACTAATTTGCATTCAAACGGCGGGCTCAACCGAGTTGAGAATGAAAACTTAGGGAATATAAAAAATCGAAAATTTCGACACTAAGCGAATAAATGTGGGAGCGAATGTAAAACACGTCCGTATACAACAGAGAGTGGAACAACAATATGAGCTCCAAGAGCTCCAAAATCTGAAAGATTTGAAAAGAAGGATGGCAACCCGAAAATTGGAACCTATACATCATCTTCAATTGGCATGCCATCGACCCCAAAAGCTAGAGGAACAGATAAATTTCCGTCGACCACAAGAACTCCAGAATTACATACTCTAAATGAAAATTCTTTTACTAAAAGCACTAGACCATTCTGGTTCAGTTCATTCAGCACAAGAGCTCCAAAATCTGAAGGATTTGAAAATAAGGATGGCAACCCGAAAATTGGAACCTATACATCATCTTCAATTGGCATGCCATCGACCCCAAAAGCTAGAGGAACAGATAAATTTCCGTCGACCACAAGAACTCCAGAATTACATAATCTAAATGAAAATTCTTTTACTGAAAGCACTAGACCATTCTGGTTCAGTTCATTCAGCACAAGAGCTCCAAAATCTGAAGGATTTGAAAATAAGGATGGCAACCCGAAAATTGGAACCTATACATCATCTTCAATTTTCATGCCATCGACCCCAAAAGCTAGAGGAACAGATAAATTTCCGTCGACCACAAGAATTCCAGAATTACATAATCTAAATGAAAATTCTTTTACTAAAAGCACTAGACCATTCTGGTTCAGTTCATTCAGCACAAGAGCTCCAAAATCTGAAGGATTTGAAAATAAGGATGGCAACCCGAAAATTGGAACCTATACATCATCTTCAATTGGCATGCCATCGACCCCAAAAGCTAGAGGAACAGATAAATTTCCGTCGACCACAAGAACTCCAGAATTACATCATCTAAATGAAAATTCTTTTACTGAAACCATTAGACCATTCTGGTTCAGTTCATTCAGCACAAGAGCTCCAAAATCTGAAGGATTTGAAAATAAGGATGGCAACCCGAAAATTGGAACCTATACATCATCTTCAATTGGCATGCCATCGACCACAAAAGCCAGAGGAACAGATAAATCTCCGTCGACCACAAGAAATCCAGAATTACATAATCTAAATGAAAATTCTTTTACTAGAAGCACTAGACCATTCTGGTTCAGTTCATTCAGCACAAGAGCTCCAAAATCTGAAGGATTTGAAAATAAGGATGGCAACCCGAAAATTGGAACCTATACATCATCTTCAATTGGCATGCCATCGACCACAAAAGCCAGAGGGAAAGATAAATCTCCGTCGCCCACAATAACTCCAGAATTTGATAATCTAAATGAAAATTCTTTTACTGAAACCATTAGACCATTCTGGTTCAGTTCATTCAGCACAAGAGCTCCAAAATCTGAAGGATTTGAAAATAAGGATGGCAACCCGAAAATTGGAACCTATACATCATCTTCAATTGGCTTGCCATCGACCACAAAAGCTAAGGAATCCACAGCATCTTCTGAATCAGATGAGTCCTATAAAACTACTAACATATTTGATGAAGACTCTGCAAGTGAAACCTCTACATCATCATCAGATAATGAAAAGGGAAACTCTAGAATTAAAGGCACAGAATCATCCTCAACAGTCACGGCATCGACCTCAAAAGTTCCTGAATCGTTAGAATTAGGTGAGACCAATGGCAAGTCTCCACAAAAAAGTAATAATGGTTATTCGACAAAAGTTCCAACAGATGTTGTTAAGCCGGGTTGTCCTGAGATGGCAAAGCCAGAGAACGGATTTATCGTATATTATAATAAGGAGGAAGCTTTCTCTGTTGCCGCCGATGCCATTAAGGCGGAGATAATCTGCGCATATGGATTCGATCTGGAAGGATCTAGCAGCACAACCTGTCAGAATAACGAGTGGTTACCTGAATTGGGAACCTGCGGCGGAGAGACCAATGGAAATGAAAAGTTCTCAGAAATTGAAGAAAATTTACAGGAATCGACTACCGAAAGCACTGAAACTTTTGAAGCTTCGAAAACCGCGATTGAAAAGCAGGAAAAAGTCAAGGACCCGAAGTCAATCAGTGCACTTTGGTCAGAATTTTTCTTTAAGCGGGTACAGAAAAACTACCTCTTAAAGTACTTATCTATAAAATATAAGAAAAAGGTTGCTTAAAAGTTTTAGTATGCGACTTGGATTGCGAAAATATTTCTTATTCATTTATATTTTAATTGCTTAATCAGATAGATTAATTTAATTAATATATTTAGGAACGAGCCAAAAAGCTTTCAAATTGTTAAAAAAATCATCATCATTATGACAAAATCATGAAGTTCCATATCTTTAAAGTGTAGCTATATATTTATCTAACACTTTATAGCTACGGCTGTATTTTAAGTCGAGATCTCAGAAACTTCAGATTGAGAAGTTTGACATTTCTATTCAAAACACACAATAATTTTGTTTTAAAATTATCTACATGGATATAAAAATAAAATAATTTGTAAATCAGACTATTACTTAAAAAATTGAGATTTAAAAAAAGTTTTCTTTTTCTGAATTAACTTTATCAGAACTTACGATCCATTTATTTTACTTGCGAATCGGACATATTTTACTTATGAGTAATGTATTTGCTACAAATTTTTTGAGAGGAAGCGATAAGCTTCTTATCTTCATTTCCTCAGCGATTTTTTTCTTGGCTGTTTATCCAAAAGTAAAAAACTTGTATCGCAATTAATTAACCTAAACAAATTTTTAAATAATACTACATTTTTATTTCATTCTTTTTTTAACAAACTTTAACTTTTCACCGTTTTGTATAATTACAAAAATTAAATTTATTTAAGTGCTTATATTACATGTATATTTTGGTCAACACTTTGCGATAATTCAGACATTTATAGAACACCCTGTACTGAATATAATATGCCAAAAATTGAAATATAACATATTTGGTCTTTTTTGTATAGTAAGATAAGAATGTGTTATTATTTACTTCACGTGGTGAGCTCATTTCTACAACAGACTCGCTCAGTTCAGTCGGTTATGAGCTTCAATGGCTTTTGCAGCTCTTTTCTGGTCTCTATTTATATTATTTTACGTGGCCCAAGCAAATGAAAACTGTAATTTCGACATCAGCTTGGCCAATGGAAAAGTTACGGAGACATCCAGTTGGTTCCTGGGTGATAACATCGAGTTCGAGTGTAATCGGGGATATACTTTGCAGGGAAAGTCTTGGCACCTCGGCAGCGGAAATATTCTTAAGCGATTCTGTGCCAGTGAGTAGTATACATATTTTTCATGAACCGTAACCATTAATACCGATATTCATGAAATAAAAATAATCATTATAATGATTTTTGAGAAATAAAATAAATAAATATTTGTTACTTTTTTAGCAATGTTATTTTCGTTCAAAAAATCTCTAAAAGTTCGATTGCAGCGGAATTAAAAATACCTACTTTTAAAAAAATTAAAATGTGTGTTTGTAATTTAATTGTATTTTATGATTCAATTGTATGTAAATAATAAAGAAAACTAATACTGCAATTAATAATTATTTCTGAGTAAAACTAAGATCACTATGGATTAGAAAAAGGCAATTAATTATAAATCAAATAATATATTAAAAAAATAATATTTTTAATCATTTTATTTTCCAGAGGTGGGTTGCAGGGACTTCGAAAAACCGGAGAATGGATTTATATCCACCTTCTCAGGGGGCTTAAAGGCGGTGATCGAATGCGAAGAAGAATTCGTTCTCCGTGGAAATCCCGTTACTTACTGCAATGGAACCGAATGGATAATACCTTTGGGGACCTGCCAGAACAAAAGTAACCCAGGTGACTATTCGTGCGACTTTGAGAGGGAGGATCTGTGCGGTTGGGAGGCCAGTGTAGCAATACCGCAGCCATGGAAGCGAATCAGTGCTGCGTTTGATTTCCTCAAAAAAAAGTGCATCCGGCAGGATCACACCTTTCGAAGCGACGCCCAAGGACACTTTATTCGCTTGCAATCGCAGGTTCATGCTGCCCGGACCTCTCACTTCATATCGCCGATCTATCCCAGGGATCTCACTTTGGGCAACTCCCTGCGCTTTCAGTTCCAACTCTTCATGTCTCAGACGGGAGGTAAAAGCCTGATAGTCTCAGTAAAACCCTTCTCAATGCCAGTCGAGGATATGTGGCAGAGTTTCAGGGAGAGGTAAGCGGAAAATCCGGTTCACCTTTTCATTAATATAATTGAATTAAATTAATTATATTCCTAAAGCGCCATCAAACTCATTGTATCCGGCGATCAAGGAACCAACTGGCAAAGCCATTCCATCCATATCGATGAGATGGAGACCGATTTCCAGGTGGTCTTCACAGTCACGGAACCCAGCTCTCTAAACGGGGACATTGGCATCGACGATGTGAAATTTATCGAACAGAGAGATTGAATATTTATATATTATATGATAACATACTTTATATATTAAAATGTGGTGTTTCAGAATATATATCCCAAAAGCCCGGCATGAATCAACAGTATGCTTAAGAATTTTACATAGAAATGTGAAACATACAATTCTTAAATATAATATACATATATCAGAATATATAGAGCGCCCTAATCTGAACTTGTTCGCACAGTTTTATTCAGGAAATTGAGCCCAGCTCAGGTCAGGCTTCACTTGAATTTAAAATATTATACACCCCAGCAGCTTTTTAATTTTTCCCTTTTAATGTCGATTTTGTAGATCAAAGTTGTCAAAACTTTTTATTGTATGACAACAATTTTTTTAATTTTAAGGAGATTGTTTTTTTAATCAAAAAAGACAAGTTATCAGCTTACAAAAAGCTAATATCCCAAAATGAATCATATTTTTGCTATAAATGTATTTATACCCGTTACTCGTAGAGTAAAAGGGTATATTGTATTCGTGCAAAAGTATTAAACAGCTAGAAGGAAGCGTTTCCGACCCCATAAAGTATATTTATTCTTGATCAGGATCACTAGCGGATCTAGCCATGTCTGTCTGTCTGAATGAACGCTGAGATTTCGAAAACTATAAAAGCTAGAAGATTGGAATTTTACATGCTGATTCTAGGAGTTCCTACGCAGCACAAGTTTATTTCAAAAAGGTGCCACGCCCCCTCTAACGCCCACAATCGCTTATATACGATTTTAAAAATTTAAATATTTCGGAAAAGTAAAAATGCTGTTTTGTTGTGTTTATCAATACGTATCGAAATGTACGACATTTTTTTAATCGGACCATTCGTTAAAAAGTTATGCCTGATCAAAGTTTTATATCCATCTCCCTCGCACTCCCTTTGGCTGAGTAACGGGTAGTTGATAGTCGGTGCACCCGACTATAGCGTTCTCTCTTGTTTTGTTATCTATCAATCTACACTTTTCAAGAGTTATATACAAAGAAGTGAGCTCAGTTCAGTTCAGTCTTTCGTTGGTTTCCAAATATTATACACTCCGCAATGGCTCTTGCAGCTTTTTTCGTTTTCTGGGCTCTGTCTTTAGTTATACTTAGTTACATGGGAAAAACCAACGGCGACCAGTGTTTAGGAACCGTGACTTTGGGAAATGGCACGATGTACAATAATGGTGTTGGTGTCCCACAATTTGAGTGCAATCCTGGATACACCCTTTTAAAAAGACAACTGCCATTAGGAAATTGCATTAAAGGTCTTCTAAGGGGGGAAAAATTCTTCTGTGCAAGTAAGTTGAATTAAATAGTAGCTAAGTTTAAGAATTATACATGGCGAAGTATTTTCGACTTTTCTATAATTAAAAATTATATAATTTTTTGAAAATGTATTTTTGATTATTTACATATTCATTTAGAGAAGGGCTGCAAGGATATTCAAGGACCGAAGAATGGAGAAATTTTCAATTCCGATGGATTAAAGGCAGTGGTCAAGTGCGATGAAGGATTCGTTTTGTACGGAAACAACGTGACATTCTGCAACGGAGTCGAGTGGAGCACTCAATTGGGATCTTGCCTGAAGGCCAATGAATCAGTGCAATACTTCTGCGACTTTGAGGGTGACGATCTGTGCGGATGGGAATCGCATGGAAACCAAGCTTGGAGGAGGAACAGTGCTGCTAACAATTTCCACTCCAACAATACGGGTCCCGAGAGGGATCATACCTTCGATAGCGATACCAAAGGACATTTTATTCTCATGGAAACGAGATCCTGGTTAAGTGGCGAACACTTTGTATCCCCAATCTATCCAAAGGACATGACTTTGGGAAACTCTTCCTGTTTTCAGTTTCACACCTTCATGTTTGGAAGAGGTGTGAAAGAGCTACTCGTCTCAGTAAAACCGCAATCAATGAATCTAATTGAAATGTGGGATAAATTCCAGGCGAAGTAAGTTCTACATTCTTACCTTTTTTCGGAAAAGCTTTTTAAATAAAATTAAATGTTTCAGTTACACCAAATTAATTGTGTCTGGCGAGCAGGGCGCCTACTGGCAATACCATGCGATTCCTATTGATGAGATGGCAGAGGACTTCCAGGTGGTCTTCACACCCACGGACCCCGAATCTCTTTTGGGTGACATTGCCATCGACGACGTGAAATTAACGAGAGGAAAGTGTATAGCCAAAAAGCCCGAAGCTTCTCCGTTACTAAAGCCAGCAGAGCCCACCACCTCTACTCCAGCCACCAAATTGACGATTACCAAAAAGGATTACTGTAAAGAATCCATGAACATGAGCAATGGCAATATGACAATAAAACACGGTCGCCCAGAATACGAGTGCGATTCGGGATACACCCTACAAGGAAGTTTGAATGACGATTGCCTTAAAGGACTTCTAAGAGGAGAGCGACTGTTCTGTGGGAGTAAGTTCAACTTAATAGTATAGTAAAAATGCAATTTTGTTGCGTTTATTTATACCTATCAAAATGTAGAAGAAATTTTTCCAATCGGACCATTCATTCAAAAGATATGAGCAAATAATGGAATTCAAGCAGTGCAAGCAGTCGCTTTGCTGCATGCATATCTCCGCGTCCCTCGCACTTCCATTAGCTTTAAAAAGATAGTTGATTATAACCAACTTATTTCAAAAAGCTGTATTTAAAAATAAAACTTTACTCCTTTTTAGAGCAGGGCTGTGCCAATTCTACGAATCCACCGAATGGCAGCATTGCCCTTAACTATGGTTTTAAAGCAGTGGTCGAATGCGACGAAGGATTTGTCCTTTACGGCAACAAAGTCGCTTACTGCAACGGAAATGAGTGGAGCACTCAATTGGGATCGTGTAAGAAGGCCCATAATGAATCGCAATACTCCTGCGACTTTGAGGCTGAGGATCAATGTGGTTGGACGGCGCATAGTGCCGGTTTTAGTCCATGGAAGAGGATCAGTGCTGCGAATAATATCCATTCCAACATAACGGGTCCCCAACGAGATCACACCTTCGATAGCGAAGCCAAGGGACATTTTATTCGCATGGAAACGAGTACCGGATTCAGGGCCTTCGAACACTTTCTATCCCCAATCTTTCCCAAGAACCTGACTTTGGGCAACTGCTTGTATTTTGAATTTCATATCTACATGTTTGGGACAGGAGTTCAAAGCTTAGGGGTCTCAGTGAAACCCGAATCAGAAATTGAATCAGAGCAGTGGTAAGTCAATTAGACCTTTGATATTTTAATATTTATTATTTATTTTTTTATATATATTATTATTTATTTTCTATAAACTAATTTTGTTATAACATCTAATAAACATATATATTATTCTGATGTTTCAGGCCCACAAAATTCTTGAAATCTGGCGATCAGGGTGCCCAGTGGCTTTACTTTTCGATCCCAATCGACGAGATGAATGAGGACTTCCAGGTGGTTTTTACAGCCTCTGAACCCGACAATTATTCTGGGGACATTGGCATCGATGATGTGAAATTGACGAAAGGAGAGTGCAGATCTTCTGAAATCATCGAATCTGCTGAGTCACCGAAGATCACTTCACATACGAAATCTCTTGATAAACAAACCAGTGGGGCAATTAGTTCAAAGGGTTGGGGGAAATATACCATAGTCTTCTCTATATTAACAATGATCACTTTCTTATATAAATGAGAGGACTTTCGTTACTCAGTATGATATAGTGTTAAGCTGATTATTATTATAAAAAAGCCGGCACAATAAAACATATTTGCAATTGTTGAAATTGAAATTGTTTTCCGTTTTATTTGTAATACAGTATTATGAATGGACGATAAAGCGTTTATCTTCTATGGCGGTTGTGAGAATACTGAGGGCCTCCAGCGATTTGCGGTTACTTCAGAACTTATCACTTGGACCGCCGCTCCTCGTAACGCCCAATTGATAAATCTGGATTCTCGAGAAACAACCGAGCATCGATCGGCGCTCAGTCTTCCTTCAGCTTTCGGAGATATATGTATATTCATTGAGTGACCGCTCGTATCCGCTACAATGGAATTTTACTGGACTCTGGCACTTATTTTGCTATACAGTATAGATCACACAAATGGTCGCTGTGAAAGATCAATACGTTTGAAAAATGGCCAAGCGAATTATCGAGCGCGAAATCTTGTGAGATTCCGGTGCGAACGCGGTTATTCCCTGCAAGGAGTTCTAGTGCAAACCTGCGATCGAGAAGGTCGACTTCGGGGTGAAAAACCCTTCTGTGCCAGTGAGTGGAAAATGTTTATAGAATATTGAAATTTAATTGACTGATAACAGAACATAATAATATCATTAATACTTAATAATAAAGCGATAAAAAGTAGCATAAATATGTTGTTAAAATTTCTTTGATATACAAGAAAAGTTAAACCATTTCTAGTTCAACCATCTGCCAATAAAAAACTTAAAAAGTTATAAAAGAATATATTAATATCATAAATATTTAATAATATAAACCTTAAAATGATTTTAATCAAATACAATTATTATTAAAATGTTCAGAAATTAAAGAAAGGTTAAATGTATTCTTTAAAATATCAACCCTATCAAATACCCGTTACTCAGCTGCATTAGTGTCAAAAAAATGCAATATTTGCACGAGTAACGGGTATAATTATTAAAAATAAATAAAAAGTGAAAAATAGTTATAAAGTATATGTGTGGTGAAATATATAAATATTAAGAATAAAAAGTTATAAAAAAAGGAAATGGAACTAACGATTTAGAAGAGTTTGACAATGGCTAATTAAATACCGGATAAATAAATTTATCTGAAATTAATATCCCACATTAATTGCCAATTTTTTAGGAAGGGGCTGCGAGGAGCACGACGAGCCCGAGAATGGACACATTGAGCAGAACTCCCTGCGGGCGGAGATCATGTGTCGCGATGGCTACGTGCTGGTCGGCAGTCGCACGGCCTTCTGCGATGGCGAGGAGTGGAACACCCAGTTGGGATCCTGTCTGCATAGCAATCATACGGGCGATCATTCCTGCGACTTTGAGAGCGAGGATCTGTGCGGCTGGGAGTCGGAGCAGAACTTCCGGCAGCCCTGGCGGCGCGTGAGTGCGGTTTCCGAGTTTCACTCCCTGGCCACGGGTCCCCATCACGATCACACCATAGCCAGTGCATCCGGCGGCCATTATATGCGCATGGAGACCCAGATGGGTGCCTTCGGGAGCTACCACCTGCTATCGCCCATCTATTCCAAGGACCTCAGTCTGAAGACCGCCTGCTGCTTCCGGTTCCATTACTTCATGTTCGGCGTCGGCGTCGATAGTCTGGTGGTGTCTGTGAAGCCCGTCTCGATGAAATTGACCGACATGTGGAACAGGTTCAGGGCCAAGTGAGTTTCGCACCAAGCGGATGAAGTATTTGATAAGGCGGCGCATGCAACGCGATAAAGAGGGGGAATTATATTATATTATATTATCAGAATGGGTTTAGCTAAAGCTTCTCGGTATATTACGATTTTTTCATAAATTAAAATAAAATGATTTTTAGCTTTCTAGGGAAACGGTAGAATTTTCAAAAATATTTAGAAAATGGTTTCCTAAGCAATGTTTTTTTTAAGAAATGGTTATACTAAAAAACACTTGATACAAAAATCTAAATTTTATGATTTTGGAACAGAAAGACCGTTTTGGTATTTCAAATACAATATCTGTATTCAAAAAAGTATTAGCCCATTTTATATGGCTTTTCTCGCACTTTCAAATTTCAAAAAGGTCAATTATTTATAAAGTTTTTAAACAGAATTTAATATTTTAATATATTTTTAGTTTATCTAATAACTTAAAGAATCTTATTTCTCAATAACTCTTTAATAAGGACATTTAATTATAATAATTCTTTGCCTTACTCCTTAGCTCGAGCAAATTCGAGATGGCCGGTCCACAGGGAAAGGAATGGCTGGAGCATACGATCACCATTGACGAAATGCAGGAGGACTTTCAGGTGATATTCACGGCCACGGATGCGAGATCCCAGTTCGGGGACATTGCCATCGACGATGTGAAGCTGATGACTGGCAGCGATTGTGGGGTAAATGGCTTTACCACCACCACCGAACCACCGCCACCACCGACGGAAATCAGCGAGGAGCCACTGGTCTATGAAATGCTGAATTGCACGGGGCGGTGTGGAGCCACCAATCCCGGTTTCAAAATAACCAGAAATGGTTACAGCTTTGGTTGTGGGTGTGACGAAGATTGTCTTATGCAGGATACCTGTTGCCTCAACTATATCGAGGAGTGCGCCAAGGGGATGGATGGGATGGACACAACGACCGAAGAAGAGATTATTTCACCAGCACCAACGAGCTCTACAACAACAACCACGAGCACCACAAAGGGGCCACCAACAACGACCAAGAGAACAACTACCACAACAACTACAACGAAAAGGCCAACGACGCCAGCAACTACAACAACAACACCAAGGCCAACCACAACAACCAGAAAGGCAACCAGCACAAAGAGCACAACGACAACGAAGCGAACTACAACCACCAAAAAGCCAGCAGCGACAACAACTTCAACAACACCAAAGCCAACAACAAGTAGTTCAACAACAACGAAGACAACAACCACATCCACGACGCCAAGGACAACAACCACCAGAAAAGTTTTTACAACACAAAAAACCACAACAACAACCACAACCAAAAAGTATAATTTAATAACAAGCACTTCAACAACAACAACAACACCACCAAGTTTTAGTACTCACAAAATACCAGGTCAGAATAATATTTCATTGGTATTTAATATATATTTTTTTAAATTATTTTAAGATTATTTGTAAGAATATTTTAGACCCATAAAGTATTTAAATGGAACATAGATAAATCCAATGGGTTTATATATTTTTTACTATATCATTAGTACCTACTATAAAATGTATTATACTAAAATACTATATTTTCAATATAATCCCCCAGTAATCGGCACCACTGAAAAGACGAAGAAGCGCATAACTTGGAAGGTTGACCCTGAGGAAATCGCTGGTCACATGGATACGAACGAAAGAACCCCGAATCCAGCTTTAATAGTCCTATACCTTCTGGTCGGCGTAGTCCTAGTGGTAGTTCTGGCCAATGTCGCCCAGCGCTGGATAATACCAATCAGCGGATCGAGAAACATTAGCGAGAAGGCCGTGAGTTTCAAGAAGGCATTCGAGAGTCTGAAGAAGCAGCGGCGAAGAAATAGCATAAACGATCCATTGTGCGACACCGATAACGAGGACGGCGATTATTTCGAGGAAATGGGCGTGGACATACGCAATAGAACCGATCTATGAGGGTGATCTATCTTCATGGGGGGACACAAATCCCCAATCTATTTAACTCATGTTTATGCCTATTGTGTAGGAAGTTATGAAAAATGTATGATATGAAATAAACAAGAAAACAAATGAGGCAAATGTATTTTTGACAATAGGAGTTGATAATTATTTTTGTTAAATTAAATCTGCAAAATAGTTAAGTGAGTACCAGATACTAAAGAATGTGCAATCGCCTTTCGGAAATGGGAAAACGGGAAGATGTACCCTTCCATTCGAAAACCCTCCAAGAATAACTTTGAATAACCTAATCAAATTAGGCTATATTGTGTCTATGAAAAGGGCAAGGAAATCGAAGACGCGAAGGGCAGGTGGGAAGTAGCTGCTATACAAAGTTAACCCTCGGGAATGAATCACTTTTGGACGCATTTAACGAGCTTCGAAGGAGTAGAGCAGCCACCCCGATCTGCGTCTATAATCAAATCTTGTGGGGAGTGTCAGTTACTAGGATAAAATGCCTCAGGCTCCGAGTTCCTGCGGATTCTGAAGCTGCTGTCAGTCAGTTCACCCCATATCCTATATTTTCACCGCCCTCTCCTTGGAATCCGGCTGTTGCACGTGTCCTGCCAGCGGCTGTTGCAACCACCGACTGCTGCCGAGATGGACCAAAAAAAAAGGAAGGAAGGGAAAACGCTGAAGACCCAATAACCTAACCAAAAAACCCAAGCCAAAGCAACCACCAACAGAGTTTTCCGTGGGCCGGCTCGTGTTTTAACAGCGGCTTTCGGTTGTGATTTACTGGCAGCTTAGCGTCTGGCACGGGACCAGTTACCAGTTACCACTTACCAGTAACCAGACAACCAGTAACCAGACAACCTCCATCACACCCTTTGTCTGCACCGGAAGAAATATAGAAAATTACAGCTGAAACTAAGAATGCAAAGGGGACCGGACCTTAAACTAATGAAAATTATTTCTATAAAAATATTTGCACAGTAAAAATATGAATATTTCGTTTAATGAATATATGTAAATTATAACAGCCCTATGGAATTTTTCTCGTCCTAATAATTTGAAAATATAAGGTACATTTGGTAATATGAAATATTTTTAGCTTTTGTGAAACATTTTCAAGTTAATTAAAAAAATTATTTAACTTAAAATAAAATTATAATGGAAGCTTTTTTTTAAAGCAATAAGTGAAATAAAAAATTTAAAACTAAAATCAAAAAAATAAAATATAATTATTTTAATATATCTAATTTTGTTTTAGACCATTAAAATATTTCCTTTTTTTAATATTTGTATTTAATACAAAATAAAGATTTTTCGCAGTGTAAGAACGATTTGTGCGGCTCTCAGCAGAAATATTTTTCTGGGCATTTCACGGCAATTATTGCCCCTGGACCAGACGACTCCCAGACCAAAAACCCCAACGAAATAGCAAGTTTGCACGCTCAACAAATTTTCACACAAGATTTTCCAGCCTTGAGTTTTCCGCAGCGTTTTGCATGCACCCCTGCTGCTTTTTGGGATTTTCCCTACCCCTCTCCGCCAGCCGAAACTTTTATTTTTTCCCTGACTTCCTGTTTGCCATTGTGATTTAACGCCCGCCGTCGTTCTCTATCGACTTCTCACACATCATTTGGCGGCGAGAATTTTCCTGTTCCTCTGCTGTTTTTTCCCACTTTTCCCGTTTTAATTAAAAAGGCATTTTGATGGGCCAGACAGGGGGCGTGCCTCAAGTTGCTTTTGCCGCATTTTCTCCCTAACGCTCATTGAGGCCCTAATTAAATGGTAAGTAAGTCGGCTTATCTGCAAACTGCGAGGGGTTAAGGGTTGGACTATAAATGAATATTTTTTTTTTTTTCGGCTGCATTGCACACAAATTTTTGCATGGAAAATTGCGTGGTAATGGGCGGGTTTCAAGGGGTTTTAAGGGGCTCAGGCTCACCTTATCTATCGCATTCCGGACAAGCCCACACACGTCGCTAAAACGTTGGTAAAAAGAGGACGCACCCTCTACACCCTGCTTTACTCCCTGCCAAGTCCCTAGGCCTCCGGCTGTCCCCTTCTTATCGCGGCAATAAATCGCATTAATTTATTGTTGTCGCCGCATATTTGGCGGTACGGTGAAAAATCTACCCACCCACTCAGCCCGTTTTTCCCTCAATGGGCTTGACCACTAAGTGGTGAAAATCGTAGGGTGGCAAGGAAAAGCGGTAGCAACTGTTTTTCAGTTAGCCCTTTTTTTTGGTGCAAAACCCTCCTAAGAATATGCAACATGTCAGGGGTAAAAGCTTCTTTGGGTTGATTTAACAAAAAATAGTGTTTCTAACAATCTAAAATTTGTAAAGTCAAGCACATAAAATGCTATCCTATTAATAAAATATTGGCATAATTTTGATAATAGAAAATATATTACCAAAATGAAAAATTCTTCTAAAGTAAATACAAAAATGATTCAATCCCAAGAACATTATTTTCTAATGGTTTAATTTTTAATTTAAAAAATATTTTTGAAGGAAATTAAAATGCCAAAAATGAAATAATTATTTCTAAAATCAAATTAGAAAATCTAAGTGCAATTTTTTGCAAGTGTGTTTCTGGTAGGGTGTGCATATATCATTCCTCAATATCCCCCCACGACATAAAAATGTCTCTGCATTACGTTTTTATTGTTTTCACATTTCTATCAGCTGCGTCAGCATTTCAGTTTTGTCCTTTTAATCTCCATGTGCGAAATTGTTGCCTAAGATCCCAATCGGAATACGGAGGATATGGAATATGGGAGAGCCAGGACCCAGGGGCCTCCGAATATTTATAACACTACGGCTGCAATTTATTATGCAGTGTCGTCTGGACGCTGGTCAGTGGAAGTGGAAGTGAAATCAGAGTGGAGTGGAGTTGAGTTTTGGCTACTTTAATGTGCCAGTCACCAAAGATGTCAAAGGGGGTGTTTCAGGCAACACACAAAACCTGGCCAAGATTTATGCACTCAAGTTATGGCGGAGCAGACTGCAACTTTATCGTTGGCAATGGCATTTTACACAGAGAGAAAAAATATATACTACAAAAAAATGATTTCAAGAAAAATAAATTTAAATTTGAATTGCAAATTTTGAGCAATGCAATTACATATTTTTAAAAATGGTTTATAAATATAAAAATGATTTAAATATTAATATTATTTATTAAAAATACAATTGTATTTAAGTTATTAATTTATAAGAAACCCCTCTCTATAATAAAAATGCAAGATAATCTTAGCAAAAATGTAAATAAATCTATATAAAATATTTAATTTCTTTCGCTGTACACTGCTGCTTTTCCTTTTGCCAGCTTGACCAGAGTTTTCACTTCCCTCCCATTTTCCACCCCCTTTACTGCAGTTGTTGTTGTTGCCTGGTCTCGACATTTCCTGTTGCCGTCCGTTATCAGTTCTCCAAAGTTGTTGTCGACTGCAGATCTTTTTGCACTTCTTGTGTGTGTCAGCCAGTATTTTTGCCCAAGACTTTGACTACATTTAAATAAATACACACAACGGAAAAACTAGAAAGCCCTTATTAAGTTGTCGAGTGCGAGTTTCTCGGAAAATGTTATCATTACTATTTTATGGCGAACTATAGGCACATCAGAGATCATTAATAACGACAACTTATAATTAAAAGGAGATAAGGGTTTTATCATTGTTTAAATAATTTTATAACGTTCCCAAGGTGAAGTATTAAATATATATATATATATATAAATAAAAAAAACCCATCCTTATTTTTCAATCCTCTATCGAAAAAAAAAGTTTCGCTTGATTCTGAGATTTGACCCAAATTGGCCTGTCACGTTTCACATGGAATGACCCATATACTTTTTTATATATATTACGAACCCTGCTACAAATAAGGCAGTAAAACTGACATGTAACCATAATTTTCCTATTGCCTTGAATGATGTTATGATAACTGATTGCTTATTTCTGATAAGTCTACTTGGTAAATACAAAATATTTCTTATAAATAGCGCAGTATTCTAGAAAATCTCAGTTCTCGCTTCAAGATGGTCAAAGTGGTTTGTTTGCTGGCGGTTCTTTTGGCCTTGTTTCTGGTGGCCTTTGCCGATCCACAAGAGTATGGTGAGTCTATCTGGACTTCCTCTCTGGACTTATTATAGCCTTTTGTATCTGTAGATACCGAGCACACTTGGGTAGCTGGATTTCTGTCGCTGCCATTTCCCAAGAACGCAATTACGTATACGTAGGACGCGTGAAGTACGAAGGCGTTTTTCCCGTTCAGGTGATTGCCGAGACCGGTGAAATCACGTGGAACAATGGCACCTATGCTTATGTAGGTACGAAAAACTATGAGCTCTTGGTGACGTCGAACAACTCCTCTATCGAGTGGATAACCAGTCATGCTGGGAAATACGAGAGGGGCTTGGTGGCCGTTGGAACCTCGTTGAGTGACGAAAGGGTCTTCGTTTGCCGTGCCATAACGCCGATTGGTCAACTTCCCGGAACCCTGATTCTCAGTTTGAAGGTCTGCCGCGTTGCAGGAAGTACGGTCAAGTATGACAAATACGAGGTTCTAGTGGCCAGATAAGCCCGTAAAAGGTTTACTCAATTGAGAAAAAATCAATTTAAACAAAAGAAAACATTTTAAAAGGCATACCAAAACAAGCACCTTTACATTTTGTAAACAATAAAAAGGGAATTGTATGAATATAAACAATTTTTTCTTTATCTGTCTGTCCGTATGGCTGTCCGTCCGTATGAACGCTGAGATCTCGGGAACTATAAAAGCTAGAAGATTGGCATTTGGCATGCAGATTCTAGGAGTTCCCACGCAGCGCAAGTTTGTTTCAAAAAGGTGCCACGCCCCCTCTAACGCCCACAATCGCTTTAGAGCGATTTTATAAATTTAAATATGCCGGAAAAGTAAAAATGCAGTTTTATTGTGTTTATCAATACCTATCGAAATGTCTAAGAAATTTTTTAAGTCAGACCATTTGTTAAAAAGTTATGCGCGATTAAAGTTTTATATCTCCATCTCCCTCGCACTCCCTTTAGCTGAGTAACGGGTATCTGATAGTCGGGGCACCCGACTACAGCGTTCTCTCTTGTCTAGTCTTATATATAATCAACTGTTTCTTTATCAAATTGTAGCCATAAAAAACTCAGATAAAGGTTTCCTGATCCTAGAATATATGGCACCAGAAGCGAAACGAACGATAGCTGTGCTCTGATAATTCTGAGACAAATTTGTAGATAAAAATGTTCAATAAAAGACGAATCAGCTACAAAGAAACCCCAGTTCCAATTTCATGATGGTCAAAGCTTCTCATTTGATTGTGGCGTTTTTCGCCCACATGTTCGTTGTTTTTGCTAATCATGCCGGTATGTATAGAAGTGACCCACTACTTTAACTATGATTCTAACAATGTTTGAACCCATCCGCAGATACCGAGCACACTTGGGTAAATGCTGGCCCGGGGCTCCCATATCCTAGGAATGCCGTCGAGGGAGGCTTCTGGACAAATGGAACCCATGGATATCCCGTTTTTGTAGCCCGCGTTTATTTCGAGGAGGGGTTTTTTCCCGCTTTCGTGCGATTAGACTCACCCCAAATCCACTGGAATTCCCAGGACACTTCTTATAGTGGCACTAATATAAAACACGAATTATTGGTGTCCACAAATGAGTTCGAATATAAGTGGATAAACAGTCATAGTGCCCTTCATGAAATGGGTGTTGTAGCCGCTGGAACATCAGCCACATATGATCTACAGTTTTTCTGCCGGGCATTTACGCCCAAAGGCTTGATTCCTGGTAATATGTTTCGAAACGGTTGCGTCGTTAGCTGCGAGGCCCTACTTTTTTCAGTATACGACAAATACCAGGTTCTGGTGGGAGAAAGAAAGAGTGGATCTGGAGCTTGAGACCCATTAGGGTTTACTTTACCCAAAATCGAAAAATCACCCTACTCTAACTAAATCTTCTACTAATATAAACGATGTAAAAACTCAAACTCCCAACAGTCCAAAGCTCCAAATAAACCAAGCATTAAAATTTTATGTTTATCACAAGGGTTCTTTTAATTGCAGGTATTGAAATAAAAATAAAAATAAAATGTTTACGAAATAAAAACGATTTTGTCTTTCTGTGTCCGTAGTTTTGCAAACTTTAAAGCAATATTTTCAAAAATAATTTTCTTTGTTTCGATACTTTTGTATTTATCCCCTGTGTAAGCATACAAAATACTTAAAACCAATAAAAAAACCAGAAAGGAACTAGCTTTGGCCAGCCGAAGCTTATATACCCTTGCAGATTATTCCTATTAATTTACAAATCGCAAATATGATAAATTTCGTATTTTTGAGCAGGGGCCGTAAATAATCGTTATTTGAGATTTTTATTTTAAAAAGACTACTGTGTTATTTTGTTTTAAACGTCAAAAATAACGTTCCTTTCACTCTTGTCCACAAAGTATATGCATGTCAACAAATCTGGAAAGCAAATTAACTGTTATTTGTTCATGTCTATAAAGTGCAAAAAAACCAGTTAAATTGTTGATTAAAGCTTGTACAAATCTCAGTAGGCCTTTTAAAATAAAAATCACAAATAACGATTATTTACGGTCCCTGTTTTTGAGAGATGAAGGTAAAATGTCAAAAAACACCGAAGTTATAATTTTTTTTCATTATTTTTCCAATAATTCTTATGGGAGCTATAGGATATAGGTGACCGATCCGGCGGGTTCCGACATATATACTACCTGCAATAGAAAGAAGACTTTTGGGAAAGGTTCATTCCGATAGCATTACAACTGAGAGACCAGTCGATCTATCCATGTCTGTCTGTCCGTCTGTATGAACGCTGAGATCTCGGAAACTACACTCAGAAAAAAAATCGCCATTGAATCAAGAAATTCGCCATTGAATCAAGAAAATCGCCTATGATTTTCAGCCAACGGCGACTCGCCATTAATTATATTATTATATTTCCTTGAATTTACGGTAAGCTTTTCTAAAATCCATTGCCATTTTTTCTTAAATTGACGGCAAAAAACCTTATAAATAAGAAAAATTTCTTGAATTAAGAAAACTTTTCTGAAAAATAAGGCGATTTTTCTAGAAATAAGGGCAGTTTGTTTCTAAAAATATGGATTTTTTCTTCAAAAATACGGTGATTTTTCTTAAATCAAGAAACCTTTTTCTATATTTAAAGGAAGTTTTTTTAAATTTAAAAAATGCATTTTACTGAAAATTAATTTTTTATTCTCGTTTTACATTGTTATATATTTAATAAATTTAATACATGAATGCCTATTTTAATACATACAGTGTTTCAAAAATAAAATTTTGGTTTTAAAAAAGTATCTTCTCCAAACTTATGATATTCAATAGGGGGATATTCTAAATCACTTAATTTAATGAGTTTAATTTCGGGGTTATTAGTTTCTATCTTTTTAAAAAATGTAAGATGTTCAGAATACTCTGTTCTTAAATTAATACATAATAAATATACACAGCCATTTTGTGCCACAATTTCTTTGATTTCGAATGCGTTAAAATTAGGTTTAGTTTTGCAGATAACATATTTTTTATAAGAGTCAAAACAATGAAGTTCTCTTGTATGGAACCAAAATTCGTTTTTTGTTTCAAAAGAATCAGAGCATATTTTACATATAAAATTCATTTTGAAAACTTAATCAAATCATTTAAGAACTCTACTTTTTAGGTCGGTATCCAAATTAATTTCAAAAAAGAATTTTTGAACAAACGTCCAAACGAGCGCACATTCTTCGGGATACTTTAAATTTAAAATAAGAAAAACTTTAAAACATACGTCTAGAGCGGAAAAGATGTTTGGTAGCTTATAAAAAATGCCTGAAACATAAACATAAAAGTGTTCCAGATTATGAAGATCACTACCGGTGCAACAAATCAGTGGTTGAAAGCTGGTCTTGTTTCCAAAGCAAGTGTTTACTTCGCCAGAGATGTAAGTCTGCAGTTCTCCAATCGTCGGTTTCCAAACCAAAAATTTATTCCTTGAATCTTCAATGGTGCATTTATGGTACTTTGATCCTTCAGCTTGCTTTCTTCTCAACGTCGGAACTAACACCGCATGCAACAACAATATCAGAAGAACATTTTGTGTATCTATAAGAATATTGAAATTAATGAAAGAAATAATAGCACAATTCTAATGAAAATTATTTACCTTCAGACTTTACACTTAGGTCCTTTAAGATGGCTCAATATTTTTTTATACTTCGGGATGAATTGTTTCTCTTTAGCATAATAGTTCAAAAGAATTTTTCCTTTTGGATTGTTTAATATAATTTCGTTTAAATCAATATTATCCTTTGTTTGCAATGTTCTCTGAAAAAATAGAAAGTTATATATAAAACACGAATTATTGGTGTCCACAAATGAGTTCGAATATAAGTGGATAAACAGTCATAGTGCCCTTCATGAAATGGGTGTTGTAGCCGCTGGAACATCAGCCACATATGATCTACAGTTTTTCTGCCGGGCATTTACGCCCAAAGGCTTGATTCCTGGTAATATGTTTCGAAACGGTTGCGTCGTTAGCTGCGAGGCCCTACTTTTTTCAGTATACGACAAATACCAGGTTCTGGTGGGAGAAAGAAAGAGTGGATCTGGAGCTTGAGACCCATTAGGGTTTACTTTACCCAAAATCGAAAAATCACCCTACTCTAACTAAATCTTCTACTAATATAAACGATGTAAAAACTCAAACTCCCAACAGTCCAAAGCTCCAAATAAACCAAGCATTAAAATTTTATGTTTATCACAAGGGTTCTTTTAATTGCAGGTATTGAAATAAAAATAAAAATAAAATGTTTACGAAATAAAAACGATTTTGTCTTTCTGTGTCCGTAGTTTTGCAAACTTTAAAGCAATATTTTCAAAAATAATTTTCTTTGTTTCGATACTTTTGTATTTATCCCCTGTGTAAGCATACAAAATACTTAAAACCAATAAAAAAACCAGAAAGGAACTAGCTTTGGCCAGCCGAAGCTTATATACCCTTGCAGATTATTCCTATTAATTTACAAATCGCAAATATGATAAATTTCGTATTTTTGAGCAGGGGCCGTAAATAATCGTTATTTGAGATTTTTATTTTAAAAAGACTACTGTGTTATTTTGTTTTAAACGTCAAAAATAACGTTCCTTTCACTCTTGTCCACAAAGTATATGCATGTCAACAAATCTGGAAAGCAAATTAACTGTTATTTGTTCATGTCTATAAAGTGCAAAAAAACCAGTTAAATTGTTGATTAAAGCTTGTACAAATCTCAGTAGGCCTTTTAAAATAAAAATCACAAATAACGATTATTTACGGTCCCTGTTTTTGAGAGATGAAGGTAAAATGTCAAAAAACACCGAAGTTATAATTTTTTTTCATTATTTTTCCAATAATTCTTATGGGAGCTATAGGATATAGGTGACCGATCCGGCGGGTTCCGACATATATACTACCTGCAATAGAAAGAAGACTTTTGGGAAAGGTTCATTCCGATAGCATTACAACTGAGAGACCAGTCGATCTATCCATGTCTGTCTGTCCGTCTGTATGAACGCTGAGATCTCGGAAACTACACTCAGAAAAAAAAATCGCCATTGAATCAAGAAATTCGCCATTGAATCAAGAAAATCGCCTATGATTTTCAGCCAACGGCGACTCGCCATTAATTATATTATTATATTTCCTTGAATTTACGGTAAGCTTTTCTAAAATCCATTGCCATTTTTTCTTAAATTGACGGCAAAAAACCTTATAAATAAGAAAAATTTCTTGAATTAAGAAAACTTTTCTGAAAAATAAGGCGATTTTTCTAGAAATAAGGGCAGTTTGTTTCTAAAAATATGGATTTTTTCTTCAAAAATACGGTGATTTTTCTTAAATCAAGAAACCTTTTTCTATATTTAAAGGAAGTTTTTTTAAATTTAAAAAATGCATTTTACTGAAAATTAATTTTTTATTCTCGTTTTACATTGTTATATATTTAATAAATTTAATACATGAATGCCTATTTTAATACATACAGTGTTTCAAAAATAAAATTTTGGTTTTAAAAAAGTATCTTCTCCAAACTTATGATATTCAATAGGGGGATATTCTAAATCACTTAATTTAATGAGTTTAATTTCGGGGTTATTAGTTTCTATCTTTTTAAAAAATGTAAGATGTTCAGAATACTCTGTTCTTAAATTAATACATAATAAATATACACAGCCATTTTGTGCCACAATTTCTTTGATTTCGAATGCGTTAAAATTAGGTTTAGTTTTGCAGATAACATATTTTTTATAAGAGTCAAAACAATGAAGTTCTCTTGTATGGAACCAAAATTCGTTTTTTGTTTCAAAAGAATCAGAGCATATTTTACATATAAAATTCATTTTGAAAACTTAATCAAATCATTTAAGAACTCTACTTTTTAGGTCGGTATCCAAATTAATTTCAAAAAAGAATTTTTGAACAAACGTCCAAACGAGCGCACATTCTTCGGGATACTTTAAATTTAAAATAAGAAAAACTTTAAAACATACGTCTAGAGCGGAAAAGATGTTTGGTAGCTTATAAAAAATGCCTGAAACATAAACATAAAAGTGTTCCAGATTATGAAGATCACTACCGGTGCAACAAATCAGTGGTTGAAAGCTGGTCTTGTTTCCAAAGCAAGTGTTTACTTCGCCAGAGATGTAAGTCTGCAGTTCTCCAATCGTCGGTTTCCAAACCAAAAATTTATTCCTTGAATCTTCAATGGTGCATTTATGGTACTTTGATCCTTCAGCTTGCTTTCTTCTCAACGTCGGAACTAACACCGCATGCAACAACAATATCAGAAGAACATTTTGTGTATCTATAAGAATATTGAAATTAATGAAAGAAATAATAGCACAATTCTAATGAAAATTATTTACCTTCAGACTTTACACTTAGGTCCTTTAAGATGGCTCAATATTTTTTTATACTTCGGGATGAATTGTTTCTCTTTAGCATAATAGTTCAAAAGAATTTTTCCTTTTGGATTGTTTAATATAATTTCGTTTAAATCAATATTATCCTTTGTTTGCAATGTTCTCTGAAAAAATAGAAAGTTAGTCCAAATTACAGAATTTCACTGTACGATGTTTAAGCTTATATATCAGCAACTAAAATCAATTTATTTTACTTTCCACATATGTATGCAAAACGCCAAAGAAATTATGAAAAAAAAAACTATTTGTTAGGTTAGCTGCTTTTTCTACAACTACATTTTTACTTTTTAGTTTAAACTATTTACATGATAATCAATATCTAAGTAATCCACTAGCAAGTTAGTTATATTTCTATTTTTGTTTATACCATATAATCAAATATAAAATGTGCGCCTAAGAACATTCCAGAAATATCTTGGCGTCTGAGCGCGTTCATCAGTGTATGTGTGTATGCATGTACGAATGCACCGGCATAAGCAAATTAGCGCGCATTTACACACACAAACATACATACATACGTAAACTCGCGCCCAGAAGTAAAATTGCTGGAATGTTCTGCTGCGCAGATCTTTACAACACTTTTGAGGCTTACTTGAGACTGCCATTTCTCCAACTGTGAAAAAATATAATTGCAGGCCCCACAATGCTTTGTGGAATAATTTTAAGCAACTGATCCCATTTTAGGAATATCAAACTTTCTTCACTTATATTATGCTCTGAAATAAATTTTGGTAAAGCACATGCCAATATACATATAAACAAAGATATACACATGTACAATGTACATTGTACATATATAATAAGTATATGTAACGCACTTACCTATAAATATAGATTTAAAGGCTTCACCATTTAACTGCTTTAATATGTAATCCATTTTTTTCACTTTTCGTTATACACTTTATAACTTTTAAACGATTCAAAGAACCACGAAGGAGAACCACGAGGAAGCACTGTTTTTGCCTTAGTGTGACCGTTCACAGTTTACAAATGTTCCAAATTAGTCCACTTTTTCTAAAGAAAAATAGTATTTCTTGTCTAGAATCAAAGGCGATTTCGCCATTAACTCAAGGAAAAAGTCGGGAAAATATCGCCATAAATCTAAGAAAATATCGCCATTAATCCAAGAAAAAATTCATCGACTCTTCTTCTTATTCATTTACAAAAAAAATTAATGGCGAATTTCCATAAACTTAAGAAAAAATTTCTATAATCAAGAAAAATTTTCTTATAGCCTCTTCCCATAGAGTCCATCCGTGTGAAACGGTTGGGATTTTTGACGAATGTGAAACTCGTGTTCCCACAGAACTTCATCCACCATCTACCATCCGATAACAGCTGATTTAAGAGCAGTTGCTCAACTCAACATTGACGAAGGGGGATTTTAACTCGGCAAAACTGGCGTAAAATTGCGTTTTCCTAAACTTATTGTAAAATAATGTAATAAATTGCATAAGATAATAGTTTAAAACATATCTGAGCTTTTATAACACATTCTATAACGATTATGCATACACAGAAAAAAAAAATGATATTAAATTGCACCAAAATCAACATTATTTAATGTTAATTTCCAACCGATATGATTTAATGCAGCACCAACATTTCGAAAATATCGAGTTGATATTTTCGAGAATATCAAGCATATATTTTTATACCCTTGCAGAGGGTATTATGATTTCAGTCAGAAGTTTGCAACGCAGTGAAGGAGACGTTTCCGACCCCATAAAGTATATATATTCTTGATCAGCATCACTAGACGAGTCGATCTAGCCATGTCCGTCTGTCCGTCCGTCTGTCCGTCTGTCCGTCTGTCCGTCTGTCCGTCTGTCTGTCCGTTTCTACGCAAACTAGTCTCTCAGTTTTAAAGCTATCGGGCTAAAACTTTCCCAAAAGTCTTATATCTATTGCAGGTAGTATATAAGTCGGAACGAGCCGGATCGGACAACTATATCATATAGCTCCCATAGGAATGATCGGGTAAAAAAATTAAAAAAAAATTATATCTTGGGTGTTTTTGAACCTATAACGTCCTACTTTTGGAAATGCCATTTTTTAGCTAATTCTGAATTTCGAATAAAATTTTTTCAAAATCGGACGACTATATCATATAGCTGCCATAGGAACGATCGGAAAATTAGAGATTTATAGGAATTATCTGCAAGGGTATATAAGCTTCGGCTGGCCGAAGCTAGCTTCCTTTCTTGTTTTTTTATGAATTCGATCTTATAATAGATTCATTTGAAACATGACATTTGAACTTTTTTGTCATCCAACTGGTATTTTTCATATAAATTTTTGTCATCCAACCGATATTTTTCATATTAATTTTTGTCATCAAAATGTTATTTATTCGTGTATATCAGTACCCTCCCAGTAAAACAAAATTATTATTTTATATTAAAACAATTTATTTCTAATCATTTCACATTTTTTGGAATAGGTATACATATGTATAGATGGGCTACATTCTGAAAAGAATAATAATTATAAATATTTGAATCATCCAGAAGCGGTCGTTGCGGTCCAAATCGCAGGCCTTCGGCTTCTTGCGGGCTCCTAAGGGAAACAAGTATTAATATGGTTCAAAGGTCAGGGTGATAATGAGTCATTCAACGTGCCCGCACTGGCCGACTCATCCTCCACTTAGACCAGGTTCAGTCCCAGGTCCAGGACATCGTGCACCAGCGGCCGATACGACAAGGCGCATCCCAGAGATTCTCGCGCAGCTTCTTCTCCAGCTTGCTGACACCGGCTGATGGGCACATTGCCCAGGGTCACAAACAGAGCGAATAGCGAGTCCACATTGGAGTCCGCGCTTCCATCTCCTCGTCGCGGGTGTTGGCCCGATTGATGGCGTAGTAGGAGAGCTGCTCGCTCTGCTGGTGCTTCAGGACAGTTCACATATTGATCGTACACCCGCTGGATATTTGCCCCGCGCAGGGCGGCGGCGGCCAGATTCTCGATTTTGTTGCGCATAATGGGAGCCAGGAAGTTCAAGTTCAAGGAGAAGTCCTGCTGAATCCTGTCCAGATTCTGGTCGGTGGGCAGGCAAAAGTATATGGCCGGCACATCGCGATCGGAGTGGAGTTGCCTGTTGGATGGGATAATGGGTATATATAAACTAGATCTCTGGAGGGTCTCAGTGGATCTTACACATGCAGGGTAACGCCCAATTCGCGCAGCTCCTTGATGGAAATTATGGGCGATATTATGTCCTGGCCAACGCGATCGTAGATGAGGATCTTCCACACGGGCTCGGGGGCCAAGGCCTTCGGCTGCTGCGAGTTCTAATTGAGCATTTGCTTAATGGCATCTGGAATTGGATTGGCAGAAAAACCCATTAATTAAGCTGTCCCCACACACACATTCAGAACCGAAATGTCTTTAAATTGTGTGCTAACTCGACGGCAAAGTTAAAATCACCACCACTTTGTAATGTTTCGACTTAGCACTCAATAAGAAAACCAATTAATGTAATTTTATAATGCAAACTCACCTTATTCTCGATATTTTGACGTCGCAGAGTTCCAGCTGTTGGCTCGAGTTGCAGTGCTGCACAGTCTCACATTCACAGTGTTGTAAACTGTGGACCACTTTCGAACTAATTTCGAAACGATATATCGCGATAGGTTGACATTTAATATCATATATCATCAAACATATATGATTTTATGTAAATTATAAATATACATTTCTCATTTTCAAAAATTGATATGAAATAAGATAAAACCAATATTTATTCATTGTAGATCGATATGACAAAACTTGATCCTAAAAAAAGTCAAATTAACCAACAAATTTCAATTTGATATTTTGTCATTTTTTTTTCTGTGTACATATTGCTGACTGGGGGAGAGCCTAACCTCCCGTACCCCACACTCCGCTCTTACTACGCCTCTGTCTAGCCAATATTAATGTGTAAAATTTGTAAACAAAACCAAATTTGTGCTGTTTTGGTAATTTAAAGCAACTTTGGAGCTTTATAGGAGTACAGAGTACACTTTTTATTAATATTTGTTAGTATTTACGAATTGCAGAACATATTCTGAGACTTCGCTGCAAACATTGATGTTTTCGTTTGCAGAACAGCTTAAATTTTGGCCCACACATAGCAACTTGTTGGCGAATGCTTTTCCGCTCATAACAAACTACAAATAATTCAACAATAGCCAAAAAACAATGAACTTGAGCATTATTTAAGTTTTTCCCGCCATTGATTTGATTTGTTCTCGTAGTCAACATTCCATTTTTCACAGTCAAGAAGAAGAATTCAGAGTTGCACCGAAAAAACATCGCCTAACTATCGCATAAAAGAGCCCGTCAAAGTCCGTCGAAATTGGATGGCGGACTAACTGGGAAATTTTCGGAACGGCAAAACCTTACGGACCATCCGTTCAACGGATGGTAGATGGTGGATGGAGCTCTGTGGGAAGACCCTATTAATTCAATGGCGTTTTAAAATCACGGGCGATTTTCTAAAATTAAGGGCGATTTTTTTTCTGAGTGTATAAAAGCTAGGAGACTGCCATTTTGCATCCAGATTCTAGGAGCTCCTACGCAGCGCAAGTTTATTTAAAGAAGGTGCCACGCCCCCTCTTACGCCCACAATAGCTTATATACGATTTTAAAAATTTAAATATTTCGGAAAAGTAAAAATGCAGTTTTGTTGTGTTTATCAATACCTATCGAATTTTTTAAATCGGACCATTCGTTAAAAAGTTATGCGTGATCAAAGTTGATATCTCCATCTCCCACGCACTTCCTTTAGCCGAGTGACGGATATAAGATAGTCGGGACACCAACCCGACTATAGCGTTCTCCCTTGTTTTTTTCTATTTTAGAACTTCTGAAGGGGCAATGTATTTTCCTAGTTATCTGAGCTGTCAGTGGCGATCTAAATCTATGGATTTATGACTTGGTACGGCTACAAAAAAGGTCTCAATAGCTCAAATAATCTTTAAAATATATAATGGCGATTGGCAAAGACAAAAAATTGCCAATAAAAGGCTAACGCTCTACAGAATAAAATCACAGTTCTTTCTTCAAAATGTTCAAGGTGTGTTGTGTGCTTTTGTCTCTCTTCGGTTTATTCCTGGCAGTTTTTGGTGCTCAAGGTGATTATGGTATGTTTTTCAGACAGCCCACTACCAAAATCTGAGTACTATAGCTACCTATTTGCAGACACCGAGCACACTTGGGTAGTTGCTAACAAATCCATACCATTTCCAAGAAACGCCGTTGTGGCAGGCTTTTCGAACCAAGGATATTTCTTTTATGTAGCCCGCTACCGATGGGACTTCCATAACACTGCCCGAAATGCTTTGCCTGCCCATGTGAGAGCAGAATATCCTGGAAGAATCTGGTTCAACCTCGACAGTGGGGCAAGGGAAGAAAATGATGCAGATTATCAATTACTGGTGACGACTGATGAGTTTGAATTTGAGTGGATAACCAGCCATGATGATAAATTCGAAAAGAATTTGGTATCCGTTGGCTTCAACATGAGGAGTGAGCGGACTTTTCCCTGTCGGGCAAACACGAAGATGGGCGTGCTTCCTGGACACTTTGCTTTCGGCATTGGATGCATGGTTAGCAGCCAAGATTTTGAGCTAACCAAGTTTAACAAATACGAGCTTCTGGTGTCCCGACATGTAAAGCCAACCAGTTGTACTTAGGCTTAAAACAATGTTTAAGCTAGATACTCACAATACTATAAATTTGCTTGTCAAACAAAGGATTTTTAATAAATATCTTTGCTAAGTACAATGAAAAATGTTCAAATTAAATATCTGGATTTATGAGACAGCCGAGCGAAAATAAGACGCCCCATAAATAAATCTATTTACCGATTGCTCTAATTGCCTTTTAATTTAGAGAGCTCTGATTGGCAATAACTATAAAATGGTATCAACGAATTCTTTTTCCGATTTTGATAACAGGCAGACAACGTTGTTGAAAAAGATAGGCATATTAGGAGTGATATATTAAAAAATGTACATTTATAAATATTTTTGGGACAGTAATAAATTTAAATCGAGTTGATTTCTATATCTGGTATCAAACAAGTAATCCATTCTTTACCTAGACCTAGTTTGCCAGAAATCCGCTTAAAGGCCAACAATCAGCCTCAGGGAAACTAAGTTTCTTCTTACCGCTTTCCATTTTCATTGACGTCATCGCTGGGATCTCAGGATCATCGTCGTAATCACCCAGCAGCAGCATAAAAACTAATTAAGCATCACATTTCACATCCAATTCGACCTCTGGCTCCCCTGAGTACCCGCAAATGGCAGGAAAAATAATATTGCAAAAAAAAAGAAGAAGCGAGTCTAAGCAGAGGAAAAGAAAAAGAAAACCGAAATCGAAATATAAGCCAAATAAATTTCTCGTTCACCAAATGCGCTTTCATAATTAATATGAAAAACAAGGGGAGAAACAAGGAGTCGAGTCATAGCTGCCATGACAACAAATGGAAATGAAAAGGAAAAATGGAAAATGGATGGGGTGAGTGCACAAGTTTCGCCTCCTTCAATATTTTCAGGGTCTGGCTTCGGGATTGATGTGCATTACACAAGGACTAATCCGTATCCGCAGCCGCATCCGCATTCGCATCCGCAGATGAATGAAAAGTGCAGCAAAGGCAGAGTTACTAAGAGTTTTCGCTACACTAAAAACAATTATATTTGAAAAATATATAAAAAAACCAATATTTGTTGAAAATAAAAATAAATTTATCTCTTTTAAACTCATGTATTTTAAAAAGAAATAATCTGATTTTATAATATTTGGAACATTACAAAAAAATATTTTATGTTTTTATAATTATTTTATTCTGAATATATATTTAAGAAATATTTCTGATAAAATACAAAGATTAAAGGTTTTTTTAAACTCCCCCCTTTATATAATATCTTATCATGAAAATATTTCGTTATTAATATTATAGAGCAATATAAACTGCAAGTTCTATAAAATGAGGCTAAATATACCACAAATGAATCCAATTACTCGAAATATTTTCTTCTCCACTGAAATTCTTCAAAAACATATCGAAAATCAAACAATTGTCTTTTCTACAATGGCACACAACATTCATTGTGCCTGGCACACCCGGCAATTGATGTGTTGTTTTTCCACCAGCCACCAGCTGTTCGAGGAGCTGGAAAAGCCGAAGGAAAATCTGGCGGGAATGCCGGGAAAGGGAAGGGAAGAAAAGCCAAAAGAAGCTGCAACATTGCATGGTTTAATCAGCAGCTTACAAGGGTAAACAAAGGGAGTGGAAAGCCAAAAAGTGCATGAATCGAGGAAAAGTGGGCTGAAAAGTGGGTGGGTAAATGCGATCCATCAAAATGAAATTGAAATCTTTTGCTCATTTTTGAGCTTCTCCGAATGGGCGGTGGGCGGTGGGCGGGTGGTTGAAAGATACAAAAATTGGGATTGAAATTCGCATTTGGCATTGCAGTTTGTCTTTGGCTTGACTTGGCTGCTCCTGTTCGTCCTGCTCCTGACTCTCCCTATTCCACAGGATGCTGCCTGCCCCAACCCCCCTTGACATTTCTACCCCCCTGCCATGTCAATCAATGTCAATAAAACAATTACTGTCACTTGCAGCTGGGCAAAAGGCAAGGACAAGCGAAAGGGAAAAGGGGCGGCAATTGTGGGAGTGGCAGCGGGATGAAAAGGATGAACAGCCAACGACTTTGGACTTGGTGTCATGTTCGAGTAGCTGGCAAAGGGAAAGGGAAGGGGAGAAGGGGAAAGGGAGTCGAGGGACGCAGGACGAAGGACTCCCCTGCAGTTGTCGCAAGTGGAGTTTTCAAATCGAAGCGGGCTGGCCACTCAACAAAAAGCCGCCCACACGCTGGGCAAAATGCACTGGCATAAAAACAGGGACAATTGACAGAAATTTAAATTAAATTAAAATTATGTTAAAAATAAAATTTAAAGGATCTGCCATTTTTATTATATTTTCAAATCAATGCAGCAAAAACCACGTATATTATGTTAGTTGCAAAAAGTTTATATTTATTGTAATAATAATAATAAACAGTATACAGTTAAAAGTAACTAAACAAAATTGAAAACTGTTCAATTTATAAAAATAAAAATGTATTTTAATCTTCAACTTAAAATCTCATCAAAATGTACGTATTATAAACAATTTAAAATAACTACAAGAAACTTTAAGCTTAAAAGTTAAAGAAAAAGGTATTAAAAGTGTAGAGTTTATAGGATTTATCTAACTAAAAATGAATTTTAAACCTTATCTAAATATACTTATAGTTTTAAGCTCAGGTATTCGTAGTTTTGCTACTAATCTAACAAATATATTTTTTTCACTCATTGTAGTGCATGTAAAAAACGTATTAAAATTCTACAAAAACCTTGCTACCTCAAATAATGATATAAAATGTAACTTCTCAAAAAAATATATATATTTTGGGGATTTTCCTGATTGGAACTGAACGTTTTGTTACGCAAGTGTAAGCTCCCTTTGCTGCCGTTCAAGGCCCAAGGAGAAACTTCTCCCTTTGCCGCATTTTGGGGTAAAGTGTTTGCGGTTCTGCATCTCTGGTTCCCCTCACTCCCCACTGCGCCCCCCTCTGTCACTCCCTGTTATTGGCAATAAAACCCGACTGCCCACCCCCTTCCAAAAAAGGGGAACTCAACTCCGTCAGAGAACTCGACTCAACTCCATTGGCACTGTGACAAATCGTTTGCTTTAGACATGGCCTGCCATTGGCATAATCGTTCAGTCATTGCAGTTTCTGTTGCACGGTGGTCCTATCCCCATCCCCTCTCCCCCTTTTAACCACCCCTTTTACCCGCCCCTGGAGCCAGCAACATTGTGTCTAGCTTTGAGTTACATTGTCTACGCATCGAAGTTGCGTTGACAGCCATCGACATTTGCTGGAGGTTTTTGGTCCTCTGCAGCCACATGCATTATACATGAACCACCTCGAGAAACCCCCTCGAAAACCCCCCCAAAAAACCCTGAAAGTTCAGATAAAGGAGGCAGGAAAGCCAGCAAAAGTGGGCAGAAGAAGTTGCAGGAAGGAGAAGCCTTTCGGCAAGCCATGACAAACTTTGTGTTTAGCCAACATTCGAAATTAAAAGTAAGAGGGCAACTCTGGCAAAATCAAGGCGACACAGTGAAAGCAAAATGCACCTGAAAAAAATGTGCGTTATCTTTCAAGTATAAGCATAAGAATATAATGCTTTTAACTAATTATAACAAAATATTTATTTTATGTTTAGATACTATAAAATAAATTTAAATTTTATATTTCCCTTATAAAAAATTATATTTTTTTATCAAATGAACAATTTACTAATAATTTTATTGAATAGGAAATTATTATTTAAGAAATATTAAAACAAAAAAATATAAATATATAAAGAAGAAGTATTTTTTTTTTAATTGTTTACCCACCTCTTTATTTGGTTCAATCATAATGTTTATTTTTTGCAAGTGTTAAATATTAGTAGCAGGATGAAAAGTTTTAGGAGAAGGCAATTGAGGGCGGGAGGAAAATCGCCAATGGGGCTCCGTTCGGTTCGACTCAATTTGAGAGTCTGGGACTGTGCATCTGCCATTGTGATTGGCTCAGAAATCACAGGAGTGTGCTGCACTTCGCAATAATCCGGGCTGGATGGAATGCTCCTGCTTTCGCCTCCATATGGTAGAAAAGTCCAGGAAGGCCTAGGCACGGGACTCTATTTATAAAGTTGGTCGTCTAATGGATTGGATTGGTTTTTGCCAAAGCAAACTGACTGAATAAAGAAGTCAGAGAAATCAGAAAGCATTAGAAAATTGCTAATTACATTTTCACCTGAAAAAATAGCCATTTTTGTACTCAGAAAGAAAGTTTGATATTAAAAATGCATTTATTTTCATTCTTTTTTCAAAACATTTTTTTAAAAGTACTTGGAATGTTTTCGATTCACTTTAATTCTTTTTAATAATATTGCCATTACCATAGAATATCCATTATCTAAACCGTCATACTTTTAAATCGGATTAATTTTCTCAGAAATATTTTTATTTATTTTTAAAACACCTTGCAAAATGTATTCTGACCTCAACTGATTAATTAACAATAAAATTCCATTACTTATTTAGCACTGGGAATTTCCCGCTCTTCAATCAACTAACCCAAGCAGAATCCTAATTAATTGATAGATTATGAATGCCAAATGCCCAACCACCTGGCTGCCCATCCCTTGCCCCTAATGAATACAATTACAATTAGTCAATTAGCTAATCGTCTTTGCTTCTTGCCGGTGAATAAACCGAGTCAACTCAAATGTATCTGACGGATGCATAAGTATGCATATGTTTCGGAGTTCAGTGGGTGAGTGTGCATCTCCGGGTATCCGGAGTATCTGTGACAGATTCCGCCCACAGATCGGATCACTGCATTATTCATTCAGACTGCATGCGGTTCTCGGTCGTGGAAAATGGCGAAAAGTGGGGGAAAAGCGAGGGAAATGGGCGGTACAAGGTGGGAAAGTGACAAACGAGCTGTAAAAATTGTTCCACACGAAACCAAATGAAATATTCACGAAATTGTTGAAGGAACTGCAAATGAATTATAAAACGTGCACGCTTACTGAAGGCGACAGATGAATAGAGATGGATTTGAAGGGAGTTGGAGGGGCGGGGATCCTCTATCTATGCAATGGATGTCAATGATGACGATGATGTGACATTCAATGATGATGGATTTTGGCAAGTGTTCGAGCAAAAGATGTCAATGGAAGCGGAAATACAACTGAAAACGAAACAGTAAAAGGGGAAATGTGGGACACATATTCGGATATATATGGATAAAAATGGTTATTTTAAGAGAATCGAATAAAGTATCTACAAATATTAAAGTGGACATATTTTGAAAGTTTGGAGATCGGTTTTGCATAGCCTATATTCGCATTGACCTCTTAATTAAAACTTGGGTTGCAAAAACATCGATAGAGTGCACTATTGAAAGTTTGGGTTATCGATAAAGGCCAACATCAATAGTATCAATAATATGCTATTGAACATTTTATTAAAGTCAAAGAAAGATGTCAAGAAATAACGAAAAATTATTTTTTATTTACTTAACTTTTTTTAAAAACGATACTATCGTTACTACCAAATATTTCAACCATCGATTGTTCTATCCATCTCAAATGAAAACCACCAAGTTTATATATGCAAAATGTAAAAAATGTATTCAATCGATAACAATAAAACTAAGCAAAATACGTTCAGGTGATCAGTTCTTTATCCTTGGTCCTTCTCTTCGATCGCTGCCGTTGAAGTTGGTTGTTGGTGCTGTTTTGCTGCTTACAACATCCACTGAGGTTCTCCGCAGACACACTGCCTGATCTTCTTCTCCAGACCCTTCAGGATGCTGATCAAGTCCTGGCAGAGGTTGTCGCGACTGGGGCATCCCTTGCATGGTTCACCACCGGGACCGCATGGCTTGCAACCACAGCCTGGCTTCTTGGTGGTTGTTGTTGTTGTTGACCTCCTGGTGGTTGTACTCTCAGTGGTTGTACTCTCAGTGGTGGTTGACTTCTTAGTGGTTGACCTCCTGGTAGTTGTTGTCGGTGCCTTTTTAGTAGTTGTCTTGGGTGGTTTTGTGGTTGGTGTGGTTGTTGGACGATGTGTGGTAGTAGTTGTGGGGTGTGGTCGTTTAGTGGTTGTTGATCGTGGTGTGGTTGTTGTTGTTGTTGTTGTTGTGGTTGTTGTTGTTGTTGTGGTTGTTGTTGGTGGTGTGGTTGATGTTGTTGTTGGTGTGGTTGTTGTTCGTCGTGTGGTTGTGGTTGTTGGGCATGTGGTGGTTGTGGTGGTTGTTGGGCATGTGGTGGTTGGTGGGCATGTGGTAGTTGTTGGGCACGGTGGTGTTGTTGGTGAGGGTCTGCATGTCGTAGTGGTTTCCGTGCAACCACATCTTTCAACTACCAACGAACTTGCATTGCCGATCAGCAGCACACTCGCTATAAAATTCAATTAAATTGCATTATTTTAAGTGGTTAAAAAGAAGAGTGGTCCTTCAGAAAAAAATTACCAATCAAGAGGCAAAGAGTAAACTTCATGTTGATTTCTTTTCTTTTTCGCCTTGGTGGTGCAACTGAGTTCTCTGAGGAAAGCTGAGCCGCTGACTGATGCCTTTCTTGGGCTCTTCAATCCCATTTTATAGGCACTTTCGTTCCTCAAAAGTTGTAGTTAAAAATAAAGCGCGCCCGTTGTTTCCGATTGGATGCGATCCAGCTGCTGGTATTATTATTAGCCACCAACTGATCCGAAGTTTGCTCAAGTTCAAGGTTGCGCATACGCCCCGTGTTTGCTTTGCTGTCGCGCGCAAAGTATTTTCCATTGTGGAGGTTTCATCAGGTGGTTGTTGTCTAAATAATTTAATCTATTTGTATTTGTGTTTATATGAAAGATTTTCTGTTTCAAATAATAGTTTGGGATAAGGAGTTAAAAAAAAAATCAAACATAATTATATTTAAGCTAAAATAGTACGGTTGTGATAATAAATCGAAATATCGAAATTTGTTGTATATGCTATATTATTTTTTGATATTATATGATATTTTGTATACTTTATGTTATTGAATAATATTTGCAAAAATTAAAAATTTTGGAAAAAATATTCAAAAATCCCATAAAATAGTAGCTACATAACAAGTCAAAGTGCCAACGATATTTCCCAGCTATTAAACTTTGTCTGCCATTTCCTGGCCGCATAAACTAAAACTAATCAAATAATCATAAGCTCCAATTTCAATTCAACAACTCTGCAACAAAGTGCTGTTCGTTCGCCAGCGATTTTGTGGGCACAACAAAGTCGGTCCATAAAGAGTCTTCGATCTGGAGGAATCGCATTTGCATGCTGTTCGGGGGGGAAAATTGCCGTGTGGACAATGCAGAGATGACTAGAAACGGGCAACAAAATGCCATAAAGTAGTGGGATTGGAATTGGGACTACGATGGGAATGGGAGGCATCTGCCACGGCCAGAGCCACAATGCCACAACATCGCAGATGCAGCTCCACAAATTTGCGAACCCATCCCTATATGTAGGAGCCACCCAGCTCCAGACCATCGAGAACTCTTGTCGCCACTGACACGTAAACTATTTGGCACGCAATGCACTTGGCGACTTGCTGATGTTGACGCACATAAAATGCCAAATGCTGTGAAGGATGTCGATGGGGGAGCTGGCGATGCGATGGTGATGGTGATGGTAAAGGGGCTCCTCCTACTTTAGATACTGCCCCTGCTCTCCCCCCACTTTCCCACGGAAAAGCCACCAAGCAATTTTCCTCAGGACTCTCGCTTCTGGCAGCGGCATAATGCGATTTGGGAATTGATTGCGCCAGGCACTCGACAAATGCGTGCAGAGTATGGTGCACCGCAAGAAAGCCAAGTAAAAAACGAGGTGGATGCTATTAAAGGATTCACACATACAGTACAAAAATCTATTGAAACAATTGAGAAGCAGCTTGGTCAAATGTCCTGAAATATTATATTGAAGACCTGAAACACAGATCTGTAAACAAAGTTTTCATTTTCGAAATAGTTTATAATTTATTTTGACATTTGCACATTTTTGCCATTTACAATGAGATAAAAATGTATTATTATATTCATTATAAAAACGAAAAAATTAAGAACATTTTTACCTAAAACTGGATTTTTTATATCCATTTTATTTTAAATGTATAAAATAAAAGTATCTTGTATCATTACAAGATATGTTTTTTAACCTTTATATAAATTTAAAATTTTTAAAGTAGTATTTTTAAAATCTTACAAAAAATAAAAAAAAATAGATAAAATAAAATAGATTTAATATTATTTTGTAGCAGTGTACAGCTCTCGTTTAAAATTGGAACTCCTTTACGAAACATCAACTAGCTGAGCTCTCTACCCCCTGAAAAAAATTCCGCACTCATTTTACGCAAATTACATTTTGCGTTTCGCTGGTCGGTCAACCCCGAAAAAGCGAGCGGAAAAAACCACAAGAGCCGAGTAACCATTTGCAATACAGTTTTTAATATGCCATTCATCAAGACGATGTGAGAGGTATTTGGCTTTGGATTCGGGAGGAGGGCCACTTGTAGACTGTTTGTAGGCCTGTCATTCAGTCCGACTTTATTGACGGGGCGTCCGCCCGGTCACGTGTTGCCAACAATTCAATTTGAAACTCGTAACTGCACCACCCAGCAACCCAGCAACCCAGCTACCCAGTCATCCAGTCACCCAACCATACTTGCCCAGCATGACGCACTCATTCATCTCCAGAGCTCCTCCTTCGACGAGGAACACTATCCCCTGTCCACTTGTCCCATACACTTTTGTTCTGCAACAACTAACACAACACAACGAACAACATGAGTAGCAACAACTGTGGGCTGCTGATTGCGTCGACAACTTTGTGCCATTGTGAGTCGGGTCATAACGCAAATAGAGATGGGAACTATGAGAGGAATAGGCATTTACAACCTTATATCTATTTTCTACTTTCTATTTTAATAGAATAATATTTTTTATTTATTAAATAAATTTTATTATGCCTAAAAGTTTATGTAAAAATAATACCTATATATTCTAAAAATAAATAAATTCCAGAATCAATAACCTGTATTTATATTTAATTTATATTAATAACTCGATCAGGGCAAAACTCCCTTTTGATAAAAAGCTTACCATCTGTTTAATGAGTAATAACAGGTTTATTTGTTAATTAAATATTTAAAAAATACGTGCAATGTTCCTTGACATTTATTAATTTTTTAATTACACCACAAGACGACCTATAACCCTCGTTCTTTTATAAGAAAACCCCCATTTTAATCATCCCATGTCATGCCGTATGTTCCATTCGATGTGGCCAGCTTTCTTTGATCCGGCAGTTTGGTCACAGTCATCATCGTCGTCATCTCCAACGGATCAGATCCGTCGGCCTATATGAGACAGCTCGTAAATCACGCAAATGTATGCACCCCTCGGCACGCCCCCACCACCCACAATTCGGGGGGTTGACTAACGCCCATATTTACCGTAGCAACAACTGGCGGCGAACGGCACTTTTCTGCCACTCTCAGTGGTTCCAAAAATACACTGCTCAAAAGAGTTAGCAAGTAACAGTTCCATTGGGGATTTTAGTTTTTATTAAATAATCAAGAATTTTAATTATTAAAAAAATAAATGTAAATATTTAAATTTCGAAACCAAATAATATAAAAAATTATTATTATAACAAAAGTGTTGTTTAAACCAAATATAAGAGTGTTAAAAATTTTTAAAAAATTTGGAATTTTAAAACAATTAATGAGTTATTTATTATAATAAAATTTTTGTTTTACCGAAATATAAGAGTGTTAAATATTTTTTTTGTTAAAAAATTAGGAATTTTAAGATATTTAATGATATTAAGGCCGTTTTCTCGTCGGCCTGTTTAATTTAACGAAAGCTTTAAACTCTAATTTCCCATACAATTTTAAGGTTTTATGAGCTTCAAATGTGCAACCATCCTAACGAAAAAATCCAAATAAAATCCTTTCATTTGATTTTGTCTCCTATCTATTGAATTGTATTTTTAGGGAATATTTCTGGTAAACAAGGAATTTTTCAGTTATTTTCTACGGTGCAAAGGGCCCCTTTGACAAGAGTGCTTCTTTCGAAACCGAGGGCGATTCCAATTTGAATGGTCGGAGGGCATCATTTTGGCATTGTGTTTATGGAAATTCCGGGCAGCTTCTCTTTTTCCCCAGCCTCTGTTCATGTTTTCCCTTTCCCTTTTGCTTTTCCACTCATTGTTGGTTGCTTACTACGACGTAATTGCAACAATTTTCCGATGACGCAGGCTGTATGTCTGTCGGTTCCGCCCACTTTTCCCTGGAAACTCCCAGGGCCTCCCCTGGATTTGCTTGATTTACTTGTTTGGGTTTTGATTTCCGTTTGATTTGTGCGCCGGAGTTTTTGGAGCTCTTTGCCGGAAAGCGTCTTTCGTTAATCGCTTCCATTTCAGCCGGAGTCTGTCTAATGGTTTAATGAATTCACTGTCTGGGTAACCCCCTCCCCATTGCCGGGAATCCTTCATTTCGGATCTCCATTTCGAAGCTTTTACGAGCAAAACACTTAAATGCAATGGCCAAGTATATTTCACAATGGAGTGCGATTCCCGCTTAATTATGCGCAGGCAGAAGCCAGACCGAAACCCAAAACTCAAACCCGAAAAAGACCGGGATACAAAAGTGGGAATGGGGATTCGGGACACGGTTCGGCAAAGGCTCAAAGACAAGCGAAAGCCAGTGCCGCCCCAACTAGCAACAAACAATTATTAATGGGTGTAAGGGGAGAAGGGTTAATGCAAAGTGAGAACTATTAAAATACCCTATAAATTGGGGACTGCCTAATGTGGAAAAAAATGTATTTTCTTAATAATAATATTAATAATAAATATAAAAAGAGCTATTTTAAACGTGAGGATTAAACGGTTTGTCAAAGAAATCTAGATATCATAGAAATAATTTGATATAAATAGATAAAAAGATATGATGAATTTTTAAAAAATCATAGGAGCATGGGAAAAATGTAGTTCTTAATATATTAAAATATTATGATCTCAAAAAAAACATATATTTTTAATCTATTATAACTATAAAAAAGTGCTATTTTAAACAGGAGGATCAAACGGCAGCAAAAACGACTTCACATCGAAGTCTAAAAACCATAAAACTAATGTGCAATAAATATTTTAGGCTTGGTAAATGTAAATATGAAAGATATGAAGTATATTTTCATAAATAACCAAAATATATTACACAGAAACAGAAATGACTTCGATTCCAATAAACCCCGTATAATTTCAATAATATTTACTGAGTACGAACCGAAGGGTTGGTCGTCTGTTCGACATCACTCCCTCCATATTTATCATTACCGTCTGTTGCTGTCCGCTCATCTCATCTCGTCTATTCAATGTTTGTAGCCATGACAGAAACAGAGGGAGAACTTGATGTTAAAGCCAAGGCAATAACAGAAACAGAAGTGGAAAATGGCGAAGGCGAAGAGGGAAAAGGCAGTGGAAAACCGAAGTGAAAGCTAAAACAGAAGCTTTGACCATCTTGGCTGGCATTTTCCATAAGGACTTTATTACTTTTTCATCTCGTTTCATTTCGTTTTAATTTTATTATGAGCCAAAATGGCAATGGCACTCCACTGGACCAACTTCATCGTTCGCCGGCAAAAGGCAAGAGCAAAAACAAGTGTAAGGAAGTGTCCAAAGGACAAAGGGAATTATGCCAATGGAAATGGAGATGGAAATGAAGATGATGACTCCCCTTTCGGTTGGAGCGAAACAATTTTTAATTAAATTCTGTGTGTATTTTATACAAATATGAATAATTATTTATGGCACACACAGACGGGAGAAACAGATACAACGAATATGCGTAGGCAGTTAATGCCAACAGGCAGCAATATATATTATCTGTCTTAAAATAGAAAATGAACATAAGGCGCACATTTGGCATATTTTATGAAGCTGAGGCGATGGGAAGCCAGCTCTTTCAACGATTAATTGTCGGGGCTTGGCCCAAAGTGTTGTTGTGCATTTAAATTGCAGATGATTATTTAAATTTCGCATACAATTTACATAATGAAGGTCGCCCCCCAACTCCCCTTTTCCTCGCTGTTCAAATTAATCAAACAAATTGCTTCTGCCATGGATCTCTGACTCTTCTATGAAATTCGCCCAGCCAAAATGGGAATTTGGTTATTGGAGCCGCGTCTTTTCCGGTTCAGCCTTCAAAATGTAATTTGCAAAAATATTTGCTTTCAATAAAATCTAGAGGCGAGCGAGGGGAAGTTGGCCAAATAGCACTGGCTGAAGGAAAATGCCTTTCTTTTTCTGCTGAGCTCAGCTTGGTCCATACCATGCATGTTTTTGTCGAGCCACTGAGTTCCCATAAACCATTTTTGAACTGTAAAGGGAATTTATAAGGTTTCAATCATTAACTTTAAGCTGTAAAATATTATTCTATATTTTTTGTAATGCCATTTAATATTTTTTTTGTTTAAAAATCCTTTACTTTAAATAAAATTCCTTAATTGGCTAATCTTGCTATTTTATGTCATTTTCAGAAATGCAACAAATAAATTATTAACAACTTAATGATTATAAAATGTATCCTAATATTTTTTATTTATTTTCCTACAACATTTTGAACGAAATTTCTTTGCAGAACACCTCCTTCGACCCATAAATATGGGGAAATTTCGCCATTACCGAATTTCAATCAGTTTCCAATCAGTTTGCCCATTTCATTTGATTCATTCGCATTGGCATTTCGTGCCGGAGGCGCGGGCCAAGCGGCTTTTCTATGGCAATTAGCTTAATTCTATTAAAATTCGATGCGCCCGAAAGTGGCCAGCGTTGGAAAAGCTTTCGAATGGAATGGAACATGCAGCTGTTGTTGTTGTAATATGCTTTTGAGCGTATTATATTCATGGGGAAACGTAAAACTGTATTATGGACCACATAATGATTGCGATTAAAAAAAAAACGAAGGACAAACAAGTGTAATCATTGTAAACGCATTGTAGAATATCAATTTACATTTAGCATATTAATTGAATTTTTGCTTTTGTCATATTGCCTATTTTGGCTGATGATTTGTGTACACACACCCCCGTCGTCTGCCCTTAGCTATAATTGGAATATTTATATTTCATCCCAGAGCCGCAGTGAGAAAAACCCCCTACGCACCGCAACCATTGTCCTGGAAAACTGAAAACTGCCATTGGCACTCCGCACACAAAGGTAATTGTCATTCATTTGGCGTGTCTGTCTTGGACATTGCGAATGTCCTTGCCGTCCTGTTTGCCAATTTGCCAAAGTTCTGCGTTAATTATGAGCCAAAATCAACGCGTGGCAAAAATTCCTTTGTCCCCGCAGATACATCATGCATGAACAGCGGCGGTCAGAATAATAGCAGAGCTAGCAATTAGTTGCAAAATAATTGTATACCAAATGAAAAGGTACAAAAAAGGTCTATACAGCGAATGAAAATTTAATAAAGATATATTATTTTAGGATTTATTCATGAGGGCTACTGAACTGTAGCTTTATTACAGATACATTTTTAAAGCTATTTATTATTTTTGTTTAAATGCATTAGGGTCATTCCATGTGAAACGTGACAGGCCAATTTGGGTCAAATCTCAGAATCAAGCGAAACTTTTTTTTTCGATAGAGGATTGAAATATAAGGATGGGTTTTTTTTTTTTTTTTTTAACTTTTACCGTTTATTTTTAAAAAATATTTTTTTAATTAAGCTCCGATTTTTAGGATATGCAGCACTTGAGACTCGTTTAAGTTATTTTAATAATTCCAATGCCACTTTGTGGCATATCTTAATATCTTTCAGAAAAATATTTTTAAAAATTTTTAAATTTAAAATTAAGTATTTTTTAAGAAAATTTAAAATTAGAAAACTTCTGTACGCCGGAATACACGCGGTTTCCTTACACGTTGCGCTGTAGTTGCTTGATGCAAAGTCGCTATTATTTTTTCTATTACCTATTTTTTCCCCATTTTTCAAAAATTATACATAGTTTTACAATTTTTAAACTATAATTATTTCGACTAAAACTAAAAACGTTAATGAGTAATGCTGCAATATTAACCCAACCTGAGTTGTGACTGCCCTCAGAGATATGTACTTGATTTTTGTGCATTTGTTTTCGATTAGCTGCAAGCGACAAAGCCAACAAATCAATGCATCTCAAATGTATGCCATTGAGCTATTTTTCGAACGTAAACGTGGAGAAGGGGGGTTATCTATATCCACATTTGTACCCAAAATGCCCAGGGGGACACACATTTTGCTGCTCTAAATTTCATTTACTTTGTTACTGAGCAACCGAAAATATCAGTCGGAAAATGTAACCAATCATTAGCAGCATTTTCACAGCCTCCCCCCCCCAAAATGCCGCCCCCTTTTGTGCACGCCCCTGCGGGCATAATGGATACAAAGTTGCAATTAGCGTTGCAAATCGAACGTTTTGCAATTAATTATAAAGCATGGCAAAGAAATCATTTGCAGTTTAAACAAAGGTTTGAATAATCCATGAGAGCAGTGGAAAACAATGGTTTAGAAAGGGATAGAGCAGTAAATTATGGGAAAAAGGCTTTAAATTCGAGTATTGAAAAACGATTTAAATTAGAATAAAGAAGGGGTGAAATGTTTAATTCAAACTAAATTTAATTTATCTTTGTGATGTATGTGAGCGATTAAATTGCCCAATGAAATATGTTTAATATGTTAATATGTTTTCAATAAATATTTTTGTTATATTCCCCATCAATAAACACCTTCTTCAAGAATTATCTGAACTCATTATCCCACCGAATGCATTCGTAAAGAGTCGAAATATTATCCGGGAATTCCCCGAGAGCCATTTTCCATTTAAACCAACCTCGGGCATGTTCTCGCAATGATTTCCCCAGATGGCACTTAAGGCTCTTAAGCGGGGGAAAAAAGCAGAGAAAAGAAATCCCGCACATAAATAAAAGGGGAACCCCACAAATACAAGCACAAACACACACACACACATCCGACGTATAAATAAAAATGTCATCAAAAGCATTTAAAAATTTGCAAAATGCGAAATACAAAATGGGCGAATAATTCAATTTTGGGCCCCGGACCGCAAGTCATAAGTAGGCTAAGGCCACTCCCCCTCCTCCCCCTTTTTTTCGCCCCGGAAATATTCGCATTTTCTTGCTGAGATTTTCCGGCAAAAAAGGAATTACGACGATTAGATTATTACGCATACTTGACGATTTATGCGATTAAGAGTGCGAGTGATATGAAATAAAAGCAGAGGGTTGCAGAATGCATTTTTCAGGGGGTTGGAACTTAAGCCAGACCAGAAACTGTTATTGTTCAACATCAAAGAAGGGGGGTGAAATGTGGGGTAAAAATCGTGGGGAAACCAGGGAAAACCGAGAAAGAGATGAGCTCAGCTGTCGTCGTCGTCTGATTCTTTTTTTGTATACTCCCAGAAACTGAAATACCAGCAGAATCATATTAAAAAATGCCAAATGCTGAGGCAACCGTCAAATCATCTGCGGAATTGTCATCAAATTGAAAGCCCTAGCTCCCAGTTTTTTTTCTTCGCCAGCTAAGCTGCAACGCGTGGCTGCCTGGTATATTTTCTTTTTATTGTCATCATTTATGGCTTTTCCAAAGGGGGGAAAACGGAAAACCCCTTTTCTTTTTACCCACTGGAAAATCAATCGCTGCTGCTTCAGCATTTGGGTCAAGTCCTGGTGGCTGCTCTCTTGTAATTAGCACAGATAAGAGCCAAGCCATCTAGGCATTAGACGCGAATTCAATTCCAACAGCTGGCTGGATATTTTTGATCCCTTAATGTCGTCCTTCGGGGTCTTTAATGCCCCAGTAAGCCGGAATAAGTGACTTATTTGTGAAAACAGAATTGTGAACAGGTCTCGCTTTAAGTTTCACTTGTATTTCGAGTACAAATCCTGCGCTCTGATCCTTTTAAAAGGTTTTAATCCAAAGCATTGAACCGGAGATCACAGTTATCTAACTAAATGGTTTGCCACTTTGTATATATTTTATTGAGATATTATTTATGTAAAATATATATATTTAATTATTATATAATATTTGTTAAATAATTGAATATAAGTTTAATAGACAATAAAATATTCAATTAAATTAATAAAGCTTTTTTTATTTTCTGTTCAGATATTAAAACACTGTTTATGCAAATTTTTTACAGCATTATCTATAAACCTAGGAATATTTTTAGAACACCCATATAATAAATCAGTAAAATGGATCTGAAATATAATTTTCTGAGTTATGCACCTCGTTTTATTTTCTGCTCAGATTGCCATTTAAATTCTTACCACATTTTAAGCAATCCCTGTTTGGCCAAAGGACATTGCACTAAATGTCGGCCGACTTTCGCCCATTCCCCTTAATTTCTACATTTTTATTATATTTTTTACCACTTGGCGAGCACTTCTTTGGCCGCATTCACGTCGCGACAGTTTTTGTCTGGCCTGCGGCTGTCGAACGATTGTAAAATGGTCGCAAAGGGCTTCTTGTGACCCCTGACCCCCCTTTGCAAATACCATCTTTTGTGGCCTTTGTTTATTGAGCATTTAAATTGAACAAGTTGCCAATCGATTGGCGTTGTTTTCGTTGTTGCATCAGCACGTTGCTCGGGGCGTGTTAATAAATCGAGTGACTCTCATGTGTCGATAATTATGCCATTGATTGCTTAATTGCAATGCATATGCATTTCCCCCCCCCCCCTTAACCACCCCCCCAGCTGCTCCTTTCTGCCTCGTAATTCCCCGTGCGACTCGTCCTGCAATTTAATTGCAAGCTTAAAGTACACACTCAGGACACTCGAGTGAACTGAGAAAAATTTGATGATATCTTAGAGATGGAACCGTAAAATCAAGCTACCTATATTATAAGAAATATCATTTGATATCGGATATCAAAATATTTTGATGACTCCTAGTGATAAAATTGCATAGAAAATCAAATGATTATTTACCATGCATTTACTGAAATTAAGTTAACAATAAATGTAATATTACAAAATATTTTTTATGCCTTTAAAAATATATAAATTTGTCCAAAAACATTCATATACCTTCTTATGCTGTCCTAAAATTTCCATATTATTTGGATCTAATTTCTCGTTTCTTTTAGTGTAAAAAGTACGAAGGCCATACAGCTGCTGTCATATATTTCTCTTTTTTTTCGCCGCTGTCGCCGTGGCACTTTGCATGCATTTCATTTTAATTTAATTTCAGCCGCCTTTTGCTTTCATCTTGCGCCTGCCAAAGGACACTTGGCATCCCGGGGAAACTCCGGGCCCAGGACTCTCGAGTGTCCCGCATGTGTGGCATGTGCAACAACTTGAATTATGCACAAGAGACTTGGCTGCCAGCCCACAGGACGCACAGTCCCGCCCCTCCCCGCCCCCTGCGACACGCCTCCTTCGGCGACCTTCAACGATTTACCCCAAAACGCAACACTCGTACTCAGGAATCAGGAATCAGAAACCAGGAGGCTCCTGGAATCAGCATAATGAAGGATCCCACTGTAATGGAGATGCTCGAGGAGATGCAGATAATGGAATGCCAATCAGGGGATGCATTTCCGAATCGGATCCGAACTGCAGTCCGGAGAAAGAGAAATCGAAATTGCATTATCCTGCTGGGGATAATGCTGTTCACTCGGAGCGAAATGCTCAATACATTTATTTATAATCTTAATGAAGAGAAACTGCAAGCATGGAAGGCTTAAAAGTAATTATTTCCAGCCAACCATGTAGGATATAAATTGATGCTTCAATTTTATGCTCAGATTTGGTAATTAAGTTAATGAAAAATTAAGGCAAATATTATTGCGAATAGGAGTGCTTTGGTTTTAAATTGTAACATTTCCTTGAAACGAAAATTTAAAACCTTAAGTATGAATTCCAAATGTTTCGTTTCTCACATATGACATTTTTAAATATTTAATTTTTTATAAAAATGTTTACTGTTTAAATCGTTAAAAATATCTAAGGGAATATGAAACATGAAATTTTAAAATATTTAATTTATTTACCAAAAATGATAGGATGTAAGAGACATTAAAAAAGATTTTAAACAAATATTTTTTTACAAGTTAAATTAACTAGAACTTAGAATAAAAATTAAAAAATTCTTGAAATTATGTGAAATCTAAACTCGAAATGTGTTGTTTCTCGCATGAGACACTTTAAAATATTTAATTTATTTAGATAAAAATGTATATCGGCTAAATCTTTAAAAATATCTAAGGGAAACATGAAATTTTAAAATATTTTATTTATTTAGCAGAACTTTAATAATCGTTTAAATTATTTGTAATCTAACACAAAAATTTGTAATGGTGTTTAACTAATTTATTTATTCCTAATAAAGATGGCTCAATACATTTTCGAAGACAAATAGAGATTAGTGAATTGCAAATGGGTTGTTAAAATATAATTTTCTGGCCAAACCAAATCGAGACCTAATTTAATTTCGCAATAATTAAATAAAGTGAAGGACGACGACTAACCTACTATTACAGGCATACCGGAGCCAATGGAAATGACGGCCATTTCCGGAGCCTCGTGAGACAGGATACTTTGGCATTTAGTCACATTTAGACGCATTCAGTCACATTTGCCCAAGTGCTTTCGCCACTTTCCATTCAAACCATAACCATTCGAGTTCGATTCGATTCATTGAATGGCCAACACTCAAACACTCGACGAAAGCCACATGCACACACATTTGGTTTATTAAATAATTACGCTCTAATTGCAAAAGTGACTGCGGTTGGACGGGCTTTCGGCTTTGGGCTCTCCAAAAATAATGCAGCAATCTTGTTGAGCCGAATGTGTGAATAATGTGGGTTCCGGCATTCTAAATCCGGATTTCGGATGAAGGGCTGGTAAATTTTAGCTGGGGAATTGCCACAGTTCGTGCCTCATTTAGTTGATTGAGTGGCGAAAATGGAAAATTTCCAGACAGTGAAATCACCGTATATCCTAAGCCCACACACAGGTTGTTTCCAATAACTTTGTTTACCCTAGAACCATACAGGCCATAAAAATGAATTCAAAGAAATTGCATTTTTCTATACGAAACTGTAGTTTCTACGCTCTATTCGATATTCGCTGGTGTGTCAATAGTCGACTGCATCATAGGATAAAGAATTTTCCCGTGTATTTACACATTTGCTCGCCTCTGCATTTTCCGTATTTTGTTTCCATATTTTTTCTCCCAGCAGGAAAGCAAATTCTAGGCAAGCGAATACTTGTTAATTGAATATATATAAAACTGAAATTTGTTCAACTGCGAAGAATATAGCAGCCGACATTCCGTTGGCGATTAATGGCATAGAATATCAAAATGCTGCAAATGAAATTTAGTGTATGCAAACTCAGTTGGTTTTTTATTGAGAACCCTCTATTATATTCATAGAAAAATCTTTGAAGCAAACAGTTTTTTTTCTGACTAAAAATAATGATTTTATTTTGGAAGAATATAAATTAGTGAAACTAGGGTTAATCAAAATTGTTTAAAAACTTTTAAAATATAAATTTTTAAGATCTTAAAGTAGTCATCCTGTTATAAGTTCCAAAATAGATCGAATTTCTTCGTGAAACTTTCATGACCCATTTTTAAAGAGTTATTCTAGCAATTTAAATAATAAAAAAAATTGCATTTTTATTTTTTCTATATGTGTATCCCTCCTTAAGTTTAAATTACATTTGTTAATATATAATATTCATATTAAAATACAACATAATTTTCTTTTTAGAAAAAAATTGAATATATTTTTAGTACTTCAGAAAAAACGAATGAAATAGAACTTCGTAAACATTTTAGTTTATACTGCAATCCTTTGATATTTCTAAGCCAACTGGTTTCCACTGTACCTCCCACAGAGGCCTTTTCGGTGTGTGCGTGCCCTTGCCCTGGATGTATTGGTGGCAAGTGTGTGTACGTGCACGGGTGTGCGAGTGTGCAGCATTTGCAACACTCGGCGGACAGTACGTGGCCATAATTAAATGTCGACATGCAACGCAGCGCTGGAAAGTATGCTATACAGCGGCAGCAGGGATTTCCCTTTTCCTTTTTTGGTAGAAAGTGCGGAATGCAAGAAGAAGCAGAAACTAGGACAGCAAAAAAAGAAGGGGTTCCAAAAGGGAAATGGAATGGAGATTTCAAAGCAATGCCTCTCCCTGCACGTAATGATGTAATAAAATCATTTCACACCTCATGAAATGTCGGCAATTTCCGTTGAAATTCGATTGAACTTCCTGCCTTCCATCGAAACTGAGTGGTCGAAAGGAGGGAGGGGGTGGGGGTGGGGGGTGTGAATAGTGGACTAGGCACGACCCTGGATTGCATACGTGGCATGTATATCATTATACACCCATTCACACATCCACACACACACTGGCTGACACAGAGGAAATACATTCCGATCCCCAAACGCCACTGACGTTTTAATTTTATTCGATTTTCCCAAAGAGAGAGAGCTGCGAAAAAGAAATTCTTGACTCAAAATTGATTGAAATGATATGGCAAAGGCGTGATATGGCAATGCCCAGGGTATAGGCGTAAGTACATTGAAAGAAATAAAGCTATTTTTTAACTTAGAGATTTTTGAAAACTGGAGATTTGAATATTTTTCAAAAGGTGTCTAAAAGTATGCAACTGTAAATAGACTAAAAGTATCTTTGAAAACAAAATGTACAAACTTATAGCAAGAACAGGATAAAAACATGAATTTTATTACAAACTGAAACTGCTATATCATGTGTCCTAGGATCTTCTTAAGATCTTTTTTTACTGCTTTCCTATTTCATATATTTATATAATCTTTCTCTGTAACTGTGTGGGCGATTTGAGTTCCAATGCCATTCCAGTTCCGCTTCTGCCAGCTGAAATCGTAAAAAACACGGGAAATCATTTCGTCATTCCATAAATTGTTATGTCGTAAATCTCCGCAATCAAATGGGCTGCACACGTACGCACACATACGCAGCGGCTTTCACCATATCAGTGTGTGGGTGTGAATGTCCTTGGGGCTGTCTCATGTCTCCTGTCTCCCGTCTCGTGTTTCATGTTTCTTTCCGTTGTCTGTGGCCAAATTGTTGCCTTGGTCTCGGTTTCCTTCTGATTGTGTGACTTTTGCCCAGCAGTGATTTGGCCAACTAACCGAAAAACCTGCGGGCTACTAAAGATGAGCTCTGGCGAAAACAAATTTCAATTCAAATAAATTCCATAAGGAGAAGCACATTTTAAAATATACATTTTTGAAAAGTGTATAACATATTTATTGTAAGATTAGTTGCAATAAATATTTCATTGATTAAAATGCAGAAAAACCAAATAACTTGAAAAATATAATGTATGACAAATTTTAAATGTTAACATATTTAAATACAAATACAAAAAACATGCCATTTTTACCATTTTACTTCTAAAAATAGTTCATTAATGGTCGAAATTTTTTGATTTGTTATATTGTTTTTTAGCTTGAAGAACTTAAAAATATTAAAATTATAAAAATAAAATTTGTAAAATGTTTTTTACCTTTAAGAACTTAAAAATATTATTATAATTATTTTTATGATTATTAAATTTTTTAAGTTCTTGAAGGTAGAAAACAATTAAAAAATTCTTGACCATTAAATAAAATATTTTTATTAAATTTTGTAAACAACCAAATATGCAAAGGTATTAAAAAGTTGTATTATTTTGCCCGCAGCTGTTTATTTATTTATACATAAATACAGGTGTTGGAAAAAGCCTCGTTTTGGCATTTGGTGCACGTGCTAAATTCCACCTGAAAAAATAGTAATACACAAAGAAAGCGGCAGAAGAATGAGACAAAGTTGGAGTTGAGGCCACAACGGATATTGTAGCCGAGTAAACAGAAAAAGCAACAGCAAAATGGATGTGTAGTTCATAAATTTCGTCAACTGCCATAATAACAAACTGAGGAGTCACCAGAAATTGACTTGTCGCCTGCTCAGAAAAAAAAAACACAGTTTCCCTGCCAGAAGTTAGAAGGAGGACCAGAAAAATCAATGAATTCCAAGGAGCCAAGTCATCTTGTGGCGAAAATCATAAATATCAGGGGGGATTGGCAGGTGAATTTGTCAGGTTGCCTCAGAAAAAGCCCCGTTCTCTAAGCTCGATGTCCACATCCACTTGCTTGGCCATTAGTCAAAAGTGTGACGAATGAGGAGGCTGTGATACAAAATATCACAGGAGTCACTGAATAAAAGAGATTCATTGGGATACAGGGATACAAAGTATTATAGATACAAAAGTTTTAGATTTTATATTAAATTTTGAGAAAAAATCATTAGCAGAAAAATTAAAATCTACTTGCGTGACAGACCGTGACTAATAAGTTTTCATAACTTGTATGTCAAAAACTTTTGGTAAACAAATGTTTCAAAAGTCTAATAAATAAAAATTAGAAATACAAATACAAAGCATTCATTTCATTTATTATTTTTTGGCCGTAAGGACCAAGATAAAATATTTTCAATATAGCGGAACTATTAAGGCAGTTAAATGATAAATTATGCGCCACAATAAGCAGTTGGCGCAAGTCAGGAGCCGTGAAAGCTTTTTATGATGACGCACTTCCGTCCGGTTGCCCGGAATCCGGTTGCCAATCCTTGTCTGTCTACGGTTCTGGCCGATTTTCCCTCGATTTTCCCCCGCTTTTCCGCCGGACGGTCAACCGAAGCCGAATCCGAAGCCAAAGTTCTCTGCGGGCGTGCGACTCAATTGCGACTTTTATGGCACATCAATCGTAGTCATCGTCCTGCGACGTCCGAAGCCGTTAAGTTTTATTGATTTCAATGGCCGGGATTTGCTCAGTGATTGTCCACAGTCCGTAGTCCAGGGAAACTGACCGAGGATTGGGGATCCAGGATTCAGGATGTGGCTGCCAGGACTCCAGACTGCCGGCTCATAAAGTGCCGTCAACGCCTTTTGACTTAACCGCTCGCTTTGTCTTCCCCTTTTCCCACTTTTTTCCCTTTTATTATTTTCCCTGCACTATCGACCTTCTTTTCCCTCAGTGGAGGGGTCATTAAGTCAAGCTGTGGACATAAATAACCCGCAGGACATTGCAAAAGTTTCCGGGGCGCTTTAAGGATTGCCAGCTAAAGACTCCTGCAGGTGTTGAGCCTTCGGCTTTCGCAGCCGGTTGGCGATGATAATGTTCCTGTTCTTGGTCCATCAAAATGTGGTTAAAACTCCTCGAAACGAGCCAATCAACTGGGCAATCAAGGGGATTACCCAGTGATAAGAGGGATTGGAAGGGGGTTAAGAAGATCAGGAAGATAGGATATGCAAATAGGGGAGATGGTAGCGGAAAGTTTAATAGAGTATTAAACCGAAGATAAGGGAACTCGATGTTATTTGAAAATAATCTAAAAAATAACTGTTTTTTCTCGGTAAATATATAATATTTAATATTATATTTACTGATTTAGTAAAACCAAACCATAAAAATATTTTCCTAGAACAAAAATTCCCCTGAGCTTTCATTTAAACTCGAGTAAATAAACATTTTGGCCTTGCCACTTATACCCATTCTGTCTCGAAAAGTACTCCAATTGAAACCCATGTTGTTCGGAGTGTTTCGCAACTCTCGGTTCTTAAATGTGCGAGAACTGTCTGTGGATATGTGGCCAAGTGCATTGTGTTGCCGCTTAGTGGTAGACTAATGCAAGAAGCTTAAGGCCCCGAACCAAGTTGTATAGCAGCCCGAACGCTCAACTGGTGTGCACTGAACGAAAAAAATAACATAAATTAAAAAAAAAATTCATAAAATATTAATGTGTTTATTTTGAAAAGCAATAGAAAATCAAAAAAAAATATTAGAATATATAAATCTTTTAGGTCGGTTTTTGTATCCTGTAAACTAACTAAAATATGTCAGCGATATTTATAATATTTTATTTGTATGTTAGAAATTATAAATAACAAGAAAGGAAGCTAGCTTCGGCAAGCCGAAGCTTATTTACCCTTGCAGATAATTCCTATTAATCACTTATTTTCCGATCGTTCCTATGGCAGCTATATGATATAGTAGTTCGATATTGATCAAATTAAAATCGAAATTCGAAAACATTTCAAAAGTGTCATATCCCAGAGTAGAAGAGAATACAATAAAGACCAACGAAGCAATAATTTATTTCATATTATATTCCCATTAATTTTCCGATCGTTCCTATGGCAGCTATATGATATAGTTGTCCGATTTTGAAAAAATTTTATTCGAAATTCAGAATTAGATAAAAAATGGCATTTCCAAAAGTAGAAGGTCCTAGGTTCAAAAACACCCAAGATATAATTTTTTTACATTTGGTTCCCCGATTATTCCTATGGGAGCTATATGATATAGTTGTCCGATCCGGCTCGTTCCGACTTATATTATATATATATTAGATATACGACTTTTGGGAAAGTTTTAGCCCGATAGCTTTAAAACTGAGAGACTAGTTTGCGTAGAAACAGACGGACGGACAGACGGACGGACAGACGGACAGACGGACATGGCTAGATCGACTCGTCTAGTCATGCTGATCAAGAATATATATACTTTATAGGGTCGGAAACGTCTCCTTCACTGCGTTGCAAACTTCTGACTGAAATCATAATACCCTCTGCAAGGGTATAATAATGTGATAATATTAAAATGCATATTATTACTTGAACATTAAAGTTTTAAGATGGGTATTATTTTTTCACAATTTTAATTAAATAAAATGTAGCATTTATTTTGTAAATAACAATAAAACTGCTTATTTATTTTAATTTAACATTTAATGAGCACAATTTCTGCCAGTGCTAAGCTGAAGCCTTTCGTTGAGTTCAGTTGCCTAGTGTTTTGTAATTAACATGGCATTCAAAGTTAAATCTCTGCACCAGGACCCCTTTCCCCTCCATTTCCCCTCCCTCCCCCTTGTGGTTGCCAAAGAGATTGAAAATTGAAATGCTAAGAAATGTTTAAATACATTCCCGGGTCTCTCGGCCGCCAGTCAACACCTTTTCACTACTTTTCACTGGGAGTTGCAGCGTGCAGCATGCCGCATGCAACATGTCAATTAGTCAGAGTTTGGCAGCAGCTGCCAAATTTAATTTTCCCAGCCTTTCCTGTCTGTCTGCCGAATGGATTCAAAGCATTTTCATGTCGCACATTCACCCAAAAAAAAATGGCAAAACGAAGCGAAAACTTTTCAACATGTGTTGGCAGCTTTTTGGTCGAAAGGCGAGAGAAAAATGTCGAAGAAAACTCCTTCAAAGTTGTAGAAAAAAAGAAGAAGGTGCCAAGTGGCAAGTGGCAGGTAATAATCTATGCATGTGTGTGTGGGTGGACCATGGACGTAGAAGGGGTGGCTTCTCAAAGGGGTGAAGGGGGGGAGGGTAAGGGGGGCTGGAGCTGCGGACTCAGCCGACACTTGGCAGCACTTTACATTTATTGTGGCAGTCGAGGATGCGAGATCCGAAGGCGGAGGAATGCATCCGAAAGTGCCAGTCACGGGCGAAGGCAAAAGGCAAAAGTAGAACCCAAAAGCATTTCAACAGCAGCGGGCAAGCAAATAATGATAATTATTAAATGGCTATATAGATGATAAAAATTCAAGTAAAATTCCAAAAAAAAAAACTTAACTAGCTTACCGAAATATTTTGGAAATTTTCAACTATTAACTTATCAAACTATTTATATTGAAAGAAAATATTTTAGCAGTAAAAAAATTTAGATTTTTGACGTTTAATTTGTAAAAAAAAGTATTAGGAATAAAGAATGTCTTACCTTGTTGAGCTTGAAATTTTATGGATAAACAATTGCATTCAAATGAAAAATTCTGTAAATAAATAACAATAAAATATTATGATAAACTTTAAAAAACTTTGACAATTGTTAAAAAAATGGTTTAATTCTGAAAATGATTGAGATATAATTTCTATTTATATATTAAATTATAGGTATTATATTATATAACTAATAATTAAAAATGGTTAAATTCTGAAAACGATTGTGATATAATTTCTATTTATATATTTTAATAATTTTGTTTTTTGTTTTTCACTATTTTCAATTGTAAACCAACAACTATAGTTTTGACCCCAACTGTGAAAAGTCAAGGGGTGGCGTTGGGTGGCTTTATGCTGTAAGAGCAGGACATGGCCACAGTTCTAAGCTGTCTTAGTTGCTTATTATGCAACCCCCTCCCCCTTCCCACGGCTTTCCATTGCCAAGTCATCGTCGCTGAGCGTGCGGAAATGAGCAGCTGTCTTGGCCTGCTTTCTACTTTCTCCCCTTTCCCCCACGACTTTCTACCAATTTTCCTCGATGGCAAAAAAAAGGGAAAAAAGCAGAGAGCCCTGTTCAAGTTTAAGCCAGGTCCACAACCCTGTACCCCCAACAAATTCCAGATGCCTTCGGGGGCTCACTTGTGCTAAGTAGTCACAGCAGTCGAGTGCAATGAAATTTTAGCTGCTGCCTCAGCTGGCGTTTCGAGTACAGCTACTAAGTCAAACCCACATGAAAACGCACTTGGAAAAATACAAAATTTAAATTTAAACTTTTTTTTATTTTAGGCTAGTTTTAATAGAGAAGCTTTAAAGAAATCCAATATTTTTAGGGATCATATTCTAAATACATTATTGACTTGTTTTAAATACTCAAGCTATTATGTTAAGTTTCTAATGGGAAGCTATTAATGTATTTATTAAATATATATTTTTATAACATTTTTTTTTAAGTATAAAAAATATGTTTATGCCTTTAAAATATTATTTCAAATGTTTGGCAACATCTGTAATTATTACGAAGATTTAAATTTTGGAGTACTGGCCATTTTTCTTTCTGTACACACAATGACACCATCGCCCTCACACACACATGTCATAAGCACACACACAGAGTGCGAGAGTGAAAGATAGAGAGTGCTGAACAGCAGCTGCAGCTGCAGCAGCCATTTTTTATCATCATTTCCGGAACTCGTTGACAAACGGAAGCGACGAGCCGAGAGTAAGTAAAAATGTATGGTAAGCAAAGGGCAAACTATTTTAATAGATTTGGCTATTAATAATATTGCAGGCCGCAAATACCATCCTTCTCTAATATTAATTTTTATTTTTGATTGCAGGAATAATTTCAATTTCAGGTATTGTTGATAATTTGGGAGTAAGTAAGTAAATTTTAATAATAATATATTAAATATTTAATAAAAATATTAATAGTTTTATTTATATCTTTTTTGTTTTCTTTTCTTTTTTTTGTTAAGGAAATATTTGTAATGCTATTTTTTCTTTTTTTTCTTTTCTTTTCTCTTTTTTGTTTAGGAAATATTTATAATCTTATTTTGATCTTTTTTGTTTTCTTTTCCTTTTTTGTTTAGGAAATATTAATAATTTTCTTTTCGTCTTTTTTATTTTCTTTTCCCTTTCTTGTTTAGGAAATAAAATAGTAAAATAAATATGTAAGCATTTTATTTAAATAAAGAAAATTTTCTAAAAATAAAAAAAGTCCTTTCTTATTTTAAGAAAAAAGATTCTATATTCAAGAAAAGTACTTTCTGGATTTTAGGAAAATTTCTCAATTTGATGGCAACTTTTCTTGATTTTAGAAAGGTATTTCTGCTTTTCAGGAATTTTTTTCCTAAATTTTAGAAAATTCCTTTCTAAAAAATACGGTAAATCGCCATCGACTGAAATTCATGGCGAATTTCTTGATTTAATGGCGATTTCGGGCTGTTTTTTTTTTGAGTGTACTTATATATATCTTTTAATAAGACTATAAAATTGCAAAAGACAAATATATTTATAAAAGGTTTACTTTTAAAGGGAAAATTCTAAGAAAAGAAAACATATTAAATATTATCATTATGAGCGGTAATTTAATTTTAAAATATTACCACCCTCGGTAGCAGGAAAATGCGGGTCTTAAGCCTTTTTTTCTTGTAGTCTCTTTAAAACTAAACATTAAATTCGATGTCACAGTAACCAAAAATTCTATAAATTTTAAAATTGAAAAAGAATATACCTTTAAAATATTTTTAAAAAAATTTTAAAGAACTATATTTACTTGAATCCGTGCATGAGTTAAACATTTAATTGGCATAAAATACTTTCTGTGCACATAATTTCGCAAATGATATAATAAGCAAAATACATAAATTCGAGGCACGCCGTTTAAACAAGTGGGTATACAAAATAATACGCACGTCCGCCTATCTATAATAATATACATAAAGTAATATGCGAAATTTGTTTTCCACTTTTGTCATTTGCAATTATTTTGCCATGTTGGCCCCGGCTTTGTAGCGCTGTCATTTAATTTTGTTTACGCTTCATTAAATATTATTGAAATGCTGCAATTAATTGCGTAATTGTTATTTTATGTCGCAGCGCAACTGTTTCGGGCACTTTAAGCACTTGACACAACAGCCAGTGGCCAGTAACTGTTGCCCTTTGGCTTAATTCCTCCCTTTTCCGCCCTCTTTTGCACCCCCTTTTCGGCATTTTCCTCGTGAGTTTTCCCTGCCCTCTGTTTTCATGCGAACTCATTGAGGTCCCCGAGGGCCATTTGGCCGCCAACAAATTGCACATTAAATTAAACACAAATAACTCGTAAAATTATAAAATTGTTGAATGTAAAAAACGTAAAGTGCAACAACTATGTAATTAGCTGCCAAATCAACAAGCGCGCAAATTATCAGTGAAAATAGTGAAAAAAAGTAAATATAATGAAACTGCCAGGAACCACAAAAAAATATGTAAAAAGTTGCAACACGCAAGGAAAACAAACTGAATAATACACGCAAATACCCTTTATGGATTTAAAGGGAATCGTTATGAAGACCACAAAAATTGGTTGTTTTAGTATTTGATCATGGAAAGTAGTCAAAACATTTATTATTTTAAAGATCTTACAAAAATTCCTTTAAACTTATTTAGAAGTCTATTTACAGAGAACATTTTACACTGTTCATCACAATCACTTTTCCATGCTCTCATGCTAACTAAAAATAAACTGATTTTAAAAATAAATCAATAACTAGATGATCTTCACCTTTCGTACCCTTTCCGATAAAATGAGAAAGTTACAGGGTGTCGGGAAAATAACAGGCGGTAATAACACACATAACTCGTCCATCGCATGCAATTTCGGAACCGTTTGAGGTTTTCGGTTGGACGTTGAACAATTGCCTGACATTTCACTTAGCCAACCTCAACACATTTCACTTTTTTACATCCATTTCGCTGTGAATTAGTCTAAGTTCGCTCACGCTGCTGGGCAAACAAAGGAAAAAATGTATATATATGTATTGTGTACAAAATGTGGCAGTAAATCAAAAGAAGAAATAAGGGGCGAAATCCCCACCCAAAGCCATTTGTCAAGCGTCAACAAGAGCGCTGACAAGTGAGAAGCGGATGGGGTTGGCTTCCCTTCGGTTTGGGGTTTAGTTTCTAACCCACCAAACCCCAAATACACGGCGAAAAAAAGAAATATATGGATAGAATATATGGTTATTTAATAATTTAATATTTAATAATTTTAAATTCCCAAAAGTATATAAAACTAAAATAATTGTAGGAGTCTCATAGAACTTTTAAACAGACCAATTGAAGAATACAGTTAAGATCATATTAAAATATATTTAAGTATCTGTTGGGAAAAGAAAAATTTATAAATAGATTTTTGTTCTTCCAAATATTCCACAAATGACCCTTTTTCATTTATTTTATTTTTTTAGCACATTGTTTCAAGTGTAGAGTTTGTCGGCCAAAACGATTTAATTTCATTATTAAACAATGGGCGACAAAGTGGCAGCAGATTTCATTTATGACCCGCCTGCTCACAACACGCGATGTAATGTGTGCCCCAACCTCGGTCCTCAACCTCAACCTGAATCTTATGTGGAAAGACTGAAGTGACCTGCCCCAACTAATTTTACATTGGAACTGCTGCCCAACTGGCCAACTAGCACGCAAGGGTGGAAAACAGGGCGGGGGGCGTGTCAGCGGTCAGGTCAACGTTGACGCATTGCACAGGAACCAGATAATTAAGCATAATGACAGAAATATTATATAGCACTTGCAGCACTTGCTTGATAGATGACCCCCGTATGAAGTGGGCGACGTTGCTAGGCTGACTGAAATATATGGCCAGATGACACAGGAACAACCAATTTGGTGCCGCCACTAATCAGATCAAACATGTTGGTGGGGGAAGTAACTGGGGGAGAGATGGGGTGGAAAGGACCCAGTTAGAGTCTACAAAGGAAGTGGTAAATTGTGAGGACATATTGGTTACTTTGATGTCATTGAAAGGAAGATTCCAAGAATAGAAAACATAATAGATATTAACATTATGAGGGGGAGTTTCGTTTTAATGTAGTACTACGTAGTTGGAAAATGTGGGTCCTAGGCCTTTTATTTTCTTGTAACCTCTTAAGACTATACTTAAACTTTAGACACATTAAATTCGAGATCAGAGTAGCCCAAAATCCCAAAAGTCAAACCCCGTTCGAAAATAGACTTAATTTAGCCAGTTGTGAGTGCTACGTACTCCTACAAACACGTATACTTTCTACGCTCCCTAAAACAAAATAGTATTTTTCACTTTCGTAGCTTTATACGCCATTTCAAAAACATTGCGTTGCGAACTTCTTGGTTTTAATTTAAAACTAATCATGATTAAGCTGCAAAATGTATATCAAACGGGAACAGGCAAAAACTCGTGCACTGCGTCGCGTCGCGAGATCCTCGCTTGGGTGAATGAAACTCTGGATACCACTTTCATGGGATTGGATGACCTGAGCTCCGGTGTGGAGTACTGTCAGTTGCTCCATAAACTTCGACCAACGGCCATTAACTTGAAAAAGGTCATAGTAAACACGTTGGCCCAACATGAACATATTCTCAATATGAAGCTGCTGCAGAGAAGTCTCTGGAATCAGGGCGTCCAGAAGCAAATCCCGATTCTTCGCCTAGTTTCTGGTGGTTACCGCGAAAGCCTGGAGTTTGGTCAATGGTTTAAGGCGTTTTATCTTCGTAATTATACCCAGCCTAAGGAGGAAACGGAAACCGTAGTCGCTAGTCAATGCGATACATATTCAATTGTTACCTTGGAATGTTTACAAGAGCTTAGAAGCTGTTCCAGAAGCTCAGGAAAGCACTCAAGAAAATCCCGTTCATGTGAATCCAAAAGACATTCGAATGGGCTCAAGAAAACTTCCGATGATCATCGTAAATATGCCAGAGAAAGCGGAAAGTATTCGAACAGGAAAACCAAGATCCCTTACCATCGTAAGGGTGATCGAAAAGAATCGGCTTTTTCACGCTTCCGACGAACAGAATTATTTGGTTTTGTGAAGTCTGCAGCAAAGGTAAACTACTCACGCTTGAAGAACCTTAACTCTTTCGGAATAGCCCACTCGGTTTATCGCCTGCTGGACGACGCAGACCGAAACAAAGTGGGAAAAAAGCATATCTATTCGAAATTAGGTGAAATCAAGGTAAAACTAAACGCGACAAATCAAAAAGTTTTCAGCCGCGCCTTTGACAAAAAGTACATGATCATGAAATCGATTTATGTATGTGATTGCTATATCAAAAAGAAGTGGATGGCAAGAACCAAACGTCGAATAAATATGGAGGGATGTACCATTCCAGATCAGCAACAATTTCCTTTATTAGTTCCCTCTTTAAATTCAGAAACCAAACCCACTCTGCTGATCAAAGATTCCGGCATAGACATTGTCTCACAAGTATCATTTGTGGATGTGGATGTGAGTATTCCTTTGGAAAATCTTTTGGACGAGAAAGATCTGCAAAAAGAAACCCATTTGGGGCGGGAAGAAACGGTTGAAGAAGATAAACCAATTGAATTATCAAATGATACAGATTCAGCCTTCGAAGAAGTTCCAAAAATTCAAGAATCTCCTCGCCCAATTGAAAAATGCCATGATCATATACCTAAAATTGAAGCTAAAAATCTGGCAACATCTCATGGTTTTGAAGAAAGCGAATTATTTTGGGAGCCAATTGATATTGCATCTTTAAAGGATGATGATTCCTCGTCGAATTTTGAACCCTCCACTAATATAAAATATGAAAACCTGTCTACTTCCCCTAGTACAGAAGAAATTGAATTGCATTGGGAACCAATTGATATTCATCCTCTAACGGATGATGACTGCTCGTCGAACTTTGGAACTTCACCTGAAATTAAACCTACAACTCCAAAAACTTTCTGTGAAACTGAAGAAATCGATTTTTTTTTGGAACCAATAGATATTCCTCCCCTACATTATGATTTCAGCCCTGGAACTTCATCTAAACTTGAGGATGAAATTCTGGCGACTTCCCTTGATTCTGAAGAAATCGAATCGTGTGATGACCGCTCCTCGAACCTTGGAACTTCACCTGAAATTGATGCTACAAATCTGACGACTTCCCGTGATTCTGAAGATATCGAACTGTTTTGGGGACCAGCTGATATTCCTCCTCCAACGTGTGATGACTGCTCCTCGAACCTTGGAACTTCACCTGAAATTGAAGATGAAATTCTGGCGACTTCCCTTGATTCTGAAGAAATCGAATCGTGTGATGACTGCTCTTCGAACCTTGGAACTTCACCTGAAATTGACGATACAAATATGATGACTTCCCTTGATTCTGAAGAAATCGAATCGTGTGATGACTGCTCCTCGAGCCTTGGAACTTCACCTAAAATTGAAGATGAAATTCTGACGACTTCCCTTGATTCTGAAGAAATCGAATCGTGTGATTGTTCCTCGAACCTTGGAACTTCACCTGAAATTGATAATACAAATCTGACGACTTCCCGTGATTCTGAAGATATCGAATTGTTTTGGGGACCAGCTGATATTCCTCCTCCAACATGTGATGACTGCTCCTCGAACCTTGGAACTTCACCTAAAATTAAAGATGAAATTCTGACGACTTTCCGTGATACTGAAGAAATCGAATTGTTTTGGAAACCAATTGAAACTCCATCTACAACAGCGGATGACAGCTCATCGAACTGGATTGATGTTTGCATTAATTATCCTCCATTAAGGATTGGAAAAAACGAATGCGTTTTTTCCGTAGAGCTTAAGACTCAAAAAAAAGATAAAAATGTGAGACTTAAGGAAGAACAAGCTAAACCGAAATTCGCCATGGAAACTAAACCAAAAAATTTAAGGAAACTAGAAGGCCAAACATCAGTAGAAGCTAATCCAGACGTTGAAAAAGACGTTTTATTTGACATTCAGCTTGTGGAAAAAAAGGTACCTTTGACAATAACCAAAGAAAGTCGTATAGTTTCAATTCCTAAAGACATTTCCAAAAATCCCAATATGAGAAAGTCTAAAAAACATGCAGGATATGAATCTCCGATTAGCGCAATAGATAAAGAGTACTTGGACGAGACAATCGCAGTTTACGAAAAGTTACGGGTCGAAATGGAGTCTTTTAAATCAAGGCTACTAGACCTTAATGTTCGATACCAAAAAGCCAAAAATCCCCACCAAGGAAATGTTGGAATTTTTTTGCAACAAATAGATTTTTTTGCTTTTTTAAATTCTTCGGGAAAACTTTGGGGTGAAAAATTCCGCAACAAGAGATCTAGAAAATGTCCTTTTCGCGCAGCCAATAGAGTCATTCAGAATACCAAAGGTGGTATTAAAATTAAGCGCCTGAAGTCTTGGATCATGCAAGGGAAAATTCCATATCCGCCGATATCTACCAATAAAAAAGAGATAAATGTAGATAAGCGAATCGCTCTGATGATTGAAAGTGTAGAAAACAAGCTCGAAGTACTTCGAACCATTCAGAAAAAATATTCAAAAAGATCAGAGAAAGAAGTACTATTTCTTATAAACTAATATTGTTGATTGCTTTTTTAGTTCAACAAAATGTGAAAAATAATCCTAAAAATTTGCATAAAATCTTTATCAGTTCAACGAAAATAAATTAAAAAGTCCCATTCCCCCAAAAGAGCTTCTGCTGAGCTAAACTAATATTTGACCAACTAAAGATTTCCCCAGTTGTTGTTTTAGCCGCAGTGTTGAGTTGCGTCGAGTTCAAATTTGCCTACACTTGTTGGTAATTGCTGTGAAGTGAAGTGTCTGGTTTTGGTTTCGGAGCCCGCCTTCTGTCACTTGTCCATTCAGTCACTCAGTCAGTTAGTCAGTCAGTCAAACAACCGGCGCAACCGCATTCATTTGCCAAATTAATGGCATTTCATTTGGGGCTGCTGCCGCCTCGGCTCGATTTCATTCATGCCAGGATGTTGTCCTCATCGTTGTCTTTTTCGTTGTTGCTGTCGTTGTCGTTGTCGTTGTCTGTCCTGAATTTACGTGTCTGGTTTAGCCGCTTCTGGCGAAAAGATACTACTCCTAAACCAACAGTACACATGGAAAAATATATTCTAAAAACAAGGATAAATGAAGAAAAAATAATAAATAATAAAAACATTTATTAAAAATCAATCATATTATATTTTTTTAATTAATGGCTAATGGTGAAAGATTATTTATTTATTTAATCATTTTCCAAAAACTTGTAAAATAGAATTCAGCAATTAAGAAAATTTTAAATAAAATAAAAAAAATTAATATTCTACCAAAAAAAAAAAAATTTTTTTTTTTGCATAAATAATTCAATTTAATTTCTTTTCTGATTTTTCCAAATGGTTTATATTTGTATTATTTTCAAGTTTCTTGTGAAGTTTTTCGATGAAATTGATCAACTGATTTTTTCAGCCGTGCACGAACTCCTTTCTTCCCAAAGCCGCTTCTTTTTTTGCCAACTGGCGGCTGGCCAGGAAAACTCCTTTCTCTGGATTTTCCCCGAGGGTCAAGGGGTTAAGGGAGCAGATTGGTTGGTTGGCGGAGAAAGAGGGGGTTCACATTTCCAGGCGAACGATTTTGGCAGCCAGTTGTTTGTCAGCGGCGTGCGATTATTCAAAAGTGCAACATGCAAATTTATTTTGTGCATAAAATGTTATGAGCTCGCATGAAAATGTCTGACAACAATTGGGACTGGCAATCGCTGTCACCGAGCCCGAAAAACTTGTTGGCCAAATTTTCGGGGGCTGGGGCTTCGAGATTAACCCACTTTGAAAGGAGACCTCTTAGGACACCACATGAGTTTATAGCAGTGAAAAATGTATTAAAAGTATGGAATAATAATGGTGTGTAGGTACTCTAAAATATTACCAGATTAAGAAATAAAATAAATATACTTTTAAATATTATTAAATATATTAAATAAAAAAAATCCTATCTTAATGGTGAGTATAATAACTCTAATATATTTTCTTTTAAGAAAATAAAATAAATACATAGTTTTAAATATTATTATAAAATATATTAAACAAAAAATGGTGAGCTGTGAAAATACTATGGGTAGTTCTCTGTTTTAAAAGCAGTTTTCCCAAGTTGATCCTATCTTAAACTAGTACACATATTATTCCCAAAGGCATAGGCTTCTCTAGCCACAAACTGACTTTCGTTGAGGTGTTTTGGCCTGCTCTACTATTTTGTTTTGTGGTTCAGAACAGTTGGTATCTCTTAATTGGATGCTGCAAAGTGTCGAGTGGGTTTACCACTTCTTCTCTGATTGTTTCCATCCATTATGCCACTCCGCACTCGGCGACATTGAATTGATTTCAACCGCTGCCGCATTTCAATTAATATGTATATTGTACAGGCGGTTATATATTGCCACCATATTCATTTCCCAACGGGGAAAGCGGGAAAAGCCGCCAGTGATTTGCACTTTTCCAGCTCATTAAAATCGCATAATTTGTTAAATATTTACGAGTTTGTTGAGCGCGACGCCCAGCCGCCGGATCCGCTTTATATTTTTCGCAGCGGCGCTTCATTTACCTAATAAAATTACTGTCAATTAACGCCTGGTATCGCACTCACCTACATTTTCGACCCCTCGAGTTTCTCGGAACCCTCCTCCGGTTGGATTATTATTTACTTTGAGGGGTTCAGGTACATCATCAGCAGCAGCACGGTCAATAAATTATGTAAACGGCTTAAGCTTCTGGGCATTTTTTCTAAGCCCTGCGCATAAATTACAAACTGACAGGTTCAGAGGCTTAAAATTATGAATTCCTGGAAATTAGAATTAACACTCATTACGAAAAAAACGGTATTTTATTTAAACCGATTCTTGATATATTTATTTGAAAAATAAAACAGATTTCTTCTAGCAGATATTTGATTGTAGAAAAAAGATTTTATTTCTTGTTGTTTAGTTATACATTTCTGGTAAATAGCATATAAAGTGGTTTGTAAGAGACCTAACAGTTATTACAGAAACAAAATTTCACAATAAATTCGAGGTGGAAACTTGACCTTTGGATGTGAAAATTAAATGATTTTCAATATTGTGTTTTGTTTATTTCAATTCTTTCTCGTTTTTTTAGTATTAGCTTACAAAGTTATTTTAAGATATTAAAATATTTGAAATATGTCTTTCATATTTGTTTACTTAATTTACTGATAATTTGCATAACTCTTTGATTGCTTTGTTAGCAAGGTTTTTTGCAACCAATTAGAGATGGGACTCCAACTGGACACCGCCCTGTGATTAACCTCCCTGAGACTTTTTCTATCCCTAAACGACTGCTGCAGGCCAAACAATCCAGTGCATTCGAAGTTGTCATTGATGGTTTCCAACCAACCATCCATTAAATTTCCGTTGCATAATGCAAAAGCTCCGGGTGCCTCCTTATTCCTCCGACGTTTGTAGGCAAAGCGACAACTTCTGTTATGGGCATTCTCGTTAAATGAGAATGGGGAAAATTTCGAGGATGGTTTATCCCATAACGCAATTTCATTTCCTTCCCTTTCGAGGAATTCCGAAATTATGAAGGCAGCATTATTTTTAGTGGCCTCGTTCCTAATATTAAACTTCATTTTTACGGACTTAATGGTCTTAAGACTGCCAACAGTCGAATCGGATAAAATTATGGCATGACCACTGTGGCAAAGAAGTCCGGTTACCCCATTATCATCAGCAAAATCACACTCTGAACATTCACGGGCAGTTTCATATCGACAAACTTCCAATCGTCTATATCCCAATAGGTTTTCGTTGACTTTGCAATCCTCGGGCAACCATCCCTTTGGAAATGGATCCCAATCAAAGTTCTTGGTGTCCTCGGTGACCTTGGCTTGTTGCTTTACATACTCGGAGGTTATATATGGGGATATGTAGCACTCGTAGGCGTTATGACTCGCCGCCGTGGGTATTCCGAACGATCCAGATCGGCAGGGATTGGGTTCCTCGATGGCCTCCTGCGGAACAGCTGCATCCGGCCAGTTCCAGTGCACTTTTTGACCACAGGCCGTCATGTGGGCACCGATCCCAATGATATACTCATATATCGGATATGGTATTGTCATATCATGAAATGGGATAAAACCCGTTTGGAGGCGAGGAACTGTGAACCTTGCCTCTTGAATCATGTGGGCCGTCAGGGCTTCAGCCATCGCATGCTGAAACACGCAGAAGGGTAACCTCCTCGGTAGTCGATAGTCCTCCCTCTCCATAATGTTGTACACTTCTCGAACTAGCGGAATAAAGCCCGCAAAGTCAAAGTTCTGACCACAAGTGTATGTAGGGTTGCTTCCCATTTTAAAAGAGACAAATATTACTTTGATTTAAATCCAGCACAACAAAAGACAGCTGATGAGTATGACTGCAGCTTAACTTTCGAAATATACACAGCACGCACTTAGCTTGAAAATACTGTCATGCTCTTTACTTGGCGGCTTGGTATATTTTCCTATTCGTAAAATAATTCTAAGCCAGCGAACTTAAATTTCATGAATATTTTATTTTAGATTGCTTAAAACATTTTAAAATATTTTTAATACTTTGGCTTTAGTATATTAAACTCTTTTTTAGTATATAGTTTTAAGAATACTAACAATAGCTAAGTTACTATGTTTATCTTAGCAGGAAACTTAAAACTTAATTAATCGCTACTAAAATGATTTATTACAATTATAACTTTTTAATCAAATTGATTATTATTTATTATCATAAATATATGCCACTTTTAATAGAGAGGCTCTAAAATCGATAATATACACATTTTTTGATGGGAATATAATAAATAAAATTAAATTATAAAGTAATCTTGATAAGCGCTTATCATTTAAATAATGTTTGAGCTTACCGAGAGCAAGCTATACACTCAAAGTATTCTAAATAGATTGATTTCATTCAAGAATTGGCGTAGAAAAAGTTAGAAAATGTTTATACGAGTTATCTTATCAATAATAAAAATCTTTTAAACCAATTAAATGCCAATTTCAATTAAATATGTCTGAATAATCTATATACCGGTCAAAATACCGATAAGATTGGCTAGCAAGTTGCTACACAAGCTTTTTTAATTACTTAACCTCATTAATTTTCTATAATAAATCCTTAAAAGCTTGTAATAATCTCATTTAAGAGCTACCTCCAATTTCTAATAACTTATTTCACTAAGATATTCCTTAAACTTAATGCGCCGCTCTGCCTAAATTGAATGGTTTTATATTTTTTGACCCCCCAAAATTATATGGCTTTACATTGATCCCTGCCAAAAAATCCGATGGTCCGCAAAAGTGAAATTAATTTTTTCTGCTGACGAAGAAAGGCCGAAAAAACTGCAGTATCGTCAAAGGAAAAGCTGAAATCCGGAAACCAGAACATAAAATTTCCACCGAAGGAAAAAACATAAAGCTGATGGATTTACGAACAGAACGAACCATTTTCCAAGGGGTGTGCGGTTGGGCGGGGAAAAGTGGGTTGGGGAAAGTGGAAAACTCGGCGGTTTGGTGGCTGTCTAAGAGCATGCCACCAAATAATAATAGTTTTTCACTTGTTCAGTTTGACCGCCAGCAGCCAAGCGCCGAGTTTATGTGACAAACGTGACTCAAGCGACAATTGCTCGGCTTTTTCGCCCCGGAAAATCCGGGAAATCGTGCGCAGGGTCGGCAGGGGGTGTGTGGAAATTCCGAGGGGCAAGGGGGATCCGTTTTTTTATGACCTCACAATAAAGCGAGCAATTGAGCGTCTTAAAGTGTCGCCCAAGTGCATTTAAATCACACACTTTGCGACCATTTGCCGTAATTTGACTTTAAATGTTATGGCCAAGAGTTGATTCGCCCTCATCGTCACACACACACAACCAACCAACCCACCCACTCCAGTTCCCCCTCCCCACTGTTTAGTTTGCTAGTCGAAAGACCTTGGGCTCTGCTCCATTTTATGGCCAATGTCTGGTGCCCACAAGAAATAAGAAAAACATAAATTTGATGTACATGTCGATTATGTGCCAAAATCGAGCAAAAACCAGAAATTTCACGGTGCGTAGAAGTCCTTAGTCAACTTTCTCGACCTTGGCCAAATGAGGTCATCAAATGGATGGCCGTATATTAAAAATCAGTCTGAAGATGGCCTACACAGTTTACTTAATTTAGGGTACTAGCTGAAATTTAGTCAACATTTAGTTTAAACTTAAAATAGTTCTCTGGAGAATTTTGCTGAATATCCTTTAAAACTGATAAAATTTTAAATTTAACACACTCGTTGCCAGGCAAACACCATCGAGTTTCCCTAGAATTGATTTCTTACTTCAACCGATAGCGAAAAAAAGGATGCAATTTAAATAATTTGCAGGTTTTTTGTTTACCGATTTCAGTATCCATATGAATTACATATTGCAATCGCGGGCTTAATATGCTAGTTATAAGGGCTCACAGGACCACCAAGTGGGTCGAAAAAAATCTGGCATGGCCGGGATATGGGGCAAAAATTGAAACTCAAGCTTGGATAAATAAAAATATTTGATGAAAAAATATAGAATGAAAATACACATGCTGTGCGCGACTGGTTTTACAAAAATGTAAATGAATATAATGGAAATGCCTGAAAAACAAGTGCGAGCTGAGAGGTGCTAAATATTATTTCCGAGGACCCTAGCTGAGTTTTTTTCTCTTAATGATTGGAAACCATTTTTATGTGGTTTTTTGATTGGGGCAGATAGCTAGTGGTGCAATTCAGTTGCTTAATTGGCAAGTTCTCATCAATCGAAACGGATTGAAAACGGGATTCATACCTTTTAAAACCGTTTTTTAAACTGTATTATTTTGACAAACATTTTTTTATAAAGGTGTTTAAAAGTATGCTACAATTTGCTTTAAACTTTTATGTATTCATTCCGAAATGCGTCGAATTTTTCACTGCATACTTTTAGACGCCCGAATAAGTGATTTTAAAAGGCGTATATTTATACCCTTGCAGAGGGTATTATGATTTCAGTCAGAAGTTTGCAACGCAGTGAAGGAGACGTTTCCGACCCCATAAAGTATATATATTCTTGATCAGCATCACTAGACGAGTCGATCTAGCCATGTCCGTCTGTCCGTCTGTCCGTCCGTCTGTCCGTCTGTTTCTACGCAAACTAGTCTCTCAGTTTTAAAGCTATCGGGCTAAAACTTTCCCAAAAGTCTTCTTTCTGTTGCAGGTAGTATATAAGTCGGAACGAGCCGGATCGGACAACTATATCATATAGCTCCCATAGGAGTAATCGGGAAAAAAAATGTAAAAAAATTATATCTTGGGTGTTTTTGAACCTAGAACCTCCTACTTTTGGAAATGCCATTTTTTATCTAATTCTGAATTTCGAATAAAATTTTTTCAAAATCGGACGACTATATCATATAGCTACCATAGGAACGATCGGAAAATTAATGGGAATATAATAGGAACTAAATTATTGCTTCGTTGACTTTTATTGTATTCTCTTCTACTCTGGGATATGAGTCTTTTTAAATGTTTTCGAATTTCGATTTTAATTTTATCAATATCGAACAACTATATCATATAGCTGCCATAGGAACGATCGGAAAATTAATCATTAATAGGAATTATCTGCAAGGGTATATAAGCTTCGGTTGGCCGAAGCTAGCTTCCTTTCTTGTTTTGGTAACATTTTAAGATACTTTAAAAAATAGTTTGTTTTTAAGACGTAATGTTGAACCATCAATGTTAAGTTACTTTGAATCCACATACCAATCCATATAAACCACTTAATTTTGCCCAAAAATCACAGAAGCAAAAGTTTCAATGCAGCAGTTCCTTTATAGTTCAATTAATTTTTTAACTGCCAATAAAATAATGCTTACTCCCATAGACGGCCATCAAGATAATGTGGCTCTCTATCTATGGCTAATTTGCGTGCCTTTTAAAGGCGGTGGAAAAGCGCCGCGGAGAAAAGCGCCGGATTCTCGATTGCAGGATGCGACCGCTTAAGTGCCTCTGCCAGAGTCATAACAATACACTATATAGCAACAAAAGCCGCCGCTGACATGCCGCTTATTATTTATGTATTTTAATAACAGGCAGACGACGACGTCGCGACAGAGCTAAAGAGAGACGGCTAGAGCCGGAGTGAAAGAGACGGGCAGTTTTGGACGTTGGAAAATGAAGTACAATGGCCGACGGGCTACAAAATGGACATTGGTTAATGCGACAGCTGTTGGGGAGATCGCGAAAAAAAGAAAAAACAGCACAGCGAAAAAAAATGGGGAGGCAAAATTGTGGCTGCTGCTGCTGCCTGTTAAAAACAATCAACATACTTATTTGTGTATATATATTTTTGCCACAGCCCTCTTGGCGTATACTTAATGCCAAGCGAGACTTGAACTTTAAACCGAAGTTGCAACTTAATTAAAATGTTATCCACAGATTCTATGGATATTTTATATATGTATATATAATATATTTTAAGCCCTATTAAAGAGTGCACTGCGAAAAAGCTGCTAAAGTGGCTAAAAGGCTATTTATAAATTATTCAATAAATTTTAATAATTTTTAAATGAAAAGGAAACATTTTTAAGGTACATTTTATTTAAATAAGGTGCAAAAAGATATTACATTTTTATTGGGATTAATTCAAAACCATAGTTTGAATTAATACATTTTTTACTACCCATTACAGAAGCTTTCTATATAAAAAATAATTATTAAATACAAGTTTAAGAAAATATGAATACAAATATTTATATAGATTTTAAAATTAGAACGTTAATACTTTTACTATTCTTTCCTACTTTCCTTCAAGTACCCAATTTAAAATATCTTCCGAAAACTACTCGATACTTTTCCTCCGTGTGGACTTTTCCATTGCATAATTAATGCTCTGTGTTTTAAATTTACATTTACAATGCCGTTACAACGATGTTCACTGATGTTGATGCGCATTAAGTGTGCGTGAGTATCTGTGTGTGGCAGGGCAGGTGAAGCCACAATCAGGCGCACATAAATACCAGTCACACACATACCGACAGCCGTCCACATAAGTAAGTATAAATAGCAGCAGTTCTGCAAGTTGCTCACACATATCCCAACGAACTCAAGCTGAAAGGCTTAATGAAATTATCATTTTCATTTTCGTTTCATTCCCAGCCTCTTTGTCTTGCGGCCATGTGAAATTGCCAGAAAATTGCCAGCAATTTTAAGCCGGCCAAGAACACATCTTCGGGGAAAACTATTGTATTGAAAATATAAAGAAAACCCCGTTGTTCGGTTGGTGGAATATACTTTTCACAAAACTATAAGTAAAGTAATGTTATCCATGATTTCAAGGTTAGGAAAATAGATTTTCATTTTAACACCTTTCTGCCATATTAACTCATTAAAGAGGTAAAGGAAAATAGTAAAAGAAATAAATTTATCAGCAAATAAAATAATTTTCATATTTAACAATGTTTGTGAATACATTTTTAGTGTTTCTGTTTTTTTAAGCAGCCTTCACAGTTTATTAAATCTATATTATTATATTTTGAATACCTAATATATCAGTGTAGGCAGCGATTTTCCCATTTCTCTTTGCTCTAATATATATATACATTTTTTTTTGCATCCATCTCAGTGTCAGCAGATGGTGAGGAAAATAAATGAGCAGCATACGCACAATATTCAGTTGCTTATTGTGTGCCACGCCCCCCTTAGCAGCCACCCAACCACCGCCCCTCTCATTAACATCCCGCAGTTGCAGCAGCTGAGCGAAAGGAGAAAAAAAACTAAAATAAAAATGGTAGGAAAATGCATAGAAATTACGCATACGCAGCGTGTGTCGACGTTGAAGTTGTTCGCTGCCGTTGCAGTTGTTCTTGTTGTTGCTGGAAACGCCACAGTTGCATTTCGTTGTTGTTGTTGTACTTTAAGTTGTTGTTATTGCTGTTGCTTTTGGGCGTTTTTAATGAGCATAGGCAACAAGCAGCAGCAGCAGCTCGCGAATTTCTTTCGCCGTAGTCGATATTCATGCATAAACATTCGCAGCTGTGTGGGTGTGTGTGTGTGTGCATAGCATTAATGCATGTGTATATGTTGGGGCATGTTGCACGTGTTGGTTACCCATGCTGCTGATGGCGGATTTTTAACGCAAGCACAGGAAAAAACAATTATATTAATAAACAAAAAATTATTGAAACTCTTTTTAGAAACTTTTATAAAATATGCTTAAAAGTATGCTGTGAAAAACAGGACTAACTATTTCAAAAATATAACGTAGCCTACTTTTAGACACCTTTTTTTAGTATTGTTTTTAAATTTTTTCAGAAAAAAAACAGTAATATTAGTAAAAAGATAATTATTTTACTGTGAAACTCTTTTAGAAATTTGTATAAAATATGCTTAAAAGTATGCTGCGAAAAACAGGACTTACTATTTCCAAAATATAACGTGGCCTTCTTTTAGACACCTTTTTGTAAAAGATTTCAGATTTAAGTTTTTATTATCTTGTAAATTGTATTTTTGATTGTTAAACTCTTTTAGAAATTTTTTATAAAATATGCTTAAAAGTATGCTCTGAAAAACAGAACTTACTATATACTATTAAAATATAACGTAGCCTACTTTTAGACACCTTTTTTAAAAGTTTTCCGTTTTTATTATCGTCTAGTTGTATTTAATCATTTTATTTTTTTAAGGAAGCTGTAAATATTTTTATTACTTTATAAACAAATGACCTAATCCACTGTTAAAAATAATCTTAGTTTCAATCAAACCACTTCCCACGGTGTTTCTTCTGGTGTTGCCATAACATTAATTTTGTTAATTAAAAGTTTCTCACAGCTTTAAAGTTTACTGCCAGCTGCTGGTTGTTGTTGTGGCCGATGTTACTGTCAGTCAGTGGCCTTGTAACACTCTCCTATGCATGTGTGCCACTCACACACACACCCACACACATGGCACACACACACAGACAGGACAGACAGACATAGACACACATTCACACAGAAACCTGTCCTAGAATCCAGACTTTGATTTGTTTTGCCCGGGCCAAAGGCAACTTTTACTTGCAAATCGTGTCATCGTTGTCACAGTTGTTTCCATTATTATGATTATTAAACAAAAGTCTTGAATTCCCAATGCGAGCGATGCATTGGATTTGGAAATTAAATATTGCAAATGCTTCTCTAGACTTAAATAAGTAAGTTTGGCAAGAAAACCGAGGAAAGTAAGAAAGGAGCAGTGCATTAAAAATGCCCAAATTAAATTTTCGCAATTTCACAAGAACCTGCAAAATGTTAATTGCCTTGGGGAACAATTTGGTAATATTTTGGGCTGGCTTAAAGGTGTGTGTATACGTACATATATAGGTTGCCAGGAAGTTCGCCCTGGAAGTTGGCATAGCTTAACAGATTACTGAAATATTCATTTTGAGAAATGCCTCGTGGCATTAATTAAATTCTTAAGCATACATTTTTAATTTGATTACATTTTTAAATCTATTTTTATATTAGCAAAAAATTAATACAATTACCTACATAAATAAATACTTGTCAATAGATAAATCTTGAAATCCAATTACTTTGAAACACACATTTTCCATTTAAATGTCAAATCTTTTTCCCTTTAAATGTCAAACGTTTTTGCCTTTGAAATGTCACATTACTAATAAGGGATTTGCTACTCTAATTGGTTTCATTTCACAGTCATTAAAGTTGACATTTTTGAAAACTTAAAGGTCATCAATTACCTAAATTACCTAAAAATGTAAAAGTACAAAAGGATTGTATTTCATGGTTATTAAAATAAAATGACGTCACTATCCCGCATCAAATAAATATGAATAACTCAAAAACACATAAAATATTTTCTCGCAATTGTTTTCGCACATTATCGAAATTATTTTCTGTAGAAAATGACAATTTTAAAGCGAATTCTTGCTGTTTTGTGGGCCATCTCAGCCATTGTTGTGATGACTGTTTGTGGATGCGTTATTGCCTTTGACAATGTCACAATGGCATCGACAGCTTCCGCAATAATTTTTTGACTCGTTTTTTTCTCGCTTTTGGCAGCAGACTGAAATATTTTCTTTCTTTCCTTTTTTTTTTTTGCTTTTTTGCGCTTTTGGCGGCGCTTTGTTGTCAAATTGAAAGTGCTGGAGTCGCATGACGGGGATATTTTATGAGCTCCTTTGGCACTCTCTGATGGCCCAGTCATTTGCACAAGTCGTGACATACTAACACGCTTCGAAAAAGGGGCGCAAATGGTCCAGGGAGGGGGCGTGGCAGCCGCCAGCTTGCCGCTTCGTCCTACAGAAAAAAAAACAACATCACTTCCTTCGCTGTCCTTTTTTTTGCGTTTTTATTTTTATATGTGTGTGTATATGCAAAGCGGCCATAAAATTTGCAGAAAACTTTTAATGGTTCATAAAATATTTAACGTAATGGCGGCGGCAACGGCCAAACCGGTTAAAGAGGCGAAAGACCAAGAGGTCACCCATGAAGACCGGGCCCAGAAACTGAAGGAGCCACAGGACAAGGGTCCCGGAGGGCAGGATCAGGAGCGGGAACCGGGAAGCGAGGACCGAGGACGTGGACCACGCCAAAAGAGATTTGTTGGCTGCCAACAGGCCGCAAACGATGCAACAACAGCAACGAAACACTGCACATGCTTGCCGCAAAAAAAAAACACTGAAAGAAAATGGACATCCTCACAAGTTAAGAAATCAAAAAGTTCTTATAAATAAATTTCTTAGGAATATGGAAAAATCATTTTCTTTATTTTCAATAAATGCTGAAACATGTTTACCACATAGACAACATTGCGTATGAGTAATATTTTTTGAAGTCCGCAAAATTAATTTTATTTTTTAAAAGAAATATTGTTTTTTTTTTATAAATGAATAATATATAACTATTTTATTTGAAAATAATAATCGCAACGCGCCAGGAAAATATTAATACATTTATAAAACAAACAAATGAATTTATTAAAAAGATTTTATTTAAGAATATTTAAGATAAATAAAAAACTATTATGAAATTTTAAATTGTTAATCTGTAATTTACTATCATTATTTATATATATTATATTATTTATTTTTTAATTCTTTAAGAAGCATCTTAACTTCTCGACACTTTCCCCAGTGCACTTGCACTCCCTCTTTTTTGTACCACCCCTCACCGCTGTGATCTCTGCTCTGCTGCAATTTATTTAAACCACTTTTCCACTTGTTGTTTTTCCACTCCCCTTCTCCTTTTTTTTGGGTGGCAGCCTCCCCACATAATTGCAAATTATCGCTTCAGCCATCGTGTCGTGGCCATTTTTGGTTAGCTGACCACTCGTCCGCTTCCCCCGCACCGGATTCTCTGGGGGATTTATGTTCGAGTGAGCTGCCCTCAGGTGTCGCATCCTCTAAATTAATGCCATGTGCATGTTTTAATTGCAATTGCTGAGCTGCTGAGCTGATTTTCATCCCCACCCCCGGAAGGGTTTTCCTCCATTTCGGAGCCAATAAATTGCTCGCTTTCATTTTCCCATTTCCATTCCCACCCCGTCGGTGCCTTCTCCCTTTTGGGGGCTCCATAATTCGCTGGGGTGTTGAAAAGTCGAATTCGATTATCGGCTGTGTATATGACAGGATACGGCGGAATTGGATAGCAAATGCCGAGGAAAGGGAGCTCCAATTTATGATTTGGCACAGATTTGGAGGGGAAATTCTCTACATATTATTATGGTTAAAGATGAAGTCGAATTTGCACCAAGTGATTAATATAATTTAATAAAAAACAAGAGAGAACGCTATAGTCGGGTTGGTGTCCCGACTATCTAATACCCGTCACTCGGCTAAAGGCAGTGCGAGGGAGATGGTTATATCTCCATCTCCCTCGCACTGCCTTTAGCCGAGTGACTGACTTTGATCAGCAATAACTTTTTAACGAATGGTCCGATTTAAAAAATTTCTTCTACATTTCGATAGGTATTGATAAACACAACAAAACTGCATTTTTACATTTCCGAAATATTTAAATTTTTAAAATCGTATATTAGCGATTGTGGGCGTTAGAGGGGGCGTGGCACCTTCTTGAAATAAACTTGCGCTGCGTAGGAACTCCAAGAATCCTCATGCCAAATACCAATCCTCTAGCTTTTATAGTTTCCGAGATCTCAGCGTTCATACAGACAGACAGACAGACGGACAGACGGACAGACGGACAGACGGACAGACGGACATGGCTATATCGACTCGGCTAGTGACCCTGACCAAGAATATATATACTTTATAGGGTCGGAAACGCTTGTTACATACTTTTGCACGAATACAATATACCCTTTTACTCTACGAGTAACGGGTATAAATATAGTACCCCATTAAAAGAAAAAATATTTAAAAATTACAAAATAGATATAAAGCTTGACAAAAAAGTTTGATAAAATAAAAAATATTTAAATTTCTGTAAAAATAGTAAAAATTCGGAATAATATTATTTAATAAATATGATTGTAGGAAAGTTAAGATAAATTATAAATTAATTCGAAAAACCCCTAGTAAACAACAAAATCATTACTAAAATATTTAGTTCCTTTTATTTACAAACATAACAAATAGTATTTCATTTCTAAGTCTGAAACTGAACCTGTCAAAATATTTCCACCGATTTACGCCGCCTCAATCGTCGTTCCTTCCGCAAATTTATCATTCCCGCCCACATTTGTAATACAGTAATTACCGCCTCGAGTCGCAGCCATAATTTTGTGGCAACAAATTCGAGAACTACCAGGATCTGAGCCTTGCGGCGGAAGTGAGCGAACCAGTGGCCGGAAACGGAAATGCGCAAATGCCAGGGCAGCAAATGAAAATGGCTCCCCAAGCGGCGTTTAGCCGAGGAAGCTGAGGAGCTCAGACAAAGAGTTGCTCCGCAAAATGTTGCAAAAAAATTCTAAAGTTTACTTGTGTTAGTTGACAATTGATTTTGACGTTTTAAAAAGAAAAATGAGGGAAATAAAAAGATTACCCACTCCGTTTTCATGTTGACTCGGGCGTGGTGCTCACACGAAAGTGAAAATGAAAATGCCAATGAAAAAACATTCGCATGCAAATGCAAAACATAGTCAAAGGCAACTTCCGTTCCCATTTCGCAACCCCTCGCCCCGCATTTTCCGGAATAACCATCACGTACGAAGGAGAAGTGGAATTTTAGGGGGCGGGGAAATGGAGGCGTGCTCGCCTTCGCTTTTAATTTTAATGCGTGCAACACGCTCGCGCTTTCCAAAAATTAAACGTCGGTTTACTTGCCCCGCCCCCTTTTTCCCCCCGCACCGCCTTGTTTTTCCTTGGCAAAACTTTCGCCATCCAGAATATTCAGTGTCTTCTTTTTTTTTTGGGGGTTTCCTTTGCTGTTTTCTTGGTCCAAACAAATAGGCGTCGATTAGGCAAATCAACGCATTTGTATGCAGATTATGTGCTGCTGTGAGGAAAAACAGCCAGAAACGGGGGAAAACGGACGAAAGAGACGGGGATAGGGGTGCCGAAAGAGAGGGGTAGACGGCCGCTTGTTGTCTCTAATTGCGCCTCAGTCCTTTAGGCGCTCAACTAGGCGTATGCGTGATAAAAACTGCGAGCAAAACATTTCAGACAACTCTTATGGGCAGATAAAAAGGGAGAGCTAAATTCTCAAGAAAGTGGATAAGAAATGAGAAGAAAACATGTTTATTTAAAGTTGGAAATATTTAAAAAATATGATAATAAAAAATAACAACACAAATTCTTAAGAAAGTTATAAGAAAACATTTTAATAAAATAACTATTCATTGGAAAATCTTTCAGAATTAAATTTTTTTTTTTATAAGATTATGTGCAAGTTTAAACCCAAATCCTATAAAACGCTTAGTAAAACTACTCACACTGCTTAACTTTTACCACCCAATTCTCATCAAAGTCGTAACCATATGATATTTAGATACCGAACCCAACTGTTCATCTAAAAAAACCGACTTGTAAGGAAATAAAATGGAGACAACCGCGAAAATGCCCCGCACTTAAAGCGATCCCATGGCACATTCACCACAGCATGGCAACATCAAAAGCGAAAGATTGCCAGTCCTCCCATATCCATTCATGTCCCTATCTGCAAGACATTGTCATGTATCATTACCATTTCAATTCACTTGACTTGCCATCCCCCCGCCAACTTATTCCACTTTACAGCATCTGTAATTTCCTGATGCCGCCTCGTGTCGCGCTTTAAACAACAAGGATCTGGTGCTAATTTCCAGAGTTTCAAAATACCACATGCCTGAAATCCCCCAGCACCCCGTAAAAACCCCCTTTTTTTTCCTACCCCCCTCTGTAGCACACCAATCAATACTGGTAACGTTTTTTGGTGTCCCTTGCCGCGTGTTGAATTTCAATGCATACTTTTAGGCCGTACATCAAAAAAATATTTGTTTGCCATTTCACATATCATACAAGGACGAAGGCGCGAGGTTATGTGTGTGTGTGTGTAAGAGCACTGGGAGAAATATTTAAAGGTGGAAAACTAACCTAATTAAAAATATAGTGCGAACTGTGGCTAGGACTGTATATAATATAAGGTGTCGAAAAGTATGCAATAATATTAATTACTTATAGTAAATTTTATTAGTGCTTTAAAAGTTTTTCTTTTATTTTCTGGTGGGTGTACAAAAATATAAAATATTTATATTTTGTAATTGTATTTTAGTTTAATTAATTTTTTCTCCGAGTGCCAAATTTTTAGAAGGCTCACTTTTGTTGTGTTCGGAATTCTAGGACTGCAGGAATCACATGCGTTTGGCATTTGACGCCGCCGAAGGAAAAAAACGCTGACGATGACGAGTTTTATGCTTTTTCTCCCTTTCACAGCGGCGTTTTCTTCGCCTTCTCGACTGAGTGCTGCTGTTGTTTTGTTTTATACCACTTGCAAGTGGATTTATTTTGCAATGCCCCAACGGAATTTTAATGGATCCCCATCCCCTCGCTCGCGATTTACCCCACCCCCTCCTATATTTTCATTTTTTTTGTTTTTGCGCCGACGAACGTGTCTTGTCCTCTTGAACGGAGAAAATGGCCCAAAGACTTTGGCGCCTGCTTAAAATTTCACTCATGTGGCGATGCTGGCGCATTCCTTCGTAGTCCCTATGCTTTTCCCCCGGATTTTCCAATGGCCTTTCGGAAAATGCTGCGTTTTTGTTTGGGGTCACCATTTTACAGTTACAGTCGTGTTTGTTTTTGTTAATTCGCTGGCAAGCTCCTTGTTTTATGTACATTTCACTTGGCCTGTCGGGCGCATAAAATTGGAAATTTAATTAGTCGTGTAGGTAAAATGACATTTAAAATTATTTCGCCCTCGTTGACAACAGCAATAAAATTCACAAGGTTAAGGACCTTATTCCCAAAATCGCTTTAACTTTCGTACGAAAATGAAGAATAATCTCTATAAATAAAATTGAAATTATTTAATGTATTAAATATAAATATATATAATTATGAAAAAATATTTTATAAGAACTAAATTAAATTTATTATACATTAAAAATGGTTTAAATAAATATACCCAAACGTGACCAAATTAAAAACTTCACCCAAATTAATTGTGTTTTCTGTCTGAGTACTCACACCGTTAAGAGCATTTATATATTCCAATTGAAATGCATGGTTATTTTTATAATTTTTTATTTGTCACTGCATTATGCATGTTTGTCACATTTAATTATTCACACTCGTACATACCCATTTCTGTATGTATGTGCATTAATGTATTTATAATATGGCTTACACGCTTACCATAACCAACTATTTGGCTTCCTTAATCCGCAGAGCGAATTTCCACCCGCAAAATAATTATTGAAGGCCAACAGAAATGTATTTACGATAATCCAGAGCGAGAGAGAAAGCTGAAGTATTTATTTAACTTTCTCCTTTTTGGAGTAATGCTGTGGATGTGACCCCCAGTTGGTGACCTTACCCAACCCCTTCCATTTCCATTTCCACTTCCATTTCCACTCTTATCCACATGTAGTTAAGCTCACCTAAATACATTTTTGCTAGAATAAACAAGCAACCTTGGGTGTTTACCATAAAAAGTAGGTAAACTTGAGTGCAAAAATTGCGTAGCAAATGCGGATGTATGAGTTGAGTTCACCGCACACACACACACTCGCACACAAAATGCACATAAAAATGTGAAAACGAACAACATTAACAAGGTTTGGATGGAAAAGGGGGTGGGGCAGCAGGGAAGGTCGAAGGGGTTGTGGGCGGTGCTTTTTGGTGCGGCGGTAAAAACAAGTTCTGAGCTCTGACTGAATGGAAAAGAAATGAAAATAAAAATAAAAATAACAAGCAACAAGCCAGCTAGCAATATCATGTGGAACACAAGAAAAGCAAAATGAACAGAGAGCAGAACCTCAAAAAAGTAAGTGAAGAAAGCATCAAGTGGTGGGAAGCTTGGGTCAGAAAATGCAACTGAAAATACTCATTGATTTAACTTTACTAATAATATTTTACAGAATAAAATTGGAAAAGAAAATATAATAAAATCTTGGATCACAGAGATAACAAAACTAACTAACTTAAACTTAACAAATTAACTTAAAGTTTTATTTTCAGAATGGTAGCATATAAAGTTCATCTTTCTATTTATACATGAATATATATATTATTTATCTCGTTAAAAAATATAATATAAAATATATGATAAATAGAAAGTAATTACGAAATAAATGTAATTATTAGGTACTTCATTAATAAGAAGAGTATAATACAAATTTAGGTTCCTAAAATGTGCTTTAAATTCCCTGTATTTATATTCAAAATTAAGATTATATACAAAAAAATTCCAAATTAAAAATAAAAATATAAAAAATAATATTTCCACAAAAATTAAAAAAAATTGTGTATGTCCTACAAGAAAAACTACAGATCTTTCGCTACCGAAAAAAGAGAGGCTCAAGAAGCTGAGGTTATAATGGCAAGAGTTGGTACACAACAAAAATAAGGAAAAGGGGTTCCAAACTCTGACGTCGAACACATTACAAGCAAAAGCACTTTTCACAAAAGGAGGCGCCAGCGAAAATAAACAAACAAACGGCAAAAGAAACAAAGACGGGCAGACAGACAGATTCGGAGGGGGACGGCTAGAGAGGGGCGAACGGGACAGCAGATAGGCCCGCTCATGTGCGTGTAAAGGATTTCAAGGACTACAACATTAAGGGGCAAAAGTATGGCAGGAATTTGTGCATGAACAATGGGCGAGATAAAAAAAAACAGACAGAAAAATAAAACACAAAAATCAGCCAAGAAGAAGCCCAAAAAACACACAACATCCACTCATTGAAGAGGCTGTCTTCAAACGGGGGAAATGGGGAAAAGAAGGGGGAAATCAACAACTGCGGCAAGAATATGAAGTACCCTACCCACACAGACGCAGACCGGATGTCATTAAGGTGCGCGTGGGTGTGTGCACTGCGAAAAACAAACGACAAATAGGATCACTTAGAAAATTTTTTAAAAACACAAAATTGATGATATTAAGATGATAAATATCCCAGTAACCATAATAAATTATTAATTATTATTAATAATTAGGACTGTATAAAATCATATGTATATATTTTATAGATATATTTTGTATATTTTTAGAGGTACATATTAAATAAGTATTTGGCTTAACATATATCTTAAAGTAAAAATAAATTTTCAAAATAGGTTTACTTATTTTTTTATATTATTAATTTTTTAAGAAACAGATAAATAAATCTTAAACATATTTTCTACACATTTCAGCTGTCTTTAAATTGCATAATTCCAATTTTTCTCGGTGCACGAGGTATGGAAATGAACTGCAGTTGGAAAAGCGTGCAACTGAAAATGGCCAAGTGGAATGGCCAAGAGGAAAGTGCCAAACAGGAAGGCAAAACGAGGGGAGGAAGGGGGGAATGTGATGAGCAACGGCAAAGAAAGCAATTTGCAGGAGCAGCTGAAAAGCAGAAGGACATCCAAGGAAATGTTTAACAACAGTGCAGCTTTAATTCGACAACAACAATCAGGGGTCAAAGGTGCTGCCAAAGGAAAATGAAAATGAAAAGAAAAGAAAACCGAAATTGTTGTAAAGGATACACGAATTAACGCACACGTAGACAGAAAGAGTGGGGAAAAACAATACAGGAAATATAAAGCCAGTAGATCGAAATCAGTTGCAGAGAAGGTATTCAATGAATAAGGGAAACGAATATTGAACTCTGGAACTTATTTGATTAAATATTTATTGGACCTATTTTATAAATTAAAAAGTTATAATTTTTATTAAAAATATGTATTTTATGAAATGAAAGAGAAAACAATGACAATATTTATATGACTGATTTTGCCAAGGCAATTAGAGAACCCGTAAAACGTAATATCTGCAAGAAAAAATCACAACAAATTTATCGATCATATATTTGGTATAAAACCTTCACAAAAACTAACCGAGGTCAATGTCTCCAGAGATGGAGAAAAGAAGGGAATTTTAATAGTGAGAACTCGCTGGGCACGTGCAACCATTAAAAGTGTCATCTTTTGGACGCGAAGACTGTGTCCATACCAATGACTGGCAAATGTGGAGCGAGCTAGATCGGAACACTACAGGATATAATGAGTTTGAAAGATATATCTACAACAATCCTTAAAATAATTACCGCTTCCATGATATGGGAACCTCCTAGACAATATAGAAAGATTTCCACGCCCACCGCACAAGTATAGACCACATAAACAATAATTCCCAGGCCAGAAAACTGAGGTTAACAAATATTTTAAAATTTTGCATAGTTTATAACAAACAGAGCATATACCTACCAATAAAATATCAACCACACTCGTGCCAATAATTAAACTGGAGGTGACGAAATGAGCCAGTGTTATTTCCACCATAACACCCGATAATCTCTCTGTGAGTTCAGCTACCTCGTTGTGTCGATCCACCAGTTTCTCCATTTCCCGAACTATCCGAGCTTCCTGCTCTTTGGAAGGACTGTTTTCGATATTTCTGACCTCTAATAGATCACCAACATCATCCCGCAGACAGAGTAATAAAACGGTGAAATATAAACAAAAGCCCAGGAAGAAACCATCGGCACCGACAAAGCAAACCACTGTGATATATCCATGCCAATGCACCAGGATATAGGTGATAGGATATAGCGGCAGACGCAACAGAGGATCGGGAAATCTATAAAGATGGATTTTGTTATAATAATTTACTTACAGGCTTAGTTAAATTAAGTTTCTCTGCCACAAAAAATCTACAGATAAATAAAATCACTTTTAAAGGTGTCTAAAAGTATGCCTCAAAAAATATGCAGATTATTAAAATCACTTTTAAAGGTGTCTAAAAGTATGCAATAATAAATTTATATTCCAAAAATCCAAAAAGGACATAATTTTTTTCATTTTAACACTTTTAAATAAGATTTTTATATAAAAATATTAATATAAAATATAAATAGAGGGCTTTACAATTTATTTGAGAATATAGTTCTTCATTATCTTATGTATGTATTATAAACAAATTGTTCTTGAATTTTAATTGATAATATTTTACAACCTTGTCTCAAACAGATGTTTATTAACTTTTTACAATCTTTTTTAAGCAGAAACTCTATTTTTTTTCACTTACATCATTTTAAAAGGAGTCTCATAGATCCAATCCTTTCCATGCGCGCGCCTCAGGATATTATCCAGTAAATGCCTGACGGAGTACGAGGTACTGGTGCAAAAACCGCAGCACAACAGCAGGAAGGTCAATCGCGTGGCCAGCGTATAGAACCTCATCTTGTAGCCCAACTTCCTCTTCGATCTCTGCTGCTCCGTTAGGAACCTCACCCGCTCGATCAGACTCTTCAGTTCATCTTGATACCACCAAATGGCGACCATTTTAACCAGCGACAAAATGCTCGAGGCCACCGGACAAAGGGCATCCAATGCAGTGGCTATATTTATCGGTATATAGTGGATGCCGTAGTAAGCCTCGGCATAACAACCGTAGGTCAGGATGAAGAAGTTGAAGAAACTCCAGAGCTTCACCGATAAAGTTCGCTTCTGTTCCGGATAGAAACCAATCAGCGATAATGCAAACTTTGGCACCATAAAATAATGCCCCTCCATCGGATGCGAGGCGGTCAGGAAGCGAGGCAATAACATCTTTCTCTTTAAGGACACCAAACACTTTTCAGCTCATAATCCTTCGACCCTCGTCCTTTTATACCCTTTGAAACTACACACACAAAGCACTTGGGCAGCATAATTGATGAGCTGGGCGTTGTCCTTGCTCATAGTTCGATAAGTTTTACAAATTGTTAACCCCCAATTAGGCAACGTTTTTGGGGAAAGGGGCGTGGCAAATTGGGCGTGCTCGTAATTAAACTTTAGTTTTCGTTAAACGATTTTTAATGACCTTTCCATGAATTTTATGTGCGTTTGGCAGGTATAACACATTGGCAGAGGCGTAGTCATGGGGGGGATTTAATTGTTTATTAAATTTTAGTAGGTTTATGAACGCTTCGGATTTTACAGTGAGAATTGGAGAATGCATTTCTTATTAACCACAATATCAGAGATATAGATATCCCCTCCAGAGATCCAATATCAAACACTGTGTTTCCTGTCCAAAAACCCTGTTCGGCGGTCAAACAAATTGACTCTCCATCAAAGGATATATGGACACGGTTCGGCAATCTGCAATTCAGACTTCAGCAAGTGTTGCCCCGGCAACTTGCAGTTTAAATAAATATTTTATAAGCTGTCCAACTCGACGTGAGAGTGTGTGTGCGATGATTATGCAAACTGCAGCTATTTGGTCTTTGCGAGGAAGGCCAATAAATTAATTTAGCTAGATGGCCGACTGGCTGACTTGCTGGTTGAATGGCTGAATGGAAATTTGGCTCTGCGGGAATATGGAAAGTGGGTCGGGGGAAAGAGGCGAGACTAACGATGGCGCTGAATGTGCCGCCTACCTGACGGCTAACTACACGGAGAGAAAATGTCGCAATAACTACAAGTTTAAAACGTTCAAAATTTAAGGATTTTTACTAAAAAAATTTAGTATATCAAAGACGCAGATTGTTAATAGCTCGTATAAAATTAACTAACTATTCCCATATTTTCCGGAAAATTAAATTTCTCACCAATTTTTAAGATAGAGATGTCTAAAAGTATGCAGTAAAAAAGTTAGCATTGCCTTTTGAAACAAATTCATTCAGTTTTTGGGTTTAAAATATATTGTTGCATACTTTTATGAAAATTTTAGCTTAAATAATTTAATTTAAAAAAAAATATATGTTTTAAAATACCTAATAATTTTTAATTTTTGCCATACTTTTGGTATATTTTATTAATTTAAAGTTAAAATTGCCTTTTGTAACAAATATATTTAAAATATATTGTTTCATACTTTTGAGCACCTTTAATATATGTTTTGTAAAACCTAATAATTTTTAATTTTGCCAAACTTTTGGTATATTTCATTGATTTTCTCAGTATATAAATTCTTCTATCCGGAATGCCCCAAGCCAAAAGTTAACATTGCCTATTAAAACAAATTCATTCAATTTTTGGATTCAAAATATATTGTTGGATACTAAAGCACCTTTACACATTTATTTTAAAAAACCTAAGAATTTTTAATTTTTGCCCAACTTTTGGGAGACAAGTATATTTCATAGATTTTCTCAGTGTGTAAATTCTTCTATCCGGAAAGCCCCAAGCCAATATCCAAAGCCGTAGCCGTAGACCTAGCCGTTAACGTAGCCGGAGACGCCTCTGACGATTCTGACCTGGCAACAGGATGGACGGACGGAGCGATGGACGGACGGACTGGCGGAGGAACTGGCTCTTTGCATAATTGATGGCTGCAGGTGTATTTGCGCTCAAATGAGGCATGCTAAACACATGCCTTTGACACTTATACACATGCCCTGGCCGGGCTAACACACACACACATACACACGTTAGCCTGCCGGGCAACAAAACCAAAACTAAATCCAAAGTCCTCCGTTGGCAAGGACACAGGGAGAGTCGAACAAAAACATAGGTAAAAATGTGTAAACACACAGTTCAAATGTAAATATTTCGTAAAAAAAAACCATAGATGACAGCAACAGAGGCGACAGAGAATTTAAATGAGCTTTGTGTTAAATGTGTTATAAGAAATTATTAATAAGTAGGTAGAAACTTTTCTTTAAAAAAGTATATTTTATGAAAATTTTAGCTTAAATAATTTAATTTAAAAATGTAAAAAATATTGTATTGTATTTCTCACTTTAAACAAATATTTAATAAATCTTATAGCTCTCCCTTATGTTATTCATGCTTAAGAATGACAAGCTCTTGTAGATATTAAAATTTGATAAACACACATCCATAAATCCAACCCCTGACCTCAACTCAATCTTAGGCAACCAACTGCCCCTCAGACACCTGAAAGTATCAACCCTTTTGAGACCACCGATACGATACGATCTCCCACACGGTGATAGCTTTATTCAGCTTTAAATTCTGTTTAACATCTCCCAACAATATTCCGCCTAACACAAAAGGCCCAGGACTCCGAGACCCAGCGACCAAAAGGATCGAAAGCGTCCATTCAAATTGAAAAATTTACGTGGAAAACATGCAAATTTATGCCATAAACACAATGAGTTTAATGTGCGAGCGGGAGGACCTCGATAAAAAAAGGGAAAGAGAAAGCACACCTCAACCTGTGTAAACTTATGGCCTGACAGTTTTAACCGCATTCAGGGGACGATTTGTAGGCCACACGACCAGGCCCAAAAAAAAAAGAAAAAATTGAAGCAAAATATATAAAACAGTCCATTTTTTTGTGGCAAACACCTACCGGCCACCTACTTTTTTTCGTGCCTGCTCTGACATTTTATTGACAAAATTATTGAACACGTTTTGACCGGGCCACACAAATCTAGCCATAGCGGCTATATAGCAACATAATGGCCACTCCTCCATAAAGGCGACCATTGTCGAATGGGCGCTGGGGGGCGTGGCAGGGGCAAAAAGGTGGCGAGGGGCGTGGCTGAGTGGTATAATGGCCATGGAGAGTTGAGGCGCCGCGCTTCGACCATTGAATTTATATGAATTTATAATTGAAAATTAAACAACTTGCCAAATAAACTGGGTAAATTGCCGATTTCTCGGATGCTCTTGAAAAACTTTAATATTTTAATAAGAAATTCTTTTTTTTTTAAATTAACGGGAATAATAATAATTAAGTAGCTCTAAAAAGTAGGTATATGGTTTCAAAAAGGTGTCCAAAATTATGCAACAATATATTTGCTATATTCGATTCCTTTTTACTGCATATTTTTAGGCACTTCTTAAAACGATTTGAAATCCCTAAAGTTAAAATAAAGAACACGTTTTCAAATTACATTCAAAATGAAATGAATTGTAAGTAAGAAACTAATTTTATATTAAGAGCTTATGTATTGAAATTAAATTTACAATTAATTAAGCCTAAACGTAATTTTAGACTGAAATAAATTAAATCCTTGAACTAAATTGGAAATTTCTACTATGGCCAACCGAGATTTACTCAGTGAACTGTCCATAGTTTCGGCATAATGAATGGCTTATTTAATTCTCCCCGAAATGAAGGAGAGTGAACCAAGCCATGTTGAGTGCAGGTCGGCCACGTTGCATTTATAATGACAAATGCATTTTTGATAAAACCCGCTGAGCGTCAAAATTCGCATTAGTGTGTGTGTATTTTGGCCTGCAATCCTGTATTCCGGCTAATTTGTTTGCCCATAGGCAAGTGAGTTTGTGTGTGTGAGCGAGTTTGTGTGAAAGCGATATGTCAATTCGGAACACACACATCCATGCACACCCACATACACACGACATGCCTATCAAATTTATTATACAACATATATCCATGCTCCCGTAGAGCAGCAAAAGCCACCCGACCACTCAGCATTCAACATTTCTCCATTTTGGAGCCACCCACCGTGAGCTGTGGAGCCTTTTGTTCGCCGATAAACTTAATTTGAATAATAAATTACGTTGATATTTAATCAGCGTTGTCCTGCGATAAAATCCAATGGGCCCCCGAGAAAAGTGAAAGAGGAAAGCGGGGGGGAAAAGGGGGTCAAAGCGACTGCCGTGCAGCTGATAATGGTTAAGCCAAAAGGGTCCTGGCCGCGAATCCTTCGCACGCACTGGCCATAAACTGCATGAAGTCATTATCGTTAAGCGGAATTTGTGTTAATCTGATAACAAAATTATGAACAATTAAGTCATTGCATGCGAATTGAAAATTTAAACCGCGACAGTTCAACAAAAAGTGCGATCTGAAGTGAATTCAAAGCGACATTAATGCGGCACTTGAAAATTTAATTTAATTTACGTTAATGATTTGGCTACAAAAATGAGAAATCATTTCAAAAGGTCTCTAAAAGTATGCAATAATATTTTTTGGAATTCAGATTTTCTTTTTATTTAATTTTGTATAATTTACCTTAATTATTTAGCTACAAAAATGAAAAATCATTTAAAAAGGTGTCTAAAAGTATGCAATAATATTTTCGGAATTCAGATTTTCTTTTTCTGCATACTTTTAGACTCAATAAAAAAGCTTTTTCAGTGCTTTTTGTCCATGGCCAAAAGGAAAACACACATAAATATGAATAAATGTTTGTTTATCTGCACATGAGTGTAATAATCATAGACCAAGGGGCCAATGCACTCGGGAAAAACATCCAGACATCGCACAATGAGAGACAAATGCAAATTAAGCCCCGTAAACAATGCCGCATATTCATATGCCACTGGCGGCGGCACAAATAAATTGGCCTAAAAATATAAAAAGGCTACAGCCACACACCGCCACAACAGAAACAACAATAAAAGTTGTACATTTCGCTTACATGGCAATTATGTTAAAATATTCAGCCTGAAATGCGATGCGAGAAATGCGAACAGGTGAGACATAATGACTGCCAGATGACCTTTTGTGGTGGAAAACACGATGTGAATGTAGTTATGATATTTACGTATAAGAAGTAGGGTGGAAAAGTATGTATCTGAAATAAATTTAGTTACTAACAACAAGAGTTGCATTAAAAAAATTAAAATATTGAAGAAAATACCATAATATTTAATAGTATATTATTATTACTTTTTTGTTTAATGTATAAGTCACTTGAGAGAGAGCCCAAAAAATAAGTAATTGATCCGTAAAAAATAGAAGAGATGGTTAATTGAAAATAAAACTAAAATTCTCACAAACATAATTAAATTTTATTGTTTATTTGCTTGTTTTTATCTAAGAGGCACTATCACAATAATAAAAGCACATTCAATATACCCAATGAACATTGGCAAAATGGTACACTAAACAATGGCTAAGGGCTAGAAGCCAACAGGAATAGCAGAAATCGGCTAACATGCGCAATAAAGTCATTAGAAGTCAAGTGCAGCCCTCAGCTGGAATGTATGCTACGATATACGATTGTCCGCTGGTTTTTTCTGGGCAACATATGTTTCGCATGCAATTTCATTAAATAAATACAAAACAAAATGGCTACACATCCAGTGCATCCCCTACAATTATGGCAGGTGCAAAGGGTGGGGAAAGGGAAAGGGGTGTTATTTTGTGGTTTCCGCCGGAAATGGCACACTAAAAATAGGAGAAAGCGCAAAGTTGTCAGTTTCAGAACAACAAACAACCAAAACAGGCAAAACGAAAAAAAATCAGGGGAAACCTAGAGGACCTGAAACCATTATAAACTAATGAGATTTAAATGCAAATTCTAGTTTCTAGCGTTAGTCCCGCGGGGGCGTAGGGGCGTGGCCACTGGCTATTTGTGTGCGTGTGAATGTTGTGGCAAATGACTAAATTTACATAAAAACCATTCTGCCGGCCAAACGGCGTGAGAAGCGGTTTACCCACCAAAAAACTTTCACCTGTACGGAAAACTAGGCGGTATCACTTAAATACTAAAATCATTGATGGGCGTATAAAACTGAAAGGTAAAAAAGGCTAAATTAATTGAATTATTCTACAAGGGAAATTCGATTTTTTTTATTTTCTGTAATTAGTTAATCAGTTAATCCAATTGATTTACTGTCAGAACTAAAAGGTAAAATATTACTATAAAAAAAAAATCCCAAAAAAATAAAATAAAAGGTTTTTTAACACTTACATTTCTTTGTTAATGTTTTAATTCATTTTGAAACAAAGTTTTATTTATGTAAAATATTTTAAATGATCTACTGTAATTTTAAGGTAAAAGGAACCTGAGTCCTGATTATCTGCGCCATTTTGTATATAACACTTTTAATTTTTTGGTTGCGCCTTCATTTGGTCATTGCGGTCATTTTGGCAAATGTTTGCCAACGACAAGTGGTCATTGTCATTGTTGGTTAACCCCTCACCACCCCTTTTTCCACCCACCAGCTGCTGCAAATTTAATTCAGCCAAATGAAAAGTGCGAAAATTGCTGAAAGTGGCAATCAAATTTGCATGCTTGTAAATATACAATTTAAATGAAAATGGCCACTAACTTTTTCCACCCACATTCTCGCATTTCTTTTTTAACCCAGCTAATTGCTTCTAATGAGCAATCTTAAAAAGATGACACACAAAATAAAAACAACTTTTTCTCGTTTGCTGTTTGTCATGTGTCGGCAAAATGTTGACAATGAAAATGATTATGACTGACTGCATGCTGGGGGTGTATGTTATATCAAAGCGGAGCTATAGGGGTTAAGGAGTGGGGGGGGGGGAGGGTTGGGTCTAGGGAATGAGCCTTGTCGGCTGCTGTTTGAAATTGCTGCGACGTGTAAATGTCGCTAATGTGCCGAGGACACCTTCAACGGCAACGACAATGTGGATGTGGAAATAAATGTGGAAATGCACTTCAAACAAATAAGATAAGATAGTCTTTTCATGCCAAAGGTATCGGATTTAAAAAACATGAGAGGGGAAATTTAAATATGATTAAAAATCGCATTTAAGGAAGTTCAAAATATTTGTTATTGGCTTTAAAGTTTACAGCTTTGATCAAATTTATATTTAAATCGAGACGCTCTCCATTATTCCTAGCAATTACGTTAATTATAACAATAACTTTTCCAGTACAGAAAAGATTTTGGGATTTGGCTTCATCTAATCCTTTTTGGCATACATGTCGTATGAGTAATTTTTAAAGATTATTACTCATACGTACCGTTGTCTTAGATAAAATTTCTATTTAAATCCAGGCACTCTCGATTATTCCTAGCAATAACTTTAACAATATCTTTACAAGTTCAGAAAGGAAACAGTTAATTTTTCTTGACATAATTTTTTTGGCATACACGTCGGATGAGTAATTTTTGAAGAAACTTTGAGACCTTTGGGGAAAACCAAAATTTTAAAATAAAATATTAAAAATCACACTTTTTTAAGGGTCAAAATAAAAACAGTTTTTTTTGGAGATTATAAATAACTAGTAATACACCTAGTGTTTAATTAATTTATATTAATTAATTGCGTATGCAACTATATATATTTTAAATGAGGGTTACGTTAAAAATTAAAGTTCTATTAATAAAGGTTGCACATTATTTTTTCCAGTGCTCGGATGAGGATGTGCTACTGTACCGGTAATGTGGGGAGCATTGGCCATCATGGCCAGCTGCAGGTAGGTGTTTTGGTAAACTTTTGGCCTTGTCTAAGCCAATGTCAAAAGCGCTGCCGCTGACAGAGAATCAGAGAATTAGAGAAACAGCGGAAGAGAAGGGAGCAAGGGAGTGAGAAAGAGAGGGCTAGAGGGCGGGACATTATGGCACACATCGTTGGCCATAAGGTTAAGCTGTTTTCATCACACTCCCGCCGAATGGGAAGGCAGCTGTCGCCATCAAAGTCAAAGTGCTGCAAATTAGATTTTTATGTTAATTAAAAAGGTACGCACACACATTATACTAAACATTTTCCCAGGCACAGGCATCCACACACTCACACATTGGGAATTTCCCAAATGAAATCGGATTTTCCTTCTCAGTTTGGGCCAAATCAATTGGTTGGAAATGATCTTAATTCGCTTAAGAAAATTCACCAAGCAGCAGACAAATCGATGATTGAGTGAGTGATGCACTGAATGATTGAGTCATTGACTGAAGCTCGAGAGCAAGTCATCGAATGGGGCGAATGGTGGTGACTTACGACAGGTGAAAGGTGAAAGGCGAAAGGTGAGCGATTAAATGACAGAGATTCCCAACAGCTTATTGAGAGATTAACCCTTGAGTGAGCGGAAAACTTTGGGGGAAAATTAATAGTTTCCAGTGAGACATCGTGGGCACTCAAGTCGCTTAATCATCTTAGTATTACTTCGTTTTGTTTTTGGAACTTTAAAAATAATATTAAACTTTCTTGGTGGTAAAAAATAATAATTTATTTTAATTTAATATTTAATTTTGAGTAATTTTAACTAAATTAACTAAATTAAAATTGACAACTTACAAGTATGTTTAGAACGTTTTTACTCATAGAAAATGTTAATATGTATATTTATTAATTTTAATTTATTAGCCCTAAAATTTATAAAATTGAGTTTTTAAATATTTAATTTTTTAGTTGGTAAAATATAATAATTTTATTAAATTAATATTTATAGTTTCATTTATGAAAAACTATAGATAAGATTATCTACAGACTCTACGATTAAAACGGCAATTTACAATTATATTAAAAAGATTAAACATAGAACATTTTAATATTTTAAATAACAAATTACTCTTTAAGAGAATAAATTCTAGTTAAATTCTTTAAACCTTGAATTTATAAATTAATTTACAAATCCAGAAAGCAAAGTCAAAAGTAGATTTACACAAGAACATGTGACAGTAGACAGACATGGGATACACATATGTATATTTTTAGCCCCCTCCAAAAGGCGAATCAAAGAGTTGTCAACTTGCAAGTCAAACATCCCCGTAAGCCAAAGCCACTTGTAAAGTCAAAGTCATTCAAAATATATGCATACTTCATTTCATAAATTACGCTGCCATTAAAAGCGCAGATAGACATTACCGCCCCGGCAGCCCGGTAGCCACTTACCCACCCACTTACCCACCCATTACCAGCCCCCGAAACGAAGTTCTCAAAGCAATTGATGCGCAACATAAATCTTCGAGCATGTGAAGAGTGCAACCCCCTCAGATCTGCAAAGTCAACCTGAGAAGTGGGAAAATGCCTGGGAGTTTCGGATTTCAGGAAAGGCGGGGGAAAACCTGGGAGGACCTATCAGTCGCTGCTATTTATCATTTAGCTACTCCCGCCGGTTAGTCATTTTTATTTTCGCTTTTTTTCTGCGGCATTTCCCGTTCGTTCGGTGTGAGTTATTGCAATTCTGCAACAATTTTTCTTTCGAGTGCCGTTGGCCACTTCAAGACTTTCATATCAAGTTCAGTTCGGGCGAGAAAAGGATTTGAAAAGCGGAACGACGGCAGGTGGTTCATCTATATTTTTTTCCCCGTGCACTGCGGTGAAAAATGGCCATCATTGGATATGAAAATTTGGTTCAGTCAGGAGTACGGTCTTAATCAATTTCGATAAATAGGTAAAATTATTTTGGTTCCTCGGAAAACTCTTCAAAGGTTCCTGTTATAATATGCAAATTTGATAAAGATATTTTCAGATTCATTTCTTGCTTATTACTTTTTTAAATAAGGTTATAGGCAATTTTAATTACCTAGAAACCAGAGAATAAATAAATAAATACTTTTTTAAAGGTTATTAAAAATCTATTAAGTTTTACAATTACTTAAACTTTATAATTTTTGTAGAATTCTTTTGTTAGTTATCTTGCAAATTTCTGGTAGTTGTTAAAAACTTTACAAATTATTGAATACTTATAAGCACATTTTAATCAATTGTGATTTTTTTAAAATATGTTATTTTTAAATTTAATAAGAGTAGTTCTTATTAAATTTCTTTAAATTACCTTCTGAAATTAATAAAAAAAATGCATATCTTTAGAAGATTTCCAAAGCATTTTCTTATTTTTTTAAAAGTATTAAATCCGCAATTTATAATTAAATTATTTTTAAAGCTCCAAAAAATATATGTTAGTATCCACATTTATTTAACGTGCAACCTGTCACCTCGCCTCACGGCTGTTTTGTGATTTTAATGCCGATTGACAAGGAGTAGGAAGCCGGGGAAAGGACCCAGTCCCAAGGAACGGAAACTGAGACTGAAGACTTGGTTAAGTCAGTGTCAGGCTGTGTTATCCTCGCTGTCCGTCCGTCAGATTCTCCCGGACGGACAGACGAACGAACGGACGGACGGACAGTGCCTTCGTAATGGACTTGGCACTTTGCAACTTGCCCATTCAAAATGTGTGTGTAAGAAGTTTAAATCGCATCCAGCGGCTGAAGGAGCAGAAGGACTGCGATGCTCACACTTGAATAAATACCAGGACGAGCCGGATGACGACGATGGCGACGCTGTCATTGCAATTGCAAATAAATAAGAAAGCCGGGCGCAAGGATACCAACGGAATCCAGCAGGATGGGGCGACAAAGTTGCCCAGGAGCAAAATGGGTGGATGTGGATGGTGATGGTGATGGTGATGGTAGGGGTTTTAAGTTGCTTGTAATAAAATTGCTGCAAGGACTTGAGAAAAGTGCAAAAATGAAGTGCACAGATGCTTATCAACTCCCTCCCTGCCACGCCCCCTTTCCTGCCCAGCTTTTCTCCAACTGCAATCACTGCCTTTCCCTCAGTCAAGTTGCAGATACTTTTGCTATGATTTAACCGACACCTTCACTGGGGAAAAAGTCGAGGCAGCCAGATAGCGCAGCCTGTGTGGGTGTCAAAAAATGAGAAATAGCTCCGGTCCGAAGGCAAAGCTGCACTGCAAGAAAATCTGTAGTTATAAGGTTACCAAAATTTAGGAATATGATAAAAATCCGAATGAAAGTATGGTTTAAAAACGCCAAAAATTATAGGAGTATATTAAAGAAATTTTCTATATATTAAACTGTCTTTAAAATTCCATTTAATTCCAAATATTATTATTAAAAGCGTCAAAAAGTATGCAATAAAAAAGTAACACCGAACTACTGTACTCCATATATTTTGTTGCATACTTTTAGACACCCATATAAGTGAATTCAAAACCCATTCGTTTTCAACCAACTGAAACTCCGTAATTTTCTTGCAGTACCTTTACCTGCTTTCATTTCGGGTAAAAAGAAATGCTAAGTAGTCTGTCCGTAAGTCGGATGTTCAGAATAGGGCAGCAGATAGCTGGAAAGGGAGGAGGTTTTCCCAAAAGCAACAGGGCGGAGGGGGCGTGTCAAAGCTCATTACTTGTTGTCATGTTGCGATTACGTTGGCAAAGCTTACGTTACGTAAATGTAATTCATAGCCATGTGGGCTGTTCGTGGGGCAGGGGAACCCCTATATGTATTCAAGGACTTTCCAGGTATCCAGCTACATCGGTGTCATTATGAAGTGTCTGCTCCTGTTCCAAGGACTCAGTCGAGTCCTGTGATGTATGGCTGTCATTTCACACATGCGAGAAACGGGGAGCAAGATTGTCTGACTGATTGTGTATGGGGGTCTGTATGCCGTCGTATCCCTCTGTCTGTGCGATAAGCCTTTGCTAACTAGCTGCCTGCTCACAGATTTGTAGCAGTTACTAAAAGTTCACTTACGGCAAGAAGTCTCAGCCGGGATAAGAGTGGAAAAATCGAAAAGGAGGGGGTCGAAAAAAATACAGAGAGTAGATGGAATAAAAACACTACATTGCTGGTGCTAATGTGACTTTTCCCATAACAAGCTCGCTTGTAATTTTCTGCTAGCCAATTGTCAAGCGATGGAAACTATTTTCCCCATTTGTAAGCCAATAAGTGTGCGCTGCATGTGGGGAGGTCTCCTTTTCGTCTTCCTCATCCATTTCCACAATTATCGGTTAATTAAAATGAGCTCGCAAACGGAAATAGAAAGAAAAGTTTTGCATTTGGCTCTGATGCTCAGCATAAATTGAGGTTGATAGATTTTAATTTAGGATGTGGTTTAATTTTGATCTTAGGCACTATTTAAAAGTACTCCTTATAAGCTTATCTTAATAATTTTTTATGAGTAACTTTGCAAAATATGTGGTTCTTCATTTACTGAAAATGTTAAAAAATTTATCTTTATTATCTTAAATTATTTAATAATTACATTAATTTAATTTTCTTTTCTTTCTATCACTTTCTATTATTAAAATATATTTTCTTAGGCTTATAAAATGTAATAAATATATTTGTACCTATATTTCCTCGATATGATCATACTCCTAAATTAAACAAGACTTATTTCTTTAAAAATTAAAATTTTTTAAATGTATATAAAAGTTTTTTATACAGCACATGAAATACTGCCCTTTAAAGTCACATAGAGAAAAAATATCGCTATGAAATAGGGCAATTCTACCTTATTTCATATCATGTCAAATTTATGATTCAACCATATCAACTTGATATTTCATCATATCATATAAAATACCAAATGTAGTATTTTTTGAACAAGTAATGTAAAATAATATAAACATAATCTTTATTCATATCAAAATGATATGAATAACTTAATGTTTGAAAAATATCAAATTGACCAGCATATAATCAATCTGATCTTTTGTCAATTTTTTTTCTGTGCAGTTAATTAAGCCCATCCCCCAAACTTTTCCAACTGAAGCCTCGATCCGATCACAAGTTTTGCGAATTTAATATTCCCCCGACAGTATCGCCATGGTTTATCATTCCGCCAGTTCATTCCCTGCACCCAAGGCATTACCATATACGAGCAAAAATAAACTTTGCCAAAGCAAAAATTGTTACTAAATGGTTTATGCACACATGGAAGCTGGTTGCAGAAAAAAAAAGAATAAATAACAGAACAGAAGAGGGGAAAAAAACAACAAGTTAGAGGAACAGAGAGCTGGTAAGAGAAAATAAATGCAACATGTAATGATTGCAAAAGTTATAAAACGTAAATTAAGTTGAACGAATGAAGAGTTACCGACCGAAGCGCCAGCATAATGTAATGAAAATGGGAAAAAATGCCACGAGGAAAATTCAGCCGACACACACACACACACACACAGAGAAGCCAACATGTTTTTCCCAACTTTTAATGCGGAGAAGCTGCCTCTGCCGCTGTCGAGAAAAACTGTTGGGGAAAACTATGAAATTAACTGCTTATTAAGGCCAGAGCAAGAGAAGCCAGTGATGGATTCCGCTTTCGCAGGACTACAGGACTACTTCAAGTTTGTCAAGTGAAACTTTCTGCCAAATGGCATGGAAAATGTTGCCACAAGCGGCAAACAGACGACGTCTGCAGAATCATTAATTATTTTGCTCATTAGCGTGTGTAAGAGACATTACTAACCAAATGCAACAAATGCTGCATAAGAAAACTCTTGGAATTTTCTTAGTTAAGGTCTCGGTTTCCTCTCCCCTTCGCATCCCAGACATCCTTTTCCTCCTTCGTCCTTCGTCCTGCGTATCTGTGTCGTGTCAAAAGCAGCAAATGCTGCAAAAAATTGCAATTGAAAATGGCACACAGAATGTAGATGAAACTCTGAATACGTAAAGTGTGCGTACGATGGTAAAGTTTCTCGAGTACCAATACCCTGTATCGATTGCATAAGTAGTAGGGGTATATTGGAAAAAACGGGAGAGATAATGGAGAAAAGAAAAATGCTTGGGAAAAAATCAGCATTTAAATACTTATATATTAATTCAAAAATTATTTTGGAAAAACTCATCTATTATTATTATAATTATGTTATTATTATACACTATTTACTTACATGTTTTTAAATATCACCTTCTATGCAAATTGACTTCTTAAATATAAAATTTTCTGAGAACAAAGAAAATCTCTTCGTTTCTTTTGTATACAAATTATTATTATTATTAATATCGTAAAAATTTTAAAAAAATAACAATTGTACTATAATAGGTATATTAAAATATTTTTACTGCTTGCTGTATCATGGAGTTTTACAAAATGGTATTACCTAAATTTTTTAGTATATACAAAAAAATAGATCGAATAAAATCCTTCTTTTTGGCTAAACTTTATTGTCTGCTTGGCAAATTGAACACAACTTATCGTGACATGGAATATCGTTCATTTTCCCCTTTAAAAGCTCAACGCAGTGTTCATTGTTTAGGTTGTTGTTGGGTTCTCCCGATTGCCACTTTAAAAAAGGGGCTATCTTTCCGGATGCCTCGGATATGTAGTTTCCCTGACTGGCAATGTAGTTTATGCCCAGCCAGTAGCGATTATCGCCTAGTATCTTATTGATGGCGTCCAGTTCTTCCTGATCCTTAATGGCGGCTATATAGCCACCCATTTCGCGACATGCATTTATGCTCTGGTTTGGGTCTCGAAATAGAAGAGTCTAGAACCGATTCGCTTAAACTTTGGCCAGAGAATTTTTGCCTGAACTTCGGTAAGAATGCCCATAAGTGCAGCCTGTTGAGTCTGCATATCCCTCTGATTCTTTTCCAACCTCTCCAATCGCTCATTAAAGTTTTCGGGGATCATATTCTTAAAAGTTTCCCTCAGGGACTTTTGCTCCTTTTCCAGATTGATCTGCACTTCCAGCTGGGATCCCATTGACTTTTGGATGTCCGTCTGGTGAGCTTCCATTCTGGTTAGTCTCCCCTGAAAGTCCTGTGGCAGGACTTTCTTCAACGAATCCTCCAGGGATACGGTTTGTCCCTCTAACTTGGTCTGAATTCGATCCAGTTTGGATTGGGTGTCGTCTAGTTTGAGGGCATCGGAGGTGTTCCACTGCTCCTGGTGCTTGGCGATGTGATTTAAAAGGGGTTCGAGCACCGAAAGGCAGAATTCCCCGCACTGATTGGGGGGATCTTGTAGTAGGCATACAGATTGGGCATTATCCAGCGATTCCGATTGGCATTGACACAAATTCCACGCAATTAATAAATACAGCGTATAAGTTCCGATCTTCAACATAGTGAAAGTTTACAACCGCACAGAGCGAGGAATTTAAACGTACTGATTCTGGATTCATTCGGTGACTTTCGAGCTCTTAAAGTCGATAAGAACAAGCCATTTATATATTTATATAAATAATTATGACTTGTGGATATCTTTCCCTTTTGAGTGACTTTCCTTTGCTTATGCTTATCTGAATACCCGTTAATCGTAGAGTAAAATTGAATGTTGTATATCACGACTGATCCATCGCAGTTTTTTCTGTAATACCTAGTGAAATAATAAATACAAATAAAATATTTCAATTATTAATTTCTATTTTTTAATATATTTACAAATGTTATTACACTTTTCTTATTTTATTTATACTTCATTGTCAGCTTGGCAAATTATATACTTCTTTTTGGAACAGTCCTCATCGGTCATTTGGCCATTATCCAGTTCAACACAGCGTTCATTGGGTACAACGTGATTGGGTTCCCCCGATTTCCAGTTTAAAAATATAGCTTCCGTTCCAGATGCCTCGGAGATGTACTCCCACTTAGATGCTCGATCGTTGATGCCCAGCCAGTAGTGCTCGCCATCAAGTCTCGCTTTCATGGCGTCCAGCTCCTCCTGATCTTTAATGGCGGCTAAATAGCCATCCATTTCGCGACAGATGCTCACAGCTGTACTCCAATCGTATTTATTTTGGCGATCAATAAAGAAAAGTCTGGATCCGATTCGCTTAAACTGCAACGAGACGATTCTTGTATATAATTGGGAAAGAGTGGCAGGAAGAGCGGTATTCTGACTTTCTATCTTAGTATGAATATCCTTCTGAATTATTTCCATTCTTTCCAATTTCTCCTTGAAGTCCTCTGGAATTTTCTTTAGAGTTTCCTGAATGGCGGACTGCTGTTCTTCTATTTTGATCAACCTTTCCTCGAAATTTTCTGGTATGACACTCTTAAAACTTTCCAATCCAGTTTTCAGCTCTTTTTCCAGACTAATCTGTACTCCCAACTGAGCTACCAGAAGATTCTGGATGTTAACTTGCTGATCCTGAATTCTGTCGAGTATCTCTGAGTCATTTGCATTTTGAGATTGGTTCAGGGATATATGGGTACTATTCAATTCGCTTTCCACAGGGATTATAATTTCCGATTGGTTTTGTTCCGAAGCATCTTGATCCAGTATCAAGTTGTCCAAAAGCATTTCGTTAGGCTCTGTTAATAATTTGGCCTGTGATCCATAAATATTCCAGACAATGAATGCAATCGCGAAATAAGTTCAGAACTTGAGCATACTGAGTGTGATCAACTGTATTATTCGAACTTTGATAAAGAAATGAACTGAGTAACGATGGTTTTGCAAGCTTTTATAGAGATCGATATAGATAGCAAAGAAATAAAAGTCGCCTGATAACCTAGATTTTGCATACGTTATATGCGATGGGCAGGGTCTCAAGATAAGTTATCTCTCAAAAACAATAAAGTATTTAAAATAAGTTTACAATACTTACAATAATCAAGAGTTCCTAATATCTTGCCTCGTGAACCGACTCTCCTCAGCTTTTTCTCTCTGCTATCTTTTTGTTACTTATGTTTAATATTTTATCTGGTGCTATAACCCACACCTTTCTATTTTATACACATAACTTGGGGGATTTTTTCATGAAACTAATTTTACCAAATCGATCATTTGAATTATTACACAGAAAAAAAATTGACAAAAGATCAGACTGATATGTGCTGGTCAATTTTATATTTTTTAAAGATCAAGCTATTCATATCATTTTGATATGAATAAAGATTATGTTTACCTTATTTTACATTACTAAATACTAAATTTAGTATTTCATATGATATGATAAAATAACAAGTTGATATGTTTGAATCATAAATTTGGCATAAATCATATTGGCTTATTATTGATATGAAATAAGGTAGAATTTATCGTATTTCATATCGAATTTTTTTCTGTATAGTAAAATAGCAGAGTAAGTACAACATTTTCTGTTATTTATTCCAGTGATCTCTCGACATCAATGAAATATCCACAATTAAATGTTTAAAAAAATGAAAATAAATGTATTTGCTTTTAGGTATTCTTTATTCGAATTTAAAAATTGCAGAACCCTTTCGAGTTTGATAAAAGCAATTGCAGACGGAAAAACTAAAGTTGCACTGGCAGCATCAAGATGTCGTTGCTGTCGTCATCGCTGTCTGTTGCGTCACGTAAAGGGGGTGGAAAGGGGGTGCAAGGGGTTGAGGGGACCCCAAAAAAGAACTAGGGAAGAGCATTCAAAGTCAAATCTACACAATGGCTTCAAAATGTGTGCTTAAACATTTTATTTATCACGCCAAATGCATGCATATGTGAGCAGGAAATGGGCGAACGTGTGCGAGTGAGAAAAATATGCGAACTTTCTGCATCACGTTGCGGGTATTCAATGATTTTTCAAACACTTTTCCCCCCATCGCATTTATCGCAATTGTCTGCATTTCACACTGCTTTTTTTTTCTTTCTTTTTTTTATCTGAACACTCTTTGTTTTTTTTGGGAAAAAGCTGATATTTTAAGTTGGAGTCAAGTTCTGAAAGGGGTTCGTCGGTATCTCTTAATGCTGCGATAATACTTTCTCCAACTTTTACTCTTCGGCTACGTGAGTCATCATATGAAGCCATCAAAATAGTTGGTAAATTTGTGCTTTTTTGGCAGGAATTTCAAGCGCGGAAAAATATAGTTTAAGATTATTACTAAACAAAATTCTGTTGTATACAAATTTTGATATATTAGGTTTTCCTTTTTTAAAAAAATGTATTTAAATCATTTTTTTATGAAAGCAGTATTAATTTAGTAGTATTATTATTTAAAACAATAAAAAAATCCAATTAACTCAAAAATGAATCATTTAATAACGTCCAATAAAAGTTAACTTTGGGATTTTATTGTCCCAAAGTAATTTCTTTCTTTTAATTTCCTTTTGGACCTCCTTTAAGATTACGACCTGCGAAAATCTCAACTAAAATTAAAAGCACAAAAAATTAAATTAAATGCAGTGAACCATTAAACGGGCCCATAATCATTGATCTTTTAATCAATTTGGGCGGGCCAATAAAGCAGCGGGGAAACCGAAACGGGGCCAAAAGTCATAAAACACTGTCTATATATAAAAGTATATATATTTACACGGAAAGTTCACCTTTCGCTGTGGAGATTAGGGCAACTTTTAAATGGTTTTAATGCCTTTTTTATGGTCAGAAGACCAGATTCCAGTTTAACCTTCACGGCATATGAGTAATGAGAGTTTTAGTGGCCTGTGCCGGCATTGATTTTTCATCTTTCCCATTTTCCCCTGAAAACTCTACCCTAATTACGGGAGCCTGGTTGTATAGCTGCTTTTGGCCTGTCACAAGATTAGAGGAGGGCAAAGTTTCCATTTCTCTGATTTTTCACCTCTCTCTTTTTTTTCTGGGTAAAACTTCCTTTACTCTGGAGGCTGTGTTATGACATTGTAAGCGTCCGATAAGCAAATGTCACAGGGAGGGTGAGTCCAAAAAAGAGGGGTCAGGGAAAGGGTCAAAGTTGCAGTCGCCTTCTGCCATTTGTCATTTAAATTTCTGTGAAAGGGCAAGAAAAATAAAAATGGTTGTTCGACCAAAAGGGAAAGAGAATTCACACTGTAGGAAAAAATGAAATACCTTTTTTTTAATTTATAAATTTATAAAAACCACAAAAATAAATTAAGTGGCTAATTTAATCCTAGAAATCACATAAAAAACTGTTTAAAAGTATGCAATGAAAATTAAAAAATTGCCTTTTTTGTTGCCTATTTTTAGGCACCTTTATAATTGATTTTATAGTGATTTTTAGTGATTCCTATGGCTTGCAAAATAATTTTCATTTTTAACTTGTGAAATATTTTTAAAAACCTGTTTCTGAGTGCAGCCAAATTTGCATCTCTTTCTGTAACTTCAGCGAAACCCCTGCAACCTTTCCTTCAGTTTTGGTTTTATCTTCGGGACTCGTTTCAGCTCCTCGAAACGAATAAAAAAAGTTGAAGTGAAAAAGTTAAGCAATTAACAAGCTGATAACTTTTTCGGCCGACTTGCAGCTTTCGCTTCACCCAAGAAATTCCCTTGACTTTTCCCGCTATATATAATATGTCTGTGTGTAGCCGCCAAATATATAACCTCCCCGGTTTTCATGACTTTTCATTTACTGTTTGCCTACAATTCGGCGGTGTCAGTTTCGAGGTCAACCCCAGAGTCTGGGGATCCTCTGAGCCATCCGATGATAACCCCCGAGGACTAAGAGTTTTATGGCCCAAGGGTTGGCGACTGACTCCAGCGTATCCGGTTTTTATGTGCTCATACGGCATAATTGTGGCCCCGTAATTGGCCTGACAATTGCACCAAAAAGGCAAATGCCTCGCTGCCCGCTTAAGTAGGATATCAGACTTCCTTTGTGCGAGTTTGTGTATAAATATATACATATATGTATGTATGCGGAAAGATATGGCCTTATCGGGCTTTATGCAGCGAGATGTCAAACAATGAACGTGCAAATGCTTCTGCAGCTCTTAAAAAGGGCAATTAAAACACAAACCAATTAAACGCTCGGTGAACCTTTAAAAGCTGCCATTTAAATTATATTTGCTGCAAGAAAATAAAACTGCCATCCCATGAAGTTTTTATATTATAATTATATTATATCTTCTGCATTTCAAGCTGGGAGTTTGGATATAGTTGTATTAAAACACAAGTAATTATTCAAAGCAGCGATGTTTATTGAAAAGACATTTAGACTTAAACAATGTTATGGCAATCGTAAATTATATGATTTTATATTATTTCTGATTTCAACTAAACTGTATTGTCTAGGCTGCAAATAAAATGAAAAGCTTGAAAACATGGCCAATCAACCATAGCGCTGTAAGGGACGCCAGCGACAATGCCAACGCAGTCCTCATTTTTTTCCGGCTGGTCGGGATCATTAAGACCCCATTTCAGAAATGGAGCTGCATTCCCAGAAGCATCAGAAATATATGTTCCTTCAATGTCGATATCGTTAATGCCGAGCCAGTAGCGATTGTCCTTCTGGAGTTTCAATACCACGTCGTTGAATTCCTTTTTATCTTTGATAGCAGCCAAGTAAGCTCCCCTTTCTTGACAGTCTAGTTTAGCATCAGTCCAATTTTTGCTGATTTCTTCTTCAATATAGAAGTATCTGGATCCAATCTTCTCAAATCCTGGTGGGATGATGATCTGTTTCGGTGGCTCAGTCACTTTTACCTCATGGTACTCTAGAGTTTTCTTAGGAATTTCTGCTGAAGATGTTTGCCTTTCTTCTATCCTCACCAGCCTCTCCGCCAAGTTTTCCGGGATGGTATTCTTAATTGTTTCCAAAAGGGATTTCTGCTCCTCAATCACCTTGTGAGTTTCCGCCAACTGATTCTGCAGCGCGATTAGTCTCTCCTCGTTGTTCTCTGGAAGAATTTTTGGTTGTAAGATTTTAGAAATAATGTCTGCTGGATTTTTCACTTACTCTGCATGGCTGTCTGGCTTTTAATTAGTTCATCAACAACATTGCTTTTGCTCTCCTTAGCAATGTAATCCAGCATTGGAAACGTTTTCTCCATCAGTTGATCCTCCGAAGCCCCCAATATAAGTATAGAAGAATTCAAGGACCTTGCCTGGGATCCATTTAGATTTAAGGCAATAATTGCGAAAGGAAAAAGTATTCCGAAATGGAACATGTTGAGAGCAAGTTGGATAAGGAACTGATGCCAAAGTAAGGTCTAAGGCCGCGTTTTATACACCCCTTCTGCACTGATAAAAAAATGTAGTTATAAATGAATAATACAATTTTTGACTTACTAAGTTTTGTTATCAGAGTGAAATTATGTTGGGTTTCGCCCGCCGACAAGCACAAAGGAAATGCCTATGACATTATCAGTGATTTAACAGTCATAAAAAACTAAAAATTTAAAAGAAAACCTAGTTGAATCTAAAAACATAGAAATCCAATTCAGAGGAAATCCCGCAAACTTTTGTGCGAAGTGCTAAAAGAAACCAACACAAGATTTCGTAGTCCGCAGAAGCCAGGCCTGGGCGAAATAGCCGTTTGCAGGAAGACGAACCAAATCATATTCTGGTATAAATAAACACAACAAAATTGCATTAATACTTTTCCGAAATCTTTAAAGATTTGGGCTCCAGACACCTTTTAAAGTCGTTTAATGCGATCATAGGCGTTAGAGGGGGCGTGACAGTCTGATAAATCAAACTTGCGCTGCGTAGGAATCCCAAGAAGCCCAACTTTCTAGCTTTAATACTTTCCGAGATCTTAGCGTTCATTCGGGCGGACAGACGGACATGGCTAGATCGACTTGGCTAGTGATCCTGATCAAGAATATATACAGTTTATATGGTCGGAAACGCTTCCTTCTAGATACCCATTTACTCTACGAGTAACGGGTATAAAAACAGTATAATTCAGAGGAAATCCCGGCGTTATTATACCCTTGCAGAGGGTATTATGATTTCAGTCAGAAGTTAACAACGCAGTGAAGGAGACGTTTCCGACCCTATAAAGAATATATATATTTTTGATCAGCATCACTAGACGAGTCGATCTAGCCATGTCCATCTGTCCGTCTGTCCGTCCGTTTCTAAGCAAACTAGTCTCTCAGTTTTTAAGCTATCGGGATGAAACTTTCCCAAAAGTCTTCTTTCTATTGAACCTAGAACCTCCTACTTTTGGAAATACCATTTATTATCTAATTCTGAATTTCGAATACAATTTTTTCAATATCGGACGACTATATCATATAGCTGCCATAGGAACGATCGGAAAATTAATGGGAATATAATATGAAATAAATTATTGCTTCGTTGGACTTTATTGTATTCTCTTCTACTCTGGTATATGACTCTTTTTAAATATTTTCGAATCTCGATTTTAATTTGATCAATATCGAACTACTATATCATATAGCTGCCATAGGAACGATCGGAAAATTAGTGATTAATAGGAATTATCTGCAAGGGTATATAAGCTTCGGCTCAAGCAGGCCATCCACAGTCGAATTTGATCAACGAACATTTTCGCGAACATAGGCAAGATAGAATCGTTTCTATCTTTGTCGAACAAAGCGTCGAACAAATTTCTATGCAATTTGAAGGCGAACACCACCACCAACGACAAACTCTCGAACATGTTCGCCTAACAAATTCGACTGTGGATGGCCTGCTTCACCCACATTCATATCATTATCGAGAGATCTCACCAAATTCTCTGCGTAAGCTAGGCTCTAATGAAAAGGGAGAGCAAGCATTTACCGGCACATTAGATCGCGTAAGAGCGACATCGAAAAGAGCTCTCTTAAATAAATGGTCACTTGCCTTTCTCTTTCACATAGTTTAATTAAAACGAAAGTAATTGTTCAAGGAGCGAGGTTTATTGAAAAGATAATGTTATGACAATCGCAAATTATATGAAGTATTTACTTTTTTATATAACTTTATATAATTTTGGATTTCATCTAAACTATATTGTCTAGGCTGCAAATGAAATGAAAAGCTTGATAACATGGCCAATCAACCATACCGGTGTTATTAGCTACGACAACGCCAACGCAGTCCTCATTTCCCCAGTTGTCGGGATCTCCAGGATTCCATTTCAGAAATGGAGCTGCATTCCCAGTAGCATTAGAAATATATATTCCTTCATTGTCTCTATCGTTAATGCCGAGCCAGTATCGATTTTCCTTCTGGAGATTCAATACCACGTCATCGAATTCCTTTAGATCTTGGATGGCAGCCAAGTAAGCTCCCTTTTCTCGGCAGACTAGTTGAGCAGCAGTCCAAGTTATCTCCATTTCTTCTTCAATAAAGAAGTAGCGGGATCCAATCTTCTCAAATCCTGGTGGGATGATGATCTGTTTCGGTGGCTCAGTCACCACCGGACTTGTTTCACTTTCATTCCGTTTCATTTCCACCTCATAGTACTCTAGAGTTTTCTTAGGAACTTCTGCTGAAGATGTTTGCCCTTTTTCTATCCTCACCAGCCTCTCCGCCAAGTTTTCCGGGATGGTATTCTTAATTGCTTCCAAAAGGGATTTCTGCTCCTCAATTAACTTGTGAGTTTCCGCCAACTGATTCTGCAGCGCGATTAGTCTCTCCTCGTTGACCTCTGGAAGGATTTTTGTTTGTAAGATTTTGGAAAGAATGCCTACTGAATTTTCCACTTACTCTGCATGGCTGTCTGGCTTTTAATTAGTTCATCAACAATATTGCTTTTGCTCTGCTTAGCAATGTGATCCAGCAATGGAAGCATTTTTTCCATCAGTTGATTCGCCGGCATGTTCGAAAAGTCGCCTTCCAAGGATTTTGCCTGGGATCCATTTAGATTCAAGACGATAATTGCGATTGGAAAAAATATTCCGAAAATGAACATTTTCGACGCGATTTTGATAATGAATTAATGCGAAAGTAAGCTTTGTGGCCGCGTTTTATACACCCCTGCTGCACTGATAACAGAAGTCTGGATCCACTCCGGATTTACCCGCAGACAATCACAAATGAGATTTGTCATTTCTAATGGCATTAGTGCAAGGTTGGGAATCGCATTTCATAGCCATACAGAAAAATAAAAAAAAATAATTAAATCTAACAGCAAAGAATGTCGAAAAACCTATATATGTACATACATCAGAGGAAATCCCGCAGTTTATTTTTTCAAAAGGCCAACAAAATCTTCCCATCAATATCCGTTTCCTTTCCTTTAAGCATTTCCCTTCACGTATATTTAAATCATTATCGAGAGAGCCCATACAATTTTCGAATGAACAGGCATGTGGGGAGAACAAACATTTACCGGCACATTAGATCGCGTGAGAGCGACTTCGAAGAGAGATCTCTTAAGGAATAGTTACTTGCCTTTCTTTTTCACAGACCCCTACATTAAGTATACATACACAAAGAGAAATTCATAAGTTAATTACAATTTTCAAATGATCAAATTATGCAAATATTCTCGTCTAAACATATCAAAATTTTTGGTTTTAAAAAATAAAAGGTAAATATAAATGGAAAACTTAACTTCAAAAATTTTGAATTATTAAATATTTGGTCTTCTTTGATCCAAAAAAGTAGAGCGATTAAAAATAATAAATATTGGTTATTTAATACATAAAAATATAAACACTATTTATATTTTTAAAGGCCTAATAAACACTAAAAAAAATCACTTTATATTTTTAAATATATAATATAAATATATAATATAAATAATACAAACACTATTTATATTTTTAAAGCCCTAATAAACACTAAAAAAAATCACTTTATATTTTTAAATATTTAATATAAATATATAATATAAATAATATAAACACTATTTATATTTTTAAAGCCCTAATAATCACTAAAAAAATCACTTGGCAACCTCGATTGAAACGACGAAAGACGAACTCAAACCACACGTGGAAAACTTTTCGATAAAAAGCGCGGGTGACCGGGGGTGTTTATTCGATATCACTGACAATTCTGAACTACTGAGGCCTAACATAGTGTATGCATTAGGGAGCGGAGTGGTGACTTCGGGGGAGAGTGGAAGCTGCGGGCGGAGCGAAAGCGGGGAGGAGAGAGAGAGGGTGAGAAGGTGCTCTCTCTATATGTACAAGAAAGCTCTGATCGCTTGCTGTTAAAAGATAGGTTACTTGTATTTAAAATAAAAATATATTATTAAAATATTAATATAATTTTTTTTTAACGTTTTAGATAAGATTTGATAACAAGTTTTCTAAAATTTTCACAGGGAAATCCATTGCTTACTCTTGAACAAATTAAAATGTGGATATTTTTATTATAAGAAAAAAACATTGAAAAATATTATACTGGAATAAGACTGGAAAGAAGAATAAGAAACCTTTGGTTTTACTACCTTAGTTTCCAGTGTGATTACAGATAATAGTACAGATTTGCCATTGTTTATGTCATGTATGTATATATATGACATATATTTTATTTAATTACTTCGTAGGAAAGTTACTGCGTCGTGATCATTCTTATCAGCTTTCATGTATTTGTTTTAATTATTCCAATCTTTTGAGCTCTCATGATTGTATTTTAAGTTTGGCAAAAACAAAACACAAATATTTATAAATTCCCAAAAGTGTAAATTCCGTTAAAAATCTCCTTTTTTTGGATATATTTCCGGGAAAGTACACGCCATTTCCCTAGCTAATGCTGATGCACAATTTTCGGGAGTTTATAAACCAGATATAAAGCAGCAGAACGACAAGATAGCCAAGGAGACAGTGGCAAAAAGATGGCCATCTTTATGCTGGGCCAAAAACTGACAGAAATAAAGTGAAGTTGGTCATAAATTTGCTTTTACGCCAAGATGACTTCATAAAGCGACAAATACGCAAAGCATAATGCCGAGTGCAGCCAACCCAAAAGTGGGGATAAGAACGGGGATGGATGGGTTGGTGGTATTATATAGGGGGAAATACTGGATGAGTAGGGGGAGGGGGGCAAAAGAGGCGCCGCAATGCAGGCAACAAAAATTGTTGTGTTTTGTGTCTGGCTTGGCATTGTTGAGGAAAATCGGGGTGGCGGGAAAATCGGGAATCGGGGATGGGTTGAACCGCCTGTCGCCGTTCCCAGACGTCGCTGATTTATAAGCATGGCTCAGACTCAACCAAAGAAAGCGAACACAGAAAGAAAATATTCCCTTCTCTAAAGGTTTAAAACCTCTTATGAAGGTGTCTAAAAGTAGGCAGCGAAAATTCTACTTTTTTGCATTAATTAGGACTAGCTAGCCCACTTTTAGGAGCATTTTTAAGAGGTTTTTAATGTTAGGTGTTATTGAAGTCTACCTTTTTTTTATAAAGTGGTTAAAAGCTGTAGTTTTTGATTTAAACAGATAGTGCTGTCTACTTTCAAGCAGCTTACAATAAGATTTTAGTTCTCCGGACTTCTGCACCTCTTAACCAATAGCAAGAATTTATTTTTTCAGTGCATTGTGGGAGAGGGAAATCAGGGGGAAATATGGGAGCCTGGCAGATAAGAGAGATGCAGGCTAAAGCCGAAAGCCGAAAGCTGAGGTGCTGCCACGCGAATTTTTTCGATTTTGCATTGCATACTTTTTGGCTGAACGCGTCGGAGAAAGTGGGGAGTGCGGAAGGAAGGAAGGAGGGCCGAAAGAGCAGTGAACGTCTCGATTTTTTACTTTGAACACAAATATTGAACGTTTACATTACTACCCCCTCAACCCCCATCAACCCCCCCGTCAACCCCTTCTACCCCTCTTTGAATGCCACGCATGAAAGCGTTGCAAGTCAGCAACGCGAACGAAGAGAAATGGCCAAAACGAGCAAAGCACAACGAAAATGGCAAGCAGCGGCAACAAAAATAATAATAAAAAGACAAACTGGAGTAAAGGAGCCAGTCAAAAGATAGCAATGCACTGAGAGAAATCGATTAAGCTATAGTTTTTATAAAATATTAATGCATACCAAAACGTAATGATTACTCAAATTTGCACATAAATATTACAATTTGCCATTAAATTAATTTTTTGGACATCATGAAAAACACTTGGATTTTGAAAAAACTATTAAATATGTCCCAAAACATCTTAAATTATATTGTTAATCCGAATATAAACACAACTGTATTTTTTTAGAAAAGATTTTAAATTCTTTTAATGCATTAAAGTATTTAAAAATTCGAAATTCAGCTTTCAATTCTTAAATCTATTTAAATTCAAGTGTTTTTCCCCAAGTGTAAGATTGGAGTGCGGAAAGCGAGAACGGAATTGCAGGGGGAAGCGAGACGGAAGGGAGAAACGAGAAAGGGACGGGAACAGGGACAGCGAGAGAGACAGCAACAGAGCAGCTTACAAGCGCATTTCGATTATTGTTGATGTAATCATAATTTTTCATTTCCAAAGTAAACGATACCAGGCCACGCCCCCTCCAGACCCTCCAGCCCCTCTTCACCACATCCCACTTGTTTAACGCATAAAGAATCGACGAGAATTAAACGAAGTTTTCATTTATTTACACGAAAAGCATGAGAAACGCGTTTAAAACGCGCACCGCGTCGATGATTTAAGTAAACAAACAGCAGGCGAATTGGTAATGGTAAAGTTGAGCGAAGAAGAGAGTACTCTACAAAAAATGTTATAAAATAAAGGCTATAGGAATATTCTTTATCATATCAAGTTTTGTACCCTTTCAATTTCATTTCTTTTTATAGGTAATGAATACGATTTTCAAAATTGTATTTCTTAAAAAGGAAAATATTTACAAAAATTAAAACATATATTAAATCACTTAAAAAAAATCTAAAAAGGGGCTGTCCATATATTACGTAATCACCTAGGGGGGGGGAGGGGGTCAACCAAATGATTACTCTAGTGCAAAACAATTTTTTTTTTGTATGAAGAATTGATTACATGGGGGGGGGGGTCAAATATCGCCAAAATGGTGATTACGTAATATATGGACAGCCCCAAAATTAAAAAAATATATTTTTGAACATTTAACCATTGGACTATTGATTTCCCTAATTTATAGCATACTTATAGGCGTTTTTAAAAGGGATTTGAAAACTTCAGCGACTATCGCAGCACATCCTATATAGAATTTTTATTAAATTTCAGAATATAATACAAATAATATAAAGTAAGGAAGCCACCTATTTATAGGGTAGAATAAAATCCACAACCCAGGGGAGGCGGATGCCACACGGTGGGCGGGGCAGGATGACAGGGCCAGGCAGAGATTTTCGGTTTGGATCCGACTGTGGTCGCCGTGGGGTTGCTGGTGGATGGAGGGTGGTGATTTTGTGGGGGATCTGGGCGTGAAAGAGGAGGGACTGCCGGCTGTCTTGCATCATTAATTACAATTTGAGCTGCACACGCAGAGCGGAGATTCGCGATTCGAGGGAATTCGCAGCGGGAGGGGGTATGAAAAAAGCGAGACAAGCTGCAAATAAAAAAGGCCAGAAGGAGCGTTACATAACCCCAATCCTGGACATTTTGCCCAGGAGCCTACCATATCCTCATACATACATATATCTCGAATATATATACCTACGTACATATCTCCGACACTCTGTGGCTGTGCTGACATTTTAATTGCACTGCATGACTCCCGTAATTCGCTTAATTAATCAACATTTTTGCGCTTATCAATATCGGAAAGAGTTTTTAAAGGTTTCCGTTCGAGAAAGCGTTGTGAAAAATGGCACAGCCAATTCAGTAATTAGTCTTCTATATTTTGGGAAAGAAATAATAAGAGTTTACCATTTCTGGAATTTTAATATCGATGTCTTTGAAGTAATCAAATTTTTAAAAATATAAATAAATTAGAGATAAAAAGAGGTGGCCTTCATTACGTTGTATATTTTTTTATATCAAGTTTATAGATCACTTAAAAGATATTTCTTAAGCCCTGACTTTATAAAAATATTGTAAAAAATGTCAGTTATTTCTGTGATTAAAAACCTTTTTGCGGATATCTTAGGTATTTCATGTCATACATGGCGTATGAGTGATATTTCAAAGGCCTGCATTTTATAAAAAATTTAAAAAAATTTAAGTTATTTCTGTGTTTTAGAACCTCTTTAGACTAAACATTTAATTCCTACATTTTTGTGGATAACATAGCTATTTTTTGTCATACTTGGCGTATGAGTGATATTTCTCAAGAATCTCAAGTGCTCCAAGTTCATTATTTTCCTTCTAGAAATTTACGCAATGCCCTTGGATTTATGAATTTAACAACTAATTTCGACTATTCATTTAATTTCTGAGTAATACATATGAGCGATATTTCTTAAAATTATAAAAATAATGTTCCATACTCTCGAATTTCCTCCAACAAATTTAGCTAACCCCTTGTGATTTTGGGCCATTGTGCTGGGCCTGCTTAACCAAATGCGTAAACTAGCATCGTTGCCCACATCAGCTGAGCCATAAAATCCGCACACAAAGGCATTTGCGGATTGCATGTGGGTCAAAGTTTAGGAGGCGAAGGAGCCAAGGCGAAGGTGGCGCGGCTCGGTAATTTTGCAGTAATTGAAACCATCAAAGTGTGAGAGTGAGAGGGACAGGCAATTAGGGGTCGTGCGATAATATTAATGTGGAGGCGGTCAGCATTGTTGGGGTCTCGGTCTTATCGCAAATGCGGCGAATATTATCTGCGATAATGAGAAAACTAATTGTGAGCTATGCAAATGTGGCAGCACCAGATGCACCTTACTATCCATGTGTGGGTGTGTCACAGGTGTGTGTGTCTGTATAGGTGTGTGTGTGTGTGGCCGGAATTACCAACACTGTTCAAGTGTGAAAGCAATTAGATTTGATAGTTTATCGGGTTCATTTGAATAACGGAAATTGCAGACGCCACAAACCAAAAGAGTGCAAAAAATCACAAACATCTTGAACCCACAAATCCAATGGGACTCTAATAAATATATACTATACTATACTATACTATATACTTCCTTAAAAAAAATGTTCAGCTACAGTGAGACAAATTGAAAGCGATTTAAAAGTATTAAAACATTTTTAAAATGTATATATAAGAAATAGTAAAAACAAATACCTACATATTGTTTTGTATTTTTTTGTATTAAATTATTATTAATTAATTATTATTAACTATTATTTTAAAACCAAAAAAATATTTAATCGCATAATTAAATTCGAAAGCGAATCGAGGTAGAAAATATTAGGAAAATACGATGTTTTTATTATATTACAATGTATTTTAAATATTGTTTTGTTAATAATAACAAGAATTGTATATTCAAATCTAAGCCTAGAATTATTTTATATGTTTAAATTTAATTATTAAACAAATGAAAAAAATGTATACCTTCTAATATTTAATTCATTGAAGATAAAACTTTTGGATGGCGCTAATAACTACATTAAATTTTGACTTTTTACTAACACTTAAAAAAATATAACAACAAATTTATAAGTTTAGTCACGTATTTGCTTTCTCATGTTTTTTTCATGTAAACTACAAGAAAGAAATCCGCAATTTTGATTAAATCTTTGAAAGGAAAAGTAAGAAATAGTAAAAATCCGCTAATTGTCCAGGTTTTTCTTGCATTTTTTAACTTTACCTTTTGTTGGCTCCCACTTTCGTATCTTTCCATCTTCCATTCTCCTTTGATTGGTATGGTATTTTTTTCAGGACCCACAGTTTTGACAGCTTATTACATAACCTCAATCTGACACTCTCCTTATTGCCTTTCTCTTCGGCGCAACATCACCGTTATTTGTGTAATTTGCAGTTCAATTACCTCGCTAATATGAGATGTCTACTCCAATTGGCTTCCCCCTCTAAACCATAGGGACATATATGTACAATATATCCCCCCTTTTCCGCATGTAACTCGAATTCGTTAATTATTTTGACAGTCGGCCATGTTGACAGCCGCAAAAGTCAACGGGATGAGAGAAACAGATATACTTTTGAAGAAAGTCGAACAGCAAATACTCTTGGAAACATATTTTATTAATATTTATTTAAGTGCAAATCAAGAAAAATACAATCAATAAACAGTTTAATAGAAAAGTGCACTTTAAAATTAAATTTTTTCAGGATATGTTTAAGGGATAAATAAAGTTTCAAAATAAAATAAAAGAACAAATAGTTTTGGAAAAAAAGCCGAATTATTTAATTTTCTTTTTTATAAAATAAAAATTTTTAAATTGCCTTCAAAAGCAATGTTTTATTATTGCCAAAAAGTTGAGGCGCTTTAAAAACTGTGCCTCTGCTGTGCGAACCTTTTGAGTAAGTAGAGTGCCCTTCGTCAATGTGCAGACTTGAGAGGTCCTGTTGTGGCCACATGAAACTTGCATGAGGTCCTGTCGTCCACCCACTCCGTAAGTTGTGTGCGGCAGCCACAGCCATTTTGGCCAACCACTGATTATGCCACATCCGAAATGGACATGTCAAATTAGCCGGGACATATAAACAAGAGCGAATATATGTATGTGTTCGAACTTTAACTTCAGCCTATTCTCTATAACCAAAACAAAGTCAATATAAACTCCTTAATTGCTTGGGAAAAGTCTGTCAAGTTCGCAATTCCAATTGTTACATATCTATAATATTATAGATCTAATGTAAAACAGTTTTCTAATTATAAATTATTTATAAAAATCATATAACACATAAAAAAACTTCTTGAAGAAGTATTTAATCCAGTATTTCCTGCAGCCAGAAAATAAATGACAATTTCCAAGATTTTCAATACAATGGTTATTTAATCAACACGCTTAAAGCTATTTACACAGATCGAGGGATTTTATGTTTGGGCCCAGTAATGGGGGGCCTTCGCAGCAGTTCCCAGAGCAGCCAACCGAGGATGATGCCGTAGGCCAGCCAGCCGAGGAGCAGCCGCCGATGCCGCCACTAGATGATGGAGATATCATCCTTGACATCCGCCTTATGCCCGTTGCTATTATGGCTGTTGGCGATAAAGTCGCGCCGCAAGGCATTCCAGTTCGGATCGGGATGATCCTTGAGCAGGCTCCAGTTCGGCGACGGCACGTCAGGCGAGAGCCAATTGAAATCGGCCACATCTGTGTAATTATTCTGGGATTTATTGAGCCCGGAGGCCAGATAGTCGGCCTCCAACTGCGCGTAATCGTAGTTGAACTCGCCAATCTCGATGGCCCGGCAATCCTCGATGATGGCGCGGCAGGTGACATGCAGATAGATGCGGATGCCGTGCGAGGAGTGCAATCTCAGCTGCTGGCAGGCCACCGCAAGGGTGCACTCGTCCAGATGCTCGGCGAAGAAGGAGCGGGCGATGGGACCGCAGAGCAGGGTGCATTTGGAGGCGTGGGAAACCTGCACGGAACCCGGATGCCCCTGCAGCTCCACCAGACAGTGGCTCACATTCGAAATGGTGATGTCCTGACCATTGACTTGGGACGCATCCAAGACTATATGCTCGTTCTTTCGATTGGCAATGGTCCAGCTGAAGTTTGAGCCTAGTTTTTCCTTCACCTTACTGGTCTCCGCATCGACCAAGTCCTTGTTAGCCGTGGGTTTTAGCTTGGCAGCCGTCTTTTTGCCACTGAAACCGAACTTTTTCTTGGGCATCAGCCGTTGGCGGGTCTCATCGCTCACCGAAGTCAGCGTGTTGAGGATATTCTGACAGGATTTGATCTTGAAATCGGAGAGGAACATGGTGGATGCAGTGAGATAGCGCTGTAAGTCCTGGATCTCCAGGGTTATATCCGCGAAATGCCTGGCCAAATCGGTGGGCGGCCCGTCGCCACACTGCAGATCCTTCAATCGCTGCTCTATATCGATGGTTCTTTGGGTGAAAGTCGAGGAAAAGTAGTCAACGCCCTCGTTTTGCACCGATTCCTTGGAACGCTGCTCCGACTTGACATCCAAATAGTTCTGCCTGTCCTTGTTCCGCTTGTTCAGGCGCTCCAGGACTTGATCCTTGCGATTTTCCGAGTCGCCCTCCATGTCTGCCTCAATCAATCTATTAAGAAAATCTGGTTAAAAATCAATTTCCAACGGGGGAAAACTTCGTTTTCTTTGGGCTATGAATCACCTTTGTTGTTGTTTTTCTCGGCAAGTTGCGCAGCTGCAGGAAAATTCGGCGAAATCCTCGCTTTTCCTCTGGCGACTTCACTTCTGCTTGGTAATTTGGTTGTGCTTTTAACGAAATACTGACGGTTTTCTTGTGTTTATTAACCTTTTTGTTTAATTTTCTATTTAATTTTTGCAGTTGGCTGCCCACAATAACAAATGTCGACTAACCAAGGTGAATGGCAAGCGAGTAATGTGTATGCGACACTCTGGCAACGCCAAAGCGAATGGCTAATGTGGAAAGAAGAAGCGGTGCGCGCCAAATTTGAATTCAGGATTAGAAAATAAATTTAATTGGAATTAAATACATTATCGTGTGAGTTATAAACTAAATGTTGTATAACTAACATGAATAATAATATATATTAGATTCTACTAATTAACGTAAACAAACCAATTTTATTTGTTTATTCCATTTTGTATTTTTGTTTATGGTTTTTTACATAAATAATTTATTTATTATAACTTATGAGTATAAAATAAAAAGCACTCTTCACTTCATTGATATTCCCCGATGAGTAATTTATATTCCCCGATGAGTAACAAAAAAGATAAGCAAACGAAAGTCCGCGAAAAGGCAAGATATCCAGACTCTTGATTATATCACACAAAAAAAAAATTGTCAAAAATACCCCAACCACAAAAAATTGTCAATTTTGTCAAGGATAATTGTGTGTATTTGTTGTTGTGAAAGTAACTATTGACTTAGTAGAATTGACTATTTTTTGTGGTTGGGGACAGATTGACAATTATAACAGTTGATTTTACCAAGTTTTTTTTTTGTGTGTAGCCAATGTGCGACTTAAATAAATGCCTCGTTCTTATCGACTTAAGAGCTCTTCGAAACTCATCAAATGAGTCCAGAATTAGTACGTTTAAATTCCTCGCTTTGTGCGGTTGTAAACTTTCACTATGTTCAAGATCGGAACTTATACTCTGTACTTATTAATTGCGTGGAATCTGCGTGAATCCCAATCGGAATCGCAGGATAATGTTCGATCTGTATGCCTCCTGCAAGATCCCCCCAATCAGTGCGGGGAATTCTGCCTTTCGGTGCTGGAACCCCTCTTAAATCACATTGCCAAGCACCAGGAGCAGTGGAACACCTCCGATGCCCTCAAACTAAACGACACCCAATCCAAACTGGATCGAATTCAGACTAAGTTAGAGGTACAAACCGTATCCCTGGAGGATTCGGTGAAGAAAGTCCTGCCACAGGACTTTCAGGGGAGACTAACCAGAATGGAAGCTCACCAGACGGACATCCAAAAGTCAATGGGATCCCAGCTGGAAGTGCAGATCAATCTGGAAAAGGAGCAAAAGTCCCTGAGGGAAACTTTTAAGAATATGATCCCCGAGAACTTTGACGAGACGCTGGGCAAACTGAAGGAACAGCAGACATCTTTGCAGGAAACACTAAAGAAGATTCCAGTTGACTTCGAGGAGAGACTGAGCCGGATGGAGGATCACCAAAAGGCAGTTGGGATTCAATTAGACACTCAGATCAACTTGGCAAAGGATCAGAAATCCCAACTGGAAGCTTTTAATAAAACCATACCAGAAAACTTCGAGGAAAGGCTGATCAAGATGGAAGCTCAGCAGACATCGCTACAAGAAGCTCTAAAGAAAATTCCAGAGGACTTCGAAAGCAGATTGGAAACGATAGAAAAAAATCAGAAGGATATTCAGAGCAAGATGGAGAATCAACAGGACAAAATTATGGACACTCTCACCGAAATATATGGAAAGGTCTTTTGGCCGAAGTTTGAGCGAGTCGGCTCTAGACTTTTATTTATAGATCGACAAAATGCATACCCTTGGAATACGGCCGTCAGCACTTGCCGTGATATGAATGGCTATATAGCCGCCATTAAAGATCAGGAGGAACTGGACATCATCAAGGCGAAACTGGGTGACAAGCACTACTGGCTGGGAATCAACGATCGCGCATCCAAGGGAGACTACAAGTCCGAGGCATCCGGAAGAGAAGCTGTATTTATAAAGTGGAAATCGGGGGAACCCAATCACGCTGGACCCGAAGAACGCTGCATTGAACTGGTTAATGGCGAAATGAACGATGACCCGTGTTCCAATAAGAAGTTTTTAATTTGCCAAACTAACTTAGATATTTAGCATTAAAGCAATGCTTATTCATTCATTATTTTTTAAAAACATTAAATAAAACTCAGAAATATTCTTCTAAAAAAATATGCACAATATATCGGGGTGACATTGAAATATCTTAGCGTGGAATTATATTATTTTTACAACCTCTTATCGCCTATTATTATGGATTGTACATTATGGGTCATTACTGTCACTCAATATAATTTCCTATGCTCGCTTGCGGTTTTTTCGGGCACACTTTAATATATATTTTTCTTCAAAGACACGTGCCATCCGTAAAGATATATTTTAGATATATGAGGGGAACATAAATACGGATTATTCTGTTGAAGACCAATCAGTTCGTTGGCGCCGTTGGCCACTAATTGTTATACGCGCTCAGCATGTTGAAACTAGGAATTTATTTGTTCATCGCGATTATTGCCGGTACTCTATGTGGGGCCCAGGCTAGATCCTTGGAAGGTAATTGTAAAAAACGTAGGAAATCCAAAGATTTCATTTTCGATATTTTGTAAATATTTTTTGCTATGTTAGTCCTTTGCTTAAACAAAACAAAATATTTAAAGTATATATGACTAACATTGTATCTAATATTTTTAGCCGTAATTTAATTTTTTTTAAATTCTATCATGCAATTAAATGTTTTATGTTAAACGTTAAGTTTTTTTTTATTTAATGTAAATATGTAGGGTGAATACTTGAATCTATTTTTAGTAAAATATGCAAATAATCGTTTATTTGTTAAAGGGCTTTTAGATTTATCAGTGACACAAAATTAGAAATATTATCTGAATCAAAGTTCGCTTACAATTATGGTTAGAATACGTTGTAAAGTTAAAATAAAAATCATAGGATAAGTTATTTTAAGTTAAAAGTGGTTAAAAAAATTTGCAAAAAATCGTGGAGGTAGTTTTAATAGCTGTGAAATCAGATTGGCGAAAAGTCTTACAGGAGGCCCGCGAGGCTGTTTTGAGTTTTATTTTGAGCAAAAAAATAAAAATCATCAATAATCATTATTTTTGAGTCCTATTTTTTTTTTAAATATAATATATAAAAATATAAAAATTTAATTTTAATCATTACAAAGTAATTTTTATTATTAAACTTATAATGATTCCGGTCCCTGATTTTTACTATATTAAAATAATCTTTCCAGATAACAACAAGGGGATAGAGAATCAGCAGACGGACAAGTTTAAATAGGAACTAGGTATTTCTACATCGATAGCGGCAGTAAATACACCTGGGAAGGCGCCGTAAGTGCCTGTCGTGAATTGGGTGGCTACATAGCCGCCATTAAAGATCAAGAGGAACTGGATGCCCTTACAGAGGCACTCGGTGGCAAACGTTATTGGTTGGGCATAAATGATCGGGCCAGAATTGGCGACTACGTATCCGAGGCGTCGGGAAAGGAACCCTTTTTGAAGTGGCAACGGAGAGAACCCAACAACCAGGACAACAATGAGCGCTGCATTGAACTTGTAAACGCCAAAATGAACGATTTACCCTGTTCCTCTGAGTTGAATCTAATTTGCCAAGCTGACAATAACGTATAAAGGAAAAACTGAAATCGCAAAAATGTAAATTATAGTTATCCCAGAATGATATCTAAATAAAAGAATGTGTGTGTTAAGAATTTTTATTAATTCTCGGATTTTTTCTTATGTCCGCATATATTTATATTTCTATATATATGTACTTATTGTTGTTTTATTTTTGACGACAAAATGCTTACACGTGGAATACAGCCATGAGCACACGCCGTGATATGAATGGCTATTTAGACGCCATTATAGATCAGGAAGAAATGGGCATCATCATCGCGAAAATAGGTCAACGATCGCGCATCTAAGGGAGACTACAAGTCCGAGACATCCGGAAGAGAAGATATATTTATAAACGGCGAAATAAACGATGTTCCAATAGAAAGTTTTTAATTTGCCAAAACAATATATGGTCGGAAATGCTTCCTTCTAGCTGTTACATACTTTTGCACGAATACAATATACCCTTTTACTCTACGAGTAACGGGTATAATAATCAAACTCATCTCACTAATTAGAAACTAATATTGGGGTAAACTCATGTGGAAATATGTTTTATTCAAGATTAAAGGTTTTTGGCTTGGTGGACTTTTTCGTGGAAATGCCCATAAGATAAAGTCGTCTGATTTTTATAACATTAAATTCGAAATTCAGAATTATTAAAATAAAGTTATACCCAAGAGTAGAAGGCTATACTTTTTTTTACGTTTCTTTTCTGATCTTTTCAATGTGAGCTATAAGTTATAGTTGTCCGATCCGGTCCGTTCCGAGGGAGATGGAGATATGCAGTCATCAAAGCTACTGGCGGCTGTTTCATTTTTAGCTTATAAATTTTTAATGGATTCAAAAATCTGTAAAGATGTGGGCGCCAGGTTTTTTTTAAAGTCCTTTAATGAGATTACTCGGCTACAAGTAATTGTTATAAAAATAATACAAGTTTACAATCAATAATTGTATGTAATGGGCAATTACCGAATTCATTTGGATCAAACTTTAGTTGCGTTACTGGTCTTTAATTCCATCAATACAATTTTCAATAGTCGTTTGCTAATTTTTCGGGCACAACTTAATTTATGTTTCTTTTCCAAGAAGCGTGCTATCTTTATAGATGTTTTAGATATATGAGACGAATATATGCGGTTTATTTTTTTGCAGAACAATCAGTTCGTTGGCGCCGCTCGCCAGTTGTTATATGCGCTCAGTATGTTGAAACTGGGAATTTATTTTTCGATCGCGATTATTACCTGGACTCTCTATGGGTCCCAGGCAAAATCCTTGGAAGGCGACTCTTCTTCAATAAGAAAGCTATCACCAATGGAGCATCTGATGGAAAAAATGTTTCCATTGCTTGATCACATTGCTATGCAGAGCAAATGCGTTATTGTGGATGAACTGAATAAAACCCAGGCAGCAATGAAAAGTAAGTGGAAAATTCATATGGCAAATAAATACTTCAAATAAATACTTCCAGAGGACAACGAGGAAAGACAATTCGCGATGCATAATCAGCTGACGAAAATCCGCAAGGCAATTGCAGACCAAACTGGAGTTCAAATCAATCTTGAACAGGAGCAGAAATCATTATTTGAAACTTCTCGGAATATGGAAGAACGTCAAAAATCATTGCAAGAAACTCTAGGGAACACTCCAGTTGATTTCGAAGAGAGACTAGGCAGAATGGAGGATCACCAAAAGTCCCTTGCGGAAGAATTAGAAACTCAGATCAATCTGAAAAAGGATCAGAAATCCCTGCTGGAAAATTTAAAGAATATTATTCCAGAAAACTTTGGGGAGAGGCTGGTCAAGATGGAAGAACAGCAGACAACTTCACAAGATATTCTTAAAAAAATTCTAGAGAATATTGACATAAGAATGAAACGGATGGGAAAGGAAACAACACTGGTAGTGACTGATGTAACGAAACCCAACATCATCCCGCCAGGATTTGAGAAGATTGGATCCCGATACTTTTATATTGAAGAAGAAATGGATAAAACTTGGACTGATGCTCAACTCGTCTGTAGAGAGAAAGGAGGTTACTTAGCAGCCATCAAAGATCAAGAGGAATTTGATGCCGTTGTACTGAAACTCAGTGATAGCAATCGTTACTGGCTGGGCATTAACGATATAAACGATGAAGGAGTCTATATATCCGATGCATCCGGAAATGTAGCTCCATTTCTGAAGTGGTTTGCTGGAGATCCCGACAACAGGGGTTATAGTGAGAACTGCGTAGGCATTCATCCTGGGAAAATCAAGGGTATGGCCGATTGGCCATGTGTATTTAATTTTAAATTTATTTGCAGTCTAGACAACACTGTTTAGTTGAAATCAAAAATTATATAAACAAATTAATCTTTTCAAGAAACCGAAAATAACATTTCTTTTAAGAGGTAACATCTTAAATGATGAAGGCATACTTTTAACTTTGATGATATATAGCTGGGGACTAAGGTACATTAGAACAATCAATACCTTTAATTAATACCTATATACCCATGCAGATAATTCCTATTAATCACTAGTTTCCGATCGTTACTATGGCAGCTATATAGTTCGATATTGATAAAATTAAAATCGAAATTGGAAAATATTTAAAAAGAGTCATATCCCAGAGTAGAAGAGAATACAATAAAAACCAACGAAGCAATAATTTATTTCCTATTATATTCCCATTAATTTTTCGATCGTTCCTATGGTAGCTATATGATATAGCCGTCCGATTTGGATATATATGAAAATATATACATGTATATATGTTTAAAAACACCCAAGATATAATTTTTTTACATTTTTTGTTCGATCCGACTCGTTCCGAGTTATATACTACCTGCAAAAGAAAGAAGACTTTTGGAAAATTTTTAGCCCGATAGCTTTAAAACTGAGAGACTAGTTTGCGTAGAAACGGACAGACAGACGGACGGACAGACGGACATGGTTAGATCGACTCGTCTAGTGATGCTGATCAGAATATATATACTTTTTAGGGTCGGAAGGAGACCTTCACTGCGTTGCAAACTTCTGACTGAAATCATAATACCTTCTGCAAGGGTATAATACAATTGTCTAAAATAAAATTTGAATAAGATTTTACGAGAGAACGCTATAGTCAAGTACCTCGACTATCAGATAGCCGTTACTCAGCTAAGGGGAAGTGCGAGGGAGACGGAGATATGCATTCAGCAAAGAGACTGCTTGCACTGCTTGAATTTCATTATTTGGTCACACCTTTTGAATGAATGGTACGATCTGAAAAATTTCTTATACTTTTCGATGGGTATTAATAAACACAACAACATTTGCCTTTATACTTTTCCGAAATCTTTAAAGATGCGGGCACCAGACACATTTGAAGGTCATTTAAGGCGATTGTGGGCGTTAGAGTGGGCGTGGCCCTCGGCTGAAACAAACTTACGGTTCTTAGGATGCCCAAGAATACACTCAAAACATTGTTCGCCCTGAATTTTAGAAAGTTGCTTCACTGGCGATTTTTTTCTTAAAATAAAACAAATTTTCTACTGGTGAACAAAATTTTCTTCAAATTAATCAAAATGTAGGGGAGAGTAGGGTAATGTGGCGAACGATTCGTTTTTTTAATGTAACTTTTCTAAAAATCAATATTTTTCAAAAGTGTAAACGCAGAAAGTTGCTTACATCTACTGAGCATATTTCTGTAAAATTTGGAGTCGAAATTCCAACGCAGCCAAATCCCACAACGTTTGGCGTGAACCCTTCTTTTTTTGCACTTTCAAAAGTGGTAGGGTAATGTGGCGAACGATTTGTTCTTTAATGTAACTTCCCCAAAAATCAATATTTTTTAAAAGTGTAAAAGCAGAAAGTTGCTTACATCTATTGAGCATATTTCTGCAAAATTTGGTGTCGAAATTCCAACGCAGCCAAATCCCACAGCGCTTGGCGTAAACCATTCCTTTTACAAAAAAAAAAAAAATATTTTTTTAAATATAATTTACGTAAAAGTTATTTTCGATATGGAAAAGAAAGAAGTAATAAGATAATGCCCAAACTTTCAAAAAAAAAGATTTGTCAAAATGCAATTTTTTTTTTAATTTAATTCAACTGACGTCACAACTAAAAAATATACAAAACAACAATAAAACTGCAGCAGTAAATGTTATCTGGTGTTATTATATTTTTTTTACACATAATCAACGATAACAATTAAAATTCTTGAATAAAAAAAGTTCGTCACATTACCCTACAAAAAGTTCGTCACATTACCCTACCAGGTAGACTTGTAGCAAAATCGGGGTCACTCTCAAACGGCGCAAAAGAATTCTACGAGTTCGCCACATTACCCTACTCTCCACTACTAAATATAAAAAAATTTGCCTAAAATATCGAAAAAAAATTTCCTGTGAAGCAAATTTCTAAAATTCAGGGGGAAAAATTGTTTGAGTGTACGAGTGGTTAATCCCAACTTTTTACCTTTTGCTGTTCCGAGATCTCAGCATTCATCCAGACAGACGGACGGACTGACGGAATCTTTGGCATATATATGCTATATATTTATAGCGAAAAAAAAACATTGATCTCTAAAAATAGAACATCAAAATCGCTCGATTTTTTTAGAAAAAAAAAGGTGAAACATAGTATATATATATATTTTCACTGCGGGCGTTATGACACTTTCCTGTGTGTCACTTTAGAGTGTGTCATAAGGCCCACGGGCGTTATGGCACCGGGCGTATTGACATGTACCCTTCTAAACCATTATTTCTACACAAGTACGAAAGATATGTATATAAAGGAATAAAAAAGTTTATTTTTAAGTAACGAACTTTAATAAAACCAAAAAGGATTACATTTATAAAAACATTTGAAATTTTTTTTATATTTTTTTTCCTGTATCCAATTCAGTGTAAAACTCAGGGGTTCATTCCCAAAAAAATACGACCCCCTGGATATCCCTTTTAAAGCAGTTGCGTAAGTTAAGCACTAAAAATATTGGGCACCCTTAATAAAAACGAATAGGTTTCTTCAGTTTTTGTATATATTTTTATACTTGTTACTCGTAGAGTAAAAGAGTATATTATATTCGTGGAAAAGTATGTAACAGGTAGAAGGAAGCGTTTCCGGCTCTCTAAAGTATATAAATACTTCGAGTCGATCTAACCAATTCGAAATAGTGCGAGATAGCGCTTAAACCACTAGTTGCTTTATAGGTCTTTAATTCCATCAATATAATTTTCTATAGTCGTTTGCTATTTTTTCGGGAACAACTTAATTTATGTTTCTTTTCCAAGAAGCGTGCTATCTTTATAGATGTTTTAGATATATGAGACGAATATATGCGGTTTATTTTTTTGAGGAACAATCAGTTCGTTGGCGCCGCTCGCCAGTTGTTATATGCGCTCAGTATGTTGAAACTGGGAATTTATTTTTCGATCGCGATTATTACCTGGACTCTCTATGGGTCCCAGGCAAAATCCTTGGAAGGCGACTCTTCTTCAATAAGAAAGCTATCACCGACTGATCAACTGATGGAAGAAATGTTACCATTGCTTGATTCCATTGCTGAGGAGAGCAAATGTAATAATGCTGATGACCTGAATAAAACCCAGGCAGCAATGCATAGTAAGTGGAAAACTCATTAGGCATAATGTTTGAAAACTTAAAAATAAATACTTTCAGAGGACAACAGGGAAAGAGAAATCGCGATGCATAATCAGCAGACGGAAATCTACGAGGCAATTGCAGAGCAAACAGGAGTTCAAATCAATCTTGAAAAGGAGCAGCAATCTTTAATGAAAACTTTTAAGAATGTGGAGGAACAGCAGACATCATTACAAGAAACTCTAGAGAAAATCCCTGTAGTTTTTGAGGAGAGACTAGGCAGAATGGAGGATCACCAAAAGTCTCTTGGGTCTCAATTAAAAACTCAGATCAATCTGGAAAAGGATCAGAAATCCCTAATAGAAACTTTGAAGAACGCAGTCCCAGAAAACTTCAATGAAAGGCTGGGCAAGATGGAAATTCAGCAGACATCATTACAGGAAACTTTAAAGAAAATTCCACTTGATTTTCCACAGGCATACCTTGTGGACACTCTTTCCCAAATAAATTCAAAGTGGGTCTCGTTGCAGTTTCAGCGAATCGGCTCTAGACTTTTCATTATCGATCTCAAAAATACATACAATTGGAGAACGGCTGTAAGCGCCTGTCGCGAAATGGGGGGCTACATAGCCGCCTTTAAAGATGAGGAGGAACTGAACGCCATTAATGAGATACTCCCTACGGGTCGCTACTGGCTGGGCATAAACGACAGAGTCTACGAGCGTAACTACGTATCCGAGGCATCTCGAAAGACAGCTCCATTCTTGAAATGGAAATCGGGAGAACCCGACAACATCGACTATAATGAAGACTGCGTTGAACTTTTAAATGGCGAAATGAACGATATGCATTGTTCCCAGGAACTGCACTACATTTGCCAAGCTGATAACGAAGTTTAGCCAAAAAAGCTGTTATTCAATAACTCTCGCGAAATGCCAAACAGAATAATGTAAAAAGTTTATAAATATTCTTAAAATTAAAAATACAAAATGGAATATACTTTTTTTATTGAATGCCTTTTTTCCAAACATTTAAAAATTACTGAAAGAAAGAACTATTTCAAAATCAGTCGAGTTTCTTATAAAAACCTTTTAAGATTTTATAAAAAGTACCACTGAAATTAAAAAAAAAACAATGTAAATTAATGCCAAACAGAAATATTTAACACAATTATATACATTTTCATGTTGCATATTCTTTGAAAGTAATTATTTAATTACCCATAGAAGAATCAGAAGGCTATGCAGACTATAAACACTTTAACCGCCTTCGGAAAAGAAGCTTTATTTATAAAATGGAAATCGGGGGAACCCAATTACTCTGGACCCGAAGAACGCTGCGTTGAACTTTTAATTTGTCAAACTAACTTAGATTCTTAAAACGTTAAATAAGTCTCAGAAATATTCTTCTAAAAAAAATATGCACAATATATCGGGGTGACACAGAAATATTTTAGCGTGGAATTCTATTATTTTTACAATCACCTAATCGCCTTTTATTATGGATTGTATATTATGGGCCATTACTGTCACTCAATATAATTTCCTATGCTCGCTTGCGGTTTTTTCGGGCACACTTTAACATATATATTTTTTCAAAGATACGTGCCATCCGTAAAGATATTTTAGATATATATGAGGGGAACATAAATACGGATTTTTCTGTTGAAGACCAATCAGTTCGTTGGCGCCGTTGGCCACTAGTTGTTATACGCGCTCAGCATGTTGAAACTAGGAATTTATTTGTCCATCGCGATTATTGCCGGTACTCTATGTGGGGCCCAGGCAAAATCCTTGGAAGCCGACATTTCTACAATTATACGGCAAACACCGATGGAGCAACTGATGGTGAAAATGTTACCATTGCTGGAATTCATTGCAGAGCAGAGCAAATGCAATTTGGCTGACGATCTAAACAAAACCCAGATGGCACTGCAGAGTAAGATCAAAATACATTTCTTCTGAAATATTATATTTTAAAAATTAAATCCTTTCAGAGAACAGCGAGGAAAAACTAATCGCCATCCAAAATCAACAGGCGGATCATCAAAAGGCAGTTGGGACTCAATTAGAAACTCAGATCAACTTGGCAAAGGATCAGAAATCCCAGCTGGAAGCTTTAAATAAAGCCATACCCCAAAACTTTGAAGAAAGGCTTATCAAGATGGAAGCACAGCAGACATCGCTACAGGAAGCTGTAAAGAAAATTGCAGAGGACTTTAAAAGCAGACTGGAAACGATGGAAAATAATCAGACGACTACGCTAAAGCTTGAGCACATCGACTCTAGAGTTTTTATTATCGATCGCGAAAAGACGTACACTTGGGAGGGAGCCGTAAGTGCCTGCCGCGAAATGGGTGCCTATTTGGCCACAATTAAGGACCAAAAGGAGTTGGACGCCATGAAGGCGAAGCTGGATGGCAAACACTACTGGCTGGGCATCAACGATCGGACCACAGAGAATGACTACCTTTCCGAGGCATCCGGAAAGAAAGCTCCATTTTTGAAGTGGAAATTGGGGGAACCCAATCACGTTACACCCGAAGAGCGCTGCGTTGAACTTATCAATGGTGAAATGAAAGATGAGTGGTGTCAAAGAGAGAAATTTATGATTTGCCAAACTAACACTGATTTTTAGTGGCAAAATTTATTGTGTTTTTGGCAATTCCCCAAATCCCAAAATAAAAACGAAATAATATATTGTGGACTTTTTTATTAACTTTAGTGAAAGCGCGCTGCTATGAATTTGTATATGATTAATTTTAATTGATCTCTCGGACTGTTTCTTTTTATATTTCCATATAAATATTTAAATACCCAGGAGAAATTAGAAGTGATTTAAAGGGAAGTGTTTAAGAGTCATGATCAAATGAAAAGCGAATCAAATGAAAGACTGGATAGAATTGAGGCCATGCTAGAACAAACATAATCCCAGAAGGATTTGAGAAGATAGGATCCCGATACTTTTTATATTGAAGAAGAAATTAAAAAGAATTGGAATGATGCTCAATCCGATTGCCGAGAAAAAGGAGGTTACTTGGCAGCCATACAAGATCGAGAGGAATTTGATGCTGTAATATCGAAACATAGCGAAAATAATCGTTACTGGCTGGGAATTAACGATAGAGACTATGAGGGAACGTATAAGTTTAAGATAAGTTTATCTTTATAAATTGTTGGCCAAACATGGGTTGACCTGAGAAGGGTCAGATATCCTGGCTCACAAGCGATAGCCGATGTGACCTGAAAAACCCAAGGATAAACAGGAATGTTCTCGTGGGTTATAAGATAAGGGGTGGAATGAGGCGTGACAAAGATAAAAAATATTTTAGATATATAAGACGAACATAAATACGGGTTATTCTGTTGAATAACAATCAGTTCTTTGGCGTCGTTTGCCACCAGTTGTTATACGCGCTAAGTATGTTGAAACTAGGATTTTATTTTTCCATCGCGATTATTGTCTGTACTCTATGTGGGGCCCAGGCTAAACCCTTGGAAGGAGAAAGTTCCAAAATTGTAAGGGACGCACCGAAGAATCAACCAGTGATGGAAATATTATCAATTCTGGATTTCATTGCCAAGCAGAGCAAATGCAATATGGCTGACGATCTAAACAAAAACCAGATGGCAATGCAGAGTAAGATTAAAATAAAGTAGGAATTTTTTCTAAAATATTATATTTTAAAAATCAAATTCTTTCAGAGAACAACGAGGAAAAACTAATCGCGATCCAAAATCAACAGGCGGACATCCAGAAGTCATTGGGATCGCAACTGGAAACACAGATCAATCTAAAAGAGGATCAAAGGTCCCTAATGGAAACTTTAAAGAATATCATCCCCGAAAACTTTGAAGAAAGGCTGGTCAAGATGGAACAACGGCAGACATCATTACAGGAAACTTTAAAGAAGATTCCAATTGACTTCGAGGAGGCAAAAAGCCAAATAGATGATAAACTAAAGTCGGTTTTCTCTCAATTTGAAGTTCTGGTCAATTCGGAAATAAGTCAGAAAACACAGCTGGAAGCTTTGAGGAACACCGTCCTGGAAACTTCAAAAAAAATTCTAGAGGACTTTGAGGGAAGACTGGATAAGATGGAGAAGAATCAGAGTGATTCGCAGACCATGGTGGAAACTCAAAAGATTGCAATTGTGGAGTCAAACAACTTCTGGCGGAAGTTTCAGCGAATCGGTACTAGGTTGTTCTACATCAATAGTTACATGAAATACACATGGTATGAAGCCGTAGATGCCTGTGAAAAAATGGGTGGCTATATAGCCGCTATTAAAAATCAGAAGGAACTGGACGCTATCAATGAGTATCTTAACGAAGATAGCTACTGGCTGGGCCTAAACGATAGATACAGAGAGGATTACTTCGTATCCTACGCATCCGGAAGGTCAGCTCCATACGTGTGGTGGAAATTTCTTGAACCAAACGACAAGGACAAAAATGAGGACTGCGTTGAACTTTCAAGAGGCGCAATGAACGATAAGCCGTGTGACACTAAATTGTATTCGATTTGTCAAGCTGACAATGAAGTTTAGCTAAAAAAAAAGGTTATTCAATAATTCAATTCAATTATTCAATTCACAACTTATACATTCATATAAAGCCAAACAGAGAAATGTAATAAAATTGTAACCAAAGACAATTAATTTTTATATATTAAATGTTCTCCTTTGTTCTACACACAAAAAAAAAACTTGGTAAAATCAACTGTTATACTCGTAATTGTCAATCAGTCCCCAACCACAAAAAATTGTCAATTTAACTAAGTAAATAATAAAGATTTGAATGTTCTATTAAGCTTTTGTTTGCATTATATATTGCATTATCTTTATTGTTTATTATTTAAGCTATACATGCTTAAATTTTTTTTTTTGGATAATTTTATTGTTGATTTGGCAATCCTTCGGTGGTCTTATCGATATGGTGGTTTGTTGCCTCTTACTTCCTGTGACAAAACTAAGGGGCAAAAGATTGGTCAGGTTTTGTTAACTGCAGTTATACGCAATTTTTTTCTGCAGAAAAATCATTTATAGTGGGCCTTGATTATTTCGAAAATTTTGCGATGGTCGTTTAGTCGATAGTCAAAAAATACTCAGATATTTGGTATTTTAGGCACGAGAATATCGAAATGTAGTAGCATTTATTGTCGAATGCTCTTTTCTCCCACCTCTAGAACCACTTGAAAATATATGGGACAAATGTAACATATACCAAAAAATGTCAAAATGCTATATTCAGCTCTAGTGAGGAAACGGCATAACTCTCATCCATCATTAGCAATATTAAAAATATATTATATAAATATTTAATAAAATAAAAAATATTTTTATGAAAAGATGAAATGTGAGTACTTTGACTATCACACGGAAAAAAATATTGATATGAAATTGCACTCAGTTCAACATTATTTCATATAAAAAAAGACGATATTAATTAATGCCACATTAATATTGGGAATATACTTATAACATAACATTAGAACTTTTTGGTCATCAAAAAAATTATCTTTTTTTATCATCATGAGAGTATTTTTTCATGTTTGTATATTAATACCCTCCCAGTAAAACAAAATTATTATTTTATATTAAAGCAATTTAATTAGTTGCATTTTGCAAACAATTAATTGACAGCAGAATATTTACAATTTTTGTTTTTCCAGTATTTGTATATTCATTTTAAAAAGAATTTCTATGTCATTTTTCCTTTTGCAAACAATTTCGTGACAAACTGTAGGTATTCCATTCAGAGAATTAACATAAAGATTAATAAATAGAATTTTTCCAACTCGCTTTCAGTACAATTAATGAAAACCAAACTACAATATATTATTCAGATACAATTTTTAGAGTTGCAGTAATTTTATTTGTTTAAATTCTACAAAAATAGCATTGACTACGATTTTCTTTAAGCTAAAAATCAGAGTTAGTTTGGCAAATCATATACTTCTTTTCGGAACACGGGTCATCGTTCATTTTGCCATAGAGAAGTTCAACGCAGTGTTCTCCCTCTTTACCGTGATTGGGTTCCCCCGATAACCACGACAAAAATGGAGCTTTCTTTCCGGATGCCACGGAAAGGTAGTCTTTCGTTGTGGCCCGATCGTTGATGCCCAGCCAAAAGCGTTTGCCTTCCACCTTCGGCTTCATGGCGTCCAACTCCTTTTGGTCCTTAATTGAGGCCAAATAGCCATTCATTTTGCGACAAGCACTTACGGCTCCTTCCCAAGTGTATTGATTTACCCGATCGATAAAGAAAAGTCTAGAGCCGATTCGCTCAAACTTTGGCCAGAAGATTTTGTCATGAATTTGGGAAAGAGTGTTCACAAGTGAGGCCTGTTGAGACTGCACAGTCTTCTGATTATTTTCCATCGTTTCCAGTCTGCTTTTAAAGTCCTCTGGAATTTTCTTTACATCTTCCTGTAGCGATGTCTGCTGTGCTTCCATCTTGACCAGCCGATCTTTTAAGTTTTCGGGGATGATATTCTTTAAAGTTTCCATCAAGGACCTTTGATCCTCTTCTAGATTGATCTGTGTTTTCAGTTGCGATCCCATTGACTTCTGGATGTCCTCCTGTTGATTTTGGATGGCGATTAGTTTTTCCTCGCTGCTCTCTGAAAGGATTTAAATTATAAAATAGGATATTTTAGAAAACATTTCTGCGAATACTGTATTTCGATCTTACTCTGCAGTGCCATCTGGGTTTTGATTAAATCATCAACAACATTGCTTTTGCTCTCCTTAGCAATGTAATCCAGCAATGGAATCGTTTTCTCCATCAGTTGATCCTCCGAAGCTCCCAATATAGTTATAGAAGAATCGCCTTCCAAGGACTTTGCCTGGAATCCATTTAGATATAAGGCAAATATTGCGATAGGAAAAAGTATTCCGAAATGGAACATGTTGAGAGCAAGTTGGATAAGGAACTGATGCCAAAGTAAGGTCTGAGGCCGCGTTTTATACACTCTTCTGCACTGATACAAAAGTGTAGTTTTAAATGAATAATACAATTTTTGACTTACTAAGTTTTGTTTACAGAGTGACAAACACAAAAGAAATTTGTGTAATGCCAATGACATTATCAGTGATATAACAGTCATAAAAAACTAAAAATATTTAAAAAAAACCTAGTTGAATCTAAAAACATAGAAAACCATCCCATTCAGAGGAAATCCCACAAACTTTTGTGCGAAGGGCCAATAGAGTCAAAACAAACTTTCGAAGTCCGCAGAAGCCAGGCCTGGGCCAAATAGCCGTTTACAGGAAGACGAACCATGTACTTCTGGTTAAGATTAGGAAAATTTCCGTCGATTTCCGGTTTCTTTCCTTTGAACATTCCCCTTACCCATATTCATTGCATTATCCAGAGAGACCGCCAAACATTCGGCGTGAGCTAGGCTTAAAAGGGAAAACAAAAAATGTACCGGCACATTTTGTGATTGATTTCTATGTTTTTAAATTTACTTATGTTTTTTTTAATATTTTTAGTTTATTAATAACTATTGAATCACTGATATTGTATATTGTATTTAATATCAAATTTATGATTCAAACATATCAACATAATATTTTCTTAGATCATATAAAATACCAAATGTATTACTTTTTTGAACCAATAAGGCAAAAAAAAGATATGAATAACTTGATCTTAAAGAGAGAACGCTATAGTCGGGTTGGTGTCCCGACTATCTAATACCCGTCACTCGGCTAAAGGGAGTGCGAGGGAGATGGAGATATAAACTTTGATCAGGCATAACTTTTTACGAATGGTCCGATTTAAAAAATTTCTTCTACATTTCGATAGGTATTAATAAACATAATAAGATTGCATTTTTACTTTTACGAAATATTTAAATTTTTTAAAATCGTATATAAATGATTATGGGCGTTAGAGGAGCGTGGCCCCTTCTTAAAACAAACTTGCGCTGCGCTCCTAGAATCTGCATGCCAAATGCCAATCTTTTAGTTTTTATAGTTTCCGAAATAACAGCGTTCATACGGACGGACAGACAGACAGACAGACATGGCTAGATCGTCTCGGCTAGTGACCCTGATCAAGAATATATATACTTTATAGGGTCGGAAATGCTTCCTTCTAGCTGTTACTTACTTTTGCACGAATACAATATACCCTTTTGCTCTACGAGTAACGGGAATAAAAATGGACAAAATATCAGATTGATATGTGCTGCTGGTCAGTTTTATATTTTTTTAAGATCAAGTTATTCATATCTTTTTTTTGCCTTATTGGTTCAAAAAAGTAATAAATTTGGTATTTTATATGATCTAAGAAAATATTATGTTGATATGTTTGAATCATAAATTTGATATTAAATACAATATACAATATCAGTGATTCAACAGTTATTAATAAACTAAAAATATTAAAAAAAACCTAAGTAAATTTAAAAACATAGAAATCAATCACAAAATGTGCCGGTACATTTTTTGTTTTGCCTTTTAAGCTTAGCTCACGCCGAATGTTTGGCGGTCTCTCTGGATAATGCAATGAAGGGGAATGTTCAAAGAAAAGAAAGCGGAAATCGACGGAAATTTTCCTAATCTTAACCAGAAGTACATGGTTCGTCTTCCTGTAAACGGCTATTTGGCCCAGGCCTGGCTTTTGCGGACTTCAAAAGTTTGTTTTGATTTCTTTTGGCCCTTCGCACAAAAGTTTGTGGGATTTCCTCTGAATGGGATGGTTTTCTATGTTTTTAGATTCAACTAGGTTTTTTTTAAATATTTTTAGTTTTTTATGACTGTTATATCACTGATAATGTCATTGGCATTACACAAATTTCTTTTGTGTTTGTCACTCTGTAAACAAAACTTAGTAAGTCAAAAATTGTATTATTCATTTATAACTACACTTTTGTATCAGTGCAGAAGAGTGTATAAAACGCGGCCTCAGACCTTACTTTGGCATCAGTTCCTTATCCAACTTGCTCTCAACATGTTCCATTTCGGAATACTTTTTCCTTTCGCAATTATTGCTTTAAATCTAAATGGATTCCAGGCAAAGTCCTTGAAGGGAGATTCTTCTATAACTATATTGGGAGCCTCGGAGGATCAACTGATGGAGAAAACGTTTCCAATGCTGGATTACATTGCTAAGGAGAGCAAAAGCAATGTTGTTGATGATTTAAGCAAAACCCAGATGGCACTGCAGAGTAAGATCGAAATACAGTATTCCCATAGCAATGTTTTATAAAATATCCTATTTTATAAATTAAATCCTTTCAGAGAACAGCGAGGAAAAACTAATCGCAATCCAAAATCAACAGGCGGACATCCAAAACTCAATGGGATCGCAACTGGAAGCACAGATCAATCTAAAAGAGAATCAAAGGTCCTTAATGGAAACTTTAAAGAATATCATCCCCGAAAACTTTGAAGATAGGCTGGTCAAGATGGAAGCACAGCAGACATCGCTAAAAGAAGCTGTAAAGAAAATTCCAGAGGACTTAAAAAGCAGACTGGAAACGATGGAAAATAATCAGAAGACTGTGCAGTCTCAACAGGCCTCACTTCTGAACACTCTTTCCCAAATTTATGACAAAATCAATTCGGTTTAAAATTCAATATATTTTACCTTTTCTAAAATGTTTTTAAACTATAACATGCAATGCATACAAAAAAAATTGCCAAACAGTCCCCAACCACAAAAAATTGTCAATTTTGTCAAGAATATAGGTGTGTTTCTTTGCCAATTGTTGTGAAAGTAACTATTTACTTAGTAGAATTGACCATTTTTTGTGGTTGGCGACTGTTTGACAATTATAACAGTTGATTTTACCAAGTTTTTTTTTGTGTGGAGGTGTAATATGTTACCTATAATCTTTAATGTTGTTGTAGTTAATTCTAATTTAAAATACGAAATTTTTTATTCAATATGCTTATTCCATTTCGGAATATCTAAAATCTAAATGTCAAAGTCCTTGGAAGGCGAATTGTCCAAAATGTTTCCATTGCTGTATTCCATTGCTAAGCAGAGCAAATGCAATATGGATGACGATCTAAATAAAACCCAGCTGGCAATGCAGAGTCTGCATTGCAGAGTAAGATCGAAATACAGTGTTCCTCAATAAACTTTTAATTTTTATAAATAAAAATTGTTTTTATCACTTTTATACCCAAATAAGAAAAACGTATAAGTTTCGGCTTTTTTCCACTTTTTATTTTCGATCAAAACTACAGGCAAACATTTTTAAGAAGCGATCTTTTAGAGGTGGCGGCTTGTGTTGGGTGTATTGGTATTGCTTAGTTGGCTTAAAACTATCCAGTTGAACATATTTACAATTGAATTTAGTTAAATACATAAACGTAGTATGTAAAGTATAGCATAGTATATATATATAGTTAAGTGTGTGCTTGATGTGTGCCCTATAGCGTGCAAATGTCCTAAAAAGCATTTGTACTTCTAACTCTCATCCTTCGTTAGCAACATTTCAACACTTAAGTACTAGAAAAATATTAAAGACATCTTTTTATCCGCTCCGATTTTTTGGTTGATCTTAGTTACTTGTTTTCTTTTATTTTTTGGGTTTGTGTTTCCTCTGCATCCTGTTTCTGTTTCTGATTCTTTTTCCGCTTCCGTTACTCGTTTAAGGCACATGACACATTCCTGAATATGATGTGCGTTTCTGATAGCAGTAAATATTAGTTATAACACGTTAAAACTATTGACTACACAATGGTTTGAAATTCATCCGCTAGCTTGCATTGGAATTTGTGCTCGACATTTTTGGGGGAAAAACTTTTTCGACAGAACAGAAATTCCAAATTCTACAATGCATGTTGACCAGCAAATGACAAAATATAGTGCGAAAATCGCAGTAGACAGAAAATTGTACACCAAAATAAAAGTAAATTTCTCGGAAATGTTTTCGCGCATCTTCATAATAGATCGTTGAGATCCTCCTTATATAGATCATGATAGCTCGCCGATGGGAGCATTCTGCAGCCACAGATCATGTATGAAGTTGTACAGATTATCGCTGACGGCCACCTGAAAAAAATGTTATATCATTTTTGGTACGAAAATATGAAATATTCATTAATCACCTTATAGGGCGTTGGGTTGAGCGTGCGCTTGTGATCATTGCGCAGCGTCTTCAGCGAGATTTGCACCTTTTCGCGCACCTGCTCCAAGGTGGGCAGCTGCTGGCAGATCTTGCCCGACTTCCAGTACACCTTGTACAGCGATTCCACGTGCGAGGGTATCACGTAGGCGCGCTTCGACTCCTGGAAGGGATGGCGGCACAGGACCTTCTGTCCCACCGCCGGCGGAGGCTCCGACACCTTCTGCAGCAGATCGATCAGGGCGTGGCCATCGGCGCTGTACAGCCGATAGGCATTTTTATTGCCCGGCATCGTCACCTTCTCCACGTCCTGACTTAGCTTAATCCTCGGCTGGCCATTGATCTCCACCAGCTTGTACACACATCCCAGGGCCGGTTGTCTTTGGCAGGTAACTGCAAATAATAATATTTAATAATCTTTTATAATCAAGGCCAAGCACTAAATCATTTAAAATACCAAATTTATTATTTATTTAACAAATAAGGTAAAAATATAACTCGATCTTAAAAAAATATAAAACTGACCAGCAGGGTCAATTCTACCTTATTTAATATCAAATTTATGATTCAAAGATCAACATGATATTTTCTCATATCATATAAAATACCAAATTTTCTATTTTTTGAACAAAGAAGGTAAAAAACGATATAACTCGATCTTAAAAAAATATAAAACTGACCATATTTTGTCCATTTTTTTTCTGTTCAGTAAAGATAGAACGTTCATAATTGTTCCCAATATTCTTACTGTATTTTATATTTTAGCCAAGAAGTGATCTTACCCTAAATGACCCCAATAAGCTTCAAATAAATATTTCTATATTTATAATAAACTTATTACCACTCACCCAAATGCGTGCCAATGCCAAAGCAATCGATCTTATGCCCCTGCTCATTGAGGCTGAGGATGGTGTCCTCGTTGATGTCGTTCGATGCCACAATGGTCAGCTTGTTGAACCACGGAACCTTGAATCGCTCCGCCACCTTCTCGAAGGTCTCCCGAGCCAAGCAGGATAAATAGGCCAGATCCCCGGAATCGATCCTGATGCCCAGTGCATGATAGCCCAAATCGTTTAGGGCCAAAGCCACGGCACTGAAATTCAGCAGACCACTCCTACAGAGAAGAAATTGTAACAAGATATTCAGTAATCACATTCATAGACCCCATCAAGTGCTGCTTGGTTTTTGGTTTTCAATTCAACAAAAATATTTCTCTCATTTTGCTATACAATATTTGATTTGTTTTTCTTTTTTTTTTGCCACTAAGTTCAAAGCGAGAATTACACAAAAACAAATGTTTTCGAAGGTGGGGTGGAGCTAAGGAAAACGTGTTCGGGAACCATTAAATTGGTTCCTTTCGATTTGCAAGTGCGGCTCTTGGTGTTGGAAAATTCAGCCTGGAAAATTTGATCATTTTCTTTTTTGGGGAGCAGCACAAAATGTCGAAGATTTACGGTTTTTGTTCTCAAGCCATGCAGTGTGCTCTCTCGGACGCTTTTTTTTAAGTATGTACAGGTTAAAAACTAAGAAAAAAGTATGTCCAAGGACATTTGTTGGTTGGAAAAAATATTTCGGAATGAGGAGAAAATATTTAACAATACAAAAAACGGAGGGGACAGAAAAACAAGAAAATTAAAGTCCGAAAAAATGTTGAAAAACTGGAAAACCAAATTGTTTGTGAATTAGGGACGAGGACACTTAAAACGGGGTTAGGTCTATGACAGCATTAGGGTGATTCAGTGCGTGTTTTCGTTTCGGTTTTTGTTTTCGTTTATGTGCTTAAAACAATGTTGAACAATTGAAAAATTTAGAAGTGTTTAGGGAAATAATTTACTTTACGTCTCTTAAAATGTATCCAGGAAATCGAATTTAACTTTTCATGATATTATATTATTTCATTATTAAGTTTTTAGTACTTTCTCGCACTTTTTTAGTAAACTCTTTTAATTGTTTTATGCACTTTGTTATGTGTGAACTTTGGGATCGCTTATCATTTATGCATGAATTTTTGTTTGTTGTTGCCGTAATTGTTGCTTTCGAGTGGGTGAGTATTTATGCCATATGATATTATAGTGTTGTTGCTTATATCATGTTGTTGACTGTTCGAATTGTTGGGGATCTTGTAACTTGAAGACGTGTGTTTTACATACCTCTGCCAAAATAGTGCCGGAAGTCATTTGTTTACTATGTTAGGTTCGTAAATTCATTTCATTTTGGATCTTTTGTTTTTTTTATGGGTTTCTGATTCGGGTTCGATTAATGATTTCGTTTTTATTGGTTTCACATTCACATTTAGGACGAGAAAATAAAAAGCATAAAAAACATAATTGAGTTAGAAAAATAATGTTAAACGGAAAAATGTAATATGATATTTGCGTGTGTTAGTAAAAGAAAGTGATGCCCAAAAATACATAGAAGAAAGTTGGGAAAGCAAGAGGGGGAAAAGCAAACAGAAAATTAATTTAAAAAATTGACTTCACCTGTTCTGGTTTCGTTTCTTTGTTTTAATCTTTTGCCAGAATTGTTCCCCCTTTTCAGGGAATCGACTTGATGACCAATTTCGTAACACCAAAGCAGAGGACACATACATATATCAGCTTAAATATACACATATATAGGCATGTATATGATGGTTATAATTTTGAATTTAGCTTCTAAATTTTAGTTTTATATTTCTCCATGTTAACATGCAGGCTTATATTAGGTAAACTCAAAAATGTAGAGCATTTAATGGTATATTTAAGAAAAAACCGATTTTTTACCAGTTCTATTTAGTAATATATGACAGAATGTAATGATAGCTTAAATGAGCGGTAAGGTTAGACGGAAAGCTTTCAAAAAGCAGAAGAAAAATGTTGTTAAAAATGAGGATATAGAAAACGATTAGGTCAGTTAAAATGACAATGGAAAGATAGATAAAATAAATTCTTTTAAATTTAATTATCGCCTATATTTCGGGCATTTCTATTACTCAAACGTCTTTGTTTTTCGATAGCGACATTTACCTGAATGACTTCTCGACATATTTTGGTAGGTATGCCGTCCCATTGGACACTGTTGTTGTTGTTGTCTTTAAAGTTGCTGTTGTTGTTGTGGTTGTTGCTGTTGTTGTTGTGCTGGTTTTAGTATCTTGTATCTTTGTATCTTTTGGCGATCTACTGCCATTACTCTGAGCAATACCATTCTGATGGCCATTGGTCTTGAGTCCATTTGTTTGGCCATTCAGTTTACTACTCTGACCATTTTGTTGGCCATTGGTCGATGGCTTTGGCTTTGACTTTGGCGGACTGTTCTCAGACTTGATATCATTATTGATAGTCTTGGGTTCTGTGTTGGCTTGTTCTGTTTCTCGGCTGTTGGATAATACTTTGGATTATTACTCAAACGAAAGACCAAATTAAAAGGTAGGATGTGGCAGAAGTAAACACAAAAATACAATGAATGGGATATTATCTATGGTTAAAACTTGACTTGGTTAGGCTGTTTAATAGTTACTCTTGTTTTTGGGGTATTTTTATCTGGCTGGTGCACGTCTCGAGAGTCTCAAATACAATACAAAAAGTAGATCGAAATAAATCCATACTCAAAATAACAAGGATAAAAGGGGGTAGGGGGATGTTACGGGGGGTATATAACAACACAAACGAAGGATAAAAACCGATAACTAAAACCGTTCCGAGAGAATCTGCCTAAAAGCGAAATACCTCTTAACATCGTACGTATCGACAAGGGCCATGAACCCGTCGGGGAATGCGATGGCATATGATACCATCGCCGCCAGTTCTCCCTCGCTGGACTCCTCAGTGGATACGTCCAGGAGATGTGATAGCAACGCTCTGTGCCGGATGGCGTGCTCCAAGAGGTCCTCCATGATGCCTGTTAAATATTAAAATATAAATCTATTTTCGTATTGGTTTTTATACTACTTTATCACCTGTTTGCTTGTGCTTAATTAGACGGGTCTTGAGCTCGCCAATGCTACTGAAACTAGTGATATAGGCATGGGCATGGGTTCCTTTCACGGGGATGTTGAAGAGCTTTCCGGCCAGCACATTGGAGGTGCCATCAAAACCACCTGAGAAGTATTAAAAAAATATATATTTCAATATTATATTATTTTTCTTAAGTTCCAACCTTTTTTTAACCTTCCAAACTTTTAAATACCCCCTTAATGGTACTATATCATTATATTCAACCATTAAGAGCGGAAATTCCGACTATAAACATTTCAATTTCGCAGGCTTTTCCCTTCCCTTGCTCTTTAGACCGCCAAAAAAGAAGAAGCCTTGACAGGAACCTTGACGCCACGCGAAGCCATCCATTGATTTGGGGGTGATACTATATAGGAAAAGTATACCCCAAAAACCAGGGAACGCATTAAAAACTTTGAGCGTTGCCTGCCTAACAAACGGAACCGAAAAAGTTACGATGTGTGAGCGCCAATTGAAAGGCTCCTTTTCCCTGCTGTTCGAATCCGCATTCGATATATAGTGCCTGGCACCGATATTCCATATACATGGACACCCTACGTGGGCGTTGCGTGTGCCACCCACTTTAGGGATTTTACTGCCTTCGGGCGCATTTAGTTTAACACATAAACAAGAGTTCTTGAACTTTGTCGTTGGAGGAGAAGGTAGGAGAAACGGAAACCTTGATGAAGGCGGAGAATTACTCATAGTTGCTTTTTGGGCGATAGAGTGGAAGGGGAAGGGGCCTTGAGAAATGGGAAAATCGGAAATCAGAGTCAGCGAAGCCTCAGCTCCTGACAGTGACACGTGCTTTGCATGCATGCACATCATAAAAAGTCAGGCAGAAAACAATATGAAAAGCACCGACTTCCTTCGTTCCTTGTTCCCTTCGCAACGATCAATGCATAAGATGATATGATGGCTTATAGACTACCAAGATACCCTGTAAAATGAGTAAAAAGAAATATACCTTATTTACTTGGAAATATCTTAAGCAGTAATAAATATATAATGCCTTTGGAAAGCTAATATTTGGTAAATTAATTGTACTATTCAAAATTCAGCCTTAAAATCCTCCCAAATTCCACCAACTTCTCTAGATCATAAACTTCAAATTTCCAAATAAAAAAAGAGACATGTTAAGTCCTTAAAAAAAAGGTGACTGTGACTAAACTTTGCCCGAATTCCGACGATTTCCATTCCCCCATTATTTTTAATTGATAATGAGCTGTCTGCATGCAATTTGGCAATGCCGAAAAAATGTTTATATCGCACACGGTTGACCTTACTTGTCACGGCTTTATGGAACTCCATGGGTTTCAGAGTTTTGGGGCGTGTGAAAGTTCATATTTTATGGTGGTGCTCAGTACCTGTGTAGGAATATTTCGATGCGGATAGTCCGCCATCCGGTCCCTGGGCACGACGCAGTCCAAATTCCAGTAGTTTGACATGTTTCCCAGCTACCATGCGATAACGGGCTGCATTGGTGGCCATTAAGCTGTTTTTGGGTGGCAAAAAACGAACTATTAGGAATTTTCCAGATAATACGTGTAAAATATATGCGATTCCTACCTGGCATAATTTACCAAGGTGAGAAGAGTCGTTTCCAGCAGCTGTACTATGATCAAAGGTCCCTCGATCTTGATGATGGGAACTCTGGAATTAGCAAATGTTTTGTTAACATTTTATATTCAAGCTTATGTTATCTTTAAGGTAATCCTGGGCCCTAAACTTTGGTTTTTAGATACCATTGTTCGCCTGCCTCTAGCTGAACTTTGATTAACCTGAAATATCTCCAGACTTATCAGTTGCAAGGCAGGCATATCATAATGCTTCGTACATATAATAACCATAAAGTAATTATCTGATTAAATACGTGCTGACTGTTTTGAAGATTGCTCTAAAAATATCTTTATGAATAAATATGCATTTTAAATGAATGCTTCATAATATGAACAATACTTGTACTTTATAATAGTATAAAAATAAATTGATGACTTTAAGATTAATCAGCTAAACTTTAAATATTTTTATAGGCTCAGATTCAATCTTCTAAAAACCAAATGTAGTGTATAGTAGACACTTTTTATGTAGACAATAACTACTAATCCCATGGATCCCATGCAAACGCACCGTGGAAATGCTACCGTGCCCTCATCAATGGCATACAAGGTGACATCCCGCGCCGTCAGATTGCCGAGGTACTCGAAAAACTCGTGCTCGATGCCCTCGGGCAGTGTTTGCTTCAGGTATTCAATATCTGAAAAGGGGTCCAATCAAATTGATTAACTAATATGAATCAAAATAAATATATATGTATAATACCCACCGCTTTGGGAATAGTGGAAGCTATCCAGGAATTTCAGGCACTCTTCGAGGCCGGCGAAAATCGTGAATTCGCCATGGAATGGATTGTTGCGAAAGAACAGATCGAATACCGCCGTATCATCGGTCTTATCGGACTTCCAATAGGCATAGGCCATTGTTATTTGATACAAATCTGTAATATAGTAGATGAATACATTTATTAGTCGTGGACATTATTTATTTTTGATAGTAACAAGGGCCAAGTCACAAGTACAGTCAAACCACAATAATTATAAATATTAATAGCATAAAAATAAAATATGTTTTTGCTAAAACTACATTAACTTCATCAAATAATCCTAATACAAATGTAATGCCTGTCATAATGAGTTGTATATTTATTTATTTATCTATATTCTATATTCAACTTAAATAGGTTTCCCTGTTCATACATAGTAGCCACAATTTCAGCCTAGAATCGCGGCAGATAAGATAACCTGGAAAGTCTATAGCTGATGATGGGGGCAATTAACGCTACCCAAATACAAAAACACGAGCCGCAAATGAAATGCAAATTCTTATCTAAGTGCAAAGACCTAAAGATCGGTTTTTTTGTTTTCATTTATTTGCGCCCGTGTCTGCAATGCCTAAAAATATATGCGGGGTATATATAGAGAGGTAGACTCGTAAAAGCCGACAAAAGCATCGCATAGCGCGCCAAAATGTCTCTGCCTAAATGTCAGTCGGGTTTTGAGATCTTAAAATCGAAAAAAAAACCACCTACTTTAAAGGGATTTTAATCAATTAAAGAATATTTATGTATACAAATTTTAATTGGTAAAAACATTTATGGTTTTAGGATTAGGATGAGTAATTTATCTCAAATTGGCTGATATTTTAACTTAAAAATTTGATAATAAAACAAGAGAGAACGCTATAGTCGCGTTGGTGTCCCGACTATCTAATACCCGTCACTCGGCTAAAGGGAGTGCGATGGAGATATGAACTTTGATCAGCAATAACTTTTTAACGAATGGTCCGATTTAAAAAATTTCTTCTACATTTCGATAAGTATTGATAAACACAACAAAACTGCATTTTTAGTTTTCCGAAATATTAAAATTTTTAAAATCGTGTATAAGCTATTGTGGGCGTTAGAGGGGGCGTGGCACCTTTTTGAAATAAACTTGCGCTGCGTAGGAGCTCCAAGAATCTTCATGCCAAATACCAATCCTCTAGCTTTTATAGTTTCCGAGATCTCAGCGTTCATACGGACAGACAGACAGACGGACAGACGGACAGACAGACATGGCTAGATCGACTCGGCTAGTGATCCTGATCAAGAATATATATACTTTATGGGGTCGGAAACGCTTCCTTCTAGCTGTTACATACTTTTGCACGAATACAATATACCCTTTTACTCTACGAGTAACGGGTATAACTAATAATTTCGTGTAATATATACATAACTTGATTGACTGGATCAATATAAATATTAAACATCTTCCAATATCGTTAAAAAAAATATTTTTTTTTTATATATTTTTTCAATTTTAATCTTAAACTTATCACCATAAGCTCAAATTAAATTAATTTATAACTTTACATAATTTATTATACAAATATGGATTTTTATAAATTATTTATTTAATTTTAATCTTATACTTGGCAGTGATTTTTTTTTAATTATTCACAATCTGCCTATTTTAAATGAAAACGAATATTGAAAGTTTATAAAGTAGCCATCTGTTGGTCACAAATGTTTGGTTAATTACCAGTTAGCAGGGGCTGGACAACTCCATTCTGATTCATCCGTCCGCGATCCATAAACTGACCGCCCGCACAGCCTAACTCACGGTCATTCATTTTGTCGCCGATCTGTGGAATCTCGCGCTATATCTGCTATATCTCTATCTCGATATGGCTTTGGGTCTCCGTTGATGTGCCAGTTGGTCCGTAATTCAATTTAGTTCGCTCACACACGCGACTCGTTTGCGGCAATTAATGTGCCAAATAAACAAATTAATTAATTGTTCTGCTGGTTGGCTTATTTATAATCGACCGAGTGCCGTTGAACTTTTGTGCCTGTTTATCTGTAAAAGGCAGAAAATTGTTTTGCAATTGACGCTGCTGGAGGAGGATTGTAAATTGTTTCAGCTCAAATGACGTAATGCGATCTTTTTGCGCCCGTGTGCAAATAATTTAGAAAAAGTAATGCAATTGAAACTATTATGAAAATTTCAATACCCGGTATATTGATTTAAAAAGGTTACAAATAATAAAAATAATGTATCTTTTATTTATAAAGAGTTCTTTAAAAAATACATAGATATTAATAAAAATGCACGTTGCAATTAAAATATAGTTTTTTTTAAATATGAAAAAATATGCCGAAATTCCGGTTTTTAGATAATACTGATTTTAAAATGTTATAAATAATAATAAAAATAAAGTATCTTTTATTTTTAAGGAGTTCTTAAAAAAATACATAGATATTATTAAAAATGCACGTAACATATTTTAATTATTTTTTTTTTTTTAATATGAAAAAATATACCGAAATTCAGGTTTTTAGAGATTTAAATATTTTTAAATGTTCTGCACTTTTGATTCAAATAAAATTCGTATTTCTTCGATCTTTTTTGAGTTTGTAAAAGCCAGGGTATTTATTTCACAATCACCGGGCAACGAAACTAAAACGCAAAACAACGAAACTTTTGAAATGCTAATGAAATACGTGCTAATTTGCATAGAGCAATATAAAACCCGATTTTTATGTAGGGCCTGTTATCAATTAAAATGACACGATTTCAGGCGGAGTTTTGATAAGGCGAATAGTCTTATATTATCTTGTGGGGATCACTAGTTTATCGCGTGTTGAACTTTACCGCCCAAAAGTTGAAGTTGAAATGAATTCGAAATTCAAATCGCAAAAGCGAACGGGTTAAACGAAAGAGAGCGAAAACCCCACAGAGAGAGAGAGAGAGAGACAGGGAGAGAGAGCGAAATGCAGTTTTTTGTTTGCTGTGAGAATTTGTTGATTTTTGTTTTTGTGTTGCCATTGGCAGCCGGTTGGTTTGATTTGTTTTTCTTTTATTTTTTAGCTTTTTATTGCGATTTGCGGTTGTTGTTTCTTTTGGTTTATTGGCAAAATGTTAGATTACACACAACGTGTTGCTGCATGTTGAAGGTTGCGTGAAGGTCGCGCAACACAGGCGCACGCCACGCACACTCACACACACACACAGGAGGGGGGTGGCGGAAAAGGGGGAGGAGGGGCGTTACTGCCACCCACTCCAAAAAAGAGGGGGCGTGGGCGGCAGAATTCTGTATGCACTTTCACTTTTTTTGCGCACACTTTAGTTCTTTTTCTCTAATTAGGCGGCTGTTTCACTCTATTTTTCATCATAGTCCACGAGTTTTAACCTTTTCAAGCGACCTTTCTGTTATCAGCGGCTTGTCAGCTTGTTTATCACATTTATTTACGTTTCCTTTCTAGTTTGTGTCCGCCTAAACACACGAAAAAGTTAAATTACTTTTAATTCATTTCAGCGCTCGCGCACGCTCTTCTTCTTCTCTGGCGAACAGCTGTTTGGCGACCAGTGCTGCCAGATCGGCGCGTTTACCTTTTCTAGCCTTTTTAGGAAACAGCGAAGCCATATTTTCTAGCTATTTTTTACACTATCTAGTAAATTAAAGTTTTATTCACTTTAATATTTAATGATTATAAGAATAATATACGAAAGCCAAATAGATGTTCCTATTTGTTTTTTTCATCCGACCCAGTACATGGTTTTTGGCTTTTAATTTTTTAATTTTTAATAAACCAAAATTTTCATATATTGTGTGTCTCTAGTAGAAGACTCATACATTTTCCGGTTTTATTGTATCTTCAATAAATAATTATTAAAAGGAGTAAGGGATGCAGAAATTTATAGAATGGGACGTACACTATAGTTGTCGTTTATTAACTGTATTGCTAGGGTGTAATTCTACGTAATATATTAAACAGAGGAATCCAAGTTTTTAGGTCTTGCGTTATCGATGAATTTTTTTCCGAATTATTTTCTTATTTATGCGAAAAATCTTTATTTCATAACATATTTCTAACAAATTATTGAGTCAGATTTCGCAGAAGATCGTATTTTCCATAATTCCCTCTTTGGAATTTGTTCTTCATATCAGTTTATAAACAAATTCGAACAAAATAATCAGCAACAAATAACCTTCTCCTAAAAATTACAAATATTTGCAAAAATATTCTTAGTATAAATATAAAACGTGCCTATTTTCAAAGATACAAATTGTATTTTTTTTAAAGTCACAAAATCAAAAATCAAGAAATTTAAAAAAAAAATATTTCTATTTTATTTTTAATTTCATTACATTCACCCTCAGAAGAGATTACCAAAAGTTAGAAATCATTTCCTTTTACTGTTCGTCATAGAGATTATTTGGTTTTTTTCGCCTTATCTGGGGTCTTTAAAAGCCATTCCAAGTCTAGCTTCAGAATCAGTTCACTTTGAAAGACCGACATTGGTGGTTACTAGCGCTCGAAATGTTTAAACTCGGAACCTATCTTGCGATCGCATTCATTGCCTGTTATCTATATGGGTCCCAGGCAAAACCCAATGACGAAAGCTTCACTAGTCTTCTAATGAAGGACCCGAAGAACCCTCTGCGACATATGACACCGTTTCTAGATCATATTGCTGTTTTCCGATCCAAAATCCTTATGGATGAGATCAACAAACTTAAAACAGAAACGGCTACACTCACACACAATCTGGCGGAATTGAAGAGCGGGCAGTCGTCCCTGCAAGAATCTTTGAAGGACGTCGTTCCAAAGGACTTGAATGACCGGCTTGGCAGGGTGGAGGAACAACAGACGGACATCAAGAAGTCCCTGGAATCCCAATTGGTACTGCAGATCAACTTGGAAGAAGGTCAGAGGTCCGTACTCGAAAATATTCAGAAGTTGGACAAGAAATTGGCTGATATTCATAAAATTATTTCGAAGCACGACGACTCCCGGTCTGCGGAACTTGAATAACCGAGAAAATGCATTACTTTTTATGATAATTTCAATTTAAAAAATGAATAAATAAATTGTAAAATTCAAATGTAAAATTTCAATTTCCTAGTGAAACATTAAAAAAAGTTTTTGAGAGATAAGTAGAAACATTTCATCATTTTGGTAATATTTTTTGTTGTTGCTTATTTTTTTTGATAATGGGGTGAAGAGATCACAAGCACTCAGAATTTGTGTTGCTGTCTATTTAAACATTCTTTTGCTTTAAATCAAATATTTATTTCATATTTTTGCCAGATTATTCCATATGAGTAAAACAATTTTCGATGGTTAATATGTATTTAATAACATTTTACTACGAATTAAAAATACAAACTTACATACATATACAAGGTATTTAAGTATATATCTAGAGGAATGCGAAGTATCTCTGAAATTAATTGTCTATAAGTACGACTAAGGCAGTTAGGGGATGTTGGCGAGATTGTCAATAAATTAGAACAATGTTAAAATGTACTTAAATGGCGATAAAAACTCAATACATACTGTTGCTGAAAACTATCTTAATATAGCACTCAGAAAACATATACACAAGTACAGAGAAATGAATAAAAAAGTAAGGATTTTGTTAATGTACGGAATTATCAGTCGTTACAGTTTTGCTTTTGAACTCTTAACGGAAGTGCACTTAGGATGGTTGACCTTGATACAAGGTGTTCGGATAGGTTTGGAGATGCTTACTATCCTAAATATGCACGATTCTACATTTTCTTTAACTTACTAGCTACTATCCTCGTTACGTTTTCGTTGTACATTGCAAAATAAATGGCATTACTTACGATCTACTAAGAAAGGATGCAACTTTACACAAAATTTACATATACATTTACGTGCTACCGGGAATATCTCTTGGTTTTCGGTCATACAAGTCTGGATTTTTGGGGGTGCCATGCAAATCTCAAGCGATATTCTGAATGATCGGTTTGAAAAACAATTTTTTTTTCTTAGTGCTTAGGAACAGTTTGATTTTCTTTGAGATTTATGTGGCAACCTCGGGTATATGTTTTATATCATATATATTACACGTATTCCTCTGGAGCCGCCGGTCCATTTGAAGATGGCATTCGCAGCGTGGACACCACTTGGGTTTGCTGCTGTTGCTGCGACTGTGGCGGTCCATTTGTGTCGGGCAGCTCGGCGATATCCTTGAAGACACCCATCAGGTTCTCGTAGCTCGGACCCCAGTTCAGTAGGTACTCCCAGCCGAGCGTGGTGGCCGATGGCGAGGCCGCCCCATTGGCCTTCCGATAGATTCCGCTCAAATGATTGGCGATATCATCGTCGCTGGCCACCAGAGTGCTGAGTGATCCCCGGAAGGATGACTCGAACCCATCGTAGGCATGCGGCGGAATGGGCGGAGTCTTGACCACGCTTGTCGGTGGATTCCGACTGGTTGTGTCCCCACCACTGAGGGCCCTCGAAACTGGACTACGTCCATCTAGCAAACTCTTGCTGGTTGAATACTTGCCATCGCCACTCAGGCTATTGTTGTCGTACTCGATCTCCGAGCAGGTGAAGCTATCGTTGCCGCTTTCGTCGGTGGAAGTGGAACTGTGGGCGTCGACATCGCCGCCTAGGGACATGTGGAGAGCACTGCTGGACACTCGGGGCGCCTCACTGCTGGAGGAAACGGCATCCAGGGTGGAGATTAAGCTGCAGGTTCGCGGTCTACCATTCATCCTCTCAATCTCCTCGGCCGTCAAACCCATGGAAGTTTGCTGCGGCTGCTGTTGCGGCACTCCCGGCTTTTGCCTACTGGCACTGGAACTCTGACCCGAAAGCTGCGACATCACCGGGCTGTTTAGACTACGCTCACTATTGCTATGGACATCCTTGCCCACGCCACCGGAACTGGAGGTGGTGGCCAGGAGGGCGCTTTGCAGGGGCTTTCCCGAGATGTCGTGCAACGTGAGGATCCTTGGCTGTTGGGAACTCAACTCCGAGCTGGGCGAAAGCCTGGCCAGCGGGGTGCTCTGATGGGTGCGGGATGCACTGGTCGGTGGTGGTGGAGGTTGACCACCCTGGTTGCGGGTCACAAAGGGGGCGCCATGACGGTGCTGCTGCTGCTGCTGCTGTTGCTGTTGGGCAGCCGCACTCTGGTGCTTGTGATGCGTATAGGCTGAAACTGGTGGTACACTAGCCTTGTACTTGCGCATGCCACCCGCCTCCCGATATCCCTTGTAGTGATACACAATATCTATATCGGAGGGAGCAATGGAGCTGGCATTCTCCAGGTCGTAGTGTTCCGGATACTCCGAGCCCAAGTCCACAGAGCCACCGCGCTCCAGGGGCAGTGGATGAAGAGGTGGTATGGCCAGATGGTGATCCTCCCTTATCAACGGACTCTCACGCTCTATGATATCTGGCCTTTGAGGACGTTGCTGCGGCTGCTGTTGTTGTCCTGGTTGAGGTAACTCCGCTGTCGGTTCCTTGAACTTCTTGGTCAGCAGCTCGGGTCCAACTAAATGATGACTTCCCACTGGCGGACGCAGGTGATCTCCCGCACCAACGGGCGGCGAGGGGGCTTCGCCCGAATGGAGATTACGAACCAGGACGTGATCCACTTGACTCTGCGTCACCGGTCCACCGGGATGTTTGATCTTAAAGCCCGGGACACCGCAACTCAAGCTGCCAATCTTCTCCTGCTTTCCACGGAATCGATAGATGACATAGGAGCCCAGAATCGCGACCACCAGGATGACAAAGAAGACAATGACGAGGGTGAACCCGATGCTTAGGGCATCGGCCACTTGGGCGGCATCTTGACCCATGTCTCCTCCACAACCGGATTCGATTTTTCCATGGTATCGAACCTCCGGAAAGATGCTACCCGATCCATTTAGTGGCTGGAGTTCATTGTTAACCGTGAGATTGGCAAGGCAACCCGCGAAGGCTTCGCCACCCACATTCAGAGTGGTCAGATAGGGATCGAGGAAGTCATGCACCCCGGCAATGTCGAGTTCATCACCAACCTGTCGTCCATCGATGATCAACCTCAAGCTGCGACTTTCGCTAAACAAACTCACATTGTGCCATTTGCCATCGTTTAGCTGGGAAGTTTCGTGCACCGTCATATTGATGGAAAGATGCTGTTTGGAGTAGTAGACCAAGCGACCTTCGTGGAGGGACAGCGAGGTGAACATTTGATTGGTGGCCGCATAGAGGATCTGTCCCTGATCCTTGTAGGTTCGGAATAGCAGACTCAGCATCTTGGGGGCCTCGTAGATCTGGGAGGCGGTACTAAAGTTGCCCACAGCTCGACGTTCCCTCATCATCTGGGAGTTGTCCAACCAGGCGCTTTTGCTATTGTACAGATTATCCATTAGCTGCATGCGACGATATATCTCCGAGATCCTGAACTCCACAAAGGCTCCATCGCTCAGGGTAACGGGTTCCAGGGAGTCTGAGCAATCTGGCGACTGCAGATGGCCGCCGCACTGGCAAAGGGAACTCGACCACCGGTCAATGCATTGTCCTGCGAATCCCCCACAGCGTTCGGCCGCCAATGCTGGTTGACAGGCCTGTCGATTGCACCCTGGCAGAATACCCCTCTGCTGAAGGGGTGAACTTAGGTTTAGAGATCTTCCTCCGATGTGCACACTATGCAGACAGCCCACCAGATCGTCACTGTGCACCTGACCAGGTCGCTCTAAGATGGGATCGGCCGAGGACAAGCCACCAATCATCAGAGGTTGCTTGTTAAAGTTGAGAGTTCTGTGGGTTACACGTTAGTTAGTTAGGTTAAGCCTATTTTAGTTTAAATGATATACTCACCCCACGGGTCCCACTTCATCGGCATAGCAACTGGAGTCTCCTGGCGTGCATTCCGTACACACATCGCCCGAATCCGCGCACTTGGCCACGCTGAGTGACATGACTCGTCCATTCCGGGTGGCAGTAACCTTGTGCCAACCTCCGTCAGCAAGATTCCTTCCAGCAATCACGGTGCTAATGGCGGTACGAGCTCCTCCGGAAGAGAAGTAGGCCTTGCCATGCACCAATTCGATGGCTAGGAAATCAGATCGACCGCCACTCTGCATCCCGTAATTGTAGAGCAACAACGAGTTCGGTTTCGTGGTGGCGAAAACAATGGATATATCATTGGTGGTCACGTCCAGCGACGGGAATGTCATGTAGGACAGCGGTTGGAAGCCATAGCTGAAGCGCTCGCAATGATGTCCATATCGTCCTGGGGTGCAGTTGCACTTGTAGCCCGGCTTCAGACTCACACACAGACCATCGTGCAGACAGGGATTGGGACGACAAGAGTCCGAAACGCTTTCGCACTGATTCCCCCGGAATCCAGGACGACATAGGCAGTAGTAGGAGGACCCATCGGGACTGCGGTAACAACTTCCTCCATTGCGACACGGTTTGCTGTAGCAGACATCACTGCGCTCCTTCTCGCAGAGTTTGCCATCCCGATTCGGAGGACACATGCACTGGAAATCGCTACCCAAGCGACGGCATTGCATTTGTAAATGACAAGGATTGGGCAGGCAGGGATCCTGCCTACGACTGCACTGCTCTCCCGAGAAGCCACTGGTGCACTGGCAACTGTAATCGTGCACTATCCGAGGTCCACTTAGCACCAAGGAAGGACTGTCCAGAATCACAAAGTTGTGGGCATCCAGCAGTCGAATGGTGGCACTGCAAACCCCACCATTTTCACACACATCCGGTTCGCTGCAGGGTTCATAGCCCACAATCACCTCCTTTTGTAGGAGTTCAGAGAAAGCCGAACGCTTCTCTCTCAGGCGTTCAATCAAATGCCTGGGTTGTTGGTAGTTGCTCTTTGCCAATCTTACAGCCAATATCACTTGGAGACTTGTAGAGTTACCACCACCACTCTCCAAGAGACTATATAATATAACCTCATCTTCATTTGCCATCCTGGACTTGATCATCTCCAGCATTGGTCGATAGTGATTAACCAAGAAGTGATTAGCTGTCATATTTCGCACCATTATAGACACCGAGTTAGCCAGGGTTTCATTGTTGAAACTCTGGAAGGCCACACTCGCTTTGGAGCCAACATCCCCGTGCTTTCCATCGTTACCCGTATAGCTAAAGACCGAAGCTATTGGAGTTGTGTGTGAGGTGGTCACCAGATCACAGGCACGTGGAATGGCCAGCTGGAGTTGACTTTGGACGGGACTCTTCTGAAGGCGACACCGGTAATCGCCCACAATGTCAATATCATTTGGACGAACATCGGCCAACTTCACATTGGATGGCAAATCACCGTTGAACAGACTGACAGCTATGTGTAGACTCCTCGTGGTTGAAGGATTATCGTTCTGATCCAAGACTGTAATAGTGAGTAGGTGCTGGGACCTCTGCTTTGGCTTGCCACTGTCCTCCACCTCGATTATAGCCTCCAGAACGGGTGTGATCTCCCGATCGAAACTGCTGGTGGACCTAACCAGACCCGTGTTCCTGTCCACACTCAGCCAGGACTTGTGCTTTCCGTTCACCAATTGGTATGTGAAGGGACCTCCATTTCTCGGAAGATCCGGATCAGTGGCCATTAGTGTCATTATGGAAGTTCCAGGTGGTTCATTCTCGGAGACATAGCCATTCAGACCTTCAGACGTAAAGGTAGGACCATTGTCGTTCACATCCTCCAGTTCTATGTGAACCGTAGCACTTCCCGTCTGCGGTGGCAGTCCAGTGTCTATGGCTCCAATCACCAAATTATAGGTGGCAATCTCCTCGCGATCCAAACGACTAGCCGTGCTAATCTCACCCGTCTGCACATCGATCTTGAAGTTCTGCTTGAGATTCCCGTTGATGATGGAATAACTAAACTGATTGTTTTGCGGCCGAACGTCCTTATCGATAGCCTTGACCGTTGTGACTTTAGTGCCAATTGGAGCTGCCTCGGAAATGGTCGAGGTGTAGTAGTGTTTAATAAACTCCGGTGGATCGTTTCCGTCCTGAATCGAGATGATCACCTGCGCCTCGTCCGTGTCGTTACCTCGAATGCTGCCATAGTTTTTGGCCATCACGGTAAGTACCACACGGTTTTGGGTCTCCCGGTCCAAGTGCCGAGCCACATAAATCAGTCCCGTTCTCGTGTCGATTCGGAAACCCTTGTCGTTGCTGGAACCTACTAACAGGTAGTAGACACGACCATCTTCTCCGCTATCCTTATCCGTGGCCTGGACAGCACCCACTCGGGTGCCCACGGCAGATGTTTCCGATACGTCAAAGTGAAAAACGGGCTGCAAGAACTGCGGGTAAAACTCATTTACCCCCAGAACATGCACATAGAGATTGGCGTAGCTCTCCATGCTCGAATCGGGGTTCTTTGCCTTCAACTGGAGTGTATAGACCCGTCGCTCTTCGTAATCGAAAGAAACGGCTGATGAAATGCTTCCATTGCTTTGGTTCATAACAAAGAAGTGTCTGTCCGTTCCGCTGGGCAGGAATGCATAATGTATAATAGCATTTTTCGGTGAGTCCTTATCGGTAGCATGAGCCTGGAACACAAAAGTACCAATGGGTTTGTTTTCAGGTATATAACCGTGGTACTCCTTCTGATCGAAAACGGGTGGATTGTCGTTTACATCCGTCAAAATTATAGTAAGCATCGCAACAGCAGATAGTGGGTGGTAGCCCAGATCTTGAACCGTAATGTTTAGATGGTATTCCTGTATTAGATCGTAGTCCAGTTGCTGTTGTATCACGATACCCCCCGTGCGTTCGTCGACACTGAAGTCGCGACGCTCATTTCCGCCGGAAATCGAGTATCGGAGGAGACCATTTGGCCCTGTGTCATTGTCCGTTGCCCCAACTGTTAGGATGGTGGAACCGACGGGCTCGTTTTCGGGCACAATCACTTGGTAGCTATTCACCGAGAACCTCGGCGTGTCCAGATTCTCTCCGGTCACCACGATGATGACACGAGTTTCATCCGACTGCGGGGGAACCCCACGATCAGTGGCCCTTACAACCAATTCGTATCGCGAGTTTGGTGGCACTTGGAGTGGTTTGACCAGAGTGATCCAACCGTCATGTCTGCCGATGGCGAAGATTGAACTCAGATTGGTGGTCACCAGGGAGTAGTCCATTTCGTTGGTGCCCACATCGTGCTTGTCGTTCGCATGAACCCGAACTATTCGCTGGCCGCGAACCGCGTCCTCTGGCAGTGGCGCGAGATACTCCTCCTGTTCGAACTTGGGAGGATTGTTGTGGGCATCGACGATGTTAATATTGACCAGGCACTCCGAGTACAACGGTGGTTTGCCATTATCCGTCGCCAAAACGGTAAAGGCGTACATGTTTTCCGGGGAGCGAACATACTGAGAGTGCTTAAAGCGAACCGCCTGTTGGTTATAATAATAAATGAAATAAATATATAGAAAATATTTGAAAGAACTCTGTTATACACACCTTTTTGCTAAAGACCTCGCCCGTTGCGGGGTCAATGCTGAACATGGGCGACGGCTGCTGCAGTGAGTAGGAGATCACCGAGTTGGGACCTTGCTTATCGCGATCCGTGGCTATGATCTGGCCCACCAATGCAATCGACTGCTGCAGCTCCGGGAAACTAAAGCTGTAGAAGCTATGCTCAAACTCAGGAGCATTGTCGTTTTGGTCCTGAATCGTGATCGTAATGGGGGTCTCGGCACGCCAAGCTCCATCGGAGGCCACCACCTTCAGGACGTACTCATCCTGCTGTTCGCGATCCAGATGACCGGCCACGGTAATATTGCCACTCTGTGGCTCAATGCGGAACTTCTCGCCGGGATTCTCACTGAACGAATAGGAGGCATTCGCATTGGCTCCTTGGTCCAAGTCCGAAGAGGTAACTCTTATCACAAAGCTACCGATCTCTGCGTTTTCAGTTACATTGAGGGAGAAAAGGCGTGTAAACTTCGGTGGGTTGTCATTCTTATCCAGCAAATGCAAAAGCACACTGGCCGTTCCCGTTAAATGGGGTGAACCTTGATCAACGGCCTCCACGACAAAAGCATAATCACCGATCTCCTCACGATCCAGTCGCATAGTGGTGTAGATCTCACCCGATTCCATGATCTCAAAGGTGCCATCAAAGTCATTCTGTAGGCGATAGACGACCCTACCATTCTCACCGGAATCGCGATCGCTGGCCTTGACCACGGCTATCAACTGAGGTGGTGACTCCTCCTCCAGAACCTCGGCATTGTAGATCAGTTGCTCCATAACGGGTGCATTGTCATTGGCATCCGTTACGTTGACTGTGATCAGGGTAACGCTTCGAAGACTTGGGCTATCCCCATCGGTTGCCTCCAACCAAATTTCGTAGAGATGTGTCAACTCATAGTCCAGGCCATCTTCTCCTACGCTCAAGACTCCGCTATTGGGATCCACACGCAGGGAATCTCCCAAATTTCCACCCGCAATGGCATAGCGCATTTTACCCGCCAAACCCTTTTTCGGCGATGTGGCACTCACTTTGGTTATCATTTTTCCCGGCTTTACGTCCTCCGACATCGTAAAGTGACTATTGGCCATGTAGGCGAAGCTGGGAAAGAGTTCCGGGGGTCTGAGGATAACAGTAAGCTCAGCTTTGGAACTCAGAGGTTGCTCCCCCTGGTCCATGGCCGATATTACAATGGTATACGTCAAATCAGCAGGAGATTTACTCTTACTCTTGAGCTCTAACTTTGTGCTAACCACTCCCGTTTTGGTATTGATATCAAAGTATTGCTGATCTCGACCACTAATGGTGTAGTGGACAAGAGCATTCTTGCCCTCATCCAAGTCAAGGGCTCGTGCTCCGAAAACAAACTCGCCCGTACCAATCCTGTCGGGAACTGCTACGTTATAAGTGGTAGAGTCAAATTTGGGAACATTGTCGTTAACATCCGAGACACTGATGGTCAGGTTCACGGACGAGGCGCGGGGTTCTGTTACGGAACTATCCTGAGCCATTAGTGTAAGGTAGTAAACGGAAGTCTCCTCGCGATCCAGCGATAAGGCCGTGGTAATCTCTCCCGTTTCCGAATCGATGTGGAACCTGTTCATATACTCCCCCAGCAAGTTAAAACGCAACTTGGCATTCAGTCCTTCGTCCTTATCGGTGGCCTTGGGTTGCAGGACATGTGTGCCTGGTGGTAGGTTCTCTCGAACATTTGCGTGATAGGACTGCAGTTCGAAGACCGGATCATTGTCGTTGATATCCTGAACCTCCACTCGCACAATTCCCGTGCCCGTCAGCGGAGGCGATCCCGTGTCCATGGCCACCAAAGTCAGGGTATACTCATTCTGTTGCTCGCGATCTAGGGGTTTCAACAAGGCAATGTCACCCGAGGAGGCATTGATGCGGAAGAGATCACTGTCCCCCTCCTTGAGGAAGTAGCGAACCTGTGAATTCAACGGAGGTGTATCTGCATCGTAGGCATTCACGGTAAGCACATAGCCTCCATTCGGCGGAACCGTGTTCTCCATTACGCGCGCCAAGTACGGAGAGTCCAAGAAAGTGGGTCTATTGTCGTTTATATCCAGGATATTGATGGTTAGTTCGGCCGTATCGCCGGCTGGATTCTCCAAGGCGCAATCCTCAGCGCGAACCGTGAGGGAATAGCGGGCCAGTCGTTCGTAGTTCAGGTTCTTGGCCACCCGCACCACACCCGTATCCTCGCTGATGCTAAAGTCATGGTTCTGATCGCCCAACACTATGGAGTAGCGAATCCTACCATTGGCACCTTCGTCCACATCGGTGGCGGATACCTGAAGGACCATCGCCCCAATGCTGGCATTCTCAGCGACCGAGGCGGAATATTGCTTCGGATCGAAGACGGGACTATTGTCGTTCTCGTCCAGAATCCGAATGAGCAACTGCGTCTCCGTGGACTGAGGTGGTTCTCCTCGATCCCTTGCTGTGATGTTAAGTAGATAACTGGAACGCAACTCGCGATCCAAGGAATCGACCACGCGCAACTGCCCATCGGTGGGGTTCAGGGAGAAGGGCAGGGGCTCCAATGTCTGACTGATATCGATATCCTCCACACCTTTGGCCTCCTCCATGGTGTATTCAATGTACCCATTGCGGCCCTCGTCATTGTCGACAGCCTTGACAGCGATAACGACCGTGTTGATGGCCACGTTCTCCATTATCGCCGTTTCGTTTGCGGAAACGAAGATGGGCACTTCGTCGTTGACATCTTTGATGAGTATCGTCACCTGGCAGAAGAAAGTGCGGATCAGTATTTGGCTAATTGTGCTTCATGGCACTCTAGATAAAACGGTAAATGTATGTACGTTCTTCAAGATGCCAAAGCAGCCGATAAGGACTAAGAACGGGTTTGGTTCTTCTAGTTAATTAGGGATTCACGAACTAAGAATTTCAGGGTGAAACTGAACAAAGCCAGTGACAATACATAATTGCTTTCATTTTCCAAGATAAAAACCAATCTATACTATGCCTCATTAATTTACTCTTATTTAGATTTTCAAATTAAAAGATAAAATATATATATTTCCTAATAAAGACTTACCTTCACCGTCGAAGAGAGTCGCTGCTGTTTCTGATGGGCCAAAAACTCTTGCTGGCTTTGCTGATACCTTCTAGGCGATCGGTACTTGAGCTTTAGCTGCGTCTCCTCCAGTTCGCTAAAGGAGGCGAACTCATCGGCACAATCTCGTGCGGTGACCGTGAGGGTGTAGGCAGATCGGTGTTCCCTGTCCAAATTTCGACGAGTACGGATTGTGCCATTACTATCGATTCCGAACTCCGAATCGGCGTCGCCTGCGGTGATGCTGTACTCAATGAGTCCATTGTTGCCTGCAAATGGAACGGTGACAATCAGGGATCCCCAGGTGGTAAAAGCGTAAATCTTACCCGAATCTATATCCTTGGCTGACACAGTGACCACCTCCTTGCCAATGGGCACATTTTCAAACACCTCGCTCGAATAGCTCATGGGATCGAAAATGGGCGCATTATCGTTCAAATCAAGTACATTGCAGTAGACCGTAATGGTGGTGGACAGACTGGGATGGCCATTATCCTGGGCCTGAACGATAAGGATGTAGTGTTGAACCTGTTTGAATGGAATAAACCCAAAAAAGTCGTGAGTATTATCTCAGCCGATAGAGGGCGCAATTTCCCACCTCTTCGTAATCCAGTCGAGCTGTTAGGGTCAGCATTCCCGTTTGCGGATTCAAGCTAAACACGTCGTTTGCCCAATCCGAGACCACTCCGTAGGACAGCTGGGCATTCTGGCCGAGATCAGCGTCCCTGGCCACAATCTGACCCACTTGGTAGCCTCGTTGGGCATTTTCCGGTATATCAAACGAGTACACGGCATCCTCGAACATGGGCGGGTTGTCGTTGGTATCGCTCACCTGGTGGGGGGGTTGTAAAAATATATTATTTTTAAACAAAGTTAATGTTTAATAAAACTATCTAACCAATAATCACATAAACATTTCGAAACTTAAGTATAATTACTTAAATTAATGGACATCTAAATTTTTTTTTTTATATTTTTTTTATTATTTTTTTTTTTTAGTATAGTCTTTTACCTGAATGGTGGCATATGCCTCCGTGTACTGCACTCCGTCGGAGACGCGAATCCTTAGCTCATACTTGCTCTTCGTCTCCCGATCGAGGCTGTCCTTGAGAATGAGTTTTCCGGTGATGGGTTCCAGCAGGAACTTGCCATCGTGTCCGTCCATCAGTAGGAAAGTCACCGTGCCCAGAGTATCGGGATCGTGGGCCCGCAGCGTGGAGATGGTGTGTCCAATCTCCAGATCCTCGCTGACATTGTAGACGAACGGGGTGTCCAAGAACTGCGGGGGACTGTCGTTCTTGTCCAGAACTGTTACTCTGACCTGCAGGGGAATATATACGAAATACAAAAGCGTATTCGATGCGTCAATAACACTGACCCACTTGGCGGAGGAAAAAGAGAAGGAGGTAGGTGTATATATATATATAGTCGTACAAGCTAGCATCTGCGATATGGCATCGAGCGGAAACTAGTTCCATATTTGGCACTAAATGCCCAGAATATTCTATGTACCCGCCGAACTTCTGTCGCAATGTCAATCGCATTCTTCATCTCTCTCTTAACCTGGCCCCAAAATGACCCGCTTACAACTCGGATCTGGCTAAATGGGCAATGGTATATGGTATGTGTGGTATATGGGCTTGAACTTTCTTGTTTATGACCGAGGGAATTATGGTTCAGGCCAAGCCAAACCGGCTTTCAAGCTTTTCTTGCTATATTTTCATTTCAATTTAATGTGTACTCTGCACTAGTTTTAATTAATTTAAAAGTCTTTCGCAAATGTAAGGACTGCCTTTCTAAAGTCATAACATTTAGAGAAAAAGAGTCGGGAAAAGGCTTGGGAATCGATCGTCTAATCAAGCCGCTTAAAAGCCGTCTAGGCCACCTCGTAAGTCCTGGCCAAGTCGCACATATCCAAGAGGGCCATAAATACTGGAGACTCGCAACCAGACTCGTAAAATATAGCCTCGTGTGCTGGGATAATGGTGTTAAGTCGGTGCTGGGCGAGTAAATACCGCATTTGTAATAAAATTTATGCAAATTTGTAACATCAGACGGCACAGGAACAGGGATCCGAAGATCCGAAGGTTGGGATTGCATTAGTGGGCAGTCTTTGGGAGCACAAAACACCATTTGGATGCCCGGGGCCGGGTGAAATGTGTGCGGCTAATTGAACTAATTTGAGGCGGTGGAAAGCGGGTGCAGCTGCAGAAAATGTAACCATTTGTCAATCCGCTTAATGGCCAGAAAAAAGAAAAACTAAAACCCAGGGGAACACAGAACACTAGCCTCGAGAGGGCCATAAATTTGCGTGAAATTCCGAAACCTGCAATCGGATCTGGGGGACATTTTGATGGAAAGCCAAATGACATTCACTCGCTTGTTTGCTGACTTTTAATTGCGATTATTTCGAAAGCAGGCCGAGAACGGAAGACTAGAAAGCGCAGCTTAATTGGATTCTAAGATCATGATGACTAATACTAATTAAATTAATGCAACTAATGCGGAATGTTCAAAATTAAATCACGACCGGATGAAGCTTTGATTTCTTTTTTAGTCCCCGCAAATATTTAAAATTAACGCCAGACAAAAAAAAATGGAAAAACATGACAATCGTTTTAAATCAATGCAACAATGAATTGATTGAAACTCTCTTCGCACGCGAGGACCAGCGATCGAAACATCCACTAAACCATAGTTGCTTGTACTAACCCAAGGCTGTGTTTTTTCCCCTTTTTTTTCTCTGCTTATTTTTTTTTGTCCAGCTTCTCAGCACGAAACTGGAACTGGAACTACACACATTTGCATGCGTGCATTGTTGGCATACCTACGCATACGACGTGTTGGCCATGAACACGCGGATCGGCAAGAAAAGGCAAAAAGCAACGAGAACTCGATGGCTGTCTGCAAAAGGAGAAGAATCTGGCCCCAAAGAGAAGACCGAGGAGTGGCGAATCGAAAAGAGACTACACAGAAAAAAATATATCTGAATTAAGGTAATTTCTGCCTTATTTAAAATAAATAAAAAACCGATATGATTATTGTCAAATTTATAATTCAAACATATCAATATGATATTTTCATAAAAGTTATAAAAATACTGTTTTCAAATACCAAATGTAGTTTTTTTTTAACAATTTTTTCAAAATGATATGAATAACTTGATTTTCAAAAAATATCAAATTAACCTGCACATATCAATCTGATCTTATGTCAATTTTTTTTCTGTGTACACAAGAAAAAATGTATTTTAAATGGGAAACGAATGAAAGTTCAAATCTTTATACATGAGATACAAATTTTTACAAAATATTTATACTATTTTGTAGGTTTTCATGAAGAATTGGTGGAAGTAATTGATGTGGAAGAAAGCCATATCCTTTATTCTTTTCTAGTCATATGATGAGGCTTCTATCTCAAACAGCTGCTTATCCTTTAATTTCTATATTGAAAGTTTAAAAACATAGTATCGGTAATACTACCAGATAGATTAAGTAAGATTAAGAACCTGAATTGATCTCAATTTTTGTCAGTGCTCCTGAGCCCGTTTCTTTTTGCCTTTATTCTCTCTCCTGGCCTTTTTTTCGCTTCGAAACCAGTATGAAGAGCTCTGCAGAGGTCTGCGAAATACCCCCCGAACGAAGAGGGGCGGGTCCTGGGCCATCGGGGGACCTCGACTCGGGTGAGTAGGGTACTGGGCATAATTAAAGGCATCTGCCAATGAAGCAACTTATTATAATTCTATCCCTGCGGCCCATTTATGCAGCGCTGGGATGTAAAATATTTTCTCGATACACAGGTCTGTCTGGTTGAGAGAGCCCCCCTGCAAGCCCTGTTCCTATCGAATTCATTCAGCAGATAGCCGCGGATCTCCTTCGTTGGCCTGTTAATTTGCATCTGAGTCTGAGTCCCAGTCTGAAGGCATAACCGCATGTGCATGCGCAGAAAAGGATGTCTGAGGCCAGGGACCTGAAGCTCTGGACCTCTGGAGTGCTGGCCGTGTAATCAACATTTCATATCAGCACAAGACATTAAAAGCGCATTAGTGCGGTCTCGACTTGCACTGATAAGCCCTTGAAACTGCCCCAGAAATGGCCGACACGGCAACAACAACAAACATCCAGGGAAAAGCAACCATATTCCCTTTAGCCTCTGCTACAAAGTAAAGGAAAGGTCGGTCCTTAAGTAAGTTCGAAGGCCCCTCGGTGTAAGTAATCGGAATCTGATAAAACCACACGCGGATTCCGAACATTTTGATCAAAATGTGCATGATGCATGGTATCATTTGCATGCAGCTTTCTTTAAGTTGAAAATCTTTACGAATTTGCTACAAATCAAATACTTCAAAAAATTAAAAAAATTAAAAAAAAAAAAAAATTTTTTTAATTATTTAAGGCCATATATATCTTTTTGAGGTGATATTATAATACCCAACATCCTCCTAAAGACCTGATTCTATTGAAGAGCAGATAGACCTATGCATCATATATATCTGTTGACTAACTCACCTTGGTACTCGAAGTGCGTGGCTGTCCGCCTAAGGCGATGGCGTAGACCTCAACCTCGTACTCGTCGGGTCCGGCCTCTCGATCCAGTTCGGCGGCTGTTGAGAGGATTCCCAGCTTGGCGTCGATGTCGAAGAGGCGATCCACCTGCCCATGCGAACCTCCTCCTGCCGTGACATTGGTCACAAAGTACTCGATTTCGGCGCCCGACAGATGAGCGGCTACCGTAAGAATACTAGTTCCAATTGGCTCGTTCTCGTAAACGGAACCGGAGAGCATATTCCGCTGTTCAAACTGGGGAACGGATGATTCCGCAGAACCCGGGGTTATTATGGTGATGTAGACCTCACTGCTGCGACGCTCGCTTTGAACCGCTTCATCGGTGGCCTTGAGAGTCAACTGGTAGCGAACCTCCTGTTTGAACTGAGCTCCCGGGGTAAAGGTGATCATGCCCGTGTTCCTCTGAAGCCGGAACAGCTCCTGCTGACCGCTGACTATCTCGTAGGTGACCAAGCCATTGCTCGACGAATCCGCATCCTTGGCATGAACCTGCATCACCGTCGTGGGAGTTTTGCTTGGCAAAATGGCCGCATTCATGGACACGAAAATGGGAGCATTATCATTGATGTCCTCCACAATCACGGTGACCAGCTTCTCCGTGGAGAGCTGCCTGTCCGAAGGTTGAGCCCGATCCGTGGCCACCACCGTCAGTCGGAAGGTATCGATGGACTCACGATCTATCTCCCGCAGCGTGTGAATCACACCGGTCTCCGTGTTAATGCCAAAGTGTCTTCCCTGCGGAAGTTGAGGTTCCTGCTTGCTAATCGCATAGCTCACCTTGCCATTCAGTCCCGAATCAGGATCATCGGCGGTCACCGTGACAATGGGTGTCTTCAGGGGAATTCCCTCCTTGATTTGACGAACAATGGCGGTGCTGGGAAATATCGGTGGGTTGTCATTATCGTCTACGACAAGCACATTGTACAACACAGTGGTGGATAGCGAGGGAGTGCCACAATCAGAGGCGGTGATGTTTAGGGTATAACTTGTTATATCCTCATAGTCCAAGGGCTTGTGAAGATACAGACTACCCGTAATGCTGTCGATGTGGAAGGTGTCCCGTCGATTGCCCGCCGAAATACTAAAGACCACCTGACTATTCACTCCCTGATCCGCATCGCTGGCCCTGAACCGCATCAGTTCCGTGCCCGTTGGACTTGTTTCCAGAACAGAGACCTCACTACTCGACTGGGTGAACTCCGGCGCATTGTCGTTCTCATCCAGGACGACTATGGTAATGCTAGCATTAGAACTCAGTGGATGCTTAAGAGCAGCATCCTGGGCCACGACAATCAGATGATGAACTTCCTGGGTCTCCCGATCCAATCGTCGTGCTAAAGAAAGCTGACCAGTGGCGCTGTCTAGCGAAAACTGACCAGCTTCGTTTCCCTGGGCCAAGGAGTAGTAGACATCTCCATTCAGACCTTCGTCCGCATCTTGGGTGAACACATGGGTTATATGCGTTCCCTCCGAGGCACCCTCCGAAATGGTAACATGGTAGGGAGCTCTCAGGAACTCGGGGGCATTGTCGTTCACATCGGTTACGATTACCTTAACCTTGACCTTGTCCTGCAGGCGGGGAATGCCATTATCCGATACAGTAGCCTCCAGCAGCATATAGTTTCCGGTGAGGGAGGAACCCCTGAGGTTACCCTCCTCTCCAGCCGCCTCTGTGTTCCGACTCTGGTGAACCAGAGCCTCGCGATCAAAAGGCCTTAGAGTCTTGATGAAACCATTTCGGGTATCTATCGTAAAGTCCATCGTTTGACTGGACAGCGTAAAGCTGAGCTCCGCATTCCTTCCAATATCACGATCTATGGCAGTGAGCTTGCCCACAAATGTATCGGCAGGTGCATTCTCCGGAATGCTAAAGGTAAAAGTGCTATTGGTAAACTGAGGTGCATTGTCGTTCTCATCGATCACATGGATAACCACAGGAACCACCGAAGATCTAGACGGTTGACCCGAGTCCCGGCAAGAAACTGTCAAGGCATAGTAATCCCTTTCCTCTCTATCGAGTGGAGCTCTCACAAAAAGAAAGCCATCGGGAAAGACACCAAACATGCGTTCGGTATTACCCTCAATGATCTCATAGGAAATCCTACCATTATCACCCAAATCAATGTCCGTAGCAGCCAGAGCAAAGAATCGGGTATTGACTTTTGTGGTTTCCGGCAGGGAAGTCTCATAGGAGGTGTGATCGAAAACGGGCGTGTGATCATTGACATCGCCTATGTAAACCGATAGACTCAACCTAGTGGAGAGCGGTGGAGTTCCCGCATCGGTGGCCATTAGTTCCACGTGAATCTGGGAACCCGGTTCCGCTCTAATGGGTCTTTGCAGATACAGTACACCCGTGACTGGTCCAATGCGAAACTGCTGATCGGGATTGTGGGTGAGGCTATAGCTGATCCTGCTATTAACACCTGCATCACGATCCCGAACCCTGGATAAGTAGATCTCCTGACCCACAGCTGCATTCTCGGGCAGCCAAATCGTTGGCTCTGAATCGCGATCCAAGGCGAAAACGGGTGCATTATCATTCAGATCCATGATGGCTATGTTCACACTGCACTGACCATAGGAAATGATGGAGGAGCTACTGGAACTGGAAGTGGAGCTGGCCAAGATGGTCAGTCGATAGTGGGCCTGCTCCTCGCGATCCAAAGATCGCGATGTGGTGATCCGACCGCTCCTAGGATCAATTTGGAAATTCTGTTCCCCATCACCTTGGATGATATCGTACTCGATTGCGGAGCCCAGCTTGCCGTTCGTGGACTTTACCTGCACGATGCCCACCTCGCGATTCGCTGGATTGTTCTTGCGCTGCTCGTGATCCTCGACCATCTGGAACTCATAACCAGGCTGACTGCACTCGAGCATCTCGGCCTGGGACTTGAGCACAATTTCCACAATGGCATCTCGTGGGCTTCTCCTCTCCCCAGCATCACGTGCCGAAATCCGAAGTTTGTAGTGGGACTGCATCGATGAGGGGGTAGTGGCAGCATCTCCCGACAAGCTGATAACCCCAGAACGGGCGTCCAGCTGGAAGAGACCTGACTCGCCGCCACCTGCCTCCAGTCGGTACTCAATTAAGGCATTATCGCCATCGTCTTTATCCGAGGCCGTGACTTGGAGCAGGCTCTTCTGCTTACCCTCCCCCTCCCTGGCAGCTTTGATATCTTCATCGGTTAGCGTGTAGATATAGTGGCTGGGATAAAACCGAGGATCGTTATCATTAACATCGGCCACATTCAGGAAAACGGTGGCCGTCGCCGACTGGGGTGTGGGTGCTCCCTGATCGCGGGCAATCACCTGAATCTCGTAGAGCGACATTTTCTCACGATCCAATGGCTGGCGCATCGTTAATTGGCCCGTCAACGCATCGAGGGCAAACTGTCGCGGGTACAGGCGTTCCACGTTGGGCGCCAAAACAAAGGTCACCGAACCATTGGTGCCCTGATCATGATCGGTGGCCGTCATCAGAGCCACAATCGTTTGCGTTGGAGCATCTTCGCCGAGTGTAACATTCTGAACCCGCTGACTGAACTGCGGAGCCTCATCGTTCTCGTCCAGAATGGTCACCTTCAGTTGGGTGTAGGCAAACTTGGGATTGGGTCCACCATCCCTGGCCGAGATACTCAGCTCTATGGTGTCCCGCACTTCCCTGTCCAGTGGTCCTGACGTCACAATCAACCCAGTCAGGGGATCCATCGAGAACCACTTGAGCTCATTGCCCGACAATATATCGTAGTGCACCTGGGCATTCACTCCAGTATCCTCATCCGTGGCTGTTATGGAGGCCACAAAGCTCCCCGTGGGTGCCAGTTCACTTAGCACCGCTGAGTATTCTGACTTTTCGAATACCGGTTCATGATCATTCACATCATTCACATCGATGATTAGATGGGCTGTGGTTGATCTCGCTGGGCTTCCCTGATCCATGGCCACCACCGTCAGGTTGTACTTTCCGATCTCCTCGCGATCCAGGACCCCATTTACCCTTACGATATGCAGGTCGGCGGCTTCCTCGAGCCGAAAGTGACCCAGTTCATTGCCAGAAACAATTCGCACCGATGTCCGACCGTTCAGACCGGAATCGGAATCCTTAACAGCCACGGCTGCTACCACCGTACCATTCACCGCATTCTCATCCACGGTGGCCACTTTGCCGCCATCCGGGAAGAAGCGAAAACTGATCATGGGGTCGTGATCGTTGGTGTCCAGCAGGTTGACCGTAACATAGGTGCGTCCATCCTGCCTGGGAGATCCGTGATCCCTCGCGAAGACCGTAAAGACGCAGCTCTTCTGACTCGACGAGGCGGATCCCCTCACGCTCGTTTGCTGGGGGCAGTTCACCCGTTCCGTTGTGGAAATGACTCCCGTTTCCGGATTCACCGTGAACTGGTGCTCCGTTTCGGCCAGGTAGTAGGTGATCTTGCTATTGTCACCCAAATCGTTATCCGAAGCCATAACCGTTACAACTGGAGTTCCCGGGAGAGCGGTTTCGTTGAGGGAGACATTGTAATCGCTATGATCGAAGATCGGTGGATTGTCATTGACATCGAGAATGGTAACGTTCACCTGAAGGAAGCCGAAACGCGGCGGGGTTCCTCCGTCCCGGGCAGAGATATTCAGTTGATAGCTGCCACGTGACTCCCGGTCCAGATTACCGGTGGTCTCCAGATGCAAGTACGAGGTCTCTCCACTGGGATTCGCCGTGGTGGCCAGCCGGAATTTGTTGTCCACATTGCCGTCGACAATCTCATACTGATCCGTCACACCATTCTCGCCGAAATCCGCATCCGTGGCGGCATCGAGGAGCAATCGAGTGCCGGAAGTGGCACTTTCCGAGAAGGAAATTGCAATACTCGGTTCCGGGAACTCCGGCGAGTTATCGTTGACATCCAAGACCTTAATCCTTACCTCAATGGGGTAAGTGGGTTGCGAGGAGAGCACCACCAAATCGTAGTGATCCCTCATCCCCTCACGATCGAGCACCACATTGGTCTTCACCTCACCCGTGACGGGATCCAAAGTGAATTCCCTGGGCGGTTCATTAAAGCGATAGGAGAACTTTGGCTTGGTGGGTATGAAGCCAACCGAAGTGCCACGCGGTTGACCCTCGAGCACCTCGAAATCGGCACTGGTGTCCACCGCACGGGACTGCATCTCACCCGCTGCTGGCGAGGATTGGGAGCTCCTCCGGCGCGGAAATGCTGCATATTGTTCGTAGGTGGTGGCGTAACTTCGGCCACGCGGTGCCAGTAGCTCCAGCTTGGTGTCCCCCTGGTTTTGGCACAAGGATTCCCTGCTGCCCGCAAGGAGCAGGAAGAACAGGAGCAGCTGCGGCAGCCTCTCCATCTGGAGGCTTTTGTTTCTAATGTTTATTCTAAATTTATTTCGCACTTCTTCTTTCATTTGTGGCACTTTTCTTGTCTGAATGCATCGTTGAACTCGTCATGTTGCATCATTTGATGGGTTCTTGAACTTGTCATCTGTCGCCTGAAAAAGAAGAGATGAAAATATTTAATTTCAAACCGTGTTTATGGTAAGTGCTTAGTGCTAATTAGGTATTGACGTGCTTTGGCCACTTGTTGGGGTAATGCTTTCAATTAACCAACTGCTCTCTGCTTTTATGCCCACCAAGCATATCAACTATTTCACACTCCGTCGAGCGTAAAATTAGTAAAGCTCAATTCGGTGAGATATGAGGCGCTAAAGCGTAAAATCGACTAAAGCTAGGGGTGCATTTATTTGGGATAATGTTTATTCAAGTCCCTAAATTCGTTAAATAATAGGTAGTCAAATTTAAACTTAAATTAAATGATTAAATATATATTTTTAATTCTCCTACAGTTTAAGTTTACGCAGAAAAGAAATTTACAAAAGATCAGATTGATATGTGCTGGTCAATTTTATATTTTTTAAAGATTCATATCATATTCATATCAATTTGATATGAATCAAATGTTTAACTTATTTCACATTATTTGTTCAAAAAATACAAAATTTGGTGTTTTGTACGATATGATAAAATATCAAGTTGATATGTTTTAATCATAAATTTGACATTAATGATATTGGCTATTTATTGATGACCCTATTTTACATCGAATTTTTTTTCTGTGTACATTTAGGGAGTAATTTTTGAAACAAAACTTGGTCCGAAAACAAATGACTTAGGAAACGAACTTGAAGAGCAAAAATGCTGAGTTCGCCTTCCTAGCTTTTCAAATTAAAGCAAGTAAATCTTAAAAACCATAAAGTATCTTTTTTGTTGACCCCACAAAATCTCGAAATAAATCCCTCTCAACCTACGCCTTTTTTTTGTTGCTCAAAGAAATACGGGCGAGTGGAAACGAAAGAAGCTCCGGTCCAGCGTCAAATTGATTGAAATCCAGAGAGACGCAGTCTCCAACTGGGGCTGCTGGTCCTAGGCTTTTAGGAAAATCTAATCAAGATTTAGGCGGCGTCTATTAATCAAACGAAATTCCGAAACACATACTGAGAGACTGCGATGGAGACAACGACCGAAAGAAGGGAAAATGTCCATTAATAGCATGCGTGTCAGCTTTGGACCAAATTAATGCTTTGTGGGCAATCTCTTGTTAACCCGAGACTCTAAGAACATCAATACAAAGACGTCGAGCCCCTTCGCCCCAGCTCCACCTCCGCCCCTTTTATACAAAGTAGTAGTAACGCTCCGAAACCAGCTAACTGATTCGTATTCGTATTAACACTCGAACACCGTAAACGCCACAGCATCCGAAATTGTATAGTAAAAGACTGAAAAATACCCTGGGTATAATGAAAACTTAAGACTTGATTTAAATGTTAATTAATGTAGTTAATATCAATCCGTAATCGAATTACTTTAATTAGTTTTTGGTCCTTCAAAAGTAAATTGCTAGTGAAAATGTAATAATAAATTTTATAATTGTTATATTAAGAAAGTCGAAAAAGGTTTAATTTACATAATGATATATTCGTTTTAATATTTTTATTAAGGAAATATTAAAAGTTATTCAGGCAAAGCTGATAACTGAGGAAACAAACTTGGGTGAAAATCAAATGACTGAGGAAACGAACTTGACAAATACCAAGAATATAAAAAAGAGTTATAAGCAGTATCAGTAGGTATATTAATATTAAATTTTTGTGTGCTTTAAGGATTTTGTATTATTATGCAGATTAACTGAAAGCTAAAATACCCCTCATTATGAAGACCTCTAGATGGACTAACTAGACGAAAACACATGGCCGTGGACCCGCAGAAACTGTCAGAATTTGGACTGCGGTTCGAAACGAATCGTATCGAATCGGATCGGATCTCTTCTGTCTCCTCGCATACATAGCTAAAAATGCGTCGTAAATTTCTTGGTTTTTTTTGTTGTTTTGTTGTCCCGAAGCTTTTGAAGCCGAACCCGTTCATTAATCTTAAAAATCTACCTGCTCTAATGGTATTGTTAGCTGTCGGTGTTGTTTTTGTTCCCCGCTGCTGTTTCTTGGCGATCTTCTCATTTCGTTTTTGGTCTCTATCAAAAGATATTTTTTATGTCTTGGTGTTTTGTCTTCTTTATTGCTGGCCAACACATATGTATTGTACTATGTATATCTCCGGGATTTTCGGTTCTCTGTTTCTATCGAATACCGATTGCATTAGTAATCCTCGCTCCAAAAATTTCTAAGAATTTCAATAGCTAATGGGAGTGTCAAAATTTTAATATTTTAATAAAAAAAGGTACGTCAAAAGGTTGAAGTGGGTATAAGCTTAATATACAAAATAAATAAGTAAATTATAAAAATACAACATTTTTATTTATTAAGGAACAAAATGCAATCAGTTCTATCAAACCGCTTTGCTATCCACACTTTAATCACGTTTTTTAGGGAATATGAATTTATGGGAAATTTTCGGTTTTTCCATAAGCGGAAACGGCGTTTTCCTCCCCTCGAATATATTACTTTCATTGGTGATGCATGTGCTGTCCGCCTCAGAAACCTTCGAAACTCATTTAGGGTTCACTATTCACAGTTCACGAATGGCAGAAACAAAAAATTTAAATATTGTCTCGAAGAAAGGAGAGAAAAGCAAAGCCCATTTGTTTGATTGATGTATGCATATTGCCTTATCCGTCTCCTTTACACTTTCCCATACGCACCATTGGGCTCTTATGGCATATCTGGTTTCCACGCCATTAATATCGATGTGCGGGCTATTTTTGAGAGCTCATAAAATACCATACCACATATATAGCCGTGTGCATGACCTTAAGTCGATTTGCAATGCAAATTCAAATTCTAGCATAAAACCGAAACAACAAAGGGAGCAGAATATCATGGCTAGAACCACCGAAAAAAAAAAAACAGAACAGAAACCAGAAATTTCGTGATGATGCCTCTTAGCATTTCCCCTTCCCGATTCCTTATTATTATGAATTTTTATTTTATTTGAGCTTTTCACTTTACATCTCACTGCAGCCGAGCTGCATCGTTGCAAACGTGTTTTTCCATATTTCCATATTCTTTTACATTTCGCTCTCGAGCTCCCGAGATACCAGCTATAAGGTCGGTAAAAGAGAGCCCATCGCCATCCAGGAATATTTTCTTTTTCTTTCTCCCGTTCGTCGATATTTCTGACAATAACAAAACAAACCGACAAGAAAAAAAAACGACAATTTTCAGCCATTACGTGGCAGCGAGGCGTTTCATGCTCAACTCAACCCGAGATCTCGAATCCGAATCCGAATCCAAAAACAAAATCGACATCAAGTCGAGGGGCCAACCTTTACAGCCACAACTGCCTACGTTACCGTTGGCTTATAATAATTCCACAATTAATCTTATATGCTTTTTACGCTGCGTTGTGTGTGGGGCCTTAGTGCCTTTGTGTTCACCACAAGTACTTCGTATAGAGTGGTCTATAAATATTTTTGGTTAAACCACAAACTTGGGTTAAAAAGAAAGTATAATACAAACAAATTTATACTTTTTAATTGCAGTTCTTTGTTGCTTTGAATATTTTATAATAATAATCTAAACTAATATAAGTGTTCCAATAAAAAACAAGAGAGAACGCTATAGTCGGGTTTGTGTCCCGACTATCTAATACCCGTCACTCAGCTAAAGGGAGTGTGAACGCTGTAGTCGGGTTGGTGTCCCGACTATCTAATAAACGTAACTCAGCTAAAGGGAGTGCGAGGGAGATATAAACTTTAATCAGGCATAAGTTTTAAACGAATGGTCCGATTTAAAAAATTTCTTCTACATTTCGATAGGTATTGATAAACACAACAAAACTGCATTTTTACTTTTCCGAAATATTTAAATTTTTAAAATCGTTTATAAACCATTGTGGGCGTTAGAGGGGGCGTGGCACCATTTTGAAACAAACTTGCGCTGCGTAGGAGCTCCTAGAATCTGCATGCAAAATATCAATCTCCTAGCTTTTATAGTTTTCGAGATCTCAGCGTTCATACAGACAGACAGACAGACAGACGGACAGACGGACAGACAGACATGGCTAGATCGACTCGGCTAGTGATCCTGATCAAGAATATATATACTTTATGGGGTCGGAAACGCTTCCTTCTACCTGTTACATACTTTTGCACGAATACAATATACCCTTTTACTCTACGAGTAACGGGTATAATGAGTCAGTGGTAAATTCCTACCAGAGCGGATTGACATAAAAATCTAGTATAATATATAAATAAACTTATTTATTTTTACATTTTTTTTTAAAGAAATCCTTTGTTTAATATAGAGGGATGCTTAATAAATTATTCTTTGTGGTTACTAAAAATATTCAAAACTATTGAGTAATTTAAATCATTTTTAGCACCATTAGATTAGATGATATATCATCCAAAAATCAAATAAATCCAATGTAAAAAGTAAATTATGGGATAAATACTTGAGACTATGATTTTTGCATACAAGACTCCCATTTCGATGTGGTTATGAATGCATTAGCTGAAAACTGCCTTTCTTGAGAGACGCGTGGGTAGGGAAAAAGTGATTTGCGCTGGCTTATTGATTTTATGCAAATTCCCTGGCTAAGATTGGCTTAAAAAAAATCTCCTATCCGCGGATTGGAATACAAGATGATATATGGAAAGCAAGAAAAAAGGTTCCCAATGGGCAGCCCGCAAATATCTATCCTGCATGAATGTTTATGAGTACCTACCATTTTTCTTCACATTTTTACATGCATTTTGGTGTTGGTTGACTCTCCCACACACACACTCGAATACTGCGGCACACACACACACACAGATACACTTACACACACGTACGCAGCATATTTATTTTTTTCGTATTTTTTTTCCTTCAGCAAAACGTGTTTTGCCTCATTTTTCGCTCTTGTATATATGGCTTGTAGCTGCAGCAGCAACGTTGTTGGAATTTTTCACTTATAAAAATTTGCAACGGCGACACACACGCACACACAGGCAGATAAACCCAAAGGGGTAAGCTTGGGGGCCAGCTGCTGATCGGAACTTTGGAATATATATTTATCTATATATATTATAGCATATATTTCGGGGATGATATATATAGCAAGGGGGTATTATGTTTAATCCAGAGATTTACGGTCGCACCTTCACTTTTTTGTCAACCGTTTCGCGCACGCGCGCCTTTTAATCCGCCTTCAAAGCTGAAGATATCGGTCCAAACCACTCGCTCAGTGGTCTCAACGGAACTGAGTGGCTTTAACCTGGCATCCAGCCGAGATTCGAACGAGAGCCGCAGACGAAGACTGTGGAAAAGCCGTCAGACGGGTTTTTGACCCACTAAAGAGGCGGAGAGCGTGTTTCTCTGGAGAATCGCAGAGGCTCTCACCCGACTCTACCACCTCTACCTGTTGTATCTGCAACACATTTTTCACTTGTTGCAGTTTCGTTTTTCATTTTCTTGTTCGGAACCGTGCTCTCCGAGTATCTTCGGTCCAGTCCAGTCCAACGAGATTCAATAGCCACCGGCGACCCATACACAGCAACAATAAAAATTACTAACTCAGTACTCAGTGGACTCTGCTGCACTGGCAGATCATATTGGAACCCTCGAAATATTAGTATATCTAAATTAATATGCAACTATTGGGTAGATTTAAAGGTATATTATAAATCATACCTATAAACAAGGAAACATTAAAGATCCATTAAAAAAATATTGGTCTTCTTGCTTATCAATAGAACAAGTTGCAGGTCCTAAAAGTTAACCTTCAAAAAGAGTACTTTGATCTCTAATTCTAGATCGCTTCATCTAGAAAAACAATATCGGGAGTACTTTTGTCTTGATTTTAAGAACTTTTTTAGTAGAATTCGTCAAATAAGAACATTTGAACTTGAAATTGTTCGGTTCGGAATAGTAAAGAAAATATCTGGCCCAAATGTACTCTTCACCTCATAAACAAACAAACTCTTTAAGTTCCCTAGAAAAAGTCTTAGAAATAACCCCTATATCTACCATCCTAAACCAATACCCATTCCTCTCTGTGCACTAGTTGTTTTCGTTATTGTGCTCAGTCGTGCTCACTCGGTCCCACTAGAATCCAGGGATCAGGAGAAGGAGTAGAGTACTCCCCAACCCAAACCCATCGCCAGCTCACTCCCATATCATCGCAGGTTCGGAATAAGAAATTCTTTCGCAGCTCTCTTCGGTTTCGAACGCTCTACCGATCTTCGAGAGACTCGAGTCCCTCTCTCTCGGGAACTCTTTTATTTGGTTTCTTCCCTGGATCGCTCCGTCTTTTCTTGGCCGTAGAATTTTGTTTAGCATAGAAACTGGTTTCAAATTAAAATTATCGCTGGTCATTTTTCTTATGGTTAGTTGTCGTTTACTTTGCCGTTGTTGTTGTTCTTATTCTTGTTGTTCTTGTTGCTGCTGGTGGTGGTGCCTCATTTTTTTTGGCTTTCTGGAATTTCGGTGTTTGGTGTTTTGTATTTCGTATTTTGTGTTTGGGACCTGCGTTTTACTTCCCTTCGCTGATTTTGTTGTTTTCTGTTTCTGGCGATGGTGGCGATGTTGCTGGTGTGAATGTGAACCTAGCTCTCAGTCGCCATCGCCGCTTCGATCTCCCAGCTTCATGCGTGCCCTAAACCAGTACACTGAGGGAAATAAAAGTGTTAAAATTAATCTTATTTTAACTAATTAATTAGTTGATTCATAAAACCTTTTAGGGTTTTATGCCATTTAAGAAGGTGTTAAAAATTGAAATAGTTCTTAAATTTATTTTTAATTTTTAGCTTAAGCAGTTACTAGGTCCTATGTATTTATTTTAAATTATGTTAAAAAATATTTATTATTGTTTGGTATACTATAAATTATTATTATTATCCTATAAATTTTAAAACCATTTTAAAAAGTTGTTAAAAAGTATGCTAGTATTCCTTTCTTTCCTTTTGTCTTTTTAAAAATATTACAGCACACTTTTGGATTCAATTATAAATGATTTCAAACCTCAAAAATTTCGTTTGTTCTTGCAACTACGAGTATTTCTGTTATTGATTTTTAATTTTATTAAATAATTCGGAATGTCCAATATAATACTATAGTAAGACAAACTCAAATACATTATTTCTTCTTTAAATTGTATATGGTTTTATAGTTGTTTACCAATTTTTCCAACACATTTTAGTTGTTTAACCTTCTAAAGTATTAAATTAATGATTGCTTTTCCCCCAATTTTCTCACTGTAGAAAGGAAGGCCTGGACCGAGAATGATTTTCTGTCTGGGCTCTCAAAGCTGGCCTGCAGACGATTGTGTTTGGGAGCTGCCTGTCGGATGTCGCTAGCCATCTTTATTCTTATTAGGCTGGAAATTCGAATCTGGGACTGGTGAAATTCCAGGAATTCCTGACAACCCCAGCGAGCACTCAAAAATCTAAGCGAGTGAACCCGCCGATTCCCCATCGATCGTAATCTGTGTGAATGTTCAGGGGTTTCTGTATAGGGAATTTCAAATAGAAATAGGGTCGGGTGCATAGACCTAGACCACATGGAAGTGCAATATTGCGAGTTGGGAACGGAACCCGCCAAACACAGCCAGAATCTACAGAGCAACCTCAACAGAGTCCCGCGACTTGCTGGCTGCCTCGTAAAACTGTCACTTAGTGCAGTAAAAAGAGCATAACAAGAGTTTTGTCCGATTTTATTTCTTTATGAATGTCGTCTTGGTCGTGGTCGCTGCCTAAATGCCAGCCCAAGTGCCTCGGCAACAGAGAGACTTCAGTAGAAGCTCCAGCAGCAGCAGCAGCAGCCCGGTCCGGTCGCATTCTTATCTTTTGAGAAATATTACAAAAACACTCAAAGCCCAGTCTCCATCTCCAAGTCCAAGTCCTGGCTTCGGTTTGGCCTTTCTGGCTGCGATTGCGAGCAGACCAAGAGCCACAAAGGCAAAACCAATAAAAATAGCTGAGCCTACGACGCAACCGGCTGTTGCCGCCAGTTATTGTGCCTCTTTCGATCCCAGTACTTCATTTCCGACTACTTGTGGGCGATGCCAAAGTCCAGTGTTCATTTTCCAGTGTAGTGGGAGTGATTCCATCCAGTTTTCACTTCCGAAAAGCCCTAGGTTTGCAGACAGTTCTCAAAAAACTCTTTTGAAAATTCTTAATTGTTCCAGTTTTCACTTTCGATTCATATTCTCAAAATTTAATTTCTTCAAATTCCTTTAAGAAATGTTTTCCCATGTCCTAGATTTTTCTTCCGATAAATCCTGAGAATTTAAATCATTAAAATCAAAAAAAAAATCGATATGAAAAATCTTAAATTAATATATCACCCCTGTTCCATTTATCACTTTCTATTAATCTTCTCGGAATTTAATTTCTCCAAATTTCACCTTAAAAAATTCCTTAAAATAATACGTTAGATCCTGGAAATTTTAATTTCCAATCATGTCTAAAAAATCCTTTTTCGGTTTTCATTCAAGATTTTTTCACTTTTCGTTTAACGATTGCTTTTTGAATTCAAAATTTTACGCGGGTTTTCTTTAGTGCTGCAAATGGCCCAACTATAGTGCTGTACAATTTCAAATATATTTGAATAATCATTTTTAATTGACAGGAAAAACCAATCAAAATCAATTAAACAAAAATGTGTGAAAGAAGTTTTACTTGAATTGAGAGTATATATATATAAAAAACTCTTACGTAAAATTACAAATAAAAAACCTTAGTCATGAGTGGAATTTTATCTTCACTATCTAGCCAGTTCCCTTCAACCAACCTGATAAGCAAGCTTATCTCCCATTTTTAGTCAGCCCACTGATCGCCCCATTTAGCTGGCCAAAGATTAGATTATTCCACGCACCTGGATCATCTCACACTTAATTTATTTGATCTTCCAACGCTGCGGAATGAAGCGCGGAGGGCACGAGAAAACAAAACACAAACATACGTACATACAATTAGCCCTAAGAATGATGCTATCGGGGTTACTTGACTATGTATACTGGAGCGAGTGATTACATACATATTTTTTAGGGGGAGCGGAGTGGAGTATATGGGTATTGCGTCTTTTATCTAATGCTAATGCATAATGTGGCTACAGTCCTACTCCTTCTGCGCCTAATCCTTCTTCTTTTGTGCGGCTGTCTTTTTTGTCGCTGGCGCAGCTGCAGTTTCGGCAGCTCCGGGCGCTTCGATGGCTCCATTGGGAGTCTGGCCCTGCAACTTCTGGGCGGCGTGCTGCTCTTCCATCTCACCGGAGAAGCCGAACTCATTCACGCGCTTCAGATCGACGCGGTACTGCCAGCGCTGGTAGAGGAACACAAAGAAGATGATGTCGTCGCGGAAGCAGCCCAGCCGGTACATAGTGGGCATCTTGATGACAAACGCAAAGATGTCGTCGATAAAGGTGTTGAGGAACTTGTAGGTCATCATGCGCCACGGCATGTGGGCCACCGACTTGAGCTTGTAGTTGATGAACAGCTGCGGCGTCATCAGGATGAAGCCAAAGGTCAGCAAGTAGCCGTACAGCATGTTGAGCACGAAAGAGTACCAACCCTTGTGCTCGTTGTAGATCAGCGAGTAGACAAAGTAGGCCACCAGCAGGGGGAAGCAGGCCCAGCCCAGGTACTTGAAGGCCAGCTTGTCGTAGTCTTTGGTCGAGCTCTCCGAATAGGAGCCCTTGTCCTGGAAACTAATCCTCGGCAGCACGCCCAGAATCTTCTGATCGTGATCGTAGTTGATATCCACCACCTTGTGGATCTTCCACACCTCAATGCCCAGGCCCACGACGCAGGAAATGCGTATCATGAAGTTGGTCTCGTTGTCCAGCACGTACAGCAGGATAATCAGCGACTGGAAGACGCCGAAGAAGACCGAACGCACGGACAAACCCTCCAGCGACTTGCGATTGTTCCAGAACTGGATGTCGTTCTTGAAGGCCAGCAGTTCAAACACCGAGTGCAGTATGGAGACGGCCACGGTGATGCCGAGCAGATAGATATTGGTGTCCAGCAGGGTTTCCTTCAGCGAGTCCTGATCCTCGTCGCTCTCCTCTGGCTGACTGGCGGCCATCAGCTCACCCAGCATGTTGCCGGCCCACTTGTTCTTCATCTGCTTGGCGGCATACAGCTGCCACTTGAACATGCCCAGCGGTTGGAAGGTGAGGTGAAGCTCCAATTCAGGGGTGGTCTCATTGATGGGCTGGTACTCCCGCTGCAGATTCCAGTAGTCGTTGACGAACACAATGGGCAGATAGGTCTTGCCGCCGTCCACAAACTTTACATAGTCATCGAGTGGCGGGGGAACTGAACCCTGAGCCCAGTTGGTTTGATCCACCACCAGATTGACCGTGAGATTGGGATGCCAGTGCGAGACAATGGTATCCTTGAGATTCGCATGCCTGAGCTCGTGCTCCAGCTTCTCCTTCTCGCTGGCCAGCAGATTGTAGTTGCGATTGACCCGCAGCTTCTTGAATTTGTTCAGCTGATGCTGCTGGTGGCCCATGTGCCCGTTGGTGGCGTAGTTGGGTGACTTGGGATCGGGTGACATGCCCGTGCGGGTGACAAAGGCATGCAGGTACACGCTGCCATTGTTCATCAGATGCTGGCTGGTCTTGAGCTTCAGGCTGTGGCTGTAGATGCCATCGCCATTCGCGCCCGATGTCCAGTCGCCGTAGGTGAGATCCTCCTGCAGCCACAGGAGATTCGCCTTCTGCTGGAAGTTGACCACATCGGGGTGCTCCGACAGCCAGACGTGCAGGTCAAAGTCCGTGCCGTTCTCGAAGTAATTCCATGCGGTGATCTTGGGACCCGCATTCGCCACACTTTTGTCCTGGCCGCCCGTGGCCTCGGGAGCTGGTCGCCGGAAAAAGGAGCTCACAAAGTAGATGATCAGGGCGCGCAGGATCAGGGACTTGGTCATCGCGAAGAAGGACTCCATGCGGCTGGGCTGATTGGGGGGCGGCTGCTGCGGCTGCCCCTCCTGATTCTCAACCTGACCTTCATTTTGGGCCAGCTCAGCGTTCCCATTGCCAATTGCCTGGTGAAAAAAGTGATGAGAACCAGGTCGGCGATTTTAGTGGGTCAACGGCCGGCCGGGGGGTTTCCCCCTCACTTACCGCTCCCTCCGCTGCGGGCTGATCCTCGCCTGCTTTCGACATGCTCCGTTCTAAAGGGGTTTTCCACGGTTTCCACGTTTTCTCCCTTTTTTTCCTTTTTTTCAATTTGCGAAGCGACTGTCATCGATGTCTGGCCGGGCCTATCGTTCTTGACTATCAGGTGGGTTCTGAACCTATCGGTATCGAGAATGACACCGCACAGCGAGTAATAGCCTATTCTCACAGAGACGCATCAGCATCAGCGTCCAAATTCCGAATCATAATTGGAGCATTATTGTGTAGTAAGAAACCACCAAACTTTATTTAATATCTTTTCAAATTTTAATACCTACTCACAACCGCTTTAAATTGAAATAGCGGTCTAGGCGACAACAGCGATTTCTAACAGAATCCGTTAGAAACCGTTTCAGATTTTTAATATCATGTGCCAAAAATAAGAACTTTATCAAAAAATAGTTTTAAATAAAGTTTAGTTAATTCTGTCTATATATGCAATAAACAAAGTTCTATGGTTTTATAAATAGTTAAATTGTACATGTGATAATCTACGTTGTGGTATTTCCAGTCTCTTTCTAGTACTTTAATTTCTTAAAGAACTTGTTGGAAAACGCAGTTTAGGGCTAGTACTCAACCCAACAAAAAGTCGTCCAAAACCAAAAACTTCATATAAAAAAAAACGTCACAAAATTGTTGGTGGCAAATTTTTGGTCGAAGTTTTTGGACGGCTGATATATTTTCCTTAAGAAAAATATCAATATGATATTTAATATATCGCCAAAAAACATCGATATTGATATTTTTTTTTTCAGTTGAATTTTAAAATTTTAGCCGCGTAAATAAGCTAACAACAAAGCAATATAATACGTTTTGTTAAATTTCTTATTTTTTTAGTTCCCCACATCAAAGGGTTTGTTTTTCAAGTGGGATAACATATTTGATGTATTCCCACTTGTTTTAATAGTTTTTAAACAAAGTCTGCAGTCTGTTAGTTTGTTTTTATTAATTTCACCGAAATAAATTTTAAGGGCTAGTACTTAACCCAACAAAAAGTCGTCCAAAACAAAAAACTTCATATGAAAAAAACGTAAAAAAAAATTTTTCATATGCAAATTTTTGTTTTGGACGACTTTTTGTTGGGTTGAGTACTAGCCCTTACACGCTTCATTTTTTTGTGCACAGATGAGAGACAGAGATAAGAGAAAGATATGCAAATATCAAATAATATCGAAAAATTAAATATAGATATTGTGATATTTGGCTAAATAAATATCACGCTATAAATATATTTTTTTTCCAAAAAATATCGATATATTGATATTTTGATATATTTTTGACATCCCTATTGGTCATTTATAGTCATTCGAGTTCCTTAGGAATCACTGTCCCTCGAGGATAGTTAATTCTTAAGATTCATATTTTGACAACAAACGGAAAACCTATATGTTTTTAATAGCAAAATGTCACAAAACACCTCAAAATCCTAGAAAATGCTACTTTGTTTTTATAGCAAAACACGCAACTTTGAAATGCAATTACAAGAGAACTATGCATTTCCGCCGATAATCTTCTGCACGTATATTCCTAAGAAATCGCGGTCCATCGAGGGTAATTTTTTGCGATTTTTGGGGCACAGCCCCCTCTTCTAGGCTATTACCCAAAATCATATCTAGAATTTTAATTATTGCAAAAACATTTTCAACGTTACATATTTTGGATTGCTTGATGATATTTTATATTGCAATGCAGACTGCAGAGATAACAACATTAAAATATTTTACTTTTACTTTTATATATTATGGTTACGAATATGACCTTAAAACGGTTGAAAGGAATTTTAGATTTTTTCAAAATACTTTTTTTTTGAAATAAGAAGAAAATCAAGGAATTGTTATTAAGGAATACCCTATACCCTCCACGTTTTATTGCATATCGATGTTTCGTTACATATATCGATGTGTCACATTTATCTAGAGATGTGTCCTGAGCCATGCAATATTTAGAGATGACATTTTTATTTCACTAGTATTTTCAAAAGTTAAATATATTATATCATTACAAAAAAATAAATAACAAACAAGAAATAAATATTCAAGGGTACGCTAAAAACGGTGATAAAAGAAACATGTAAGGAGGCCGAAGAGGAGTCTTCCTTTGGAATATTTAACGTGTGATTAGACGGCCATTGTGCCTAGTACTGCATATTTATAATTTATGCAGTACATATTAAATAAAATAAAATAAAATAAAATAAATAATAAATTATAAGTGAATATCGATATAAGCAAAAATATCGGTTAACATCGAGAACTATCGCCATCCTACCACCGCTAGCTCTTTTCTCTTGTGAATAGCATTTGGTTGCACGTTTCCTCTGGTGAGTTTTTGAAAATATGGCGAAAATAATGCAAATAACACAAAAGCGTGGCGGAATGGGTGGCGCTCACGATTCAGCGATGGATTTGTGACATGGGAGAGGTGGAAATTTGGTTGGGCCGACCTGTGGAGCGGTTTCTTTTGGCGGAAACTTGCCAGCAGGTCGGACCTAACCTCCAATCCGCGCCCGCTGTTTTTGGGGAACCTCAAGTTTATTGGGGTAAATTAGCCTATTCCTCATTAAATTCATTATCCTGTACCCACAGCGACGCCGCCACCATGCAAATCTTTGTGAAAACCCTCACCGGCAAGACCATCACCTTGGAGGTGGAGCCTTCGGACACCATCGAGAATGTCAAGGCCAAGATCCAGGACAAGGAGGGCATCCCCCCAGATCAGCAGCGTCTGATCTTCGCCGGCAAGCAGCTGGAGGACGGACGCACCCTGTCCGACTACAACATCCAGAAGGAGTCGACCCTGCACTTGGTGCTCCGCCTGCGTGGTGGTATCATCGAGCCATCGCTGAGGATCCTGGCCCAGAAGTACAACTGCGACAAGATGATCTGCCGCAAGTGCTACGCCCGTCTGCATCCTCGTGCCACCAACTGCCGCAAGAAGAAGTGCGGACACACCAACAACCTGCGCCCCAAGAAGAAGTTGAAGTAGATGTATCATCTATCCTCTGCGTTCTGGGATCTGGAATCTATCCAGTATCCCTGGCTGGCCGACACTAAAACCCATGGTTAACCATCTAAGTAAATATATGTACATTTTGTGAAACCACATCTCTCCTCGAAATGTATTGCATTTGCTAAGGCACAGCCTATTTGTACTATCTTCTATATGTTTTTGTTGTGGTCTCTCTCTGTCTCTTGGAGGAAGAGGAACAAGTTTCTGCGGCTCCAGGAAGCTCTTATACTGCAATTAGTTGGCCTCTCCCCGAGACCAGCTGGTTTCTAGCTCCATTTCTGGTTCTGTCTTGCCAGCAACCGCAGCAGGTAATTGATATTCCATCTGCCAGCGGAGACGAGCAACAGACCCTTGCGGTTGCGTCTGCTCTAGCCAAAGGGAAAGGGGACTGCACTGGAGTGGAGTACTCCACGGATGGCCAAGTCCAGTCCACTTCGAGTACAGTTAATTGGTTTCATTGACCGCCGACGAGTAAGGCGAAGAAACGGCTTCCGTTGCCAACTGTGCGAAACTGGTTGCTGTTCTAGCACTTGGTCGTTGGCCCCTTCGGAGCGCCTAATAACCCAGAGGGCTACCTGGTGACGACGACCCAAAGGGTTCCTGATAAACCGAAGCCGATAACAAGCGGGTAACTGAGAAGAGCAGCTGCCGCCGGAGGACCAGGCACAAATTGCGGTCGACATTAATTAAAAATACGGTTTGGGGGCGACCCAAGGCAGAGATTTTCCGGGCGCAGAAAGTGGGTGGGTGGATTGGAGGATGGGGGTCGCGACTGACGAAACTGCGGATCAAGCAAAATGCTAAAAAAATAAGTTGATGGCCGTCGGCCTAAGAAAAATTAGTGGAAAAGGTGGCTCAAAAAGTTTACCAAGGAGATAAAAATAGGGAAAAATATTTTGAACATTTTATAATTCGAGAAAAATATAAATTAATGTAAACACCAAAATGAAATGTTATAACTAGACATTGGTTTATATGAAAAACAGTATTCTTAACTTTTAAGTTCAAGCGAACTTAGCTAAGATAATTTTGATATTTGTAGAACAATTTATTTTTAATTAAAGTTCGTTTATAATCGAAGGTTTAAAATACTTTTATGCTTATAATCCGATGTCTAGATATAACACTATATTATTAAATTAATTTGGTTGACTTTATCTTAAAATCACTAAATATTACTAGTTTCTCGTATATTTAGAAATTATTTTATTGAAAAGTTGAATAAGTTAAAGGCTTTTGTATTTCACGACAAAAAAGGCAAACTATAAGTTTAGGTATTTTTCAAAAATAGTACTAAATCGTTATAATATTTATTTAACTATTTTGAAGTTACAGAAATGTCTATCCAAACTGTTAGTAAACCACTGTGCCCACCTTTTCGTACAATATAAAAAGGTGTTATGTGGGGCAGAGCATTTTAAAAATTAAGGCTCTTCCTTTTGCAGCTCCAGGACAAGCGGCTGCTTATTTATGGGTCCCGGGCTCTCAGGACCTGGAAACCCCCCGGCAAGTTCCGGCCCTCCTCCTTTCGGACCAACCAAGGATCCAAGAAAACCAAGTGCGTGGCTTTCGTTTTTAATTTTTGCAACGCACGAGGGGCAGGAGCTCATCCTCGTTCCCAAGTTTTCGGGGCTTTTGTCTTTTTCGGGCGCCGCCTTTGCCATTTTATGGCCCGGTCGCAGTTTACATAACAGATGTGACCAGAATAATTAAGAGTGCCAGTGGTGGTGACCCAAATGTCCCCATCTGGGATGTCTCCGCTGGTCAATCCAGTCCGTGGGTCCCTTGGCTTGACACTCTTAACGTTCTGGGCGTTGCTCCTGGGCAGCATTAATATTGCAGGGCCAACCACCCAACCACCCATCCACCCACTTTGCAGCGAAAAGTGCTCATTGAAAATTGAACGCTTTCCCCGAGTTCCTCGTTTCCATATGCTGAGCGGGGATTGCGTGAGTTATGACCGCCGCTTATGCCACAAAGTCAACTTCTGATTGCCTGGATAGTTTCCCCGAACTGAAATATCCACTCCAAGTAATTCCGCCTCCTAAAATATGCACTCCGCGGCATGGAATTCGGATTGGAAATGCTATGAAGAGCAGGAGGAGGCGGAAAATGGATTTTTCCCGGCCGGAGAAGAAGAATTTTCAATTTGAAATAAATTTCTGCCTCGGCCGGGGCATTCCTTGTCGTTAGCCCTGCCTTCTTTTTTCTCCAAGTGTCCTGCAGAAGGATCCCAGGATCTCGAGTCTCGAGATAAGGCGAACAGCCAAACGTTTATAAATTGGGCGCTAGTGTGGAATCCCAATGGTAATGATGGCGGGCGGAAAAAAACGGAAAAGGGGGCGGGGCCAGGGCGATTCAACTGAGATGTCAGAAATACACACGCACAGGCCAATAAGGAAATATAAATTGCTCCGCCGGAGCACCGGGCGGCTATGGAATACACCGAGAAATAGTCCGATTAATTAGTTGTAAAGGAAAATTATTGAAAATACATAATATTTATTGCGGAATTGTGAGAGCTAAGGATAAACACTGCGTATAAGTGTAAATCTTAAGTACTTTAAAGTGTGAAGAAAAATTAAAAATAAATAAAATAAATTAGTGATAAAATAAATATATTTAGATATTGGTTTCAAAAATAATTCTTGTAAATGTAAATTAAAATGTAGGTGTATAATTAATAAAAAAATAATTTTAATTAATTTAATATTGGAATATAAATTTAATTAAATTAAATTGTATTAAAAGACGAAGTTAATTATAATCCATTTTTTGTTGAATAATAAAATAAAAAAAATCTATTTTTCTAGATTTACAGTTTTTTTAAATCAATTTTAAATAAATAAATAATAATTATTAACTTGCATATTAATTTTTATTAGTTAAAGTTAAAATGGATATTTCTAAATATAAGTTGGTTTTACTTCTAATAAAATTTCTAACAAATTTTATATCACCACAGAGTAACCACTATTTTCCTAAGTGCATGTGTACGAAGTCGGGCGAGAATTGTAAAGGCAGTGCGTGTAATTTAATATGCATAAATCGATACTTGGCTGCCTTCTTATACCCACTGCCCCCCCTGGAATCCACATGCTCCTCGAAGATATGTGAATGGGATTGGCTGTAGGCTCCATTCTCAACTACCCACCTTCCCCTTCGACCAAAAAAAAAATAAAACCCCATACCATCCCTTTCTCTGTGCTTGTTGTTTGTGTTCTATTTTGAGCGCAAAATTGTTATTTGTTTTTACGTATTCTCAGCCTTCTTCCGCTGGAATGGCGGGAGCTTTGCATATCTACAGTTTATGGCTTTCATACAGTTAACATTTTCCCATAGATAAGCACTTCTGGCACCACCATGTGCCTGTGTGTTCCGAATTCCCCATTCCCTGCCTCTTGTTGTATCGCAAATAATTTGAAAAGTCATTTTATTCAATTTCAATTGTGTCCTTGGAGGGCGAGGGGAAAGGGAGGGGCCGGGATAAATGGGCGGAAGTGAATGCTCTCGATTTCATATGCCCGATATGAGCGGAAGCCCCGAGAAGTAGGCAGATATATGGGCAGATATACAGATACGGATGGACGGGATGGGCAATCGGTTAGGCGACATATTGATTTCCTTGATAAATACTTAATAAAAATACACTCAAGTGCCGGCACTTGTCTCTTCCCGACCGGAAACGAGATGCCTATAGCTACACACAACAAAAATAAGTATAGGTAATAGTTCAGGTCACATAATTAAGTTGTTACCATTTAAACCATTTAAATAACTCAACAAAATGAGACCACGAATTCTTCAGAACAAGAGGAATATAATTTAACACACTAAAACTTTTAATATGTTTCATAATATAAAGCCAAAGAATGATGTATGTATAAAACAAAAAAAAACGCGAATTCTTTAGAATCAAATTTACAATTGTATTTTTATAATTATCGAAAATAGCTAATTAATGTAAATTAATATCAACTTGATACTTGCAGTATCAAGATTTTCTTGCTTTAAATAATACCAAATTCATATTAATAATATTATGGTTTTTTTTCTGTGTACAGCTTCAAGTGGCTGGAATGAATCTTAACGCATTACAGAGAGACCCATAAAGAACTGACTTTTTGCGGGAGACTTTTGTACATAAAGTTGTCCAGTCGCTTTAAAGGTGACATCTTTCGCCTTCGGGGGTTCGGTGGGGAATTATCCCAAGTCTATTTGCATTGCGCACAATAACATTTCTATAACTATTCGAGAGTAAACAGAGCCGGAGCCCGAGACTACAGCCAAATCCAGCACAATCCGCCCCCTGTGCCCGCATTATCGACAGCCACAACTATTTTTCTTCCAGCTGAACTTTAGCCTTCTTCTCGCCATTCCCCAGTTGCATCCTGCATCCTGGTTCCCCGGTCCCTGCCCCTGCTCCGTGCTCCTTGCTCCCTTGCTCCGTGACATGCAGTGTGCTGTGCGATTAACCAGACATCAATGGCCAGGCCAAAACCGTAGTTACACTGAGAAAATCCATTAGGTTTTAAAAAGAATTTAGTTTAGATATAAGTTTTGCATCGAAATTTGCATTAAGTGTTGATTATTCATTTTTTTCTCTTCCTGCGCTCTGTCGACTCACACAAGTTTGCATGGAGAATTATTTTGATATTTTATAAAATTTATTTATGTTTTTTAGGGTTTATTTTGTACTTATTTATATTTTTTTTGGGTTTATTTATATTTATTAATTTTTATTTACTAAATACCTCAAAAAATACAATTTGATCTTAAAAGATATTTAAAAATATTTATTAAACAATTATAATTTCGCAATATCAATTTATATTTATTAATATTTATTTAGTATTTATTTGCATCTTTATAGTATTTATTTGTATTTAATTAGTATTAATATCTTAGAAAATATAATTTGATCTTAAAAGATATTTAAAAATATTTGTTAAACAATTATCATTTCGCAATATTAATTTATATTTATTAATATTTATTAATATTTATTTAGTATTTATTTGTATCTATTTACTATTTATTTTTATTTATTTAGTGCACGTATTAATATCTTAGAAAATCTAATTTGATGTTAAAAGATATTTAAAAATATTTATTAAAAAATTATCATTTGGCCACATCCTTGCCTTCATGCCTTCCAATTTTTGAAATTAACCCCTTTTTTTGCAGTGTAGCTCAACTAGTAGCTGTGGCCGCCCATCCCATCCTGCATTCCCTGGAGCAGCTCGGCGCACCACAAAGTTGGAAATTAGTTTGTTTTTCTGTCAAGGTGCCGGTGGAGCTACTTGGATTTTTGGCTTTGTTGGCTTACATTGCCATGGCCAAAGACAAAGACAGAGACCGGAATGGAATGGAGCAGGATCAAGACCACAGGATGCAGTTTGCCCTGGCCGACAGGACGATGTTTCACATCTAATTAATTTGTACGCTTGCTATTTATTCTAATTCGAATTTAATTATTTTAAGCACTTTGAAGCTCTAATTAAATTTTATATTTAGCTTAAATCATCTAAATCTTTTCAGCATTTTAACATTTTCTTTTCCAATTCAATTATCTTTCTTCAATTTTTCCCTCCATTTTAATCAATAACTTTGATTGGAAAATACCTAGCCTTTGAGTTGTTAAATCTTAAATAATATAATAGAACATCCCATAAATTAAACTCAATTGCAGAGAAAGGAGGTGGTGATTCCAATCGAAGCGCCTGGGAATTGTTCCTCTGGTCACTGGCATGCAAATTAAGTTTTCCAATCCTCAATTGGACGCGTTTAAGTTGTCAGAGCTTCAGTCGCATTGTCAGGATATTCGATTCGATGTGGATGTACGGGGTCAAGGGTGAGAGAGCGATAAAAGCATAACACAAATCAAATATTCTCAATTGTCTGCCTGCCTTGTTGTTGCTTTCGTGTATCCTGCGAAAGGAAACAGTCCTTTTCGGACCGAGTTGAGGCACTTTGCACAATTTCGAGTCATTAAAAATGCAAACGGTTTATTGGCCAGACAGACTCGACTTTGACCAGTCCATCTCCTAGCCGCCCCCTTTTCCTCCCTCTCGAGTGGGCGTGTCCTTGTCCACTCCCACAGGACGAGGGACCCAGCTGTTTGTATGTGTGTGTGCTCTCAAAAGTTTGGGCAACTTTGCTGTTTTTCAAAAATATTGACACGCAAAGTTTGTGCAATCACCAAACAAATTACTTCATCAATTTTACAAAACAACAGAAATTTAAGATCTTTTAAAAGTTTTGTGCCAAGGCAGCAAACGCAAACGGTCCCAAAAACACGGAAGTGGGCCGCACATCCACTTGAAAATCCCCACCACTTTCAAAAAATGATTAAGGTTTCTGGAATAAAATGGGAAATTAAGACAAATGTTATTGGGATTTAATGATATTTTTGTAAAAAGATAGAGAAGAACTGGTCTAATTAAGGAAAGAGCTTTTTAAGAGGACTATTTTCGTTTTCATAGCATGAACCAATATTTTACATTTAAGTACCTTTATTTTAATTTAAAGAATTTTTTTAAGCCAGTGGAATATTTTTTTTTGTTCTTTTTTGATTTTTTGAATAATTAAGAATAAACTCTTGTTAGAGTTTTTTAGCTCGAAAACCTAACCTTCAAAGCTAGGAAAAACTATAGGTATTTTATTAAATTATTATTAATTTTATTTTAAATAATTATTCAATTTTTTTTTTTAAATTAATATTTAAATATTATTTAATTATTATTATATTTTATTAAAATTATAATTATTTAAAATTGTTATTCAATATAATTTAATTATTATTACATTTTTATTAAATTGTTATTAAATTATAATTTAATTATATTGTAATAAAATTCTTTTGCAGTGCATCTCCACTCGGACACGCACCAGAGTCCTGCGGATGCTCTCGACCGAGTTTTTCGGGGGCTGGGGAAAGGCGCAACAAAAGCCTGAAACAGAAAAGTTTGCAACAAATTGCTTATGCTCCCAAAACATACACAAATACGGGGGTTTTGAGAAATGGAGAATGGGAAATGGGGACTGGAGAATGGAGCCAGGGACATGCGCTTGGAACTTGTTAATTTTGACCAGCTGTCCCGGCAGTAAACTGCCTTCTCCGAGTCCCAGTCCTTCCACATCCTTTGGCAAAAAATGCTACTTTTGCATAAATGAAATCGGACGGATGGGGTAAATAGATGTACCTACAGATAGATAGATGTGCAGATATAGTATAGAGCGAGAAAGAGCCCTCTCATGTGGTTTATGGCACAATGGAACTTCCTTTTTTGGCAACTCCACCATTAAAAGCGCATTCCTAATTTACGTTCCACTTCGTTTCCATCCGAAACCGAAATAAAATAATGGGCAGCCCACAATCTCTACCCCTTGAAAAGCTTTGTTTCGGGTTAGCCAGGAGCTTGTTGTTCAGACGGAGACAGTTTTGACAGTACATTTCGTAACTCGTAACATGCTCTGCATATTGAATCGGGTTTTTGGGGGGACAAACAAGCAAGCGATACCCCCTTTCTGACCCTTCTTCTGCCCTTCTGTTCTGTTCTGTTTGTGTTTATGTTGTGTTGGTTCAAGGGGGGTTACTGGGGGAAAGGACATTTTGCGGAATTCGATTTTGACAAGTTGACTTCACTTATTTGCAAATTACTTGTGTACAGCCCTCGCACACCTACATACAAACCCCACCGAGGTCTTGTAGGTTTATGGGGAATATGTCCTGTCATTAATTGCGTGATACTTGGGTGGAGACTCCTTCTCAAGGGTAATTTCGGAACACTGATACAAACAAATATGTCTTTAATTTTTGTATATTTAAATATGTTGCATAATATCACAAAATATATGATAAGTTTAACCCATGAGAGGTTTTAAGTAGATTGATAGAGCATAGTTTTTCTAAACACTGATGCTGATTTTAGAGTGAATTCAAATTATGATTACTTTATAGTTTTATCCAAATTTTGGGATTGGGTTTTTAGGTTTTTTATCAAATAGTATTTAATGAGCGTTGAACCTTCAACAATAAAAGCCCTTTTTATAGTCATGCTTACATTAAATATAAATTAATAATATTGTAATATTGTAAAATCTTTTTATAGTTCCTATTTATTAATTTTTTTCTTTTTTCGGTTTTGGAGTTTATTTTTTTATATCAAACAGTATTTGATAAACACTGAACCTGAAAAAATAAAAGATTTTTTTATAATCTTACTAAGATTAAATATAAATTTATACACAAAAAAAAATTGACAAAATATTAGACGGATATGTGCTGGTTAATTTTATATATTTTTATGATATAAATGAATAAATATTAAGTTTATCTTATTTTACGTTATTTGTTCAAAAAATACTAAATTTGGTAGTTTATATGATATGATAAAATATCATGTTGATATGTTTGGATCATAAATCATAAATCCTATAGGCTTTTTATTGATATGAAATAAGGTAACATTCATCCGATTTATAAACGAATTTTTTTCCTTGCATTAGTGGCAATATATTTTTAAAATTGTTGCTGTTTTCAGGCTCAAGTAGTATCCCTTTTTTTTCAGTGCACCTCCAATCGATGTCGCGCACGTGCTCATTGCCCTGTCCCAGAACGTTGTCAACTGGCTCGCCGATGTCCGTGACAAGTGGCTCATTGATTTTTAGCACTTTGGGCCCATCTCCTGCGGCACTTACTGGGTGCAAGGATCTGGTGGAAGGGGAAGTGGAAGTGGGAATGGGGCATTCTGATGGGCAATTGACGGTCAAGCGAACGGGTAATACGTGTCGACCGTGTCGCTGTTTACGGCCATACACGCTGAATTATTCATGCAATTATGCGCGCTGTCCGCCGTCCATCGATTTCCGTATGCTCGATGGTCGATGGTTGATGGTGGTGAGATGGAGGTGTCGCTTTCCTGCTCCTCCCGAGGATCCTGCTTCCGATGGCCAATGCCTCCCTTGAGAATTGTGTCGTTTCGAGTTGCAAGTTCTGCAATTTCATGCATTTCTGAATAATGTCCACAGTTGGTGGAGGCAAACATTTGCCCAAAGTTTCGCCAGGCTCCTTGGCTGCCATGGCTGCATTGTTTTAGTTTTGAGCAAACGCCCGAGGCTTAAACATCGAGCAGCTGCGTCCTCCTGTGTGGGCCAACTTTCGTATGGCACTAATTAGTTGGGTCTCCGTGGGCAGCCCCTTCATCCAGGTTGATGCACCACAAGCCACCTCCTTGCAGGCAAACAACTGGGTTTTTTCGACGAGGCAACATATGGATCCCATATTTCGCATAAATTATACACAGGCTTTTAATTCAATATGTTGCAAAATATTTTTCACATCACATATTTTATTAGCTATGGCCATTATTAAATATTTTATAATTAGTAAAGGTTTTTATATAATAAACGATTAAAATTTGCCTTTCTAAAGCAAGAAATTGTATTTTTGTAGTTCTCACCGAATATATTGGTTTGAAATATTTAATAAGTTCTGGCCATAATTAAATGTTTTATAATTAGTAAAGGTTTTTTAATAATAAACGATTTAGATTTGTATTTCTAAAGCAAGAAATTGCATTTTTGTAGAAAGGTGTTGAAAAGTATGCAGTGTACTTGGCTAAAAATATGAGTTGCATACTTTTCGGTACGTCAACAAAATATATTAAAATTTTTTATTGATTTTAAATTTTTTTTGTTTAAATATACCTTAGCTTACCCAGAAATCTCTAAAGATTTAAAACCTTTTAAAAAGCTGTCCAAAAGTATGCAGTGCTTTTGGCTCAAAATAAATCGTTGCATGCTTTTGGGCGCCCTTACAAGTTATTTCAAAACAGTACAAAATATATAAAAATGTTTTAGTGCTTTTCAATTTAATTTTTTTAAGCTTTAACTGAACGAAGACCCTTGGTATAAGTTTGAAGGAGAAGGAAGCCCCACCAGAGCTCTTGACAAAATGCACAATGGCGCAAATTGAGTTATCATTGGCACTGCACATGACCCCATCGACCTACAACCTCCAGCCTCTGATCCCTTAGTCATCTACTTAGCAAGCATGTCAGGCTACACATAATTCCATTGCACACATTTGAGCGATAACCTAATCCTTGACTGCAACTTGGGCTTAATCGCATTTGACTTTAAAGTTATGCAAAATTACAATAAAAATGGAGAGGGAGAGGGGCGAGGGAAAAGAGAGCTAGGGAACTACCCGCAACTCGCTAATAGTTTCAATTAGGAAAGTTAATGAGTGCGGCTATGTGGAGCGTAAAGGACAAAGTTTCCGACTGCGCAACTTTGGGCTAAAATGGGGGAGGAATTCGCAAGGAGACAGGTTCGATCTAACTAGGCGTGAATTTTTACACAATAACTATTGGCAGACAGAGGGGTTCCGCAGGGTTAATTTGCAGTAGTTTCCCCCTTTTTTATTTTCACATCCCGAGAAGTGCTTCCTGTCCCCTGTTCCTGCCACTTTTAATGACTGAAGTGTCAACGAGGCATCCTGGCACCACCACCAGCACATACACACACATGCAGGAGGACAGGAGGACTCCACACATGGCCGACAAGTTTATTTAAATCTGAGACGTTAATTGCTGCTGAACATTTATCTTAATTAAGTCGACTCAGACTGCGACACGACTCTTATTTAAGCAGCAGCTTGTGGCAGGCGACCAGGAGTCGTCTACCTCGGAGCCAGCCAAGTTGAAAGGACGAACTAATGGCTAGACTTATGGCCCTGAAGTTAATTCCGCTTACCAAAGTTACAAACTATTTCTATGGAATTAGGTCTAAATGTAATTGAATGACTAGAAACGATGCTGTCACGGAAATCACTTTTATTTTGAAATTCCCTATAAAGGTGTCTAAAAGTATGCAACAATTTATGTTAAATATGAAAGTGTAAGGGAATCGTTTCGGAAATTAATGGTTTTTTTTTTGATTTCATAAAAACTGTTCAGATTTAAATTAATTGCTTTGAATAAATATTTTAAGTTCAATATTCAGTAATTTATGAACTTTCAAGTATAAAATTTAATAATATAAATTTAATTTCCCATTAGACCTTTCTAAAAACCTATTGTGTTAATTAATCTTTTTTATGGGCTCTTTTCCATTACAAATTTACTGGGTAGCAATGCATCTGGAAATGTCAAATGAAACAATTATAAATCATTGCACAAAATCCGATTCGTTATCGCTGGAGGAGCCGTAAAAGCTTGTCAAATTTCCTGCAACTTTTTGTGCTGATGCTGTTGTTTGTGGCGAGCACAAAAATTATATAACTAATTTACAGAAATGCCACTTTGTTGCCAACAGCAGCGGACCAGCGCTCACAGGGCAGAAAAAAAGCTGAAAAAAAAAGTTTTCAATTACCACGCAACGGCAATTTCCGGTCGTAGTCCTGACGGCGGTTTCCCCATCTTCCCGACCCCCCCGCTGAACTTAACAGGTGGACGACAGTTTGGATAAACGAGCTCGTAAAAAACGCATTTAATGTGTTTTTGATGACATGTCAAGTTGGAACCCACCCACCAACTAAGAGCGGCACCTGCGGCAGCAAGAGCAGCCAAAAGGAAGGGACATCCATTTTTTTACAGTTCAAATTTGTTTTGTTTCGTCCTTGGGCCCGCTCTCCTATCCGTACACTTGGAAAACTTGAGATCGAAAGCTCTTGATTTGAGAATTTCAGAACGAATGTACTTGATTTGAGTATTTGGGAACAAATCTTCTTGATTTGAGTATTTGAGAACAAATGTTCTTGATTTGAGTATTCGAAAACCAATGTTCTTCATTTGAGTATTTGGAAACAAATGTTATTGATTTGAGTATTTGAGAATAAATGTTCTTGATTTGATTATTTAAGAACGAATGTTCTTGATTTGAGTATTTGAGAACGAATGTTCTTGATTTCAGTATTTTTTCTAATATGATAATGTAAAATTCATAATATTCATCCCAAAACTTCTTATTCTTGAGTTCAGTAGTCTCCATTTTAATAACAAAGTTAATCATATATTTTTCTAAGTGCACCGTACCATTTGCCCACATAAGAGCCAGCATATTTGCGGCCGTATTGTGTCGGGGACACTGCAAATAACTTCCTTACCGTTAACAATGCTTGTTTGTTTGAGGCTGCACACACACATACTCCCACACACACACACATGTGCGTGCATAACATGGCATAGCACTTAGGTGGAAGGAAAACACGTATACGTATTACGTATACGACTAGTTTTCCATTCTCAAGCGTAGACAACAGTGGCCAGGGGCCAGAAAGCGAAACAGAAACAGAAACCAAAACACTGGCGACGGTGAGTCGTAGCAGAAGAAATCATCTCGAGAGTTTGGCGAAAATGTGAAAAATTCAAACCTCGAAGGGTCCTCTAAGTGCAGATTGTGCACGTGAGCTGAAATTTTAATGAGCAGGCTGTGATGGAGGCTGATAGAGGCATATCCTCGGACACGGACACTGGCACTTGTAGGTGGAGGGTCGAGTTCGAGTTCGAGTCTGAGTCTGAGTCCTTCCCCCAGGATCTTTGTATGGTAAATAGTGGGGCTGTCGCTGTGTTGGTGGTGAATACGTTCGTTAGACTGCTAAATATGTGGAAGGGTGACTTCTTTTTTACACACTTTATGCGTACACGGAGAAAAAAACACAAAAAAAAATTTTTTTTCTTTCGTTTCTTAAATTTTATAAAGGGTTTTTATTTGTTTTCTACTTAATCCCTTCCAAAAAAACTAATAAAAAATAACAAAAGTAAAAAAAAAAAATTTTTTTTCGTTTTTTATATTTTGAAAAATTATTACATTACAAAAATAATAATAAAAACAACAAAAGTAAAAAAGGAAAGTTTTTTTTCGTTTTTTTTTAATTTTGTAAAATTATTTTATTTGCTTGCTTTCTTATTTATCCCCGAAAAATAATTTTCCCAGTGCATGGTTGTTAACCCTTGTGTGTGTTTGAAAACCTGATGGCACTTTGTTAAGCATACGCAACGTGGGCCGGTAAGTGATTTTTAACTTATGCCAGTCGGTGTGGAAAGCATAAGTGTTGTTTTGCGGTCTCGAGCAGCTCACCCCTCCCCCTTCCTAACTTATCCACACCTAGAACACCGAAGACCGAAAGTTTCATGGTCCCCATGATAGGATAAATTTATTTTGCAAATAAGAAAATAAAGAGAAGGGGGTGAAGACTAAAACAAGGTCGATTAGAGTCGGGGCAAGACGAAAAGTTTTGCTTTGCCTTTACGCTCAATAATAATGCCCACCTAATGCCAGTCGCAAAAACGAAAAAGGAGTGGGTTGAATGGCTGCCAAAAAACTGAAGCAAAGTTTCTTCAACCGGAAATTAATTGTCCTGACCGCAATTTCCAATGTCCTTAAAGACCAGTCAGCAAACTTCAAAGCAGAACAAAGCAGCCAGGCAGCCAAACTAAAACAAAAGGCGGCCAAGAAAAATGGCCCAAAGAACAAGCAGGAGTACAAGGGTAATATGTTTGAGTTCTTAAAGCGAAAGTCGGAGTCCCAAAAACGAAGGAAATAAAAATTTCGACAAGCACGAGCAGATAAGCTTCCAGAGAAATGTCCCTATCTACTCGGCTTTCCTTTCTCCCATCTTTCTCCCCTTTTCTCGGCCGCCAAGAAGACGATGTCGTCGGGGACAACAAAATGTGCTGCTAAGCATATTAACTCAAAAATGCACAAAAGCAAAACATAAAGTGGCCAAGACGTCCAGAACTCGTCCAGACAGCCACCAAGCCCCGAGATAAGATGGTAGGGTAGATGGTATATATAATGTGGCCTCGACTGGCTCGACTGGAACATGTAAATGACTTCAGAGGGCGGTAGAGGAATAGCTTGTCGCTGTCACGCGGAAGCCAGAAGACCAGGAGAAAGGCGGAGAAAACGCCAAAGAAAGGTAGCGATGCACAGATAAAAAATATATTTTATTGTCATTTTAGCCGCTTTTTATAATGGGACTTTATTAATCTTTTTATTTCTCAGTAAGTTATATTTCCTATAAATAAGTCGGTGAAATATTGATCCCAACTAATTAAATCGTATGTATTTTGTATTACTATACATACTTCTAACTAAAGTCAAAAGAGTGATTTTAAAAATCATCTAAAAACACACATATAAGCTTTTTATGAGTTGGATTATTTTAAAATGTTCCCGTTAGTTGTTAATCATAGAATAGATTTTATGATTTAAAATTCCTAATTCTATTTGCAAAGCATATCCAAAGCAACTAAAAATATTTATAGGTCTCAAAATAATATTTGGTTATATACATAGTATCTTTGTACCCTTTAAAATCTTCTTAATTGGCTTTAAAATAATTAAAATCTATTATTATCTCTTAATTAATTTATTTCGTATTTAATGTGGTATAAATTTGTGGAGTGATTCATTTAAATAAGCCTATATCATACCTTTCGATCTCTAAGCACCTCGTAATAGTTATAAATTTATGGAGTGAATGGTTAAAATAGCTCCCTAAACCTAAGCTGTGAATTTCTCATTCGTAATATTTTTATCACAATATTATTTATATTATATTATTTATTGATGAGTGGCTGATGCGATCAGGATTATCCGTTCTAGACAGATTTTATCTAAAGTGTAGGGAGACAAGGGCACTGCAGCAAAGTGTAACGACCAGGACGACGACGACGACGGTGCTGTGCTGGCATTTACACAGCCGAGTAATAAAACCCAAAAGCTATGCAAACATTATTATGCGCCGCTCCCTTCGCCTTTCGCCCCCCTCTAAATGTTCATGAAGAGTTTATGAGATGGCAGCACAGTCGAGTTGACCAGATCCGTGGAATGACGTCGAGGCCAGCACCTTGCTGTCGGGGAAAAGTCCTTGCAGGACTTCGTCGAGGGAGCAGTGGACTCTGGATTGCAGATTCCGATTCCGACGACAGCCCGCAGGCCTAAGCAGCTTATAAAGATACAGGGCCTCCTAAGTAGCAGATTACTTGGCAGTCTGCTCTAGGTACTACTATGCAGATATAGAAAAACAGGCGACACTAATTTAAATATTAATTGAAAAATGATATGATATGATATAAATTTTTTGATGAATTTTTCTATTTTAATTGTACAATTATTTAATCTGGTTTCATATTATATAGTCAACAAATAACTTAAAAAATATTTCGATGTTTTAAGAGTCTGTTGATGTAAAGGGAAAATGTTTAATAAAAATATTATTTACCATGTAGGTATTGATTTCCTATAATAAAATCCCATTAATACCCCCGAAGATATATTTTTAGACACATTTAAAATTGTGTTAATTTTCTGTGTACAATTCCTGAGCCTTTATTGATGAGCTTTCATCAATTGAATTAGATTTAAGTCCCCCTTTTAGGCTAAAACTGCTGGAAGAAAATTGCATTAATTACAGTGAAATGTTAAACTTGCCGGGCCGAAATAGTATTTATTGAAGACTTAATGTCTGTAACCCTTATCCTCTTTTGCCAATTTCCCGGCAAAGATGGGAATCCTTTTAACCCTTGAACAAGGATTACCCAATGTCCCCGTCGTTTGTATTTTCTGCTGTTTATTGTTTAAACTCGAGTAGCTCATGTGAGTGGGAAAAACGAGGGGGGGAAACTGGAAACTGGCACATTGCGCCATCTCCTTGGCATCCGGTTCGGTTCCTCTTTCGTCTGGTTTGGTTGCAATCGTGCAATTTTAGCTTCAATTGAATTGAAACAATATTTTTCTTTTCCGTTTCCGCTCTGCCGCTTGTGCTATTTTCCCCGAGATGCCCCGAAAAATACATACTACACTATACTATACCATATATATATATCTACTTTCGTTGGCTGCTGCCGGGTGAGTTTACTATATATCGCGTGCCTTTCGCTTCAGTCAGTGGAAACCCCCTTATATTTCTTTTTCTTACCTTTTTTTACCTTTCAACGGTGGAATGCACCGGAGGATCCCTGCAGAAAACTGAAAACACTGGGCAGACCACAAACAGGCAAAGATACGGAGCAACGAAAAGGAAAAATTTATAAAATGTGAAAATAAAGCGGGTTTACTGTATTTTTCATGGCTTTCGCTGGGCTCTCTTCCCTATCTTCCCTTTTTTCCTCCCCAGAAACACCAGAATCACCAGACGAAAGCGGATGAATCCAGGCCAGGAGAAGATGTGCACATTGAGGAGTCCAATTGCAGAAATTCAATAAGGACAGCCCTGCAAAACCGGCATGAGTGGCTCTCCTTTGGCTCTCTAGCTGCTCCTTGGAAAAGGGTCCTTTCAGCCATCCTGAAACTGAAGTGAAAGGCGAAAGGCCGCCGCCGCCGCCGCCGCTCGTGGAAACAAATAAAGAATTTGTGATTTGGAAAATTAAATTTTTCGCTGAAAGCACACTGATGCCCCGTAATAAAATTAGGTATTTTGAATTCGTTCGCGATTTCAACGATTTCTCTTTTTAGTTGGCCCTTTTTTTTGTTAAAAGGAGTTTTCCTTGGTTTCTTTTGCTTGATGCCACAATAATTGGATCTTAACTTTTTGGTTTATGAGGGGGAAAAGCGAAGTAACAAATAAAGTTCAATACAAACGGAAATGCAGGATTTCATAAGAATGATGTATTGATAAAATAACTAATAACAATCATTGAAATGAATTTATAAACTAATTGGAAGGGGGCTTTTATAACTTTTCGAACTCAATTTCAGTTATTTGAATATTCTACCGAAGATTTGAAATTATTCTGGGTGATTCAGCTAAGAACTAAATTGAAGGGGAGTAATCAATCGGCTAATCGCGCCCCTGGCTGCCAGTTGTTCCCCAGTTGAGAGACCGTGTTTCCTCTTTTGTCCAAAATATCAACGTTCGTGGCAAACAACAAAATTAGTCAGCAAAACACGGGCCGCCCTGCAATTAGCATCATGAGCACTATGCAATTTTGATGACCAAATTGCCATAAGCCCGGTCACTGACACATTTTGCGGAGTCCGAGAGTCCGAAAGTCCCAAAGTCCAGAGGACACTGTACTCAACTGGGCGATAATCACGGAACACTGCACCGCCGCACGCTGATGCCAATCAAAATTCAAAATTTCGACAGTCGGCCACGCCCATTTTCCACCCATAGAAGGGGGCGGGGACAGGGGTGCAGCGGAGCGTGGCTACGTCGATAAGTCACGGACAAAATGGTCGAATGTCGGGGAACGCGGGTCAGATCATCTGACTGACCACTGTAGAGCCTCCTACACTGATAAATAAAACTAAGTAATGTTTATTTGAGGCTCATTCGAATTATTTTGTTATTATTCTGATGCATACCGTGCGTGTGGCGGCAGAGAACGGGTAGAAAAAATATCTAGGATTTTAAAATCATTTAAAAAGTTTTATGAAATTATGCCATATTTATATTTTTTATATACTTTTCACTGCATACTTTTAGGCTCTGTTATTGGTGATTTCAAAGCCGCAGTGATTTGATAATTTTTAATCTTAAACTAGTAATATTATTTGCTTCTAAAAATTATGAAACAATATGTTTTAAAATCATTTAAAAAGGTTTATTAAATGATACCATATTTATATTTTTATATATATTTTTTCACTGCATACTTTTAGGCTCTGTTATTGGTGATTTCAAAGCCGCAGTGATTTGATACTTTTTAATCTTAAAGTAGTAAAATTATTTTGTTCGTAAAATTATGCAACAATATATTTTGAGTCTCGAAAGCCGATAGACACTTTTCTATCCATACTTTTAGACGCCATTATAAGTGAATTCAAAACCGCAGTGATTTTCATCCAATTAATATTAAACTTCGAATTAAAGTGCTTTTCTTTTTGCTGTGCATTTCCAAATTGCAGGTCACTCGCAGCATTAAGCAGATAACACATGCAAATAGGCGGCTGGGAAAATTCAGCAGTCTGTGCCGTGGTTAAAGTGCAGTTTCGGTTTCGGTGACTTGAAAACGCGTAAGAATCCACACACATCCTGCAGGAGAGGTGGTAGATGGTGGAGATGATGCATAAAACTCCATTAGAGCCATAAAAGTTAAAAGCATTTCGCCTGGCAACTGGCAACTGCCAACTGCAGATTGCCGACCTCGGGCTCCAGACTCCAGAATTCAGGCTCCCAGGCTGCAGGATCTCCGGAATCCAGACTGTCGACTGCCAAGAGCCGGGAGCGTTCGATTGTTGCTGCTCAGTGATTGGAAATGGAAAAGCTGTGGGGAAGTGTGGAGGGGGGGCTGCTCAGGATGGCATTCTACGGGTAATGGCAAACGCAAACGAAATACAATAAAAATAAAACGAGTAAGCGAAAAGAAAACGTTTGCCGGAGGAGTGGGTCCTGCGAGGAGCAAGACGTCGCATTAACCAAACACCGTGAGTGCCAGAGGCAACAATAACCATGCTCCTTGGCTCCTTCCACCGGTTTTCAGGGGGTTTTCTCACCCCTAAACACACCCCCTCGGTGACATGTGCATGTGAGCGAGAAGGATCCTTGAACCTGCACAAGTGTTGCCATCTGCTCAGTTCAAAAGTCATCTAAAACTAGCTACTCTAATGCTCATAAATGGTTTTTATTTTTAAAAAATTTTAAATATTATTCTTATATCCTTAATTTAATCGATATACTTATATGTATAAAAATATGACTGTAGAAAAGCTACTGCTTCTATATTTTTGGCAAATATTCTTATCAGAATTCTTATTTAATTTAATTTATTTGTAAAGGTGCCCAAAAGTATGCCACAATATATTTTTTCAGTTTTTCACTGCATACTTTTAGACTCCTTTACATTTGTTATTGAAAATATTTTATTTCCATTTGATTTCAGAAAAACGGACAATAATTAGTATAAACTTCTGAAACACAAAAGTAAAAGAATTTTTAATTTATTTATAAAGGTGTCCAAAAGTATGCCACAATATATGTTTTGCAGTTTTTCACTGCATACTTTTAGACACCTTTACATAAAATGCAATATTTTCCATTTCTAGGATCTATTTGAATTCAGAAAAAACGGACAGCACTGGACTCGACTCTCGACTCTGGCCTTCCACTTTGACTGGCTACAAAATTGCCACTGACGGCAGCTGCATCCTTGGGAAATCCAGATACAGAGGCTCCGTATGGCGGATGACAGCGGAACTGGACACTTAATGCGGTGCCGTGCCGTAATTAGCAAAGCAGGCCAGGCGGGCCAAACAAATGTGAACTTTTAATGAAACGGGACGGCCCCAGAAAGGAGCTGCGTGACCGGGGTCGCTTCAGATTGCTTATGTATCGATCTGGCCCCGATGGTTGGCCCCAAACAAACGGGGGGAGCAGCCGACGCACGTGATTCCCTCCATCTAGTCTGGTCCAGGATCCAGCATCCAACATCCAGGATCCCGGATTCAGGGAGCTATAGCTGCCTGTAGCTTTTAATCCAACCCACATAATAAACGAATCCGACACGTCCATGCAGTTGCTGGTTTCTGGTCGGTGGCATCGGGTTGTCAAAATAATTAAAGACGACAGCCGAAGGAAAATGATTATTTTTTCGATACAAGCCCGCATCCACATGCGACCCCGGGCAGTTGCCCCTTTGGATGAGTTGAAGGGGGGAGGGAACACTGGGGAAAAATAGGCATTACAAGTCTACCTAAAAGAATTTATCAAAAATCACTTAAAGGTGTCCAAAAGTATGCAATTAAATATTTTAAAAACGCAAGCTCGACAGTTTGCTATTTTTTGATATTTAATTTGTGTTTTCTCTTTAAAATATCGATATTATCGAATCAATATTGTCAAAATATCGAACATATCGATTATTTTCAAGCTATATTTCTTTCGAAAGATGACAAAATTTTTTACTGCATACTTTTGAACACCTCTAATATTAATTGAAATAATCCATTTTTAAAAATAGTTTCTATTCTATTTTTGAGCTTTATAAATCCGTTATAAATCCAAACTTATTGTAAGTAGGAAATTAAAAAAATTTCCAGATGATTGCTGTTCCTCTTTAATTTTCAAAACGACTCAATCGAAACCTTGATTATAGATTTTTCCGAGTGCTGTTGTTTTATTTTCTGCATGTGTGCGATGCCTCAGAGGTGTTCACATCGCTCGCCGAGCCACCTTTGAACCGACCCGGCCAAAACAATTCCAGCCAACCAACCATCCAACCATCCAGGCCATCCATCAATAACCACATCACGTTTTTGTTATAAATTTGTTTTATATATTTTTCCATGGCAAAGAAGAGCTCGCACTCTTTCTCTCTGCCGCCCACGAATGCCAGCCGTTGAACACTTTATGTGCAAATTTATATGGCAATTCGGTGAGCTCCACTCACATACACTCACATATGGAGGTGTAAATCCTATTGCTGAGCATGTTATATTTATATATGTGTATGTGTGTGCTTTTAATCAAAGTTCTTGATGCGTCAAATCCTTGTCGCGATGCCTACAAATTAACTTTTCTGCCAACGAGAGTCCCAAAGTCAAGCCGAAACTTTTCAGAAAAGAAATTAGCCCGATTGCGCGCCTGTTCATTGTGCGAATGTTTTTTGCTCGAAATGGGGCTCTTCAATGAGCTCTCCGCTTTGAAAAATAAAGGGGGGGGGGGGGATCTCTGAGCAGCACTCAAACTGCAATTATGGAACTTGAAGTAAACTTGCTGTGAAACTCAAGATGCAGTCACACAAAAGCTACAAGAGGGGGCGGTACGGTACTGCACATTGCATACATGGTAGTAACCATTAAAGCAACATCACGGGGGGAAAATACATTTGTAAGGGAACTTCTTGGTACGACGCATTAAAATCATACACAGAAAAAAAAATTTAAAATGGGATTTATTACCATATTGATTTTTCTAAATAACCTATCAATATGTCTAAAAGTATGCAACAATGTATTTTGATTTGTTTCCCTAAAAATATATAAATAATGCGGATCAAGGATCAAAAATCACTAAAATTTCAAAATCACTTATAAAGGTGCTTGAAAGTATGCAACAATATATTTATTATTCGAGAGACAGCTTGAAGAAAAAGTTCTTATTTCATTGCATACCTTTGGGCACATTTAAGAGTGATTTCAAAACTCTAGTGATATCCACTTGATAACGAATTGTTTTTTTCCACCTGTATTAAAGGTGCTTTGCTCCATCGAGAACCTTCTTTAAGCTCACGTTCATTTGGGTAATGACATTTTATTCACATCGCCAGCATAATGAAAAATCTAGCGAGAAAGAAAGAAAACATTTCCTGTTTACATTCTCAAAATTGCCAAGTTGCAATTTATGGCGCGATTTGTTTATTTTCATCATTTTTTTTTCCTTTGTTTCTTTTATCAAATGTGTGTACACACGCTGTGCCAAATGCATCTGTGTGTCTCTGTTTGTGTTTGTGTGGGGGTGTCCTGCTTTTGTTGCTTTGGGGCGTTGTGTACGTGTGTGTGTGTGTGCCTGGGAGTGGGCGTGCCGGTCTGCTACATATTTTACAGCTTTGTGCGCTTAAAACGTGCCTGCTGGACATTAGTCGCCATTCGCCATTTGCCATTCGCATTGAGCCCCGGTCCACTTGTCGAACGTATAAGGAAGCAAAGGGGCTTTGCCGGGGTCAAGGGGTCACGGGAGGGGTCCACACATTGAGCAGAAGAATGCAATAATACATGAAACGCAGCAGGGAAAACAGAGCGGTCAGACAGGCATTTCTTCTCGAGAGGAGCGCACAATAACAAGCTAGAAATAACACATAAATGGAGTTTGGCCGACTAAGAGATACTTGGTATTGAGGGGTCCTGTTGGAAATACAATGTTATAAAAATAGTCAGTAACTAAAAAATTTCTAAGTGGTGTGAGAAATAAAAAAATGGAATAGAAATATCTTGGATTTTAAAACCCAACTAGAAAAGTATCCAAAAGTAGGCAACAAAATATAAATCTATTCTTTGAGGCTTAGCTATAAATATATTTTAAATTAGTTTATCCAGGTATATTTTACGTATATTATTTTAGACTGTCTTACCAGGAGCTAGAAAAAATAATAGTGGATCTAAAATGTAATTTTGAAATTATAAAGGTGTCCAAAAGTAGGCAACAAAATATTTTTAATTTACAGTGCAATGGATTTATTTATTCCTTGAGGTTTTCCTATAAATACATTTTAAATTAGTTTATCCAGACACATTTTACCTCTATTTTTTTAGACTGCCCTACCGGGAGGTGTGATTGATTGGCACCCTCTTGCCGCATTACGTATACGCCCCGTGGAGCCTCAACTACGAGCATCACTCATTATCTCACGGTTCGTGAGGAAGGCATATGCACCACCACCACCACCCACTTGGAGCAACCCACGCCCAGCCACCCACTGGCCATTTTCCACACTCTTAGATAACTTTTCACGCTGCGCTCCCTGGGCACGTCTTTTTGTTCTGAATACAAAAACGCGCACAATGTGCAAAAGTGTAATGAATTTTTCCGCTGTTGGGTTGGCACATAAAAGAAATGGACAACAACAGGAGCCGGGACGAGAAAAGCGAGGGAGAAGGACCCAAAGAACCCAAGGAAACCAAGGACCAAGGACTGAGGACTGAGGACCCAGAGAGCAGCTGCATAGAAATTTACTTTTTGTTTCCAGCACTCACAAAGAGCGGCTAATTAATGTCATTGTTTTTTGACAGCGCAGCGTCCGCTGCATTATTAAAAATGCATTTGGCAAAAGGACGACGAGGAGCGCCAGGATGCGTGGGTGCTTTTCTGGGTGGGTACTATTCGCAACTCCTTTCGGAAACCCCTTTTGCATGCGTGTCCTTTTGCCTTTTCCTCTTCCTTTTCGGCTGCCTTGTCTGGCCAAACATCACATCCCATCACTTTCCTGGGCAAATAAGCGAAGGAGACTCGCATACAAAGGGACTAAAAGGCTGTTTGCATAACAATTTCTATTGATTATTTTTGTTTGTATTGGCAAACAATGCCGCTTGGCAAAGTATGCCGGGAATTTCTATTATAACCGCAAAACAAAGGGACACACACTCCATACTCCTCCATTCACGAAAGTTTCCAATAAAAACCCATGCTCAACTGTTAATGCGTGAAAGTTGGCAAATATTATCGCTCCAGCCGCCGCTGGCGAATTTTCAGGACCTTCGGCTAATTGAATTAGTTAACTTGGCAGCCCCTCAGCCTCGTCCTCATCCCTTTGCCTCTGTTTGGACGTGCAACAAATTCATTTTGCAACTCCAGTCCCGACTGTCTGCTGACTCGACTGCTGGTAATTATAATAAACAACAACTGTGTCCTGTTTACTTCATCATAATTAACATAATGGGACTTCAAGTACAAAGATGTTGACAGTAAACAAGAAAAATATGACAAGATTTTCATGTTGCCGTCGCCGGTTTACGATGTGGATGCTGGATGCTGGATGCTCCTCCTTAGAGGAGAAGGAGTACAACTCTTTGCCGGGCTCTCGTCGTCCTTGCGCCGTTTTGGCCATTTTTCCCTGTTACTCGATGTTTGTATTGTCATTGTCTTCGCCTGAGCCGCCGCGTGTGAGTCTGTCAAGTGCACTGAGCGAAAATGCGAAAATTATAACCACTATTTAAGAAAGTGAGAGAAATTGCATACCAAAACTTTAGATAAACAGAAAATTTAAAACTACAGCTGTCTTTCATTTAACAATTGTTTAAGGACATGTAGAAATATTATTAAATATAATGCTACAAAATGATGGAGTATATGAAGAACTATTTTAAATAAGGTATATTTTTTCACTGTTTCCGAATGAACATAAGTGTGCAAAGGAGTTGCTGTTGGTCTTTCTGGATCCGCTTCCTTCGCCTGTGACTGCTTTGTTGCGTTCCTTCCGTGCTGCCGTGTCCTTCCGCGTTGTCCTGTGTAACGCACTCAAATTAATGCGACTTCATTAACACTGTTTACCCGTAAATGTGTCTCGTGGTCAGAGGAAAGCATGCAAATGCTTTCACTTTAAGGCGCGCATATTCAAATTACACCGCAAAAGAACGGCAGCAGCAGCGGCACGAGGCAGCCAAAAAACCAACAAAGCACTCTAAAACAATTTAACCACCCATCTCCAGTCGGTTTTTTCTTATTTTTAATTCCCTTACAGGAGCTTGAAGCCTGAAGCCTGAAGTTGACGTTGACGTTGAGGCAACTTTAAAATGCGACATGTCATTTCGTACTTTTCGGTATTTCAGTATTTCCCACCGAGCTGACGGTAATTTGGTTGGGGCCACGCCCCCACCATTTCGCCCCCGCCTGTCCCGTGGGAGTAATTTTGCGTTTTGTATTTTGCGGTTTTTGTGTGCTCAGATCCTGTTCAGCAGCTCCTTTTTTCGCGCTGCCTTCGGCTGGTTTTTTATATCACAATTTCACAAATTTGCCGAGGTCTAAATGCTGGTCCATATGTTGGTGCGTATTTACGTGCACAGAAAAAAATTCAATTTGTTAAAAAAATTGCTTTTATTTAATTTATAATAGGAGATACAAAGTTAGGAAAAATTAAAATTAAACGTAATTTATTTAATGTTACGCACTAGTGTTCCAAATAAATTATAATAAGAGCCTAAAAGTAAGCAGTAAAAAGTTTTTGGATTTAACATATATTGTTGCATACTTTCAGACACCTTTTTACGAGTTTTTAAAAGTCTACTGATTACAAAATATTAGGGAAAACAATATTAATAAGATACAAAATTAAAAAATTAACAAGAGAGAACGCTATAGTCGGGTTGGTGTCCCGACTATCTAATACCCGTCACTCGGCTAAAGGGAGTGCGAGGAAGATGGAGATATAAACTTTGATCAGCTATAACTTTTTAACGAATGGTCCGATTTAAAAAATTTCTTCTACATTTCGATAGGTATTGATAAGCACAACAAAATTGCATTTTTACTTTTCCGAAATATTAATATTTTTAAAATCGTTTATAAGCTATTGTGGGCGTTAGAGGGGGCGTGGCACCTTCTGGAAACAAACTTGCGCTGCGTAGGAACTCCAAGAATCTTCATGTCAAATACCATACCTCTAGCTTTTATGGTTTCCGAGATCTCAGCGTTCATACAGACGGACAGACAGACGGACAGACGGACAGACGGACAGACAGACATGGCTAGATCGACTCGGCTAGTGACCCTGATCAAGAATATATATACTTTATGGGGTCGGAAACGCTTCCTTCTAGCTGTTACATACTTTTGCACGAATACAATATACCCTCTTACTCTACGAGTAACGGGTATAAAAAGGTACCGTTATTTACTTGTGTTTAAAAATTGATATAACGTACCAAATTTGGACTAAAAAAACGTTGCATACTTTTAGACACCCTTTTAAATGATTTGAAAAGTCTACAAGTTACAAAAGTCTTTTTATTTAGCCTACTGATATTACTCACTCATCCAAAATTTTAAAAATTTTAAAAATATTCTGCTGTTTTTCTATCTGTGTGCACTGAGCGAAAAGCGGGCGACCGCGTTTGGCGAAGGTATCTGTTAACCGCGGCGCTGGCAGATAGGCTTAGTCTGTCGCACTAATCAAACTTTATCTGAGCAAGTTTATGCTTGACTTTGTCTCACCCCCTCAACGTCCTTGTTTTCTCCGTCCTCAGTTCTCAGCCTTATTTTGCCGTTTGCAAAAGCCGTAGTCAAACACAAAACACACACAACATTTTGGCCATGTAATCAAACACATGCGGACTAAAACGCAGGAGTAGGACGAAAAGGACGAGGATGCTCCGCTCTTACATAAGAGCAAACACACACAGATACACACAGCGTATGTATTTGTTTTAAGATGAGTTAGAAATATTCGTGCTTGGTTTGTTTTATGGCACCATAAATGCTTGTTTCATTGCAAAGTCGCACATTTATTTCCTTTTGGCGTTTTGCGGTTACAGTTTGCGCCAGGCGCATCCTTCCTTTCCGCATTTCTACACCCGATAACCCCACATCCACATCCACTCGAGCGCACATTAAAGCCAAAGCAGATTGCTTTAAAGCCGCGCATGCAAAAAATCGAATAACCTTATACTTTATGCCCGATTCGAGTCGGTATATTGAAGTTGATGTGCCGAGGAGCCGGAGGATGGAGGTTGGGGGATGGGGGAATGGGCAAGTCAACGCGTTGTGATAATAAACGCAAATGACTGCTACGGGAATTCGGGAACAAGCGACGCCTTTGCCCCTGGACAGAAAACGGAAACAGAACAGGGAGCTGGGAGCGCCAACAAAAGCAAGGGTGTCCTGGCAAAGGAGCGGGAAGAAACAGGACCACAACGGTAGCCCCAAGTTAAATACACAGGGAGAATGCATCGTTCATAATTAAATTCTGTATACCCACCTATATGCTTAAAGATTCTTCCTCCATATCTTCTTTCGAAAAAAACAAACAGAAATCTAGGAAAATTTTAAGCCATGGGTGTCTAAAAGTATGCTGTAAAAAGTACATCTTGAAAATTATCGATATTTTCGATAATATCGATGTTTTGAAGGGAAAATACAAAATAAATATCAAGAAATAGCAAACTGTCCATATTTTTTTAAGTTCTAGTTTAAAGGAGTATACTTTCAAATAAATTGTAGCATACTTTTAGAAAACACTTAAATTTTTTTATAGCCAGACTTTTTGCTTTTTTAAAAATTGTTTTTTTCTTAAAATTTTTTTTTTTTGATTTTAAACATTTGTTAAAAAGAATCCATTTCTGTATTTTTTTTTTCTTCTTCAAAATTTGTTTTTTGTTTTATTTTAAGACCTATGTTATAATATCAATTTCTTTTTTTCTGAAACGTTGTATATTTTTTGAGCAGTGCAACACGCATTGCTGTTTTTGGAGCGCGCGGCGAAATGATTTTGAAATTACAAAACAAGAAGAAAGCGAAGAAGGAGCAGCCCGAGCAACCCGAGCCCCGGCTCATTACGCATGCCAGCGTTTTGGGAATACGGCAAGTTCAAAACACAAGATGATGCCGCAGTGGTGGAGGTTGGCTGGAGGTTGGTGTCAAACAGGAAGCAGCTCCAAAAGGACAAGGGCTCCGACTTCTCGAGAGGCGTTCCCTGTCCGTCGCAGTCGTTTGGCCGTAATGAGCTAAAAATAAGTTGCCTAGACCACAGCAGCCGTAGCAGCAGCAGAAGGCGAAGCTCAGAGTCTAAAAACCCGGACCACACCGACGACTCACCGATGTGATGCTGATGTCTGTGCATGGTTTATGCATTAGCATCAGAAGAAGCATCAGTAGAAGCATCAGAAGCAGCAGCAGCAAAGTAAACCTCAATCAAGCGTGAGGGAAGATAGTACAAGGGGGCCTTCCCTCTCGTTGGGCGCCATTAACGTCTTCAACTTCCTGTTAGTGAATATTTCAATTATTAATGCCCCCTTTTGGCACCCGGAATACACACACATTCGCATAAAAATGTAAAGCAGCGTACCTGTGAGTCCTGCACGGAAAGAAAATTCGGTATGAAATAGGGTCATTTCGACCTTATTTCATATAAATAAAAAGCCGAAATGATTAATGTCAATTTATGATTCAAACATATCAACTTGATATCTTGACATTTCATAAACATTTTTAAAATACCAAATGTAGTATTTTTGGAACAAAGTTTGTAAAATAAGATCTTTATTCATATCAAAATGATATGAATAAGTTGATCTTTAAAAAATATTAAATTAACCAGCACATATAAATCTGATCTTTTGTCAATTTTTTTTCTGTGTGTCTCCTATGTCCTTTATCCTTGCACCGTCTTCGTCTAGAAAACTTTAAGCTGATGACTACGGGGGCGTTTCGAGCACTGATGACATCGTTACAGTCGTCGTTGGGATTCCCCTTTCCTCTTCTTTTCATCTCCTTTCTAAGCTCCGTGTGTTGATGGGACATTGTGCATTTTTCATAATATGCCTGTGCAATCGTAAGTGGGAAATGTCGCCCGTGCCCATTAATGCAGCAGGGTTTTTTGAGGAGAGGATAGACGGAGGAGACATCTTCGGTGCGTCCGTGGACCACACAAAAGTGGCTTAGCGCAAAGCTGGAAGAATGCGCGCTTTCCGCAAACCCAGCTGAACACTCTCCACCATCCTCTACTCCACTATTTTTACCCCACTGTCCCCCGGGTTCGGTGTGCCCGGCAGAAGGCTCTCTGTGGTCTGTGCGCTTTGTTAACTTATCCGTCGGGATTGAAAACAAGCTGGGTTCCTGGGCTATGGCTGAATGACTCACTGGCTGAGTGACTGACAGACTGACTAGCTGACAGATAGACAACAGAGCATCTTGACTGCCGTTGACATTTGAGGCAGTGGCCAACTGGGAGAAAGCGGGCTACACTACAGAAAAAATAGACAAGAATTAACTAGGGTTACTATATTTCAGATTTTATTGATCCAGTTAAAAGGACCAATCTTAGAAAGGTTGTGGAAACATCGATTGTGGCCATAATCGATAGTTTTGGCTATCGAAACTATCGAAAATAATCAACAAATTACAAAAACTGGGGAAAACTTAAAAAATGTTGTTGAAAATTTATTCTTGAATAAATCGATCTAAATTTTAACGTGATTAAAGTGAAACAAAATTAATTTTTAAGCCTAAAATATTAATAAAAATTTTAATTTAACCAACAAAATACATATAAAATGAAATTATTTAGCTGATTGATACTATCGATAATGGGAGCTTTGTTTTAAAACCATCGATAGTATCGATAGTGGTATCGATGGCATTACCAACCTTATTTCGTCAGCACCTTTTTGTATCTTTCTTTAGGTTTAGATATATAAGAAACTATTTAAAGCTTCTCTCGGTGTATGTGAGCGATTTCTTAGGATCTAAGAACCGGGAAACGCCTTGGGATGCAGCGCTTTGAATTATGCAAATGGGTAGGAGTCCCGAGTTCGAGTCCGAGTTGCGGGCAGTGAATTAAGGGGAGTGGGGGCGAGTGGAGATTGATGCCCTCTCTCTGGGGCGGACCATTGAAAGTCGTCGAGACGGACCACGTGCTCGGCATCCAGCCGTGCAGCCTCATCAGTCATTGATACGCCTTCGTAATCGTTGTCATTGCCGCAATCTACGCCCAGTTCGGCATCGACATCGGTCGTCTTTGGGCATCTTTGGCATATCCTATCCCCGGACTTCATTACTGGATGCTGGGTGCACGGCGAATTCATTTACATTGGTCCTCAGGTTAATTTTGACAAATGGCTTCGATCTCCCTAATGTATTGGAGTAATTTAGCAAAATTAATGCCCTAATTAATCAGGCAGCGTCTTCGTTACCATAGCCCACCCATTCCACTCCCATTTCCACTCCCATTCCCCATTGCCCAAAGACAATCTGTCCGTTATCTCGGCCTTATCGATGTGTATTGGCTGCCTGTCTATTTAGCAATCAGTTGCGCAGCTTGTCTATGTCTTACCGGTACTGCGATTGGGATTGGGAATGGGAGGTCGTATAATGAGGCTTAGTTTGTAGCCTAACTCGGGTGCAGGAGGATGGGGAATGCGGAACCGGGGAGCTGGGAACTGGGAACTCGGAACGTGAGAGCTTGAAAGGAAGTGTGCGGCCGGAGTGAGCACAATACGCCAATCAGTGTGGCAAATAAATTGGTATAGTTCGAGCCACCTTCTGATGAGCAACGTATGCGGGTCGTTTTTGTTGTTGTGTGAGTTTGGCCTGATCTAATACGCAAAGTTTCTGATTTAATGCCGCCGACGCCGTTGGCGGACAGCTGAATCTGGATTAGGGCCGTAATTTCAGGATACCACATCTTCGCGGCTTAGAATACCGAATTTCAAATGAGGCGGAGGGAAACTAAAGAACCTTAGACTTTAAAAATGTTTATAATATATTTACAAGCCAAAAAACCATTAGCGATTTTAAAGCACTCATAAAGGAGTATATAAGTAGGCAGTGAAAACTACGACAAAAAAAAAAAAACAGAAAAAATGTCTATTGTTACATTATAATTATTTTTAATTATTTATGGGAAAAAGCATAAAGATTTACCCATTTTTAATAAATTTAAAACTATATTAACACTTTTCTCAAGTTTATGTTTTCATTTTATATCTTTAAGCTTAACATTTAATATTATTTTTTGTGAAAATAATTAAATATGTTGTTGTTCTATTTTGGCACTTTGCCATTTATTACATTTTGACGTTTGAAATTTAATCTTGAATTTTCGGGGAACCAAACCGTGTACCGGAAACCGGAGTGCCTGCCCAAGCATCAGATCGAAATCAACAGCGATAGGCCCGGTATTTTATTGCATAATTATGTCATTAATATTGGAATCATAACAGAGCAAAGGGGCTGTTTCCTTTACGAGGAGGCAAAAAAAAACTCAATTGGTAACAAAGATATTTAGCAATTTCCGGGAGCTGCGTTCCGGGAGCCTCTGTCTCTGCCTTCATGTTGATAAATTCGCCTGAAAATAATTTAATTTTGTAATTTTGCCGTTACGACAACGACGACAACGATGACGACGTGGCGCAAAAGAGCCGAAAGACTTTGCCTCTTCAGCCGCGTAATTTTTCCACTTTCGCTATCGACTTTTCCGATGTCGCGCCGCCGTCGCCGTCGAGTTGTCAGCTCGCCAAAACGCAAATTGGCATAAATGTTTTCAGCATTGACAAAACGGTTTTGGCATAAACACGAAGCCCTATCGGTATCCTTGATCTAAATTGTGCACAACCGCAAGCGATCAATAAGGACCTGGACTTGGATGAGTGTATTACACAGGTCTAGGAGCCTCTCGATGAGGTCAAGGATGAGGTTGAGGATTGAGGTCGTGGGAGTTTGCACACACAAAGAAAATGAGATAAATATTAATTTTATAATATAATGTAATTTTGTAGTTGACTTGTCTCTTTTTAAAAAAAATCAAACGCGAATTCTTTAGATCATGTGTATAATTTCCTTCTCATTTACTACAAGAAGACTCCGAATTCTTCAGAACAAGAGGAACTAATTTTTAAGACTCTAATATTCTTTTTATAAATTGTATTATATAAAGCAAGATAAGCAAATAAAATAAAACCGCGAATTCTTAAGAAGAAGAGTAAATTATCAATTTTATTTAAATATGAATAAATAATACTTTTTTTTTTAAATTTTTTTTTTAATTTATTTCTAAAGTATCCATTTATTTTTAATATGAAAAATAATAATATATTTTTTTCCCGTGTGGCTTGTGGAAATTTAGCATGAGCTGGTAAACTTTGGCGCCAATAAAGTTCCTTCTCCAAATGCCCCTGGCATTCCATTCCTGCGCACAATAAAAACCGGTATTATAAAATTAACAACTTGTAAAAGCAATTTTAATAAGCATTTGTGATAGTAATTGCCGTTGTCTCTGTGACTTTTAGCTGCAACTGCACATTCGGGGTGACAAGATAGGAGAGTCGAGTCCCGTTTCTGCTGCGCTGGCATATTCTTTTAATTTCGCAATTAAATATTTAATGAGCTGCGCCGGGCGACAGCAGACTCAGCAGCATTGCGGCAGTCTCATTAGGCGGCCAGAGAACCGAGAATCCAGGGGAATCTGCAGATCTGAATAATTGTGGCCCGTAACGAGGCAGTCCTGCAGTTTGGGGCGCAGTTTAATTGCCAGCATTTAGCATTTTGGTATTTAAGCCAACTTAGACACAGGCACAGGAACAATTGACTTCATTGCAGCCGCCGTTGCTTTGATCCGTATCAATGATTCACCTCGAATTTAATTTGAGTAGTGACGATTGCAGAGCAGCTCTCTCGTTCGCCATGCAAATGAGAAGACGAGAGCTCGACGGCAAGTGCAAGGTTATTAGCCTGTTCCATGGTATATCGATTGAATACAGACAGAAAAAAAGGATATATTCTATTTTGCTAGCCTTATAATATTTAGAGATTTTAAATCTGCGAAAATGGTGCCTAAAAGTATGCAACAATATATATTGGGTTCGAATAAATTACGAAAAATTGGTAGATTACACAGGTACACAGCCAAAAATTTCCACGAACCATTTCAAGTTTTCCATGATATTTGGGTGCTCCTGAGTAAAAGTCCCATACAAAATTATTTTCCATCACCTACAGGTTCCGCGGTATAGCTAAGAATACAAAAAACCGATGTTTGCCGTCATTTTGAATTACGTGGCCTATATAATTGGACTTACCTTTATTATTTTCACTAGGACTTACTCTCAATACATCACGGCACTACTAAAAAATAGTCCCCATCGAGAACCATTGCCCATGTCTTTGGAATTCGACGCCAAAGTTGAAAATCCCAAAATTTCAAAGATTTTTCTAATGGAAAAACAATTCTGAGAATTAAATCTTATATGGAACTAATTTTAACTATTCATTGAATCTATTGTTCATTGTATGCTTTAATTTCGGTTTAAGGCGTTTTCATGAGGACATTTTATTGGATTTATTAAAAGAATAAAACCGCTTTTTTTATTTTATTATCTACTCCTAAATGTTGTCAAATTTTGAAAAAGTCATGGCAACCTCTAGAACTAAAATTTTAAAAACGTTCACTGAACATACATAGAGAAACATACATGTTTACTCGCATTCTATAGGATGCCTTGACTTATTTGAAATTTGACAGCACATAGGAGTAGATAATAAAATAAAAAAAGCGGTTTTATTCGTTTAATAAATCCAATAAAATGTCCTCATGAAAACGCCTTAAACCGAAATTAAAGCATACAATGAACAATAGATTCAATGAATGGTTAAAATTAATTCCATATAAGATTTAATTCTCAGAATTGTTTTTCCATTAGAAAAATCTCTACAATTTTGGGATTTTCAACTTTGGCGTCGAATTCCAAAGACATGGGCAATGGTTCACAATGGGGACTATTTTTTAGGAATGCCGTGATGTATTGAGAGGAGATTTCAGCAAAAATAATTAAGGTAAGTCCAATTATATAGGCCACGTAATTCGAAATGTCGGCAAACATCGGTTTTTTGTATTCTTAGCTATACCGCGGAACCTGTAGGTGATGGAAAATAATTTTGTATGGGACTTTTACTCAGGAGCACCCAAATATCATGGAAAACTTGAAATGGTTCGTGGAAATTTCACAAAGTTTAATTTTGTGTTCCTGTGTTATTATATTGAAATATCCAAATCATCAAGTCAATCACCAAATTAATAATCTAGTTTGAAAACGTGTCCAAAAGTAGGCTACGATATATTTTGATTCCTAATAAATGCCAAAAGCGGAGGTTCAATTTTTTACAGCATACTTTCAAACACCTTTTTTAGTGTTGATTTTTTCTAGAGGTTTCTTTGATGCAGTAGTAAAAAATGCGAAACATTTTTGATTAGCTTACACATTTATTTTCCGTGTACTTAGGCCGGATTCGTGGAACTGAGAACTGGGCCTGGTCAGGTGCTTAATTGTTCCCCATGTGCATATGGAATGTTACTGCGAATTCGAATGCCATCGTTTTATGTGCACTTCACATGCAATTGCAAAATTAATTGCATACTTTCCAGCTGCTCTGCTGACTTTAAGGCTCTCTGTTGATTCGTTCGTTTGTGGTTCGTGCCGGATCCAAACCGCAAAAAAACGGTGCTTTAATCGTTGCACGACCACGCCCACACACTGCGACCGAAAACGCCCACCCTCGCGATTCGCGGTTCCAGACTGGCGACAGCCCAGTGCTATGTGCAATGGTCTTGCAAATCGAATGTCAATTTTCGACTCATTTCACGGAACACTTGAATTGGTTTGCAGGAATCGCAATCGCAATAGGAATAGGAATAGCAACTGGAATCGCCGAGCTCCGAAGCAGCAAAGCAAAGTGGAGGACTTCTGTGTTTGTGCTCTTTTCGTTTGGCTTAATCGCAGAACTTCTGTTTTCGATGGCATCGGCGACAAGCCCACTACACTAGGTCCCAATCCCAATCCCAATGCCAGTTCGATCGCCATCCCTGACCCACCATCATCCGGTTTTGTTTTCTCTAGCTTTATTACAGCTGCCCTGCTAACGGCATTTAATGGCGAGGGTGGATTGGAAATGTATAGTTATCATTAAAAAAATGCAAAAAGGTGACCCAAAACTACACTCCTAGATCTTAAAACCGACTTGAAATGTATAGTTACTATTAAAAAATGCAAAAAGGTGACCCAAAACTACACTCCTAGATCTTAAAACCGACTTGAGATAATCCTATTATTTTAACAGACTTTTCTGCATAAATGAATTACTGAAATTGTGCTGTTAAATGGTTTCTCAAAAGAAGGTGACCAAAAATTGCACTTCTTGTGCTTATATCTGACTTAAAATATTCTTATTAAAAAGGGAAATTTCGGAGAAAAAATTGTAATTTATTTTTCTTATATTCTGACTTTAAACTCACACGTTTTTATCAAATCTCTGGTTTCATTTTCACTGCTTGGGCAAAGGTGACCCAAAACTGCACTTCAAAAGCTCATAACTTTTCCAGATTTAGCCTGGAATGCCTCTAAAAGTGTGTTGTTTTTTTCTCTGTTAATCTGTCTGTAAGGATTGTAAATATTTTAATGATTTTCGTATTGATACAAGTAAAAAATCCGTTGCTCTGCCCTCGCATTGCATACCAATACCGATTCCGTCGTAATTGCGCCGCGGTTCGCTTTGCTTTTCGCCGGTCCGCCGTTCGCTTAATGCTTTCAAGTTTCAATATATCGTCGATGGGCGCCCACATACTTCAGCTGCAGATAGCAGATAGCATATAGCATGGCATATAGCGCAGTTCAAGGCCCGTCGGCCAGTGGTTAAGCCCCCTAATTGCGTGGCCCGTGAGGCCAGATTCTCGGTTAAGTGTGTGTATGTAAGTGTCCCAAAAGTGTGTCAGATGTGGAAAGTCGGCGGGGATGAGGGGATTCGGGGGCTGCAATTTCTGAATCGCTTAAGTTGTTGCTGTTTCTGCGGTCGATTTTCCATTAAATCGAATCGTCCTGGCACTCGTATTGGTTTTGCGGTCATATCACCGCCGTCCGGTGGTCATCTGCTTCCCAGTTTCCGAACAACCCAACATCCCAGCTTCCCCAGCCCATCCCAACCAATTGAGTGCCTCCCCACCACATCATCGGCTGTTGTAATGGCCGTGGTCTTGGCCATCGAGTGTTTTCGGTAGTCAAGGAAATGGACTGGCCCTCCCGCTTGAGTATTCGGTCCCTCAGCTTTTCCGAGATATTGTAGGACACAACAAAGTAGCTCAACGCAGGGTGGTTCCGTTCGCTGCACCGATAAAAAATCGATAGATTATGAAATTTCCTAAAAAATTTGATCGAAAATTTATTGAAAAACAAGAGAGAACGCTATAGTCGGGTTGGTGTCCCGACTATCTAATACCCGTCACTCAGCTAAAGGGTTGGTGTCCCGACTATCTAATAGACGTAACTCAGCTAAAGGGAGTGCTAGGGAGATGGAGATAAAACTTTGATCAGGCATAAGTTTTAAACGAATGGTCCGATTTAAAAAATTTCTTCTACATTTCGATAGGTATTGATAAACACAACAAAACTGCATTCCTACTTTTCCGATATATTAAAATTTTTCAAATCGTTATAAGCTATTGTGGGCGTTAGAGGGGGCGTGGCACCTTTTTGAAATAAACTTGCGCTGCGTAGGAACTCCTAGAATCTGCATGCAAAATGCCAATCTTCTAGCTTTTATAGTTTCCGAGATCTCAGCGTTCATACGGACAGACAGACGGACAGACGGACAGACGGACAGACGGACAGACGGACATGGCTAGATCGACTCGGCTAGTGATCCTGATCAAGAATATATATACTTTATGGGGTCGGAAAAGCTTCCTTCTAGCTGTTACATACTTTTGCACGAATACAATATACCCTTTTACTCTACGAGTAACGGGTATAATAATATCATGTTCGAAAAGCGAAAGTTAAAACTTCTTATTCTATTTTTTTTTTTCGATATTTTCCGATCTTTGGAGAGAGAAATCGAAAAAAAGATATTCCCAATATATGTATCAATTTTAAATTAATCTCGATATATTTCTTTCTGTGTATGCATATTGTCCTTATGTGTTTTTCGCAGTGACGCATTTTCATGGGAGTTCAATAAGCGCCAAAGTTTTTCGGGAAAGAAGTCCGGAAATGGAAATGAAGTTATGCAACAATGTTTTTAGCATGGCACATAAATTATTATCGCTCGCGAAGGAGGAGGTTGTGTCAAAGTTGTATGATGATGTCTAGTGTTTAGTTTTTCACCCCGCAGCAGTGGGAGGTATTACGATAAAGACCCACACCCACTGGCAACCCGTTTCGGTGGCCTTGATGTCGTTGCTGCCCTCTGCCCTCTGAAGGTTTTGCCGTTCGCCTCCATGTCCTTTGTGCAGCGAAGTGCAAAACTTTTCAATGGGCAGCCGAGTGGAATTGACTGCACACGTAACCGAAAGCCAGCCGAAAACGCAGGAAAAGTGCTCTTGGCAATGCCAGCAGCTGGCTGTTCGTTTCGGGCGCCTTTTTCCACTCCTTTGGCAGGACTTTTAACGAATTTCATTTAACAAACTGAGGCTCCCCGGACACATAAAAGGTGTCGCACCAGAAAAGGCGAAACAACAACCACAAATGCGCCAATTGTGTGTGTTATTTATGGCTTTAAGGACACCGGGAGAAAATGAAAGGATGAGTTTCCCATGAAAGTTCACTGAAAATAAATTAAATACATTTTTTTACTCACTTTTTCGCGCAGTGTCGGCAGTTCCTAGAACGCTCGTTGATTATTTATGGGCCACCGAAAACGGGAACATTCATTAAATTTGTATACCGGCAAACGAGTATGAGGATGTTGGATATTTATGCTGCGCTTGTGCTGGTAAATTGGTACATTCTATTTAGGGTCTTCCCAGAAGAATGGGTTATGAGTCGAAAGCCCCCGCCCATCCGGTGTACATACTCGTATACTCATTAGCGCGTTGCCCGTTATCATCAATTTGCATTAAATAACGAAACGCTAAAAAAGTTTAACGACTAAACAAATTGCCAACTCCCCAGCACAACAGCCAAAACAACAACAACAGCAGCAAAGAACGTAGGGAAGGGGATTCCCCATTTGCCGTTGATTAACAGTTTGTGTGCTGTGTGCCCTCTGAACCCAAAAGGAAGGGTGTTGCGTGTGTGGGTGGGTGTTTCTGCTGCCTCTTGATGTATTTATTTATGCGACACGCGAAATGATAGATTTCTGCCCTCCACATATTTATCAAAATGAAAAGCAGGAAAGGAAAGAAAGGAAAAGAAAAGAGGAGAAATGAAAACAAAGCTCAAGGGAGCTGGCAAGGCACTGAGAAAAATGGTACTTTAATATTTTGTAATAATCCGGCTCAAAGGACCATAAAGATCATTTTATGATGTAGATAAAAATGATAAATTTTAAAGAATCCGGCTCAAAGGACCATAAATAAATAAATAACTCTAATAAAAATACAAAAATATGGTATAATGCTATGTTTCAATCAAACCTTGTATCTAATTAATAAAAATAATTATTAACAAATATTTGAATAAAAATTCTATAATTTAAATATAATAATGGTATTGTAATCCGGCTCGAAGGACCATTAACCAAAATTAATAAAAATAAATTTTAAATAATTTCGATTACAAATCTATAATTTAGAAATAAGAATGATATTGTTCAGAATCAACCCCCTCTTAACTTCCTGTGCATTTTCCCATATATGGTTTGTGGCGTTTTGACTGAGTTGGGGCAGGCCATGTGCCACTTGGTGGCACTGCAGGGCAGCGAGAGCAGAAATTTTTTGTTGGCCTTTCAGGGCAATGTCAGGACGCGAGTTGAATGCCAAAAATGCGCTGATAAATTATATGACATGGCATCATGTGTCACACTGGAGTGGGTGGCGATATGGCGGAGGAAAGTAGGCAGTGGGAATCGGGAATCGGGAGAGCAAACACAAATAGACGTGCCAGGTTTTCGAGGAGACGGCGAGGTGACTGTGTGACTGTGACGGGCTGTCAGATTCGAGAAGTGGGAAATAATTTGAATAATCCCCATTGTTGGGGGGAATTTGTCTAGCTACGGATTCGGGATCCCACCTGATTGCCGAGCGCTGAAAATATTTCATCTTTATGGCTTTAATATCCTGTGTGGCTGCAAGCAGCTGCCAATATCCTGTCTGCACTTTGCTAAATTTCAAGGGATCAAAGAAGGAGAACCACCCACCCCCAGATCAAACATATTAACTTAATATTTCGCTACCCCCGACAAAAGGGAGCGTTATATGAGCTTGTTTGTATGAGTATGAAATGACATTTTAATGCCACGTTATATTTTCATTGTTGTTGTCGCCCTCACGTCCTGTGACGCAAGGATTCCCAGTCGGCGAACGGGCGAACGCTTTGTGGCAACATGTAAAATCCATTTATTTTGACATGAAACACATAAATCTATATTTGATCCATTTCTTTCTCTTCGCCAGCATTTCGCAAAGGGGGCGTTGAAGGTGTGAAGTCATTTTCTTGGCTTTGTCTGCTTGCGTGGCTTTAAATAAAAATCAAATTTGACGTTTTGTTATAGAAAATGACATTAATGCTATTCAATTTCCAGCCACGACTCACCTCCCTAATTGTACTCAGCTTGGGATAAGAGCCTGAATGGAATAGTATCTGTATATAGCCTGCCATCGATGATGGGCTTCCGACTCCTGACAGCTGCACACACTGCATCATTGTGGGTGCGCTTCTGGCATCGGTGGCTACATAACCCATCCAGCATAATTGATTGCACACACTGTGTTGCACAGTTGCAGTTGCATCAATTGCATCAGCAGTGCATCTAGCTGCAACATAAACACTACGTTGTCGAGAGCCACGCCCCTTCTGGGCTACGCCCCCGTGCCAAAAACAAGTGTGTGTCATTAGTACTCTTCATTTCGGATTTGTTTTCGGGGCTTGCCATATCGATTTGTTGACGCTGAGGATTTACGAAATTTATTTACCCAATGAAATTCTTGTTAACACTACGTTTTGGTAACAAATTCTCCGGTTTTACCTACTAAACAAATGTAAAGCAAATCAAAAAGACGTTTCCTATAAAAATGTGCTTACATTCTTGGATTAAATTTTTATGAAATGGATAATAATAAATAAAATTTAATTACTTTTAAATATTTATATCAAAGTTATTTTTATTAGTTACGTTTTTGTTTGGGCAACAAGTGATGGTTTTAATAATCATCCGGCTCGAAGGACCATCATTGATAACATTCTTAATTTATATCAAAATGGGTTGGTAAGTAATCGTTAATATTCTTTCCAATTTATGATAGATGTGCAATAGAGCATTCCACACGCGACTCACCAAACCGTTAATGTGAATTATGTTGTTAGCAATGTTGCAACAATATTTGCTCCGCAAATGTCGTTTTCGAGGCTTGCCACGAGGGAGGGCTCTAATTCTAGATGTGATCCTGATGCCGGGATGCTGTTTCTGTTTCTGTTTCTGCTTTTGCTTCTGCTCCCGCTGCTCTGCTCTGCTGTTGCTCGAACAGCATGCTGTTTCTGCTTGGCCTGCTCTTCGATGATTAATTATATTGCTTTTGTTCTATTTCTGCTGCGTCTTTTGCAATCCAGCTGAGTGTGTGCCACTATTTGTTATTGTACGTGTGGGTGGGTGGGTATCAGCCCGTATCTCGAATAATTTATACGTATATCTGCGTACTTATGTACTATATGTTATATCCCTGTGCAACTCTCGCATGTACCATACAATTTACATTGTTCGCCGGCGCTGCGTTTTAAACAATGCGGTTTAACACTCCACACACACTCACACGTTTATTGCGTTTGACATTGTTTCAAAAGTTAAGTTGGGCTGTGGCCACATCAGCTCACAACTTGTGTCTGAAACAAGTCTGCAACAGCCGTGTGCCGTGTGTGTGGGCAATGAAATCATAAATCTGGCACGGCAATTGTAATCATGTTCTCAGTTAAATAGTATTTGCATCTGACCAAAGCGGCAGGTCCTTCGAATAAATATTGTACACAGCCCGAAACATGCAGATAAAAAAACACAGAGAGAAACCTTAAACAAAAATATTTTATTCGGAAAAATAAAAATTCCTTTTAAAGCTGTCTAAAAGTATGCAACAATTTATGTTTAAGCCGCAAGTTTGATGGTTTTGTATTTTCTTTACTGCATACTTTTGGACACCTTTATAAGTGATTTTAAAATTCTTTTCTAATTTTTTACAGCTTTTTGCTGATATTGTTCTTATTTTCTAAACAAATAGATGCCTTTGCTTAGACTTTCTCGATATATAGATATTTAGAAGCACTCAGAGTTTAAGCAAACGTTTAGAGCCAAACAAAATTATTCCGTTGATACAAAAATTCATAATGCTTTCCACAAAGCCAGTTCGTGTCAAATCGATGGCCAAAAAGAAGAGCTGCGCTAAGAAAAAGCCCAAGACGGATCCACAGCAGCAGCGTTTCTTGAAGACCCGTTTCCAGGCCAATCGACCCATTTCGAAGCAATCCTCTGTGCCTCCAAGCCAAAGGATTTGGCGCAGGACTGTGGTTCAGACGAAACCCAAGCTAAAAACGCGGATTCCCAGGCTATTTCGCGTGGATCGTCATACTGGACTACCGGTGGATTACGAAAGAACCGTTCACCAGGTGATGCACTATGTGAATCCCCATTTGGCCAATCGACCCAATCCCGAACAGGTTCTGGAGCAGCTGCTGGCCAAGATGTTGGCCGAGATTCTGCGTCAGGGTGGTCATCACCATGCCAACACCCAGCTGAGGTCCTTGCTCCATGATCACTGCCATTGTCACAGGACCAACACAATCCCAAGTAAGAAAGAGCGAAATCAGCGCGAAGCTAATGAGAGTTTGAGCCAATTTCATAGCGCTTGGTGAGTTTGAATCGTGAAATCCTAGCTTTTGATCCATAATCTTGTAATCTCTACAGCAAACGAGGACCGTGCCGATTGCCCAGGCCCAAACTTGGTCCCACCTACATGAGCAAGTTCAATTTCAACCAGCTGAAGATCAAAAGCTTTTGAAAGACGGATGGTAAACTAACCTGTCAATAATGTCCAATGGAGTCATGTTTTGCAGTCAAATTGGGAATACTTCTGGCGATAAAGTCAATAGATCCTTGGAAGATTTTTAATAAATTATTTTTCAGTACCACTCTTTTTTGATTTTGAATTATAAGAATCTATTTATATATTTTAGTCATACAAAGAATTTTAAGTTTCCGTTAACTCAAATTTACTTTTGGAGCTAATTATATTTTATTTAAAAATTCAAAAATGTGCTTAAAATAAAATAAATGTGGGTACACATTTAAATTTAATTATCTAATTCTAACAACTTTCAGCTTTCTGCACAAAGAAATCCACTGCTTGAAACCTCTAGTGATTGGTAATTTAACTTAAACTGCAACGAAATTTAATTAAACTCAAATTTAAAGCTTCGATGGGTAATCGAGTTATGGAATTTAAGTCCTTAAATTGCCCAGGCTGCTCAATGAACAAAATTCCTTCGCTTCAGCGCTTTCTCCCTCTTTATGAACCGAGTACTTTACCTTCCGCAATTAAATGGCCTCAAAGGCAAACATCAACATTGATTTAAATGGAGATTCCAGAGCCCTGTGCCCCAAAATTAAATTCGGAAATGGCATTAGTTAGTGTGTGGTTGAGCTCTATGCAACATTTTGTGCAGAGACTCTCGTAAAAATAACAACTGCCGTAAATAAATTCGTTCAGAGTGCAATGTCGAATGGTCAGTTAGGGTCATTCGGCTCATATCTATGGATTTATTTGCGCTGGCTGGGCAAAAACGAAATGAGATTTATGGCCAGGTTGTGTCGGGGTCACCATCCGGATTCCCCGACAACTCTGGCAATTATCGCCGCAGACGAGGGCACTCGAATGCATTTAACAAATTGAATATACATTCCTGCCTGCTGCCATTTACCCTCCAAATACCTTGGCCAAATACCCAATCAGTGGGCAAATCTTTTAATTAAGAAGTTTGCTCGCTTGCGGCACTCGACTCTCTACCTGGCATAATAAAATTCACGCTAAACTTAACTAATTTCGCGTAAACTCGATTGAACGTAAATAAAACCCAAATGAAAATTTCACAGCAAGACGCCTTCCTTTCGTTTCGTTTCCTTGTTGCCTTTGGCAAGGGGAAAACCCCTGAGCGAATCAATGCGTTTGCGAATAATTCATAAAGGAGAAAAAAATAATATCAGTCGAGCGTGCTAACAACTTGGCTGCCACGCCCCTTAGCCCCTACCACCGCCCACTTTTCACCTTCATTTGGAATGGAAGGCGAGAGGCTGTCGGCTTTAGTTATTGATGAGGCTGTGCTGTGCGTGTGGCGGCAGAAAATGGCAGAAATGGCGCTTTTGCGGAATTACGTATACGTAATATGCAATCAATTCTCGCACAAAGAAATCTGTTCGCCTGTATGCAGATTGCATAAAGGGTTTTTATTTTTTTTTGAGCCTGCTGTTCGGACAGTAAAAGCTGCTTTCAATATGACACGGCATGACTGCCACCTGCAGAGAGAAAAATCCAAGGGTTTCGCAGTGAAAGTGGGGATATGCGTAAATTGCGGAAATTATTTTCGAATTAAAGTGTACTCAACGGGGGTAATTTTGTATCTTCTTTTGTTTCGGCTAAAATTACCCATAATCCTTTAATATAAAATATATTTTAACCCCCAAGAGATGAATATAAGGCTTGTCTTTAATACAAACATCTTTTCCATCAAAAATCTTTACAAAAATCAATATATGAATAATTCAATCTGACATACAAAATGTGTGTTGAAAAAAGTCAATAAATCAATCAAAAGTGATGAATCGCATGTTACAAAAAATGGTGGCAACTGAATGACAGGTAATTCGCAAATCTGAGGATTCGTAATAAAAATATTAAAACGATTTAAATTTTAAAGTCTTAGAGTCTTTATTGATTTAGAAAATTTAATTATCCCATTTGAATTTAACAAAAATAAATCAGTATAAACTTTATTAAAATAAAAAACATTTGAAATAAATATAAGCAAAGAATATAGTGAACTGAAAAATTAAGCATGATTTTGTTAATATTAATTATAGTACATTTCTTAATTTAAATTTATTTATTTAATTTAATTTATTTTATTAGATTTATTTAATATATTTCTGAATTTGAATTAGTTTATTAGACTATAGTTAGTCCCTTATTTAAAACTATAGTTGCTTTTAGGTATTTTTTATTAAATTACATACAAAGAACTAAAATTTAAAATTCAAAAAATCGTTCTGTTTTTGACATCGGTTTATGCTGTGTTTTTTTTGGAACTGTGTGCTGGTTGAGGAGGCTATCGGTGCGCGGGCCACGCCCATTAGTTATTCGCTGGAAATTATGCCAAAGTGTTTGGCCAACACCACCCACTTGGTCCCTTTCGTCCTGCGTCCCTTAGTCCCCCCTTCACCCCTCATTTCCCCTCATTTGGTAGGAGCTGCGACAGCTAAAAAGCCAGCTGCGATGCATTGATGTCAATGATGGCGACAAGTGCACTCCGCTTCCTCATCCGCATCCGCATTGTGTCGCTGTCAGAGGCGGGAATCGATCGAGTGGCCAGGACGAGGAGGAGTAGGAGTAGCTAGCTATTGGCCAGGGATTGGGAACTGGGAACCGGGAGCCACTTGAGCCAAGTTGACAGACAGCTCGCAACGAGCGCGCATTTAACATTGTCTGAACGAGTGCCATTGTGGAGCACTTTTGCCAGCGCAGAGAGTCAGCCAGCCAGCCGCACTGCCAATATATTTTTCCCACCAGCCAGGGAAAGTCGGTTAAGCGCCTGGTAAATACGCCAAGTAGCCAACTAGACCAGCCCATTTTCCATTCCCCATTTGCCAGGACTTTGTGTGCACTAATTTGAAGGGGCTCCTCCATCCCGGCATAATTTGATGCGTTTTTAAAGGCAATTCCACGCCGTTTTGCGCAATACATTTGCCGGAACATTGCCAGCTTGGCTATATAGCAACTTCTGACCCGAGGAAGTGTACTCGTCGTCAATGATTTTGCCAAAGGCTTGGCCAACTTGGCCAGAGGCGGGCCATCATAATCGGGAGCAAAGACGACAGGGTAAATATTCGAGTGGATAATTATGATGGGGCTATGCTTACACTGACTGAAAAAATATAAATTTTAAGATTAAAAAAAAATGTATGATTAAAGGTGTCACAGAAATGTCGTGAACCAATTTTCTACTAAAGGAAAGTATTAATTAAATATTTTGATATCGGGATATGTGATTAGAAATCGCTGGGATTTTAAAACTGTATATAAAGGTGTCTAAAACTATGCAGTAAAATAAATAGAAAATAAATCCGTTCGACTTAAAAAAAGTGAAAAATGTATTGCATACTTTTAGGCACATTTATCAGTGATTTCAAAAGCCTTCTGATTTCTGCGACTTGAAGTTTAAATCCGGAATAAAACCTTTGCATAAACATTATCTGAACTCTACAATCAAAATATAAAAGCCAAAATTATGCAGTAAAATATATTATTGCATACTTCTAGGTACAAGAAAAAGTGATTTCGAAACTCCTGTTAGTTCTTAAGCTCATTATAAAGATTAAGCATAAAATGCATTCTTTTTTTCAGTGTAGATTGAATTCTGAAGAGGCCAGGCCTTTCGGCATTCGTTCTTTTCGGGCCGAGCTGGGCCAACTTAAAAATGTATAATTTAATTTTGCGGAAAATAGCGTTGCGCGTGGCCGCTGAATATTCATGGCTAATTTATCAGCTGTCCTCCTCGTCCTGCGACTGTGACTCTTGCTCCGCCAGCTAATTAGCATTTACAAGAGCTAATTGGCATAAATACCCAGGGAGCTGGACAGCAAGGGATCCTCGAGAGGCTGCTCCAGAGCCTTTTTGGCCCGCGAGATGATGACCAGATGGATGGCTCAATCTCAATCTCGCCGAGACCAAGACCCACTGTAAAGCACTCCAACTCAAGGCGTGTTTATTTTGGCTGAATGTGTGTCCACTTAAAGCTTAGCGGGAATGTTGAAGAAGGCAACGTGTTTGCCCAGCGAATGAGCCCTGCTCATTGAGCAGGACTTACAATCCACAATCATCCTTATCCCCCCAGCGAAACGCGCTATTTGTTCGAGTCAAGTTCATATGGGGCGTGTTCCGACCCTTGAGAACTGAGATCTAGTTGTACAGTCTTTTGGAGTTCTGTTTGACTTGCCTTTAAAGTTGACTCTGCTTTTTCAGTGCAATCATTGCAGCTTAAATGAAAAACTTTAGACTGAGGTGCTGTTTTGTGTACACACTAATGATTAGATCAAATATAAAACAGATTAAAAGGGTAAGTATTTGGTATTTGGTATTTGAGAGAAAGATTAAACTTGAGAAATAAGTTAAGAAATAAAAAGGTGAACCAGAATGGGTTTTCAAAGTCAATAACTTGTCTTAAGTAGCTTCCCTCTAAATGTTTGTGTTTTAATTCTCTAATAAAATGCATTTAAATCTTTAAGAACCACCGAAAGTATATATGTTTTAGGAAAGAAATTATGAAATTTAAAAGGTGACCCAAAACTGCATTTTCCAGAGGCCATAACTTTCTTAGAAAATACTATTGCATACTTTTAGACACATTTCTAAGGGATTTCTGTGGTTCATGAATTTTTTAATCTCATAACTTGACCGTTTCAGTAAGAAAATGTGCTTAAAATCTTTAAATATTTCTCCATTTTTATACTACCCATTTGAAAGTTCCAATGTCGTATTTTCATTTTATTTTTTTCATTTTTGCGTTGTACACCCTCTTAGAGAACGGCTAATCTCTGCTGTTTGATGGCTGTTGCCATGTTCTAGTGTCCTGTTGCTCCTCGTGTTGTTTACCTCGATTTTGAGGCCTTTCTTGAGAATGAGAATGGGAATGGGATCAGGGAAGTGGACATGGAGCGCTGACTGGCCGGCGACAGATGGCTCCGTGGTGTTCCTGGTGTCACTTGGGGGTTGCTGCTGCTGCTGCTGCGTGATGCCGGCTAAATAAACAAACTAGTGAGCCCCCCTCCAATCACATCCTTCAGCGGCATTGTCTCCCGTTGTCCCGTTTTGTCCTGTTGCTCTCGTCGAAATCCCACCATCCTCCATCCGCCTGATTGCTTTTGTTGTCCTGCTGTTGCTGGCGTGCAACAATATTGAGATATCGTCTCAAGTGTAAATTGTTATTGACACTCTGCGTGGCCCTCTGTGTTCGGCAGAAACATCATCGATGCCATCCAGTCCATCCAGTCCAGTTATTTCTTGTTTACCCCAAGCTTTGTTTGCTTTGTGCATTTGATCAGCGACAAACAAGTTGGTCTCCTTTCTGAAATGCCCCAGAAAATTTTAATTAAACTGCAGAATTTATTTCCCTCTGCAGTTAATTAAAGTCCAGCTAGTATCTCGAATCTGTTTAAGCCTTTTCATCTGATGAGTTGGTTTAATATGTCTCGTTGGAGATTCCACTTGAGTGGGGTTCTTTGTCTCTACAGCTGACCTTCACAAGTCAATTGTACATACGTATATATAATATGATTGAATGTAACATCATCTGTAAGCCCAACCCTCTCTCTTCTCGTAAGCCGGGGAAATTCGCAATAAAGTGAATCGTTTCCTTGAGCTCATTTCAATATTCTGTTTAAGCATTTTATAATATTATCATTGTGCCTTTTATATTAAATTCCGAGCAACGCACGACCAGCAGATTCATTTTTTATGTGCCACATCCTTGGCATCCGACTCGGAATCGTCCTTTTGGCCTGAGTATATGTTAATAAAGTGCGTAAACTCGACCAAAATATGTACATTGGAGGCCTGGGAAATATGCATGATTGTGTTTCCCCCCAACATCTCCACCCCCTTTTCCCGTATAAGGCAAACACACGTACGGCCGGGAAATGGGAAATATACTCGCATGCTTGCGAGAGAAGGACATAAACCAGGCCGAATGACAAGAAAATCGTATAAAACCCGTCCGTTCTGCCCGCCGGCAGCCGTAAAGTGCAACGCAGTCGCAAAATAAAGAAATATGGAGTCAATAAAGGCAAATGTCCCACCACCACCGATCTTATGATAAGGGAGAGGGAGCGGGTGTTGGGGAAATTGCAATTTTCTCAAGACACCAAAAGGAAATTCTTAAATTAGGAAATTTCCTTAAAAATGTACTGAAATTAATATGACATTTTCGTTCATAACATTTGACATTTTGCTCTAATTCTCAAGAGTTCGCGGTTTTCTCTTATTCATCAATCAATCTATGGATTAATATAATGTTCTGAAGAATTCGCGATCTCATTTTGTATAGGAATGGTTTTAAATGGTTAGAACTGACATTATGATTACATCGTAATATTAAATTGATTTTGATCCTATTTTCTGTGCGTATTTTCAGCTGAATTTTTTAATCCTTAACAATCCCTCATTGTGAGCTAAATACAAACCTAAAGCCTAAACCATTTCCAACCCAGCAACTTTCTATTAAGCATAATTTGTTTTCATTACACAAAAGTTGCTCTGGTGAAACTTTCTCTCTATTCCCAGGCCCAGCTGAAAATTTAATTGGGCCTACGCAGAGAAGTCCAATGAAATTTATTTGCATTGGGCCTCACCCCCACATCATCACAAAGGCTAAAATCATACAAAATCAGAAGCCAAAAATCAAAAAATTGCCTCGGGCCCTGTTATTTGTTCTATGTAGTAGGGGAAAATCGGAAAAGGGGGTTTAGGTTCAGGGCTATAAGTTTGGTTCAGCAACCACAACAAACTTACAACCGAAAAGTTAAATGTAAAACTTTCCGGAGGTCGAGGTCTGAGTGGAATGGAATGGAAGTCATTTTCATTACTGTCGCGGCGATTACTCAGCGAGTGATTTGTGTTTGATCTCTGGGCCACTTTTCAATTGGGGGGACGGCGTTGTTAAACAAATGATTTGGCCATCCTGATGGCAGAACGGTAACAGTTCATTTGCCTCGCCTGCCCACAGCCAACTTCTAGTGCTCTAATGAACGATATCCTGCCAGATATCCTGTCGGGTATCCTAACTGGCAACTGGTCTCGTCTCGTCTCGTTTCGTTTCGTTTCGGCCCCAAAAGCGGGGCTAATATGCAAAGGCTCTTATCTGAAGTGTGACGTGGGTAGGCGATGCTCAATGGTAGATGCTCGATGGTAGCTGGTGATGGCTCGGTCCAGTCAAAAACAAACCCGCACAAAGCCGGAAAACGTGGCAATTGTGTGCCGGCCCCAGCATCTCCAAAAGCCTCCGTTCTCCTGGTTTTCTACACCTAGAGGAAATCATAGTGGCCTACATAACAAATTTGAAGAAAATCGAAATAGAGGGAAATTAAAAATTGTTTTCTTATTCAACTTTCTAAATATATTAAACAAAATGGTGGGATAAATTTATTTAAAAAAGAAAAGGTGGCCAAAAGTATGCTACGATATATGTATATCGTTAAAGGTTAAAGGTTTTAAAGCATACTTTTAAACACTTTTCTAAAAGTTTTAAAGAACCTAGAAATTTTCTTTTATTTGTTTTATATTTAATTCTTATAAATAAATAAATTTATTTTCAAAAGAAAAGGTGCCCAAAAGTATGCTACGATGCATGAAAAATATTTTCAAAGTTTTTAAAGCATACTTTTAAACACTTTTTTAAAAGTTTTAAAGAGTTTAGAAATTTTCTTCTATTTATTTTATATTTATTGGATTTTTAATGAGTTCCTTATATTTTTTGTGGCCGTGCAGGCTTTTCCAAAGGCTAAGGCGAAAATTGCCATTGTCTTCGACTCGTTGTTGGTGTCGTTGCCAAAATACAAATATTCATTTGTGTATAAGCTGTGAAGGTCGTTTTATGAGAGCAGCCAAACCGCAACAAGCCATTCCACCATTCCAGGGAATCCAGCGAATCCAGCGAAGCGTGTAGTCCTGTGGCCCAAACCCCGAAAAACCCAGACTCAAACTGGGGACCCTGCCATTCATTTGGTTCGTTGTGCTTCATTCATTAGCTTGCTTTCCGTTTCCGCTTCATTCAATCCACCCGATGCCTTCGCCACTGCCTTTCCACTGACTTAATGCCATCGACATCGACATGGACAACGACTTTGACTTCAACTTCTTGGACTTGGATCCCCAAACGTAGCCGTGGTCTATATCCTGCGTTAAATGTTGGCTGATGTTTATTTCTATGCGGCCATTTTCGACTGACTCCTCTTCGTTGGGCTCCCCATCCATCCTGGCCACCCCATTCCATCCCCACTTCGCAATTCATTTTCAATTTATCTTGCCTAATATCGACAGGCTCTTAGGTATTCTCCTCGACACAGGGAAAAAAGGAGTCTTCGGTGTTGCAGGAAGCCATTTCGTGTAGCTTAGCTGCCTTTTTACTTCTTGGCTTATCGACTTTTATTCGAGCATTATTTCAGAATTAATAATTCAATTTCGAGACGCTGAAAGTGGAGCAGGCCACCAAGACGATTTTGCCTGGGGGAACTTTTAAATTTAGACCCACTGTTTTTGGGTCCGACTTGGAATCTCAAATTCCGATTGATTCATTTGTGTGTCAACTGCACTACTACACAGCCGACCATTTGCTCGTTCCCATTCTGAAAGCTGTAAATCTTTTGTTGCACTGGTCATCGCCATCTCCACGAGATCCCGATCCCCCTCACACTTTTTGTATTAACAATTCTGGCAAAGTGCTCCTCCAGCCAGCTCAGCCGGCTCTGCCCACTTTCATCTGTTTTAATAAAGTTAAAAGCCACCCGAAAATGGCTTGAGCTCTGTTGCACTGTGAAAAAATATTGGTTATGCTGGTTTAATATAGTTAAAAACTCTTTTCGATCTTCCCTAGAAATACCTTTTCTCATTTAACTGTATTTTTTTTGTAATTTTTAATTGCTACACAAAAAAATGCATGTCGCCGTAAAACCGATATGCGGATGTAAATTTCTGGTTATGCAATACGCATATCGTTTTAACATGAGCATGTCAAATTTACGGGGTCGCATATGAAGTAAAAATTGACATTACATAATCTAAAAACGATCTACGTTTCATATCGATTTTTTTAGAAATAGTAATCAAATTTAGTTCGCAAATAAATAAAGTGATTTTTTATATTAAAATAATATAAGTTAGGCATAACAGGTAATTTTAAATTATTTATAAAGATGTTCATGAATTCTTTTGCAATTAAAATATATGGTTGCATACTTTTAGACACCTTTGAAATTGACATCAGAGAATTCCATGGCACTTTTTAATATTCAGACATGTAAAATCGATATTCTGCCATGTCTAGCTTAAGATATTTATCATTTATCAATATTTTTTCCGGTGTAGACTGGTAGTCTGCTGGTCTGCCGGTCCTTTTGGATGCTTGACACATTGCCAGGCGCTCCTTGCAGCGGAGGATTCAAAAATTTAAAACAGTTTTTTGGATATATTTACCGGTTTAGTATATTAGGAGGAAAAGCCAGAGAAAGCAAAAGGGAAAGCAGCAGCAGCACACACGCACAGTCATTTATAAACATGGGGAGCTGATGCTCCTGGATTCTCCCGCTTCTGCCAAGTCAGCCGGTTGAGTTTTTCCAGTTGCACTTTTCACTGCTCTCGGTTCACACTGTTTCCTAAAACCCCCTCCCCACCTAACTGCCTTTGTCCTGCTGGCAAGTGGAAAGTGCTTACATTTTTCTGGCAGCGGAAATGCATATTGCTTCCGGCCTTTTATTCATTTCCCCTTTGCATTTTTTGCGCATTTGCCTCTGCTGCTTTTCCTTTTGCTGCTTCTGTTGGCCAACAACTATTCCAAAGCGAATCCTAGTTTTGTTTTTTTTTTTTTTTGGTAAGGAGTAGAATGAGGATGGGTTTTTTCAGCAGGCTCCAGGTTTTGGGAGCCCCGTCGAGGGGCTCTTTACAAATTTTTATGCTGCGGTCATGCCAAAATGCATTGTAAATGGAGGGAGCTCTGTATATGGAGTGTATGTGTCCGTATGTCTGCCTCAGTGTAAATAAGTTTTGAGTTTGTCTTTCGCTGATGTCGACCGCACACGGTCCTCCTATTCACTCGCCCTCTCTCTCTCTCGCTTTTCGGAAGGCCAGTGCGAAGAATCAGCGGCAAAAAAGTGCAGATTGTTATGGCTGTCAGGACCCGGACCGAGCTTCACCACACTGAGCGAAAAATCCAATTGATTTTGATGAGCTTCTTTCCAATAAAAATTATTTTATGTTGGGTAAAAGTAAAATGAGTGGAAAAAAGCCTAAAAGTGGGCTACGGTGTCTGAAAAAAATATGTCAAATATTTTTAAGCATAGCTTCAAGCACTTTTTAAAAGATTTTCAATTTAGGGATTTTTATTTATTTGTTTTAATTTTAAAAATGCTTAATTAGCTTTGTTTAGTTTTAAATAAATAACAAATTAGAGGGATAGGTGTCTAAAAGTATGCTATGTTACATAAAAAATATGACCAATTTTTTACAGCATACTTTTAAACACTTTTTCAAAAGATTTCAAACCTTTGGAGATTTTTACAAAAAAATAATTTGTTAATATTTGTGAGTTTTTTATTCCAGATTTTTAAAAGAATTTAAATGTAACCTATTTAAACTTTAAATACAATTTGTTTTAAATACAACTGTGCTTTCTTTTCACTTAACATTGCCCAATTCACAACCGTATGCTCAGTATCCTTTTTCCATTTGAATAAAAGACAACAAAGGAAATACACTTACATAACTTCAAAGGCAACATTCCACGGCTCTTTCACTTCCTTTGAAGGCCCCTTTTAAAATTCCAACTCGAGCATTAGCCACACACCATAATATCCAGTTCTCAAGCAACAACATGACCCGTACATTTCGTTTTATGGCGGTCTAATTTAAATTTTTCCAGTGCCAAATTTCACACACAGATACTGAGCGGTTTTCCCTGGCTTCTTTTTTCCTTTTGCAGCTTTCTTTTTTTTCTTCCTTTTTTTTTGACTCTACTCGCTTTTCTCCTGACTGCTGATGATGTTTTTGTCGTTACGCTTTCTGTGTGTGAGTGTGGCTGTGTGTCGTGTTGGCTGGAGCTGATGTGTTTCTGCGGGTCAGGGGTCAGGGGTCAGCTGTGAAAGTGGAGAGAGTATCAGGGTATCGCCACGAAGCGAGGCTCCTCCTGCCGGCCATCATTCGAGAGTGCTACACTAGAATTAATCTTTGTCAAACGGCGTGGCTTTCCAGCATCCCCCGCCACTTGGCAATTGAGATACATTGACTGGGTCTCCATCTCGACTGCAAATCGAAGCCAGGAATACCAGTATACGTGCACTATCTGCCGATCGAGTTGGACAGGCCTAAGCCGGCAATTCCGCATGCCTCTTACATGAAGGCCGAAAAGCAGCAACCCTTTTTGCCAGTCCATTCGGGCAGCTCATATGCATAACGTTCTCTCTCGCAAATTGTTGCCCTTCGCCCCAAGAAGACGAAGGCCCAGCAAACAAATTTGCAACCAAAGTGCTTCGCTCCGTGCACATTGGCACATTTTTAATACACTCCACTCTCCATTCTGAGTGTGTGGGCGTGACCTCGAAGGGGAGGGCTATGTTATGTTATGGATAATACACCGAAAAATCGTACAGGATGTTGTGTGTCCTAATGTCCTGACCTGCTGACTTTTGACCTAACATCCAGTGATTGCAAATTAAAACAGATAAATTTCTTGGTATGATTCTTTTTATTTAAAATATTTATTTAAAATGTTCAGGTATAGTAAAATATATTTTTGAATATATTATATTTTATGCAAAATTTTTGCAATTATTTAAATTTATTTTAAGGATTTTATACGATACTTAATATTAATATAGAATTTATTTAAGAATTAATTTTCACATTATATTTCATGTAAAATGATTGCAATTGCCTAAATTTAATATTACGGATTTTTACGGCACTTTTTACAGATTTAGAATTTATTTAAGAATTAATAAGAATTAATTTAAATTTTTGAATTTTATTTTGTGTATTCAAATTCAATTTCTTTTCATTTTAGCTACTGAGCTTCCTTAAGTAATGTTTAATTATTTTGTGCAATCTTTTTAAAATTTCCCAAGATTTCTTCTCGAATAATTAATGGATTTCCGATGTTTTTCGCAGCCAAAACTTTTTCTTTCAGGGTTTTAGGTGGCGAGTAAGCAAGTCTAATCTCGTTCCGCACACACAGTTCCCTTGCCCCCGAAATGTGGCCCTCCAGTAACACGTGTCTGGTAGTTTTCAAGTGCTTGCAGCTTGATTTGATGTAATTTATTGAAAATTTATACAAATTTGTGCTTGTCTTTGCACAATAGCCCTTGTGCCCCAGGATGCCTGAGTCGCCCAGTCTCCCAGACTCTCAGACTCCTTGGATCTCCTTCGTCGGCTGAACTCGTTTGTACTGTGTTATTGGCAAAAACTCGAACCGAGTGGCGGCAGTGGAAGCGGGAGTCTTGTGCATGTGGGTCACGTAGCCATGTGACTTGTACGAAATGCAAATGAAATAGTATATTCAGTGGGCGGTGGTCCCTGTCCCTCGAATCCTCTGTGAGTGTGGCCCGTGTCACGGGTGCAAGTGGCAAACTGCCCAAAATAAAGTCCGGCTGCCGTGTGTCCGTGGACACTTTGTGTGCCATGGCCATAGAATTTCAAATCCGAATCCGAGTCCAAGGCAGCTGTAATAGAATTGCTTCTCTTTCGCTTCCTTTTTCGCTTGCATAAGATAAATGTGCGAATTTGCGCCAAGTGAAAGTGTTTTTGATAAATGTGCGAGGCACTGGGACTACTAGCTCCAATCGTAAATCGTGGACGGAATCGAAGGACGACTTGGTGGCCCAGTGATCCTTTGATTATCCAACACAACAACGAACGGGAAGGTTCTTTAAAAAATTCACTGCGACTCCATGGTTACCCAGCTTCCCATTGTCCGTCGTTTTGATATTTTTGTGCCATCCACACTTGTCCAGTTTTCGGTGGTCTACGCAAGGTCCTTCGTCCTGCGCCCTTCGTCCTGCCACTCGCCTGCTTTATGATTTCGTTTGATTGTTTGGTTGCTGGCGCTACTTTGTTGCCCAGCTGACTGTCTGCAACTTTGCTGATTTCATTGCTTGATTTCCTCTCGCTGATACACTGCCATGGGTTCTATAGTAGAGCTTGAAAGAATATCGACTGTTTGCTATTTATCGATATTTATAAGAAAATATCGAGAATGTTGTGAAAATATCGAAAATATCGTTACTTTTTAAGCTCTATTCAATAGATTATTTGAATTCAGAGTTTTAAATAAAAGTTTTTATGGTTAAAAGTCATCTCAGTCTCATCAGCAATGCTTGGTGTTGCATCTGTACTTTGTAATAATTTATTATTTTCAATACGTACAAAAGAAAATTATCGATATTTTCGATATTTGACAATATCAATTCCATAATATCGATGGAAAACACAAATTAAATATCGAAAAAATAGCAAACTGACCATATTTTTTCAAGCTCCACTTTGAAAATGTTTCATTTGGTAGCCAACTCATTCTCATCAGCATTCTTTTGCAGATGCAAGCAATATATGAGTTACTTCTCACAACAAGGGTATTTCCCTTACCTGCTCCATAGAAAGGCAAAATTATTTTCTCAGTTTCCTGCTTTACTTTTCTTTTATTTTCCATTTCAATTTCGTTAAGTTTTGCGCTTCTGGTGTCTGTCTTGGCTTTTCCTTGGCAGATACGTGTGGGTTTTACGCTCGGACTCCATAATAGAATTATTTGTATCAAATTGTGGCAACCGAAATAAAAAGAAGGAAAAATGAAACGAAAGTGGGGCAGTGGGAGGAAGACCAGGAAGACCAAACACCAACGCACTCTAACACAATTGGAAACTTGCACAAAGGCATTTTTATTCGCCTATGCCCGGAATACCCAGAAAGCCCAGAAAGCAGCGCCCGGAATTGAATTAAAAGTTGCCATTTTTTGTTTTTTTTTTTTTACCAGGCTGACTGGCTGGCTGGCTTATCTGGGCCGCAAACATTCTGCTGGGCTTCTTCTCTCGCTCCCCTTACATTTTGGCTTTCATTGGCAAAAAGTGTTGAGCTGTGAAAGTTGGCTCGCTGGCGCAGGGCGAAAGTAATTCAGAATCCAAAGATTCCCGGGCAACTGCAACGCGGCTGCTGCTGCTGCAGTGACAAATGAACTCGGGTCGGGGTCACCAGTGACCCAGAATATCTGGAGCATAACGAAGCTGCTCCTATTCGATTTTGGCATGCGAATGCAATCAGCACCTGGCCGCATTCCCTTGTCGTTATGACACGAGCTTTTGTGATCAATATGTTTGCGAGGACCTCCCGCCAGGGGGCGCCACTCTGGGCTCTTCCTCTTCCCGCAGATAGCAACTGCTGACAGGAGGAGAAGGATTCCCCATTTCCCAGTCCCCTATATCCTTTTTTTCTCCGCCAGCTGCTGACAAAGACGAATGGCAAGTGCGACGTTCGCGCAATCAGCGACGGAATAATCAAAAATGAAAATAAGCATTGCATACTTCTCAGCGCTTCGCACGAGCAACGCTGAAAAAATTCGTTGCCATGGAGAAAGGTAGCTGCTCTCCGTCTCTTCGAAATATTTGCTCAGGGATTTCCAATGAAGTATGTATTTATTAACCTTTTTGCGGTTAATATTTCAGGTGCTTCGGGCTCAAAATAATACCTTTTCTGTATTCCTGTTTCCATTCCGACTTTAATTTTAATAATAAGTTATTGTAGCATGCAGTAACATTAAATTATAAATGGGTAATTCAAGTTAAACTAATGGCTACACTAGTCAAAATGCATGCTTGGGAAAACACCAGCACATCTTATTACGCAAAGAAATGGAAGTACAAATTTAATGTTGCATACTTTTTGACACCTTTTCTTATGATATTTTATAACTCCAGTAATATTTGAGGCACTCTGCTTTTTTTGGAAAGTTCTACAGTTTTAAAATGTGTAATAAAGCTGTCTAAATATATTGCAGCATACTTTTTGACACCTTTTTTATTTAATTTTAATCTAATAATTTTTTGTATATTTCTTGTGCGAAGCCTTAATTTCTGAATATATATGGGTGGTTCCAAATGCCTTTTTTTCTGCTTACCACTCGATTCTTAGCAATTCAGAAAAGTTGGTCTCCTCACCACCCCACAAATGACATTTTGCCCCCATTCCCGGGCGATTGATTTATTGAGAGATTAATGCCAACGATTTCCTTTACTGCCGGAGCGTTAGTTTTTTTGCACTTTGCCATATTGGGGCCATGAAAGCGCCGCTGTCACTTCAATGTGCGGCTTTCTCCCAGTGAGCTTGTGTCTGGATCCTGGGATCCTTGCTAAATCCTCGCTTTGCCGGCAGCGTACACATGAGTTATTGGCTCGATAGTGCAAACACTTGCAAATGCGGGCAAAGCGAGGCCATGTACATACGTAGTCGTTGCAAGAACAAGACTTTGTATTGCAGTAGTGAAACATTCATAAGTTTCGGCGAGAATCAGAATACCTCCTAATCAGCTGTGGGGCCTCCGACAAAACGCCTAACGAAGTTATGCAAATTCCCGGCACCACTGTCGGCATGAATCTCAATTTGCGGGGCCGCCAGCAAAACTTGGGCATCCTTTGATGTTTGCTCAATTAACATAGGCGAGAACCTCACAACCTCAGAAACTCAGAACCTCACAACCGCCGGGCCTGCAACACTTAAGCGGATTATGAAAGCTGAAAGTCTGGCAGCAGCCGTAAGTCGTGATTTTTTAATAGCTGAACTTTGGCGGCAGCGAAATTTTCCTCTAAAACGTGACTGATTCGCTGAGGAGACGAAGACTCTCCCGAAAATGGCTCAGACACAATGTTTGAGTCTATCTGGGCGATGCAGCAGAGGAGGCCTAAATATCTGCAGAAATCCAGAGAAAACAAATATTTTACACTCGAAGCAGACAGAGTTTTCTTAAGCTACAAGAAAAAAATAATAATAAAACGAAGAACAAAGTGAGATAAATATAAAAACATCACAGAAATCCCTAAGGATTTTAAATCAATAAGTGTCTAAAAATATGCAACAATATTTTCCGCCCAACTCAAATCCAAAAGAAGATGTTATATTTTACTGCATACTTTAAGACACCTCTTAATAAGTGCCCAACATTAATCGACCTGTCTTCAAAACGTTACAACATTAATGTTGATTTAATTAAATAAAAAGTATTTATATTTAATATCCTTTTTTCCCCCGGTGATCTATGGCCCACATCGTAAAGTTTTGCAGCTAGAGCTTTCCAAAACTTTTCAACTATAGCCACAAAAAGAGTCCTTTTCCGCCTCCTTTTTGGAAATGTGGATTACGCACACATTGAAGTGCCGAGCGTACCGCATCTTGTACTATACCTTGCCACACCGAACCGCACACTTGGAAATGCTTAATTTGCTGCCGAATATACATACGTATCCCCGCTATCTGCTATCTGCCGCCTGGCACGGCTAACCAGAAATGAGCTTCGATGAGCCCAAATAGTTTCGTATTTCAGCCGAACCTGCGCTGCTAAGTGCTTGTCGCTCCAGGTCCCGTTCCTCGCGATACCTCAACGATGCCACGTAACTTCATTAACGCTCCTGACTGCCTACAGAGAAAAAATATTACTTAAGTTTAAATAAATTGGATCAGATATCAGCAAACGGAATTTTGAATGTGAAAAATGTCAAAGCGATTTTGTGATGTATATTCTCCAGATATTCTACTAAAATAGGAGTTACTTATTAAAATTACTAAAAATAAGATTTTAATGACATAATTTTTATTGAAATAACATTATAATATTTATAATGTGTTCCAAATTCTAACATTAATTACTTTAATTTAAATTTATAGACTATTACGTAACTAAAATAGGAGTTACTTATCTTAAGAAATAAAAAGAAAATAAGATTTTAATCACTGTGTATCAAAAATAACTATTGTAATATTTATAATGTGTTCCAAATTCTAAGATTAATGACTTAAATTTAAATTTGTTGACTATTGCTAGTTACTACTAGTTTTCTTGGTGCTGCGACTTCAATATTTTACTCGGGAATTTTATATATGAGGTACTTGGTACCTATATATCATTTACATGGTAGCTAATATCCTCTTGAGCATAATTTTGTCTATGATATTATTATATTTTTAAACATTTTATAAATTCATAGGACTAACACTGAACTTTTGTAACCATGTATCTCGGCTCGTTGCGGGTGTTGCATTTCGGCGTTCCGGGCGCTAAATGCATTTCGGCTGCTCGACTTCGACGAAAGTAAGGAGTGAGTGGTGAGTGAAGTAGGTGGTGCGGCAGCCTATGGGTAATTTCCTACGCGGCGCCGCCAGCCAAAGCAAAGTTTAATTAATTTTCCTGCGGCTTTTGGCTTCGGCGGCGCGGCTCTTAAGTGGTTCTCCTCCGCCAGATGCTCCCTTTTTCTGGCCGCAGGTTTTATGTCTTTGTCAAAATACGTTGGCCTCGTATATTTTCCAATTTTCACAGCTCTTTATTGCCTGCCAGCGGTGACTCATTCTCATTCCCTCAGCAGAATGGCAGTTTCCAATTTAGTCAAAGCACTACGGCAGTTCATTATCTCCAACAGCTACGTAAATTGACCGCGTTTTGGCATAGTTGCAGAAATATATACAATTCATTTACCACAAAATTACACAAATCAAATGCATAATTCTGCTCTAATGCCCGACCGATGAACCTGCACAAAAAGATCAAATGTAGTGACAGCATTTGTTTTTAGATTTGTGAACCGCAACGCAATCAATTGCACCCGGACAGTCGGGGTGGTGGAAATTCCAGACCATTCCCTACCATCCAACCATCCATTTCGTCATGTCGAAACGACCACAATAAAGCATGTAAGTGGATTAAACTCAACCACTCATTAAATTACGAGTGCGCTGCCCTGCGCTCTATGAATTGGGGACTGGAGACCGCAGCAACCGCAAAAACATCCTTTGACTACAGGAACCCAGTATTGATATGTCCTAATAACATAAATTGTCAAACAACTGAAATATCCAAAGGGACGTCATGCAAAAGCGGGCGAATCAAGATTAGAGCCGTGAATTCACACACCATAGTCTGCGAGTCAAAGGACCCAAGTGACTGGCAGAGATGTTCGCAGGAATATTCCATGAACTCAATGGATTTCCTGGCCATTAATGCGATTGTAGCGCTGCCTGAAAAACCGCACCGTCAAGCGGCTTAAAGAACTGTCAGCTTTCCTCAAAGGCAATAACGCAGAGCGACTTAAGGTGGCCCACACTCCTAGAAATAATTTGGCATCAAGAAAAAATTATTAAGAAATATTCGCCTATTTATTTGGAAGAAAAAAAGTAGTATAATAATTTAATCTATTAGGAAAATTAAATCCGTTTAAACAATACATTTATGAAGCTGTTCAAAAGAATGCAACTATACTGCTTCGAAACTAGAGTTTAAAAAATTATCGATATTTTCGATATATTGACAATATCGATTCGATAATATCGAAAGAACAAATTAAGAATCGAGAAATATCAAACGGTCGTTATTTTTTCAAGCTCTTTTCGAAACACAACATTTATTTTTCAAAGCATACTTTTAGGCACCTTTTTAAGAGATTTCAAAAAAGGTTATTTTTCTACGAGTGCATGAGAATCTGGGAAAGAGACGACTGAAGGAGCTACTGACGATGCGATTCCGTTATGGCCTTCCGAGTCAAGTGAATGGCAAAGGGCTCGGGTGCCCGTCATCCTGAATGTCAATGGACATATCAGTTAACGGCGCACCGCAAGAAAGTATCCAGCGGGCAGTATCGGGCAGGAAAAAATCCACAAAGGCACATCGGACTGCCAGATGCCGCAAATGGTATGTATATAGCGGAAGCTATATGGGTTTTGCCCCCCGCAGTTGCCAGCTTGGCATATTGATTTTAGTTTTTTTGTTGTTCCGTCTACTAAATATTTGACTCCCCCTGGCGTGTTTACCTTAACTATTTGCGTTGACCTGTTGTGCTTGGACGCTCGTTATGAATATACATTGTTTGCATTTCGGAGACGGTGCATTGAGCAAGGACCAACTCTGTTTCTCACTTCAATTAAAAGTGGAAAGCCATTTCCGACACACTCCAGAGCTTTGCTATACACAAAACGGGGAATAATATGTCGGGAAGTCAGACAATTAAAGCGAAACACTTGTAAACTTATGCAAGCTGAGTTTATTATTTTCCAAGGCATTTCAAATAAATTTTGTAGTTAGAAGGAGATTTGTAAATATTTTTTGGATCTTTATATCAAGTGAAAACGAAATAGGTGTCTAAAAGTATGCAACAATCACTATGGACGGCAGTCCATGTAGTGACGAAGCGCACCAGGAGAGTGTGCGAAGGCGACTACTATTATATAGCCGCAAAATTGAAAATCTGCTGTGATAGTCCGATCGTTATGAGTAATACACCAATCGAAAGGTATTGCAAAAACTTAAAGGATTGCATACCAAGACTTTAAGAAAATCAATTGGCTTGGGAGAGAGAGCGGTGAAAGTGAAAAAGTGAAAATTTCGAAATTTGGAGCTGTTGGGGCCGGTGGGGATAAATGCCCCCTCGCAATGTTTTAGTTGTATTCCTTTTGAAAATACCCGTCGAATGAGGGGTCATTTGTCAAAATCCGACGCTCCGTTCAAATGTTAGAGCCAAAATAAGATTTTCTTCTTCTTCCCAAAATGAAAATTTAATTCTGTTTGTCAGTTTGTCAGTTTGTCAGTTTGTCAGTTTGTCAGTTTGTCAGTTTGTCCAAAACATGTTTTTTAAGTTTTGAAAATTTGATATGACGTTCATCACATCGATATAAAAAACTTTTGTTCTACCACTTTTGGAAAAACTCGCTAGTTTAGCGGGAAAACAGCTATAAATAGCTAAAATTCGGAAAGCCGTAACTTCTGTACTACTAAAGCTACAGAGTTGTGCTGCATCTCGTTTGAAAGGTATTTTTAAATGCTATAAATGCCCTTCATATGCAATTTGTGTAAATGTAATAGTTAAAAAGATATGAACAAAAGAAATTTTTTTTAAACTTTCTTTTTAGCTTTTTTTTAATTTTCTCAAAAACGGCTCTAACGATTTTCCTTACAACTTTAAACTGTATAGCCCTTGAGATTCCCTGAATTTTGGTATATAACACATTACTGTAAAAAGTCACGTTTAAAAGTTATTTTTATACGAAAATAGCCACTTTTGCCGGCTCGAACAACTAACGCTGCCTAAGCATTGAATTTAGTATGTGCGTATGCAAACTGTATTTTAGGGTCATGGAATCAATTCAATTGTTTTAAGGAATTCCAAATAGGAAACTTTTGTTTTACGACATTTGGAAAAACCCGCTGCTTTAGCGGGAAAAAGCTAAAAATAGCTACATTTCTTTAGTTCGTAAGTTGTACACTACTGAAGCTACAGACATGTGCTATGCCTCGTTTAAAAGGTATTTTGAAATACTTAAACGCCTTTTTAACTTAATTTGTTTAAATACAATGGCTTACAAATTAAGATTGACCAATTTAAATTTAAATGTATATATTAGCTCCTATGAGAGCCAATGTAAACAAACAAAAACTTCTGATATCAAATAAAAACACCTCTTAACGAGGTAAAAAACTAGTGACGATCGCACCTTGAACATACAAAAGTTCTGATATCAACATTTGTGACGAAAAATTATTACACTCGTTATTAAAAAGACTTTCTAATATTTTCTCATTCGGCACGCTGCAATAGAAAATGCCTGTGAAGGGAAAAAGGCTGGAATAGTTTGCTAGGGCGGGCCGAATGAGAAAATATTAGAAAGTCTTTTTAATAACGAGTGTAATAATTTTTCGTCACAAATGTTGATATCAGAACTTTTGTATGTTCAAGGTGCGATCGTCACTAGTTTTTTACCTCGTTAAGAGGTGTTTTTATTTGATATATTTATAGACCAAAAGTGATTTGAAATCATACAAAATGCATACCCATAGACCCAACATTTTCAGATTTCAAAGTGATTTTAAAAACCTAGCTATTTCTGTGGCACCTACCATTAATTTATGTATTGTTTTTTTTTAATTTGTACTCCGAGTAAAGTGCTTTACCCCACTTCGATATGAAATGGTGCATGCAAAGTGGCAAAAACAAAACACATCGCAACATTAATTGTCAGCTGCCTTAATTGCCCGTTTTCGTTGCACCAAAATCCGCAGAAGTTTCAACAGCAGCATTATAAAAAGTACAGTATCTGTGGCACACGAACAAATTCAGCCCCAAGTAGGAATCGCGCTGCAGATTGCTGGGTCAGGTTAGGTCAGGTCAGGCCAGGGATCTGTGTTCTGGGATCTGGGAGTGGGATAGCCGGGTTAAGGCCGTCCGCTTGGCCAGAGGAACTCGAGGCCTCGAGGCTCTGGGCTCTGTTCTCTGTTCTATTCTGCTGGTGCTGCAGCGGAGATGACACGGTGACCTAAAGGCGACAACAGCCGCATGCAGAATGGAGCTTGGAGCACGGCGGTAGTACACAGATAAAAAAGCAGACCTAAATAAATGTAAATAAGTGTAAATATAATATATCTGTGAATAATTAATATGAGAAAGTTTATTCGAAATGCCGTTAAATGTAAGTAATTTAAGAAAATCACTCAGGATTTAAAATCCCTTATAAGTAAGCCAAAAAGTATGCAACAGTATTAGTTGAAGAATCATTTCATTAATGATTTCAATATACTTAGAATTTAATGATATTACTTCCGTATAAATATTTTATTCTTAAAACGGAATTATATTTGAGTGCTTAAAAGTATGCAACAGTATATTGTATAAAGACAGCGTTCTTATTTTATTGCATACTTTTAGACACATTTACCAAAGATTTCAAAATGCTTAGAATTAAATGATATTATTACTGTAGATTAATTAATTATTTTATATAGAAAAGAAAGATATTTGGGTGCTTAAAAGCATGCAGTATATATGCAAAAGTCGTTATTATTTTTATTATTTTTACTGCATACTTTTTTTCCAAGGATTTCCGCCCTTTTTTAATGTTTTTGTAGACCAATATTTTTTTATTAATATATTTTCCTTTTTTTCTGTGCATTTACAGCAGCGTCACAATGGAAGCAGCCCACAAACAACACACTGAAATTGTTTGCTTTGTGCCTTTGGCTGGCTGGCTGGTTGGTTAGGGAAAAGCCAGCAGTGCTAATAAACAATGGGCCACACGGCCCACGGAAAATGGAAAATGGAAAAATGAGTCCAAGAGGGGCAACCAGGAGCCAGTGGGGGCAGACGCATCTGAGACTTCCTACTAGATGTTTTTAGCTGTTTTACGCTTTTAGGGCAATTTGGGGACAACGTGGCGTATGCGTGTCGTGTCGAGTCGTGTCTACGCTGCTGCTGTCTACGGCTGCCTTTGCAGGTGTCAAGTGCCAAGTGTGTAGTTTACCGCAAAGTGCTGCCCCGCATAGTGTGTATAGTTATTCTATAGTATGTATGCATGTTTTAGCGCTAAAAAATAACACAACAAAGGAGATTTTCCATTCGAAAGGCACTGCGGCAGCTATAATGGCCACCGCATAACAGGCACACAGACATACAACCATACAACCATACAGCCCATACAGCCGAGAAAGGACCTTAAACTGTTCAATTCAAAGGCTTCTGCGGAGCATTTACGAGCACACACAACGAGAATCCTGGGCCAGGACCAAAGGGAAACTCGTTAAATGCCATGGCTGCCTGCATATATTGTTTGTGGCAGCATGTAAAGATGGGCCTCCTTTCGACTTTCAACGGAGGCGACTTCAAAAGGGAGTGAAAGTTTTCTTTGTCATCTATTAAGGCATTTCCCGGGAATGATTTATCCAGGCTGGGAACCCTTAAAGCAGAAAAAGTTGTGCAAGTTTTATGGCTAAATGATGTATCCACTTTAAGGAAGACTCTAATCTTGGCAGAGCCAACAAATTAATTAGTTTTCAACACTCGAGTTACTTTAAATGGCAATTCGTATAATTAATTTCGCACACATTGGCATCGGAGAAGTGCAAAGCAAATCGAAATCATCAGCAGAGTGGTCGGAAGTATTTGCCATGCCGTACACTCAAAAAAAAAATCAATGATTTTAGCCTAAGATCTAAGAAAATTCGCATTTGATTTGCATGAAAAAAAAAATGTTTTCTTAGTAGCAGACAGAAATAAAAACAGATTTTATATTTTAGCAAATTCAATCAAAATATTTTAAAAATTGTATTTTAAAATATAAAATATATAAATATAAATTTTAAAAACTAAAAAATTTAATGTTTATTTAAGAAATCTTTATATAAATATTTTTGAAATTATTGGAAAACATTTCTTTTGATTTGGATGAAAAAAAACCTCCTTTTTTAGTAAATAATAATAAAAATAAACATTTTAAGCAAAGAAAACCTTTTCTAAATTCTTTTAAAATATTTTAAAAGTTTGTTTTTATAATTTTAGAATTTTAAAAGAAATCTTAATTTAAATATTTTTTTTAATATGAGAAAAATATTTTTTTCAGTGTTTGCTAGGGCTGAGGTAATAGGACCTTCTGGGCCAGGTCAGGCGTCACACATCTAGAGAGGACACACATATATTCCGATTCACATTCAGATCCAGAGCCATCGAGAGCCAAAGGAAGCAATTTTCCTGCCGAATGCGTTTGCACAAAGCGAAGATATTGCAGAATACACAGAAGATGCGAATGGTAGCAGTGGTGGTTTGGTTTGTGGCCAGTCGAAGGACCAAGGACCCCGAAGGACTCCGAAGGACTCCCTGTGCAATCACTCAAACGGCCAAGAAATCAACTGCCAAAGTCATAAATTTTCGGTTTGCAAACTGCAAATTATTTCAGCATCATCCTTTTCTCTCCCCCTGTTTTCTGCTGGCAAAAGTTAAATAATGCAAGGACTGCAAGGACTACAACATGTGAGTTTGTGGGTGGGTGTGTGCTACTCCTTCGACTGGCCCAGTGAAAAATTGTGCAGAAATATTTAAACTGCAATTCCAAAGCGATTTGTTTTATGGCCTTCGCCCTTCCCCTTTCGCCAACCAAAAGGCTCGAGCATTGTTTCGGAACCGGATGCGGATCGACTTCCGGTTTCCACTCCGCTGAAAACTTAACTCGGATTTGATGTGGCCAAGCAGCTGTTAATGCTGCATGATTTATGCTGCATGCAGCTCATTATATGCCCCTAAATCAGGGGCAGCAGCAAAAGTCGCTCAATGACGCTGCGAATTTTTCGGGGCAGCTCTTCGTGGAGAGATAGACTAGGATGTGTGGTCAATGCACTGCCGCTTCCGTTTCCGGTTTCCGCCCAGCGGTCGTAAATTTCGTGCAGCCGCCTCGCTTTGCATGTCCTCCAGTTTTCCCAGCTTTCCCCGCTTTCCCCACTCCAGTTTATTATTTTATCGGAGCGGCGTCTGCACTCCGCTGGAGCTGCCAATTGTCATTCCAAGTCCGGGTCCTCGTCCTCGTCCTCGTCCTGAGTCGCATCCTGATCCTGGCCATCCTGACAGACCATTGTCCTCCATCCTCTGCCTTTGTATCCTTTCCCGAATGATTTGTTTGGCCGCCTGCAGTTGGCTTTCTTGTTTTTCTTGGCCACCGCGATAAATCAACACTTCATTCCCCCATGGCTGGTGACCCCAACCGGGTCGACTGAGCTTGCGGATTACTATGCATTAGTACGAAATTAGAACTATTATATTTATGGCGCAAATAGTCCGCACATCATTTCTGCAGCGCCCAGGTAAAACGGCAGAAAGGCAAAAGCCAAAAGGGGTAGAGCAAAAAAATAAAGAGGCAAAAAGCCTAAGCTCCTCGCACTGAAAGAAAGAGGAAATTATACCACTAATTGGAATTTTTTGTTGTTATATTGATGAATCATTTTAAAATAATTACTTGACATTTAAAGAAGTATTTTTTTATACACTCATAGAAATTTTTCCTAAATACTAGAAAAGTCGCCCTAAAACCGAGGTCGCCCTAAAACTACGAAAAATTTTCTGATTATACAGGTGGCTAGCCCTAAATATACGAAAAATCGCCATGGAAAATATTTTTTAGGGTTAGTTTTTTCAAAAAGGCAAATTTGTCCTATATTTAAGGGCGAATTTTTATGAGTCGACTCCAAAAGTAATTCCTTCTTTTTAGGGCGAAATCGCCCTAAAACGTTGAACAAAAAAGCACAAAAAATTACCCTAAAAACTACCAAGATTCAAACGAATTTTAATGGATACATACATACATGTAAAACATGTTATGAACATGTGTGTGTAGTTGACAGGTCAAAACAAGTGAGTTAGAAAATCTACCTAACTTCACAGGCGAATCGCCTTAAAAATCGCACCAAAAGTTTGAAAACGGGTAGCCCAGCGGGCTAAGCACTCGCACTTTCAGATTTGCTGTTTGAAAATACAGGTCGTGGGTTCGATTCCTGTGTGGGTCAACACTTTTTTTTTTGTTATTAGAGTTTTTATTACTAGTTAAGTTTTTTCGTCCGCATGTTAAATTTAAAGTAGTCTTTAAACCTTAAATAAATATGGAAATTCTGAGTTTAAAGACTAATTTATGATAAGCATGCGAAGGAACGGCCCGAAGTATCCCAGCCATCAGCAAAAAAATACAAGTTTTTGTTTGTATAACTTAGACCGCAAGAAAATAAGATGTGTACAGTGTTTGTACGTTGCTTAGCGCGATGGGAATGTGGTGCAGCGCTAGAGCGTTAGACTCCAGCTCGAGAGGCCGTGGGTTCGATCCCGCGTAGTGACAGCTAATGTTTTTCTCAAGTAAGTTGTTTTTTCTCCTTATATATATCTCCTAAATTCGATTACAAAGATGATTTTTCAGTTATAACCGGCGGTTATACAAGTCTGCTGCGTCCTGCCCCCAACGGCAACGTCCAATATAGCGCCGACAATTCAACAAATAAATTAGCTGAAACGATGTTCGTGTGTGTGTGTGTATGTGTTGAGTCCAGTTCCCAGGAAATATCAACCACCCATAACCCCCCCCCCCCCCCTCGACGAAAAATTAATTGATATTTTTGCTTTTATTTGGTTTTATTTTTATGGCGATTCGCCTTCAAAAATAGAAAAAAAAGTTTAGGGCGATTCGCCCTAGATTTGTTGCCTAGTCGCCATTGACCCCCGTTTTAGGGCGATTTTCCTTGTTTTTAGGGCGATTTTACCGGAAAATTTCTATGAGTGTAAGTTGTATTTTCCTGCTTGATTTTAAGAAATAAATCTTCAAATTAAATCGGCCATTGCCTTCTTTTCCGCAGCCGTTAAAATGAAAAGCGCTCTGCCTATTCAAGAATAGCTTTCCGCAGTCGCTGAAAATAATTTTTTTTACATCATACAACTGGATTTTAAAAAGTTTTTTAACAGCTGACTAACTTATTTTCTCAGTGTATCCACAAAGCCATTAGACACGCCTAGCAGTCACTGTCTGGCGTTGGGCTGTAATAAAAACATAAAATGTTGCACATTATGCAAACAAACCCACATGCACAGTGGCTCCCACACACAGGCACAAATACACACACATTTAAGCTTTGGCGATGGCGCCGCATGTCTAACGGTTTCGTTCGCCATTTGCAAACACACACGCACACACGCAAGGACGAGGACGAGGACGCACACAGATACGGTTGGATACCTTGTGCTAAGCAAACTTTAGGCCCTGCAAGTGTGTGTGTGTGCGGAGAACATTAAATTTATTTGAAATTATTATTATGCGCATTTACCTAACATTTGCATAACCGTCAACGGTTTGCAGGATTCGCAGGAGGAGCCCTTCTCGGCGGGCCAATTTGCAAGTGAAATGGGGAGGGCGATGGGAAAATGGGGAACTGGGCCAAAGCAAAAGCCAAACAGCTTATAATATGATTGAAAAGTCCGCGAGGAGTGATCCTGAAATGAATCTTCTCTGGAGCAGCGATTTTCCGTTTTTAAAGCGCATTTAACTGAAATATTTTGTCAACTTTTATGGCAAACAATATTATGCATTCGCTTAATGCGCTAGTTTATGGCCCAAACTACTGACCGGCATAAAAAAGCAGCGGTGAAAAAATGAAAAATGGTTAGCCAGCGAAAAAAATATACATACCATATACCATACCATATATAATATGTGAAAAATAAAAACATGGAGCATAAATTAAAAGCAACGTGCACTAGATTCGCCCACATTCGCCAACACACAAAGATGCACACACATCGGAAAATTGTTTTAAATAATTAAATGCTGGCGCAGCACTTATTTACACCATTTACCCAACTGTGTGCACTAGGTGTGCATGGAAAACAAGCTAAATGGCAGTGCATTTGCAACTTTGGAGATACTCTATTGGAATATTGTGTAGAATATGGAAACAATTTTCATTTGAGCTAGGTAATGATTGAAAGAATTTTCTAATGTTTTAAAATCACTAACAAAGGTGTCTAAAAGTATGCAACGAAAATATAAATATGGTCTTTTCAAAAAAATGCAAATAAATTGTTGCATAGTTTTAGGCACTTTATAAAGTTATTTCAAAACTCGTCATTTTGATTTACAAATATTTTATATGATTATAAATAGTTAATTTTGGGTATACTATTTACCTTTAGTGAAATATTTTCCTATTAAATCATGCACTTCTTCTATCTGTCTCTTTTTATACCCTTGCAGAGGGTATTATAATTTTGGTCAGAAGTTTGTAACGCAGTGAAGGAGACGTTTCCGACCCCATAAAGTATATATATTCTTGATCAGGATCAATAGGGGAGTCGATATAGCCATGTCCGTCTGTCCGTCTGTCCGTCTGTCCGTCTGTATGTCTGTTTCAATACCGTTTGCGAGCTCAGTTTAAAAGCTAGCGACTTCAAACTTTTACAGTCGTCCTAAAACATGTGTACGCAGATCAAGTTTGAAAACTGACCCGATCGGACGTCTATATCCTATAGCTCCCATAGGAACAATCGGATATAGCTTTCGAAAAATGAAGATATTTCGCTCAGTGTAAGAGCTATTGACAAGAATATTTCCAAATCGTATTTTTCTGTGTGTACCTTGATCAGGGTAAAAGCGCGTGCCGATCGGACGTCTATATCCTATAGCTCCCATAGGAACAATAGGGTGAAATCGGTCAAGATTTAACGTTTTTCAGGATATTTCGCGCAGAATATAAGCTATTGACATGAAACTTTCCAAATCGTATTCTTTTATGCATACCTTGATTAGGGTAAAAGCGCGTGCCGATCGGACGTCTATATCCTATAGCTCCCATAGGAACAATAGGGTGAAAAATTTTAAAATTATATTTTTTTTCAATTATAAAATATTTTGTTGTTTTGTTAATTCATGTTGCTTTTCTAGTCAAGTTTTCATTCGTGAAATCTGCAAGGGTATTAAAACTTCGGCTTGCCGAAGTTAGCTTCCGTCCTCGTTCTATTATCATAAGTAATATTTCTAAGGCCCATTACATATTTTTCGGGATTCAGGGTGAGCCCAAGTTACTATAACCGAAAACCTTTTCCGAATCCTTTGCACATGTTTGCGACTGGATGCTCGCATAGAGATGTTTTTACGTATGCCTACACACAATAAAATTATATAAATATTGCACACAGGCAATGTGGCTGGCTTTTACTTTATTTCACTGCTCGTTCATTTTATTGTGATCCGATGATATTTTTTTGTGTGCCATCCCATCCCATCTCTAGACTCTAGACTCCGCCCAGGGCCAGGGGGTTGGAGAGAACGAAGGACTGCTGGCTGGTGACCGACTTCTGCCTGCCCTCGAAGTCCACATAGATGTCGAACTGCAGGTCGAAGATGCTTTCCTCGCTGGCTTTCATCGCAAACACGCCCTTGATGGTTTCACCCGAGTTCACGGGGAGTGGGGTCTCCAGATAGAAGACCGTCTGATTCCAATGGGTCCACGGAGCGCAGGGCGATGTGCTGAAGCTGATCCTTTGCGCCGTCTTGCTGAAGCCCACATCGAAGTAGGCCACCAGGGCGTGAACCCACCCGTTTCGGGTGACCTTCAGTTCGTAGAAGGAGCGAAAGTCGGCGGACTGCCGCTGCGCCGTGTAGAGGTCCAGCGATTTGACCAGGCACACCTTGCTCATCACCTGGCCACCGGTCACGTGCTCCAGCACCGCCTTGGATTCGCAGCGGCGCCGAATGGCCGACAGGTCGAAGCCGTGGACATCGTGCCAGAAGCCGAGATCCTGGTCCCGTCCCCTGATGGCCGCCAGATAAAGCTGTGCCGCATCCGGATGGATGTGACCGCCGGCGGATAGCCACTTGTCCCGCGCAAATATCAGCGAGTCCAGCATATTCTCAGAAAACAGGCAGTGGCTGTGGGAAAATGTGTTTCGGGTTAAAGGTTATCGGTCGTGGATATAACTTGGAGGAAAATTACTCAATTTAGCTAAAAGTTAGGAGCCAATAAAAGGGTACACTGCACAGTGGGCCAGAAAGTTCATTTTTTGGCCAAAAATCTGTAATTTCTTTCCTAGGACAGTTAGAACGATGCAGTTTTTTGCCTTTTTTTCTTAAAAGATTGAACTTTCCAACGCACTAAAAGTAAAATTTCTTGGAATTTTATATGATATAGATAATCCAAACCAAAGTCGGAAAATTTTATGTACTTTTCGGTTTATTATTTTTAAAAAAATAACTAGAAGACGCACTCAATCCATTTTCATACACGATAAAGTATGAGATAAAACAATTTAAAAAAAATTAACATCACTAAAAAATATTATGTCGTTTAAGATTTATGAACCGTAAAAAACTGCAACTTTCGGAGGCTCCCACATCAACGTTTATCAAACAATCGATTTAAAAAAAATTTCTATTTTTTTGTTCTTGTTTTCTCTTAAGATTTTTCTATTCAAATTATTAAAAAAAAATTGTTTTTAAAATATTGTTTTTTAATTTGTTTAATGTTAATTTGACATTTTCTGAAGTCATCAAAAAAGTATGCTTCATTTATACTTGCATAGTTCAGATTAGTTATATTTCAGTTCTCAACTGAAGAAGGTACAAGAAAGTACAAGAAATGCTGCATACCTTTGGGCATACTAAAGTCCTCCCTTAAATCCCTTAGGCGCTCTGCCGGGCATTTTGTCTCTGCGCTGTAATTTCCAGTTTTATAGTTTCCGGATCCAAACTATATAGATTTCGAAAGGACCATGATCGATTAGTGTACTTAAAAAGTAGATTTTATATGTTAGTCACACTAAAATCAAATTTGGCGCGCAAAATGTTTACTAACACCTGAAGAAAAAAAAGTACGGCATACTTTTGGGCTGTCTTAGCTAAGCTCATGAAAATGGCTCGACTTCGAGTTAAGCCTTCAATTAAAACTTAAATTACCGAAAACTAAGGCAAAACCGCATCGAGTCGGCGGTATACGCTTTTAGTAAATTGATCAACGAATTTTTTTTTGAAGGAATCAACTAATTTGGGGATGGCACTTAAAGGCACTTGAAAAGCAAAGTACTCATTTGTTAAAAAAAGCCATAAAAATCAACAAATACATTTATTTTAGGAAACAAGTAAGTCATACGACCTATATTATATTTTTTATTTGTTGAAAGTAATCACATCTACGAGTATAGTTAAGAGTCGAACAGCTACATCAGCATCTTTGACTTCAAGATTTTTTTTAATTTCTATCAATATTTGATGAATTTCCCACTTTGAAAATACGGTAAAAGAAAACTACTTGCCCGAATTCTTTAAAACTCTGTCATAAATTAGTTTAATGTATTATGAAAAGGATTTCTAACTTATATTGGTCATTTTCCTAAAAAAAAAAATCGTATTTTTGGCCAAAACTCGGATTGGCTGGCCCAATGTGCACTGATAAAAAAAGATCATTAGAAATTATATTCATAACTACAAATATTTATAAACTTTAAATAAATTAAAAATTAATGATTTTCTGTATTAACGAAAAAATTCAATTTTTATGCTGAATATCTATAGTCCAGAATTAATTTATTAGGAGTGTACTAAGACTTGTGAATTTTCGAAAAAAAGGATTAAAAAGAATTTAATTTTTTTTGCTATATCGCTATAATATTTTGACTTTTCTATCTTTGATTTTCAGTGTTTAATTTTCTACCTACCCAATCCAGTCGCACACTATAATGTCCACCTTATCAATATCTTCTGGCAGTTCAATCTCCTCCACTTTTCCCCTTATCACAGTTATAATACTGCCGTATCCATTATCCTTGGAAATCCGTTGGGCAAAGTCCGTGATGCTGGCCGCATCCACTGCCAGGACCTTTTTGGCACCCGCCTTGGCTGCAAATATCGAAAGGATGCCCATGCCACAGCCCACATCCAAGACGGTCTGTGGATTCAGGTTAAGGGATCTTTTTTAGAAGGAATCCCTACTAAGTAACCACTCTACCCACCTTGTTTTTGAAGGACTCGTTGTGAAGAATAGCCTCGCGAAATGCCTTGACTCGTACAACATCCTTCATCAGCCACTCGTGCACTTCGATGCGGCCGTAAATATTGAAATACAAAGTCTCCTGTTGACGACGATCCTTGATTCGCTTGAACTTCAAGTCAAGATCACGATCTGCATCCATATTTAAATCCTCCATATTTTTTCTTACAATTTACGAGTACAAAATATTCCTTACGTAAATCGCACAGGTATGTGGATGTCTAGGATCTGACAAAAATACGAAATGCCTTATTTCGTTGGTTGCTAGTTTTTCATAATTAATTCCTAAAATTACCAACCGCCCACTGGGCCACCCGCACGTGCATTAACTAATTAAAAAGCTCATTAGCGTACATAAATCAGCGTTATGCAGACATAAATTTCATTATTACATCCCAGCCAGCTCCGCTGACCTACTCCCTCTGCTCAACGTCCCAGGAACAAAAGAACGAAGGACGAAGGATGATGATGAAACAAGTTTGGTGGAGGAAGCCACCGGACGAGGGATATCATTCACTCCATTCCATCTAAGAAGCCCAAAGAATCCTCAGAAAACAATGTCTTCGTCTAGTCGGGCTCGCAATTATGGCCACACTGCTTCCGGACATTCCAAATTCGATTGTGGGACTGGGAATGGGAATCGGCCACGAGGAAGTGAAAAGTGAAAGATGCCCTTCCATTCCCCGTATTATTTTTTTTTCGCCTTCAGCAGCAACAATCGCTGGATTCTTGACTTAAGCAGGGCACAGCAGAGCGTGAAAACATCATAAAGATGAGAAATTATTATCTGCTTCATATAAAGGGGTTCGGGGGCTTTAGGAGCAGGGGAGCGGCATTTAGCTGCTCTGTTAGCGGCCCTGAATGAAATATCACATCCTGCAGAGGAATAAAAATCAGCGTCGGTAAAAAAAAACGTACACACACATAAGAGAAGTAAGCAGGAAGCATCCGGAGCTCGAACAGGAAGACGAAGATACTGTGCACACACCCACTGCCCCAGACGAACGATAAACGCTCGCAGCGTCAAAAGACAATGATGAGGCAGGATGGTCCGGGGATGGGTGCACAGAGCGAAAAGTGTATGACTTAATATTAAGAAACAAAATTTTATGGGGCATAGAAGGAGTGAGTGATCTACAGGAGAAAAAATTTAAATAATCTATATAAGTATATAAAACCACCACCTCATTTTTTAGGGGTTGAATGCATAACCCAAACTAAAAAACCTATTGCGTTCAATTCTTTACTAATTATTCTTTATGTAATATAAAATTATGCTAAGAAATGATTTAACCATAAGTCTTTCCAAGCCGCTGCTAAAGTTTGTGTAATTACTTTAAAAACTGTAATAATATTTTTTATTAGTGAGTTGCTCTAATTTTTTTCTCTGCTTGGGCCTAAATCGGTTGAGGAATATGGTAGCTGGCAAATAGAGAAAATAAAAGCCAGCCTCTGGTCTCTCTGGGCATCAAAAGTGACGAAAAATTGTAAAAATAAAATATAATGGCAACGCTGGACTGACTCGTCCTGGACTCGGGCGATAATTTTTTATTTGTATGCCTGCCGTAAGCCAAAAGCAGGACGAAAAGGGTGATTGGGTGGCAGTGGGTGGATCAAACACACACACAGATATTCACCTACAGGAGACAAATACAAACACAAACACTTTGCGGCCATCGCCGTCAAGCTGCGCGTTATCCTTTGTGTAATTTCTGGTTTAATGAGGCGGCATTGCGATGGACCCACCCCACAGCCCCCTGCAAGCCCATAGGTAAGCATTTTTACACTCATACATTTTTACGACTCGAGCATTAAGTTAAAATTTGTGTTAAATATTTTATTGTTTTTATGGCCACATGAACACCTTGCAGCGACACGAGCCGGGCAAATTATGAGATTCAAGGGGAGTCGAGATGCCAGCCACTGGGGAGCCGAGGAACGGGATCAGGGGCCATATTTCAAGGCCCTCTATGTCCTTGCTTATGCACGGGGCAAAAGGAGCAAACGAAAGTAGGGATGCCAAGGCATTACATTTAAAATATCATACGATTTTATTAAAACGTGACTTTGTTCGCAGTGAGACTACTTATCGTCTGGATTATGCATTAAATATTAATTTTACTCCCTGAACTAATAAGCTTATTAGATTTTTTTATGGTTTCTTTATATTTGATTCTAGACTGATTCTATCTTTTACAAGAGATCTGTGCGTAAATTAGTTTGTTTTATTTCAAAGACAAATAATAAAAAAAGATAGTTATCATAGGAAAAATATGTATACATTTATTTAATGTTTTCGTTATACAAAATTTTTGAAGAAATATACAAAAATTATAAACCATTAAAGTCAGGGACCGTAAATAATCGTTATTTGAGATTTTTATTTTAAAAAGACTAGTGTGATATTTTGTTTTAAACGTCAAAAATAACGTTCTTTTCACTCTTGTCCACAAAGTATATGCATGTCAACAAATCTGGAAAGCAAATTAACTGTTATTTGTTTATGTCTATAAAGTGCATAAAACACAGTAAAATTGTTGAGAAAAACTTGAACAAATTACAAACAAAAATCACAAATAACGATTATTTACGGTCCCTGATTAAAATATACAAATGTTCTCTAAAAAATGAATATTATCTTATGTACTTTCTGTTCTATTATATACTTAAAGTCGATGGTTAGTAAGAAATTATGTTTTGAAAGTCATTACTTATCACTATTTATTTTTAATTAGGTCTGCGGGAAAGAAACGTATTATTTGTACTTCAATCGCATTATTTTATTCCTGAAAAGCCACACATTTCCCGGCCACTCCCAACACGTTCCGGTAGCTCTCTGGAGGACCAAAACTGGACTCCCTCTACGTGCGGTCATTAATAGTTGCCAACTGTCCCTAATCTCGACACTTCCTGGCCCCGCTGAGCTCAAACAAATTGAGATTTCGGGGTGATTATGAAATTGGCAATTAGTTGACTGAGTTGTGACAGCTGCTCGGGGTGGAATCCAGGTAGAATCGACTTCAGGGCAAACATATGGCACTCAGCCATTCAGGGAATCGCACTTGACAGACAGTGAAGGCCCCGTCGACTTGTAGACGAATAAAACACTCTGGGAGGCATTCACCTGTCTGCCTGAAGTCAGAAATTAGTGACTTGGAGTGCATATCCTATTAACGGGGCCCGAGTGAATTATGATTACGGGTTGGCATGCATGGGTTTATGGCAGTATTTGCAGATTTATTGCAGCTAAAAATCAGCGCTAATATAATGCATAAATCACGGGGTTCCTAAGTCAACATATATAAGGTATGTGTGTGCCAGTTGCACCAGGAGGAGCAAGTCCTGTGAACCAAGTGAAATTCAGCGAAAACGAAACATTTTGGCAAAGTCGTTGGGTGGGTGGTTTTTGGGATTTTGGGTGGTAATTTCAGCATATTGAGGGCGTCTCTCTTTCAGAGTATTTTCTCTAGGATTTTTCTCCTTTGCAGATTTTCGCGCAGGCGCTCTGATTTTTCAACTTCCAGTGGCGAAGTTTTCCTCTCCCTCTCTCGCTGCAAGGGAAATATTTTTGGGGGAAACTGGGTTTTCTCGGCCACAACCAGCAGATGTTGGCTAATTAAAGCATTACAACGTAGGTCAGGCTCGTCGCCGCGAGCCGTGGGAATTTTATGACTGGCCAAAAGTGACGATGCAAATGGACCATCATCAAGATGCACACACTTCCAAAGTGCAGGTAGAAATTATACAGCATAGATCACCAAAGATGATGTACCGCATTCTTGGGCATAATTAAAAAGCCATTTAAGAGGGGGTTTAAGTTTGGGTTCGCTCGAATTATCCAATTATTTGCCCCATGGCAGCAGGCGTTACGGTTCTACGGCTACTCAAACAGAAATGTTTTGGGTGTTTGGCACTTAACACATTTCCACATGGCTTCACTTTTTTCTTTTTTTTTTCGTTTTTCGTTTTTAAGCGGGCTGCGCAGGCGCTTTCCTCGTTTTCTGAGCGCCAAACGAGTTGCGGAGTTTTAGCGGAGAAACTGGTTTTTGGGTCACAGTCACATCGAAGGGCCCGCCGACAGCCGAGAACAGGTAAACTCGAGATAATTATTCAATGAAGCCGAGAAGAACAGGGCTTCCCACACGCACGCAAAAAAAGAGTTGGTGACCAGTGGGTTTGGTAATTCAACCATTTTTTTACTGTTAAAATATAATATACAAAATGTATAGAACATGTTATTATTAACATTTTTTATTTAATTTGTAAACCTTTAAATTAATTTGAAAATACATTCTATAGCTCATAACATCAAATATTGATATTGTGTGTTAAAAAATATTTAACTTTATTTTCATTATTCCCTTAATATTTATTCTTGCCAAATACTTGTTTAAATATTGTTAAAACGTACATATAAGTCCTTCATAGATTAAATGGATTTTATTTTCCTAAAAATTTCAATATTTACATATAACATTTTTTATATTTATTTTTAAAAATTAATTTTGAATTTACAAAATTGTACAATTAAATCAAAAATAATAATAATCCCATTTAATTTTAAATTTTTATACAGTTGGCTATTTTTAAAAATATTTTAAAACTACAAATTTTTTAATATTATTTTCAACACTTCTTAAAAAATATATTTTGTTAAATAAATGTAATATGTAATGTACAAATGTAAAAAAAATGTACTAAAAAATTTCTAACTTAACAGTTGAAGGACTAGCCAGTTCGAACTCTTTGTTTGCCTCATTTGAGCAATGTATTTTTTTCGAGTGCACTCTCCTGAGTTCTCGGGTTCTCTGTGGTCCGGCGGAAAGCCATGTCAAAGGGTTAGGACAGGTTCGCGGGCACTCCACTCTATTCCCTCGGCCCAAAGCCGAACTAAAGTACAAAAACCGAGCATGAAACCGAGACCGACTTGGCCAGCATCAGAGAATATAAGAGAATACATGCTGCGCACATGCCCTCTCTATCGCTCTTTCTCCCCGGAGCAGCCCTCTCTCTTTCTCGGCTGCAAATGCCGTCTCTTTTTCGAGTGGCAAATGGAGCACTCCTGACGCAGATTCAGTACTCAATTGTTGTTCCACCACGGCGTACGTGAACGCGGACGAAATAGATCCGCGTTTTCCCAACCGAAAAGCAATTCAAAATCTCATTTCTATCGTAAGTGCTGTCTCGCTCTAGCCTTTGTCCCTGCGAGTGAGTGTTTGTGAGTGTGGCTAGGAAAATTGTTTGGAAATTATGGATACGAAAATTTATGGAAAATAATCACGAGTGAAAACAAAAAGAAAAACAAAGCAAAAAGCGGGCGGCAATCAAGCGAAACGTCACAAAATCCCAATCACCACCGGAAAAAAGGGGTGGGAAAACGCTCTCCCATTTGTGCGTGTGTGCGTGCATGAGTGTGTCTGTGTGTGTTTGTGTGTAAAAGTGGAAATTCGCTCGCGTTTTCGGCACTTTTCAGAATCGGAAAAACAGGACCACACCCGCGCGGGTGCAAAACTTGAAAATGGGTGAAAAAAAAGAAGAAAGGCCAAAGAAAAACAGCGCTGCAAGAAAAATTCCCAATTCCAGTTTCCCAAAAGGATCGTAGGGAGAGTAAGAGAGAGAGGCAGAGAGTTATAAGAGTCGCTCGGAAAACTTGTACTGCCTGGAAATTCTCAGCGAGGGGGGTTTTTTGGGCCAGGACAGTTGCGCAAGTGAGCAGTTCCCGTTATTGGGGAATTTTAGCCAACAAGATAAGCGTTACGCATCAGCTGTTTGCTTGGAAGAGGATTATAAAGAGTCCTAAAACTAAATAAATGTTTTAAAAATTTAAAGAAATTAAAAAAAAAATGTAGTTTAATTACATAGAATATTAAATTGCCAAAACAATTTTTAGAAAAAAAAAAACAAAACAGAACAGTTTGCCTTTTTTAATAAAATGATATGCAAATCAGATCTTAAAAATAAATAAATAATATTTTATTTTAAAAGCCAGTTTAGTATGCCCCTAAAATCCAAAACCTTTCCACCTTTCCTTACCCATAAAATTGCCAAAAAATTAAACCCCTTATTTTCCCGCTGAGCACTTTTCCTTCTGCTGCCTTGGAAAACTGGTTCTCTCTGTTTCTGTTTTTTGGCCGCTGTGCAGCCGCCGCGATTTTCCAGCTCGCTGTTCGACAGACCCGTCAGTCGGAGTTTTCAAAAATTGCTGGCAATTGGTGTGGCGGCGACGCACAGCTGTGAGCTTCTTATTTTCCGTTTCGACCTGTGATTTTGGCCACCTTCCCCCTCTCAAAACAACGGGAGGAAAAACAGTACTACTATATTTAAAATACTATAAAGCCCAGTTCTTCAAAGGACAATTATATAATGTTTATAAGGCGTAGCCGCCCATGAGTCACGTGTTTCGGAGTGAATGTGTGTGTGCCAGTGAAATAATGAAAGCTAAAGGACCCCCTTTTTTGTTGACCAGACGCGACAATTACCACATCAAAAATATGGCCGAAATACCCATACGATATTCCTATTTTTATGCCGTATTGATTTTATTTGTTTGTGCATAAAAGCCGCGCCTGTGTGTTTTTATATCGCCATTTATTTAACGCCTTATGTCTTATGATTTTTCGCCCCTCCATTCATCCATCCATCCATTTCCCTCAATCAAATAGGAATAACATAAAAATCCTTTGTGCCAGCCCCACGTTAAAGTCAACGGTTTCAAAAGTCCTTAGTCAAAAGAGAGAAGAAATAAAAACACGCATACGCCCCAGTGTACTCGAAGTCGAAAGTGTCATAAAGTATGCGATTATCCTGTAAACAAAGTGTAAAACGCGCCCAATAAACGCCGAAAAAGCAAGAAAGAACGAAAGGCAAACAACAAACAACTCCCGGATTTTACGACTTGAGCAATCAATTCTCCTGGTCACTCGAGGACCCTCCAGGACTCTCCAGGATTTCCTCCATTCAGTAGACAAACTATAGAATCGGATCTGGGCACGTCGTATAATGATTGCGCAAGTGAGGTGAGTCACCCAAACATCGATATTCTGAAATTACTATTGCTCCCCGGGGGAAAACTGAAACGAAAACTAAAACATTTAACTGCAGCTGACGAGGGAAAACCTAACACAAATTGCAAGCACAAACACACACACATCTATATAGAGCCATCGAACAATCAAACACTCCAAAGTCCGCAGGCTAGAATTTAATTAAAATTTATGAAATTTTCAATTACACTGGCAAGTGTAAATAAGTGCGAGTGCGAGCATTATGGGGCCCAATTCAATTACGGAATATCTGAAAGGCCAGAAAAAACACACTCTCGCCCGGAAAAACAAACAACCGAACTGAACTGGGCCAGAAAACAGAAAACAAACGGCAAATGTTAGGAGTGGTTCGGTTTTTGCGAGGGGCTTGCAGTTTGATTGGTTTTGTGGCTTTGTATCCCCACCATCATCTGCCTCAGACTTTCAGGCATAGGATAGATGGATTGACCATCTGCAGTTTGGAAATAACGAAGCAGCAAACATGTGTAACCGATGACGACAAAGAGACAGAGAGCTAAAGATAAAGACAAAGGGTTATTAGTGGTTCGGGAAGGGCCCAGGAAATTGCAATTCCCATAGAGGGATACGGATACGGATCCATGGTTTGCCAACTGCTTTTTTGCGCTTCGCTTCGCTTGCTTCTTGTCTTGGCAATCATTTATTTGAATTTCCTGACCCCTTCCTTCCCCCCTTTTCAATGTTGATAAATGAAACAGTTTGGGGAAAGGATTACCCAGTCCAAAAAACTAAAATACAAAATATATCTCCGAGTCCCTGAAATGCCAGCAATCGTCGGCGGATCGATTTACCATTATGGTATAGTACATGGGAGATATTATATTTACTTGTAAAGGCTGTAAGTGGGTGCTTGCGTGACTGCCGTCTAAGGTCACTTGGTAACCTATTCAAACGAGTTACGACCTCGCTTAGCGGCGATAACGATAACTATGCGACCACACGAATGCAGTCGAAAAACTGACGCGCAATTTGTGTAAACATAAACAAGAAATTGGGGCCACAGCTTCGACTGATCGAAGATCTCGATACTCTATTGGAATGCAATTTTAAATGGATAATCCATTTATATTATACAAAAATCTTTTAAAAAGTTATGAACCCTAAATACGTTTTTAAAAGGGTTTAATAACTAATGTTATAATACAAAAGATCATTTTGAAGTGCATCTATGCTAATTTAAATCATTATAAATGCTTATGTACAAACAAAGATATTTTAGTTATAATTTTTGCAACTGTTAAAGTTTTTAAAAAATAAAAAAACCCTTTATCAATATTTTTCTATTTTTGAACTCTTTTTTTGTAATGGTTTCTTTTTATAGCATTTAACTGAAGATATATGAGCAATTTCTATGCCTATTAACCCAACCTTTTTTTGTTTTCTTGGGTCTTTCAAGTCTTTTTATAAGAAAGTGTACCCCCAGTTTCGTTACGAAAATAAGGCACCCAGCCCAAAACAAAAGCGATGCGGGGAACGGAAGCTGTGGTCAGTCAGTCAGTGAGTCTGCTTAGAGATTTTCGTTTTTTTTTCGTTGCTTCGCTGGAATTTCTGAGCTTCGGGGTCCGAGTCGGATTATCCAACAATGTGAACTAGAGTGGACCCCAAAAAGCTGAGGCCTGAGAACTTTATCAGCGACTCTGTGTTTGGGTATACACACTCCATGCTCCACACTCTCTCGATCGGACAACTCCAGAGTTGGCGCCCAAAACAAAAACTGGCGCACATAATGGGACCGAGCGAAACTCGAGCCCAAAACACAAGTCCGAGATGAAGGCGTAGAAGTTTGGATCGTGGATGGTGGATGGGGGAACTTGGGATCTCTACTACAGATCGGCTTACACTTGGAGTTCGGTTGTACATATACGGGTTATGTACATCATTGGACTTCAGGTCTTCAGGTCTTGTGGTCTTTTCTGGCCGTATAAGAGAGCCTCAGTCCGACTCGAACTTGTTTTTCTTTTGCCGCGATAGATACACAGAATTTCCTGCAGCAGCCGTTTGTTCCTGTATTGACGTCAGATGGAAACACAGCATGCAATTTGCAGTCGACGATCGACGGTGCAATGGCAACAACAGGGGACAGGTAGTCACACTCAAAGAAAAGTTGTGGCGGATTGTGAAGAATTTATAAAATATTTGGATTTATTGAAATTCATTAAATCTCTTTTTAATAATATTATCATTATAAATGTAAGTATCTGTATTTATTTAAAATGTTAGAAATATTATAAATTCGGACTCTCATAAGAATCAATATTTAAACTAGAGAAATCTTCGACTATGACAATATGCTGTTGAAATTTTTGAAGGCTCAATCTAGCGGCTGTTTCTAGTTTTGCTCATAACTTTTTAATGAATGGTCAGATTTTAAAAATTTCTTCTACATTTTGATAGGTATTTTTAAACACAACAAAATTATAATAAGAATTTAATATAAATAATTTTAATAACACAGCTAGTATTTTTTTTGGTGCAGGGAAACCAACTCTCAAACATTCCCACACATCACGCTCAGGTGGAGTTGGGCGGGAATGCTATGGTATGGGTATGGGTATGGGTTCTGTATAGTACGGTATAATATAGTAGCACCACATGCAGGGCTTCGCCAGAAGGTGCACCACTCAAACTCAACTCAAACTGAAACTCATCGCACCTCTCGGCACCACTCACCCACATCCACATTCACATCCACATCCACATCCTGGTGACGCTTTGTTCTTGGCTCTTGTTTTTCTGTTTTCGTTGGGTTTTTACACTCCATTGGCAGTGAAGCGTTAAAATTGACCCAGTTGTTGATTTATTTTTACAGCACTTCGTTGGTTGGGCAGTGCAATTCGAGTCGTGGCATTTCTCCTGCAATTGCGATGGCCCTGCAGAAAATAATTCAAATTGAAAAGGATGAGGAGCAGGGAAAAACAATGCGAATTTACGTTTCGATTTAAATGCATGAAATTCGCATTTTCGAATAAACAAAAAAGCCAGCACGATCGAATCGCCTCGAATCGAATCGCTTTAAGGTCTTGAGCTCCGTGCACGAATGCATTTTCAATTTGCTGGCTAAAAATTCCGGAGTTGAGATGGCTGAGAGGCAGCAAGTTTGCAGTTCAAGTTGAAAATTGTTTGCATTTTTTCGCTTGCGATAAAAAATAAGTACTGGCTGCTATATGGAAAGAGGCCCTCTTCCCAGATACAAAAAATAAAGGGAGAAGAACTCTGGCAGAGACAACTTTGCCTTCCCCTTTTTTTTCGTCTCGTTGTTACTTCTCTTTTAATAACTATGCGGGCTGCTTTTTGTTTTCTTAGGGCCAAACTTCTGGCCCAGAAAGAAAACGGGGGTTGTGGAATGGAATTGCCGAGCGGAAAGAAGCTGAAAGTTTAAGTGCAAAGCCGGAGAAATTAAAATATTTCCATGCTGCAGCTTAAAGTTTTGCATTTGAATAAAATGTAACGAATTTTGGGTGGTTAACCAATTCGAAAAGGGCCACTCTGTAGTCCTAAATATTTTTCCCAGACGACCAGGAATGGCTGTTCATTATTTCGCAGCGACCATTAAAGTAATTTGCCACACTTGTCGCCGGCCATTAGGCCCCATTAAAGCGCAATCAGAAATCTCTGGGTTCCCCGGGCTCTTTTCCCCTCTTTTTGACCAACACTCGACTATCAATTTGGACGGCGGAGGCGAAAAAGTTGGCAAAGTGTTGCCGCTGCACGAAACCCTTTTTATTAGTTTTCAGATATCGACAGGCAGAAGGAGGGCCCGGCTTTTAATAAGGACATTCAGGCCACAGCGGCAAATAGTTCAATGGACTCGTCAAATCGCCCGTTTTCGGTATTGGTTGGTTGCCTTTTTTCTCTTGTTTTCTTGTTTGCCATAAGACGCAGCTTAGCCAGGGAAAATCAATATCCCAGCAAGGTCCCAGGCTGTTTGAGTTTTCGAAAATAAGTGTCTTGTACGGTGCAAGGAAGTTGAATATTTTATTGAAATACCAAGGATTTAAGTTACCAAAGGCAGGCAAGAAAATAACCGAGAGTAAATTATCTCCTTTTTCTGAATTTATTACCCGAAATACGATTTTTGAATTAAAAAAAGTAAATTGAACAGGGAACGTAATTATTATAAGCGGTATTTAAAAAACTTAGAAGTCATTATTCTTAAGTTTTATTATGTGTTGCTTATTTTTGAGTTTTATAAATATTTATCAGGAATAATCATTACATGTGGGCCAATAAAAATATCTCTTACAATTAATGATTATTTTGTGAGCGATATTATTTCGCTTAAAAACATCGTTCAAAGTGATAAAGTATTTTAATTCAGAGGAAATATTATATTTTTGTTTACAAATAATGCCTTTAATTACAATTTTATATAACAGTTGTTAAAAAAATTTCAAAATTCAATAGTAAATCTACATTTTATTAATATATTTAATTAATTAAATTATGAATATAATCTTATGTCGTTGTAAATATTGTTTCTCCTTAATTTTACATACTTTATTGACCTAATTGATTTTCGGTACAGCTAAAGTAGAACATAATTTATTAACTACTTATTACATTACTACTGTTTAGACCTCCCTATTTCGCTCTCTGCACAAAAGCAAACATCTGCATCTGGTCAGGAATGGAGGTCCTTTGGCTCTGGGGCCTTGTTGTTTACTTATTCAATTTGGAGCTGTTTGAACTGCGCTGATATGCCCATTACAAGGTGCCCAGCCAGCTATCGAGTGAACGACGTGCTCCATGGCGTATACGTAATTACGTTTGTCGCTGCCACATCGCAGCTCCACCGACTTTCCCCTCAACCCCCCCTGCGATTGCCACTTTAAAGCATGGAAATTTATTTATTGCATAATGGGAAAAGTTTTGCACTTCAGTCATGATTTGCCTCCCCTCCCCGTTCATCTCCATCTCTTGTGCTATTCAACTCGCAGCATTTCATTTGATGCAGCGACCAAAAGACGTGCGTAAACAGGGTGGTATCCTTGGGATCCTTTGGACTCCAAGTCGGGGGCGTCGAGTGCTAAACTTTTTTTGCCCGAATCCCGTTTGGCTCCGAACTCGAACTCGAAATCAACTTTATGCCGAGGCAACGGCGCAAAGTTTATGGTCATGTCGGAGTCGGAAAAGCGCGGAGGAAAGTCGGAAAATTCAAGGGGGGTGAAAGGTGGGGGGATGGCCGTTCATTAGCGTTGCCATTACATTTATTTATTTTTCTTCATTCCGTTCTGTTTCGCTGTGCGCAGGATGTCTGATATACAGCCCCATCTCCCCGAACTTCTTTTTCACAGTGAGTCCGAAAAGTCTGAAGCTGAAGCTGAAGACTAAAGTCCCCTTTAGTTAGTGTGAGAGCTTTAGTTTCAACAAGTTTTAAAAAAGTTAAATGAGACACACAAACTTCGCATAATAGTGAAGTGGAGTGAAGAAGAAGAGATTCCAGGACAGTAATCAGGTTTTTGCTAGCGAGGCTCAAAGTCAGAAAAAGAAAATTCTGCTGCACGCATGTCGTCAGTTATTAGTCGAATTGCGGTGGTTAAAGTACTTTTTTGAGGCACTTTACAGGATTTATGTGCAGGCAAAGGCAAAGAAAAGCTGGAAAAGTTTGCTAAATTTTCACTTCCGCCGACGCCGTCGCTTTTCTTTTGCGCCTTTGATATTCGCCTTGTCCATTCGCCGACTGCATAAATAATAACACAAACTTTTATTATTAATTTTGCTTAATCGAAATGCCGCAATTAAGCATGAAGCATAAAAGTTTTCGCTCCTTTGTGAGCTGACCTCCCGCCCGCTTTTTAGTTTTCCCGCAGAATAATTTTGCACTTTTACTCCGCCAAAATATCTTTTCTAAGAAAAAGTTGGACGGCGGCTTTCCTTCTTTTTTGCCACAGAAACAGAGCGCAAAGTTTTCTGCACTTTTCTGAAATATTATTAAGAATTTAATTGCTACAAAGCGCAAAGTTTTCTTCTTATGGGCCACGCCCATCTTGGATAATTTCGGGAATTTTGTGGGAACTTTACTGTAAGGCGAATAAACGGAAAAGTGCCGAGTCACATGGTTAAATGCAATGACCAATAAATAAGCCTCACAAGTGAAACAATCCATTACGGAATCACTGGCCACAAAAGGCTGCTGTGCCGTGAATGAATGAAAATTTGTTGCGTAATGGGGCAGGCATGGCGATAAGAAAGTGAAAACTACATGGGAAAAAAGTACGAACCATACACAAAACCAATGCTCGTCGTCTCATTTCCTGACCGTTTTCCACCGGAGTCGTTTGAAATTAAATTTCAAAGGCCCGGGACCATTAGTGGCCTCCTCCTTTGTCCAGATCCTGTCTGACCCGGTCTGACCCGGCCCACAGGAACCCACAAACATCCTGTTGATGTCAGCAAATTTTATTTATTTGTGGTTCGTGTTGTATTACAGCATTTTAGAGCAATTAAAATTGTACAATGGCCGGGGCATTTTGCATTTTCGGCCCACACAGTCTATTTGGCTATCTATTTTTGCTTCTTTTTTCTTTGCTTTTTAGATCATTTAGCGGCCAAAGTGCCTAATGATATATTGACTTTGCCCGCTGTTATGTTTCAAACTTTTATGGCCATTCTCGGTCTAATTGCCCGCGGTGGCGGGAAGGTAAAACTCATTAGATTAAGTGATAGCAGTTCGCTTTATGGCCCCATCTTGCTAACTGGAATTAGCTGGATGCCAAGGATGCCAAGGATGCCTGGGAAAAAACAGGAAAAACGAAGGAGGCAGGAGGATAATCGAACGGCAGTGGCTCTCTCACATACTATCTGCTGCTCCAAATGGCCGAGGATTGTCAATGCAAAAGCTGCTCGGGAGTTGCAACCATTGTTCATTGTCGTTTTGGCCTACATATTCAGGTCCTCTCTCCCAGTTTTTTATGCTTCTGCTTCGCTAACAAGCTTACGGACGGATGGCCTACGGGCTCGTTCCCCAAATGTAAGCCAAACAAGCAACGGGGGCGCTCCATTTCATTAAAGTTTCAGGGCGTGCTACGTGGCGTATGAGTGATACTAAAAACGAAGCTACAGCAGTTAAACGGAGAAAGGGACACATTCTAAATACTCTTGAAACTTACACAGGAAATTAAAATTTTTTTAACCGAATTTGAGGATGTTTAAAGCCAAGCAATACTAAAAAAAAGATTGCATACTTTTAGACAGCTTGGGAATATAATTAAAAAAAAACAAAATTTTATAGTTTTTTTCAACCATCAGTTTTATTTAATGTAAAATGTATGATTTTTAGACTTATTTTATCTAAAAGTATGCTGTATTAAATAAATGATGGCATACTTCTAGACAGCTTTAAAATATATTTGAACAACTAAGTACTTTATTATAGTTTTTCTCAAACATCTATTGTATTTAATAGTTATTGAAAAATACTAAGACATTAAATTGAAATGTATGATTTTTAACCTTCTTTTTTTCCGGAAATTCTCAGTAATTCATTTGTATTGTTTTATAGTTTGTTTACAGTGTTTCCCCTTTAAATTTTAATTTTAGATTCAAAATTTATTTTTTCCCCCTGTAAGAGTCGCAAACTCGCACATGAAATGGCCCTTTTCTTAGCAGTTTCCACCGCACAGTGTGCAAAAGTTGTAAAATTTGCTGTTTTGCGCCAAAGGGCACACACCCAAGATACATACACACATACGCATACAACACTTGGGGCAACGAAAAACGAAAACTCGAGGGCCTGTCGAAATGTCTTGGGGTGTGGCAGCGACAAGAAGAAGTCCGGAGTCCTTAGTCCTTACTCCTTAGTCCTTGTATCCCAAGATCCCAAGAAGACCGGCGAGTAGGCACTCGCCTTTATTGGAGTGCAATGAGCTGTAGTCTGTATGGTCTTTCTGTTCTGTTCCCAAGTTGTTGCGCACAACATGCTTAATTAGTTTCTGAAACCAAAAAGGGGCTGTGGCTGAATTCCGGGGGGCTAGAGGGTCAGAGGTCAGCAGGCAGGCAGGAGGGAAGGTGCAGCCCATGTGTGTGAGCCAAGTGAAAATAATTTGCGGCTTCCAGTTTCGGTTGGCCAGCGAGGGTTTTTAATTAAAAGTGCCTGCTACCCATCCTCATCCCATTCCCATCCCCTTCCCCCTCCTCATCCCCATCCATCATCAGCAATCCCCAGAACGTAATGCAAATGAGCGCCAAGTAGCCGTCGTCCGCGGACGGAAGATCCGCCGTGTTTACGGCGGAGTCTAGAGGTCCCGAATCCCAGAATCCCGCATCCTGAATCCTGCGCCGTGTGTGCAGCCAACCAAAAAGCACCAGCGAATGGCGAACGGCGGAAGCGGATGCCATAAAGTGCTGCCACCGCACGGGTCGAAAATAAAATGGCCGCCGTGCGAGGAGCCAGCTTCCAGGCACTCGTACACTGACCGAAAAAATGTTTCAATTGGGATCTTTGAAGTACCACCCTTTTATACAGAAATGCGTCCATATTTTAGATATTTAATATATATTTTTTTAAGACTTCTACATTGAGTTTTCTATGATTTTACTAACTAAGAAAATCGGGTTTTAAAAATAGCTCTAGGTAACTATCCTAGTAATATTCAACTTATTTCAGAACTTAGAGTTTTTGTGTCCGTTTGTTTTACAGTTTTCTTAATTTTAATAAATTGTGAGTTACAGTTTCTATTAGTTTTTTTTTCAAGTATGGTTTAATTTGTTTTTGACATCCAGATTAAATAGCTTTTCACTTATGATTTAAGATTTCCATAATATGATATGATATGATTTTAGGGGTTTTAATACTCGAGAGATTTCATTGTTTAGAGATTTGACATGTTTTTCTTAAATACTTCTTGAGCTGTGATGGTATATTCTTGTATATTTATCAGGGACCGTAATCTTTATAAGCGATATCCAATATTTCGATTGATTGAGATTAGAGCCCTGCGTGAATCATTCAATTTTTGTTGTATCGTAGTATGCGATGAAATTTCTGATTTATTTAATTAATTCTATGTGAAATGAATTGAATAATTTTGTAATTCATTTCGAATAGAATGAATCAGTGAATAAACTTTATAAATTTTTTGAATTTGCCAGAATTTTGTTTGTGCTTTCTTTTGAAAATTCGAAAATTTTTAAAAAAATCAATGTTAACTGCATAGTGTATAAAATTCAAGCAGATTGAACCACAAAATGATGCCCCTTTTTCTTTAAAAGAGAATGTCGTTTGAATTATTCAAATAAATTCATTCACATTTAAAAAAAAAATCAAAATAATTCATTGAATCAATTCATGCAGGGCTCAATTTGAGATTAAAAATGTGACAAAATCTTTTCCCCGAGTGTATGTAAATGTGCAGCGGGCGCCGTGACGAATGCTGGTCCACGAGGAAGGGGGGCCAAAACTGGCACACACACATTTTAATGACAACGACGTGGCCGACAATTCAGTTATGGGTCTCATGGCACACCAGCCAGCAGACAACAGACCAAAAACCCCCCTCAAATTTCGGGGGAGGAGCGAACCAATCAACTGATTTAGTGCACGTTGAGCTGCCCTGTCCCCCCTGTCCTCCGGCTCATCCTTTTCGTCCTTTTTCGGTCCTCGGGTATCAGCAAATGCAATTCGTTTGCTGATTTGTCATTGTTTGGTATGGCTGTCCCCACAGCTCAACTTGAGCTGATTTACAAATGAAATCATACGCCATGGCGGGCATTTCGGTAATGAAAATTCAGCCATAAGGGAAATCATTTTTCCGGCCTTTGTTCTATTTCGGCTGTGACGGTGATGCTGATGGTGACTGTGCCTGTGTGGCTGTGCATCCTTTATTTTCTGTTTTTTTTTTTTTTTGGAGCAGGACGTGGAGGCACCGCACACTTAATGCGATTTTTGGTGCTTGCTTGTTGCCTGGGCTTTTAGTTTTGATGTGGTTGTGTGGAGAAGGGAGTGTGGAGGAGGAAGTGGAGCCACAGGACTCGCGCTGAGGGATTCGAGTGCGCTCTATAAATAAATTTCGTTTTAATAAACTTGTCATAATGGCAGAGGCAGCAGCAAAAAGTTTTAATAACGCTCCACAAACCTTGACGTTATTAAAATTTTACATGTCATGCCAGAAAGGATTAAATTCAACGCACAAGGACTGCTGCTGCGTGTGTGTGTGTGTGTAATACACTGTTCTCACCGGATGTATTAAGTTATGCATTAAAATGGCACTAATGACGTTTATACAGCTCTGTCAGCCACGAGAACTTTCCATCCCATCCCTTCCTTCCATCCACACAAACAAAAACACACACATCCTGAGGGAAGCTTTGCTCGAGTTACTTAATTGCAGTGACAACATTGAATAAGGAAAAGCAAAGGCTTTTCACCCTGCTCTTTCCCTGGCATTTCCTCTTCCTTTCCTCGCGGGGACGAAAATCGTTACGAAAATGCTTTGCCTGCAATTTAAAATGTCTGTGTGGGTGGCCGTTTCTGTGGCTTTTTGTGTTTTTCCAGGGATAAGAGGGTTGAGAAAGAAGACTTTTACGGCAGCTGCTTATATTTACGTGGCCATGTAATGGCAGAGAATACGGGAGAATAAGACCAAATTGAGCGAATTCCGTTTAAAGCATTCCAAATAATTTAATTAAAAACACATTTCAGTCTTTGTTCGCGACTGAGAATGACAGGGAATTTACTCACCCCTTTTTCACCACTTCTTCATCACTTCTTTACCCCTTCCTTACCCCTTCTTCACCACTTCTTCATCACTTCTTTAACATTTCCTTACCCCTCTCTTTCCCCTTCCTTACTGCTTCCTCACCTTATTCCTATGTCATTCTGCATACTTCTGTGGGCAAATGCCATTTCAATTAACTGCAGTCCCAAAAAATGGGCCTCTGATCACAATCCCAAGATAAAGTATGAAACAAAGGCCCATCCTCCTGCTCATTTTCCTCTTCTTAGTTCGACAACCAACACGAGTTTTACATTAAAACGCAAAGTTTTATTGGTGGAAAGAGAAAAGTTTGCTCTATTTGTATAGGAGCCTCGTAAGTTTTCGGGGCCGTGTCTTTTGTGAGGGTTCCTGCGCACCCCCATCACCAATCTGCTAAGTGGTGTCCTTATCAGTTGTAGCTACAACATATTAGCTGCTTAATTTCACGGACGTGTGTGTGTGCCCTCGCCCACCGAGTGTTGAAATGGAAAACTTTTGTTTATTAATTTGTCAACGGGACGCTTAGGACGCCGTTTCAGGTTGTTCAAGATGCCCGATAAGGTTTACCTGTCTGCTAACATAACTTGCTATGAGGTTTTCGGGGGAGGTGTCGTTGATTGTCGACCAAGATACGTTCAAGGTCTGAGTTGGTTTTAATAGTTGGACTTAACTTATAGAGGCTTTCAATGTAATGTAATGAAAAATCTTATAAAATTTTTTAGTTTATTAATTTTTTAGTAAATTAATTTTTGACAAAATAATAGGATTTATGTCAAGTCATAGATTAACTGACAAATTCTTTAGAAGAAATAATATAAAGTAATCTTTCTGTATAGCTTGTGCAAAAATGCAATGTTAGGCCAAAAAGTGTAGTAATTATAGTTAATTCCAAATCAACACTAAAAGTTTACTTGAACCTGCCAAAAACTTCTCACATTAAAAGGTGCATTAGGAAAGTTTGCCGAAAGTTTAAACAGTTTTTGGGACTAAACATGGGTTTCTTGCTGGAAAAATAGGTAAATATTTGACGAGCTGCCTTTGGAGATGGTTGGGTTGACCCACTGGAGATTTTCCAGGCACCGGGGGTGGACTTGGGGTGGTTTTGGGGGGATCTCCGTTGACATCTGACGTCTGACACTGACGCCTGTGATGGATGACGGCTGAGGAACGTGACAGCTTCATCAAGTGCAGCCAGGTGCGACTGCAAGGCGTTCATTGATGGCGGCAACATTTACCGCAATCCACTGGCAAACAAAATACCAATGCAATCTGCTTTCGCTCTGCTATTTTTCAGATGACGCCACTGCCGGTGAGAAGGATACGTTAGGCGGGCGGCGTTGAACTATGGGAACAGAGGCATGGGCGTGTGCGCGGACCTTGGGTCTCATCGATGGTGTCGGGCATTGAGCACCACCCACCAATCAGAGGAGCTGGAAAAGGAGCAGCAGTCCCTGGAGATTCCTGCCAGGACAACGAGAATTCCCGCTACTAAAACGCTGACGGCATCGCCAGCGAAGACGGCAGCTTTCACAGTGAAAACGACGAGGAGAAGACGCAGCCTTCCCAATTGGAGGGGTCAGGGGTCAACGCCAACGATACAGGTGCTCCAGTTCGTTTTGGTCTCGTTGCTGGCCCTTCTGGCGAAAAATGCCCAGGCGCACAACATTCCAGGTGAGTTTTTGAGTGCAATCAAGTTGCTTAATTGAATAGCCACGCGAAAAGCCTCGGCTATTCGCGGCCAAAAATTTTATTTGAAAATTTGATTAGCGACTTTGCGAAAGGGCGCATGTGTGGAACTTGATTTTTATTCGGTGCTCAGTATTCAGTACTCGGTGCTCGGTGCTCGGGAAAATTTAATGGCGCACAATAAGCGGCTTACGTGCGGCCAAAGCTGATTACATTTGGCAATTAGTTGACAGTTGGGCGCAGCATCGAGTGTATTTCAGCCATTGGCCAAAAAAAAAGAGAGAGTGGAGCTTTTATTTAGGCCTTTGATTTATTCGTTTTCAGCTCTCGACGAGAGCACAATGCGTAGGTTTTTTTTTGGAATGTGTAATCAAATTCGTTGAAGTGGTAACGATGGTTCTGAATTTCAAAGGTTTTATGCCGGTTTAGATTTTGTCTGGTATAACTTTTGGCTTTTTTCCATCGGTTTAAAAATTAAGTTATATATTTCTTTAATTTTTACCAGAATATGCGTCTTAGTTTTTATTTACTTTTATTTTTACCAGCATCTTGGTGTTATTTTAGAATATCGGTTTTTGATTTCTTAGTTAGATTTTTTCCCGAAAAAATACTTCGAATTTTTTAAGTTAAATACTATTTTGAGATATTTTCCTAGAGTTATATATAGTTTAAACCTTTTTTTATCGCAATAAATATTAAAGTTCTTTAGATTCTAATCTTTGTGATTAATATGTATTTTGTGAAATATATTTTCTAAATAATGTTAGAATTTTGTTTTATTATGTTACCCATTGAAATCCATGTGATTTATGCATTTGACAGGTTAGGAAATGTCATGGGTTAACTGTCCACCAAAGAACCTTTCGTGAACTTTGGCCTCCCACTGAATTCAACGAGCTGACCTCCATTCGAATTTTCTGTCCTATTTCCTGATAGTCTCTCCTGCCCTTCCACGAAGGACATTAAAAGTTGCCACTGGCTCCCTGGTTCAATGTACCGTGGCGTTCTTCGTTCCTCGAGCTCGTCGAGTGAATTAATTCAATTTAATTTAGCCGAAAATTGGAAAAACCGCTCGAGATTCCTTTCGCCATGGCAGCAGCGCAATGGAATGGCCACTTTGCAGCACGGTCGAAAGGTCAACGGCATGTTTGAGGCGTTGATGGGCTGGATGGGAAGTGCCGCAGTAAGTTCCTCGAAGGCGACTCAACTTGGCTTTAATCAATGAAAACAAAGTGCGCTGCCTGGCTGAATAACTCAAGCCCGAAACTCGGTGTCAAGTGTTCGGTTGGTGGTGGGTGGATGCCTGGGTGGTTTGGGCTTGAGTAGCGTTGAAAACGTCTGCCTTTGGCTGAAGGACATTCTAAATGGAATAATAAAACCACTTTTGCATGTTAACGCCATCAAAAGGCGCGACAGAGGCGAAACACACGCGAGTACTTTGGCATCCTGGCTTCCTAGCTTCCCGACTTCCTGACTTCCTGCTACCCTCGAGTACTTCACTTGGCTCTCGGCGACATGTCTGCAACATTATCAAAGGGCAATAGACGAACAAGTGCCTTGGCTGGGCACGGAGAGAAATAGTTTTGATTTTACACTATATGGAATTTGTTTAAAATTTAACCAGAGGTTAAAAAGGAGTTGCTAGTTATATTCGTAAGGTTACGACACATGCTTAAAATTCGGATAGAAAGTAAGTACTAAAAATCAATCAGTAGAAGTAGTTCATAAAGCAAAGCAGTTACTGTAAACAGTTTAAAATTTAACCAGAGGTTAAAAAGGAATTGCTAGTTATCAGGTTACCACACTTGCTTAAAATTCGGATAGTTAGTAAGCAGTAAAAATCAATCATTTGAAGAAGTTTATAAAGCAAAGAAGTTACTGTAAACAGGTTAAAATTTAACCAGAGGTTAAAAAGAAATTGCTAGTCATGGGGTTACGATACTTTCTTGAAATTCGAATAGTTAGTAAGCAGAAAAGTCAATCAGTAGAAGTAGTTCATAAAGCAAAGAAGTTACTGTGAACAGTAGTAGTTAAAGTCACATCTGGAGAAATAACCAGAGGTTAAGAAAGAATTTTCTAAATATGAGTTTATAACACTTACTTAAGATTCAGATTGTCAGAATCTGAAGTCAAATAATCAGTAATTAGGAAAACGATTTCTTATGAATAGTTGTCATAGCTCCTTTTCTCTCAGTGAATGCTTCTCAGCATAATCACCATTGCCAACCCCCATCAAAGTCGTTGTCGTCATTGTTTTTGTGTCGCTCCTGATGTTGTTTTCTGTTCTGTATTTTTTCTGCCTTTTTCGGGAGCAGCCAGCGGAGGCTGAGTGGCGATGCAAATAGTCTGCCAAAGCTGGCCAAGTTAACATAAATTTATGCAAATGCCAAAGTCAACAGGCGGGGAGTGCATAAAGCGAGCTGGCGAGTGAATGAGTGAGTGAGTGAGTCAGTGGATGAGTGAGTGACTGACTGGTCGAGTGTCTGATGAAAGAGGAGGTTAACAAAGACGTCATGTAGCTGGAGCCCCAAGTCCTTGACAGGCTTTTTCCCTCTCAAACGAGAATGGGAACGATAACGGGAACTGGAATTAATGCAAAACGCATTAAGTTGATTTTTTGCCGGACAACGCCCCAATCAAGAGCGTTTGGCCGGCCCGAACAATTGCCTTCGGACATTGGTAGTTTGCTTAACCCTATTACCGACACAGATACAGTTGGATCTGGCTACAATGGAAATGTTCAGGGGGGGAGAGAGAGAAATGTGGCATGTGCAGGCAGGTCAGAAGTTGTTTGTTAACAAGTTTAGGGTCATCATGCCAGAGCCAGAGATTCTGCACTGGCTCCATCGCCATCTTCAAGTGGCATATAACATCAACCCCCTCCCCTGCACACACACACTACTACACACACACATGTGTGTGTAACAGGATATGCTCCCTTATTGGATTGCTACCCAGTTTGCTGTTGCTGTTGTCCTGCTGTTTCCGACAATTCATTTGCATTTCCGTTGCCGCTTGCCGAGCTTTGAGCTCTGCTCCAATTGTAAACGAAATTTTCAGCTTGGTTGACCATGTCAACGGCTCAGAAAAGCTCAGCAGGGCGGGCGAGCGCCCTCTGGCGGAGAAGGGTGTCACTATTGGGGGCGTTGCATACATAAATAATGCCAGCACATTCGCACCTCGGGCACCGAAATGGAGCGTCCGTCAAAGGCAGGCGAACAAGGAGCCTAATCAGCGCCTGTCAAGTGCCCACCGCAGTCCATCCTGGCATCCTGGCGTTTTACCATCCCACCAGGCACCCTACCTTTTGGCCACAGACAGGTGACAAACGCTAATGAAATGTCACGACTCGTTGTCAAGGCAGAGGGACAGTCAGTTGAAATGCTGGAAGGCAACTTTTCGTCAACCAGAGAGTTTCGCTCCTCTGATTTCTCACTCTGTGTGTGTGCGTGTGGTCAATAACTTTTGTTCAAGAGGTCAAACGACATGCAGTGAAAAAAATATATAAAAATGTGCTCAATAAATAATACTAATGGTCAACAGTAGGAAAGAGCTTACAGATAAAAGATTTGGGGTACTTTTTGAGCAAGTTACATCAAAAAAGAAAACTAAAAAAGTTAATTTGCAGCTCAAAAAATCTGAATTTTGACTAAAACAATGAAAAAAATGTCCGAAATATGGAATGCAATACCTCGTTGAGCTCGTAAATCAATTGCCTATCGATTGGCATTCAAGCCTGAACATTTTTATTTTTTGCCCATTTTTCGCAAAAAATCATGATGTAACCCCTTACCAAAAATGCGAAAATGGGTAAAAATATTATTTTTTTTAAATCACCCGGAAAGTGTTAGAAATCGATATATTGGGTTATTAGCTGTACAAATGACTGCAACTTTTCGATTTGGTATCCTTATTGGCCAAGTTAAAGCAAAAACCCTCACCGTTTCCTACTGTCCCTATCTACAAAATCACATAAAATAGCTAAGTTAATAACATTCTACCTCTAAAATAGGTAAGCAGAATGTAAGACCCTCTTCTAGTATCTCCTGCTCCTTTACACCTTCGGACTATTTCCTATTTTTTCTCAGTGATGCCTGAGTGCATTCCTCTGCATATTCTGACCATAGTTTCAGGACCACATTCACATTCAGCGACTTTCAATGGGATAACTGATTTCAAAACCAAAATGGAAGCCGGGTCGGCTATTGGTCCCTTGGGAATAATGGTGGTGGGGCAGAAACATCAGTCAATGACCAGCACTTGACATGTGACCGACATAGCCATCAACAAATCCATTTAAAAGTAACCCCTGGCATGTTGGTTTTGCCATTCCTTCTGTCAGCGGAATGGGTTGGACATTCGTTCCGGGGGCCACGTAAATCGTGCTGAATGTCACGTCTAAATAGAAAGCAATAACGAGAATGGGAATGAGAACGAGAACGAGACTGCGGCTGCGGAATTGGCCGTATTATGGGCGCATCACGTTGGGGAATCCTGGCGATGCGGTGGGAATTCGCACTCTCGTGTGTAACAAGTGATATACAGGCAAAGTATAACTGAATCCTGTATCCTTTTCCTTTATCCTTTCTTTGCAGAAGACGCCGTGCACATCACGGCCATCCTCGGCGAGGGCGTCATCTTCAACTGCCATGTGGAGTTCCCCAACGACCATCCCGTGCCATATGTCCTGCAGTGGGACAAGAAGGTGAGCGAAACGGTACGATATCACAGTTAACATTTCTTCTCTAAACTCTCTTTTTTACATTGTTGTTCCGATACGCAAAAACAAAGCCAGAAAAAGTAAGAAACAGTCAGTCAGAACAGACAGACAGAAGAACTACCAACCAACCAACCAATCAACCTCTATTCAGTGTTTTTTATCTCAAATATAAACGTACAAAATACCATCTTAACCGCCCCTCGTTCCGCAGAAATCAGTTACTCAGCCTGAGTTTCTATTAAGTTTTGAGTTTATTTATCGTGCCTTAAAGCTTACGAAGCAGCAACCAAATTAACCAAATTAAACCAGTTGATCCGATAACCGAATGTTGATTGTTGATGTCCATGCGATACAGAATAACCATAACTTATAGCTTGAGATGTATGTGTTTATGTGTTTCCATATTGATATATTGGTAATTTCGAATACTTGATTTTGCTCAGTTTGATTTTCCTTGGTTCTCATACAGCCATCAACCTTAAATATATATCCTCCGGCCTGAAATCGGTGGACTATCCTTGATACCCCCCCATCACCTTACTTAAACATAGGCAGGCTTTTTGATCGCTTCTGATCGATTTTGGGATCGGATTCTTTGCGCCTCCTTTAAGTTTGCAGAACACAAGACAAAAACCAAAACAAAAACAAAAACACACGAAATATATACACACTCAATATTCGACACTTTGAATCGAGTTATTTTTGCGGCATTCGAAAACACTAAAGATGAAATTAATCAAATTATTTGTCAATTGAAGGAACGGGCTAAAAAAACAGCACCCGGACCAAAGAGAGCGAAAGAGAAGAAAGCAGTCGATACAGAAAAATTCCACATTCCACCCAACAAATAAAAGAAATCGAAAATGAAATTCCATTTGCAAATCAAATCAAATCGAAATTCGTTCGCAATCGAAAAAGCATACACAAAAATCTAGCTTAGCTGCTCACTGCTCACTGCAAACCAAAAATGAAAATGAAAATGAAAACAATTTCCACAACCGTTTATTCCTCAACCATGCAAATCCCAAACAATTAGCCACAACCATTCATAGTCGAGCAAAAATATTGAAAACAAATTAGTCACATTTGCCAAGACTTTAGTTGCGAGTGTTCAAAAGCTCTTTCATGCCGCCTGCACCACCCAGAAAGCCACCCCAAAGTCCACCCACTGTGGCCGTTGGAGTTTGCAGAAATATGCTAATGTTTGGCCAAGTTGAGCCGCAGATAAACAGAGGAGCGAGGATTCGATTGGAATTCCATGAGGATGATAACTTTTCAACTCTGCCAACTCGGACAATCGATTGATATGGCATATTTTTGGCAGCTCCAACTGCCACTGCACATTCCCGTAGGATAAGCAAATTCAATTCCAATCAAATAAGCAAAAGGCGCAACGAAACACCCATCACATCCATATTTATATATAGAGCACCGCCACCCAGTCACGTCTTTTCTCTCTATCTCTCCATTCATCTTTTTCATTTAGCGTTTTTCTGTAATGTAATCCAATTATTTTCCCCAGCCTCCTCTGCATGCTTAGTGTGTAGCAAACTATTTTACTTGAGCGAGAAATACACCGATAATAATATGATAAGTAATTACAGTGATATTCCGTTTACGGAATAAATGAATTATTTATAAGTAAATTTTAGAAACTAAAAAATAAAAAAACTAGAAGAAGTTAAAGACGTTTTGGTGAAATTACGAAAAAAATACCAAATAAATAATAATATTTTGGGACATATAGGGGTCCTCCATTGCTCCAATTCAATCCTAGAACGAGATTTCGAAATATTACCGAATTTTGGTTTTTATTTTTAGATTTTTATGTCCAATCGCTTGGGCTGCCTGTTGATCTTGCCCTTTTTTTGGGGGGCCATTTTATTGGTATAGATTTTACTGAAAGATTTAAATTTCAAAATTTCACTCTAGTTTGAACGCCATATTTTTCTAGCTGTGCATGTATTCTTCGGCAAAGTTTGATGAAGCCAACTAACGTGGGCAACCTCAGCTCAGCGACTTCAAGCTGAACCACGACCTCAAACAGCTTACTTTCCATAATTTCCAGCACGCCTAAGCCAACTTTCTTGTTGCAGCTTGATGGCAAAAACCAAGAGAAACCGCAGGGATAATAAAGTGGAAAATGCCAGCAATGCCAGCCAGGATAAGGGACAAAAAAAGGACGAAAACTTGGTGGGCGTCAAAGTCACGACTGTCCTTCGCTTAGCGAAATGCAGCCAAAGTTATGCGCATATATGTGTGTGTGTTTTGTTCCGGGCAGATAACGTCTCCTGTTTTTTGCGAGCCAACTTCAAAAAGTTTTACAAGCAATTTTAATGCCGAAACAAAGTTATAAGTACTGGCAAAAAGTATGTTTATGTTTTGTCGCGATAAAAATACGCACACCGCAGCTGCGGGGAAAACGGAAAACAGTCGGTAAATGGCCGAATTAAAGGGATTAACATGGCTTTAGCTTTTAATTTATGCGCTCGTATTTCTCTCACTCGCATTTCTCTTTATATATGGCAAAAGAATTTCATTAAAGGTTGCCTACTTTTCTGCGTTCTCCCTTTAAAGAGAGAGGGAGAGAACTTTCTCTCGTCCCAGGAGAAAGGACGAAAGTCTGGCGTTGCCTTGGTTGCAATCTAAATTAATTGCTACTGAATAAATTAAGCGGAAAAATGTTTGCCAAGCCAACTTATGACGCTTCTGCGAGTGCGAATATTAATTTTGGCCCGACAACCTCGCCAAAGGACCTCGTCTGTCTGTGTCCTGTGACCTTTCGCCTCTCTTTTTCCCGGGCTTGTGCCAACACAAATTATTTCATACGTCAGCCGGGGAAATTATTAAAACGTCTATAAGTTTTAATAAGCGACACATACACAGCAGCCTCTTCCGCTTCCTCTGCCATCTCCCTCGTCTAATTAGGGAAATAAATCGATTAGCCCCGGCCTGGGATAACGTGGCGTATGAGCAATTTGCTTACCAATTATTTACGTATACGCAATTATGCCGCCATGCCATGGGTATTTAGTGCTCTCTATAGGGATGGTGTATCTCCTGTTGGTCAGGCAAGAGAATTCGAATCGAGAACGCACTCGGTTCAATGCATCCTGTGAATAAAATAAACAAAGGACCAGGAGTTGCACATGGCTGGGTTGAGGAATTCAAAAGGGGCGATTGCTGCAGGTTAACCCCAATTTTTGTTGCCTGCCTCGAAATTTATATATTTCACATGCACATTTTTTATCTGCACAAGCTAGAATTTCAAATGTATCTCTTTTGGCCCTCGTCGTTTTGTTCGTTTTAGTTGTTTTAGTGTGGCACACTCACATGATTTATTGTTGCCAGCGTGTCCCCGGCACAGAACAAAAATACTATGTATGCGGTGGTAGTTGGGGGTTTTTCCTCCTCCGGCTGTTGATGAGCATGCAAAAAGGACGAGGAGGAGCAAGTGGTGAGCCCAGGATCTGGGGAGTTCGTGTTGACAGTGAAAATGTGTGACCATGTCTGTATATATGTAGTTTGTGTATCTGCGAAAGAGCGCTTGTTTGTTTGCTGGCATGTTTACCATGCGGCAGCGGCAGCGGCATCGCAATTTCTCCACGTTAACGTGATGAGTTTTTGTTTTGACTGTTTGTAGATTTTACTTTTACACACAGAGACGCACAGACGCAGAGGAAAACGCAGTTATGTCCCCCGTAGCTGTGTCGCAACTCAATTTATTTGCGACAGTTGTTAGTTGTTTGCGTTGTCTCAGCGGGAAACTTTCGAGAATCTCCCCCGATTAGCTTTAATCCCCATTTGCACCTGCATGCCGCACACACACAGCGTAGAAAATAGCATGTTTGTTTGTACATAGCCCCCAACAAGCCCAGCGACTCATAAACCGAATCATAACCCTAGGTTAAAAACTGTCTGTACCTGTAAATGTGTACCTGTTCCAAGTCGAAGCGTACCAGAAACCAGACTCTCTCGTTTGTCGTATGTACAAATGCCATGGCACATAATCCATGCATATAACGCATTCCAGACAGACCAATCAATCGATAATCAACTCTGAATCAACTTGCCCCGCCACGACCTATCGATATCGACTAATGTGCCATTATGTCCTCATCCTCTCCCATCAAAGGGCTCCGATCTGCCCATCTACATCTGGTATGAGAGCTATCCGGAGCACATCGAGGAGGGCTACAAGGGACGCGTGTCCCGCGTCTCGCAGGACTCGCCCTTCGGCTCCGCCTCGCTCAACCTGACCAACATCCGGGAGTCGGACCAGGGATGGTACGAGTGCAAGGTCGTCTTCCTCAATCGGGACCCCAAGCAGCATAAGAACGGTACATGGTTCCACTTAGACGTACATGCACCGCCGCGCTTTAGTGTTACGCCAGAGGATATTATATACGTTAATTTAGGTAAGTACAAAAGCTATAACGAAAAAACCCAGTATCGATATTGTCGATAATACAGAGTAATCGAAATATTACTTATCGATATAATTTTAGAAGTTTTTTATTTTTATTTGGAGATGTCTAGATCGATTTATATAAATAAATCTATCGATATACAGTGGTGGTCACGAGTTTAGCACACTTTTCTCGCCCATCGTTTTTTCGCCATATCTCCTTTTCCGTTAGAGTTTTCGACTTTCTGTTTTTACTCACCTTCGTGCTGGAAATAGAGCAACTTCCACTGTTAATATCGTCCCATTCGCATTTACCATTGATCTTTGGCAATCATTTAAGTGGATCAACCTCTAAAATGAGCTGGACACGAGTTTAGCACACTTTAGGAAATTCATTTCCTTTTCACACTTCTGATTATTTTCCTTGACTTTTTACTTCGTATTCTGGTTAGTGAACCTAAATAAGGTAAGAAATCGAAGAAACGATGTTTATAGATTTATCACAAGGACCCTGGAACATAAAAAACCAAAGGTGTCAAAATATCCTGTTTTTAGGCAGGATAAGTGTCCAAATGGATCCCCATCAATTTTATTTACTTGTTATCCTTAAAATTAAACAATTAAAAGATAATGCGGCCGAAAAAATAGAGCTGGGACCTGAAAAATGGTAATAAATAGACTTCCCCTTGCATGGCATTTCAGCAGATCCTGATTTTCAAGTCCTTTCAAATGGTCTAAAAATCTCCGGACTGCATATTTTTTAGCCAATTAAAAGACAAAAAAAATGAGGTATATATCATTAAGATCGGTCAACAACTTCCTGAGCAATTGACTACAACACTAAAATAAAGTCATAACTGCTTTGACTTAATGGACGACTTTCATACAAAATTCCGTACTCTCGAGACTTTGATCGGAATATAAAAGTGTTGTAGTCAATTGCTCAGGAAGTTGTTGACCGATCTTAATGATATATACCTCATTTTTTTTGTCTTTTAATTGGCTAAAAAATATGCAGTCCGGAGATTTTTAGACCATTTGAAAGGACTTGAAAATCAGGATCTGCTGAAATGCCATGCAAGGGGAAGTCTATTTATTACCATTTTTCAGGTCCCAGCTCTATTTTTTCGGCCGCATTATCTTTTAATTGTTTAATTTTAAGGATAACAAGTAAATAAAATTGATGGGGATCCATTTGGACACTTATCCTGCCTAAAAACAGGATATTTTGACACCTTTGGTTTTTTATGGTTCAGGGTCCTTGTAATAAATCTATAAACATCGTTTCTTCGATTTCTTACCTTATTTAGGTTCACTAACCAGAATACGAAGTAAAAAGTCAAGGAAAATAATCAGAAGTGTGAAAAGGAAATGAATTTCCTAAAGTGTGCTAAACTCGTGTCCAGCTCATTTTAGAGGTTGATCCACTTAAATGATTGCCAAAGATCAATGGTAAATGCGAATGGGACGATATTAACAGTGGAAGTTGCTCTATTTCCAGCACGAAGGTGGGTAAAAACAGAAAGTCGAAAACTCTAACGGAAAAGGAGATATGGCGAAAAAACGATGGGCGAGAAAAGTGTGCTAAACTCGTGACCACCACTGTACATTTTTTATTTTTGACATATCGACAATGTATTCGAATAGTGATATATTTACATTTTATTTATTAATTACATTAAAATCATGTTTTGATAATACTTTATTATTTAAAACCGTTTAGCCTAATTTTAAATGGGATAATTAAAAATTGTTTGATATAATAATCGATAAATATTTTTAAAATATCTACTTAATTAAATATCGGTAATATCGATATATCGATATTTTCTAATATAATGATAATATAATTTTCTGATATAATGATCGATAAGTATATTTAGAATATTAAACACTTAATTAAATATCGGTAATACATCGGTATATCGATATTTTCTGCCATTCCTATCACTATCCCGAGTTCAAAACCAGCCCCTTTGCGCTCTGATAAATAGCAAGGCCATAAATAAGCGCATATTCGGCTGGCCAACTTATTTGGGGGCTGTCATCTCGCAGAATTAAGTGGAGTGCGACCCCCTTCGTGTGCTTTTGGCCCACTTTCGAGTGTGTCAAATGGCCGGCCATTTGTTGCAGCGCCCGAATGAGTTTGTCACCTTGAGAACTTGTATTCCCAGGAGTCGTAGTCGTAAAAAGTGCCACCATCCTTCTCGAAACGAGTTATGGCCGCCCATTTGTCATCTTCCGATTCCGAAAAAACACAGAGTGTAAGAGGGCAAAAGCCCACGAAAATCGATAAGCTCTTTATGCCCTCACAATCGTATCAAATCAAATTTCCGCCGCTTAATCAAAGTTAAAATGTGTTTACAAGAAAACAAAAGCGGCCGGAAATGCGTTGAGCGAAAATGGCGCTGCAGCGCATAAATTCTGATTCTGAATTGTGAGAGCTGAAAGTACTGTATACTGAAAAACAACGGGGCCAGTGAGGCGAGTAGGGAACTGCAACAAAGAGCCCGGCCCGTTGCCATTGTCTGCCGCAAATGGTGGCAGGACGAAGGACGAAGGACGTGGGGACCATAGACAAAGGATGGCCCAGCCGGAAGGAGGCGCCTCGTCCTCCTTGAAACCAAAAAGCGTAACAATTGCCACCACTTACCTTATTAATTCCTCGTTCTCGCTCTCATTTCGTTTGTGGCACTCGCACCACATTTCCCTTTGCAGGTGATTCAATTATACTCAATTGCCAGGCAGATGGCACGCCCACGCCGGAAATACTCTGGTACAAGGATGCCAATCCCGTCGATCCCTCGCCCACGGTGGGCATCTTCAACGACGGCACCGAGCTGCGGATCTCCACCATTCGGCACGAGGACATCGGAGAGTACACTTGCATTGCACGCAATGGTGAGGGACAAGTCTCCCATACGGCCCGTGTTATAATCGCGGGCGGCGCTGTAATCATGGTAAAAACCTAAATACAAATCACATAATTTTGAGATAAACGAAGAGCGAAGTAGGGGGTGTTCCAGAAGTTACCCGGAATTCTAATAAATGAGCTTAGAAATCGTTTGGGATTTAAACTATTTTGTTTAGGTGTCTAAAAGTAGGCAATGAAGAAATGAAATATTTTGTTGCCTACTTTTAGACATCTGTTTGGGAGATTTCAAAGCCCTTGTGATTTAAAGCTCTAAAAACTCTGGCATATCGACTGTCTTTTCGGTTGAATTTCAAACCAACCGACCCGAAAATCACCAGAGGTTTCTGGGACACCCCTGATAGTAAACAAAACCGAAGTTTTAGGGGGAGGGGATTGTCTTGGCAGTTTTGAGAGGGGAGTTTGAAGAGCATTGGCCACAAAACTCAGGGCTCGCAGCAGGTTACTAATATGTAGTTTTATTCTCTACCCCCCAACCCACGTTAAATCGATACCCCCAAAAACCAAACCAATTCCCAATGAAAAACGAAAAACCGTAGGATAAGGCGGCGCCCGACAAACACACACGCACCAAGTCCAAGTCGAATGCCGTCAATGAGAGGCCGACCATACGTGTAAGTCCCGAAACTGAACTTGCATTGCATTTTGCATTCTGCATTCTGGATTTCTACATTCCGCATACTGCATAATCTGTTCAACGCTTTTACCCATTAACTAAGCTGCAAAACCGAACCAATCACTCCTATGGGCTTTGGGATTTCGGACTTTAGAGAGCAGCCGGCAAAACGGCTTCAGAAATCACCAGACCAAACCATGTCCAGATTCCAGATATTCCGATTGAGAAAGGAGCTGGCCCCGAAAAACGAAAAACGAAGGGGAAAAAAAGCCGTAACAAGCGTGAAACTTTTTGTGTGCCTCCATGTGGCCTCCAACCGGCCCGTATTTACATGACCCACCCTCCTCAAACCCCCTTCTACAACCCCCTTTCAAAAAACAGCTAAACAGAAACTGAACAGAACAACCAGCAGAAGGAGGAGCACCACTCGGTACACTTGACATGGTCATTCGCCTGGTCTCGGGCAGATCCCCCTATTTACAACCTGCATACAAGCATGCTCACATGCCACCCACTCCCACACCCCCTAAGCCACCACCCCCAGTCACACTTACACGAGACCCGCCTCCCAGTGTTCCGCCTCCCATTCTGGGGAAAACCTTTGTGCATGTGTGGGTGGAAACATGGCCGTCGTCGTCGTCTGTATAGCATACTTTTGTGCGCGCCCGCTAATGCATTTGCATTTCGGTTATTTACAGTTAGCAACTGCAACTGCAGCAGGCGGGGGGCGGAGGGGGAACTAAGCCTGCACTGCAAGAAAAATAAACCTACTTGGAAATATATACTAATATAATATAATATAGATCTGAATAATAGTATGCCGAGATGTTTTTGAAGAACATGGCTCCAAAAACACTTTCTAAATTTTGTTGATTTGAAATTTCCCCTATATTAAATCCATTTATCGTAAATTTCTTAAGGAACATTTTAAATATAATTAAGGAATTATTCTCTTAAGTAATCCTTTCATATTCGGATTAGGTATTTTAATAATATCACTATTATCAGAATATTTATAATAGAGCTGCAAAACTATCGATAGTGTAGTCAGTCGACTGATTGACAGCATTTCAGTCGACTGTTTCGATATTATCGACTAGTCGTTATTTGACATTAGAAGAAAAGTTTTCATCTATTTTATTCATGGCTTGAATGTATTTTATTATGATTAGGTTGCTTAGATAAGTAAGGGTTTCCAGGCAGGGCATTAAAAATTGCAAAACATGTAAATTTTTAATGCAAAATAACGTTAAAAAAAATTTTTAGGACGAATATCAGCACAGAAATAATTAAATATACCATAAATTCTTCGAAACTTCCCCAAATGGTACTTTATTGAAAAAAGTCGATAGTAGTCGACTGAAAATCGACTGAACAATCGCAAAGCATACTATCGACTTGTAGTCGACTTCAGTCGATTTTTTGTCAGCTCTAATTTATAATAATACTAAGTATAAATAGTGCTGAGAACATAGAATTATCCTATTGCTATTATAAAACAGAAAATAAACAATTCTGGACTTTAAATTCTGAAATTTTCTTTTATAATAGTTATAGAATTAATAAGAATATTTTTAATATTTTCCTGGAGTTTTCCTATAAAAATATCTAATATCAGGTTCCAATAAAGTACCTCATCTCATTAAATTATTCCCAAAGTATTAATTTTGATGAGATTAAATCTTCAATTAACCTTGCATATCAAAATCTCACTTACCCAAGTACAATCCCATATATTTCACTGTACCCCACAAGCAATCCTTCCCGTTTTCGGTACATCCTTGCTGGCTTAGGGTTTTCCGTCCTACATGCACGAACGTTGCTTGGCGTCTTAGAGGGCTTGAACTTTGACCTTTTGCTTTGGCTTTTCAGGCCAGCCAAGAAAGCCAAGAAAGCTAAGATTGGGTTGGGAAATTGCACATACCTCGTGCCTCAATTACTGCTCAACCGTTTTGCAGCAATCTGCGCATAAATATTGCAATAACATTTATCTGGCCGCAGGCAAAGTGGACATTTTACAGATGACCCCAGGGGAAATCGAAGGCAGGCCAGCCAGTGAACGGGCCAATTCAATTTACGACCCACATTTCAAACCCACATCAATTTTGGCCATAACTAAAACTAATTCAAATGAAACAGAAGCAGAAACAGAAACCGTCTGCCAGCAAATCGCCCGAAAGCAAAGCGGCCCATTAAATAAACCAAGCTCTAAAACGGAATGCACTCATGCAATTACCGAGGGCAGGACGAAAAGGGGTTCGGGGCTCCTGACATTTGACTGACAAGTTGTCAATGGCAGGGGATATCAGGGGACTTCGGGAGGAAGGGGAGCACATTTCACAGCTGTGACAGCACAAAATGTTATTTCTCGGCAGCAAGTAGCGAGTGCACACACAAAGGATATCGATGACGGTGACAGCCAAAAATTAGCTGTCAAGCTCCAGGCTCCCGAAATAAAAAAGAGGGTGTTCCTTCTCATGATTTGAATTAGTCAACAGTCAACAGTCAGCCATCATAAGTTTGCAGTTCGCTAACCGTTTCTGGGGACTACCTCTTATTGATACCTTGTTTTTCTTCGTATCCCCCACACAAAAAACAAAAAAAAACAGGTGCCCCCGACCAATCAAACCAAGAACGAGGGCGAAAAAGTGATATTCTCCTGCGAGGCTAAGGCCATGCCCGGGAATGTGACGGTGCGCTGGTACCGCGAGGGCTCCCCCGTCCGGGAGGTGGCCGCCCTGGAGACCCGGGTCACCATCCGCAAGGACGGCTCGCTCATCATCAACCCCATCAAGCCGGACGACTCGGGCCAGTACCTCTGCGAGGTGACCAACGGCATCGGCGATCCGCAGAGCGCCTCCGCCTACCTCAGCGTCGAATGTGAGTATTCAAAAGGGAATTTGGATATTAAGGTAGATAAGGAAGAATCAGATATTCAATTACATGATTACTTGATTAAGTAGTTGTCTCTTTGATATTTCTATCTAGGGTTATTATCGCTAACGATAAGAAAGGACAATAATGAAAAAAGTTAATGGAAAATTAATGCTTCTATAATAAAACTTATGGAGAAAATGTTGAGCCCTTACAATAATAATACTGGCATGTTCTATACTTTAAAAAATTCCAAAAATTACATGTTATATTTAAATTATTTTTTTGAGCGATAGTATCGATTGTGGCCCAAACCATCGATGTTTCCTAAATTTTAATACCATCGATAGTGCTATGGAATTTTTTACCAACCATTCTTTTATCCCAATATACTGTTCCATGGTAGCTATAATTATGCGCTAAGAAAGTCACTACCACTTAAAACTTATTAGTGAATTTTTTTATGAATTTATGTGATTTTTTTTAGATTTTTATGTCAATCCTTTCTTTGAGAATGTTGCTACTGGCCGTTTTTTATAGGGTCTATTATATTAATCTAGATGGTAGTCTATTGCTTCAATTTAAAATCAATCCCATTTTAGTCACTTCTTACGCGAATGTTGATACTCTTGTACCCTGAAACCATCTATCTCTATCTACTTTTCCTTTGTACACGTCTCATAACTGGTTTACTTCACTAGACAGACAATAACTAAATATCTAAAAATATTAAATAAAATATCATAATCTTAATAAAATATACTTTAATTAATAAGACTTTTTCCCTTATGACTACTAAATTCCCTAATTCTTACATCCATCTCCTCCCCTCCTTTTGCAGATCCCGCCAAGGTGACCTTCACGCCCACGGTGCAGTACCTGCCCTTCCGGCTGGCCGGCGTGGTCCAGTGCTACATCAAGTCGAGTCCGCAGCTGCAGTACGTCACCTGGACGAAGGACAAGCGGCTGCTGGAGCCCTACCAGATGAAGGACATCGTGGTGATGGCCAATGGCTCCCTGCTGTTCACGCGGGTGAACGAGGAGCACCAGGGTCAGTACTCCTGTACGCCCTACAATGCCCTCGGTACGGCTGGGGCCTCGGGTATCATGGATGTGTTGGTGCGGAAGCCACCTGCCTTCACGGTCGAACCGGAGACGCTGTACCAGCGGAAGGTGGGCGACAGCGTGGAGATGCACTGCGATGCGCTGGAGGCGGAGGGCACCGAGCGACCCACCATCAAGTGGCAGCGCCAGGAGGGCGAGCAGCTGGCCGAGACGCAAAGGAATCGGATCAAGATCTCGGGGGGCAATATAACCATAGAGAATCTGCGGCGGGAGGACTTTGGCTACTACCAGTGTGTGGTGTCCAACGAGGTGGCCACTTTGATGGCCGTCACCCAGCTGGTGATCGAGGGCACCCAGCCGCATGCACCCTACAATATCACCGGCAAGGCCACCGAGTCCTCGATAACGCTGCAATGGCTGCCGGGCTACAGCGGGGGATCGGAGTACAAGCAGGACTATACCATCTGGTTCAGGGAGGCGGGCGTCAACGATTGGCAGACCATCTCCGTCACGCCCTCGGGCAGCACACAGGTGACCATCAATGGCCTGGCCTCCGGGACCACCTACGAGTTCCAGGTGGTGGGCAGAAATGTCCTTGGCGATGGGATGATGAGCAAAGTGATGACCGTGCGCACCTTGGGTAAGTCCTCGGGATCTGAGTACCCTGAAAATATCTTCCTTTCTTTTGCTTTTGCTCTCTCCTACGTTACGTTTTTGGGTTCTCTTGCTGCAGTCGCATATCCCGGCATATCCTGCACATAACCTCATAAATAAAAAAAATGAAACAACCTCTGCACAAAAACTGAATTCTGGATTGGCTCTAACATAACGCTCTTCTTTTTTTCTCTCGTTTTCTTCTCTTTTCCTCACCACCGACCTCCATCGAAAATCGTAAAAACAATAAAAAAAAAAATAAATAAATACTACTCATACTAATCATGCGCGCTATCTCTCAAAATGCAAAAACTGTCAAATGCCAAACCGCGACCACGAATTTTTCCTGGGAACCACGGAAAATTCGGGTTCAATAGAAGACGCTCCGGCAGCGCCACGTAATGTCAAGGCTGCAACACAACCGCCCGACTCATTCTTTCAGCTAATGCCAGACGAAGCTGGTAAGAGAAAAAAACCTATCTACCAAGAAAACAAAGAAAATCCCTAGTATGCGTAGTTGTACATAAGAATCGGATAATCGAAGCCACCAACGTACAAGGATTAAAGATCTGCAAAATTTGAAATTATAGCTCTTGCGCCAGAAGAATTCTTCCCTTTTTTTGCCTATGCTAAGACAGAGCCATGTATATACACCGAAATTAAACAATCTTAAAAGGGGGTTCCTTTTTTTTTTTTAAACAAAAAATAAAATATATTTTAATGCATGATTGTGTAGCTCCTGTTGTATTTTCCTTAAATCTGAAATGTTGAAACTATAATTAGACTAAAATCAGACAAGTTAGATAGCTAGTTGGTCCACTCTAAACTACAGATCTAAATATTGTATACACTGATAAAAAAAATAGAATATTAATATATAAAATATTTAAATTAAATACAAAATAAAATATTTTACTTAATAAAAAAAATATTTTCTGATTAAAATCAAAGTTAAACGTTTTTTAAGTTAAAATTTTTACTAAAAACCGCAATAGATGAAAATCAAAGCGAAAAATATTTGGATTGAATATGAAATCTTTGGATTTACTACTTTTTTTATCAGTGTAAGTTATTCATTTATGATTTTTGTTTATAATTTTGTTAGAAGAGGCTTACAAATATGGATTCTCCGCTCCCCCTACTCCAATTTGCATGAGGCTTGAATGTTACCCCTACCAAAGTTGTAAATACCCCTATTAAATTTTCAATATTTCACCAAGTTCTTGGAGAGTCTGAGTGCCTGGCTCTCAATCAAACTAGTGGGCTTTTCCCCCCACTTTTCACCACTGCTGGCCACAGACCACAGAGCCAATATCCCAACCTCTCCCCCATGAATTCAATATTAATTTTGGCTACCGAAAAAAGCAACAATTAAATATTCAAACCAATTATACGCGGCTCCCCCTTTTATTGGCTGCCAAAGAACACGGCCCGCCGAAAATTCGCGCCATTTCCCACGGGGCATAATTTGGGCCACATGTGTTCCAGGGGATTTTGGACCAGAGTCCTTTTGGTCCTGGCGCTGTGAATATTACATTTCCGCCTCTCACGCACACGACGACTATCCGCCGTCCTGATCTGCGTTCGCGTGTGTGCGTAATTAAAACAGTTTGGGCCCCGCACATTTAATTATTTAAATTAATTGAACTGTTTTTACAACTGGGCCGTCGTGTCTTGCAGGTTGTATAAATGCGGTCGATATGACAACGCCCAAAAGCTCGTACCCCTGTTGCCCTCGAAAGAAGCGTAATTTAAACAACCATATTACCAAATGCCTGCCACGCCCCCCCGCCCCCTCCACCTACACCTTCCACATTCTTCCGCCCCCGTAGGTGCGGCATTTTGAATGCCTTTGTCGACGTTGCCGCGTGTTTTTCCAACCGCTTTGCGATAATAGTTAATTTTATCCCTGCTCTCTGTCTCTTTTGCTCTTTTGCTCGTTGTGTAGTTTTATATGTGTATGTAAGCCCCCTACCCCAAACCCCCCACCCCCCCACACACACACACAAATAAATGTTTTCCCCCATTTAGCGTATTTAATTTAGTCTGTGTGTGTGTGTAAGCTGTGCGTGGAACACAGTGCGTATACGTGTTGGCGCACGCGTAGGTTTCGAAAAAAAAAAACAACAAAAATAAGGAAAACGCTACAAAATATCAAATAACAAACGAAAAACAGTAAAAACGGCGGCAACTCTGGCGGCAAATGTGCGCCGTGTTGTGTAATGCAACCCTGGATTTCGTGTACGTGTGTACCTTTTTTTGGCGCTTGTAACGAAACACCTACCAACCCATCCACCCACAGACAAACCACCCACCGCCCATCCACCCACCGCCTCATTTCATCCTCAGCAGCCCAGAAACAACAACAACAACAACAAGAACAGTAACTAAAACAACAACAGCAGCTAAAGCAAACGCCTCGCAGAAATTGTATTTCCTTTGGCTTTTATTTTCGTTTGTGCTCCTTGGTCGCTGCTTTATTTTCCTTATAATATTTCCATTTTTTTCTGTTTTTTTTAAATCCTGCATAAAACATCAACGGTAAACCATTTGCCACTGCATCTGTGTGCGCTCGTGAGTGTGTGTGTGTGCGTGAATGTCCGTGCCACATTTGTTTATGTCAAGCAATTTTCATACGCCATGTAGACCCGCTGACGCTGGCATTCGCTCACATTCAACCATCTGCACATCCCAACCACCCAAGCCACCCAACTGAAATGAAATGGGTGGTGCAGAGTGGTGCAGAGCGGTGCGTGCTTGCTGCTTTTCCTGCTGTTTTATCCATACGGCGCAGCGCTTAAAAATTAATAACAACAATGCGAGCAGCAGGCAGCGAGCTCCTTCAACATTTGCAACATTTCTGCCCTGACATTCGGTGAATTAAAGAGCGCGGAGATCGAAGAGGGGGATACCCTAAGTTACTCCTAAAAAAATAAAGGGGTTAAACTTAAAAAAACTAACTAAAACTAAACAAAAATTGTATATTTTCAAAATATTTTAGAATTACTTAACAAATAGAATGTTTTAAAATATTTTAAAAAGCTGTCCAAAAGTAGGCAACAATTTATTTTACAATTATTTATATTGCAAAAGAGGATTTTTTACTGCATACTTTTAGACAACTTTAGAAGAGATTTCAAAGCCTGAGAGATTTGTTTAATATATTCTTGTTAATTTGTTTAGTGGGTTGAGATAATTAGAAAAATCACTTTACACCTTCCCATTTCCAATATATTCCGAAAATCGATTTCTTGACTAGTGCCCAATCTTCCTGATCAACCTAGAATCCACCCACTTGGCATACCCACCACCAGCAGAAGAAGAAGAAGTGAAATCTAAATGCATGTCAAGGCTGATTATAAACGAAAGGCCACACATGTGCACTTATGAATATTCAATGCATTTCACTGTCATAATTACAGCACGGTCTTTGTTGCCCTGCGAGTTTTTCAGTTCAGTTGGGGCCAGAGAATTTGCATTCGATCAAGGTAAAAACTTATCGAGAACTCGATGCGAGTGATTGGGTTTTTCTCTCTCTTTCTCTGACCTTTGGTTCTCAAAGGTGACCCCCGTAGTTATCACACACTATTCGGTACTTGGACTGCACTTTCTTTCAATTTTCCAAACACGCACCTCCACACTTTTTGCACACACTTTAGTTTTAATTATTTACTGAATTTTGTGTTTCGTGTTCTTGTGTTTCTGATTTATTTGCAGACCTCTTAGCCTATTTTGACATTTACTTTCACACCGACTCGCTTGGCAAGCTAGTTTACTCGCCGCCCAAATTGAGAGTCAAAGGTACTCGTATCACAACATCATTACATAATTTAATTTGGGGTGTTTAGTTATGTTTCTAATACGTAAAAGTTGTAAGTTGGCTAAAATAATATTGTAAGAGTTAAACGCAAGTTCTTTAGTTTACATAAATTCACGCCAATTCTTCGGTTAGAATTTTCAAAGTACGCGAATTCTTTAGAATTTATAAAACTACACCCTGATCCTTTGTTTTATTTTAAAAATTTGTGCTGCCTCTTATTATTGTTTACGCACAAGTACATCATTTAGACATCATAGCTGAACGCTGCTTACACTTTTACACATTTAAACATCTACAACTTAACTGAACAACCTATACAAGTCCTGCCTTGCACTATTTTTGCCTCATATTTTTTTTATTCCGCCGGCAAGTGGCGCTTAACTAATGTCTCTGTCTTGTAAAACAGCTAGTAATTCCTGCAAGCAAACTGCAGATTTACTGCGGGTCACCCTGAACCGAACCCGCCCTGTTGGAAAAACCCTTCCCCGAATCCCCGGTGCTGCAGTCATAAATAACATTTAACCGTGCGACGATGCCTCGTGCCTTTTTTCACCCCCACCCGTGTCGACTCGACTACCCTTGACATTTTTACAGTCCGTCCGTCTGCTGTGTCTACCCATCTCATTTAGGCCTTTTTCCCAGCCGCCCAGCCGCTCAGCCGCTTTTCCCGGGCCATTTTGCTTTTTATGTTTGTCACTTGTCTCGTTTATGTTATGTCAAATCTGCGCACATTTTTTATGCGGGCCCGAGAATTAAAGGGTTGCCACTGCTCATTTCTGCCCCATTCGCATAATCAACTTTTGATATATGCGAGAGTACGGCGAATCCCGCGAGGGCTCTTTAAAAGCATTTTTAATTAACATACATACATACATAATGAGCGTGGCATTTTTCGTTACAAATGGCTTGCACTTATAAGCCCCATCCCCCCGAAAAATAAACCCCATATCATCTAAACTCCATGACTCCATGACCATCACATCGTTTTATGCTGTTCAAAATTTCATAAGCGCCATTGGGAGCTACGAATTGGGCCCCATTTACATATGACATATTGTACGTATTTCTCCAAGCAGTTTTAATTTGCATTTGCATGTGCGACAAGCCGAATCCTCCAGCATACAGAGTACAGAACACAATCCCCCGAAGACCGGCAGTTAATTGCATCGAGCACGAGTTCTCCAATCAGGAGGTCCTGACAAGCGTACCGAGAATTCAGGTTATCTATGCCTATAATTCGTTTGCATACACTCAGGAGTATCCTTCTGTATTTTTTTGTATTTGCGTCCCCCTTCCCCTTTCCATTTGCAAACTCAAACGGAAGGAAGTTCGGGGGACCCCACAAGTATTCAAATGCGAAATACGAAAATGGAAAGTTTTATGTGTGTATGCTAATTAAAATGTGTTTTTGTCAATCCCCTCCACATCCAGGACTCGTTGTCATGAATAAATGCATGGTGCAAAAAAGAGGAAAAGGTTGCAAAGAGTTGCAAAAAGCCAAATGGAATTTTCATAAAGCTTTTAAGCGTAGCGAAAAAGGGAAATAAATAAAATCTAAAACCAAGGAAGGGCTAAGCTTGCACTGGAAAATATTGCTAATTATATATTATTTTTTAAACCTCTTATTGGTAAATTTAATCAAAAGTAGGGACCCTGCTCTTGTTTGCAGGGAAATGAAATAAGTTTAAATACAAAAGGTAATAAAAGGGCAGTGGAAAATCCCATGCGCAAATAAACAAGGCATAAAATGAAATGCAAATAAATCAAAAATAATGCAAACGATTTAGCCCAGTATACAGTGAAAAAAAAGGATTTTAAAGAGGGAAAAAATAATAAAAAAATTGGGACCCCTGATAAAATTCGGAAAAATTGGGGAAAAAAAATAAAAATCAAACAAATTTTTTTTTTTGTTTTTTTATGAAAATTGAACCGTGAATAGTGAAACTCCCCCTTTGATTATTTTCAATGTATGCATATTTCGATGTCGGATTTTACCTTTGTACGTTGTTGGCAATCGAAATTGCCTTAAATTGCTGACTGAAAAACAAGGCAGGACTACCCCCATCTCAACCGTTTTTTCGTGTACATACTAATGGATCTTTTTTTTCACTACCCTTCCATTCTCCCAACCCCCAATACATATAGGTCCCAAGCCAGGACCCCCGAGGAATGTGTCCGTGACGGAGGTGTCGAACGGATTCCTCATCACGTGGCAATCGCCGCTGGAGCGGGCGCACATCGTCAAGTTCTACACCATCAAGTACCGGACGGATGCCCAGTGGAAGACTCTCAACCGGGGACAAATCCGGCCGGAGGAGACGCAATATCTGGTCAAGAACCTGGTGGGCGGCAGGACCTACTACTTCCGGGTGCTGGCCAACTCGGAGAAGTCCTACGAGTCCAGCGACGAGGTGAAGTTCCCTGTGCCGGCTCGGGTCAAGCACAAGGCGATTACCGCCGGCGTCGTTGGGGGCATCCTGTTTTTTATTGTTGCGATCATTTTATCGGTTTGTGCCGTAAAAATTTGCAATAAACGTAAACGACGAAAACAGGAAAAAGGTAACACTGAGGCTAAGGCTAACACACACACTTGAAATGGTTTTTGATGACAATCACTAACAAACAAAAACAACCAAAATGCTAATGCTAATGATAATGCTAACGATATAGATGTACCGATAACGATAACGATCGATCACAAACAGTAATCGTAATAATCGATGACGATGTTCCTGTTGTTGGCGAACCCCAAAACCATTTTAGCAATAACTATTAACTAACTAACTAACGTACTTAGGGGGCCACTAATACTAATTAATTATGTCCGACGGCACAGGCCACCCAATTATCGATAACTTTGAACTGATTAACGATAACCGTTACTTGCTTTCCTTTTTCGGGCTTCCGTTTGCCATTTGATTTCGAAATAAGATTGGTTTGTTCGACAACAACAGCACATTGGAATTTGCATTTGAAATACGTTTGTTTGCCGAAAATTCAAGTATTTGACTAAATTTCTGAGCCACCAAGGCGTTTGATATGAAATTCTCCATAAATTATGCCTGTCTGAGATTTTGTATGATTTGTACGTTTTCGTTGTAGTTGTGCAAGTATAAAATTGAGTTACAATTTGGCAAAAGTTGCTGAAAAATCTCTGTATATATATTTACATACTAATTGGATTTCGGTTTGCTTTTCCTCATTTGGTTATCCTATTTTTCGTTTATTTGATTTCGTTAGCTCTGAGTTGTGAGTTCTTTTTTCTTATTTAAGGGGTTCCGAAAAAACCCCTTCTCCGTACCCCTGCTCGTCCCCGCCCCTGGTAAACCCCCCTGAATCTATTTCCGTAGACAAAAGTGACTCCCCAAAGATCTTAGTTGAAAATCGGCCATCAGACCTCCGAAATTATCTGTTTTTGTTTGCATTCCATTACGTAAACCTTCTGTTCGTATCATTGGGCCTACATATATATTATCTTTTTTTCTCTGTAAACTCAATCTGGCTTCATAGCGCTTTGCAGCCTGTTTGTTTTTGGAATTCAACGCATGAACATATTACTAGTTGTTGCCACTTTAGTTAAGCAATCGATTAAGCTCCGTTTTCTGTGGGGGAACGAAAATGGAAACTCCTTTCGAAAGCAGTATGAAAAACCCGGCCAAAGTTGAGCGGAAATTGAAAATGCCAGGGCCAGAGGACCCGGAGTACCAGAAAATCCAGAAAATCCAGGACATCCATTATTTGACGCCCGCTGGCTTTAATGAAATCGAATTGAATCGAAAAACCCGGACTGAAAACCGACCGTTTCGAACCTCTGTCTCTGCCTTTTGTTATGGTTTTTGCTTTAAACTGTGTTTTAAGTGGATTAATTAATGTTGCGTTGTTTAAATCAATTATTTATGTATTCTTTCCGAGACCCCGCCCCCTACCCCCTCCCCCACACACTTACACAACACAGAAAAAAAGGAAATGAACAAGAAAGGAAGCTAGCTTCGGCCAGCCGAAGCTTATATACCCTTGCAGATAATTCCTATTAATGATCGATCCTATGGCAGCTATATGATATAGTTGTTCGATATTGATAAAATTAAAATAGAAATTCGAAAACATTTAAAAATACTCATATCCCAGAGTAGAAGAGAATACAATAAAATTCAACGAAGCAATAATTTATTTCCTATTATATTCCCATTAATTTTCCGATCGTTCCTATGGTAGCTATATGATATAGTCGTCCGATTTTGAAAAAATTTTATTCGAAATTTAGAATTAGATAAAAAATGGCATTTGCAAAAGTAGGAGGCTCTAGGTTCAAAAACACCCAAGATATAATTTTTTTACATTTTTTTTCCCGATTACTCCTATGGGAGCTATATGATATAGTTGTCCGATCCGGCTCGTTCCGACTTATATACTACCTGCAATAGATAGAAGACTTTTGGGAAAGTTTTAGCCAGATAGCTTTAAAACTGAGAGACTAGTTTGCGTAGAAACGGACAGACAGACGGACAGACGGACAGACGGACGGACAGACGGACATGGCTAGATCGACTCGTCTAGTGATGCTGATCAAGAATATATATACTTTATGGGGTCGGAAACGTCTCCTTCACTGCGTTGCAAACTTCTGACTGAAATCATAATACCCTCTGCAAGGGTATAAAAACAAAGAGCAGGGAAATTGCGAATTTTTTTTAAATCAATGCAGCCCATTAACTGTGAAATATGATGTACAGTACTGAACACATTGTTCTACATTTTTTTGCCTTAATTTTTTTTTCTGCGATAGATTAACGTAAAACCGCTAATGATATAAATGTGACAAGCTGATAAGGATAATGATAGAAATACCTTTATCTCCGAACCATTGACAAGCATGTTCTTGGCCAAATCGTCGTTGTTTCTGCCCAGGGCTGAGTTCATGACAGATAAAGGTATTTGCGAAAAAGATAAACCACAACTATATAAATGGCGAATGACCATTTATATAGCGCAATACTGGGCAGACGTTTTTTGTAAACAATTCACGCACAAAGATGGTAAAACCAGGCCCACAAACCAAGTCGATTATGTAGAGTATTCGAATCTAGAAAAACTGAAAACTCAAAACCGAATCCGAAGCATAAAATGATCGCGTCGTCAACTGATCGGTTATCTGGTGTTCCAACGCCCCTGGCCGCCCAACTTGGAGGACTTTGAATGAGTAGTAATATACCCAAAAAATATATATAAATTAAAGTCCCAGTTGGGCAGTCAAAGGGCGGAGCGACCGAACAATATAATAATAGTAAGACCCCCTAAAAAACCCCAACATCGATGCAAGCAAGGGTAAGTTTTTGCAATCATTTTAAGTCGATGTCGTGTGCCACAGATCCTGAGTACTGACAACTAAAGGTTATTTTCAGCAGAGAGTTCCTACCAACCACCCCAACAACCAACCAACCAAGAACCTATCAAGAACCAACAACCAAGAACCAACTAACCAACACTGACATCACCACAGCCATCGATTAAGCTTCTGCATTCCACTAACAAGTTGTCAGTGCCTCTCTTCTCAGGCAGATCGTTAAGATACTGCCTTGTATCTCATATCTATATAAATCTCAAGCACCCCACACACATACCACATTCCACAGATCTCATAATTACCCGAAAATCAAAACAAAACCAGCACGGCCAAACGAAACCAAAACAATACTTCTCAACACACACTTTTTGTTTTTCTCGATTGTGTGAATCACATAAAGTATTTTGTCGCTTCTTCTCAGTTGTTTTTTTGTTTATTTTGCATCCCCCATAATCCCCATATAATCAGCAGTATTTGGTTTTCGATTTGCATTAAACTTGAGTTCATAATCTCTCTCTCTCTATTTTCCGTTGGCACAATTCGTAACTTGACCATTTAAAAGCCATTTCACGTGTCATTGTTTTTTTTTGTCAACCATTCGAAGCCAGATCCTAAATAAAATACTGCGAAGAGCACACGGCTGTGTATATATATGCCATTCGGAGTGTGAATGCTATATGGTATATATACGTCAAGTTTCCGCATATAGCCGTATGTAGGTGGATATCCCCTGAACTGAATAGTTTGTCATCGATATTTCGACAACCGTCAACTGGCCGGAGGAGCTTTAAGTTTCGATTTAGTTGGCGTTGTGATTCCTCGAACCCGTAGCCGCCATTCAATTACCCACACTCTGCGAAATTAGCTCACTAATTGGCATTGCTCCTTCTCCTATATCGTACATATGTAATTGCAACCCCAATCAACTCAAACTAAAACTGATACTGAAACTAACAACATAGTTTAGTCGTAGTCATCTAACTGCTAACTGGTAAATGGCAAACTGTTATCTGCTAACTGGTAAATGGCGACTGTTTAGTGTCCTCTAGTAATAGCCTAGTAACTGCTGAAATTTAAACAATCTAAACTTATTAGCGACGACAACTGAAACAACAGGAGTGTGTAATCTGGCGGTGCTGGCATGCAAATTGGCATAATCAACGAGGCCAGGTGCACAGCGAGAAAGAGTCTAATTAAAGTACACTTATAAAAAGTATTTACATTTTATAAATTTAAATTTAAAACAATGTTGAGAGTTTTAAAGTTAGGAGTTTTAAAATCATTTATAAATCTGCCCAAAAGTATGCAACAAAATCGAAAAGAAGGTGTTCATGATTATAGCATACTTCTAGACACTTAAACAAGTGATTTTTATACCCTATTGAAAGTTTTACCATTTTATAAATTCAATTTAAAATTAATGTTGAGGACTATAAACATACCTAAAAAATTAAAGGTGGGAGTTTGAAAAACACCTATAAATGAGCACAAAAGTATGCAACAATATCTTAAAGATGAGTTTATTTTTTGTGTAGTATACTTTCAGGCACTTTTAAAACTAATTTTAAAATCCTATTGTTATAAATCCCAAAAAAAACCTGTCTCTCTGTGCCAAGGACCTGAATTTCAACCCGTTCGCTAGAAAAATCAACAAATATCCGCATTATGCCAGCTTGTCCTTGATTTAAGCCGAGTTTCGAAAGAGCGTAATCGCATTTATATACGTCTATATGTAGAGAGCACCGTAGTAGATATATATGCGTATGTGCATAAACATATACCCGTGAACGTCGTGTGTGTATATATATAGAGTGTGTGTGCTTGGTAGCTATACGTACGGTGTACGGGTATTTTATTTACCGGATAGGACGGCTCACGCTGCACGCCAAATTAATTTTAGAAATTATACGTTTGCAGAGTTCAACATGGTAGCTTGCAGGATAACGGACGCTCGTAACATTGCCGCCAATAATCATCATTTGCACAATCGCAGTACGGGCTCAATTTCCTCTGGTCAAGTGCCTTTAAAAAAGTGAGTATCCCTTGTAGGTTGCCTCGCTAATCTGACTCTAAATTCTACCACTGCCCTATCTGAATCTGAATCTGTATCCGTGTATCTGTAACGTTGTCAACTATCTGTCTACCCATTTCACTCTGATTGGCATCCGCCATGCACGTTCCACCGATCTACTATATCGCTCCATAGCAATACTGAACATTACCGTGATTATGAAAGCGTTTTTATAGTTCCAGGTCCATCCTGTCATAATCAAAATCGTAAGCAAACTTTTCTCAAACTTTATCTGAGTTTATTTCTCTCTTTCGTTGAGTTTGGTTTCAGTTAAGTGATTTTCTTGGTTTTTCCTTTGTGTTTTTTTGTTCTGTGTGGCAGGGAATTAAGAGATTTTCTTAATTCCTCTTTGGAAAATGTTTTAATATTGATAAAAAATGTAAAAAAAAACGTTTGATATTATTTAAAAACGGTGTCGAAAAGTATGCTTTAACAAAATTCGTTACCTCAAACTCCAATTTTTGTGTAGCATACTTTTAGACACTTATTTAGGTTACTTGAAACCTCTAGAGGTTTTTCTCGTTTCTTTCATTTCCTTACATTTTGAAAATATTTGTTTTCTTTCGATTGAGTTTTATATCTTTACACATTTTAAAACCCCATACTTACTAAATTCCCCTATCATTTTCCCTTTAGGTACAAACAAACCCGAATATCAAGTCTAACCGCCATTCTCATTGCCATTCTCCACTGGATCTGGCCACCTGATCGCTGCACCAACTGCCACTCCATCTACAGTTCCCCAAATCTCGAGGATGGCGATGAGGATGGAGGAGGCGGAGGCGGAGGAGGACGACGTAGGCGTTCCGTGAGCCGCATCCAACGAAGCCTCGACGGACGCTTTGTGCTGGATGTGGATGTGGGGGCCGCCGGCAAACTGGGTTACTCGCAACAGACCCTGGAGTCGGGCAATGTGGATGTGGTGGACGGTGGTCTCTTCGAGCGGCGGAATAGCAACGTTTCCCAGAAATCCTCCAGCGATGATGGCGGCTTCCTGTCGCGGCGCAACTTCATCACAGCTCGAGCTTCGTGGCGTCGCCCCCTGGTGGCCTCCTCCAGTCAGCTGAGTCTCCAGTCCGCCGCGGACTCAGCCAGGGGTTTTCTTCAGGGTCTGCTGAAGATCGGAGGCAAACCCTCGGCACAATCCTACTTCAACGAGGCGGCGGTGAGTGGAGCTCGCTATCAGAATGTCCACAATTTGTATGGCAACCCTGATAGAAGTCGGCCACTGCATATAAACACCATCAGCGGCAGTCTGAGTCAGCAGCAGCAGCAGCAGATGCTCTATACCCCCTCGAGGATCTCCAGGATATTCTCCAGTTCGCCCCAGCAATTGCAGCCCCATCATCAGCAACTTTTGCTCACCAGCGGTGGCAGTGGAGCCTATCCCACGCACTTCAGCGATCTAAGCACCGTCTATCCCCCGAATTCCGCTGAGCGTTCGTCTATGCACAATTTGAGTAGTCGCTATAGGTATTACTCTCAGGAGCTGCCTTCTTTGAGGACCATTCAGGAGGAGACCCGCCGGCAGCAGCAGCAGAAGCTACATCCCCTAGAAGATCACTTTGTGCCTCTCCAGCTGCCTTCGCCTCCTTCGTGGCGGAGTTACTACCAATCGCAGGCGAGCTATCGTCCACGGACCAGATGGTATCCACGTCATCACTCCAGGCTCTTCGGCAATCGGCAGCAGCAGCACGAGATGCTTTCGCCGCTGCCCCAACTGAATCTCAACCTGAGGAACTCCATGAATCCCGGCGGTTTGGAGGCCTCGCCCGAATCCCGTTCGAGTTCCAGTGGCTTTGGTTCGAAGAACACCTCAAATCACCCAGGGAGCACTAGTGAATGGAGATTACTGCCTCCCTATAGAGCTCCACCCTCGCCACCCAAACATTGCGGGGGCTACTTTGGAGGCCAACAGGCCCAGGGACAAACGCCACATGGTTCGTCCTATCCCAGGGCCAACACGCCACCCTACACGATGGCCCATTGGCTGGAGATGATCTCAAGACTGAATGCCGCGACGGATAGCAATCTGCCCAAGCCGCCGTGTCCCGTGGACGTGGGCAGTGTGGATGGGCACTACGAATTCGACCCGGCCACCCCCACACCCAGTGCATCCAGCATGCTGCGCGAAGATCTCAATCTGCACATAGATACGCATCACCCCTACCATCATCATCACCACCACACGCTGGGTCCCTTGAGTGGGAGTCTGCTGCACAGCTACGGAGGAGGAGGAGGATTGGGAAGGAAGCCACGATCTCTGCCGATTCACCTGCCGCGCTACGATAACGTGGAGGTCAGACTTCAGGCGATGAGGGAGGAGTTCTATGCCTACCGCAAACGCCAGGCGATGCAGCAAATGGAGAGCGTTTGCTGAGCCAATGAAGCGTTTAATTGGGCCACCCTACACCACACCCAGTTTCACGAGCGATCTGCCCGTTCTCTGCCGCCACATTGTACCGTATGATACTGGATATTGGCCCCCGCCATTCAGAGATGAACTTTAAAAGTTTGGCCCCCCTGCAAAATCACAAAAATAAAACACTTAGAAGCCAGAAACAATTAGTAGATTTAAAGAGACGAAAGATGAAAGCTGTGTAAATATATTTCGGGAGTATAATATTTAACAACTATAGCAATTATAGCAACATATTATCGATAAACGTAAAACTGACATTTAAAGAGAAGCAAGCAGATGAAGGCAAACATTGTTTGGCGACATAAGCAAAGAACAAATTACAATTACAATTAACTATTATTTACGAGTGTGTACTAGATATATGGAGGCGTATACTTAACGCAACACAGATCCGAGATATGTTAAACATTGAGCATTAAACATTAATTAACAATCCACAAGCGTAAGCCTAAATTATGTTACAATTACAAACTAAACTAAATTAATACGGAATATGCTAGCTGTTAAGCATTTAGTTGTTAGCAACTAGAGAGCAGAAAAAGTGAGCAGAAAGTAAGATAGGGACGACTCAAAAATAAAAGCGCTAAAAGGTAATTAAAACCACATATAGAGAAATTGTTTCATAATTAAATAATTTAACGACAAGAAACCTACAAAGCAAAAAAGAAGAAAAAATAAAAATAAAAAACAAAACCAGTTTAACGAAAATTAAATGAAATATAACTGCTGCATATATGTTTACTGTTGACCTACACACGATAATTAACTCGAACAAATATTTATTAACCCAAAAAGTAAAGGCAAAACACAAAGAAATCAAACGAAGAGAGGAGCGGAACCCCAAAAACCCAAGATCACAGCTAGAAGAAGGATCCCAAATATGATCCCAGATTCCAGATTCCAGATCCCCAAACATGGTACATAGTTTTCTGGGTTCCCAGTGGTATGGTATTTGGTCTTATAGGTTATATAGGTCAGTTGTGTAAAAGACAGCGAGGCGTTTCTGTTTTTTAAGTACTTGTTAACGATAAACGATAATTGATTAACGACTAACAATTAACGATAAACGATAAACATGTCTAAAGATCAAATTGTACGGAATGATGGTTTGACACAACTTGACGCCAAAACACTGCCAGAGCGAGAGGTGCGATAGAAGACCGCGAGTGTGTATGTATAACTTGTGTAAATTACAGAGCATATACAGAATATAATACGATATAAACGATACCGATAATAACGATTACGATAACACTATTCAGGGGACGGTTGGAGCGCGAAACAAATCAAGAAATCAACTACGAATCAACCGACTAATGATCTCAAGCATTTCTTTTAGCCTTCGACCCCCGCACTTGATTTTCCCCCTAAAAATATGAGCCCGTCTGTCCGTCTGTCAGTTCTTCAAGTTATTCAAGCGGGATCTTTAAGGCCTACCTAAATCAGATGTAGGTCTTATAGATCCGCGCTTGTTGGATTCTTAGGCCACAGAGAAAATCGTATTTAAATTGAGATAAACTAGGATAAACAAAAGTTCTGAGATGGGAGGAAAACTCGAGTTGTGTTGCATGTATTTTGTAAATGTTGAGGGTATTCAAGTAAATAAGTTGATTTTTGTAATGCCTAGGACACCCACACACTCTGACACACAGACACACAGACACACACACACACATTAAGCGTTTAACTAGAACGAAATAAATTAATTAATTAACTGAGCATTAACGGAAAGCGAGAACGAAGTGAGAAAAGCGCAAACGAATAATTGCAAAATGACAGCATAAATTGAATTTTAATTGAGCCAAGGCAAGGCGCAGGACTTTAAGGCAAAATAGATACATATATGATTATTTATACGATTACGTGTATTATGTACATGACGTATATGGCTAATGGATTACACACGGCATGTACATTAAGTAAGAGGAATACATTAAAACTAAGTTAAGTAAATCTAACGCTTTAGTCTGCCACTTTGATTTTTGGACAAGGTGCGCCAGTTAACTTTTCGACTCAACTCGACTCGACTCAAATGAAATGAACAAAAATAGGAACTATCAAAAGAAAAAAACAAAATAAGAAATAAAGAAAGGGAAATCTATATTCTTTTGCACCTCCTTCCTTCACTTCGACGACCATTTCGCCCACATTTCCCAGAAAAACTCACATTAACTTACCGACTTTCGCCTCACTTCTCCCTGCCCGCCAACATACACTTTTCACTTTCCATTTTCCAGACTTTCCACTTTCCCCACTGCAATTCCAATTCAGCATATATAAATCGTACAAGGATAAATCAGTTTAGAACGAAATATATTGTAATTAATACAGACACACAATTATAAAGAGAAATTAGCAAATGAACAAAATTTTTAAACAAATAAAACTTACAAAACAAAGCAAAAAAAAAAAACAAAAACAAACAAACAAAAAAACCAAACAAAAAACAAATAAAAATACAAAACTTGAAATTGATCAAATAAAACCGTAAACCTGTGTTTTCATTACCCCAAGTCTATCTAAAATTTCCCGGAAGCTGGGCTTAATTGATGCCCCTTTGCTTCCACAAACGAAAATATCACTCATACGCCACCGTGGCCAACCTGAAGACGACTGGCTGGCATTCGGCGGCAATTAAAGTAATGAAATTCACAAAAAATGCCGTATAAATAACTCACGGATGCACACTGGATATATCCGACTAGGAGGAACAATTGACCCATTTTTCGTATTCCCATAAACGGCAATCTATGGCGATAATGTTTTAATGCTGCTGGGATAGTTCAATCTTGGGGCCAAATGCTATCGGCAACACTTTGGCGATCGCCTAATTATTTAAGTGGATAAACGTCTGCGAAAGCGAATTGTGGGGGAGACGCTCGCCAGACAAAGGAGACCTCATCATCATCAAAGCAGCTGGCGTGGGCGTGTGTCAAATGTCAAATGCAGTCAAACGTTTGACGGGCGAGAGAAAAGAGAAGATCGCTGCCCTGCTCTGCAGCATAGAAGTAATGATCGGCTGGGATCGGGGTTGGTCGGCTCTTCATTCTACTGCACAGAAAAAAAATTTTACACTTTTTGTATCATATAATATTAAGCAAGGGAAAGCGACTCTGCCAAAGAAAGTGCGAGAGAGATGGAGACATACATGCAGTAAACTGCACTGCTTGCACTGCTTGAATTTTATTTTTGGCTCATAACTTTTAAATGAATGGTCCAATTGGAAAAATGTATTCTACATTTCGATAGGTATTAATAAGGACAAAAAAATTACATTTATACCTTTTCGAAATTTTTAAAGAATTTTTTTAGAAAAAATGTTGTAAAACATATTAAGATTAGCAATTCTTGATTATAAATAATATCATTTTATGACATTTGCAATACCAAGTTTGTAGGTATTTCAGTTAAATCCGCAGACCAAATCATCAAATAGATCTGAAATGCTGATATAAGCATATAATTTATTCTCTCTGTGAAGCATAGATCGGCACAAAAGCCCAGCCTCATCTGTCACTCGTTCTGCAGTCTGATCTCGATTCGGTCTCGGCTTTCAGTAGCACTTCTCCAGCCGCTCGGTTCAGTTCGCGACCCTCAAATATAATACTATACCATACCGTACTATACTATACCTGGAACGGAACTGCGCACAAAGATATAGTACACAACGGATCGGGTTTCGTGCGCCTTAGAAAATCCGAATTCCGCGAGAGAGCTCCGCTTTACTTAGCTTAGCTTAGAGCTGTCCAATTGACCTGATTTGAGGTTGTTTAAGGGGGGGTTTTTAATTTGATTTTGCGCATTCTGGCGGCGCGGAAACATTATGCAAGACACCGCGCGTGAGTGACCGAGTGCAAGTGTGCAGAGTCGTCCTCAAAAATAAGAAGCAGGAAAATACATATCGTATATATCTAACGAAATGCCAGCGAAACGCAGCAGAACTTGGCTGCTGGCTCTACTCTTCCCAATAATCAGCATATCCTGTGCAAGCGGAGCCCGCGATCACAGGCGACAGACCAACCTGGAGGCCAAAGTGGGCTCCCACGTGGTCTTCAACTGCTACATCGACTTTCCCTTCGACGCCCCCATTCCGTACTTGGTGCACTGGAGCAAGGATGTAAGTGGGGATGTAATAATAATAATATAGTTTTTTGATGTGCAGTGCATTTTTATTTTCAAATTAAAACATCAAACTTAACTATTTTAATAGATTTATTTACCCAACAAAGAATGTAAATATCGAGTGTTTTTTTTTATCTGTGCTGGCCCACTCACTTATTTATGGCTCACGCCGACGCGCACGCAGTTCTTAAATGAAATTGTCGAAATTATTAATTTATCAGACACGTAGGTGGCCCGGAACCCCGGGACTCCGAACGCCCCTTAGTCCACCAACCGACTGACTGACTGACCAGGGCCAGTCCGGAATGCTTGGTTAGCCTTAATTGCGTCTGCTGGATGGTGGACGTTGGATGTTGGATGTTGGTGCAGCGCAGCATGGAACGCGGCTCCCACATTCATTAAAAGGGTCGCACTTTACGACCGCACTGAAAGAATCAGGGTGGCCAAAAATGATCTAGCATAACAACAAGATACTTATAAAACAGACCGTTTAGTGATCGCAAAAATTGGAATTTTTTGATTATAATTATAATTTATATCAAGAACTTTTTTTTATGATTTACTCCATTTTTTAATTTTTTTTGGTTTGACTTTCGTTTATTAAAAATCCTAATGCTTAGAAAGAATTTTGTGGATATTTTAAAACTATTTGGTTTTTGAAACCATTTGTTTAGAATATTAAATCATTTATTTAGGATGATATATAAATAAATGCAAATAAAAATATTAGATGTATTGTAAAATCTAAGGATATTCCTTAAAGTCTTTAAGAAATTTTTAGGGATCATGAAAATATATAACACTTTTCTACAGCTTTAATGACTGTATATAATGTGTTTAACTTCATAAAAAGTGGGTAATTTATTTCAGAAAATATTGTGTTTTTATTTTATAGATCCCTTAAAAAGGATATAATAAAACAAATTAAATAAAACTATTGATAAATCTACCTCATTAGTTAGCTAAAATACACTGCTATTTTGCTTATCATCCATAAACTAAATATTAGGTAAAATGTTTTTCATTTATAGTAAGAAATTAAATTTATATGAAATTAAAAAGAAATCCCATTTAGCTCCCTTCGAACTGTATTTTATATTGTTGTTTATATTTTTTGACAAGTGCAGTCGGCCATTGCATCGCAGAAAATGCAATCGCCGTGCCAGTGGGGTGGCTCCCCTCCCCCTCCCCATGGAGCACCGCCGAGGTGGTTGTGTTGGTGGTTCGGTGGGTTGGTTGTTGGTGGATCCCCGCCCTTGGCTACTAATTAAAGCGCAACCACATGCAGTCGATCGGGTCGCATCCTGGCTGCTGGGTCACATTCCTGGCCTCCTTCTTTCCGCTTCCGCCCCGCCATTTGCCATTTAAAATTAAATTTAATTTGACGCGCCGAGTAGTGATTTCAGTATAGCAAAAACACTTTAAATTACCAACACATCAGATGGGAAAAACAAAGAAAAGCAGAGTGTCAGTGTGAAAAGTGTGACATCAAAGACATCGGCGGGGTAGGGTAAGTGAACCAGTTGAAATCAATTTCAATTGGATTCAATCGAATTGAATGGCTGGCATTTTGTTGACAACTGTGAGTAATGCAATTTAATTCAATTGCAAATTCATTGCAATCCCCGCGATATTTAAATCGAGTGAATTACTATTCAACGCACACGCCCGTCATCAGTGGCCATCACTTGTCCGCTTACTGGACCCCTTACCCCATGCATTACCATCGGTAATCGAGGGTCTGGCCCGCTTATGTTTTTAACTATTTAGCCGCTTGCTTAATTAGCTTTTTCTCTCGCTGGTCACTCCCCTTTTTTCCGATTTTTTCCCCGTTTCCATTGTTTCTATGCTTTTTGTTTCACTCGGTCAGCGGGTCATGATGTCATTTTGATAGATACACTTTAATTGCGCTTTTCTCCGCTCTAATTAAACAAATTCGTACGCGGGATTTAGAGTCCGCACATAATCCAACTGATTTATGGCATTCCTGATATATTTTTCAATGTCTGTCTGCAAATTTATTCCACATACTCTACGTATTCCATAGTTTCACGGCCACCGCGAGGCTGGGTTGCAAATTTTCGCGCCGCAAACGAACGGCCAAATTACCGGATAAATCAAGTTACGTTTGTAATTTGTTAGATAATGCTGATAAATGTGTGTGCGGCGGCGGCAGACGACACTTGACACACACAGTTGGGTGTTGGGTGTACATAATCATAGTTATGGGTCTAGAACAAGCGGATCTTGAGTGCACCATAATCTACTCAAGGCAGTTTTGCTGAAAGGTAGCTAGATGCTAGTTGCCATATGAGAGATGATGTGGGTGACATTGATGCCGGACAGACGGTGCATCTTTCCCGATCCCAATTAAAGCACAAACCTAATGTCAATAGATCAACTGACACCCACGGCATCCGATGTAGAAACAGAGCACACAATTAAACCATATCCCATGGCACAGCTGCGTTTTTTCTGCGGTCGGAGGCTATCAATAACCGGGAAAACAGAATCCCTAGCATGCGGTTTATGGGGTGTGACTGTCCTAACCCGGCAAATAAAATAGTTTATACTGTAGATGGTACGGCCTTCTATATATCGTATAGAGGAAAGTCAAGTGCGCAAACAAAGCGAGCATAAAAATATGTGTGTTGTGTGCCGGAGCAATTAGAACAGCGGCCAGCGACCGCAGCCTATTCAATTGCATTTAAATAATTTAAGCCTAACGCAGTTTTTTTTTTTTGCCATATGATGCAACGCAAACACATTCTGTTTACTCGCATTCCATCATTATTTTTTCGGTTTTTTTCTGCTTTGCCTATGCACATGTATAATTGCCAGGCCATATATTTAATAAATATTGACAAATATTTTCAGCATTAATTAAAACAAAAATAATTTAATATGCCACCAGGCGAGGAACCGCAAAAAACGGCAAAGAAGCAAAAAGCCGCTTTCGAATTGAATTATTTTCCGCCTATAAACCGATAATCTATTGCCCAGATTAGATCTTTTTATAAGCCTTTGAGAGCCAAAAGCAATAATATTTTTTTTACGAATAGTTGATTAGTGGATCTAGAGTATAAAAGTAATTCATGGAAAATATAATAGATATATTTTTTTAACTTTTTACTATCACCATTAGTGCGAAAGATAAGCCCACTTATCAAACTGGACAGTTTAATGCATTTAATGGCTGTCACAATCACATTAAAAATCCAGAATGGTACGTTGTCAAAATAATAAATTAAATCATTATTTCGCCATCAACCTAATTAGTTAAGTCACTTATCAAAATGGCCAAAGTAATCCATTCGAAAGGGTAAAATATGATATTATAGGTAGGCTTTTTCAGAAGAAACGTAGATGCGTTTTAGTATTTTGGAAACTTTTTTTATTTCACAAATGTTAATATAGGATTATCCTTCTAGTACATAGTGAATCGCTACTCATCTTAGTTTTATAAATTGGAATCTCTCTTTGGTCTTGAATTAAAACCAAATCCCATTTCAGGGGCGGTCTAGCATTGAGCACTTCAAGTGCGCCGCGCCACGTGAGCCCATTTAAATTTGTCAACAAAGTAGCGGCATGGGTTCCACACCCCTTCATCCCCACACCCCCTTAATTCACCGCTCCCTGGTTATTGTTATATTCTTGTGGGGTTTTTGGGGGGCCTTTGAAAACCGTTGGCCACCGCTGCGCTACGTCACAATCATGGTCGGGGCAGCCAAACAGCCGAAAGGGGGACCCTCGAAAAGGGGGGTCTGTTGTTCGGGCTCAGCGGGAGTTTGCGAAAATTATAATGGCGCATGGGTAGAAATCGGGGGGCATAAACAATCGCACTAACACACACGTCTGATATAAACTGTAACAGTGTGTGTGGGCGTGTTCTCTATATAGATTCCGCATTGCTCATGATTTATAACTGCAATTGCAGTCGAGATGGCGGAGCCAAATCATAACCATGCAGGCAAAATTTGTATCTAGGTATTCCGTACTCAAGAGTTGCAATTCTCATTGTCATTTCATGGTTCAGCTGGCATTTACAACAAATATGCACTTGAATATGTTCTTCCTGGCTGGGAAATTTAAAGACAAAAACAGCTTTTGTTCTAATTTAATCTTAGTTCGCCAGTTTGAATTGTTCCAGAATTTCGGTTTTTTTCTTAGGGTTTCTATATCGAACCGTTTCTCATAGCAGTTCAACATCCCTATAAAATAGGGTATAAGATGTATTTCTTTTTTAAAGAATGTTATGCAATTTAAATAAATATTTTAAATTCTTTTGTATTTTATTACTGTTCCACCAGATTTAAAGAATCATATGCAATTTAAGAACATATTTTTAACGCCCATTTATTTTATTACTGTTCCCCCACAGAGCAAGAAAATCTTCACCTGGTATGAGCAGGAGACCTCCACCAATGAGCTCTTCAATGGACGACTGCACCTGGTGGAAAATCATCCTGAGCTCGGAAGGGCCTCCGTCAATCTGACTGCCATCCGGGAATCGGACCAGGGCTGGTACCACTGCCAAGTTAGCTTCCCCAATCGCTCGCCCTCGGTTCGGAACAATGGGACGGCCTACCATCTGGCCGTCCAGGGTGGCTCCCTCATCCGCATTCCGCCAGTGAATCAGACCATCCAGGAGGGACAGACCGCCTTCTTTCACTGCGTCATGAAGTATCCGGACAACTCGCAGGCCTCCTGGTACAAGGACGGAGTGCTGCTGCAGGAGGTCCAGGATCTGGTGAGGAGATCGTACATGGGTCCCGATGGAAGTCTGAGCATCGATCCCACCATGATGAGCGACTTGGGCGAGTACGAGTGCAAGGTGCGCAACAGCGAGGGCGAACTGCAGACGGCCAAGGCCTTTCTCAACATACAATGTGAGTGGGTATTGCAGTTGTAAGGAAGGTTTTCTAAAAATACAAATTAATATCATTGTCTAGCTAAAAATACTTGAAATCTTTTACAATAGGTGTAATGAATAATATTGTTGCATACTTTTAGACACCATTATAAGATATTTCGGAAATCGTGACGACTACGATTTTTGAAGATGTGTTAATAATTATAGATTAGTTTCTTAATAAAACAATAAAGACTTTTAGGGAGGTTACCCAGAATTCTTTTACAGAAGTGTCTAAAAGTATGCAGTAAAAAATAACATTGATTATTGAAATTAGTTAAATAGATAGATTCATACTTTTAGCCCCCTTCATAAGTAATTTCATAGATAGAAAATTTGTACTTCTACTCAATTTTAAGTGTTGTATACAAAGTATTAATTTATGTAATTTACCCCATTAAGCTCAATGAAAGTATATGCTTCGAACAATTTAAAATTAAATAAATTAAAATGATTAAATTTAAAATTTCAATATCCAGATAAGGCCAAGGTGATTTACGCCCCGCCGGAGGTCTACCTGCCGTACGGCCAGCCCGCCGTGCTCGACTGCCACTTCCGGGCGAATCCGCCGCTGAAGAATCTGCGCTGGGAGAAGGACGGCCTCCTCTTCGACTCGTACAATGTGCCCGGGGTGTTCTACAAGATGAACGGCAGCCTGTTCTTCGCCAAGGTGGACGAGAACCACGCCGGCAGCTACACATGCACGCCCTACAACGACCTCGGCACGGACGGACCATCGCCGGTCATCAGCGTGATTGTGCTCCGTCCGCCCATCTTCAGCGTCACGCCCAAGGCCATCTACATCCAGAAGCTGGGCGAGGCGGCCGAGCTGCCCTGCGAAGCCATCGACCGGGACGGAAACAATCGGCCCTCCATTGTCTGGAGCAGGGTGAGTCCATATTGTCCAGATTGTCCGTAGCTGTCCGTATCTGTCCGTACTGTCCGTATGGTCATTGTCATTTGGCACTGCCCCGAAAATGGCAAAAGGCAGCTGCAGAATGGTAATGCCAAAAGGGGAGCGCATACAGTTTCACTTGATTGCATTTTTAATTATGCATACTGCCAGTTCCACCTGCCCATGCACAGTGAGAAAAGGGAGTTCGATATGTTTTGATGAGCAAAAAAAAATAAATAGAGAATGAAATATAAACAAAAGTAGGCTATGTCGATTTTTCGCTAGTAACTCCGTTAAATAAATATTAAAATTCATTTTAAAATATAACTTAATAGCTTTTAAGTTGCACTTGGCAATGTTTTTAAATAAATAACTAGTCTGTTCGCCCGTAATTGGGTTTAATATATAACCAAACTCATTATTTCTTTAATTTTGAGGTCCCTTTTCCCAGAAACCTTGTTTTCCTATTTGTTCAACCAACAAAATAAATGAGTATTCATCAATTCCACTCTATTTCTTCCTGTGCAACTGTGATTTTGGCTCCGCTTCCCTGACTCTCGTTCCGCACCCTACTAATTTGCAGAAGGACGGGACGCCACTGCCGGCGGACAGGTTCAGTCTCAGCGGCGGCAACCTGACCCTCACGGGCCTGGTGGAGGGGGACCGCGGAATATACGAGTGCTCGGCCACCAACGAGGCGGCCACCATTACGGCGGAGGCCGAGCTGATGATTGAGAACATCGCACCGCGGGCGCCGTACAATCTCACGGCCAACAGCACGGAGACCTGCATCACCATACGCTGGCAGCCAGGTGAGAAAATGGGTGTAATTGGGTGTGTGCAGGCGAAGGGGAAGGAGGGCCAGGTGCTCCGAGCTGAATTCGAAATGGAGTATGCAGGCGTTTCGCTGAAAAGATCAGAGGTGTGCATAAACCACAAGTTTAATGTTTAACCTCTGTTTCTACGATTTATATTATCTCAAAACCTTATATTCAAGGCAGAAATGTTGTAACTGCTCGAATTTCAAATATAAATTTAATATTAGTTGTATATTTTCCGTACCAACTATGGAAACTATCACAAATTTATTTGTGGTAAATATAGGTTGTTCTTGTCCTGAAGAATTCGCGTTCCCATTTTGCTAAAGACTTCATGAATGGCTTTAAATGTTTATAACTAACAAATTCGGTTCCTATTGGTTTCTGTAGTACTAAATAATTTGTGGTTGATTCTATTTAAAACAAACGAGTTTAAAATTATGATAACATTATAATATCAAATTGATGTTGATAAATATAGGTTGTTTTTGTCCTGAAGAATTCGCGTTCCCATTTGGCTAAGGGCTTCATGATAGCTTTAAATGTTTAAAACTAACAAATGTGGTTCCTATTGGTTCTTGTTGTACTGAAAAATTTGTGATTGATTATTTAAAAAAAACCAGTTTAAAATTAAGGTTACATTATTATATCAAATTGATATTAATCTGATCTTTTCCGCTATAATCTTCCGTAGGCTACCTTCGGCCCCACTTGGAGTACACCGTCTGGTTTCGACTCATGGAGGCTCCCGAGTGGCGGACCCTTAAGGTGCAGGACAAGAAGCTGATGGAGGCCACGGTGCAGCACTTGCAGCCGGGCAAGGAGTACGAATTCATGGTGCTCAGCCAGGACAAATACGGCGATGGGATGTTCAGCAAGCAGTTCCGCTTCCAAACGCAGCGTGAGAATATAAAGTTAACCCAACTGATGTAAGATAATAAGTATGAACGATCCCTTGCAGCCTCGCCCATTCGAGCGGCGGATGTGGATGCCCAGCAGCTGCAGCATGATCTGGGTCTGGCCACTGCCCCCGCGGGCGGACTGGGAGCTCCCTGGAATCTCACTGCCATTAGCAACCAGCAGGGCTGGCTCCTCCACTGGGAGCACCCGACGCAGGGACTGGAGGGTCTGCGCCTGTATGCCGTTCGTTGGTGGAAGGAGCCGGAGCACTTCCTCATCGGCCATGCGGAGACCTTCGACAACTACTACCAGCTGAGGCATCTCAAGGAGGACACCCTGTTCAAGGTTCAAGTCCTGGCAGTGGGCACGAATACCCAGCAATCGGTGCCCAGTCACGAACTCCTCATCGATGTGCCCTCCCAGCGAAAAGTTCGCGCTTTGATCATTGGAAGCTCTGTGGGTGTCATCTTTCTGCTCTGCGCCCTGTGCGCTTTTTTATACGTGAAGCGGAGCTGCCTCCGGCATCTGTTCGCCAAGGATAGCTCCGCTGGCGAGGACGAGGACACCGCCGAGAGCGGCGACTGCGACAGCGACGAGCAGGATCAGCGGGATCGGGACAGCATCAAGATCCGTCAGTCCACCTGAGGATTGCTCCAGATCCGCTGGCGATTTGACAGCAACCCAGTTGGCCAGTGAAACTAAAAGAGAGGGAGGGAACTTCGAAAGTGAAGATAAAGAGGAAGATGAAGATCAAGGCGGTTCACCGTGCACCAGTCCGTGGGAAACTGACTTTTAATATACGTCTAGCTGCTATCTGTACCATAAACTCTACTAATTGTAATGCTAAACTAACCGAATTCGAGAAACCAATAAAAACCAAAAGAAATAATTATTTTAAATTCGTTTATATTTAAAATGTGGTTATTTTTGGCATACCTTTGGAAATTTGTTTTTTGCATTTTCCTAAAACCAATTTTGAAAGGCCAATTTGTTATCCATTTTTAATTACCCTATTATTTTTATCGGAGGGGGTGTAAACATTTGAAATCGACTTTTATTTTATGAATTATAATATTCTTTTTTTCTGCGGTTTTTGTAGGATTTTGGAAAAGAATATTGATTTTTTGAAAGATACTTTTTTGTAGGTTAAACTAACATGTTATATCCACTTTATTTTTAACACATGTTACCTACTACTTATTTAGTTTAATGAAAACAGTTTAGGGGAAATATTTAATAGAATTCAAATAATCCGCGTTATGGGCATCACTTTTCGAACAAAGCTTTTTCGACCTCAAGATATAGTCGTCTCTGTCGGTTTTTAAGCTTATTTCGCGGTTGCTTTCGAGTGGGTGAGCTTTTTCCGTTACGGCTGGCCTGGCTGCATTTAAATATTACTCACCAAATGGTTCCCGAGTTCTAAAAGATTCTTAAACAGCCCCGAACAAAGTGCTTCGGTTTGTTCGTATTCCACCCACTGTCGTCGCATTCGTTAAGAGGCAATTATCCATTACGTTTCTGGACAGTTATTGCATTTCCAGACTTCAAGACCGAACAAAAAAACACCTGAAAGCACTTTGAATGCACTGCGATTTGCACCCAACTTGGCTTGATGGCCAAATGTACCTGGCAGATTCGCATTAAGGAAGAGTGCAGGTGCACCTGAAGCGAAATGAAAGGCAATTCCAATGCCAAACTGATAACACATTCGATGACACTCCAGCCTAACAGGGCATTCCCATCCCATTGCCATTTACATTCCCAATTGAAACCGAAACTGAACTGAAATCGAGTCTGGCTATCGTCCATTGGCACTTCCATTTAGCTCGAGTTGAATTTTGCGCACAGTTCCACAAATTATCATGATTATTGTTACATAGCTGCGGTCAAGGCTCACACACAATTTAAATAGTAGCTAAAAACAATGTGCGGCTGATATGGAAATAAACTATTATTAAGGTCGCGGCGATTAGAAGTCCCCCGACTGCGCATTTTACACCGAGAGTTACAAATAAGCGTAGAATCGGCAAATCACGTTTCGGCTTTGTTTTGAGATATACAGTCAATGAGGGGAGAAGTCAGGGGAGGATTACTCATGCTGATATCAGCTCCCTCTCTCGATTCAACCCCCATCCCCTCACCACAATTCTACGAAGAAATCGCAATTGTTTTTGTTTGGTTTCAGCGCTTTGTTCTGCGATCGTGAGGTTCAAAGTTCGCTATCAGTCAGACTAATAATGTAAGTGAGTGGCGAAAAAAGCATTGTTTCTCTTCAGGGATATCCACTCATTACAGAGCAAGAAATAATGTGGATCTTTAACTAATATATAATAAAGGACCTATAATATAGGATTTAAAATTTACTTTGTGAACCAAATAAGTGCGATCTAACCATTTAAATTTTAAAACCATATATGGGTTATTTAACAAATTTAGACCGCGAATTCTTCAGAACAAAACTAATTATACCCGTTACTCGTAGAGTAAAAGGGTATATTGTATTCGTGCAAAAGTATGTAACAGCTAAAAGGAAGCGTTTCCGACCCCATAAAGTATATATATTCTTGATCAGGATCACTAGCCGAGTCGATCTAGCCATATCTGTCTGTCCGTCTGTCCGTCTGTCCGTCTGTCCGTCTGTCTGTCTGTCCGTATGAACGCTGAGATCTCGGAAACTATAAAAGCTAGAGGATTGGTATTTGGCATGAAGATTCTTGGAGCTCCTACGCAGTGCAAGTTTATTTCAAAAAGGTGCCACGCCCCCTCTAACGCCCACAATAGTTTATAAACGATTTTAAAAATTTAAATATTTCGGAAAACTAAAAATGCAGTTTTGTTGTGTTTATCAATACCTATCGAAATGTAGAAGAAATTTTTTAAATCGGACCATTCGTTAAAAAGTTATTGCTGATCAAAGTTCATATCTCCATCGCACTCCCTTTAGCCGAGTGACGGGTATTAGATAGTCGGGACACCAACCCGACTATAGCGTTCTCTCTTGTTTTTATTTACCCTACTGAATTTTTTGATAGATTTCATTTATGAAGACATCAGTATATTGATTTATAAATAAAATATCACCCCGAATTCTTTAGAAGAAGAAATTGATATGAACAATACAATACATATCTACTCTAGAGTCTAAAATATGCAAGTACTGCCTTCAGGCCATAGGTAATTTTAACTTTACCCCCTATAAAAACCGAAATTGTCCATTTTAATTACGAAATACCCGCTTTTTCGCCGTGTACTCCCGCCCTCTCTCTCTCTTTCTACCTCTCTGCTTCTCTGGGGAGTTTCGCTCCATCAAATCCAAGTGCAGCTGAACCCAAAACGCACTGGATTTCCCACTGGGCCGCCGCTCTTTGTGTGTGTTTACAGTCAGCTGTTTTCAGAGCAGCGGAACCCCCACGCACACTTATGCGCCATGCGCACTACCGCTCACCCACACATCGGCACACGCTCGCTTAATTTAAGTGTATGCCAGCGTTTGAATTGAACGTCGGACAAAGCGAGAGAGCCACGACTTCCCCATTGACGAAACCCAAATAGTAGCGGAGAGTGCTGGGCACGGGACTCTGTACCTAGGCGAGGTTCATAAGGTGTTGGCTATAAAAAGTACCTAAGTAGATCTCATATGAAAAGCGAGTGGAGATTCGACAGTCTAAATAACTTTTAAATTCTTCTAATAACTAGTTTTAAACATTAAATTTAATGTTTCACATAAATATTCTTAAATAGGCCTGTACCCCTAAATACAAAAGAAATCCTGTGTAAGATCTGGAGATTTTTTATATATTTTTTTTTATTTTTTTTTTTTTAATATTCTAACATATAAATATTTTCTATTCCATCCAATTTTGTCTTTCTATTTTATTATTTGAAATGTTTGTTAAAAGTAATTTTAATTTTGTTTATTTTTAAACTTATTAATTGTAAAGTTGATAAAATGAATTTATGAAATATATTTCAAAAGTTTTTAGTACCCAGCTCTCCTCTATTCTCCATATTTCTATCAAAAACCGTACCTATGAGTAACGTAGACGAGTCTTCCCTACTGTTTACCTTGGTCCATATCTATGTAGGTACCAACTCTGCTGGTATCCGAGTGTCTGCCGTGGCTCACACGAATACAGGTACCCAAATACCATTTAATACGAGAATCGCAGAGTACCAGGAGCGAAAGCGCTCTCAGCTGGCAGCTGGTAGCTTAGCAGCCGCCGCAGTCTCAGTTTTCTGTGTCTGTTTCTGAATCCAATTCAGTTTCTGTTCAGTTCTTCGTCGTTCGCGCTGCCTGACTGTTGTTGCCTCCTGCGATCGAGCGGGATTTTGGGGCAGGAATCGAGTACTCCAATCGAACCGAAACAGATCGGATCGGATCGCGCTGAATAAAACACGTTTTTGCGTATTCCTGGAGTGCTTCGCATACCGTATACCATATACCATATACCCCTATACCATCTGGTGTTTCGGTCTTTCGGTTCTCTCTCGCGCATTTGAATAGCTGGCGTTGTTTGTTTGTTTGCTGGCTGCCTCAACCATAACAAAAAAAGAAATAACAAAGAAGGCACGAGTGCGAGTATCTCAGTATCTACAAAGTAGAAACGAGTGTAAAGTATCTAAATGTGCTAGGGAGCGGGGAACTGTGAGGAACCGTCTCTTCTGGCAGCGGCCAAAAAATAAATATATAATGCTAATAAACCAAAAACACGTTTTATGCCATTTGTGTTTTGCTCTTCTCGGAAAACAGTCTCATCTTAATAGAAATCCAAAGGTGAGTGAAATAAAACCTTTTTATTTCTATTCGAGTGAAGTAATTGCGTCGTTCTGAGGCCTGCAGTTCCACCACCACCATCGCAAACCCAAAGAACTTCCCAACCGGAGTTACACAGACATCCATCCCCCCTCTTTAGGTAGACCCATATGTATCTTTAATGTTTTCCTGCCTTTTGTATCTGCAGAAGAGCGCCTGCGCTCTCTCGAGGAGGTAGAAATTTTGCAATGTTCTCCGGCGGTGGCTGTTGTTTTTCAAATGTTTATGCCCCGCGCTTTTATTTGTTAATAGCATATGACACATCTAAAATCCGGCAGCTTGAAGTCGCGCCACCCGAAAAAGAAGGAAAACCAATGGGGATAAGGGGAATCGGAAGTCGGGGCTCAGAGTTTCGGAGGGGGGATTGGCTCCAAAACTGACCTACTTTGATTGCGGTTAGGGTAGGACCTCATCTCGGGTCATCCACCCACTGAAAGAGCGAGAGAAGTGCGAAGTGCGATTCCGAGAAGCCCCAAAATCGAAACTCCCCGTCGTCCGACGTCGATTGATTCCCAGATTAGACAATCCAATCGGCAGCTGTGCGTGGCCGGTTTCGAGTGCCGGTTCCACAGTTTTCAAGATAACGAGTCGATGGCCGACAACAGCTGGCCGTCATATAACTAGCAGCCTATATATGGCCATAGTGTGTGCGATTACGCGCCTTACATCTTCGGCACTTGCGATTAGCGAAAAGGAAGCCCGCCACCAGTGGCAGGAAGCCTATCGGTCTGCCCATCTAATCGCTAATCGAACTGCAAACAAATCTTTATTAAATACCGGTGTGCACTGGGAGAAACCAGTGTTCTAAGGAACTAGCTATACGCATTAATCATGCTCTAAAAATAAACAAAGTAACTGTATAACCATTTAAAATTATAAATAGTAAACATCCTTTAAAAATGTTTACATGCTAAGTTTATAGTTGTGTGGAAACTATTTCCCATTACAATGTACTATATTAACCCATAAGCATTGATATTATTTTGAACATTTAAAGTAAACTTTCAATAAATCTTGTTTCTCTTATTTAAAATTGTCTATTTTAATTGTCTTGCTTTGTAAATAAACCTGATATCTGAATGGTTTATAAAATAAATATTATTAAATTTATAGAAGTGCGAAAACTATTTCCTTTTGAATTAAATTTTTCTATAATAGTTTCTTACGAAACACTAAAAACATTAGGAATGATTGTAAATATTTAAAAATAATTCCCAATTTTCCTTGCAGTGCATGAGTAAGTCGGAATTCTCACCGCTAAACGGTAAACGTAGAAATCTTATCAGACGGCCACCTGCAAAATGGGTTCCCAGTGCAGGCAAACCCAGTTCGCAACTCCCGATGCAGTGGACTTTGTTAGTGAGTGTTCCGAGTATCTCTCTAAAGGGAATGAGTATTGAGTACTTGTGCACTGGTCAATGGTTCTTCGTTCTTGGTTCTTGGCTGTCCAAGCTGTAGAACAGCTGTTTATGAAGCCGATTCCCTGAGCCCTCGAGTGTCTGGCATTGAATTCAACGTTTATCGGGTGTCGTCGTCTCTCGACTGGGCCTGTATTTGTATCTGTAAATGCGACTGGGGGTCTTTCGGTCTCTCTGGGCTTTGTTCAGTAATTAGAAATTCATGTTGTTGGGCAACCTCCAAGCTGGAGGCCTCTAGAATCACGAGGGAGGCGGTATGGGTGGCACTTCCTGGGCTGTGATGTAATATATGCCCTCTCATATACACACACTGTATGTGTGAGCTTGTCAAATCAATAGAGGCAACACCTCCATTTAAATTATGCTTGATTTGCATCTCGCTTTCCCATTTCCCTTTCGTTGCAGAGCTGAGAACTGAGAGCTGAGCGGAATAACCACCTACATTATTCATGTACTTCCAATGCAGATGCCAATCCTCAGTGTATTCAATTAACTAGGAGCCATATGCCAATAGCCAAGGCCAAGAACTAAACGAGCCCACAAAAGGAAACGCCACACACACGAACTTGGAGCCATGAACGAGCTGCAGGCCTCCAGTGTCCCGCTGGTGGACAAGTGCTCATCCCACGCCGTCATCCTGCCGGCGGCCAAGAGTCCCAACAAGGTCTCCGATTCGGCGGCCACCACAGCACCCAATGCCGTTCTCTACACGAGCGGGAATATGTCCCTATCCACGCTCTCCACGGCCAGCAATCCAAATCCAAACACCAGACAGGAGCCAGTGCCTCTGCTCAGCCAACTGAAGCTGACCAACGACCTCAAGCAGAACAGCCACGGGTGAGTCTTGTTCTATGTAGATAAAATATTTTATTATTTATATCTTTACGATGAGTAAATGCTATCACAAAGATATGCGTTTTAAGCTCTCTCTTCTCGAAATATCTTTAATCTTTATCGACAAAAATAGGAGCGAGTTCGAATCACACTATGAATTTTTTTATGGATATGTAAAAGAGATTTTCACTCTATTAAAATAGGCCCGAGTTCGAACACCACTGTTCTGCTATGAATTTGTTTTAGCTCCTTTACTTGTACATGAAAACAATCGTTGAAAGTTCTGTAAATTATGAATGAAATTTCTGGCTCGAAACAATTAGGAGCGAGTTCGAATCACACTGTGAATTTTTTTTTTTATATGAAAAGGACAACCCCTTATTCTTATATATTGATTAATATTTTAATAGTCTGTCGTATTGAATTCTTATTCCTTATTGAAGTCTTTTTGAATAATATTATTTAACAGGCTTCAAAGTGTACAATATCCTATCTGTTTTCACCCTATGTAGCTAGATAATTGCATTAGCTGGGATTAGAGTCGAAATAAGTGGCTAGGGGGTTTCTGGTTGCCTGTGTGGGGATTATAAGCGGGAATGAATTGAATTATGTCCCCGTGACCCTGAACTGCTGTATAGAATTGCATTCGTTCCTGCGGCCACTCTGCAATTTCCGCTTGTGGAAGCCAAGGACTTTCCCGTGGGCGGGTGGGTTTGTATTTTTGTGTGGCTTTGGGGCTTTGTGGGTGGAAAGGTGGTCGAGTATCAGCTAACTAATCACACTGTCACAAGTCACTTTTCCGCTGAGGCGACACTTCTATTTTTAACACCTGGCCGCATAGAACCATTACAAAAAAATCAAAGCATTGAAAGGGGAGTGGGAATAGCTATAAATATGAGAATGTCGAGTCAAAATTAGCACGCATCTGTAATGCTCGTATCTTCCTTCCGTTTTTGGAACATGCCACCTGCCAGGACATTTGAGGTGTGTCGGCAGAACGGAAGAGGAAGAGGAAAAGGAAGAAGGAGCAAATGCCCTGGAAAATCGATGGCTCCGAGACTCCGTCTCACAAATCGCGTGTCGGCATGGAAATGGTGCCAACCACGCCCCCTCCTAAATTATGCATCGTTGTAAAAATAATTTTAAAGCTTCTCTCTCCGAGAACTGAAAACTTTGGGTCTTAAGTTGCATTAGAATTGCGAAAGTTACGGCTATGTTTTATCCCAGTAGCCTTGAACTTTATACCTAGTGTATACCTAGTGACTTAATTAAAATGCAAATTGAAAATCTATGGGTAAAACGCCCACTAAACCAATCAATGCAGGTCCAGCAATCTAATTAAACTTGTGGGCAGGCGGGGCCTTTTTCGAGGACAGCCTTTCGAATGCTGCACAATCCCGAGCAATCAGTGAGGCCCCAGGATTCCAAGGATTCGATGGGAAGCGAACAGGAAAGCAGACATAAAGAGCGCCTTAAATGCCAACCTATCCTACGTGTCCTTTCGACCCGGTCCGCCCACCCCACCCCTCTTTTCCCGCCCTTTCGGCACTGCCATAAATAATAAGCCACAAGCAAACGCACATGTAGGGAAAACCAGGGAGAGGGAAAACCAGAGAAAGAAAAATAAAACATGTAACAGTGAATGAAACGCCGCCAAAAGGCAAAAAGCCGTAAAAGCCATAAGACAAAGCAAAACAATACAAGGCGGGCAGACAAAAGGGGTCCTGGGGGCTCTGAAAGTAACACCGAATGGGGGGTTCCCTTGCTCAAGGATTTTCTATTGAAAATATTGATGTTCTGTTTCCAAAGAGATACACATGTGTAGGAAATTATTATTAAATTCTTCCCTATATCCTAAAATAAGAGGCCGAATATTAACAGTGATTCTTATAATAGAAATATTAAAGAAATAATCTGTAGCTTTCAGGGGTTCTTAATCGCAGGCAGAAAAAAAATCCTGTTCTATAATATAAGTACAATTAAAATCACCTGGAATGTAAATACATATAAAGATTGATTCTTTTGAATATAAAATGATTAAAAAAATTATAATAAATTCCTTTTTTGAGGGATAGTTTTAAATACATCACTACTAAGTTCTTAAACTTTTTCTTGTTCCTATTAAAAAAGTGGTCAAAGAAATCAGTCATTCACAAGATTTCCAACCCCTTGCCCGATTCGATATACCCCTTTTATGAGGCAGGAGGACAGTGGAGGACCTCGCGGCGCCGCGTGCCTGGAAAAATCGAACGAGCCGCCAAGCTGTCCAAAGTCGTGCCGCAGTCAGCAGTTGGACTCCGTTCGGCTTTTTCAGCTTTCTAGCTTTTTAGTCCTGCGGCAACATCGCGTCTGTGTGCGGGCCACTCCGTTTGGTTTGGTTTTCTTTTTCGGCCTTAAATATTTATGTGCATATTAGAGAAAAGGCTCCCACAATAGGGGGAGATCCTCCACGTGGCTGCTATTTACGTGTGATTTTTAGTTTTGGCAAGTGAACAAGTCGACTACGTATAACGTATACGCCGTGTTCGCCGGCCGGTTATGTAATGTGAAGTTGCCGCAAACTCAAAAACGATAAAATCCCAAGTGCAGTGCCAGACTTTGAGGCGTCTTTGCCTTTTCTTTCCTCCTTTTTTTTCAAACGAATGACAACCTGTGCATCCTTGGTTCGATTGAACGACCGCAAAAGTCAAGAAAGCCAGCCAACACACTCGACTGGCATGTTGACCTTCTTCCCCGCTTCGAGGACACACAAAACCAGCGGCAGCGGTCCTGGACAGGACCTTCTCCCACGCTCAGGAGTAGTCTACCTTCTCCTCCTCCTTTTCGTCAGCCAACCCTCAGCCACCCACTTCCCACTTCGACGCCCACACATCCGTTTCCATATTTGATTGGCCTTGCCGCGTTTCCTTAATAGCTTGAATTGAGTGGCCCAGGAATTAAAGCCACATGATTGTTCCCATGCATAACGTTTGAATAATTGCCGTAGATTTCTAGTCTTTTGGAAGCAATTAATAAGTTCAAAACCACATGAAGAACTAATATATTACAACCGCTTTATCAAATTTCTCGTTTATAGAAGGTATAAATTAGTTCAATAGAATTGTTTTCAGTATATTCAGAATTATTTATTTCAATGAAGGCATATTTAAATGGTCAATATAAATAAATAATATATTACATTCGCTTCATTATATTTTCACAATCACAGAAGGAATAAAAAGGTCAAATGGAACTGCTAAGTATTTGTAATTTATTATGAAGGACTTATTCCGAAAAAGGCATTTTAAGGCCACATTTTTAAATGGCCAATATAAATAGATAATAATTTTCATGTATTTATGTTTGTATTTTTCTATTATAGAAGAAATATTGTGAGGATTTTTCAATTTATTCGAAGAACGAATTTTTGATTAGATTGCCATATATATTACACTCGCTCCATGATTAATTCGTCTTAATTTAATTGAGTTTTCCTTTTTAAATGTTGTATTTTTTGTAAAAATGCCTGCTTGTCGTTCAGAAGGCAGGATCACTTTAGTATTTAAGAAATTCCCCCAAATTATGTTGGAATTCAAGAGCCTTAATTGAAGCTTTTGCGAAAGGCGTCCCTCCTGCTCTGTTTCTGTTCAAGATACCATCGGTTGGCACACTTGCTTTTATTAATACTTTTATTAATCGCAATGAATCGCCTCCGCACCGCCCCGCTTTTCGCCGACCGCTTTTCTAAAGCGCTTAATTGTCGTTAAGCGGGATGACCTAACGCCAGCTGATATTTCCGGTTGTGCCTAATCAGTGCGAACACAATGTAACTGGCGCCGTGGCCCCAAGGTTCACGAAATTCAGAGCTAGAACGGCCATCAAATAGTCAGTAGCTGGGCAGAGGCAGATATGCATTGAGTTGCTAGTAACTCAATTCAGCAGCTGCTGCTTTATGGCCGGCTATCAATCAATTAAGTAGGGCCGCAATCGATGCCACCGAACCTGGCAACAATTACCACGCATTAAGATTGATAAGCAATCGAAAGAAACCCGGAAGGGATTGCGTGACCGACTCCATTTGAATCCAATTGAATGGCTGAATTTCGAAGAAGAGTTGAATTTATTTGTATTTTACCCCACCTCCATTCCCCTCGAAAGGAAAGGGAAAACCGTCTCTTTATTCTGAGTGCATTTCGCAAGACAAAGTGCCTTAAACTTCGTCGAGTCTTCGTTGAGTTGCGAATGGCATGGTGTTGGTATGGTATTGGATACTGAGTTCGTTAGCACATGCACTCTGGGTGCATGCGCACTTGAAATGTACTCGCTCTGGGTGCTCGTGTACCGAGATATTCGCGGGAAATGATTCGCAATACGACTACTCACACCGATAAAAGAAAATGAAATATTTATCGTAACTGAAAGAGGCCAAAGCAGAGCAAAGCAAAGCCAAAGCAAAGCAAAGCAAAAGCACAAACAAAAACCAAACAAAGCAAAGCTGAAATTGTTTATAGACTCACTCTCAATTGTATCTGTATTCACTTAGCATGGCTCATAGCCAACGAAACAGCTGACTTTCCCCCCAGCTGCCTTAGCAGCAATTTTATTTTCATATCTTGCCATTACGCTCGCCTCGAAATTATAGAAATTATACTGAATACTGAAGCGGATTCCAGAAGGTAATTGCTTACTCTATAATTGGAGAACTACACATAAATGGAGTCCATAGTGCGTGCTGAATGAGTGAATATAGGGAATAGTACACTGATAAAAGAATGCAAAAGTAAGAACAAATATCTGCAGATTGAATGCAAAGATTCGTAGTCCATATTTGAATTAAATACAAAATCATATTACTTAATCTGAAACATTTTAGCATGATTTAATTTGGAAATATTTCAATTAGGGGCGAATATATTAGATTCGTTTTTAATCATATACCTATACTTTAAATATTTTACGTATTTAAAAAAAGTATTTCATATATAAATGAAAAGTTAAAATAATTAAATTAACTATAAATGTTAAATGTAATATTTTCATATTTAAAATTAATAAAAATTGCAATGGATGAAAAGCATACAGAAAAATATTTAAATGGAATAGGAAATCGTTGGACTTACTACTTTTTTTTCAGTGCTCTAAGTATACAGTTGAAGGCAAGGGAAACTCTGTGATATCGCAACTCTTTATGAGTTTATATGCAGCTTTATTTTTATCACAGTAACGCAAGGAACATAAGTATAAATACAAGAAATAAATTAATAGAAAAAATAAATAAAACAACAAATAAATAACCAAATATATCAAATATTTTCTTAGAATCTTTGTTTCAAAATGTATTAAATTAAAATTAAAATCCCACCGCTATAAGGCTTCGCTGTCCAGCTTTCTATTGTCATTCCTGGGTTCTCGACACGCCAGTGATAAGTAGTTCAGCTGGATACACTGACCTTTAATCCCCTCACGCTGGCTTCACATACCTACTAATTACTTGCCGCTTTCAAACATCGAGGGGCTTCCCGATCAATCAATTTCGACCAACTAGCTCAACAAATTTGCACCCAAAAAGATGTAATGTTAATTGGCATTGGCCCGTAGTTGCAGTTGGCGTCGGCGGACTTATCAATCGAAGTCGGTTTGCCACTAATGAAAACGCACTCGGCTCTTTGGCTTTGGCTTTCAGCCAAGAGGAATGAGGTATGAGTTGAGTAGAACCCGCATGCGACAGCCGTTTCATGAATGAAACAAAAACCAGAACGAACTTTGGCCTTTCGCAAGGGGGAGGTGGGAGGTGGGCAGTGGTTGAGTGATGGGTGGCGATGGGTGGAAATCATTGAGTTGGGTGCAAAGGGGGGTCACTAAATGACTGACGCTGCTGATTGATCCATTGATTGACGATTCAGGTCATTCTGGGGGCGGCATCATGAGGCGCTAAGGAGTGTTTAGCTGATTTATTGCAAGTAATTATGGAACTAAAGCTATCCCGCTGCGTCAGCGCGGAAAGTGGGGGCATCCAGAACTCCAGCTTCGATACAGCTGCATCTCAATCGCAATCACAATCACAGTCCCGCGAGGATGTCAATCGCCGGAGGTCCGTCGCCTATGCTGCGGCCTATGCGGAAATGCTGCAGCAGCAGCAGCGCTCCATGTCCTTGGTCCAGGCCAAGCTGACCAAAAACGGAGGCTGTGTCAGTGCCCTGCAAAAGAGGACCAAGTAGGAATCGAACAAAGACCCCTTACATTTAGAGCTTGAAAAATATCGATATTTTCGATATTTGCACAATATTGTATCGATAAAGTCGGTATTTTTTAAAGCTCTACCTGAAATACCTTGCAATTGACTAAATGAAACCCCTATCTCTTTTCTTTTCAGCTCCCAGAACAACCTTTGCAACGGCGGCTTGGGCGGTAATAACCATGGATTGGCCCCCAAGGTGGCCAACAACAGCGGCGGGAGTCCCAATGGCCAGAAGAAGGGCACCATCGCCCTGTCCCATCTGCCCCAAAGGCCGCCGGTGGACATTGAGTTCTGTGATATATCCTACTCGGTGGCCGACAGCCATCGGCGGGGCTTTAAGACCATACTCAAGAGCGTCTCGGGCAAGTTCCGGAATGGTGAGATCACGGCCATCATGGGACCCTCGGGAGCCGGAAAGAGCACGCTGATGAACATCCTGGCGGGCTACAAGTGAGTAAAGCTAAAGGTTTTAGAGGGTTTCTGTTAAAGAGGAAGCTTATTCTAGAATTGGTCCTTCGAGCCGGATACCAATAGCTCCGAAAATATCCGGCTCGATGGACCAAATAGTCAAATACATTAGAATTCTTAATAAAAATCCAACTAAACCATTATCAACTATCATCTTTCACTGACAAACTTCTTTACTTTTCTTAGAACCTCCCAACTGAGTGGATCGGTGCTGATAAACAGCAAGGAGCGGAACCTGCGGCGCTTCCGCAAGCTCTCCTGCTACATCATGCAGGACGATGTGCTGATCGGCAACCTGACCGTTCGCGAGGCCATGATGGTGGCCGCCAACCTTAAGCTGGGCAAGAACATGATCAGCTACGCCAAGGTGGTAGTGGTCGAGGAGATTCTCGAGACGATAGGCCTGAAGGAGTCGGTGAACACGCTGACCTGCAATCTGTCGGGTGGCCAGAGGAAGCGTCTGTCGATTGCCCTCGAACTGGTGAACAATCCGCCCGTGATGTTCTTCGATGAGCCCACCTCTGGACTGGACAGCTCCACCTGCTTCCAGTTGATTTCACTGCTGAGATCCTTGGCTCGGGGAGGTAGGACCATAGTCTGCACCATCCATCAGCCGTCGGCGCGACTCTTCGAGAAGTTCGATCATCTGTATCTGCTGGCCCAGGGACAGTGTGTCTACGAGGGCAGAGTGAGGGGTCTGGTGCCCTACCTCTCGTCGCTGGGCTACGAGTGCCCCTCGTATCACAATCCCGCTGATTATGTTCTTGAGGTGGCCTCGGGGGAGTACGGAGATGCAGTGCCCAAGTTGGTGGAGGCGGTAAAGAGTGGTGCCTGCAAGAAGTATGCGCACAAGGATTATGTCCTCACGTTGGCCCAGAAGATGGGCCAGAATGACATTATCAAGGGCAGTGGCAGTGGAGCGACTGCTACTCTAACCCTGGAGGATGAGAAGCCACCGCTGGAACCCTCGATCCTCGTAGAGGATCCCGCGGAGGAGCTGAAACCACCGATGAAGCTGGAGACGCAGCAATCGCAGAACTCCGACTGCAGCGTGGTCCTTATGCCAACTGCCGCCGTGGATGACAGCTGCAGCTTTAGCTCCTCGAAGGGCACCACCCACAATGCGGTGGGTTCGGGAGGATCCGGAGGAGGACCCAGTGCCGTGGTGGGTTGCATGACCTCGCTGCTGGATTCGCATGAGAGTGTGGTCACACTGCCCAGCAAGACGGGTTTCCCCACCAGCGGCTGGACTCAGTTCTGGATCCTGCTCAAGCGCTCCTTTCGCACCATTTTGAGGGACAAGATGCTCACCCACATGCGACTCTTCTCGCACGTCATCGTGGGCGCCATCATCGGGATGATCTACTACGATGTGGGCAACGAGGCCAGCAAGATCATGAGCAACGCCGGCTGCATCTTCTTCGTCTCCCTGTTCACCACCTTTACCGCCATGATGCCCACCATTCTGACCTGTGAGTTGTGAGATTTCATGGTTCCTTTTAACAATTCTAATCTGGAATCTTTAATTCGCAGTCCCCACCGAAATGTCGGTGTTCGTGAGGGAGCATCTCAACTACTGGTACTCGTTGAAGGCCTTCTACTTTGCCAAGACCCTGGCGGATATGCCGTTTCAGGTAAATAGAATTCTGATATTTAGTTTTGGCATAGGAAGGGTTTGCTAGAAATCAAATCTTTAAATCCATAATAAATTATACAAGTGGCAGGTATATAAAACCTATGTTTCATTATTATTAAATTCTAATTTAAAACATTTTAAGAACTACTTAATTAAATAGATTTTAATAATGATTATGTTTCTCCTTTTTAAGAAACTATGCTGTATGATTTAATGAGACATTATTTTTTGAAAATGAATCTTAGCTTTTTACTTTCTTAACTACATCTGTACAACTGCAATTAAAAACCCTAATATTATACCTGTTTTTAATGATCATGAGATATATTAGAATACCTTTAAAACCCACGTCTACATTACTGTAACATTATTTAATCCCATTTATTCTCTTGCAGATCGTCTTCTCCAGCGTCTATGTCCTAGTGGTGTACTACCTAACTTCCCAGCCGATGGAATTGGAGCGGGTCTCGATGTTTGTGCTAATCTGCGTGCTAAACTCACTGGTGGCCCAATCGTTGGGTCTGCTGATCGGAGCGGGGATGAATATAGAGACGGGGGTGTTTCTCGGTCCGGTGACCACAATACCCACGATATTGTTCTCCGGGTTCTTTGTGAACTTTGACACCATTCCGGGCTACCTGCAGTGGGTCACGTACGTCAGTTATGTGCGCTATGGCTTCGAAGGTGAGTTAGGATCAGAACTCGATATCATATCATACTGTAATATATAATCTTTCAGGAGCCATGGTGGCCATCTACGGAATGGATCGTCCCAAGATGCATTGCAACCAAATGTACTGTCACTACCGCATGCCCAAGAAGTTCCTCGAGGAGATGTCCATGGATAACGCTCTGTTCTGGGTGGATGCCGTCGCCCTCATCGGAATCTTCTTCGCCCTGCGCATCATCGCGTATTTCGTGCTGCGATGGAAACTGCACATGATCCGCTAAGCGGTTCCAAGTGGGATTTGTTCATAGTCTAGGGTTATCATTACTATACCATGTACGTTAGAGATCACCTGTATATAGAAAAGGTTGGGGGGCTGAGAGCGAGGAGGGAGAGTGGGATACCAGGATTGTAGCTAGATCGTAGCTTTACCGCATTCTTCAACTTCTCCCGTCGGGCTTTGTACGTTTATACAGACAGATAGACAGACAGATAGACATCGCTTTGGCATCTAGAAGAGGATTCTAAATATATACCCATGGATATATATATACATATAGACACCACCCGTACAGTAGCTGTTCTGCATACCAAAACAAATGGAATTTACATAGATCTATATATAAAACTAGGAGTACCCACGTAGAGCCCCACTTCGAAGAGGAACACACACTTAAATTGAGGTATAATTCTTGTGACCAAGCAGAAAAGAGTCTGAACTTAAGTAGGTTGAAAACATAACAAATTGTAGACAAGAAACCGAATCGAAGCAGAATTCAGGACGCGACTTTCTCCCAACGTTCTTCACTCCGTCCCTAAGTTGTACTCTCAAATTCTCTTTCCCTCGAGAGATGAAGAGGAAGCAGCCACCTTTCTCTACTCTTTTCTTTTTTGGCAATCAACTTTGGAGCCCAGAAAGGATCCAGCGTGCAATCGAACGGAAGTTAAGACGAGATGTGGAAAGCCGAAGCGGAAATAGAAACCATTCCCTTGTGATAGAAAGCGGTGCAGTTCGGGTTGGGAAATCCATTTCCCATTTCCCGGACAGGGGAGGTAGGAAGGAAAATAATGAAAGGAGGGAACCTGGCCAACTGGTGATATAAAGCAATTACTATTATTACGGTGGGATGCAATCGGATTTGTGTTAGCTACGCGTATTTGTGATTATTACTTTTTAATTTAGTACATGTTTAGTTTAATTTTATACGTCTACATTTATCATGCCAAAATAAATGCAATTTTCATTTAAACCACGCACTCTCCTTCCTTCTAAAGTCTAAAGTCCCTACCCCATTATTTGTTAGTATTACCATTGGATCCGGAGTGATATATATAAAATCAAAGGAATATATCCGTCGGAACAGAAATCGGTGGCAACATATTAGGGCTCCTTTGAGGAGGACATTGTAATTGTTTATCAAGCAATCCCCGGATATATCTGTTGTATATGGTGCATTGTATATTTCGGTAGTTCGTAGCGCATGTTAGCCTGTACATTAAAGTTAAAGATTGGTCATTATTGTACACAAAACCCCTATGGATTACAGTCAAAAGCTGGTAGAATATTTTTAATAAAGAGCCCAAAACATCATCAAGACAACTAAAATAAAAGTTATACAAATAAATCGAAATAAATCACCACTGAATAGTAGATCGCAAGGGTAGAGGTTGTCATAAAGCTGCTACTATGGATACTATCGAATTTTAAAACAATTGTAGCTGGATATTTTAATTTTATATATCTTCAACAAATTTTTGACTCTATCGATGGTATGAAACGTTGAGCTATCGATAGTTTTGCAGGTCTATTCAATCATTTTTATTACTTGACTACTTTCTTGATATGTAGAATTGATATGTAGATAGCATGTAGTTGGTTCTTGTATCGGACACGTCACGACGACATCTAGTGCGAAATTTTATTGACGCTTAGCAAAGACAAGAACATTTTGTAAATTTTAAGTAGATAGCTATATTTGACATTTCATGTAATTACAGGTGTTTTGTAATGTAGAGTTAATGGTGACCCCGATCAGTAGAAATCCTAGGCAATTGAAATCCGAAGTTTTTGTAATGTAAACAATTTTTTAAGATTTAATGAGTTTATTTTATGCAATGAGGTGAAATATGCAAATTTATCATCTCCCTAATATCAACCATTTTAGAATTCTGAATTTATACCAAAAAGACTTTTAAAGGTGAAGCATATAAAAACAATAAATATTATTTTACCCTTTTAAATTTATGAATTTTGGTAAGTGATAAAAAACCAATGGTGCTTTGCACTTCTATTTCTAACATTAATATCGCCCTGTCACTTGAGAGTTTTTACAGTGGGAGGCCAAAGGTCCAAAATTAGCCCACATTGGGAAGAAGTTGAATCGAAAAGTCGGATGGGACAGATGGAATGGGAAATGGAATGGCAGTCGCAATGTCACCGGTCAAACGGAGTGATTTTTATTGGCTTGTTGCTTTTCCGATTCATTGATAAATTGTTAATGTTCCCATACACAGACGAACACAATCATGCAGGTCTAGCCATAGAAACACACACACAAGCCTGTGCTGGGAAAATGCAAACGTTGCAAATTTATTATTTATGTCCCGCTAAGCTTTGTGCGCATAGACGTGGAGTGCAGAGGGGGGAAGAGGTGTAAAAGGGGCTCAGGGCTAACATCCCGCGACAATTTCAGCGTTGCAGATGCGCCAAAAACGAAAAAAAAACATAGAAAACACACAGAAAACTAGGGGTGATCTTAACTAAAAATGTTAAATTTATAATATTTGGAAAATCATTAATCTTTAATGAGTCACAAAAAAACGAATAGCAAAAGGTTATTGATGATTGCAGGAGTTATTCCTCAAAGCATTTGAGAAACAGAGTTAAGATTTAATGTTAAGTATTTGCACACTTATTTAAAATATTTCTTAGCATTTGGTATCCGGCTCGACGGACCAAAATTAAAAAATTCTAAAGAACATAAAAATATTTGGAAAACTCTCAGAATTTATTTTCCAGTGCATTCCCTGCAGGAAAATGATATTATTTTGGGCTAAAAGTTTCGGCGCGCCGTATAAAATTGCATTTTATGTGTGTGTGCATAGAAAATTTGTCCCTTTTCGAGGAGTGGGGGCAGATTCGACTGACCCGGCAGCAATTTCAATAAATCAAGTAAATCATTTGGGTATATATCTAGGTGGTGGAGGGGAATTGAAGAACGGACTCGACTCGCTAAACATGTTTACTGTGCCCTGTGCCCGGCAATTAATGCCCGCTGCCAAATCGTGGCGCCCAACAATGAGCAAAGTGCAGTTCGCACTTTAATTAATTAGACATTCATTTGCAGCATTCCCCGAGGCCGCCATATCTGGCTGTTCCCTCTGTCGCCTCAGTTTCAGTCGTTTCAGTCGTTATCCCCTGCGTTGTGTGTCTCTGTTTGCCGATTTGTAATGTGGCAGTGGCAGCGGCATTCGTTTCCCATCGGCAATCCCATCCCATCCCAAACTGCAATGGAGGGGCCGAAAGGTGGATAGGCGGCAGATGGCAGGAGGCATTATGCTTCGCAGGCGTAATAAATTAGCACAAACATGCCACTAAAATGGCACCACGCCCACCTGCTGCCCCCGAAGGCGCTGGCGAGTGACCCACTCTAAAATGCTGTCAATGCAGTTCGCATGCCAATGCAGCACCCACACTGCAACAAAATGTATCTTCTTTGTATGGAAAACTTTTTCAAAATGTTTCAGAAATCAATGGAAAGCATAAAACAGTAAGTCTACAGCTTTAAAATAATTATAAAGTGTACTTATTGCAGGGAATATTTGGGGTTAGGAAATAAGTTTGCTCCAAGATACCCTAAACAGGAATAAATAAATTATTTCGAATTTATTATGTTTCTGCAATAATCAGTATGAACATCTAGAATCCTAAATCATTTAAAGTACCTCTTCATCAATAATATAAAAATTACAAAATCTTGACATTTTAATAAATTGTATTAATATAATTGTATTAATGTATTAATAATTTTCAACGGTATTCAAACCTGTTAGCCTAGTTTTTTAATCCTACTGACTCTTTAAAAATATATCAAACGAGTTTATATAAATATATTTGTTATTTGTTAACATCTTGCTGCTTTCTATCGGTGCATCCTCATTCGCATCGCTCGCATCCATTCCGATGCATTTGATGCAGCCCAGCAGGCAGAATAGCACGTCTGGGATTTGGCTTGGGATTTGCGCACAATGTGTTTAGTGGCAGCAACACCAGCTCTCTGGGTCCAGCTTGCACCACCATCACCATCACCTGGAGGTGGAACCACTCCATCCTCCCCAAAGGTGACGAGGACAACTAAATCAAATGAAATGTATGCTATGCATAGCCAAGTAACGGGCCATTTGGCTTTGTTGCTCGGGGACCATGGTATTAATTGCAAATGCAACTTTAAAGTACCTCCGCTTGTCTGGGTAGAGAAATTGTTCGCATAGAATGAGTTATAAAATAATGAGATTGCTACCTTATTATGAATTTATTGAAAGAATAATTAAGAGTTCGAGGAATTTATACTTATAAATAAACCAATAAATAAATATATATAGGTAACATTTTATTTTGTAGTTCTTTTTTATTGTGATTTTGCTTATTTACACAGATTATTTTGATTTTGTTCAAAAAATTCCAAAGCAGTGAAAGATTTTCAAATGTTTCTCATTTTTAAGACTCAAGATCAGAGCTCCCCAAAAGTGTTCCCATTGTACAGGCTGTCAGAAAAAGATCTGTTACCTTAGGACACTATGGAAAAAGTTATAGAGAGACACTTTCAAAATGTTTTTTGTTTCAAAATTGGTTTGGTGTCAGGAGAACTTACTCTCTTCAAACGAATAGGAAAAAACCTACCGCGAATTCTTCAGGAGAAGACGAGCCTTCACTACATTTTTGTCGTTTAACAATAAATTGTGATATTCCAAAAAAACAAAATTTGAGTAACCGCATATATATAATATATACTATGTATTGTATTAATTTTTGGCTCAGATGTTTAAAGCAATAAAGGAAAATTAACATTTCTAACGATAACAGGACACTTTTAATTCCAGTACGAAAATGTTGCTCCCATACTGAACGTAATATTAACTTCAACTGTCTCCAACTGTTATTTTGAGACACTTTCATGTGTTTCCCATCTAGTTTGGTGGGGACTCCTAACACGAGTATAATAAAACAAAGTGTCTTTGCTCATAGTGTTCTGATCGGAGCCCGACAGCGTACAGAAAAATGATTGAGCATATATTTACGAGCTCTGCTCAAGATCACTAATTCACGATTTTTGTAAAATAATTACATATTCCTGGATGTGCTGCATAGAAAAGTTTCGACGCTGAGCTCACATCCTCTTCTCCGGCTGATGAGGTAGCGGTGACGCCCTACCGAAATTTGCAAATCCCGGAAAGTCCGAGGTTCACTCCCCAGCGAGTGCAAGTTTGTTAAAATGCTAGACTGTGGAGTTATACATAACTCAAATTATAAAAATGACCTCGAGTTCGATAAAGTACTTAATAAATACAACATTTGTGAAGTATTTAAGTGTACACATTAAAATTACACAGAGAAAAAAAATGTATAATTAAAAAAAATCGGTCATAAGAACGGGTTTTAAGATTTTATTTGTTGTTTATTTAAACTTGTTGCTGCCACCCTTATCTCGACAATTTAGGTGAATATTCGGAAACTGATTCGATGCTGCGAGCTGAAATGAGCGATAAGCAGCACGAAGCCGAACAAAAATAGTTCATTTAGTCCATTTTTTGAAGTCGACATGGGAAGGCGGTCGTTTTTGCTATTGACTGCGGTGGCCAGTTTTTGGTCAGTTGTGCAACCCAGTGGTTTTATACATACCCTTGCGAAGGGCGAGTACCCCGATATCACCTTCGATGTGTGTTGCTTCTACAACGGATCCGCGCCAAAACCGTGGAAACTTCAGCTTACGGCGGATAATATTGCTTTGAAAGCAGTGCCCATTGACGAATTCACCATAGGCTACAGAGTAAACCTTAATGAGTTCGGTCTCAACGGCTTGGAATTCAAGTGTATCTTTCCGGAAATTGGATCAGCTAAAGCTATTATCAAGGAGTCGACTTTTTTACGAGCCGATAGTTTTAAATGCTTTTATACTGATGATAAGACGGACTTGGAGTGTTGCTTTAATTTTTACGAGGAAGACTTCATTTTCACCATGGATAATATATATAAATTTAATTGTACATTTTTGGACAGGGAAAATGTCCGGTGCATTCTACCATATCCAATTGATTTTCGGGGACTTAGCCGGAAATTCACCATTGAACTGGACACATCTGGGCTTTTAATGAAGCAAGTCTTTTACCTAACTGATGTCGAAATGAGAAAGCCGCCTTTTCCAATTGATAAGCCCCACATTGACCAGCTGAAACACGCGACTTGCGTTGATTTTGGACCGCACGCATTTAAAAACAATAACACCTACGAATGGGCCGTGTTTCTGATGCAAGGGGGTTTGTGGAAGATTCAGAGGAAGTCGTGGCAAAGTGTGCAGGTCCACATTATTAGCCACTTCGAAGCTGGATGTAATGAGAAAAAAGATGTCTGCTTTGAGACCCCGAACTATCCCTTCTACAACTATACAGCGATTATACTTGTTCATTTTAACCTGAGCGATGCGCCCTGGAATAGTTATGACATACAGTATACCACGAATGCCACTATTCCCGATAAACCTCCTAGGTTTATGACCGACGAATTCTATTACGACCACGAAAAGAAGTATCTTCACGTCTTTTGGTATCACTTGGAAGAAAACGAGTTTAACGGACCAAACTTTACATACATATTGCGAACAGATTTGGGGTAAGCTTTAATTAATAAAATTTCTTAGTACTGAAATCTAATCTACCCTTTGACTTTCAGAAAGGAGCCGTTGCTAAAGGGAAACAGATCTGCAGTCTTTCACAACTGGGATTCCACAAGGCGTACCATCGTGTCCATTTGGACTCAGAACTCAATGGGTCAATCGCTGGAATGCGATAATCTGACAGTGCCGATTCTGACCAACTATAGACTGCATCAGGTACAAAACATGACGTACCACTTTGAGAACCGGACTCTGACCTGGAACTTTCCACCGGATACGAAGATGCTTACTGGATTTAATTTCTTCTATTGCTCCGCTTTCAAAGACAGCGACCTACTCTGCAACGATAAGGAAATTGAAGATTTTAATTTACCTACATGGACACACGATTATCAATTTGACGAGCCAAAGGGTCCCTTAAAAATGGCCGTGTCGGCTACATACTTGGATGATTCCGGCGGTGGTATGAAGTGGTACGTTAACCCATTGGCCCCTCAAGATTCAGAGTCGAACTCGATTGGTCTCGCTATTGGTCTATCTATTGCTTCCGTGATTGTGCTCACGCTTTCTCTTTCGGGCTTCTTGTTCTTTCAAAAATGGAAAAGGAAACAAATTAAAGAATTCGTAATAACCTTGCCTCCCATATTCGATCCCATCGCAATGGACAAATTACGAAAGAGAAATGTAAATTTTTCATACTGTCATGATCCCCAAGTCGAAAACACCTCTTCAGTCCGCGCTCCCTGGAGAATATTTTTAGATTCCGAAGAGACGACGAAAATTGTAGGTCTAGGAAATGCTCTATTGGCCAGAAATCCGGATCCCAATGAAGTTGCCTCATCACCATACATAGACGTTTCCTCACAGTACTTAACTATGGTCAGAGTATCCAAGCCGGAGAGTTTCACATATACTGAACAAAGAAACTAGTTTAAAAACGCCAAGTACGAATAAATTTATTAAAGCTGTTTTTAAAACCTATTTGGTAAATTTCTCGATAGTCATGTAACTAAATTTTTGCCACATAGGTTAAGTTCTGCCGAAAATTTTAAAAAAAGTTAAATGGAATTGTTGTTGACTTGGCTTGTTACGGACAGCGGCACAAAGAAGAAGCGGCGTGTGCCTTAGGAGAGAAAGGCAAGTGCCGCTCCGTATGCTAAGTGCCAAAACAAAAACAAATGTGCCCGCGTTCCATAGGAATTCTGTTGTTGATAAGACGCTGCGCGCTTATAGTCGACGTTAGCTGGCTGATGTATTTCCTTGTTCCGACCTACATTAATACTACTTGCAATGGACAGTCCTATTAGGAAAATTAATTTATTTTAATAGTGAATGTCAAGGTTCAGTTTCGTACGATAGTCCAACCAACAACAACATAATATAACACAAGAAATACGATAACATTTTTTGTTGCCAGCCTTTGTTTATAATTATACTCCCTGGTACTCCCTTCAGCTGAGTAACGGGTATTTGATAGTCGAATTTCTCGACTATAGCGTTCTCTCTTGTTTACTCTACTCTAATTAGTCACATTGAATTTGAAGACTTCCTTTGCTGATAAGATGAAGATTAATTTATTCAGACTTTTATTTAAGCACACAGAGTAAAAACTCTCCAAAATTTAAAATGAGCGAAGACGGTTTTTCTAAAGTCAAGAGCATGCATTTATATAACAAATTTGATTATAATTCAGAATAAAAATGTTGAATATGTGGCTGCCACTCTTATCTCGACAATTTTGTCGAAAATTCATACAAATAAGCGATAGTTAAAATGTATAGTTCTGAAACCGATACGATGTTGGGATTTTGAATAAGCGATAAGCAGTAAAATAACTTATTCAGTCAATGTTTTGACGTCGCCATGGGAGGGCGGTCGTATTTACTAGTAACGGTGATGGCCAGTTTTTGGTCAGCTGCTCAACTTACTGGAATTATGTATACCGTTAAAAGCTCATATGATCGCGTGTGCTGCTTCTACAACGGATCCGCCCCGAAACCGTGGAGTATTCAGCTTTTGGAGGAGAACCGTACGCTGCAAACGGTGCCCGAGGACGAATTCACCATCTGCTACACAGTATACCTATTTAACGGGGTGGGCTGGGTATGGGAAAGAGAACGGGAGTACCAGTGTATTTGGCCGGATAATCGCATATCCAAAGCTGTCATAACAAATTGCAGCTTTCTTAAAGCGTTATACTTTAAATGCTTCTACACTGATACTAAGACGGAATTAAAGTGCAGCTATATTCAGTTAACCCAATACGTGAAAACCACAAAATTTTTTTTAGTCATGGACGGAAAGTTTAGGGTTCGTTGCTTACGTGGGAGTTCATCGAATTCGCAGTGCAGCCTACAATATCCAGCTAATTTTCATGGATTTAACCGAAGTTTTACTATTGAAACACATTCTAATGGCATTTTACAAAGGGATCGTCATTACCTAACTGACATCAAAATGAGGATGCCGTGTTGGCCGAGTAACGAGCCCCATATTGAGCAGTCGGGTTACGCGATTTGCGTGGATTTCGGATTTCGGATTTCGCCACCGTTTAATAAATCCGACTCATACGAATGGAAAGTGGAACTGAAGCCGCAGAATCCGGCGATCGAGAAACAAGAGGACAAGGTAATTTCCTATTCAGAAGCTGGCTTCAATCAGCCGAAAGATCTTTGCTTCAGGATCCCGAAATTTCACTACCAGACCCACAACGTGCAGTTAAAAGTCCGCTTCAACCACACAGATGCACCCTGGTCGGACAAAATAAAAAAACTAGCATTCACTTCCAAGGCCTCCGTGCCCGATAAGCCACCGGAGTTCCTGGACAACGGATTCTTCTTCGACCCAAAAAAAAATGAGATTCATGTTTTTTGGATAGAACTGAGAGAACTGGAGTATAACGGACCCAACTTTACGTACTCTGTGGCCACAGATACTGGGTAAGCTTGTTTAACATTTCAAAGGGTACAGATCCGTAGGTTTGTTAAAACATCGATAGTGGACACTCGATGTTTTTGGCTATCATTGGTGAACACTATCAATAGTATCGGAAATTAAAAAAAATAAAAAAATAACTTACAGAAAGACCGTCATGTTCTGAAATATATACTTTAAATTACTTTTTATACCCGTTACTCGTAGAGTAAAAGGGTATATTGTATTCGTGCAAAAGTATGTAACAGCTAGAAGGAAGCGTTTCCGACCCCATAAAGTATATATATTCTTGATCAGGATCACTAGCCGAGTCGATCTAGCCATGTCTGTCTGTCCGTCTGTCCGTCTGTCCGTCTGTCCGTCTGTCCGTCTGTCCGTCTGTCCGTCCGTATGAACGCTGAGATCTCGGGAACTATAAAAGCTAGAGGATTGGTATTTGGCATGAAGGTTCCTACGCAGCGCAAGTTTATTTCAAGAAGGTGCCACGCCCCCTATAACGCCCACAATAGCTTATACACGATTTTAAAAATTTAAATATTTCGGACAAGTAAAAATGCAGTTTTGTTGTGCTTATCAATACCTATCGCAATGTAGAAGAACTTTTTTAAATCGGACCATTCGTTAAAAAGTTATGGCTCATCAAAGTTTATATATCCATCTCCCTCGCACTCCCTTTAGCCGAGTGACGGGTATTAGATAGTCGGGACACCAACCCGACTATAGCGTTTTCTCTTGTTTTTTTCTTAAAATATACCAAAAAGTACATGTAAAATAGAAATTCTTTTTTGAGCGATTGTGGACCCAAGCCATTAATTTTTCCTAAGTTTTTAAACCAACGATATTATTTTTTTTTACCAACCCTACAGGTATAACTGTGTTAACAGGGTATAATTTCCTACCTCTCTTTCAGAGAGAAGCCGCTGCACAAGGGCAACAGCTCTGCAGTCTTCTACGATTGGGATCCACTGCAGCCGTCCACCATATTACTTTGGAGTCAGAACTCCATGGGTCCATCGTTGGAGAGCAATAATCGGTCGGTTCCAATTCTGACCAACTATAAGTGGCGTCAGCCACGGAACTTGCAGTACCACTTAGGGGACAACACCCTCTCATGGGATCCACCTCTGGAGGATAAGAACCTTACTGGCTACTACGTATTCTCGTGCCATGCACATACAAACAGTAACCATATCTGTGAAAATGGTGAACAGCTGAAAAGAAATGGTTGGCGGACCAGGTGGGCAAGGTCTTATCAGTTCCAGGACTCGGACTCTTCGTTAAACATGGCAGTGGTGGCGGAATACACGGATTCCGGCGGTTTCATGAAGTGGTACGGAGACCCGTCAGAATCTTTAGATGAAGATCCAAGATCTCCTGGTCTTGGTATAAGTCTCTCTGTTGCGGTCGTAATCGTATTTGCGCTGACCCCTTTAATTTTCTTTTCTTTTCAAAAATGGAAACAGAAGAAAATTAATGATATCGTAATAACCTTGCCGCCCATCTTCGATCCCATTGCAATGGACCGATTACGACTAAAAAATGTTAATTTTGCGTACAGCCATGATCCCCCCGTCGAAATAAAATCTTCGGCCAGCTCTCCCTGGAAAATATTTTTAGATTCCAAGGAGACGACGAAAATTGTTTGTCGAAAAACAGCTCAGACGGCCAAAAGTCCCGATCCTCCTGAGGTAGTTTCCTCATTATATACTGAAATGGGAACTGCTCAGTCTTCCACAAGAACAGATCCTTATGAAGCCGTTTCCTTACAGACCCTTAGCATGGCTAGAATACCCAAGCCGGAGAGCTTCTCATATACCCAACCAACAAACTAGTTTTGAAAAGCGAAATGTGAAAATGGAAATTGATTTATTTTTCAAATTCAATTTGTTAGTACCAATTTTTTTTATTGGAGAAAATTTAAAACAATTCTGTACATTTTTTGAGACAATAAATTATACATTTATATTTAATAAATTTAAAAAAAAAGTTCGTGTGAAGTACAAGTTTTATTTACATTGAAAATACGGGATAATTTACTGGATTACTTTTTTTCGGTTTTGTGTCGCCGGTTTATTTTGTTGATAAGATGCTGCGCGACTATAGTCGACTGGCTGACGAATTTCGTTGTTCCGACCTAAATTAATACTACTTTCAATGTACAGATTAATATAGAACAATTAATTTCATTTAGAAGTGTTTTTCAAGCTTCTGTTAACATAACATAACACAAGAAATTTGATAACATTTTCTGTTGCCAGCCTTTGTTTATAATTTGTGTTTTGTACTATTATCGCCGGAATTTTGGAGAACATTTTCGATCTGTGGTCCGGGCGATCGTTAAAATACCGACATCTGGAGCTGATACGATGCTGCGGACTGTAATAAGCGATAAAGAACTCTGAACCGAAATAAAATAGTTTAGTCAATATCTTGGAGTCGACATGGGATGGCGGTCGTATTTACTAGTGATGGTGATGGCCAGTTGTTGGTCAACTGGTCAACTCAGTGGGGTTATATATACCCTAACAGGAGGCATGGACCCTAATTTCAGCTACGAAGTACACTGCTTCTACAACGGATCCGCGCCAAAACCGTGGGAAATTCATCTTACGATGGGTAATATTACTTTGAAAACGCTGCCCGTCGACGAATTCACCATAGGCTACAGAGTAAGCCTGAATGAGTTCGGTCTCAACGGCTTGGAATTCAGGTGCACCTTTCCGGAAAATGGATCAGCTAAAGCCATCGTCAAGGAGTCGACTTTTATGCGAGCCGTGAGCTATGAATGCTTTTATACTGACGATAAGAAGGATTTGGAGTGCCGATTCGATGTTTACGAAGAAGACGTGGAAAACGCTAGTTTCATTTTCACTATGGACAATATGTATAAATTTAACTGCCAATTTATGCAGTATGCGAAGACCGGGTGCAGCCTAGAATACCCAAATAGTTTTCGGGGACTTAGCCGAAACTTCACTATTGAACTGCACTCCGCTGGGCTTTTAATGAAACAAGTCTTCTACAAATCTGACAACGAACTAAAAATGCCGTCTTGGCCAACTGATAAACCCCACATTGACCTTTTGAAAGACGCGACTTGCGTGGATTTCGGATCACACGCTTTCAAAAATAATAACTCCTACGCATGGAGAGTGTATCTGAAGGAATGGAGTCTGTGGAAACCCCCCGGGGATTTTTGGAGATCGCTCAAGACCATTAGCCACTTGGAAGCTGGCTCCACTGAGGAAAAGGATGTGTGCTTTAGGGCCACAACCCGTCCTTACTATGGCTATACAGCCAGTTTAAATGTGCTGTTCAACCACAGTGGTGCGCCCTCCAATATGATTCACGTATTCTACGCCACAAACGCCACCGTGCCCGACCGACCGCCGTGGTTTCTGGACCAAGTATTCTATTTCGACCCGGAAAAGAGGGATCTCCACGTCTTTTGGTATCACTTGGAAGAAACCAAGTTTAACGGACCCAACTTTACGTACTTTGTGCGTACAGACTCGGGGTAGGCTTTGATTTCTTAAGTTCTGAATAGTATACTTTAATATAATTTAATCTTTAACTTTCAGAAAGGAGCCCTTTCTAAAGGGAAACAGATCTGCAGTCTTTCACAACTGGGATTCCACCAGACGTACCATCGTTTCCATTTGGAGTCAGAACTCAATGGGTCGATCCTTGGATTACGATACTCTGACAGTGCCGATTCTGACCAACTATAAATTGCATCAGGTACAGAACATGACGTACCTCTCTGAAAACCGCCACCTCGCCTGGAATTCTCCCCCGGAATCGAAGTTGCTTAGTGGATTTACCGTCCTAACTTGTTCGCCTTCCAAAAACATTAACCTATTCTGTGACGACAGTGAGTTGATAAAAGATTACTCCCTTTCTAAATGGGAACACGATTATACAGTCCCTGAGGTCAAGGGTCGCTTAATAATAATGGCTGTGTCGGCGCAATACTCGGATGATTCCGGCGGCGGTTTAAAGTGGTACGCTGACCCGTCGGCCCCTCAAGTAACAGAGCCGAGTTCTTTTGGTCTTGAAATTAGTCTCTCAATTGTGGCCGTAATCTTCTTTGTACTGGCCCCTTCGCTTTTCCTTTCCTTTCAAGCCTGGAAGCGGAAAAAAATTGAAGAATTTTTAATAACCTTGCCGCCCATCTTCGATCCCATTGCAATGGACAAATTACGACTAAGAAATGTTATCTTTGCATACTGCCATGATCCCGCATTCGAAACCAAATCTACGGACAGCGCTCCCTGGAGAATATTTTTGGATTCTAAAGAGACGACGAAAATTGTGGGTCGGAAAACAGCGCAGTCGACCCGCATTCCCGATCTTCCTTACGTTGCCTCTTCTTCGTATACTAAAGTGGGTTCCGCTCAGTTGATCAGAAGACCTAATGCTCCTGAGGCTGTCTCCATAACATACAAGGTAATGGAAACAATACCGAAACCTGACAGTTTTGCATACTCTTAACCAAAATAAATCAATTGTTTATAAAAAAAATGTAATATTGGAATTGTTTTATTTCAAATGTTCAATACTTGAAAAACGTGTTGTAATATTTTGTATAAGATAATATTGGGAGCCTTTTCTGCATAGCCAGATTGGAACGATTTTTGGCGAACTTTCGAGTGATCAGCAATGGAAAATGGCTGGCAATTTCTTCGTTCTGTTTTCTTCTCCGAAAAGCAGTTTGCTTTCAAGTTTCCCCCCGAATTCTCGCTGCATTCGAAATTTATGGGTTTTATTGTGTGATTTATGCATCGCTCGGCGAAAGTCCGAAAGTCCGAGTGGAGGAAGGGGAGGAAATCGGGGATTGGGAATGAGAATGGGTGTATGGCCATTCGACTGCGGAGCACGCAACTTGAAAAGAGAATTTCGCGGAGGAGATTTTTACGCCGGAAATGCGCCCATCGACTGCGTGTTAAGTCTCGCACACACTCGCACGCACTGTCATGGTCATGAGTATGCAGTGGGGTGGGGTTTTTCCAGGGGGGGTGTAAGTTTTTTATGGCCGTCAGTTTTTATTGCCGGCCAGTGCAAGTGAGAAGGAGACCGCTCGTGTTTTACTTATTTAATTTCTCAGCTCCAGCTGTCCGTGTCCATGTCGCGGGGTGTTTGACCAGGAAGACGAGGACGAGGAAGGCAGGATCCAGCTGGATCCAACCCAACCCGGTAATTGACAGCGGAAGGAGCACGTGTGAGGTCATTGATACGGCGTTCTCTTCTTCTTCTGGCCCGCTAATGTGCCAGCAAGGGCCCCCAAAACCCCAATCCCTCTTTTTCACCCGTCAAAAACACAATGGCAATGCCGGGGAGACGAGAACGTGCCATAAATCCCAATCAGAAGGTGGCACTACTGCCATCCCAGTCAACAATCGCATACATTACGCATACGCCCCGTTTCCCAGCCAAAGATCATCACAGATTCATCGCTACGAACGGCTGAGTTTGCTAAACTAACTAATCATGGTGTTACTTTATCTTTAATAATAACATGGAATTTAATAGAATTAGAATATCACAAATTAATAATGTCTGTTTAAATTTTTGAATTCAAAAATATTAAAATAAATTAAATTAAATTTATACAGCTAGTATAAATACTTTTATTCATATACTGTTTGCAGATGATAAAGATAAAAAATATGAATATAAATAAAAGAAGAATTAAATGCAATTTGTAGTTTACAATATTAGGTTTACATAAATATTATTTTAAAATAGATGAATGATAAATAGTTAAAATAATTATTTTAAAATTTTTAAGAAATATTTCTGTACCTTCCAGTCCCTGAAATCGAACCAGGTGCATGGAAATGGAAATGGATGTGAAATACAATACACTTGACCCCTGCCTACGGAAATGGCGGATTTTTATTGCCGCCAACTTTGAGTTTAAAGCCAGAAATAAAAGAAATTTATTGCACTTTTGCAATTATTGCAAACCAAAGCGATAACCTCCCCGTTCAAGTTTCAGTTCCATTTTCAGTCCCATGTGCTTGACATTGCCTGCGGGCCAAGCGTTTCACGCCTCGCTAACTTGTTGGCCCGCCTCTTTTGGCCTGCGGAGAGGCTCGAGTTGCGACTATATTCCACTTTTATTGTGCTCGACACTTAACTTTATTAATTTTCCAACCAATGACGATTGCGGGGTGCGTATGCCGCATTCCGTATGCCGCATGGCGGAGCCGTGCTTTAGTAATCCATTACCGCAGGTGCCGTAAAAATGCTTAGTTTACGATTTGCGATTAACGCGAAACAAGTGCGCCATAAAACTCACGGAGTCACTTTTAGCCCTCTTCTCTGTTCGATTCGATTCCCTTCTGGCTGGCATCTGGCCATTATTCGATTAATTTCAATAAAACGAATCGAAATTTTAACAGCCAGGCGACACACAGTTGACAGTCTGCAGCTTGGCGGACATAAAAATCCTTGTAGCAGCAACAAATTTCCAGCTTCGAAAGTGACACTAAATCCCTTCGAGTTGCTTTAATTAAAACTTTGTGCGACTCGTGAGTCAAGTTTTATTACGAGTCAGCTCAGGTGGGTGGCACATCTCCCACCCTCTTGGGAATAATCCTCTTCTTCTCTGACCAAAATTAGGCTGACAAATTATGCAAAAAGCATAAGTGCAAAAAGCGGCCCACTTAATCACTCAACTTCCGCTTCCTGGACCATCTTTTGCCACTGCTGAGGAGCAGCTTCAGCCAAAAGAAATTAAAGTGAAGTATGCCCCCGAAAAAGAAACTTTGGCTGCCTTTCAAATGGCTGCTGCTCCACCGGATGGCGGCCAAAAACTAGACGACATCGTTGAATGCTTCGAAAGCACATAAATTTTAATAATTTATCCCATATTATTCCACTTAAGTCGTTTAGATTTTCATAATAAATTAATAACGACAAGCGCTGCGACCTTGCCGGAACCCATGAATTCCCGTCCCTGAATTTTTACAGCGAGAGAAAATTTAGTTTGATTGTTGGATATCAACTTTACTTTAGATTGGAGTTTGCTATTTTGAACTTTGAGTTAAATATTTTAGATCACTTAAGCACAGTACTTATGGAAACGAATATCCGGCTTGAAGGACCATTATTTGTATATATTTATTAATATGCATTATTCTAATATATTTAGTAATGGATAAAAACTGTATTTTAGATAACTTGAGTTAGTATCCGGCTTGAAGGACCAAAATGTATATATTGTGCGTGTATTTTGTATAGTATAAATATTTAATTCTCAGTGCACTGGAGGGTCCATTTCTAGGCCCATTTGAGTCTCAGAACGGCGGCCACATCAATTGGCAAAGCACAAAGTTCCAAGATTTCGCAGGGGCGGGGCGACTATTAAAATACCATGGCAACGGTGCAGACCAAAAAACAGAACAGAAATGATGCCGATGATGAGCGAGGTCTTGTCGCAGGAAATCCTGAAATCGGGGGCAACCACTGGGCCACCGGATGTGCGTCGCCCCCTTCCCGACCCCCTTTCGCCCACTTCCATGACTACGTGCGCCGGGCGATGTTCGTGGCTTATTTATACGCTTAATTTGCGCCACAATTTTATTTACAAATGGTTGTTTGGGCCGCACCCACCAAGCGGCTGGGCCAAAAGTTGTCTTGCGGTCTTGGTCTCTAGGCTGTTTGGTTGTAGCCCCGACTGAGATTTGCGGCATTTCGGTTTATGAGACAAAGGCGAAAATTTATTGTTGCGAGGGGGTTGCGGCCGGAATTTATTGGCCACCGCCCCGGCGACAATAACAGCCTGCTGAAGTGGCTCCAGTTTGGAGATGCAACGCCTCGTTGATTAGCCTTCAGATTTCTAAGAAAAAAGTACGAGGAAAAAGCTTCTATTAACAACTAGTCAACAAGAAATGCTTTCTGGCTTCCTTTAGTTAGTTTTAGTTTTCTATTCAATTTTATATAGTGGTCCTTTAAGCCGGATTTTATTAAGACGCTTTCCACCCAAACGTTTTAGCTATTTTCTTAGTGTATCTATTTTCTGATGTCCACCTATCACTGCTGTTTATCTAATTCCGGCTGTTACAGCTAAAGTTGAAATCGAAATTGAAGGGACTAGTAAAACACACACGGCAATCATGAAACGTTTTATTATAAAAGAGTTACTGGGATAGTCCTCAGCCATTCTCCACTTGCATATTTACAACATTTATCAGGCTGCCTTCAGCTTTTGAAGTTGACTGAAGCGGTCAACTGGCTGCTTGACATGCCCCCTCACACCCACCCACTGAACACTTCTGTCTGCTGTTTTTCCAGGGGGATAAAGCCATCGAAGCTGTCATTATAGATTTGCTATGATGGAAGGCCCGAACAAAAGTTGTTGATGTGCGTCTGCCTGTGATGGCCGACTGAGGAATACAATTTTCCTATACCTTTTCCTTCTGCCAGCTGGACACCGAAACCAGAGCGCTCAGGATCAGGTATGTGTGTGGTTTCAGGTCTCTGGTTTCTAGTTTCCACCTGACTTGCAGAACCCAACCCATGCTGTCATGCACTAAATATTGCGGCTGCCAGTGTCTTCCCCTTTTCATTAGGGGCTCTTCTTGTGTGTGTTCATTTGGCCCCTCTTAAATTTGAATGGCATGTTGCTTTGCTCTCAGTGTGTGTGTGTCGCTATCTCGCATCTAGGCTACATGTATCTGTATCTTCGGCATCGCATCTGTGTGCGTGCCTGGTTTCAAGTACCATTGAATTGATTGATGTTTGATGCACTCAACCACAACGATATGCAGCAAACCGCATCGCTGCTGCGGCAGCTTCTTGCTGCCCCTTGTAGCAGCCCCCTGGAAACTGCAAGCCCCTTGTCACTGCGCATTTGAGTTGCATACTTTTTGGAGTGCCCCTGGCTGACGAGCACACAGATAGAAAAAAAACAGATCATGTCCTTTTGATGAATGATATATCAAATAGATATTCCAAGTAACACGAAAAGGAAAGGAAATAGGCTGAACAATATCCGAGTTTTTGGGAGGAAAAGTCTATTAAAATATTTAAATTAATAGCGGTTAAAATCTAATTTATTAGGCATTTAAAATCCGGCTTGAAGGACCATTATATAAAATAGAATAGAAAACTAAATTGAACAATCTAATTTTATATTAAATTAATAATAACTTTAATAATAAAAAAGTATCATAATAATTTTGTAAATTTTATTCTGTGCTATTTAGTTTTAATATTTCCTTCAAAAGGTAAGGCCTAAATATGAGTATCCTAAATATTTCAAGCACTAGAAAAAGATTATATTAGATTGTTAAAGCTTAGTAAATAAAATTTGATTTCCCATTTTAGCCTTTGCCAATTAATATGCTGCTATGGGGTAAAAAAGCTTTAGAACCGATTTTTTAAACATATCATATACCTTTTTTTCTGTGTGATATTCTGTAGAGAGCAAATGAATTTTGAAGTTGTTCGGCGTCGAAGATGGGCACATCCATGAGTTACACAACCCAACTCCGAGTGCAGTAATCTGACCGCACATAAATTCTCGTTTCCCAAGCTTCCTATACACATTCGCACATAATACTTTATATTTTCGCAGCAAGGATGAGAGCGAAATTGGGGGATATTCCGAGCTGTATCGAATAATAAATGTGCAAAAACGTTTTGATTTACACCACGACTACGCTTTTTTAATCATATTTAAATAAATTAAACATTTATTATAGAAATGCAGCCATAAATAAATTGAGTAAATACATGGCAGAAAGCGAGAAAAACAAAGAGCTGGCTAGGAGAATACCCGGGGTATTCCGCTTGTTCCATGGGCCAAGTTTGCTGTGGATGTGGATACGCAATTGGCCATCAGTGGCCGCTTAGCCGCAGATGCCATGAAATTGAATTGCCGGCAAACAAAAATGCATTGCGTATACGTAACCACAGCGGAGCATTCCGCCAATGGGCCAATTTATCATGTAGTTAATTTGAAAGTGTGGCGGGAGATTTTTAATCTTTTAGCTTCCATTCCAGGGTATTTAAAGTGTATCACTGCCCTTGGCACATCGGTTTTTTTCCAGCTCGGTTTATTCAAATGACATTTGGTTAAGCATTAAATTGATTTTCATGACTTGTTTACTCAAGGCTTAATCAGGAGCTCCCCCAAAACCAAAAAAAACCCAGGCGACATTTGCATAATTGCCACCCAGCTGTTGAAATTAACCGCATTTATCACAAATCGCAATGAAGCGTTCGACGAAAAAAAGACGCTTCCAAGTTGGCAACTTTTTGCCGCCTTCGTGCCGAGTGCAATGTGCACAACTATTTTCGCATTTTGCACTTCCGCTATAAATTCAGGAATTTATGGTGCGTATCACTCGCCCGAATGTTTTACATGCGATTCTTGGCCTGCCCCGCAACAACTCAACTTGCAACTTGCTACTTGCAACGCCAGCGAACAAGAAACACCCTTAAAAAATAAGATTGTACAGGAAAGTCCTTGGATATCCTTTCCTTATGGAGCATGGTGATGAATAAGAAAGAGATCTTGAGACAAATAAGTTTAAAAACGTTGAAAATGTATTTTAAAATAATTTAAAATAATCTTTATTATGAACAGAAAATACTTAAATATATAATATTAAATAAATAATTTTCTTTATCAAATTAATGTTTCTAAAGATGATTTTACAAAATTATATTTCATGAGAACCTAATGTTTGATACCTTTTTTTTAAGTTGTAAGCCCTTCGAGTAGGTAAATTCCCCTTGGATTTCGGATAGGGCAGCTCAAGAGTTATGCGTCTCCAACTGAAGCCGAAAAACTTTAACGTCTTGGAGTTTTTGGCCACAGGAAAAAGGGAAAAACAGTAAGGAGCAAAAAAATAACTGAGAACCGTCTGCTACTCGTTGGATAAAATATGAAAGCCTTGCTGGCGTTTTGGCTCCGTTTAATGAGCTCTACGCAGTTGCCTTCGAAAACAGGGAAAGTCCCCACGAATCCCAGTGGTATCCCACACACAAAAAAAAAAACTATGTAAAATCAACGATTTAATAGTGAAAACTGCCCCAACCCATAAATAATAGAAAATGACCCAAAAAATAGTAGATTACCTAAAAAATAGTAGATGACCTACAAAATAGTATTTTACCCGAAAAATATTGTAGTTTTTTTAAATTTATTTTTTTAACTATTTTTATTTTTAATTTAACTTGTTATATTAATGTATATTGTTTGTTATTTATAGACACTTACATTTCACAGATACTTAAACTTACAAATCAGGTTTCTTGCCTCCGCTGGGAATCGAACCGGGGCCGCAATCGTCGGAGTCGAGCACTCTAACCAGTAGGCCACAGAAGAATGATTTTCGTAGAGGAAAATCTTTTGACTTGAAATCAACATTTAAAAAAAAAAAAAAAGGAAAAACATCATCTGCAAAAGCAGGATTTGAACTCACGACCCAGAGATTATGAGTCGGATACTCTAACCACCCTAAGTCCAGAAAAATAGTTGACCTACAATTTATAATTGTATTTTTAAAACAACAAAATACATGAAGGAAAAAAATAGTTTTGTTACGATATTAATTGTGGTGTCACTATTCGATGCCCCAAAAAATAAAACAACAAAATACACGCAAACAAATAAAATAGTTTTGCTACGATATTAATTAAGACGTTACTATTAATTTTCCAAATGAAGAAAACAACAAAATACATGAAAATTTCGTAAATAGGTTTTTCACTATTTTAATTGTTAAATACTATTCAATGAACAAAAAAATAAAACAACAAAATACATGAAAAATTCAGAAAATAGTGAACTACTATTTTTCTATGTTAATTTTACATAGTTTTTTTTTTTGTGTGCAGTATTTCAGTTTCAGCTTCCCAGTTGGGACAAGTTTAAGCCACAGATGGCTTGGCGACGCGTCGCTGCAGCTGACTGCTCCTCAATTCGCTGCCGCATTGCGATTTGCGCTAATTCACGTGTTTCCGCTTGCCCAACTTCGGGTTGCACTGCCCTTCAAAGTCTGAACCCGAACCCTCCTCCGCTTTTCTGGATCCCTTTCGACTTTGGCTACTCCTCTCAGCCAACCACTAACACTGCTACACGGAAAGAAATCTATTTTATTTAATATAAATTTTATTTATTTTGAGCTATGAAGTTGTTATGCATTTTCTAAATTTATTTTAAAAAACTTGAAAACTGAAAATAAATCTTAAAATTACTTTGATTACAAAAATATGCTTAGTTGGAATTCGTGCTCTGAAAAAATGTAAAAATTAAAATTTCATATTGAAATAAAATGTAATATTATTATATTAAAAAAAAAATAAATGCCAATATGAATGAAAAACAAGAGAGAACGCTATAGTCGGGTTGGTGTCCCGACTATCTAATACCCGTCACTCGGCTAAAGGGAGTGCGAGGGAGATATAAACTTTGATCAGCAATAACTTTTTAACGAATGGTCCGATTTAAAAAATTTCTTCTACATTTCGATAGGTATTGATAAACACAACAAAACTGCATTTTTACATTTCCGAAAAATTAAAATTTTTAAAATCCTATATAAGCTATTGAGGGCGTTAGAGGGGGCGTGGCACCTTCTTGAAATAAACTTGCGCTGCGTAGGAACTCCAAGAATCTTCATGCAAAATGCCAATCCTCTAGCTTTTATAGTTTTCGAGATCTCAGCGTTCATACGGACGGACAGACAGACGGACAGACGGACAGACGGACAGACGGACATGGCTATATCGACTCGGCTAGTGACCCTGACCAAGAATATATATACTTTATAGGGTCGGAAACGCTTCCTTCTCCCTGTTACATACTTTTGCACGAATACAATATACCCTTTTACTCTACGAGTAACGGGTATAATAAAGCGAAAAATATTTAATGTCAAATGAAATATTTTTTGTAATATTTTTGTTGAAAGAAATATTCTATAAATTACAAATATTTCCCATATAAATGATTAATATGTTACAAAAGTGGTTTTTATAAGGACTTTTTGACATTGAAATTGTCAATTTGACATTAATTACAATTCTACATTAACATTTTAGCGATGTTTAGTTATTTTTTCCCTCAGTGCAGAGGTCCTTCCTCCTGCAGCTTTTGTGGCTGGTCAAGGACTCACTTGCAGAGATGCTGCGGCATTCGGTGAAATTGTAGCAGCGGTCGCGGCTTAGCGCTCAGTAACTCCCTGTTTCTTCCTCTTCCCGCACTTCCAAAACTTCAGTGCTGTTGCCACGGTTGTGATTTCAGCCAGGTTGCGATGAATTACCATTACCCCGAACTTGCCAGCGGATCGGAGTGCGCAATGCAGCGGCAGATGGAATCCCCAGTTAATTGTTCCCAACATTTCAAATACAATTACGAAAACTTTGTGGATTTGCACCGGGCTCCGGTTTCGAAGGACATTTAACGAGCTGTCTCTGGGTTTTGAGTAGCGTATCAATGGCTGTCCGAGTTGCAAAACTTTCCGAGCAGATCGAATTTGGCCCAACTTTGGTCCGAAATTGTTCGGAATACAGAGAAATCCAGAAAATCCCATTCTTCCGCCTCTTCCACCTCATTTCCAGCTGCATTTTCCCCTCTGCTTCAGCAACCCATCAGCATCATTATTTATCCGAAATTTGCTTACAAGGTGCTTACAATTTTTCCAAATATGCCAGCCAGAACAGACAGAAATAGCCGCACTCAAAGTGTTATTAGTTGGTTAGGACGAGGAAAGTCGGGTGGCAGGGGCTCTATTGACAGCCAATGCATCGATAGCAACTCTGAAAGGGGCCAAGATGCACTAAAAATAATTGAGATGGAAAACCACATAATGTCTTGACTTGTTAAATTTTTAATTGATGTTCGACATAATAAATTAATACCTAAAATATATTTTTCTTTCTTCAAGAGTAAATTAAAACTCAAAAAAATTATATACAGATTTACTATTACTTCTAAAAATATAAAAAAAATAAAAAATTATATCTTCAAATTAAATATGAATTACTTAAATGTAAAACTGAAGAAATAAAATGAAAATGTAAATTTATTTATTTACCTAAGGTATATTCTCTACATCTTAAGTATTTTTTGTTGAGTGGGAAATTAATTAAAAATTTTAAAAGATATTATGCTATGAATAAATAGATAATAATAATTTCAACAAATTGTAAATGAACCACAATTTTTGTTCGCAGTGCACCCGAGCTTCCATTTGCATGGAAGCATTTGAATCATATAAAAAATGAATTGCCATTGCCTTGCCGGTTCGAGTAGTATCCATTTGATTTCATTTGCTTGTGGTGGCCTGGCACCTGGATGGCCATCGATTTGAGTATCCTGCTTCGTTCTCGCTCCTTTTCCCCCTCTGCAATCCCAATCGCAATGGCAATCGCTTCGTGGGATAGATTTTATTCACCCCGCCAAGTGGACGGCACTTTAAAGTGGCTTAAAGTCTCCGAGGTATTAGCAATCAGCTCCTGATGAATTGCCGGCGATGCGGGAAATGTCGATACTGCATCTGCATCTGAATCTGCAATCGGATGTCGATGCAGCGAAATATTGAAATTCCGGCGTGGTTGGAGCTGTCGAGTCCTGCGGTTCAACAGCTGAAGGATGCGCACATCCGCTGGATGTGGATCGCCGAAAAAAGAGAAAGAAAAATAAACAAAATTAACGGCGTTTGCCGCTGCTCCTTTTCCTGTAGTGCCATCGCGTTTTTCCCGGATCCCTGGTCCTGGCCGCTTTTGGTCATTAGAAGTGACGGTGCCGCAAAGCCACGCACAGGGCACGGGCATCGCCCCCCTTTCCACTACGCCCATGTCACAGTGAATGGTCAGCAGCCCGTTGTCCCCCGTCGGTCATTTGTCGTCCCTCAGTTTTTGGCCTGAGTTCAATTTTCTGGTCATGCACATGGCAGCCGCTGCTGCATCTACGTCGAATTTTGTTCATTAGGCACGCACACACACGGTTCCCACTGCCACTGCCGCCCTTCAGCCAACAGCCACGCCCCCTCGCAGCATGAGGATGACCTGGCGATGGGCGATGGCGACTAGAATTGTTCCGCAGGGAGGCGCACAGCCGGGATCCGCAATGTAATCAACGAAATCGCTCGAATCGCCAGAAATCGGCGTTTTGTCTAGGAGGCAGGCAGCAACAATAGAAAAACAACGAGGCCCAGGCAGCAGAGGCAGCAGGGGATCCGGATCCGGGTCCAAAAACCCGGACCCGTATCCGTACCCGCCTGAAGCAACACGAGTGGAAAAACAGCAGAAAAAGGGCTGAAAAGCTGTCTCGACTCTGAGAATACCCTGGTCTGAAAAAGACTGTAAACGATGCAGCGGTCACTCTGCAATAGATACCTAATTTGTGTAAACCACTATGACTGATAGAAAACGGAATGGAAATGAAATTAGAAAAAAGGGGATTATGTCTTCCAAAGTTGCCGCTGCATCGTTTAAAAGACCATTTATTTACTTAATTCCCTTTTTATTTAATTTTTTTTTGTTAGGTCCCAGCTTTAACTTCCCTTTTTCTATGATATTTCTAACTAACAATAAATCAAAATGAAATAAATAAAAATAATAAAAATAATAATTCCCAAATTGCCGCTGCATCGTTTACAACCCAATTTATACTTAGTGTGGCTTTTACTCTATTGCTTTTCTATTCCTTTTCTTGAATCAGTCATAGTTTTTACTAAATAATAAGTAAATTGGGTAATCAAATTACATAAAATCCGCGTTCAGTCGCTTCATCGTTAACAACTTGCTAAATACCCGTTTATAGTGCTAAATGGGCCCAATAAATCGCACTAAAGAATATACCCAAGTCAAAATCATAACACCTTTAACAAGGGTATAAACAATCAGGGGCACTGTTGCTCTTGCAACTGCAACTGCGGCCATTAACGGTAATTCCGGCAGCGCTTTTAATTGCGCATACAAAGAGGCAATAGCATGGAAAATGAGTTGCGGCCCAGGATTTTGAACGCAGCGCTATTGCAACGTGCCCGAAATCAACAGATTATGATTGCCGGAGGATCGGAGGAGTTAGTTTCTCCTTCAAGTGCTGACATCGCAAAGTTGAAAGTTCTATCGAATGACAGGTTAATAATAACCATACAGAGCTGAATTTAAATCTAGTTTCAATAAAAACCAATTCAATTAGTGTTGCATGAGAATTGATTTAATGATACTTTAAATATATTTTTCGAGCGATTGCCAAACAAATTAGAGCCATAAAGTGAATATTTATTTGTCGAAACCCAAAATACATAAATCAATTGTTTATGTAAGTTGCATTAAGGCTAATCACGTTTGCCATATATCATGCAGTATTTTTAACAAAATAATATTGCTATTTTCCACTAATCTCCCATACCAAATGCAACAATATGAGCCCGAATTATTCAGTCAGTTCATCAAGGCAGACACTTTCAATAAACTGCAGACTAATTCGTGCAATTACGAATTGGTGGCCTGCCAAGGGACCCAGAACTAAACAAAAATCGCATAACAGTAGGGCGAGATAGAAATGTAGAGGGGTTCCCACGATGGCAATGTAATGAAAAACTCATAACCTGTGGCTTTTTGTCATGCGGTCACACGCACAGACAGACAGACGGCGAAAATCCAACGCCAGGACACGCAATCCTGCCAAGGATATGGAGGATAAGAAGCCCGAGCATACGGAGAACTTTTCCTTTGGCCTCTTGCCCCTGGCTTCTTCGTCCTCCGTTACTTTTACTGTTTCTGTTTCACATTTCATTGCCAACTTTGAGGTCCCCAAACGAGTTCAGGCGAAATTGAAACCCAAAACCAAAATCCAACCACCCCCTTTGCCACTTTGACATACTGAAAACGCAACGAAAACTTCTGTGCCGCGCTGACAACTAAATTCGATATCGATTTGATTTAGTTAAACGCTGAAACGTCTCCTCAACGGCCCGTCGATGGGAAATGGAGGACACACTTTTCCCCGAATCGCCTTGGGCAATGAAATTCCGCATGATTGTCGCCTTATGCTGTGAAAATAAACAAACAAACGGACGCAGGCCCAAAGCAAATAGAAGGACACTCAGATAAGCAACTGCGATTGAAATTGGAACAGGGATTCGGTTGGGCTTTTGGCTTACACTGGGGGGAAAAAGGTGCTGAAAGCAGGTTTTTTTTTTCAATAACAAAAAATTATACATTGATATTTTACTATCTTTTGTCTAGTGGAACTCATTAAATTTGTTTGGGAAATTTTATAGATTTTTGTTAAAAAAGTTTATTTATTTGAAGCTGTTTGGGGGCATTTGAGGCAAAAGCAATTACTAGCTTAAGACAAAACTATAATATGAATTTTTGTACAAAATTTGGAGGCTTAAGCTTTACTGGTTTGGGCTCTGCTTTCAACCCTCCAATTTTAAAAGGGCAGTTTTAAATGTATCCCCAAGTTGTTTCTAAAACTGTTATGTTACCTTACAGATTCTATATTATATTTCTCATTTAGTTTCGACTTTCCAGAATTTTTCCAAGTGCAGCGTCGATAACTGACATTGGTTTCGGAGTGTGGGACCATCAGACCATCAGCTTAGGCGCGCGAAAATGACTTGAGGGTCGATTGGAGTGGCTCGGCGTAGAGTGGAGTGAAGTGGAATGGAATGGAGTGTTGTGGGCCAAGGAGAAGCTCCTTTGATGACCCGCCCCCGATAGCCGCCGCAGCTGTGATAGCAGAAGGGGCGTGGCTCCTGGATCCTGCGTCCTGAATCCCGGAGCTGTCTGTGTGGTCATATGCAAATTAGTGCAGCTCCTGCATGTGGCCACAGGCATTACCATTGCCCGCTGGCTCATGTGAATTTCAAATGTGCGCCATGTTCCGCACGAGACCGCTTCTTCAGCTCCTTGGGTTTACTTCTGAGGCAGAATGGATTAAGTTCCTGGCCGCAAAATATGTGGGGAGTATGCGGAGGGGAGGGGTCATCCCTGGACTGCCAAGAGAGATCCCTTTATCTGGCATTTTTATCTACATTTCTTTCACATTTCCACCGACTGCATCATAAACAACACAACGAGTACGAGTGTGTGGCAACAAGGCGAACATGAGCAGAGCCAAAAATTAACATACAACACTATTCCCAGTCCGAAGTTCCGGAGGACGAAGGACGAAGAACGAGTACATGTTGCCCACAAACGTTTTGGCCAAGAGGAATAGCAAAAGAGCGAGAGGGCCAACAGACGCCATCAAGCGAATTAAAACCAAATCACTTACAAGCGGCCAAAAGTGTTAACGTGTAAATTTCCATTTACCAAGATCGAAGGGCTCTGATAGCACCAGACACTATAAACATGCAGGGGGCGGGCCAGGTGGCAAAAGGGGGAGGGGCCTCTCCCCACCCGAGTGGGAGTTAAAAATAAAACTAGTGGCCAGGCTCAAAGCGCTGGGCCAAAAGGATATTTAAAGGTGGAAGTAACGTGTTGTATGCAGAGAAAGAATAATTGCTGTGAGGAGATTTTCATGATTTTTATGATTTTTCTCATCACTTTGATCCATAATACTAATACTAATGACGAGAATTTGAGATTATTAAATTAACCAATAATATTCGATAATATTTTTAACAGATTTAAAGCTATTTTAATACCAAAAAATGCACTTGGTTTTAGAATTTTTTTTAAAGACAAAAAATACTTGCTTGAATGTACCTAATACTTTAAAAAATATTTAAAATAACAATTCAAAAATGTATTAAATTACTACACTCGGCATTATTATGAAAATGTTAAACAATATTTATTAAATTAGTTAGTAAAGTATTTTTAATTTTCCTTTTAAAAAGCCCAATCCATCCCATTAAAAGAATCTTTTTTCTCTTTGTGTATAAGTGTTTCTCAAAGGGGCAGGGGCGTGGGCGGGATAAGGGAAAGGGGGAACAGTTAAGGCGCACACACACACATTTACATGCATAAATAAGCAAGGAGCCCAGGACTTCTTAACTCAATGAATTCTCCTGCAATTTCGTAAATTAACACTTTGGACGTGGGAGAAGGAATCGAGCTGTGAAAATCACACAGGGGCGGTGGTAAAAGGGGGAGGTAGAATGGAAATATGGGGCATAGACATTCTCGCACTTACTTCCGAGTCATTGGAGCTATCTCGCTCCCTCTCCTTCTGTGTATTCTGTAGTCTGTATTCCGTTCTGTTCTGTTGCCATTGCCAAAAAGTCTACAACAGCGGAAACAATCTGTTCGCTGCGCGTCGAGGCAGCAGCCCATAAACAGTGAGCCACCCCACTGAAAAAACCCCCCGATTCTTTCCGCCCCGAATTTGCATTTTCGCTGAAATTGATATTTTTATACCATAGCTTCCGTGGCGCAGTATATCGGGCATCCCAAAAGAGGCATTTTCGAAAAGCGTGTAAATTACGGACGCCTGGGAAATTCGATAGCAAAGAAATTGGCTGCTGTAGGGAAAGTAGCTTTCGATCTAATATTTAAGTATCTTTGTTTATTTTTATTTTGTCCTAAAAATTTAGCTAAGGGGTAAGTTATTTTAAAGTGCAAGTATTTCCAAATACAAATTCTTTTATCTAGCACACCTACAAAAAAGTAAAAGAATTTTCCTCAAATTTCAACAGAGTAAAATTACATTGCTCTTAAAAAATTAAATCTTTAAAAATATATTTATGGTTTAGTTCTGTACCATCAATTAAAAACTAATTATTGTATAAATAATAGAATATTAAACATTAAAAATTACCATTACCAATTATTTTAAACTTTAAACTATTAAATAAGCAGATAACCAGAAATTTTCCTTAATTCAACATTGTTTATATATTTTATTTCAGTTCAGTTTTAAAGTCATCTGTGAAATATTTAACTGCTCACCCAAAAAAGGCGGTTATTCTCGTTTAAAAGTGACGAATCCCGCTCATATTGGCACTTCATTGCCAAACCATCGTCCCCCTTTTCCTCTTCGAAGAGCCCCCTTTTGCCCTTCCCCTTCCTCTTCGTCCTTGTCGCCTGATATCGAAATCTGTTTTATCAGCCCAACGTTATTGCTTTTGTTGCTGTCTGACCCCCTTTTCCCCCCTTTTTCTCCCCTCTTTCGTTCCCACTCGTACATAAATTTATTCGCGATTTTGTAATTCCCTTTTTGGTTATAAATTTCGCTACTGTTTCGGTTTCGGTTGAATGCATCGCATGCCACCTCCCTTAAAACCCCCTCCCAACCCACCCCCCGCCCCTGTTGTCACATCCCCGTGTGGTTGCAATCAGTTTATCAGTTTATTTGTACACTGGTGTGGGTGAATGGCTGAGTGTGAGAGTGAGTGTGTCTGCGTGCGTGTGTGTTTATTTGTTATATGCAAATAGGGGTGGGCGCAAAAAGGGGTGTTGGCTGCATATATCCTCGTCACCTCTGAATCTGAATGCCTTCCGGGGAAAAGGAAGAAGAGGCTGCATCCCTATGCCATCCATTGTGTGCGCTAAAAATTACGCCAGTCCAAGTCAATTTCGATTTCCGATGCAACTCGTAGTGGGTAAGTCTAAGTCAACAATGGAAAGGTAAGATGATATTCATTTGTAGTATTCCTAATCCTTTTAAGTTGCATATACTAGAACATTATTTCAGGATGTTCTTTAACTTTTAAACGAAATTAACGTTTATTTATCTAGAACTCAGAAGAATCCTATTTTCAGCACACAATATACTGGCGAAATATTATTAAATTAATCAAAGATAAAAGGTATTTTTCAGATTTGACCAGAATAGCTGATCGTTTTACGTATTCCCAACAAAAATAAAATAATTAGGAAATCAAGTGGGTTTTTCTTTTGTAAGCATTTTTTACTTTTCTCTTTTTGAACCAATTAAAATCAATGGAACTTTTGGAATAATTTAAAGTGAAACAAGAGAAAACGCTATAGTCGGGTTGGTGTCCCGACTATCTAATACCCGTCACTCGGCTAAAGGGAGTGCGAGGGAGATGGATATATAAACTTTGATGAGCCATATCTTTTTAACGAATGGTCCGATTTAAAAAATTTCTTCAACATTTCGATAGGTATTGAAAGGCACAACAAAACTGCATTTTTACTTTTCCGAAATATTTAAATTTTTAAAATCGTGTATAAGCTATTGTGGGCGTTAGAGGGGGCGTGGCACCTTCTTGAAATAAACTTGCGCTGCGTAGGAACTCCAAGAATCTTCATGCCAAATAACAATCCTCTAGCTTTTATAGTTCCCGAGATCTCAGCGTTCATACGGACGGACAGACGGACAGACGGACAGACGGACAGACAGACATGGCTAGATCGACTCGGCTAGTGATCCTGATCAAGAATATATATACTTTATGGGGTCGGAAACGCTTCCTTCTAGCTGTTACATACTTTTGCACGAATACAATATACCCTTTTACTCTACGAGTAACGGGTATAAATACCCAGCTAAAGCGATAAGCAATGTAATTTAAGCTGCTGCTCCGAGGCCAATTTTCAGCGACAATTTATTAAAGTCGCCCTGTTTCCGATTTGGCTGGTTGTGCTCATAGCCCTCCCCCCTACCCCTAGTGACCTTCCACCACCCACTGCCACCTTTTCACTTTCGCTCAACCGAGAGTCGAGAAATCTCGAGGGGCACCAAGATATTGTGTTAATTTGCCGCAGTCATGAGCCTTTGAGGTTGCGAGTTCCGAGTTGCAACAGCAAATTTGTTGCCGTTTTAATTTTTCTGTCAGCTTGCGCTTGAGCTGCCTCCTCCCGACCTCTGCCCCCTGCCCCTTCCCCTCCCCCTACCCCTGCCCCTTGGCCCCTTCAAACTTTGCATGCCACATGCGAGGACTTTTAATTGTTGCAGCTGCAGCGAGAAGGCAGCCACAACTTAACAAGAACGCGTCCAGTTGAGGAGTCAGTGCATAAATTAGAAATTGGCGACCTGCACGGGCGCGCCTGAAGAGTTTTTCCAACCTCTCACTTAAATTTTCCGCTTTTCCCCCCGCTTGGAGCACCTCTTTGCATGTGTTGTTGCGTTTTGCCACTCGACGGGTTTTGTGCACACACACAAATTACTGGCAACACAGCAACAAACAGAGGGGCGCTTCTCATCCCCCCCCTTATTTTCCACCATTTTCCACCCGTTTGCATGTCATGAGTAAGGGTTAACCAAAGAGTAAGCATTGTTAACAGGACTAGGCTTAAATGGCACACTCGGGGAAATCGTTAAACACAATTAACGATCGAATTCATAGGGATAAACATGGACTTAAATTGAGACAATGTATTTAAGTCCCAAGATATTTAATCCCAAGACTGCTTTTATATTTCTTACTAATAGCACAAACCGATATTTAAAATTAAAAATAAATAAATTTAAGTTAAACAATCTTGGGAAAAAGTTTTAAGTTTCTAGTGAAAAAGTCATGTAAGTGTTGCGTTTATAAATATATGAAACATCTTTTTTGAAAATCTTTTCAATGTCTCAAAAGTTTATTACTCATACGCACTGTTGCCTTCACACTGACAAACACACACACCCACTTTAAAAACGGGTAAGAATAAGATTACTCTTAAAAATAATACCACATCTTTTTTATAGTGTAAAGTTCTCCTTTATCATCCATCTTGCCTTCTCTCTCTCTCTCTCCCTCTTTCTCTTAAGGGGACGGTTTACCTAGTTGGTTTAATTAATAAACACATTTTGATTAGCGTGTCAGCGCCCGCCCCCTTCCGCAAAAGCTTTCACCCCCTGCCACCCAATTTGGCCGTTATTTTTAGCCCTCCCCCCACTTCGCCCACTCCAATCAGACACGACTTGACCTCCTGCCTTCGACCTTCGACCTGACTTACTAACCCGATTCGCTATCCCCTATTATTTTGTTCCGTTTTGTTTACCATCATCATTAGTCACTCTCTCTTCTTATTTTCTCCTTTGCTCCTCACTCACCCACCCTCTTGTCCTTTCCCAATAAGAATCCCCGTTATTTGTTTTGCTGTCAGATTAGACTCACTTGTTGATGTGCTCTCTTATTTATACATGGATATGTACATTCCAATAGGAATCACTGTTTGTCTCTTTTTTTCGCAGTTGCTTTGCACTTACCTTCTGTTTTTGATTTTCTTATTTGTTGGCCATCTTTTTTTTAATAATAGTATTTCTTTCTGGTCTGGTCTTAATTATTGTTATTATAATTATAAAGTTTTAGAGTTTGTTCAGAAATAATTGAGAAATAATATCGAAAACACGCGAGAAACGTGCGGGATTTGATGAAGTCTAGTGTAAACAAAAACTCTCCAAAGAGGAGGGTAGTCTTAGGGGGGAGTTGGAGAGAGAGAGCGAAGGGAAGACTCTCCATTGAAGACGTCTTAAGATCCGCGACACTCTCCAGAAATTGATCGCTCTTTTTGTAGAATTAGGAACATTTAAACTGAAGCTCTACAACAAAATACAAATATTATCCTTAGATTTCAAAATTATTTTATTAAAATTTTAAAAACATAAAATTCCTAAAATATTTGTAGTTAATAGTATAAAAATTACCAATTATTTGCTTCAATTGCGTTCGTAATCCCTGTTCTCTGTAAAGAATTTCTAATTAGTGGCGATTGTTTCGCTTCATAAATAAGCCCAATTTTCCACTCCTGATTTTCCAAAATCCTTGGCACCACATGTGTGCAAGAGAGAACTATTGTAATTGAAATTCCTGCTACATTTTTGGCTTGTAATTTGATTTTAATGTGGGTCAAATGGTTGCCAGAGCCCGCCTTGTTAAACAAAAAATACAAAAAAAAAGAAAGGTGCACTTAAACAAATTATTTTTGAGTTTTAGAAATGGAAATAAAGTTTGCATAGTTATACCTGCCAAAATAATGTAAATATATTATATTAAATATTATATTTTTCTTTGTTAAATATTTTTAAAGTTATTTCTTCTCAAATTATTTTGTATTTTTAAGTGTTCCCCTGTGAACAGCCGTAACATGTGCCGAACTACATAGCTAATGGTCCTAAAAGCCGCTTCCCCTTGATTGCAGGGGCGTAGTAGAAGGGGGCGCAACACACTTTGTGCAATTTAGCTTTTGGCCAAAGTCATTAAGTTTGATGTTAAAGCCACTGCTTTGCCGAATCCCCGGATCCTGCTCCTGTTTCTTTTCCTGGTCCTCGATTCCGGGTCCTTCCTTTCGAGAGACGGTTGGCATGTCAACCGGCGCTGCTTCTCTGCTGCAGGCAGATTTTCAGTCAGTTGCTTTTTCACTCCATCCCTCAGTTATTCCATCCGTCCATCTGTCCATTCGTCCGTCTGCCGAAAGCGGATGCATTACAAAGGACATCAAGTCGGGATATTGAGTTTTGTGTGCAACAAAGAAAAGCGCATACAAAGCCGGGCGCAAAATAAATGCTTCTTTGTTGGATTGTTTTTGGCGGTGGGGGGCGAATGGCGGGGCGGTGGGCGTGGCTGGGCGGTAGATGGCAGCGGGAAAAAATTGAATTACATGCGAGCCAGCAGCTTCTATGCCCCCCCCGTCCCTTTTCCCCACTTTGAATCCGTATCCGTCCGAGTTTACCGCAGGCGCAAAACTACTGTGATTGCGTGGCGCACACTGCAAGAAAATTTCTTTAAAAAAAGTGGTTCAATAAAAAAATTTAGTACAGTGCCTTAAAACCCAAAAAGTGAAGGGTTTAGCGATTTTAAACATTAATATATAAATAGTAATAATCTTTGAGCAAAAAATCGAAAAACTCTTAGAAATATCGAAAGAATTCAAATTAAAATCTATTAGTTTCTTTATAAATGCAGTTTGTAAATTTAAGCATTTCGATAAATTTTTTTCTCAATGGAAATATTCTAATTTATAGTTAATGGAAATTCAGATATAACTTTTTTCTTTGTTTTTAACTGTATTAAAATATAATTTTTTAGCTAACTTTCAAGAACACTAAATTGGTTAAAAATACTTCCCAAAAATTTTTATTTTTCCTTTAACCAGTTTCAATAATATTTTCTTTAGACCTTTTCAACACCCCTTTTTCCCCTGTGCAGGGGCTGGTGGGCGTGGTCGCGAACTGAGGCGGATATAATGAAGCAGCGGCATAAAAATAAGTACAAAAGCAACGCAGCAAAAGGAAAATGCTTTCTCCTCGACTGCCGGTGATGCCCATGCCCATCCACAACCCACGCCCACTTTTCCAGCGCCTCCTCCTTCGGCTGCCTGCTTTTTTGTAGCTTCATAAAAAATTTACCAAGCGGAAATGCAATTTAATTAAAAATGTCCTGCTGCTGGCGAAGGAGTCTCCTGCAGTCCCTACTACTTTCTGTTCTGTGTTCCCCCAGCCCCTTTGGAACTGAAAATTCAGCTGGAGCGCCACGCTTTCTCCGCATTTTGCGTTTGTCTACGGAGAAAACTACTTGGACACTGAGTTGTAGGCAAACATGATGATGAATCTCTTCCACAGATTTCCCGCCGGACCCACGCCCTTTTTCCTACTTTTCCCGTTTTTCCTGCCAACAAAATCGTTTAAGATTAACAGCTAGCGATAAACAGGCGGCCACTGAAAATGCAGCAAAATTAAATGGCCAGGCTGACCGACGACGAAGTCCCTCGATCCCAGATTTGCCCTCCGCTGGCTTTGGTTAAGTGAATTACCATACTCAATTAACGTTATGCTTATTACGCCCTAGCTTCTAATCCAATTCGACTCTGAATGCAATGGAAATGCATAGTTGGTGAAGGGAGAGAGGCTCTTTTGAGGACGGAAAAGCAAGCCATTGGACTCCATGGAGGCTGAAAGACGGCATTCACCGAATGGGAAACGGGCAATGGGAAAGCTCAGCCAGGGGCATTTTCCGAATGCCAAACAAAATTAGCTCACCATTTATGGCGACAGAACAATGCACGAATGAATGGCCAGCCGACTGCGACTCAAACCTCAGCTAATCTTTGAAAATTCCGGTTTGAATGGGTCCAAATCACGCAGAATGGCCGGCTGCCATTGAATATGAATTCCTTTCTTCTCAATTTGGGTTTTTTAATAAACGGAAATAACTTTATTGATGATATTAAGGCTGATTATAATTTTCCAATATCTGGAAATCACTTGATCATTCTGAATTATCAAGACTAATTTATTCAAAAATAGTGTGATTATTTCTAACACAAAAATGCGATTTGAGGTCGTCAAAATTTATCACTCATACGCACTGTTGCTTCTATAAAAATTATATTTTAATCTAGATGGCGTAGTTTTTTTGCTTTTTGTTTTTTAAAACAATTATTTCACAGAAATTCACAATTTGATAATGTTTAAAATGGGGGAAAGCTTTAGTAACATTGTTAAAAATATCTTTATTCGTTTTAATCAATCAGTCTATATTAAGTTTTAAATGTTTCCATGGAAAATGTATTGAGATACTCATATATTTAGCTGTTTATCACAATTTTAGTGGCAATTTTTCAACCATCACCTGTAGCTTCCATGTAAATTTGCATGTTTACAATGCAGTTTTACACGCTGCTGGTTGCCAACCGATTTTTGGCAGCACATATATATTTTTTAGCAGCACCTAGCTGCTGTTACTGCAGAATCAGCAACAACAACAGCAAAAGCCACAAAGCGACAATGGCAGCGCCACGCCCACAACGGCTGCTTGCGGTTGCGCCCTAAACCGAAACCGAGCATTCTCCGCAGATTCCGAATTTATCTTTTCCCAACCAGAGGACCTTTGGTAGCTGTTTGCTGTCAATTAAATTATGCCATTACTTTGGGGTCAAGTGTGGCCAGCTGCCACGTCGGCCACGCCCCCTTTCGAGGCCCAGCCGCCCACTTGAAGTTTATTTGTTTGCACAGTTTTCGTTGATTGTTAATCGAATTAGGACGCCCGGACGAACGGAAGGACCCGCAGAAGGACACTTTGTTCGATCTCCGCAGCGAGTCCTCCTGATTTTAATTAAATTTAGGCCTTAACCATGGTTACAGGATTCCTTGCACTGGAATCAAGAATCTGGAATAGAATTATATTGTTGTAGAATGGGACGAACTAACATTTATTTTTAAAAATAATAAAAAAAAACACATACAAACTGGTAAAATATTAATATTAAATGTTGAACTTTTAAAGGTTCAAGTTTATATAAAAGTAATATAAATATTTAATAAATTAAGAATTTATCGATAGCCTAGAATGAAATCATCTGTTCCTTTCAGAATATTTTCCTGAAACTACTAATATAATTTTGTAAAATGTTCTATGTTTAATATTATAAGTGTTACATATATTATTTTAATTTTGTAAACATTTTCATTACATTCTTCAGCCACTTTTCTTCCTGTGCACCATTTCGCACCATCTGTGCGTCCGCGACGGCATATGGCGCTCATTATGCAGCTGGATCGTGTAAATGAGGCAGCCATGCGGCCGACTGGCCACGCCCACAGCCCCTACTTCCACCACCCCCTCCCCCTACCCCTCCTCATCGCTATCTGCGGCTGCCGCAAGCGCACTTTCGTTAATTACGCAACAACAACAACGGCGGCCAAGGAACAAGAGCATCGGAAAGAGGCAACTTACAAATCCTCCGCGCCATGCTCCATCAACGGATGCGTTGCATCACTTTATTGAACTTAATTGCATGCAATAAACCGGGCGCAGAGGATTCGAGGTGTCCGGGAGGAGGTAGAGATGGCAGCGTGATGCCAATGGGTGGGGTGAGTCCCAGAGAGCTGCCACTTAATATTCATATCCACATGAAAAGTGAGGGTCTGAAGAATTCGCGTTTTCTTAGTTTTGATTATAAGTAGCTTTTAACGTAAAAATGTTGTAAGTTTTCGCAGTTTAGAGACTTATTTTAGCTTATAACTTAAAGAGATATTTTTTAAAGAGTGAGGCCCTGAAGAATTCGCGTTTTCTTAATTTGGAAAATATTTAGATTTTTGCTGAAAAATGTTGTAAGCTCTAGCTTAGTTTAGCTCTAGCTTAGTTTTTAGTTTAAAAAGCTCCTTTTTGCTTTGTTTTTCTTCTTATTAATACTTCAAATTTTATCTTTTGGAAAGGTAAATGAGTACCTGTACCTTTAAGGCGTAACTCACGCTTGCCTCTCTTTCCATTGGTGAACATTCAATTACTCGGCTATTTTGGCTGCATTTCATTTGCATTCAAAGGTTTTTTACGTGACTTTCGTGCGTTGCAACTGCCCCTGGGTAAATTGAATTACCACCCTTCTTTCCGCCATTAATAGATATGTGCATATACGTATAAATTTATACATATGGAGTTGCAATTGTAAATTAAGTGGGTGGCATGGGTGGCAAGGGATGGGATGGCTATCATTCATTCGCCATTCATGGATGATCACCGATTCAAAAGTATCGGGAGGGAGGCACTCATTTGTTGCGCTGCTTTGTCCTCTCGACTTTTGTGCGTTGGCAGTGCGACGTTTCAGTTTCCGTTTCCGGCCTTTGTCCGGACCTCATTGTTGTCCGTCCGGAAGAACGGGCGGCCGGCACGTGCTCGTCTCGAGCGGCTTTTTGTCGTCACGGGCCATATTTTATTATAGCATTTATGATATATATTTGAATTATCGCATTAAATGCACTTTGATTCGCTGGCATGTTGCATTATTAAAACTTTTGTGTAAAATTTAATCAACTTGGGACTTGGCGAGCGAGCGCTCTCTGCCATTTTTGCCTGCAGCTAGTAACTAAATTATGGACTATTTTTGTTGCATTATTAAATGCAATTTTCGACTATAAATGCAATTTGCAATATTCACGGACTTTTTTTCCACGCAGCCTTTGTTTTTGTTTTAATTGCATTAAAAATGCGCCATCGCGGCGGAACAAAATCAACAGCAACAATCGCGATAACGATAACGCCATCGAAATCAAATCAACTGGCAGTATTGGCAAGGTATATCATTTAATAGGAGAGAGTTTTGGCGCATTTGGATTGAATTTAAAACATTTCAGATATTGATATTATTTGATTCAGTGCCACAAATATTTTTAAAGCAAAATCCAGTATCCGGCTTGAAGGACCATGAATAGTTTTCTGTCGCATATTTTATCATTCTTTTTTTGATTACAAGAATGTAATTCCAGAAAGTCACCTTGTATTATTATTATTGTTCCTGCCCGTGACGGAATTAATTGTCATTCCATATGCCGGACAATCGATTGGCAGACAAATGCAGCCAAGGGAGCAGAGCCCATCAATTTATATGAAAATTGCGTCAGCACACATGGCTCAGAAGTCAGGAGTTGGATGTGGATGTGGATTGAGATGGGGATGGGGATGGGGATGCTGATGAGGAGCAGGGCCAAATGTCAAAGGGAAATGAGGACAACAACATGAGGTCGGAGGCCTTTATGGATATACGGCGAGCTTCAATGCAATTTCCGTAATATGGAGGAGCAGGGATCTCTCTGCTGGAGGATGAGATTGAATGAGATGCAAGCGGCAGCGCATGAATTTAATTACCAGGCGCAAGGAGCCAGCGAACAGTTGCCGTCCCGCTGTTCAAACCCCTCCCGCCTCACACTATCCCCATCTCCGCCTCTGTCTCTGGCCGGGCGTCGTGTTCGTGTTGTTGTCACTCCTCGCTGCAATGTTAATCAACTTCATTACCACAAATTGCTATTAGCATATGTTAGTGTGTGCCCTCGCAAGGAGCGAACAGGAAGTGCCGTACAAACACTGCGAAATTCGACAGTCAAAAGTCAGAGAGTCAAGTGGAAACAGGACATTTTAGGGGCTATTTTAGAAAACTTAATGTAGGTCCTAAATATTTTGAAACAATTGTTTTGAAATTGTAAAGGATTTCTTTAAGCCATAATTTAAGAAATAATATTCGTTAATTTGTAACACATAAAAACTAAAAAGAACTTAAGACCCAAATTACAAATATTATAAAGAATTATTCGGTGTTCGTGTTTAAGAAACAATATTTTAAGTAAGTTATATATGTTATCGCTTAAAAAATAATTAAAATTTTGGAAAACATAATTTACGAAATAATATTCCTGTTTATAAACCCTAATTTGTAGTACATAAAAACTATAAAGAACAAATGAATTATGCGGCGTTTGTGTTTTAGAAACCATTTTTAAGGTACCTATTGTTATACGTTATAAATTATTGCTTTAAAAATATTAAATAAATTTTGGAAAAGTGGTATGGATTAATATTGCCTTATATTGGAAATTTTCCAGTTTTATATAAACAATTTTCTCTCAGTGATGGAAATTCTGCGGAAACACACACGCAGACACTGCGACAAATGCACTTGTCTCGGCTGTCAAGGCGGCAGCCCAGCAAACAACATCAAATGATGCAATTATTACGACAGGCAGATGTGGAACAGGAAGGGATCCTAAGCAGGATGGCGGACTGGTCTGCAAGTCACGTGGTGGCCGCTCATTGCCCCCAATTTTCGCCATTCTCGGACGCACCAAATCGAAATCGACCGCCGCTAATATAATTAAAAAGCCATTAAGCTCCAAAACAGACAACCTTGAGACGTCGGAGGAGGGGATTTGACTTGGTATACCCTTACCGAGGGAATCAATCATGGCAACTTACAGTTTGAGATAATCGAATAAAAATTAAAGTCCCCTCTCGACTTTTGCTAATAGAATGTGGAATGCATCCCTTTAAATTAGGTTTTTTTCCCAGCTAGAGTGTCTAAAATTCTTGGTGGCTCTTTTTTATATTTTTTCTACACGAAAATGACGGCAATGGGGATGAGAAACTTCAGACATCGCCTACCATCGCCATAAATTATAAGTCATTGGCTGGACGCGTCGTCTGAAAGTATAAGGATAAGGATGGATGCGGGCGTGGCGGATGTGGACGCGCATTAATATCCCCAACATGACTATGACTTTGAGTGAATGCCTCAAATTAAAAAGAAATTTACCATTTACCGCAGTCGGGACTTGGATTAAAGGCAGCGCAGCCCCGGCTCCATGGCGTATACGTAATGTATCAAAAGGCGAGCGCGTGTGTTGAAGGTCCCTTTGGTCCTTCGAGCGGCCACAGCAAAATGATTACAGCCAACTAATGACGCTGTCTAAAATGATTTATCTCGTTATGGCCATAAGAGGGCGAGTGGTTTTCGGCTCCTAGAGAAGGAGGCATTTCCCAGCAAAAGTCATATAAAAAAGCGGCCATAACTCAAACGTGTTTATGATGTACACAGCCGATTTGGTGCGTACATAAGCTACACAGGAATTGCGACACAAATCACGAAAAAACACAGGATAAATCCGCGCTGAAGGTCAACTATGAATGGAGTACGCTATAAGGTACATAGGAGAGTACAGTTCTCAACGGTTTAATGTTTAATGCGAAATACGGAGAACTGCTGGCCAGGCAAACCGTATTAACTTGCTGGCCAAATAGCACAAATGCTTGCCATATACAAATCTAAGTACGCTTAAAAAGGGTATCTCAGTTTTGTTAAGAAAAAGGTTTTTTATTGTTTTTTATTACTTTTCTAGTAATACATAATATTTTTATCGTTTAAAACGAAAATGATACGGAATAACACTTCTAAAGAATTTTAAAATCACTTATTATTGCACCTAAGAGTATGCAACAAAATATGTTATCCACAAAGTCCTGTCAATTCTTTTCGTATTTCACTGCATACTTTTAGGCATCTTCATAGGAGATTTTTAAAACTAGTGATTTAATTTTTTTCATATTTATATTTTTCTATAGTTTCCTAAACATTTTTGGGTTAGTGCATCTCAGCCTCCTCTTGGCCAGCAATCCACTCCGTTCTTCTAGCTCTCCCCATATGCATGGGTATTTGTTGTGCGCAAATCGTACATATAAACGATGGCATCGTGCATAGATGCCATTTGAATGTGGATCTACGAAACGGCAAGGAGACTAAGACTGGAACTGGAACTCTGGTAGTGGCAGTAGCATCTGTTACTAATGGATAGTAGCAGAAAACAAATGGACAAGCGCACAGATTCGCATACATGCGCAGATACACACCCACACACTTTTAGATGGACGTCAACAGCTCGTGCAAACATCTTTGTAGATTTTATTTCTAAATCTCATTACCAAATGGTGTCCCTTAGGGGGGTGTGTGTGTGTGTGTGTGTGCGAAGGACTTACTTACCCACACAGACGCACGGCTATAAATGCAATAAACTGTAAGTGTGTTACGGCTTTCCGCCCTGCGAATTGTTCTTGTTTTTGCACTTGGACTTGGGACAACTTCAACTTTCCGAACTGAATTTCGTTGCTTTGCTGTGTGTGAGCACCCGGTACACCCATCAATTTGGGCAGATATCAGCTGTTGCAAATGTTTTTATAATCGCAACAAAAGCGAGACGATATAAATTGTCTCAAAGTTCCCTGAGTGCTCGGTAAAAATACGGCTAAAGTTGAGTGAATTTTCTAGCTCGAAATCGAACTAAAGATTTGGGTTTTCCTTAAACAAAAACAGAATTTTCTAAAAATATATGCTGACTACTAAAACAATATAATTCTGTTATTCTAAGGGTTAAATTATTTGACCCATTTTTAAACTAGCAATTTCCCAGCTTCCAAGTTTCCTCTGGCTTTTCCTTTTAATGTTCTCAGCTGTTTTTTACTAATTAACAATATTAGCACTTTAAAAGAAAATTAATTCTTATGTCCCACTCCGGGGAAAATAACTAGAAACGAACAGAAGAATCTCGAAATAGCTGCAAAAACAAAAACAGCAAACAGAAACTGAAACAGAAACCGAAAAATTGTTTCAAAAACACACGACAAAAACTTAATCGCTCGTGTAATGACTACATTCGACTTTTGTAATTAGCAGCCCGTCGCTGGGCAGGCACTTTTCTCTATTTTCCTGCATCTCGCCCCCGATTTTCCATGTTGCCCCGTTTGCCAGAGAATAAATATTAATTTGCCAGGGCCCCCAATTTCGCCCAACTTCCCCCCCTTTTCTACCAGCCAATGCAGCACGAAATTTATGTGCAACGTACAACAAATTTTCACTTATTGCCACACGGAAAAAAACATTGGTTAAATTGGGTAAAATGTATCGAAACAAACGCAGAAAAATTTTAAACTGTATATTTTAGAATACAAAAATGTAAAGCAAGAAAACCTTTTTTTTTAAATGTTTACATATATTTATTTAAGTACAAAAAAATTGTATTGCTGATTATAAAATTAAGATCTTAAAAAATTGTTTTGATTTTTTTTCATTTGCTTTTAAAAAATATTCCTTGTAAACCATTTATTTCTAATCCCATTTTCTTTGTTTCCTTTCGATTGCATTTTTTTCAGTGCAGATCTGCAGGGACGAAACGGAACGGAATGGAATGTGTCGTGGCACGGATCCGGAAGCGGGTCTAACTGTACTTTGCAGTGGGTTGTTTGTCCGGCGCTGCTGCTCCGTGACAAGAACCCGCGCGAATGCAATAAATTGTGTATTTAATTTTCAATTCGTTTTGCTTTCATTTGGAGTCCTACCCTGCAAGGAGTCCTGGGGAGTCGCGGGGTCCTGGAGTCGTCCTCCTCGAGTCCTCGAGTCGTTTTGGCCGGACGCCAGCTCTCACGGAGCGTGGCTGTAACTTCCGGACGGAACGCGGAGGGCCCAGCCCAGAGACCGGGTGCTATCGTTTTTAATGGTGCACGTCCAATTTGATTACGACTGTCATCTGTTCGGGCGAGTGCGAAGCACGGCCAGAAATTGGCCAAAAAAAGGAAAACAGAAGGGCAAAACACAAGCGGAGCCACCGTCTAATGAAGTAATTTCAATTAGGGGACGGCCCGAAAATAACAACCACTTAAGGGGTGACCAGAAACCACTAGAAAATCAATTGAATATATTATCCTATTGCCTTCATTTATGCTTATAATAATAAAAATATACAAATTATTATTAACTGCAAAAAATGTCATTGTGCCCGCGGGCGTTATGACACTTACCCTAAAATATCACTATAAATTCTTCTTAAAATCTTCTTCTGTGTTTTATGTCTAAAACTTTCTAAAATATTAATCCTAAGATCCTTTGAGATGCAACTTCTGGATGGCTTTGGGGAACCTTTCCGGCATGTTACGCCATTAACTTAATTGACGTACATAAGCTGACCCAAATCAAGGGAATCCTCTTTTGCTTGGCAGCTGCGCTTCCTTTTGGCCACGCCCCCTGGCAGGTTCCTAATTATGCTAATTCACCCGCAGCATTGGAACTCGTTAGGAGAACCAGACGTTCTTTCCTTTTTGGTTTATGAGAAGGTGTCGCCAGCTAATTTTTCGATTCCCCAAATCCAACCGAGCCTTCTTCTCCTACTCGTTATAAGCAGTTGGATGCATTTATCAGCACTTATCTTTCTGACTTCCAGTCCAAAGCCAGAAAAAGTCAGAACGAGGCAGCCACCGAAAGCCAAAAGTGAAAATTTGCTTTTATCACGCAAACAGCAGCCATTCCGCAGAAGCAGCAACAGTTTGAGAGTTTGTGGGTAAAATACTTATATATATTTGCCAGTTGGAAAATGGTTCGGTGGGGTGAGAACACCGAGGAGGAAAATCTATCCACGGGGGCAAAGCGACAAAACGCAGTCGACTTCATTAAAGACGGATGAGCGAGAAAAGTCCAAGGATCGACTGCAGAAATGAGCAAAAGAGACCTAAAAACTGGAGAGCTGTAGAACTGGGAACAAGGAAAAGCCAGCGGTGGGCGAAAAGTTTACATGAAGGATTTAAGGAGCTTAGCGAGTCAAAGACGAGCTCCAAAGTCTGCACAAAAACAAATATTCGAATAAACAGTCTATAATTTGTAGTAAGGATACCATGAAAATAATTCAATCTATATGCTGGATAATGAAATGAATTATTTTTACATAGGATTTTTAAGTCTTAAGCTGAAAAGAATAAAACAAAGTAATTCTGGTTATCTTTTAACTAAAGTGTCTGTTATGTTGACTATCGTACTGAATCCTGTATATATTTAATAGTTTACATTTTTTGTATTTTTTATGAATTCTTTTCTCTCAGTGTCGCATTCCCAAGCTCTATTTCTCCCATTCTCCAGCTACTTTTCTCCGGCTTTCTCCGACAGCAATCGAGGTAAAAGTTTTGTCGCTGGCTTAAAAACGTTTTCTCCAAAAGTACTTGGGAACATATTTGCTATCAGTTGGCGTCCAGTTGCTGCCTCAGTATCCCAGTATCCCAGTACCACCAACCCCCACCCCTGCCCACATGCCCCACCTTTGTTCGCGACTCCCTCTGTTTGTCTCCCTCTCTATCTGCCTGCCTGTCTGTTTGTTTGTTTGTCTGTCTGTTTGTTTGTTGCCACTTTCGGCAAGTTTTTCCAGCAATTTTTCAGCCACGTCGTGTCTGGCTATAATTTTGTGCTGCCTGCGTCTACGCACAGTGGGTGGAAAGGTTCTTATAAGTATCACTAATAAGAAACCATTGTTAGGTATTATTAGATCAACAAAACTATATTAAATCTGTAATTGCAAAGAGTACGCATAGATTTTTTAAGTACATCATTTTAAGATATTTTAATGTAAGAAAATTTAAATTCTATTTTATTTATTAAATTGCTAATTTTAAAGATATTTTGTACATCACTAAAACAATTATTTGTAGGCATACGTACTTGACTTACAAATATATTTTACTACCTGACTTGAACTTTGACATCTGAAGAATTCGCGTCTTAAATTGTAAGTATTCAGCTTATATATCAAAACCCCCTGTGTAATTGAACACTTAAACGGTTTAGAGAAACCAGAAACGAACTATTTCTCCTCCACCTTTTTAGGAATTATTTAAGTATCCTGGGGATAAATAAAAAATAAGTCCTAATGGCCAGTGTGCGGAGGTTTCGACGTCGTCGTGCGGTTGGCAGCGCTGCCAAGTGTTGCATCCGTTTCCTGTTGATAGTCAGTGGCGTGTAAATAGAATGTTCTCGTACTTGAATTTATTTGCCTCACATCTGCCACCCTCTTCGTTTTTTTTTTCACTCCCCCGCTTCACTTTGGCTCCACTCGATCTTTCTGTTTAACAAAGCCAAACAATTTCATGCAATTAAAACCGTTTTTCATTAAAAATGCAAATTTCAAATGCAAAACGAACTCGAGTCACGTCAAGCATCAACATTCGCCCCCAAACCATTGCCCTCCCTCCCCTCATCCATCCACACCATCCACCAAGTGTTTGTACTCATGCAAGTTGGCCGGGATCCTGGGATCCTGGGCCCAGGTACTTAACTTGATGTCACCAAACAAAAGCACTTTGTTTCAACATGTGCCTGACACTCCAACCCCTCTTAGCCACCCCCTCTTATCCACCCCCTCCTTCGGGGTTAGAGGTTGCAATGCAGCGTGCTTAAAAGCCGCTTGTCTTGTAAACAATCATAAAAAATAATAAAATGCCATAAAGTCGAGAATGTGAGTGGGTGGGCTGGTTGGTGGGCAAAGCCCTGTCTCTAGACGTGTGACGATTTAATTTAAACACGTCTCGGGTTTTTCTGTACAGGAGAAAATATAATCAGGGCATTAACAGATATTTAAGAAGCAGTTTTAATATTTTCGAAGCAATATATATTTTTTTAAACCAATTATACCGCCTCATAAATTGTCATATTAATTAGTCAACGTTTTGGAAATTATGGATGCTCTAAAAAAATAATTTTAATACATTATCTCAAATATAAAAAGTATAATTATTTCTTGGAAAATCTTGCGATATAAAAAATTAAATGTATGATTTTTAAACATTGAAAAATTATACGAAAATTAATTATTATTTTCATTATTTAATATTTGTGTATGGCCAAAATTGTTTTTGCTTTTTAAATTACAAAACTTTTTTAACGAATTGCATTCTTAATTCTTTTATTCTGAGTGTAATTCCCTTTCTCCGTTCTTTCAGGTCTGTGGATCATTGTCTTTCTCCTCTTTGGCTGAATCTGGAGTAAAAGGGAAGTTGCTTTGTTTTCGCCGAGTGCTTTGAATTTCTATACACCCCCCACTCACATGTCTGCTGCAGATGACAGTGTCATGCTTTTGGATTCTTGCATTGTTGTTCGCTAATGTCCTCCCAAAACCCTATTACCCCATCAGCTCCCTCAACCCCGTCAACCCCCCATCTCTTGTCACGTAGGACATTGTTACATTTGACAATTTTAAGCGGATTTTGGACAAGGGAATGCTGCGAAAGGGAAGAAATGTCTGGTCAACTGAGAAATGGGGAGGTTAGGTCTTTATCAATAAGAAACATTTAAGTTTTAAGCCCGACACTATAGGAATAGCTATAGGATAACTACTTTTAAAGCCTTAAGCACTGATTAATTTTTCTGATCTCCCATTCTCACTGCCAAAACTCCGCACCTTTCATAATCACTGACTTCCTTCCTTTTCACTGCAACAATAAAACCTTTCTTGAGAAGGAAAAGCATGCTTTCCCTGTTTTTTTCAGCTTACAGAGCTATTTGGTTGACACTCGCTTCATTTTAAGCATTTTAGCTTGTTTGTAAAGTGGCTTATGAACTGTGTGTGCCATCTGCCATCTGCCTCTTTCTCTGTGCTTAAGCTTACTTGCCATTTAGCCCGGGTCTCAAAACGAAGAGCCAAAGTTTCAGCCAAGGTAAGCCCTGGAGTTTTTTGGGGCAGTTCACCTGGTCCACGCTTCATTGGAAAGCGTTTAGAAAAGTTTTTCAATGCAACAACAGACAAGGCAACTTTAATAAACGCCTCGCCAAAGAGGATGCGTTGTGAATTTAATTTTCAACTTGTCTGACATTCCGTAATTGAAAGCACAGACATTGACACTTGACACAAACACCCGGAGCAGTCAGTCGATGGGTTGAAAGGACTACAGCACGAAAGGACGAAAGGACGCAAGGACCGGGTTTTTGGACTGCGTCTGCAGCGATGCTGCGTATGGCGCATTACTAATACGCAGTGTGTGACAACCACAAGAGACAATTTGGCAGCTGCCAAAGGGTTGGCGGCAGAAACACAGGCTGCCACACACAGACGCACACAGAGGCGTGGGTGGGGGGGTAGGAGGGGTGGCACAAAGGGGGTGGTGGCACAGAAAGGGAAAGCTGAACATAGGCGGCAAGCGGAAAGGCTGCTGCCGTTGCAGTTAAACATCCTGCACTGTCAGACACACACGCACTGTGGGGTCAGGAATGTTAAAATGTTAAAAATAAGTGAAAATGGGTTTTTTTTAAAGAAGAATAATTACTTTGGTTTGGTCCTTAAAGGAAAAACAACTAAGTCTAAAATGAACATATTAAAAGCATATTATTACCCAAAAAACTATTTTTTAATGCAACAATAAAATACAAACAATACACATTTAATATTTTATAACAAAACATTATTACGTTTTTACTAACAGTTTTACTGGCTCCATGGTTCAAAAGTTTCCCTAAAACGTGGAAAGTCACGCACACATGGATATGAGATGAGGGCGTGACGGGATCTGGTTTCCATATCTTTTCTCAAGGGACAAGACTAATACTAAAACGTCTGGTCAAAACTAAACATAAAGAAAAAACAGTTAGAATATTTTTAAAACTAATATTTAAGTTATTAACCAATTTTTGAAGGGTATGATTATAATAATAGAAATTCTAAAATAACTTCAGCTATTAATAAAGGTAATAATAATACTATTATTTTAAGTCATAATATTTTAAAAACAAAATTATGAAGTCAATTAAGTAGGGATTAATTAGGAGGTTAAATTCTGGTTTCTGAAGTCCAGGTTATCTATTACTATAGGTAACTTTCCACTCTCTCACAACATTCCAAGTCAGATCCAAATTTTAAACTGATATTTAAATTATTAACAAATTTTTTAAGGGTAAGATCATAATAATATAAATTTAAGAATAACTTTAGCTATTAATAAAGGTAATAGTAATACTATTATTTTAAATCATAATTTTTTAAAACAAAATAATGAAACTATTTAAGTCAGGATCGGATCAGGTTGGTTAAATTCTGGTTCCTAAAGTCCAGGTTTCCTATAATTATAGGTATTTTTTCACTCACGCTGCCATCTCTTAGACAAATCCAAATCCACATTCAGATCCACAGGCATCCACAGGCGCGCAGGCATTGTGGCTGTCTCGAAAAACCAAAAATCGTGAGGATTTGGCTGCTGTGGGCGGCAAAGTGGGCGGATGGGCGTATGGGCGGATGGGCTGTGGGTGGATAGGTGGGAGGTTGGAGGTGGAATGGCCTTCCTTTCCTGGCCGTCCATTCGTTCGCCCGATGCTCGAGTGGCCGCAGGGCAATTGGATATAATTTCTAATTACACGCTTGGACGGACTTTTTACTGTCAGCTTAGTTTACTGATGTCTCTATATTTTGCTCCTTGTGCTCTCCACATATATACGTTCGCATAAGGATGTGTGCTCTGTGTAATTTGGTGAATGTACAAGTGTAATTTGGCATTTTGATTTTTAATTGTTTGGCCATACAGCTGGCAGGCATGGAAAAATAATTTCCACACAACAAGTTTTTGGTTCTTTAATTAAGACAGGACAGTTGCTGCGCCCTGGTAATTGTGGAACAATTACAAAAGCCCAAACACACACACACGCACATGAAATTTGCATATTATAATTCCGAATGTAGTTGCAATGTAGTTGGGAAATACGTAGCCATGTACACACACAACCAGTGACAGACGACCCTCATCTTGTCCTGCTTTCTTGGCCATAAATTGCTGCTGCAATTGCAATTGTCGTAGCTTCTCTGCTTTTTCTGCTGGCGATGTCAACACTTGAACACGCGCGCGGGAAAAAGCCACACAGCAAAAAAGCAAAGAGCAACAGATTCCGAAATTTTTGGCTCACAAGCTGGGGGGGAGTTTATTTTTGCGCAATTACAAAAAGCTGGCGTTGAAAAAAAAGAGTAAAAACTGACATCGCCAGCTTCAACTGTCAACTGTCGCAGACATTTTTCAGTCCTGCGAGTGGCGTCCTTTTCGTCCTTTTTGTCCCTGCTGCCTTTGCTCTGTGTGTATCTCAGATGTTGCTGTTTCACGCCATTATATTGCAATATGATTATTATGCGAGCGCCAGAGTGTTGACGTTGTCACGTTTTTCCAGCATGTCAAGTGCAACTTTTCGCGGTGCGGGGACTCGCGGATTCGAGGCTTACGAAAGTGTTTCGTACTTTCGCTAATTAGCCCATTTCCTTTTGCACCGCCTGCACATCAAAAGTAGCCATTGTCTCGCATTTCAAAGCTCGCCTAGGTAATGGAAATTATTTAAATGTCTAGAGAGATTGCCCATGGGTAATGTCCAAGTATTAAAAAGTAAGGCACCTGGAAAGACTCAATTGATATTTTAGTTTATTTTAGGGGAATTTTTTAGCGATATGCCCCTGCTCACATCGAGTGGTAGGCACATTGGATTACATATTTGAGGATTATAACGATAATAACTTATTATAATTAGACACCGAAGAGACTCCATACAATAAGACGTGACTGAGATCATTATATTTTTCACAAAGAACACGGAAAGGGTAATCAGTAATTACATTTCATATAATATAGAAAAAACAAGAGAGAACGCTATAGTCGGGTTGGTGTCCCGACTATCTAATACCCGTCACTCAGCTAAAGGGAGTGCGAACTCTGTAGTCGGGTTGGTGTCCCGACTATCTAAACGTAACTCAGCTAAAGGGAGTGCGAGGGATTAAAAAACTTTGATCAGGCATAAGATTTAAACGAATGGTCCGATTTAAAAAATTTCTTCTACATTTCGATAGGTATTGATAAACACAACAAAACTGCATTTTTACTTTTCCGAAATATTTAAATTTTTAAAATCGTTTATAAGCTATTATTTTCCAACTACCTTGGTTTATATTTAGGCGCTTATTAAATTGTCCCATTTTCCTGTCTTACATATAAGCTCATTTCTTCCAGTAAAGTAAATATGTGTGAAAACTTTCCAACTTCGAACACACATGTTGTATGAGCAACTACCGAATCTCTGGCCTTGGGCTGCACCAGCATTGTCCGCTCCCCACAATAGTTAAACTTTTGGAGTTGACCGAAGTGGTCAGGCGGGAGCATTTGCAGGTCTCCCTGCGACCCTGCGACCCTTCACCTCTAACCCCCCTGACCAACCGAATCACCCTGCCTAGGCTATATACTATATCCCCATGGCGACCCTCATCAAAAACGATTTAGAAGCAAGAGCGGCCGACAAAGTTTTTCCTACTTTTGGCAAATGTGCAAATAACAAATGATTTCGGATCTGCCATCACCCACTTGTAAATAAAAGTGCTCCGCCACCCGTATGTTTGTTTGCCTTTGTTTTTTGCGCCTGTCATGGCCGTTCGCCCTTTGGCCAAATCAAACGTAAGCCACAATTAAAACATAAAAATACCAAAGCGATTTTGCTTTTGTTGTCCAGGGGGCGGAGTTACCCCCCTTGCTTTACACATATCAAACATTGTGTAAGCTTTTTTGTCGGCTGTCGTCTTCAGTTCACACAGCTCCAGGCCATAATTAGCTCGAATTAGCTGCGTCTGTTGCTGCACTTGGCAGGTGGGGTCGCTCCGTCCTATGGCCCCATCATCAGCCCACACTCCTGATATCCTCTGTAGAAAAGGTCCAGGCCATTGTCCGGCAAATCCTTTAATTACCCTGTAGCTATCTTAAGGAGGAGCATTTGGAGGAGGTCACGACTAACGGAAATATCAGATATAAACCCTTGAAATCGGAATAAATTTAAATTTTAAATAAATCCAAGTTTTCGAAGATTTGGAAAAAAGTGACCCGAACCCGCATTTTCTAAGTACCTTGGTTTTTATTAGTTTTTATCATCTTAAAAGGGGACGCATACAGGGTAATTCCTTGTCGAGAACCGGTCCCTGCTCAAACAGTCTGGTCGATGCCCACTCAGACGTAACCCAACCGACGATGCCTGGGTTCTGGTTCATTCTCTGGCCTGAGTGGCCAGTGGAGCCATCGACGCTGACGATGTCTTGTCATAAATCCGAGCACTCGCCGCCGAGGCTGTCAGTAATTAGCGCACTGAACGCCAGTTCTTGCCGCCCAGTGGCTGGCCCACAAAGCTAACGAGTCACTTTGTAAGAAGCCCAGATGATAGGTGGTGACTGAAGGAGGAGGAGTGGAGGCAACTGGAGCAGTCGGAGGCGTCTGCAATTAGTGAGCAGCTCTCAGGAACGAGCGCATTTAGTGGCAGTAGTAGTCTCCCCCTGCAACAAAGTGGCTCCGGCAACATGACACTCTTTTGGAGGAGGATGCTTCGTCCTCGTGCCTCCTTCCTCGTTTCCCACAGGAGTGACGGGTTGACGGTTTGACGGGCAACTGACTGGGTGACGGACAAAGTGACTCCGACTGTCTGATACATTCATTTATTCGCTCTTGGGCACGTTCTGCGCCACCGCCGGCGGGCAACAAGCCACTGGCACTGCCACTCGACTTGCCAAACCAATTGGTGGTGCTCTCTGAAGTGCACTTGCTCCTCTCCTCCGGATGTCAAAAGTCATCACCTTTATCGGTCGCCAACATCGCGCAAGCAGAGGCCGCCGGAAGGAATCGGAGGAATCCGGATTGCTTGCCAAGCCGGCCATTTAGACGTGGCATTAGCTGTGGCAATATTATGACTGCAGCAAGGGGCACTCGGGTATATTGTAATTCATAATCCTGCGATTTGCTTGCCAGAAGACACAGCGCCTTACTTCCTGTTGTGGTTGCCCACGGCTTAAGTGGCGTCCTTGCCGACTGCCGTCTCCGTCTTCGACTTGGGTCGAAAATTCTGACATTGATTGTGTTTGTACTTGGGCTCATCTCGGCGGAGGAGAGGGCGAGTAGATAGGGACAGTAGGATCTAAGCCGTTGAGCACTGAAAATATTTCCCTTGGCTGCTTAAATGTCCTGCAAGTGGGGCTTAGGTTGAGTGCAGTGGCCAAAGCGGTTATAATTATGGAAGGAATGTGCCACTGAGCAGGCTTACCCACCCAAAACCCAGTAAAATCTTCACTTCAATCACTTCATTTCAATTCATTTGGTTTTATTATATATCCTCCTTGCCATATCTTTATACAATCCATACATTTCTTTATTGGTATCTGTATTTGCTTAACTAAATTGTACACACAACGGACAAAACAATCTCGAGAAGCCAAGTCATATCGTATATATATAGTCAATAACATATGACCCACACTCATTTGCCGTGCGGGTGTCTCGTATTTACAGTAATTTACACGGATATTTTTTAAGCACATTACGAGTAGTTACCCAATCATCGTTCCCACAGATCCAACCTGCTTCTATAGCTGTACAGTATAACCCTTTTATATTTTAATTATTGTTCTCTCTGTCGCTTCTCCTCTGATTCCATCTGTATCTGTAGCTCTCAATCTTTGTCTGTTCTGCTCCGTTTCGGTATCTCAATATCTCGGTATCTCTATCTATATTTTGTGACATTCTTTGGTCGCTGCTTGGATATTTACACGGCTGCCAGCTGCTAAATGATATACATATGTATCGAAGTCCTTTGTATAAATTCTGTAGAGTTATCTAACGCCTTCCCCAGCCCTTTTCCTTTTGTTCTATATAAAAATATCTCTGCTCTTTGGTTAATTAACTTAATCGTTAGCTGGTTGGCTATAGTGACCACTACAATGGCTAGACATTCGTAACGCCCAGCTTGGCCAGATTGCCCAGCGTGATGGCATCGCCGGGCTGAAGTCGCAGGGCCGCCTTGTAGCTGGCAGCCGCATGATTCGTGCGTCCCAGCAGATGCAGGATGGCCCCCAGATTGGTGTGAGCATGGGCATCGTCGGGTCGCAGAGCCACGGCCTAAAGGATACAAGCATTTCGTTTAAAAAACAGTTCATTTGGAAAGTGCTTTTTTCGATCGGTTGACTCACCTTTCTGTACCACAGTTCTGCCTCCACTTTCCTGTCCAGCAATCGCATCGCGGTGGCAGCTGCCACCACCAGGGCGTAATCGTTGGGCGCCAATTCAGCGGCTCGCCGATGATAGACAGCTGACTCATGATGTCGCGACTGCAGCGAGAGAAATTCGGCTGAAAAATTTGGGGGTGAAAGCGATTAGTTTATTATAGTTTAGTTATTTCCGAATTTTTCTAAGATGGTCAAAAAAGATTTAGTAAAGATTTGATTTTTGCATTTTTGCTTAAAAGACGTTTTTTCTGTAGTGTTTTTTCGCTGTAACCTGTCCAAAACGGATCCCAAATAAAAAAAGACGAAATGTTTTGTCAAGGCTATAACCCAATATATCGATTCCTATTACTTTCCTAGTAATTTCAAAAAAATAATATTTTGATAAATTTTCACATTTTTTGTAAGGGGTTACATCATGATTTTTTGCGGAAAATGGCCAAAAATTAAAATGTTCAGGTTTTAATGCCAATCGATAGGGAATTAAATTACGATCTCAACGAGGTATGACACTCCCTATTCTGACATTTTATGGCAATGTTTCAGACAAAATGCTACATTTAAATCAGTTTTTCTACTGCAATGTCCTTAAACCAAATAATACAGCCAATATAAATGTTATTTAAATAAGGGGAATAAATTTAGTACTCACCATAGTGATGGTATACACTGGCCTGTTCGGGCGCCAGTTGCAAGGCCCGCTTGAACCACATCTCCGCCTCCGAGGCGCGGCTACTCTGCAGGGAAAAGAGCACGCAAATTAGAAATACTCCCTGTTATAGAGTTCCTAACCCATAACCGGGTGGTATACCTACATTTCTGGCCAGTGTGATGCCATAGGAGAGATGGGCGGCCACCTGGTTGGGCTGCAGTTCGAGGGCTGCCCGATGGTGTCGCTCCGCTTCGTCCCACTGCTGCAGGCGACCCAGGACATCGCCGATTCGCTGGTAAAGGACTTCTCGCTGCTGCGGCAAACCCGGCAGCGAGGACAGGGCCTCCCGATAGATGGCCAGAGCTCGCTGGAGCTTACCCTGCTCCACGTAGAGGGCTCCCAACTGCAAGTAGGCCGAGCTGCGAGCCTGATCATGGGCGCCTCGATCTCGCACAGCGGCCCCATCCAAATTGGAGCCCGCCTGCAGAATTTCAATGGCCTGCTGGCGCTTGCCCAGCGCTATAAATGATATGCCCAGGTTGAGGTAGGCCACTACACAAGAGAGGGTAATATCGTGAGTAAGCTATGTGCATCCGCCAATGCCAAAGGCCAACTCACCCGCCAGATTCGGTCGAAACTTGATGGCGCGCTGAAAGCACTCGACAGCTGCGGGATAGACCTGCTGATTCTGGTGCAGGATGCCCCTGAAGCGAGAGTGAAAGTGTTGACATTAATAGACTGAACTTGTCCGGCTCTCGTGATCTAATTAGAGCGCCTAAATCGGAGAGACTGGCCTCTTTTGGGCTCCACGAAGCCTGACAAGTTGAGTGCTTGGTGGGGTTGAAGGGTTACTACTCAGAAGAGCAACTACTATTTCACTGAACAAAATTTAGGTAAAATAAATAAATCATAAACAATATGCTCTCTCTCATTACTATCCTTATATAGAGTTGTTTAATGTATAAAATAACTCAAATTAATTAAATTAAAGTAGTAAACTACAATCCACAAAATTGACAAAAGATCATAAGGATATGTGCTGGTCAATTTTATATTTTTTAAGATCAAGTATCAAAATGATCTGAATAAAGATTATGTTTATAAATCTAATCGGCATTTTATTGATAAGAATTAAGGTAGAATTGAACCTATTTTAAATCGAGTTTGTCTCTGTGTAGATATATATTTTTTCACAGGCTTGGCGAATTTTTCCCACTATATTTTTACTTGGGTGTACTTGGATTTGTGTAATTAGTTTGCTACTGCCAAGCAGCTGGTTCTTAAAGCCACGACTGCCTTGCACTTTTCCGCAAGCAATTTCAGGGCAAAAGGAGGGTCCTTTTTACTTTTCCCCATTCGAATGCGAGCCACAATAAGTGCAGCAGCAAGGCAACAATAAAATCACGGATGTTTGACGTTGGGTAAAGTAAAAAATCAAATTATACAGCTCAGTGATTTGCTGGTATCGGTGTATCGGTGTTTGCTGGTTCGCCAGGAGGACATGTGGGAATGTGTGCACGGATTCGGGACTCGGAACTCGGGACTTTGGGGAGATGGCAATCAGTCAAGCAAGCGACAGCGCCGCGAGCATTGCTATTGATGATTTGATCGCAGTAAATAATGTATGTACAAGGATGTATATCCGCAGGATTGCTGCGAAAACTGAGGGGAAACTGGCTGCTGCGGTTGAGGCGGCCAACATTGATTTTCGATTAGCAGCCTGTTGAAGGGTTTCCACACAGGATACAGAATACAGGGCGTAGAACACACATAATGGCAGCCCTAGCAGTTGTGACCTGGTTCTGAACCATTGACTTGAGGACCGTGGCATTAGCCAGGGAAAAGGAGCGAGAATCGGGGTTAGTACAAGCAATAATCTGGCTTGCGACAAGCCGCCTGACGTTGACAGACAGGCGGTAAAAAGGAAAACCCGAAATGACGCACTGAATATTCAAAGCGCAACTCCGCGCTCACTTTTCTTTCCATCGTTTTTTTTCCTTGTTTCCAGCTTTGTATTTTTGTATTTCCGTTTTTCCACTGGCTTTTCCTTCTGTTCTGTCCCGTTTTATGTCGCATCGCGTCGCTGCTGTGAAATATGCGCAATGAGCAAAAATGCAATGCGAACAGACAACAGACAAAACACAGACCCAGACCCAGCAGTGGAGTACTATACTATACAGAACAGAACAGAACAGAGCACGCTTACAGACTTTGTCAGACGTTGACAGAGGGACATACGGACAGACAAACGGACAAACGGACGGAGAGAGTGTGAAAGCTAAGGACTTTTGTCGAGCATCCTGGATGGTGCACAGAAAAAAATACTCAAGAAAATAGATATTCTTTTGTATAAGTAACATAATTTACCAATAAATAATGTTAAATTGATATTAAAAATGTCATATGTTGTTTCCAATCATTAATTTTGGTCATGGCCAAAAGAGTATATAAAAAACGCGAATTTTTTAGCAATAGGAAAATAATTTCTATTATTCCTAGAACTGCTACTCGTTTCCCCCCCCCAAAAAAAATCAAAAAATTGTATAATCTTCTGTATAAGGGATATTATTTACCAGTAAATAACGTTAAATTGATATTACAAATTGCTTTTCATGTTTCCGCAAATTCTTTAGCAATAGGAAAGTATTTCTTATTATTCGTAGTACTGCTACTCGTTTCTCCCAGTGCACGCATCACGAAATGCGCATAGTTTCTGCAGCGGCACGCAAATGCCCTGAGCAGGATACAAATGGGAAAACGAGACGAAGGATGCAGTCGCCTGGCGACTTGGAGGATTGGTGCGTGTCTCGGGTAGCATGATGACTGGGGAAAAAGGAAATGGGCTTCATTTGACAGCTTGTTCGGCATTGTATTGCCATCTCGGGGACGAAGTCTCATAACTGGAATGCTGCGCTGCATAAAATGGCCGCGCTAAATGCGCACCCAACCGAAGGGCTTTTAGGGCTGGGAGGGGGTGGAGAACATAGTGCCTAATGTGGGCGGAGAACGCATGGAAAGATAATGAAAATGGCTGCCATTTATCGCATCGCTTTTGCCTGTCACATGTGTGGGTGGGCAACATAATGAGGCCAGTTCCGGTTTACACTTTTGCGAAGGAAAAACTCGAAAAGCTATATTTGAATCGTGAGAGATTAAATGCGTTAGGCGTCTTTAATAACATTTTTCATTTGAATTTTTTTTAAATAGCATTGAATATTTTTTCTATAAACATTTTCTATAAATATTTTAAATAATTTAATGGATACCTACTTAGAATAAATACTACTGCCTTCCCAAAATAAACCTTTTTCTGCCGAACCCAACCCGAAAAAGGCACTCTAACTGTTCTCCAAATGCTCGCTAAGTGCTCCAAGCTATCGGTTATTGGTTACTCACAGATTGAAGTGCACATCCGCCATGTTGGGCCTGTACCGAATGGCCTCCTGCAGGACCTGTTTGGCCTCCTCGTAACGCCCCTGCGAGCTGAGTACGCTGCCCAGATTGCCCAGCGCTAGAAAGCCAAATCAAATTAGCTAGGCGTTTTGGCTAGAATAGAGATCCCAATGGAGCACTTACCCTTTGGCGGATTGATGGCAATGGCGCTGCGGTACAGGCTCTCCTCGTCCCGCCAGTCGGCGTTCCTTCGCATAGTCCGCAGGCTCATGGCGGCCAAGAGGACACTGAAGCTCAGCAGTAGGGTAATGCGGGTTCGCTGATTTCCGGCCATCAGTTTGGAGACCCCATAGCCCACCAGTAGACAAAATCCCACGCTGGGAAGGTATAGAAGTCGTTCGGCGACCACAAATCCCACGTAGAACAGGAGATTGCTGGCGGGCAGGAAGGGCAGGGCCAGGAAGCTGAGGGACATGAGCAGGACACAGGCATGCCGATGCCCCGGCGACATTCCCGCCAGCGCAAAATCCTTGGAGGAGCACCGATAGGTGGAGCCACTGGAGCTGCTACTAGAACTCGAACTTGAGGAGCTGGAACTCGAACTCGAACTGGAAGTGGAGCTATTTGTGCTATTGCTGCAACTGCTGCTGCTGCGGGAGCCGCGAAAGGCGGAAGACACAAGGTGAGGGGGACTTTGGGTTGGGTTGGCCGGGTAGACATAGCCACTACTATTATTGTTATTACAATCGCGACATGGAAGCGATCCATCCTGCTGATGGTGATAGGCTGCCTCAAAGGCTTGGTACTTGGTACTGCTGCTGCTGCTATTGTTGTTGTTGGCCATTCGCTTGCGCTTGGAGCGAGACTTGCGACTGGCCACCTTTTGGATGTGATACTGCGGAAAGGGGGAGGAGGACACTCCTCCTCCGGGGGTCACCTCCCCCTTTGCTGGCCCGCTCAGCAGTTGACGACAGCTGCGCCACGCCACGCCCACCAGAACCGAGTAGAAACAGGCCGACTGGGCATTGCGGCGATCCCACAGCGAAGTGACCCTGGGCAGCGCATCCATGCCCCAGTCGAAGCTCAGAACATTCGGCTGGAGGAGAAGGCGCAGATTGAAGACGGGCAGGTAGAGGAAGGTCAGCAGTCTCGTCCAGGCCGAGGGCGTCCTGGCAATGGGGTTGTCCGCACTGGAGAAGGCCGTCTGGGGTCCGGGCACAATTACCAGGCGGCAGTAAATCCCGCAGCATAGAGCGCCCAGAACTATGCACACAGATCGCAGGCGTTGCTGTAAAAGAGAAAGCACACAAATTTAGGGGAATTAATTAAACATATTTTTTACTACAAAAAAAAAAAACTACGACGGGATCAAATCGATATGCGTATGATAAACTTCTGGTATTTATACACATGTCGTTTTTACCAGCAATACTGCTAAAATTGAAAATAATATCATTTTGCCAAATTGTCTCTTTCTCGAAGATTCTTTACATTCGAAAAAGACAAAAGAATCAGAGTGAATGGGAGCGAAAAGAACATATTTAAAATAGAGCGAGATAGCGCTCAAAGTTACATGAGTGAGAGCAATGGCGGTTCTAGGATCTTGTTGTGGGGGGTGATATCAAAACCAATTTATTTGTTGCATACTTTTTAAATACTAAAATTCCTTTCATTTTTCACCCGAATGGGGAGGTATCTATCACCCATATCACCCCCCGTGGATACGCGCGTGAGTAAGAGGGAGAAAGACACATTATAATTCCAACTGGCCTGTTGCTTACATTTCGAGCATACGAAATTGGGATACCAGATAATATCAAATTGATCATCAATTCATATCAAGTTTTTTTTGGGTGTATTTAATATTACCAATAATTTTAAAAACATAATAAATACTTGCTAATATATTGAAAAATATTTAAATCGCAAGATGACTCACCTTATCCACCGTTCCACTGAGACCGCGCATCACGTCGAAGATTGCGCAGACGAGGAGCGCCGTGATTGCCGTCTCCTTGCAGAGCAGACCGGCCAGGGCCAGTAACAGGGTGGCTCCCAAGGCCAACCACTGGCGGGGATCCCCCGACTCGCGCCACCTCATGTGTCGCAGGTAGCTGAGGTACGTGAGCAGGTAGCAGACGCAGGCGGCCACGTCCGCCCGGCCCACCACTCCGGCCACCGCCTCCGTGTGAATCGGATGGGCGGCGAACAGAGCGCCGGCGGTCAGAACCGCCCACACGGAGGCCAGCAGAGTCCGGGCCACTCGCACCACCAGGGCGGTGGCCACACAATGCAGCAGATTGTTGACCAGGTGGAAGCCCCACGGCGCAAATCCCCCGCCAATGAGATAGTTCAGCCGGAAGCTGAGCACGCACAGCGGCCGCCAGGAGCCGTGGGATCCGCTATCCGTCAGCGGAGTGCCCCAGAAGTCGTTCGAGAAGCTCCGCTGCCAGGGAGTTCCGCCCGAGACATCCGCATTCGCCAGGATGGCGCGTCTGCAAAAAGAAGGAAGGTAGATGTAAGAAACACATAGTACAGACCATCAGGCAATATCCGGTCAATTGATTGATTTCCCAGGCTTCTTTATTTGTCTTTAAGTTAAAGACTTTAATTTAAAAATGGGTATTATATATTTCAGGTTGACTACGAAAATTGGGTAATCTTCTAGTTTTCATAGTAAAATTAAAACATTAAAACGCGAATTCTTGAGCCGCACTTTTTAAGTTACGCACTTCTGTGGGTCCTACAAAAGCTTAGCAACTTTTCTACCTAGAAAAAAATCCCAATGCTAAGGTATTTTGCCCAGTAACATTTGTCCAGTCATTAAGGACCCTCCCCACAGCTGCCCATGCATTTATTGTGCACATTTTGTGCCGCAGTCAAGCCGAAGTAAAGCCAAGCTGGCTACGTCTCGATGTTGTCATTGATGGCATCATCGGCATCCACACAGAAGGCATCTGGAAATGCACTACTCAAAAGTTACCAAAAGGCATAGAATACATATAAAATATTTTGTAGCCCTAACTCCTCTTCAAAATGGTTTCATTTATTTACGATTTTAGTTTAGCAACTTTGCATCAAGCGAACACAGCGCAACGTGTAAGAAGAGAACAGCAATACGAGCGCGGCAGAGGGAATAGCGCTTTCCCTTTCTTACACGTTGCGCTGTAGTTGCTTGATGCAAAGTCGCTAAACTAAAATCGCTGTCTTTACTAGTACGTCTTGCGATTACAAAAATTTTATTTTACCACTTTGTGAAGAATTGATAAAGCAATATGGGGATAATTATACCCGTTACTCGTAGAGTAAAAGGGTATATTGTATTCGTGCAAAAGTATGTAACAGCTAGAAGGAAGCGTTTCCGACCCCATAAAGTATATATATTCTTGATCAGGATCACTAGCCGAGTCGATCTAGCCATGTCTGTCTGTCCGTCTGTCCGTCTCTCCGTCTGTCCGTCTGTCCGTCTGTCTGTCTGTCCGTATGAACGCTGAGATTTCGGAAACTATAAAAGCTAGAAGATTGGCATTTTGCATGCAGATTCTAGGAGTTCCTACGCAGCGCAAGTTTATTTCAAAAAGGTGGCACGCCCCCTCTAACGCCCACAATCGCTTATATACGATTTTAAAAATTTGAATATTTCGGAAAAGTAAAAATGCAGTTTTGTTGTGCTTATTAATACCTATTGAAATGTAGAAGAAATTTTTTAAATCGGACCATTCGTTAAAAAGTTAGGGCTCATCAAAGTTTATATATCCATCTCCCTCGCACTCCGTTTAGCTGAGTAACGGGTATCTGATAATCGGGGCACCCGACTATAGCGTTCTCTCTTGTTTTTTTATTCGGAAACCGCGTGTATTCCGGCGTACAGAAGTTTTCTAATTTTAAATTCTCTTAAAAAATACTTAATTTTAAATTTAAAAATTTTTAAAAATATTTTTCTGAAAGATATTAAGATATGCCACAAAGTGGCATTGGAATTATTAATATAACTTAAACGAGTCTCAAGTGCTGCATATCCTAAAAATCGGAGCTTAATTAAAAAAATATTTTTTAAAAATAAACGGTAAGAGTTAAAAAAAAAATAAAAAAAACCCATCCTTATTTTTCAATCCTCTATCGAAAAAAAAAGTTTCGCTTGATTCTGAGATTTGACCCAAATTGGCCTGTCACGTTTCACATGGAATGACCCTTATTGAAATTATTTTCTCCACTTTTTATTCCCAGTGCACAGGACTAGAGGCCGCTAGCATTCTGGGAACGACTTGCACTACATTGCCAACATCATCGAGTGGTATCCTGTTGGCTTTTCCCACACAAACACACAGGGCTTACATTTTGGTCTTTTGGCGGGAGTCCTGCTCCGCGGAAGCCCCTGCTCCTCCACTTTGGTTCCTGCTCCTCCGGTATTTCTACTCTACCACCTGTGCACTCTCTGCACGCACGGCAGGCGGACTTTTGTAGGATTTTGGCCGGGTGTTCGTGACAACGACGACGGCGGTGCCAGCAGCTCGTATATCATGGCAAAGGCCGATGGGGTGGCCACCGAACCAGCCCACCTTTCCACCTGTCCCACCGCTAGTGGTTCACATAAACAAATGCCACTCTAATGCCGCATAAAGTCGGTGGAGCAGCCTTCTCTGTGTGTGTGTGTGGGCTGAAATTCGATTTTAAGCACCACTGGAATTCCATTGCAGCATCAAGGCATGCCGCAGGCGACTTTCCTTTGCCCCCTCCTTTTTTTAACGTAACGCAATTCAGGCTATGCTATCGCAACTTTAATAAATTTGTGGAAGCTTGAACATTTCCCCAGCCCGATTTCTCCGGCATAATGACTCTTACCTGTCGTCGTAGACGAAGCCAGCGTTCAGGGTGTTCAGATATAGGACGAAGGCCAGGCTGCAGCAGAACAGACACGTGAAGTCCATGCTGGAATGGAAAAAGTAAGAAGGGGAGAAGGTATCGATTAGTTTTTCGTTTATCCAGAAGCTATTACATAAACTATCTTAAAACAAAGTGCTTTGGCAAAGTCGGGGTCTTATCGGTTGGCTCCCAAATTAAATTTACTTCAACACAAGTCAGACAGATAGACATGTAGACAGATAGATGGTTGTGTAAGCATGAAGCTAAAGTTAGGCGACTCAAGAATTCGCGTTTTGGTTATTTTCAGAGTATGATATATGTATACAAGTCTCAAGAGTTCGGGTTTCAGTTACTTTAAGAGTTAGAAACAAAAAGTTTAGTTAAATGTAAAGATATAATGCTCAGGAATTCGCGTTCTGTTATTTCATATTTATTATTACAAGCACGTAGCAAAAATATTTTAAAAATTTCTAGCATAAAAGGAACATTTTTCCTTCTTTTTTACAGTGTATGTGAAATGTAAAGATAGAATGCTCAAGAATTCGTGTTTGTACAAACTGCGAGCTAAATATGGAAATCTGAAGAATTCGCGTTCGGTGATTTCATATTTATTATTGCAAGCACATATCAAGATACTTTTTACTTCTTTTTTACAGTGTATGCCTTATATAATGAGCTCGGGGACGAGCAAAAGTTGTGACATTCATCCGAGATCCTTTCGCAGCCATGTTTTGCAACTCTGGATCATATTTCCCATTACTGGTATTCGTCGCCGGCTTTTGTTGTTGCTTTTGATGCTGTTTGCTGCTGCCAGCGGCAGTAAGTAACTGCTGGCAGCAGCTTTTCCTCTGCTTTTCCTTTGCTTTCCGCTGGCTTTTCATTCCTTTCGGAATCGGGCGGCAACGTGCAGGTAGATTGCATTCATGACTTCCTCCTTTTTGGCGCATTGTTGTCATTTCGGACTCCCTGACAGCAGTTGTTGTTGCCGGGGATGTTGTTGCTGTTGTTGTGCCGCCTTTGTTGTTGTTTACTGGCCGTTGATGATGTTGCTACAGCCATTACACATAATGAGAGCCAGCAGTCTGTTGCTGTTGCATTTGCTTATTCCAACCCCCCGTTTTCGAAAGTCACCCCCAGCTGCTGACTCTATGCACATTTGTTGCTGCGGTTGCCAACGTCAACAAGCCGGACTGCCCCCTTCACCCCGTGCAAAACCTGAATTACAACCCCTTTTTCCCCACCCCACCCACGAGCATCGTTGACATTAAGAGTCGCAGCAGTTGCAGACAATAAAGGCTATCAACAAGCCTCGACGGCGATGTTTGTCCGTAAGCCAGCTTGTGCGTGTGCAGGCAGGAGTCCTTGCAGCTTCTCCGCCGAATAATGGACACATGAGGTCCTGGAAACCGCAGTCACTTTACGCCAAACCCAGTCCTTAATGATTTAGGGGTAAGTAGGTGAGTCACAGATTGCATTCGTTGTGGAGTAATAGATAGCTATTACAAATATCACTGATACTTTATCACTAATTTTAATGTTGTGACTCCCTTTGATAAAGTTTCATTTAACTTTGTGATTTTTATAATATGTCCAAAGAGAGAAAAAGCTAAATATAGCATTTTTTTAACTAATAGTTAGGAAAAATTTGTTACGCTTTAATAAAGTTCTCTATAATAATTTTTGAGTTTTATAATATTTCAAAAATAATAATATTAAATATTTAATACCAAAGGACGCTCATGAGTTTATTGGCAAAATACATTTAAATTTTACTTAGTTAATTTTAAATGAAGAGATGTTATGAAAATCTTTAAATTGTATTGACAAGTCTAGAACGAACTAGTTCCTTGAACCTCGAACCAGCTCTGGAGCTTCTGTCCATATTTCATTATTATAATGAACTAGGAAACTAATACAAATATCTTTAATAAGTTAAGTTAAGTTCAATGAGTTAATAGAATAAACTTTAATAAAGTTCTGTATAATAATTTTTGAGTTTTATAATATTTCAAAAAGGGAAAAAACGGAAAAATCAAAAGATACAATTTTTATTATTTTATACCACAGGATGCCCATGAGGCGATAAGCAAAATGCATTTAAATTTTCCTTTTACTTAATTTTTCTATGCAGAAATGTTATGAAAATCTTTAATTTGTTTTGGCAACTCTAGGACGAACTAGTTCACATAACCTCGAACCAAATTGCGCAACTCTGGAGCTTCTGGCCTGCCTTATATTTTTTGTGGACCCACAAGCTTGTACATGCGAGCCATAAGCAGTTGGCTTAGGCCTCGCTAAGTCTTATAAAGGGGCTGGCTCAGTGGGCGGCATAGTTTTGTCGACGTTGACACACTGAGAGATTGAGCATTATGCCGGAGGTCCGGGGGCCTTGAGCGGCTTATGGCCAAATTAGCAGCATTCAATATGCGAGTAAGCCGCAAAGGGAAAATGCGGATGCGAGAAAAGCGAAAATGGGGGACTACATTTACTACACACACCCGCTAAAATTGCTTTGCTAATGAGCCATAATGATGAGATCTTGGCCCGGAGTTCTTTTCCTTTTCCTCTGGCTTTGTTTCGGGTGTTTGCCTGATTGATTTGCCTGCAGTTCGCTTCCGAGCCATTTCATCCCGGGACTATCACTCGCAACTTGTCAACGAGCGACTCGCATACCAATTATCCGCAAATAATGGGCCACACAACTTGAAGACTTTATATATGTGAGGACCTAAGGAAGAAGGTCCTTTGTTTGCTCTCCCATACATTTCCTTTCTTTTCCTTCCTTCCGCTCAATCTAGCTTTTCTTTCGGTTCCATTTGGGCCATAAATCATGTTTTATTTTCGTAATTAGCTTGGCCACCGCATAAATAACGGGCTTTTCATTGTCTCAATTTGAGCTTGTGTTTGCCTATTTAACAGTTTCAGGTTTATTGTTGATTAAATTTCCACTTTGTCTTATTACTTGCCACCATCGTCAGTCGCACTTTAAACTGCTGTTTGCACACACACACACACACAAGTGCTTGCCATTTTCCTTGCCTTTCCTTGCTTTTCCACTTGGCTCATGCCAGTTGGCACTTTTGTTTTTATTGCCCTGCCACCTGCCATCCTTTGCTGCTGACCTAGTAAATTGTGTCGTCTAATGGTTTTTCTTTTTGTATTTTTTTTCCTACCACCACTCCCCCAATGCTCCCGGTGTTTTTTTCATCGCTGCGTTTGTTTGTTGTGCCTTTGACAGTTTCCGCTTCCGTTCGGGCAGGTGTTTCTCCGTTTTTCTCCCTTCCCCGCCAGAGTTGCCACCTAATGTTCAGCCACCGAAGGTCGCTTAACCCTTGGTTTTCGCCCGGATGCAGCTGGAATTCGAGCCGCCCCTTTAAAGTACGAATCGATCTTGATGGAGTGTGGTATATGCACGGTAAAAAAATATGGTTTCTGGAGGTCCAAACCAAAATATTATAGATTCTCTTAAATTTTTTTAAAATTATGATTTTAATTAGTAGATTTTATTTATTTACTAAGAAGAAATGTATATTCTTTTAATGTTACAGAATCATAACATAATTCATTTTATTTTCTAGAATCTTTAAAAGGTATTTATAATTTATTTATAATCTAAAATAAATATTTGTTTAGTATTTTGTTTTTTTTTATTTATTTATAATTTTGTTAGGTATGGGAGAGAATTTCGGTGCTGTAGAATAGCCTAAAATGCATATCCTTCATATATTATAAACTCACAACTCAATTAATATCGACATTTTTTCTATTGGTGTAATTTAGTAGAAGGTCTCACCAGGCCAGGGTCACTCTGCAGGCCACAATTAGCCAGCAGCAGCGACTTTGGGTATTAAAATTCTAAATTAATTGCCCGGCGAGTGGCGTTGGATGGCCCAAATGCCAGAAACAGCAGCAGCAATATGGAAATTAGAAAATGGCGTAGGTCTCCGGAGACTAATAGACGTGAAATTTAAGCGCATTGAATTAATTTCCCCTCTTTCCACACACACACCTACATACACCGAACACGAATAAAGTTATTTAGGGCTGGCAGCAAAAACTATAATTAATAGGCGTTTTTATTTCACTTTGCTTGATTATGCATAAAATTAATTATATGCCGACACCTGCGGCCGGCGTTGACCCCTCCTTCGTTTGGCGAAAAGGGGTTGAAAGCACCCACAGATACTTGGCCACCCTTTTTTTTCTACTCCCCCGAGAGGTGAGCAATCATTTGCCGCTCAAATTGCTGTCGAAAAAGGCTGAAAAAAGGCTGACTACAGTTGAGTTAACCTGCGCCAAAAGTGAAAGTTTATTATTATGCGGTATGCAGACCCCCACTACACACACACATTGCATTTTAAATAGGCAGTTGTAGTTTTTGGCGGCTTTCTACTCTACCCCGTCCAACCGGACATCAAAATAATGAACGGAAAGGCAGCCATTTTGGTAAAGTACCGTAAAAATGCCGAAAACGTTTTAAAAATGAAACGATTACACCATTGCGGCTTGCAAACGACCAAGTTATGATAATGTTTGGCCAACTAAACTCGTTTAGCTTGCCAAATACGAATGCCTCAAAACCTTTTTCCTCTATTTCCACCAAAAAAAACCACACCCATGTGTGTTAGTTCGGATGTGCAAGGTAAGCCTCACAGCAAGTGCGCAACACATGCAAACAAGTCCGAAAACCGAGTGGAGAGGCTCGTAGTTGGGAGTTGGGAATCCAGAGTCAGGAGTTTGGAGTCCAGAGTCCGAAGTCGGTTCTCCGGAGTCCCAAAGTCCAGGCCATTGGGCACATTGTGAATGCAGCCCGGCCTGACTTTCCGGTCAGTTTTCGTTGGGAACGAACTGCCCTTGCTGCTGCCAATATTTTTTGAGGTATTTAGCAGCCGAGCTCAGCTCTGTGGGTGTCTTTGGGACCAAAGTGCAACTATAAATGTTTATTGCCTTTGAATGCACTTGAAAAATAAAAAGCAATCAACCTCTTTCTTAAAATCAAACAAAAACACCTCTTAACGAGGTAAAAAAATAGTGACGACCGCACCTTCAACATACAAAAGATCTGATATCATATTTTGTGACGAAAAATAATTTTACATTCGAAAATATAAAAACACTTTCTAAAATTTACTCATTCGGCCCGCTTCAGACAAATTTATAAGATTTTACCCACACGAACATTTTCTATTGTAGCGTGCCGAAAAAGTAAATTTTAGAAAGTGTTTTTATATTTTCGAATGTAAAATTATTTTTCGTCACAAAATATGATATCAGATCTTTTGTATGTTGAAGGTGCGGTCGTCACTATTTTTTTACCTCGTTAAGAGGTGTTTTTGTTTGATATCAGAAGTTTTTAAAGGGACAATTTATACCCTGGGTTTAATTTACATATTAGTATACCTCATACCATGTCCAAAAGTCATCCCCATATAACTTAGTTATTAATTTATTTATTTATTTTTTATTTATTAAAGTTAATAATTGTATAATGGAACGGTTTAAAACAATTTTACCGATTCCTTGACCCTAAAATACAGTTTGGATATGCACATACAAAATTTAATGCTTCTAAGCACGTTAGATAAATAATTGTAATTTTTTTAAAGATTAAAAAATTACTTTTTGTCATTCAATAATTGTTAAAACACTTAAAACTTAACTTTTAATCATTAAAAATTGTTAAAGGACTAGTAAACGATGAGAAAACATGAATTCCATAAGGATCCGATAAGAGTGAGAGAGTAGCCCTACTTGCTGCAACGTGTTTTCATAAAAAAAGCAGAGGCCATTTTAAAAAAAATTCGATATTTTAAAAACTAAAAATGGCTCCAACTGTTTACAAAAATCGATTGTAACTAACAATATGGCGCATATATTGATTTATAAAAAAAAATTTAAATACAAAATTTTTTAGAATCTTAATTTGTTTTTATTTTTAAGAAAATAAAAACTTATTTTTTTTAACATTTTTTTTTTAAGAAGAGGTTTTAGAAGAATTAAATCAAAACACATGAAGTCACGCGGATTCATATAACCGGAGATAAAGATTTTCAATGAGAGGGTACTTTTTCAAATTTGTCAATTTTTGGAAAACTTTAAAAAATTCTAACTAAAAAAATAATTTTTTTTCGGACAAATCCTGATACACGTGATTGCTCATTTTCCGAATAGAACATGAAAAAAAATTTTTCAGGCAAATAAAAAATGTAAAAATTTTTTTGGCCCAAAACTGTTCGGCTCGTAAATGAACGGCCCTTAGGCAGCATTAATTGTTATGAGCTGACAAAAGTGGCTATTTTCGTTTCTTAATAACTTTTAAACGTGATTTTTTACAGTAATGTGTTATATACCAAAATTTAAGGAATCTCAAGGGCTATACAGTTTAAAGTTGTAAGGAAAATCGTTAGAGCCGTTTTTGAGAAAATTAAAAAAAAGCTAAAAAAAAGTTTAAACAAATTGTCTTTTGTTCATTTCTTTTTAACTATTACATTTACACAATGTGCATATAGAAGGCGTTTATAGCATTTAAAAATACCTTTCAAACGAGATGCAGCACAAGTCTGTAGCTTTAGTAGTATAGAAGTTACGGCTTTCCGAATTTTAGCTATTTATAGCTGTTTTCCCGCTAAACTAGCGGGTTTTTCCAAAAGTGGTAGAACAAAAGTTTTTTATATCGATGTGATGAACGTCATATCAAATTTTCAGAACTTTAAAAACATATTTTGGACAAACTGACAAACTGACAAACAGAATTAAATTTTCATTTTGGGAAGAAGAAGAAAATCTTATTTTGGCTATAACTTTTGAACGGAGCGTCCGATTTTCTGATATGACCCCTCATATTAAGCGCATTTTCAGTAGCAATACAACTAACGTAGTCCGGGGGCCAATTATCCCCACCGGCCCCAACAGATCCAAATTTCTAAATTTTCACTTTTACACTTTCACCGCTCTCCCTCCCAAACCAATTGAATTTCTTAAAGTCTTGGTATGCAATCCTTTAAGTTTTTGCAATACCTTTCGATTGGTGTATTACTCATTACGATCGGACTATCACAGCAGATTTTCAATTTTGCGGCTATATAATAGTAGTGGCCTTCGCACACTCTCCTGGTGCGCTTCGTCACTACATGGACTGCCGTCCATAGTGATTTGAAATATTAATATAATTCATATCTTCAAATAAATAATACAAAGATATAAATATAAAATGTTATAATAATATTTCCTTTTAATATTAATATTTAATATTAATATTAATCAATATTTTGTAATTTTAAATTTAATCTAAAAAAAATTAAAGGTTAAATTAAGCGGTTAAGTACTGGTTAAACGAAAAGCATTTTAAATTCTAGAAATGAAATAGATATTTTGTATAGTTAAATATCGTATTTTTTTAAGTGTTAGAGTCAGATTCCACCCAAAGCCAGGAAGAGACTCAGACTTTTTGGCAGTTTTATGCTAATCACAAAAAAGGCAGATTTCCCGCCCACACACACACACACACACACACGTGCATAACATCGCCTTTTTCGGGGGCGTGACTGTTTGAAGGAAAACTTTTCATATTTTGGCCCTGCAGTAAAGTTTTCGTTCGCTTTTTGGGGGTTTTCCTCGAGTTTCGGTTTTATGACTCGTTGAACATTTGCCCAACGGTTCGTACAATTGCAACAGAGCCCCATTTCCACCCCCATTTTCCTATGTAAACCGGTCTGAGCGGCTTTTGGCGAATTATGAAAGTGCCGCAGTTCCGCTTCGGGGCTTAAACTGCGACGAAATTTGAATACGAAGCTGGCTTCGATCAAAAGATTATCAAGGCCATGTGAAAATAGCAGATATTCCTTAACTAGACTGATGATTACAAATATTAGGAAAATATGTAGGGAAAATTTAAGACATTACTTAAGAAAATTTGCAATTAAAATATTTTAAAATACATTTTTTTATGAATAAATTTTTTTACCATTAAATAAATGTTATTTTTTCAAAATGATTGCCTTGAAAACATTTCATTTAACTATTATTCAGTGCCTTCCTCGACAGACAGCTCCTTTAACCGCACATAAATAATAATTAGGTAATAATTAGCATCTGTCAATTAACAGAGCTCGATACGCTCTCGAGTTTCGCCGGGCTTTCCACTTTCCCCCCATTTCCCGCTCAACACTTCACGGCCATAATTTAATTTAAATGCCCAAAACTGTGAATCGCTTAATTATGTATTCGCTGGCAAGCACACATACACATGCGAAATGGGTGGAAAACACTTAACGGGAGGAAAAAGGAGGAAGGATGCTAGGGATTTACTATGCCAAAATGTTTTGGCGCCCCGAAAAACAAAGGCAAAACCCAAAAAGCGGAATCCAAAGAGTCTCGATAATCGTGCGTTGGGTGGGAAACTGTTGGGGTGGTTGGGAAAATGCGGCGGAAAATGAGAAGCTGCGGCCTAGTTACGAATTGTATTATAGTGTGCGTAAGTGAGCGTGTGTATTTGAGCTGCGTTAATTGAATGCGCAACTGTCGTGCGTTGTCCTCCAACCCCCTACCGCCCATAAACCCCCAACCCCTCACTCCCCCTCACCACCATTTGCGTAAGCCTGTTGAACAATTATAACTGGGATGTCCAAATGCCAAGTGCCTTGAAATTGAGTCCGACGACCAACGTGGCGTATGCGTGTTGCTCTATATGCTAATTAAAATGACATGTGTCTATGTGAGTGTGTGCCATCTCTCTGTCTGTCTGTCTCTCTCTTTCTGTAAGTGTGTGTGTGGGGGCTTTGTGCTGTTTGCATTACATAATTATAATTACGCATACGCCATGTTGGCGCGCATTTGATTTGACCGTTTTGCTTCACTCAAGAAAATGTTGGAAACCCTAAAAATAAACTTTAAATAATAAATAAAATAAAATAAAAGAAATAATAATTTGAAATTGAATTTATTTTAATAAAATATTACTTTTATTTGAAACGCTTTAAAAAAATAATAATTTACATAACTCCACTCCCAATTTTAATAAATAATTTTAGAATTTTTATAAATCTTAGTATTTATAGAAATATAACTTTTTTAATACAAAAAAATATTTTGTTATACAGAAACTGTTTTTTCAGTGTAACTCGTGCACAATTTTTACATTTGCTCCTACTGTATGCGGTAAATATTTACGATACTGTTGCATTTGCACCACCAGCTTCCAACCAGACTCACCATTTTTTTCGCAACATTTAAATAGTCGGCATGGAATATTTAACGTTTTGACGCGTTGCTCAAACAGCCCGGAGGAAGCTCTCTGAATGGAAGGCAAAAACTGTGCAAATCGAAACATTAACTGGCTGCAAAAAAATCCTACATATAAATGGAATATAGCACGATTCGTATGAAATAATTAAATGGCATCCATGTTTGTGCCCATCAGGTGTCCTGCGTCATGTGGATTCTCCTGTGTAATGGATTTGCTGGGGAATGAGGGCGCCGAGGAAAGAAATCCAATTGCTAACCGCAAACATAATTAAAAACTTTGCGCAACCACAATCGATGGCGAACGCGATTGGGTTCCGATTTTCGGACATTACACAAGTCACGTGGTTGGGGGAGTTGCAATCGTTGCAATAAAATTGAGCGGAAATGCTCACGAACGAACTGCAATTTTCTCTCCTTTCCCACGGATCGTACGTGGGCATAAATCCAATTAAATCACAAGTTACGCAATGTGATAAGTCACGTTGTTTATTGTTTCAGCGCACACACGGTGCACGGAGTGGGGAATTCGGCTCCCTCGTGCACCGCAATTTATGCACAACCGACTGGCAAACACAGCGAAACAAAAATGAAATAAAATAAAATAAAAAACCAACCAAAAGAGCAGCAGCCACACGCTCAAATGAAGCCCCATAAAATACTGAACAGCTAAACGCAGTCTGTGGATTTGGCAAACGTATATCAGGCGAGAACACGCAGAAACCGCGATGGATGCAATATACTACTAGCTCCCATAAATGGATAATCCCCTGAAATAAACGATCCCAAGCGGAACCAATGGTGCAGTTAATTCTTGAGGTGAATTAAATGATATACTTTAATTACAAAGAGTTTTTAAAGCGAAGAGTTTTAAAATCACTTATAAAGGTGTCTAAAAGTATGCAATGAAATATTTTGAAAAATTAAATTTTTTTTCATATTTTTATATTTAAAACAAATATTTATGAAATATTAGTGAAGCTGAATAATTTTCGAAAAGAAATTTTCCTCTTGTAAATATTCTATTATTCTATTTATAAAGCGAAGAAAATACATTAAAAATGTGTCTGAAAGTATGCAATAAAATATTTCGAATAATTTCATATATTATTTCCTATTTTAATATTTAGAAGAAATATTTATGAAATATTAGTGAAGCTGAATAATCCTCTAAATAATTTAAATATTCTATTAAAAGCATTTTAAACATAAAACCGAAATGTTATCCTTTAACTATAAACAAATGTTTGGAGTCCACATAAAAATAATGCTGTTTGCGTGTTCTCGCTTAGATAATTAAATGCCTTTCTATTTTAATTCAAAAAGCCAAACTCGCAGCCGAATAAAATCCATGTCAGTCATAAAGTTAATTTTCCCCGAATGTTCCTTCTTTTTTTCCTAGCTTTTAAACCCAAATCTTTTCTCCCACAACCAACTCAGTTTGCAGGTTGACCAACTTCACATTTCCAATCCTCCAAAAACCTCCTTGCGGTTCTGTCTCTCACTCATTATTTACTTTTGGACAAGTCTCGTTCAAGTTTGAGGAGCGGGCGGAAAAAAGGTACAAAACCGGGCTAAAATATGAGCTGAAAAGAGGGAACTGCCAAACAATTTTTGAAGTGCGTTTGGCGCACATTGAAGTTTTTGTGTGGCTTTCAGCGCGCTGCTGTGCAAACTTGATTATTTCTCGTGTCCAAGTCCCAAAAGGTAAGCTCAGGGCCCGGGTTTATTGAAGCATCAATTTTTCTGCTGGCCAAATTATTTATTAAGTCCCCGAAAAGGGCCGGCCGCAGATTGTAGAGGACCGCAAGAAAAGGGTTTTCCCCAAGCAAACTTTTAATGCCCCTGCAAGGAAAAGTGGACGGGGAAAAGCAGCTTTAAGCAGCAGCAGCCCCACATCAAAGTCGCGATTCCTTTTATGGTTTTTTAATGCTGCAGCATTATTAGGTGGCTTCTATGCTCCATTCGCCCTCTGGCCACATAAAACCAAAACGAGCGGCGCGTCGGAGCGTTAAAATTTGTCACGCGCTCCTCTGCACATGGGGCGTATGTGTAATTTTTTTATTTTCCAACTTCGCTTGAGGCAAACTTCCACATCGATCGATGTGTGCGCCAGCTGGCAAATGTATACGGCAAACATTTCTATCAATCATTCAAAGCGATTGATTCCCAATGCAAACGGAACGGGCTTCTGACCTCAGTGCACTTGTAGAAATATTTAGAAAATATTTTTAGGTTAATTATTTTACTTGTAGAAACCATTGTATCAAGAAATAAAGTCTTGCTTTGTGAAAAAAATTTATGAGAAGAAAGAGAAAGAATATCTTTTCATATAAAAATCTAAATAAATTAATCAACTAAATTATATTGCCTTTAAATTTAAAATTAAATGAGAAAAAACAATTTCCTTTAAATGAAAAATAAGAAAAATCATTTTTTTGAGTACACAGGATATACAGCACCTGCAGCTGCCGGTTTCCATTGCCAAAATAATGCACATTGCAATATCGCTCTAGCTCACACTCGTTGCAAATTGACAACCGACAGATTTTTTGCCATTGTGCAAAAATGCTCGTCATGTGCGGGCTAAACCAGGAGCAGAGATACAGATACAGATGCAGATGCAGATCCAAATACAGATTGTATGTGGGGCAGTCAAATAAACAGGATTGGGGGATTGGGAACTGGGGGGAGAAACAGCTGCCAAATGCTGGTAGCCAGCAGTTTACTGTTGCAAATTTGTATCTGCTATGAAATGTAAGAATGTAATTGATGTGCCATTTGCGGCAAAGTGGTGATCGAGCAGGCAGCATTCGCCGAAACCCCTTTCGAAAGCATTGCAGGTGGTGACCCCGACATTTTGCAAGATATAAAAGGCAGGCAGCATCGTTCAGGCACTGAGAGATTTTTAATATTTCCACAATAAACCATTTATAAATGTTTTTGGTAGAGATTGAACTACGGAACTGGTTTGCATTACATTTAAAAATGTGGTTGATAATTGATTTAGCTACGCATTGATATTTGCAAATATAATTATCAATTTGCTAAAGTATTAAATCATTAAATAATTTTAATAATATAAAATACATAATTTTAAGGCAGCAAATTAACGAGTAAAACATAATCTTTGTATATTGTAAATTTTAAAACGGTAATTCTCCTTCGAAATATTTTTGGAACAAAGAAAATTACATACTTTTCTCTGCCTGTGATTGCCAAACACAGCATTTTAAGTGAATGAAATGAAAACAAATATTGCAAATTTACACAATATAGAGCGCACACACACACACAATCACAAGTGCAGAGGGATTGTTGCGTATGTGTGTGGGGATGGATTGGCATATCTGCGGTGGTCCTGCGGTTGTGGCCAACTGTCCATTATGCGGCTGCATCACTCGCGGATCCAGGGCTCTTATTTGAGTTTGGGCTGCATTACTCTCCCTAACGTTATTTAATCGATGATTTTACGAGTGGAAGGCGCAGGGAATCAAAAATATCCATCCCTTTGTACGGAGGTTTCCAGTAAAAGAAATTTGTGCACAAACATTATCATTGTGATCAATGAAAAATAGTAATCTTGCAGGGACAAACCTTAAAAATAACTAGAGTCTTAAAATCCATTTATAATTTGTCTAAAAGTATGCAATGAAAAATGGTAAGACGTCTTCCGAGATAACCACATAAAACTTTCATATTTAAATGATATTATTGCCTACTTTTAAGCACCGAAATAAACAAATATTTAAGAAAACCTTTCAAAACTTCAGTTGAATAAATATAAAATATTGATAAAAATCTCCAGTTGCATTTCAAAGCCTTAAACCTTCAGAGCCACTAATTGACGATTGACCAGCTATTCCGAACGTTTCCTCCATTTCAACCATCCTTCCCTCGATTTTCCTGACCATGTTTGAGCTGGGCAAATACAACTTACTGATTTTATTGCAAATTGATTTTATGTGCACCTGCCACGCCCACTTGGCCGGCCATAGCCTCCCTTTTACTGACTGACTGCCAGCAGTTTAATTCAAACAAATTTTTCATGTTTACATTGTAGGGCGATAGTGGAAACTTTTTAATCAAAGTTAATTGGAAAGTTTTGCTTTGTCATTGCACACACATACATACATACAGGCAGGGACACGCAGACAGAGACAGATGGCTCCATAGTCTGGCCAACACACACACACGTGCATAAAAAGGCAAACTAAAAACTGAAAAGTAAAATGTAGGTTATCCTTCAGCGCACACAAAATGGTTCTCGATTCTCTGTGGGTAGCTCCCCACCCGCTCTCGCTCTATCTATCTGTCTGTCTATCTATCCGTCTCTATCTCTGACCTATCCCCATCTCGCTCTCCCTTCCCCCCGACTACACCCATCTCTATTTCTATCTCTGGCTGTTGTTGGCCCACCTTTGATGATAAAATGTCATTTTGCTCGTTTACGTGTTCGTCCTGTGTTCGGCCTTCTCTGCTTCTTTCTTGCTGCCATTGCCAGGGCTGACATTCAACGCTCTTGATTAAATTTTATGCAGTTTAACTATTTCTTTTTTGGGCCCAGGGACAGAGACGGGGATACGGGGCGGGGAAAGAGACGGAGATGGAGCAGTCTCTGCACCGCTCTTTTTATTACGTTTGAAGGCTGACGGACGCATTCAACACTTGAGCGTGCACAGGAAGAAAAAACGACAATGACAGAGAAATCAGTGAAATCAAGTCAATGTTCTATTTTATTGCCTACTTTTAGACACCAAAATAAAAGATTTTCAACATATATTTTTAAATTGTAGGTATTTTTATGCCAAACCTCTTTAAAAAACCCACAGAAATCACTAGGACTTTACAAAGTTTTTTAAAATTAGGCTAGACTTATGACTAAAGTCAGAGTTATATCTGAATGGCCTACTTCTAGAAACCTAAATAAATGATTTTAAAACTCAACTATTTTTTTTCTTGCTGTGCAGTCCTTCCGTATCCTTTCATACCCTTCTGTGTCTTCTCTGTAAGCTTCAGTTTATGCTGCAACCGGAAAATTAATCCTAATGAGTGCTGACACACACACACACGCAAGCCCAGCAGGGAAGAGAGGAAAAGCCAGTGGAAAAGCGGTGGAAAAGGGCAAGAGGAAGCGATGCAGGCAGTTTGTTTGCGCATGTGAAGCGATTTATGCTTTTTATGCCCTTTCTTTCCTGAGAGGTATATTCATGGTTCCTGGATGGATCGCTAAAGGCTCTTAAAGTTTCTATTATATCGTTAGTAAATGCTTAAATGGTATTTTAATGCATTCCCTTGAGATTCTTATTCCATTTTAGATTTTAAAGCTGTAGAAATTTTAAAATTATATGCAGTACAAAGAATATATTACGTAAAACTTGAAATACGAAACTGTTAGTAAATATTCGCATCTTTCAAAATGAATCCATGCAATTTCGGGTTTAAAAAAATATTGCTGCATACTTTTAGACACCTTTTCATTAATATTTAAAAAAAAGCTATTTAATATTTTGGTTTTTCCTTTTATAAATAAGGGTATTTTCACCATCGTTTTCAGTTATCTTTCGACAGTCCTCTCAGTCCCGGATTTCTCTACCTCTGTTGCTTCGGGCAGAGTTGCTTTTTGTTGGCTCTGTTGTTGCACACGTGCGTCACATGTAAAATGCAATTCCCACACACACACACACACACACACACTCGGTGCCTTTGTATGAGTGAGTGTGTATCTGTGTGTGTGCGCTTCAAGGGGATTCTCATATAAAACAACATTTTGTAAGCATTTTATAGGGCCATAGTGTGGCTGACTCACAGTGAATGGTTGGCTGGTCAGGTGGTAGAGGTTTAAAGGGGGGCGGGAAAAAATATATATGAGCATAAAAAAAGAAGGTTGCCCGCTTCCTTTTGAAAAGTGTTAAATGCCGCGTTTTGCATTAACTTGCATTGCTCGTGCCTTCCGCTTTTCCCAAACCCCAAACCCCTTTGGTTGGTGTCTTTTATGGGGCTGCCATTGAAACGCGACCGTTTGCCACCGGCTGAAATGAAATCAGTGTCAATGTGGAGGCAGGAAATTCGTTTTGCGATGCGTCAGCTTTAAACCGAAGCCATGGGAAATTAGCTTAAGGCCAGGAAAGGATTTATCAGAGCTCAAAATTGCACTGGCAAACGACATGCTTCGATTCCAAGGCATTTTGAGTCTATAACTTGCACCACCCATGGCTTTTCTAACCATAAATAGCGTACGCTGATGTCGCCAAGTCACGTAAAAGTGTATTTAGCCGGGCCATGTGTGGGTGTCCGTGCCTGGCACCTCGGCTAAATCCACCTAGAGAGCCCCCATCCCACCTGTCCCACCATCGACAACAATGGGCGCAAAGTAAACAAATTAAAATGTATGCACAAGCACTGGCATATGCGCTGGGGTGTCGTCAATTAGGCAAAGGAAACAAAAAAGGCGCCGTCGAAAAAAGATGATTGCATAGTTTGGGGGGTAGAAAAGGGGGTGTTCCAGGGGTTTCAGGGGTTTCAGGGGCTTCAGGGGTTCGTGGACAAATCATTTTGCCAGCGATTTCAGCGATTTTCGAGTGCGCAAATTGTTCCCCATGTGTGTGTCCTCGATTTTCGGCCCACTTGCTCACTTTGCCAGCCAACCGGGCCATCAACAATTGTGGCCCCCTCCCCCTTTTGGCCAACAGCTCGCATCACATATTTGGTTCATGGCAGATTACGTATACGCCCAGTTTGAAAATCGTTTGCATTGCTTGGGAAATGGGTTGTACTATGCAGCCTCCTCTTCTCTTCTCCAACTGCTGCGTTCCAGTTTCAGTTATTTGGGCGGCTTTTGTGTCGACGATGTTTTTGGTAACAAAAGAGCAGCACGTTTCAACTTTTTGTGCCCATTACCTGTACACCCAAGGCTGCTGAAGGAGTGCACAATAATTGCAAAGCTAAACCTTTATTCTTTCACTAACTTACAGGGGAAAACCCTTAAGGCTAACTAAATATCTGGAATTATTATTTATTTACCTAAATAAATATATCTTCTTCTATGAAATAAATTAGCAAATTTTGCTAGGATATACAAAAAACTAATACAAAACCAAATGCCCCACGTTGGGCGCCACAAATTTTTTTTGTTATCACTACTGCAATACAATTGCCTATTTGAAATGGAAAGCAAACGAGGATGGTACCAAATTTACTTAAATATTTTGTAATAATATTTTCTTAGAAAACTTTATCATAATTTACTGAAACAAGCCCAAAAGAACCATAGTTTATAAGAAATATTTGAATAACAACATTTAACATATGATTAACATTTTATAATTCTAGCTTTCACCTGGAATACCTTAAATTCGAGCATACCCATTCGTTGTAGCATACCTACATACTTGATTGTTTTTTTCGGGTTTTGTTTCTGTTCCTTTTTGCGCATGTTTGACATCAATATAACTTTATTCCATATACAAAACCCCCCTCCAAACCCCTGTAAAACCCCACCACCCCGTTCAATTCACTTGTTCCAAATATGCAAGAGTTGCATTTTTCGTAGGTTCTCTCGTACGATTCGTTTTCGTTTTGTGCTGTTTGCTTTTGTTTGCCTATAGTGCTTTGTTGAAATTGTCATTTGCTACTATTGCACATATGGTAATGCGTTCTGTTTGTTTCGTTTTAGTTGCTTGTGGCTGGCAAAACATTTTCATGGTTTATTCGACGTTGACTGCTGGCAAAGATTTGCACTTTGGTGGAAGGGCCATCCACCCACCATTCGCTTGCCTTAAATCCCTGAAAAGCCACCCTCCCGTTTGATTCATTCCCATTTTCCCACAGCTCTTGCAATTTAAACCGCAACCAAAGTTCGCCTGGAGTTGCGTTTAATTATTTATCGTGTTTGAAGTGTGCAAAAAACAATAATCAACAAATTTACTTTTATCTGTCACGCCCATTACCTCCCCGGCGCCCCCTTTTCGCCCCCTTTCCACCAACTGACTCGTGACATTTGCAAATAAATAGGCAACCAGTAGTAACAGTAGCAACAATAACAAACCAAATATAAATAAACCCATAAAAATGGGAGCAACAACTTTTCACATGCGCGCAATTTATGGTCGAAAATGAAATTGCATTGTGTATATGTGTGTATTTGCGTTTGCAGTTTAATTTAAATATTTTACACTCGCACATTGCATCCCCTCAGCCCCGCTTTTTTCACCCGCCTTAAATTTGTGTTTTTCTTTCCCCTTCCTTTTTTTGTGTTTCGGGTCTTTAAAGTTTGCCAGTGGCTTTGCCGCCCCCGCAGCCTTTCTCCAATATTTAAAATATGAAGACCATTAGCTAAATATTGGCTTTGGCACGCTCACGCACACGCCAGAAAATAAAGAGAGGCGGGGCAGCAAAGTCGTCGACGACTAAGAACATCCCAGGAAAGCAGTCAATAATATTAACTCGGAATTGGGAGCGGGAAAAGCAGTGGAATCGGAGTCTGGCCCCGTGCTGTGCATACTTATTTGGAGCTCAAGGCGCCCAGGGGTGCTGGGTATTCGCCATTCCGAGGGGGATGTGCTTTGTTTCCTTGGCGGGGGTGTGAGTGCATAAAATAAAAATAAATGTTAACAATGGCAGCAAGGCGCTCGGACTGGATGTTGGAGCTGCTTTCGTTGGCGGTGTCAGGCGGTTTCATGCGGCGCAGCACGAAATGCCGGCAACAACAGCTCAGTACACAAAAAGACAGTGGCGCGGTGATTCTCCAAGAAGGGTAGCCTGAAGAAGTCAGCCGACTATCTATCATGTTCTGATGTAAAAAAATATAGTTTCCCTATAGAAGTCTGCAGAATTTGCGTATGGTTATGGCCACACTAATTTAAAATTTTAAAATTCATAAAGAATTTGCGTTTTTTTAAGATACTTAAGCCCAATCTGTAGTAATTTATATGGTTTCCGAATTCTTCATCATTCCCTTCTTTCATAATGAAAATCCAAAATAATCTGACTTAGCCCCTACTAACAAATTTCAGCCTACACCCCTGGGGCCAAGAGGCGTTTTCAGGGGGCGGCAATTTGTTGTTGCCTCTGCCTGTACTTATGCTAAGTAAAGCGATGATGTAAAAGACAATAACTGGGGAATTAGGGGAGAGGAAAGGCGACGGAGACCACAAATTCAGCCTCCGTTCGCCTTTCGGGTTCGGTTTGGCATTTCATAAAGTGCGTAACAATTTGTTTACATATGATATAATTCTGTATGTATATCCGTGTATTCCTAAGCAAACAATTGCGGCTAAGTTAATAGCATTAATGTTGGTCAATGCTGTAAATATATGTATATTCATCCATTTAGTCAGTAATTGTACTTTAGATATTGTACTTTCCAATTTTGATTCTTAAAATATCTTTAAATATCTTAAAACCAGTATTTAAATTTAAAATTCCTTTAGACACTTTTAATAAAATAAAAAAAATTTAAAACTCCTATATTTACACTGCAATTTAAATCGATAAACCTTCAAAGCTGACCTACAATCTTAGCCTTTATCGTACTGCTTTTTCATTTATATCCTTATGTATGCAAATTTATATATGTGTATTTGGCGTACACTTTTGCGGTTCATCCGTTTTGATATTGTTGGCATTTATGTTTTAATACTTTGTTGTCTGGCGAGTCGGGGCAATTTGTTGCTGCCCTGCCGGAGATAACTCCCCCGGATTGCCCCGAATATTGCGGCTGCTCTTCAGTCCTGACACTTGCTGAAAGCTCCTGTCCCCACCCCGAACACTCTGCCCCCTTTTCCGGCTTTGGCTTTTGCCAGAAGACCTGACCACAGACGCAGTCCCTCCACAATGTCATTAGGCAGCTGTGCGAAAGTTTTTGCTCACCTGTGCGACCACATCGAGCACTGAGATTGAAGGGGAGTGGCAGGTGGAGAGGTGGAAGGTGGAAAGGTGGGTGGAAAAGCGAGTTAGCAGAGGAAGCTGAAACAGAAGTGGAAGCAGGTTTGGTCGCTCAGCCTGCAGGCTTTAAAATTAAATAAACTAACACACAGCCGCACAATGCACTGAAAGAAATATAGAAGTCACCATAATCCTGGATTAATACCATTTTTAGTAATACCATTCTCCATTTCTAGTAATATACAATGTTATTAACAGGTTGAAATCACTAAAAAAGGTGTCTAAAAGTATGAAATAGATGAATGGTTTCTATCCCAAAAACCAAATTCGATTTTTTCTGCATACTTTTAGACACTTTTAAAATTAATTTTAAAGCCCTAAATATTTTTGTACCTTTGATTGCATAAAATAAACTTTTCTTTCTGTGTATAGATATAAACTAAAAGAGCGGAAGAGAAGCACAGACACAAGGACACCCACGGAAATGTAACTAACACACAGACAGACACACACACATAGAAACTCGCAGAAGGAATCTCTCGCACACACATATATTTTAATGCAAATTGAGCAGAATTAATTTAGTGCTGTCTGTGTTTATCTCTGGTGCGCTTAATATCAAGCCGTCGTCGGTCTCCGTTCGCTATCTCTTTCTCTGCCTCTCTGTTGCTATCTCTCTCTGCTCTGTGTCTCCCCGTCTCTGTCGCCCTCTCCCTCTCTTCACTGTTTGGGGCATATGTTAAACGCTTGCCAGACCCTGGCTTTATTTTATTAAAAAGTGGGCTTCTGCCTGCTCCGCTTTCTTGGAAGCTTGGAAGCAGCTTGAGGCTGTCTGTCATTGCTCTATTCCTGTCCCTGTCTCCCCTTCCTATCGCCGTCCCCCTCTTAGGGCCAAAATATGTTGCCTACATTCAGGCATCGCTCATACATTTACTGCGAAAGAACGCAAGACAGACAATTTGACAATTTTGTGGCACACCCAAAGAAATATTTGTGTAATAGAGCGATTCCTAGGACTGATTATTCAAGGGTGTCCTAGAAATCTCTAGAAAATTAAGGAAGTACAATATATATCTCAATTAAAAAACCCTTTGAAAAGTGTCTAAATAAAATACGCTTTCAGGACTTGAAAAGAGTTGTAGCCTACTTTTAGATATATTTTAAATTGATTTCATATCTTTAATGATTTTTCTCTAATTTTCATATTTTTCTCGGTTAAAATAAGGATTTTTCAAAGGTGTCTAAAAGTATGCTATAAAAAAAACGCTTTTCAGCATAGCATTTTAAATTATGTCAAACCTTAAGTAATTTCTTTGTAATTTGCATATTTTTTCTCACTGTTCATATGTAAAAATTCTTTCTTGTCAGACTCAATTCCAGCAGCATTCCCTACCCCCTGCGGTTAGTCGTTCGCCTTTGTTCGGGACTTCCGTTGGCCTCCGTTCGCATTAGACACGCATCATTTGCGCGTTTGTAATCAGGCGAAAGTGTTTCGACTTTCGACTCAGCCCCCTTACTTTCTCCTGCCCGCCCATCTTTTGTCTCAATTGTTCGCCCAAACACACACACACACCGGAAAACACAACAATGCGTACGTTTCTAGTTTAAAGTAAAAGTTTTTCAATTTCAAGTTTTATGGGCGACAAGTTCGCAGCGTCCGCTCATCTTGAGCCTTGGGTGTTCACACCCTGCTCCTCCGCCTCCTATTCCTCCTGGAAAATATATTTCTGGAGTAGGTGGAAAATGGGAATTTGCCTTATTTCGCTTTATTTCCCCCGTCGTACGTGCTCACAATTTCTGATGCACAGCATGGAGCTGTGAGGACTTTAAACAAAGCCCCCTCTTCGAGAAACCACCATAAAAGCCACGTGTAAAAGGTGAGCAACAAGTGTTGGCCTGGCCAACAGTTTTGGGTTCCGCTCAGCTGGCCAGGATTCGGATTCGGTTTCGGACCCTGATTTTCAGTCCATGGCCATCGTTTAATTTTACGCTTCAGGTGCTGGCCAAAATCGCAGCAGACAATTAAATTCCATTTGAGAGCTTTTGGCTGCAACAAATTCGCGCCCCATTCGGTGGCCATTTTCTTCGTTTCTGGCTGCTTCTGCAGTTATTGCTGAGTTTTAGGTGCTCCTCGTTTTGTTTTCGTGTCCTTGTCTTATTGAAATTTCAACAAAGTTTGAAGCTGCAACAAATTCGCATCTCTCTGCAGATATTTCCATTTTTCCCTTCCATTTTGTGTTTTTTTAACATGTTAAAATATTTCCTAGTTTTATAAGAGTTTATTTATATTGCTCATAAAAAGTATAAATAAAGGTGTCCAAAAGTATGCAGCAAAAAACATTCGAAAATTCTTGCATACTTTTGGGCACTTATATAAGTGATTTGAAACCTTAAAAAAAGGAAACTGCTCCCTAAAATTGACTCTTCCTCAAATTTTCACACATTTTGGCAACATAAAGTAACCAAACAAGCCAAGAAACTACAGTATCTTCAGAATAAATGTGCAAATTCCGATTTCACGTGAAGAACAAACGGGGAAAAAACGGAACTATGCAATACTGCTATGCATTGTTCTCTGTGCTCTCGGCATAAGTTTCCTCCTCCAGTGTTTTTCGAACTTTTGCAGGAAGGAGAAATGCCGAAGCGAAGGATTTTATGAAAATAGCTGAAATAATTTTCCATTAAATTCTTGCGCATGAAATTATCGCATTAAAATGAAACAAAAGCCGCTTTTTTCGCACTCGAGTGGAACCCCTCTTCGGAACCCCCACCGCCCCCTTTCCACCCCCTCGTTACACTACGTCCATTGTTTGCTTAAATTTTGTACAGTTCCTCGACGTCATCATCATCATCATCATGCTCTTGCCTCTTTCTCTGTAGAACTCTTCTGCTATTTGCCTGGTGTTTTACTGTTTGCATTCATCTTCATTATTTGTTTGCTCTGCGCCCCAAGTGGGCGTGGCAGTTCTCAGTACTCTGAGAAGTGAGAAGCGCAGAGAAAGGCGGCGGTGGCGGAGAAGAAAGTTGGCTCTACCGTTGAGCACTTGGCAGCGAAAGTTTTTGACACAGTTGATTTGCATTTGAAATCCTTGGTAGGGAAACGAAACGAAAAACCCCCCAGTCAACCAGCCCAAGCAGCCCAAACTCCCCAACAATCCCAACTCAACTCCGCCGAGAGGGCTGGCCCACAATGATTTATGGATTTTCATCATATTCTGTTGATTCAGGGAATATTTATGATTTGCCAGTACTCCATTTTCTCGTCGTCCTTGGGAAATCTCCGCTCGCTTCTCTCGCATGGTATTCATATTTTTCGGGTAGCGTTTTTTGTTATAAATTTTTGGAAAAAAAAAAAAGAAAATTTGTACTTGCTGCGGCAATAGAACAACAAGGACAACAAATGAAAACAAAAATAAAAACAGAGCAAGAGAGACGGAAGGCGAAAGAGAAACAAAAGGACAACGGAAAAATGCTGAATATGCGCAAATTGAATTTGATTTTTAAGCACTGATTGCTTTTATTGTTCTGGTCGGTGGGGTCCGGTGCAGAGGAACCGGTTCGGACTACGGCGGAATTTAAATAAAATATTCTAAAAAAGATAACCGGCGAGAGTGAGAAGGGGAAAATGGAACCGGGGATGACCAGTAGCGAATTTCATCTGATATCAAATTAGAGACTTGAACTATTCAAGTAAGTCTGTGTAGAAAAAGGAAGAAAGTGAACTAGGACTTTTAAATCCTTTAAAATGACGTCTAAAATGATGCACTAATTAACAAAATATATTGTAGCATACTTTTAAATATTTGTAAAATTTACATTATTTTGTTGCCTACTTTTAGACACCTTAAAAAGGCCTAGTTTCTTTTGCAATGTATACCATCTAAATTAAATTGCCCCTTTTTATTTAATCGTTAAAAACTAAATATCACTATCAATGGCTGGCATATCCTGGCATTTCCAGGGTATCAAAAAAAAGGGAGGAGGACAATAAAGGGCCCGTGACAGCACATCTATATTAATTTATTGATATTAAGCTTTTGTGTTGGCGAGAATTTGCATTTTTTGCAGCGGAAACTGGGAATAGTTTTTTGCCCGCGTAACGCTATGAAATTGAAATAACCGAATTGCAGCAACAATTAGCTGAACATTTCTGCGGGGGGGAGGGAATCAAATTGATTTTCCAGCCCCCTTCCAGGAAAAGCTGTTGCCCCCAGACGAAATTGCATTTTCATCGCGCCCGCAAAAAACACATTAGCACCGGAATGTGCGCAAATAAATACTTAATAACCCAGCCGAATAAAAACCCCCTTGCACAAATGCAAGTCAGGGCAAGCAGGCACATTAGCATGAGAATAAAACGAAATTACAGTCTTTAAAATAAATGTATGCGGAATTCGCCAGCCCAGAAATGCCAGAAAGTATTCAACTAAATGCGAAATAAATTTGCCAGAAGACAAAGCCATGGGTGTGGGTGGCTCGGTGGCTTTTCATTCAGGGGATTTTCCAAGGCGGCTGGGTGGTAATGTCAATTCCCTGGGCGTTTGGAATGTGCCGCCGCCGACGTTGCCGCCGCCAGGAGACGCAGAAAATCAATTTCGGCTACAAGTTTTCAATAAAGTGAAAATAATGTCGCCGCTCCGCCATTATCCTGCGGAGATAAGAGCGGGTGGTCCCTGTCCCGGTTCCCTGGTTCCTTTTCCCCAAAAATTTCGAAGATATGCTGCCTGCGAAAATCAACGCCGAGTGTCAAACAATGAGGGTCGTTAGAGGCAGCAAATCGAAGCCCGGCGAATCGAGAAGGAGACTCCCGAAGTCAAGTGCACAAAGCGTCAAATGAAAAGGAAACTAGGGGGTTGGGTACCCCCCCAGTTTGGGGACCCGGGATAAGTCTAGTGATGCGTAAAGCAACGCACTGTCAAAAAATACACCCTTAGGGGAGGAGGGGGAGGAGGAGAACCTGGAGGAACCGGAGGAAAGTATCAGCAAATCCGACTCCGTCTCCGATGGCTGCTGGTGTTTATTTATGTGCCTTGTGCCTTGTGATAAATCACTGACATTGATGCCCGCCGACGGAGGAGGAGGAGGAAAAGGTTTTCCCCTCCGCCGCCATCCGCATCCTTAACCCATTTGGACCCACACCTAGTTGCCCGGTTCGGTCTGATCCAATTGGAGGTATACATTTAACGCCTTTGGCTGGCTTTAAATCCTATTTTATTTGGGAAATTTAAATAGGCTGTCTCTAACAAATTTTAAGGGTTTGGTTTATCTGTGTGCTAATAAAAATGTAATCCAAAGTAATAACCTATTTAATATTTTATTCTAAACAAGAGCGAACGCTATAGTCGGGTTGGTGTCCCGACTATCTAATACCCGTCACTCGGCTAAAGGGTGTGCGAGGGAGATATAAACTTTGATCAGCAATAACTTTTTAACGAATGGTCCGATTTAAACAATTTCTTTTACATTTCGATAGGTATTGATAAACACAACAAAACTTCATTTTTACATTTCCGAAAAATTAAAATTTTTAAAATCCTATATAAGCTATTGAGGGCGTTAGAGGGGGCGTGGCACCTTCTTGAAATAAACTTGCGCTGCGTAGGAACTCCAAGAATCTTCATGCAAAATGCCAATCCTCTAGCTTTTATAGTTTCCGAGATCTCAGCGTTCATACGGACGGACAGACAGACGGACAGACGGACAGACGGACAGACGGACGGACGGACATGGCTGTATCGACTCGGCTAGTGACCCTGACCAAGAATATATATACTTTATAGGGTCGGAAACGCTTCCTTCTCCCTGTTACATACTTTTGCACGAATACAATATACCCTTTTACTCTACGAGTAACGGGTATAAAAATAGTTATACCATAAACATATTAAATATTTAAAATATTTTTAAATATCTCTTAAATATCGGAATTATATAAAACCCTTGATTATAATTATATTCCTTTTGAAAATTAATTTCACTCTGATAATATCTCTATGAATAAAAGGTATTTTAATTATTTTAATTATTCTCTGGTTTTCAGCCAACTTAAAATCATTTCTAGCTTTAACCTTAAATTTACATTAAATAAAAGTAAGCAGAAAGAAAAATAAACAAACCCATCTTTAATATCTTAAAAAATTTGTGAATATCTCTTAATTATTAGAAATATATAACACATTTTATTATCCATATTTTTCCTTCTGAAAATTAATTTCACTCTGATAAAACTCAAATCTCTTTAAATACGTAATTTAATTATTTTATTTATTATCTGGTTTTCGGCCAATTGAAAATCACTTCTAGCTTTAACTTTAAAGCTTTAAGTTTGATTACATTAAATGAAAGTAAGCAGAAAGAAAAATAACCCGATGTTTTCCCAAGCCAAAGTGATATTAGGCAAACAAATCATCTGTGTCAAAATGGGTTAACCACCCCCTCATTTTCAGAAGCCAACTTTAAAGGACTCGAAAGAGCCCAGGCCTAACAAGTGAAACCCCCTGAATATACCACCCCCCAGAAAAACCTGCCTTTAAAGGGTGTATAATAAGTTTATCAGAAGTCAAACAGGCGGCGGTTGGAAGGAGGTAGGAATCAGGAGGACGTTACTAGGAGTGTCCTTGTGGTCCTCGAATGGCGCCGCCCCGCAGGAAATAAAGCGGCGCTCAATCACGGCGCACGCCGGAAATCGGAAGTTAGCAGGCTCACGATATCGGAGCACAACAGCTGAACGAAAAAAAAATAAATATGAAATGGGGGGAGAGGAACTCAAGTGAAACCCCGAAACTGAGACACCGAATCTGGGAAACTCGGCCGCAAAAGTTGGAAACTGTTTGGCAGCGCCAGATAAAATGTTGTTGATTGCGACGCAGTTGAGCGTTAATAATTATTATTTTTGGGCCATAGAAACGTTCGCTTTCCTGCAACGTGGAACGTGATTTTTGATGGCCAACAATTTGTGGCAGATTTATTTGTGCATTAACCTCGAATTTGCACCCATTTCTCTGGATTTCTGGATTTCTCCACTAGCAGAGATTATCGACGGATGGCTTCTGTGTGGGGTGTCAATAAATCCAAGGGCTGCGACTGGAATTCCAAGAACAGGACAAGCTGTTTGTCCCAAAGTTTCTGGGCCAGCCAGCCGAACTTATTGATGCTGGTCATGTACTTTCTGGCCAAGGGAAAATTCCGGGGGTTGGGCTTCAGGTTTCAGGATTCCAACCAACAGCTGTGCCACCATTGATTTTTCGTCTGACCCACACTTTTATGGCTTTTCATTTATGAAATTTTTGACAGCAACCGCCCTCCGAAAAAACCCATACCTAATTATAACATTCAGGACTCCAAAATCGATAGCAATAAAAGTGCCCCAAACGGAAAACTGGGATAAAGATTTTCGGTAAAAGCCAAAAGTTGACCTTACTACGTACTCGCTTTTAATGCCATTTTTGAAATGGAAACCCTCGTCAGGTTAAAGGTACACTTTACAAAAAAATCTTAGAAACGGAAATCAATAAAGAAATCAATAAAAATTTAAGAGAGAAATTTTAATGGATTGGTTAACCATTTTTCACTATATTAAAAAATTATATTGTTATTATAAATTGAATATAAAACCTTTGGATCTACTACTTTTTTTATCAGTTTACTAAAAGTTTCTTATTTGAGATTTGAATATTTTAAAAAGAGAATTTTAAAGAACCAATTGGATTTAAAAATTTAAGTATGATAACCTCAAGGATCTAAACCGTTTATGATTTTTCCGAGTGCAGGGGGCTTCTACTTTCTAAAATTATAAATAGCCCCGCAGCAAAAATAACTTCGCCAACTGAGGCTTTTATTATGCTCGGCATTCTTTTGTGTTTTGTGAGTGTGTGTGCCAATTTATTGAAAAACTTACGCTAAATTTAACAAGAGCGCTCGCAGGGAGGGAAGTTTATAACAAGTTTGAAATTAATTTGATTTCTCACAGAGACCAAAACCGAACCGAAAGCCAAATAACAAATAACAAATAACAAGATAGGGGCAGTGTGCAACAACTAACTCACTTTGATTTATGCAGCCGGAGTCGCAAGATCCCCAGCCAGGAACAGGAATCGCCCCCCAGCCAGGGTTCCATCGACGGCATCTCTCCAGGATATCCAAGGAGGCGAAGGACCAAACAGCAGCCGAACCAGGACCTTTCGAGGTTATACTCTCCTTATGAATTGCCGGTCTTGAGTGAGCTCACTTAGCCTGAATATTGTATGTGGTTTAGTGCATGCTGCAGATTTCGTCGCATTTTATGTGATTTTATTTCAGGCATTTGTGTGCGTTGTCTTGTGTTTTGTGGCTTTTATTTGCTCTGGCCAATCCAATTCGGTCCTATTTGCCGTCTGCAAGTGCAAAAAAAATCAATAATCAAGTTAGTCATCGTATATATTTAATTGTGCTGCAAAAACATGTGTACAATAAATGGGGAAAATACATTTTAGAGCGATGACAGCCAGCGATTTTGGGCCAATTACAAACAGGTCCTGGTGTCATGGCAAATAATTCCCATTTTGTTTTTCCCCTAATTAATTTCCGTTGTTGCTGTAGCCGCCGCGACTAAAACGTGATTATTTGATCTACATTCGTCGATAATTACGGATTATTGAAAGTTTTGTTTGAATTAATATTGAAATAATTTCCTGAGCCGGGGTCGCATTGCCATAAATAATTACCGAAAAATGTAAGGGGGGTGGAAAATAATCAACATAAAAATAAATGGCCTCATTGGTTTCCATTTGTTTGGCCCCCGGTGGTTTATCGGCCCCATCTGTCCAGCATATAGAGCATAGGGTATTGGATTGGTTTTCGGTTTCGGATATTAGAACCACCTACATCCACAGAAAAAAAATTGACAAAGGTTCAGATTGATATGTGCAGGTTAATTAAAAATGTTTTAAAGATCAATTTATTTATATCATTTAGATATGAATAAAGATTACTTTTATCTTATTTTACAATATTTGTTCAAAAAATACTATATTTGGTATTTTAAAACAGTATTTTTATAAAATTATAAAATATCTAGTTGACATGTTTGAATCATAAATTTGACATTAATCATAACGGCTTTATATTGATATGAAATAAGCTAGAAATGACTATATTTCATATGGAAACTTTGTATTTTAAAACAGAATTTTTATAACTTTTATAAAATCAAATAAAAACACCTCTTAACGAGGTAAAAAACTAGTGACGACCGCACCTTGAACATACAAAAGTTCTGATATCAACATTTGTGACGAAAAATTATTACACTCGTCATTAAATAGACTTTCTAATATTTTCTCATTCGGCCCGCCCTAGCAAACTATTCCAGCCTTTTTCCCTTCACAGGCATTTTCTATTGCAGCGTGCCGAATGAGAAAATATTAGAAAGTCTATTTAATGACGAGTGTAATAATTTTTCGTCACAAATGTTGATATCAGAACTTTTGTATGTTCAAGGTGCGGTCGTCACTAGTTTTTTACCTCGTTAAGAGGTGTTTTTATTTGATATCAGAAGTTTTTGTTTGTTTACATTGGCTCTCATAGGAGCTAATAAATACATTTAAATTTAAATTGGTCAATCATTATTTGTAAGCCATTGTATTTAAACAAATTAAGCTAAAAAGGCGTTTAAGTATTTCAAAATACCTTTTAAACGAGGTATAGCACATATCTGTAGCTTGAGTAGTGTACAACTTACGAACTAAAGAAATTTAGCTATTTTTAGCTTTTTCCCGCTAAAGCAGCGTGTTTTTCCAAATGTCGTAAAACAAAAGTTTCCTATTTGGAATTCCTTAAAACAATTGAATTGATTCCATGACCCTAAAATACAGTTTGCATACGCACATACTAAATTCAATGCTAAGGCAGCGTAAGTTGTTTTGAGCTGACCAAAGTGGCGATTTTCGTTTCTAAATAACTTTTAAACGTGACTTTTTACAGTAATGTGTTATATACCAAAATTTAAGGAATCTCAAGGGCTATACAGTTAAAAGTTTTAAAGAAAATCGTTAGAGCCGTTTTTGAGAAAATTAAAAAAAAGCTTAAAAAAAAGTTTTAAAAAATTTTCTTTTGTTCATATCTTTTTAACTATTACATTTACACAAATTGCATATGAAAGGCGTTTATAGCATTTAAAAATACCTTTCAAACGAGATGCGGCACAAGTCTGTAGCTTCAGTAGTATAGAAGTTACGGCTTTCCGAATTTTAGCTATTTATAGCTGTTTTCCCGCTAAACTAGCGAGTTTTTCCAAAAGTGGTAGAACAAAAGTTTTTTATATCGATGTGATGAACGTCATATCAAATTTTCAACTTTCACCGCTCTCTCTCCCAAGCCAATTGATTTTCTTAAGGGGGGGGTAGGGTCTATGGCATCAAAAAATCAAGTAACTTTGCGATTTTTTATATAAAAACTGGTTGGATGGATTTAATTCAAACCAATTGTATATTATAAAGTGTCATTTAAATAACATCCTCTAATTTTTATAGCCGATACTATCGGCTAATATATCGGTGGCAAAGCGATTGCTGGAACACTATTAAAAAAAGGCGTTTTGCGGTGACCACTGTATCTCCTCCAAAAATTATTAGATTTCCATTCTGCTTTTACATTTAGCTTAAGAAAAGAAAAAAACCCGCCCCCTGGGAAGCGCGATTTTAAAATTTTTTTTTAAAGAGTTTTTTTTGCATTTCCAAAGTCAAAAATGCGTTTTTCACCTAAAAAATTCGACTTTGGGCTTAAAAAAAAAATACTTAAAGATAAAAAATAAAAAAAAACGCTTCCCAGGGGTCGGGTTTTTTTTATGCAGAAAAATATGCGACAAATTTGAAAACGATCGATTGAGCCGTTTAGAAATGCCGATGGTCACGGACTTTCAAAACGTGGTTTCGAGAAAAACGCACTTAAAGATGCACTTACGTACCTAAAGTCTTAGAGGTTGGGGTACTAGTTTTAGCATAACTTCTAAAGTTTTTGTCCGATTGTCTTAAAACTTTTTTTGTAGAATCTTAAAATGTTAATCTACAAGAAAAAAATTTTTTAAAAAAATCGATTTTTTTTTTTTGCTAGACCCTACCCCCCCCTTAAAGTCTTGGTATGCAATCCTTTAAGTTTTTGCAATACCTTTCGATTGGTGTATTACTCATAACGATCGGACTATCACAGCAGATTTTCAATTTTGCGGCTATATAATAGTAGTCGCCTTCGCACACTCTCCTGGTGCGCTTCGTCACTACATGGACTGCCGTCCATAGTGATTTATTTATTTATTTATTTATTTATTTATTTATTTATTTATTTATCTATCTATCTATCTATCTATCTATCTATCTATCTATCTATCTATCTATCTATCTATCTATCTATCTATCTATCTATTTATTTATTATTTATTTATTTATTTATTTATTTATTTATTTATTTATTTATTTATTTATTTATTTATTTATTTATTTATTTATTTATTTATTTATTTATTTATTTATTTATTTATTTATTTATTTATTTATTTATTTATTTATTTATTTATTTATTTATTTATTTATTTATTTATTTATTTATTTATTTATTTATTTATTTATTTATTTATTTATTTATTTATTTATTTATTTATTTATTTATTTATTTGTTTTATTTGTTTATTTATGTTTGTATTTATTTACTTATAGAATTGTATAATGAAACAGTTTAAAACAATTTTAACGATTCCCTCACCTTAAAATACAGTTTGGATTCGCACATACTAAATTCAAATTGCTTAGGCAGCGTTAGTTGTGTTGGGCTGGCAAAAGTGGCGATTTTCGTTTCAGAATAACTTTTAAACGTGACTTTTTACAGTAATGTGTTATATACCAAAATTTAAGGAATCTCAAGGGCTATACAGTTTAAAGTTTTAAGGAAAATCGTTAGAGCCGTTTTTGAGAAAAATAAAAGAAAGCTAAAAAGAAAGTTTAAAAAAAATTTCTTTTGTTCATATCTGTTTAACTATTATATTTACACAAATTGCATATAGAAGGCGTTTATGGCATTTAAAAATACCTTTCAAACGAGATGCGGCACAAGTCTGTAGCTTCAGTAGTATAGAAGTTACGGCTTTCCGAATTTTAGCTATTTATAGCTGTTTTCCCGCTAAACTAGCGAGTTTTTCCAAAAGTGGTAGAACAAAAGTTTTTTATATCGATGTGATGAACGTCATATCAAATTTTCAAAACTTAAAAAACATGTTTTGGACAAACTGACAAACTGACAAACTGACAAACTGACAAACTGACAAACAGAATTAAATTTTCATTTTGGGAAGAAGAACAAAATCTTATTTTGGCTATAACTTTTGAACGGAGCGTCCGATTTTCTGATATGACCCCTCATATTAAGCGCATTTTCAGTAGCAATACAACTAACGTAGTCCGGGGGGCCAATTATCCCCACCGGCCCCAACAGATCCAAATTTCTAAATTTTCACTTTTACACTTTCACCGCTCTCTCTCCCAAGCCAATTGATTTTCTTAAAGTCTTGGTATGCAATCCTTTAAGTTTTTGCAATACCTTTCGATTGGTGTATTACTCATAACGATCGGACTATCACAGCAGATTTTCAATTTTGCGGCTATATAATAGTAGTCGCCTTCGCACACTCTCCTGGTGCGCTTCGTCACTACATGGACTGCCGTCCATAGTGATTATACAATATCAAGATGATATGTTTGAATCATAAATTTTACATTAATCATATCGGCTTTATATTGATATAAAAAAATGATCGCATTTCATATCGAATTTTTTTCTGTGTACGTTCGGGTTTCAGTGTGATTGTTGGGCTAGAAATTAGGTTAATTAGTGGTCAGTTGTTGTGTAACTGCCGTGTCCTTTGATTGCTGTCGTTTTGTTATTATTTTTCCTCTGTGGTTCGGGTAAATACATAGATAAGGTGGTTTTTTGTAATGGCTCCTGTACATACGTATGCTATCAGAACGTGTCTGAAATGGGATTCCCCCATATCCCCATTGTCCCATCTTGCGCAACTCCTTCCGCTCTTCACAAATGCACAATTGCGGCATATCTTTGCCCATTCCAGGTCCTCTTTGAATCACCCGTTGTTTGTGTGTCTGGCAGTAATGAACTTTTATGCATTGTCATTAACTTTTATTGTATATATCTGCCATTCATCCTGCCGCACACACACAGACAGACAGATATACATACACCTCTGCGCTTTGTTATTGTCTTCCTGTGTGTGCTTGTGTTTTTGCTGGGCATTATAATAAATTTAAATCATTTGTTGCATTTATTTTAATTATGCGCAATTTAAAATGCATTATGCCTGCAACTTTGAGGGGCTTTAAAGTGGCAGGGCGCTTAGGGCAGGCGTAATTTAATTTTCGTTGACAGAAATTCAATTATTTGCGTTTTCCCGAGTTCCGAGTCGGGACTAAAACACACGAAAAATGTTTTGTCACAAAAATGCCTCACGCATATGCAAAAGCCGGGCGCATGCTGCGTATACGTGCTTTCATTAAATTTTTATTTATTCCTCACCCCACTCATATTTCCATTTCCCCCGGTAAATATCCCCCCACATATATATATATATGTCTGGCCGACGTCGACAAATTCTTCTGGTGTAATTTCATTACTTCAATGTTTTACTTTGCTGAATTATAAATGAGCCCTTCAGTTTTGTGTGACGCGGCGTCGGCGGCGTAGCCTCCCATGTTTTACAGCTAGTCATGTGTACCCAAAAGCCCAGATGTTCGGTTGTAAAATTTCGACGGGGGGCTTGCCATGACTTTCCAAGGGGCGTTGGTGTCAAAGTTCGCCCTCTTCTTCTGGGGGACCAAACGGTTCCAATGAGCCGTTGACCCACCCAACTCCCCGTCATTCCATTAATATTTGATAATGTGTGGCTGTCAGTTAGCCGTCCAATTGAGTGATTTCCATGCTTTCGCCCACCTGGGCTGCTATTCTATTACCGCTTTCGTTTCGTTTCGTTTCGTTTTCCTCTTGTAATTTCTCAACAGCTGCACTTTCTCCCACAATGCAACTGAAGTGCCAGTGGGAGTTGGGTGTACTGTATCCCTATATCTAAACCTCCTCCTTTATTCCTCTTTTTTTCGTCTGGCCCCGTGACAGTTTGACATCTGTTATTGTTTGGTTGCTGGTTGACATTTCGACAAAACGCTGAGCAGGCAGCCCTCCAATGAAATTGAATATTATTAGCTCATTTCACTATAATTGCTCTGCGAGTCTCTCTCTCTCTCCCTTTCTGGCTGTAAGTACGGCTCCAAATTACACATATCACACATACGCCGCGTGTGCCACACAATCCATGGGGCCAATCTATTTGCGGGGGCGGTGCCACCACTCGACTCGCTATCCGCCATCCCATCGAAGTCATTAGATCCACTTAAGTGTGGCAACGCATATGGTAAAATTGGGTACATACTGGGCTAGGGACTTGAAAGCTAGTAATGAAAATGCAAACAATTAAATTAACATATTGAGTTCCTTGACTGAATGGGGCTTTTATAAGAATCGGTTCTTCTTCTTTTATTTATAAACATAAAACCCAAATAAGAGCAAAGTAGGTACATTTTATAACAGATTTAAATATAGATAATTTTGCATATATTTTAGCGTTTATAATCCAATTAGTTTTAAGAATGTCGATCCTTATTGGTTTAGATAGAAACCAATTTTATATATGTTTTATTATTTTTCTTCAAAAAAAATACTTTAAGAATATTTTAATAGAGTTGAAGCAATCAGACCATTTTTACCGAAAACAGTTCATAAAATTTGGCACCCAACATGGGGCCTAGTCCACCTTCTTTGGCTCGAATCTCTCCCACGCTTTCTGCGGCGCCGCTTTTAACTTAACTATTTAATTACAAGTTTAAGGTAGAGGAATTTTTTTATTCTATATTTAAATCCTATTGTGTTTCTGATTTTTTAATAAATATACAGGTTTTTATTATCTACATGTCACACCCATTCTAAGATTTAATTTCCAAGCCTGTAAAGCGGAATGCCTGGTCTTCATCTTTGCCTCGTGTAACGTAGTTCCATATAACGTCTCGAAAATCGAGGGCGGGCTAACGACGCGTATACGCAATCTGGGGAAAGGCTGCCAGCAGCTGCACACTGATTAGACAAAGTTGGCCCAGCAAATTAAGGGGCAGCAGCACACAGACAATCACAGAGTGCAAACTGCAGACTGCAGCTGCTGGCCAAGAAGACTGCCACAATGGCCAGGAGTCGTCGGCAAAGTTTCCAGGAGCAAACAAAGAAGGGAAAGGACCTTCTTCTCATTTTCGTCCTCGTCCTCGGCATCAAGGACTTCAATTTTGCGGCGGCTGGGCAAACTTTGCGACAAACAGCAACAAATGCTGGTAACCGCTTGCGCTTAACACTTCTGCCTTTCCTGCCGTTCCTCGAAAAAGCAGTTTTAATATATTTTTAATAACTCATGGTGGGCCAGCACCCAATTTAATTAGAAAGTTGAACTTTCGCCGCGTCAATGCGCCAGATGGATTCTCAATTTGAATTTCGCATTTCGAACGAACTTCTCAAGGAGAACTTGCATTTGCATCTATTTTTGGTAAATATATTGGTCATAAGAAACTTTATTCCAGAAAGTGAATTGAAGTTAAATTTTTACCCTTAAAAGTTCGACATTAAAAAAAGATTTACATTGATATTTAAATATAAACTTTAGAATATCCAATTAAAAATCTTGTTTTTTTCTTCGAGTATTAAATATCTTAATGTTTTTAAGATTTACTTAACTATCATTTATTTTCAACCATAAACGAATGCAATTTCTGTAATTCCAGGAAGTTAAGAGATTTTCCAGCTTTTATGACCTTAAAGGAGTGCCCATTTGTGTCGAATAAAAGTATTTTGATTTGGATCTACCATTCTGTGTTTGCTTTTCTCGTTCGATTGCATTTCTGTGTTGTGGGTTGGAATTTTCCCATTTTTGTTTGTTCGCTAGCCAACAAAAAAGAAGCAGAAAAAAGAGTTTGCCAAAATAACATTTATCAATGTCGTCTGTGCTCCCTACTTTTCCCCTTACTATATATCTGGGATTTGTCTCTAGCAACGAATTGAAGTGCATCAAATAAGTTGTGTGTGCATGCGAGTTGGAAATTTGTTTGCCCAATGTATGCTAAAAGTGTCTGCGGGGAAAATTGGGTAGAGTTTTCCCCTCTGTCTCCCTCTCTCTGTCTAAGTATTTTATCAATAATTCAAAGTTGCTTCGAAAAACTTTTCAGGAATTTTCGGCCGCATTTAGATGGAGATTTTGCCTGTGCATCCTAGGAAATTCACAGGAAATCCGAAAAATTAGCTGCACTCGAAACAGGAGCAGCGATTTTCCTGAGCTACCCAATTTTCCGGCTTGATTAGCGCTCGGCTTGGGAAACTTTCGCCAAAATTTTACACGGCTTGTTGTGTCTGTGTATCTGCGTCTGTGTGTTTTCACTCTGTGTCGCGGCAATTTGTTCGCTGTCACTTTGCACGCGGCTGCGACATAAATTTCCCTTTTGCCGACCCAATTTTCAGAGGCTGCCACTGCTACTGCTGCTGCACAACCGAAAAGAGAAGCGTTGTCAAAACTTTGCAGTTGGCTTTTATTTACATGGCGGGGTTTCGGGGTAACTAACCAAAAAATACAAAAGCAAAAAAAATAGCAAAACAAAAATAGACCATAAATAAAAACCACAAGCAGCACCAGAAGCAAAAGCAAAAGCAGCGGCAGCACACAGAAAATAATGGAAAAAGTTAGTTTTGCATAACGCGCAGATCCCGAGCACACTTGAAAGTCGGGGCGATGCGGGTGCCTGATGGTCAGGGAAGGGTTAAAGTGGGCGAATGGGCGACTGGGCGTGTGTGAACTGCAAGTTGGGCAAGAACAACAGCTGCTGTGGCTCCATTGCCCCTTCCTCCGACCAACAGACAAAAGGGCTGCACAGGAAAAACCCGGAAAAAGTAAGGAAAATTGGTCATCAAACTCCAGGGAAAGCGGAGTTCTAATACAGAAAACAGAATAAGATCCTTAAAAAACAGTGGCAAATAACTAAAGGAAACAACTAAATAAAAATCTGAACCTGAAAGCAAAAAAATCCAATAATAATTTCAATAAACAATAAAATAAAATATTTTTGTAATGAAGAAAATCAATGAATGGCATACAGCATAAATAAAGAATTTCTACGGAATTGAAATATGATAATATAGTACTACAGTTTTATCAAAGTAATGGGAAGGGTTTTGAAATCACTTATAAAGAGGTCTAAAAGTATGCAATGAAAAAATGTAAAACAACAGAAAATTGTAGTATACTTTTCAAGACATTTATAAAGGATTCCTGATTATATTCACTAGATTTAAAGACTCGATTAGCATTTGTTACTAATTTAAAGCTTGTTCATTCCATTTAAATCAAGAATTTAGTGGTTATCCTTTAGATTCCTACGGAATTTCTAGGAAATTGAAAAACGATAGTATGTGCTACTACTATTAAGGTGATCGGAAGAGTTTCAAAATCAATTATAAAGAGGTCTAAAAGTATGCAATGAAAAAATTTAGTATACTTTTTAACACATTTATAAAGGATTCCTGATTATATACAATATATTTAAGAACATTCTTAGCAATTCAATTCTATTCTATTCTGAGCCTCGTTTATTCAATTTCAATCAAATATTTAGCTATTATACTTAAGATTTTTCCCCAGTGCACAAGTAAAAAGGACTAACGAAGGATGAGGGTGAGAGTATAACCACATACACGCAGTTGTACTTTTGAAACTGCCAAGGTTAGAGTGGGAGAAACAGGGGAAATGGGAGGAAATCGAGGAGCCCGAGAGCAGGAGTTTGCATATTTACTGCAGCTGCAGACAAAGTTGCACTTTTACTACCAGCCAAGCAACTCGGAATGAGCTGACGATGCTCACCAAACTTCCTACTACAACACCATAAACTGGTCCAAAATCGAAAGTTCCATTGAACTTGCCGCCTCTGTATTTACCAATCTCAGCCGTATTTTCCGTACTTTCGTGCGCAAATTGAAACCGGAGTCGCAATCGATGCGAAAGCCCCAGCAAATGTTGCACTTAAATTCGAAATTATTCTACTAATTGAGCCACATTAGCTGCTTGAGCTGATACTTTCGGGAGAAGGGGCAATGAAACTCGAGTAAACACAATGAAAGCATTTTCAATTTTGTACAACGCAAAGCACTGAGCTCGAAATTCGGATTATTTTTGGCCCAAAAGCAAGGGGCTTACAAGTGGATTATGGCTTGGAAATAATCAAAATTACCTTATTTTTTTGGGACGGTTATTTATGTTCTTTTAGAGCAGTAATTGTGTAGAATTTATAAACATTGCTTCGAAATGTTGGTTTGCAGTGCCTATAAATTCGACTTTGATATTTAATTAAAGCTAAGAATTATTTACTTTGAAAATGTTTTCATTTCGTAGAATTTCGGCTTTAAAAATTCTTTTCTAATTTAAATTTTGTAAATCTCTAGACACTAATTGACGAGCTAATGGCCCCAAATTGCCACAAACACGGATTTTCTTTCACTCATGCCCGCAGAGCTTTCACGCAAATTTATTTAAATCTTTCACAAAATCTCTCACTTGGCAGGCGGCATTGGCAACTTGTTTAATTATTTCCAAAGCGAATTACACAAAAATAATTTATTTATGGGATTTCGTCGACAAAAAAGTTTTTCTCTCGAATTTCTAAGCAAAAACTTTCCACTTTACCGAGAGTATGGAGGAGTCCAGCTAATTGAATTCCACATTCCACACACTAATTCTACTGCTGCCGCACTTATTCACTTCACTTTATTCATTACCAGAAAACTAATTTGCATTTGGCCAGTGTCCGCACTCACATAATCGCTCAAATCAGTGGATGGGTGACAGTTTGGAAACTTTCGGGGGTTACAAAATTATTCTAAAAGCGAGCTATTCACAAAAAAAGAACACAATTTACGGGAATTTCAACACATTATTGGCACTTGTGGGTTGAAAATAAAAGTTTTAAAATGCGTCACTTGTGTGGAAACTTTATTCGGGAAATGAAATTCGTTTTTTTCCATCGATAATGTTACATAAATCACTAGGGTTTTTAAATCGCAAATAAAATTGTCCGAAAGTATGCAACATAATATTTTTTTGGTACACAACTGTGATGTAATTTTTCGCTGCATACTTTTAGACACCACAAAAAGAGATTTTAAAACCGCTGAATTATTTTCTCGACTTGATTTGCTTTTGCAAATGTTAAATATTTCCAACTTAATTAAAATTATTGCACAATCATCTGCACCGCTTTGTCTTTGCCCATTTTAATCTGATATATTTAGCCTGCTTTGGGTTTCTTTTTGCTGTTCGCCTGGCGAATTAAAAATTAAATAAATACCACTGACTGAGGCCAAGTGGCAGGGCTTTAGTAAAAAGTTATGTCTACATTTGGCTCTGCCCTTTTCGGCTGACTTCGAGCGCAGGAAGCGCGGCTACACGAATTGCCACTTAAAAATTCAAAAGTTTTGCGGCTGGCGCATATGGCAGCCAGTTCGCCGCGACTTTAGATCCGCTCAGCTGGCATAAGCAGGCAAAACGGAAACGGAAGTGGCAGAGGCAGAGCATTTCGCCTAGAATGCCTGGCAAAACAATAACAACAAAATCCAGCCCAATCCGCGGTTTTTTGTTAACCTTAACCCGGTTTCGGGGGATCGGGGCTTGGGGATTGGGATTCACCAACGCAGGCAGGCGGGCTGGCAGCAAATCTAATTTCAATTGTTAAGGCATTTGCATGGGAAATTCCATAAACTGGCACGCACTTGAAGCGTGATGGAAATATTTGCGGTGGTTTGCAAGCATGAAAAATGAATAGGTTAAAAATAAAGCGTGGGCTCTCGGCGAAAAATTCATAAATAAATGAATAAATACATGATTGTTGTGGGCGAGGATTTAATACACACAATTTTATAATGCCTTCTAAATTGACTATTAAGAGATGGCCAACGATTTAAATGAATTTGCTTTGAAAGCTTCATAAAGAGAGGGAAATTATAAATTGAAATGATTTTCAGTGAGATGGCAATTTCAGATTAAATATATTTTTCATGCAGTGAAAACTATAAAGATTTTTATTTAAACTGGAATCAAATGGAAAAATCTTAAAAACGGATTGAAAATATCAGAAGTCTGTACAACTATTTAGATTTCTATCCGGCTCAAAGAACAAAAATCAATGTTTATTGCAGAAAACATTAAATGTATATTTTCGAGAATCAAATGGAAAAATCCTAAAGAGAGATATAAAATAACTCAAGTCATCTGTACAATTATTTATATTTCTATCCGGCTCGAAGGACCAAAGACAAAGTTAACTGAGGAAAATATAAAAGATGCTGCGAAATTGACAAGGCATAAAAACTGGGAGAGATGGAAAGCATATAATGCAGCAAGGAAAGCGAGGAAAAACATGAAAAGTCACGGGGAAAGTTGCAAACAAGTGGGAGCCGCAAATTGACTTGGATCTGGGAGACAGTGCACGAAATGCACTCCAGTTGCCGCAGAAAGTCAAAAGCTGCGACCGCAGAAATTGTCTCCTCGCCCGCCCGCGCCTTTCTTGGCATTTTCTTGGTTTTCCTGTGGGTTTTCCCCAACTCGCAGGGATTTTCTACGGGTTTTCCACTTGCCTGCTGTGTGTGTCACTTGAGTTGCTGTTTCTGCAGCAGTACGACTACTACGGAAATGTATCCCGATTTTCGCCCGGAGAGCAGCGACAATGCCGCACGCACACAGCGGCACACTCACCCACACACTGGCACATACACACGTACACACACACACACGCGGCGGCGACACGAAAACAAAAACGGAAACGAGCGCACGAAAATTCCGTAGCTTTAAGAGCCCTACTTTAAAAACTGACTTTCCGTTCTGCGTTTTCGGAATGCCCTATCCTTCAGCTGTATTTATTTTGTATACTTTATGGTATTCTAAACGAATCGGTATCTGAATCGGTATCGAAATGATAATAACTGCAGCCACATCGCGGCCGAGGCAGCCACTTGGCAGTTTTTAGTTTCCGTTTCCGGTTTTTAGCTGCTGACCGCACGACTCGGAGGCAAAACGAAGACTGAAATCAGCCAGTTGGCGCACTCGTTGTTATATACGCGAAGTCCAACCGACGAAATCCTCCGATTGCCTAGTGGTGAGTTTACTCGAAAGGAAACCAAGCAGGACTCCAGGCAGGATATCATCAGGACTTCGGGCTCCGCGGCGATTGAGTTGTTGCCACAGTCACAGTTAATGGTTACTTTTCGTGTGTGCGGAGGGCCCACGAATGCAACAGTTTTCTGTTAGTAATTACTCAACCAAAATGAGGCAAAATCCCAGTCATAAATTGGCTCAAAATTTCATAAAATCAAGCCATTTCTTAACAATACAAAATAAACCAAATATGTATTTTTTAATTACTGAAGGTGTTTAAAGTTTTCTAAAACATATTTATTAAAAACATATTTCTGCATACTTTACTACACCTTTTTAGAAAAATTTAAATATTAAAATTTCAAAATGTAAATACAATACAAATGTTAATACACACATAGTATTAAAAAGAGTTCAAAACATTTATTATTCCATCAGTTCTTTTCCATTTATAAATTAACATTATCCAGTTTTCTTTGCCACAACATCTCCTGTTAAACAAAATAAGGGGTGAATTTTCCATACTTTAAGGGTAACAGTGCTATAAATATTTATCCGTTCAGAGTTTGCTTTATGTTACCTTACAGTTTTCCACCCTCTCTGTAGTTTCCACCCCCAAACATGCAGTATGTTACAGACCTATTTCATCTGCCAACAGGATGTTAGAAAAATGCTATTTGCAGTGAGGGGATAAAACTAACAGTATAACACTATGGACATCGAAACGGTTAACATAGTTAAAGGTAACATTCTGCAAAAGATTGACTGTTCAGGTTTGCAGAGCCTGGGGGTAGGTTTTACATTAATGTTAACGAATAAATATGTCTCAACAAAAACTAACTCACATGCGAAGCAAAAAACTTTATTAAAAATTTGAAAATCTGGCGTCGATTTCTCAAAACTAGGCTCTAAAATTAAGCAACTTTTAGAAAGTTGAAAATGATTAAATAGTATTTAAATATTTTAAATATCAAAGGACACAGAAGTACATATCTTTGAGAATGAAAAACTTTAGCCATTTTCCGTGCAACGGCGAAAGGTGATTTAAAAACACAATCAAATATCGCCGGGCATTTCGAAAACTATTTTAAACCGCATAAATATTGTATCGAAGACATAGTACTAAAGGCGAAGGAAAAACAACCGGAAAAATGCTGAGAGAAGCGCATAAATAACACTGCGGGGTCATGGGTGGTGGGAAAAACGGGGTAAAGGGGGCGTTGGGCACGTATAAAATACACGGGTCACCAGCGACGACGAGAAATAAATTGTATTTAGTTGTACAATTTATGGTCCCTATGCAGGGGGTGGAAAAAGGGGGTGCGGGGGTGGTGGTCACATACTTACACACATGTATAATTCAATGCAACCCAGTCGGAAGTGGAACGCATCCAGAAGGGATGATGGATAGCATCCAAAGCACCGATGCATGCGTGCCCGATCGATGAACTTCTCGCTTCCTTTTTACAGCAAAGCGGGACAAAATGGGTGCTATCCGATGAAGCGCTCCTGGAGCGCTCCCTTTTCACTCATCGGCCATGGGTTTCAACTTCGGGAAACGTTCGGGATTGGTTTCCATTTTTCCCTTCCAAAAGATGCGATCCAGAACGCATCTTTTGGAATGCTTCTGAATGCGTTCAAAAAGATGCGTTCTGGATCGCTTCTTTGATGTGCTTCTGGATTCAATCCAAAAGATGCGTTCTGGATCGCATCTATTGGATTGCTTTTGGATGCATTCCAAAAGATGCGTTCTGGATCGCATCTTTTGGAGTGCTTTAAAATGCGGTTCTCACGAGTGAAAAAAATTAGTCTACTTGATTTAAAAATACGTTTTTTTCCAATTTCACATTTCCTTCTTTAATTTTCTTTTGTAATTTAAATTAATTAAAAAAAAAGTTAATACAATTAAATTAAACCTTCTGCATTTCCATCATCCCCAATATCGTTTTCCATCTCGTTGTCCTTGTCCGGTCCTTTATCTGCACTTGTAGCCGCCTTTCTTCGTGTAGACTCCTTGTATACTCGGTTTTTTTGCCGAGTAAAGGCTGTTCTCAGGTCTTTAACGAAATCCTCCTGCCTATACCCTTCCCTCTTCTGAGATTCTGCAAAATATAGAGTTTTAAAATTTTGTTAGACGAAATTGCCAAATTAACATCAACAATCTTTAACACTTACCGTATAGAACTTCGTTTAACGAAGCAAACGTGGAAAAGCCTTCCTTCTGCCTGCACCCCGCATAGTTCATTTGCATTATCAGCTCAGAGCTGATAATGCGGCTGAGGTTTTTGGAAAGGGAGTCTCCAAATATATAAATTAAATATAATTAGTATTAATACATTTTTTTTTTAATTTTTTTTTTTTAATGTTTGTATAATTTTGTAAATTTAAAAACAGAAATTTTAATTTTTATATTTTTTAATATTATTGAAAAATAGATTTAAGGTTATTTTATCAAGTCCACAAATGTTAAGACTTAGGTCCACCCTAATAGAAACGTAAACAATACAGAAAATATTAAACCAACAAATGAAAAACAAAACGGCACTTTTTGTTAACGTCCACAAAAACTAAAATTAAATTTAATACTTACAGTTGTTGATGTTGTTGTTCTTCCGTTGTCGAAAATCCGTCCATGAGGTCATGCAAAAAATAAAAATAAGAATTAGTTAGTATAATGCTGTGAAAAATTCTTATTCGGCACACTGCAGGTACAGTGAACCCCACGCATAGTCGGACACCCGTTTTTTCTATCATAAAACTGCTTTATTTAAACATTAAAATGTTATTCATTAATAACATAAAAAATAATTTAAGCTTTCCACTGACAGCTCTTAATATTTTAACAAAAACAAAAAACCTCCATATTTAAAACACAACTCTTAATTGATTTTAATTGATTTTTTACACGTGTGTTTTATAACACTAAAATTTAAATAAAAGCAAAAAAAATTGTGTTTCACTTTTTTTTTGTATGATTTTAGAGCAGTTTTATGTTAGAAAAAAAATGGGTGTCCGATTATGCGTGGGGTTCACTGTATGTACAAACACTGTGCATAGGTAAAAACCTTAAGCAACGCGATGCAGTGGCCGAATAAGAATTATTTTAGAAGCACTCTGTTTATTAAACACACACACACAATTATTTTTGTTTGGTTTAAAAAAATACACTTTTATTTGGTTATGGTTGTTTTACCTCGTTAAGAGGTATTATTTTTTATTTATTATTTCCACTTATCACCGCACTATACTTACTTGGCACAAAAAAGCACAAAATTTGTTTTTCAAGAACTATAAACAAATAAAACGAATAAAATTGGTTTAACCAAAAAATCAATTACACTTAACTGGTCAAATTCCAAAAAGCAAGTGACAAGAAATGCATAAGAAACGAAAAAACCGCGCGCGTTCTTGCAATGTCTCTTTTGTTCTTCTCATTTGTTTTTTTCAAAAGTACCGTTTCAAAGATTATTATTTCAAATTTTCCATTCCAATGGATGCATTCCGGATGCATTCCGATGGATGCTATAATTGCACCGATTGAAAAAAAAAACGAACGATCGGCAAGCGTTCGGGTTTCGGCAAGGGTTCGGCTGCGACGTACGAGAAGCTACGATTGCACGGACCGCTCCCATTTTGCCTTCCAAAAGAAGCTATAGGGGAGTGATGACTTGGGTTGCATCTAGAATGCATTCTGGATGCTGTCCAACATTGTATCGCATTTTTACTGTGGACAAAGATGCGAGCCGGATGCATTCCGAAAACCGACCACTCTCAAACTTCCGACTGGGAAGATGCGAAAAGGGGCGTGGGAAAAGGGGGTTGTGAGTCTATCGATGGTTGCATCGCCCGGGGCGACGTTGATTTTGCTATAGCGCACTTTGGCGGCATGTCCTTTGTTTCACTTTGTTATTTTGTTATTTTCAAATTATTTATTGGCCAACGAGCGGCGGAGATGCAGCCACAGCATCAGAAGCTTCAGATCCAGCTAAAAGTGTGCACGGAAAAGAAATAGTATGTATTTATTATATTTAAATCTCAAATTTATGTTGAAATCTTTTATAAAGGCGTATAAAAGTATGCAGCAGTAAATTTTCATAACCCATAAGTCGTTCTATTTCACTGCATACTTTTAGACACCATCAAAAATTAAAAAAAGGCTTGTTTAAGCACTTGGGTGCGGGAATTTTCTAAAAACTCTATCTTAGTACTCACAAACTATTTCCGAATTTCCGTTCTTGAGTTAATATTTTTATGTCGCGCTGTTTTTGCTGTAGCTGTTTTTCTCTCAGTGCACTGCCAGCTGCCTTCGCCAGTTGAGCCGGGGCTAATGTGTAATTCAATAGAGTAAGTAATGTGCATCAATTTTCAGCTCAATAACGCATGGAATACAAATGCGAAACATGTGCAAATATGTGCGCGCTTCCACACAGACAGCGACACAGCAAACATCCGCAGAAATAAATATCTAATAGCGAATAGGGGGGGTTTGCAGGACCTCCCTGCAAGGACGAGTGCGAGTTCGACATTGTGTGACGCGTTTCCGTTTCCGTCTTGCGGTTCACTGCTGTTTGCTTTTCGCCCTTTGCTGCCTGCTCTCTTTACTCTACTTGCGTTTATTTGTTTTTCGCTGTTGTCTTTGCCCCGCTGAGGAAAAATTGCAATGGTTTTTCGGCAATTGTTTTTCTTTTTAAATGTGTGCAACCAGCGATCGTGCGCGAACTTCGCCCTGAGTAATGTGAGACCTTCAATTGTGTGGAAAATTGAATTCTGCGGCCAAAATGCCTGAATTTATGAGTGGGAGTAGAAGTGGGAGTGGGCTGCCATCATTTGCATAACTACACTTTATTTGTCCACCAAATACCAACACAAGCTGCTGGCCACTTGGCGCAAAAGCAAACAGGGGAAACAGGACATTCCGGATGCCAAGATGCCAGCCTCCTGCAGTCAAGTGCATTGTGGCAGGCAAATAAACAAACAAAGCGGAGGGAAACTGCAGACAGGAGCTGCGAGCAGGACATGCAAATAACACTGGACACTCACTGTGTACTCAGTCTTGCAAGGATGTGGCCATGTGGGTGGTAAACTTTGACCCATAAGATAGGCTTTTTTTTTTAGAAAACTCTGCCTATACTTACTAGCTTTATGGGGGTTACCCTTCTTCGAAAAAGTAACTTTTAAATGTTTTATAATTTTATTACAAAGAAAAAACAATTTTTTTGCCATGAAACGTCGTCTTTTAAAATGAATGTTAAAAAAATATTGCATACTTTTATGCACCTTTATAAAATCCGTTTATAAAACCTAAATAATTTTAATTACTAAATAAATAATTAATTATTTTTGCCATGTGATTTAATATTAATATTAAAATATACCTTCTAGAACCAAACGTTGTTCTTTAAAATGAATTTTAAAAAAGTATTGCATACTTTTATTCACCTTTATGATATTATTTAGTAAATAAATAATTACTAACTCATATTTTTTGGTACGTTAACAAATAAATACAAATGTCTTCGAAATATTTAAAATAGCTATAAGGTTCTTTAATCTTACAATGTTCTCTAGCCATAAACTACAATTTGAGCGGACTTAAGCCGCACGTGGTGTTTAAAAAAATGCCCGAGTCTCCTGCCAAATCGCGTAAATCGCAATTGCCGCAATATATCGTTGCTTCCTCTCCGCTAGCTGTTAATTAAAAATGTTGCCAGCAATTTCCCATACAAGTTAGACACCGAGTGCATGGGCATACGGGGATTGCCCAGAGATACATACATAGTCGTGTAAGATTTATTCCGGCTAATAGAGGTCGTCCCCTCATTTACAGCGGGTAAGGCGGAAGCGACCACAAGAATTTCAATTTGCTCAAGAAATTGCGGCCGCAAAGTGAGTGCCGAAGTGCAGTGAAGCCCATGAAGACCAAACGTGTGTCTGTCTATAGCCTGGATTGCCTGACAGGCGGCCAAAAGGGTCGAAGTCGATTGCCCCATGGACTTGGCAGCTAATCCCATTCCGAATCCGACTTCTCCGTTCTGGCCACAATTTACACCACACGGCTGCAGCTCATAAATTTTCCCAAGTGGAAAATTGCTCAATTTATAACTGTGGCGCGAGGTGTTGATTGCACTTCGTTGGGCGCCAGTTTTGCACACACACTCGAAATTTGCCACCTGATTGGTTTTGGATTTGGCGTGGGAAAACCCACTTATTAATTTGTTTATGCGACTCTAATCACTCACACCCAATCCTAAATCCCAAATCCCAAAAAAAAACAAAACCCAAAACCGCAGATCAACTTAAGATTCAGTTCATGAGTTGTCCCCCTTTTTTTCCCCCGCTCAGTCAACAACAAATGTTCGAAAAATTTGTTAACATCAAAAAGTACATTAAAGGCTCAAGGAATGCGCTTTCGTGCGGAAATTGCTTACGTGCGTGGCATTAACAAATGACACCGCGCGCCGTCCGTATAAGACTCGTCCTTTGGTCCTTGGAGAGCAGCCCACCCCCTTTTCTAAAGGACTGTGGAACTGTGGAACTTATCGCTTTGTGGCCCACAGCTCAACCATTGGCCATCGGTGGTGGATTTGGGCCTTCAGAGTGCTACTGCGCATGCTGGCAAATAATTGTGGCCTCAACAAGTGTGTTGGATTTTCCACAGAGCCGGCGAAATTCAGCGGATTTGTGGAGAGTTCTCCTCTGACTTCTGGTGGCAACTTGCTCCTCCTCCCTGCTTTTTCCCCCCAGTTGACAACTACTCGAACGACTCACGTAGCTCGGCTGTCGAAGCTGCAGCCACTTCACTACAAAATAATTAAAAATTGAACACACAGAACTGCGGAGCAGACAAACAAACGGCTAGCAAATGACACTCGCCACGGAATGGAATGGAATGCAATGCGATCTGCCGGCAGGCGACACTCCAGATACAAATACAGTGAGAAAAAATCGGGTTCTTTAATTAAGTAAGGGCAATTTGATGTCAGGAAAATTTAAAATTAAACTACTGCAATATTTTTGGGAATATCAAAAAACAAAATTCTATCGTTATGTGGATAAAGAAAAGCACCATTAATGGATTCTAACTTCTAATTAATATTTTAAGATATTAAGAAAACAAATTTAATTGATGGTTATTAATATTCCAATAAAACCGTGTTATAGAAATTGTATATTTTACAAAAAGTTTGAAACGTAGCTTAGTTAATATAATAATTTATTAACTAAGCTACGTTAAAGGTTAAAATAATGTAGACTGAAATTTCCATACATACTCGTAGTAATACAATGGACCTAAAATCGGCAACGAAAAAGTTAATTAATGTTGAAGTTTGAATCGGGGTCACCAAAACCCATTTCTTTTATCAAATAAAGCCTGAAAATATTTACGATGATAAAGCCACCATAGTGCTTTAAAAAGTTTATATAAATGTTATTCACCGAAGTTTGTTAGCTCAGGAATTCTTGAAGTAACTTGAGATACAATTTAAAAATATATTCTCCATTACACTTAATTTTTTTTTTCAGTGCACCGCACTCTTGATTGTCAGTTGGCATCATTATTTTGTTGTTGTGTTTTTGGTGCTGGCTGCTGTCGCTGTCGTTGTCATTGCTGCTCATTTTACACAAACCAACAAAGGCCAAAGGCGACACAACACGAACACGGCAATCTCCCCCAGCAGGAGCTCCTTGCTCCTTGGTCCTTTGGTCCTTGGTCCTTGCTCCCCGTTGATGCTCCTGTTTTCCATCGCCTGCAGCTGCTTAAATAATTTTCGCGATGGGGAGCGAGGTTCGTGTTCGTCAGTTGCCGGATATAAAATGTCAATAAGCTCCAATAACGCAATTGACAAGCTGAGACAGCCTCCTTTCGCCTCGCCAAAAAGCTTAACTGCGGCAACAATAAACTTGAAAATGGTTCCGAAGCCGAAGGACCAAAGACGAGGAGCAAGGGTTAATGCAGTTGGCCAGCGAGGCGTGCACTAACTTCCAGCATCGACATCTCGTGTTGCCCGCAGGATCAGAAAAGGAACCCCCGCCAAGTAATTTCAAGCTTAAGGAAGCTCCAAATTGATTACGGTTCAAATGGTGGGCGTAGCTTTTATTGAAATTTAACGGAACGAGCACTGAAGAGAAATTTTCAATCCCATAAACTTGTTGATTTTAAACGTTGAATTATTCAAATCCAAAAAACAACCATGACCTCGAGCACATAAACTTAAATATTTCCCTATAGCAGTTGCTGACAAAAATCAAAAGTATAATTTTGTTGTGTTTAAAAATATCTATCAAAATGTAGAAAAAGTTTTTTAAATCGCAAATTTTTAAAATACCTTTCAAAATGTAAAAGAAATTGTTTAAATCGGACCATTCATTGAATAGTTATGAGCAAAAATTGGAACATCCGTTAGATGAAGCCATCAAAAATTTCAACAGCCACTAGATGGCGCGATTAGCTTTGATGATTGCATATCTCCATCTCCCTCGCACTCCCTTCAGCTGAGTTAAGGGTATTTGATAGTCAAGGTTTTCGTTCTCTCTTGTTTTTAATAAATCTTATCAAAAATCGATCAATTTAAAATGCTTTACAAAGTTTTTATTTTTGTTTTAAGGCTTTGTATTAAATTCAATAATGAATATTTAAAGACGCGCCTCCTTTTGTGCCATTTTAGTGTTGTTAGTGGGCGACGAGGAGTCAGACTTGGAACCTCGGGGCATTTCTCGCATTTCCTCAGAGGAGCGACCGATAACAATTCGTCGGCTTGATTTGGGTGTTCGTTCCAAGGACTTGTCCAGGGATCTTCGGGGTGTGGTCCTCACACTAGATACTGGGGTGCCAGCCACGATGGGTTTCTTTTTGTTCCACACGCAAATCACGAACCAAATCTCTTTGTTAAAGGCAGCCTTAAAAGTGAGCTGTGAACGGAAGATTTTACATAGTTTTTATTAATCCAAATTCGATATATTTTGGTGAGGAAATATTATAAATTTTATATTGCGTATAATTAACGCATTTATTAGTTTTCTAAAAAAAAAATATGATAATCAAAAAAATTTATCGAAACTGTCGAGATTTATCGATAATTAAACCCATTTTCTATTGTTTCCAATCGTTTAATGCTTATCCTGATCGATACTGATACTAAACTGTATATTTTATCGATAAATAACCACATTATCGATTATTTCGATAGTTTCCCAAATTAGATAGCACTCACCCGTTCTTCCAACGCCACTTGCTGTACGTAGATCAGAAATTCTGTGATGCCGATAAGGAAGGCAATCAGGATGCCCACGTAGAGCGTGTAGAATATGCCGCGCAGCTCCTCGAAGGTCATGTCGGGCGTGTCCTTCTGATCGGGTTCCTCGAAGCAGGTGGTGTTGTTATTCTTCCACCACTTCGATTTCATATCGTACAGGGCCCCCCGTTCACTAAGCTTCAGGATGGCCACACTCAAATTCGATCGGTACTCGGCGCCAAATGGAACAGCAATGGCGTAGTGCTTCTCCCCAAACTTCTCGCCCACGGAGCGCATATCGCAGTTCTGTTCACGATAGAATTCCAAGGTGGTGGTCTCCATGAGGAACATATAGCCGCCCTTACTCTTCCGCACCCGCTCGACGCCCTCGAGATTGTCCTTTGTGTAGGCGGATGGGTCGTCGTTGTTCATCAGATTGAAGGCCAGGCGATAGACGGTTTCGTTGGAATCGGCTAGCAGATTGTACGTACTGCCGCCGTAGATGGTACCAAACTTGACCTTCTTCTGGCCACTTAGATCCTTCAGACCAAGGATGCTGCCCTCCATCTTGGAACTGGTCAAAAACGCAGCCAAATTGGCCGTATAAGAGTTGGCAATGATGATGGCGAAGATCCACCAAGTAGCCTCAAACATTCGCACCTAACGAAAAGGGTTTAGTTATGTAATAAAGGACAAATTCGTTAAGCAAACTCACCTGTGGACTCCTCGGAAGGATATCGCATCCTGCCGTCATAATGGAGGCCACAGTCAGCCAGCCAGTATTGTGGATGTGCCACTGATTCTCGAGCACTTCAGGATCCCGATTGCAGGGATGCGGATTCTCCCAGTCCATCTGGGAGATCCTCGCCACTATGGTCTTGAGAAAGGTCACCACGAACACCGCTATAAGGATCCAGATCCAGACCTCGCCTCCAAAGGGTTCCAGATACGCATTGAGTTCCTTCACCTTATGCGGACTTTTGTAGGCCAGGATACTGACACCCAACTGCATGAAGGGGACCGTAAAGTCGACGGCGGTTTTGCGCGCTTGAGTGATGGTCAGATCGCAAATTCCCATGTGAGCATCCTGAAGTTTAAGAAAATGTATGATACATTTGAAGGAAAGAAAAATAAATTCCCTTTTTAAATATAACACCAAAAATAATTTGTTAAAGTCTCAAATAAATTGCTCAACTAGCGCGAATTCTTCAGGACAAACATTTCTTCGCTTTAAACCGTTAAATATCTCAAGCTACTAAGAACGCAAGTTCTTTAGATTCTTTAAAATTTAAAGTTCCCAAGTGAGCATCCTAAGGTTTAAAAAAATGTATGGTACATTTGAAGGAGAGAAAAAATAAACAGATATAGATTTAAGTTAAGTAAAAAGAGAACGCGAATTCTTTATGACAAAAATTGCTCAACTTGCGCGAATTCTTCAGAACAAACATTTCTTAGCTCTAAACCGTTAATGCTCCTAGTGAATATCTCAAGCTACCGAGAACGCAAATTCTTTAGATTCTTTATAAATTCTTTAGATAAAATTAAACAAGTTAATTTTTCAGTTTTTTACGCAAATTCCTTAGAACGAAATGTATCTCTTAAAGCCTGCGAATTATATGGGAAAAAATGTATATAATACTTAATCAGACCAAATTTTACTACTCACATTGTTAATTATTTCGCCAATGATGCCGTTCCACTGCTTGGTGACCTTGTCCTGCTTTCCGTACTGCTTATCGGCAACTGGAACGAAGACGTACTCGAAACCCATCTGCTGGGCAATGGCTTCGATAAGGTCGACGGCATAGCCCTGATATAAAGCGTTTCCCGTGATATTCAGTTCCTCAGCAGTTTCGTTGATCGAAAAGTATGGCGGACCTATTCTGGTGGCCACACGGTAGATAATCTTCTTCTGCACCTTGGCGTCCACATTGAGCTGCGTTATCTGACCGCGCGGATCCCAGATGGCGATGCCAATGCCATCCAAGGGGTCATACACCTCGATGTTGAACGTTATCCGCTGTCCATCGTCGTCGAACTGCAGGCTACTCGTCCGGAAGTTCGAGCTGTTCATCCCGGAAGTCTGCAAACACACTCGGTGATACCTTGGATAGTTCCACAAGCAACTTGAATCCGGCTTACCCCTTTCATGAGGCGTGCGACATAGCGACCCATGGCCCAGGTGCGACCTCCGGATGCGGCAAAGTCGCACGTTATCCTCGGCACCGCCATCCTGTCGGGGTAAAAGAAGCTTGCATTCCGCCAGGACTGCGCAAAAAGCTGCAGTGCATCGTGTATCAGGTCGTGGAGGAGAGTGCGAGGCGCTTCATTGCTTTCATAGACGATGTTGTCCCGCTGAGTGACGTAGCCATTGGGTAGGGAGTACTACGAAATCGGGAAACATACCAAATTAATCATCATACTTAGACGAATTGGAGTCTCTTTTGAGCAAGTGATTTTTACAGCGAAATAAAATAATAAAAATCAAGAGTGTACGCTATACCTCCTCTATCAGATACCCGTTACTTATCTAAAGTAAGTGCGAGGGAGATGGAGATATGCATGCAGCAAAGCTGCATATTTTTAAAATACTGCTTGAATTCTATTATTTGCTCATAACTTTTCAATAAATGTTCTGATTTGAAATTCTTCAACATTATGATAAGTATTAATAAACACAACCAAATGGCATTTATAATCTTCAAAGATGTGGGCGCCAGACTCTTTTTAAAATTGTTTAAGGCGATTGTGGGCGTTAGAGGGGGCGTGGCACTCTGATGAACCAAACTTGCGCTGCGTAGGAACCCCAAGAATTTCCATAGTTAATCCCAACTTTCTAGCTTTTTTAGTTTCCGAGATCTCACCGTTCATACGGACTATTTTATTATTAAGGTACGAAATCTCGTATTCACTTACCGCTGGTGGATCGGGATTGACCAAAAGACGAGCAGCGGTAATATTAACGGCAAAGGTTTCGTTATCTGCCGACAGTTCCTCCAGATGATCGGTATAGGTTTCCAAGTTCGTCAGAAATATGTGCTTTTAATGGTTTGTTTTAAATAAAAATAGTTTGAAAGAAAATATTCTTACAGATAGCTTACATTGTACGGCCCAGTGAGACCGAACTCTGTGGAGGAGTTCAAGAGATCCACCAGCATGCCAGGAGCACAGTCCAGAACCACTCTTCGCTCGCCCCGAATGCTCTTCCACATGATCCGAAAGTCATCGTCCTTCTGGAACTTTCTCACCCGCACCACTTCGTTGTGAACCTCACGCAGCTGCAAAAGATCCTGCAAACGAGCTGCAGCCTTGACTGTAGAAATTAAGATAATGCATCCGATTTAATAGAAATAAATTCCCATTAAAAAAATTAACTAAATAAATAAAACTGAAAATTATAATTTAATTTGATATGAGTACTTGTTATACATATATTTAAAAAGTCGTTAAACAGAGAAAAAATTCCTCTTAAAATATGATAAATTATCAAAAACATTTAATTCTTCTAATAAAATATTAACTAAACATTTTTAATGCCTTTCGGAAAATGATTTCCTTTAAATAATGACACCCTGAAATTTTTTTAAAATCAAAGAATTTTTCTAAGATCAATTTTACTTATTTTTTCCGCGTGTATTTACTTACCATCATCTGCATCATAGACAATTGTAAACTTGCGCCACCCGAAGTTCTGCACAATATCCGCATAGGCCTTGGACAAAATAACCTGGGATGGGTAGAGGTTTACGGTTAGCTGATGGTTGGGCTTCTCCTCCTGCATCTCCTCGTCCGAAACATCGAACTCTATATGCGGAATGCCGGTATTATTGCAAACCAAAGCTACAATGTCTGCGAAGAGAGAGGGAAATATATTCATAATATTTTTGGGTTTTATCACTCATACGCTCTGTTGACAAACAAAAACCGGGCAGATGTTTTTCCAAAGTTTTCTGTGTTCTTCTTTTGGCCCAAAAGTTTTTCCCATTCTATTTTGCTTTCGTGTTCTACACAAGATTTTCCCTGCACTCTCTTACCGCTCGCCGCCTTTGAACTTGGTCCGAAAATAGCCGCGACACCATTATCTATAAGATCGCAGGCTGAAAGCGAAAAACTCATTCAGAATTTGGATTTGGATCGCTAGACAGATGAAATGATGGATTTACCCTGCTCCTGCATCGTTACACTTCCGTCTTCGGGCTTCAGGCGTTTGATTAGCGGATAGAAACGCAGGGTTTGCTCCTCTTCTGGTCCATTGATGGCATTCACCACCGCCAGGAACTCCTTTTCCAGCTCCAGTTCATCGTCGTAGAAGAAGGCGCCTGCAGGGAAATTTCACGTTACTGTTTTTTCTCTCTACTGCTTGACCTCAACTCACCAATGTTAATTTGTTGCCCCTGGCTGTGGCACACGAAAAATGCACTCCAAATGCAGCAGAGCAAAGCTATGCGATGCCACATGCCCTCTGCTCCTCTGGAATTTCCACCAAACATTTGCGGCCAGCGGACTGAGCTATTTCCGAAATACTTTTTTACTTTTCGTTTTTCATGCGAGCACACCGGCTGGCGATTCCACGGCAACTGGGAAAGCTTTTCCGGCCATTGGAGATCGAATGCGGCAAGTGGAAAACGGAGATCAGCTGGACGGAAAAGCTCATTCAGCTGATTTTAGTCAGTAAAATAAAATACGAGTATTAGCAATGACGGCTATAAACGTTTTAATGTAAATAATAATATTGAAGAAATTCTAATATTTATATTTCCAAAAAAACTATATATGATTTTTGTACGTTTTAATAAAATATTTTATTTTTTCGAAGAATATATAAAGTTTTAATGCTTGGAAAATTAGTTCACGGTCGTGTACGGTAAGGAGGCAGGATCAGAAGGATCCAGATTTCTTGCCATCTGAGCTTTATTCATTATTATGTATGGTGAGGAGAATAGATCAGGATTATCGGGGCTTCTAGACAACTGATAAGTATTCATATTAATATACTGTGATGAGACGGGATCAGAAGGATCCAAAACTCTTGGCAACTGAGCTTCATTCATTATTGAGAATGGTGAGGAGTCGTCTTTGGAAGAATCGGCCCTTGGAGGCAACTGAGCAGTATTCCGACCTACAATTTTCTTTGTCTCTTTGGAACCCAAAAATATTCTCCTCACCGAAGAGATCGTTTCGACTGGGGGATCATGACTGAATGTAAAATTAACATTTCGTAGTCGTAAACGGTCCATCGCAATGGGATCGAATATGGGTGGCAGGGTAATGACGATTTCTTTAACTATTTTTCTTTTCCATTTTCGAAATAAGAAGTAAATCAGCGGAACAAGTACAAAGATGATAAAGATCGAAATAGATATAATTATTTCAAGGCTAAGATTACTAATCTCTGTTTCATGAAAGATCCACGGATCAACAAACTTCATTCCCCCGCCAAAACCATCTAAGCAGTTCATCGCCACAGCGAGATTTTTGCTTTCTTCCAGTTTCTCAGACTGAAACGTGTTTTCATGTTTTGAATACTGAATTAAAAGTTCTACGCATTTTGTGGATGTAGAACACGAGTTTACGTTGTAGACACAGCCTCCCTTGTATTCCTGTGGTGGTTCCCAAGTGAGGGTGTGGTTCTCTAAGTGGTACTGCAAATTCTGTGCTTGACGCTGCGTATAGTTAGTAAGAATTGGGACCGTCAGATTGTCGCATTTCAGCGATCGACCCATGGCGTTATGGCTCCAAATGGACACTGTGCTCCACTGCGTGGAATTCCAGTCCTGGAAAACTGCTGAGCTGTTGCTTTGATACATCGGTTTCTTTCTGAAAATAAAAGGAAAAATGAGATTCAATGATTTCGATTAAGCTTAAAGCTTAAAGAATTACCCCATATCTGTGATAAGGATGTACGTAAAGTTCGGTCCGTTAAATTCCAGTTCATCCAGAGGATTCCAGAAGACGTTAAGCTCCTTTTTATCTACATCGTAGTAAAATCCCTCGAGCAGAAAACGAGGTTTACGTGGCAAGGAAGCTTTTGAGGTGTAGTTCAAAATATAAAATGATGGTTTTGCATAGTCGTGGTTAAATTTAACTTCCAATTGCATTTCATAGGTCTGGAAATGATATTCCGGGATTTTAAAGCACACATCTTTCGGATCTGTGAAGTTAGCTTGTTCATAACTAATTATGTCGTAATATTTTCCGTCGATCTCCGGATTTTGCGGTATCAGGCCCACTTCCCATTTGTAGGAGCTACTATTTTTAAATGCATGCGGACCGAAATCTATGCAGACCATGAATCCAGATTGCTCTATTATGGGCTTATTAGTTGGAAAATACGGCACTCTCATTTCGATGTCAGTCAGGTAAATTACACGCTTCCGCAAAATACCATTAAGGTGTTGTTCAATTGTAAAATTTCGATTTATTCCCCGAAAATTAACTGGATATTGTATGTTGCACAAAGTCTTGGATGTGCACTCAACTTTAGACAAGTTATCCATAGTCACAAGGAATATCTTGCTTTCCCCGTATTCTTCTAAGTAATATAATTCGCACTTTAGTTCTGTCTTGATATCAGTATAAGAGCAATAAAAGTATACATCTGGAAGAAACGTAGCCTTCGAGATCACAGCTTTAGTTGTGCTATTATCCGGCCAGTTGCACTGGAATGCCAACTCTCTTTGCCGGAACAAAATCGGCCGTATTCTGTAGCTAATGGTGAACTCGTCGATAAGCTCTGTTTCCAACTTACGATTCTCTAACATGAGCTGAATATTCCACGGCTTTGGGGCGAATCCGTTAAAGACACAGCGTACGTCATAGGTTAAATCAGAAACGTCGGTTCCGTTTGTAAGAGTGTAAATATATCCACTTAGTTGAGCAATTGACCAGCAATTGGCCACAGCCGTTATTAGCAAATATGTCCGCCAGCTCATGCCGATTTCAGAACATTGACTGCTTGATATGTTTTATTTCGGCTAGTGCTGCTTATCGCTAAACAGCCCACAGCAGTTCAGCTTAAAAATTTGCCAACCTCACGATTATGTTGGACTACAGATTGTGGTTGCTCTCTCGAATCTCAGCGAAAAAAGTTCAGCAACAATCAACAATCAATATACATACATTTGTTGTTTTTTATATTCAAAACTATTTTTGATTTTTTTTATGAACACTGGGGCCCGACACTTGCCCGTTTATTGAAGTGAAGTGTAGCTTATTCGACTTTCAGATACCCGTTACCCAGCTAAAGGAAGTGCGAGGGAGATGGAGAAATGCAAGCAGCAAAGCGACTGCTACACTTCGATAGGTATTATTTATTTCGATAGGTATTATTTATTTATAAACACAATAAAATATTAGTAAAACTCTTTCAAAACCTGTAAATCTTGCAAATCTCTAAACCTCTAAATCAACACTCTGAAGCGAACATTCACATTTTTCAGAAAACAAATCGAACCGTAAATCGGAGCGCCAAATTCTTTTATAATTGAACCGGAACCGGAACCGAACCGGAACTATTATTTTTTAAATTCGGTTCGGTTCACGAAAGAAATGTGTTTTGTGATCGAGTTTTTTCATTCAACATTCTGGGGAATTTTTTGATCGTATTAACATAGAGTTTATTTACTAAGGGAAATAAAAATAAGCAAATATTTTGTCTATGCAATGCATCTAATTCAATCAATCTAATAATATCTAATTCATCTTCCAAACCTTTTCGTAAAATGCCATTAGAGTGTTTTTCGATTGTAAAATTTCGATTTATTCCCCGAAAATTAATGGGATATTGAATGTTGCACAAAGCCTCGGATGTGCAGTCTTTAAACAAGTTATCCATATCAGTATAAGAGCATTCGAAGAATGAAACTTTAAGAAACGTCGTCCACGTCGTCACAGCTCTAGTTGTGTTATTATCTGGCCAGTTTCACTGGAATTCCAACCTTTTTTTCCGGAACAAAATCGGACTTATTCTGTAGCTAATGGTGAACTCGTCGATAAGCTCTGTTTCCAACTTACTAATCTCTATCATGAGCTGAATATTCCACGGTTTTGGCGCGAATTCGTTAGAGACTACGTCATAGGTAAAATTATCACGCTTCGTTCCGTTTGTAGGAGTAGAAATATATCCACTTAGTTGAACAGTTATCCAACAATTGGCCACCGCCGTTATTAGCAAATAATGTACATTGTATGTTGGACTACAGATTGTGATTGATCTCTCGGATTACAGAGAAAAAAGTTCAACATAGTTTATACCCACCTTGAACAATGAACGAAAGCAACGACAAGAGCTTTCTAAAATGTTATTAAAAAATTATTCTTAATTTAGCCTGAAGTCGGTTTACCCGTTAGGTTTGTTGGATTGAATGTAATATTCCTACCTTTTTATTCAACGAGTACAAGGAATAATAATAAATGCTTTTCGAATAACGGAAAAAATTCTATCGCTTATGATTATGGTGAAGCCGTACAATCCACATCATCTTATCAGCAAAAGAAGTCAAAACAATTCAACTATTTCGCAATAAGAAAGTTTTAAGATTTGTTTGTTTGCTAATTTTAGATCTATACAATACATAAAGTATATATAAAGCAGTGCGGATCTGGGATTTTGTTGTGGGGGGTGATATCAGAACAATTTTTGAGTTGCATACTTTTTGAATACAAAAATTCATTTCATTATTTATTCGCGCATGATATGAGCACATTATGGGTTTTTTTATTGGTCTTTTTATTGCTTTAAGATTATTCTGTTTTAGTCGCTATTTATAGGTTATGATTTTTTATTATATGTTTCGATAGAACTTTTTCTTAGTTGTAACTAATTTAAAAACTCAATATTTATTTAAAATTCTTCGTTAAAAATTATATTTTTATTGTTTGTTCTTTTCTGATTCAATTATTCCGCAAAAATTAAACTACCTTCTTTGATTTCTTAGAAAATAATGCGTGCTGTGTGTGACCAAACTATATTTGTAGAAGGTAGCAGTGATTAGCTCCCATGGGAGCAGAACCCATTAAAGCCGGACGCAGTTCAATCAGCCGCACTCTTTCAGCCACAAAACAAACGACCTTTTTCCAGGTGCTCCATTGAAAAGCGATGAGGTGTCAATTTTTCAGGGCAACAAGACGGCGGCAAAGGCCTCCTAGCCATCAACGTTCGGTGGATTTGCATAAAAGGGAACATTCGGCATTCAGCCAAGCATACTTTTAATGGCTGGGGACTGAGTATACCTACATACACACAACAATATAGCCGCTGGTGTCATTTTAGCCTTTGCCCCAATGTGTTTGCTCAAAGGATTTTGCGGATGCCGAACACGTTTCGTGTTTTAGCCCGAAATTTGAATAATTCCCACCCAATTCCGGATGGAGGTGAACCGTTAATATTCATTTGTAGGTGTGCTAAACCCAGCCAAATATTCAATATGCCCAAAGTCAAGCTGCTGATGATGATAAATGCTCAACTATTCCGTGGAATTTCCCTATCTGTTTTTCTTGTATTTTTTTTCTCTCGATTAAACTTTTGCCCTGGAATTTTTTCGCTGGCCGTAATCAAGCCAAAGCCAAGAAGTGAGCACAAAAAAAAGACGAGAAAATGGTCAGGGGAAAAGTACTTGGAAAACATTTTCTATTACACGAAATATTTATGGTTATCATGCGGAGGTAGTGGGAAAAAAACGGGGCCACCTATGAAAGGAATGCCCTGCAGCTGGCCAAAAGGAACCAGAACAACCGAAACTCAGAAACCCAGAAACCCACACCAAATCCCCACCTCAGGGTCCCCCAAGTAAAGCTCACCGAACAGAAAACACAGCACAACAAATCCAAATCCTGGCCACAACAGCAGAAGAATCTGCAAAACTTTTGTAGAGGTAATAAGACCTCTAGGAAAACTGGGTGGTTGGGGAGGGGATTGAGGTATACGAATGGCTAGTGCAAAAAAGTTTTAATACTTGCCATAATGTTGCCAAAAGGATTATCCAAAAGAATGACTTTTAATGGAGACAGGAAGTAAGCGCATAACAGACAGAAGTATTAACTGTTTCCTTCCGCTTTCCTGGGGAGTTGGAGAGTTAGGAACCTCCTCATCCGCCTCCTCCACACACACATATTTACAAAACTGTCAGTTCCTAAGCGCTCCTTTCTGGAATCCTTTAGTGCGTGTGTATGTGTGTGAGTCGGTTTGTTTGGCTGGTTTTGCGGCACGTAAGCTGTGCGGAAATATTGCAACATCCTCATAACGGGAGACTCCAGTCGGTGGATGAGTCTGAGTCGCAGTCTGAAACTCAAGCTCAGGATGAGAATGAGAATGAGAATGAGGCTGAGGCTGAAAGGCTTACCACGATTACTTCTCCATTCTGAAGGATACTATCACTTCCACCAGAAGTTTGTCATCAGCCCAGGAAATATTAGAGAAATCCCTAAAAAGGTTCCAAAAAATTGTACACCTTTTTTATAGGCCAGCTATTTACAAATAAGTAACACATTAGAGCTCCAAACATTTAATTAAATATTTAGAACTTAAAAACATTAATAATTGGGTGTATTATAATATTTTTAGAATATTTTTATACTTTTTTTTAAACAATAGAATATTTAATGAAGACAATTTAATATTAATAAAAATACGTATTATTTTTTTATATTTTATTTAACGTTAAAACCAACTTTTTAAAATACCTACATGTATTTTTAAATATCTAATATTTTTTCCTAGTTGGTAATCTTTATTTTAAACAAAATACTTGTTAATTCACAAACTTTTATTGCTAGAGTATTCTTGTCCCCATTTTTCTTTTGATTTTATTTGTATTTTCATTTTCCCCACGACTGTCGGCTTTCGAGTGTGGAGAATACAAATCTTAGCTGGGATTTGGGATCTGGGAACTCATGTAGTGGCGGTTTGCTTGGTCAATGATTGCCACTCGGTTTCCCAGGACCAAGATATTCAAGATAGAAGCTTTAACCTTTCCTTTCCGCGAGTTTTCCAATATACTTTACTTTAGTCTCATTTTGCATTTTAATGAGTTCGCCTGAAATATGAGATGCCATGGTGGAAAAACAGAGATGGGAGATGGGTGGGCTGTGAAAAATAAGGAGCGGTGATGACAACAGCGGGCGCCATAATTTTGCATCCTTCGCCTGCTGGCTGCCTTTCTCCCTTTTTCCCTGGGCCGCATTTTCCCCGCGAAGTGTCCTAAGTCGGCTTCATCGTCGTGTCCTGGCTGCAGGATATTGCTTTAATTGAAATTTATGCTAAATAGATTGACACTAATGAGCAATGGCTCCTGCTACTGCTTTTCCAGCTGCCGACCAGGTAATTCCTGGCAAGACTATCTGCATAATTAAATTGCTTCTCAGCGTCTTTGGCCCCGGCTAATGTCAACCGAATTATTATTATTATTTTAGCATTTTTATATGAGCTGATCGGGGATCCCCCTCCAATCTCTATCCCCATTTGCATACCAGGCCGAAAGCCAAGGGAAAGCCAAGCGAAAACCAGCTGACAAATGGCTCAAGTTGTGGCATTTCCGCTGTTGCTGAGTGCTCCACTTCCGTTCCGGATGCGACTTCTGCGACATGTGTAGCTGAGAGCCAAGAGTCCCAGTTTCCCCACCTCTAACCTCTGAAATTATTGCAGAATCGACGCCTTGTAGACAGTGAAAAATGGGATCTATACTTGGGTGCCGGTTTATTATTTATTGAATCTACATAGAAATTATTAAAACAAGCATTTTTAAAAAGCATACAAAAAATTCGATATTCTACCTAATTTCATATCAATAAGAAGCCGATATGATTTATGTCAAATTTATGATTCAAACATACAAAATGATATTTTATCATTTCATATAAAAGACCAAATAATGTAAAATAAGATAAATAAAATCTTTATTCATATTAAAATGATATAAATAACTTGATCTTTAAAAAGTATTCAATTAACTAATTCATATCAATCTGATCTTTTGTCAATTTTTTTCTGTGTACATTTAAGTACAATTTCTGATTGCAATATGCAGTTTTATTAAGAAATTCTTAGCCCTATCAAGTCAGGTAAATGGTCTGATTTAATTACTAGTAGAATTTAATAATCTCGTTAGTGTTTGTAAAATAACAAGGTATACAAAAATATTTTTATTTGGAACAGCAAGAATATTTATATTCGGCTTAAACAGCATTTAAATGTGTTTTAAAAATAATATAAAAGTTTAAAAAATTTAAAAGGTGGATATATTATGATAATAGAATTATTGTGAAAGGTTCTACAGTTTCCTTTCGATGTAAAAAAAAGGCTTTAATTTCAAAAATTTGTCTAAAAATGCTAGTTTTAATTGCTAGTTTTAATTGCATTTTTAGATTAATTTTCACAATTTATTTTGGCACCAGTAATACCTATTCTTTAGTTTTTTAAATAAGTTTTTAAAATATATTTTTGTTCCGTGTATTTTTCGCCTCACATTTATCGCTTTGCTTTGGTGACGGAAATGAGTTTTTGTCGTAAACTTTTATGGCAATAAACGTCGCTTGTTAGTCCCGGGTTTCGCCAGCCCCCAAAGGCCCCCTTTTTCCCCGCCTCTGCCCCCCTTCTGCCCCCCTTGGCAGTTACGCACTTGGCACAGAAATCATAGCCTCGGCTCGAGGAGAATAAACATATAAATAGCTGCAGAGCCAAGAATGGTGTCGTTGTTTTCAACGGCGTTGCATAAAAATAGTTGGCCAGCACGAGAGGATGAGGTGGATTGCTGGATCCTGTGACCATTTTCCATTACATTTGCCACGTCACGGCACATTTCTCTCGCATGTTCCACTCTCTAACCGGAGTCTATGGCAGCTCCCTTCCGTTTCCGGTCCACAGTCCACGGTTCTTTGGTCCTTCGGTCCTCGCTGCTAGGTCCTCTGGCTGTTATCATATCTCTCTGGCTTTTGTTTCAACCCGACTCTTTCAGCTGCTGTCTTTTAATTCTTTTAACAATTGCGCTAAAAGTTGTGCATTGAACACTTGGCTGCCTTTCAGACAGAACAATAAAAATGGGCACGGAAACGAAGCTGTAAAGTATACTATAGCTGTAGCTATAGCTATATGTATAGCATATATACCACCGTGGCTGCCCAGATAACAGAAATATTGTTTACCGCAATGCAATTGTTGCCAAAGAAAAGAGCCAGCGGGAAAGCCTTTTCATTTGTTTTACTTTATTCACACCAAAAGTTGGCGGTGGAAAATCTGCAGGAGGGACGCGGTACAGCTTCCGTTTCCGCTGAAAAGTTTCATTTCCCATACGCCGCCGATGATAAAGTGCGAAATTAACTTTTGAAGTAAACAAGAAAAGCAAAGGCTCCGAGGGCCAAATGATATACTATGCCACGTGTGGGTTTTCCATGTTCCCTGCATGTAAAACAGGCCGAGGAGAAAAATGATTAAGGTGGCGCAAGAACATCGAATATCATTCACCTGCCACTGAGTACGATTACGATGCCAATCGAAGACCGAGGACCGAGGACCGAGTACCGTGCTCCATTTGGTTTTTAGGCACGTAAAAAATATGAAAAATTTCGCATAAGCAGGAAACGGAGTTCATAACTCGGCAGAAATCTCGACCTATCGCATAGGCATGCATATTTAATAGGTGGGCGGGCCGCACTGCCACGCCCCCTGATTCACTGTGACCCCAAATACAGTGGCAAAAAAATTGGTACTTTACTAGCATAAAATAATCAAAAGATTTATTACATTTTTTTGTATTATTTTTATTATATGTTAAAGTTTTTCTAATTTAGAGTTTACATTACATTTCATAAAATTTTCTAAGCAAAAACAATTTGTTATTTAATCAATAAAAATTTAAAAAAATGTAAGTAAAAAATTTTTTTTTTTTTTTTAAATATTTGTTTGCAATATTTTCTAAAAATACGACAATGTTTTTACAAATATTAGTACTTTATTTGGAACCTTTAAGTGGTTCTCTTTTGAGTGGTTTATCAACTTAATTTAAGAAAATATAACAGTTATGCTTACATATTGTTATTAAGATTTAATAAGTATTATAAGTTTTAAAAAAGATGGCAATCAATTTTATATCTAGTTAATGATAATGCCTTTTCTTTTATTTACATAACTCCTATTCCTTTTCTCTCAGTGTCTGGTGCTCACGCCATCAACACGAAAAGCAATCAAATTGCAAAAATTTGTTTCATTTTCTGCGATAACATGACTTGAATTTGATGAATGCCTTGGCAAGAGCGAGCCAAGCCATGAACCAAATGGAATGGAGATGGTGATCAGGGAGGAAGGATGAGGAGGAGAAGGGGGTCCAGGAAGGGCGGAAAGGACGCGAAGGATATTGGCAACGAAAGCCAAATGCCAATCTCGGCGCGCTTTTTACGAGGCCAGCCTTCGGTGGGTGGATGGGTGGATTTTGGGGTGGAGGATGGGGAAATCCCCGCTCAGCATGGAAAAAATGTGCAGATATGGCCAAATGAAAGAGTTATGAATCCGCAACTTTGTTGCTCCCCAGGCGCTTCTGGCTCTGGCTCCAGCTCAAATGTCCGCCCGCCCTGCTCCGATTACTAATACGCCCCGTGGTCCCCGTGGCCATCACATCCACATCCACATCCTGTGCTCCTCGCTGAGCTCGTCCTTCCTGGCCAAGGATTAAAATAAATGCGCCGCATTTGTATGGGTTGCACGATTCGAAGGGGGGAAAGGAAAAAGGGGGATTCCCTATTTCCGATAACCGCTATTTATGGTTAGCTGCATTGGCCATCCACATCCACATCATCATCGCCTCGCCCGCGGGCTAGCCAGAATCAAATGCAAAAATATATCCCCACCATTTCTTTGTGATTTTTCTGCGGATAAAAAAACCCCCTAGGTTCCGAGGTCCTGGGCGTGTCATCTCATCATCTCATTTTGACGCAGTCCGCTCAGGGAAACGCACCGAAAATTTTTGTAATTACGACCACGTCAAAAGCACTCGCCAAAAGCCGCACAAACAAAAGCCGAAAGCCGCCGACCAAGAAATAAATGACCAGAAAAAGCTGGCAGCGCCGCCCTTGCAAAAATGAGAAATTAAAATTAAATTTCAAGCATTAGGCCGGGGAAAATAACATTTTAATGGGCGTTTTTCGGCAAGGGCGACTTTGTAAGTTAAATACTTTAGGGAGGTTTGTCTACGTCGGATTAAAAAGTGACTACTGAAAGTGTACATTTAGTCAAACGACCTTATTTTTATCATGGTACATTTTAAAGGTGATAAAAAACACAATTCTGTGGCAAAGTATATAAAATGTATTTTTAAAATGAAATTAAATCTAGAAAAGAGAAAATTTTTATAATAATGGTTAAATTGGCTTAAAAACAACCCTCTTATTATTATTGTATATTTTATTTTAAAATATGATTTTAAAACTCAAAATATAAAATTTATTTTTTTTTAAATTAAATTAAAAGGTGTATAATAGTGGTTAATTAATCAAAGAACCTTCTTTTTATCATGGAATATTTTAAATGTGATTTAAAAACGCAAAATAATACATTTTATATTATTAGTAGTAAAGAAAAGAATCTAGGAATTTGTATATTAATGGTTTTTTGTATAATAGTGGTTAAAATATACTAATTAAAGGATACCTATATCTTAATTGATTTCAATTGGACCTTAGATGTTTTTATGATCTTATATCTTAATATCAATAGATTTCATAACTTTTACCCTTTACTCTTTATAGTTGTACCAGAAATTCACCAGCTGTTTATACTTATTTATTTGCATTACATCTGCGACTTCGGATGCCAATGAGCTGTTCGTTAGTTTGCTGTAAGCAGCTTTCCCCTGATTTTCCATTTCCATTGTGGGGATGCTCCACATATTCTAAGCATATGCAGGCAGGTATCGCAGGTTGTCAACGAAACCAATCCCCGGCACTCCACTCTTCACTCTCCACATTCCCAATTTTCCGACATAAAAGTCAATTTATGGCATATAAACCGCTTTGTTGTCAAGGGAACTCAATTACGGGGCAGCCCCTTACCATCTCTGTCTTTTAGTCAAAGGAACATTGCATAAATCCCATCCCAAACCATTCCATTTCCATCCATCGCATTACCGAAATATTTTAATGAATCAAAGCAGAGCTGCCTTTTGGGTCGTTTGCGTCTAGGATTTCAATCGTGCGATATGACACATCATCAAAGTTGGCATATTTCATTATTCGCCCCTCCAGTACACAATATCGATACAGAGTATCGTTTGCATGTTGCGTGTCAGAGTTCAATATGGAAAATGGCTGGGAAAATCGGCGCGGAAATAAAAGAAAACAACAGAAATCGAAACACAAACAACAGTTCAAGTGTTACACTTTAGTTTTCCTAGTCAGGGGTGTCGGGAAAATGGGGGAATTTTCATTTCATTTCGCGCGTCATTTGAGGCGGCGCCGCTTCGAATTGTTGCAACCTTTTCCCCATCGAAATGGTTCGAGTTGCTCGAGTTCCTTGATTGAAATCGCATAAAAACAAAGCCCAAGGAATTTTCCCTGCCAAACAAAATATTTACGATTGTGTGCGTCGCCCTGTTCCACGATTTTTTGCGCCCGAGCTTTTCTTTTATTAAAAGTTTTGATTGTTTTTCGCGTTTCAATTCGTAGCTTTCGCGCCTAATGACAGCCGAACATGCCATGAAATATGAGTTGATTGCCAGCTGAAGGGCAGTGGGTACGAGGTATATTGAAGGGTTATAAATCCACTCCAAGTCGTTCTGCAAATTGCCCTGCCAGTGGAAGCAGAAACCGACCAACAAACAAGCTCATTAGGCCGCACCAATTACTTCTAATTAATGTCTTTGAGACGCATAAAATTTTGTCAAGTTTCCCGCTGCCCGCTTTTTTCTTTCGCTTTTCTCCGCCTGCACGCCAATTAACTCTGAACGCTCATTACAGGTCGCGATGGAAAAGCTGACAGTTTGAGCCAGGTCTTCTAGGTCCAGGGCACTACTACTAGTACTGCTGCTGCTGCTGCGACAGTGCCACTCCCACATTCCGCCCCCTTTTCTGGGGTGCAGCGGCGCGTATTAATTAGCTGCTCGAAGTCACCGCCCAACCCCCATCACCTGTCTAGAGTTCAACTACACTGTTAAAAAAAATTCTTTATAAAATATAGCATTAGATGCTCGGGATTTTTTTTAGAAATTAAAAGTTTAAGCCTAATTAGGAAACTTTCTGAAACACATTTCATTTATGGGATCTAATATGATCAAAATGTGAAAACATTTTAAGACCACCAACTAAAACAATTCAGAAAGAACTATATTTTACTATAGTAATTATTAACATATTAAATATTTTTTAAAAATGTTTGAACTAGTTTAATATAAATAAATGATAATTATCAAAAATTAAAATATTTATGGGTCCTAGAAAATATTATAAGTAAATTAAATTATCCTTAAGAAATTTTAAAATCAGTTAAATGTAAATAAAATGTGATTATGAAGGGTTAAAAATGTAAATTGAACTACATATAACTATTGTAAAGACTATATTGAAACAAGAAAATATTACAAATAAATTAAATAATATTTTAAAAATTTTAAAACCAGATAACAACAAAAAATGCAATTCTATAATCATTTTTAAAAAATCAACAAAAAGAAATCTTCAAAAAATATTCAAATTTTTAAATGCTCCTAAAATTAATAATAAGTTAGCATTGTAAAATATTCTTATTTTCATAAAATGCTGAACTCCCTTAGATTTTTCTCAGTCTGAATTCGTCGTCATGACTGGGCTTCAAATGTTTCCATTTGCAGGCAGTTCAAAAAGTGTCTGCTCCTCGTCCCCAAAATTTATAGTAGCACCTGCACTGGGTCTCCAGTTCCTCCAACCATCTTCCTCCATCCAGCATCCTTCATCCTCCAGCCTCGCTATTGTCGTTAACATTACGTCAACTAATTGGCTTCATTTGGGGTTGTCCTGTGGCTGCTGCGTGGCATCGGGACCTTCTAATTGGCAATGAAAGGAGCATAATTTATGAATATGTCGCGCACTCATTTCATGCTACACTTGTCAAGCGAGGGCCTTTTTCCCCACCATCAGCAGCAACGAGTTCTTTGAGGCATTAATTATGGAATTTAAATAAAGGAGGGAAAAGAATCGAAACGATTGATTAAAGATCCCCAGCAATGCATATTTTGTAACCAAGGGAGGGGAAAAAAGTGCGACAACGGAAGCTTACACGCTTCTGCACTCCGCCGTCGAGCTGGAAAGACAACCCATTAGACCGCAATTCACTTGGCTCCGCACCAATGTTTCATGTTTCCATGTTTCGCCTTTTTATGCATCGCCCACATTTTGGACATGGACCTGGGAAAAGTGAAAAGTGAACAGCATAAAGTCAGAAATTGCATTTCCCCATCTGCGAGATAGTCAACCCACACAGACGGAACGACGCTTTGCAGGCAAACAGTGCGTTTAATGCGTGTAGGACCATTTATGAAGTAATAATCAAAAGGAAGATTATTAAAAATATTATTGTCAATAAAAAGAAACAAAACTTAACCTTTTTTAAAGATAGAAATCCTTTTATTACAAGCTTGTTATAAGAAATAAAAAAAAATTTGAAGGGGGTGGGGTGAAACAGACATCCTTCCTTTATTTAGCAGAATTGTTTACAGTAATGGTTTGTTTTTAAAAAAAAGTCTTAAAAATTAGGTAATATCATTCTTAACTTAGCGTCTTAATATGTGAGGTTATCTGGGTATTGTATGGAATGGGATAAATAAAGGTCAAATATATTTTTCTTTACCTATAAGGTTGATTTAAATGTTCTATTATTTTACTAACATTTTTTTTTAAACCCTTTAGTCTTTGAAAACTTTATGCGTCACCCCAACCATCGTATAATATTTTTCAATAAATGTAACTATATTTTTATGGCCTCCACTATATATATTGAAGCTCATATAGTTGTAGTGGCATTTGCTGTAGTTTGTTTGTTTGTGCTTGCCTTTTATTTTAATTTCCCTCGACGGCACACGTTCTGTATTTGTATTTGTATCTGTATGTTTGTATCTGTAGGAGAGCACTTTACACATTAATGTAAAAAAATTGTGCACTGATGTAAGTGCGTCTTCCTCACATCAGTGAGTTAACCCCCCACTACCCCAATGGGTAATGTCCACCCCCTTTAACCCACTAACTAGACTGACAGGCAGCCAAGCCGCAAACCAAACAGACAGACAGCTCCTGCCATTTTCCCCATTTTCCCAGGGAAAACCCCTCCTTCGACAGACTGCGCGCATTTTAATAAAAACGAATTAAAATGTGCACTAATATGTTTTTATTATTTATGCTCATATATATTTGTATTTATTTACGTGCATGTAGCAAATAAATTGCACTCGAAACTCGAGTGGCTCCTCTCTGGAAAATGTGTCACTGTGGAAATTGCTTTGTCAGGTTTAGAGTTCTGTGCATCCCGAAAGTTCCATTAAACTGGTGGTTCCCCCTTTTCCTAGGGCTTCCCTGCCTTCCCTGCTCTCATGTATATATTATATCATTTGCCATATGCGGATTAGCCATAAGCTGCTTTTGGCAGAGGCAGCATGCAAAAGTTTTACAACAGAACAGAAACAACCGGGATGAGGTTGGAAATGAGCAAGAGATTGAGATTCAGCCGGAGGACGATGAACACAAGTGGGTAAACCGCTTTTCGTTGAGGCACTTGAGCTGAGTCTGTGGCTTATAATTTGTTTGACAAGCATCAAAACAGCCACAACCCATATCCCCCAGTAGCTTTTACTGGCACCAGTTGGCATTCGAATTATCAGCTATTGAAGACAATATAAAGAATTGATAATATTTCTTATTATTTAAACTCCATAAACAAATAATTTTATTGAACTACATCACTATTATTTCTTAAAAATAATAACTTTTGAGTGTAATTACCTAAAAAAAACAAATATTGAACTACTTTAACTATGACAATAATAAATATTATTTATTTACATTTTTAAAAATCGTTTCAAGTCACCTTTTCGGAACTCTGACTTTTTGAGATTGTAAGAGTGAAGCAAAATATTACATACTGTAATGTTTGAATCTTTGAAATCACGAAGGAGAAAAATCCCAGCACACTGAAGGCAGCTTAATGAGATGATAATTTAAATGATTGCTCGCCAGCTGATAGCACTTATCAGTATCAGTGGGTCAGGCAAAGGTCACCGTTTGAAAATTATATTATTAAGCATGAAGTAATTAGTTTCTGATTTAACAGTACATCGTTTATTGTACACTTATTAAAAATTGATGTCAGGAGATAACAAAGCTATTACGGCTTTAAAGGTTAAACAGGTTAAAGGCTATTTATAGCCGTTACTCGTAGAGTAAAAGGGTATATTGTATTCGTGCAAAAGTATGTAACAGCTAGAAGGAAGCGTTACCGACCCCATAAAGTATATATATTCTTGATCAGGATCACTAGCCGAGTCGATCTAGCCATGTCCGTCTGTCCGTCTGTCCGTCTCTCCGTCTGTCCGTCTGTCCGTCTGTTTGTCTGTATGAACGCTGTGATCTCGGAAACTACAAAAGCTAGAAAGTTGGGATTACCAACACATATTCTTGGGCTTCCTACGCAGCGCAAGTTTATTTCAGCCGAGCACCACGCCCCCTCTAACGCCCACAATCACCCATAATCGCGGACAAACTAAACTAAAATGTGTCTGGCGCCCACATTTTGAAAGATTTTGGATAAGTATAAATGCAATTCTGTTGTGTTTAGTTATACCTATCGAAATGTAGAAGAAATTTTTTAAATCGGACCATTCGTTAAAAAGTTATACCTGATCAAAGTTTATATGTCCATCTCCCTCGCACTCCCTTTAGCCGAGTGACGGGTATTAGATAGTCGGGACAACAACCCGACTATAGCGTTCTCTCTTGTTTTAAATTGTAATTTAGCCACTATTTTATTTTACACTTAAAAGTGCACTATTTGTATTTTTTTTTTTAATGAAAAAAGCCATGCTATTTCAGAATTTTCTTTGTTAATATATTTTTAATAATATTTATAATTGCTCCTTTTGTTGGGCTTATATTTAATTTGTACATATTTTAAACTTTACAATTATTTGACTTATAAGTTAAGTTTTACCTTTGATGAGAATTTTTAAGCAATCTTCGGTGCTTCAAGGGGTAATTCATTATGCCTTTAATGCATTTGCGGGTCCACCCAATCACGTCGCATCTAAATCAACCGAGGGAGCGACTTGGCGTCTGGCCAGAAACTTAATGATGCATACGTGTCGCCGCCATTTGTCCTCGAAGACCGGACAGAGTAGCAAAGTATCAGAGTGCCAAAGTGGATCTGCTGCATCCGGGGGGCAGCCAATTAGGAACAGCGCCAAAGAGGCTCCCAGCGGGACTTCTTTCAATTAAATTGGCGGCACAAAAACGGCTCAAAGAGATCCCGGCCGGCATTTGTCAGCGCGGCCAAAACAATTTGCCGCTGTCAGGATAAGAGACTTTGACTCGGGACTCTGGACTTTGGCGTTGTCCAACATTTCCGCACGCTCAATTTAATAAGGGCAGCTCATTAGCCGCCGACGGGGATGCTCAGCTGGCACCCCCTCATCCCTCATCACTCATCCCCCTCAAAAACCTTATCATCCCCGTGCATTTGAAGCGGCTTCATTTGGGGGTGCACTAGAAAAATAGCAACCAAATGGTCAAGGTTTTATGTTGTAAAAAATCAAATTATAAAATTATATATATTTTTTAAGCAAGGCAGGAAAAAATATGCTTTGCGGAAGGGGAAGTTACTATCCAAACTTTGAATTCAAATAAACTAATAATTTAAATTGATCTATTTAATGAAATCCTAGGTCCTATCAGTTAGTCAAAATCTCAAAATTTTTAAAAATGTGAACAAAAATTTAAGACATTTTTCCACGATCATAAAAAATATCAGTTAACCTCACAGAACCTAAAAATGTCGAATTATTTTCAGTGTAGACGCCACGTGGATTTTGGGGTCCATAAACCGAAATTGAAAAATGTTAAATTATCATCAAATTTCATGCACTATCAAAGTCAATTTCCTGTGGCAGCGACCTCAAGGACTCGTGTCCTGTGTCCTGTGTATCCCAACTACCCCGCAGCTTTTCCCCCCATCCAGATTCCAGATTCCAGCCTGCCCGCCAGTCACAAAAATAATTTATTCAACTTGATGCCGTGGTCGCAGGACCCCTTAACTTTTTAGCGGGAAAGTGGGGAAAACGGGGAAAAGCGGGAAAGCGACCGCTGCCCTGCGGTTCATTGTCAGTTAAGCTTTTTAAAAGAAAACCACTTAGAATGTTGACATTATCCTTCACTTTCTATTTATTTTGTCATTTAATCAACTCCTGCCCGGCGTCGTCGTGCCTGATTTGCATACCGAACCCGATGGAGTCGCTTGATAGAGGAGGGGATGGGCTTTGGATTCTGGGGAGGTGGCATCTTGAGATGGACGCCCTCGTTTGTCTCCGGTCTCCAGTCTCCGGTATTTGCTCACTGGCGCCGTCTCGCCAATCAGTCAACGGAAAGCGAACGGGAATGGACTAGAGGAGTAGATCCAGCGGAGCCCTCTGGTAAATAAAAATTGCTTTTTGCCGCATAACCTGTGGCCTATTCCCTTTCACCCCCTCCCCCACCGATCCATATGCCATTTGCCGATAGAGATAGACAATTGGATAGGAAAATGAATACTTTACACTGAAAGAAAAGGGGTTCATTGAAATATTTATTGAGCTAATTTAACTGCATGTTTTTTTTAACTTTTAAGAGTGCTAATTAATTTGTTCAAAAAATGTTATACTGGGCTGAGGGATTTGCTTTTGGGGGATAGAGAAAAACTAGATTTTCTTAAGTTTTATAATCAAAAAACTTTAAATTTCTTTAATATTTTCAAGGCTTGATGGATGTTTAAGGTAATTTAATAATTTTTTCAGAAAATCACTAGAAATCTTTGTTCGTCTGTAGGTTTAAATAGGATGAAACATCGTTTTAGAATCTAAAATAGTTCTTAAAATAAAAGTATTAAGTACCTTTTATTAAGACTTCATGGAAAATATTATGATTTTTGTTTTTTATTATTTTTTTTAAAGATATTCTTTACTAAGATTTTTCACAAAAATTAAAAGATTTCGAGAATATTTTGTGAAGGGTTCTTCAGGAAATTTTTTAGATGGATTGACCTACCAAACCAAATTATTATTTTTCAGTGCACATCCTAAAATGACATTTTGAGGCCGAACCGGAACGTTCTGGCTTGCTCATTAGCCGTTATTAAAGCAATTCTATGAATATTTTAAAAGCAGCTTTTTGTGTTAGAGGCACTGCATCTCCGTCCACCCATCCCCGCAAAAAGGTTTAGAATTACAGACTTTCAGAACAGAACAGAAACGAAGAAAGGACTTGGACTTGGACGAGTAAATACATAGAGGGGGCATGAGCATGTAAATAATGCGAGAGTGCCAACTGTGGGTGTCCAAGGGACCTTCAGAGGTAGTGGAGGTACCAACTTAAGCCGCATTTGGGCAGCCAGTCCCATAAAGGCGAAATCCTATTGAATGGCCTTTTGTTTTTAGCATGGAAATGCTTTTAAACACCGCCTCCAAAACCGAACGGAACAAGAAGCAAAAGTCCGCAAAATGGAAAGGCGAGGCGATTGCTTCTTGTTTATTATTCGCTCAGTCAGCTCTAATGAGTCCTGTCCACTCAGGAGCACTTATCCCTGCTTATGCTGCCCACGCTCGTCTTCGTCCTGGTTTGGTTCAAGGAAAACTCGGCAGGAAAGCTGGCAAACTGGAAAACTGGGCCAGGCACAAAGGACACGACACGGCAGCTAGAAAATATGATGGCAAAGTTTCGCTGTTTGCACGGCGAAAAAGTTTCCATCTGCGTGGGCCGTTTGATGCTGAAATAATTACGTGGGAATCGCAAGCCGGGTTCTTTGAGATTTTGAAAAATAAATAATAAATATCGCATTCCGAAATATATTCTATAAAATTATTTATTTATTTATTTCAACTTTACAACTGTGACTTCTCTTAAATAACACACTAATCCGGCTCGAAGGATATATTGGGAATATTTTATAATATAATATAATAATAATATTTATAATGTTATAAAATTTAATAATATTTTGAATTTTATCCCCGTTACTCGTTGAGTAAAAGGCTATATAGTATTCTTGAAAGCACATTCTATAAGCATTTTTATTCCATAGCTCCATATTATTATATTATTCCACAAATAATAATCCTGAATACATACAAATAAAATTTCATTCGACTTTTACTTACAAAATTTAATCCGATCAAATCTTTTAAAGTGTGAAAACAAAACTGCAGTTACTCCAAAGCAATTTTTATTCTTCAAAGCTTCGGTTGAGTAGAAATTCAAACACGCAGTATAAAAAGTAACATATATGTTGAAAAGCTCAAGTCGTAATTTACGCTGCACACGTTTTGCTGTAATTCGAGAGAGCAGGCACAATCTGCAGTCCAGTATATATAGCGAATCGTTAAGTTTCAGAATTTTCAAGCTGATACTGGAATTAAGTGATAAGCTGCACTGACCCCAAGTAAACTATTTCGTTTAGTTAATGTTTTGAAGTCGACATGAGCTGGCGGATCTATTTGCTAATATCGGCGGTGGCCAATTGTTGGTCAACTGTTCAACTAAGTGGCTATATTTATATCCTTACAAACAAAACCGACATTGATGATCCAACCTATGACGTACGCTGTGTCTTTAACGGATCCGCCCTAAAACCGTGGAATATTCACCTTATGATGGAGAATCGTAAGTTGGAAACAGAGTTTATAGACGAGTTCACCATCAGCTACAGAATAAAGCTGACTCAGTTTAGCCAAAGAGAGTTTGATTTCCAGTGTAACTGCCCGGATAATAGCACAACTAGAGAAGTGTTCTCGAAGGATGCGCTTTTTCGAGATGTATTCTTTAGATGTTATTATACTGATATCAAGACAGAACTAGAGTGCCGATTCGATTACTTGGAAGAAGACTTTAAAATCAGTAGACCACTTGTGATTATGGATAACTCGTTTAAAGTTGAGTGCATATCCAAGACTTTGTGCAACATTCAATATCCAATTCATTTTCATGGAATAAATCGAACTTTTACAATCGAACAACACTCTAATGGTATGTTACGGAAATATGTAATATACCTGACTGACATCGAAATGAGAGTGCCGTATTGGCCAAGTAATAAGCCCATAATAGAGCAATCAGGATTCATAGTCTGCATAGATTTCGGCCCGCATGCATTTAAAAATAGTAGCTCCTACAAATGGGAAGTGGTCCTGATACCGCAAAATTCACGGATAGAGGTCCAAACTCCCGGCCTAATTAGTTATAAACTAGGTAATTTCACGAAGCCGAAAAATGTGTGCTTTAAAATCCGGGAATATTATTACCAGACCTATAGCGTGTCATTGTATGTCAAATTTAACCACCCCCTTGCACAGTTGTCAATGTATGATTACTTGCTGAACTTCACCTCAAAATCTGCATTGCCACATAAACCTTATTTTCTGCGAGAGGGATTCTACTACGATATAGATAAAAAGCAGCTTCACGTCTTCTGGGAGCCCTTGGATGAACTGAGCGTGAACGGACCCAACTTAACCTACATCCTGACCACAGATACGGGGTAATTCTTGATGCTTTAAGATAAATCTAAATCTTTGAATCTTCTTCTTCTTCGTCTCTTATTTTCAGAAGAGACCCGAATTTTCAAGGCAACAGCTCAGCAGTTTTCAAGGACTGGAATTCTACGCAAAGGACCACAGTGTCCATTTGGAGCCAGAACGCCATGGGTCGATCGTTGACAAGCTCTAATTTTCTAGTGCCAGATCTAACCAACTATAATCACCATCAACCACAGAATTTGCAGTACAACTTAGAGAATTATACCCTCACCTGGGAACCACCACAGGAACAGGAGAGTGATTGTGACTACAACATATTCAAGTGCTCTACATCCACAAAATGCCTACAACTTCTTGACACTGAGTATACAAAACATGAAAACACGTATCAGACTCAGATACTGAAAGAAAGCAATAATCTGGCTGTGGCTTTGGACTGCTTCGATAGTTTCGGCGGTGGCATGAAGTTTGTTGATCCGTGGATCTTTCAAGAAACCGAGTTCAATTACTGTAGCCTTGCCATAAGTTTATCTATTTCGAGCTTAATCATCTTGGTACTGGCTTCCCTGATAACCTTCTTATTTAAAAAATGGAAACGAAAAATAGTTAAAGAAATAGTCATAACCCTGCCACCCATATTCGATCCTATTGTGATGGACCGTTTACGACTACGAAATGTTAATTTCACATACAGTCATGATCCCCAAGTCGAAACCATTTCATCGCTCAAAAGAATATTTTTGGGTTCCAAAGAGACGAAGAAAATTGTAGGTCGGAATACTGCTCAGTTGCCTCCAAGACCCGATTCTCCGGAAGCCGTTTTCCCTACAATGAATGAAGCTCAGTCGACGAGAATTTCGGATCCTTCTGATCCCGTCTCATCACCGTATATTATAATTAATACTTGTCAGTTGTCAGGGAGCCCCGATAATCCTGATCCCGTCACCTCACCATATACTATAATGAATGAAGCTCAGTCGAGAAGAAGTCCTACTGATCCCATCTCAACATCGTACACGACAGTGAACTTAAAGTCCAAGCCTATGAGGTTAATATATTCTTACCAAAAATAAAATAAAAAAGAACAAGAAAGGAAGCTATTAACTTACAAAAACATTATATCTAAATTTACTTCATATATGTTACAATAATCGAAATTTTAGCTGCTTTAGTATTATTTTGGCATTAATTTTTTGATCCTTCAATAACACACTAATCAAATTTTAACCTAAAAACTTTAAGCCTAGAAGAAACACAAATGGGGTTTAACTTGATTTGATTAGATCTTTCAGATTGTGAAATCCCAACTGCAGTTACACTCCAAAGCACCAAAAAAAGCAGCACAGTGTAATTTTCTATTCTTCAAAGCTTCGGTTGAGTAAAAAATCAAACACTCAGTATAAAGTAAAACATATGTTAGTAAGCTCTTTTCGTATTTTACGTTGAGCTTGCTGTAATCCGGGAGAGCCAGCATTATCTGTAGTCAAATATACTCGTATATAGCGAATGGTTAAGTTTTTACATTTTCAAGCTGATACTGGAACTAAGCGATAAGGAGCACTAGCCGGAAATAAAATAAATCGTTCAGTCAATGTTTTGAAGTCGACATGAGCTGGCGGATCTTTTTGCTAGTAACGGCGATTGTCAATTGTTGGTCAACTGTTCAACTTAGTGGATATATTTATACCCTTACAAACGGAACCAACTCTCATAATTTTACCTATGACGTACTCTGTTTCTATAACGGATCCGCCCCAAAACCGTGGAATATTCAGCTCGTGGTGGATAATCGTAAATTGGAAGCAGAGCTTATCGACGAGTTCACCATCAGCTACAGAATAGAGCCAAATCAGTTCAGGCAAAGTAAGTTGGAATTCCAGTGCAACTGGCCGGATAATAGCACATCTAAAGCCTTCATCTCGAAGGCGGCGCTACCTGTAGCAGAATTCTTAGAATGTCACTATACTGATATCAAGACCGAACTAGAGTGTCACTTGGATTACCTTCCAGAAAATCCGAAAATCAACAGATTCCTTTTGACTATGGATAACACGTTCAAAGCTGACTGCATTTTCTTGGCTTCGTGCTACATTCAATATCCAATTAATTTTCGGGGAATAAATAGAAATTTCACAATTGAACTGTACTCTAGTGGCATTTTAGAAAAGCATGTGACTCACAGGACTGATATCCAATTGAGAGTGCCGTATTGGCCAAGTAATAAGCCCATAATAGAGCAATCGGGATTCACGGTCTGCATAGATTTCGGCCCGCATGCATTTAAGAATAGGTGCTCCTACAAATGGAAAGTCTTCCTGGAGCCGCAAACTACGCGTGTCCCGTGGGAAGATACCGAGATAATTAGTTATGAGCAAGCCAACTTTACAGAGCCAAAAGATGTGTGCTTCAAAATCCCGGAATATCATACAAAGTGAAATTAAGTATCAAATTTAACCACGACGATGCGATATGGTCAATGTATAATTGCAAGCTGGACTTCACCTCACAAGCTTCCTTGCCACGTAAACCTTATTTTCTTCACGAGGGATTTTACTACGATCTAGGTAAAAATGAGGTTCACGTCTTCTGGAATCCCCTAAATGAACTGGGCTTGAACGGACCCAACTTAACGTACATCCTGGCCACAGATAAGGGGTAATTCTTGATGCTTTAAGCTAAATCTAAGTCTTTGAATCTTATTTCCTCTTTTATTTTCAGAAGGGAACCGAATTTTCAAGACAACAGCTCATCAGTTTTCAAGAACTGGAATTCTACACAGTGGACCACGGTGTCCATTTGGAGCCAAAACGCCATGGGTCGATCCTTGGAACGGGATAATCTCACAGTGCCAGTTCTAACCAACTATACGCAGCATCAAGCGCAGAATTTGCAGTACCACTTAGAGAACCACACCCTCACTTGGGAACCACCTGAGGAACAGAAGAGCCCATGTTTCTACTACATATTCTCGTGTTCTACACCCACAAAATGCAAACAACTTCATATTCAGTATACAAAACATAAAAACACGTACCTGACTGAGATACTGAAAGAAAGTAATAATTTGGCCGTGGCAATGGACTGCTTCGATGGTTTCGGCGGGGGCATGAAGTATGTTGACCCGTGGATCATTCAAGAAACAGACTTTAGTCATTTTAGCCTTGGAATAAGTTTATCTATCTTAGTACTGGCCCCCCTGATTACCGTCCTATTTCTGAAATGGAAACGAAAGATAGTTAAAGAAATCGTAATAACCCTGCCTCCCATATTCGATCCCATTGTGATGGACCGTTTACGACAACGAAATGTTAATTTCACATACAGTCATGATCCCCCAGTCGAAACCATCTCATCGCTCAAAAGAATATTTTTGGGTTCCAAAGAGACGAAGAAAATTGTAGGTCGGAATACTGCTCAGTTGCCTCCCAGACCCGATTCTCCTAAAGACGACTCCTCACCATTCTCAATAATGAATGAAGCTCGGTCGCAAAGAATTTTGGATCCTTCTTATCCCGTCTCATCACAGTATATTAAAATGAATTCTTATCAGTTGTCTAAAAGCCCCGAGAATCCTGATCCCTCACCAACCACAATAATGAATGAAGCACGGTCGACAAGAAGTGAAGATCCGTACACGACAATGAATTTCCAAGCCTATGAGCTTTGTACTTATATTCTTAACAAAAATAAAATAAAATATTGATTAATTCAAACTGGTTTTACCAATACCGAAACCAGGTAGAATTTTAGTTGGCGTATAATATAATTGCATATTTTCTGATAAATTTTAATTTATTTTAAATATTAAATATATTAGTTATAGTAAATTTAAAAATGTTAAACTTTTCTCAGGGTGTATTTAAGACCTATACCATCAACCCTTTTTTAAAACATTTAAAGAAGTGGCATGTTTTTTAAGTTTGATGCACAAAAATACAAAATTAAATCTGTTATAGTATATTTTTCATGACATCTAAAGTTCTGTATTTATAAATAGTTTATATATTTTTTTTATAAATATACCTCTTCCATATTTATTTAATTTGTCTGAAGTGTACACCTGTCCATCAATAACTACATACACGTATTTCCTGGGGATATACTCAATGAATACGTGACTGAACAGAACGAAGGGCATTACATAACTTTACTGTTGAACTGATTAAACACGAAACCCCGAAACTAGATCAGCAAACTCATCGAAAAAGTGCGGGGCCATCAGTTGTTGTGGGTTGGAGAGCTCCTCGGGAAAGTTTTTGCCCATGTGCGAGTTAATTAGAAGCCTATTGATAAAGTTGAATTGCAGCTAATGTGGCAAAGTTGGGCGGTCGCTCAATGGCGGTTGGTTGATTTTCCCATTTTCCCCACGGCAAACTAGATGCACATTTATTAATTAAAATGCCGCAAAAACACAAACACGCAGCCATCTCGTCTCTTTCATTAGCGTTTTGTCAAGTGCTCATCAAAAACAGAGCGACACAGAGGCCAAATTGATGGCCCGTGTTTGTTAGTTTAATTATGCATTTCCACAGCAAGTCCTTCAGTTCACAATATGTATGCTGGAATAATGCAAAAGGACACGAGTGGCGGCCCACAGACAAACAAACAAACAACCGAACAAACAAGCAGCAAACAATTCACGCACATCGCACAGAAAATGCGGCTTATGTCAACAATAATTTTTGCTTTTCTGCTTTTTCAGCCCGGTTCATTTCCCAATTTGTGATTTTTCATTTACCTGCGGTCGTGTGTCCACTCGTTGACCGCAAATTTCTAATAACAATTTGTAATTGCCATAAATTAAATCACTTTCGGGCTTGGGATCTCCCGCGGATCTATTCTCACCATCGAATTTTCGAGTTTTCCAAACTATTTCGATTATTAGTTTTTTTTGTGGCTTGGCCAAATTTCCTGCCAAACCATTTATTATTCCCATAAATATTCGAAATTTAGGCTGCTGTTCTTCTTTTTCCGGTTAACCGTATCCCGCTGATTTATTCGCACCGTCTGAATGATTTTATTGCTTGTAAAATTGCTGTCAGCCTTTTTAATTGTTTATTTTTAATTGGAAATTATATTTAACATTCAATTTTCCATATAATTTTTAAAGGCGTGCTTTAATTTATTAAATTACTCAAAGGCTTGCTGAAAGAAAGTCAATATTATTTATCTTTGGTAAGTGTTAAATGAGTTTTCAAACAAATCATAAAGAAAAGTAGGTAGCAGATAAGATATTCACTGTACAGTTGCCCGAGAATCGAACCAACTGCAAAAGTGAAAGTATATTTAACATACTTTCGGGGTGAGTTTTCTCCACACAATTGCTTACCTATAATTCCCAACTGGTTCTGGCCGCTTCCTGGTGGAAACCCAACCCCTGAGCGGCGGAAAGCATACTTACCTGGCGTAGAGGTTAACCGTGATCACGAAGGCGGTTCCTCCGGAGTGAGGCTTGGCCATTGCACCTCGGCTGAGTTGACCTCTGCGATTATTCCTAATGTGAATAACTCGTGCGTGTAATTTTTGGTAGCCGGGAATGGCGTTCGCGCCGTCCCGACATAAGAAATAAATTTAAAGATTGCTTAAAAATTGAGTTTTTGAAGATTATTTATTGATTGATCTTTTAACAAGTTGTTCTCGTTATTGCTGGCTAAATCGACTCGGTGTTGTAATTTTTGGAGTGCTGCCATTCTGGGGTCGAGAATGAGAAGTACAGTTTGTTCATAGGAGGAACAGGATAATTCCCATTATCTGGGAATTTTCTATCGGAATCCATAATCATCCTCATCCATCTCTTATCACTGACACGTGATTTGTGATCGGAAGCATGGTTGCTGACAGTTATTACAAATGTACTGGAAGAATGTCCTCCGACACTTATCCATGTGGAACTTCAATCATTTACTTGAATGTGGCACTGAAGCGTACTGATTTTTAGAACGTAAAAAAAATACGAAAAAAAACCTTTCCTTTCTGTTATTGGGCGAGGGCGGCACAGGCACTATCGCCGTCTTAATAATATTTTTTGATAACCAAAAATTCCATGCCTTGTCGATTTTTTCTACAGTATAATTAAAGATCATGCTAATGTACATGCTAAAAGGAAGATTGGCCATGTCATCATTGTTCAAGAAGAACACTTTGTTATAATAAATCTAATACTTTAGGAGTTCGGTACATGTCAATATGTTAATTGATCTAGAGCCGTAAATAACGATCTGTAACTCAGAAACCTACAAGGGTGCAGTGCTAACACTTGTAATCTTAAGTACAGGCCACTTGAGCCTAACCATAAATATAGTTATCAAACTGCACAAAGGATCGCCTTGCAGGAGACCGTTGATAAGGCTCCCGCTCAGGCAAACAGATTTGGTCTCTGCGTAGACCATAGATAAGTATATTATAAGAATTTCATGTTAGTTACGTAAGCAAAGACTGATTGAAATAAAATCAGTTTTAATACAGAACTCAAACGTGAAGGAAGAAAATCCCTTTCAATCATCGTGATCGGATCGCGTTCTCAGAAAGGATGGTTGAACGACAATTACAATAAGTTTAGTTACATTTAAGTTTGTTTAGAAACCAAATTATGATTTTCCAAATACACAACATGTAAGCTATCTTTAAATTCATTTTTTATGTCGGGACGGCGCGAACGCCATTCCCGGCTACCAAAAATTACACGCACGAGTTATTCACATTAGGAATAATCGCAGAGGTCAACTCAGCCGAGGTGCAATGGCCAAGCCTCACTCCGGAGGAACCGCCTTCGTGATCACGGTTAACCTCTACGCCAGGTAAGTATGCTTTTCACCGCTCAGGGGTTGGGTTTCCACCAGGAAGCGGCCAGAACCAGTTGGGAATTATAGGCATGCGATTGTGTGAAAAAAACTCACCCCGAAAGTATGTTTCAGTTTAAAAAAAAAAGGTTTTATAAAGTTCTATCTGCAAATCGTAATCACTTTCAAGCGACTTCTAAACTTTGTAAAATCTTTGAAATCTTTTTCTATTAAAAGGTTTTATTATCCAATACTTCTGAATAATTCAGCATTCCATTTTGTTAAAACAGATTTCCCAAAACAGTACAAAAACTAAAGATTTGCTTGGTTTTTCGAAGTTTATTAGACTTTTTGCGCACCTTACATACTAAAGATCAATGGGTGGTTCGTTCGATGGTCGTATTTCGAATTTCCGAATCAGAATCGCAGCCGCACACACAACGACGACGCTTAGAACTTGAAGTACTTGGTGTAGTAGTCGTTGAAGAAGGTGTAGTCGAAGTGGCCGAAGTTCGAGTAGCTCTTGTACTTGTAGTAGGGCTCCATGGTGTCGGCGTGGTAGATCATCACATCCTTGAAGTACATGTTGGGCACGAAGAACTCGTACTCGTCGACCTCGCGATCGAAGGGGTAGCCGAAGGGCATGCTGTCGACGAAGCGGGCTCCGGAGCCAATGCCGCACGAGTAGGTGTAGTCGAAGGTGGAGAACTGCTCGTGGACGGGGGCCACGTAGGGAACGACCATGAAGAACATCTGCATGGGCATGCCCTTCTTCCAACCCATGGGCAAAACCAGGCGATCGGGGAAGCCGCAGTGGGGCTCGCTAATGTCCAGCGGGAAGTCGTACTTGCCCTCGAAGGCCATCATCGTGTAGTAGTACAGTTCGGTGTAGGTGGTGCGGTCCTTGACGGTCCAGTAGAAGTCGCTGGACTTGCGGGTAATCATGTTGCTGCCGGCCTTCAGTTCGTAGAAGAACTCGTCGATCTCCATGAAGTTCATGCGGTTCTCGGTCAGCGAGATCATCCTGCCGAACTCATCGTACTTGGGTCCCAGGAAGGCGCGAATCACCACCTTCTCGACCTTGTCGGACTCAATGGTGTAGGTGTAGGTGAAGGGTTTGTGGTTCAGACGCATCTGGCGGGCAAACAGGGCCTTGTCCCACACGAACTTGCCGTCCTGGAAGACCATCTTGTCGTTCAGCATGTTGGTCACATCAAAGTCAACCAGATCGAAGAAGGTGGTCAGATCGCTGACCTCCACATGCTTCATGGTCACACCGGGCATCAGCAGTTGCTCCTTGGTGTATTTGGGCAGGTAGTGCATGAACTGGAAGTAAACCGAGGCGATCGACTTGTAGAACATGTAGTACATCGGATCCCTCATCATGGTCTCGAAGTTCAGCATCACATTCGGGTAGACATCCATTTGGGTGTAGTCGGTTTCGGCGAAGTACATGTGGGCGAGCATGTACCAGAACTGGTAGAACATCTTGTCCATGGCATCGATGTTGCCCTGCATCATGTTGCCAATGTATTCGATGGACTCGGGTTTGCGCATATCGATCATATGGCCATCGGCAGTCTTGTAGTAGCCCATCTCGACGATGTTGTGGACGCGCTTCACGAAACCGGTGATCTTGTCGAGCATATCGTAGTTGCCGTACGTCTCCATCTCATAGTAGTTCTTGCGGTAGCTGTAGCCGATGCCATTGTAGTAGATCATCTGGGGATCGTAGCCCATCTCGATCTGGTGGTACCAGGAGAACTCGGGGATCTCGCCGAATCCGTGGGACAGACGCTCCATGTAGTAACGGCTGAGCATCTGGTGCACATTGTACAGCCACCATTCACCGCGACGATCGTTCTGCAGCTCGAAGGTGTTGCCGTCCAGGAAGAAGGAGTAGTCCATGTTCAGGTAGTACCAGTAGGCGTTCCATCCCAGATCCTCGGTGAAGTAGGACAGCATAGACTCCTCGTTGTAGATGTTCAGATCGCGCGAGTAGTCCACTGGCATGTAGAACTTCTTAACGTCCTTCATCATCGACAGCCACTGGGACTCCTGGTAGAATTCGTTGATGTTCTCGCGCAGAATGAACTTGTCGTTGCTGTACCAGTGCTCGCCCAGACCCATCAGTTTCCACCACTGCCAGGTCTTGAAGTCCTTGATGTAAGTGTAGTCGCTGGTCTGGTACATGTTTCCGTATCCATAGCCGTGCGAGTGGGTCTTGTAGTAGACATCCATGTACTCCTTCTCGTACATGCTCATCTTCGACCACATCTCGTAGTCGAACTTCTCGGCCTCGTAGACGAACTTGCTGTTGAAGAAGAACTGCGGGAAGATCTCGTAGATCATGGGCAGCACCAGGCCATGGAAGTCGTTGCGATGGATGACGGCCAGAGTCAGGGCGTAAACGAACATGCCCTCGTTGACGTGCATGCGGGCCCAGGCCACGTTGGTCATGAAGGTCTCCCAGTCCTTGGCGTAGTAGAAGAAGTTGAACAGACCGCGGGCCTGCTTGGCATGGGACATCACCAGAGCGCCGAAGAACTCGCCCTTGGGCAGCAAGGCGTGAGCCTTGTAGGCCTCGAAGAACTTCTTCATGTACAGGTCGTAGTGCTAAGGGGGAATATGGAAAAAAATATGATAGTACACACAAAAAAATGGATTGTAAATTGGAAAAAAAACACAAAACGTGAAATCTTAGGCATCGCAATCGGTTTGCTTATTTATAAACGGTTTTTTATTAAAGAAAATAAACCGCAAATTCTTTAGAACAAGAGCATCTATGAATTTTTCAACAAAATCAGAGCGCGAATTCTTCAGAACAAGAGAAACTAATATTTACCACACTTAGATTGATTTATGAAAAAAAAACGCGAATTCTATAGAAAAATGGGGAAATTTTCAAATAAAGTTCTAATAAATATCAAATTAATATTAATTAATATCAACTTGATATTTGTAAAACCGATATTAATAATTTTGAATTTTAATAATAATTTAAAGTTTTTTTTCTGCGTAGAAATTGCTTTCGGTGTACTGTTCACTCACCGTGTAGTAGGACTCCTCGAAGTAGAACTTCTGGCCCAGCTTGATGTACTCCTCGATCATCAGGGGATCCTCGATGCGCAGGACCATGTTGTTGAGGAACATCTGCTTCATCAGGAAGTCCTTGTCGGCGATCTTGACTTCATGGGTCTGGTGGAAGTTGGCCGCAGCCACAAGGCCCAGACAGGCCAGCAATGCGATGGCGATCTTCATGTTGAAGGACCTCTACTACACTCGACTCGACTCTACGACTTAACTGCTCCGGATTAGATGCACTCAGTGGATCCAATGCCTAAAGACTGTTGCCTTACTGCCGTCCAACGGGCTGCTTTTATACCCAAAAGGTGCGATGGTATGGTATATGGGATGGAATACGGAGCTTGCAATCTCTGGCGAGATATCGCGGTGCAGTTTCGGGGGTCATTGGGTGTATCTCAGGTGGTCCGATCGCGCCATCTGTCGCCAATTCCGACGGCCAGCTGTCGTCTAGCTGCCGCTTATCACCCACCAAAACTCGCCTTGGTACCCTCTTATCACTTATCGAAAGCCCGGGTTCTAGTCTATATATTCCCCGTGTGTTGCCAAGAGCCGTCTGCAGGTGCAATCAAAACAGTATTACGTCAATCTATAAAAACCAAATCCGTGTCCAGCTATCTCAAGTCTCGTTCGATGCATTTTTGTTTTTGCAAGTCTATTTGAAGCATTTTTGGCTCTTTTGTTTTGAAACAGATAAAATCAGAATAAACTGGATTTTTTAGAAACTTGGCATTGTAAAAACAATTTATTAAACTTATCTTTACGTAATATTCAGAAAACTGTGTTTAACAACATATTTAAGCAAATTTAAAACAATTGTAAATATATTTAAATCTGTATTTAAGCTGATTAAAAATGTAAATGTGGTTAAATTCTATTCCAGTCTGTTTTTAGCAAAGGGAAAAATTTTTAAATATAATATTTAGAGTATCTCATGATAAAAAGTTGAAGTTCTATTTCTGTTAATATTCACTTTTTTCGCAAAAATATTTACAAAAAAAATAAATAAATTTTAAATTTATCTTAATAAAAAAAATATTACCAATACCAAAATTTTTGTAGTCCCTACAATGTAACAATCATATGAAATAAATTGTAATAATAATAATCTTAAAACTATCAAATGTGACCCTGGTGTTTCCTTCAGTCTGCGTGCATTTATTCTCTAGAAACAGTCAAGGGAATAGGGGAGAACCGGCCTCAACCCGACTCCCCACGCATGAGGCTGCGTGAAATCCAATCAACTTTTTCTAATCAGGCAAAGTATAAAGTAAATTCAATTACGCGGCTACTTTGAAAATCCCCCGGGATCACACGCCTAGGACTGCGTGTGTGACATTCTTGTGGGTTGAATGCCGCCTTCTTTTTTTCCCAAAAGAAATTTTCGAAAATAAATAGAATTCCGCCAAAGTCAAAGCAGAGTAAACAAGTGCAAAGTGTTGGGCGCGAAAGGAGGGGAATCCATGGCAACTAATCAGAAATTCCGTCTCATGCGCTGATGTGAAGTGTGCCAGTGCCACCAAAAAAAATATATAAAATAAAAACGACAGACAGGACAGAATGAAGACGGACCCGGGATAAGGAGCTGGTGATGGAGATCCCAGAAACCCAGAAAACCCAGCCCAAGTGGCATCGCTACAGCGCCTGGGATTATGCAAAATTCAATTTGCAACTTAAATGTGTTTATTTTGCGTTACGCTGCTGGGGCAATTTTTATTTTCACTGAAAATGAGGGATTTACTTACTTACCAAGTGGGTGGAGAATCTCCTCCTGCCGCCGAAGAGAATCCCGCCGAGCGATAAGCGAACGGGTAGCCGGAAAAGCTGGGGGAGGGGCGGGAAAGCGTAACCAAACCAATGAGCAATACCGCCATCAATTTTCCAATCTTATTGAGCGTTTAAAAATGTGAGTGTGTACACTGCGAGAAAATAGTTGACAGTCAGGGTTTTACTTAAAATAAAAGTGTAATAAATAAAATAAAATATAAATACAAATAATGCCAACAAGTATGTGTAGTTAAACAATAAATTCAATTTTTATTTGATAATTTTAGCTACTAACTAAAACAAGAGAGAACGCTATAGTCGGGTTGGTGTCCCGACTATCTAATACCCGTCACTCGGCTCAAGGGAGTGCGAGGGAGATGGAGATATAAACTTTGATCAGCTATAACTTTTTAATAAATGGTCCGATTAAAAAAATTTCTTCTACATTTCGATAGGTATTGATAAGCACAACAAAACTGCGTTTTTACTTTTCCGAAATATTTAAATTTTTAAAAATCGTGTATAAGCGATTGTGGGCGTTAGAGGGGGCGTGGCACCTTCTGGAAACAAACTTGCGCTGCGTAGGAACTCTAAGAATCTTCATGCCAAATAGCAATCCTCTAGCTTTTATAGTTTCCGAGATCTCAGCGTTCATACGGACGGACAGACAGACAGACAGACGGACAGACGGACAGACGGACATGCCTATATCGACTCGGCTAGTGACCCTGATCAAGAATATATATACTTTATAGGGTCGGAAATGCTTCCTTCTAGCTGTTACATACTTTTGCACGAATACAATATACCCTTTTACTCTACGAGTAACGGGTATAAATATATATATATAAAAATCAAATCAAAAATGTGAAATTTTTTTTTTGGCCAAATCTGTTCGGTTTGTAAAAGAACGGTCCATATGGTCTTTTTTTAACAAAAAGCAAGTCCTAAATATTGGTAATTAATTTTTATAATACTCAGCAATTAAAATTGTACATGAAAATACAATCTTTTAATTTTATCAGCTATTTAATTTGATAGTTAATTCACAACATGTACTGTATATTTTAAACATATTTTATTTGTGCAAAACATTCATCAAATTATATGGTAAAAATATATTTTATATTTTTTTCCCCCAAGATTACTATGCTCTGTGTATCGATGTGGGTGTTTCCCATTTTGGAAGCGTGTTGGTGGTGCGACAACGACATCGAGAACGTCCTGTGCCCGGCTGCAAATTGCTGATTTACAAACAAAATGAGATTTCCGGCGGAGAACCGCAGTCCGCCTCCTCTTTTTTTATGGCCCAAGCAGGCAACATAAGCAGTTTGCTCACCATCCGATTTCCTCCCGGTTTTCCCCTGGATTTTCCCCCCGAATCGAGAGCCTTTGCATAATAAACGGAGCTGCAGAGTGCAGAGACAAATTGCCGAATTCAATTTGATAGTGGAATTTAGTCAGCCGTTTATTTAATTTTATGACCCAATCAAAGCCATTTCGCCTTTTTCTCGTGATGATGAAGATGGGGTTTTCCGACCTGACTTATCGCAGCGTCTTTAATTACTTGTCAGTCATTAATTGTTTGCTTATGACAGTGGAATTAAAATTTCGAGGAATGGGGGGGGGGGAGGCTCACAAATGACAGTTGAATGGAAATTTAGTTTGGAAACAAAGCGTTAACTGGAAGCCACACAAGGCATCGCCGAAACCGCCTACAAGGAAAATGTTTTAGTTGCCAGCACGCAAATTAGCCGAAAGTTTTCCCACGAAGAAGAAGGAGGCCAGTCTTGAACTCGGATGGACCTCGCACAAGCCAACTAACAGTAGGTACACCTAAAAGCCTCCCAGAAATGAATATTTGATGGCCTTGGGGCCGGGGAACAAATTAAAAGCGCTTGCAAAAGCTTGTTGCATACTTTATGGCGCTAATTTGGAAGGACCAGGACCTCATCTATGTGGCCGAAGTTGAGCTCCCAACCCCTTTGGCTCCTTGTTTATGCACGCACATTAATTCCAAAAGGGTTCGCCCTTCCACTCCTTTCGACAAACCGCATTTCGGAACTGCAAAATGTTGTCGCAACAACTAAATGCTTTTAAGTGCATTTCATTGTTCACTGTTTCGGTCGGCAAAAGTTGGAAGCCCCGAAAAATGTATGCACCATTTGGAAAGACCAGAAAAAATGTCAACTTGAGGTGCGGTAACCAGAACTTATGCTATAGTAAGGGCAGTTTTCTCCAGTGCTAGTTAAAGTGGGGGTCAAATCTGATTATGTGGTTTCTAATATTGCATATAACCAACATTTGACCTTTAAAAGCTGCATCTTGATGTGTGTTTACCAGAACTTAAACTATAGTACCAGTCGTTTCCTCGAGTGCCAGTTTAAGTGAGGGTTAAACCAGTTTCTGTGGTTTCTTATACTGCATTTAACCAACATTTGACCTTTAAGAGCTGCTGTCACTTTGTCTATTAGAAAAATATTTAACAGTTAGATCTAGCATGAACGCCCTGGATAATAATACTTCCTTAACCTGAACTTTATCTGTTAACTGGCACTCGAGAAAACCCTTTGAAAATTTCAAGTGAATGGCAAACGATTGCTCCCTCATAAATATTCATTCGCAATTTGTGTAAATACCACCCAGGCTGCACACTTTTGATAATGTGTCGCGTTTTAATTATGAATTAATTGCGAATGATTTCAACATCATGCATTTTAATTGACATGCCATTGTGTGTGGGGCTCAGCGATCTATGTGCCCATATCTGCCATATCCGCCATATCTGCAAGGTGTCATCCACTCAAGCACACACGCATCATTTATCACGCGACAGGGAATGAGGATGTCCAGAGGACCGGGACTATAGAGCTATATATATATACATATAAAGATGTGTATACAGGGGGATGTCGCATCCATTGTGTGGTCACCACTCGTTTCAATCAATTTCATTTCGTTATCGTTATTGACATTTTGTAATTTAATCGTGTGCTTTGTCGCATGTGGACCGTCATGTTGCACACAAACACAGAGCTACACTGCCAGAAATAAATAAAATACTTTTTTTTGTGCGGTTTAAGTTTTCGCGACACCCATGAATGCCATGGGATTATTTATCCCTCGTGAACGTGGAAATTGTAAATAAAATACTTTATTTTACTTGCAAAAAAAAAAAAAAAATTTTGCCCTTCTAAACACATTTTTTATTGTTTATACTATTATTACCATTGCATTTAATTAATACTAAAATTGGATTTTTTATGTTAATGTAATAAATGAAAAATTATAATTAATTTATTCTTGCTTTTAATAAATTAATATATAATTATGATTCTGAAATAAATAATATAGTGCATAGAATTTATTTTGTAACACATCAAAAATATCATACGAAATCAAGAAAATAGTTTAATAATAAGTTTATTATTATTTAAAGACATTTTAGGTTACCCAATATTTTTCGGCGATGAATATTGTATTGAAATTCCAAAACTATTATAAACTAAGTCATTATATTTTAAGACAAGATATGCATAATATTTCTGCAATTTATATTAAAATTTTTAGAATTTATTTTACAACTCCTTTAAAATTATTATAAACAAAGTCATTATATTTCAATAAAAATGCTTATAATTCCCCGTGTAGACACACTCTCTCGTGTGGCTGCTTTTAACTTTATCAGCTTGTTTGGTTTGGGGTTTTTCGCAGTTCGGGGCGGTTTAAAAAATGAAAAGGCGAGCAGATGACACGGAAGCAGATGAAGATGAAGGGGCAACCCGGCGATATCCGATGACGTGGCCGGCAGAGATGGCCAAAATGACAGCGAAAGCATTAATAATGGCCCAAGCCCGAGCCAAAGGACCAAAGGGTTTTCCGGGGCGAAATGATGAGCAGGTGCAGCCACTAATTAGTAGCAGCCACACACGAAAAATCGAGGAAAATGGGCAAAAGGAGTCTTAACCCCTGATAAAACAGCACTTCATTGGAGTTTTCCGGTGGTGGTGTTAAATATATAAGGAAATTAGATGCCTTTAGAGCCCACACTATCCTTAAATATCCCTCAATTTGCCTTGATTTTTGTGGTTTCACACACATACACACACACGAGGATGAGAAGCGCTTAAAAACTCATTTAGCCCCGAGCAAAAACAGAAACGACAGCTGCGCCACTTTAATATAAAATGTAAATTTACACAAAACTACTTTTTGCTTGTCTGCGTTTTGGTATCTCCGTTCGGGCTTTTCCAAGTCAGCTTTCCACCCAATTTTCCCCTTCGGGTCAACCGCTGTAAAACATGAAATATTCGATTTCAGGCAACAAAGTGAAACTGAGCCGTAATATTTTAATCAAATTATGCAATTCAGTGGACTTCTGTTTCAGCCTTCTGCCCTTCTGCGGATTTCAATTACGAGAAACATATGACTTTTGAATTAAATGACCTGAAAATTGCCCCTTTTCTCTGCCAGAAGCAGCAGCGGCAGTAAAAAAAAATACAGAAAAGGACAACCAGACACACAGCAACACACTTTACGATCTCATCAACCTGGGTAATGGCCAAATTAGGGGAAACGATGGTTTCGAGGGTTCGAGTGGGTGGGTGGCAGTTGTCGAAGCATTCGATACCCTGGCAAATTCATTGTTCCTCTGCCAGCAATTTTGCGGGGAAATTTCTTCATTCGTCCTGTCGTTTCTGTACCAGGAATATGCGGGGAAAGGGGGTTCGGGAAATGACCACAAAGACATGGCAACAAGGACGACAATGTACAAAAGGAAGGGCAGGACACAAATGAGGCGAGACAACAACACAATAATGTACAATACTCGTTGTAACTGGCAGTTGCTTACAACTGGAAAAAAATTGAATCGCTTCGGCCAGAGAGAACTACGAAAACGCTGCAAAATGTTTAAGGTTCTAGTTATAAAAGCAAATATATCTGAACCAAAATAAATCAATTTTGGGAGCATGAATATAGACTCTATATTATAGAGCCTTATACCACAAATACTGCTTAAAACAGAATGCATTTCATATATATATTTTTTAGACATTATTATTTTAATTTTTTTCCACAACAAATGTATTTTTAATTTATTTAAAATACATCGATTTTAGGACTATAATTTTTGGAATTTTTAGTGATTTATAAAAAAGTTGGTTGTTATTAATTTTCCATGCTTAAAAAGTACCATTTTAAAAAATCAAAACAATATTAAGTTAAAACAGGATATAAAGTATTTAAATTTTTAGCTTTTTTTGAATAGTACAAAATGCAGAAAAAATGGGATTGAAAGAATGGAGCCTTTTAGAAGCATTTTTAATTATACAAGATTTTTTGCTTCTACAAATACTATAAGTTTCGGCATTATCTAGTTTGGCCGTTAGTTATGGTCCTTCAAGCCGGATTTTTGTAATCCTTTTTTAAAATTCCATTGACAATTCATTCGGGCAGCATTATAGACAGCTATATCCGAGAAGTTCGAAATGTAGACCATCGATACTGAGCATGTTGCTTGATTTTTGCAGTTGTTTTATTTTTTCCCTGTTGTCCCCGAACACACTCATATTTGTGGCCAGTGAGAAACGCAGGAGACAAGATGAGCGAATGGCAAAAGAAACTACACCTAAACGGAGACAAGCCAACACGTGTGTGTACAATGTTGGTGGCACAAGGACATGGACATGGACATTGGATTCGAAGAGGGGATGGGGATGGGGGGTATAGAACTGCGGCCAAGGATCAAATGAAGCACTCCAATGGCACCCAAGTGGGCTAATCAGCAGCACACACATCCACATCCACATCCTTGAAAAAGCTAGAAAAAGGAGCTTGTAACGACGCAAAAGCGAGTGAGTCAGGGAGTCAGTCAACATTTGAAATAAAAGAGGAATGAGCAAAATGAAAAAATGGAAAAAAAGCACACCAAATTGCCATTTTTCCTACGCTTCCTGCTTTCCTAGAAGAAAAGCTGATGGGAGTGGGTGGTGGTATAAAATGAAGTGGAAAAAAAGTAAACTATGAATGCGACCATATGTACACACAAGCGTACAGATCATGCATATGTATTTGCAGATATCCTGTGTGTCTGCTCTCTCCAGGTCTGGGTTTTTATTTGTTTTCTGTTGTTATTACGACTCCATTGCGTTTAGATGGAGATTAAGTCGCTAACCCGCCCCCCTTCGCAATCCCACCGCCGACTCGCCAGCCTGAAAACCTCTCGAAACCCACAGATTCAGCGACTCATGCCTTTCAATAATGGGTACTCCTTGAGATCAAGGGTATGTTGGGTATTTACGTAATCATATGTTTATGAATTTAAGTGATTATCTGATCTTTCAAGCCGGATATTTAAAAGGAATAATATAAATTCCGTTTAGAAATGCCTTTTAGAATGGATTAACTTTATTTAACAATATCTGCTTCAATTCCCTGTAATTTAATGGACATTTGAGTCAACAAGTTAGATATCTCGTAGTTATGGTCCTTCAAGCCGGATTTTTGTAATTCCTTTTTTAAAATTAAAATGCTAGGTAACTCATTCATTCGATTCTTCCAACCACAATATTTTAGTTGTTTTTCGTTACATTTCGTTCTTCTCTATCTCCACTTTTTTTTGTTTTTTTTTTACAATTTTTTTCTGCTTTACGAGCAGTTTATTTGCTCGCCGGGTATGTGTGTGTGTGTTTGTGCCATTTTTATGCCATATGCGAGATAGCGGGCAACTCTGCACCAACATTTGTTTATGATTTTAGTAACAAATGAAAACGGTGCAAAAAGAAAGCGGAAAATATTGTATATTACCAGCGAGAGAGGGAGTGGGAGCTTGACTATTATATTGCTTTTGCGGGAATGCCAGGCTCTGGCTGCCAGCGTGTGTGTATGCTTTTATTAGTCACTGTCACTGCGAACGCGCTGCATAGTTGCTCCCCAAAGTGCCATCGAGCAAAACGATGCTCATGCCGATGTGAGTGTGTTGATAAGCGGCATGGTAATTTCTCGACTCCACTTTGCCCCGTTGTTATTGCGGAAATGTTGAAGCGAAAATGTATTAAAAACATACACCCTCACCTAGCTAGGGTTGCCAGGCTCGTTTTGCCTTCAACATGTACTCTTATTGGGGCTTAAGAACTTTTTAAAAACTTTAATATAAATTCAAATGAAAGTGTTATATAATTTGTTTTTAAGGTTTTAACTCCAAAGACTTTTTTTTGTAAATGCAAATGTCTACAGAAAATAACAAAAACACTTGACAACCCTGGCCTAAAAAAAAAACAATCACAAAGTATGCAAAGCCAAAAACGAAAAATATGTTCGACTCTATAAAAACAGCAGAATGTTCTCATATTTTAAGGGAGTGAAATAAGTGGGAGAAAAGTACATAAAAGACAATTGACTGCGAAAACATGAAACTCTTCATTTGACATAACCTTCGCTGGCATTAAGTGACTTGTTTTATTTTCCTAAAGATACAAGATATTTTAATTAAATAGAGGTTTTTATTTGAAATCATGTATACAGTTAATTCTTAATGCTTAAACACATTATGTCCAGTCATGCAACGTCCCAACGATTTTTTAAAATTTCTTTATTTTTGATAAGAAAATGTAACATAGCCTGTCTTTTGAATACCAGCTATTTTTGTGTAGGGTACATCATCATTTTTATAAATAATCGTATATGGTGAGGTGACAGCCTCAGGAGGATTGATACTTCTGGTCGTATATGATAAGAGAACGGGATCAGTAGGATAAAGACTTGGTGGCAACTGAGCGATACTCCTCCCTACAATTGCATTCGTCTCAATGGAGTCCAAGAATATTCTCGGCGGAACAGTGACAGAAGGCATAATTTCGACTGGGGGATCACGGCTCTGGGGAAACTCAACATTCCTTAGCCGCAATTTGGCCATCACAACGGGATCAAATATGGGAGGCAAGCTTATCCTGATCTCTTTAATTTTCTTCCGTTTCCATTTTTGGAACAAGAGGTATGCCAGTGCCAAAATGATTGGGATCACGATAAGCAGGCTTATTCCAAGAGCAAGGAGATTCGGTGGTTCTTCCGGATCTCCGTACCACTTCATGCAACCTTGGGAATCTTTGTATTTCGCTAGAACTGCCATTTTTCTAGTAGCATTGTTGAACTGATAACTTCTCGACCACAAAGAGCGCCAATCATTTCGCTCTAACTGCTCACTATTTTCGCAAAAGTTATTACTGTTCGTGTGTGCGAGGCACGAGTATATGTAGTATCCAGAAAGGTTCTCCACTTCCTGTGGAGGATCCCAGGTGAGGGTATGGTCCTCCAAATGGTACTGCAAATTTCGTGGCTGACGCCTCTTATAATCCCTCAAAATTGGCACCGACAGAGTATGGTTCTTCTTTGAGCGACCGACGGAGTTCTGACTCCAAATAATTATTGTGGCCGGTTGCAGGGGATCCCAATCGTGAAAGACCGCAGAGCTGTTGGCCTGATGCAGCGGCTTCTTTCTGAAAGTCAAAGAGGAAATTATAATATTTAAATTAAAATTTATAGCAAGTAAATGACTTCGATGTACCGTGATTGCTTTAAAATTTAGGGGGAAACAAGAAAGAACGCTATAATCGGACGCTATACCAATTACTAAGCTAAAGGAAGTGCGAGGGAGATGAATATGTTGTATACTCATTACTCGTATAGTAAAAGGAAGTAAAACGGTTCTTAAAACCAAGAATTCTATATTTGTAAAATTAAATTTAACACAATATTTATAAAATAAACAATATAAAATATACAAATTTAAATATTTAAAAGTAAAAATGCAGTTTTATTGTGTTTATCAATACCTATCGAAATGTAGAAGAAATTTTTTAAATCGGACCATTTATTAAAACGTTATGCCCGATCAAAGTTTTATATCTCCATCTCTTTCGCACTCCCTTTAGCTGAGTGACGGCTATCAGATAGCCGGGACACCCACCCGACTATAGCGTTCTCTCTTGTTTTAAATACGACTTCGCCGACCTTCTATAATGTTATTAAAAGCTTACCCCGTATCTGTGAGCAATATGTACGTAAGGTTTACTCCGCTAAACTTCAGTTTCTCAAGCTCTAGCCAAAAGACGTGAATAATTTTTTTGTTGGGGTCGTAGTAAAATCCATTTTCCAGGAACTCCGGCATATTGGGCACTAAGGGCTTCATGGTGTAGATTAGTTGTTTATTATCGCTCGTCCAGGGCGAAAGACTGTGGTTGAAGCGGACATATAAATATGCTTCGATGGTATCATTAATATAAGGCGGGATCTTAAAGCACACATCTTTCGGGTCATCGAAGCCGGCAGCTGAATAGCTAAGAAAAGTGGCCTCTTGGAGCCTGAATCTCGGATCCGGTGACAAGATTGATACTTTCCATTCGTATGAGTCGGAGTTTTTAAAAGCATGTGAACCGAAATCCACGCAAATCCCAAGTCGTGACTGTTCAATCCGGGGCTCATCACTCGGCCAATACGGCTTCCTCATTCGGATGTCATTTAGAATATACACTTGCTTCTGTAAACTATCCTGCGAATCTATTTCAATTGTGAAGGTTCGGTTAAATCCATGCAAATTAGCTGGATACTGTAGCTTGTAGACCACAAATGTATCGTCCAAAGCTATATCATAAGCTTTATACTCATTGTCCATGACTAAAGATAATCTATCGGCTGTCAATCGCTCTATGTAGTGGTGGAAGCTGCACTCCATTTCCGTCTTGATATCGGTATAGAAGCATTGAAACTCCTCTAGAAGGGAATACTTCGAGATGACGGCTTTAGTTAGGCCATTACCTGGCCAAATGCACTGGAATTCCCAGCCCCCATACCACAGCTGATCTGGTGTGATCCGGAAACGGATGGTATACTCGTCGATGGACTCCGTATATAACGTCCGGTTATTCAGCCTAAGCTGAATGTCCCATGGTTTTGGGGCGGATCCATTGTAAGAGCAGCACACATCGTAAGTGAAATCGGCACGCAAGCCATTTGTAAGGGTATAAATAGTTCCACTTAGTTGAACAGTGGAACAACAAAAGGCCACCGTCGTTATAAACAAATAAGTCCGCCAGCTCATGCCGACATCAAAATATTGACTAAATTTCATTACACTTCATTTCATTTCGGTTTGGTGCTCCTTATCGCTATACTCCAGTCCACAGCATCGTATCAGCTTCGAAATTCGGCAATTAAACGATCGCTTATTCATGCGAACCAAAGATTGTGAATGCTTAGCAAACTTAAAGCGATAAAAATTTGAAATACAAAACTGCACCCAAAAGAAAAATTTTATATGAAACGATGATCGATTTTACGTTGTGTAAGATCAATTTTGACTTGATAGGCTTACAATGTAAGCAGACCAGTTCGAATTTCGAATATGTATTCCTCTCTCCCACTCGTGTAACTTTAAGCGCTATCTCGCTGTATTTCGAATTGAGAGAGTTCATACTTCATACTCCAACTCACGCAGTTTAAGTTGTAACATTGCTCTTTCCTTTCTTTTTCGAAGTCAGAGAATCTTCGCTCTCTCGAAAATTGTACGGTAAAAACGATATGCCAGAAATTTACCATGCGCTCATCAATTTGACCGCGACATGCTTACCATATTCTATTTTAAAATTTTATTTTCAGAATAGCCTAAGATATTTTCGTATTCGAATTAAATTCAGGATTGGTGTTTTCTTTTAAGCCTCGTCACGCTCTTGCAGCGCACACCCATCAAAAGTGGCATTCATTAGCTTTATGCTCATGCCGTCGAGGTTTATGGCTCTTCTTATATGTTTGCATGATTTTTAAGCCTCATTGCGAAAGCCCAAAGGTGTTGTGTGTGCCGTAGCCATTATACCTATGCTTGTGTACTTGTATCCGTGTCCTCGGAGCTCCACAGCTCGAGCATAATTTCTAATTAACTTTTTGCTCGCAGGCGACGCGTGGGCACAACTCAGGGATCCCAGATACCATATATATATGTACGTATACCATCCAGATCCCAGTTTTCCCTTTAGCACGTCATCATAAAAATGTTTTGCCAACACATTTATGCGACGCCTCTTGGGTCCAAACGATGGAAAAGTCGAGGGGGGAGGAAAAATGCGTAACAAATGAAGCGGAGAAAAACAAGAGCTCAGAAAATGGTTGTAAAAACCGAAGAAGAAGAAGAAACAGAACCAGAACAACACCTGTAACACCCAGCATTCTTCATCATTTTCTCGGGTCTCTTGTTGTTGTTTCTGTTTTTATGCGTTAAGTCATTAAAATGAAAATTTATTATGCGCACCCCTCAAAGAAAATAAGACGAGGGATGAAGGACGAAGGACACACGCAGCAACAAGCGAGGCGACCGCCTATGAGGCGTATACGCAACGTGGCCATGCAGCATATATTTCTCATTAAGCCCAAACGGAATGGAATGCCGTTGCCATAATGAAGCCAATAAAGCTTTTTATCTGGCAGACAACGTGATTTATTTATATGCCTGAGAAATTACAACCAAAGCCGCCTTTGATTCCAAATCCATATGAAGTTATCCTCTTAAACGAAGGCGATGAGAAACCACATAACTTCAAGCGTTCATTAAGAGGGCCGGCGAAACATATGCTACCAAAAATTCTGGTGCCTTGAGTTTAAGAAACTGGAGGGAATATAAAGCTTACATGCATTCAAGTATTGGTTTTCAATGAGGATACATTATTGTTAACGGTGACCCAAAAATTGTACTTCCAGAGCCTATAACTTGACCAAGTGGAACCCATTTTATAATTTGTTTTAATATAATTCGAATGCCCCCGAAATGCAGTGGCAAAGAACCCATTTTTAAAATGGAATATCTTAAAATATACTTTAATATTCCAATTTTGTTTTATAAGCACAACATTTAAATGGTCTTATATTAAAATTGGTGACCCCAATATTTTTTTTCTTTTATCCAATTTAAGCTAGATCTTATTTTTTGAGCCACAAAAACTTCTAAGAGTAATCCAAAACGAATAAATGGTTTAGTACGAAGCAACTCTCGACGAGAAACATATGCCATTAAATTTAATTGAAATATATTAAAATTGGTGACCCCAATTATATTCTTTGTTCTATTAAACTTAAGCCAGATCTTCTTTTTTGAGATATCTAATATTAAAAAAGTAATCTAAAAACGAATAAATGGCTTAGTGAGAGGCAACTTCAGCTGTGATTACACGCTCTCATTAAACTTGGCTGGGGTATAACTAATAGCAATTACATGTCGCCCCCTGCGGAAGTCCTTAATTTGTCAATGTGAGTGGGTGTTTGTGTGTGTGTCACTATATATATGTAGGTTAGGGTTGCCAACTATCACGAGCAAGTTTGTCAAGTGAAATTTATGCGAGAGCAGCGGCCGTAATTGAAGCGGAAATCCACAAGCAGCAGAAGAAGAATCTAATAATTTACTTTATTTGCACCTTTGAAGAGTCGTCCTTCGTCCTTTTCCCCCTGTGCTGTGGGCAAAACTTTTACACGTACACATGCCATCAGCAAAATGGAAAAAGTTTCGTTTTCTCACTAGCGGCAGGAACTTCCCCCGTCTTCTTCTTGCCACCCCCCCTCGATTTTCTCGCTTTTCCTGCTCATCAAGGCGCGCAAATTAAGAAAATTATCATGCATCGTACCTAGGCGACGGTTTTCATCCCTCCGAAGTAAACTTTCCGTTCAGCAGTATCCAATTAAACATAAAAATAAAATAAATTGTGACATTTTCCAATTAGCGAAGCGAATAGTTGTGGCCCTCTCTAAGTACACACATAAAAAATCAGCGCGATATTAATTTAAATATTTTTCAATAATGAATGTCTTTGATTAAAATTTAAAGTTGCAAAAAAATGTTAAACATAATATGTTTACCCAAATCCTGACTACGCCTCTGGATAAGTACATTTATCTTTTTTGATAATATTTCAAACCTATAGAAAACCTGATAAAAAAATGTCCTATATAATTTATTAATTTTTTATTTCCTATGTTATTTATAATTAATCGAAATTAATAGTAAAAATCATTAAATCCACCTATCAACTAGATGTTCTTTCCTGTGTAGGAAGAAAGATGAGCCTGCTGACAACATGTGTCATGCAGTAGTCCCCCTTCCATTCTCAAGACAAATGCGGCACCGAGATGTCTATCGCTGGCTGAGAATCCCAGTTGGATTTGGGGAATCGGAGGCGGGAGCTTTTGGAAGTTTGGGGAATCGGAGCTCTGGAGGTGGGGGCTAATTAATGGCGTCACAGTCAAAGCAATAGCAACAAATGGAATTTATTTCCTGGGCAAGTGCTCGAATAAGAAGTACCCAAGAAAAAAAGTAGGGTGTTAATTTAAAATAAATATGCTCTATATTTTTTAAAATTTTTATTGCTGTTATTGCTTTTAAGTAATTTTATTTCACTAAAATTTAATTTGAAAATATATTTTAGATTATTTTTTGCTTTAATCTAATTTTGAAGTCATGGTAAAAAAATATTTTTAGTCAACCTTAGGTTAAAACAAAATATGGAGAATACGATATTAGATAAAATCTGATGTCCACTTAGAAAAAATAACGAAAGATATCTTAACTACCATCAAAAATCCAGATAAAATGTAAATGCTGAATTTATTCAAATAGAGTACTAAAATCTTGTTTTAACTATGCTTCCCTTCGTTTTATCCTTGAACTGCCTGATATGCCCAAGCTTTCGAGGAATCCTCAAGCATTTCTCGGTCCAACTAGCTGCAAATTACAAATGAGTTCGACACAAGAGATACACAAGCACACAGAGATGTAGCCGAATGTGAAAATAATTGCCAAAAATAACACAGAATTTATTTATGCTCCACTACTTTGCGCGGCATAAGAAAAAACAAAAAAAAACGCTGAAAGCAATTGGCAGTGGGTTTTTATGATTTTGCTCGGCATGGCCATAGACAGCTCTCTAAATGAGCAAAAACACATAAAAATGCTGGGCCATTTCTCCTCTGGACAGAAGCTCTTATCCTTTTGCTTTTGCTTTTGGCCGCCTTGCTTTCTAGCAATTTGCAACTAATTGCTACAAATTAATTTTAGTATGCTTTTAATGGCATTTTGAATGTGGACTGTGGCTGCGGACAATGAAGCTCTTTGTGCGAGTGCAAAGGGATTTTTGTGGCTTGCCGTCTTGCCTTTTGCTGTCTTGCTGCCTTGGATTTAATGAGCTGCGACACAATCGTCTTGGATGGTGGATGAGAACGAAGGACGAACAATGGCGCGCATTTAGTTGACAGGGTCGAAAGGGACACGCCTTGAAAAGGAAAAAAATATAAAACCCCTTTACCCATTTCCATTCCACACAGAAAAAAAGAATTGACAAAAGATCAGATTGATATGTGCTGGTCAATTTTAGATATTTTAAAGATCATTTTGATATGAAAAAGGATTATGTTTGTCTTTTGTAACATTATTTGTTTATTAAATAAAAAAATAATACTAAATGATATAAAAAAATATCAAGTTGATATGTTTGAATCATAAATTTGACATAAATCATATCTTTATTGATATGAAATAGGGTAGAATTAACCCTATTTCATATAGAATTTTTTTCTGTGCACGGCCGACAAACTAAGCGAAAGTTTTGCAAGAAACTGCGCTAAGGAAAAATGGAAAATAAATTCCAAGCTGAAAGAACTCAAAGGCAGGAGGCTAAATGCAGTGCGTGCTCATTAGATCACCATTGTGCTGCATCCGGATGGGGAGTATTACGGATTCCGGCTTCCGGAATCGCTGCCACTTTCATTTCCCCTTCCCTTCGCCTACCCACCCATCAATTTGTCGTGTCAACAGCAAAACTAATTTATTTACGAGCTCGCTTTAAACCCTGATTATTCATACGCACTTGTGGCCCTGCGGCCCTCGTCCTTCGTCCTGCCTTCTGGATCCCGGCATTCTGTATCCTACACTCTGTATCCCACATCCTGCGCCTCTGTTGACTTTCATTAGCTCAAATTACGCAAAAGTACTCGAGCGTCGCACGCATAAATCAGACGGCAAATCAAATTCACTTGCAGATGCAGTTGCAGTCCGCTGCCTCCATTTTCGTCCCACTGGCAGCCCATAAACGGTGACCCCGACACGGACCATTGGTTGTTCCCATTACCTTTCCGTGCACCGAGAGATTACTGTGGGATCTTAGATTTACCATTGAGATTTATCCTAAAACTTAATAAGATTAGTCTGTAATAATCAAAATCATAATCACTTATTTACCCAAATAAATTCTTAAAAATGGGAATATTAAACATTGTCCTTTCCATTTGATTTTTTTTTACGTTTATTGATTTGTTAAGTAATATATTTTTAGACTAATTGAATTTCTCTGCCTTTCGACATAATCATGCCCGGATCCACGGGGATATGGGGGATAGATCCGCCCACTCGGTCGAAATATAAAAGGAATTTTGGTACACAAAAAGTATGCAACAAAAAGTGTGTTTTAAAAACACCCCCAGAACCAAATCCCAGATACCCCACTGGTCATAATATAATTATTTTTAAAATAATAATACTCTTATTCTCACTAAATCCATCTATAATATAAACCCCCTCTTTAAAATTGAGAGGTTGAAAGCAATGCCCAAACCAGTAGGGCTACAGAGTTGAAACTTTTACAAAATATTCGTACCGATAAGTAAGACTAGACTAAGAAGTAAATTGGCCCCAAGTGATCAGAATCCTCACCAAATAAATTATGTGAGAGAAAAAACTTGAAGTATTTATTCTTCGTTTTTCAAGACATATGTGAGATGAGGTAAAATTTCAATAATTTTTATAAGCTTATAGAACTACTTTTTGATATCATATTTACAAACCCTTTTCATATTTCCCGAATTTTTTCCCTGTGTAGCCTCTATCTGTCACTGGCTATGCGGTAGCCACGCCCTGGTCATGTCGATGCCACCGCCTGTGTTTGGTTTACGTGCTTAAATTGGCAATTAGCAGATTAATTGTCACTGCCAATATATGCGTCAATATTTTGTGCAACCGACAGACAGCAGTTGCAATGCAGTTGCAGTTGCCATCGCACGTAGTACGAGTGGTTTGCTTTACGGCCCTGTTGTTTACACAATTGTTGCTCCGTTGCTGTTTGATTTCACTAACGAGCATTAGCATAAATTGCTCCAGTTGAAGGGAGACCATATGCCATTCGATATTCGATGCGTCGTTTGTGTGCATCATTTAGCTCTCTGGTCACTGGCCACTGGGAGCCGAAAATGAACGAGAACTGTCAAAATTTTGGGACATTCGGCAGAGGAAAAGTCCGGCCATTTGAACATTGTGCGAGTCAATCAATTGTAAATTTTTAATGAGTTTTCATTCGACATCGACTGACTGACTGACAGAGCAGGATGCGGCCAGTGGCCACCAGAGGGATGTGGCTTTGGCCCCGCATCCTCGCATCCTCGTATCCTCGCTCCTCTGACTAAGCAATTTGTCACACTAATTAGCTGCTGCTGCGGTTGGCCGCTAGATGGCGTCGGGCCATGTCACAAATATTGCGCATACGCCACCGCTACCATGCTGACGGTAAGCGAAGCAAATTGGTTTGTAAATGAGCTGTGGCAAGGCAATCGGTCTTCCATCAATGCGCTTTGCCTGACAGGATTGGTTTGTGTTTTCTCAGGTTTTCAGCAAATTTTATGGCGTATATTTCTTGAATTTGAAATTTTATTTCATTTATTTGAAGCTTTAAAAAAACTATTTCTGATGATATTGTATTAATTTAATTTTATCATTTTCGTTTGAATTTTAATTTTTGTTTCACACAATGTTTCATATAAGATAATCCAATTTTTATTTTTATTCAATTCATTCTATAGAATTATTTTTTGGTTGCTATTGTCATCCTTTATTAATCGCACAATAACTTAATATTTTCACATTTTCTAAATATTTTTAAAATTTTACCTCTCACTTTAACGTCCAAGAAAATGTTTGACTTTTTTTTTAATTTAGGTAATATCTTATTTTTACAAGAAAATAAAGAAATGTTATTTCGGAGAAATTTTACAAAACATATTTTTTTTAACTTTTTTCCTGATTAATTAGTACATATTAAATAATATTTATAATAGAAAATAAAAGGGCAATGTTTTTGGTAAACAAGCCAATAAAATGTATATATAAAAACCAAGATATTTTTTTTTGCCTCAGTTTTTCATTGTTTATTTATTTTGGGGCTATCCTTAGTGCCGAGTATCCTTTTCCGTCTGCTCCTGCCGTCTTGTCTTGTCTCCGTTCTGGCCGCAATAATTTCACACAAAATATTTCCGCAACACATCGTCGATGGCAGGTCCTTTGCCACTCCCCCTTCGTCTGCCCTCCCTCGCATCCGAGAATATCCTTGCTGCTCCTGCATTTCACTTGACTTCACGTCCTCATCCAGCTGCAACTTATCATTTTATAAGCATTTGTTTTTCCTCTTGTTTCTGTTTTTGTTTGCCTGCTCCTCGTTGTTTTTTCTGTGTGCAGCATAACATAATATTTTGTTGCATTTTGTTTTCACTCGTTCTCCCTGCTTTTCCCCCAGTGAGCACTTTATGTGACAGAGACACTTTAAAGTGTGGCAAAGTGCTCTGTTTCGGCCAGCCATAATATCCTCGATGCCCTCCGGTCACACGCTCCCCTTCTTGAAAGCGGAAAGAGAAGGCCATTCCAAGGCGGAATTAATGCAAAATTATGTGCCACGTAAACTAATTTTTATAAGGGCTACTGGCCTACGATTTACGAGCCCTCGCACTTGCCCGCAATCCTTTCATAACATTCGGCGACCATTTTATTGCCCCGTTTGCTGCCACTTAGGAATGGGCAGCGTGAAAAAAAACCCAAAAAATACCGCGTGGCGCATTAAAATGTTGCCCAACCATCCAACTCCATAGACCCCAATCCCCAATGCACTCAAAAAAAATATATATACTTATTTTTATTTAAATTTCACATAGAACGATGCTATGTGCTGTTTTTAAGTCTTGATATTTAAAAAACTATTTATATTTATTTAAATGTTAAGTTACATTTTATAGAAATTTTTAATAATAGTAATTTTTGTGGACATGAATTCTGATTTATTGGAAAATTCGGCAAAATAAAAAGTTCAATATTTTTTGAACATTTTAGATTTATTTGTTCATATTTTGATAGCTTCCTTATATAAAATGTTGCATTTCTTCTTTTTCTTTTTATTTATTCATATTTTAAACCCTTTAAAATAAATATTTAGCTAAATTTTTTAATTTATTTGGTATTTTCAGTGAATTTTTGTAAATAAAAACATTTGTAATTAGTACCTTTTATTTATTTGTTTTACTCCTCCTAAGGTTTTTATTTTTCGAACTGTAGCTGTTGTTGTTCAAGTTGAAATTTATATTAGGCCAACAAAGTCGCCCTGCGAGAGAAGGGCGGGAAAAGGGGGGTGGGAATGGGGCTGCCTTTGGCGATGGCGCCTGCTCTCAAGTGCTCATAAATTCACGAAAATTTCACAGCCGCCGACGGACCAACAAAATAAAAAGCGTCGACATGAGCAGGGGTTCTTAGGGAGCAAGGGGCGGTTGGTGGGTTTTTGGAAAGGGGGAGTGGCGTCAGCTGTTGCAGCCCTTGGCCAGAAAGCCCAGAAACCCACCGCCCATTTGCCCATTTCCCATTTTCAGCACACACTCGACTTTGGTTTGGCAACATAAATTGTTAAAGAATTGCCACTTTGCAGTCGTAAGGAGCACATAAGCCGGACAAATAAAAACCAAAACCCTTTTTCCCACGGCTCCCCTAGATCCTTGAGGTGCCGCTGGTCATGCCGGGGATGCAGTGGAGCAATCAGTCGCAGACCTCGGATTGGATGTCATAAAAATGCCATCCACGAAAAGCAGGGAGCACTTAAAGCTGCGTTCGCGCTGGTTCTCTGTCATCATTATGGCATCCAATTTGTACTCAATAAAAGCGCCAATTCAACCATGATGAGAGCGATGTCCTGCCAGTGAGTCCTCGCAATTGGTTTCCATCAAAAGTAACATGTCCCGAGAATGATCTACACCGTGAAAAAAATTATAGGAAATTCTACGAGCATTAGATAAAATTCTGAATCAAGTTGCAACACAACATAAATAAGATCAGTATCAATTTGATATTATAATGTAACCATTTCAAACTATAAATGAATTCTTTTACATAATGAGAACGCGAATTCTTTAGAACAATAATACTAATTAATATTAACCATTATAACCATTTCAAACTTTACATGATTTATTTTACGAAATGAGAACGCGAATTCTTTAGAACACTAATATTATTTAATATCAACTTGATATTTGTAGTATTACGTCCTTCCATTATTAAATGGTAAGTATTATAGGTTTATGTAAATACTTAAACTTTATCTTGATATTTTTTTCCGGTTAACTGGACCTGCCAATCCACTGAAGGATGCTGCAATTTTCGGCCATCCAGTTGGTCATGTGTTATCTTCTGTGTGTCCAAGGACCATGTCCAAGGTCCGAGGTCCGTGGATCCTTGCATGTGAAGTGCCGTGATTTATAAGCGCTTTGCCGGCGATAACACAAGTGGGCTGGGCCAGCAAACAATGGACGAGAGGACTTTTTGGATAGGATGCAGAGGAACTCACATGCAAATTCCACATTCCGCATCCACACAGGACCTTCTTTCAATTTTCTTTGTACGGTTTTGCGGTCGCTTGGCTTTCCGGCAAATTTTTATCTCAAGTTTCGGGTGCGGCCCCGTTGACAATAAAAATGCCAATAGGATGGCGGAGGCCATCGCAACCGCACAAATGCCTTTTTCCTACTCTCTCTCTCGCCCATATCATTAATTTTGCACAAAAGGACGAAATGTCCTTTTGCCAAGTGCAGAATTGGGGAGACAACAGGAACAGGAGAAGGAGCAGGGGTCTTCGGACGAACCAGCAAATAAATAAGGCAAGCAGCCGGACTTTGTTGTGCATTGGCAGCTTCTGCGGTTGGGATTGCTTTGGTTTTGCACGGTAAAAAAAAAGGAATTTAAATGCTTTCACTTAGGTATCTGCCGATTTTAAATTTTTTAAATCGGACCATACATAAAAAAGTTATGAGCAAAAATTAAAAAAATCAAAAATTTCAACAGCCGCTAGATGGCGCGAGAAGCTTTGATAACTGCATATCTCCATCTCCCTCGCTCTCCCTTCAGCTGAGTACCGGGTATCTTATAGTCGTAGTTCCCGACCAATTTTTCCAAAAGAAAATGTTAAATTATTATTTAGTTACAATAATTTAATTTCAAAAATTTCAAAAAAATTAATTTGTTACATTTTTCTTAAACTTTAAAAAATTTTATGTTCTGTAATTTGTATTTTCTCCCTGTGTAAATGGGTTTTTCGATGAAACTGTGGTGAGGTCAAGCAAAAAGAAGAGGCTGCAACACGTTCGACATTTTGTGGTGCTCATGCTGCGTTGGGTTTTGCCAAATTGAAATTGTTTTGCCAAAACAACGGCCCTTGGAAGGGAGAAAAAGGACCACTGATTGGGAGGTATAGATAGTATATACAACAATAATACAGTATTCCAGCCAAGCCACATATCTATTCAATTAACAAAAGACAATTTCAATCGCATGACCCCCTTTTTAAAATTTCAAATATAAAACCGCCACTGTGGTGAATAGTGACCGGAAATGTTGCCATCTCGTTGAAAAAACATCGTAAGCACACTGTGGTGAGCACAGGCCTTTGAATTTAAATCAAATCCAATTGAAACTATAAACTATATTTTATTTAGGTTTTTTTGAATATTAGGGAACACATCAAATGCCAGAATGTCTCAAGCGGAGCCGAGTTCCTCGAGATTGTCCTCGGGAGCAGAGGCTAGGATGGGAAAAAACTGCAAACAACCGGCAGTACGCAACAGCAAAACGCGTCGCCAATTTCAATGCTGCATTGCCAGGGAATGTAAGAATACAGGGTATTTGGTATCGCAGGTTATTTAAGTTGCCTCCTGTGTCGCCTGCTTGCAGACTACAGTGAGTACTCCAACATGGTGGATTCGCTGCACATCACGCCGCGAATGATGATCCACCACAAATGCTTTAAGGTCAATAACACTTACGGGCTGTCGCTCAACCTTAAAAATACCGGATTGGTAAGTGGACAGAATGTCAACAAATCCTAATCTTATTATTACAAATATTTTAACTTTATTTTTTATATATTTTATTAGTTTAAAAAACGAAAAGTGCAATCAAAAATCATTACTTTGATTTAATAATTTACCCATTCTTTATTACCAGTTTTATAGAATTATATATTTTGAAACCTATTTTCTTTTCTATTATAATTACAGAATAATTAGACAGAAAATACGTTTAAAATAAAGGAAAATGTTTTAATTAATATATAAAAGTATATAAATTTGTTTTATAAATAAAGAATAATTTATTTTATAGAAAAACATTTTATTCATGAAAATATATTTTCCAACTCTCAATCGAACTTTTGCAGTATCCTCGTTTGATCAATATAACCACCGACAGTCCCGAAGATACGTCCATTTCCATACCGGAACTGGAGCTACACCGCTACTTGGACACCGATGAGTCCCTGGAGGTGAAGATCTGGATCCGGACCAATTCCAAACGAGATATCAACAGAAGACGGCACATTTTAATCGAGTGCTTTCACCCAAACATCATCTTCCAAGTGCCCATAATCGGTATCCGCTTGCTATAAAAATAAAACCATGTTCTCAATGTTACTTTTTTCGCAGTTCTGGACAAGCTTAAATATCCCTCGATCAGCGACACTATCACCTTCCCCAGCTGTGTGCCTGGCAACAAAACCCATTACGAGATGATCATCTACAATCCTACCAAAGATCGCGTTCGAGTCCGATACAGAAAGTGAGTTAGGCCTTAACTAATTATGTTTATAAAAAATCTTGAGAAAAAATCGATGTATATCGATATTTTAGGATCTAATGCTCCATAAATCCGGCTCGAAGGACCAATTTCTGAGTTTCCTAATTTTTACTAGAACTTTGTAATCCCTTTTCAGCACCAATCGTGGTTTGGAAATCAGTGACAATAATAAGGATATCCTGCCGCCGAGGGATTATGCCAAGCTTTTTCTAGTCATCCAGCCGAAGAAGCTAAATGTCTACAGAGGATTCTTCAACATAAAGTTTGGAGTGTGTAAGTATCCCATCATTCATGATTTTGACTTAGGATATTTAATCCATCCAAAGTGCCTCCCAAACCGGTGATGTTTGTCTTCACGCCCAAGTCGATGGCTGTGCACCTGAGTATGGGAAGTGTGGTCTTCGGAATGACCAAGTTTTCGCGTGAGGAAGTGCGATCGGTTACGGTGTGCAACGAGACCTTGCATGAAGTGATGATCTCTGGGGAGTTTTACTCGGAGCCAACTGCCACAGCTGCGGCTAGAAAGGATAGCGATAGTCTCGATAAAGAAGAAAGGCTCTCGAACAAACTGATCGACGATGCCGTCAGCATGCACAGCATCCTGCTTTACGACTTTGAGGAGCACACGAGTGTTCAGGATGTTCGGATTGATGCCGAGGCGGTGAAGCACTTTGATTTCAGCGTGCCAAGCCGAATCTCGGCGGGAATTTCGACAGAGATCAGGCTGGTCTTTCGACCCAGCTACGATGCGAATAATCCGTTTTCGGACGACGTGGAGCCACCGTACTTCCAGCGCACTCGGGTCACATTTTGCTTCAGCGACGCCGAGGAATGCATTGAATCGCACAACGTCATCTTGTCTGGTCTAATCGGTGGCGTCGACATGGAGTTCCATCCGAAGGTGGTCGACTTCCGGAAGATCTACCTGGGCGAAGAGCACTGCGCCCAGATCAAAGTTCTCAACGTTGATGGTGAGAATTTTAATTCCTGAAGATTTTAATATTATCTTAGATGGAACGACGACCTTCTTTTTCCGCAGATGTACCAGCCAAAGTGGTCTACAAGGATTGCTCGGAACCGGATGTTTGTGGCATTCGGGTGACGCCCGCCGAAGGCTTCCTGCTGGAGCCCTGCACCCGAGGCATCTTCAATGTGTCCTTCTACTCCTTGTTTCCTTCACGTTTTCAAAACACGCTGCGTTTCAAGGTGGAGAATGGAGCTCACTACAAAGTGCTTCTAAAGTAACTACCTAGATTAGAAACCTTTAATAACTCTGATCTGATAACAATGATCTTCTTTAGGGGCACAGGACAGCCGGTGCAACTGCGCACCTTCCCGCAATTGGTGGAGTTCGGAAGCATTCCGATTGCCGTGCCCCAGAAGCGTTACATGCTGCTCATGAATCCCCTGGCTGTGCCCATCACCCTACAGGTGAAGGCCACCGATGATGGTGAGGAAACACCGCTGGTACTCAATATACGCAACTCCACGGAGATGCTGCCCATAACGGTTAGGGATCCCATACGACATCTGCAGCAAGTGCACGAGGATCTGCAGAATCAGGAGCCGGAGGAGCACAGGGAAATCCGTCTCACGACCACCGAGTCTGAGATTCTGTCCATGAAGTCGGTTCAGGGGAGCGATTCCGTCTACAGTTTGGAGTTTGAGGAGGAAGTGATGGGTGAGCCTTAAGATTAGAGCCTGAAAAACATCGAATTTTTCGCAATATTGTATCGATAATATCGATACCAAGGAATAAAATTCAAATAAAAAAAATTTTGTATAATCATATTTATGATAAAAGATCAAAAAACATTGATATTTTCGATTAAAATCGATCGATCGATATTTTCGATTAAAATCGATATTTGATAAATTTCGAAATGTGAATATTTTTCAAGCTCTACTTGTAATTGATAGATGACAATACTATACTCTTTCTTTATTTCTCGTAGAACCCATTCCCCAGATGGCCGCCCATCTGCTGACCAACCTGAAGAAGCAGAAAATCTTTGACAAATCGGAGACAGATCGTCGAGTAATCCAGGAGGCACTAATGGGTCTGCTCAACACCAAGTACTTTTCCGTTTTCACCAAGCATAACAACTACATATTCATGGACTGGAACGCTGTGCCCAGCGATCCGAGGGAAGTGTTCTGCGACAATGAGATAATCTATCTGCGTCCAAACACCGGACGCAGCATCACCATCCTTTTGGTGCCCAACAAGGTGGGCTACTTCCATCGATCGCTGTCCGTGCGAATTTGTCCTGCTGTGTCGACTTCCTCCATGGATCCATCCAGTGATGATCACCCCATTATGAAGACTCTCGTGAAGTCTGAGTTTCTCTGCTCGAAACTGTGGTTTGAGTACAACTGCGTTGTTCCCGAGATTTTGTGGTCCAACTTGGTGGACCTCTCACCCCGCACCATTTACGCTGGCGAGGACTACGACTTCGAGATGACCTTCTCCAACCGCTCTATTATAGGCGCCTTCATTCATTACGATGTCATTGTGAGTATCTCTTAAAGGAAAGGAACTCTGGTACACTTGGTCCTCTCTAATTTCTCAACATTTGGTCCTTCGAGCCGGATCTCGCACTCATCCTCTTTGATTTCTCAATAGCCCACCGACATGACCTTTCGCGATGGCACCTGGAAATTCTTCATTGACGGCGGATCGGAAATAACTGCCAAATGTGCAGTGACCTTCCGCTCGCTGGGAAGCACCCGTCTATCGGGTCTGGTCAAGATTGTGGGCGCCAATCGACCCTATGCTTTCCATCTCTTCGCCAACGTTCTGCCCACGGAAATCCGGGTAACGCCGATGTACGTTCACAAGCGCCTGCAGGTCTACGAAAAGAGCGTGGTGCACTTCTATATTGACAACTATACGCCCACGCACACCAAACTCAGTATGAGACTGGTAAGAATAAGCAATTATCGATAAATATCGATGTTTGATTTTTTTTATTTTCCCCTTTAGAAAGATATAGAATACCAGTATCTGACATTGAGGGGCGGATCCTTGGCCTCTTCAGGACAGAGCATGTACACCACTTTAGTCTCGTTGTTCACCGATCCCGATCTGTACCAGAACACCCTGTATATAGACCTGCAGTTCGATAATGTGATGATGCTGCCCATCACCTTTCTGGTTGAGGGAGTGCCCCTCTATTTTGAGCCCGATATCCGAAAGGGCTTCGATGCCGGACTGCTGTACACCGATACCAAGGAGCAGTTCCAGGAGAGCTTCTACCAGCACCGCTTTCCCATTCGGGTGATCAACAAGGGACGTCGTGCCTATCGGATTCTTATTATCCGATTGAATACCTATGGCCCGGGGGCCAATGTGACATCGGGGTGCTCCACCAACGCCCTGACCTCGCGATTCGACATGGAACCGAAGAACCTCTACATGTCGCCCAGTTGCGAGAGTCAGCTGGAGATCATGGCCAGCTCCTATGTGGAGGGGCACACCACCGGCGATTTCCTTCTCCAGGTCATCGATCAAAAGTATCCGCAACGCAAGCACATCATTAGAATCAGGACCTCTGCGGAGTTTGTTGACTGCCAGCTGAATTGGATTCCCAAGCAGGTATGTAACTTTTATTATTTTATTTAATAAATAGGGAATTATTATGGGATTATAACTTTTAAATGTAAGAATCAAAGGCAGTAAATTTGGAATATAAAAGTTTTTATTTCTCTTATTTTAAATACCTCATAATTATGACGATGATTGAAGACAACACCTAATTAAAATTCTTTAATTTGCTAATTTATTAACTCTTAGTTTATTTAAATTTTACTTACACATTTTATTTTAATCAGGTTTACATTACACTTCAATTCTTATACATAAAATCGTATAGGTAAACTCTCCTCCAACTTATTTTCTTTTAAATGCCTTATAAATATGATGATTATTAAACCCATCCCTTAATTAATATTTTTCAATTTAAAACTTGATTAATTTTAATTAATTTAATTTGTAGGTATACCATTTTTAAATCAGTTTTATAATAAATTGTAATTCTTATAAATTCCTATAGGTAAACTTCAACTACAAGCGCTGTGAGCCTCTGAAAGAGCGCTCCCATGTGGAAACGCCACTGCTGGTGAATCCCTGTTCGGTGCCCATCCATGAGGTAACGCTCCAGGTGAGCGGTCCCTTTAGAATCAAGGAATACTACGAGCACTCGTACGAAAAGGAGATTCAGATCAGTTTGGGTGGCGCAGAGCGAAAGGAGATCTTTGTGATCCTCAACAGAGGAGCTCTGAAGCCGCTTCTGTGCCGGCAAATCGAGGGTAGAATCAATGTGATCGCGATGGGCAGGCAACTGAAGTCACTGCCCCTCCGGGTGGCCATAATGGTGCCGGATGTGGTGATCCTCCAGCCGGAACTGGTCCTCTTCGATCGCGGCAAGCCGTACGATAGCAGCATCAATCTGGTCAACCAAGGCTGCATGCCAGCCGAGTTCAAGTGGCGGCGACTGGAGACCACCGAGGTGTTCGTGGGCGACGAGGATGATCCCGATGGCATTGCAGCGGATATCCTTTCCGAGATTCTGCGCATGCTGGAGTACGATTTCAGCTGCGAGGATCAGCCAAATATGACCAAGAGATACCAGGAGTGCCGCTGTCAGTTTCGTCGCTTCGAGGAGAATGGCGATTTTATAATGGAGATCCTCGAGGAGGTCATCAACGAAATAGACTTGAAGCACCGCCCGTTGCTCTACCCGCCAAAGGATCCTCCCGAGGATCAGCAGGAGGACAGGGATCAGAGCTCGTCGAGCGTGGTGCGGGAAACCATTTCGGACATCCTCAACCGCCTGCACCTCGATTCCAGCGATCGGTGGTCGGAGGCCTCCTCCGAATACTGCTTCGCCAGTCGCTACATCTACTTTTACGAGAAGCGCGGTATCGTAGACGGTGCAGATCTGGAGTGCAAGCTCTATCTGCCGCACATCCGACGGAGCTACGAAATGCGATCGGTCTTCGAGTTGAGCCTCCTGGGCGGACGAAGTCAGCGATTCAACGTCACGCTGGTCAATCTGCCGCAGAAGATCAAGTTCCACAAGGACAGCATCTACATGGGCATCAAGGTGGGTTCAAATTAGAGTTAAAACTAATTTTTTGAATTCGGGAATTCTTCAGTAACTGTTATAGAACTATTATTACTCAAATTTGTATGAATTTTTTAACCAACAATATTCGAAAAATCTTTAGAAAAACCAAAACTTTTAACTAATATACCAATCAATAGATATTAGTATTAATTTTAATATTGAAATAAAAACATGTATTTGAGTCTTGCCAGAAAAGGAATGGTATCGTGAAATCCATTTAATTTTATAATAATTCGCGAATTCTTTGGGAATTGTTATATTACCTTTATTACTACAAGTTATTTGATATTTTCAAAAAATATCAAATCTTCAAGAAAATGAAATTGTAACGTTTTTTTTTTTTAATTTTAAATATTTTAATATTATTTAGCAACTACATTTAGAAAAATATAAAATTAAAAAATTTTTTTTTAAATCTTTACATTTAATTTTAATTTTTACTTTTAATTTTTAAATATTATTTAGCAACTAAATTTAGAAATATCTTTTGGAAGAAGAGAAATTTGGAAAACACCAAATACAAATAACAATACAAAACACCAAATACAAATAAATATTTTAATCATTTTTAAATTATTATAGAAAATTAAAATTACGGTTTTATGAAGATCTTATATTGCTGGTAATGGAATAATCATATATTTCTCCGTTATATCCAATTTTTAGCCCTGGTACGAGTCATTCGATACAACGGTGCGTGTAAACAACGTGACCAAGTATCCTCTCCAGTTGGTTGTCGTCGAGGTGAAGAAGCCGCCTCCGAAGAATCAGCCACACGAGAAACGTCTGGTGGATGGCTACTGCAAGATGATAACCAGCGACATGATGAACCTGGAGCCACTGGGAGCGAATCAGATCCGGGTGAAGGGCATCCTTGGTTTCAGCGAGAGTTTCAAACACTCCTTTGGAGCGATGATCAACAACAGTGACTCCAGCTACTTTTGGCTGCGCGGACAGGGCGTGATGCCCATGCTGGACATGGTATCCCCGCTACCCAGCACTCCAATGGATCCGCTGGAGGTGGAGGAGGAGTACCGAATGCTGCAGAGGATTTACCACTACGAGATCTTTCGTTCCATCACAGAGGTGGACGAGGAGCCTAAACGTGCGGAAGGTGAGGAGGAGAACCAAGTGGAGGATAAGGTATCCATAAGCGAGGATTTTTCCCTGCTCTCCTCCAGCGAGTCTGAGATGTCCTCCGATCGGAAGGACCAGCACGATTTGCAACTCTTTCGCATGGTCCACACCTACGTGATGGTCAATAACAACCAGGAACTGCCGCATGCCACGGTCTTGAGACAACTAATACTGGCCGAAAGGTATTTAAAGCGGCTCCGTTTGAATCCCGATTTGTATGCGGTGCATCAGCAGGTCTATCAGACCTACCAAAAGATGCACAAAGCTCCGGGATTCAAGCAGCCGGCCATGGTGAAGCACTTCACGGTTCAGCCCATTCCCTGCCAGCAGCACGGCTACGTCCTGGACTTGGGTCCATTGACCAGGAACAGTGTTCGGCGATTTCAGCTCAAGCTGCACTTCTTCGGACCCGGAAAACTCATCGCAGCAGCACGCACGGCAGTTAGGATTCCCGGCTTATATGTGGACTTTAACGTCAAGGATGCCAAGCAGTAAGTACACAAAAAAATAATATTCGATATGAAATAGGTTCTATTCTAACTTATATCATATCAATAAAGAGCAGATATGATTTATGTCAAATTTCTGATTCAAAAATATAAACTTGATATTTTAAACCTAATATTTTTTGAACAAATAATGTAAAATAAGATAAACATAATCCTTATTCATATCAAAATGATCCTAAAATAATATAAAATTGATCAGCACATATCAATCTGATCTTTTGTCAATTTTTTTCTGTGTACTGGATTGGTACTAGTATACAAAGCAGTCAAAATATAGAAATTATAAAAATATTAAAAATTTTCAAAAGAAAAATATTGTTTTCGGATACTTAAAAAAAATATATATTTTAAAAAACTTTTTTAAATTCTCAATTCTGAATAATTTTCGAATTTCTTTTTAAATTAACTAATTTTATCTCCATCTGTTTTCACTTTAATCTGATACTCTCCTTAAAACAAGATCTTTATTTTATTATTATAGATTAATTAATTAAAAAATTAATTATTAAAAAAATGTATTGGAAACAGAATAAATTTAAAATTGGTAAAATAAAAAAAGGTACAAATAATTTAAATATATACAACTATCCCTTAGTGCTGATAAAAAATTCTCCTTCTGGGCTGAGAAGTGCACGGCCCTCGAGTATTTCAAGGAAAAGTATAGGAATATGTTTGAGCGCCTGCTGGACGCGGAACAGGATCCCAAGCTGAAGCACGCCCACTCCTTCGACCTGGACACCATGGTCAAGCACCAGCGAGATTTGGCACCAAAGGATCGGCGTCTGATCGAGGAGTACTACAACAGCCTGAATCCCTCCGTTTATCCGGATCACAAGCACCACTTCACCCTGGCCAAGATCTTCTCGGGCTGCCTGTCCAACTATTCCGGAGTGGACGTGACCATGGTGGGATTCTTTAAGCCAGAGTCGCGTTTCTATGTGAAGGATCAGCTCGTGGAGGACTATCTGTTCATCGATGTGAGTAGTTTTGACTTTGGACTGTCTTTAACTTTAAATTCTATCTTTTAATTCTTAGTTGCACATGGGGCCGACTCTTCCCGTTCTACTAAAAGGCGTCATCGTCGCCTAGGGATATCTTAAAGTTTTATATGCATTTATTGTGGGCTTTCGTTTGGACAAATGGGATGGGTGGGCCTCTTAGTCTTATGTGCAGTAAAATAAAGCTTATAAACTCTCAGCAATACATGTTGAGCTGGCGGAAAAAGTAGTGAAAGATGAGCAGCACGCAGAAGGAACTGGTCACGGGCAGACCAGCCGCTTTTATCCATCCCAAAATGTTGAAGTCGTCCGGGTAGAACTCAAACTGTTCCGTCGGGATTTCGCCGCAGTTCGAGATCACAACTGGTTCCACAGGAAAGTCATCTGTGTCCGTTTTCACCTGGAGTAAACAAATAATTAATAATGATGTGAAACTTTAGATTTTTGATGGTTATGAATATAAGGTTCATTTTGGTAAGAATACAATTAAGTTTGTCCGTAATTAAGTCTTATAAGGTGTAAGTAAAGTGCAGTGTTTTGACAAATTATTTTAAAAATGAATAAAAATATATTTATGCTAAAAATAAATAAATGCAAAGGTCCAAGATGTGGTAAATTTTATTTTTTTTTTTATTTTCCAATTTTTCTCTTAACATTTTACTGTAATTCCTCAAAAATAAGAACTTTGTCATTATTTTTGTAACTCAATCTAATTTTTTGTGATATATTTTAATTTTTTAAGCTTAAAATAATGAAGTAATAATTTGTTTTTTATCATAATTTTGAAAAAAAATACACGGAATATTATTTTTCTTAGGTTTCTGTCATATTTAATTTAAAGAGTAAATATAACAATCTTTAATAAAAAACAAGAAAGGAAGCTAGCTTCGGCCAGCCGAAGCTTATATACCCTTGCAGATAATTCCTATTAATCACTAATTTTCCGAGCGTTCCTATGGCAGCTATATGATATAGTCGTCCGATTTTAAAAAAATTTTATTCGAAATTCAGAATTAGATCAAAAATGGCATCTAGGTTCAAAAACACCCAAGATCAATTTTTTTTACATTTTTCCCCCGATCATTCCTATGGGAGCTATATGATATAGTTGTCCGATCCGGCTCGTTCCGACTTATATACTACCTGCAATAGATATAAGACTTTTGGGAAAGTTTTAGCCCGATAGCTTTAAAACTGAGAGACTAGTTTGCGTAGAAACAGACGGACAGACGGACAGACGGACAGACGGACAGACGGACGGACAGACGGACGGACAGACGGACGGACAGACGGACGGACAGACGGACATGGCTAGATCGACTCGTCTAGTGATGCTGATCAAGAATATATATACTTTATGGGGTCGGAAACGTCTCCTTCACTGCGTTGCAAACTTCTGACTGAAATCATAATACCCTCTGCAAGGGTATAAAAATTTAAATCAAAAATGTTTAAGACACAAAGCAAATCTTCGATCAAAATTGCTGTTAATGGGCATACTCACATCCTCGATGGCGTAGATGGTTTCCATTCCTTCCAGCACCTTGCCAAATACGGTGTGCTTCCCGTCGAGCCACTTGGCGCCCACCGTGGTAACATAAAATTGGCATCCATTGGTGTCCGGACCACGATTGGCCATTCCCAGGTAGCCCGGTCTATTGTGCTCCACTTCCAAAGCCTTGTCCTCGTCGGGGAAGTAATCCCCGTAGATGCTAATGGAGCCAGTTCCGTCGCCATTGAGGATATCGCCACCTTGGACGAGGAAACGGTCCACCACGCGATGGAAACGCGATCCCACGTAACTGGTTCCGTTAATGCCGCGCAGGCAGATGTGCCGGAAATTGGCCACCGTCTTGGGAGCCAGCTTTCCGAACAATCCAAAGGTAATCCTGCCCACCGGCTTCTTGTTGTGCTTCACATCCATGTAGATCCGCGACGTCACCGTGAAACTTAAACCGCTGACAACGGACAGAAGGTAGCTGCACAGGATTATCACACTGAGGAACTTCATGGTCGGGCAGTCGAGCAGTCTTGGGTTCTCCGGTCTAAACGCGCTGATGAAATACACAGAACTGAAACGAAGACTTGGATTGCGGGAATTAGAGAATGTGAAAATAGTGAATTCTGGGCCGCGGGCCTGGAAACGGAAGCCCCAGAAGTTCCAGGTTAAGTGCAAGCACCGCATGATGACCGCATACCCAACTGAAAACAAATCGATTTTAACACCCGGCAGAGAGTATCTTTGTTTTTCTTCAGTAATTTAAGTCTATAAACTATGATTTAAGCTTTTAAAGAGTTCAATTAAAAATGAAATTTTAAGCAAAAAAGTTCCTTGTAGTTTAGAAAAAAATATTACAAATATTTAAATACCATTTTTGTTTGGGACTTGAAATTTTAAATCAAAATATCTATAAATATTTTTAAAATATCTAAGATTTAAAATAAACCTATTAAATTCATTTCTTGATATTACCGAAAGGCTATGATTTAAGCATTTAAAGAGTTCAATTAAAAACAAAATAGTTGCTTGTAGTTTAGAAAAAATATTTAAAAATATTTAAATAGGACTTCAATTTTTAAATCAAAATATCTATAAATATATTTTTTGAAAATATCAAAGATTTATAATTTACCTATTAAATTTATTTCTTGATATTACCACTGCCAATTTCATTATAAATAATTCGACTGCAGTGGAAATTTATTTAATAAACTAATAAATTAAATGAATAACCTTTTTTAAATATAATCAAAATTCCACAAAATAAGATACCTAACTATTCTGCCAGGTTATTAAAAAAGACAACTTTCACCTTTGTCGTTTAAATAATAACTACTTTAGTTTTTCATCGTATGACTTGGTCTTTAATTATATAATTATAAACTTATAAATACGTAACTTTATGAATAATCCGATTAATAAAGAAGTTAGCGAGAGGGGCATACAAAATTCGAATGGAGCCTTCGGTATGTAAGTACACAGCAACAATATGCTGCCTACAAATCTTAGACTAAATAACTTAGGGATACGCTGCCTCTACACGAAACTAAACGAAATACATATATATATATATACACTTAGATTAACTAACTAGCGGAGCGGCTAACCTGGCTACAGTCTTCATGTGGGATGTGGGTGGCGTTGAGTTCCTCCTTTGTGCTTTGTATCTGAGATCTATGCAGCTGAATCTTCCGCAGAAGATTCGGGCAAGTCCTACCGCTTCTTCTGCGGATGCACATACTTGCAGTTCTTGCCCATGTTGCAGTGGCCCCGCATGAACTGCTTGCAGATGCCGGTGTTGCCACCGCCACCGCCTCCTCCGCCTCGGTTGGAGCCAGATCCCGCTGACCGCCAGTTGCCGCCGGAGTTGTCCTGGAAGTTGTTCCCACCGCTGCGCCAGTTGCCTCCGCCTCCGCCATTGTTTTTGTTCCTATTGTTGTTGTTGTTGTTCCGCGGTCCTCCGCCGTTTTGCATGGGTCCACCGGGTCCCATTCCATTCGGGGGTCCGTTCATCATCGGCGGACCGTTCATCATGGGACCATTGGGTCCCATCACAGGGCCATTGGGTCCCATTCCAGGTGGTCCCGGCCCAGGGCCATTCATCATCATGGGCGGGTATTGATTGAATGGCGGTGGCCCACCGCCACCTCCGAATGGCGGCACTGGACTGCCAAACTGGTTGCCCATAAAGTTCTGCGGCGGCGGCGGCATGTTGTTCATGGGTGGACCATTCATCATGGGCGGCACGCCGGGTGGAACGCCTCCCGGGCCCATTTGATTCTGCCAGATTTGCGGCGGTCCATTGGGCACTAGATTGGGTCCGGGCGGCATACCCGCCGGCGCTGGCATGCGTCCCATGAAGGGATCAAATGGATTTTGCATCATATTTGGCCCGCCTCCCAGGCCCTGCATCATGTTGTCGCTGAATCCCATATCCGTTCCGCCGTTACTCGCTCCCATTCCCGTGCTGGGCGCATATCCCTTGGGCTCCGGCCAAGCCAAAGTACTATAATCATTGACAGCATCCGGATTGCCGGTCAGATCATCCATGGGTATCACGGGAATGTCATGGGCAAAGTGCGGTTCCAGTTCCGCCTCCGCGGCGCTGTCGGGAATCATGTCGGGCGAGAAGTAAAGAGCCCGCAGCGTGGTCGCCTCCCGGTCCATCTGCACCTGCCGCTGCTTGGAGAGATTGCCGTTCGGATGATCGGGCACATTGTCGACCTCGATCAGTGGACGCCATTCCATTTGCGGCTCCATGGTGTCATCGAATCCCCGCCGAGCTATGGTCAACGCATCCCGCTCGCTGAAACGCTCCAGGTTCTTCATCTCCAGGAACGTCTGCTTCATCACATTCACGCGCTCCGATCGATCGACCTCGAAGTACCGAATCTGGGTGAGTTTATCCTCCGGCTGCCAGGTGAGCTTCTTCTTGGGGCCCTTGCGGCGATGGAGCATAAGGACACCAGGTGGTCCGTCGGGTCCGCAGCCGGGTCCGGGTTTCTTCGGCTCCTCGGGCAGATCGTCGGCTGTATCGGAGGTGTTGCCCGCTTCGCTGCCGGCTTCTCCAGCCGCTGCCTTCTCCTTCTGCACCTTCTGTTCGATGTCCTCCTTGACCCGCTTCAGCGGAATATCATCGTCATCGGCATCCGTGTCCTTGCCGGGCGATGCGGAGCGAGCGTCGTCGTTCTCCTTGCTGCTATCGTCCGACTTCTCCTCGCCCTTCGACTCGTCTAGCGTGTCCTGGTAGAATTTCAGCGGCGCCAAAGGTGCATCCTTGTCCGTGGGCGATGTGGCTGAGTTGGGTCGCTTGCGCTTCACCACCTTCTTGGGCTCGATGGAGGCGGCCAGGGCATCCGAGAACAGATTGGTCTCCACCAGGGTTGAAACTGGAATAAAAAAGGTAATCATAAGTAATGGCTCAATTGGTTTGTTTAATAAACGGGGGTTTTAATGGTCTCCTTTGGTGGTCTTTGCTTTTGCTGGAAATCAAGGAAAGTAAATAAGTAATCCACAAAATAGTTTTACTAATAGGGGTCTTTACTAGAGAAAACATGCAAAGGCTAATTGAACCCAAGAGCATGGAAAACCAGTTTTTTTTATAGTTCAACATTTTTCTTTTAATAGCAAGGAAAACCTCCTAGGAAGCAGTTTTTATATTTAATGAACTAAATAAATATATCTTATGATGATTACAATGATCTCATAATTTAATAAAAAATTTAATTGAGAACCGAGGTAAAAGGTTTTGATTTGTAAAATTATTTCTGCATTAAATTATTAGACTGCAAATATTTTAAATTTTGTATTGGAAACTAAAGAAATAATTTTATTATTTTAATTTATTATCTTTATCTTTTATTTATTTAAAAATGTATTTTATTTTGATAATATTCAAGACTGCAAATATTTTAAATTTTTTATTGGAAACTAAAAAAATAGTTTCATTTTTTCAATATATTTTATAAGGAATGTTAAAACTTTAATAAAAAAAATCTCTTTTTTTTATTGCTACAAAGTGTCAAGTGAAATTAATAGATTAAAAGGGGCTTCAATTTAAGTATTTGAAAGGCTTTTATTATTATTAAGTGTTAAATGGACAAAGCTCCTAAAAGTTTTATGTTAATATTCAAATCTTGGAACCTTTAAACTCACATAGTGATAAACAAAAATTACAGATTTACTTAAACAAATCTCTAAAACACACCGATCAGATAACGCTCATTTGGCAGCTCTCCGCCAAAGTGACGCATCCACCGGCTGAGGCACTACCAAGCGGGGATTCCCTTCTTATCTAACGAGGCAAACCAGTGTGGCGACCCTCGGGTGACGCACGACCGTGTGAAAATCGAGGCCAATAGCGAAGCAGCTGGGTGGGGGATTGGGATTCGTGCCCACGGGTGGTGATCCGATCCGATAGATCCACCTGCCAAACTTCTAGAACCGCCAGCTCAAGTCAATATTTTCTCGCTTTCAATTTCTTTTTTGCGCTCAATGCGTTTCTTTTATTCAATAGAAAAATCGTGTTTTTCTAGAGGAAACCGTATTTTTATTTGTAAGTTTTTGTGGGGCGGCTACTTAGGCCAATTGAATCTACATACCTTATAGCTAAGCTAAGCTAAATACGTTCAAGATTTGAGTTGATTTTTCTGTTTGTTGGATACTTAACACCAAGCGGCAGCGGCGGCGGCGTGGGTGACATCGTCTGTGCCCCAGATTTCTTATGGTTTTCGGTGGTCTCAGCGCATGCGCAGTGGCCAAGAGTCCAAGGACCGCGACATCATCCATCAGACTCACTCACACGGGGTTAATTTACAATCTCGATCCAGGGATATACCACTCGAATTGCGAGCAATTCGTATATAATGTAAAAATGCAAAGTTTCCACTACGAAAAAGGTCCCCACTTCTGCTCTCTATACAATTTAAGACCCGCCCCAAGCAAAATTAAACACCTTGAGGAGAAAAGTGTGTGAGAGATCAACAAATAATACGGCGGAGTATGAGATTTTCGATACTCCGGTCGATACAACACAAAAGCAAAAACCACCAAGTTCTTCGTGGGCTGTGAAATAGAGATTGGAAAGAAAAGAAGAGACCATTAGTAGGGTTTCTCGAATTCGTATGCTTACTCTTTTTGGGCGCAATCAGCTTGGCGGCTCCAGGCCGCTCCACATGTCCCGCGATGCTGTTCATATCGATCTTGGCCTTCTTCTCGGTGGGCGAATCCCTGGGCGGCGGCGACGGACGCTTAAGTGGGGGAGGTACAGCTAGCAAAACAGCAGGTGTTGCACCCGGAACCGTCGACGACGTGGGCTTCTTTAAACCCTTTCGCGATGGCGGGGGCGGCGCCTCTTCAGTCAGACCATGCGATCGGAATTTCGACTGATACGTCTTCACGGTGGCCGTCTTTTCCGTGTCCCGGCGAATCTCTATCGAAATCGACGCCTTTCTGGACATGATGGGTATGGATCTGGGCTTCTGTGCCTCGCTTTCTTTGGAAGCAGCCGCAGTGGGAGATGGGGAAGTAGCAGTAGTAGGTGCCACTGCCGGCGGAGGCATTAGCTTGTTGTCCTTGTCCTTCTCCTGCTTCGAGGATGAGGAGGACGACGAAGAAGACGACGACGACTTGCGATCTTTAGACGAACTAGAACCAGAGTTCGACGACGACGAGGACGACGATGAGGAGGAGGACTTTGAGGACTTGTGTTTATTCGAGGAAGAGGAGGACGAACCGCTGCTGCGCTCGCGGTCCTTGCTCGAACTGGAGGAACCGGAACTGGAGCGAGCCTTGTCCTTGTCGCGGTGCTTATCGCTGGAACTGCGATGGGAGGAGGAAGAAGAGGACGAGGAGGAGGAGCTCTTGGAGGAACTACTCTTCGAAGAGGAGGAGGAGGACGACGACGACTTATGGCTAGATGAGGAGGACCTGTGACTCGAGGAACTCTCCTTCTTCCTATCCTTCTCGCGCTCCTTCTCGGACCGTTTACTCTTGTCGCTGCTCTTGGCGCTCTTATGCTTCTTATTATCAACGTCCTCCCCGGACTTAACCTCTGCCGCTGAACAACTATCATCTAAACTGGACTTTTTCCCCAGACTGACATCGGCTAATGCTTGTTGTGCCGCCGCCGAGGAGTCATCTTCCAGCAGCTGCAGCTCCTCTTTGTTGTCGCTTGCCTTCTGGGCTGCTGTGGAATCGGTTTCGTCGTCGTCGCCGCCATCTGTCTTATCCACCAACGACTTCCACTTGATGGTTATGCTGTTGGAATTGCTGCTGTTGGCCGCTGAGGTGATGGTATAGGTCACGGGTGCGCCGGCACTGTCCGTGCTGTCCGATGATGAGGCAGAGTCCGGAACTGTGGGGGCAGCTGGAGCAGGTGCAGAAGCTGGAGGAACTGCAGCTGTGGCTGCAATCTGTGGCGCAGCAGGCTGGACCATCACGCTGGTGTTCTCAGTCACAATCTTCAGCCACTGCTCAACCAAACGCTTGGCCAGAATGCGTACACCTGGAAAACGGGGTCGAAAAAAGGCAATTAGTAATCCCCAGGCAATGAAATGGTTGTATAAAGGAGGAAAAGGCGCGAAAACAAGGTACGACAAGACTAAACACGATTGAACAAGTCTAAACAGAATTTAACATGTCTAAGCTAGAGCTAACAGCATTCGAAACTCACCTTCGTTGCCGCCATCCTTGCACAGACCCTTGACCAAAATGGGCGCCGAGTTGATCTTCAGCCGATTGACGTCCACGGGCGAAAGGAGCAACAGCTCCAGGATCTCCTGCACCAGCGGCCAGTTCATCGCCCGGATGGCGTCGTTCAGCCAAGTGTAGACCAGCGACCAGCCGCCCACGGCCATAAAGTCGCCCAAGAGTTCGGTTTTGGTAGATTTCAATATTTGTACATAGACACATTTGGAAACGAGTTTTTTTGAATACTTGGCCATCAGACTGTGTGGGGAAAAACCAAGGTATTAGTAAAAGTCCGACAGAGGGCGCTAGTGCTAATGGTGAACTTACCCCGAAATGCGTTTCACCTCGGCTGCACTCAAAATGCCACCATTGTTGTCCAAGAGCACCCGCAGGCACCTTAGCAATTGCAATGGCACAATGCGAGGCTATTTAAATATAATTAAAATATTAAATAAAATACAAAGTAGAACTTTCTTTAATTTAAAACTTACCATTTTCCTTCGTTTTCCGTGCGTGGGGTATGGACCAGGTCTGGCAACTCTGTACGTCCTATTGCCGTCTCTCTCCCACTCTTGCTGGTATGACCATACGCGCCCGCGTGTGTGTGTATTGGAGCGTGCGTGCGTGTGGCGACGCTCGCCTTTGTTGGTGTGCGTGACTTAATGGATACTAAATTTCCACTGATTACGTAATTCCATCAGAAAAGTATCTAAAAATGGCAGAAAACTTCGGTCTGAGAACGTATTTTAGCAGGATAAAACTATGCTAGAGCCCTACAATTCACTCTCGAAACGAAGATAATCAAAGTCCAACCGCAGGCACCAGAAAAAGCGAGATTGTCTTCTTTTATTGTGAAAAACTGACAGTAGACAATAATCCCTTCGCAGAAAATTGCTTTTGTATCTTTTGAGGAGCAGCAGAAAAACGTGTTCGCGATGCAATTTTTTTTTTTTCTGAGCACTGGGAAATGCGGACGTGTGTTCGCGGTTATCGGCAATCGATAAGGCGGTGCAGCCCTGAGCGCTGTCCACTCTCCAGAAAATTGCAACAAAAATAAAAAATTTCAGCGTATTTTCAAAAATATGAGATTGTTTCAACGTTTGTAGCACGAATGTCTCTCAACAATTTTTTCGAACCCAAATTGACTTTGGGGACAAAGGAAAAGTGAAAGCTACTCAGTTACGCCTTTCTTCAAGCAGGTTGGCAGCGCCCTGCCACGCACACAAAGATGACGCCATTTTGATTTTCACAATTTTTCACAAATGCGTAATTAAATCCGCAACTAAATGAAATGCTAGAATAAGGCGTTTCTTAAGCAATTACGACAATGTCGGCCACTTTGTATTGATTTTACTCTGTTTTACGCTAATTAGTTGGCTTTGTGCCGATTTCGTTCACGTCCACGCCCCAAATTTGTGGTACAGCGGCTCAATGCGCAGACACTTTGGTCGAGTAAATGTTTAATAAGCCTACCTAAATATATATTTATACAAGTACAATTGTTTTTCGGCCTTACAATTTGTTAAATAGTTATTTGCGACGATTTTTCTTTCTCCGAAAATTCCTGCGTGCGTGCTTTCGTTTGGTGTACAAAAAATCGTATGACCTTTTCTTGTTCGTTGGGAAATACCCCCTTTTTATAATATCGATGGTTGAGCATAATACGATAGTAATATCGTACCAATTAACAATTGTTTAATACCGAATTTGTGGTAAATTCAACAAAAAATTTCAGCAACGAAAGGATCGATTCAGAATCCTTCTTGTCGAATTTTCAAAACTAAAAATAAATGTTGTAGTGAACAAATTTTAACAAATATATTTTTATTATGGGTGACTACTTAAAAGAGAATAAGTTAATAAATCTAAAAGTATATAATTTGATTTTAAAATAAATATTGCATGCTGTAGCACTATTATGTTATAGAAATAATGTTTAACCTCTTATGTTCAATGCTAATTAAATTTGTATGGTACACCTGATAAAATAAAAGCAAAAACACTTGTTAATATTTCATGAAATTAAATTTAAAACATGTAAGGATAAAGAAAATTATCGAGTCTGTTAAAAATGTTGTTGAATCGTTGCAAACCAGAGTTGTGACCTTTTTTGTTAAAATTCATGGCAACTCTGTTATATTTTAGTATCACCAGTACTCCATATTTACTTTAAAATCAAGTTAGATAGCTTATTTATAGTTATTCTTACCTTTCTAACACTTTTAAACAGTAACTAACTTTGTATAAAAAATCGAATTTTAGGTGTTTAAAGTTCCATGACACTGTAACAACCAATAACGACAGGAACCATTTAGAGTCGTTCTCTTAATTGCTGAAATTTCCTGTTGAATTTTCAACAATTCAACAGTTTAGGGAATGCCCTCGATCCTATATCCTTCTTGTTGAATTTTCATAACTAAAAACCAATGCTGTTGTGTACAAAATATATAATAATATATTTTATAATTGGTCACCTACTTAAAAATAAGTGAGAATCGTATAGAATCGCCATGATTTTAATGAAATGAGATTTAAACTGTGATGTTCAATGAAAATTTAATTTGTACTATCGCTATTAAGTACCATCCATCAAAGGCACTTGTAATTATTTAATAGAAAAATGTACGGACTTCTAATGTAATCAAATTTAATATAAGTAAAGATGAAGAAAATTATTTTAACATTGGATACTTAAAATTTGTAAACCTAATAGGTACTACCAAGAATTATTGAAGACTGGGTTCGATAGATACTAAACCTTAAAATACTGATTTACCAGAAAGAGGAATACGGTCCCACACCTCTTCCCGGCGATCTGGCAACGCTGCCAAAACAAGCGTGCAAGAATTTTTACCTGTAGGATTTAATACGAAAAAAAAAACCGAAATAATGGGCGACAGCGAAGGGGAGGAGACCAAAATCAGCACCGAGCCGGTGGACAATGCGTGGTCCATGAAGATACCGACCTTCAAGCAGGAGGACAATCCGCACGGGATGGTGGAGGAGAGCTCCTTTGCCACGCTGTTCCCGAAGTACCGCGAGCGATATCTGAAGGAAGTGTGGCCCCTGGTGGAACAGTGCCTGGAGGAGCACCACCTGAAGGCGGAACTGGACCTCATGGAGGGCAGCATGGTGGTGAGGACGAGCCGCAAGACCTGGGACCCCTACATCATCATCAAGGCGCGGGACATGATCAAGCTGATGGCCCGCAGTGTTCCCTTCGAGCAGGCCAAGAGGTGCCTCCAGGATGATATCGGATGCGACATCATCAAGATCGGCAACCTGGTCCACAAGAAGGAGAAGTTCGTGAAGCGGCGACAGCGTTTGATTGGACCCAATGGCGCCACGCTCAAGTCCATTGAGCTGCTCACCGATTGCTATGTTCTGGTCCAGGGAAACACCGTATCCGCCTTGGGCCCGTACAAGGGCCTCCAGCAGGTGCGCGACATTGTGCTGGAGACGATGAACAATGTCCATCCCATATACAACATCAAGGCGCTGATGATCAAGCGGGAGCTGATGAAGGATCCCCGCTTGGCCAACGAGGATTGGTCCCGATTCTTGCCCAAATTCAAGAACAAGAACATCAGCAAGCGCAAGCAGCCGAAGGTCAAGAAACAGAAGAAGGAGTACACCCCATTCCCGCCCAGCCAGCCGGAGAGCAAGGTGGACAAACAGTTGGCCAGCGGCGAGTACTTCCTCAACCAGGAGCAAAAGCAGGCCAAGCGGCACCAAGAGCGCAGCGAGAAGCAAAAGGAGGCGGCCAAGCGGCAGGACGAGCGCCGCAACAAGGACTTTGTACCGCCCACGGAGGACTCGGCATCGTCGAGTCGGAAGAAGAAGGATGCTTCCTCCGCCTCCTCGAGCAAGGTGGACGTGAAGGCCCTCAAGGCCAAGCTGATCAAGGCCAACAAGAAGGCGCGGAGCTGATAGTTTTCATAGTTTTAATTAGCCGTAGGTTTATTGAATAAAATCGATTTTGTGAGGAAGAAAATGGAAATTGAAATGAAAGATGAGAGTTTGTTTTAACATTTGTTGAAAAACTTGGTTCGGAATTAGTGATAATTTGCTACATTTTAAAGGTTTACGCTTTTTTTTAAATTTGATTTAAAATTTTGTAACGAAATACAAATTTTCTTATATTAATTTTTAATACTTCTATTTTGTTGTGTTTAATACGAACTTTGTGATAAAAAGAAATCGGAAATTGGATAATCTATAAAGTTAAAAATTCATTAATTCTAGTTTCTTACTACCAATATGATTTTGATGCTATAACTTTGCCCCCCGCTGTAAAGAGAGATCTCTCTCCCGCTCTCGCTCTCTCTCCCGCGCTCTCCCTCTCAACAAGTGGGCTTGAAACTACACAATCCAAACACCTGAAAGGTAGCCGAATGAGCCAAGTTAGTACGATTTGAGGTACCGACTGACATGTATAAACGCGCTTAGGAAGCGGATGACGCTCGCGTGCGTTTGACAAATACAAAAAAAAAGACGGTGACTGAAAAGCCACAACAACAACAACCGAGTTGCGGGGTTATTGTTATTTGTACGTTTATTTTCCACAAGCGACACCAACAAAAAGAAAAACGGTTTGTGAGAATCAAAAAGAACGCAGCGAAAGAAAGCCGTCTTAAAAATAAAAATCGAAGGGGAGCGAGAAAGCATTACACCAAAGGCGGCTGCCAGAAAAGGACGCAGCGAACGGCGAAGACAGGTAAAAAGGAGGTGGAAGAAGAGACGGAGGAAGAAGAAGAGCGGATTAAGTGCTGAACTACAGTTACCTTTAATGTTTGAAACTAAAATTAAAACAATGCTCCAGTGATCGCAGTCGTAACGACTAACAAACTAAAGCCGAAAACCGAAAATATAACCGAAAAACCAGTTAAAATGCCAGGCGAACGTGACAGAGATTCGGATTCGTGCTAATTAGAAAAAGAATGTGCCAGGTGAGAGGATGATATCGAAATGCTAACGAGATATCGATACCTGGGCCGCGAGTGTGTGTGTAAAGGGAGTAGATATTCGTATACATATCACCGGAAAATGCGGTCAATTAGAATAGTGTACATAGCGAATTGAGCCTGTGTCTGTGAATTAGTGAATGAATTGAACAAAAGCATTGAAAATCAATACGAAACCTGCCGCCGCTCCCACTTTTTGTACATACAGTGCTACCTGTAAATAGTGGACACTCAAAATGTGAACTAGTACAATCTAATGGGTAATAACTTGAAAAACTGATTGTAAAGTTTGAATTTATTTGATACATTTAAAAGGTTTCAAAAAAGGTTTTTTAATTATCTCCAAATGATTGGTGTCATTCTGTCAAAAGTGTCGAAAATCCAGCTACATGAGTATTTAAAAACACCTTTTGGTTTGATTTTACAATTTGGGTAGTTTTTTGTTTTTTCAAAAATATTAAAAAATGTTTAGATTTTATTACCTTAAGTTCCCTTCTTCGAGTGAGCCCTGTATATCCACGCACGCACATTACTGTCTGCCTCACCTGTGTGAGTGCGGCTTAGAGGCGTGGATGAGTGTGTGTGAGAGAGACTCGTGAAATATCAACAGCACAGAGTGAGAGAGGAAAACGGAAAACAGGTGGAAAAGAAAGCTTAAAAAATGCGGTCGGTCAAAAACTAAAGTTGCAGCAACAGGCGAGGGGAAGGGAGAGGGGGTGGGTGTTTGCCGGGGGAGGGAGACACGGGGACAAATACCTTTTCAAGCCGCACACACACACAGAGAGACACCGAGAGGCAGACGTCAGTATACCTGCCACGCATGCGCGGAAAGGGGACGGCAACAGTGTGTAGATCGGGGTGTCGATGTCTCGCCATCCCCCTCCCACCACCTCCCAACCCCCCAAGCTGGTTTCCACCCAAAGAACAGCAAAAACAACTATTGTTATTTGTTGTTTTGCCATTTGCTTCGTAAACCAAAAAGTATGCGAGATAAAAAAAAACTCAAGTGAACCGCCCGCCGCCTTTTTATCTAAATCCACGCTGTCTAAGTTATTTGAGACATTAATTCCCATCTCATGCTTATCAGGGCGCAATTAATTATCTTCACCTCAATGGAAGTCATGTAGTATTTAAAATAACAATTTTAAAATAATTTTTGTTGAGGATGTTTATAGTGGGGATTACTTTTTTCTTACACATGTAGTTTAATAAATAAATCAATATTTTTCGTTTATGTAAGGATTTTAATTTTTGAGCATTACTATAGTCCATCCTAGAATATTCGGAAACTAAAAAAATTAGGCATTCGGCAATGGTCTTAAAGTTTTCATTCAAATTATGCATAATAGTTGTTAAAAAAAAGACTGACAAAAACTTAAGTTTGAATTAAAGTATCATGATAAAAGGCAACAGTGCGGATGAGTGATTACCATTTTTCCCATCTATGTATAAGACATTTTTATTAATATAGCTCAGATTTGTTCAATTATTTTACATGGTATATATTATATTATATATTTTTATTAAAACAGAAACTGTTATTTCGCTTATTTAATCACTAAACCTGGTACTTTTCCAAAAGCTGGATTTATGCAAGCCCTCTACAATTTCTCACTTTTTCCAGTGCGATAATGTTTATCGCGTTTCGTCAGTGGCCTCTGAGCTGCTGTAAAATATAAAATAAAGAGCGAAAACACAAATCTGTCAAATTCCACAAGTGTGATGCAATTTGGGGCTCGTACAAAAGACTAAAACGCCAAAATAAAACACAAAAAATATAACACAGCGGCGCAACATAACAAAAACAATAAACATTTCCAGGGGTGTAGTGGGTCAATGTTTTCTTTTTTTTTATTTGCATTTCGTCTTGTTTGTTTACTGCGATTTCATTTTGGGCCAGATCGTGAGGAGATAGTGCAATCTTGCTGACCCCCACCACAATTTTCTCTTTCACCTGTTGCAAGTACACAAAAAACCACCTCCCCCCTCGCTCGTTGACCCTGCACCCCTGGTAGATGAGTACACTGAACAAAATTTACGAATTTAATGATATTTCTCAAAGCTATAATTCATATTTAATATTTAAATATTAAAAATTTTCAAAACAATTTTTTCGAGAATTAAAATTTTAAATTAATATTGTAATATCAAACGGTATGCATATATTTAGACTTCGGGTTCTATTGAAAACGTTTTCTAAATGTTCAAATTAAGACTACCTTTGATTAAAAAAATGTTTTCTAAATGTCTGATTAGTTATATTCTAAACACTTTTATTATTTTGAAAATATAAAATATTTTATCTTCTTATTAAATATGACATTAAAGAAACATCCTATAATAATAATCAGATTCTTAAGATACATTTGGTATCGAGCTGATTTGTTCTCAGTGTAGATTGGTATGCGACAGCGCAGCCAGCGTCGACTGCGCAGTCAGCGACTGAGCCCAGCCTAAAACAGCGGAAAAGTTGTTGCTGTCACTTGAGTCGAGGGAGCGGTTGAGATATAGTGTCTGGTGTGTCTGTTAGAAAGAGAAGGAGCGAGTAAAAGTGTGTTTGCAAATCTCAGTTTCATGTGTTTTTGTATGTGTGTGCTTTTTGCAGGTGTGTTCATTTACTGCACAGAGACAAATTAAGATAGTTTTTAGCCAGATATTTTCCATATTATTATTATTTTAAAACAAAAAAAATTACGAACAATGACTTACAAATATTCCCGTTTCAATTTTCTTATCTTTTCCACGTCATACAGAAACCGCAGAAGTTATTAGATAATTTGAAATGATAAACTAGCTTTAGTTGTAACAATAAAAATAATTCCAGTAAGTGACTCGAAATATTTAGTGAGCTCACTTGTAAATACCATTGGGTTTCAATGTGTTCTATACAATTTTCTTTTGCAATGAAAGTATTCCCCTTGATATATTGGTACCATGCTATTGAAATAAAAAATAAATGAAATAAAATAATAATTTTTTAGTTGTTCAACTTCTAAAATAATATTATTTATTACCAATAAATCAAAGTTAAGATATATTTTCTACAAGGCCTTGTAATCGATAATAACATTGTTTTCTGTGCAGTCAAAGTGGATACAATCAGTTAGGAGGAGAACCAGGGGAAGTCGCGATTTTTGAATTCCAATGCTGATCCAAGCCAACAACGAAATGTTAAAGTTTGAGAATAATTGCGGCCATGTGCGGATCGTTTTGGAGTGTATGTGTGTTATAACGTTAGTGGCTGTGTGGAATGCGGTCTGAGTCAGAGATTGGATTGGCTGCGCAATATCCGAAGGGGTTTAGAGGGATTTTGGGGCTTCAGGGGGTCTTGAGATGCAGAGGGGCTAATTGACTCTCAGCTGCACGAAAATAAATACAAAATAATTATTTAACACATATTTTAAGATCTATTTTTATATCCGGCAAACACTTGTTCATGAGAAACTTCAAGATCTTGAGGGACCAAATTGGGAACGAAGACTTCTACGGGGTACCACACCCCTGAAAGTCTTGTGTCAATGAGAAACTCTTATTAGGCAGTTTGCTATATTATGAAAATTCGATTCCATTCTATTGTATTCAAGTTAAACATGTTTTTAGCAAACACTCATTTACCAGTTTACCCAAAGTATTCTTATCTACTTTTGTAATACAAAAATGAATAAGAATATTAAGAAATATTTGTTTCCAAAATCTTAATAAATAAGAATGTGTATATTTTTATGTGAAAGATTAGATTCAAAAGGAGTAGAAAAGGCAAATTGTTTACCATAGAAACTTGTACTTAATGTTGAAAAGAATTGCGTCATCGATTAAACGGTAAATTATATTTATTCCTATGGAATTAATAATTTGGTTATTACAATTCTCAAAATATTAATGTTTATATTAATATTTTTTAATGGTCTAAATGTCTTTCAATCCAAAGCATTAAATTTTCTCAATTTCAGACGGAGTTTCAGGCGTCGAAAGAAGCCTGATTGGGGATCGGCAGACACCATGGTGAACCACCATTCGAATGGAGGCGGCAGTGCCGGAAATAGCAGCGGAAGCTTAAGAGGAGGCGGTGCCCATGGAGGTGGCGGCGGAGGTGGAGACTATTCCGGAGATGATCGCAGTGGAGGCGGCGAGGAGCGGGAGCGCATGGAGAGCGACTTGCATGACAAGCCCACCTACCTGCTGGAACACCTGGCCACCTTTACGGTGAACAAGGAGTCGGGCATTGTCTATCCGGCGGACGGAATGCGTCGCCTCCTGCAGCTGGAGAAGACCACTGGGATTTGGTCGCAGAAGATGCAGCTCTGCTTGGACTACCAGTGGGTGCTTATCATGGACTACGAAACGGGGGTAAGTCGTTGGGATCTGCTTTTACAATCTCTTGGGACTCTGGAATTCATGTTCTTTGTTCTCTTTCAGAACATCATCGAAAGATTCCCCGCCTCGTTGGTCCAGGAACCCACCGCCTTCACCTCCAATGACGCCATGGAGCTGTACAACAACATTCTGGTCTTTATCGTGTCCGGAGGCGGCGGTTCCCGCTCCGAGATGCACATATTCCAGGTGAGGAAGATACCCTTAACCTTAAAGAAAACCGTTTCATCAATCTTAAAGCTAAGATCGTTTGAATCTCAGATTCTCACAATTAAGATAAGGTTTTCTCGGTTTACAAAACTACTGTAGCTGTGAGAAATCAAGTAGGGACTATTTATTTTAAGATACTTTATTTTATTTCAAGAACGTTTATTCTCAAATAACCCTTAATAAACCTTTTTTTCTTCTTAGGGGCTGTCCATATATTACGTAATCACCTAGGGGGGGGAAGGGGGTCAACCAAATGATTACTCTAGTGCAAAACAATTTTTTTTTTGTATGAAGAATTGATTACATGGGGGGGGGGGGTCAAATATCGCCAAAATGGTGATTACGTAATATATGGACAGCCCCTTAGAAACGAATTCTATTAGTATCTGTAAACACTATAAACATTTTGAACCCTTGTGGATTCAGTTTTTCAGTTATAATTATTAAAATGTGTCACGAAACGCATTACAGTAGCTTCTTTGAAAAACGATTAATCTTAGTTAAACATTGATGTTATTTTTATACCTCAATGAGAACTTGATTTAAGATTGTCACTGCTCGCTTGTCATATATTTAATCAAGACAAAGTTAAATAATGGTGGCATGCATTTAATCACAGTAAATTAAATTCTGATAATTTAAGCTTTGTGAGAATGTCGCTCAAAATGTACTACCCTCTTAATGATGAAAACAGCCAGGGATCGAAAATAATTATTATTTAAGATTTTTAGTTTAAATATCTTAGATCATCTTAGATTAGGTTAGGATCATAAGAAATGATAAACAATGTTTTTATTTAGTTTAAACTATTTTAAGATTTTGTGAGTATTCTCTTTATTTAAACTATTTTAAGATTTTGTAAGTATTCTTAAAATAGTTTAAATAAAAATATTTTATTAGCATTTTATATGATCCTAACCTAATTTGTAAGTATTCTTAAAATAGTTTAAATAAAAACATTTGATTAGCATTTTATATGATCCTAACAGAAATTCTTAAAATAGTAAAACAAAACATTTTATAAGCATTTTTTATGATCCTAGCCATATCAAAATAAATTTTATTTTTCCAGTACTTAAATTGATTCTGATTCTGATACTGATTCTTTGATTTTCCTTTGCAGTCACAAAGCGTTTCCGCCGTTCACCTGGTCGAGGACTTGAAGCAGCTGCGTAGCGGCAAGATGATCACGCAGCAGCGCGGTGCCACGCCCACACAGTCGGGTGGAGGAGGAGGCGGCGGCGCCTCCAGCATGGCCATGATGATGAGCAAGACCTCCTCGTCGTCCTCGCACAGTCGCGTGGAGCTGCACCAGCAGCACAGGGAGCAGCGTTCGGAGCGCGAAAGGGAGCGGGATCGGGATCGAGATCGGGACTCGCGAAACGAGAGCCACCACCACCAAATGCACCAAAGGAGCAGCATGGAGCAGTATGGAATGCGTGCGGGCGTGGGTGTTTCCGGCGTGGACGTGGATGTGGCCCACATTGGCGGGGAGACGGACTCGGAACATGGCGGCATTGGAGGCGGTGGAGCCGCGGAACGCGATGAGACCAGCTCCACATCGAGCGAAAAGTACGAGCGGGATGTGGCCGTGCTGAATCACTGCTTCGACGACATCGAGAAGTTCATAGCCCGGCTGCAGCATGCGGCTGCCGCTTCCCGGGAACTCGAGCGACGTCGTCGCAATCGAAAGTCCAAGAAGAGGGATCCCGGCGAGGGGCTGCTCACGCTGCGGACACGGCCGCCGCACGAGAAGGAGTTCGTCGATATTTTCGCCAAGTTTAAGCTATCGTTTAACCTGCTGGCCAAGCTGAAGGCGCACATCCACGATCCCAACGCCCCCGAGCTGGTGCACTTCCTCTTCACGCCGCTCGCCCTGATTGTGGAGGCCTCCAGCGACACGTACTACGAGTCACAGCTGCCGGCGCGCGTGGTGAATCCCCTGCTCACCCGAGAGGCCATCAACCTGCTCATCAACTGTGTGACCAGCAAGGAGACGGAGCTCTGGCGCTCCCTGGGCGATGCCTGGGTTATACCGCGCGACCAGTGGAAGGACGATGTGGGCTCGTACCACCCAGTGTTCCTCGACGGCTGGTCACCGGACTATTTGATCAACGATGAGCTCGAACCGCCACCGAACTCCCCGCCCGCTCATGTCAGCAGCAAGCGCCGACTGGAGGTCCAGCCGGGATCTGGTCTAAATGGTCGAGGTGGAGGCGGCGGAGGCGGAGGATACGATGACTACGACTCGGGGAATGGCATGAATATGGCCATGGGCATCGAGAAGTACACGATCCACCATGGCAACGATCGGGAGAGGGAACGCGATAGAGATCGGGCGGGAGCCATCAGCGCCTCTGACTTTAATACCCGCAGCGAGCTCTCCTTTGACTCGATTGAGGGCAGGGGCGGCGGCGGCGCAGGAGGAGCGGGTCACGGACATGGCCATGGTCATGGACCAGGAGCAGGACCCACCCTCAGCGCCATCACAGCTGGTCTGCAGAATCTCCATACGCGGGAATCTCGCGGTGGCAATGGATACGGCGGAGGAGGAGCTGGTCCAGGGCCCTCCTCTGAGTTGGGCGGCGGAAGGGGTCCACCGAATGTCAGCGACGACCAGATGCTCGAGTCCTGGCTAGAGGATCTGCAGGCGACAGGAGCGAAGATAGTGCTGGTCACCTATCCACGCACCGCCAACAATGACAAGGAACTGAGCGTGATGCGAGGCGAATACTTGGAGGTATATATTTGTCCATATTTATACCCTTGCAGAGGGTATTATGATTTCAGTCAGAAGTTTGCAACGCAGTGAAGAAGACGTTTCAGACCCCATAAAGTATATATATTCTTGATCAGTATGACTAGACGAGTCGATCTAGCCATGTCCGTCTGTCCGTCTGTCCGTCTGTCTGTTTCTACGCAAACTAGTCTCTCAGTCTTAAAGCTATCGGGCTAAAACTTTCCCAAAAGTCTTCTTTCTGTTCCAGGTAGTATATAAGTCGGAACGAGCCGGATCGGACAACTATATCATATAGCTCCCATAGGAATAATCGGGGTAAAAAATTTTAAAAAATTATATCTTGGGTGTTTTTGAACCTAGAACCTCCTACTTTTGGAAATGCCATTTTTTATCTAATTCTGAATTTCGAATAAAATTTTTTCAAAATCGGACGACTATATCATATAGCTACCATAGGAACGATCGGAAAATTAGTGATTAATAGGAATTATCTGCAAGGGTATATAAGCTTCGGCTGGCCGAAGCTAGCTTCCTTTCTGGTTTTATGTGCAGTCCTAATCCTCTTTTCTATACCCTAGATCCTTGACGACACCCGAAAGTGGTGGAAGGCGCGCAACATGCGTGGCCAGGTGGCCCATGTGCCCCACACGATCGTCACCCCCTTTAATTTCGGCGATGGCGATGGAGCCCAGTTCTACGGGCAACAACAGCAGCCGCAGCCGGGACCTCCAATCTCGGGCAGCAAATCGCGGGGAGGGGTGAGTAATCCTTGGAATCCCTTTTCATTGATATAATACTAATTGGATTAACCTACAAACAGGACAATCCCGGCATGGAGCAGCGCTCACCGGACCCCACCGACATGATGCGCAGCAAGCATCTGGGCAAGAAGGGCGAGTTCCGCTACTTCTAGGATCCACATGCGATCCATCCAAACCATATACATATACACAAACATATTCCGTAGTGAGAATCTAGCATTATAGAGAGAGACACATAAATCAGCAGTCCCGTCTAGGAGGCTAATCCTGAACCGATTAGCTCCGATAACTAGAACTAACCTTAAGATTAACCTAAGTGGAGCTCCAGCTGGAGAGCGGTGGAGCAGCTGATCAAGACGACGACGAAGAAGGGGAGGCGACGGCAATAATTTGTTTTAATAAAATTATATCCAAAGGATCCCTAGATTGTGATCGATGGTAGAGATATCTAGAGAATATTTCTGGGGAATTATAAAATTAAGTTTAAACGTAGATTTGACGAGCTGCTTTGCTTTATTCGGATGCTCACAAGAAGAAGTTAACTGGTGCTGTAGTGATCAAAGCCAACGATTGAACAAAGAGCATTCTACGGAAATTCGAATAGATCCTGGAAGATTCCACTTCCGATTAGATGATGGACAGCTTCTCCACGCGTGACAGAAGCGGCGAATCGGAGTGGTATTCCATGCTCCTCACCGCGAAATCACCCACCTCGTTGGTGAAGCACTTCAGGGTGGAAATGGAGAAGGGACGTCCGGGGAAGTTGTAGTAGGTGAAGTACTGACCGTTGACGGCGATCAGGAAGGCACGATCGCCCAGTCCAAAGGCGATCTTGAAGAGTTTTCCGCGCACAAACGGAAATTCACCCTCGGTTTCTTCGTCACTAATGGCAAAGCTGGAAATAAATCGATGGAAATTTTATTAGATTTTAGATTAATCAATAGATTTGATCTATGCATTTTGTAATCATTGGTTCTACCTGTTATCTTCCCGCTGGTAACTGCGTGAAACCGTCGTACGATCAAAGTTCACATGGAAACGGAGCACAGTCCTCCCGGTATCGTTGCACTGGAAACAGATGGAGAACTCCGAGGTCGGTGGCCCCTTGGCGATGCACTCCATGGCTACCACCGTTCCCGTTTCATAGCGTCTGGGCACATCGCTCTGGAAGGCCACCTTATCCGGACACATGAGGGTTCTCGGGAAGACGAGGGGGAAGAGCATGCGATGATGGAACTGAGTGATCTTCTCAAAGTCCCCGTAGGCCCGCACATAGTTGATTTGCTTGGGGAACTTGACGAACTCAAAGGATCCGTACAGCTGATCGTTCACGTAGATCTCGAAGCATCGCTGGAGTACCGCCACCCGGAAGGTGAAGCTCTGACCCGGTTGCAGGGGATTCTTGGGGCCATCGCACTTCCAGTTCTTCGAGATCTCCTCCTGCTGCCATCCCTCACCCGGCTGGAACATGCTGCGAATGATCTGGCCCTCACGGAAGTTGGCCTCGATCTTCAGGAACACAGTTTCGCTCTCGTTCTGCGCGTTCACATTATCCGTGAGATCTAGGGAAATTCTGTCCGCAAGTAGAATACGATTAGTAAACAATATTATAGAAGTATGCGATTAAAAAACTGTGGGTACTCCGGTACTCGAAATCATTTTCTCACTTTAAATTATTTGGGAATTTAGTGGGATGGTTTTAATTTCTTTTGATTATTTATAAACTTAAACTTGTAAACTTTATATAACTTTATACAACCAAATTGCTGAGTATCAGCACAAAAAATATTATTTTTCTATCGTTAGCCACTTGCATTCGAATTTGATTGGTTTGTCAAAAATCGGTTATCTATAAACGCATTAAATCATTATATATTTTCAAACTAAGTCACGATTTATTGCTTTATTTTTCCATACAAATATTATTTGTTATCGTTAGTCAAAAATCGGTTATCTATAAATGCATTAAATATTTATATATTTTCAAACTAAATATAAATTTTTACATAGTTCGACATTAAGATTATTATGTTTTATACTTCAAGTAATTTTTAAAAATCATTTTTTAGTTTTTTAAACTTTTTTGGGGCAGATCAAGCTTTTAAATTTTGGAGAGGAACTTAGTATTTTGTAAGAAAACGAAGGCGCTTAGAAAAATATTACGTTCCTGGAGTACCGAGTACCCAAAACAAAAATGCATTTACTTATTCGGATGGGGCTTGACACGCCCACTGACGATGAGGACATGCCCGAAGGGTACTTCCGTTAGGACCTTTGCTTTCCAAACGTTCATCGCGGCTCCACGGTTCCACTGCAACTGAACTGACTCGACGAATCCGTATCCGTATCCTTACTGGAATCCAGCCTATCCGGATCCTACGTCGCCGTTTTATGCGCCCTTATGCTAATAGATTCGCCATCCGTCGCCTTTCCTCGTTCATTTGTTGTGATTATGTAAAGGCGGGTGAAATGAGGAATTACCTGCAGCCGCATGCAAACTTGACATGGACGTGGACGTGGTAAGGTTACCCCCAATCCCATTCCATGAGGCCCAAGCCATCCACCATCCAAAGCTCAACCCGTTCAATCGAATCCCATATAAATCCCCAGGCAACCCCCCTTCGAATCTGAATATCCGACCCACAAAAAGACCCGGCGGAGTTCCATGACGAGAACCTTGCGCGTTTATTTATTTGATTCAATCCTTGCCTTTGTAACCCATAACTGTCATCCTCGAGTTCTTTTCACGGTTGCTGTCACGCCCCCAACTGCCGACTGCCCATTTGTTGCTAGTTACTCGCTGCACTTAGCGAAAAACAGTGATTAAAATGTTTGTAGAGGGAAAAAAATATAATGGTTATTATTATTGAAACAGAAAATATCCATTATAATTTTTAAAAATTTTAAATTAAATTTTGTAATATATTTTTGTATATTTATGATCCTAACTCAAAAACTAATAAAAATTAAATTTAAGGCAGTATAGCTAATACAATGAAAATTTAATAAAATCATTTGAAAAACATTTTATGAAGCTAAAATATTTATGATCCTAATTCAAAGCACTGTTTATCAATAAATAAATTTGAGGTCATAAAATGTAATACGCCTACATTAAACTACTGATAGTAAAACCTCAAAAATCTAAAAAATTGCTGTATATATATAATGATATTTCTAAAACCTATATTGAGTTACAAAGGGGCTTTAAGTTGGGAATGTTTTGATAAACATGTTTTGATAACCTCTGCCTTATCAATAATGAAGAATAGCTTTTATATGTAATATCTATTTTATGTCTACCGTGCTCTGAATATTTTTATAATCCCAGTCAATTCTAGAAATTACGTCGCCGTGTTCTCCATCTTAGCCTCTCCTTTTGACGGGTTCCATTGTTGTTGCGTGTCTTGGGCGAAATAAAACAAGGTAACAACAATTGATTCCCTGTCTAAAGTTTTTGCATTTGCAGTAAAGTGCGACTTGGGGGCTGAGCTTTGGCTCTCCTCCAGCTGGAGCACTTTTCCAGTAGCCCCCCTCCCCAGTAACTCCTCCCCCGGAGATTCCAGTCCGGGTAATTCATTTCTTTTGACGTACCTTGGCATATTCGCTGAAGTTCTGTCTCCGTCTCTGTCTGCGTCTACACCTTTCGCTTTCGTCCACGTCCAAACCAATGACATCTCCTCAGGGCTCCACTCATCCAAGAACAGTGAAAGGTCTTTTGAGACATCGCACCTTTAGATGTGTGAAATATTAACATTAATAAGACATTCAAAAGGTTAATTAATATTTTATTCGGCAAAAGATAATGAAAACCAAGACGACTAACAATCGCTTATATACGATTTTAAAAATTTAAATATTTCGCAAAAGTAAAATTGCAGTTTTATCGTGTTTATCAATACCTATCGAAATGTAGAAGAAATTTTTCAAATCGGACCATTCGTTAAAAAGTTATGCCCGATAAAAGTTTTTATCTCCATCTCCCTCGCACTTCCTTTAGCTGAGTAACGGGTATCTCTCTTGTTTGAGGTAGAATCTAAACGATATTATAATTAATATTAAAAATGAATAAGACAGATGTCAGTTAATTTCTTTGGAGATTCTGGCCGAAATGTTCAGTTATTAGAGACTTTACTGTACTCCTCCATCGAATACGTGGCCTCTGTTTGTCTATGTTTCCTTTAATGTTTCTGTCGCTTGCACCTGAACGAATTGGGTCCAAGTCTTCAGCCTAACTCGACTTGGCTGGGCTCACTTATTTCTGATTGCGTTTCACCTTGGAGCACATGCCCCTCGATCCACCTCCACCTCGACCCACCTGAACCCTCATTTTCCAACTACCCAAAGATGTGCCTGGCTTTGCCTGCTACGAATGGCAAATGGCAAATCGCTAATTGGTTAGTTATGGCCACTGACAATCCAATCCATCAATTGGCATTCCGACAGCCCAATATAAACATCCTGGGTGACCTTGTCAACTCCTGCCTGACCTCTGACCCCGCCCCCCATTCGGCACACGCCCACTTGTTCAGCGCCTTTTCAAACAGAACTAATGAAGTAATCGTGTCGATTTCAACTTTAATTTCCGCTTGTCACTCCAACTGATAAACCGAAAGCAAGTGGGGCAATGCGAGCAAGGTTTGTGTACGTTGCACAATTATCAGTTTCAGTTTCGGCTTCGGTTAAATTGTTGCCTTATAGAGTGCCACGTTAGTCCCCCTTAGAAACCCTTATTTACCCCATAATGCACAGACTTTTTTCTGTATATGCTGTTCAAGATATGCACTTTATATCAAAAGTATGTAAAACAATCGGAAATTCTTATAAAAAATATCCAAAATGATCATATTTTTAAACACCTATGGTAATGGTCAGATCACATAAATCATATCTGTTCATTATATGAACTTCATTTCAATAAGATGTAAAACTTTAAAAATCCATTTGAAAAGTATTCAAATTTATTATATCCTTATCCTCTTGATACGATAGTAAAATGATTTGAAAAATCATTAATTTGATCAACATATCGTTTTAAATTTTCTCTCCGTGCCTCTCCAGAATTCTTATCTCGTCCCCAAGTCTGGAGCACTTTTTTCCCCAGCCGTATCGAATCGGTTTAAAGCGAGCGACGACACGTCTACAGAAATCAGATTTTACGGTCGGGTCTGGCGAACGGATCCGCAAATCGTACAACCAATATAGTGATAATGGGTTTACGGCCCCCGAGAGAGTCCATTATGCCAGCGCACCAAGTAGAGTCGATTCCGAACCCGAACACCCCAAACCGAATCCGAATCAGAATCCGAAACCCAAACGGAAGCCGAATATAACGATTCGATTGTTAATCAACCGGCTTCACCACTTGAGGTGGCGTCTGCTTTTTGGGGGCGGAGCGAATCACGTCGCTCTGTGGTATCAGTGCCAGGTTTTATCATCACTTAAGATCAGTGAAAGAACCATTTCTGATTGATAGTGCTTATCGCCGATCCTCACCTGATGACGTACACATTTAGGATCTGCCAGCCGTTGCCAAGTCATTAGCTCTCTTGAGATATCCATTGGTAACTGCGTTAGTTCCAGGCCAAAAGCACTTCCTTAGGTTACACATTATACCATATAGAAAACCGATCCTAACTTCACCACGTGGCCTTTAAATTGGACATGAAAATAACTTAAGCCAAACGAACAAACTTCTAGCGATCACAGTTTGCATCCCCTTGGCCCAAGTAATTCGCTGCCCCCAAAGGGATACTGATAATTCGACGAAGGAACCACTCCACGTAGGCACTACCATACACACTATATATAAGACCATATCAGGAATCGGATCGTTTCGGGTCGGATCGGTGGCGGCACTATATATGCTCTTGTCGCGTTTCGGAACGTAACTGAAACGTCGGATTTGACGGTGAAGTTTAAAATGCCAGCTCCCGATGAAGAATCGGGGCCCACGAAGCAGTATAGTATAGTATCGTCGATCGCTACCCATATCTCACCTGTACAGGTGTACAACTGTGCGACTGCAAAGGAGCGATAGAGAGGAGCAGAGAGATCGAGAGAGAGAGCCGAAAAAAAACAGAAACGGAAAACAAATAAATATGAAATATTGAACTGGAGCAGAAAGTGGGTGATATTTTGTAGATAGCATAGCGCACACACACCTTTGTATTGGCCATTAAACGCGACTGTCAACGTAGCTGAAAGGCTGAAAAGAAAATGAAATGGAAATGCCAGTGGAAATGGAAATGTCGCCCCACAATTTGTCTCAATAGATTCTGTCGTGGCTGGCGTTATCAGTACCAGGTAGTGTGAACAGGTGAGGGTGAGGGCAGTCGGGAGCTCCCTTTACCTGCGAACCCGTCAGGCGCATCCATTAAAACCACCCCACAGTTATAGGCATTTCTATAGATTTTTTTAATATTTGGGCTTCTATTGTTCTATTGCCAATAAAATATCAAAATCTTTAAAGAATATTTAAATTTTTATTTTGGTTTTAGAAATGGAAAAAAAAATCTTAGTTATAAAAGGCTGGAAAAAATGGGATATCCCATTATCAAATGGAATATCAGAATATTTTGAATACAACAAATAAGATTGTTTATAAAAAAGTTATTATTATTATTAAAAACCGATCCAAAAAAATAATGCAAGAAAAATTGAAAAGTTTTTTTAAAGGAAAGATATAGACATTTTTATAAAATTTGTATCTATTTTTTATTTACAACTAATAATGTAATTTTTTTCAATCAAATTTTAAAAATAAACATACTTTAAAATTAAGTCTAAGTTTTCACTTTAAATAAAATTTAAATATTAATAATATACTACAATATTTTACCAATATATTTCCCTTATATATTCTCCCTCGGCTCTACTCTTTTGACCCCAACTGTACTTTAGTGTGTGCCTCTGACAAGTGACAACTTCGACTCTATATTTGCTGGAGCGATCTGTTCCACATTGTCCCTGTCCGTTTCGCCCCACCTTCCTTATCGCCCTTGGCGACTTTATCAGAAGACAGCGAACATGCCGAGAAAAGCCATCATTTTCTTTGATGTTTGCACGAGACGGAGTGTCATTAATTGATTTATAACTAAAGTTGATTGCCAGGGCTTCTTGGGGTGTTTGCTTTGGTCCGATTTGAGGATGTCCAAGTGGTTATACAAATGGCCAACTAATTAAGGTAAATGTGTTTGCTGAGATGTTAACTCTGTGGGAGATATCTTCTCGCCTTGGCAGATATACATTCTGTTTTTACCTCCAGTGATAACGGAGTCGATCGGGCACTTAGATGATTGGGCTGGCAACAAGGTGGCTCGTTTCGGTTACATTTCGTCATCCAATGTTTGCTCCCATTTTGATAATTGTTTGAAGTGGGAACAGAAAGTGAGCATACAGCCCATTTATTTCTTTTTACCCCGGCATTCCCAGTCTCAATTCAATTTCCAGCAAATGTGTACATTTAGAGCGTGTTTATTCAGCTTGACAATGTCGCACTTGTAAACAGAATATATACATCTATATGGTATGGTATGGTATGGCTTGAGTTCCAGGGAAATATCCTATAGATCGGTGGTCTGCTGTTTTTTGGCCTCGATCACATTCTGCATGACCAGATCGTACAGGTTGTCCTCCTCTTCGTGTGGGGTTCCCTTTTCTTCCCGCTTATCACTGACCTCCTCCAGACTCTCCAGTTCCTTTCGGTAATTCTGCAGTGCTTTTTGAAGGAGTTTCTCTACGGGGGAATACGTGGAACGTGATCTCAGCCGGGCTTTTGCTATTTCCAATGCCTGAAAATATCATACTTATCATATCATATCATATTTATAGCGAAGCATTACCTTCAAAGTGTTGGTATTTCTCAATAGAGCCTCTTCATAGGACAAAACCCTTGGAACAGCGGTGGTAGAGGTCTCGGTCAGCTTTTCGTTCTGGCGTTCCAGTTTCAGTTCCTCAGCTTGCCTATAAGGAAACTTAGCATTAAGAGATGTTTGTACTTATCTTTTGTATAAATATAACCTACACTTTCTCCAATTTCTGATCAATCTCCGCCTCGAGGGCCAGGTATTTGTCATTAATCTCCTTGATAAGGTCCATTGTTCGTCCTTCAAAAGGTATTTGTAAACAAAAACCTAAACAAACGAGTTGCCATGCAACGGTAATTTGTTTTGGACGTTAACAGGTGCTGCCAGGTGGCTCAAATTGATTGTGACAGTCAGAGATACCTGATAGTGTTGCCACAAAGGTGCAAAAAGGTACCGTTATCGTTAACCCATTCAAAACAATTTGGTTTTTCTTTTATTAATATTATAATTTGTGGTTTCTCTTCTCAAGTGTGTTGATTAAATAAGGTAATATTATAAATCATAGTTATAACATAAAAGATATGTGAAAACTATTAAAATACCGAATGTATTAAAATAAAAAGTGGAAAATAGAACATCTTCATAGTGTGAAGTGGATGTAAAAAGGTCCTGTGTCTTGATCCTGCAATCTTTTATTTATATACCTATAGATATTTGAGATATACAGATGTTTTAATGTCCAATTTATAAATAATATCATCCAAGTTGATAGAACTTGTTTTAAATCAGTACGTTTTAGTGGTTTTTAGATTCTCGGTCCTCTAATCTAAAAACAAGATGTTGGACAACCCAAGGAGCTCGGTTTTGGTGTTTTTTGTGAATGGAAAAAGGGTACTTGTACTAGTACTTCGTAGTAGTTAAATATAGCCCCTGAAGCTGCGGTATAACTATTACACAGGCCGACAGTGTTTTTGGTGCAGGCCTATCGGCATTAAATTGTGTTAATATAGACGTATCTAAGCATATCTGCATACTTAGTTTTCGCGTTTAACGGGTGGTATTTGTGTAATCGCGGTTTGAAAAAAATAGCAACATTTAATGTTTTGATTTAAGATATCTTCGAGGGGGTGTGCTCAATTGTATTAAAACCTATGCCAAAAAATTGCTTAGATGTCCTTCTACATAATTGCATTTAAGGTTCCATCATCATTTGAGTCAATCAAAGCCTATGAGGCATTTAAGTAACTTGTTCACCTCTATTCACAACCAACTTGATGCGGTGAACAGACTAAAAAAAATACAAGGAAAAATATGTGCCTCAAAATATTGTGCAGGCATCTAGAGGCGTCTTTACCCGAATTTTTGAGATAAATATCAGCCTTGTACGTCGAAGGATGGAATTTATAGAATTTTTTGCATAAGAACATGAAAAGTAACAAGTATTTTTAAGACACTCTTACGTAACGAGTTTGTCGCCATTTCACACAGTAGGCTTTTTAAAGGTAACAGTGGCGTAGCCCAACAATTTTGAAGGGGAGCTTTTTAATAGGCATACTAACCCCTTGAAAATATAATTTTTCGATGCTCGGCGCCTACTGATAGTCAAATTGAAAGTAAAATTTGTTCGAATGTGTCAGATATTTATGTAAAATGAGATTTAAAAATAGTTGTTACTTTTCACGTTCTTATGCAAAATATTCTATAAATTCCATCCTTCGACGTACAAGGCTGATATTTATCTCAAAAATTCGGGTAAAGACGCCTCTAGATGCCTGCACAATATTTTAAGGCACTTATTTTTCCTTGTATTTTTTTTAGTCTGTTCACCGCATCAAGTTGGTTGTGAATAGAGGTGAACAAGTTACTTAAATGCCTCATAGGCTTTGATTGACTCAAATGATGAGGGAACCTTAAATGCAATTATGTAGAAGGACATCTAAGCAATTTTTTGGCATAGGTTTTAATACAATTGAGCACAGACCCTCGAAGATATCTTAAATCAAAACATTAAATGTTGCTATTTTTTTCAAACCGCGATTACACAAATACCACCCGTTAAACGCGAAAACTAAGTATGCAGATATGCTAAGGTACGTCTATACTAACATATTTTAATGCCGATAGGCCTGCACCTTTTAATAAAGTCCATTTTGTTGGCCTGTGTTATAATTTTGTACTTTCCAGGTTAGCGAAGTGACTCCAGATCCGGAATGTACGCTCCTCACGTATTTGCGCGAAAAACTGAGGCTGTGTGGCACCAAGTTGGGTTGTGCGGAGGGCGGATGTGGCGCCTGCACTGTGATGGTGTCCCGCCTGGACCGTCGAGCCAATAGAATCCTCCACCTGGCGGTCAACGCCTGCCTTACTCCAGTCTGTGCCCTGCATGGATGGGCAGTGACCACGGTGGAGGGCATTGGGAGCACCCGGACTCGTTTGCATCCGGTCCAGGAGCGTCTGGCCAAGGCGCATGGATCCCAGTGTGGCTTCTGTTCGCCGGGCATTGTGATGTCCATGTACGCTCTCCTCCGGAATGCAGAGAAACCCTCTATGCGGGACTTGGAGGTGACTTTCCAGGGCAATCTATGCCGCTGCACTGGCTATAGACCCATTCTCGAGGGCTACAAGACCTTTACCAAGGAATTTGAATGCGGAATGGGCGAGAAATGCTGCAAGTTCAAGAATAATTGTTCTACCGATGATAATAGGCTCTTCGAGCCCAATAAGTTCCAGCCCTTGGATCCCAGCCAGGAACCCATCTTTCCGCCCGAACTTCAGCTGAGTGAGGCCCTCGATCTGCAGAGCTTGATATTCCGTTCGAAGCGAGTGACCTGGTATCGTCCCACCAATCTGCAAGAGCTCCTCCAACTGAAGGCCCAGCATCCGTCGGCCAAACTGGTTGTGGGCAACACGGAAGTGGGTGTGGAGATGAAGTTCAAGCACCTGCTCTACCCACACCTCATTAACCCGACTCGGGTGAAGGATCTGCTGGAGATAAGGGACTGCCAGGATGGTATCTACTTTGGTGCCGCAGTGAGTTTGTCTGAGATCGATGCTTATCTAAAGAAGAGAATCGATGAGTTGCCGGAATCGGAAACCAGATTGTTCCAATGCACCGTGGACATGCTTCATCACTTCGCCGGCAAGCAGATCCGTAATGTCGCCTGCTTGGGTGGAAACATCATGACCGGAAGTCCCATTTCCGATATGAATCCCTTGCTTTTGGCAGCAGGAGCTCAATTGAATGTGGCTAGTTGTTCTTCCAATGGAGAGATTCAAAGAAGGACGGTCCAAATGGGAAATGGATTTTTCACTGGCTACCGAAAGAGTGTCATTGCGGATCATGAGGTTCTGTTGGGTATCCTCTTTAGGAAGACTAATAGGGATCAGTATATGGTGGCCTTCAAGCAGTCCAGAAGAAGATCGGATGACATAGCCATCGTGAATGCTGCCCTAAATGTGAGGTTTCAAAATAATACCAATATAGTGTCGGAGATTTCAATGGCCTTTGGTGGAATGTCCTCCACCACAGTTATGGCTCCTCGAACCTCCCAATTGATGATTGGTCAGCAGTGGAATCGTCAACTGGTGGAGCAAGTGGTGGTGAGCCTAAGCAAGGAGTTACCCCTCGATGCCTCTGCTCCCGGTGGCATGATTGCCTATCGTCGAGCTATGCTGGTTAGCCTTTTCTTCAAGGCTTACTTGGTCATCAGCCAAAAGTTGGGTAACCTAGGTGATTCCCTGCCTCCGGAGGAGCAAAGTGGTGCTAATAGCTTCCATTCCCCAGCCATCCTGAAGAGCTCACAGCTCTTCGAGCGCGTCTCCAGTGACCAAGCCACCTGCGATCCCATCGGAAGGCCCCTAGTCCATGCGGCTGCCTTGAAACAGGTCACCGGAGAAGCGATCTACACAGATGATATACCACGCATGGCTGGGGAAGTCTACTTGGCTTTGGTACTCAGCTCAAAGCCACGTGCTAGGATCACCAAACTGGATGCCAGTGAAGCTCTGGCCTTGGAGGGAGTCCATCGGTTCTTTTGCCACAAGGATTTAAACGAGCCCGAGAACAAAGTGGGTCGGGTGGCCCAGGATGAGCACGTCTTTGCCGCCGGGGAAGTTCGTTGCTGTGGTCAGGTGATTGGAGCCATAGCTGCGGACAACAAGACCTTGGCCCAAAGAGCCGCTCGAATGGTGAAGGTGGAGTACCAGGACTCGGAAGACCCAGTTATTCTGACCATCGAACAGGCCATCGAGCATGGGTCCTTCTTCCCGCAATATCCTCGTCCTCTGATTCAGGGCAATGTGGAGGAGGCCTTGGCCCAGGCGGATCACACCTACGAGGGCACCTGCCGAATGGGCGGACAGGAGCACTTCTATCTGGAAACCCATGCGGCACTAGCTGTTCCCCGAGATTCCGATGAGCTGGAACTATACTGTTCCACCCAGAATCCTACGGAGGTGCAGAAGCTGGTGGCCCATGTCACCTCACTTCCTGCTCATCGAGTCGTTTGTCGAGCGAAGCGTTTGGGTGGCGGTTTTGGGGGCAAGGAATCGCGAACCATTTCAGTGGCCCTTCCCGTCGCCTTGGCTGCCCACCGGATGGGTCGTCCTGTGCGCTGCATGCTGGATCGGGACGAGGACATGCTCATCACCGGCACCCGACACCCCTTCTTGTTCAAGTACAAAGTGGGCTTCTCCAAGGAGGGTCTAATCACTGCCTGCGACATCGAGTGCTACAGCAACGCCGGATATTCGTTGGATGTCTCCATTGCGGTGAGTGCTATACAAAAAGAAGAGATCTATGAAGAGCTATAGATCAACTATCACTAATCCCTAAAGATTATAAAAGAAAATAGCGATTTTTAAGGGGATACGACCACAGCCTAAACCGTCAGAGCTTAAGCAGCCAAATTTTTGCACAGGATTCTATGGGGGCCATAACCCCCCATTAGGATCCGAAATTTTCCCCCAGTAGCCCCAAGCGGCTCCAAAATTAATATTTACAACAAAAAATTAGATCTATTTATACGCCTAACTTCTAAAGTGGTTGAAATTTTGAAATTTTGATTTTACACCAATTTAGGTTTTAAATACCCCTAATTAAAAAAAAAATTAAAACTTAAAATAAATTATAATTGTTGCGTTACAAAAATTTTATTTTCTTATATTTTTATAAATGTAGGTAGCTTTTTACATTATTTGTAATAATAATATTAATTTATTACCAAATCTAATCCTTTATTTATTTATGATACTAGTAAAGAAGTCTTTCCATTCATCTGATAAACATAACCTTACTTTTCAGGTTCTGGAGCGTGCAATGTTCCACTTTGAGAACTGCTACCGGATTCCCAATGTACGAGTGGTGGGACGGTTGTGCAAGACGAACCTGGCTTCGAACACGGCCTTCCGTGGCTTCGGGGGACCACAGGGCATGTTCGCCGGCGAGCACATCATACGGGATGTGGCCCGAATGGTGGGTCGCGATGTGGTGGATGTGATGCGCTTGAATTTCTACAAAACAGGCGACCTTACACACTACCGCCAGCAACTGGAGCACTTTCCCATCGAGCGATGTCTGGAGGATTGCCTAAGGCAGTCCAAGTACCAGGAGAAGCTCGAGAAGATCACTGCATTTAATCGAGAGAATCGCTGGAGGAAACGCGGAATGTCGGTGGTGCCCACGAAATATGGCGTTGCCTTCGGTGTCCTGCATTTAAATCAATCTGGGGCACTGATCCACATCTATGTCGATGGATCTGTTTTATTGTCCCACGGAGGCGTTGAGATTGGACAGGGTCTGAATACCAAGATGATTCAGTGCGCCGCAAGAGCTTTGGGTATTCCCCACGAACTCATTCACATTGCGGAGGCCGGAACGGATAAGGTACCGAATACCTCGGCTACGGCGGCCAGTGTGGGATCCGATCTTAATGGGATGGCCGTGCTGGATGCGTGTGATAAGCTAAATCAGCGATTGGCTCCGATCAAGGAGCAACTTCCTCATGGCACCTGGAAGGAGTGGATCCAAAAGGCGTATCTCGATCGGATCAGTCTCTCGGCCACAGGATTTTATGCCACGCCCGGGATTAGCGTCTATCATCCGGAAAGCAATCCCAATGCGCGAACCTATAGCTACTTTACGAATGGCGTGGGCATCAGTGTGGTGGAAATCGACTGCCTGACTGGCGACCATCAGGTGCTCACCACGGACATAGTCATGGATATCGGATCCAGTTTGAATCCGGCCATTGACATTGGACAGATCGAGGGTGCTTTTATGCAGGGCTACGGACTGTTTACCCTCGAGGAGCTTGTCTATTCACCGCAGGGAAGGCTCCTGTCGAAAGGTCCTGGCATGTATAAGGTGCCAGGATTCAACGACATTCCCGGCGAGTTCAATGTCAGCCTTCTGACAGGTGCGCCCAATCCTCGGGCTGTCTACTCATCCAAGGTAAACCTACTTAATTAGTCGTTTTTAATAGGTAGATCTCTAATATTAATTTCTTATACCATATTTATTTAACAGGCTGTTGGGGAACCCCCGCTCTTCATTGGATCATCAGTTTTCTTCGCCATCAAGGAGGCCATTGCAGCTGCTCGCGAGGATGAGGATCTGGGTGGAGACTTCCCACTGGAGGCTCCTGCCACCTCAGCTCGCATTCGAATGGCTTGCCAGGATAAGTTCACCGACTTGGTAGGTCATCTTCCCCTAGAAAATTTAGAAATGGAAAGAAGAAATTATTGAATATTTTGTTAAATTTTTTTTAGATTGATATACCCGAAGCAGGAACATTTACTCCATGGAACATTGTGCCTTAAAAAGTGTTTTTAAATATGTTTTAAAGAAAAAAAAAAAATTTTATTGTAAAAATGTTCTTGTAATTATGCAAAAAAAAATTTTATAAATAAATATACATAATTTAAATGTAACTTTAAGTTTTTTTTACAAATTTTTATTTCCAAATTATTAACCACTTATCAGCTTGGTTTTCTAACATTTTAAAAAAATATTTACATTATTATACCTACATGTTATTTTATTTAAATGTTATAACATTATTGTGTTTATGGTCCTGAGGTGAAGATTTAATAGGTTTCAAAAAGGGTGTACAAACAAAGTCCAACCCCTCCATATGTGTGCACAATTAGTTGCTTGTAAACAATGCCATTTTATCTGTACGACCATTAAAACCAGAAAGTAATTACATAGAAAAAGCGATAGCTTATCTGTGCGTGATTTATTATGTTTGCAAATAAACCATTGGCGATAAATCGATTCAGGGAAAATAGCATTTACATTTACACATTTTGCATACACACTATTTCCATTTTGGTCATCTAAAAATTACCAAGCTGTAATATCCGCTTTTAGAAAAAGCCTATCTTTTTATACAGTTTTCTAGGTGGTAAACTTTTTATCTATTTTCCACACGAAACCTTTTCCGGTCCCTAATACCTTCCGGGTATAATTCCATTTAAAAAAACCCCTTTTTGACTAGATAATAAAGTCGCGACGATCCTTAGGTTCTGATATCAAAATTGGCAACGGATACTGATTATATTCTGATATCTTTTAGACCCTTTAAGGTCTTAAAAAAATATCTATACGCTAATGCCAAGGTCCATAAACAGTCTGAATCTCAACAGGAGATAAGAAACAAATAAAAAAGTAATATCAGATAGTTATACAATTAAAGCGACACTATCTACGTCTATAAAAAAAGGTTTGTACAACTTTCTTAAACTGAATTATAATGATGACTGGCCAAACACTTAAATAAAAGTGTTTGCTTTGGCGGTGCGAATTTAATTTTCATAATGACTTGCCCAAAACAGAATAGTAGTCATAAAAAAGATTTATTTTGATGCCCGACCAAAGTCCAAGTAGCCAAAGGTGGTAGCTATGACGAAAAGCCACTACTTTGTTTGGTCATATATTTGTGTTTATTTGTTACCATAACATTTAGATCCTCGCAAATCGGGCACATACCTTTGTTCACTGACACATCACATATGGGATGAAATATACTAACTATATACATACAGTATTCTCTATCTAGCCATCTACTTAAGTAACTTCCTACTCAATCCTTGTTAGAATCTCACGCGTCCTGCAAAAACTGTTTGATGTGGGGCGCCACTCGTTCCGGGGTGACCAAATGAAGATGATGGGTGCCGGGCACTTCGACGTACACAACTTTCTCGGCATTTTCCCTCAGCGCGGCAATCACATCCGCATAGACCTGTGGCGTCTCGAACTTCATGCCGGGAGTTCCCCGAATGTTAAGCACCCGGCAGCGAATCTGGCGGGCATAGGCCAACGTCTGCTCCGCGGTGAACATGCCCAGCAGGCTCACTTTCAGGCGCAGATCCCGGGCAAACAGATAGCCATCCTTGCTCGGATTGTGCCGCATGCCCCGGTTCATCAGCACCCGCACGGAGGGCTCATCCACGGAGCCATCGTAGGCGTCCAGCACCAGTTTGATCATCTCGTCGTACGAATAGCACGGCTGCTTGCTCTCCGGCAGTGATTCGTAGTCCAAGAACTTGTCCAGTGCCTTGCCCGTTCCCAGCGCCATTCTCTCAGTGCCGCGCACTGTGGGACCCGCGATATCGATGTTGATCAGCTTGTTCACTTCGGTGGGGAAACTAGCCGCGTACATGAAGGTCAGAGCTCCTCCCAGCGAATGACCCAGCAGGCTGATGTTCTTCCAATTGTACTTGCGCACCATGCGACGGATCAGGCAAATGCCATCCCAGAAGATGAAGTACTGCATGCCCTGCGGATAGTGCGAGGACTTGCCGTGGCCGGGCAGATCGATGGCCAGTATGGAGGTGTCCGCCGGCAGCAGGGGGCACAGCCTGTCGAAGCTGCCGCAGTTGTCCTGCCATCCGTGCAGGGCGATGATGGGCTGTTGCTCCTTGGAACCCCACCATTTGCCTGAAAAAGGGGAAAATCGATTAGTACACTGGGAGGAAAATGTGTATTAAAAAGATATTAATTTGATAATTTCACACAATATTTTGTACATGGGGTAGAAGTTACTTTTATCCGCTTTATATAACTAAAATAAAATCTTTTGGATTTCTTAAATAATTTTATCGAGTTATTTAGAATAGGGTGACGATTTCTAATGGTGTTACTCAGAGTTCAAGAATGATAAGGTTCTATTACAATAAAAATGGAATTACATTGTAACTACTATGGGTTTTTACCCACAGTATCATTAAACAATAATAGGGTATTTAAAAAAATTTTAAAAATATTTGTAACTTAAATTTCTTATGAGTTTTGGAACTCTAGAGATAAAGGATAAACCTCTTGTAAAAAAATAAGGAAACATTTTTAAATTTTTCTTTATAGTTTTGGAATTCTACACTAACTATTAAATAGTTTTTCTTTCTGTGTTGCTGCGTCACAACAAAAATCACGTCAGTTTCTCATGAATGGCCCGATGCTGGTGATAAGGAAACAGGCGTCCGGCTGACTCACCCTCAACGGTGCCCCATGGAACCTCGATGGAGAACTCCTCCCAGCTGTCCTCGCCCAGCAGCAGTTGCTCCTCCTCCTGGCCATCTGGAAAACAATGGTAAACCATTGGTCAGTAAAGCTCAAATTATTTAATACCCAGCTGTGACGAAACCAGGTCTGGTGAAATCGCATGTAAGCCAGGTGAGACGCAACCAGACCACCGGAGACTTCGGACTCAGGTGCGAAATGTGTGCGAATCGGTGACCTGACCATGACCTTCTCCTCCTCCTCCTCTGGTTTGCCTTACTCACTTGTTTCTGGGGAAAGTGTCGCCGCCGAAGATTGCGCCGTTGTTGTTGTGGCTACGCGTGTCTGGCCCATGTTTGAATTGCGGTGCGGAAAGGGGGTTTACGGTTCCGTGATCAACTTGCTTTGGGGGAATCGTGCGAGCGACTAAACTTAAAACATAAACCAAATCCCTCCCCAATTTCCCCCCGATCCAGGTGACTTAAGTCGATTACCGATAGGTCTAAGCTCAACAGAACTGCCAGGGTGGCGGAAAAAAGCTAGATAAAAAGCTAAAGCTAGACCAACTATTTTAAAATGAATATTCTTGAGATTAAATTAAAAATGTAGAACGTAAAATATGATTTTAATAGATATAAGTAATACTGCAGCATACAATGAGAATGGTTAAATTACCCTTAAAATATTTTGTGAGTTTAAAAAATATCTAAATTTAGCTAGAAAAAAGCAGCTTTGCCATTTCAGCTACAAGCACAGTTCATGTTTCAACGAAGTGGCAACTCCACACATTGTTTTTATTTACAATTGCATGCAATTTTAATATTCTTTCTCTTAAATTACCGAATTTAGCTAACAAATAAACATGTAAGTTTAAATTATTTTATGCACACATCCAGCTAAAACAGCTGTAATTCAAAATCCCTTTAGGACGGAGTTCTGGAAATCCAACGAGCGCAAATTCTGCGACTTTTGCAAATGCTGGCTGAGCGACAACAAGGCGGTGAGTTGATAAATCCTTGAATTTATGTACTTTACTGACCCCAAATCCCGTAGAGCGTCGCCTTCCACGAGAGTGGCAAGCGGCACAAGCTGAATGTGGCCAAGAGGATCACGGACATCAGTCGCAGCAGCGAGAAAGCGGAGCGGGAACGCCAGAAAATGGACGCAGATATCCGGAAAATGGAGGAGGCGGCCATGAAGTCGTATGCCCAGGATGTCCATTCGCGTGGCGACATGACCGCCAGGTCCATCAACACGGTAATGAGGGCCACGGCCTCCTCATCCTCCTCCTCTTCAGGAGGAGCCCACGGTGCACCTGGAAGATCCCGCCAAATAGATCCCATGCGCCTCGAGGGACTCTCCGATGAGGAGGAGGACCAAAGGCGCGTGGCACCCGGAAAGGTAGCCTCGGAGGCGGCAGCCCCGGAGGCCTCCCTCTGGGTAGAGGGCAAGTCGGACGAGGGACACACCTACTATTGGAACGTCAAGACCAACGAATCCGTTTGGAAGCCCCCCAAGGAGGGCTATCTATCCTACGAGGAGTACGAGCGCATCAATCAACTGGCCATCGATCAGCAGGAGATATCGCAGGCCCAGGAATCTCTCAAATTCCGGGCCAATGCGGATGAGGAAGTGGCACGGGTAAATCGCGAGAAGATGAAGGCCTTCCGCAAGCCCGACAATCCCAAGGAGAAGAAGCAAAAGGAGGAGAGAAGACAGACCTTCAAAACGGAGGAGGAAGCGGCCACCAAGGAGATTGGACAGTGGCAGACAGTGGTGGTCAAGTAGGAATAGCTTAAAAAATATTTAAGACTTTTTACCTTAATGATACCATTTTTTATAGAGCACCTGAGGAACCTATAGACTGGCAGCTCCCCCAAACGGATTATTATAGTGCCGCTCCCGTGATTTCGGCTCCCAGTGAACCCGAACCGCCGGCCAAGCGGTTCAAGGAGAAGACTATAGGCGGTCTGGATGCGGAGACGGCCGCCAGTGCACCTGCCACGTTCAAAAGGAAATTCGTCAAGAAGGGAAATAGCCGCCAACGCGTCGATGATTAGGTAGTAGTTTATACCCATACGTAGATAACCTAGATTATTAAGTTAGGAATACACAAAAATAACGCCTATGCATGTAACAGTGCATCTGTAGCTCAATTTAAAAGATACATTTTCTTATAAATTTAAGAAAAATAATTTGATCCCCTGGGACTTATCCATTAATTTTAAATATTATCGTCACTGGAAACTTGTAAAATTAAAAATGGTTTGCCATAAAGCTCTTATATCTGACTTCTATAAATACAAATATTCCAAAAATGTATTCTTTTTTTAGACTAAATAATTTAAATATTAAATAATTTTTAAAAAATTCTATCGATAACAATCGGTGTGTGTCTCTGCTCAAAGCGGGCATATTTAGGTCGTCCAATTTTAGTGCGTTTCCCGCGAACAACCTGTGGTTTCCTTCGCCTGTCCACCCACGGTCACTCTGCTGTTGTTGTTGTAGGCGAGCGGTTGAAATTTGCGTCGGAATTCCGTTGAATCGAATCTCGAATCGCGCTATTTTCTTGCGCGTTGTGTTGTTTGGTTTCGTTTTTCGTTTCGCTGTTCGCAGTTCGTTCTCCATTCGTTTTTGTAATTCCGCGCTGCAAGCAAACACGAAGAGGAAGAAGCAGGGGAAGCAGCAAAAGTGGCGAGTGCAATCGCAGCGTCGAAATTTCAATTGAAATCTGTGTGTAGCAATTTCAGCGGCATTCAGTGTAAATAAATTGAATTAAAGCAAAAATCTGCAGCTTGACCTGACACGAAAACGAAGTTCGCCAAATCGAAGAAGTGAAAAAGTAAACAATAACAAAGGGAATCGAAGAAAAGTGGTTTTCGATAGATTATAGCACACGCACACACCTGTGATTTTGTGTGTGCCCAGTGTTGTGTGTGTGAGTGTGAGGCGAAGGAGAGGAAAGGTCAAGCCTAAAATTGCGTAAAGAAAGGGGAAGAGGAAAGGCGAAAAGAGAGAGCGGAAAGAGAGTTACGTCAGTTACAAGTAAACGATAAACAGTTTCCGATTTCTTAGATCGATCGTGAGAAAGGAAAGGATATCTACGATAAACCAAGCGATAACCATTCCGAAACAATCTCGATACTGAGATTAACGTCAAATTCGATATACGATAAGTAAAATTCGATAATCGATAACGATTTTCCCATAAAAATAAGAAAAATCAGGCAAGATTCAGTTCGTGTACGCTTACAACAGCTCCGCGCCCCACGCCGCCTCCTCCTTCCGCACTGCCGTCGCCCCCTTTGCGCCCTACACGGCCGAGCGGACCACCACCCAGCACCACCCACTCCCCATCCCTGACCCCCAGGATCGCCTGCCCTCGGACACCGAGCAGCTAGCGGGCACGGATCAGGAACAGGAAGAGGAGGAATCCGAGGAGGAGCGCGCAGGTAGCGGACCCTCCGTCAAGCCGCTCATCGCGACAACAACAATAGTACCGGAAGCGGTACAAAAGCAGCAAACGACGATCCAAGGAGCAACAGAGACGGCGACAATGGCGGTGGTGCGAAAGAAACAGGATGACAAGTACCTGCTCGCCCTGCGGGAACTGGTGGCCAGCGGTTCGGGGGGCAATCGGCAGTGCTTCGATTGCGGGCAAAAAGGACCGACCTATGTGAACATGACCATCGGATCCTTTGTCTGCACCCGCTGCTCCGGAGTCCTGTAAGTATCCGCCTTCTTCTTGAGTTCTAGAACAATCTGGGATAGTCTGTAATTCTGGGAAATTGACATTTTTCGCATTAGTCGCCTGGTAGGGTGGTCTATATTCTAAAAACTCCATTTCAGTAATAACTAGACACATCATATGTGATTTATGGAGTTTTTTTGTTCTTGAATCGACTTTGTTAGCTTGAATACTGAACCTTCTTTTGAGTTTTTGAAGGAATCGTATAGAGATTTTCATAATGGTATGATATATGGTATGATAAAAGTATGTATTCTAAAATATTAAATATTTTTTGGTGTTTTATGGAGTTTTTTTCTTGAACCGATTTTGTTAGCTTGAATACTGAACCTTGGCTTCTTTGTCTTATAACAGTTTACCTGATATTCTTTCGAGTTTTTGAAGGAATTGTATAGAGATTTTCATAATAGTATGATATATGGTATGATAAAAATATTTGTTCTAAAATATTAAAAAACAACCGAATTTAAAGTAAACATTTTTTTTTAATTTTAAATCGAAATTTTTAAAGTTTGAAATAAAAATTGATCCACTTTAAAGATATTTTCATTGACACTCATGCTTTTTTTTCATGACACTCAGTGGAATTAACTTTCATGCCTATCAACAATTCCGGCTTCCTTATTTGATAATTGCTAAATGGTCTCGACCCCCGGGGAATTTCACTTTACGCCTCTAGATTTCAACCAAATCAAGTATCTCATAAAAATTTCTGAAAATAGAATTGGAAATTCAGAAATATCACCATCTCCTCGATCCCTCTGGACCTTTCTTCTGCTCTGGCCCCTTATCTTCACTTGAACCCAGCCAATTTGAACTCGCTTGACGTTAATTTTCGATCAGTTCGCCGAGTGGAGTGACCGATAATTTCTGCTCGATGCAATGTCCGATCCCGTCTCCCCATTATTATTTTGTATTTTGTGTGAAAGCGAAAGCAATTCCCCCGAACGAACGAACAATTTCGAACAATTTCGCACAATTTGGTTTCCTTTCCTTTTCGAAATGCAAATCGAAGACAAAACTTTCAATTGCGCGACATCGCGCCAAACGACGAAATTGTTTTGTCTTCGCCGGCGGCGCTTTCTATTCGTGTTTTCTGTGTTTTTTCTAGTGACAGTTTGAAGGGTCGTCGCCGCCCACCTGGCGGTTGAGTTGTGGGTGTCCTTGGCGACCCTCATTCCCCAACTTTTTTCCAACCCCTTGAAGTAATTTTCCAAATTGGCTTTGATTTGTGCGCACTATAACTAAATTGGGGTCATATATTACCACTCCTCCACTCGCTGCATTTTATTTGATTTACGCATTTCCGGATCAAGCACATTACATGATTGCTCTTAAACTTCCGCCTGGCCCAGGTCCAAAAACTGGAAAACCCTAGTCTCCCACGAAACTGTGCCCCAGATTTTCGTGTACTCTCAATTGGACAGCATGCGGGCTCCTCCATTGAGTTATCTCTATCATCGAAACCAGGTTGCAAAGTGGCCAACTGCAATGCATTCTGCTTTCTGTAATTCCCCCACCAGCTCCTCCTTCGATGACTCATTCTTTGGTCTTCGGTCCTCCATCCTCAATACTCAAGCCTCGTCGCCAACTGCCAAGGGAAACAAATGTTGGCATGTAAATGAAAAGCCGCATAAATGCCGGGGACACAAAACGATTGCACTGGGAGAAATGATTAAAATGATTAAGTTTTGGTCCTTCAAGCCGGATACTGAATAATATTTTATAAAAATATGGGTTTAAACCTTGAAAATTAATGGGAATTTAGAATTTTAAGCATACTACTTACTTCATTAGGGTTATAGGGTTCTTAAACTATTATGACAAGCGGTGGTCCTTCCAGCCGGATAAGCTAAATTAAAATTTTGGTAAAAATGCTTACTTTTCTATAAGTTTAAGCTTAGTCTCGAACTATTTTCTCCCTGTGTAGCCGAAGGGGTGTGTGGAAAGGTACTGCAGCATAATAGAGGACTCGACGGAGGAGGAAGGGGCGTGGCAGGGGCGACAGCAGGCGACAACGAACTTCCTGGCTGGCAAAACGAGACTGGAACTTCGACTTGCGACTGCGGTGCAACTGCAACACTGCGACTGCGACTGCGACAAGGGAGCGAGTGCAGGGAATACCAAATGAAACCGACTCCGTGAAAGAAATGGCTGTGCATGTTTGGCCCGCCTTTGGATATCGGAATCCGCTGCAGACCGGCCGGCCACTTGGAGCGAAGTTTTAATGGAGGAAGCGGTTCAGGAATGAGAATGGGAGTGGGTTTTCTGAACCCGTCCAACAGCTTTTGCTCCCGGGCACACACACTCGAATGTAGTTTTGTTGGTTGTGCCTCAAATTGCAGACAAATTGTTGCACCTCAATCAAGCAGCAGTCGCCGCCATCTGCTGGTCTTTATTTTTTGGATCTTTTGGATCTTTTTCCATGCCAAAGCCAAGGCAGAGTTCAAAGCTTGTGCTGGCTCATAAAAGTCAAGAAACTTGTTGATTAGATAAGGCGAAAGCAAACGAGCATTGGGAGCAAAGCACACCGCACACAGCACACAGCAATGGTGAGCCACTTTCTCAGGCTTCGTCATCATTCCCACCGCACACAAAGCACAGCAATGGCCATTTAAATATGAAGTTACCGGCTTAATAGTGTATTATTCAATTATTAAATAACTGAGCAATGTGAATCAGCGCGAGTTCAAGTGAAAAATGCAAAAAAACCCATAAAGTTGATTGCTCTATTCGCTGGAACCCAAATGTTTATTAGTTTACTAGCTGTGAAATTATTCTACTTGCCACGGAATTTCTCCTAATCGTATTGATGTTTCAACTAGGTTTTTTTTTAATTTAACAAAATAAACAATAGTCATTTTGTTTGTTTTGCCAAGGTTGTTTACTATTTGCAGTCATAAATTATGCGTTTCCTGTTTTGGTTGTCAGTGCTTTTTAAACCGATTACATATTACATATACAGCTGCGACCATGAAAATAGTAGTGCACTTATGTTACTTCTTAAAAGTTTCACTGTGGCTATATTTCTATACCGATTGAAACCATATCTGATTCTTTTGTTTGATAAGACTACATAGAGTAGAATTCAGCCAAAACCCGATCCAAATTTTGGTTTATACCAATTTTATACCAAATTTTTTAAATTATGTCACAATTCGGCCGCTCATGAAAATAGTAGTGAGTGAAATTAATGTAAAAAAAATATTTAAAACTTAAGTTTTGGTTTTCAATTCCTATTCCAAATATTGTCTTTGCTTAAACAAAAACGATTAAAATTTATTTTCACTCACTCAAACTTTTTATTGGCATACTATATTGTCAATAAGGTCTTCGAGCATTTTCGACACTTAATTGGTCAAATATCATACGATTTTCACCAAGTTTCTCGATGTTTTCATTTCTATAAAATTCTTTTAAGTTTTTCAATAGGAAGCTACAGTTGTTTAATTAGAAACAGGTTCCCTACGCGGTATTTACTGAATTTTGAGCTAAAAAACTCCATGGCTTTTTTTTAACATTTATTGTAACTTATTGATACATTTTTATAAATTAGCATTACCAGCCAAAATTTGTAGAAAACTAATGTAAAGAAAGGATAGCTTACAAAAAAAAATTTAAATAAAAAAATTGTTCAAACCCAGGACCATATTACATTGTCTCAGTCGAAAATCACGTATACGAAAAGTAAGCCAATACCAATAGGTGGTTTTTACTGCCTACAAATTTGCAAAAAGTACCTATAAGTTCATTTTACTTTGTATTTAGAGCAACATTCTTTAAATAAACTTGGTTGTGACACTTTTGGCCATGAGTTACTTCGGTATCTTACCGCGGTCTAGACTTGCATAAACAGGGTGTAGGTTTTATGAAAACTTGGTCTTGCTGTACTGCCCTTGGCGGTAAAACTCTACTTTTTACTGCACAACATTATTAAATCAGATGTTAATAAAATATTTAATCCAACAATACACACATTTAGATCGATTCTTTAATTTTACAACATAAAAAACGATACAACCCCCCAAACAGGCGCACACCTCTGATCCTTAATTATTGGCTTATAATTGTTTTAGTCGGTAAATTTTAGCTTTTATGATAAGTTTCTACTCTTAATAGTGTTAAACTAAACGAAAAGGTACAAAATGATTTTAAAAGTTAGCTGTTTTTGCATTTTAACCACCACATTTAAATATTTTTTGTTATTACCGGTTTTATGTGTTTCCCAAAGGATAACGACAGTGTATGATCGTCCAGCTAAAACATTTTGTAATAATAATAAACAAAGTTAATTTTAAAAAAATTTGCCGATTAAAAACATAGCTTTTTAATATTTTTTTTAGTTATTAACGCTGGCACTACTATTTTCATGAGCGGCCGAATTGTGACATAATTTAAAAAATTTGGTATAAAATTGGTATAAACCAAAATTTGGATCGGGTTTTGGCTGAATTCTACTCTATATAGTCTTATCTAACAAAAGAATCAGATACGGTTTCAATCGGTATAGAAATATAGCCACAGTGAAACTTTTAAGAAGTAACGTAAGCGCACTACTATTTTCATGGTCGTAACTGTATGTATTCTTAATCTCCAAATTGTTTAACTTTCAAAACAAGTCAGTTTGCTTCCTTTAAGTTTATAATCTTTACGATGTGCGATATTCTGGGCTATGTTAAATTAAATGTGACTCACTGCTCAAATATTCTTTTTTAATTTTATTAAACACAAGTTGCTTATATTTCTTATATATTTTTGCAGATATGACTCTTACAACCTATTAAAAGTCTTTTTTTTATTTCTTGACTGCAATAGTTTGACCATCTTTATGTTTCTTAGCTATTTCGGTGTCCCTGGTTGTATGTTTGCAGTCGGTTCTGGGGTGTTTGTGCGCTTCTATCTGTCGGAGAGTCGATGGCAGTAGCTATAGGTACACAAAAAAAATAATCTGTATATAATTTATAATATGGGAAAAATGTAAAAATATTTTTTATATTATTTATTGAAACAATTGTAACAAAAAAAAAAACAGAAAACATTTTTTATAAAACTAAAGGTTATCAGTGGATTTGAACTTCCGAACTTCCTCTTATTATAAATTTCCTAATCGGAAATCCCATTTTCAACATCAAGTTAACATAACATACTATAAATTAATCTTAATATTTCTTGTATAAAGAACATTTAAAAAAAATCTGTAGGTTAGGAGAGGATTTGAACCGCCGGACCTCCTCTTTAATTTAAATTTGGTAGTGGATTTGAACCTTCTTTTAAGTTTTCTAAACAGAAATCCCATTTTCAATATGAAGTTGACTTAACTTACTATTTATTAATCTGGATATTTATTTTATCTCTGTATTTTTTTCGGTGTACCTATACAGTCATGTTGTAGGTACATGCGTCAGCGGGCAAGTGAACCCCTCTCCGATCCCCGATCCCCAATTCCCACTCCGCTTTGGCATTGCAGTTGCAGTCGAACTGGGCCAACTGCCTTCGAGTGGAGCTCACAAAAAGCTCAGAGCACGTCTTTCTCTCTTTTTTCGGTTAGTTTGGCCTGTTCTGCGGCTCATATGTAAATTTCCGATTATGAAACAGCATAAACATGTCTGCATTTGACAGCCCCGAAAAAAGGGGGGAACCGAGAGGGGGTGGGGCACACTTTCACCATGCGGTGTCAGCTGTGTGGCCCCTTTATTTCTGCCTCTCTATCCGCCGAAAAACGAAAAAAGCCAAGACAACAAACGAACAAACTAAAGGAAAAGCAACCAAAAGGCAAAAGCGTAAGAGCAATTAAATATAAATAACAAGAGGCCAAATGTGTGTGTTTTTGTTCGCTGTACAGCACTCCCATTTATGTATTTTGTCTTTACACTTAAGTATTCAAAATGCAAAATGTTTTCCACACGGAGAAAAAAAGGGAATTCAACACGGTATTTCAATTGCTTTAAAGTTACATATATTTTTTGACCTATTCAAAATGTATTTTTAACAAATTAAAAGAATTTCGCCCTCTGCTAAATATTATAATAGGTTAAAAAAAAAATGGTATTATTAATAAAAATATTTGTTTTAAAACTATTTAGAATATGTTCTTTAAGAATAATATTTCATTATTATTCTCGAATTTCTGTTTTTTTTTTATTTCTTTGTTTTTTTAGGGGGTTTATTTTATTAGTAGTATTCAAGAAGTTGAATAATATTTAAATTGAAAAGAAATGATTTAATTCTTGATCAACGTGATAAGATACTGACGGCATTCACATTAAAAAGATTTGAAAAACCAATTAATGACATTAGATACGTTTTGTGGATAAAACTGGATATTTTTCGGATTTTAATTTCACTGTATTCGCTTTGATTTGAGTTCCTGGAATCAAAGAGAGTGGAATTGAATTGAATCCGCTCCTAACTCGTTTAGCATTTGAGGAAATGTTTGTGAATCGCTTATGAGTTTCGAAGGAAGAGGAAGAGAAGACCAGAAGTGGGGGAGGGGGTTTAATAGAGATAGGAATATAAAGAGAGATAGAAATAGGGGAGGTGGGGGTGACCCGGCAATTATTGCGCAGTTTTGATTCAAAGGCAAACACAAACACTCTCAGAAGGTGTCGTTGTTGTAATTGCTGTCGGTTCCTTTGTTTCGCCGCTGTTGTTGGTGTTTCCACCACCCCTCTTTACCACCCCTTAACCCCCCTCAACTACTCCTCTGTTTGTTTTGGCGCTCGCCTTGAAATAGAGATTTCAATTCTATTAATAATGCAGAGGCGCAAACGCCGAGCGATTTGGCTCTCGATTCTGAGTTCTGAATTCTCAATTCTCAGATGTGAGTGCAATTCAAATGCGGAAATATGTGGGTGAGGATTTGAGGATTGGGCAAAGGGGGAGGTGCTCCAGTTTGGCCCACGAGGCGCCATTCCCTCCCCCAAAAAAATGAAATCAAACAGCTGGAGAGAAGGGGCCAATTAAAAGTGCCATGGTGCACTCAGAAAAATTTATTAAAATATTTAATTTTATAGTTTAAAAAATTTCAAAACAATTAGAAAAAAATTGTAAATCAATTTTAAAATTTAAAAAAAATATATTAAATTTTATAGTTTAAAAAATTTCAAATCAATTGTAGAATCAAACAAAAAAATTTAAAAAAAATCTGTTTTATAAAAATGAATAAGTTAGTTTACTTGTTGGATATTATATTAAACTGTAGATATTTTTGATATATTTCGTATTTTTTTACACTATTTATATGTATATTTTTTTTAAAAGTGCATTATGGGTCAAAAGAAAGAGAGGGCTGATGGGCCACAAAAAGAGAGCGAACTACAGAATGGGAACGAGCAGAGGGCGCCTGCCCACACGGAGATTTATGGTTTCTGCTTGGCCCGCATCCCCAGTTTCTCACTGGGAGCCTGCTGGGTTCCTCTATATTGCCCTTTTCGAGATGTCCTGGGGTGAACTGTGACCATATGGTCGCTTATAGAGGGCGAATCTAGGCGAAAAAACCCCCCAATACCAAAAAGCCAAGGCGGCAATATTGGCAAGAGCCTGTAATAATTTTAAAACTAAGCTTTTCTCTAATAATAGAAAATATATATATGTGAATAAGTCATTTTAGTCACACAATGATAAGATTTGTGGCGACCACTGTATATCTATGGAATCACAGAATCCGGCGGCGGAGATGCCATAATCCTGCTGCCCACGCGGCTTTGTCCGAGAAATCTCTTTCCGGCGAATGAATGGCTCAATGGCAAATCCGGAGGTCCTTTTTGCATTTTTTATTTTTCATTCGCCAACCCAGGGCCACCAACTAAAAAAAAGGAGCTCAAGGCTCTTCGGGCAATTTGCAGCTCTGGCTCAGACGATGACATTATTAAAATATTCATAGGGCCCAAGTGGAGGGTCCTCATTCCGAATGTCCCCTTCCACTTCCCCTTTTCCCTCCCCTCTCTTGCAGCCAAGTTTAATTTATATTGTGCGACAAACGCGACAACTGTCAGCGAATGCCAAAAGGCGACCACTATGCGCCAAAAGTGACACAAAATTGCACTAATAAAAACCAAAAAATCTATTAATTTATGTTATTTCCATATTTGACGTTGCTAAAAAAAATAACACTGTCGATACTGATGACCTCATGGAGCTATCACAGTTTATTTGGCCATATATAATAGCAGTTTTTAAATTACTCAATATTTTATTTAATAAAAAAAAAAAATTTGAATTAAAAAAAAAAATTAAACCAAAAAACTACAAAAAAAAAATTTAAAAAAAAAATTTTAAAAGCAAATTTATTTATAAATACATTTATTTATAATTTTGTAGATTGTTCACAATGTATAACAATAAATAATTTTAAAGAACATTTTTTCCTCTTTATTTTCGATTTTTTTTTTTCAAGACAGCTTTTGATTTTTAAAAGCTTGCATTATAGATTTCTTAGATCTTTAAAATGAAATAGTATTTTTCGCACTGCTTCACAGAAGTGCCTGAGTTGCATGGATAAAAGCAGCAGGCTCGACTCGTTTTGTGGCGCCCACATAGCACATTGCATCTCTGGGGGATCGGGGCATATATATACGGAGGAGGGAAGAACTGGAACGGGAATCGGTTTCGGAACGCGTGGGATTCTCTTTCCATTTGGCCTGGCCTAATTGAGTAACGCCACCGAGGGAGCGGGGCAAAAAACGAAAATAAAAACTGCAACGTCTGTCGGAAATGTTTGCAGTGGTTCTGTTGCTTTTTCAGCTTAGCATAACTTTGTAATTAAAACACTCCACTCAGCTGGACAACAACATTCTGCTTTCAGAGTGGGTCAGCGTTTTTTGCGCAAAAAAATTCTACCCGCTTTTCATGTTTTTCCTTGCCTGGGAACTGGGAACTCGCGGCGTTATGAATAAGCGAGCTTTTTTGCAGTCTGAGCTCTTTAAGTCGGGGAAACGATGTTCTCGAGTTGAGTGAAAAAGTGACGGATCGCTGATCTGCGGCTTTATCGCGGGGCTTAGCTATAATATCTAGTACTGCTGTGCTTCCTCTAGCCGCAACGACCTTGAATTGTAATTTCCCCTACAGAGAAAGAAAGACTCATGTGTGATGATTCATTTCATTTTTGAATAATTTGTATTTGTGTTTTATATTTAATATTTAAAAGTAATTTTTGGTACTCAAAAATGTTTGTACACTGATAAAAAAAATTGCAATTGTAAAAATAAATATCTGAATATTAAATGTAAAGATTCGTACCACATATTTAAATTTAAAAAAATTTATATATAAAACATTTTAGATTGCATGATTCAATTTAAAATTTTGATTAAATATTTTACGACGTTAAAAAAAGAATTTGATATTTAAATCAAATTTTAAAATATTTAAATTAACCATAAATGTTAAATGTAATATTTTTATATTTAAAATAAATAAAAACCGGAATGGATGAAAAGTACACCGAATATATTTAAATTGATTATGAAAACTTTAGATTTCCTACGTTTTTATATCAGCTACTGGGAGTCACTTAGGACCATATCCAATAATAGTGCCCATATACGCACCCTAAGAAATGTTTTGTAAAGATTTTACTACTTTAGCTCTTACGATTAATGTTCTGGACCTAACCCATGAAAAAACTCGTCTATCATTTTATATGTACATATTTTTAGATTTTCATTAAGTGATAAATCTAGAATACACTGGATTTGGAAATACTTGAACAGCAAATGTCAAATTGACATCGAGGTGATTTTATTTCTCGGTGTAGAGCTCTTGACCGTGCGATCGTCGTAGAGGTAGAGCGGTGGGATGTAGCTGTAAGAACGTGTCTAGTCCGGACTTTTGCCTTCCGTTCGACTTTGACTTGGAGCCTTGGCTCACTTAGAGTGTTTGTCTAGTCGAGGTCAGTTTCGCAGTGTGTCGGGAAGAAGGGTGGCGAAACGAAATCAAAGTTAGCGGCAATTTTCATTTATTTGCCAAACAGACACTCACACCTTAAACTTAGAGAGCCAACCCACTTGAGAATACAGTGGGCGCTATTTAATCGAACCATAGATGTCGATTTTCAATTGTTTCAGAATTCAGTTATCTAATGAGTAATTGAAGACAAACTATTATTAAGAAGTTCAATTATTGATTAATTATAATGGTAAAAAAAAGCTGTTTGTATTTGTACAAAATCATGAATTCAAAATACCAGTATGTTTCATAATGATTAAAATGTAATTTTATTAATATTAACATTATGAAATGTTCGGCTATAATGTAAAATTTACAAGCGAAATTAAATTCAACTATAGCTAACATTTTTTTTTACAAATTTACAAGCTAAATTAAACCTACAATTAAATTACAACACTTATTTGTACTTCATTTCATTCTAAAAATTTTATTATTATTATTTACAGCATCCCAAAAAAATCATACAGGAATATTTAATGGCGCTTAATCATGCATTGAATATTTGTAAAATGATTTAAAAATTTCAATATATTGTGGTTTTTTTGGTTTTTATATGAATAAGTATCATACAATTATTCACTTGAAGTGATAAACAAACCACAGATGCTAGGTTCTAATATGTCAGAGTCCACTGTCTTTGAAAATGTGCGATTCAATGCCCAGGCTTTGTGTCTCGATCCCGTCGCCTTCGCTTTTTCGCCTTGTGTGTCACTTGGCTGCGGTTTTGAAATTGAAACCAGGCGGCATTTTTATTTTTAGCTCTGGATGAGCCTCCACTTTGCTGGCTCAGCTCAGCTCAGCGTAATCGTGATCCCGAAACAAAGATTGACTTTCAGTGTATTTTTCCAGGGACGCCACCCACAAAGCGGCGTCTCGTTTTTAATTTCTTACTCCGCTGATTCATCGATGGCACTTCTTTATCTTGAGGTCAATATCAATGCCAATCAGTCTCAACTCGGCTACGTGCGTGCTTTATGGCGCTTTGTGATGATTTTCCTTAAGAGTTGACAAAAAAACTGTGAAATCAAGAGCGAACAAAGAGGCAACTCAGCAGTTCGAAAAACAAAGCCAAGTTAAGCTTAATTAGGAACTTGTAAATATCGATCTTGGGAAAAAAATACCTATTAAATATAATTAGTATTATTATTAGAGCTTGTATAAATATCGACAGTAATATATGTTTTTCCTTCAAAACCTCGATATTATCGGATAGATATTGTGAAAATATCGAAAATATCGATACTCTTGAAGCTCTACTACACATCACTGTAGTTTAATTTTGGGGGTATTAGAGGGAGGTCCCTAATGTTAAATTGGGGCGTTATCAACATATTCCCATTCGGTTTCCAATTCCTGGTACGGTAGGCCCCTTGACTCCCACTTATCGCAATTTGCATGAATTCCGCACTGTCTGAAACGCATTTACGCCGGACTTCTCCAACTGGCGATCATGTTGGTGGCGACAGTCGAGTTCCGAGCTCATCACAAGTCACTCAACAGTCCACAGTCGCATTCCCAATCCCTCTGGCAGAGGTCTCTGATTAAAGCCGTCTCCAAATAGGAAATTCATACGCAGTAAGTTGGCCTAGGACCAAATTAAACCAAGGTCCTGCATTGGGGAAATTAATATTTGATTCTAAATGTGTTGATTAATCCAGATCAAGAAAGTGCGGTACTAAGTTTTAAATCCTAAAAAACTTTAAATGTGGTGTGAAAAATATAAATAAATTAAGAATTATGATGCTGTTTCTTAAAATAATTTATTTCAATTGCGGTTTAATGAGTACAATGATTTAATAGTTTTAAATAAATTGTTTTCGCAATGCCAGCCGCCAAGTGGCATTAAAGTGATTTAAAAAAGTGAAGTCCAACAAATTGATAAGAACCAAAATGATAAATTGTCTTGTTTTCAATTTCTGAATCGAGCGCTCGGCATAATTGATTTCCCCATGTATCGATGATGGTAATAGTGATATTGATTTTATTGGCATGTTAATAGCCTGCCATTTTGGGCTATTTCGTAAAGGGGCATTCGAGCCATTAGGGCTCCGCCCGAACTCGTTAAAAACTGGACCACATTGTTGTGAACCGAACCTCTAGAAAGTGTTTGGCTTAGAGAGTTGAGCTCTAAAAATTAAATTAGCTCGTTTTGGAGTGGTCATAACTAACTGTAATAACTGCTCCAGTGGCCCCAGCGTCATTCTCTTTTATATCTTTCCGAGATCTTTCCCCTCTTGCGTTCGGTTGCCTTAGCAACGAGTCATGTCTTGGGGCAAGGTCTCCCCGTCTCTGGGGTTCTTCGGAAATTGACTAATTGCTTTTCTTAGCCCCAGAGTGTATAAGCTCCCCCTAAACAAAAAAAAAAATTTTTTTTTTTTTTGTTCCGAGGTTTAAAATTTATGTCCTACCTTTTACAATTTTAAATATTTCTCGGGGTTTTGGAAATGTTTTTATAGAACTAAAAACAGATCGATATAAATTTAATGTCCGGAGGTTCGAATCCTAGTGCCAACCAATAAAGTTTTTTCTAAATATTTTCAAAATTGTCCAATTTATTATGGAGATGTGATCCACATTTCTCTCTGTGTACACTGACATATATATGCTGAAATTGGCACCGCTCTTGAACCCCCCGACTGTCTGGGATCCGTGACTCATGGGGAATGAAAAAGAAATGGTATTTATACTCAAGAAATTGCGTAGATGCTTTTGTTTTTCTTTTCGTTTCAGTCTCTGTTTTTTGTTTCGCATTTATATTTTCATACCCTCGACGAGGGGAAGTGGATGGTAATCCTAAACACGCTGTGCAGCAACGATAATGATAATGATGATAGCTGTGTTGTTTGCTTTGGGGAATTCAGTTGAACCATAATAAAGGGCAAAGGAAATGGGGAATAAAATATTAGATTTAATGTTAGTTATTTTAAAAATCCAAACAGTAAATTGAGAAATTAAAATCAAAGTACAGTAAAGCCGAATATATATTAAATACATATTGCCTCGGACTAAACAAATAGTGTTAAGCTTTTGCTCAAACCAAAAAACAATTATTCTAGTTGTCGTAGAATGTGTCAGACCAGACGTCAATAAAAATAATCAGTGATTGTTTGTTAGTTTAATATTCACGTTATTGATAATCATAGAAATGGCGTAGTCTTATCGGGAGACGAGGGTATCCCCCACTTCTAAACAAGTTTAGCCGAAATCCGAAAGTTCATATGTGAGGTGCTGTCCATATTTAAGTTGTTATTTATTGTCATAATTGTTGGTTGTTGTTGTTTACTTTGCTGTATATTTTTGCCGATTTTGCTTTTTGCACAATGGTTCCCCGAGAGCTCTTAACTAATGCTAAACGTTATGTGGTAGGTCCGATTCCGATTCCACCTCCACTTCCAATTCCGATTTTGAATTGGATTTGCTTTGTATTTTCGTCTATGTACTCATTGTATCTGCTTCTATGCACAATGGTATTGGGTATTTTTCTGCCGCAACGAGTTTTACTTTTGTTTTTATTTGAGAGTGAAGCTTGGAGCTCAGAGCTCAGCTGAGTTGATTTTTTTCACGCTGAGTGCGCAAAATGCGCAAAAAACAAGTTTTGCACTTTAGTAGCGAAAATGAAAAACGCCCGAGTGTGAGTGATTGTAAGCTAAGCTTTTTGTTTATCTGCAATACAGACAGTCTCTGTCTCTGTGTTGTCTCTCTGGGTATTTGTTTTAATTTTCGTTGTATCCACTTGTGCCAAGCACGAAGCGAAACCGAAACCGCCGAGATGCGAGATGCGAGATTTGCGATCCGAGATCTCAGATCGCGGGACCCATCCACATCCACATCCACATCTCATCCGGCGGAGATGTGTAGGGTGTCGTCAAAAAGGGGGTCAGGCTGCTGAGCTCAGCATAAGTATACCTGTGCTAACCTTCCTCAAAATAGTCCATAAAGTCTCAGGCAATTCACAGCTTATTAGCTTAAATGCATCCTTGAAATTGCCGCCTTTTAAGTTCCCATTACAGTCGAAGCAAGTAAGTTATTTGCTTTTCTGGCTTTTTGTAAAGACAACACAAAAGTTAAAGCATTAACTTATTGGCTGTCATTTTAAGCAACTAAACATCTGACTCTCTGTCTTTGAAGAATAATTATATTAATGTTACTTTAGTAACTTTAAAAGCATTAATGTATTTTTGGCAGGGGACCCCCATTTACTAACTACCGAAATAAGGTTATTTCGAGGATTCATATTTATGTAATATTTATATATATTTATATATATTTTTTTTTAAATAATCATAAGGTTTAATTATAATAATTTAAGTATTTAAGCTTTAAGTGTTTGACATGCAAAGTGATGGAGCCCTAAATTTCCACTGCCCTTTGCCCTTTGAACTGCCATGACCTGTGAGGTGTGACACAGTTTTCCGATTCCAGTTGTGAGATTCAGCGCTGCTTTGTTGACTCCCAATTAGCATGGCACTCTGCCATTCTCGTTCTTTCAGCATGCAGATGTGGCTGGAGCAGAATTCCTCTGGTGACGCCGATGAGTGTGTGTACCTATGGGGGGTACTCGAACGTTGGGTTCTGTTCGGTTCGTATAACAATTAGCAATGCAATGCTAATATTGAACACAACGCAAAGGGGCATTGAGTTTGCACTGAGAAATTTACAACTGAGACCTAGATAAACCATTTCGTGCATCCTGTTTAAACAACTCGAATTTCTAGATTATTCTTCGAGCAGTAAACAAGTGTATGGTAAATAAAATGAACCTAAAGTCAAGAAAATCTTGGGATTAATAATATAAAACTAAAAAAGTATTTTTTGGGGGGAAAAATCTTTAAACAAAAACCGAAATTCGGGAGTAATTTGTAGGATCTTCATATGAATGATTTTGTTGTAGGTTCATTACTTCCTGTGTAACCTAATGAATTTAGACATTTATTTCTCCAGGGAGCTCCGTTCTACCTCATCAGTAGTCAAATCTGTTTGGCAGCTGAACGAAAACATGTCGATTGGCACTAATATATTTTTCCAGCTGGCACATTCTAAGTGATTTATTTCCCAGAACCCCGCATATTGAAGCACCTTCTGCTTCCCACTTCTCTCGCTTATTGGGTTTTTTTCGCATTAACAAAAGCCTCAGCTGCATGGAAATTTGCAGTCATTACGGCTGTGATTGTCAATTACCCCCTCCTCCCCATTTTTTTTTTGCCCTCTTCAAATGCACGCCATAAACGGTGGGCGTGGCAGAGTGAGTGCCTCTAATGCAGCCACTGTTTTGTTTGTGTGTGGAGGCAACTTTCACTTTCTCCGCAGTGGCTGGATTTCAAAAATAGCCACTGCCACATGGCGCATGATTCTGCCTTGGTCTTTGTTTTTGCCACTTGCAGCAGCTGCCACTGCAACCACAACCACCACCTCCTCCTCCTCCGATCCTCTAACGAACTGCCTGTGCGTGCTCTTGTGGATGTGGCCACTCGGAAAACTGGGCACCACTTGAGTGGTGTTTGCCTTGCCACACACAAAAAAACATCACGTACTACTTACTTACTGCTGCTGTTCGCCTTAATCCGGCAAATGCCAAGTTGATATTTTAATAGGATTAAAGCGGAATAAATTATGCAGCCAAAATCTGTATTTAAAAACGATTTTTGTTCACTGGTTTAGTGTTTCACAGCTTCTGGGTTTTCTCTGTAGCCTTCACTACTTAGTTTTTGGGGTTTTGAAAGGATTAAAATGGGTTTTGATAATCGGAATATGCAAGCATTGGGTCCACATTTTGTGTGGGTTAAATATTTCAAGATTTTTAGGAGGTTCGAGTGATTTCAAGTATAGTAACGTCATTTCAAGTACTTTTTCCTTGCTTTCCATAGTTTGTATTACTTATTTTGGTTTAACTGATTAAAGATAGTGACTAATGGTAATTTCAAGTGTTGTTTTGATAAGATAATGTCCAGAAATGTCTATGATGATCAGTGATGATGGTTTTTCAAACCACTTTGAACTAGATATTCGAATATAAAATTTAACAACAATATAACTTTAATCGTTTATGGTATTTCACCATTCCCTCTGTAGTTTACTTACAGATTATCTCCTTTTTTTTCCTGTGTAGTGATGGCCTTTCTGTTTTAAAGATGGCTTACAAGCCATGTAAGGTCAGACAACCTCCTGTTGACTTCCGCTGCGGAGCCGCAGCTTCACAGATCATTTAGCCGCCGGCGGAAGTCGTCCTCAGCTGCTCAGCTCTGCTCCGTTGGTCACGGGTCAGCCGTTGGAGGAGGAGGAGTTACTATAATCCAATCCCCTTTCCTCCTCTCCACTCCACTTTTTTTCAATTCACTTCGATCCACTCCACTGAGAGTTCCACTTAAGTGAGAGTTGATTGTTTTCTGCTGCGACACTCAAAGACTTCCGCTTTTCCTCCTTCGCTATTTTCTCAACTGTGGGTATCCATTTTCAGTCCTCAAATTGAATCACAATTGCATAAGAAACAGGGAAATGGTGGAGATGTGAGATGACAAAGGACGTCATTCCCTTGACTCAGATGTGGCTATAATGTCATTAGCCAGCAATCAGCAGCTTCTAGATTTTTCGCTGCATGGGCCACATCAGCTTGCCGGTTTTGATACCCTTTATAAGTGCGGGGGTATATTAGATTTCATACTTAGAAACCTAAATGACGTATTCAGCTAGATAAAAACGCGAATTCTTTAGAATTTAACAATAAATTCTTTGAAAAATACTCTTGTGCTAAAGAATTCGCGTTTATGTTTAGTTGTTCTAAAGAATTCGCGTTTTATAATATGCTACGAAACTAATCCTATAATTTTTTTTAGTTTTTCAAATGCTTGTTAGTCACTCAAGAGTGCTGGGTATCTCCTAATCTGCAGACCGGTACCGCTTGTTCTATCTCTTTGCCGTGCGGCAACCAGTTAACCAGCTAGCAACAACCTACAACCAACTGGAGCCAGCGAAGCGTTCATGTGAAACGTCCAGTAGTTTCCACTTCCCCTCTGCAATGCATATTTGGCCCTCTTCTTCGCCACTTTTGCCACTTTTGGTGCTGTTTTTCAGCCTTTTGCTGTTGCTGTTGCCATGTTATACCCGTGTGTACTCGTTTCGTTCGGGAAATTCGTGAAAAACCGAAATTAGCCATCGCGTTGTTGTTATGGGGTGGTGGTAAAATTTGCTGGAAAACTCTCCAAAAAGGCTGAAAGAAGAGAGCCTCTTCGGTTTGTTTATGGGTTTCATTTTTCATGCCGTTCTGGGCACTCCACCAAAGTGCTCCAATTGCTTTCGGCCCCAAGGCCAGCGCAATTAATTTGCGCAATTAACTGAAATTGAACGCCCATTTGACGGGTCATTCTGGTGGCCACTGGGTACAAGTGGGTCAAGCAACCACCACCACCGTCTTCTTCGCCACCTGACCACAAATGGGCGACCAAGTGGGCAAATCTTGAGCAATTTCCGAAATGGAAAAGAATTACTTTGTGGAACTAAGGAGGTTAGATTAAGTTGCAATCTATTTTAGCACCATTTGTAGTTTTCCGATTTAATTAAAAACGTATTTTAGGATTTCGGATTTTATAAATATTTTTGTAAATTTTCAGTAATAGAAAATGTTGTAAACTAAATGTTCAACAAAAAATAAACGCGAATTCTTTACGATTAAACTAGGACTTTCAGATTACTGCTTAGATAGACATAATATTTGTCTCATCTAAATCTTTATTTCAGTAAAGATTTCGTCTTTCAATAAAAAATCTTGTTAATGGGGTTATTCAATTAAATAATAACGCGAATTCTTTAGGATCCATAATTTTGCTTATTTACCCATATTAACTGATCTCTTTTCTTTATTTACAGACGCGGTTTGACGCCACCACATCGGGTGAAATCCATATCGATGGCCACATTCACACAGGACGAGATCGACTTCCTGCGCACCCACGGCAACGAGCTGTGTGCCAAGACCTGGCTGGGATTGTGGGATCCCAAGCGGGCCGCCCACCAGCAGGAGCAGCGTGAGCTGATGATGGACAAGTACGAGCGCAAGAGGTACTACCTGGAGCCGGCCAGTCCTCTCAAGTCCCTGGCCAATGCGGTCAATCTGAAGTCATCCGTTCCGGTAACGAATCACATTCAGAATGGCCAGCAGCACCACAACGGTTATGCCAGCATTCATCTGACGCCCCCGGCTGCACAGAGGACCTCGGCCAATGGATTGCAGAAAATGGCCAACAATTCATCCAGTAACAGCTCCTCGGGAAATTCCTCCTCTTCGATCAGCCGGCCACATCATCATCATCATAACAATAACCATCACAACAACAGTAGCAGCCAAAATAACAATCACGATGCCTTTGGCCTGAGTGGAGGATTGAGCAGCCTGAACAGCGCCGGTTCCACATCCACCGGCGCTCTTTCCGACACCAGCAGTTGTGCCAGCAATGGCTTCGGTGCGGACTCCGATTTTGTGGCCGACTTTGGTTCGGCCAACATCTTCGATGCCACATCAGCAGCGCGCTCGACAGGATCGCCGGCGGTGTCCTCCGTCTCCTCGGTGGGCTCTAGCAATGGCTACGCCAAGGTGCAGCCCCTGCGGTCGGCTCATCTCCAACAGCAGCAACAGCAACTTCAGATGCAGCAGCAGCAGCAGCTCCTCAATGGAAATGGTCACCAGGGTGCCGAGAACTTTGCCGACTTCGATCATGCACCCATCTTCAATGCAGTGGGTAAGTTGTAATCTGCTAACCTGGCTTATCCCATCATCCAATGAGTCTTTTAATCCTTCGTTATCTTTGTTATATCGCTCTTTAGTTGAAAAAGCTCTTTTGTAAACCGAACAAATTAATTACATTAAAATGTGACTCATTTGAGAAAGAATCATGTACAAAATATAATAGATTTCCGTATATTATTAGTTGGTTTATCATTGATTATATAGCGAATATGTCATACATCATATATATCATGTAGCTTTATTTTAGAGCTTAAAAAATATCGATACTTTCGATGTTTTCATGGAAAAAAGTAAAATCTAAAAAAAATATTATAATTTAAAAGCATAATTATAATAATTTTTTTAGATTTTACTTAAATAAAGCTACAGAAAAACACCGGTATTTCCGATAAACATCGACATTTGAAAAATATCATGTAGGTTTATTTTAGAGCTTACAAAATATCGATATTATCGACGTTTTCCCCACTTTTTAATAAAGCGACATGAAAACACCGATATTTCCGATAAACATCGACATTTGAAAAATATCGAAAATATCGATAATGCCGATATTTTAAAGCTCTAGTCAATTTATCATAATTTCTTAGAAGAAAACAAAACTCAGTAGTTTCTAAATAAGAGAGTTGTTCAAAAATACATTCTTTTCTGCTCCTGCACCCGCGGCTTGATTTATCAGCAATGCAAAATGGCTTTGGCTTGCTTTTCTGCGCCCCTCGCTCGCCTTCCACTTCGAGCACCCAGCCCCTACACCAAAAAGCAGTCCGCATCCGTGTATCCACTCTCTAATAACTCACTGTTTGGCTGAATCCAGCTCCACCAACTTTTCACGATTGGATCAGCGACTGGAGCAGGCGGGGCTTCCACGATCCCTTTGACGATTGCGATGAGTCGCCACCTCCGAATCCAAATCCTGCTCAAGTTCCCGCGGCGGTATCATCGCCACCACTGCCAACCGTGCAAGAAGAACCAGAAGAGCTGGCGTGGAACTTCTGGCAGGAGGAGATGCGAATAGAGGAAGGTCATCAGGATCAGCAGTCCCTTTTCCATAGCACTCCGCCCCTCTTACCCTCGAATCCCTTCCTGAGCTACTTGAGCAATGAGGAACAGCGTCTTCCGGCTGCTCCAGAGAAGCCCTCCTATTCGTATTTGTTGTTCAGCTCCATATCAAACAGTTCCCTAGAAGAAGATGTTCAGGCGGACGATCAAGAGATGAATATTTTAAATGCCAATTTCCATGATTTCTTTACGTGGAGTAAGTTCTTTGAGTTGAGTTGAATTGAGTTTTCTGTTATGGTTTCTGTTGCATTTTTGGCTCGCTCTTTTTATTGATGCTGTCTTCCGTTTGTGTTTGGTTTTTACTAAAGAAACAAATAGTTATGGCCAATTTATTAACTGATCCTCTTGTGTTCCAGGTGCTCCCTTGCAGAATGGCCATGCGACAAGTCCGCCGAAAGGCGGAAGTGCTGCCATGGCGCCCAGTGAGGATCGATATGCCGCTCTCAAGGATCTGGACGAGCAGCTAAGGGAACTGAAGGCCAGCGAAACTGCCACGGAGGCGCCCACGCCCACTAATGGCAATGGCCAGGCCACAGATGCCTTTGGTGGCGGTGAGTCTGAGTCCCCTTGAACGAATCCTTCTCTTTGTGGCCCTCGCTAATTGGTCTCTTGTCTTTTCAGCCCTCAACAACAATCCAAATCCCTTCAAGGGCCAGCCACAGCAGCAGCAGCAGCTCAGTAGCCACATGGTGAATCCATTCCAGCAGCAACAGCAGCAGCAGCACCACCATCAGAATCTCTATGGCCAGTTGACGCTCATACCAAATGCCTACGGCAGCAGTCCCCAGCAGCAGATGGGGCACCATCTCCTCCAGCAGCAGCAGCAGCTTCAGCAGCAGCAGCAGCAGAGCTTCTTCAACTTTAACAACAACAATGGGTTCACCATCTCACAGGGTCTGCCCAACGGCTGCGGCTTTGGCAGCATGCAGCCCGCTCCGGTGATGGCCAACAATCCCTTTGCAGTGAGTATGACGACCGACTGTCTGAATTAATTCGATATAATCAAAGGTGGCTATAGGCTATAAAGGCTGTATCATGAAAGTCTTAAGAATTAAAGCTATGATCTAAATAAAAGCTTAAATTGTTATTATGATGCTTATGAATTCGCGTTATAATAGTTTTATCTAAATAGACAAGCATTTCTATAACAGACAAGCACTTTTAATATATATCTCGCTTGCTTTTTAAAATTTAAAGGCCTTATCAAATTAAGTTCTTACAAAATATGATAAATAATGATAAGAAAATACAAGATAAATATCACTTACCAATTTCACTAATTAGCAATTGTGAAACGTGATTCCAGCCATAGTGATAAACAATATCCCAGAGCTGCGTAATTCTCTTTAATAAATATTAATCAAGCAAACAAGCAATCATTTGCACGTTTGTCTGATTCTCACGTTCCCTTGCCACATTAAATCCAGACAGTAGACGGTAGTCGGTGGATTTCCAACCAGGACTGGTTGAGTCCGGATCAATGTTTGCTAAATGCTGACTCCCTTCTCTCCTTTTTATTTTTTAATCCACAGGCCAGCGGCGCCATGAACACCAACAATCCATTCTTATGAGACTCAAGCCGGGAGAATTCGCCACTCGCCACTTGGCAGAGGCGCTGAGCCACCAGCGAACAAAGAGCAGAAGCAGAGGTAGAAGCGCGGCGGAGGAACCGCACCGAAATTAGTCCATTTTACGAACAATAGCGTTAATCTATATATATATATACATAATACATACGCCGGAGAGCAGTCTCTGTGTACATAGCTCAAATATGTACACCCCGAAGGGCTCCTCCTCGCTCCACGCTGACGCGCTAATCCTGGAGAGAAAGGGGCGTTGATATATTCTTTTACATGGTAACTCTACTCTAACGTTTACGGATACGGATATTTGTATTTGCCGTTTGCCCTAGAACTCTCTACTTGTACTAAGCGCGCGCCCATTTGAACACATCATCCACTGAACTAACATAGCTACTAATCCTAATCCTAGTGGAGGATGCAGTTGGCCCAGATTCTCTGTTATTTGTTTTGTCTGTCCTCGTCTCATTTTGTCTTTGTCCCATTTAGCACTTTCGTTGCGGATAAGAACTCTGTCAGTTATTGATTGTGTGGCCTTAATAAGATTATAAAACTATATATATTATAACGTACTACTATATATATACGGATACAGATTACAGATACTACAGATATATACAAATATGCTTTTGTACCTAATGAATTGTGTAATTGCTTCTTGTTTTCATTACTAATCGTCTGCTTTCCGTGTGCTAAGTTTATATATTAGTACGTGCGATATCGGCCGTGCAGATAAATTGCTCAAGTTGCGAGTAAAGACCTCGTTTGGTTGCACCCACACCCAAACCTAAAACCCACGGCAGACATTTGTACATATACTGTCTGATTGTAAGCCCCGTGTAATGCCTCCATTAACACCAGTCCCTAGTTAGTTCCCCACCCATCCATCCATCGAACCCCGAATCCATGACTCAATTCACTGCTCACATGTCCATGTCCAGATAAGAAGCAAGAATTTTTCCATTTTTAGCCTTAACGTGTCAAACATTATCGAAGCCTTAAAGTTATTTAAAACTACGAAAATTTCAATAAAAACAAATAAGAACGCTATCATTGTTGTCTATTGATTCCTGTTGGGTTTTTCCTGATAATAATAAAAGGATTACATTAATTGGCATACTTTTAGGAAGAAAGTAAATGAAATAATGAGTTCCTATAACGATAACCTTATAAATACGATTTTGGGATCTAAGATTTTCCCTTTATGAAGAAAAATCACCTACAGACTTAAAAGGAATTCCAAAAAAGTATGCAATTTAATTCAATAAACCTTTTGTGGTCCTGATTTTCCATATCCAAATGGGTAAGTAGCAAAAGTCATTCGGCTTTTGTTTTATTTGAATGTATTTTTATTCATTTCCGTTTCGGTATAATTTCTAGTTTGTTCTCTTCGTCTTTAGTACTAGTTGGTTTAGCAATCGTTTAAATTACTATAAATTATTTAAGTTTTATGTTACGTACTCGTATAATATAGATTTATAATTTAAAAATTCGCGTATGAAAGAAAAGTCGAAAGTCATTTAACTGGCAGCCACTCCTTCCTATCGTTTCGTTCCTTCGCTAATTACTTTCCTAGAGCTAAATAAAAACAAAATAATAATCATAATGGTAATAATTAATCGTAAACGTAGAAAAACAAATAATAGTTTATAATAATCGAAAACAAAAGTTAAAGCTGGAATCGCTGCGTTCTACTATCGTAATCGTAAATAAGAGTACACACGTATATCTAGAGATGAAAGAGTGCCTAGGTTAGCATTGCATCAACTGTACAGTATGGCTTATACGCCGCCCCGTTTTCTCCTTTTCTGCTCCTCATCCACGCCAGCAAACGATTAGATTATGTTTATAATTATGCGGGGGGCAGGACTCCGCCCGGAGATATCAATTGTATTTGTTTTGCGTGGTTATATCGTAGTCGATAATTTAATTTAATGGATAAATAACAAAAATGACTGTAGGAGCGTATTCCTCACTCTGGCTGTGTGGGTTGAGTGCCCTGGATCCTGGATCCAGGATCAGGATGTCTCACCTATGTATGTACATACACGAAATCGATATCTTTGCGGATTGGTTATGATCGTACACAGTATGCTTACGGTTAACGCGTGGATAATAGACATTGTATCATATTATATCATCATATCATATCTCATATTACATATTACATGTTCGAGTGTTCTGATTAAAAGCGGCCTCTTTTTCTCTGTGTACATAGGTTTGCTACAACTTTGCTTTAGAATATAGTATAATATGTGCACATGTATGGTATGTAAATATGTAAATGTATTGCATGTTGACATCTAGAATTGCTCAAATCGAATCAAATGCGATAATGAGTTCTCTTTAGTTTATCGTTTCTCATTTCTCGTTAACATATAGCCAATGCGATAATTAAGCGGTAATTTAGTTAATTCAATTATATAAAAGTACAAAAAGGTCCTTTGTCCGTGGCTAATATATGAGTACGGGTCGCGTTGAACCAACCGATCTATATACACACGCTGGTCTGATCAGATCTAAATCCAAAAACTGAGTGTCCATAATTGAATATCCGAACGGAACGGAACGGAACCGAACTACATTGAACTACACGTCGCGCTGAGCTGAGCTGCCTACAAGTTAGCCTTGGTATATCTTTTGTGTTGCATATGTGTGTTGCTTGTTGAATACGGGGGGTAATATGGATTGGATGCGCTGCTGAGATTCCGCCGCTCCGACTGACGATCCTCTATCCTCGATCCTGCTTACGTGCCATTGGCCTTCGGCAGCGACCGCACCAGATACAGCTTTTCGCCCTGCTTGTTCGTGTAGATGGGCGCTCTTTGGTAGTGATCGACCAGTTGGTCCAGAGAGTGGAACTTCCGCTGCCCGATGCAGTACATGTTCTGCTCCACGTGCACGCGGAAGTGCTTGTTGCGCCCGGGGGCCTTCAACGAAACCGAATAGTCGCCCATCTGCAAGAAATGAAGGTATTTGTTAATATGTTTCATTTCATTTGGTATAAAACTACCACAACATATCCCATAGACTTTCTCTTTTCTTGATTTAATATATTCTTTCAGTACGGAAATAGAAATGCAATTTGTCATCCACTTTTATACAGAAAAGATTAAATAATATTACGGTTGCGTGGGTGTCTCATAAATATCTTAAATAATAAATATTCTTAGAGCAATTTATATCACACTAGCGAAAGGGAAAGCTTGAGTTATGTTGTGGAAATTCAAATGTTTCAATTCCACTCACGTTAGTCTCACTGTCTCTGATGAGGAAATCGCCATCGTGCCCATGGCCATTGAGCACCGTGTCGCACTGGCTCCGGGTGATGGCTCCATAGTACCACGACTTGCCCGCCAGATTGGGCCGTTCAATGGGCTGGCCGGAGGATTGCGCCGCCGGCTTGTTGCCCTCATTGCGTCGCTCCATGGAGTCACCACCGCCGCCGCCTCCACCTCCGCCGCCTGCTCCGCCATTGCTGCCGCCTCCGTTTCCGTTGCCGGCGTTGCTGGCACTCGTGTTACGATAGGGCGTGGCCAGGTAGTCGTTCAACTCTTGAAGATAATTGCGTGGAACTAAACCGACTTGGCCCTGGTTGTTGCGAGCTTTGTACCAGTCCGGATCGGAGGCAGGCCGATCCACGATCTCCAACCGATCGCCCTTCTCAAACGACAGCTCCTGGTCGTTGTTCGACGTGAAGCTATATAGAGCGACCTTTGATTGATGGGAGTAAACATATATTAATAACTTTTCTATACGAGGTAATCATTACTCCATACTAACCACAATATCGAGCACATTCTCGGCCATGGCGTAGGTGTGGATCTCGCCGTCGTTATCACAATCCTCCGTTGTGTAGTTGCTGGGGAACCAGCCGACCGAGTTGCCGCTCTGTCCGCGCCACCAGCCGTCGTTGGACTTCTCCAGGATGAGTATCCGTGTGCCCTTGGTCAGCGACAGCTCGTCGGGCTGCTGGGCCTGATAGTTGTACTTGACCACAGCCGTGCCGATGGCCTCGGCGGGATCGGGGGGCAGTCGGCGCGACATGGTTGGACTCTCGATCTGTCGCGAGGGCGAACAATTGGGCAGCGTCTTCGAACCGGAGCCCTTTTTCACTTTCTTCTTAATGCTGCATAGAAATCAGAGATATCGGTGGTCAAACAAAAGATGTCTTAAGAAGATTCATTAAATTTAAGTAGATTTCTTTGGGGTTAGACTAGCCCTAGTTCGTTTGGGGGGTTGTTAGTGGAGCTACAAGTTTTCAGGGGCAGGGGTCGGGGGGCTGAGGGCTCGACAGACAACGAAATCAAAACGAATTTGTTTCGAAAAATACAAAATACAAAAGCCGAAAGCAGTTCAAAGTTAAATTACTAAAACCAAAGCAAAAGTAGGATTAGGCGGGGATTATCGAACGCTACGGCTACGGTTACAGATACAGATTATAGAGGGCTTAATTCTGCTGAAATCAGAGCAAGAAGAACGCTTAGGTTTAGTCGGGGCCAGGAAACCAGGACGCACCTGTCGAAGAGCGAGGGCTTCTCCTTCTTCACATAGTTGCTGGGCACGTAGCCGGACTGATTGCGGCTGTTCTGGACGCGCCACCAGTGCTTCGAGTCGTCCAGCAGCAGATAGCGCTCGTTCTTGCGCAGATCCAGCTCCTGGGCACCCTGCGCCGCATAGTCGTACTTGGCTACCACGTAGCAGACGTCTTCCTGAGATTTGCCTGCGGATTGAGAGTGTTGAAAATGTTAGTTTTGGTTTGATTTTTGGCATATAATAAGGAAACATAATTATAATTAAGTAAAAAAAAAAAAGGAAACGCGAGTTCTTCAGCTTCTTCACATTGGTTTATGTCCGCTGCACTGTTTTCAATAAGCTTAAACAAACGAAAAATTAAGGAACGCGAATTCTTTAGCATTTTTTAGTTGTAAACGATGCAGCGTTTGTATTTCCCGGCCGCTTCAACCGTCTACAACAAGCTTTAGAAAAACCTAGTCCTAAGATCTTAGATATTTACTCTACTCGCTAATTTTATCCAAAAGCAAGAAATGAACGCGAATTCTTTAGCATTTTTTAGTTGTAAACGGTGCAGTGTTTGTATTTCCCGACCGCTTCACTGTTTACAGATGATAGTTAATTAGATAGTTAATGCTCAAGTCGCTGATTTTATCCAAAAGAAAGAAAAGAACGCGAATTCTTCAGCAACTATTAGTTGGAAACGCAGCAGCGATCATGTCTCTCAACCGATGCACCGTTTACAACCAGCTATAGAAAACACTAGCCCCAAGTTCTTAGATATTTACTGTTCTACTCGCTGATTTTATCCAAAAGAAAGAAAGGAACGCGAATTCTTCAGCATCTATTGGTTGTATACGTAGCAGCAACCAAGTCTCTCAGCCGCTGCATCGTTTACAACCAGAGGTGGTCAAAATTTACCCTTAAGATTCTAGATCTTCTATTCTCACCGTGCTTCATGTTGCCCGCCATTGGTTGGGTTCCAGCGTTGCCGGCGGCACTGCCACTGGAGGAGTTGCCGCTACCGCTTCCGTTGGCGCTTCCGCTGCCGTTGCCGCCGCAGTCGAGCGCTGGCTGGCCGAAGGTCACACTTTTGTGCTGGGCGCTGCAGGAGGAGGCGGTGGACAGGGTGCGGTGGTGGTGCAGCGTCTGCTGTTGCTGTTGTTGCTGCTGCTGGGAGAGCGACGAGTGTCGCTGGTGGTGGGCAGGTGAGCCGGGAACGGGCACGGGCACTGGCACCTGGGGACGGTACTGGTAGATCTGATTTTGGTTCTGATTCTGATTCTGGTTGAGATTCAGATTCAGATTCTGGTGCTGCGGCAGCTGTGGCGGATGCGAATTGGCTGAGGAGTCGGGGATGTTGCGCACGAACCGCTGGGGGTGTTCCAACATTCCAGACTGGCTGCTCCTCCGCCGCGGGGGGATTCCTGCTCCTCCAGCTGGGACGACTCCTGGTGTGCTGCTCCTGGAGGCAAGAGGCGTTGGTTGGTTTGGACTTGACTTGAGTTTCGAGTTGAAGTTGATGGTTTTTTGGTTATGTGTTGCAGTTGCAGCTCGCTGGCACTCTAAGCTGGCTGCAAATCGCCTCTAGCCAATGCATAATTGCTAGGGGCGTGGTTTTTTCAGGGGGGCGTGAGCGTGGGCGGAAGCGTAGGCGTGGCGCAAACGTAAACATAACCAAACGCAACAAGGCAAAATGAATACGAATAAGAAACATAGAAAGAAAGAAATGATATATATGCAAATTAGGTTTAATTGTTTATAAGCACTGAACAAGAAGCCAAGAAGCGTGAAAATGATTAGCTTAAAAAATACAAGGCACGTGTACTCGAAATACTCAAAATGGGAAACTCAAACTCCAAGTTAACTCAAAAATTAGCCGAGAGATGAATGTTTGTTTTTGGGGTCAGCGAGCCGGCGATGAAGATGAATGAGTGGAGTGTTTGTGTGCTGATCATGATGATGATGATTTGTAGGGGGAACTGAGGAACCGAGGGATCTGGCCATTCCAGTTGTGGGGCAATTAAAATCTGTGCAAGTGAAAGTTGCTGCCTCCGCCGCCTGACTCCACTCAATTGAATCCAATTGCCAGAGGCAAGCGAATGAGTATCCATCGGCTATTGATCTGCACCCAAAAAGAGAACCCAAGACCCAAAAACACTGGCCAAGAAAGACACATAAACTGAGACATTCGACTGCAGTGAGTCACAAACAGGAATTGACGGCGGAATTGGGAAATTATTGGCCACTTGGCCGAGATTTATCGAGTGACATAAGGCTAAAGAGAAGGCTATTCGGGCCAGAGATCTCTAGAGAGGCTCATGGGTTCGTTGGCCAGGTCGGCACAAGCCAAACACAGGCAAACACCAAAACCAAAGTCAATGTCATAGCCAAGGGCCATCTTGGGATAATTAAAAATCAATAAGTGTCGGCCAAGCTGAGACTTTGGCTCTGAGACACTTTTGGTTTCACTTTTCTACGATTGTGTAAAATCATAGGCGAGAATCTGAGTCAGCAGAAAAAGTTTTCTTATGCTGTAATATTTAGAGATTGAATATAACAAGAAATAGCTAGCTAAGAGCGATCATATCTTCTGTATAATCATCGAAACATATCTGTAAACTAATATTCCTTCTATTATATCTTAGTATAGAATTATAGTATAATTCTATAAATTGGATTGTGGATTATAGGCGAGAATCTGAGTCAGCAGAAAATGTTTCCGAGTGCTGTAATATTTAGAGATTAAATATACGAAGCAAAAAACGATAATAAGTTGATTCATAACCATCGAAACATCTGTGTAAACTAATATTACTTGCATTATATTTTAGTATAATTCTATAAATTGAGGTCGGGGTTAAGACCTAATCACTTATTCCCAAAAATGATTTCATTTCATGTGTCATAAATCTGGTAAAATATGTAGGGGAGTGTAGGGTAATGTGACGAATAGGGTAATGTGACGAACTCGTCACGACAAAAATTCCAAATAAATGTAGTCGTTTCCCCTTATCGTGTCGACAATGTTTTTACATCAGTGGTGGCCAGCAGAGGCAGCGCGCAGGGCCCACGGGATACACAGAGAAAAAAACGGAACAATATGGAACTGATATTGTTTCATATCAATCAGGTACAAAATCATATGTTCGGAAATATCATTTTGATATGAAAACAGATGGGACCAAAATTGATTTGAAAAAATACCCGATGGATTATTATTTTTGGTATTTTTTTTTCTCTGTGTAGGCCATTTCTCTGACGCTGCGCGGCTAGCGTTTCGACGCTCATCCCTGCAAGCAAAGAGGCGATATTTCTATCGCCTATCGTCCAGAAGTCACTTCTTAGTAACTTCTGGAAGATAGAAACACGAAAGGACACATTTTACAAAAATAAAATAAACATCTATCGCGAAGAAGTCACTTCTTATTCACTTCTGGGGGATGGAAATACGATAGAACACATTTTAGTAAAACAAAACCAGTGGAAAAAACTATCTTCTAATTCACTTCTAGAAATTAAAATGAAGATAGAAAGGAATTTGGTTTTATTTTTTTGAAGTTTTTGGGGTACAGTCCGTGTAGTCAGTTTATACCTAAAAACAAGAGAGAACGCTATAGTCGGGTTGGTGTCCCGACTATCTAATACCCGTGACTCGGCTAAAGGGAGTGCGAGGGAGATGGAGATATAAACTTTGATCAGCTATAACTTTTTAACGAATGGTCCGATTCTTCCACTTCCGCGATAGAAAATGCTTGCAGGGTTAATAAGAAGTCCGGTAATTTGTTCGTGAGGAAATTTTCGCTCAAAATGTGTTGCGCAAACTAGCAAACATATTCAGTTTACTTGTGTTTCAGCAGTGCCAGAGCGAAGTTGAGTGGAAAATAAAGTCAGGTTAGTATATGCACGTATTGTGACGAACTTTTTTTATTCAAGAATTTTAATTGTTACCGTTGATTATGTGTAAAAAAAAATATAGGGGAGTTTAGGGTAATGTGACGAATAGGGTAATGTGACGAACTCGTCGAATCTCATATATGACGTCACGACAAAAATTCCAAATAAATGTAGTCGTCTCCCCTTATCGTGTCGACAATATATTTACAGTAATATTAATAAGATGTCCTGTAATTTGTTCGTGAGGTAATTTTCGCTAAAAATGTGGTGCGCAAACTAGCAAACCTATTCAATTTACTTGTGTTTCAGCAGTGCCAGAGCAAAGATAAGTGGAAAATAAAATCAGGCAAATTTATGCACGTATACTGAGATCTTTATCAACAGTTTTTGGTACCTCGCGTTTTTTTCTTTTGCGCCGTTTGAGAGTGACACCGTTTTTGCTACAAGTCTACCTTGTAGGGTATCGTGACGAACTTTTTGTAGGGTATTGTGACGAACTTTTTTTATTCAAGAATTTTAATTGTTATCGTTGATTATGTGTAAAAAAAATATAATAATACCAGATAACATTTACTGCTGCAGTTTTATTGTTGTTTTGTATTGTTTTTAATAGTGACGTCAGCTTGATTTAATTAAAAAAAAAATGGACTTAGACCAATTTTTGTTTTTAGTCAGTTTGGGCATTATCTTCTTAATTCTTTCTTTTCCGTATCGAAAATAAGTTTTCCGTTAATTATATAAAAAAAATATTTTGTAAGCATCTTTCTGCGTTTACACTTTTGAAAAATATTGATTTTTAGAAAAGTTATATTCAAAAAACGAATCGTTCGTCACATTACACTACACTCCCCCATAATAATACCAGATAACATTTACTACTGCAGTTTTATTGCTTTTTCGTATTGTTTTAGATATGCCGTCAGTTAAATCAAAGTTTGTTAAAAAAAATGATCTCGAAAAAGTGTTGCAGGCAATAAAATTAGTAAAGCTCCATGGTAGGTCGACTAATTCTGTTGCAAATGAACAAGGAATTTCGGAAGCCACTCTTAGACGTTACATTAAAAAAGTAAACGAAGCGAGTGTTGATGTTTCCAAGGAATCCGACGACGTGGTATTGAACTTTTTAAACAATAATTCTCAGATTGGTTCAAATTCTGTAAGTTTTTATATTATTTATCAAAGTAACTGTATATAACATAACTATTTAATAATATTTCATATTGTTTGTTAATTAGATCTTGAATCATCAAGAAGAACAAGAATTGGTTAATTATCTCCATCGGGCTAGCTCGCTTTATTATGGTTTAAGTATTGGAGAATTTAGAGTTCTAGCTTATCAATATGCTAAAACAATCCAAGCGAAATATCCTCCTTCATGGGACTCAAATCGTCAAGCGAGCAGTGGATTCTACTATGCTTTTAAAAATCGGCATCCTACTTTAAGTTTGCGAACGCCAGAGCAAGTAAGCACAAGCCGGGCGAAGAATTTCAGCAAGGAAAATGTTGATTCCTTTTTTCGAAATTATGAAAATGCTTTGAAAACTCCCTATTCGCCGAGTCGCATTTGGAATATGGATGAAACTGGAGTCCCAACCGTTCAGAAGACATCCCAAGAGCGAGGGACAACGGTTTCACTTGCGGTGGCAGTAAGTGCAAGTGGTGTGTGCATCCCCCCACTATATATTTTCCCCCGAAAGTACATGAAACCCATTTTCATGACACATGCAGCTCCAGAAGCCGTGGGGTAGGTGTTTTTTGTTCATATCTCTTTAATAAATATTTGAACAATATTCCATAATTTTTATTTCTTTCTTTATTTGTAGGTATGCAAATGGCAGTGGGTTGATGACAGCCGAGGAGTTTTTGAAATTCTTGAATCATTTCATCAAACATTCTGGCGCAAAAAAAGGGTTGCCAACGCTTCTTTTGGTCGACAACCATACATCCCACATATCAATTGAAGCTCTTAATTTGGCAAGTGAAAACGACATTACAATGTTTTCATTTCCACCACATTGTGCACATAAAATGCAGCCGCTGGATGTTTCGGTCTTTTCGTCTTTTAAGACTTTAATCGCTCCACTCCATAATTCATGGCAAAAAATCAACCTTGGCCTGGCTTTCGACATTCATCATGTTCCTCTTATCGCCGGACCAGCATTAGACCTTTCTGCGACCCCTTCAAATATAAAGTCGGGGTTTATAGCAACCGGTATTTTCCCCTTCAATCCAAATATTTTCTCCAATAAGTATTTTGAAGCTGCCAATTTAGGTGGAGAAAACTTATTTGGCGTTGAAGACAATATGATGATGGTAACTGAAGAGAATGTCACCATTCCACTTCAAAAATTGGAAAACCATAAAAAAAAAACCGATTCTAAAACAATTAATGTGGCTAAAAAGAAGGAATCAGGTGAGAAGAAAAAACAGGCATTAAAAAGAGGACCTCCATCGTCACTAACAACAAGCAAAAGGATGAAGCTGTGTGGATCAGAAGAAGATGGAGATCGAAATTTTTGTATTCTTTGCCTGGATTTAATGCCTCTGGTGGTTAACCCTAAAAATTCACGAACGTGTGATTCTTGTAGTCGAGCAGTTCATGCCACTTGCGCTAAAACATTGACCAACTTTATTTGTCCAAATTGTACTCAGGACTGAAGCGGAATATTTTCTTGTTAAATTTAAAATTACCTTTATATTATAATATTGTCATTTTTCATCCGTTCTTGAAAGAAAAATAAATACAGTTTTAGTGTGTATTTATCAGTTTGTCATCTTATATGACAACTTTTGAAAGTGCAAAAAAGAAGGGTTCACGCCAAACGCTGTGGGATTTGGCTGCGTTGGAATTTGGACTCCAAATTTTACAGAAATATGCTCAGTAGATGTAAGCAACTTTCTGCTTTTACACTTTTGAAAAATATTGATTTTTAGAAAAGTTACATTAAAAAAATGAATCGTTCGTCCCATTACCCTACACTCCCCTACTAATACTTCTGTTTCCATTTTTTGTAAACTAATATTACTTGTATTGTATCTCAGTATAATGGTATAGTATAATTCTATAAATTGAGGTCGGTTAAAACCTAATCACTTATTCCAAGAAATGTTTTCTTGTGTCACATTTCTGGTAAAATATATACCAATACTTCCTGTCTCTATTTTTTGCCATAATAATTGCAATGTGATAACGAGTGTTTGTTTATTTTACCATCTATTAGTCAAAGGTTTTTGCTTTTGTCCGAGATACGGGAAAATTCCCTATATAACTGGGAAGCGAAGAACTGGTCGCAAAGTGATTCACTGTGAGTTATTGTTTGTGTTTTTGCTTTCCTTGTTATTTTCTGGTTTTCTGGTTTTTTCGTTTTTCAGCGGAGAAAGCGGGGAGTGAAACCGTAACCGTAACCGAACCCAGATAGCAACGGAGAAAGAACCCAAAAAAAGATTATGTTTGTGCAAATGCTCGAGTGATAAGGGGGCGGTTCGGTTGGGATTGGGATTGGGCCTTGGTAAACATGAAACGCTTGGCTGGCTGGCTGCCAATGAACTGAAATGCACCACCGTTCGGATTGGGATGTGGATTTTCTTTGGCTTGGCGATTGTTTTGTTATTGTTTGCGCTTGCATAAGCCCAACAGCCGAGACATTGACATTACACTGCTGATAAAAGTCTGCAAAATCGTAGGGGAACTGAGATTTTGATCAAATCTTGGGTTATCAACATCTTTCGGGTTGACTAGTGTAAATTCGTTCCTATAATTATTTCAGAATTTATTTCACATATCTCCCAAACATCTTAAGTATGTGAAATTCTTTCATAAGTTTTTATCAACATCATAGGTACTTTACAAAATAACTTATTTATATGATACGATCTTGAATTAAACAGATAAGATTAGTTTGGTTATGATAAAGTTGATAAAAAAGCATATGTAAACTACTTAAGATGACCATCAAATTTATTCTTATCAAATAAACAAAACATGTTGTTTGAATTATATGAACTTCAACTAACCTGATAAGATTAAAGTAATGTATTAAGTAAATATTATGTGAATGAAACTTCCTATTAAAGTATGAATTCTTAAAAAATTCCCCTGACTAACACAAAACTTCCCGAATGTTTTATATGACTTCTAAATAATAATAAAATGACTCATTTGGTATAATTAAAAATTTTTGTATTGATGTTTTTTCCTGTGCATTGGTTCATTGTTTTCTTGACAACATTTCGTCTTTTCGTTGAGAGAAAGAAAAAGAGTTGCACGTGCTTTTCGGGGGACAAGCCCATAAGTTTATGAGGCGGAAAGTTTTGTTGCCCCTCCACATTGTCTATGTGTATTGTGTTTTTTTGAAGATCGGTTCCAGGCGAGGGAGTGTAGCCACTAGACCCTTTGAAAACCATCACAAACAAATTGGTGGCCCGCCTCCCACCGAAAATGGGAGCATTTGGGGTCTATAACATTGAGTTACGACTTGGGGAAATGCAAATGGGAGTGGGGCAGCCAAGGGGGAGGAACTGAAAGTGGGGCAGTCTTATCTGGGGGCAGCCTGTTTACATAAGATCACTCATTCAGTGGGCTGCCGACTCTACTCCCAAGTTGATTAAGTAGATGCTTTGGTCTGGAGAATGGGATTTGGGATTTCGGTTTTGTTTTTTGTATTTTTTGGGCCTTTGTTGCCGAGGGAGTCTGCGACATTTGCCGGCCGTTTCGTTTCGTTTCGATTCCTTTCAGAGATGCTGCGCAAAATCTCTCAAAGAGGTGGTGGCTTTTTGGCAGCGAGAGGGTGGACTTCTCGTCCTGCAAAGGATGGTCGGTGTTGGTAAAAGTACTGGCTTTGGGTACCTGGGAGAGGTTTTTGGCAAAAACAAGTACCTGAGTAGAGATAATAATGTATGCATATCAAATTGATATTTTAAGTAATCACTCAAAAATCATCTCAATATTACATCGAAATGTGCAGGTCAAAGAGGTATTTAGATTTTATCAAATAAAATGGATATTTCAAGAAGAATTTTGGATTTGATAAGTGCGTTTTAGGGACTGTAAAAAGTACCATCAATGTTTTTAGGTACAAATACTTCTCGATTGAAATTAGCAAGTTAAATAGTATTATTTTGATATATTTCTAAATAATATTAAATGGGAATCTAAGCAAGTTTTTACCTAGGTACACTTGCTATTCTAGGTACTCTGCACCACTGACACTCAGTGGCACAGTTAGCGGTAAACACACGACCATGGTTACCCGGAAAAAAGGTGATGGGAAGCCGAGGGTTAAGGGTTGCAGCGGTTCTACTACCGCCACCCACTGGGGTGGTGGACACAGGACACCACCAGGTGATGCAAAAGAGAGAGCGCAGGACGAGAGAGAGAGAGAGACCAAGAAGAGAGAGACTCGAGAGAGTGGCACAAACAGGAGCTAAAAAGGAGCAGCCGAATATTTTGTGTGTACCTACCGGAGACGAAGCGATTGGACTGGCAACTCCTATATTCCTGCTGGATCTCCTTATCCTGGGCACTCCTTATCCGTATCCCTATCCTCTATTATCCGGCTCGGCAGTCCTTATCCTGAAGCCTTAACCCTTGGAAATCCTTAGGAAGACATGGGTTAAGAAGGAAACTCCTGGCCTGGAACTGGAACTCCTATTTCTATTTCACTTCCACTTTCCACTGGGTTATTGCACTTTACACACACTCGAAAAACACAACTTTAATTTTAATACACCTAGCCGTGTATGTGTGTGTGTATGTTGGGCGGGGGTGCGCGTGTGTGTGTGTACATATGCTGCTGCGGCGATTGAAAAAACACTCGGAATACGGAAAAGAGCAATTTTCCACGCTCTTAAACTCCACACGCTTTAATTACGTTGATTAGCGGTTGGCTTGCACACTTTTGCAGCGCTGATTTGCGGTTAATTAATTAATATCTAACGATTTTCGCCGGAGCCGTTTCTTTCACGTCCCGTCCGATTGCGATTACAGTGTTGCCAGATGAACATTTGGCTTTCCCCCTAAAAAATCTCAACAGGGATTTTGCGGTCTAGAAAATCAGTTGGCAACTCCGCCACCGCCTTAGAAAAGTGGTTGGCAACTTTGGCTTGTTAAAACGAAGTCAATTTCCAAACCATGTTCAAGTACCGACTATTTGAACCCTAAAAAATCCAGTTTTCCCCCTAAATTCAAAAAAACCGTTTATTTCGAACATGTACAATAAAATATGAAAATAAATTTGTAGAAATGTTAGGACTGGAAAAATCTGTGAACTCGGAAGGAAAGACGTATGTAGTATTTTTTTTTAATTTTTTAGGAAATCACATATTTTAGTGTTTTTTTCCAAACATTTGGGTAATAAAATGACTGAAAAAAACCCCTAAACTTTCCCCCTAAAAATTTCTCCCCCTAGCACGTCAAAAAACCCCTAAATCTAGGGGGAAAACCCCTGATCTGGGAACACTGTGCGATTACTTCTTTTCGCATCAAATCGATTGGTCAGGCCAGCAGGGTTGACAGGTTTTTTAAATTAAAATAAGTTTGTTTTTAATTTTATTTATTTAATATTATTATTATTATTTTATTTAATACAAATCAAAAGAAATAAAAATAAATAAACAAAAATTGAAATTCATCGATATTCGGAGCTGCCAACTCTTTTTTTGCAACACTTTTTGTTATTGTTGTTTTTGTTATTTTGTTGTGATTTTGGATTACATGGTTTTTACCTGTTTTATTCCAAATAATGCTGAAAACCCGGGGAGTAGTCCTTGGCATCACCAGATCCTACACCGCCAAGGTGAAGAGGAGTGTCTTGGCGCAGGACAAGTCGAAGATCAAGGAATACTCGCCGAAAACGACGGATAACCATGAGCACCGCGTTTATGTCTGGGGATTCCAGGAGACCGGCGCCCTGGGCCTCCAAACGAATGTGAAAAAGGCCCAGGAACGCTACACGCAGATGGTCCACCATCCCACCCGGCTGCAGTTCTCCAATAATAATGAGATTACCGATGTAACCGCCGGTTATGGATTCACCGCCTACGCGGTGAAAAGAGACGATGGGGAGACACTTTTTGGCTCTGGTCTAAACACCGATTCCCAGCTGGGCTTCCAGGTCAAGGGAAACCCCAAAGACCCCGCCAATCTGGATGTTATCATCTATCCCACGGCCATCAAACTGCCCCGAATCCAAGGGGAATCCGATGAAGACATGCAGGTGAAGAGCATGTCGGCGGGCAGGGCTCACCTGGTGGTCCTGACCCAGAATGGCACTATCTTCACGCTGGGCAACAATTCCTATGGCCAGTGCGGACGCTCCATCATCGAGGAGGAGCGCTACAGCAAGAGTGCTTTGATACACAGGATTCCGCAGGAGGACATCTGCGGCAAGGACGATCAAGTGGTGCAGGTGGAGTGCGGCCAGGATCACAGCATGTTCTTGACCCGCAACGGACGCATCTACACCTGCGGCTGGGGAGCCGATGGCCAGACGGGTCAGGGAAACTACCATACAGCTGGACAAATAACCCTCATCGGTGGTGATGTAGAAAAGGAGAAGATTGTGCGGCTCAGTTGCTCCTCGGACTGCGTGTTGGCCCTCAACGAGGCGGGCGATGCCTTCGGCTGGGGCAACTCGGAGTACGGACAACTGGATGACTCCGAGCACGCCTCGACACAAATAAACACACCCAGAGCCCTGAAGCTAACCAAAGGCATTGGAAAGATTAAGGATGTGGCCGCCGGCGGCTCCTTTTGCATGGCTCTCAACGATCAGGGCTTGGTCTACACCTGGGGCTACGGCATCCTCGGTTTTGGGCCCTTCGTGGAGCAGACTTCCCGGCCACAGCATCTGCTGCCGCCGCTCTTCGGACGGAATGACTTCAGCAACGCCACCAGCGTGGTTTCCATCGGATGCGGCGTCTTTCACATGGGCGCCGTCAACTCGGACGGAGATCTCTTTATGTGGGGCAAGAATCGCTTTGGCCACCTGGGATTGGGACACAAGAAGGATCAGTTCTTCCCCTTCAAGGCGGCCATCAATGGCAAGGTCACCAAGGTGGCCTATGGAGTGGATCACACGATTGCCCTGTGCAAGTCGTACTTTTAGTTTAGATCTAATTTAATTTTAGAATATATGTGTTCTAGTCCCCCCAAAACCCCGAACCAATTAAAAAATGAAACTCTTAAAGATCACAAATTCGCGTTTAATACATTTAAGTAGTTTTTAAAGAACATTTAGATTAATTTGTTTGTTTCTCTGTCTGGTGACGCATGCTGATAGTTTCCTGGTTGTTTGGTTTTAGTTTGAGTTTTCGTTTTCGTTTTGGTTTTGGTTTTGCATGTAAATAGCTTCGAATCGAGTCCCGTCTATACACATTAATTTGTTAGAATAGTTAAAGAGCGTATATATAAAATATGTACTTGGAATGCCGCAGTGTGTCTGTCTCTAATCTGATCTCCAATCGTCCCATCCAATCTCCTCCGTTTTCCTTAATACATTGCTCGTATTTGTCACAATTTCATCGATCGCTTTTGATTGCGTTCTAGGTACAAGTTCGTTACGCTTCCTTACTAGGCTCTATGGTCTATGATTCGCTATATTTCGCTTGGCCAATGATGATATATGTGTGTCCTGCTAACCAGTGGTAAACCAGAAATAGACTTGTAGGCATGGCTAATCCTCGAACAGATCTCCTCCTCCATCCTCTATATGTATAAATCGATTCTAATTAATAATTTGTTTAGGTTGTGTATTCTTATATGGGGTGTTGTTTTGTAGCTTAAAAGATCCATCCGTTCATTCCGCTCAGGCCTCTTGCTTGGCCTCGTTGGCCTCGTAGGCCTCCACCTCGGCAATATTCGACAAGTCATACTCGATGACGCCCTTGCCCATGAACTCGGCGTACTTGCCGGATTCGGGCAGTGGATCAGCGGATCTCTTCGAGACTGCAAGGGAAATAGATTAAGTAAGGTTATTACTATTAATAAAGTAAGTTCTTACCCCCGGAGATGTACTTCTCCATCATGTAGACCTTCATATCATAGCACTCGTTGGCAATACGCTCCGAGATGAGCGAGAGATCGGTTATCCTGGGCGTGACCACGCGCATCTGGCGCCTCACGCGCTCCGTATCGATGTTGTAGTAGCCAGTGCCCATTTTCTTCATCAGATCCACAAAGCTCGTGGGCGGCAGGGTGGTGTCCCGGTCCAGAGGCATGATGAAGCACCTGCCGGTGGTGGTGTCAATGATGGCCGACTGGTTCTCCTTGAAATCGTGCATGAAGCGACCCCGCCGTCCGTCCTTGAAGTCGGGCACATCCACGCGGGCGTAGCCCTCCTCATCGCTGTCGCCATCCAGCTCGATGTCCTCACGGAAGAAGTTCTCCTCGAGATCGGGCATCTTGGACCCGAAGTCGGGCAGCAGGGAGCGCCAGTTCAAGGCGAAGGGTCCCTCGGTGCGCGGATATACGCGTGCCATCTCCATCGAGTCCTCCGGATAAGGAATCTCGCACAGGGCGTGGTAGCGCATGCTGCCATGCGAAGGGGCATACACCCGGTAGAGGGTCCATCCGCCGAGGACTCCCAGGAGCATCACCACCACGGCGATCAGGAACAGCAGAAAGGACTTGAGGCAATGGTGCTGCGGCCGGTTGAAGACCATCGATTCAGTGTCCGCTTCATTGTCGCTGTAAACGACCTTGGGCTGTGGGAGGGAAAATTTGTATGTAAGATGTGTTTTAGGGTGGGTATAAATAATATTTTTTTTGGAGCAACAATTTGAAAAATAAGAAAATGTGTTTTAAAGATACTAATATAATTTCGGAAAATGTACAAATGCAATTTTTGAAAGTAGAAAAAGATTGTCCCAATTAATATTTAAATGTGAGTTTTTATAAAAAAAATAACAATTTTATTCAAAATGCATTTCTGAGTCTTAAAAAGTGGTTTCTAAATAGTAGTAGTGGTACTACCAGTAGTAGTAGTAAAAATATACATGTTTCCATTAATTTAACAGAAAATTAAAAATGTACTATAGTTATCTTAAATGTTTTTTTGTGTTATATTTGTTTTCCTTATCTACATATGTATGTACAAAGTCTTTTTGTTCCAGTTGAGAGTCATAAAAAGCCGATAAGTCGCAGAAAAAATACAAATATAATAAAGCAGCTGACTCAAATGTTGATAGTAGAAGCAAAATTAAATTTGCTGAACATAAACAATTTTAATCGGTTTTAGCACTTTAATTTTTTTTGCTGGATATTTCGTTGGAAAAAGTTGAAATTGTATTTTGGAGCAATATGACTAATGCAGTCGTAACTGCATCCCTTTGGGTAATCCATATTCATTGGCAAACTACGCCTTTAGCTAGAGATTACTTTGTCAGGTCAAAATAGGTTCCCCTTGCAACCATTTAATCAATTGAAAGCATTTGCATGCAAATTAGAGTGGACCTTGCTAGACTACTAAAAACAAGGTAATATATCAAAATAGTTGGCATTTAAATTTTCATTTAAAAATACAGAGGAAAAAATATTGTTTGTTGAAAAAATCTAAAACAAATTAAATTATTTTAGAAAAAAAGAATTTTTTCTAGATCATTTCCTACAATCTGTTGCTTGAACAGTGTATTTTCTAGTTGAAGAGGTAAAAATTGCAATGCAGATAGAAAAACTCCGTTGAATGCAGGTGACGGCTGACTGTGCATAATCGTAGAAACCCGATAAAGATATACTATAGGTAAAGTATGCTAAGAACTTGAAATGGCAGGGGCGTTTATGACTGGCCAGCTGATAAGGCACGACTTTCTTTGGATACCCCGCATACCCACACTCTAATCGAGGTCACTTCTGCGGGGCCAAAAGGCAGAGGAGCTGGAATTGGGTTTCCCCAGCTGTCAGGGCCAATCTCCGCCAGCAACAGGAAGAGGAGGGCCACCCCACCCGCCCCCCGTTGACCTCGAGAAGGCCCAGGAAAGTGAATGGGCACACGTCACTCGCAGGCGGGGATTTGCGGGGCGTCACAAGGACACCAGGGAGTGCGGAAATTCCAGTGCGGAAAAATCGATGGCCTGCAGGTCGAGCTGCTGAGGCTGTAATTCGGATTCCGAATCGGAGTCACCTGCCATCACGAAACTTGTGGCTCTCGGGAAACCCGAAGGACGAAGATACAGAGGTGGGGGGTTGGACATCATGGACACCCAGCAAGGACACCACAACGATTGCGCAAAAAAAAGATGCCAACTGCTAAATATGAAAAACTCACTGCGATTAGGGAGCCATGGTGCATCAGCGCCTCGTCGTTGAGGTTCATCGGCAGCGGAACCTTCTCCTGGTCCGTGATCTCCCCCCGCAATTTGCCCAGAATTGTCATGGCTGTGCTGTAGTCTATATATCCTCAGTAGATAAGTCCGAACGGCCGACTCTGTTTGTTTTTTACGGAAAATTTAGTGCGCAATTGTTGACGACCTGGAATCTCTGAAATCTGAGTCCGACCAGTGTGCCCGGTTCTCCTGGGATGGATTACCGTTCCGTTCCGAAAATATGAGACGACTCGAGACTGGTGGAGAACTTGGATAGACAGTTTACCCGCCGAAAATAAAATTCGAAATTTGGTTTGGTTATGATCCCATAAATTAAAAAAAAAAGAGAGATTTAATAAAGGAAGAGGTATTCCTACCAATAGAACTAATTAAGGTATTTATTAAAAAAAAAATTGAAATTTCCCTAATGCCCACTTTATTTCAGGATAGATAACAAAGTTTTTAATTAAAATAATCCAATATGTCAAAACATTCTTTTTCCTTTTTATATTTTCTATAGTTACTGTGATATATTATTAAGTAAATTGAAATTAAATTAAATATATTTTAATATTTATAAAGCATTAAGCATTTGCTGTTTTTAAACTTCTGAAATTTAATAAATTCAAAGTATTGAATAGCAATAAAATGGTAAAAAGAAAATTCTTTGATCAGACTCACATAATATGGACATTTTGAATCATGTTAATATTTAGTTTACTCTATTTCTAACAAAATGGGTTTAAAAGTAAGTTAAAGTGATATATTGAAATTATCAAATGATTTATATTTTTCCATCTTGACCCTAAAGTCCTAAGAAATGCACTTCATAAGCCGATTGCTTTCCAAATCTTTTCCAATAATAATATAATTTTAGATACTTATAGAAAATGTTTATTTCGCTGATAACAAAATACGATGTACTGGCAGTTGATGAGACATTTTCGGAAAATGCTAGCCGACTTGCTTAACATACTCCTTAAACTGAAAATAATCGAAAACGTTCACCTGCGGCAGTTAGGATCTGGCGATCTTCGTGGGCCATTCAGTGGGCTATATGGTAGATAGACCCCCCATTTCGACCTTTATTTCTGCACTCTTACAATCTAATCATACAGAGCAGAGCGTCCCTACTTATGACTATGCTGGTTGGACAAGAAGGCGAGATGGCCCTTGGGACACTTGTTGGCATAGTGTCCCTTGTGCCCGCACTTGTAGCAGGTGATCTCCTCCAGCGGCGTGGGCACCTTGACAAAGCCGGGACCATGCGATTCCCGATGACCGTGGTGACTCGGCGGTTGGTTGTTGTCGTTGTCATTGTTGTTGTCCGAGTGCCCGGAGTAGCCTGAATGTCCGCCGGAGTGTCGGTCCGAGTGTCCCGAATGATCCATTGCGTTGATATTGTTGCGGTGCTCCAGACTGCCCACATATTGCTTGCACGAGTTGGCCTTGTGCCCGAGTTCGCCGCAATAGTGGCACGTGGGCAGCTTCTTGTGCAGCTGATCCTTGCCCAGTTCCGCGAGTGGTGGAAGCTCGAAGTGGGGATGCATATGCTTGCAGGAAGGTCCCTCGGGGCAGAAGCCCGCTAGATAGTCCATACAAAGGACCCGCCGGAGATGCTGATGACGACAGTGCGGACCGTGGCGGCAGAAGCCCCTCTTGTACCACGGACAGTCCTTGACCTTGCTCTGCGGATCGATGTGCAGGAAGGGGCACTCCTTGTTGTGGCAGGCATTGAAGCGCGAGTAGAAGTAGCACTCGGGCATCTTGGTCATGTCGTACTCGTGCAGGAACTCGCACTGGTCGCCCTTCTTGCACAGCCCGCGCAGCCAGTGCTTGCAGACGATCGTCCTGTCGCCCCGGATGTGCCGGAAGGGGCAGGCACTCCCCTTGTCGCATTCCTGGCCGCTCCGGGTGATGAAGTTGCACACCGCCGCAATGGACTTGTCCATGCCGTAGAAGGGCAGCGGGATGGCGCCCACCTGCTCGATCAGATCCCGCTCCGCCTTGAACTGCAGCCCGCTCACGTTGGCCAGAAGGATGTCCATCTCTGCGGGATTCGGGGATTCCTGGATTCACTTTAAAATTCTGGTAAACAATGCAGTTTCTCTTTTTTTTGCGCGTGTTGTTTTGTTGTTCTAGTGCGCAGCCGGCGTTATCGAAATGCCGGGTGGCAGGGGCTGGCTATCTGGCTGTTTTATAGCCAAATTTAGGTACCTTAAAAATGGTACTATCTGTCTTTTCAAAAGTGTTTATTTTAGGGCTAGTACTCAACCCAACAAAAAGTCGTCCAAAACCAAAAACTTCATATAAAAAAAACGTCACAAAATTTTTGGTGGCAAATTTTTGGTCGACGTTTTTGGACGGCAGTACTCATGCTCACAAAAAAAAAATACCAAAATACTGCTCAAAAAATAATTCATTTCTTGAGCTATCGATTAATTCCGATAACAACCTAGTTAAATCCTTAACGAAAATCGCGTAAATACACTCTCAAAGGCAGAAGACTAATTACAATGACTATCGAGTACTGTAACAATGGATATACGGTTGATTTCGCTTGTAAAATACAAATTAAAAATTTGAATTTTACTTTTGTTTATGTTTTTGAGCCAGTGTGACCGAAAAATAACGCACGGATATTACCAAATTAATCAACACTGGACCGTCAAGAAATAATTGGCTGAAAATAGTATTTTTTTTTTGGGCAAGTTTTTGTTAGGTTGAGTACTAGCCCTAACAATGAAAATCCTCATTAATTCTCAGAAAAATAATGTAGGTAATTTTTTTTTTTATTGTCTTTTTTTATACTTTTTTTATCAATGATTTTGGAAAGTTACAAATCAGTTTTATTTTAAAAAAGTTGACATTTAATTTTACAGTGAACGTGTTTAAAAAATTTAAATAAAACAACAGTAAAATGTAATGATTAAAATATAAAATAGAAACCAAAAAAGTTTATTTAAAATAGAATTAATATTAAACCTATTTTAGCTATTTTTATTAATCGATATTGGCCAGCACTGTTGGCGGTTACATTGTGGCATTGAAATCAAGTATACGCCTAGATAGTGTTGATGATAAAACGGTTTATCTGCATTTGGACTAGCCAATTGTCGAAATTTTAGTTATATAATAGTCATACCTTCAGTTAATTTCATTTAGAAAAGTAAAATCCATAGGTAAATTCGATAATCAACCACCCCCGCCAGCGGTCGATAGTCAGCTGGTATCGATCGCTTGTTTACAACTTCTTTCCGCAATGTTTACAACGTAAGCAAGTCCGCGGAGAAAAACTAAGATTAGTGCAACTTGGGAGCGAGGAACTGGAAAATGTGGAGCGAGCTTAGCTAAGGGAAGCACCCAACCTACCACCCACAATAGTCCACCCACACCGGAGCTCAAATGCTGCCCACCTACGAGCGTTTTAGCGATCCCAAAAGCGTATTTTTCCGGCTTCCCTTCGCAAGATTGGCGCTGCTGGCTCTCAGTTTGCCCCTGGGAGGATTCTTCTTCTGCGTGATTTGGTCGCTGTGCTTCGACTTTGTGCGGAGCACCTACACCCACTGCGATGTGACCAACTATCTGCCCTCCGTCTCGGCGGCCATTGGGAACTATGAGCCGCAGAAGACCGTTTGGCGCCTGGCCATCTTCCTGCATTTACCACTCCGTTTGGCGGTGGCCAAGATCTATCTGGAGCACTACAGGGAACACATCCGCCGAAGCAGAAGGCTGCTGGGCATCCTGGCCTGCTTCCTGAACGTCGTCGAGGATCTGGCCCTCTTCTGCCTGTCCTTTTGGACCTCTGCCGATCACTACGAGACCCACAGGAACGCCTTTGTGGTGTTTATCGCCTGCTCAGAGTGTTATATGCTGATGTCCTACCTGCTAAACAGGAATAGCCGGAAGACCGTGCTCTTGGCGCACGAGGAGAAGTCGCTGAGGTACAAGAGGAACCTCTTTCTGGTGAATGTGGTGGCCTTCGGACTGGCAGGATACTGCTTCGTGAGGCACAACTCACATTGCGAGGCGGGAGGTGAGTTGATGTGGCTTCTGGCTACGATAAGAGTGGAATCCAGGTGGTATTCGTCTTGGGAATTAAGGATTTTATCAAGATTTCCTTCCTATAGGAAAAAGTTTAGAAGTTCCTTAAAAATTAGTATTATATCAAAATAGAGTTATAAATAGAGCAAATGTTTTTAATCTGGATTCATTCAATATTGGGTTTTAAATAAGACAAGCTTTAAAAAATATTTTTTCAATAAAATATGAAATGGTTTCTTTCTTTCATTAATCTCTATTTGAACTTCAGACAATCTTATCGACCTTTATCTCGAGTTTTGTACGTTATTAATTGGATTTTGTACTGAGCATAGTTATATGTTAGGTCTAATAGCTTTAGATTAGAGCTGCACAACATTCTTCGTTTTTCATTAATATTTCTAGATAGATTTACTAGATGACTAAGACACCCAAGCTTCGGTTCCACTCGTTATTTCGACTTATATAAACCTACTTATTAATCTACTATTTCTGCAGTGTACACCTTCTTCGCCTTGTTCGAGTACATCGTAGTGCTGACCAACATGGGCTTCCACATGACCTCCTACTGGGACTTTTACGCCCTCAATGTGGTGTGCGATGCCAAGCACGGCCTTTACCTATCACAAATCTAGATCAATTCAAAGGTCCATCCCAGCCAGCGCCGCCATATCAATATAATCCAGCCAGTCGCCCCCGAGTATTCTGTACATACGCGGTAATTAGCTTAAGCTCAAAGTTTACTTAATTTTATCGAATGGAAACTGCTTCCGAGGGATTCCGACGGGAAACGATTCAGTATGACAGGATCTGTTGCATACACACGCTTTTTAGTTTGGGCTTTAACACGATTTTATGTAAGATTTAAAAGTGTCTGAAGGATTTAGTTAAATTCGAAGTTCGAACCGAGTTCCACGATTATGTAATGCATTATTTATACACATATGCTCTTAATTAAGAACAAGTCTTTAATAAGGTTCTATTTATACACTCTAAAATTTGCAATTGGCTTTATTGTTCTAGTATTTTGTAAGCATAAAATTGTATTTATTTTGATTCCGATAAATGGCGTTTATGAAATTTTGTAAATGAAATGATTTCTTTATTATACTGATAATTACCACCAGTATCTGGTCAATGCGGCAGTGTTGTTGCGACCAACAGCTCAATCATCCATGCGATGATTTAAAACCAACAAAAAAAAACAATTATGCTGATAATATACATAACTCCGCTTTTTTGTAATTTATTAAATTATTTTTTCGCTTCAATTTCGTATGTGTGCAGTCGAACTTCCATAGCTTTTGTAACAAAACGTGATTTGTGAGGGAGATTAATGGTTTTTGTTATCTAAATCTAAATCTAATAATTAATTTGATGTACACGACAAATTTTTATAGTGATCAAAGCTTCACTTTTGAATATTAAATAGAATATGAAATGTAGAAGTTATGAAAGTTTGACTGTCCACAGATTTTGAGTGTTAGTTTAATGTGTCATTTTATTGTGTAAAAAAAGAAGGAATTTGGTATAGAAAACTCTAGACATTTGTTCCAAAATGAAGCAGTTTGTGGACGATAAAACCAAGCTGTTGCCCAGCTCCTTGAAGGATTTACAGGCGAGGCGGCAATTTCGCATTGCTGTGGGTCCCTTTCTGGCCCTGGGACTTTTGCAGGTGCCCGTTTGCATGGCCTACAATCTGGTGATGGCCATCATCACGGATTTCCAGTCCACCACGTACACCTCCTGCCATGCCTTCAACTTTTTCCCCACCACCTCGGCGGCTGCCAAGTCGCAGCACACAATTTGGGCCTTGGCCTGCTGGCTGGAGTTTCCCTTTCTCATTGCCAGCGCTTGGTTGCAGTTCCGCTTCAACCGGAGGACTCTGCCCAAGCCGGTCCGGAGCTTCGGTTGCCTGATGGCCATCTTCTTGGCCGTGAACAGCACCAGCATGCTGCTGTGGGGCACCTTTGCCCAGGCGGATGGCGACTCATGGCTGCACATAACGATCGCCCTGTCCCTGTTCGTATCCTGTGCCGTCTACATGGCGGGCTCCTTTGTGTGCGCCAAGTATTATATGAGCGATAGGAACAGGCAGCTGCAGGAGGAGCTCTCCTTCCGGCTGAAGAGTCGACTGGTGGTCACCTACTACATATCAGTGGTGATTATGTGGTTCTTTTACTACGTCCACCAGACGTTTTGCCTTCCCTTGGGTGAGTAGATCAAAGGAGGAATGTGCATAGATTTAATCCCGAAATCCCTAAGCAGCCTACTCAATTTTCGGCCTGGGCGAGTTCATCTCTTGCGAGAGCTTCTGCATTTATCTGTGCCTGGCCTACTTTGACTTCTACCACGTCTACCTTTGCTACGATCAGCGATTGGGTTTCTTCCTCAGCGAAATGTAAAGTTCTAGGCTCTTCAATCCTTACAAAATGTATTAAACAAAACGAAAAAAGAACATTGGTTTAAGGCTACGTTTCGTAGATGCGCACCAGGTCGTCCAGACTGATGGGATACTGGGTGACTGGGCAGCTGCCGTGCTCCTTCATGTGGCTAACGATGCACTTCCAGCAGAAGACGTAGCCGGAAACGGAGCAGGCGGTGGGCGTCTGGATGGGCAGCAGGCAAACGGGGCATTCTCCACGCTTGGGCAGGGTCTTCTGGACTTCCTGGGGCAGCTCCTTGGCTGGCATCGCCTCCGGATTGATCAGGGTGCCGCCCACCTTGCGTCGCTGGTCATTGGAGTACCACCACTGGACGAACTGCAGGAAGAAGGCCAGAACCTCGAGCATTTTGAGGACCAGATAGGTCCACTGGTCCTCCTTGGGAGGTTCGCTGGGATAGCGAAGCGTCAGGCCCAAAGCTCGGAAGATGGGCGAGTGATTGGAGGCGTACTTGACCAGGTAGAGGAATGTGTGCACCGCCTTGGCGGCATGGAAGGCATGAAATGCGCTCAGGAGCCGCTGCTCCCAGGGATTGGTGTCCTCGTGCCGGGTGACCCTGCTCCTCAGCTTCCTCTCCACGTAGGGAACGAAGGTCAACAGAGTGGCCGAGGCGAATTGCTGTCTCCTATTCAGCAAATCCCCCGTTTCAGTGACCGTCCTTTGCAATCCATAGAAGCTCTCGCCAAAGGAGGAGGCCCTCTTCCTCAGGTACAGATACTGCAGCAGCCAGGTGAGCAGCGGTGATAGCTCCTCCTTGATCCTCAGACTCCCCCAGAGTTTAAAGTCCAGCCGCAAACCAAAGTAGTCGAAGATCTTGCTCAGCGCCGGGTAAATCAGGTTGTCCAGCGTCTCCGCCGCCGAGATCTCGAAGATCGAGGGCACATTCTGCAGATTCTGGCGCACATTGGCGGCTTCAGCCATTGTTTTTAATAGGTTAATAACATTAAATCAAATCGGAGTAAATAAATAGTTTGAACTGTGTTGTTGTCCTTATCAGGTGGTTGTTATCGCTTTTTGGCTGGAAAGTAGCTAAACAGGCCTGGCTAGTAATCGATGTTATCGGTAGCTCTACTACAAAACTTGTTGTTTTTTTCCTGCATTGTTTATTTACAAACCGCGTTTATGTTTAATATCCAAGCAAAACGATGAAAACCTCTGGCGCCGGCAATCCCGACGAGCTGAACAAGTCATCGCACAGCAAGGTCAGCAAGAAGTCCACCAAGTCGCGTTCCAAGACGGCAAAATTGGAGTTGACTGGCAAGAATTCCCTGTCCGCATCGGGATCTGCCACATCCGCCTCCTCCGTGGGCGGGGGCGTGGCACTGGGCAGTCTGCCGGCCACGCCCACCCACCTGAACATGGTGACAACGCCCACGACGCCGACTTCCAGTCTGGGCAACTACAATCTCTTCGACGCCTCATTTGCGGTGGCAGGAGGCGGTGGACATGGGTTAGCAGGTGGGATTGCGGGAGCAGAAGCCTCAGGGAACTCCAGTCGAATGGTAAGGGGACACCTAAAAGTCAATTCTTCACTTTGCTCATATAGCCTATCTCCGCAGGGTCACCAGAAGAGCTATGCCGGCTTCGATCCGCGCAGCATCAAGATCTTCTGGGAGCAGCACGACCAGACGGATGTGGAACTGTCCCAGGATGTGTGCGCCCAGCTGGCGGAAGATGCCTCCTACAAGGTCTGGGAGCTGATCAATGTATGCGAGTCATAATCCACCCTACTTTACCCCATCTAAACGCTGTATTTCCCATCCTAGAACGTCAAGATCTACTCCCGCCACTCGGGCGGAGTGGTCACCTACGATCTGGTCAACGAGGTGCTCAAGGATGCCGATGTGCCGCCCATGCTGGGTGCCATGGACAGCGACTGGGATCGCATCGACTACGATGGCAGCTTTTACTTTCATTCGGACAAGATCTTCGAACTGAGCGCCGAGTTTCAAAAGGAAATCAATCTCTGCACACCCGATGATGCCGACTTTCAGAGCATCTGTCCGGTGGAGGATAGGCACACGGATCAGCTGAGGCAGTGCGTTCAGAGTATGGTCACCGCTGCCCTCTTTGCCGACAGTAAATCCCAGACGGCCGCCATCTGCCACGCCTTTCAGACGCCCCTGATGGGCTCCATTTACCGGGTGATTGTGAGCAAAATGGTGCAGCTGCTGGCCTTCAAGCAGCAGGATCAGTTGAGCCAGCGATGCTGGCGATTGCTCCGTGCCTGCAACTTCAACGCCACTGCCAATCACAATGCCTGCCGGCCGGAATATTTCAATCTGGCCGAGGTGCTCGTCAGCCAGCTGATGGCGCCCTACGAGACCATCAAGGCGCCACCGGAGGAACCTGATCCAGGCCAAACGGCCAGCATCAAAATGGAGTTGGAGGAGCAACTCAAGATTGAGCCAGAGCAGGGCCCCAATCCGGATAACACGGAGATCATGGAGGTGGAGAAGCAGGAGCAGGATGCGCAGATGTTTCCGAGTGAGAACACCCTGGAACACACCATCTACAAGCTGCAAACGGAGGAGGAAGAGCGGAATCCCCAGCCAGAGACCGAACATCTGTCCCACTACTTTGCCAGTCCAGTGAGCAATGCCCTGGTGGATGAGCTGTGCGAAACCATGGGACAGCTGGCCTCCCAGAGTGGCTACCTGCAGGCAGAGTGCCTCTTCCTGATCAAAAGACGCCTGGCGAGATTCTTCGAGGGTCGCGATGTTTGCAGTGAAAGAGGTAAGAGCTTCTGAACAGATTTTAGCATGGATTTTGATCTTTACATTCCTCTCTGTAGACTTTAAATACATCAGCAGAGCAGTGCGTGGACTAATCGCACTGGGGGAGTATGCCTTCCGGGAGTTTATTCCCTACATCTACAAACTACGCGTCGAGGAAATCCCGGATAGCCTGTGGCAGGATCTGGCGCCGGCTGCCATCTTCCTGGGCGGACGTGATGACTTGTATCTCTACGAATGGTTGGAGCACGGATGCGGTGGCGCTCTGCAGCCCTTCCTAGTCCACTATGCAAGTAAGGACAACCTGAGTGATCCTCGAAGAACTCTTTAGTAAATCGAACTACTTTTAGGAGCCTTTGAAAAGATGGTAACCAGGCGGTATGTGCGTGTCAAGCCTCCTGCATACAGAATAGAATCAGTGCCAGGAGTGCGACGCTTGGAATGGAGCACTCTCGCGGCAGCCATGTGCCACGGCGATGATCCCAGCAAGGCACTCAAACCGAAGCCCACTCTTCGCGAGGCTTTCCCCGAACTCCAGTCGCCGAATCTGCAGCTCAACTGCGCGGGTAACATTCGCTTCAAGTTCGCCGGCTGCCGGCCTATGCTGCTCAAGCCGAAGGTTTCGAGTGTTCCCCACTCCGTGGACTCGCCCTCCTCCACAGCGAATGGTGCTGCGGGAGCTGGTGGCGCCAGCACTGACATCCTCATCGCCAGGCGAAAGCTCTTCAAGCCGCTGACCAATGTGAAAAGGTTTCCGCCCATTAGTGGCTATCACTACCTGAGAATCTGAATGGCTGCTTGGAGAAGTATTACTTTTACTGGGGATCTCAATAAAACTACTCTTTTACTTTAGACTTCTATCTGCTATCCACTTGTCAAGAAAATATGATTAATATCATTTAGAAAACAAAACTTTAATCGCAATACAAAAGGAATACAAGACTAGAAGGCCTCCTCCTGAGCTTGATGGCCATTTCCCGAGCCCAAAACTGGAACCGGCACTCCGGCCGCCTTCATCTCGGCGACAATTCGCTTGTTGATGATGTTCCGTATGTTGGCATTCACATCTGGAAGCAACCCACCCGTTCGAGCTGCATGCTCAATCCGCTGGACAACGTCGATTTCACGGCGAGAGGATATAAAGTTTGAGACCAGCGCCTTGTCCAAGTTCCCCACTCGTCCGATCCTGCCACACCGATGGATATAGTCCGAAACATGCAGGGGAAAGTCAAAGTTGATCACATGTCGTGCTCGCGTGGTGTCCAGCCCACGACTTCCCACATCCGTGGTGGAGAGCACGTCGCAGTGACCGTTCTGGAACTGCTCAAAGCGACCCAGACGAATCTTCATCAGCATATCCCCGTTCAGATTCAAGCAGTTCACTCCGCTGTTGTTCAGGAAGATGGAGACATAGTCACTGGTGGTGGATTTGTTGCTAAACACGATCAAGGGCCGACGCTTGACAAGATCCTGCTTGACGAGCGATAGGATTGTGGCGGGACGATCGGCCTTCGACATGCGCAGGAACTTTTGCGTCACATGGGGCATCAGGCGATGCAGGTGCGGGCTCACCACCTCCCGGATGGTGTCTACATCGATGACTTTGTGCAGGATCTCCCTGGTGTTCGTGGGCATGGTGGCCGAGGCCAGGATCAGCTGGGTGCCAGCATCCTCCTTCTGCACCAAATGGAACTGTGAAAAAAAAGAAAGATTATTAAATAATCTTCTAAGGAAAACCTAGGACAAAACTCACGGGAAATCTCCTGAGGAAGTACGTCAGTTTATCCGTGAATGTGTCGTCTAGCAAAGTGTCCGCTTCGTCTAGAACCAGGTGGCGAACCTGCTCCATGCGGTAGATGCCAGTGGTCACCAGTTTGCTGAGTGCTCCCAGGGTGGCCACCAGTACGTCCACCTCCTCGAATTCCGGATTCATCATCAGCTGCTTGGTGTTGCCGCCGAGTAAAGCTTGCACCTTGAGATTGGTGCCCTGGACGAGCTTCTGCGTGACCCCAGCTATCTGGGTGGCTAATTCCCGGCCGGGCGTGAGGATCAAGACCCGGGGAGTGTTAAGTTTTCGATCCGGTGCAGCTTCCCTTTGGAGCAGTTTGTCCAGAAGGGGCAGTAAATAGGTAAGGGTCTTCCCACATCCAGTCTCAGCGGCAATCAGGCAGTGCTCCTTCCCATTGACAATGGGCATTCCCTGCTTCTGTATGCCCGTCACCAGCTTGATGCCCAGTTCACCTCGCAGGTTCTCCAGCAGTTGCGGATGAAGATGGAGCTGTGAGCCCTCGAGGAACTCATCGATGGCCTGCATTTCCTGCTGCAGTTCCTCTGCTGGCACGCTGGCGTTAAGAATGAAGAAGTCCCCCTTGGATTTGTTGTGCAGCCAGCCCTTGGAGGCCAGCGAAAGGCTCCCGAACTTGGCATCCTCCCGCTCGTACTGGGTTAAATTGAACTGACTTCTTCGGCAGGAGATTAGGGCCTGATCCCTCTGGTTCTTTGGCTTGTTCTTAGATGACTTCGCCTTTGGAGGTTGCGTTTGCGTCTTCACCGCTGCCGCTGTGGCAAAGGAAGCCGTCTGTCGGGAGGATTGCACCCGCAGCACCACGGATAAGTTCAGCATGCTTTGGCTATTATTCAATGTTTTCATTTGCCGGTTAGTCAGCTGTTCGAAAACAACGCGTGTTGGAAAACGCATTTCAAGAAGTGCTGCGCATGTGGCGGTAGATTTAAAATATATTTGTATCCACTAATTATCGGGGGTGTCACAGAAATCTCTTCCAACCAAATTTCCCCCCAAAAGCAAATCTCGGTGTCACAGAAACCGTTTGAAAATCAAGTACACGGTTTAAAATCAGAGCAAATTTACTCCGAAACTCCTAGAAAACTCTACAGATTCTATGACCCTACGGTTTTGATGGGTTTGTTTCCAAACCAACCGTACTCAAATCCGTCGCCGGTTTCTGTGACACCCCAGTATAAGACGTTTTCAAAATATTATTTCCTAATATATAGTATATATATATATATTATATACCCAAAAATCTATGTAAATATTTCTATCAAAACATATATTTTTAATATTAAAACGTAATCTTCTTTATTTCTTAAAATCAATTAAATTTTAGGTTCCAACTGCAAATCGTTTAATGACTGATCTATCTCGGTTAATTGCGGCTTAATTTCCTTGTACTGTTCCATCCGCTCATTTATTAATCGTTGAACTTTACCTCGCTCAGCTTGCACATCAAGTATACGCTGTCGATTTTTAATGCTTTTGGCCATAGCAATCTGAAATACAAAATGTAAATTATACAGAAATATACATATTGCTTTATATATGCTAGATATGATCCCAAGTATTTAAATGTTTTATCAACTAGATGATAATACCTCAAGTTCCTCTTCCTGGGTCTTCAGCTGCCGCTCCATGAAACGAATACTCAAATCCAAACTGTTCATGCGCAGCGGGCGAGTGACTTCTTCGGGGGACATACCATGAAAGTTCCTGGGGATTTAAATGATAACCTTGAAAAGGGGGGCCCAATCACCAATTCACCAATACCCACCAATCCTTGCCCTCGTGGGAAGCAAATTGCTCCTTTAGCATCTCCAGAGTGGTCAGCTTGGTGCCCACATCCTTGCCGGCAAAGAAGCACTGGTTGACATCGAGGACGATTTTCGTCATGACCTTTCGGGCGCCATTTACCAACTGCTCGGTGTCCACGCTTGAGGATTCCTGCTCCTCAAGGATGGCGGCACAAGAGTCTAGATCAGAGGGACTGGAATAATAGTTAGTCTTTAGGTATCCTTCTGAGTTAACCTCCCCACCAACCTTAAATTCGCAAAGATCTGTTCAATCACTTCTTGGTATTCCTGCTTCATCTGGGGCACGATTGCTTGGTGGCGTTTGAAGGCGGCTTCGGTGTCCTGCTCCGTATTATTATTATCCATACTTTACCAAGTTGTTTAAAAAATTTGTGCAAAAAACATATGTGACCATTTGCAGCTATCTTGAGAATACCAATACTTATGTTTGTGGGTATGGAGTTTTCGCTTTAAAATAGCTAGTCTAGCGGGAATAGGGCTAGAAATCGTTAAATATTATACACACAAAAAAAACTTGGTAAAATCAACTGTTAAAATTGTCAAACAGTCCCCAACCACAAAAAATAGTCAATTCTACTAAGTAAATAGTTACTTTCACAAACAACAAATACACACAATTAGCAAAGACACACACCTATATCCTTGACAAAATTGACAATTTTTTGTGGTTGGGGACTGTTTGACAATTTTTTTTTTGTGTGTACTATGTATATGTCGGAGAGGAAGTACTGTAGCATATCGATATGCACGAGACTTTAAGGTATGACCATGGGTGGTTGGGTGGTGTTGGTAAATACTAGTCCTGGTAGAATGGAGACTCAGTTTTGCGAACTGGGGCTGTGTGTGGCTTCGTATGCGTTGCTAGATCTGGTCTCTTCCTTCTTTTTCTGGTTTCCGGCGTGAAAGGGTCACGCGTAAGTCTAAGAGTTCCGAGCTGTAAGATCTGAAAGACAACGATGAGCAACAAAGGCAACGAAGACTCGCTGCATCCGCCAGGACCGAGTATGGAAAATAAGAAATCGGACGATAACGCGACCAACAACGACGACTTGCACGGGGATGACTTCAATTCCCCGACATCAGAAGTGGGATTCGGCCCTAACCAAACTTCTTCAAGGGATGTCTTCGCGTTGTTAGAGCAACAAAACCGGAATTTTCTGGAACTGGTTAAGAAGCTACAGACGCCGGTGAACGAGTTACAACAGACTAGCGAGATTTGCTTGCCGAAATACAATCCGGACATTGCTGGGATGGATGCCACGCAGTGGTGCGCTACGGTCGACATCATTTTGCGAGCTAGACCATTAAGTGACAGCGCTCTTATATTGGCGTTGAGTAAAGCTTTGGAAGGCGCAGCGGCCCAGTGGTTATCACAAATATGCTACCCAGGAATAAATTGGCAAGAGTTCCGGCAATTGTTTGAGCAGCGATACGAGACATCAGAAACGCCAGCCGCCGTCATTTTTAATCTTCTTAATAGTCGTCCAAGCAACGGTGAAAGTTTGCCTGTTTTTGCGAGTCGCATCGTGACGTCATTGTGCACAAAATTGCGAAATTTGAATTCTGAACAAATTTGCATAGCGATGGTTCTTGGACACATGGCTAATTTCGACCGGCGTTTGCAACGAATGATACACACAACGCCTGTAAACAATCGACGTGAACTGCAAGCGGAGCTGCAAGTATTCTCAGTGCTGAAGGAGCGCCCTGTTACATCAAACTGGGAACCGGACGTCAAGCGTGCTAGAACTGTGGAACTCAAATGTTATCAGTGTGGAAAACCAGGACATAAAAAGCAAGACTGTAGATTCGGAATGGGATCCCAGGTTTCGGCAACTGGAAAGGAGTGGCGTTCAGGACAACCTCGTCATGGAAGGGCAAATGTAACTTGCTACAGATGTCAGGAGCCGGGACACATCGCCACTAATTGTCCAAAAAAAGAGCAGAGTACCGGAGTGGAAGTAAGATCTGAAAAAAGAGTGGAGCTGTGCGCTATAGTGGAACCCCAATCGAGTATGCTGGTTAATGGTGAGAGATTCCCAATTACATTTGATTAAGGCAGTACGAATTTCTATCGATGCCCTTTGGATTAAAGAACGCTCCCTCAGTGTTTCAAAGAGCTGTGTTGAAGGCACTTGGCAGTCTTGCTCATTCGTTTGTAATCGTTTATATGGACGATATATTAATTGTTTCAGAAACAAAGGAAGAAGCGCTTGAGCGGTTGCAACTTGTATTAGACGTGCTAGTAAAGGCTGGATTCTCATTTAACATTTCAAAGTGCTTTTTCTTGAGGTTTACAGTTCGATACCTTGGCTATGAAATGAAAGCGGGGGAGATACGTCCAAATTTAAACAAAATAGAATCGCTAGAGGTGTTGCCTCCACCTAAGTCAGTTGCTACTCTAAGACAGTTCATTGGGTTAGCTTCATATTTTCGTCAATTCATTCCGGGGTTTTCACAACTGATGAAGCCTTTATATTTTCTCACATCTGAAAAGAATAGTTTTGTTTGGCAAACACAGCATGAAGAAGTTCGCAGTAAAGTCATCAGTGTATTAACAAACAAGCCTGTTTTGATTATTTTTGATCCTCAGTTGCCGATAGAACTGCATACCGACGCCAGCTCTATCGGGTATGGTGCTATCCTTTTGCACCGTATAAACTCTAAGCCTCATGTGGTTGAATACTATAGTAGCTCCTAGCTCCTGTGAGTCTAGGTATACATCTTATGAATTGGAAACGTTGGCCGTCGTGAATGCTGTAAAACATTTTCGTCACTATCTACATGGGAGAAAATTCGTAATTTTTACTGAATGTAATTCAATCAAATCTTCTCGAAACAAAGTCGAATTATCACCTAGGGTTTATCGTTGGTGGGAGTTTCTACAAGCGTTTGAATTCGAAATTGAATACAGAGAAGGTAAACGCATGGCACACGTGGACTTTCTTTCTAGGAATCCGGTGTATCAAAAGAGTATGTCAGTACCAAGTAAAATAGAAAAGAAACGAATTGATTTAACAGAAATATCGGAAAACTGGATGTAGGTGAAACAACAAAAGGATTCAGAAATATCAGACATTGTAACCAAGTTGAAGAATGATGATTTACCATTGGCATTGGTTGCCACTTACGAAATTAGATCAAATGTTTTGTATAGAAAGATTCAAAGGAATTCAAGAACTCGTTGTTTACCTGTAGTCCCTCGTACGTTCCGCTGGTCAGTTATAAATCAGGTACATGAGTCTATCATGCATCTAGGTTGGGAGAAAACGCTAGACAAGGTGTACGATCATTACTGGTTTTCTGCTATGGCAAAATATGTTCGAAGATTTGTGGAGAACTGCATTACATGTAGAGTTTCTAAGGGGACGTCAGGAAAACCTCAAATTGAATTACATCAAATTTGATAAAAATATGGCTAAAGTAATTCGGTTCTGTGTGGGTGACTTTGTGTTGCTTAAAAACAGTGAGAGACAGCAAACGAAATTAGATCCAAGGTTCAGAGGATCTTTTTTGGTGGTCGAGGTATTGGACGGCGACCGATACGTTTTGAAGTCTACACAGAACAATAGACGTTATAAGTACCCACACGAAACATTGCGAAAGTTATCGGATGTGCAAATTTCAGAGGAGCTTGGTGCAAATTATGAATTACAAAAGTTTGTTGAAACAGAAGAGTGTTCGTGAAGTCATGTAATTGGCGATGAACGAGGGTTGCTTTAGAAATGTGTTTGATGAATTCGTGAAGCCATGTGTTGGGCGATGGACGAGCAATGTTGTTAATGAATTCGTGAAGCCAAGTGTTGGGCGATGGACGAGCAATGTTGTTAATGAATTCGTGAAGCCAAGTGTTGGGCGATGGACGAGCAATGTTGTTAATGAATTCGTGAAGCCAAGTGTTGGGCGATGGACGAGCAATGTTGTTGATGAATTCGTGAAGCCATGTGTTGGGTGATGGACGAACGAAATGCGCAAAGTCAATGTGTTTGACGGTGGTTTTAAAAGATGGCTAATAAAAGTCTGGTTATGTATTTTGAATTACGAAGTTATGATTTGAACTAAATAATGTATAACTTGAAAATGTTTAAATGATATGTTGCTTAGAAATGTAATTGAATTAAAGTTGGAATGAAACTGAGATGTTTACTGTAGACACGAGGACGTGTATATGTCAGAATGGCCGTGTCGGAGAGGAAGTACTGTAGCATATCGATATGCACGAGACTTTAAGGTATGACCATGGGTGGTTGGGTGGTGTTGGTAAATACTAGTCCTGGTAGAATGGAGACTCAGTTTTGCGAACTGGGGCTGTGTGTGGCTTCGTATGCGTTGCTAGATCTGGTCTCTTCCTTCTTTTTCTGGTTTCCGGCGTGAAAGGGTCACGCGTAAGTCTAAGAGTTCCGAGCTGTAAGATCTGAAAGACAACGATGAGCAACAAAGGCAACGAAGACTCGCTGCATCCGCCAGGACCGAGTATGGAAAATAAGAAATCGGACGATAACGCGACCAACAACGACGACTTGCACGGGGATGACTTCAATTCCCCGACATATATAATATATACTATATATTATAATATATTTAAGAAGTCCAAATTTAAAAAATGGATTTAGTAGGAATATCGAAAAACTAGAATGTTATTAAACATGTGTCCAACATGTCGAAAAATGAATCTATACTTTAAAAACATTCTTAACATTTTTCTTGTGTTTTTAAAATAAAATAAACAATTGGAACTCAGTTACAAAAAAAAATTAATTCAATTAAAAACCAAGATGTCGGATAAGTAATATACAGATATGTATAGGATAGGAGTGAGAGAGTATCCCTACTTGCTGCAATGTGTTTTCATAGAAAAAAGACGAGCCCTTGTTAAAAAAATTCGATATTTAAAAAACTAAAAATGGCTCCAAATTTTTACAAAAACCGATTGTAACTAACAATATGGCGCAAGTATTAAAAAAAAAAAAGTTTTTTTTTTTGTGGGGGCAATGGTTAAAAATTTTTTTTTTAAATCCTAATTTGTTTTTATTTTTAAGAAATTAAAAAATTTTCTTTTTTAGAAATTTTATTTTGAAAGAAGAGGTTTTAGAGGAATTAATGCAAAAGACATGAAGTCAATCGGATTCATATAATCGGAGATGCAGATTTTCAATGAGAGATTACTTTTTCAAATTTGACAATATTTGGCAAACTTAAAAAAATTATAACTAAAAAAATTTTTTTTCGGTCAAATCCTGATACACGTGTTTACTTATTTTCCGAATAGTACGTGTAAAAAAAAGTTGCAGGCAAATTAAAAATGTGAAATTTTTTTTTTGGTTAAATTTGTTCGGTTTGTAAAAGAACGGCCCATACATATTACAACATGTTGCTAGCATTAAATAAATAAATATTACAACATTTAACATTAAAAAGTTTTCCGTATATTGGTTTTAGGTTAAGCAACTGAATTCATAAAAATTTTTTTTCCACATTTCTAATGGCAAATTCAAAGATTATTTGAGCAACAGCAACTAAATTACCAAACTTTTCACATGTCGTATCGGCAAAAGAAACTTGTTGCCTTCATTTTGGAACACTCAATGAAACTCCACTTTTCCGTTTTCAGGAAAAGTTGTACTGCACTTTTGCCACACCGAGAAAACTTGCCACAATGGAATTTCCTTTTATCTCCGCACTTGCGAAGGGTTTTTAATTTGTGCAACGTTTTGGCCAAATTGTTGAGGCGGGGACGCAGTTTTTAATATGTTTTGAGTAATTTGTGCACATTGGCGAATTTTTATCGCTGCCACAAAAGTTTGTCCTTTGTGCTCCTTTATCGCGCTGCTCCTTGTTGGCGCGGTTGTAATGATGACTTTATGACTTTATTTACGTGCAATAAAGGAAGCATTCCGCGAGAAATTCAGGTTTAAGCATCATCGTGCCACTACTTCCGAATATAAATGCGATCCAGGTTAATTTATTCGCTCCTGCCGGCCGGGTCCTGCATTTCCATTATTTTCGGAGCCGAAAAGGAACTCAGCTGTGGAGTAGGCTGAATTCGAAATGTGATTCCCTTCCCTGCAGAGAAAAAAATCTAGATATTAAAGGACCTACAAAAATAACTATAATTTTTAAAGGTGTACAAAAGTATGCAGTAAAAAACAGCTGTCTTTCTTTCAGATTAAAAATATATTGTTGCATACTTTTAGGCACCTTTTTTAAAAAGTGGTTTCAAATATTTAATATTGTGTAGCTGTGTAGCTTGGCCCTCAGATATGCTAAATCCCGGCCAGAATCCTGAGCTGTCCTCTCCAGAACTCGGAGGCGTGCCAGTCGGTGGCCGTGTTAACATACATGTGCTACTCTGACGCATGTCTTGCTAAAACTCGGCTCTGAATTTGCATTTCAATGATTAAAGTGTTAAAATGCCGGCCGACACATGCGGACTTTTCAGAAAAACCAACCCAAGCCCCCCGCCGCCTTCAGTCCCCGGATAGTTCCTAATGGCTTTATAAAGCGAACACCTCAAGCAAAATGCGATTTTAATATTCTTATACTCTCTTGTGCACATGGTGTGAAGAACTTGAAAATGTTGACTTTTTGTGGTGTGCCTGGACTGGTATGCAAATAAGTCTTAAATTCTGAGACAAAGTTTTGCATACTTTTCTGAATTCTGAATTATTCTAATTTAAATAACTATATGTTTGGCACAGAGTTTGTCGTTTGTCTTGCTCGACGAGTTTGGAGATTCCAAAATATAAGTTTTCTTTGTACTCAAAAGTTATTTATTTAATTATTTACAAGTGAAACTAAAGAGAAATATAAAAAAAGGCTAAAAATACAATTGCCTTTCAGTTGGTTCTATAATATTTAGTTTCTTTAATTAATGTAAAAAAAGTTTTGTACTTTTATTATTTATTTCTCAAAAGTCTTATATATTCAATACCAAATGTGCGTGTCTTGGTTCTTTGACATGAATCTGGTGAAAAGTTATCCGACTTTCATTTTGCTAATCAAAAAGTGGCGTGTCGTCCTGCTCCGGGTTTCCCCTGTTCCAAATCAGATAAATCACTCGGCTCTAATTGCTGCTCCATTTTGCCGATAAGCGAGGCCATAAAAAGGTGAAACAAAGGACACTCCGGCCTAACTCCAATCAGGCCAACGCCATCTGCACTGAGAGAAAAACTGAAGTGAAATAAGAATAAATTTATTGGTAAAACCATATTAATGTATTAAAATTGTTTGCTTTACTTAAAGTTCTTTATTAACAAATATATTTTCTATATTTGTATTTTCGAAAATAAATACTATTTCTCCTTTTATTTTTTAAAAAAAGCCATATTTCATGGTCTATCTTGATTAAACCTTAATTTACATAACAAAATGATACGTAACGTTAAAATATCTATTGCATCTGCTTTTCATTTCGAGTCGGTATTGATCTGCATTTTTTTGTGTGCCACAGTGGGCACTGCCTGGCGGCGACAGCCATCACTTGGCGACACTCTGGGGCGTGACAGGAATGGAGGGCCTTTCCTAGGATTTACCGGGGTTAGTGGGGAATATTAGTGGCGGTCATTTGGGGGGACGAAGAGTGGGGGTGGCGGTGGTGGAACGTCAGCCGCAGTGCGTGAAATGCATTTAAAATTTTCACTGCATACTTGTCGCCTCAAATTACAGCGCATTTGTCGAGTGGCGCTTTGTGCTTTGTTCCTGTTTTTGGGCGTTGCATTCACATGCAAAGGATACAGCAGAGGTCACAAAAATAAAGTTCAACTATTTTAATTTCGAATTTTTATTTTAGATTTTTATATAAAACCATTTTTGCATATTTTGCAATATTTATTTAATTATGTAATATTTATTTATTCTGTAAAATTCTTAAGTTAACTCTTATAAATTTATTGGATTTTAAAATAAAATCTTCAGCAAGTAAAATATTCATCCATTAAATTCATAGGAGTGAGGTATGGTTAATACTTAATATATTTTGTTATTAAACCATTTAATTTATAGAAATGTACTAATGCAATGTAAAGTACGATTAATATTTTATATATTTTAGCCATGTTAAATGTAAAATTTTTGACATGTCGATATCAAGGGAATAATATTAATTGGTTAATTCACACATTAGTTAATCAACTAATTAGAAGTATTGAACTGGAATGTACCCCAGGGAATTGATGGGAAATGGCAGCTCCTACCAGTTTGGTTATCATCACATATTTATGCGACCGCATCTGTAGGCACTCATGCGTGCGGACGAGTTTGAAATACTGGAAATGCGCTTTAAGCACGCATTAGAACAATGCATAAAACCACAGCTAAAGCTATATATATATCTGGATATGGCAGCCGCAGCTCTACCGATTTCTGCGGATTAACACTGCACACGCAGATGAAATGTTCATAAGGATATAAGGATAAGTACAATGGCCAAAAGTACAGGCATACAATTGGTATTCACACCGAGTTCTGAGCTACACATGTAAGCCATCGCTGAAGACGCTTCATCTTCTGTGTTTCGGATGGATTTTATATGCCATGTAGTATGTATGTACCGCCCACAACCTTTTGTTTGCTTATGCTTTTTGGGGGGGAAGAGGGTTTTCGGGGGAAAAACAAAAAACAAACACAGGAGACGAAAGCCGGCTGATGGGGTTAGTTTACCGATGCGGCTTTTACGGGCTTAACATATTAATTAAACTTGAAGTGGAAACACGAAACCCGGCTGGGTCAACTTTAAATTAAGTTTTAATCTGTTGCTCATATTTAAACAGCCAGCAGGTTGTTGAGTGTGTAGCTGCACTGCAAAATTTACTGCGCCTTCGTATACCATAAATAAGAAGTTAAAAACAGTATATCACTTTCGCTAAAAAAAAAAAAAATACAAATAATAACAAATAATTTTATTTGGTTTATTATTTATCTATTTTTAGTTTTTATAAATAAGTTTATAGACTTAGGTAGACACTATAAAACCTATAAAAGTCTTAAAAGAATTGCAATTAGTTTAAAATAAGTTTTGTTTTTCTGTGTAGGATCGCTCAAGGATACTTAAACTGTGCGTGTGGTGTGCTCTGCGAATTGTTGTAAACTCTGATGTTCCGGCTCTGCATCTCTAATTGAAATTGGTCATTTGGCACACGACTTCCAGCGACCGACGACATGGAGACCCAGGACTCAAGACTGACGGGTGACAGGCGACAAGTGAATGGCAAATGGCAAGCAACGACATCGGGCTCTTAACTCATACGGGCCTGCACGGAAAGAATAGATGGTAAGGAACCAACATCATAAAAATATAATATTATAATATCAGAATAATGGGGGGTGTTACTGATTTGGAAACTTTTTTTTTTAAATCAATGTGTCTAAAAGTATACTACAATATGTAAGACACATAATTTCGTTTGGAAGGATTATAAATGTTTTTACTGCCTACTTTTAGACACCTTTTTAATAGATTTCCAAATTTATAAGTCTCTGTATCAGAATTTGTGGGAATTTTGATCAAAATAAAGGTTAAAGAAAGACAGGATGCAGAAAACACTATAAATATCCATTAGATGGGCGGATATATTTTTTCCTGTGTGATATTTAACCGCCCAGAAAACCAACTGGTGGCTCCCGCCCCCTTCGTTCGGTTAATGCAGTTAACTTAGATTCAATTTGTGTCCAGGAGAAATCGCATAACTCTTGGCTGGCCAAATCCAAATCCTATCCACACGTGCTGAGGCACACCTGTGCGGATGGATAGGCGGATATGGACGCGGATGTGGGACTGTTCCGCTCCGGCAGATTGACAGCTTAATAAATTAAAATGCATTAAGTGGCTGGCGTAGATTTGCGGCAGCCATAAATCTTTCACCCCTAGCTCTCTGGCAACGGAGCCCCTTTGGCTTTGGGCTTAAATATTATATTGTAATTCAAATATTTATGGCCATCAGCGTAAATAAAACTGTCTACTAAACATGGCCAGGGGGCTGGAATGGGGGGGTTCCCGGTGATGTATGTGGCTCAGGTGAGCGCCGCCACCTGTCACTTTCCATTCCCCCCTCGAAGATTCCCGGCTCCGGGTTTTCCGCCCTCTAAGCTCGCAGGGCAACAAATTCTCACGCACTGAGCCATTGACACGGGCTGCTAAGCTGTTGAAGTCGGGGTCCTGGGAACTCCGACCTTCACGAGGCAGCTGCCAAAAAAAAAGAGAAAGAAAAAGCTGCGCCTGAAGGTTGGTAACCCCACTCCAAACTGACGGGGGATTCCCCTCCAGACTGCGTAGGAAATCAAATACATGCAAAATAGCTTCACTTCTGAAAGCGATGCATATTTGTCAAGCTGAAAAAGCTGGGATTTCACTTGCGACGGCGGATAGTGTGTATGTGGATAATGGAATGAATTTCGGCCGGTATTCCTGCCTACAAAATACAGGCGACAAAATTATTAGTTTTTACACAAGAGGTTAAAAACCAAGAAATCACTAAAAGGTGTCTAAAAGTATGCAATAATATCTTTTCCCCTTTTTGGCATTGAAAATAAATTTGATTTATTTTCAAAGTGATTGATATTTGATTTCAAAGAGTTTTGAGCAAAAACGTTGCCATAGAAACCTTTGAAAATTAAAATATGGCCTTTTTGAGTTCGTTTCACGGGATCTAAGGAGAGTGCACTATTAAGATTTTGGCTCCAGTGAGTTTAAGGGTTCTCCAGCTGAAAACACTTCGACCTTTTTTTGCTCTGTGCAAGTCAACTGTAATAAATAAACAACCTCGCATTGATATTCCACAAAAATGAGGGCGGAAAAGGGGAGGCAGTGAAACCGGGAATCGACAAATCATAATAATCATGGGCATTCGCATTTCGCTGGCCATATCTTAACATTTTCTGGAATTGCGTGGGTACTTTTAAGGTTCGAAATGCCTGACCATCGGTATGTACAAACATATATATATATATATGTATACGTATATCAGAGCGCTTCAATAAATTGTCCGTTATCATTTTCATGTTTTCGCATTGACAACGGTTGGTTGTTTCGTCGGGGTCCCTCGGATGGGTCGACGGGGCGTATGAGCAACGTCAAGTTGGAATCGCAAAGCGGCTTGCAAGATGGCAAAACAGCTATGGATTGTCCGTGGGATTCCGTGGGTCTCCGTGCTCCGTGCTGAGCCTAATTTGCCGGAAATAAATGTGCAGCGATGTGTGCGGACTTAGGAAGCCAAGGCAGTTCGCGTCTAGCTCTGTGGGATCTGTGGGATCCATGGGATGGGGAATCCCCATTCCCAAAGCAGGGAGTGGGTTCGGAGCCCGAGGCCATGCATCACCTCCTTTTTCCTTTTCCCGGCGAGATGGAGTGCTGGTTATTATTATTGAAGCGCCAGGAAATTCGAAACTTGTCAGCAGTTGCCGGAAAAGGCAATAAATGGAGGAAGGGAGCTTGGAACCAAGAAACTGACGCAGTCCTTGTGGCAAATCGAATTCCGTTCAATGGCATTCACCGTGAAAATTGAGTGAATTGAATGAAAATTAAAGTTTAAAACTTCCCATGAAGTCGGATTAACAGATAGGATTGGACAGCTAAGTGAAAGCCAATGAACGCGTCATTGTCGATTAGTAACAAAACTAATTTATTTTCTGGGATTTAAGGTAATATATTACCTAATAACTTCTTTAATAACTTCTTTCTATTAAACACAAATTAGTCTGCAGAGTTTGAGTATGAAATGTATTTTTCTGAACTTCGAAATAGAAGAAGGTCTATTTTCTGTAAAAAAATGTTAATTATAGTTCCACTTACTCTGGCAAAGAAAATATTTATGAAATTCAGTTTAATTTTCTTGGAATATATTGAGCTATTTATTAATAAAATCTCCGAGCCTTTTAAATCTTCCCCACAAATTACTTAGTGGAATTTAATGATTAATTGTTTTTCCCTTAGCTTTCAAATACTCGATAAATTTTCCCCGAAAATAGTTGGAATTAAAGACTTACTCTGTTAACGAAAAGTGTTTTTCCCAGAGATAAATTGTAAAATATTGATACGTTGGCAAAGCTTTTACGGAATGGACTTCCGTCCATTTCCTGCCAGTGAATCGTGTTTGCCTCAAACACATTGTTAAAGTATTTTAAAGAGACTCCATCGGCTTTTGTGAAAAGAGCTTAAAGATTCTGGAGAGAAGATTGCGTAGGAGGAGGCGAGTCCTCCAATAAGTTTAATGGCTCCTGTTGTCGTTCATGGAAGAGTCCGCGACATCGATAGTTCCTTTGGAGCCGAGGAGTTCGGGGATGGGAAGCCATTAGCGAACTTGGCCAGATTTACGCTTGAGGTGCTGAAAGTGGAAGGAGGAGTACTTCCAGTCAGCATCACTTTCACCGCCTCGGTCGTCATCAATTGTTTTGTTAGCAGCCGGAGCTTGTCGGCAATCAATCAGTTGCCTCTGCCTCTTCAGCTCTTTGCATAATTAAAAAAGTATGCGTTATGTCGTTTACCTGACGCTTATTTCGGTGGAAGTCCGCCTCCCGCGGAGCAGAGGAGCCGCCTCAGCAATCCCGACAGGGAATTTAAATTATAAAGGCATCCGCCCGCTTCTTCGCTCCGCTGGCTGAGTAAGCAATACTCAGACACACCTGACACCAGATTTACCTGCTCCCATCTCCAATCTCCACAGCCATCCCGATTCCCCGGATATCAGCCATCCCAGTAGTTGTTGTTGGGCGGCAGATTCAATTAAGCTGATGAAACGACAATTGTCAAGCAGCCAGCATCAGTGCTGCCCACCAATCAAATGATGAAAATTATTAAAAAGAAATATTTAAGATTGCTTAAAAACGTATTTTATTTATAAATTTTTAAAAAAAGATATAAAAAGGTGTCTAAAAGTATGCATCATTTTATTTTAAATCCAAAAATCCTGTTGACTTCTTTTTTTACTGCATATTTTTAGACACCTATGTAAGTTATTTAAGAACCGTAGTTTAAAAAGATTTATAGATTTAAATAGTTGTTAGAATAGATTGGTTACAAATTTATTTTATATTTAAATTCAATAACAAAGTCATTGTAATGTGTAAAATATTGTAAGAAAGATAGGAATTGAAAACACTTTTAAAGGCGCCTAAAAGTATGCATTAATTTATATATGTCCAAAATCCTTTAACTTCCTTTTTTACAGCATACTTTTAGACACCTTTATAATTTATTTTTGGCTTATTTACAAAGATTTATGGTTTTAAATATTAATTCTTAGATATTTCTATAGAATAGCATCTTTGTTCGAACATTGAAAATCCAGCTGGCTGAGGAGCTTTAAGCGTCGCAATAAAATCTGATTTCGTGCACCACGACGACGTCTTCTTCGCTCTATCCCTTGTCCATCACTGGATGGGCATTCCATTTAAATACGTCGCTGTCAATTAAACGACACCATGGAGTGAAAAGCGGTGATTGCACCACCCACAAGAATGAAGGACGAAGGACGAAGGACGAACGGACGAACGGACGAACGGAGTTAACTCAATTATGAGCATCGATGGACGTAACGAGCGTTGGATGGACACGTGTAGTCGGGTTATTATTATTGGTCCAGTATGCTGGATTTAATTCCATTCAATTGGTCGACGAAGATTGCATCGGCAATTGAATTTCCCCCTTTTCCGACAGTCCGAAGTGCCTCTTTGCAACTAATTGCACGGCAGAATCGGAATCGGAATGGGAATGGGAATCGGAATCACAGGGGGCACAGTCGCATATAATCGAATCGAATTCGCATCGTTGGCAAATTGAATAAGTGAATGATTTGCCACGACACTTGTGAGACGGCTCCGCCAGGAATTTCCATCAATCCTCCGGGGCAATTAGTCAATCGGCAGAACATCAACAATCGCGATTCCCATTGAGAGCAAACAAAGTTCTCGCGGCGCGAACCCAATTAAACAAACAGAAAACAAAACGGAGCCAAGGATCCCACCATTATGATGATGATTAAGATGGCGATGATGATAGTACGGTGGGATATTCCACTGGCGACAATCTGGGTCGATGTCATAAGCTATTGTTAAATTTATTGAATCCTTAGGAAAAATCCTGAAAATTCTATAGATTTTAAATTAATTAAGGATGTTTTAAACTTAAAAAAAAATATAAAAATATATATTTGATCCTCCGAACTAACAAAAATCACTAGAAACTTTTGAAGGTGTCTAAAAGTATGCAATAATATTTTTGAAATTAGAAAGAACTGTATTTTTTTTTCACTGCATACTTTTAGACAGCATTATAAATAATTTACGACTTTTGGAAACTTTGAACCATGATTTTTTTTTTATTCCCCAGTAAAGCACACCCGATTTCCCGCTGTGTAAACCCACTCATCCGGAGGCCTTGCATCCGGCGTAATTAGTGCACTCGAAGAAGGTGCAGTCCGGCTCACTTGACCGTGCTCCTTTGTTCTGAAAATTCTCGCTTCGGCTGCTCTCCTTTTTCTGGGGATTTTCTCGAGTGCGTTTCTCGCTTTTCGGTCTTCTTTTCGCTCTGTTTTCCCCTGTTTTCCCGGCTTTGGCGCCTTTGTTGATTCTTTTAAATTTCGCCTTTCAATTATTTTATGCAAATAAGCAAGCGGAGCGCAGATTATGCCAGCTTGACGGGATTCTCCTCCATCCGCCATCCACCAATCCGCGCTCCTTAATCCTCCTGCGTTTCCCTTTTATTCCAAGCGAGGCGAAAGAAATCCGCTCGCCAAATGAATTGTTTGGCATTGTCGTTTTGCCGTCTCAAAAAAACGGACCGTAATCATCTTAAGTTGCTCAAATGGGTTTGTTCATTTCGAGTGTTTTCGAACAACTTCAAAAATAAAGCGATTTCTCGGTCATGTTTGGCCGTTTTCCCTTGCTTAATTGGAGCTCCTCGGGGGATCCCCATTTTGCCCCATTTCTGGCTTGCCTTTTCCCATTTCCTCTCGTTTCCCCTCGATTCATTAATCCATTTTATCGCAATGTTTGATTTTTCAAGCGTTTACTCGAGTCATTATTGTGGGGCAACAAGTGGTTTTTCGGTGTCTCGTCTGGCTTAAATAATCAGCTAAATATTTTGCGGTTTTAAATGCGAATTATTTGGGATTATAAATTTAAGTAATTTCCTTGTTTAGCTTTCTAGGTAATTTTTTTGGGTATTTTCAATTAAATCGTAAAACACTTTGCGGTTGTAAATGCGCATTATCCCAGCTTTGCAATCCCATTATAAATTTATGTAATTTTCTTTTAAACACTCATTAGGATTTCCCATTGATTGCTGTTGCCTTCTGTTAATTAATCAATTATAGTGTTTTATCCTTTGCCACCTCAAATTATGAGCTCTCCAAGGAATTTGTGAAATATTTATGAAGCCTTTGGAGAAATTTAATTTGAATTATCATCGCTGAAATTGTAGGTGTCAAAGGCAGTCACGAATATGTATGTATATATAGGCAAAATCGGACCCGTAGAGGCCTTCAAAAGGTGTTCCACCAGATGAAGGATTTTCCCTTTCCACTTTCCACTTTTCGTGTGTGTGAGAGAAAGGAAAATAATTGAGATGTCGGCAGAAATGTAAGTGGACTTTTATTGACTGTTTTGCTGCTTGGCTGGCTGACTGTTTGGCCGGAGGGACAAGGTCTGCTCCTCCACCTTTCTCCCACTTTCTCCTCGTCTTTCCCTCGTCTTTCCCTTTCTTCGGTTCTTCGAGCACCATGCAATGTCCTTTTCCTTTTCCCCAGATATCTGGGCTATATCTCATTGCGACCGCAACAAATGGCGTGCATCGCCTTTTGTCTTCGATTGGAAGGTGAAAAATGTGCTGCTGGAAAATCAATAGATTGACTTGGCCCCCATTTTCCTCCTCCGCCCCTCCCCTTTTTCGGCTCTGATTGGGTTAGTGTGGCTCTTTAAGATTGGCCTTCAGTCGGAGCCACGCGCTCACGTACACGTTTTATGCTAATAACAATAACAGCGAAAGCGATACGATGCCGGGATATTGTGGGTTAACGGATACTTAGATACCCATTATAGTAAAGCGAACAATTAATTTAAAAATTTTATTTAATAGTATTAAGGTAAAGTCTGGTTGTGTAATAAGAGTCCGAAAATACACCAAACTTTAATTAAAATGTAGGTATTTTGCTTTTAAAAAACTTTCCTTCAAAATTAAGAATTTTAAGAGAATGACTTCTAATAAATAACCTATAATAAATATGTAAAAAAATCAATTCCACCTTATATGAGTTATTACAGTTTTAAGACCAAGTTAATCAAATACTATGAATTATAAGTGTTAAAAAATTAATCCTCTTCAGATTCTAAATGATTTGTATTGCATACCTTTAGGCACATCTTAAAGTGATTTTAAAACTAAAGTGATTTTTGTGTTTTCTAATCGTTTTAAATTTTTATTTATTTCTTTTAGGTGTCCTGTTCGAAACTTTCCCATACATAAATACCCTATAGAGTACAGGGTATCGAAAGCATCAGCTGAAGGTCCCCGTTTCCCGGGCATCTGCAATGGGTAACTGAAGCCGGGAATTGCCGTTTTACCTGCCACGTCGGCCATATCGACGTTGTCGCAGACCCATTCAGCGATATTGTTGTCGTCCTCGTCCTTGTCCCCTGTCACTAACCTCCTTCCAACCTCCTGATAACCTGAGGGTCCTCAAGCGTCGTCGAGTGGCAAAGTTGGGTGTTTTGGGTGCTCAGGGGTTGTGCGGTTAAATTGCGTCAAACATATTTGACATTTTATTATATACGGTTACAAGGCAATATCGCCCGGATATTACCACCCCCCTACACACATGTCCCGGCCCCCCTTTTTCCAGAGCCCCTGTGATGACTTCAAGTGTTTTTCATTAACTGCTGCTTATGAATATTAAATTAAAAGTGCCTTTCTGCTGGGCAATACGAGAAAACAGAACTTGGAGCCACCTGAAGGTCGAGAAAAGCCGCTTAGGAGACGGAGACGGAGATGGAAATGGAAAACCAGAAACAATGCCTAAGACGTCGTAATATTAAAAGAGCTACCCCAAATTGAATTTTGCGCCAGACCGGAATAAAGCTATTTGACGTCGCGACGCGAATTCAATTGCAGCTTTAAGAGGGTTTTTTGGCTCCTGCTTTTCCACTCGAAGAGCGAGAAGATGCAGCTCATGAATTTCAAATGAAATTAAAAACGTGTTCTCTAAAAATAATAATGCCAGAACAAAACAGCAAAGGAAATAGAATAGCCTGGAGAACCCGTCCAGGAGAAATGGTGGCATGCACTTGAAACAAGCTGAAAAAAGGGAGGAGGAACTTCAAGATTATTCCACAGCACGCCAGGATTTAGTGATGTAAGCTCGAATGTTTTCCTCTTTCCCTGCTGACTCTCCGCAGCCTCCCCGCAGTCTGTCCACAATTAAGTCCGGGCAAATAGTGAGTGGAGAGGATGCAAGGATGCGGCAAGGATTCAAACGATTTGGCAGACTTCTGGATGGCCAGCTGGCAAAACATGTAAACACATCAGAGCCATGAGTGCTCGACTAACTGCAACTGTCATTCGGAGAGAGATGGGAGGTGGTAACGTGATTTCGGGGCCAGAAAGTGCTTATAGTGGTCATTTCATCGATTACGGTAAGGTTGATTTAATAAATTTCTAAAAACTCAGCTTCTTTTTCTTTCAAATCCTATTTTGGTTGCAATAATACTTTAAGTTTACTTATAAAGATGTCTAAAAGTATGCTGCAATATTTTTAAAATAATTCCAATAACGATCTTCCCTTATTTACTGCATAATTTTAGATAAATTCAACAAATATATTCAAAACACCAGATTAACGTAAAGTTGATTAAGTAAGGTTTTCAAAACTCTTTTTCCTTATTTCCTTGGAATCCAGTTTTTAAAAATAATATTTTAAGTTTATTTATAAAGGTGTCTAAAAGTAGGCTACAATATATTTAAAGTCCAGTAAGGTTGATGTATTGGTTTACTGCATACCTTTAGAGATATTTATAAGAGATTTCAAAAAAAGACAGGTTTATATATTATATTCATAATCAAATTAATTCTATTTATTGGTCTAAGAAAATAAATAAAATAAATACAAGTATTCTAGCAATCTGACATCATTGCTCAAAACCTTAATCACGTTGTCATCTTCGCAGTGCTCACACATTTCATTTGGAAACTTGAATTGAGAAATCTTCTTGCATGCCACGCCCCTCCGCAATCCTCCACCCTCCTAATGCCGCCCACTTGAGACTCTTGAGGCAACTTTTCGGTTACTTGAAAATTCAATTTTACGCAATATGCGCAAATCACGATTAAAATCTTGTGCGTGCTTTTTCATTGCATACTTTGCGGCTGTAAGCGGACTTTAAAGAGGGTGGCGGGCTTTTCCTCATTTCCCTGAAGCTGCCGGCCAGGAAAAACTATGAAAATGTGTTTTCAAATTGCGAAACAATTTGTTGACCGTAATTGAACTTTGTCGTCCCCGAAAACGCACTTCACCCCCTCTGAAATTTCCCTTGGTCACCATAATTGTCGTAAAGCAAACTTTTGGCCGCTCATTGCGAGGCTCGTAAAAGTTTTTCCTCGCCCCTTCCCGCTTTTCCCGCTTTTCCTGCTTTCTTCGCGCACAGCCTGCGGCGAATGGTTGATTTCTGTCTCTGTGTGCTTGCTTTTATGTGCGTGTTGCGGTCGGACCAATTTATAAGGCCAGCCGCAAATTACCTCCCCAGAAACTCAGAAACGCCAGGAGATGCAGATGCACAGAGACAAATAATAACCCATTAAAACTGAAATGGGCCCAAGTGCAATCTTTTCCGAAAGCTTCTGGGTTTTAGCTTTTAAACATTGCCTTAAACTTTAGATAAAATAAGAACCGGAAAGAAAGAAAATCTAATCTAATTATCAAACATAATTTCACCAATATTATGATACATACAAGTTCTAAAAGGCAACGTATACGTAATATGGCAGATGTATTTGTTGTAATCAAGTATTTTTAAGGCCGTAAAATAATAATTAAAATAAAATAAAAAAATAAATAAGAAGCTAATAATGTAATAATGTGTTTTATACTTGCTGATTAAATAAAAGTTCTGAAAATTAGTATCTCCACTAAATCGTGGCGTATACGTAATATGACAGATTAATAATTAAAAAAAAAAATTAAAAAAAAACCGAAAGAACAAAAGCCATTGTGTTTAGCCCGAGCTATAAAAAAATGCTATGATTGTTTAATCCAACTGCTATAATATTTATTATTTTTCATTGATGTAAAACCATGTAATCTACTGAGATTTTATATATAGTTTTTTTAAGTGCTGAAAAAGTTAAAGGAGTACAAACAATGCAAAATTGCCTTTGAATTTGGCCAGTTTTTGTGTTGCATTTGCATTACCCCACTTTTCTTTCAGGACTTTGGCATAATTGTTGGCACACGCATGAATATTTAAGGATTTCAGGATTTCAGAAGCAGCTTTTCAGGGCTTTATGAACCAAGTAGATGAGAGGCTGGCCAAGTGTGAGAAACCAAATCTCCAACTCAATGCCAATGCAAGAGTTCTGTCGCTCGAAACTTTTTCGGCATAATAATTCATGCCTCGCCTGCCTTGGCCACAAATTCCAAATGCAAAATGCCGATAATTGGCACTCTTCGCCCTGCCAGCGACAAGTTTTCCCCTGTTTTCCTGTGAGTGCTGCGCAGCCAGTCGGAAAATGCATTCCGAACTGGAATCCCCTTCATTCCCCGACCGTTTTGCACTCAATTGTGATGTTTAGTCGCTCGTTGTCACAGGCACAATGCTTCTTCTCCATGAAGCTGCTGCTTCCTCGACTTTCAAAGTCCACAGGCACAGTGGTCGATAAGTGGATGGCTTGGAGGATGGAAAAGTTGGCCGAGAGTCTTGGTTCTGTTAAAATAGTCATTAAATTCTAATAACCAATGCTGATAACTCATAAGGGGACCCTCAGAAATGATTAGGGATATTAAATTATCCAATATACTTATAAAAGGTGTCTGAAAGTATGCAATAAAAACATAAATTTGTGATATTTTTTAATAATCTTTAGGAAATTAAAAAAAAATGTTGTAGGCCATCCAAAAACGTAACTCTTTAATAATCTTTACTTAAATGCAATTTAGAGACTGCGAACTGAGCTCATTCTCCTCAGTCACGTAACCTTCTACATAATTGAAACCCCTTTCTATGTAAGTGTGCAATAAAAGCCTGCTGCTAAGCCGCCGAATCCCCTCCACAGAATCCGCTCAAATGGAAAAGTCAGCCACTTTTAGTAAACACTGTGCAGTGGTGTGAATAACAGTTTCTAGCCCGGAGCCATCGCTTTTGCCACCCTTTATTCCAATCCGCCCTCTATTTGTCAGGCGTAATTAGCCGCAAAGTATGCTATTTGTACAATATTGCACATTGGCCATCGCCAGCTATCGTCATTGCCAGTCCTTTTGCCACACAGTCTGTGGAATTGAGACATTTCCTGCCTCCACCACAGATGGGTTTACACGGAGAGAAAATATAACTTATAATAACTCATTTGAATTAGTTTTAATGCAGGAAAATGAAACAGGGTTCCCATCTCTATATAACATAACAATAGCCTTAAGAACATCAAATACATAAAATTAATAAAAATATTTTATTAAAATATTTAAATATAAATGGCATATTAAATTAGCTGTCTAAAAGTATGCAACAATATATGTTTAGCCCAAATATGATGTGAATTCATACAGAAAGACGGCTGTCCTTTATTCACTGCATACTTTTAGGCTTTAGTTTTGTGTTATTTAAAGGTGATTTTAAAAACCTAGCTATTCCTTCAATATTATTATATTAAAATAGACTGTAAATAAATGTACACAATTCTTAATATTATTTCCTTAAATATAACAAAACTTATCTGCCATTTTAGCGTCTATAGAACAATTTGCATCTACATAAAGAGATAACCTTTAGTTGTGCCGAATTTGCTGAAGCGTGTTTTCCAGCTCGCCACTTGTCTCCTCCTGTGACCTTCCCCAAAAAACCACTTGTGTTAGCCCATTGCCCAGCCGAAAACCACTCACTTTAACCTTAACCCATTGATGGCTGCTCACATGAGCAGACCACTCAAATCGCTCGATGGCCGCACAATGCAACCGGCAAAACAGAACAGAACAGAAACAGCAACTGCAACTGAATTGGGGGGAGGAACTATGTATATACCATGCAGTGTACAGTCTACCTACCCTATAACTATTACAAAGGCATTGCTGACGTGTTTTTTCGCCTGGAGCAGAACTCGCAGGACTCCAGGGCAGGTCCTGCCCCCCGCAGTGAGTGTATGTGTAAAAAATACCACAATTTCAATTTCAAAGTATCCTTTTAGTCAAAAGGAAATGACATTTACGCGCTTTGTTGTGGTTTGCCCATGCATAAAACATTTTTAGTTTAAATTTTTTATGTTTTACCCCACTCACTCTTTTTATTTTTTTTGTTTCGTATTGACGCACTTGCAGTGGGCGTGCCACTGCCTGAGGGGCGTGGCACATGTTTGTGCGGAAAACCCGGGAAATCCAAAGGAACTGGAAAACCGGAGGGAAACCAAACCACACAAAGCAAGGCGACGACGACGATGGTGACGCTGGTGACGATGGTGACGACAACTGAACTGCAACAGCAGCTTAAAACTCCGACTGCCAAGAATGAGAAATATTTATGAAAATTAAATTCTTTTTCGAACGCAACGGAATTGGCCTTGGGTGGCGGAAAAAGCAAGCAGCTGGCTGCTCCTGGTCGGGTCAATAATAATACACGGTATTCGGGGAGCTTTTCTGTATTTATAATTTTATTTGATTTAAAATTAGGTTTTTGAAATACTTTTATGTGAATTATTCAGTGAAAATTATGTATCATAAAAAATTCAACTTATAATGATTAAATTTTATAGATCTTATTGCTTTTTATGCAATGCAATATAATTGCATAAATAATATTCTGGCTGGAAATGAAATGGTTATCATAAAAATAGTTTTTTAATATCAAAGCAAAATTTAAATAAAAAAACCAATAAAAAAATCTTACTAAACTAAATATTACATCCAAAAAAAGTCAGTGATTTGCAGAAATGGGTGTTGAAAAGGAAGTTTTAACTTGCTCTTTCAGGTCCGAAAGTATTTTCCAGTCCAGTGAATCGTTTTAAATTGTTTTAAATATTCCGAAAACAGCAGGCTGCACCTTTAAAGACTAAAGACTCTATAGTTGGGGCTTCCAAAGAGTCTGCAGATTGGGGTGCCAAGGCAACATGCAATTGCAAACAATAAGTGTAAAAATCAATGCGTCGCTCCAGGCTTTTCCAGCTTTTCCCACTATTCCCTCCCAGAACTTCCTCTCTTTCTCGTCGGGATGTCCTGGCAAAGCACTGCAAATGCGCTTCCTGTTTCCTCCAGAAACTCGGCGAAACTAGAGGGGCACTGGAGGTGCAGCTCTGACATTTGTTGAATATCAACAGGAAATGCAGTGAATAAACACGTCGAGTTGTCGATTCGTCGATTGCATGAGTTGCGTTGTGAGCTGCGGGTTTGCCTTCGCCTCCGTTGTCATTGTGAAGCATACAGAGCGAGAAAATATACACCTATAAAAGAAGATATTTAGATCTAGGATCACCTTAACATTACATTATGGTCTAACGGTTAAAAAATAACTATTTTTTAAAGTTCTAGCTTAGAAGCTCTAAAAACTTGCTGCCATTTTTACTAACAAACTTTTTTTAAATTATTACAACTGTAGATGTGTTGTATTCACTAATAAAGGTGTCTAAAAGTATGCAATGAAAATTCTGTTTAAGAATCAAACTAGAGCTTTAAAAAATATCAACAGTTTGCTATTTCTCGATATTTAATTTGTGTTTTCCCTTCAAAGCATGGGTGTTATCGAATTGATAATGTCAAAATATCGAAAATATTGATAACTTTCATGCTCTAATTCAAACTATATTGTAGCATATTTTTAGATACCTTTTTACAAATAATTTGAAAGACTGTATAAAAAATAATACATTTTTTAAAGATTACTCAAAACTAAAATGTTACTAATTCTAAAAAATGTAAATGTTTTATTTTACCTAATACACAAATTACTCAAGAAAGATTTTCTAAATGTTTTTGAAATTGCTATTTTTCATTTTCTCAGTGTACCGGAAGAGCGTCCAAAGGGGCGGAAGAGGGAAGTGGGAGGACGCTGCGGATGAGACGTCCGTGCATTCAATTCGATGCCATTCAGCTCGATTCTTCCCAATTCCCCCCCCCCGAAGCCCCCGCGATTCAGTTCTATGCGAGGCGATATTCGATTTGAATGGCGGCGGAAGTCGCCTCCGGGCGACGGCCAGCAAATAATGCCAAATGCATTTTCGATGACTGAGCTGGGAAAACAACAATTGGAGGCGCTGCACAAATTTGCATTGCAGCCCGTTGCGTAATTGCATTCGTAAAAAAAATGGCGAACGGCGAATGGCATTCATTCATTCATTCGTTTGTACGTTTTATTCATTCGCCCACTCATGAGTCGGGCAATCAAATTAAAGTCCGGGCCAAAATGCTTTTCGAAATTGAAGGTGAGCGTCCGTCGAACGTGGGCAATCAAAGTCTCCCCTTTTTGGTTACATTTCAGCAGGACCAACACTCCACCATCATCTCCATAAGCCATCATATTTTGTCCATCCGTCCGTCGATCCATCAATCAGTCAGTCAGCCAGTCAATCATTCGAATCGTTTTCGTTTGCGTTTCGTTTTCGATTCCAATCAATTTGTTTGGCATTTTTGGCTGCCAGTTTTTTCCCCCTTTTCACCCGCCGCCTTTTTTTTGTTTTTTTTTTGGCCTGCAAACGCTTTTTGTTTGCTTCTATCGAATTGAGCTGCGAAACAGAAACAAAAAGTGTTCGACGTTGCTTGTTGCATTTTTAAATATAGGTTGTTCGACGGCAGCCAAAAAAGGGACTAAAGGGTGTAGTGCTGCATTTTGTACACTTCCGGTCTGAATAGATCCATCATTGTCCGATTTGAAAAGCTTGTAAACGTGCTTCATTTCAAATGTTTTCGGTGTTTTAGATGGGGAAAGAGAAGGGAAGTTTGAACCAAAAATTGTAATTTCTTAAATTGTATTTTTGTTATTCTAGTTTCAAAATAAAAATCTAAGTACTTTGTAGATATTTTTAAAGATCATAAGATAAAAGACTAGAATTTTTCTCTTTTTTTTATATTTAGGATAAAAACTTGATAAAAATAGAGTATCACCTAGTCGTTAGTATACCAAAAAATCAATTTCCCCAATTACTGCAGAAATATTTCATTGTAGTTTTCTTTTAAAGTTTGCTTTTCCACTGCACTTCCCGTTCAATTGGGGGAATTTATTTATGAATTTTGAGTACTGTGAGCAAAAACTAATCTCAAACCACATCTTTTGCGTCTGTCAAAATATTCAGAGAGTGTTTTATTTTATCTGCATTTTTGAGCACACAATTTGATTGTGATTGGCAATATTTTTGCCTCCACTTTCACTCAATTAGCATTTTCTTATTCGATAGAAATTTGTATGACAAAATTTGATATGCCCACTTTTAATCGTATTTAATTCTTTTTCCGTTTTGATATTCAAAAATGTTTGAATTTTTGGTGTTTGTCTCGGACACATGGTAGTCGATTTGTCTGTATAAATAAAACCGGAATTGTGCTCTTAAAAATACAGAACAAATATTTTTCGTAAAGATTTTAATTGAAACCAATTGCATTAAGCCTTAAAAAATACAGCTTTTGAACAATACTATTTATGTGCCTTGTGTAAAGATAAATAAAGATATACGTTATGGTTACTTTAACTCTTTAAGATGGGAACATAAATTAATTCAATAAATCTAAAAGTATGCAATAGTAAATGTATTTATTCCGAAAAATTACGTTATTTTTTCCACTGTCTACTTTTAATCTTTTTTAATAGTTTTTTTAGAACCCTAGTGATTTTTGTGCCATTGGAAAAATGATTACTTTCAAAACCTTTGTGATAAATGTTAATTTAATTTAAGTGAGTTAAGTAATTCAAATATTAATACTAGCTATTTTTTTAAAGCTATACACTTCTAATTGTGTGCAATTACAGGGTTTAAGGAACTGCACGCTAATTGACACTTTGCAATCCGACCGAAGACTCAATCCACAAGTCCACAGGGCTTAAACGGGAAGGAGTGGGTGGTAGAGAAAGTTTTCGCTTTCTCCTTGGCTTTTTCCATTTTTTGCGTTGCATACCCACAGGCGGCAAGTTCTGCAGCAAACATCATTTTGTGGGATGCTAAGGGGGCGGGGGCGGGGGCGTGGCAGGATGTCTGACTGCGCTCATTGAGAACAAAATGCGAAACTTTTTAATTGACTTTTTCAATTACAGTTTAATTTTGTTGTAAGAAATGTTGGCACTGCCAATTGAAGTTTTCCCGAGCGCATACGAAAAAGGCCAAAAACGAGAAAAAAGGCGGCCGAAAAGTAAGAGAGATGGGGTGGCTAATCTATCATTGTCCACTGGCGAAATGCTGAAATGCTGGACTGGCCAACTGGCGAGTGTGTGTGCGGGCAATTTGCAAAACTTCACAAACACGCACCAGTCAGCCATCAGCATCCTCAACTTGGCCACTTTCTCGCACTACCCCGTACACAGGCAGAAAACTGGTGGTGATTTAAGTTTGTTTTAGATTAAAATAAACTTTCTTGTCACAAAAACTTAATTTTAAAATTTTATAAGCTGTTTAAAAGTATGCAACATTTTTTTTTATTGCGGGGTCCTCTACATAAATTCCGAAAAACATCATACAGCATACTTTTAGGCGCCTTGTAAACTTGTATCAAAATCTTAGTGATTTTTGTGGTGATTTTATAAAAAACTATGAATAATCCGGAGATCCGATAAAAAATTAACCAATTTTAAGACATATTTTAATTTGCTTTTAAGAACCTAGTTATATGGCATCTACTTTATAAAAAAACCTATCCTCCTTTTAGCAGAGACTCAATTTCGTTATTGAATATTTTTCTTAAGTGCTCCCTTTTTGCTACCGAAACCCATTCGGAAAATCTAAATTTATCTGCAACAAATTTCGTTGCTCTTTCCTTTCGGACATGAAGAAAAAGGCCAAGAAAGCACGCCAACTATGCATAAAGCTGGGCAAGTGGATGGCCCAAATGGGCAAAATGGGGGTGGCAAAGTGAAAGAAGGGCGTGCTCGAGCAAGATTGCATCTTAAAAAACATTTCCTTCGAGCACTTTTTATTATGCGACCGAAAAACTGGTCAAAGTGAAAAAGTTTTTCGTGTAATGGAACTTTTCATTAATTTTCCAACTCTTTGCCCTTCGATGTGTGACAGGTATGTAATTCCCCAACTACAAGTCATGATAATCCGATATGTGCACTCTACGGAAATCTCCAAATTAGCCGCAACATGAAGTCCGTGCTGCCCAAGGAATTATTCAGCCGACCTGCTGGCCAACACATGATGCATTGTCTGTTGATGGTTTATTATTCCAGGGCTTTTTTGTGCCCAAAACAAACATGTTACATTTATCTTGCCGGGGATGAAGCGGACAAAAAACGTACAGAGAACAGCAAAAAGAGGGGATCAAGTCAGAGGATTCGACGGTTTACTACCATGTATTTTAAAACACCAAACGAAATAAATCAGAACTTTGGCTTATGACTTATTGATTTTTAAAGATTTGATTTTCAAAAAGATTTTAGAATAATTATATTATTTTTATTATTCATCAAAAGCAAAATTAGGTTCTTGAAATCACATATAAAGATGTCTAAAAAAATCATGCAATGCAATGATTTTTTTAGGAATATATCTATAGAACTTGCGGATTGTTCCATACTTTTAGCCACTTTTATAAGTGGCTAGTGTGGCTTTTAGAGCTTGAAAAAATATCGATAGTTTGCTATTTCTCGGTATTTAATATGTGTTTTCCCTTATAAATATCGATAATTTTAAAGTTCTAATTCTTTTCTACCAGTCCAAAGTACTCCCCACTCCACGGATTACAGGGTATCGCAAAGGCAATAACTGAGATACGAATGCGAATACGAGCGGAGAACAACAAAAGCCCACGATGAATGGCCTGGATGGCAGGTGGAGCCGTCGGGTCAAGACCCCGGTCAAAGCCAATGATAATGGCTGCTGGCGGAGATTGAGGGGGTTAGCCAGAGGATGGGGGGAACAACGATCCAACCTGGTGGTCCGGAGTGCCTTGAATTAATCCCTGGCGTACACTTTGGCCTCTCTGCTCGGCAGCCTCGATTTTAATTGAATAACTGCACGAACGAGCGAAATGTTATGTTGTGTTGATAAGGCGATAAGATATGGCACCGATCCCAGGGGAATCGTTTTCCCAGGGATGTGTCCTCGCAACAAATCACGGATATCGAATGGGAAACGAAAAGGCCTCCTGATTGTCTTTGTACTCGTCGGACAAATGGTATAAAATAATGCATAAAATGGGTTTTCGTGTTTATCTCCTTCAGCTCCTATTGTCACCTCTTGTCATTTGTGTGTGTTCTAGTGTTTTTTCTACCCGCTCCTTTGTTGATAGTATGTTTTCCCAGGAAAAGCCAGCTTAAGCCCCCCATTTACATACGATCTGTATGCATATGAGGGGTTTTGGGGGAGGAATGTTTATGGGAGAACCCGCTCATAACCGCAGATTGCCACTTGATTTGTCCTCTGCCTTTTATGCACGTCAATCGCATTTGTTTTGGCTTTGTCTTGCCATTGTTTTTCCACAGTTTTCCCTTCAGTTCCGGCTTTTCCTTTTGACAGAGAAACAGAGAGACAGACAGCCGGAGGAATGCAAAACCAAAACGAATCGAGGCTCTCTGGCCATCGGCAGCTGTAATCACCGCTGTGAAATGTGTGACATGCGATATCTATTATGCAAATATTGGCAGGCCGCAAATCCACAAATCCTCTTGCCCCGATTGCCACGCCCCCTCCTTTCCTCTGATCAAATAATCCCGGCTTTACAACGTCCTGCGAAATAAATAGTGACTGCACTTTGCATTGGGTATTATTCACTTTCAAATTTAAGCACATCTAATAACTATTCATTGGCAATAATATTTTCAGCATTTTTCAATTAAATTGACTTATGAAAACGCAGATAAGTTATCTTTTTTAAGATTTTAAAAAATAATTTGAATAAACATAAAAGTTTAACAATTAAGGAAAAGTAAGAAAAATCCCGGGAAAAAGTTAATTTATTCGGCTACTGAAACTCACTTGTTCCCTGTTTTTAATCTGTATTTTAAAACTGTTGTTTTCGTAGCTCAGTTTCTGTTTTTAATGCGCGACAAACTTTTATGATAAGCCCGCCTCGTCGTCGTGGGGAATCCCCCGGTTTATCCGCACTTTTCCTTTCCTCGCAGCCATCAGAAATTAGCGTCCATTAATTAGGTGGCTCTGCTGGATTGACGTTAAGTTGCTGCCCCAGTTTTCTGTGTCCTATGGCCTTTGCTATTAAGATCGAGGGATTCAGGGATCCGGGAGTCCCTATATCCTGTGGCTGCAACTTCAGGGGGTCAAAAATGGGAGGGGAACTGGGAGTTTTGCCCCTGCAGATAATTACCGCAGCATGTCAAAGTTTTGAGCAGTTCAGCAGCTATCCTCCTACCCACCTCGCAGGTAATTTATCTTGGCTCCACTGGCGGCAATGCTTTAATAGATCATTTGCTGCATCATTGCGCATACGCCGTGTGAGCCCCGCTGCCTTTACCTTTGTAACATGGCTAATCCTTTGACTTGGGAGTGAGTGAAGGAGAAGTCTTGTCTGGTTGTCACGTCGCTCTGCTGGATTTTTCTCCACTTTTTTGCGCACATCCAAATATATCACTGTCTGTGGCGGAATGCGAGTCTCCATTAAATGTGGGCCACCGCCAACGGAAGCCACCGAAGCCACTGAAGCCACGGAAATTCTGCCACCAGCGAAATTCCCCGCTCGTTTGGGTTTCACTTTATATTTTTCGCCTGCATTTTAGCAGACACCGAAAAACACCCGAAAAAACAAGAACCTCTATATATTTAAAGCTCGCTTCGCAGCTGGCCAGCATAATTCTATTATGGCTCTAAAGCAATTTTATTTCATATTATTTATGCTCGACGCCAGTCATCAAGACAAAACTACAGCAGAACTTCTTTGGCTTGAACTTTAGTGATTTTAGCATTGACTTTCAAGCTGCTCCCCCAAACTCGAACTTTTGCAATGACAAATAAGACAGCAACGAGTGCACATAAATTTAAATTTCAAGTTGCGTACTTAAAGTTAGCAATCAAGAGTAAGATTACACCAATAAATTGTCCAATTCAGTTTATCAAGGACTTTACTGTTGTTAAATCTATATTATTCTTTTGGCTTTTATGTGGTTATTTCGAGTAAAGAGGTTATTTTGATACTAAATATTTCTTTCATTAAAAAAATAATAAAAAACATTCATATATTTATCAATTTATTAAAGAATTTAAAAGAATTTAGTTAGTTAGTTAGTTTTTCTTTTCTAAAAATACCAGAAATAACTTATCTTAAATCAGAAAACAATTTAAAGTAAATGTTAGTATATTTTTAGTTTTTGGGGACGCATAGTTTGGATAGTTATCGAATTTTTCCTGTGCTGGGGGTCGTTCCCTGGATGCTGGCTACCTTATGGCCACTATATCCGCTCCCCCTATTTTCCTACTCTTTGGCTTTCGTTTTCATATCTGCTGGCTGCCATTTCGCATTTTCGTTTTCATTTTTACGCTTTGTAGGTCTCGCTTTCGCATTTGGCCTTGCCCCGTCACTTCCTGGTCCCCTTAGAACACCCTAATACCCCTTTTAACCCCTTCTAGCCCCTTTCTAACCCCCCTTGACCCATCACCAGCTCCTTTTGTCCTCCCGTGAATGTCGCGTTGGCTGTCATCATCAAATTACGCCAGGCTTTTGTGGCTGCGTTTTTGTTTTCGGGGTAGCAGTAAAGCGAAATTAAATAGCCTTTTACTTTTAGGTAAACCTCAAAATTGTAAGTCAATTTTAAGTTAAAATTTTGGTTATAATTAATTTACATATACCTTTATACAGTTTTAAAATCAATGCCTTAAATAAATTTTTTTAGTTAAAATTGAACTTTTAAATATTTATATTTTGTAGGTTATAAGGTAGAATCTAGAGTACAATGAACATAAAAAATCCTAAACCAAGATAAACAAAATTAAAAAAGAATCTTATGTTTCTGAATTTAAAAACATATTTAAATTATTAAAGAAAAAAAATTACCAAAAATTGTTTGAAGGTAAGCAGCTTTAATAAATAAATGTGTGCGCAAAGTTGATTAGTTTTCCTAATGAAAATTAATGAAAATTGCCTGCTTATGAGTTTTGCCCCTTAAATTGCCTTTGTGCGCTCTTTTGATTTCGGTTTACCCTGCTGATAAGCCGAGATCGCTCTTTTTTCGGCGCTCTTCCATTCCATTCCATTTTCCATTGGCCCTCTCTGACTCACTTTCTCTCTGATAAATCACGTATACGCCGCGTCGATCGCCGTCCGAATGGCAGTCGCCAACGAAACGCGCGCGCATTCAAACCGCCAGCGAATCGCAGCGGAGGAGCATCTTCGGCTGAATGGACTAACTTTTTGGATAAAGAATATATCATAGATCTCAAGAAAGGAGGAGAAGATTGAGTGACCTTTGAACTTGCGAAATGGCCGCCGGAATGATGAGCGATCGCGAACGGGAGGCGATCGTGAGCAACTTGACCAAGGATGTGCAGTCGCTGAGGGAAATGGTGCGGAGTCGGGAAAGCGAGCTGGTCAAGCTGCACCGGGAAATCCACAAGCTGAAGGTGAGCCAGAAGTAGGGGAAAACATTGGGAAAAGCCATCCATCGCTGTCTATCGCATCGCTTTGTTTGCTCTGTTCTTTTTTGTTGTTTTTCTTGTTTGCTGCCCCTGGAAGTTCAGATAAGCTCAGGAGCTTCCACGCGCAGACCGCACTATTTCTGTTTTTTTTTTCGGACTAAATTCGAATTCGCTTTGTGTATCGCAGAGATACAAAAAGTATCTGCAAATACACACGACCCCTCCTCTATCACAATCACATCGTTATCTGGGCAACAGCAGCAGACTCTGCCCAGATATCAGATACACCCCGTATATTCTATGCCATGCCTACCCCACTGAACCGCAGAAGGGGGAGGGGAAGGGGGGTGGCTTACTAACCCATGCCCTTGCTAGATATTCATATCTAATACCCCTTCACTCCACACCGCACCTCCTAAACCATCCACACATATTTAAACTGTAAGGCAGATTTATTGAGCCAAGTGATTAGCACTTCTTGGCGAGATCTCATCGCCGTGCACAATTTTATAGCCCCAAGAAACGAGTGGAAATTCGAAATGCGAGACTTGCGACTCTCGGATACTCGGTAGGCAGTACTCAGATAATCTGGAAGCCGAAAATCATTTAATTTTCATTATCTCACTAATTGGGGCTGTAAAAAGTCAGAGGGAGAGAGACAGAGAGAGCTAAATTGCAAAATTGCTAATATTAAATAAATTAGAGGGCGGCTTAAATTGTTTTCATGGCTATAGAAAAGGTTTAGATAGGAAATAAATAAATACACAATAAATACAATGTGTAAACAACTAAAAAAAAAATCCATTTTTTAGAAATCTGTTATTTAAATAGTACAGATATAAATAATAATTAAATTCAAATCTTTTCTTAAAAACATAATCTATATATTATAATATCACTAACGAATGAAATAACTTATCCACTCTATAGAAAACTGTTCTCGGCATCATAATAATAATTTAAATTGTTATTTGTCATAATGCAATTTTTCCTAGCTCAGTGAAATCCGCATTCGTGGAGAAATGTATCTTTGGCGAGATGTAAAGCTCTTCGGCACTTAATTCCACTGAGAGTGTGCGTCGCTAATTGCCGGATCACCTCCAGCTTGAGCAGACCCCTCTGCTACCCCAGATCTCGCAGATCCCCAGATTACTTTGTGGGTAAACAAAAATACAAAAAGATACATAGATAATATAGTTCCGACCGGGGCAGCACGCGCATCTCGTCTCGAAAAAAATCACAGAAAAAGAAACAGAAACCGAAATAAAAGAGCGGCGAGCGAGAAAAATAGGAAATGCGAGCTGGGCCAAAGAAGAGTGTTTTTGAAATGCTAATTTCTATGCAAATAATTTGGAAAACAAGCAAAAGGTGGTTGGAGCTTGGAGATGGGAGATGGGAGGGGGTGGTAACACCTCGCCCTGACATTCGGCTTATCATGTTTACCCTCTGAGCTGGAAATGGAATTGGGATAGAAACTGGAACTCCATGACTGGGTCTACTTTCTGGGGAGGCGCCTCGGTTTAGGATTTGCCTTTCGGCTGCGGCTTTATCTATGCCGCTTTTTGGGTCACAACGCCAAGGGGAAAATTTAGCATTCTATTTACGGATTTTGATAAGGGAGTCACAAAACACGCACCCAATTGGCATACACTGGTAGCGAAAAAGGTGTTGCAAAACTATTTGCGTTACGAGTCATTTTTTTTAAGGGCAAAGCCTTGGAATGTGCGTCCAAAAATCATAAAACTTTGTTTAAATTTATCTTTTGTTTGGAAGAAATAAAGACCCAGATATTTAAAACATTTTATTGCACCGTTAAATCTGAGCTCAATGTTTTTAGTGCATTTTGTATTTTTAACAATTCTTTCTTTAACAATTATAATTTTCCAATCAAAATTATGACAAAATAAAAATGTATTTATTTTTTAGAAAAATCATTACATTTTGTATTCATAGAAATAAAATGAGTTTAAAAATTATTATGATTGGTATTAAATATAGCACTTCAGTATAAATAGATAATACATTTTTTCATTCCAGTAATATTTGTTTATTTAGGAATTTAAAAAAAACCTAAAAACCATCCTCCCTGTGTATTCCATCCCGGGATTTGTCATCGTGAAAGCACGTGAATGCCATCCGCAGTGGGTCATCTAATTGAGTTGGGTGTCTGAGTGTCGAGGGAATCACGCGGCCCCATCGATTGATTGGCTCACAATTGCCGGGGAATTGATTAAGCGACGCATGACAATTGTGGCTTTCATCTCTGACCCTCTTCTCCGTTCCTTTTTTCCAGAGTGTGCTGCAGCAGACCACCAACCACCTGAACGTCACTCGGAGCGAAAAGGTCAAGACGAAGCTGTACTCCCTGCCAGAGCAATGTGGCGAGCAGGAGGGCAGGGATCGGGATCCGCATGTTTGCAGCTCCTGTGGTATGGTGCTGCCCTCCAGTCCGGAGTTCGCCCTGGAGGCGTTGTCGCTGGGACCACTGCCCCACTCGGCAGTGGCATCTACTACGGTCCACTCACCATCCCCAACGGCCACTCCTTCGCCTTCTCCGTCGACGGAGGAAGCGCGACCCAAGGTCATGCCAGCTGCCATAAAGAAACAAGGCGTCTCCGCCGAGAGTTGCGTGCAGTCCATGCAGCAGTCCTACAGCATTCCAATCCCGAAATACGAGAAGGATTTCAGGTGAGATTTGTCTTGAACTTAAAGTTTTTATTCTGCATATGTTTTTTTTTGGTAATTTTATTTATTTAGATTATTTAATTTCTACTCGTAAAGTAAAGTAATGTCTATCAAAATGTAGAAGAAAATTTTCAAATATGACCATTCATTAAAAAGTAATGAGCAAAGCAAATAATGGAATGCAAGCAGTGCAAGCAGTCGATTGACTACTTGCATAACTTCATCTCCCTCGCACTTTCTTAATCTCCCTTTTTAAACTTAAACACAACAACCTCGATCTTCCCCAGTGACAAGCAGCAGATCAAAGACGCCATAATGGACAACGACTTCCTGAAGAACATAGACGCCTCGCAGGTGCGCGAGCTCGTGGACTCGATGTACTCGAAGAGCATCGCCGCCGGGGAGTTTGTGATCCGCGAGGGCGAGGTGGGCGCCCATCTGTATGTCTCGGCGGCCGGCGAGTTTGCGGTGATGCAGCAGGGCCGAGTGCTGGACAAGATGGGCAAGGGCAAGGCCTTCGGGGAGCTGGCCATCCTGTACAACTGCACCAGAACCGCGTCCATCCGTGTGCTAAGCGAGGCGGCCAGGGTGTGGGTGCTGGACAGAAGGGTCTTCCAGCAGATTATGATGTGCACGGGTCTGCAGCGGAGGGAGAATAGTGTGAATTTCCTGAGATCGGTGCCGCTGCTGAAGAACCTCAGCGAGGAGCTGCTGGCCAAGATTGCGGATGTCCTGGAGCTGGAGTTCTATGCGGCTGGCACTTATATAATCCGCCAGGGAACCGCCGGCGATAGCTTCTTCCTGATCTCACAGGGCAATGTGCGGGTCACCCAGAAGCTGACCCCCAGTTCTTCCGAGGAAACGGAGCTAAGAACCCTTTCCCGGGGAGATTACTTTGGAGAACAGGCGCTGATCAACGAGGACAAGAGGACGGCCAACATTATAGCCTTATCTCCAGGAGTGGAGTGCCTCACCTTGGACCGGGATTCCTTCAAGCGACTGATTGGCGATCTCTGCGAGCTGAAGGAGAAGGACTACGGGGATGAGAGCCGAATGCTGGCCATGAAGCAGGCCAGGGAGAGCAGCCAGGATGAGCCCAAGGAGCAGCTGCAGCAGGAGTTCCCCGAACTGAAGCTCACCGATCTCGAGGTGGTCAGCACTCTGGGCATCGGTGGCTTCGGCCGGGTGGAGCTGGTCAAGGCGCATCATCAGAATCGCGTGGATACCTTTGCTTTGAAGTGCCTGAAGAAGCGACACATTGTGGACACCAAACAGGAGGAGCACATCTTCAGCGAACGCCACATAATGCTCAGTTCCAGGTGCCCCTTTGTGTGCCGATTGTATCGCACTTTTCGGGACGAGAAGTATGTCTACATGCTGCTGGAGGCCTGCATGGGTGGCGAGATCTGGACGATGCTGAGGGATCGCGGTTCCTTCGAGGATAATGCAGCGCAGTTCATCATTGGCTGTGTGCTGCAGGCCTTCGAGTATCTCCATGCCCGTGGGATCATCTATCGCGATCTGAAGCCCGAGAACCTTATGCTGGACGAGCGTGGCTATGTGAAGATCGTGGACTTTGGCTTTGCCAAGCAGATTGGAACCAGTGCCAAGACGTGGACCTTCTGCGGCACCCCCGAGTACGTGGCTCCCGAGATCATCCTGAACAAGGGTCACGATCGAGCCGTGGACTACTGGGCCTTGGGCATCCTCATCCACGAGCTGCTCAATGGAACGTAAGTTTAAGAATCTATGGGATTTTTTGAACTCCCTTAATAATGCTGATTTATACTTGGACAGCCCTCCATTTAGTGCCCCGGATCCCATGCAGACTTACAACCTTATCTTGAAGGGCATCGACATGATTGCCTTTCCCAAGCACATTTCCCGCTGGGCCGTGCAGCTCATCAAGCGACTCTGTCGGGATGTTCCTTCGGAGCGACTGGGCTACCAGACTGGTGGCATCCAGGACATCAAGAAGCACAAGTGAGTAGAACCCAATGAAAGGGGATTCCTTAAGAATTCGCGTAAGAACGAATGTACATCCTCTCGTGCTAAAGAATTCGCGCTTTTTGGTTTGGCAAGAGGATTCCACGCCCGCGAATTCTTTAATGTTGAGTTTCTGTAATATTTCAAGTAATATTTGCTATGACTTTTGTATAATCGTTGTAGTCCAATAGATATTTGATGCATTTTTATAGATATATCTTATTTATTATACCCGTTACTCGTAGAGTAAAAGGGTATATTGTATTCGTGCAAAAGTATGTAACAGCTAGAAGGAAGCGTTTCCGACCCCATAAAGTATATATATTCTTGATCAGGATCACTAGCCGAGTCGATCTAGCCATGTCCGTCTGTCCGTCTGTCCGTCTGTCCGTCTGTCTGTCTGTATGAACGCTGTGATCTCGGAAACTACAAAAGCTAGAAAGTTGGGATTACCAACACATATTCTTAGGCTTCCTACGCAGCGCAAGTTTATTTCAGCCGAGCGCCACGCCCCCTCTAACGCCCACAATCACCCATAATCGCCCACAAACTATACTAAAATGTGTCTGGCGCCTACATTTTTAAAGATTTTGGATAAGTATAAATGCAATTCTGTTGTGTTTAGTTATACCTATCGAAATGTCGAAGAAATTTTTTAAATCGGACCATTCGTTAAAAAGTTAGGCCAGATCAAAGTTTATACATATCTCCATCTCCCTCGCACTCCCTTTAGTGACGGGTATTAGATAGTCGGGACACCAACCCGACTATAGCGTTCTCTCTTGTTTTAATTATTAACAAACATTTTTTCTTTATTCTTTATTTCTAAAATACTATTAGTATTATTTGTATTAATATTTTTGTTTACTATTTTTTATTATTATAATTTTTTTATTCTTTTTTTATATTTTTTTTATTTTTATTTTTAAAAAATTTTTTTTTTTTTCTTTTCAGGTGGTTTCTGGGCTTTGACTGGGATGGCTTAACCAGTCAGCTGCTCATCCCGCCCTTCGTGCGACCGATTGCCCATTCGACGGATGTGCGCTACTTTGATCGCTTCCCCTGCGACTTAAATGAGCCGCCCGACGAGCTCTCCGGCTGGGATGCAGACTTCTAGGCATCACTTGGTACTTCATCACTCTGTTTAGTTTACTCCTTAGGTTACTTTATTGATTTGCATAGTAGAAACGTAGAAAGAAACAAGGAAAAGTCATCTTAGTTCATTATTTCGGATCTTCGTAAAAGTACACACTGGATTTGGCGGCCAGCAGTCGGCAGATTTGCGAGCATCTCGCTATCAACGGAGTGTAGATCTTTTCAGAATCCTTAGTGGGTTCCGCAGCCAGGTGCAGACCGGAGGGAACATTCCGAAAGAACTCCTCGTAGGTGAGTCTGGGTTCCCTGCCCTTGGGCATCTTGCAGGATTGGCAATTGCAATTCGATTCCCGATGCTCGTAGAAGGCGTACCTCGCTCGAAAGGCGCATCCCAAGAGGCTCACCTCCACTCCAGTTCTCTGATACACAGGAGCATCAAAGATGTCCGCCACGATCTGCAGGACTTGCTGGCTCCTGGAGTCCTCACCCACCACTATCACCTTGGTGAACTTGGATTTATTGAACCCCATCTCCCGGGCGATGGCATAGTGGTGCATGATCTGTCCCTCGATCACAGCTCGCACTTCGATCTCGGGTGTGGCAAAGGCAGGACGTCCCCTCAAGCACTCTGCTGACATATAGTCTATCCCAGCATCCCAACGCAGAGTTCCCTGGGCAATAGGTATAATCTCTCGATCCCTAAAATGCACCGCCACATTGCCACTATTCCCAGGGGGCGTTTGATCCAGCATCTCGTAGAACCTCACCCAACTGCCATTGGCCAGCTCCTCGCAGACGGCCTTCCTGACCAAACCGCCATTGTGGAAGCACAGGACGCCCATAAACTCATCGGTTCTTGTGGGATGACACATCACATGGCCATCCTCCAAACGGGGAGCCCTCTTGAGAGGCATCACCACCACATCACTGGTGTCCAGGGATAGCATAAGGAAGTTATCCTCCACCAGCAGACCGGCCAGTTCGGAGGCCTTGCTGCCGGCGGAGGCCACCACCATGCAGTCGGGTCGAAAGTTCCACCTCTTCACATAGTAATCTGCCACTCGTCCCTGCAATCGATTAGAGGGTATAGGTTTCATTAGACGCCTGGCCAAATCAGGTGCACAGGCATCCAGGCACTGAGGTGACCACTTCTTCCGCCGAATATCTAAAAGATTCATTCCCGAGCCATCGGTGTAGTCTATGGAGGCCATGCCCCCTATAAGTAGGGAAGCTAAGAAGCTGGAGATCAAGGAGATCCTGGAACACCTCTCGTAATGCTCCGTGCACTGGGTGTACACCTTGCGGATCTGTGGACCCGTGAACCTGGTATAAGCTCGAGATCCCGTGATACTGGACAGTTCAGCTGGCCCTCCGACTGCCTGCTCCATCTCGCGCACCTGCTCATCCGTGGACGAATCTCGCCACGTGGGCGTCCTGGTCAACTCGAAGGCACTCTCGGTGAGCTGTTCATGCAGGCGGAGATTGGCGTTCAAATTGCACAGACGTCGTAATCCCAGATCCGACCAGAAGACACCATGCTGCTGAGCAGCCCCACCAATGGAGGCTATTGAGTGCAGATCGGCACCCTGTTTCTCCAGGCAGTCCATCAGCATGTCCAGCGCCTTGACCCACATCACCGGGTTGGCCAGGTATTCGCCCGGTCCTCCGTCTGGTAGTATACCATTCTTGGTCTTGAACTCGGGCAGGTCGATGTCATAGCGAATCTGGGCCACATAGGCCACCTTGAGGTTGGAGTCGAGGATCAGGGCGCGCAGGAGCTGGGTGCCCAGGTGGAGGCCCAGGTAGCTGTTGCCACTGTAGTCCTGTTTACGGCGATGGCACATTTTCCAGAGGTTTAATGGGATCTAAAGGGTAGGTGGAAATGGGTAGGAGAGCTGCAAATTTTTTTGGAAATATTATAAGACGGAAAAGACTAAGCATCAAAGGGTTGATCAAAAACTAAAAAAAGTATATAAGTAGGGTAATACTATACATTAGCGGGCTCACCCCCGAAATTCGCGAAAAAATTATCCTCGATGGACCGCGATTTCTTAAGAATTTACGTGCAAAAAGAACTTGGCGGTCGGCCATGGTTCTCTTGTAATTGAATTTTAAAGTTCCTGGGTTTGCTATAAAAAACAAGGGTGCTTTTCTCATACTTGCTATAAAAATCGAGTTGTCTGCCCCCAATATTCAAATTTTTATCAAAAAATTTTGTTTATTGATTCATATTGTTCAACATGACGTGCCAGTCTTGCTCTGTAACGTTTGGAGAGTTTCTCGGTATGGATGAGAAAGCTCATTTCCGCTTTTTACAAGACCACGGAGTAGTTTTGGACAAGCGCGACTGTCCAACCTGCCTTAGCCCATGCCAAGTGGTCGAAGACGGTGGAACAATGATGTTTGTATGCCGGCGAAGGTTCGCAGTTGAAAGTTCCAACAAAAAGAAGAAAACAAAGAGGCCTAGTCCACGCTTCAGATCCGAATATAACAAAGAGTCTCCTAATTAACAGCTGAGTTGTTGTCGAAGGTGTCCTAAAAATATATATGCGAAATTTTATGATGTATGTTAAATTTGAAATGAAAGCATCGTGCAAGTACAAATTAAAAAAAAAAATGCACGATGCTTTCATTTCAAATTTAACATACATCATAAAATTTCGCATATATATTTTTAGGACACCTTCGACAACAACTCAGCTGTTAATTAGGAGACTCTTTGTTATATTCGGATCTGAAGCGTGGACTAGGCCTAACGGGGACACCACTATAAAAAAACGCGCCTGGAACTTTACCTCAATGGTGGTGCGGAAAAGTGTTCATTGAAACTATTTAAATAAATATAAAGATACAAATTGTTTGAGGTTTAATTAATGCATTAAAATGGTGGGGGACCTTGGATGGATGTGATCGTTCCTGGCCGTCACTAAAATCTCAATCATGTCCTTTATAGTCCACGCTCCACTCATAACATGATTATTTGCATAAGTTTTTTCATTAGACAAAAAATACAATTAAAAAAATGTGACAAAAGTCTACACTTTTTTTATAGGAACTCATTTAAGCAATTAAATAATTTTATAGGAACTCATTTGAACAATTAATTAATTTTATAGGAACTCATTAAAACTTAATTACTTTGATTGAAAATATGAGAAAAGCACCCTTGTTTTTTATAGCAAACCCGAGAACTTTGAAATTTAATTACAAGAGAACCATGGCCGACCGCCAAGTTCTTTTTGCACGTAAATTCTTAAGAAATCGCGGTCCATCGAGGATAATTTTTTCGCGAATTTTGGGGGTGAGCCCGCTAATGTATAGTATTACCGAAATATTTATTGATAACACAAAGTAATTCTAGGACTGTTGTTGCCCGATGCGTCGCTGCTCGGTGATTTTAAACTGCAGAAGGACCACGAGATAGGTGGCCATGAAGGAGATGTTGGTCGTGATTAGCTCCCGGTTGATGTTCGCATATCCGTCCAGATTCATGATGGGTGGATTCTTGTTAATGGCCACCAGGAGCATCTCCACCTCCTTCTGGGTAGCGGCATCCACGGCCGTTAGGTTGATGTTGAGTAGCTTTGTTTGGAAGTCGAGTCCAACCTTCCGGGAGGCGTAGTGCGCCTCATTGCAGATGATGTACAGCAGGCCCATGCAGTAGAACACGATGACGAAGAGACCGACCTACAGTTACAATAGAAGAATAGATATATTAAAAATGTCCAAATTGAAAATAGTTATAAAATATGTATATCTACCCACCTCCTTGTAGGTTGCCCCGTGGTCGATAATCTCGCTGATGCTGCCGTAAGTGGCGATGATCGTGGTGAAGAAGATTACCAGGCAGTACATCCCGTACATATTCGAGTATGCCCTCCCCAGCTGCTGCATCATGTGGCTCAGATCCACCCACAAATGGCGGTACTCGGTCAGTTTCTGGGCGGGCTTCTCTCCCCTTATTGTTGTCTGCATTTCAACATTTTAGACTTAAATTATACTATTTAAAATATTTTTATTTTACCTGCAAGGCATCGGAAAGGGCGCGACTGGCAGTTCCAAAGGCATTGCAGTTGATGTACCTAAGCGAGTTTAAATAGAAAAATGTTAAACTACTTCATTTTGCCAACAAATAAAAAGAAATAATATTTCACGATCAATTAATAATATTGATATTGAAAAGAAATTTTTTTGTTTTCCCTTTCTTCAAAAAGATAAAAAGATAAAAATGAAAGATGAGGGAAGGAAAGAAAGAACTGGAAAATATTTCGAAATCGAAAAAGAGAGAAAAAGAAGATGGCGACTTGAACTACTCTCTTCGAACCTCTCTAAAAGGAACAAGAGAGCAAAAAACAAGATGGCGACAAAATGTTCCTTGAGTAAGAATTTGAAATTTATGAAGTTCGAAAACAAGCGTATTTTAAAAATTATGTTTTTGTTTCTTACATTTTCAAGCGTATCAAAGTGATATGAAATTGCATCAAAGCCAGTTTAATACTTTAAGATTTTTTTATCGCTGTAGAGCGGTAATCCAGGCATTTTCACTTAAGAAAATTTCAATATTTTAAGGCTATCCACTCACCACAGGCTGCAGAAGCAGTTCAGCATGGCGATGATGGGGTAGTAGGCGAATGTGTACCACAACCGGAAGTCCGGCTGCAGAAAGTACTGCGACAGGTTGATGGCGATGCTGAGGAGCCACGAAAACACGCACAGCGTCCAGGTGAGTGGGTAGAGATTCGGAAAGACGATGGGCGAGCCGGTGGTCTTGAAAAACTTGTACTGATAGTTGGTCCACATGTTCTTGAAGATGGCCACCTGGGGGCCGTGTCGCCAGCTGGCCACCGGCAGCAAAAAGTTGGTGAACAGCAGACTGATGAAGATCACATTGTAGATGGCCTCATCGAATCGCTTGTCCGGACTGGTGACGAACTTCTTGACCCGCTCACGGAGAACCAGAACCACAATGGTCGTCTGGCAGCTGTAGATGAAAATGGCCCACATGACCTGCTTGGAACCCCAGGAATATCCCGTCCGTGGGAGATTCTTCTCGGGGGGATTGCGGTGGATGGGCATTACGCCCATTATCTGAAAGAGTACCAGCAGGCTCTTGGTGGTCTGGTAGAACGAGTCATGCTTGTCCAGCTCCAGGGGATCGTCCACGGTCTCCTGTTTGCGTACATACACCTCCTCCATGGCATCGCCGCGGGCCATCAGTTTCAGTTTCTCCCGGTAGCGCACCTCGTCCTCGAGGAACTGACGCTGGTTGGGATTCAGCATGGGCACCACCTTCGACGGCGGCGTCAGACCGCGACTCACTGCCCAAAACGACATGGTGCGATCGTAGAAAGTCCTGCCGCCTCTCAATGCCGAACCTTTTATACTTTTAGCAGTCGCCAGGAAGCAGGCCTTGCTATTGACTTTCGATTGAAAGACAAACAATGAAAGGGACACGCCCACAGGCGGCGCCCGTTTGCTTGTCCTCCATTAAATATGCTCAAGTCCGGGACATGAGCACGAGCCTAGTTGGGCATCGGATACTATGCACTTGGAGAAAATGCTGTGTCTTAGCTGTTGAAAAAATACGAATTTAAGAAAAGCTAAGGTAAAATATTATACGATTTTAAGCAGTTAGGGAAAAATCCGTGATTCTAGATGTCTGAGTTGTTTAACTACTTGAATAAATCAATTTAAATATTTTTAAAATGTTTCATTAGTTTTAAATAAGGTTAAACTACCAAAAAATATAATATTAATACATTTTACAATTAAACACGTCAACGATAATGTTGTTTAAAAAAAGATCCTCTCAGTGGCAACTTATAATTCCCAACTAGTTTTAGAAAAAAATTCATGATCTAATAAAAAATAATTTTACTTGTTTAAATATCTTTTTTTAAAGTTTATATTTAGTTAGGGACATTTTTATATACATTAATTTCCGTTACATAAATATCAATTTAAAGTATCAGTGCATTTTCTCTCAGTGTCCGTTTGTTGTGGTCATTCTGCTGACACCGACCAACGGGTGACCCCGTCAGCAGTGGAGAATGGGAAGGACGACGAGGAGCAGGAGGAGGAGGAGGTGACCAACTGAGGGCGACCGAACGGAGAAGGTACATAAAATGCGCTTAATTTGCCGGAAATGAAAGTTTAACGATGTGTAAATGCTTACGAATGCCGATAGAGGCTCGCACTAATGACCAATAAAAATGTGCCACCAACGGGTCGTCTCCATCTCTCCATCTTTGTTCCCGGGTTTGGGACCCAATCCTTGTCCCTTCTCCCACATCCTCCTTATGTGTGTGAGTCTGACTTTTGATCTATTTCTGCCTCAGATACCAAAAGGCCCGGCATCAATGGCTCTTAAGGCGCTTAAAGTCAGTCGAGAGTGGAGAGGAAATCCATGGCAATGACAGCCGTTTCGGGCTCGGATGTCCAGATAATACCCAATCCTCTCGAGCAAACTCCTCTTCGCTTCCGGGGGATAAACCAAGTGGGAGCTGTAAATCTCTACCCGAGAGAATGTTTGGAATTTGTGAGCCACATTTAAAGAGTTTTCACTGTTCCGGAAGCCAACTGTTGTGAGTTCACCCCTTCCTATTTTTTTTAACCCAGAGTTTTCCCTGTTTTGGCAACGAAACTCATTTTCATGGCACATAGTTTGGCAAACTCGGCTCGTTTAATGCGAAAACTTTCAAGACAAACGACAAGCGAGACTGCATAAATAAAGTGTTTAGCTGGTTTTTTATGCCCATGACATAATTGCAGCCAACTGAGAAGGCAAGCTGCACATTTAAAAAGCGCTGGCGCAGCTTCATCGGCTTAAAGAAGTGCAGTGCATCCGTGGATTTGTGGGCTTTTGTAGCTGCCACGTCCTTTTTTGTTCCTTTTTGCCAGGACGTGCCTCCTCCGAGTGTCACAGGAACCGAAGGAAGCGAATCTTCCATGGCCGCCGGCTGTCACCCACAAAGCGGCCTTGGCGAACAAGTTACATTTCGATTTCCGAATCCCCCGGCTGGCATTCCCCTTTCATCCTTCTTAGCGCGCAATCCATCAAGGGGATGCACTGGGGAAAACTTTTTGATATACTACTTGATTTTTTAATTAATAATTAATAAATGTACCTATTATACTTATATTATAGTCATATTAGATCTTTCTAACATTCTGTTCCAAAAGATAGTATTCAAATACAATCTAGTTAGCTCTGCAAAACCTTTGTAAACTTTACTCTTCATCTATAAAAACTATTGATTCTGATCCTAAAAATACCTTAGATACTTATTTTACCAAATAAAATTTGGATAAAAACTACAAAATCATTACTATATAGATTGGTATATAATAAATGTTTCTGAAATTCTAGTTTACCTATACCTCATTTCTTGTATCCCACCATTTGCTTTCAATATTATTTTTAGTACCCAATATTTCTTTCACTGCACGCGTAATGCAAGTATCTTGTGCGAAATGATGCTGAGAAAATGTAAGAAAGATTTACTTCTTGCGGAGGAAAGACTTTTATTAATATCCAGGGAAAGCGCAGAGCAGAACAAGCCAAAAATGGATTTCAGATTGGCTGTGGAGCTCGGGCAACTTAGGCAGAGGAATCAGTGGTGGAAGTGGTGCTGGTGGTGGTTGCCTCCGTGGTTGAGGTGGTGGAGGTGCTGGCTTCAGTGGTCGAGGTGGTCGTTGTGGTGGTGCTGTTGCTGGGCAGAGTGGCATTGGGAGGCAGACCCCATGGTCCACCGGGTCCACCAGGACCTCCAGGTCCGCCCTGAGGTCCACCAGGACCGCCAGGTCCTCCTTGTGGGCCACCAGGACCTCCAGGACCTCCTTGTGGGCCGCCAGGACCTCCAGGTCCTCCTTGAGGGCCTCCAGGACCTCCTGGGCCTCCGCGTCCTCCTTGTGGGCCTCCACGACCACCAGGTCCACCCTGAGGTCCTCCGCGACCACGACGTCCACCTTGAGCGGCAGCCACGGCAATCAGAGCGAAGAGAGCGATGATGATGAAGGAACGCATCTTGCTAGGTGTTTGTATCTTTCAGTAGAACTTAACTGTGATACCTATTCGCCCATTTCACCCGCCTTTTATACCTTTCTCACCTTTCCATTTCGACCGACTGAATAAACAGCTTCAGTTCTCGGTGACGTCAAATAAACGTCGGGAGTAATTTGGTATTTGGTAGAACCGTAGACAGACAAAAGAGTCTTGAGCTTGTCTCCAAATCGCTAGCTATCCGTAGCTATCCATTCATCTGTTTTTCTGCTTTCCCTGCGTCACAGAGCAGCTGCTCTTGATTCGTTTTCAATATGGTTTGTGTTTGTGTTTGTCCACTCGACCATTTATCACCACAAAAATAGTGGGTGGCGTTTTGGGTGGTTTTCATAGCTAATGGAGTTGTAGTTGTCGCCTTGTGATTCGATTCGATTCTATTGGGTTTTTGCGGGTAATTCATCAGTTCGACCAGCAGCGGATGCAATTTATGAGTTTGCATCGGGTGGGTCCTTCGAATGCAGGACCAATAAATAAATGTTAATTTAATTTGCCTTGGTCATTCAGATTTACAAGGTCTGAAATGCGCACTCGAAAGTGCACTAAAAAAGTTAGTTCTAGAAACTAAAAATTTAAAAATAAATATTTGTATACCATTTGTACCTAATAAATATTTTGATTAGTTTTTTTTCCCAATGGTAAATTAATGGAAATATTATAAAATGTGTATCCTAAGAAATCCTATAAAGACGAGATGGCTTCAAACTTTACAGTTTACATTTAAATAGAATACATTTTTGAGCTGTGCAGGCGGGGATTGCACTCTGGCTAATGCAATTAAACATTAATCATACGCACTGTGTGCTAGGCCAGCTAGGACCAGCAGGATACATATGTCGATGTCCGGTGTCCGTTGTCCGGTGTCCGAGGTCCTCCGTTGCTGGGTTACATTCACGGCAGTTAGAGCGTAGCATCCACAAATTAGCAAATTGGACATAAATTGACTAATTAGTGCTAAAAGCAAGTGCCCCATGTTTGCTCTGGCCACACTGAAACCCATTCCCACCCCCACCCTTATGATACTTGTACGATATTGAAGGGAAAGTGATAATTCAATGTGCGTAAATGGAAAATGTAGCAAACTAATTTCGTTTTATTGTGGTGGGAAGCCAACTCCCCTTTTTTTGTTTATTTCCCCTTTTGGTTGGGGAAATTAAAATGCAAATTTCATTTGCATTGGAAATTTATCGCTTTAATGAGCGCTGCAATTGCAATTAAAAAATCTGAACAACTGCGGAATGCTTTGCTCCCGTTTTTCGCCCATTTTTCGCCTCTGGCCATAATCCACGGCCCAATGCGTTTGCTCTCCCGATAATAATTTGCCGAGCTAAGCGCCGACCAAGATCTTCAAATTTTTAATTAAAAACGCTTTGCATATTTTCCCACAATTGATTTTTGTTTTTCCGCCGCCCCAGAACCGAACTGCAGTTAAATGGGGGCGAAAAATAGGGCACAAAAACAGTTTCAATTATTCCGGTCACGCTTTTGTCCTCGGGAATTGATGGTTTAATCAGCTGTCTAACCGTTCTATGGGAAGAAATCCATCTGCTTGGGATTTCAGTCTCCCCCCCGATTCATAGCTCTGTAGTTTTTTTTCCCCTCGCTTTTTGGGGGTTCCTGGTAATTGAAAAGTACACAAGCGCCTAGTGCATCAATTAGCAAAGCAAACGCAGCCAGTCAGTCGGCAAAGACAAAACGCAAACCATTGCGAAGGACGGCCCTATTTTGCATGCCCCATCCTTAGAATCCTCAGAAACCCCGGAATCCTCAGGACTGCAAGTGCATTTTATTAGTGGGTAGCAAACCCAAACCGAGTTTTTATCTCTGGGCAAACAGTCGCAAGTGCCGCACAAAAGACACAAAGAGGCGAGAGCTATTGTCCTCGATGGATAACCCCCTAGCCCCTCCTTTTCCATTTTCACTTCCCCATTTCCCCCCCAAAAAGTCTATATTGCCATGCAAATGCGAGATGGCATTAAAGGATTTCCCAACTGCCGCGTTCTTGCTTCCATTTGTTAGTATCGCCATCACCATCGCCGGCTTTTATTGACTTTGCGCATTTAACTTTTAATTTTCACCATGTTAAAGAGTCGAGCTTGGTGGGCGGGCTGAAAAATAAAGCAGAAAAACTGTAAATTGAAAAGAGTAGGTGGAGCGAGCGGTGAATGGCAAAACTTTTTGCGTTAAATGCTGAAACAACCCCGAGCGCTTTAAGCGGTTCTCCTTGTTCAGCGTTTGGCGCTTGTAACACCTTTTAGTCTACTAAATGTATTCGTGTACTTTGGCTTCTGAGGGGTATATTGTTTAGCTGGAAAGCTGGGATTTAGTCCTGGGATATTGGTAATAAGAATTTATAAACTTTGTAATATTTTTAAAATTTAAATTTCAACTAGAAAGGCTAAATGTATGCAAGAAAATATTTTTAGATTCTTATTTTTACAGCATACTTTTTTAAAAGGTTTTTAAAGTAATTTTAAGTGATTTCTATTTCTATATTTTAACATTCTTATAAATTCAGAATACTTTTTGACACCTTCGTATACGATTTTTGAACTTTACTGATTTTTATAGTTTTTTGTATGTTGTATGGAATATTGGTAAGAAGAATTTATAAACTTTGTAATATTTTTAAAATTTAAATTTCAACTATAAAGGTGGCTTAATGTATGCAAGAAAATATTTTTAGATTCTTATTTTTACAGCATACTTTTAGACACCTTTTTAAAAGATTTTTAAAGTCATTTTAAGTGATTTCTATTTCTATATTTTAACATTCTTATAAATACAGAATACTTGTTGACACCTTCATATAAGATTTTTAAACTTTACTGATTTTTATGGGACCCCATATAATACGTTTTTATAGTTTTTTGTATGTTCTATTTTTATTTTTTTTAAGGAAAGATAACAGCCAAAAGTTATATAGAATTTAGAATATAATCTAAATCCTAAGATGAGGAGGCCTCAGTGGAGCTGGACTCAATGGTGCTGGCCTCAGTGGTTGAAGTGGTGCTGTTGGAGGAGATGGTGCTGTTGGAGGAGATGGTGCCATTCGGAGGCAGACCCCATGGGGCGCCAGGACCTCCTTGCTGCTGACCTCCCTGTGTGCCATTCTGAGGACCTCCCTGGGGTCCTCCCTGAGGTCCTCCTTGGGGTCCTCCCTGGGGTCCTCCCTGCTGACCATTCTGGCTATTCTGAGGTCCTCCCTGGCCACCTTGTCCACCTTGCTGGCCACCTTGTGGTCCTCCTTGGGCAGCAGCCACAACAATCAGGGCGAAGAGGGCAATCAGAATGTAGGAACGCATTTTTGGTAGGCTTGGTTTAGTTAGCTTGACAAAAACTTAGCTTGTGATACCTTTTTCCCTCGGCCAAAGCCCTTTTATATTCTCGAAATTTTCCATTAGGCCCAAACACATACCTTTCACAACAGCTGCTGTTTCGGGTACGTCACAGAAATCAAACAAAAACGTCTGTGGTAATTTGGTAAAACCGAAAACAGCAGACACAAAGAGAGTTTCGAGCTTGGCCGAAAACGAAATGTTTACTGTTTACCACTGGCTAATTTACCTTATGTGCGTCATCTAGCAGTTACTTTTGATTTGTTTTCTGTTTATGAAATATTTGTACTTTGTGTAATGGTGAAATATTTAAGGTTTACTTAATTCTGACGTATCAAATATTCCGTACTTCCCATTTCCATTTAGTAATCTTATTATAAAAAATATTTCAAAAATACCAGATAGCCTTAAAGTCGCAATGGCTCACCTTTAGCCCTCTAACCTTGTTTTCCGCCCTGAAATTATTTTCACACGAAGCATTTTAGAATATTCCTCGCCCGCGGCGGCATCCTCATAGAAGTGGAGTGCCGTGTAAATATGGCAGTGATGTTGCCTCACTTTCCCCACCATCCCAAAAACCCCAACCCCAACCCAACTCATTTCCATCCGGAACTGAGCCTGGGATGACATGAAGCGGCTTGTGCGCATTTCGGGCTCAACTTTTGTGGAGCCCATACTTAACCGTTGCTGCCTGCATATTCACTTTGCGCCGCTTAATCGGCAAAAAAAAAAATGAGGAGGAAAAAAGCGGCTAAAAAATAGATGGCGCCCAACCAAGCTGCATGCAATATTTATGATTATTTTTTCAATTTCACTTCGATCGCTTCGGCCTTGGAAAATTTCATTTGCTGCATTTCAGCGCGACTGCTGCTCATCCTGATTTTTCCGCCTTTGTTGTTGCTGCTGCTGCTGCTACCGCTGCTGCAGGAAGCCAGGATGTGTTTTCCTTTCAATTTGTGCTACTAAAGTGCATGAAGGAAAGCTGGAGCTCAGTAAAGAAAGCGATGACTTGACTCAAGTTGAGTTAAGTTGGATAGAACTTCCTGCTGCGTTGGCCAATGCACACGGAAAATAAACTACGTTTTTCTATAAAGTTTATAGAGATTTCAATAAGATTAACATAATACCTCTACTGAAAGATTTAATTGTTTATTGAAGAGATTCTTGGAATTTTTGAAGCAAAGTTCTGATTAAATTACTAACCATTTAGTGCATTATTTTCTCTCTCTGCTCCGGCAGGAGGCAACTAATTCCACCTAAGGATAATATGATTTCCGTGCACCTTCCGCCCTGAAAACCCACCTCCATTTTTGGCCCCGTGCAGATTACATTTGCTACTTTCGTATTTCTGCGTATGTGCTCCTGTACTTTTGCACTTTTTCCCGTACTTTCATTTTTCAAAAGCGCGAATTTAGTCGGCTGCCAACTCATGTGTGTGAGTGTGTGGATCCCCCGATCCTCCGCAGCTCCCCTCCGGTCTCCATTCTCCATTTAGCCCCCCTGATGAATGGTTCATGTGTTTCACTAACCAATTTGCGCTCTGCGCTCGACGTGATTTACAGTTCCCCAGCGAGCTGTTTTGCCTGCCTTTCCCCAGCTTTGCCCCACTTGCTCCATGTGGCAACTGGCTTAACCCACCTGTGGCCCCAACAGATCATCTAAAACCGAAAATAAATCAATGCTAGTCAATTGAATGAGTTACTAGGTAATAAGAAATTTTTTTTTATTATTTCAAGCTCAGGAAAACTCATAAAGCAATTTGAGTTAGTACTTCTGCGTTAAATTTCGTATTAATCGGATTTTTTGGTAACATACTTAGTTGATAAAGGCATTTTAGGAAAATTACGATGAGGAAAATTAGGATTGGAGATTTATGGCGATTTTGGGGTAATTTGAATGGGTTTTTTCGTCGTAACTCCCTTAAAATAGGTGTCACAGCTAAAAGAAAGGTTGTTTTGTGCAGCTAATAACATAGGCAAACGATTCACATCACTTTTGGGAAGATTTAAAAATATATTTATTTTAACAATTTTTGAATTTTTTATCATTTCATCATTTTTTGCAAAAAATCGATGAAAATTTAATTTTGTAGATTTAAATGCCAATCGATGGGGAATTTTATTACGAATCCAAGAAGGTATGGCAATCCATATTCGGATCATTATTACCATTGTTTTGGCAAAAATACTGAGTTTCTTTTGGTGAAAAATCGGTATCTGGATTTTTGGTAAAAATGTGATTTTTCTTAGTGATTTTTTTCATATAACTTGGCCAAAAATGGTCTTACATTGAAAAGACGTACTGTTTTGAACAGCTAACAACCTAATAATAAAAATCAATACACTTTTTATTGAATTTAAAATTGTAAAATTTCGAACCAATTTTTGCATTTTTAATAATCATCATTTTTTGCAAAATATCGTCAAAAACTAAAGTTTTTAGATTTAAATGCCAATCGATAGGGAATTTTATTACAAATCCAAGAATGTATGACACTCATTATTTGGACCATATTTAGCTTTGTTTGAAACAAAATGGTATTTGAAAATACGGATTATTTTGTAGTAAAAAGGTTTGCATTAAACGAAATTTAACGTTTTTATATTTAACAATTTTTATTCCATTTTGTACAAAGTTCTGCTATAACTTTTAGACTGCGGTGGGTTAACAGCTTATGGATCTCAGTGGGGTTAAACCCTGCCGCAGAGTCCAGTCAATGGCAGAGCTGGCTTAAAGCGCCTTTGCACTGCACTCTGGTGTCCGCTCAGTTCGCAGTGGGGAATGCAAATCAATTGATCATTTCGCCGGTCCGCAACTGACGGCATTCCCCCCACCCACCGACTGCCGCCCACTTACTAACCAACCCCCTCTCCCCACCCCTCTTGCGGGAAAACACTTCAGTGCACTGAAAGTGGCCGCTTCGCTGAGCAGCGAAGACGACTTTGTACTGCATTTCATGAGCCACCGCATATGCGTTTTCCCCCAGACTTTCCCGCTTTTCCCGCTGCCATTTGCAACTGCTGTTTGTCGCAGATTTCTGAAAAAGAAGGAGCAGGGAAGTGGGAACAGTTTTAGTGGCCATTTGCGGGGATTCTCGGGGGGAAAATGAGCTGGCATTCCTGGGATTTGCTTTAAAGTGGTTTTTAGCTGCAGCTCAAAAGTGTTGCATACTTTTTAGCGTCAATTGCTGGCTCAGAATAATTCAGAACATTTTTGGCGGATGAGCTGGGGCTTAATTAAACGATTTGCGGGGATTAGATGAACAAGTTTGCTAATACAAGCGCTTTGGATTTCATTTTTGGAGAGCAGAATCCCCTGTTGTAAGATTTTAAGACGGTTATTAAAATATATTTTTTGTAGATTAAAAACATTAAAACATTGTGAAATTTTTTTTTTTATTTGCATTGAAGTGACTGTCTCACGCTACATGTCGCACGCGACAGTTTTTTCCGTCGTTTTCTTAGGTGGTTTTTCTGTAACCTTAACGTCAAAAAAACCGTTTAAGAGCCACTTTAAAAAATACCAAAAAAATACCAAAAAATGACTTTTTTGTCCATATTATATGTATGGTCCTGAAAAATTATCCAAGGATACTGAAATTACTTAGCTTAGTTGAGGATCCATCTAACTAAAACCAAATATCAGTGGAAAATCATATAGAAATCTGTTTTTATCAAGTTTCAAGCTTTTTGGCTTGGTTGACATTCCCAGAGAATTGCCCAGATGCATTTTGTTAAAAATAAATAAATAAATAATAAATGAAAAACTACTAAAAATGTAAAATAAATCCATGGTAAATCAAGTTTCTATCAATTAAAAAATACATTTTTACCGAAAAATCTGGTTCTCCCTTCAGAAAATAAACTTTTTCCCAACATTTCCCAAACATATAGTACAATTTTCTTGCAATAAGTTTTATTAACATCAAAGATAAGGAACATAAGCAAACACAAAATTGTTTTGCGATTAGGATCTGTCTAAATATTAGGATGAGGAAGCCTCAGTGGAGCTGGATTCAAGGGTGCTGGCCTCAGTGGTTGAAGTGGTGCTGTTGGAGGAGATGGTGCCATTCGGAGGCAGACCCCATGAGCCGCCAGGTCCTCCTTGCTGCTGACCACCCTGTGTGCCATTCTGAGGACCTCCCTGGGGTCCTTCCTGCTGACCATTCTGGCCATTCTGAGGTCCTCCCTGGCCACCTTGCTGTCCACCTTGTGGTCCTCCTTGGGCAGCAGCCACCACCATCAGGGCGAAGAGGGCAATCAGGATGAAGAAACGCATTTTTTGTAGGTTTGGTTTAGTTAGCTTGATGAAAACTCAGCTTGTGATACCTTTTTCACACTTCCAAAGCCCTTTTATATTCTCAACATTTTCTAGAAACCAAAATCCACGTGCTGTTCATTAATAGAAAATAAAAATCAAAAACTTATTTCAACGCAAATAGCAAATAAACAAACACAAAGCTAGTTAAACAAAAAAAAAGGCAAATAGAAAACAAAAACAGAAACAGACGCAGCAATTTCATAACCGAGACCAAACCAGCTGCCTCAAAACGCAAAGAAGGCAAATGAGTGAGTCAATGCAAAGCATTTGTACTTTTTCAAGACCAAGAACACGAGCTTCAGACCCTTTTTGTTGTACTTATTTCGGTTTTTCCCAATTACCCCAGACGTTTTTGTTTGATGTCTGTGACGTAGCTGGGCAGCAGCTGTTTCTGAGGGGATTTCTCAGGTGGAAAAGGAAAATATTAAGACTATAAAAGGGCTTTGGCCGAGGGAAAAAGGTATCACAAGCTGAGTTTTCATCAAGCTAACTAAACCAAACCTACCAAAGATGCGATTCTTCATTCTGATTACCCTCTTCGCCCTGATGGTTGTGGCTGCTGCCCAAGGAGGACCACAAGGAGGACAGCAAGGTGGCCAGGGAGGACCTCAGAATGGCCAGAATGGTCAGCAGGGAGGACCCCAGGGAGGACCTCAGAATGGCACACAGGGTGGTCAGCAGCAAGGAGGTCCTGGCGGCTCATGGGGTCTGCCTCCGAATGGCACCATCTCCTCCAACAGCACCACTTCAACCACTGAATCCAGCTCCACCGAGGCTTCCTCATCTTAGGATTTAGACAGATCCTAATCCTAAACCTATTCGGGCTGTGCTTTTTTTCATGTTAATAAAATTTCTTGCAAGAAAATTATACTTTGTTCTTTTTTCTGTATTTACTTTAGCCTCTGTTGTGTTTATTTAATTATTATTTGCGTTTGTTTTGACTGGTACTATAGAAAACACATTTCCAAAATTCTTGCCATGCGTTGTTAATACCAAGTGGAATTTATGAAGACAAACTGGAGGTCAAGTTCGTTGGCCACTCAATTATAACTCGGTAACAGTTCAAGCCAGAGTAAGATTATTGACTTTCGCGGAGTTGGAGAAGCGCTGATCCCTTACGGCGGCAATGTAATAAATTAGCTGGCAATGAACTCGGGAAGCGCTGGCATCATAAATCATCTTCGGGACTAGGATTTTGAGTCCTAATTATCGCCGCAGCCACTGGGCCAAAGCCTTTGCTTCTGCTCCATCTGCTCTCAGCCCATTTTTCCCCCATTCCAATAACCATGACGAGTCCATGAGTCCATGAGTCCAACCATGACCAAAGATAATCACGAACAGTGGCCTGTGCGAAACTGAAACAGAAACTGAAACTGAAGCCAAGCGCAAAAAATGTTGCCACGCATTAGAATTCTGTGAGGCGATTATCCCGGGGATTTCTTCTCCTTCTCGGCGGGATTAGGATAGAAAATGATAGAATGATGGAATGATGCCACCACCAGCTCAATTATTTCTGCCTATTTATCCCCGCTTCGATTTTGTGTGCGAGTTAAAGCGATGAAATTGTAACTGAAAATCCGTTTAAAGACGTCTCGCTGTAAAAATTTGATTTTAATTGAATTTCTCATTTTCGACGGGGCCTATTCACGGGGTTTTTTTGTGGGATGGTAGGATGGTAGGATGGTCGTGACGTTGGCAAATTCAATTTGCCGCTAAATGAGCTAAATGCGATTAAACTGGGGCAGACAGACTGTGCTGCCTGCCACCCATTTTGGTATTTTGGTATATTAAAGCCGAGAGGCAGAAGCCTCTTAGCCCCAAGAACCCCAAATACAATTTGCAGCAGGACCATCCGAACCATCAGACCATCGGAGCACCGAAGACATGACCGCGCTTGCGGCATGTGTAACATATGTCAGATGTGCCGGACTCGGCCTAAATCAATACAATTGTTTGGGCCCAGTTACCGCAGCTCTGCACTTGGGCCTTATTGTCATTGGACAGCGCCAAAGGACGATGTCAACAAGCGGCCAAATGAAGAAAACAATAAGGCTACAAAAGTTTTGTTCCAAAGCGAAGAGGCTATGCCCTGAAAATCACTAAAGACGACTTAAGAAAAGAGTATATATAAAAAATATATATATATTTCCATTTTAAAACATTGTACAATTTATTTAGTAAATATTTTATACACTTGATTTTTTACATTTAATTTATAAAGTGTTTAAATGATTTTAGGGATATTTATAAATTATCAAATCAGTATTCCAGTATTAATAGAATGTGCAACATAATAGAAAATATAAATAATTCCATTTTAAAATATTGTACAAATTCTATAGTAAATATTTTATACATTTGATTTTTTAAATTTAATTTATAAAGTGTGTTTTTGCTTATAGCAATATTTATAAATTCCAAAATCAATATTCCTAAATAAAAATGTTGCTTGTTTGCTTTGTCATTCAGTGTGTTTTATTAGAAAGAGAAAATTGTTATGAAATTGGCATCTTTAGGCGAAGAAGTCTTCCATATTGAGAGCATTGAATACTATAAAAATAAATGAGTTCGGCAGTCTTGTTTTATGGGAAAGAATATTTCTATGCCAGACAATTTGGACCATTAAATAAGTATTATAAATATTTATAAGATTTTTCTTTAAAAATAAATTAGAATTATCAATTATTCTAAATATTTGTATATATTTTCTGCAATAAATGTAAATGGCTTTAATCACTTTAACCGAGACAAAATATTTGTTATGCAAGGGGATACACATTTGCCGCTTGATTTTGGGCCGCAAAGGGTTCTTCATTTTGTTGGCTTGCCCCATTTCTCTTTTCGCAAGGATCTCTGTGGGCTTTGGATTTGCATTTGGCTTGGGCAAAAGACCGACAACAAGTTGTTGTGCCCGCTCCTTAAATCCTTTTTGTGTCTGCGCCTTGGGTTTTTGCCAATTGGCGCCGGAGGACATTGGGAAGCCCGGGTGGCGGTCAGAGGAGATCCACAGAGCCAACAAGCCAAAGAGTTAATAAAAAGTTGTCGTCGAGCAAGTTTTCCCTTGTATTTCCTCGGTCAAATCCCCTTCCCCCGGAATTCATTCGCCTCTTGTTTTATGGGACTTCGGATTCAGATTCAGCGGCTGCAGCGTCAGCATTTCTATCGCTTCAGCTGTTTGTTGGTTTTCCACTTTTCACTTTACTGGGATGAGTTTGGGATGGTATGGGGGTGCTGCTACTTGGCCTGTCTTGCGTTTCTTTTCGTTTCTGTTTTTATTTGCATACAATTTGCCAGTTTATGGCCGTCAAGAGCGGGCTCTGGTTTGCTTTGGTTTGGTTTGGTTTGGTATATATCTCCCCTTCCCCGTCGACAAATATATGTTATTTGTATTTATTGATTTCCAAGTGAAAACATTATTGAGGTTGGCCTCGACATCGCCTCGGCTCGGCTCAGTCATGAAAATTGTTGCGTACCCAAAGCAAATTTGCCCTCTCTCGTTGAAAATGTCGAACAACAAAAGGACTTCATTATTATTGGCTTCGTTGTTGTGCTGCGTGTTGTGTGTCAGGATGCCTGGCATTGCCCATCGTGAGCTGGCAAACTGATTAAATTGAATTTCATATGCAAAAGGTGAAACTCAATCAAGAAAACATAAAGGCGGCGCACACACAAAACAAAATCTGGCCATACATAATAATTTGTAATGGATAAAATGAGCGCTACTGTAAGATATGATATTTTTGAGCCTCACAACTAATTGGGAAGTAATATTTCAATGCAGGTGAAATGCTTTTAAAGTCTTAAATTAAATAACTCTTAAACAAATTTTAAATAAATATAAATAATTTTATGAATTATATGAATTTCGTATTTTTATTTAAAAAAATCTTAAATCTTAAAAAAATGTAAAAGACAACAAAAAGTATATGAATTACATTTAAAATAAATATTTAAAGAAATTAATAAAAAATTTATTGACGATTTAAGTCACTTTTAAAGATTTTAACTTTCAGAAATATATGGTTAAATACTTTATAAGAGCATGTGATTAAATAATATCTCTATTAAATTGATATAGAATATTTAACTATTATTATTTTTATCCACATCTCCTTATAATCGTAAGTAAAATATTCTGTCAAAGAAATATCCAAACTTTTCTCTGACTGCAAGTATTAGTGGTCGGATCTATCTGGCTGTGTGCGTATGTGCGAGTGCTCGGATTAACCAAAGCCAAAGGGAAGGCTTTGCGGCTTTGTTGTGAGGCAGTGATATGCTCCACCCTTCGACCTTTCACCCGCCCTTCACCAACCACCTTCCACCTTTGCAACCTTTGAGGTTGAAATTAATAGCAAAATGGAAATTAAAAGCCACTCGGTCAGAGGAAAAAGGAAAATGCTGCGAGTCAGAGGGAAAATTGAATGACGCTTGGTTGGAATAGAAAGCTGCAGCTTTGGGGGGCATTTGCGAGGCATTTTACATTTCCCATTTCCCACCCACCAAAAGGCGAGGTACTTAAAAGTAAAAGCCCTGTTCGCTGGCCCGTTGTTGCTGGTTTTATGTTCATAGCTCTCGCATAGGTGATAATTTCATTTGGCCAAATCAAAACCTGAGACTCTCACACACTCAAAAGCAGCCAACAGGCAACCTGAGCCTCATATATCGAGCTAATAAAATTTTAATGAAATTACGAGGCCTTCCCTTTCCCTTCCCTCCCCTTATTCCCCTGCCCTTCGACCCTTCTCGTAATAATCACGGTCGAAAAATTTTATGCCGTCTACGTGGCAAAACACTGAACCACCGAAAAGCGGAACCGCCGAAAAGGGGAATTCAAGTGGAGCATAAAAGGAGCTATTAGCTGGCGCACTTTTTCCCCATTTTTTCCTCACCAACCTGTTTCCAGAAATCTCTTCCTCATTTTCCCCCTCCCCCCTTTCATAGCCCATTCGCGGCGTTGGGGACACGCACATTTCGCCAGCCATTTTGAGAGTTCACTGCTAAAAACTTGGATATATTCAATAGGTATTTATTTTTTGGGAATGATTTCTTTTTTGGGATTACTATATTAAAATTAAACTCAAAATAAATTAAACTTTTTAAAGTAACTTAAAAAGGGGTCTAAAAGTATGCAGTAAAAATAGAATATTGACTGCTAGAATGAATCCATCGCGATGGATCGGAATGCCTTTTAAATATTGTTGAATACTTTTACGTTTATTTCATTATTTATTTTTTTTGATATTTTATTTATTTTTTATTTATTTATTTAATAGTTTTTTACTTAGAGCATATTGATCATTTACTTTTATTTTTAAATATATGTATTACTATTATTTGTGTTTGATGTTATTCGTTTCAATATAAAATTATAAAAAATAATATTATTAGTTATTTAGTTTAGTTATTTTGCATTTATTATTTTTGATGTTATACCTTTAAAATTAAAATTATAAATAATAGTATTTCATATTTATTTGAGTTTTACATTACACCTAGAATTAAGTTTAGTATTATCTTTTCCATTGCTTATCCAGTTTTCAGTGTACATATTCCTGTTAGCAAGCTAGTCTGTGTGTGTGTGTGGGTGAGTGGGCGTGGCACCGGGAGTGCGTGAGTGAGTGTGCATTAATGATGCATTGCATCTGCCATCCCGCGTGCCAGCTTAAAACGCTTCGCATCGCTTAATTAGAGGTGAACTGGGGGGGGAAAGGGGCAGTTTCCAAAAGGGAAGTTCGGGGCACGTGCATTTTAACTGACTTCTTGTCGCGTAATTGCAAGGGAACACAAGTTTTGATTAAAGTTTTGGCCCTACTACACCGAATTTACAGCCAGAGATGAGCGCGAATTTTGACTCAATCATGAATTTTAAGGACTAGCATATAACAAAATATTTAGTTTTAGTTTCACATGCGAATCTCAGTTTTAAAAGCCGGTTCATAAGGTTCTAAAAACTTTCAAAATATTTTATAGCAATGGTTATTAAACTATCCTTAGATGTTGAGATATAGCCCATAAAAACCCGGCTTTACTAGATTTAAATGTGTTAATCTGCTACCTTTTGTGGGCTGCGCTCATCTCTGCCTGGCGCATTACGCATACGCCGCGTGCGCCCGGTAAACTTTCCCTGCAGTGACGTCTAATTAAAACTTATTTCTGCAGTTTGCCAAGACAAAGGGATGAGACTCCACCCTCGACTTCTCCCCGCTTTACAGGTGCTGTTGTTGTTTTTGATTATGTTGACGCCAATGGAAATATTTATCAAGTCATCGCGTTGCAGGTGGAATATACACATACATATACATATTATACCTATATGGCATGGTGGTGCTGCGGGCAAACAATGCAGATTACGCATACGCCATGTGTTGCATGTGTGGCTGCGCGGGAAGCGCGTGTCAAGTTGTGTTGTTGCCCCAAAAAAGTTAAATGAGGCGCAACGCTGGGAAACTTTGACGCTGATTTTGACACGTTTGGCTTAGCCTTTCACCTGCGATTTTCGGGGGGCTGTCTTTCTGTCTGCTCTAATTAAAATTTTCAGCCGCTGTGCAGCTCGCTTTAATGCGCCAGGGATTCTGCAATGGATTCAGCCATATCCTTCCAATCCAGAAGCTCCGGGGCCAAACATTGCGGTGGCCAGGACTCAGAGGACATGGGGCGACATCTAATGACCGCACGGCTCGTTTGCTTCATTTGCAGTGAAATGGATGCACAACCGCAAATCAAACACAGCATAATTGGGTTGAGAAAGGGTTAAGCTGGGAGGACCAGGAACTCAGCCACCATGAGAATTGAGAAATTTGCCAGAAAACGTTTTGACAGTTGAACTCTTTTGGCCCGGTTAGCACTTGGTTTTCGGCCATCTCTCTTTCGGAAGGCATTGCCCGTTCCGTTTTCAATAGAAATGCAAATCCAAATCCCTTCCACTTCGTTGGCTGCTGACATTTACAAGGTAATCTGATCATTACGTGTGTGCGGGACAGATTGTAGGACCAATATTTAAGTTATTTGTCGGATTTGCAGGCATTTCCTGGAAAAATAACGGGGGCTACGAGAAGAAAATGTCACTGGACAGCCTTGAGAAGGGATTCTAAATTCCTAGACGAGAGATTATCCGAGTGGCTTCTATGTTATTTAGGACCAGTGATAAATACCAAATCAAGTTGGCTGCCGCATAGACGTGCCATCCAATCATAATGTCGATGAGCAGATTGGACAGCAAATATTGCCAGCTATTTGCAAGATTCGAAGGGATTGCGAATGCTTAAGCGAATCCTTGAGTTTTCTCTTATTTTGTGGTTCATTACGTTCTGGAGCGCAAAATCAACGCTGTCTCGGTGCTCGGTTCTCGTCTCTTGGTTCCTGGTTCTTGGCATCGTCCCCGAAGTTTGCATTTGGCTCGATAAACTCGCACATACTCGATAAACTCGAGCGTAGACACGTACGACAGTTGCCGCTGCTGTTGCTTCTGCCTTTGCTCCCCCTTCCCGAAGAACACCCTTTTTCCTGAGATTTTCCCGGTTCTGCTGGCTGCTCCATCAACAGTTTGTGGCAGCTTGTTGAAATTAATCATTTGACTGCCAAGACTTCGCAGTCTTCGCCTCGATTTTTACACTTTTTCGGGGGTCTTTTAGTTTGGATCATGGGTTTGCAAAGATCTTAAACGAGTGTGACCCTTTTTATGCAAAACTGCTTGATTTTAATATTATTGTGTGGAAATTTTTTTTTTGTATTTTGGGTAGTTTAAAATACGGGTCTCATGCTTTAGCAAAAAAATAGACGGTTTATTATTATAAAAATATTATAAAACATTAGCCCGTTTTTAGGCAATGTGTCCCTTTCTTTCAGTAAAACAAAAATAATTTTTGGTGGAAAATTATTTTTTTCCTAAATTAAAGGCAAGGAAGGGATGTTTCTCTCTACTTTTCGTCGTTATTTGGCTAAATAGAGTGCCTTCGTTAAAAGAATGACTGCTACGCGCAGCTAATCACATAAACAAACAATCCTTATCACTTTTAGAAAGATATAAAAAAAATAATAAATTTGTCAATTTTTAAAATTCGATAAGGGGTACCATCATGATTTTTTGCAAAAAATAGTCGAAAATTAAGATTTCTAGATTTAAATGCCCATCGATTGGAAATTTAGTTACAAATCCAACAAGGTATGACATTCCATATTTGGACAATTTTTTCAGTAGTTTTAGACAAAATACTGTGTTTTTTTAAGAACAATTAGGACTAAGGTCTGAATTGAGTGCCATTGCTAGGGTATTTGAATTTTGGGGTCCCCAAACTTAGTCTTTCCAGTTGCTCCTCCATCTTCGAGCACCTCCCACCTCATTTGCTGCCATCCATAGCAATCAGTTGGCAGCCTCGACTTTCTCTTTCTCATCTGTCGCCATGTTGCTACTTCCGTTTCCGCTTCTAGTTGACTTTACGTGGGTGTGTGTGTGTGTGTGTGCGTGTGCAGTATGTCAACAACATTATGTTATTTCTTTGGCAGACGTGCGCGTGTGTGAGTGCTGGCATGCCACTCGCGTAATTTCCCATGGTAACTGAACATGTGAGTGCATCCTCGTCTTCATCCAGATCCACATCCCCACTCACATCCACATCCACATTTCTACTCCTTCTGGCAGCTGTTTCCTGTCTTTCTCAGTTGTCGCGACAATAACTGCGAAGATTTTTCCCTGCATTTGTTTACAGCTCGCTTATAATAAATTGCAATCATGACTTGAATGGCAACAGCTCAACCACTCGCCATTTCGCTGACTCTGATTGTATCTGTCGGTGGAATTTGCATGAAAACACGCGCCCCTCTTCATTTCCCCTCGCCGCCGCCTCTTGGAAATTTTCAATCAGCCGCTCACTGGGCTAGAAATCCGTTTTCCGCTACTCGTTTACCATTTCCCATTTCCCGCTTTCCCGCCGTCGTTCGGCTGTGATTCCTTCGCCGCGATTCCCCCAGAGATAACCAATTAGAACGCTTATGGCCTGGCACCTTTTAATCCAACATCACTGCAAATAAAATAAGAGTAAATAAAAAGTGGGGTGCAAACAAAACCTATCACTAGAATTTTAAAATCTCGTATAAATATGTTAAAAAAAGAAATAAAATTAAATATAATAAAATTATATAAATCAATGGGAATTCTGGATTTTAAATATATTGTTGATTACATTTACTTTTTAAAATTAATAAAATATAATAAAATTACGAAGGTGTTTAAAAGTATGCAATAAAACAAATCAATGGAAATTACGAATTTGAAATATATTGTTGCATACTTTTAGAGACCTTTTTTAAAAGATTTCAGATTTCACTAAATTTTGACAATATATTTCACTTGTTGGCCTCAGTGCACACATCTCAATTAAAAGTGCGAATTGTCATCAGTGCGGAAAATGTTTAACGTGGATGTTTTTATGCCTGATTAAGCAGAAAAGCCGTGGGATGAGACCCAGAAGGGATCCCAACCTGTGGGCGAACATATTTTGTCATTTCCAGCGCTGACAGCAGCCACGTACCGAAAAGAAAAGTTGAAACGAAAGGCCAGAGGAGGGAAAACTTTTTGGCCAACATTTCGGCATCGCCTGGCTTTGGCTTTTCGCCCCCCACCCTGGAAAATTCCCCAATTTTCCCCGCTTTTTCCTTTCCATCACAAAGCTGGCTTGTTATGTGTTGCTGTTTCAGTTCACTCGCTTCTTTGAATTACAGGCAGTGCATGGCAGGCAAATTTATTGGCAAATTGGGAGCACAGTGGTTTCCTTTCATTTCCCTTCCCTTTTCCTTTTTTTTTTTGCTGGCAGAGGGGCACGCGTGTGTGCTCTCGCACTTGAGTGTATTTTTTACAGCTTGCTTTTTGTTTATGTTGTTTTTATTGATTGAAAATAACTTAGTGCCGTTTTATGTGCCACCTTCGAGCAGAACGGGGGAATAAACTCGAGCTCTTTATGCCAAAGGTAAATAAAGTGCAGGAGTTTGCGGGAACGGCTGATGATGCCTCGTGGGAATCATTGCAGACCCTTGAGCATCATTGTTGGCTGCCTTTTGCCAATGATAATCCTGAATAATTAGCGCGAATTGGCGCGTGGCCCCGCAGAGACACCCTCGCCGTCAAGAGAGATCTGCTCACTTAATGCACTTTGGCATATATGCGTAAATTGCCTTTGGAGCGGCTGCTAATTAAGTGGGCTTGGTGATCGGGGGCTCAACTTTAATGAACCGACCGCCGAACAGAGCCCCTCCGAAAAACCGGGGCTCCCGGAACAATGTGTGCTGCCCTTTTTTGTGCGTGGGCTCAACCTGTTGACCCAGCTGGCCATTTGTCAATGCCGGCGAAAAACACGGCCAGTGGCGTAGGCGGAGATGAATTTCAGGGGGCCAGCAGTCACATGGGAAGTAGTTAGATAATTTTCTAGATTTTTTATGAATTTTATGGTAAGAAGTTTAAAGATATATAGATTTTTTTAAAATCCCCTTCGATCACCGAGTGAGTAAGGGTTAGCTGTTAGGTAAATTTTAACCTTAAGTTCGATAAAAAAAAATATCGGGGATTATTTATAATAAGCAATACATGCATTTCCGAGCTGATTAAATATTTTATTATTTGATTATTTTTTTTAAATCCCCTTCGATCGTCGAGTGAGTAAGGGTTAGCTGTTAGTTAAAATTTAACCTTGAGTTGGATAAAAAAAATATCAGGGACTATTTATAATAAATAATACACGCATTTCCGAGCTGATTAAATATTTTATTATTTTTTTTAAACCCCTTGGATCGCCGAGTGAGTAAGGGTTAGCTATTTGTTAAAATTTAACCTTCAGTTGGATACAAAATTCTCAGAAGATAGTTATAATAAACAGTACACGCACTTCCGAGCTGATTAAATATTTTATTATTGACAAACACACCGAGAAATTCAAGCCCATTTCGCCACTGAACATGTTACCCATTTTTATTCATTTCGTTTGGTCGTTCTGTCTCCACTTCTTTTTTTTCGAGGGTCCGTCTCCGGCTCCGACTTGACCATATTAATTAGCTTGATTAAAATTAATATTTGCGCAACTTTTGCGACGCCACAAAATGTTGTCGTCGGCTGAATGGAGCGTGAGCAAATGAATGGATGGCTGGAATGCAGAAGGGGAGCAGCAGCTGTGGCAAATATGTGCAATAAATAAACATTTCGCCGCTGTGACAGCCCTTCGGGCAAAAGGTACTCCAACTGTAATAAAGCAAATATAAAGACAGCCAGCTTCGTTTTATTGAGCGGAAGCAGCGGAGCACGACCTGTGACCCGAGACCCGCGACCTGCGACCCCTGACCTCCCCAACCAAAACGACCAAAAAGCGGGAGCCAAGTGAGGCAACAAAGTGCGCGGGGATAAATCCTGATGCGTCAGATCTTGGAGCCATGGAAAGTGGGGAGTGGGGAGTGGGGAGTCGGGGAAGCCACTGAATGGAGCCATGAAAAATGTTGGCGTATTCATTCGTTCTGGCTACGAGTGTCGCCAGCACATCTATCCCCGTGCCACTCTATTTTCGTGCACAGAGAAAAAATACTTGTACATATTACATTAAAACTAAAAATATTTATAAAATAAATAAATAAAAAATATTTAAAGCATGTCACTTTACAATCACGATATTATTATTTATGGTCATATGAATACTGAAGTGTGGGCAACCTTTAACATATTATGATATACTGTTGAACCCTAGACCTTTTTTTGTTAAGGGGGGAGATACATATAGAACTGCAATTTTTTCATGTTTTTCATGATTTTTTGTAACCTATAGGGGATTGTGCTGGGAGTTCGTAACTTGGCATGTTGATTACATTGTTCTTATATAATTTTAACCAATTTTTATTTTTTTTTTATCTTTCAAAATGTGGGAATTTTCTTGTAAGGGTATATTGAAAAAAAGTAGGCCAGCTGCGGATCGTCCACAGGTCGCTGTGTAGATCCGATTTTTATGAAACCAAGTTTATTTTGTTAAGAAATAATGTAGAAACTGTCTGAACCTAACTTACACAGAATATTTTAAAAACTCTGGTTGTGGCACTCTTTCACTCTTTTTTTTTGTTGTTTTTGCCTAACAAAAAATACTTAAATGTACAAATTTCTACATTAAGTAGGTCCAGACAGTGGGCAATTTTATTACAAACATTTCCGTAAAAGCAGCATGATGATCTAAGCATTACTTTTTGAGATACACGATCCGCAGCTGAGGAAAACGTGGTTTCGAGAAAAACGCATTTAAAGTAGTCAAATATATCTACTGCACATGGAAGGTGGGTGCAGTCATCCTGGTATAAGTTCCAAAATAGCTCGAATTTCTTCGTGAAACTTTCATGACACATTCTTAATGACTTATTCTACCAATTTAAATAATAAAAAAAAAAGTAATATTTATTTTTTCTATATGTATCTCCCCCCTTAAGGTTTCCATGACTTTGTCCATACAGATAGTTGTAAAAAGCAAGTTCCATATGGTCATAGTGATATCCAAAGTAATAACAATAAAAATTAATAATAGGGATAGGAAATGTCTGTTAAAATCGTTCAATAGGATTTTTTCTCCGTGCACTCGTCCCTTTAGAACCACGTCCCCTTTGTCGTCACTGTTTATTTGGCCGATTCCGTTTCATGTGCTTTTTGTTTTACGAGCATAAAGATAAATTCACACGCCACCAAACTCACGAGGATTTACCGAGGGCCAAAATGCAGGAGGAGCAAAGGAGCAAAGTTCAGGTTAGGTCGACCGACCGCCCGCCGTTTTTTGGTCATCCGATTTATTTATTTATTTATGGTAACAAATTGCAGCGTCAACTTAATCACCGAACTCTATTAGTTTCGGTTGGCCATTGTGCAGGATCCAACTCATTTCACGGCTTTGTACAAAGTCATTTCTCTTGGGCCCCAATGGACATTTGTATCTGTATCCGAGAACCGAGAAGCGAGAGAATCTGCAGCGGTTTCGGTTCCCCCGAGGCGGCACTCAATAAAACAAGTTTAATTAATTAATCATTATTCTGGCTTGGCATTTCTGCTTAGACTTTTCTGTTTATTCAAGTTATCCAAGAGAGTGGAGGTGGACTTTGGACTTTGGATTGTTCGAATGGGATTGGATTACAATGCTAAAACTTACGGCTTAGTCTTGAGCAGCTTCTCAAGTGTTCTTGGCTTTCGCCCTAACATCTCTGGACTCCTACATGATTCATGGTTCGTCTGCGCGATGATTAATCATACCGGCTGACTGACTGCCACCCCTACTCTACTCTGATTCTGATTCTCATTCTGGTTCTGCTACTAAGTCTAAACTTTAAGTACGATACTTAGTATTGCTCACTGGATACACTGTAGATACACCGCAGATACACTGCTTTCCTGCGGCGGCACAACAACAAGAAAACAAACACTAATGCAGCTACTTAGGACTAAAAGGATCAAGGAGAGGGGGTTAGGGTTAAGTTAAGGGTTAAGGAGCGGTTAAATCACAACTTAACCTATGAACCTTTGAGAGGTTCCACGCGGTCCAGGGTCAATCACATTGCGGAGGAGGTTCTACACAGAGAGATGAGATTGGGTCTACAGCTATACTATCCTATCAATTTTAAAGAACATATGGAAGCTGATTTATACAAATTAAATAATGTAAATAAAATTTCTTTAACCAAATAATCTTACAGAAAAAATCTTCAGACCTTACAAATTGTAAAATAAATAAATAAAGCTATAAATAAATAAATAAAAAAAGTATTTTTTAATTAAATATTATATTAAATATCTAAACAATTTGGCAACCCGAGTTGGTACATTTTCTAGGATTTCCATTCAATAAGCGAATACTGAGTATAGTTTTTAGAAAACTTTGCTGATACTTACTGAAAGGGAAAACCTATATCTAGATGAATTCTAAACATCCGCTAGTGTCTTACTTTAATTTGTAAATTTTTGTTCTACTTCCATTTTTTCTCTGTGTAGCTGATTCTGCCAAGGATTCAGGAAGAGATGACTAGCTACGGTTAGGAGGGGTGGTTCCTATCGTGACTTATCTAGCGTTTTACCCTAATGCGTTTGATTGCTTTAAGCTGATGATTGGTCAGTTGCACACGCGCTTTTCTGGGGGGCAGATTTCGTGGGCGTGTCGTTAAATAATTGCTTGGTGTTTCGCTTCTAATTGACGAGGACTTTAACTTGGACTTGGACTGGGGGACAGCTTATCTCTAATCCAGGCCGTTCGAAGGCGTCGGCTGCTGCTGCTCCTCCTCCTGGGAATCTCCCAGGGAAAGTCTCGACTTGGCCGCCGTCTCCATGGACTTCCAGGTGCCACCACTGGTGGCCTGTTGCAGGGAGATGCGAGGTATGGACTTGCAGCTGCCCAAAATGGAGCTACTGTCGCCGGGACGGTCCTCGGATTCGGCCAGGGCACTCAGACTGCAGGTGGGCGGCAGGATGCGGTGGGGAAAGCGCGGTGAGCCCCTCACCCGCTCTCTCAAACTGGGAGGCGGCTGCACCACCGAGGGTCTCCGGTTGCTGGGCAACTGGAAGTTCACCTTGGTCTCCAGCAGCTTCACATACTTGCCACCCAACTGCTGCTGCTGCTCTGCCAGCTGTTCGCCCCCCGAAATGGTGGGAATGGGCAGGAAATTCGGATCCTTGGTAAGATGATCCAGGTGGGTGCCGCTCTTCGTCAGGGAACCCCTGTGGATGGGCTTCAGATGAGTGCCGTTCTGTGGGTTGTGGATCGGATCCACGGGTGCGTTGGAGTCCTGATTTGGACTATTGTAGATGGCATTGCAGGAGGCGGTTTGGGAGGAGGGAATCAGGCGGGTGAAGAGACCCATGTGCGATTTGAAGGCCGCCTTCAGACCCTTTTGATCCGCCAGACTGGCCGTGGATCCCTTGTTGCTCGAAGTGGTCCGCGAAAATATACCTCGCAGTCGATTAATCAAGCCCGTCTTGGCCTCCGTGGCCTGCTGGTGGGCCAACCGTAGGTTAATCAAGTCCTGTGCCGGCAGGCAGGCCTCCTCCAGTTGCGGCTGGGAGGCAAAGGTCACCGATCGCCTCATGGGGATCTGCATGTACTCCGCCGAAGGCCAACTGGCCCGGGGAATCACCGGTGGCAGCACGGAGAGCAGAAGATTCGGCAGTATTCCGGAGATGCTGGGTGTTCTGGCTTTGCTGGCAGCCGGAGTTTGGGTTGAAATCCCTCTGGTGACCGTCAGTTCGGGCTTCAGGTGACCTCCTCCTGTCAGTAGCGATGTAGAGGAGGAAGTCGTTGTGGAGGTGTTGGTCAGTCCTGATTCCAGAAGTCGCTCCAGCTTGCGGATCTCGGCGTCCAAGGCCTGAATCTCCTTTTTGTAAACTCTATTTTGCACCTCCACGCGATACTGCAGCTCTCGGCGATCGTCCACCACGAATCGCCGTGTGTTGCACTCCATCTTCAGACCCATGCTGTGAATAACCGGGTCGATTATATCGTCTGCGGGAGAAAGTTCAAGGAAATAATTTATTGGTTAATGAAATGCGGTGAGAATGATAGGATTTTTTTACGAATAAATTTTTACGGATCATTACTCTCTTCAAAACTTTCTGAAATCGAAATAGAGAGATAAATCAAGATGGCGAATAAAATGACTCTCTTTGAAACTCTCTTAAAGCGAATAAGAGAGCAAAAATCTAGATGGCGACTAAAATTACTCTCTCAAAATAAAGATGGCGACTTAAATTACTTTCTGAAATCGATAAAGAGAGCAAAAATCAAGATAGCGACTAAAATTACTCTCTTCGAAACTCTCTAAGATCGAAAAGGAGAGCCAACATCAAGATGGCGACTAAAATTACTCGCTTCGAAACTCTCTAAGATCGAAAAGAAGAGGAAAAATCAAGATGGCGACTAAAATTACTCTCTTCGAAACTCTCTAAGATCGAAAAGGAGAGCAAAAATCAAGATGGCGACTAAAATTACTCTCTTCGAAACTCTCTTAGATCGAAAAGGAGAGCAAAAATCAAGATGGCGACTAAAATTACTCTCTTTGAAACTCTCTTAGATCGAAAAGGAGAGCAAAAATCAAGATGGCGACTAAAATTATTCTCTTCGAAACTCTCTAAGATCGAAAAGGAGAGCCAAAATCAAGATGGCGACTAAAATTACTCTCTTCAAAACTCTCTAAGATCGAAAAGGAGAGCAAAAATCAAGATGGCGACTAAAATTACTCTCTTCGAAACTCTTTAGGATCGAAAAGGAGAGCAAAAATCAAGATGGCGACTAAAATTACTCTCTTCGAAACTCTCTAAGATTGAAAAGGAGAGCCAAAATCAAGATGGCGACTAAAATTACTCTCTTCGAAACTCTCTAAGATCGAAAAGGAGAGCCAAAATAAAGATGGCGAGTAAAATTACTCTGTTCGAAACTCTCTAAGATCGAAAAGAAGAGCAAAAATCAAGATGGCGACTAAAATTACTCTCTTCGTAACTCTCTAAGATCGAAAAGGAGAGCCAAAATCAAGATGGCGACTAAAATTACTCTCTTCAAAACTCTCTAAGATCGAAAAGGAGAGCAAAAATCAAGATGGCGACTAAAATTACTCTCTTCGAAACTCTTTAGGATCGAAAAGGAGAGCAAAAATCAAGATGGCGACTAAAATTACTCTCTTCGAAACTCTCTAAGATTGAAAAGGAGAGCCAAAATCAAGATGGCGACTAAAATTACTCTCTTCGAAACTCTCTAAGATCGAAAAGGAGAGCCAAAATAAAGATGGCGACTAAAATTACTCTGTTCGAAACTCTCTAAGATCGAAAAGAAGAGCAAAAATCAAGATGGCGACTAAAATTACTCTCTTCGAAACTCTCTTAGATCGAAAAGGAGTGCCAAAATCAAGATGGCTACTAAAATTACTCTCTTCGAAACTCTCTAAGATCGAAAAGGAGAGCAAAAATCAAGATGGCGACTAAAATTACTCTCTTCGAAACTCTCTAAGATTGAAAAGGAGAGCCAAAATCAAGATGGCGACTAAAATTACTCTTCGAAACTCTCTAAGATCGAAAAGGAGAGCCAAAATCAAGATGGCGACTAAAATTACTCTCTTCGAAACTCTCTAGGATCGAAAAGGAGAGCAAAAATCAAGATGGCGACTAAAATTACTCTCTTCGAAACTCTCTAAGATCGAAAAGGAGAGCCAAAATCAAGATGGCGACTAAAATTACTCTTCGAAACTCTCTAAGATCGAAAAGGAGAGCCAAAATCAAGATGGCGACTAAAATTACTCTCTTCGAAACTCTCTTAGATCGAAAAGGAGAGCAAAAATAAAGATGGCGACTAAAATTACTCTCTTCGAAACTCTCTTAGATCGAAAAGGAGAGCCAAAATAAAGATGGCGACTAAAATTACTCTCTTGGAAACTCTCTAAGATCGAAAAGGAGAGCAAAAATCAAGATGGCGACTAAAATTACTCTCTTCGAAACTCTCTAAGATCGAAAAGCAGAGCCAAAATCAAGATGGCGACTAAAATTACTCTCTTCGAAACTCTCTTAGATCGAAAAGGAGAGCAAAAATCAAGATGGCGACTAAAATTACTCTCTTCGAAACTCTCTAAGATCGAAAAGGAGAGCCAAAATAAAGATGGCGACTAAAATTACTCTCTTGGAAACTCTCTAAGATCGAAAAGGAGAGCAAAAATCAAGATGGCGACTAAAATTACTCTCTTCGAAACTCTCTAAGATCGAAAAGGAGAGCCAAAATCAAGATGGCGACTAAAATTACTCTCTTCGAAACTCTCTTAGATCGAAAAGGAGAGCAAAAATCAAGATGGCGACTAAAATTACTCTCTTCGAAACTCTCTAAGATCGAAAAGGAGAGCCAAAATCAAGATGGCGACTAAAATTACTCTCTTCGAAACTCTCTTAGATCGAAAAGGAGAGCAAAAATAAAGATGGCGACTAAAATTACTCTCTTCGAAATTCTCTTAGATCGAAAAGGAGAGCCAAAATCAAGATGGCGACTAAAATGACTCTCTTGGAAACTCTCTAAGATCGAAAAGGAGAGCAAAAATCAAGATGGCGACTAAAATTACTCTTTTCGAAACTCTCTAAGATCGAAAAGGAGAGCAAAAATCAAGATGGCGACTAAAATTACTCTTTTCGAAACTCTCTAAGATCGAAAAGGAGAGCCAAAATCAAGATGGCGACTAAAATTACTCTCTTCGAAACTCTCTTAGATCGAAAAGGAGATTAAAAATCAAGATGGCGACTAAAATTATTCTCTTCGAAACTCTCTAAGATCGAAAAGGAGAGCAAAAATCAAGATGGCGACTAAAATTATTCTCTTTGAAACTCTCTAAGATCGAAAAGAAGAGCAAAAATCAAGATGGCGACTAAAATTACTCTCTTCGTAACTCTCTAAGATCGAAAAGGAGAGCCAAAATCAAGATGGCGACTAAAATTACTCTCTTCAAAACTCTCTAAGATCGAAAAGGAGAGCAAAAATCAAGATGGCGACTAAAATTACTCTCTTCGAAACTCTTTAGGATCGAAAAGGAGAGCAAAAATCAAGATGGCGACTAAAATTACTCTCTTCGAAACTCTCTAAGATTGAAAAGGAGAGCCAAAATCAAGATGGCGACTAAAATTACTCTCTTCGAAACTCTCTAAGATCGAAAAGGAGAGCCAAAATAAAGATGGCGACTAAAATTACTCTGTTCGAAACTCTCTAAGATCGAAAAGAAGAGCAAAAATCAAGATGGCGACTAAAATTACTCTCTTCGAAACTCTCTTAGATCGAAAAGGTGTGCCAAAATCAAGATGGCGACTAAAATTACTCTCTTCGAAACTCTCTAAGATCGAAAAGGAGAGCCAAAATCAAGATGGCGACTAAAATTACTCTCTTCGAAACTCTCTAGGATCGAAAAGGAGAGCAAAAATCAAGATGGCGACTAAAATTACTCTCTTCGAAACTCTCTAAGATCGAAAAGGAGAGCCAAAATCAAGATGGCGACTAAAATTACTCTTCGAAACTCTCTAAGATCGAAAAGGAGAGCCAAAATCAAGATGGCGACTAAAATTACTCTCTTCGAAACTCTCTAGGATCGAAAAGGAGAGCAAAAATCAAGATGGCGACTAAAATTACTCTCTTCGAAACTCTCTAAGATCGAAAAGGAGAGCCAAAATCAAGATGGCGACTAAAATTACTCTTCGAAACTCTCTAAGATCGAAAAGGAGAGCCAAAATCAAGATGGCGACTAAAATTACTCTCTTCGAAACTCTCTTAGATCGAAAAGGAGAGCAAAAATCAAGATGGCGACTAAAATTACTCTCTTCGAAACTCTCTTAGATCGAAAAGGAGAGCAAAAATCAAGATGGCGACTAAAATTACTCTCTTCGAAACTCTCTAAGATCGAAAAGGAGAGCAAAAATAAAGATGGCGACTAAAATTACTCTCTTGGAAACTCTCTAAGATCGAAAAGGAGAGCAAAAATCAAGATGGCGACTAAAATTACTCTCTTCGAAACTCTCTAAGATCGAAAAGGAGAGCAAAAATCAAGATGGCGACTAAAATTACTCTTTTCGAAACTCTCTAAGATCGAAAAGGAGAGCCAAAATAAAGATGGCGACTAAAATTACTCTCTTGGAAACTCTCTAAGATCGAAAAGGAGAGCAAAAATCAAGATGGCGACTAAAATTACTCTCTTCGAAACTCTCTTAGATCGAAAAGGAGAGCCAAAATCAAGATGGCGACTAAAATTACTCTCTTGGAAACTCTCTAAGATCGAAAAGGAGAGCAAAAATCAAGATGGCGACTAAAATTACTCTCTTCGAAACTCTCTAAGATCGAAAAGGAGAGCCAAAATCAAGATGGCGACTAAAATTACTCTCTTCGAAACTCTCTTAGATCGAAAAGGAGAGCAAAAATCAAGATGGCGACTAAAATTACTCTCTTTGAAACTCTCTTAGATCGAAAAGGAGAGCAAAAATCAAGATGGCGACTAAAATTATTCTCTTCGAAACTCTCTAAGATCGAAAAGGAGAGCCAAAATCAAGATGGCGACTAAAATTACTCTCTTCGAAACTCTCTAGGATCGAAAAGGAGAGCAAAAATCAAGATGGCGACTAAAATTACTCTCTTCGAAATTCTCTAAGATCGAAAAGGAGAGCCAAAATCAAGATGGCGACTAAAATTATTCTCTTCGAAACTCTCTAAGATCGAAAAGGAGAGCCAAAATCAAGATGGCGACTAAAATTACTCTCTTCGAAACTCTCTAGGATCGAAAAGGAGAGCAAATATCAAGATGGCGACTAAAATTACTCTCTTCGAAACTCTCTAAGATCGAAAAGGAGAGCCAACATCAAGATGGCGACTAAAATTACTCTCTTCGAAACTCTCTAAGATCGAAAAGGAGAGCCAAAATCAAGATGGCGACTAAAATTACTCTTCGAAACTCTCTAAGATCGAAAAGGAGAGCCAAAATCAAGATGGCGACTAAAATTACTCTCTTCGAAACTCTCTAAGATCGAAAAGGAGAGCCAACATCAAGATGGCGACTAAAATTACTCTCTTCGAAACTCTCTAAGATCGAAAAGGAGAGCCAACATCAAGATGGCGACTAAAATTACTCTCTTCGAAACTCTCTAAGATCGAAAAGGAGAGCCAAAATCAAGATGACGACTAAAATTACTCTTCGAAACTCTCTAAGATCGAAAAGGAGAGCCAAAATCAAGATGGCGACTAAAATTACTCTCTTCGAAACTCTCTAAGATCGAAAAGGAGAGCCAACATCAAGATGGCGACTAAAATTACTCTCTTCGAAACTCTCTAAGATCGAAAAGGAGAGCCAAAATCAAGATGACGACTAAAATTACTCTCTTCGAAACTCTCTAAGATCGAAAAGGAGAGCCAAAATCAAGATGGCGACTAAAATTACTCTCTTCGAAACTCTCTTAGATCGAAAAGGAGAGCAAAAATCAAGATGGCGACTAAAATTACTCTCTTTGAAACTCTCTTAGATCGAAAAGGAGAGCAAAAATCAAGATGGCGACTAAAATTATTCTCTTCGAAACTCTCTAAGATCGAAAAGGAGAGCCAAAATCAAGATGGCGACTAAAATTACTCTCTTCAAAACTCTCTAAGATCGAAAAGGAGAGCCAAAATCAAGATGGCGACTAAAATTACTCTCTTCAAAACTCTCTAAGATCGAAAAGAAGAGCAAAAATCAAGATGGCGACTAAAATTACTCTCTTCGAAACTCTCTAAGATCGAAAAGGAGAGCCAACATCAAGATGGCGACTAAAATTACTCTCTTCGAAACTCTCTAAGATCGAAAAGGAGAGCCAACATCAAGATGGCGACTAAAATTACTCTCTTCGAAACTCTTTAGGATCGAAAAGGAGAGCAAAAATCAAGATGGCGACTAAAATTACTCTCTTCGAAACTCTCTAAGATTGAAAAGGAGAGCCAAAATCAAGATGGCGACTAAAATTACTCTCTTCGAAACTCTCTAAGATCGAAAAGGAGAGCCAAAATAAAGATGGCGACTAAAATTACTCTGTTCGAAACTCTCTAAGATCGAAAAGAAGAGCAAAAATCAAGATGGCGACTAAAATTACTCTCTTCGAAACTCTCTTAGATCGAAAAGGAAAGCCAAAATCAAGATGGCGACTAAAATTACTCTCTTCGAAACTCTCTTAGATCGAAAAGGAGAGCAAAAATAAAGATGGCGACTAAAATTACTCTCTTCGAAATTCTCTTAGATCGAAAAGGAGAGCCAAAATCAAGATGGCGACTAAAATGACTCTCTTGGAAACTCTCTAAGATCGAAAAGGAGAGCAAAAATCAAGATGGCGACTAAAATTACTCTTTTCGAAACTCTCTAAGATCGAAAAGGAGAGCAAAAATCAAGATGGCGACTAAAATTACTCTTTTCGAAACTCTCTAAGATCGAAAAGGAGAGCCAAAATCAAGATGGCGACTAAAATTACTCTCTTCGAAACTCTCTTAGATCGAAAAGGAGATTAAAAATCAAGATGGCGACTAAAATTATTCTCTTCGAAACTCTCTAAGATCGAAAAGGAGAGCAAAAATCAAGATGGCGACTAAAATTATTCTCTTTGAAACTCTCTAAGATCGAAAAGAAGAGCAAAAATCAAGATGGCGACTAAAATTACTCTCTTCGTAACTCTCTAAGATCGAAAAGGAGAGCCAAAATCAAGATGGCGACTAAAATTACTCTCTTCAAAACTCTCTAAGATCGAAAAGGAGAGCAAAAATCAAGATGGCGACTAAAATTACTCTCTTCGAAACTCTTTAGGATCGAAAAGGAGAGCAAAAATCAAGATGGCGACTAAAATTACTCTCTTCGAAACTCTCTAAGATTGAAAAGGAGAGCCAAAATCAAGATGGCGACTAAAATTACTCTCTTCGAAACTCTCTAAGATCGAAAAGGAGAGCCAAAATAAAGATGGCGACTAAAATTACTCTGTTCGAAACTCTCTAAGATCGAAAAGAAGAGCAAAAATCAAGATGGCGACTAAAATTACTCTCTTCGAAACTCTCTTAGATCGAAAAGGTGTGCCAAAATCAAGATGGCGACTAAAATTACTCTCTTCGAAACTCTCTAAGATCGAAAAGGAGAGCCAAAATCAAGATGGCGACTAAAATTACTCTCTTCGAAACTCTCTAGGATCGAAAAGGAGAGCAAAAATCAAGATGGCGACTAAAATTACTCTCTTCGAAACTCTCTAAGATCGAAAAGGAGAGCCAAAATCAAGATGGCGACTAAAATTACTCTCTTCGAAACTCTCTTAGATCGAAAAGGAGAGCAAAAATCAAGATGGCGACTAAAATTACTCTCTTCGAAACTCTCTTAGATCGAAAAGGAGAGCAAAAATCAAGATGGCGACTAAAATTACTCTCTTCGAAACTCTCTAAGATCGAAAAGGAGAGCAAAAATAAAGATGGCGACTAAAATTACTCTCTTGGAAACTCTCTAAGATCGAAAAGGAGAGCAAAAATCAAGATGGCGACTAAAATTACTCTCTTCGAAACTCTCTAAGATCGAAAAGGAGAGCAAAAATCAAGATGGCGACTAAAATTACTCTTTTCGAAACTCTCTAAGATCGAAAAGGAGAGCCAAAATAAAGATGGCGACTAAAATTACTCTCTTGGAAACTCTCTAAGATCGAAAAGGAGAGCAAAAATCAAGATGGCGACTAAAATTACTCTCTTCGAAACTCTCTTAGATCGAAAAGGAGAGCCAAAATCAAGATGGCGACTAAAATTACTCTCTTGGAAACTCTCTAAGATCGAAAAGGAGAGCAAAAATCAAGATGGCGACTAAAATTACTCTCTTCGAAACTCTCTAAGATCGAAAAGGAGAGCCAAAATCAAGATGGCGACTAAAATTACTCTCTTCGAAACTCTCTTAGATCGAAAAGGAGAGCAAAATCAAGATGGCGACTAAAATTACTCTCTTTGAAACTCTCTTAGATCGAAAAGGAGAGCAAAAATCAAGATGGCGACTAAAATTATTCTCTTCGAAACTCTCTAAGATCGAAAAGGAGAGCCAAAATCAAGATGGCGACTAAAATTACTCTCTTCGAAACTCTCTAGGATCGAAAAGGAGAGCAAAAATCAAGATGGCGACTAAAATTACTCTCTTCGAAATTCTCTAAGATCGAAAAGGAGAGCCAAAATCAAGATGGCGACTAAAATTATTCTCTTCGAAACTCTCTCAAGATCGAAAAGGAGAGCCAAAATCAAGATGGCGACTAAAATTACTCTCTTCGAAACTCTCTAAGATCGAAAAGGAGAGCAAAAATCAAGATGGCGACTAAAATTACTCTCTCTTCGAAACTCTCTAAGATCGAAAAGGAGAGCCAACATCAAGATGGCGACTAAAATTACTCTCTTCGAAACTCTCTAAGATCGAAAAGGAGAGCCAAAATCAAGATGACGACTAAAATTACTCTTCGAAACTCTCTAAGATCGAAAAGGAGAGCCAAAATCAAGATGGCGACTAAAATTACTCTCTTCGAAACTCTCTAAGATCGAAAAGGAGAGCCAACATCAAGATGGCGACTAAAATTACTCTCTTCGAAACTCTCTAAGATCGAAAAGGAGAGCCAAAATCAAGATGACGACTAAAATTACTCTCTTCGAAACTCTCTAAGATCGAAAAGGAGAGCCAAAATCAAGATGGCGACTAAAATTACTCTCTTCGAAACTCTCTTAGATCGAAAAGGAGAGCAAAAATCAAGATGGCGACTAAAATTACTCTCTTTGAAACTCTCTTAGATCGAAAAGGAGAGCAAAAATCAAGATGGCGACTAAAATTATTCTCTTCGAAACTCTCTAAGATCGAAAAGGAGAGCCAAAATCAAGATGGCGACTAAAATTACTCTCTTCAAAACTCTCTAAGATCGAAAAGGAGAGCCAAAATCAAGATGGCGACTAAAATTACTCTCTTCAAAACTCTCTAAGATCGAAAAGAAGAGCAAAAATCAAGATGGCGACTAAAATTACTCTCTTCGAAACTCTCTAAGATCGAAAAGGAGAGCCAACATCAAGATGGCGACTAAAATTACTCTCTTCGAAACTCTCTAAGATCGAAAAGGAGAGCCAACATCAAGATGGCGACTAAAATTACTCTCTTCGAAACTCTTTAGGATCGAAAAGGAGAGCAAAAATCAAGATGGCGACTAAAATTACTCTCTTCGAAACTCTCTAGATTGAAAAGGAGAGCCAAAATCAAGATGGCGACTAAAATTACTCTCTCAACCACGAAAGGCCGAAACTATTAAGATCGAGCGAACTATAAATTACTCTGTTCGAAACTCTCTAAGATCGAAAAGGAGAGCAAAAATCAAGATGGCGACTAAAATTACTCTCTTCGAAACTCTCTAAGATCGAAAAGGAGAGCCAAAATCAAGATGGCGACTAAAATTACTCTCTTCGAAACTCTCTAAGATCGAAAAGGAGAGCCAAAATCAAGATGGCGACTAAAATTACTCTCTTCGAAACTCTCTAAGATCGAAAAGGAGAGCCAAAATCAAGATGGCGACTAAAATTACTCTCTTCGAAACTCTCTTAGATCGAAAAGGAGAGCAAAAATCAAGATGGCGACTAAAATTACTCTCTTCGAAACTCTCTAAGATCGAAAAGGAGAGCAAAAATAAAGATGGCGACTAAAATTACTCTCTGGAAACTCTCTAAGATCGAAAAGGAGAGCAAAAATCAAGATGGCGACTAAAATTACTCTCTTCGAAACTCTCTAAGATCGAAAAGGAGAGCAAAAATCAAGATGGCGACTAAAATTACTCTTTTCGAAACTCTCTAAGATCGAAAAGGAGAGCCAAAATAAAGATGGCGACTAAAATTACTCTCTTGGAAACTCTCTAAGATCGAAAAGGAGAGCAAAAATCAAGATGGCGACTAAAATTACTCTCTTCGAAACTCTCTTAGATCGAAAAGGAGAGCCAAAATCAAGATGGCGACTAAAATTACTCTCTTGGAAACTCTCTAAGATCGAAAAGGAGAGCAAAAATCAAGATGGCGACTAAAATTACTCTCTTCGAAACTCTCTAAGATCGAAAAGGAGAGCCAAAATCAAGATGGCGACTAAAATTACTCTCTTCGAAACTCTCTTAGATCGAAAAGGAGAGCAAAAATCAAGATGGCGACTAAAATTACTCTCTTTGAAACTCTCTTAGATCGAAAAGGAGAGCAAAAATCAAGATGGCGACTAAAATTATTCTCTTCGAAACTCTCTAAGATCGAAAAGGAGAGCCAAAATCAAGATGGCGACTAAAATTACTCTCTTCGAAACTCTCTAGGATCGAAAAGGAAAGCAAATATCAAGATGGCGACTAAAATTACTCTCTTCGAAACTCTCTAAGATCGAAAAGGAGAGCCAACATCAAGATGGCGACTAAAATTACTCTCTTCGAAACTCTCTAAGATCGAAAAGGAGAGCCAAAATCAAGATGGCGACTAAAATTACTCTTCGAAACTCTCTAAGATCGAAAAGGAGAGCCAAAATCAAGATGGCGACTAAAATTACTCTCTTCGAAACTCTCTTAGATCGAAAAGGAGAGCAAAAATAAAGATGGCGACTAAAATTACTCTCTTCGAAACTCTCTTAGATCGAAAAGGAGAGCCAAAATCAAGATGGCGACTAAAATTACTCTCTTGGAAACTCTCTAAGATCGAAAAGGAGAGCAAAAATCAAGATGGCGACTAAAATTACTCTTTTCGAAACTCTCTAAGATCGAAAAGGAGAGCCAAAATCAAGATGGCGACTAAAATTACTCTCTTCGAAACTCTCTTAGATCGAAAAGGAGAGCAAAAATCAAGATGGCGACTAAAATTACTCTCTTTGAAACTCTCTTAGATCGAAAAGGAGAGCAAAAATCAAGATGGCGACTAAAATTATTCTCTTCGAAACTCTCTAAGATCGAAAAGGAGAGCCAAAATCAAGATGGCGACTAAAATTACTCTCTTCAAAACTCTCTAAGATCGAAAAGGAGAGCAAAAATCAAGATGTCGACTAAAATTACTCTCTTCGAAACTCTCTAAGATCGAAAAGGAGAGCCAACATCAAGATGGCGACTAAAATTACTCTCTTCGAAACTCTCTAAGATCGAAAAGGAGAGCCAAAATCAAGATGGCGACTAAAATTACTCTCTTCGAAACTCTCTAGGATCGAAAAGGAGAGCAAAAATCAAGATGGCGACTAAAATTACTCTCTTCGAAATTCTCTAAGATCGAAAAGGAGAGCCAAAATCAAGATGGCGACTAAAATTATTCTCTTCGAAACTCTCTAAGATCGAAAAGGAGAGCCAAAATCAAGATGGCGACTAAAATTACTCTCTTCGAAACTCTCTAGGATCGAAAAGGAGAGCAAATATCAAGATGGCGACTAAAATTACTCTCTTCGAAACTCTCTAAGATCGAAAAGGAGAGCCAACATCAAGATGGCGACTAAAATTACTCTCTTCGAAACTCTCTAAGATCGAAAAGGAGAGCCAAAATCAAGATGGCGACTAAAATTACTCTCTTCGAAACTCTCTAAGATCGAAAAGGAGAGCCAAAATCAAGATGACGACTAAAATTACTCTTCGAAACTCTCTAAGATCGAAAAGGAGAGCCAAAATCAAGATGACGACTAAAATTACTCTTCGAAACTCTCTAAGATCGAAAAGGAGAGCCAAAATCAAGATGGCGACTAAAATTACTCTCTTCGAAACTCTCTAAGATCGAAAAGGAGAGCCAACATCAAGATGGCGACTAAAATTACTCTCTTCGAAACTCTCTAAGATCGAAAAGGAGAGCCAAAATCAAGATGACGACTAAAATTACTCTCTTCGAAACTCTCTAAGATCGAAAAGGAGAGCCAAAATCAAGATGGCGACTAAAATTACTCTCTTCGAAACTCTCTTAGATCGAAAAGGAGAGCAAAAATCAAGATGGCGACTAAAATTACTCTCTTTGAAACTCTCTTAGATCGAAAAGGAGAGCAAAAATCAAGATGGCGACTAAAATTATTCTCTTCGAAACTCTCTAAGATCGAAAAGGAGAGCCAAAATCAAGATGGCGACTAAAATTACTCTCTTCAAAACTCTCTAAGATCGAAAAGGAGAGCCAAAATCAAGATGGCGACTAAAACCAAAAAAAAAAAAAAAACTCCACAACAGCGAAAAAAATTACTCTCCAAACTCTCTAAAAAAAAAAGAGCCACCATCAAAATCGAAAAAATAACTCTCTCCCACTCTCTACAAAGAACCAAAACAAAACGACTAAAATTACTCTTCGAAACTCTCTAAGATCGAAAAGGAGAGCCAAAATCAAGATGGCGACTAAAATTACTCTCTTCGAAACTCTCTTAGATCGAAAAAGGAGAGCAAAAATAAAGATGGCGACTAAAATTACCTCTCTTCGAAACTCTCTTAGATCGAAAAGGAGAGCCAAAATCAAGATGGCGACTAAAATTACTCTCTTGGAAACTCTCTAAGATCGAAAAGGAGAGCAAAAATAAAGATGGCGACTAAAATTACTCTCTTCGAAACTCTCTAAGATCGAAAAGGAGAGCCAAAATCAAGATGGCGACTAAAATTACTCTCTTCGAAACTCTCTTAGATCGAAAAGGAGAGCAAAAATCAAGATGGCGACTAAAATTACTCTCTTTGAAACTCTCTTAGATCGAAAAGGAGAGCAAAAATCAAGATGGCGACTAAAATTATTCTCTTCGAAACTCTCTAAGATCGAAAAGGAGATCCAAAATCAAGATGGCGGCTAAAATTACTCTCTTCAAAACTCTCTAAGATCGAAAAGGAGAGCAAAAATCAAGATGGCGACTAAAATTACTCTCTTCGAAACTCTCTAAGATCGAAAAGGAGAGCCAACATCAAGATGGCGACTAAAATTACTCTCTTCGAAACTCTCTAAGATCGAAAAGGAGAGCCAAAATCAAGATGGCGACTAAAATTACTCTCTTCGAAACTCTCTAGGATCGAAAAGGAGAGCAAAAATCAAGATGGCGACTAAAATTACTCTCTTCGAAACTCTCTAAGATCGAAAAGGAGAGCCAAAATCAAGATGGCGACTAAAATTACTCTTCGAAACTCTCTAAGATCGAAAAGGAGAGCCAAAATCAAGATGGCGACTAAAATTACTCTCTTCGAAACTCTCTAAGATCGAACAGGAGAGCAAACATCAAGATGGCGACTAAAATTCACTCATCGAAACTCTCTTAGATTGAAAAGGAGAGCAAAAATCAAGATGGCGACTAAAATTACTCTCTTCGAAACTCTCTTAGATCGAAAAGGAGAGCAAAAATCAAGATGGCGACAATAATTACTCTCTTCGAAACTCTCTTAGATCGAAAAGGAGAGCAAAAATCAAGATGGCGACTAAAATTACTCTCTTCGTAACTCTCTAAGATCGAAAAGGAGAGCCAAAATCAAGATGGCGACTAAAATTACTCTCTTCAAAACTCTCTAAGATCGAAAAGGAGAGCAAAAATCAAGATGGCGACTAAAATTATTCTCTTCGAAACTCTCTAAGATCGAAAAGGAGATCCAAAATCAAGATGGCGGCTAAAATTACTCTCTTCAAAACTCTCTAAGATCGAAAAGGAGAGCAAAAATCAAGATGGCGACTAAAATTACTCTCTTCGAAACTCTCTAAGATCGAAAAGGAGAGCCAACATCAAGATGGCGACTAAAATTACTCTCTTCGAAACTCTCTAAGATCGAAAAGGAGAGCCAAAATCAAGATGGCGACTAAAATTACTCTCTTCGAAACTCTCTAGGATCGAAAAGGAGAGCAAAAATCAAGATGGCGACTAAAATTACTCTCTTCGAAACTCTCTAAGATCGAAAAGGAGAGCCAAAATCAAGATGGCGACTAAAATTACTCTTCGAAACTCTCTAAGATCGAAAAGGAGAGCCAAAATCAAGATGGCGACTAAAATTACTCTCTTCGAAACTCTCTAAGATCGAACAGGAGAGCAAACATCAAGATGGCGACTAAAATTCACTCATCGAAACTCTCTTAGATTGAAAAGGAGAGCAAAAATCAAGATGGCGACTAAAATTACTCTCTTCGAAACTCTCTTAGATCGAAAAGGAGAGCAAAAATCAAGATGGCGACAATAATTACTCTCTTCGAAACTCTCTTAGATCGAAAAGGAGAGCAAAAATCAAGATGGCGACTAAAATTACTCTCTTCGTAACTCTCTAAGATCGAAAAGGAGAGCCAAAATCAAGATGGCGACTAAAATTACTCTCTTCAAAACTCTCTAAGATCGAAAAGGAGAGCAAAAATCAAGATGGCGACTAAAATTACTCTCTTCGAAACTCTCTAAGATCGAAAAGGAGAGCAAAAATCAAGATGGCGACTAAAATTACTCTCTTCGAAACTCTCTTAGATCGAAAAGGAGAGCAAAAATCAAGATGGCGACTAAAATTACTCTCTTTGAAACTCTCTTAGATCGAAAAGGAGAGCAAAAATCAAGATGGCGACTAAAATTATTCTCTTCGAAACTCTCTAAGATCGAAAAGGAGAGCCAAAATCAAGATGGCGACTAAAATTACTCTCTTCGAAACTCTCTAGGATCGAAAAGAAGAGCAAAAATCAAGATGGCGACTAAAATTACTCTCTTCGAAACTCTCTAAGATCGAAAAGGAGAGCCAAAATCAAGATGGCGACTAAAATTACTCTTCGAAACTCTCTAAGATCGAAAAGGAGAGCCAAAATCAAGATGGCGACTAAAATTACTCTCTTCGAAACTCTCTTAGATCGAAAAGGAGAGCAAAAATAAAGATGGCGACTAAAATTACTCTCTTCGAAACTCTCTTAGATCGAAAAGGAGAGCAAAAATCAAGATGGCGACTAAAATTACTCTCTTCGAAACTCTCTAAGATCGAAAATGAGAGCCAAAATCAAGATGGCGACTAAAATAACTCTCTTGGAAACTCTCTAAGATCGAAAAGGAGAGCAAAAATCAAGATGGCGACTAAAATTACTCTCTTCGAAACTCTCTAAGATCGAAAAGGAGAGCAAAAATCAAGATGGCGACTAAAATTACTCTCTTCGAAACTCTCTTAGATCGAAAAGGAGAGCAAAAATCAAGATGGCGACTAAAATTACTCTCTTTGAAACTCTCTTAGATCGAAAAGGAGAGCAAAAATCAAGATGGCGACTAAAATTATTCTCTTCGAAACTCTCTAAGATCGAAAAGGAGAGCCAAAATCAAGATGGCGACTAAAATTACTCTCTTCGAAACTCTCTAAGATCGAAAAGGAGAGCAAAAATCAAGATGGCGACTAAAATTACTCTCTTCGAAACTCTCTAAGATCGAAAAGGAGAGCCAACATCAAGATGGCGACTAAAATTACTCTCTTCGAAACTCTCTAAGATCGAAAAGGAGAGCCAAAATCAAGATGGCGACTAAAATTACTCTCTTCGAAACTCTCTAGGATCGAAAAGAGCCAAAATCAAGATGGCGACTAAAATTACTCTCTTCGAAACTCTCTAAGATCGAAAAGGAGAACCAGAATCAAGATGGCGACTAAAATTACTCTCTTCGAAACTCTCTAAGATCGAAATGGAGAGCAAAAATCAAGATGGCGACTAAAATTACTCTCTTCGAAACTCTCTTAGATCGAAAAGGAGAGCAAAAATCAAGATGGCGACAATAATTACTCTCTTCGAAACTCTCTTAGATCGAAAAGGAGAGCAAAAATCAAGATGGCGACTAAAATTACTCTCTTCGTAACTCTCTAAGATCGAAAAGGAGAGCCAAAATCAAGATGGCGACTAAAATTACTCTTCGAAACTCTCTAAGATCGAAAAGGAGAGCCAAAATCAAGATGGCGACTAAAATTACTCTCTTCGAAACTCTCTTAGATCGAAAAGGAGAGCAAAAATAAAGATGGCGACTAAAATTACTCTCTTCGAAACTCTCTTAGATCGAAAAGGAGAGCAAAAATCAAGATGGCGACAATAATTACTCTCTTCGAAACTCTCTTAGATCGAAAAGGAGAGCAAAAATCAAGATGGCGACTAAAATTACTCTCTTCGTAACTCTCTAAGATCGAAAAGGAGAGCCAAAATCAAGATGGCGACTAAAATTACTCTCTTCAAAACTCTCTAAGATCGAAAAGGAGAGCAAAAATCAAGATGGCGACTAAAATTACTCTCTTCGAAACTCTCTAAGATCGAAAAGGAGAGCAAAAATCAAGATGGCGACTAAAATTACTCTCTTCAAAACTCTCTTAGATCGAAAAGGAGAGCAAAAATCAAGATGGCGACTAAAATTACTCTCTTTGAAACTCTCTTAGATCGAAAAGGAGAGCAAAAATCAAGATGGCGACTAAATTTATTCTCTTCGAAACTCTCTAAGATCGAAAAGGAGAGCCAAAATCAAGATGGCGACTAAAATTACTCTCTTCGAAACTCTCTAGGATCGAAAAGAAGAGCAAAAATCAAGATGGCGACTAAAATTACTCTCTTCGAAACTCTCTAAGATCGAAAAGGAGAGCCAAAATCAAGATGGCGACTAAAATTACTCTTCGAAACTCTCTAAGATCGAAAAGGAGAGCCAAAATCAAGATGGCGACTAAAATTACTCTCTTCGAAACTCTCTTAGATCGAAAAGGAGAGCAAAAATAAAGATGGCGACTAAAATTACTCTCTTCGAAACTCTCTTAGATCGAAAAGGAGAGCAAAAATCAAGATGGCGACTAAAATTACTCTCTTCGAAACTCTCTAAGATCGAAAATGAGAGCCAAAATCAAGATGGCGACTAAAATAACTCTCTTGGAAACTCTCTAAGATCGAAAAGGAGAGCAAAAATCAAGATGGCGACTAAAATTACTCTCTTCGAAACTCTCTAAGATCGAAAAGGAGAGCAAAAATCAAGATGGCGACTAAAATTACTCTCTTCGAAACTCTCTTAGATCGAAAAGGAGAGCAAAAATCAAGATGGCGACTAAAATTACTCTCTTTGAAACTCTCTTAGATCGAAAAGGAGAGCAAAAATCAAGATGGCGACTAAAATTATTCTCTTCGAAACTCTCTAAGATCGAAAAGGAGAGCCAAAATCAAGATGGCGACTAAAATTACTCTCTTCAAAACTCTCTAAGATCGAAAAGGAGAGCAAAAATCAAGATGGCGACTAAAATTACTCTCTTCGAAACTCTCTAAGATCGAAAAGGAGAGCCAACATCAAGATGGCGACTAAAATTACTCTCTTCGAAACTCTCTAAGATCGAAAAGGAGAGCAAAAATCAAGATGGCGACTAAAATTACTCTCTAAGATCGAAAAGGAGAGCAAAAATCAAGATGGCGACTAAAATTATTCTCTTCGAAACTCTCTAAGATCGAAAAGGAGAGCCAAAATCAAGATGGCGACTAAAATTACTCTCTTCGAAACTCTCTAAGATCGAAAAGAGCCAAAATCAAGATGGCGACTAAAATTACTCTCTTCGAAACTCTCTAAGATCGAAAAGGAGAGCAAAAATCAAGATGGCGATTAAAATTACTCTCTTCGAAACTCTCTAAGATCGAAAAGGAGAGCAAAAATCAAGATGGCGACTAAAATTACTCTCTTCGAAACTCTCTAAGATCGAAAAGGAGAGCCAAAATCAAGATGGCGACCAAAATTACTCTCTTCGAAACTCTCTAAGATCGAAAAGGAGAGCCAGAATCAAGATGGCGACTAAAATTACTCTCTTCGAAACTCTCTAAGATCGAAATGGAGAGCAAAAATCAAGATGGCGACTAAAATTACTCTCTTCGAAACTCTCTTAGATTGAAAAGGAGAGCCAAAATCAAGATGGCGACTAAAATGACTCTCTTCGAAACTTTATAAATTCGAAAAAGGAGAGCAAAAATCAAGATGGCGACATGAAAACCCTTATTGAAGCGATGCAGATTATGATCAAATAAATGTTTTCTGTGTGCTTAGATATAAGACGTAAACTCACTTCTCGCCCAGATGTCGTGGAGTTTTGGGATAAAGAGCAGGCAAAGCGTAGCAGTTGTGCTGGTTAAAATCAGGGCCGTGATGGTGATGAAGGCCAGGGTAACTCGCTCCGAAATCAAGTTGGCCAGAACGACGACAATGGCGCTGGTGATGACCACACTGTAGACGGACACACCGATGTACTGGGAGTCGTTGAGGGCCGGGATCTTCACGTGGCGCGTCTCCCAGGCCATGTAGACACCCACCACGAGCAGCAGACCCTTGTAGGCATACAAGACACTTAGCCACGTTTGTGTGTGCTGCGAGCGACACACCTCCACCTGACAAAAATAATAAAAAAATTAAAATAATATTATTGATAGTCCTAAAACACCATGATAGTGAATCTTATTGTTACTATACCAAATTGAACAATTTTTATTTATTTTCTGCATGCATTTGTCAATAAAATATAAAAATGAAACTCTTTTTACCAACTATTCCTGGGTTTCCCTTTACAATGTTAAATCTAGCGTTTAAATCGAAATCGGATTTAATTGAATAAATAATAGGCACGACAAATAATATTTAGCTTTTTTGCATATTCATTTATGTGATAAGCAAATAAAACCAAATGGTGTATGAGTGCTTTTGAATGCTTAATTTCAATTGGCGACCTTTCTGTTTACAGACTAAAACTATACACTGCATGCCAATTAAAAGCCGATTAAATCGAATGAATAATTGCTTTGATACTAATATTTAATTTAAGCATTTTTCACATGACTGAGAATGTGCAGATTAATTAAAACCGATATTAGTTTGAATATTTGTATTATTTTACCTGGGGCTGGTAGACGACACTTCTATCGATGGCGCTGATCTCGAGCGTCAGGTTGTGGAGATGTCGCTCCATGGGATCGGCGACCACCCAAAGGGTTACGAGAAGGGCATCCACCAGGAGTAATCCACCCACGAGCAGGATCAGCTGGATGTCCTGCAGCATCTTGTCCTTGAAAACACTGCCAGTTCTAGTGAAGATCCTGTGAACTCTGTAGGTCTTGGCGAACATCGATCCAAAGGCCAGCGAGAATCCGGCGGAGAGCAGATAGACGCGGGCCTGTCGATTACGATAAGCGGATGAGGTGGCGTTAGAATGAGTTAAGACTGTACACAGTGTGTACTACACACACACTAAGTGTCATGTCAAGCAGACAAAAAGAAAACAAGACCCGAGGCAACAACAATGGGGGAAATGGAAAACAAGTCATCAATGGACCACCACCGCAATTCCGGGGAGTGCTGATGCAGACTTTGTTGTGCGTTTCAAATTTATGCAAATAAAGGAATATCACAAAAGTTGTAAATTTCCGTGTCATGTGTTTGCATTTCCCTGCCTCTCAACCACAGCCCCCTTTCCTCCTACTGGAAAAACAAACAGGCAACTGGAAAAGCGGGACAGCAGGAGAAGTGGTTACAGAAACAGAAACAACAGCGACCAGCAAATTTCCCAGGAGTGGCATTGTTAAGGGGGAAAAGTGAAAAACCAAGAGGGGTGTAGGGGGTTTTGCAGATCTGGATGGAAAGCTCGTCAAACTCGACTTGGCTTCTAGCTTAAAGAGCAGCAGATTTGCAGCCAAATCCGACGGCTATTTATAGCCAGCAGGGGCAGTCGAGCTCCTGGAAACTACACTGGAAAAAATCGATCTTGAACTAAGCTTGAACCTTTCTCTACGTATGTAAAGGTATGAGTTTAACTATAGCATTTAATAGAAAACTTTAGCAAGCCCTCTAATTCACAAAACGATTAAAACAATATGTAAAACGAATAGGAGTTCTTCTGCCAGAGCTCCGCCGGCACACCTACAGTATACAGCAGCTGTTGGTTAACCTACCAATCAATAAAACAGTTAAATGCATGGTTATTAAAGTTTTATGATCTACTGTCAACATTTCTTTCTGTGCATAAATAAAGCAAACACATGAACGCGACTCGAAAGTTACCAGCCTGAAACTGAAAGTCATATTTGATGAGGACCCCAAATGCTTGCATACACACCAGAAAACCGTTAAAGTCAAACAAAGAAGGCGGAGGATGCGGATGTGGATGGGGATTTCGGAGCCGAAGGATAACAACAACTCACCGTGCAGACCGTGGCGAAGGAGTCCTCCGCCGAGGGCAGCGTCGAGTGGTCCAAACCCAAAAGGATGACGGTGGCGTACACAAAGATGCAGCCCACTGCGGTGATGTTGCTCAGCTTGGGGCTGGAAAGTTTAATTGCTCTGTGGAGAGGGAGTGGGAGATGGTAGACGGTCATGGTTATGAGTCGATCCAACCATTCAGAGGGAAAAAGTGCAAAGTAAGCAGCGTTATACATATATCACTGAAGAGTCGAAGAAAAATAAGTTAAACCAATCAATTTGTTCAATTCAAAATCTGAAATTAATACCATCTTGAATTAAGAGGATTACCAAAGTAAAAAGATAATTATTTTTTATAGTAGGTATAACCACTAAATATTTAATAGGTGTTTAATGGAAATAATAATATTCAGAATAATAACTAATTAACTAAAAATGGGAAATAGGAAGCACTTATGAACCCATGTTGAATTAGAAGGCTTACCGAAAAAAAGAAAAGAAAAGGCTCTGTTATAAAACCTTTAAATATTTATAGGTATTTCATGGAAAATAAAATATTCAAAATAATAACTAATCAATTAAAAATCGGAAATGGATAGCCATCAAAAAACCCATCTTGAATTAAAAGGTTTACCGAAAGGACAGCCTGATTATTTATGGTAATAAGCAAAGAAAAGGCTCTCTCTGTTATAAAACCTCTAAATATTTTATAGGTATTTAATGGAAAATAAAATATTCAAAATATATACAGGCCATAAAAACGAGTGAGCCAATGATTTATGTTCTCTTCCGCCTTACTTGAGCTTGCGAAAGTGCAGATTGAAGGCGAGAAAGGCGATGGCCAGGGCGATTCCCACACTCGAGAGGGTGGCGATGGTGTAGAAGGCCAGCGGGGCGATGGTGGCCACCCGCAGCTTGAACACCCGCTTGGCTATGGGCACCTGCCCGCTGTGCCACTTCACCGGGCGGCAGCGCGGGCACCGGAAGTCCAGGGCATCCGTCGCCGGATAGTAGAGGGCCACCGGCTCCAAAAGGCCGCGCTGGATTTGATAGAAGGCAGTGGTGCCAACGCGATCTGGACCGCTAAAGGAAACGGGACCCTAAAAAATAATGAATAATGAAAAATTATGATTAGCGGGGGTTGCCAGGGAATCTTTAGAGGTTTTTAAATGTTGCTCCCCAAATTGGTTTAGATTTGCATCTTTTTTAAGGCTACACCCAGAAAAATTAATAATAAAAGAGTAATGCAGCATTTAATTTATATAATACAGAATTGAAATATAAAGGCAAAAAAAAAAAAAATGTTATTGATTAAATGATTTGGTTACATTTCTGAAGACTTAGGTATTTTATTCATTAATGTTCTCAAATTATTTGTTTAGATTTGATTCTTTTTTTAAGACTACGCCCAGAGAAATAAATAACAATAGACTAATGCTAACATTATATTTATAAAATACAGAATTAAAATCTTATTGATTAAATAATGCCCTTAAATTAATTGTTTTTAATTTAGTAAGTTTTGAACCAGAATAGACTAGCTACCTTTATTTTACTATTTTTTCTACAATATTTAAAAATTTTCACTTTTTTTAATAAAATTTTGAAGAGTGTTTTCTTACACCGGAATTTAAACCTTGGATTGGGAATTATGTAGAAGAGTTTTCCCTGGCTCAGTTACTCACCGATACTCCCAGGAAGTGCAGCTTGCCCAGCTGCTGGAGGAACTCCCAGGCCATGTCGCTGCGGGTGTAATCGAATCCGTCCAGCTTCGATTGTTCCTCGTTGCGTCGCCAGTGCTCCTCGGCGGCTCGCAGGGCCAAGGCAATGGCCCAAACGGCGTCGTAGGTCTGCGGTGCGTACTGCGAAATGGCCTCCGGGAACAGGTGTCCTCCTCCTGCTCCTCCGCTGCCGCCCGCGCCCCGTCGCATCCTCCTCCTGCGGCGCCCATCCGTTTGCGGTGCTGTGATACTGATCCTGGAGCCAGAACCGGAACCAAATCCATCCTGGCCGTGGAACTGGGCGGATTGCTTGCGCAGCTGCGAGTTGAACATGTGATTGTTCTGCGAAGTGGAAAGCCGATTAAACAGGCCACGAATGCCGCAGGAATGCCGCCAGTAATGAGATTGCCTTCACACAGCTACCCATTCCCATGCCGGATTTTCAGATCCCACATTTTCATGACCAGCACTAAAAGAGCCATAAAAACGCGTCTGCGAATGGCGAATGCGAATGCGATGACAGGCAGGACTTAGGCGGCCCACTTGGCAATCACCATCGCCATCGCAAAACGCAATCGCAGCCTCGGGATTGTCTAATCAAATAAATCATTTCGTTTTGGACGAGCGCAGAAAGGACAGAGCAAAAAAATAACAGAACAAGGACCAGGACAAGACAGTCTGTTTATAAAGAAAAACCATTGAAAGAAAAGTCTAAGCGGTTATAAAAGATAATAATTGAAGAAGGCAAGTTTAAAGATTTCAAAGTGGCTGAATTAAAAAAAGAAACTATAAATTACTTCTCAACTATGTTTGGATTTTAATAAAAGTAATTTTTATTGATCATGTGATCACTGATTTATAAAACTAATTTTTTTCCAAGTGACTAACACTTAATTTTAAAATATTTAATTGTTTTTACATTTTTTTTAATAATTAGTATTGGTAGTTTATATTGATTAACAGCACTTTTTCTTTCGTATATTCTGATTTATGAATTGTCTAATACGATCTTTAAATTACAAAAACTCTTGTTGTAAAATTAAATAGTGAATTATATTTTTTTTCCGTGTAGGGCCCTTTAACTTACCAATCCGCTGTAGCTGACGTTATTTCCAACGATGCTGTTGTGCGTGGACACCACGATGAGGTTCTCGACGGCCAGCTGCAGTTCGTGGGTGGAGCAGTTCGTTTGCTGGTCCGGCCACCAGGGGGCGCCCATGCTCTCGTGGAGGATCCAGGCGTAGTCCGCGCCGAACATCCGCAGCCTGTAGGCCTCGCACAGGATCTGGGGGGCCAGTTCCTGGGAGAAGCTGCCGATGATGATGCGCGTGTCCGTCTCCTGTGGCGATATGAACGAAATGGAACGGAATGGAGCGGCATTTGCCCATTTGTCATTTCGCATCCTTAGCACACCCTGCTGCCCGCCCACACTCAACAAAAAAAATGGGTAACAATCATGTAAAGGGAGCTCTGGGCGATATGGTCTGCTAATGATGAAACATTTATCCATGCGAGTGGAGTCTTAAACCAAAAACTTGAAGCCAAACTAAGGGAAGTGGGTAAAATTAAGACAAGAATAATTTTAATGGTATTAGGAACTTTTCCTAAATTATTTTCCTTATAAAGTAAGAGAAAAGGAGTTCTTAAAAAATAAAAGTAACAGAGAATTGTAGAAATTTATGTACACAGAAAAAAAAACCGATATGAAATAGTTAAGTTATAATAATACTGTTTTAAAATATCAAATGTAGTATTTTTTGAACAAATATTGTAAAGATAAACATAATCTTGATTCATATCAAAATGACATGAATAACTTGATCTTCAAAAAATATTAAATTAACCTGCACATATCAATCTAATCATATTTTTACAAATATACAATATAAAAATTAAATAAAATGAAATATGAAACAACAATAAATATCTCTCAACAAAGATATGATGAAAAGAATTTTAATCATTTTCATTGGTTCATGCATAGGGTTTTAAATAGCTTTTCTAGTAGTAAAAGTAAATATAGCATTTAGTAGAAACATTTTTTATTACATTTGTTCAACTGAGATTGATAAACTAAAAAAACCCTTAATGTGCCATAAGAACATAGAACATTTGGCCTTTATTACTGGTACTTGGGAGCACTTGTGCTATTTATGAGCAGCTCACCCTGAGTAGCAGCAGCTGCTCCTTGAAGTCGGTGGCCGCAAAGGTGATGGTGGCGGCACAGGATATGTTGGCTGCCTCCAGTTCGGTGACCAGGTTGTTCACCGCCAGCGAGTGGACCTCCTCGTTCTGCGAGAATGTGGTCACAGTTCCCCAGCCAAACTTCCGGATGAAAGCGATGCGCGCCGGATTGTGCGAGGAATCCGGGGCCACCGTTCTGTAGAAGTAGGGGAACTCCCTTCGGTCGCTCAACGCCGGCGATGTGGAACCGAAGGAGACCTTTTTGATCGAAGGAAATCGTTAGACTATCTTTCGTATCTGCTGGGGTCGCTTAAAATGCAAAACATGCTTCTAGGAATCCAGCCCCCCAGGTCATGTGTCTTCCGTTACTTCCCACCCACTCATTTAACACACGCAACGCACAACCGAAATGAAACTTCAAAGGCCAAATGCAAATGCTCTAAGTGAATTTGTGGACCTCATAATTTGCGGGCTGTGGAAATGTTTATGGCTAAAAAGGTTTATGGGGTGCTGGATTCCGCAGCATTTATGCTAATCGAGCCACGCACGTGAGTTGATTAGATTTTTGAGAAATAGCCCGATTACGGGGAGATGAACCGAATGAGGTGGGTGGGTATTTGCATTTTAATCAATCGACTCACCTGCACGATGTTCCAGTAGGGCACCACCTTCGCCAGGCTCTCGGTGACCTCCGAGCAGGCCGATCCCAGCAGCATCACCATCCTCGTCGAGGGCTGTGTGTAGATGGCGTGGAAGAAGCGATCCACGCCCACTCCAGGATCACACTGATTGGGGTAAGAAATGGAGGCGCCACATCAGAGATGAGGTAGGTGGGGCAGGGCAAGTAAACGGGGGCAAAGGCCGTTGTTCACCGACTCGTTTCGCCGCCATAAAAAAGCGGCAAGATGGCGCAATAAACATTTTTAAAATGTCGACTTTGATAGAGGCACAGCCGGAGATGCGGCTCCAGATATGACTGTCTGTTTCGCTCGATGTGCATATGCACACACTTAAAAAAATAGTTAAAAGATCCTATATCTTATTAAGAATCAATCGAATTTAAAAAAAATTAATTGGGTACACTTTTGTGTTTTTTTTGTCGTAATTCTGTTCGAGGAGTAGCCCTAACAAAAAATACCGACTGTTTTGACCAGCTTATAACATAGGCAAATATCTTATAACACTTTTGAAAAGATTAAAACAAAAATTATTCGAGAATTTTGTAAATTTTTTAAAATTGATTAAAAAAAATCTTTTAAAATTAAAGTTTCTAGGTTTAATCACAAATCGATTGGACATTTTATTACGACACTTCATATTTGTACAATTTTTGGCTTTGATTCGAGCAAAATTATACTTTTTGTTGTTGCATAATTTTAAGCACCTTTATAAATAGATTTCAATTTTCTACAGTGCCTCTGTTTTCGTACATTTGCGTGCCCCATCAAAAGCGGCAACGACTCATCGCAATAAAAGCGCCCAGGATGGAACGTTGATGACATATTTGCCCCTCTTTTTTTAGGGCCGCAACCGCAGCTGCTCCTCGGCTACGTTCTGTTCTTGTTGCTGCAGATTTTCTTATTAAGTTTTAATGTTGCACGCGCTACTAAATGAAAATTCAATTTCGTAATGGAACAACTGCCTTTGCCGCCGTCTTTCCCGCCGCCTAGAAGTGGCGCCCAACGTGGGGCATAAGAATTGGCGCCCAACGTGGGGCATTGAGACACTCGACTATTTACCCACCTGAGTATCGTTGGTCACCAGTTCCAGGGTGTAGCCCGGCAGCAGGCGCTTGCGGTTGATGTGCTCCACGGCCATGGTGGCTGCTCCCAGTTCGCTCAGGCCATCCGGACGTGGTCCCCGCGACGTGGAGAGCTCAAAGAGTCCGAGCAGCACGATTTTGCCATGATTGCGCTGCATTTCGGCCGGCGACATGCGGCGCTCGTCCTCGAACACCTGGTTGACCTTCAGGTAGCGCTGCCTGGGCGGCAGGCTGAGGACGTGGGCGTGCGAGTGGGCGGAGGCATTGGTGCTCCCGGGCAGATTGCTGTGCGAATTGAGGCGCTGCTGCCGGCGCTTGACTTTCGTCCGTTTGTACTTCCAGTCGGAGCGCGGGGGAATCGATTCTCCGGGTTCTGGCAAACTGGATGTGGATGTGATTGTGGATGCGGAGGTGCTAATTGAGGCAGCAGTGGTGGCGCCACCTGGCCTAATTGCCTCGTAGCCCAGGGCCTGGAGCTCGGCTGATGACTCCATGGCCGCCGCAGCCGCCGTTGTCCAGGCGAGGGCCAGTAGTAACCTCAGTCCCACGGCCATTGGCCATTGGCCGTATCTGGCCGAGGTCCTCTGGCCGAGTTGAGTTATGCGCATCCCGTCGGCAATGGCCAATGGCCCATTAATCACCAAGGCATTTGAATCGTTGGCTATCAGAGGCTGCAGCAGCAACAACAAGCAACAAACAACACGGTAAACCGGAATATATATCGCCTTTTTATGCACTCTGCCGACAGGATACGCTTATCGTTGCTATTCCTGCTCCTCTGCTTCCTCCTGTATCGGCGTCAATTTTATCGCCTTTTTATTGGCCTCACTTTTGCTCCTCGCATTTTGTATCTTTTTGCTCTGTTGCCTTTTTCACACACTCACTCTGCCGAGCAGTCGACCATACAAGTATGCAATGCTGAGGAGATTCTCGATGGGTCCTCGAATTGACAGAATTGGTTGACACGGAAAGAAATTACACTACAAAATGTTATTTTGGGTAGTCAGGTATTTGGGGTTAAAACAAATCTGTTAATTTATGTCGAATTATTCGCAGTAAAGTTATACGGTGATTTAGGAGTTTTTTTTTTTGTTAGTTCACTTTCACATTTAACACATGTAGACAGCCGATTTGTGTGCTTCTTATTCGATGGTCGCAGCAAAAGTGATCTTTATTAGCCAGAATTAGCCTATTTCACAAGGGTTGGGTACATAGTGGGTGTGTGTGAGACAAGCATAGTGTTACTTGGAGTAACAGGGATGCATATATGTACAAATAGTGTGACCTAACTTAAAGTATGTGTATGTATGTATAAACAGCTGCTAGGAATATATATGTATGTATGTGTATGTGTGTGTGACTTATTGCTACAATTCGGCCATCCTGACCGGAGAGCTCCTGATCTCTTAATTATTTACATTTTGTATCCATGGCCGCATATTTGCTACTGCCCAAACTCCCTTATAAGGAAGCCTAGATTGTTGAAATAAGTGGCGAAGTCTTCAGAGTGTTGCCACTTTCGCTCCTGAAACTTACGACGGGACATTATCTTGCTCTCTTTTGAGTGAAAGGCTTCTGCAAGTTGTGTTAAAAGTTCCGGTGCTGGTAGGGAGAGCAGATTCTCAGAAGAGTGCAACCAAATTTGTGCGCGATCTTTCAACTTTGACATGACCAGCATGCGAGTCACGTCATCACTCAAATTGTACATTTTGATGATTGCATTAAGCTGTGCGATCCAAGTACTAACTGGTACCTTGTTGTTGGCAGCACCGTCAAAAACTGGAAGCATTTCCTTGACCATGGTCAGCAAAGAATTGTTGTTGGAAAAGGTTGTGTTTGATCTGGCAACTTCTGCAACAATATTTCCTGAATCCGACGCACACTGGGGCGCCTAGAACAAAAAGCCTGCCAAAATGGTTTTTTTTTTTTTAAGATTTTCCAAAATGTTGCAATGCAACTTAAAAAACAATTGAATTCTCTATACAAATCAAAAAGAATGAGTGATCTGTGATGAATGGTTCTCATACTACAGATTTTTAAAGTTGATGTTTCGAAATATAATTTTAGCCAATAAGAAAAAAAAGTATTTTTACACATCTTTGAAATTTTTCTGAAATCGCCCAAGGGCCTAAGTTGTACATGTAACGATTGAAATTTTAAGAGCAACCAATTCTTAAAATATTAAAAAAAAAATAAAAAATGTAGATACATAATTACTATTTTTTTTTAATTTTTTAAAAGTTGTCCAAAAAAATTGGGTTTTTTTTGGATATTCTTGGACGTAAAGTAGTGTTACACCCTAGATCCCCCTTTAATTCTTTTTTTAAAAAAAGTTTAGATATTTAACTACAAATTCTGAAAAAATTAGCCTGCCCTTTTGTGCCTCTTCTGAGAAAACTGCGGTTAAAGTTAGCAAGAAATGTTCGTAATTTGAATTGTCGCCAGCCCTGGTTTCTCCGCGCGCACTTAGAGCATGAATATTCGACTATTTTTGACTGTTCTGACAGTAGCGATGAAGATGAAAATGAATAAAAAATTGAAATTATAATTTAAATTTGTTTTATTTTGTTGAAAATATAAATATAATCGGAATATGTTATCGAGATATAATCAAAAACGTGATGTATACCCATTTTTTTTTAATTATGCAATATTTTCTTGACAGAAATTACAAGAATAAGAATTAGAAATTACAAACCAATTTAAAAAAAATCTAAACATTGACGTAAATTGATAAATAATGGCTTAATCCAAATTTACATACAAAATATGAAATAGAACCGATATATTCCCTTTTGTACTAAGCGTTTATATGGAAGCTATAAGATGTAGTTGACCGATTTGAGTAATTTTTTTTTTCAAAAATCAAGTTAAATTTAAAAAAAATACTGGGAAACTTAGAACCCTATAAGTAATTTATTTATATTTTTCTTCTTAAAAAAACAATTTTTTTTTTCTTAAAAATTTTCTACAACAAAAAATTTGCACTAAAAAAATTCACCTTTTGATGTTTTTTTACATATTCAATTGCCTTTAACAATACCCCATCAAAAGATATTCGCTATAGGGCTCCGCTGATTTAAGGCAGACTTTTGGCTTTTTCGCCCCACTGTGCGACGGGGCAACATTGTTTGGATTTGGTGTGGCAACGATGTTTTGGAGTTCTGGCAAATTGCTTGTCGAAGATGTGGTCACTCTAATAGATGGCTGACGGCGCGAAACTTCCAACTTGAGGAACTCATTTTCCAATTGGACCATTTCCAAGTGACGCTTGAGAGATTCCAATTCCAGCGAAACTTCTGGAACGTTCATGATGTTTGAGACTTCTGCGTTGTTTCGGGCATCCAGCGATGAGGTGCCGGCGCCATCTTGTTCTGCTACGTTGTCGGCAGATGTATTTGGCCTTTCCTCGGATCCAACTTCAACATCGGATAAATCCTTGGGATCCGGTACTGGGCAGACTCCACGGGCTTCGGGGGGCACTCCATTTAAGCGCGCAGCGAGAGTTGCCTTGTTTCCACTTTTCGGCAGCCCAAGCTTTTCTAGCCAGCCCCGAAGTTCTGCTGCTGAGTACTCGTCCGCACCGATGATTTCCATGATTTTGATCACTAATTAACAAATTTCACTTGTGTCCTTTTAACTTTTGCTTTGTTTTGTTTGTAAGCAGAGTTTGATATGCGAGAAAAAAAAATTTTCGCAGTGATCCCACTTCTGAAATTGTAGACAGCCGATTTGTGTGCTTCTTATTCGATGGTCGCAGCAAAAGTGATCTTTATTAGCCAGAATTAGCCTATTTCACAAGGGTTGGGTACATAGTGGGTGTGTGTGAGACAAGCATAGTGTTACTTGGAGTAACAGGGATGCATATATGTACAAATAGTGTGACCTAACTTAAAGTATGTGTATGTATGTATAAACAGCTGCTAGGAATATATATGTATGTATGTGTATGTGTGTGTGACTTATTGCTACACACATTAAATGTAATTTTTATTTTATAAATTTATCTTGTTGCACTTTTTATTAATTTAATAAGTCATTTAAAAATTACGGTTGTTAAAATATCGATTATCGATGTTTTTGCCTATCGATGGTTGTCACTAATTTTAAAACCATTGATAGTGCTATCGAATTTTTTAACCAACCATGAGAACTAAGGAAAGTCTTTGGTAAAAACATTGATTTTTTCTCCATGTGAAAGGTAATGGTCACTGAAAACCCGAATCAAAATGCCAGGGGAACCCCAAGAGGCATTTTCACGCCAATTTGCCAGTTGAAAAGGATTAAGACGAAGTCTTCGATGAAATGGACACGCTGCTCCTCACGTCTACCCACATTTTCCCTACCCTACCCTATCCCTCAGTTGTTGTGTGGCCATTATTTTTTATGCTAATGGCCAAACATTTTGCGCTTTCATTGCGGGCTTTTGGGCTACTTTTTGTCGAGTCGAGTCGAGTCTCACGCGCCACAGATTTCAGTGAACGTTTCTCTCTGTATGCGCGCGTATGCATAATTGTTTCAAGATTACCAACTTGCAGTCCCTTTCCCCGCTTTCCCGCTTTTCCAACCACCCACTAAGCCCACTTTATGGGCGCTTTCTTTCGCGCTCTCTGCTTTCTTTCTTTCTTTTTTTCTTTGCTCGTAGCACGCTTTTCGCAGTTCGCTTAAAATAACTTTTTGGCCCATTTCGTTGTGTTGGCTCGCTTTGTTTTGTCCTCAGAAAACACAGTGGCGTGCCCCAAAGGGGGGCTCCAGCCCCACTTAACCCCTCGCTGGCACTGCTTAACCCCTGGGTGCACCGCCTACAGTTGACATTTGCCCTCCGCTCTTAGCCCCCTTGCACTGGGCTACTCGTGTAACTAACAACTCATATTTGTTCATGCACTGGCAAAAAGAAAAGAAAAGAAAAGCCAACAAACTTTGTTTGTGGCTTTCACTTCAATACCTCAAATCGAAGAAAAGTATGGAAATTTTCCTCACAAGTTGCCAAGTAGTTGGGAAACTTAAATCCCCAACAACAAGTTGCACGAAATGTTTGGATTATGTTATCGATTAAACTAGTTGTCTGCCGCATTTGATTTAATTTTGGCAGCTCAGCCTGAAAATGTAATTACTAAAATTGATAAGCTGCAACGTGTTGAAGACAATAACGGCATTGGCTTTAATTCAATTCAGTATTCAATTTAAATTCTCTAGAACAACACGAAATTTAAGCTAGCTTATCTTTTTATCAATATTGACAGCTTAGTTTGGAAATAAAATTATTAAAATTGAATTGCAGCATGGCACAATAAAGCATCCATAAGTGTATAAATTGAAATGACTTTAAAATTAATGCGTTCATATTTCAAACAGAGTTTAATTTGGTGCATTGACATTACGGACAAAAAAATTGGTACGGCAAAAACACTTGAACAAAATTGAATTGTCTGCTTTTAATTACTGAAAAATAATTTATGAAGAAATACATTTATTTTATTCAGCAACTTTATTTTTAAGACTAAAAATTTATTGTATCAATTAGTTATTTTCAATAAATAATATGAAAAGAGCAATAATTAATTTGTTATTTAAATCAGACTTTATTATTAATACCTAAATTTGTTTGTAGCTTTAATTTTTATTTATTTTGTTTTCCAATTTGTTTGATTTTTATGGACTTTGTGGACAAAAATTAATAAAGTTATATTAGTTTATAAAATTAAAATTAGTTTTCAAAATAAAACAGATGAATAACTCATCTTTCCTATCCCGCTTCAAAATAATACAAATATTTTATAAGAAAGTAAATATTATTCACGCTATAATCGTCTGGTTTTATCCTTATTTTCCATTTTTCTCCCAGTGAAGTGTACATTTGAGTATATGAATATTTAGCTGCTGCGCTGCTTTGGTCCTTTCTATTATTCTGCCATATTTCACAATTGTTGCCGTGGTATTTAAACCTGCACTTATTTATGGCCATGTGTGTGTGACGGCTCCCTCATCTCCCCCATCTCCACCCACTGCCCCTCCCCTTTCTGGCCATCGCCCGCTTTAGTTGTTATTTTCATGCTTGACATAAATTATGCAAAATGCTGGCTGCATTTGTGATTCAGATTCCATATTTCGCTGCTCGTCGTGTGTAAACTGTGAAATGCAAACTGCAACTGCTGGCGAGCGGGTGGCAAAAAAATAAAGAAAAGAAAGAAAGCAATGCTGATATGGAGTGTGCACTGAGCACTTTGGCCATTCAGAGATGCGATTTCAGAATGCCTGATGCGATTTGTTATGCAGCCAATACTTAGCTGCAGCTGCAAGCTGCTGGGAAAATCGCTTCGGGGGATTTCCACAGGGATTACCGCAGACAATGCAGATCCGCTTTTTCGGGTTCACTTAACTAGCAAGCTCGATAAGCTGGGCTTACGATTGTGTGTTGTCTCTGCTCGGTCGTAGGAAATTGCATTCATAAATATTGCGTATACGACACGGGGCACACGCACTCTGGCACACTGACACACAAATGACAATTTATTGGCATTTCATACACATTCAAGCCATAATTTAATTTATTTCTATTTACTTTGCACGACGACGAAGGAGGCTTTTGGCTTTGATTTCTCGACGGCTTATTTAGGCGCGATTTTCAAGAGACTGCGACTTGCAACCGACGAGCTCCAGACCGCAACTGTTGGCCGCCGTCAAAGTCGCGCTGCTTTTGTCTGACGAATCGCAGATTGAAAGGGCATCTCGCCTTCTCCACGGAGGCTGGGCTTTCAATTTCCATCATCAACATTCAACCGGCTTCTCTCTCCGCTCTCGGAATTTTCACTGCGTCGGCGCCATGAAAAGCGCGCCAAAATTTCATTCATAAAAAGAAGGCAAAGCACAAGCAACAAGCTGTGGCAATTGAAAACTGTGCTGGGAAAGTTTAACTTTAAATTATGTAAATTAATGCCCAACATGAAACTAAATAATTTGCAACTGTTTTAATGAAAAATTCATTTATCTCGCTGCCAGAAGATTTCGAGCCAGAAGGACAGCTGTCGATTCGCATTGCCTTTAGTGCTGGGGAAACGGAAAATCGAGAACAATGGCGGAGCTGACAGCGAGGACACTCTTAATTATGGCTGCATTGAGTCAGTCAGTCAGTCAGTCCGCCGTCCGCAGTCTGAAATTGAAATGCCCGCCTTGGCATTTGTTAAACATTTCTAGAGCAGTCGGAAGTTTTCTGCTTCTGCCATTTTTCCCCTCAGCTCAGCTTGGCTTGCATAATACGCCCGAGTTGATTTTCCCTTTCCTGTTCTCCGGCTGGCCTTTTGCTCGGTTCGGTTTCGTTTTCGTTTCCCCGTATTGAGCTGCAATGAAAAATAATTTGATTTGATTGCTGTTCCTCATCCCGTCCCAACCGCTTTCAATGGTCTCCATCTCCATTCAAAAAATTGTAATTAATTTTCTGGCCCTCATCCGCCCAACCACCACGAAAATTCACGGGGAAAGCTGCATGCGAGTGGAATGGAATGGTAAAAGTTGATTTTATGAGCTGCCAAACTGCAGTTTGCACAAACTCACAGCCCCCCTTCATTACTCTTCTGCTCATCCCACCCCGGACGGGCAATCCATTTGCGAAAATCATTCAATTCAATTCTTTTGTACACAGGAAAGAGTTTGGTTTTCCTCCAAAAAAATATCCAAATCGCTAAAAAAAAAGAGGAAAACCATTGGCGCCCGAACAGGAATATTTGGTAAGTTAGAGAGAGCGTTTGGTAGTTTGAAAATATGTATTTATTTATTTATTTTTACATCGCTTTTCTCACTGTGTATGCCCATGTAAGGTTGCAAATGGGTGTGGCGCAAATAACGGGCGAGCCAAAGATTGCGATTATCGCCACTTGACTTGAGATCCAGCCACCTCGGCGCCATCCATGCAAATTTGATGACACCTCTTTCGCTACCTACCCACCCAGCGTCCCTGCTCGGGCGCCAGTTGACAGAAAGATACAGCATCGTACTTTCAGCTACAATGGCAGTGCAATGGGGATTCCGAATGGCAATGGGAATGGGATTGGATTGCGACTTTTGTTTGGTTCCCTCGGTTGAAGTTGGCAAATAAAATGCAATTACACCGCAAAACTCAATTTCAAGTGTCAAAAAGTTGCACTGCACTTAAGAAGTTAGCGATGGTGCGACTGCTGACTTTCCCTCACTCAGCCCTCTGTGCTCTGTATATACAAAAAGCGGCAAGAGCTGAAAGGCCAAAGTTCAGATGGTCCACAAAGCGGATTATAGGCACAACGACTGCTGCTGGAGGAGGCCGAAATAAATCCCGAATATGAAACCCAGCCTGAAAGTCCCGTTGCAGGAGTGATATCCCGGATAATTTATAGCCCAAATGGGCGATATATTGGCCGTGTTCTGTTTATGTTTCTCTTTGCTTGCAAACTAATTTGCCGCCGAGAGAGGGGGTGGAAGAGGGGGGGTTGAAAGGTGGACGTAGCAATTGCCAGTGTACAAGCGGCCTCCATTTGCATTTTAAATGAGCTGGCTGGAAAACTTTTTACAATGCCACTTGAAGTTGTCGGAGGAACTTCTCTCAGGCGGGTGCTTGGAATACGGCTTGAATATTGGACACCGACACCTACGCCGTATCATAATAACAAATGTTTGTGTAGTGAGACAGGAAAAGGAAGCAGATCAAATTCATGTTTTCTTTGAGGAGATTCGGAAGTTATTCAAGTTCATGAAGTATAATTCAGATATATGTACGACTTGGTTACAGCTTAAAGCACATTAATCAAAGTCGTTAAAAAGAAAAAAATACACTTGGCGCCCGAACAGGGACATTTGGTATCCTGGGTAGTTAGGAAATACGGGTTTTCCCCTTTAATTTAAATTAAAAAGTATATATTTTTCTTAAAATATTCAACTATTTAATTCGGCTAAAGAGTAGTCCCTGTTCGCATTGAGTGACCGTTGGTGTTGACAACTATTTGTTGTTCGCTCGTTTGTCTCGTTTGGTTTGTGTGTCTCGCTTTGTTTGCGGACACTTGGCAAATTGGCAGCTTTCCCCCTGTTTTTGGTTTTCGGCATCAGGACCTCAACTTTCCGGCAGGCCGAGTTGAAACAATTTACACGTTCCGGTCTCGACTGCCACTGCCACTTCTACTCCTGCGGTAGCACATGGCGTATGCGTAATTTAGTGCTGCATACTTTGCGGCCCAAATTTGCACTTTTGTGACTTGTTTAGCTACCCTCTGCTGATGACTCCGCCTCGACAGCACTTAAAATCAGAAATTCAATTATCTCCCACACACGCTTTTCTCTTTTTCCGCCCCGCTTTCCCTTTGGAGTAGGCCTGGTTCCATTTCGCACGCTCATTTCACACCTGCGCGCCTTTTCAAGGTTGACAAAGGAATTGCTGAGGGGAGGCAGTTAGCCCAGGGAAAGCTGGGATGTGAAGCACTGGCAACTTTATTGTTCCTCGGAGTTTTTAGTCAACAGTTGAAAGTGGGGAGCCAGCAAGTGGATACAGCCAAATCCCTTTTCACTGCCGACTAGTCCGAGATAAAGACAATTTGAAAAGGTAACTTAAGTGGAGCAGTTTGTAGCTTTTTATGCAGTGGAAAAATAACCGATAAAGATTTTTATTTCTTTAACTTTCTTGCAGTCGATTCGACTTGGTTGATTTGGCCACACAAATCGTCAACCTATTTCTCTGCGTGTAAGAGACTTAGGTAAAGTTCTCGAAATCCGCGTCGCTTTCAGAGCAATTTAATTATAATTTTCTTCTTTTTTGGGGGCCCAGGCGAAAAATTCATTATCGCCGGGGCAAATTAGCTTGAAAACAATTAACACCTGTTCGCCGGCTGCTCGTGGCAGGCCACTTCAAAAACTAACACGGCCGAGCCATTTACCATTTACCTTTTTGCAGAGGGGGGAAGCTGGGATGCCGATGCCCCACCTTTCGTTCCGCCTATGCCTCTCTCTCTGATTCTAATGAAAAAAGTTGCACAAAAAACTTTTCAAATTACAACGGAAATCCGTGAAAATCCTTTTAACAAAGCACAACATGACCAGTTGGGGCGGGGAGGTGGTAAGGGAGGAGGAGGAGGAGCAGGTCTCCAAGCTGATGCTGATGATGATGATGAGGCTGCTGATTATGATGGCGCTTTAAACAGACATCGACCCACATCCACATCCACATCTGCTGTAAGCCGGCTACCCGCAACACGTGCCACCACCGCCGTCACCACGAAAAACCACCGACAGCACCACCGGCTGTCGTCCATTTTCATGTCGCGGTTTTCCCAGCAAGGAAAAGGAAAAGCTGCGACTGTGACTGAAGCTTGCAAATTGATTTAGTCGCCAGTTGGCAAAGAGGCACACAGCTAGAATAAATAGGTCAAAAAGATATTAGAGGCTTTGGATAGGTGTCTAAAAGTATGCTACAATATTTTTTGAATACTTCGTTTGACTGCATACTTTTAAACACCTTCATAAGTGGTTTTGAAACACTAACAATTTGAATGAATTTTGTTAATTATTTTAAATTTAAATTAAAGGCGAAAACACGTATATTCTAACTACTCAACACTCTTTCCAACATACCAAATGTCCCTGCTCGGGCGCCAAGTGTTTTTTGTTCTTTTAACGACTTTGATAAATGTGCTTAAAGCTATTCGTCTCCTGTGTTTGAGTTCCTTAGTACTGCAACAAGTCCTAACCTGTAAAATCATTCAACTGATTAACTTTTCCCTCTGTGCAGATGGAAATTTGAAGAGGAGGTGGTAAGTAGAACTAATAATCGAAGAGATGGCGGTGGCAACAGCAGCTTTCACAGAAAGCTTAGGCAAATAGTTAAAAGTACCAAGTAACGAACAAGAAACAAATCAAAATAAAGGCTAAGGAGAGAGGGAAACCAGGTGGTAAATAGCAGATAAATATATCAGGTATTCAAAGGAGCCCACAGAAAAATAAATTGAAAGTTGCATGGAAAAAGTTTTAAAAACATAGATGGTCCGGTTAAGGAAAAATTTCGAAACAATTTAACAAGACATTTTAACAGATTAATAACTTATGTATTATTAAACAATTTATAGATATATTTCGATGCCAGTTAATTTTCACTCACGCACTCATCACTTTGGTTCCGGTTCAATCTGCGAATACATTTTCACGCACTTTCCAAAGTTTATTTATTGACTGCGGTTGAGACAGAACCTCTTACATCCTCCCATTTACAGCTTTTCCACCCATCAGCAGCCGCTGCCGTCGGAAAACTTGGAACTTTTTAATGAAAAATATTCAATTTTTCAGGTGTTGCAAATATTTAACATTTTGCAACTTTCTGTATATGGATTTAAGAGTGGGTGGGGTGGAGGTGGGTCGGCACACCCACCGCAAAAGCCGCCCAACGCACCACAACTGCGGTTACCGAGTGGTTTTCGCGCAAAAAGGTTCCGACCGGAGGGGACGAAAAATAAAGGAAAAAAGCTGAAGCATTTTAAATGTTAATTAAGAACGGGGCAGAATCGGATAATTTGCATGTGCTCCGGTTCCTGCCGCTCGGCCTCGTTAATTGGATTAGGTTCCGTTTGAAAGTTAACGTTTTCGGGTTTTCCCTCCAAATTGAATTAGCCGCTCCAAAAGCTGAGCGGCACAAAAATCCGCACATACTTTTGTATGGCCCAAAATTGAACTTCATTTGATTTGTTCTGCGATCGGCGGTTTTAATACGATTTGATTTTGCTGCTGATTGACAGCTGAATTCAATTTGAGATTTCCTGAATTTATTACAGCTATTTTTTAATTGAATTTATTTTATTTTTGACAAATTGTTTAAATTTAGGAAGTTTATTGTACTTGATTGTCCCCTTTTCTTATTTGATTCATTTATTTTAAAATATTTAAAACCATGCCCTTTAAAATAAAAACAAATCAAAACAAAAATAATTTTAAAAATTGTATTCCAATTACCCAGTAAACACTGTATTGAATTTTCACCCGCTGCAGCCGCTTGGTCTGTGAAAAATACAGACTGTTGAAAGTCGGCGGGGAAAACTCTTCTTTTATAGCGACCAGCATCAATTTGGGGGTCTTCAACTTGATTCAACCAATATATGGAGCTTTATTTGCCGGTTGTAAACAAAGGACAGCTGTTGTTAAGTAAATGGGTTCATTTTGTCAGGCAGCTTTTACTTAGCCGATGCACGAACCTTTTTATAGTGCCTACTGCTATAAAACCTATAAGCGGTGCCATAAGAAGAGCAACAGTTAGTCCCATTCATAAATCCAAAATGAAATAGTAAATAAATATTAATGTTACATAATAAATAATGTTAAATATTAATGTTAATATAATGGAATTATAGTTAAATAATTAATTTTAAAAGTTAATTTACTTTAATTTATAGACAGAAACAATAGTTACTATCATAAGTGTTTTTAGTTGTCCAGTGAAACAATATTATAACATTTTAGTTTACTTTTTAAATTTATAAATGGCTAATTTATTATTTAATTTACTTATTTCGTTGTCCAGCTGTCCAGTGTAATTTTCTGAACTAGCGATGACGTCTCCTGAACGTCTCCTTTCCTTTTAGCCTCGACCCCCTGGGTCCTCCACCTTTTTGAGCCCTAATTGGCTTTTGGCGGCTCAATGGCCGCCTTATGTAAGCCGACCTTTGCGGACTCCCACCCAACTATCAATGATCCAAGTCGGCACGCAATGTCCCCATATCAGTTTTATTTTCAGTCTCCGTTTAAATATCTCAGCTCATGTATTATGTAAATTGGGCCTATAATGGGGCCCAATCATTTGAGGAAGCCAGATTGCAGTGGCCAATTTGTATTTAAGCAGCATTTCTCGCAAATAGGTAGAATATTTCCCAATTACACTTTCCCCCGAAGAAAAACAGTGCACCTGCAGCATGCTCTAATTAAAATGACAAATAGAAACATACGAAATCGTTTCATCTCATCGCAGTACCTTGGCATCTGGCAGCGTGGCGTATGCGTAATTTTCTCAGCTTGCTGCTTTCTCGCACCCTTCCACTTTCCACTTTAGGCAGCATATCGCTGATCCACGCAAGTTGAGCAATAACAAAATAATTTACTTGATCATTCGAAATACCCAAAAAGAGTATTATGGGTTGTGATGACTTGAGGAAATATATCAAAGCTCTTAAGAACATTTACTTTAAATTTCTTAAACTAAATATTAGCCAATTACCAGAAATATTTATTTCAAATATCTATATAAAATTTTAAAATATTTAAAAATCACAGAGTAAATAAATATTTATTCTCTGCTAAGGCTTTAAACGAATTCCTTACTTAAGAGGTATTTTCCATTCGATACCCTCTTCTTTAATCATAGTATTTGCATGTTTTGGCATTCGTGTCTGTTTAAGGTAATTTTCCTAAAGATTTAAAGTGTGTCAAAGTGCATTAAACAATTGTCGTTTGTTTTCGGGTGTCGGAACGTTTTCTTTTTGTGAAGGGGGGTGAAAAAGAGGGGCGCTGATGTATGGTATATACTACATAGGCATAGGCATAGACAAATGGGGAGGGGTCTCTTTGACGCGTTTTCGCTGGCGTCACGGGCAACTTTCTCGCTCTTTCGCTGTCGCATTAGCCGACCAGAGAATTAGAGAAAATAACATAGAGAACAGAACCCTTGCCGTTGCAAAGTGAAAACGAAATGTGGCAAAAACAAAGCCAAAGAAATGTGGGCTCTTCTTGTCGCAACTGCTTAAATTAAATATATTGCTCACTTTCTGTTCAATTGGCGAGCCCAGCGGACATCGGAGGAGCCCCTTAAAGATCGCGTTCATGTTTAGTGTGAACTCAGTACGAGATCCGCAGATTTCGTTCCGTTTAAAGCGTTCAGCGTCCGTCGATTGCCAGGCAGTTAAGTCCGCGGCCTCGCGGCATTCCGGTTGCAGTTCCCGGTTCTGTGTCGCGTCGATCGTTTCGTGTTGAGGTACCTGTACCAGAATGGATCCTTTCCCATCCCTAAAAGTCCAGAATATCCAAGAAATATATTTAAAGAGCCAACTCCGAGCTATACTCAAATCTTCAACTATTTATAATCGAAAATAAAGTTCCTTGAAAAATGTTTCCAATGTCTGAGCTTCTATAAAATAAAAATAAAAAAGTTTTGTAAAATTATTGGAATTATTTTACCAATATTGAAATCATATAACACAATTAGATAAATTGTATAGTATTAGCAACTATACATTTTTAAATTTACCTTAAGACGTTGGGATTTATTATATGAATAGTTTATTTCCGCATCGCTATGCCCCAGTTATAAACTGTTGATATAACCGAAACGAAGGTCTCACAGCGGACAGGCGAAGAACAACTTAAGCCCTTCTTGTTTACCATTCGTCTTGTGAATCATCTAACAAAAAACCTGCAAACTAAATAAGGGTTATAATTTAATTTACCCAGCAATCAATAATAAATAAATTATATGAAGTGCATAAAATTAACTTAATTAATAAGCAACATGTCAACTTTTTTCTTTATTATTCTGATTTTTGGTAAACTCGTAATTTTGGTTTTCTAGTAAACAAACCTTGAACCCTTCCCTAGGCTCCAATAAACAAACTAAAACCCTTTTGTAACCTACCGATATTCCCAGGTAGAAAAAAATTCCCTACAACGGCTACAGCGGTGCAACGCATTCTGAAACTGTTGATGCAACGGCAGCAGAAATTGCTGCGAAAATTATTCCAACTGACTGCATTGGCAAAACGTTAAGCATACGCAGTGGTGTACGGCGAAATAAAAAAGCAAAAAGGCAGTGATTAGGTGCAAAGCAAAAAAAGAAGAAAAGTGAGTGCAAAGTGAGACGTTCGATAAAAACAATAATTATCGCGGGGAGTGCCATCGAAAAGCTCCATCCTGGGTAATCTGTGGTTAATCGTCCGAGGTGAGCTCATCCGAATATCAAGCTGGAAAATTACAGAGCGGGGGCGACAAGTAAAAGCCTAAAAATAGTTATTAAATAAGCATTAACAGTCGAGTGTGTTAAGATCACGCAGAGAAATAATCAATCATAACAGGTGAAGTCTGCCAATCAAAAATAATATGTACAAATGCAACAAGGCTTTCAACCAAAAAAGAAAATTATTTAAATAATTAAGAAAGTGTCACAGCTTTTTTAAATTTGTTTTTCAGTTTTTGTTACTTCATGTATTATCTGCTGATATATTCTACAATTTACTATGTAAATTTGAATGGTACAATATTTTTAAATTATATAATTAAACGTTGTTCTCAAAAATACCCAAAATGCTTTTAAAAATAATTTCCTATTTATACATTTTGTTATAAAAATAGCTAACAAAAAGGCCTCTTTTAATAAAGTATATTTAAATAGAAAAAAAAATTAGTAATTAGGGAACATCTGTTTATTTACCTATTACTTATAGCAGAAACTATTTTCAGTATTTAAGAAAGTTTTTTTTTTTACGGTCCAGAATAGTGTGAGATTTTGGGGATGCAGGGAGACCTTCGATCGTTCTGAAAGTTTTCCGCTTTCGTGCCTGTTTGTAATTTGTGTCAGCTAAGCGAAACCAAAATGAATGGCCCGAGTGACAGGTTGAATCGATTAAGACCACAAGAGCCCAACCCTATAGATACGTTATAATGGAAACCATAGATTTCCCGCCTCTGCCTCTCTCTCTCTCTGTTTCTCTAAATATCTTTTTTCGCAGAAACCCGCTGCCAAATGTCAAGTTCAAGTTCGCCATTCGTATGGCCCAAAATCTATATTTGTTATGTATCTGAAAGTTTCGCAAAGGGGAAGTGCCAATAAATTTTGTGCCTGGCAGCAGGCAGAAATCAAAGCGACAGGCAAAACTCGTCGCTGCAATTATCTTAATTATCTGCCAGATGATCGGGGAAAATGGCGAGAGGATGTTTTTGCGACCGGGAATGCCGAAATGCGAATAGCAAATATGACAACCGAATTCAGCCGGATCCCGGCGGACGCGGAACGATTTGTTTGTTGTGGCCAGGTTAGAGGAAGTTAAATATAGCGCTGCCCTATTGATTTGGCCCACTGCCCGGGAGATGGGCAATGGGCTCTGCGGCTTTTGGGCTCTTGGGTTTTCCGCGAGGGTACAGAAGGCAGGGGCTTCTCACATGATTTATGAATGACAGCTAACAAGGCGCACTCTTCGGCGAATCGATAAACGTCTTTTAGCGACGAACCTTTCCCTGGTTTCTGCCTCCTATCCCCAAGGACATCCAGCGGCAATTGCCAAGTCACTTAAATCGATTAGCGAGGCTATTAAATCAAATAACCTGGAAGGGTTAGTGGGGTTTGCTCGGCACTGAGAGAAATACTACAGCTATTTAGCGATACAAATTTTTAGAAACTTTAACTCGATATGAAAAATCTTAAAACCATATATGATTTTAGTAATAGCTGTTAAAAACTGAAAAAAATATACTTAGTTTTCAAGATATTTAAAAATGTAAATGCGAAAGATATAGTTAAATTTCAATTAATGAAATGTTTAATAGAAAAAAGGAATTATAAATTCATTATTCTTTTATTATAAAGCAGAACTATAATATGTAAATATTAAACCAGTGTTTATGACATAGAATCCATAACTTGTTATGTTCAATACTTGAATTTAATTTCTCTGCGTGGCTGCTAATTATTTTTTGCCTGCTCGTCGAGCGGAATTTTCCGCTTTATGATAATTGCGGAGCGTCAATCAGCTTTTCGACGGTGCGTGATGTCTGCACCGCGTCTCCATTTCAATTTCAATTTCCATTTCGTTTTCATTTCCCTGCCGGCATTTGCCATAAATGCGCCGCGAGAAAATCGAGAGAGAGAGCTTCATATTTATATAGAATTTATAGCACACAGGACACTCGACTCCTGAGTGGGTTTTTCAAATAAAAAGCTGACCCAGCGAGAGAGTAGCACATTCGCAGGAGCAAGCTTGAAGTGAACGGTTCGGATTTCGAGGAGCTGGAAAATAAGGAGCAGGAAAAAGGACACTCAGACGGGGCGGAAAATAGTGAAAACGAAAGCGGAAGAAACTGGCAGAAACTTAAAGTGAGAAGTTTAAATCTTTCCGAGAAGCTTTAAAGCAGAGCCAGCTTTTAAAATTAAGAAGGATTTTCTTAAAATCGCTTTGAAATCGGAGCAAGGCCTGACACACTTGCAGCTGACCCCTGACCCGGAGTCTGAAAAATCGATTATCTCTGTGTGAGTGCGAGTGCAGTTCAGCGACTTAAAGAGAGAAACCACCCACCACCCACTCAACCCACAGGCGAAGGTCAGTACCGCCCGTTGAAAGCCTCCAGCTAAATTTTCAATTGACATTCCGGAGCGGAAAGTCTCAGAAAACCACAACAACGGAGCCGTTAAAAAACAACCGCCTTCGAAGCGAGGAAGGAACGAGGGTTCGAGGCGGAACGCAAGCGCCGCCGAGCAAAAAAAAGACAACGCCGCACCGGTAGAAGAATGGCCTACCTAATCAACATCCTCAAGTTCAATGTGAAGTACTTAAAAAATCAATAACTGGACACACAGGCAAGCCAGCAAACCAGCAAACCAACCAACCAACCAGTTAACCATCCCAACAACAAAAAAAACGAGGAGCAGCCGTATTCTGAAAAACAGGGGAACCCCCATTGCTAGCTAGCTCTCTCTCTCTCTCTCTCTCTTTCTCTCCGCTCGCCCCGTCTCGCTTGCTCCTCTCTTGGTTTTCTCGGTTTTCGGTTTTGGTAACTGGGTTCTGTCGCCCCCGCTCCGCTGCAAAAGGCAGCCCCACTTGAACACCTGGAAATTTTGCGGACATTTGGAAATGGAAAAGTCTGAGAAATTTTCAGATTACCTCTTCGCCAAAATGGGTCCCCCCACCTCCACTGAGCTGCCGCCGAAGACCACGGAGCGCAGCGACGCACCCGTCGAGCTGACCGGCTATCGCCGCTGGCTATCGGATAACCTCATGCTGTTGGTCACCCTCTCCGGGGTTCTTCTGGGCGTAGTACTGGGTAAGTCCCATGAGTAATGCGAAATTGTGGGTGATTAATAGGAAAACCATCCTCAAAACAATAAAATGGCAAAGCATTTTCCAAAGTGTATTAGATCAAAATTAAAAGGTGATTCCTAGCGGTGTCAAAAAGTATGCAACAATATATTTTAGATCCCAAGAACTATATGGTTTTTTACTGAATACTTTTAGACACCTTTATTAGTGAAAGTCTTTGCTAAATCCTTTGAAAATATATCGTTTTTTAATCAAAAAACTGAAGTAGGGCTTCGAAATCATTTATAGAGGTGCTGAAAAGTATGCAGTAAAATATTCTAAGCCCGAAAGACAGGGTATTTTTCCACTGCATACTTTTAGACACCTTAATAGTAAAAGCCCCATATTAATTATACCATTTATCCACCAGGACTCTCGTTGCGACCGCTTAACTTACACGGCGACTCCATCATGCTGATCTCGTATCCCGGCGAACTTTTCATGCGCGTGCTGAAGCTGATGATCTTGCCGCTGGTTATATCCAGCCTCATTGCCGGATCGGCCAGTCTTAATGCCAAGATGAATGGCAAGATAGCCTTGCGTACATTGGTTTACTTCGCCAGCACCTCGTTCTTCAACGCCGCCCTGGGAATCGCTCTCGTCCTGCTCATCCATCCTGGAAATCCGGATCTGCATAACGCGGATGATCGATCGACGGATAGGCGGGCGGTCAACCTACTGGATAGTCTTTTGGACTTGGGCAGGTAATCAACATGCTAATAACATCATTAAATAAATGTTGTTTAAATAAATACATTCCACTTGATTGTGGGTTCGGAGATTTCATTAAATTTGACAATAATATTATATACGTTATTTTATTTACAAAAATATATTTTTTATTCAAGACTTTTTTTTTAATTTCTTAGTTTTAAACGATAAAAGTATTCTGTGAAAAATGTCGGTTTTCGACGTAAATACAGACTTCAAATAATTTGTTGCATATGTTTAGACGCAAAAAGTAACTACTGTGTAGAATACATAAATTATGTAAATATTATGTATGTAAAAACTTAAAGATCGGGTTTTTCGTCTCGTAAAGCAGTTTTTAAGCGAAAAACTTACTTTATTTATTTAAACATTTTAAATTTAACTATACATTTATAAGTAATTACATTAGTTTAACTTAATATTGACAAATTCCATTATTTTTTGTATCCCCAGAAACGTATTCCCGGACAACCTGTTCCAGGCCTCCATTCAGCAGGCGCACACCGTCTACCTGCCCAAGCCGAGCATCCTGCACGCCTTCAACGAGACGATGAACGACACCTTGGTGGCCGGAGGAGGCCTGGAGGCCCAACGCCTGTCGGAGGATCTGGCCGAGGAGGTGGTGCTCGTGCGGGACATCCAGTACCGCAGTGGAACCAACACCCTGGGCATCGTGTTCTTCTGCCTGGTATTCGGAACTTTCCTGGGGACCATCGGCCAGAAGGGCCAGGTCGTGGTCGACTTCTTCGCCGCCATTTTCGAGGTGATCATGAAGATGGTCACCTGTGTGATGTGGCTTACGCCCGTGGGCATCAGTTCGGTGATCGCCGGCAAGATCCTGAGCGTCGGCGACTTGGGCCTGGTGATGTCCCAGCTTATGTGGTTCATCGTCACCGTGGCCATCGGCGTCATCATCTACCAGTTCGTGGTGATGCAGGCCATCTACTTCGTCGTCGTGCGCCGCAATCCATTCAAGTTCTACGCCGGACTCATCCAGGCCATGCTAACCGCCTTCGCCACGGCCTCAACGTGAGTTCTGTGTTTTCAGTCGATCAATGGGACCAATGAGTCCTTAGGTCTATCTATCTGTTGAATCAGCAGGCAAAATTGCCAGAGATTAAGTCAAGTGCATTTTTCGAATGCCAAGATAATTTCCGCTTGAACATAACACATGAAATACTTCTTGTGAATACGACTTTGTCTAGAGCAAAAGGAAAATTTGAGAGGTCTAATCGGAAAATCCTATGACAAGTCTTTAACAAAGGGACGATTTTGTCTTGAACGAATTTGGAATCCGCTCATAAAATAATATCAAAAAAATAATTTCGCAGAAAAGAAAATACATAGTTTAAACGAAAAATCTATTTATAATTTATTTTTTTCATTGGAACATTAAGTGAATAAATTCCTTTTTAAAAAGAAGAGATTATACATTTACTAAAAACTTCAGTTCTTCAGTCTTAAAGATTTTATTTAAATTTCTCTATATTATTCTTCTTGTTAACAATTTGCATGATAGTTTAGAACAGGGATCTGAGATTCAGGTGCAGTAGGAGTGCGTTAAATGTGTATTTTTTCTTTCTTCCGGTATTTGCCACGACCTGATGTTGTATCCTCCGAACTACCCACTAATACACAACACTCCCCAAAAATCACACCACCACACTCCTCGAATCAAATATGCGACTGCCACGCCCCTTAGCGCCGCCGCCTTGCCCATTACATTCCGCTGCATGAACGAGAAGCTCAAGGTGGATCCGCGGATCACGCGGTTCGTCCTGCCCATCGGATGCAATATCAATATGGACGGAACGGCCCTCTACATTGCGGTGGCCTCGATCTTCATTGCCCAGATGAGCGGAATGGTCCTGGGATTCGGGGAGCTGCTCACGGTGCTCCTCACCTCCACGGCCGCCTCGATGAGCTCGGCCAGTGTTCCGAGTGCCGCCCTGGTCCTCCTTCTCGTCGTCCTCACCGCCATCGATGCTCCTGTCCAGGATGTGACGCTCTTGTTTGCCGTGGATTGGTTTGTGTGAGTATGGATCTGATTTGGAGTGGCTTTTCTCATTATCCCATATCACTAATCTAAGGGATCTTGTCTTGCAGGGATCGGATTCGCACTACGAATAACATGCTGGGCGATTGCTATACTGCCGCCATTGTGGAGGAACTTTCACGCAAGGAGTTGATGGCTTTGGATGCGGCTTCTGTGAATTATCAGGTATGAATTTCAGGAGAAGCAGAGTGATGACAGGACTACAGATTTGATTTCCATACTGTGAGTGTGGCAAGAACGTCGGCAGAGTGTCGGCAGACCGGTTACTATTTTATTATACCCGTTACTCGTGGAGTAATGTCCGTTTGTCCGTCTGCCTGTCTGTCCGTCCGTATGAACGCCGAGATCTCGGAAACTACAAAAGCTAGAAGGTTGGAATTATTCACACAAATTCTTGGGCTTCTTACGCAGCGCAAGTTTGTTTCATCCAAGCGCCACGCCAACTTGCACGCCCACAGTCCCTTTAAAGGACTTTTAATAAGCCTAGCGTCCACATCTTTACAGATTTTGTAAAAGTTTAAATGCCATTTTGTTGTCTTTATTAATACCTAGAAAGAAATTTTCAAATCGGACAATCCATTAAAAAGTTATGAGCAAAAAATGAAATGGCCACTAGATGGAGCCAGTAGCTTTGACGACTGCATACCTCCATTTCCCTCGCACTCCCTTTAGCTGAGTAACGGGTATCTGATAGTCGAAGTACTTGACTATAGCGTTTTCTCTTGTTTTAATTCTAAAAATCCCTATCTTCCAGGATATGCCCGCCGGCACCCCCAATGGACACGGCCATGGTCATGGTCACGGACACCACGAGGGCGGTCTCCTCGAGGGCCAGACGGAGCTGGAGACGAGCAGCAAGTGCGTCATGACGATGACCGACTCGGTGGTGGTGGACATGAGTGCAGTGATGAACAACGTGAACCTGCAGCAGGAGCACTGCAATCGCAGGGTCTAAATGGAAACCGATTTTAGTTCGTCAGCATCAGCTCCATAATCCTAAAGCAACCACCACCACCACCAGAACAGCAACAATAACACCTAGACCACAGTGTTCCCCCAAGAAAACCAAACAAAAGTTTTTGATATAGCGTCTTTAAAGAACAACAACAACAACAACCGATTGGATATATATCGAGAGACTGTCTGACGAACCCACCCGTATTGAATTTACTCCTCTTTTGGACCAGTGTCGATAGCAATTAATTAGCCTGAACACTTAAAGGACTCCGCATACGTATATATCGAATATTCACCTAGTAGGAAGAACCGCATAAGGATATTATATTATGCCACATTATTAAGCACACACATTTTACCTTAAACCCCTAAAAAGAAAAAGGAGAAACGAAGCGAGGGATTCTTGTGATCTGTCCTGGGAACTATGTGCATAATCTATGGGTATTATTTTGTAAGCTCGATTGTGATGGGGTCACCACACTGATTTGTTTGATAGTGTTGCTTATTTCTACGTCATATATGTGTTGTTTGGGTGTTTTACGAGTGAGCGAGAGAGAGAGAGAGGTCAATGTTTAAGTTGATTGAGGGATGAACGCAGAAACGCAGGTTGTAAAAGAAGCTGGCCTAGGTTTAGTTCTAGTTTTAGTTGATCTGTTAATTTCCCAAAAAACTCACCTTTGGTTACTACAATTCCCCGACTAACTTACGATTATTAATTACCCATTACCAACTATCAATTACCAATTACCGATACCAAATATCACACATGCATTCGTAGACTGATAGCAGACTTAGTAGCGATAACAAATATGTATCTGCATATATGCAATACTTACTAACCAATATCCGACATTCGATTTGTACGCAAACGCATACGCTGAATACAATAAAAGTTATTATACCACCTACTTATTGGTATTTTTAATGGTATTGTACATATTTTCCGGTTCCTTTTTTCAGATAATCATTTGGTAACACCTAATGAAATGATGTAACAACAAACAGATGCATTTTCTTATGATTATGTTAATACCTATTCACAATGTGCATTGTCCATTTCCCTTCATAATCTTCTACTCACCATAATTTACATGCATATGGGGATTATTGTTGAGGTCACCTGGCTTTCCATCTGTCCCAAAGTCTCTCGGTAAATAACAAATAGCTTGCCTATTTATTCATCTACTAATTGTATGTCACTAGATTAAGTATCTTCGTTTTCACACACTATATCTTCACCTGTATCGCGTTTTAATGCGACTTCATTTCTGTGTTTCGAGCGCAAACGGAAATTTGCCTATCAACATGGCCATAAATCTATCGATCGATGGGTGAGTAGTATACTGTATACTCTACTTGAATAGCCGACGCGTTCGGGTCGAGTGAATAGAATGAATCATCACTGGGCCCAATAGCTCAACGCCTGCACCACTTGGCCAGTGGTTTTGCACAAGCGAGCCAAATCGGGCTTATATAATTATATAGATACGTTCAGAGGTGCATGTGCATATGAATGAGTGAATAAATTACTATCGAACTGAGGCCCTGGAGATAAGGTACACGAAGTACTGAGATCTGCAGGGAAAAACTCGAAAACCGAATCAGTTATTTTTTCACACTTTAGTTTTCATGGGTGACCATGTCGAACTAGGAAGTTTTCGTGGGTGACCATAACCAACTGGGATATTGACAAATCATATTTTTAAGTCATTTCGTGTTGGGATCATAAACTTCTTGAAAAATTAATATTCGATATCAAGTTAAAGATATCATATGACAGATCTCGTAGTCTTACATCTATCCCTATTTCCAGAGCCGCTTATTTAGTTTTCATGGGTGACCATGTCGAACAAGGAAGTTTTCGTGGGTGACCATAACTGACCATTTCGTGTTAGGATCTTAAACTTTCCGGAAAAAAACGATATTCGATATCGTATGCAATACTTCCTAGACCTATTGCCTACCCCTATTTTCAGAGCCGCTTTTATATTATCTCGGGTGTAAAATCTGCCACCTTAAGATCCGCTTTGCTTTTCGATTCCGCCGCCACGTCAGGTGTCAATCTGAATCGCAGACTTCTCGCAGACTCGAGAGCAAAGCTGCACAATTGCACAGGTGAATAAAATCGGCGGCGGGCAAAACAACAATAAGCAAATGAGCTGCGAAATGTGGGCAAAGGTGGCAATATGGATATTTATGGAGATATGCAAGATGCAAGTTGTGAGACACGGATAATCGACCTCCGTGTGTGGTGCAGAGTGCATGCACTGAAAGAAAATATTGATAGGAAATCAGAAGCTAGTAGAATAGTAAGAACTCAAATCTATCAGCTATTTTATTTAATTTAGATTTCATAGACAGGCAGCTACCATTAAATAATGTAAACTTGATATTGGCATATTCTTTTCTGAATATTATCGGTTTTTTTTCCGTGTATGCCATGCAAACGGATCAAAATTTTCGCCTCGGTCGCTTTCAGAAGTGCGCAATTGCAAACTCGAGCTGTCGAGCGTCGAGCTCTCTTGCCAGTCCAACTGTCTGCCCCTCCCGCTCCTTTATTCAGGGGGCTCTTGGGCCCCTTAAGCCCCCCTTGCCCCGCCCCCTTGCCACCTGTCCAACTGTCCCACTGACTGGCTGAATAATGCTGAATGCCGAATGCCGACTGAATGCTCTTGTGGCTGCGTTGGCTGCGACGTTGCTCCGACTTTTGCGACTGAAGCTGGCGTTTGAGTGTTTGGCGTCTGAAGGTCTACTTGGCAGCGGCTTTGGAGTGTGTTGGCGTTACGTCGGACCCCCCTTATCACAGCCCCAACGCCAACCCCTCCCACTTCCATTTTCCCTCCGTCACTGGCCGCTAAAATTTAATACGAGTGCAAACAAACCGCAACAACATACTGGGAAAGCTGCTCCAAAAGATCGAAGCTGGGGTACTCTAAAATAAACATTCTGTATAGTTATTTTTTTGTTAGTTAATAAATTAGATTTTTACGAATTTACCTTTTCAGTACATCAAAAACTAAAATATTAAATATTCATTATTGAAAAAATAAATTTAATAATTAAGAAATATTATTTTTGGTCTTTTTCTAAAGAATTCGCGGTCTTATTTTATTTATGAATTTAATCTATGCCAATAATACCTATCCAAAATCTCAGTGATAAATGTAAATATTACTTCCTCTTGCTCTGAAGAATTCGCGGTCTCAGTTTGTTGAATAATTCATCTATGGTGTTGAATGGCAAAAACTAAAAAGCGTGTAATTATGGTCAATGTTCTAAAAACTTAAAAAAATATGAATTTTCAATATCTTAGATAAGGTTCATCAAGATTCACTTTATTATTTTGTGAATAAAATGGATCAGCATTTATCTCCATATCCCTAAAAGCCCAAATGACCTTGATTCATACAGAATCCGTGGCACCCCGTTGATATCGACACCAGAGAATATGAAACAATGTGCATAGCATAGCATTAACCATAAAAGGGGTCTTTCCCTCCTTCGGTTCTCCCGTTTTCGTGACTCCTCCGGCAATTGAAAATTGAAAACCCCCCTTTGCGTGTGACAAAGTTCGTGATCGACCCATTGGACCCTATATAGGGCATGGGTATTTCGTAGGGGGTATCTCATTGTGGATTGTGTGTGGAATTGTGTGAAGAAACAAACGGCGGCTGCTTGACTCAAGTTTTTTTCATTTCGAGCTCTCGGCTCTTGCGGCGCATTTTGAAGAATAATGGCCAGGGCACATGTGTGCCAGAACACAACTTGGCTCACGATATATTGACACTTGGCACATATGGCATGCAGAATAGGTAGATACATATATATATGCAGAATGCATTATGGAGCTGTAGTTGCGATTTGCATAAGCGCAAGCTAATTAATTCAATTAAGAGGCGAGTCAAAGCAAATCTCCGCCGGGGCGGTTTCACTTTCTTGGTTTGATTCTTGATTCTTGGATCTCGATTCTCGATTCCCAGTGCTCCACTGCTCGATTCTGTTTGATTCTTCAGGAATGATTGAGCACTGGCGGAAGTTGTTCTCGTGTTGACAACGACAGCGCGCTTATCGCCATGACGATTGACTGGGATTGCGATTGACTCTGATCGATGCGATCGAAGCATACAGCTGCAGCCCAAGTACAGATGCAGATTTCAATTCAGCATTAGATTCTGGGGATCTGGGGAGCTGGTGATCTTGAAACCAAGGCACTGGCACCACGACCACGACTCCCGGCCGCTGCTCGGACATGAGTTTATGGCCAATCTGCTCGTCTATAAATTTGCAATCAACTTTTATCAGCCAGCGTCCAGAACGTGCCTCCGCTAACGTTTCTATTCACACGCTGCCGGTCGGCGCGAAACGGGATTGTGCCAGTCCCAATGCCACTGCCACTCAATCTCAACTTGTGCATGGAGAAAAATATATATTTGAAAAATGTAGAGGTTGCAAAATAGGAAAAATCTTCATATCTAAGGAAATAAGGAGGATAAAGTCCATGTGCTAAAGAATTCGCGGTTCTCTTAATTATGTTCTTACCATTTATACCTGGAACTCAACCAAATTACGAACAAAAAATGATGATCTAAAGAATTCGCGGTCTTCTTAATTTTTAGATCACATAACAATTTACAAATATGGGACGCAAACCTCTGACTAAGAACAAACAAGCCGCTGAAGAATTCGCGTTTGGGGATTCCTTCGTAACTCATTATTTGGAATTTTCGTTATGAATTATTATATTATATTATTTGAATATGTATAGTTTTTCCTCTTTTTTCCAGTGCATGCACCGCTCTACTGAAGTCAATATTTTGTTGGTGTGACTTTGAGCGGTGATAGATTGGCCCACATTCGTCGCGTTGCAGTTGCTGTTGCAGATCATGCTGCTGGCCGTGCTGGTTGGTTTCCCTTGGCCAGTGGAAAATGCAGTTTCCCCGCCGCAGTTGCAGTTGCATCATCCACATCATCCGCATCATTCGCATCATCATCATCGTCGTCGCCAGCCTGGTAATCTAACCAAATTACTGTGCTGTTCACAAACACGTTCTCTAAACGGTTTCATAATAACAACGCGCTCCTCAAAAGAATTTCCAAAGCGGGCTGGCTTTCTTTTCAGCTTCCTCTTCTCATGGATTACATATCTCGGTGTATATCTATATACCCCTCCTGTTTCTGTTTCGGTTCTTCGGTGTGTTGGTCTAATGCAAATTGCAGTAATAATTGGCCCATTATGCCACAGAACACAACAGAGTGAGACGGCAGAGAGAAGGAGAGAGAGAGATAGAGAGGTAGAGATCTGCAGTAGGTCGCCTCATCTGCCACGCCCCTCTCCCCACTACGCCCCCTTTCACACAGCAGAAGGAAGCTGAAGGAAAACCATTTAATACTGTGCTTTCATACTTAAAAGTTGGCATTAGATGCGCTTACACCAAACCAAATATGGTTATGAAATGGTCGACGAGATGGGCGGAGAGAAGGGGTTAATATGCCTTAACCCCCGGAGGCGGAGGAAGAAGGAAGAAGCAACAGGAGTAGATTGCATTGAATATTGCGCTCATTAATTAGCCGACATTGCAAATTAATGCCTAATCAAATTTTATTGAATTATAAACCAGTCGGCATTCGAAATGCCAAAATGCACAGCCAAATAAGAGTTGCTTTTCAAGGGAAGGAGGAGGGAGAGGGAGTCTCTCTTTCGTTGTTGGTAATTAATGTGCAGCAAAGCGGCCAACAGGCATTAAAATTAATTTGATTTTGTCAAAGGCAACAACATGGGAAGCGCAACGCTCGAGGTCTCAGTAGCAGTCGAAGATTCAGAGGCTCTGTCCCAGTCCCTCGAAACAACCTGACAAGTGTCCGCCGTCTAGGCGGACTACACAGTGAGAAATTTAGTACAAAACAACATAATCAATTCTCTACCAGGTTAATATTCGGCTTTTAGGACCAACCGTTTGGGTTTTTTCCTCTACAATACCCGTTTAATTTTATTAAGTAAATTCAAACCTATTTTGTTATATTCGGCTCGAAGGACCAAACGTTTTGGTTTTCTTCCTCTACAATACCCTATTTATTTTATTATGTGAATTCAAACCCATTTAAAACATTATTTTGGTTTTTAGTACTACAAGTACATTAGTAATTTCTTCATTTAATATTTAAACAAACCATTCACGGTGTACACCCGAATTGCAAGCTCCAGCCTTTAATGATAGACTTTGCATATGCTCTACCAGCAAAGTCTCCTAAGATTGATCTCACATCGTTCGAAGTCATCAGCTAATGATGTAAAATAAAAGCTATAGATTCGCAGGGAGGGAGTAACCCCACTACCCAACCACTCCCTTCCAGAACTTGGTCATCGGTAGCCTGGGCACCCTGCAGGGTATCAGACTGCAGACCCAACCTCACAACATGGCCAACACAACACAGATCGTTGCTATTTTAATTAACTGCCCGGTCTGTGCATTAAAATTGTTTTGACTTTGTTAAATGCTTGCAAATCGCAAAGCGACATGAAAATTTACGCGCCACAAGGAGAAGCTTGCAGCAGATGAAGATGGAGATGCAGTCGGCTCAAGACGAATCGGAATCGGGATCCCGAGGAACTGGGAACTTGGAACTTGCAACTGGGAGCGGTAGCCTGAAATCGATACTGCTTTGGTCGCAGCTTTCGATGCGGACATTTGCCATTTACCATTTACCATATGCTATTTGCTGGCGAGATGTTTTTCCACCACCACCCAGTGACCGAGGCAAAATACCGCAATCAGGCAAATGGCCAAGTGGATGATGCACTGCCTCATCACCAGCCACAATCCATCCCCGGTCCGTCCTCGGGCCAACCCATCCCATTCTCAACGCCAACCCCTTCCCATCCTGATACAGAGAGAAATATTGCATATTTAGCACGTTAATATAATGCCTTTCAATATCATTTGGCTTAGTATTAATGGTTATTGATGGTATGATTAAATTGTTATAAGTATATCACTATTATTATCCATTTTCCAAATTTATTATATTTATTTTAGATAATATAATTAAAATATGGGATCTTAGGAATTAAAGGTTTTGGGATAATTGACTTGTAAAATATAATTTAATTAATTTTATATGACAGATTTTTCATATGAAATAATATCATAATATAGAGTTTTTATTTTCAAAAGAAGAACCTGTTGAATTAGGTTGAATTAAAGGTCACAAGCAAGAAACTAATGTTGCTATGTTGTTAAAGACCTTGAATTAGTAAAACTCTTTGCTGAATTTGGTTACAGAATAGAGTAGACAATCGTCATGATATTTTTCCAGTGCAGTACCATTGTTCTTCACCACCCAGAGAACGCGAAAATGTTTGCCAATGTAATTAAAAATGCATTTGTGGTAAAGAGCAGTGAGAAGCGTTGAGAGCGTAGGCCGTTCGGCCAGGAGGAAGTCGATGTTGGGATACCATGGCATTGGGAATATTGAGATACTGGGGATACTGGCATACCGAATGAACCATCTGTAATCGGCGATCAGTGCAAATTGTCGTGAATTAGTCGGCCACTCAAATCTATGGCATTAGGCCCGAGGAGTCGGATCTCTATAGTCACATTAAAGAGCCGCCGCCCGTTTTTGGGGTCGCAAGATCGGGGAAGACCAAATCGGGAGAGAGCGAAAAGTAGTGCCAGCCACATCACACATACGCCGTGTATGACGGCCCGAGTCTGAGGAGCTGTACGCGTGAAATGTCAAAAGCTAAAAATGCCATTTGCTGTGCTCCAATCACTCGTTGGCCTTTCGGCGGTTCACACTGAGAGAAAATGTTGCAAAGATGTTTGAAAAAAGAGTTACTTTACTTACAAACATGTTTAAAATCCAGAAATAAGAAATAAAAAAACTAGTAAGCTATTGAAATAAGAAATCTTTAAGATATATGGTAATAGAATTTATATAAAATTAATGCATATAAATATACAAAACTAGAACACAATAAATAAAATTAAATAAATATCAAAGTAATAAAATACCCATTTTCTATATAGTATAGAATCTTTATAATACGATATTAAAACAACTATCGTAATTAACAATCATAACTTATGATTCATAAGAAATGAAAATATGCTAAATTATTCGATATGAAACATAAAATACTAGAAAACAATAAATACAATTAAATGAATATCTATAAAATAAGATATCCAATCAAGTAATTATTTTTTTAGTAAGATATTAAGCACCATATCATATCCAATAACCACTTGAATATTTTAATAGATTTTTTTCTTAACGAGCCAACACTTATGAATGCGGTTCATAGAGCGATTATTAAGATAATCTAAAAAACAAGTTTGATTGCTTGTCAGCTCTAAACTTTGCAAGTGTAAATTAGATTGAATGGCTGATAATAATATTTTCCTAGCACCATAGGAAATATTTTTTTTGTTTTGTCAACGTGTAGAAAAGTGCCCATGATTTGCTCATTGTTGTCATTGTCCGCAGACTCACACGCAAAAAAAGAAGGAAAAAATACAAGACTTGCCTGCACATGCAGATTGGCCAAGAGCGATAGCGATAGCCTTTTTGTTTGCCTTTCGTCTGTTTTTGGTTTGTGGAGCTCCGAGTTTTCCGACTCGGCGGAATGGAGTTGTAGCTGTTCGCTGGCCAGATGAACAATTTCCTTTCCGACGCGAAAAACCAAACCACCTGACCAGGATCGAATCGCGAGGTCTGGCTTGGGATTTTTCCCTGGCCCACGCTCGATGGTCCAGGTCCACCATTTTCGGTTCGTTTGGCAGGGGCCTCGATGAAAAATTTGCAAATTGGAATTATTTATTTATTGATGCATGTTTGATGTGACGCTTTTGTGGAGGCTCCCAAGCCCCAAGGCCCCCCTCTTTTTCCTGCACATTCACTCTCATGTAACGAATCGCTTTTTTAGCTGCGGGCCACAAATGCAATCGGCAAACACAGAAAATGCGCGAAAATACGAAAAGTACGGCGGGGAATGGAAATGGAAGTGGACGAGGGAAGGCCGCGCAGCACATGTGTGAGAAATTGCTGTTTGTTTTATGCAAATGATCATCGCATTGCAGCTGGATTCGCTCTGCCGGTCGCCGTTCCAAATTTTCGGCTAGCGCAATTAAAAACCGAAAGTGTGAAGGAAGCGAAGCTTTTTGCAGACCAGCATGGTAAACAGATTGCAGAAAAGTGCGGGTGAAGGGCGAGGAAATGGGGAAAGGACCCAAGTCGGTCTCACTTTCTCACTTCATTACGTTTGCAAGGGAAAGGTTTTTCACTTTTGATGAGTCTCTTTATTGGAGATCACCTTGATCATAAGGAAATCATAAGGAAATAAAGCCCTTCTGGAATTCTTCAACTTATGGAGACCGCGAATTTTTCAGACCAAGAGGAACCATTAATGACCATGGTAACAATTTTGAAAGTGCTAATTTTAAACTATTTGGTGTGAATGGTATGTTGCGGACTGTAGTCTTTAACATTATGTTATTAAAATGTTAACATTTCATAATTTTTACTTCTCAAAAACTAAGTTAGTTTTAATTTCAACACAATTGATAATTTATATTTCATAAAGAAATTCGACGTTGGCCACAAAAACACTTCAAATTTAAACTCTCGCCATATAAATTAAGATTTGCGAGACGATTTAAGCTAAAATGGGTTTCCTTGAAGGCAGACACTACATCATTCCACTGTCGATGTCCCGCACTTCGACCTGCTCCATGCCGGGAATAGCCTTGACCATCTCGTTCATCTCCTCGGCAGTGGGTCCATCGCCGCTGGATGCGCTCATTCCTCCTCCTCCGCCTCCCATTCCGCCGAAACCGCCACCCATTCCTCCAAAACCGCCCATGCCTCCCATTCCGCCCATTCCACCCATTCCTCCCATGCCACCCATTCCACTCAGGGCTGCCAGCTCCTCCAGTCCGCCCATGTTCATGTCCAGGCCATCATCCATTCCGCCGCCCGCTCCGGCCAACTTGGCCAAGAGATCATCGTTCCGGGAGTCGGTGATCACCACCTCGGTGGTGCTGAGCAGCGAAGCCACTCCAGCTGCATCCGTGATGGCGGTTCGCACCACCTTCGTAGGATCAATGATGCCCTTCTCCACCAGGCGACAGTACTCATCGCCCATGGCATCGTAGCCGTAGTCCCCGGAGCCTTGGAGCACCTTGGCCACCACCATGGCCCCATCCACTCCCGCATTCTGGGCAATCGTGTGGCAGGGCATTCGCAAAGCACTACAGATGATATCCACGCCCTTCTGCAGATCCGCACTCTCCATCTTGAGGTCCTGGAGGTGGGGGATGCAGCGCAGGAAGGCCGTGCCGCCACCTGGCACGATTCCCTCCTCAATGGCCGCCCTTGTGGCATTCAGGGCATCCACTACCCTGTCCTTCTTTTCACCCACCTCCACTTCGCTGCCACCGCCAATGTGGAGAACGGCCACGCCTTTTGTGAGGGCCGATAGACGCTGCCTCAGACGATCTCGCTGCTCCGTCTTGGTCTGCTTATCCCCCAGTTCATCCTTGATCTGCTGGATGCGCATCTCGAGAAGACCCGGCTTGGGTTTACCCTGCAGCAGCATGGTGCTGTCCTTGCTGATCACCGCCTCGCCCACCTGGCCCAGATCCTCGGGCTTGGCCTCCTCCAGCTTGCAGTAGTTGACGTCATCGCCAAAGATGGTGGCTCCTGTGGCAGCGGCAATGTCGCCAATGAGCTCCTTGCGATGGTGTCCGTAGCTGGGTGATTTCACGGCACACACTTGGAGGCCCAATCTTAACTTATTTAAAACCAAACCATTCAAAGCCTCGCCACTGATGTCCTCGGCTATGATGATCAAGGGGCGACGCTGCCGCAGCGATTGTTCCAGGCCCTTGACAATCTCCTGCAGGCCGCTGATCTTTTTCAGGGAGATCAGCACCAAGGCATTGGTAAACTCCACCTTGGAGCCCTTCGAGGTGTTCACAAAGAAAGGGGAGACATAGCCATTGTCGAAGCGCAGGCCCTGAATAATACTGAGCTCATCCTTGAGTCGCTTGCCCTCCTTCACGGTAATAGTTCCCTTGGGTCCCACAATATCGGTGGCTTCGGCAATGAGGCGACCTATTTCGGTATCACCATTTGCCGAAAGGGTGGCCACCTGCTGGATCTCCTCACGCGTCTCCACCGACCTGGACATCTCCTTCAGCTTCTCCTTTACCACATCCACCGCTAGCATGACACCTCGGCGAATCTCCAGGGGATTGGCACCCATGGTGATCTGATTGAAGCCCTCCTTGGCAATTGCCCTGGCCAAAACAGTGGCTGTGGTAGTGCCATCACCTGCCGACTCATTCGTTTTATCGGCCACATCCTGGACCAACTTGGCCCCCAGATTCATGTGCTGATCTTTCAGGGCAATTGAACGGGCCACCGTAAAGCCGTCCTTGGTGATCTTCGGCGAGGTCCAGGGTCGTTCCACAATCACACTGCGGCCCTTGGGACCCATCGTGACGGCCACCGCATCCGCCAAAACATCCACGCCCCGGATCATCAGGGCACGAACTCCCGGTCCAAAACGAACATCCTTCGAGTACATTCGCGTGAAACAGCGACTCGCGGAAATCGCCTCGGAAACACAAGAACGGAACATTTTATAGAAATCAATATGGAATACTAGAACAAGGGAAATTTCCAATAATATTCAATGGTTTAAATATTTTTTGGCTCGATTTCAGACACGAAGTGAGTACAAATGATAATCAAGGAAACTGTTAGAGGCAGCAGTGAAGCACTGAAAGCCAATTAATCAAAAGCCTACTCACAGCTTTAGCTAAAGTTGAAAAGAAATTTGTTCGTGTTTCATAACTGATCATAACATAAACAATCTAAGTTTAATCTAATTTGGCATACTTTCAAACCAAATGTTTTATGCCGCCCTCTGCCAGCACACACAGCATACATCTTAAAGTTAGGTTAGGTTATTTTACTTCTTAAAGTAAGGTTAGGTTATCATACTTAAAACAGTTAGGTTAGGTTATCTTGCTTCTAAAAGTTAGGTTAGGTTATTTAACTTCAAAGTAATTTTGTAAAACGTTCTGTAAGATTGTAAATTTTGTTTTTTGAGTAAAGATTTTATTTAAGTTAAATTGTTAGCTTTAGCGCTAGGAAGATAAATAAATAAATAATAATAATATCTTCGAGAAATAGTTGGTCCTAAAATTTAAGATATTTACATTGAAGTTTATTTTAATCTAAAGCTCCACCAACAAAAGTTAACTGCCCTTCTCTTCTTAGTACATAACTCTAAATAAATAGGAACCATTCCCTTTCTATTTATATTGATTTTCCTCGAGCACTTATCGTTCTGTTCATTTGTCCAGATGTGGAAGTATAAGTTTTCAGGCAATCGCCAGTTTTCACAACTTGCATTTGTCTGGCGCCTGGCAGTCTGCGATCTGCGGCTCTTCGATCCTCGGTTTTCGGTTTTCGATCTTCGACAACAGAAGCCGGGCCTTCTGTTTGCCGGAATAAATTAGCGTGCAGCTAATAAGCCCCGACATTCTGGGTGGAGCCTGCCCATTTGCAGTTCTATTCGGTTTGCAATTCCACGGACGCCGCTCTGACCCACAAACACGACCAGCCCGTCGTCTGCAGATTTCCCAGAACTTGGGTGCATTCTGTACTGCAGGAGGAGGATGGATGCATTTTCCTTGGACTGGGACTGCCCCGTTCCCATTTCGAAGGCAGCTGTCAAAAATTGTTTGCTGCCTACTGCAAACCAAAGAAATTCACACATTTTGCTGCAAGCCAAATGGCAAATGGAAATGGGGAGTTTGAGACGGAGATGGAAATGGAGATGGAGATGGGATGGAAATGTTGAGTGCACAGTGAACACAAAGGCATTCGAATATTCTAATGAATACAAGTATGAAATATTTTGCATTATAAATCATTAATAAATGGATTTTTTATTTTTTTTTTTTCAGAAATGATATGTTTTTTGTAATTTTATAATATTTTAAACAAATAAAAATAAATAATAGGAAAAATAAAAATGCAATTTTGTTGTGTTTAAAGATACCTATCAAAATGAAGAAGAAATTTTTTAAATCGGATCATTTATTAAAAAGTTATGAGCAAAAATTGAAACAGCATATCTCCATCTCCCTCGCACTCCCTTTAGCTGACTAATGAGTATCTGATAGTCGAAGAACTCGACTATCTCTCTTCTTTTTGACTTTATTATCTCTATATAAATATGACTCGATTGAGGCTAGACATTTTCTCTCTGTGCTGGAGGCAGGGATCTCTATTGGAGCTGGGGTCGGCATTGGCATTGGAATCGGGGTCCGTTTCCTGGCTGCTTGACGCGTTGATTGCCATGTGCAAGCGGTAGCACAGTAGCCGGGTTTTGTGTCAAAAGCCCGTCACCGATTTTCTGGGGGGAAAGGGGAAGGGCGGTGGAGCTGATTGATGAGGCATTTGCATGTTCGAAACTCTCGGGGAAGTCGAACTTCTTCCGCAACCCGCAACCTTTCTCTCTGCGACATGTGAAAGTGTCCATGGTGGGAAGACCACCTGGTGGCTTTTGCGATAAACCAAACTACAGCCCATCTGCAGGGACTACAAATTACTTTCGCTGGCGAACAAGTCTCGATCTACGATTAATTGCAGGCCCTCTTCGGGGGATTCTCCAATTGATTTCTGTCTGGGTTTATTTTTCTGGCCCGAAATTAACCCACTAACCGCTGGCCGATGATTTCCTATTTGATTTTGCCAGAGTTTTGCGCGGGTCTGTCATTAGCCGCGGATCTCCACGCGGATCGATGAGCAGATGAAGTCGTTCGGGTAATTGTGAAGCAGGCGGGCAAAGAAAGTTTTAATGAGAAACGGGCAGACAGACGGCTGACTTTCAGACTTTCCGACTTGCAGTTCAATCTGGCCATTTGCGTAAGTGCCAGGGCAGACGAAATTTGAGGATCTGGAATCTGGGATCTGGGGCAGCCAAGTGCAGATTGAGCTCATGGGATTGATCTATCGATGAGCTGCACTTTAAAAAATGCAAGCAAGATTTTTCAAGTATTATACAATTTTTAAATGGTAGATCATTTTTCTTTTGAAAAGCTTTTAAATTTAGGAAATATTTTTAAATTTAATATTTTTATAAAAATTTAATATATTACTTAATAAAAATTTGTTTTAATTTTCAAACAGCTTCTAAAAAACTCGATCAGTGATATTAGATAGTAAACTCGTTTTGATGAGAATTCTTATTAATGTTGAATGGATGCTACATCAAGTCAAATCTTATTTTTTCTTTTCTTGTTCTTTTCTCTCTTTTTTCAATCTTAAAATGTTTGCAAAAAGTACAATTTTTATTATCAAATTCATTATATTCAACTTAAATTAAAACTGTGAATACAAGTACAAAATGTCAAATTTAGTTACTTTTTTTCTCTTTTTAAAAAGACTTTTTTACAATAATAAATATTAATAAAATCTGTGAATCCACTTAATAGGATACTGACATTTCTTTGCGCCAGAAAGCAACTAAAAAATGTCAAATTAAGTTATTTCCTTAAGCTTACACTATCTTTTAGTACATATTTCTGAGTGCACTTGGGCAGCTCCAACCTCGTCTCAATTTAGCCTTTGCTCCCAGCTTTTTTGACTCAACCGAGGCGAACTCAGCGCCTCTGAAAGTCAGCCGCTCATATTGTCACGTACCGGGCGGTGTCAAGAGTGCATGAAAATCGTTTGCCGCACTGACTGTAATTAACTTTTTGACTCGATTTGACTGAAGCCGGGAGCTGGCTGCCCGCCGGCCCACCGGTCGTATGAGCAACTGGCACACCGTTCCCAGCTACGCGAATTGAGGAAAATAACGTTGAGCAGGTGCTCCGCAGCTCGATTTCGGTGGCGTTGCAATTAAAATTCCTATACGGTCCAATCGAATGGCCAAGGAATGCGTGCAGCGTCCAATTCGATTGCGGTTTCAATTTGTGTTTGCTTATCTGCCCCGCGAAAACAAAAACATTCGCTGGCTAATAATTAAAATTATTTAACACGCCGCCGCTTAAATGGCATCGCTCATACGCCGCGTTAGCCGCGCTGTCCCCCGCGGTAGACTTGCCAAATTGGCTGTCAGTGGGCTGGAAACAACTAAAACCACACAACGACTTAAACTTAAACTTAGACAACTGCAGGAAAAAAGAACTGACAAAACAACCAAAGCCAAACGGCAGCCTTTGTGGCTGCAACGGTGGCAAAATAATTTGCATAACCCGCAATCTGTGTAATCTCCCAAGTTGGTGGCATAAATTAAAAGGAAAATGTCAGACTGAGCCGAGAGAAATATTTTCAGAGGAAGGGTGGGCGGAATTTGACCCAACTCTCACGGCAAAGGTTGATCTAATTAAACATACCCGAATGACTGGTATTTAATTTTAAATTAAGCATTTGAGGTGTCTTGTTCCGGGATTTTTTAATTGATTTATGGTCATATGACATTGACTCGATTTATTTAAAAACATTATTATAACTAGACGTTGGATTTTAGGTGAAATTGTTTTTTATAAATAATAAAAAATGGTAAAAGACGTTTTTATACAATCATAGCTGCCCTCACATAATTTCGGTTTTTTAAAAAGAATTTTTAACTAATAAGGGATCGCTTAAATGCGGCTTTTAAAATAGCAAAGTCACATGATAACCCAGAGGATATCTGTCTAACTATCTGTAAAATGTTGTTAAGTTGTAGACCATCTTTCTCTCGGTTATCATGACTTAATAATTAAATATTTAATATATTAATATAAATTAAAAATTTAATATTGATCTTAAAATAAATGTAAAAAAATTTTAAATTAATTGGTCTTACATTTTCATGGTCTTAAATTAAGTAAATATTTTCTAAAACAGATTAAAATGTAAAAGAAAGGAAGTGAAAGGTTTGAAGGTACCCAAACTACCCTTCTTCACCCTGAAACCCCTGCTGCCACCTCCATGGCCTCAACTATCAAGCCACCCACTCGACCAGCGATTTGTATTGTCACATCGCTACGAGTGTCGTACGAGTGTGGACAAAACAGTTGACCCGGAGAGTCAGAGTCGTCGCAATGGAGACGGCACTTCACACGCCGCCGTGGCAAAGACAACTTAATGCTTAATACTTATTGTCGCGCCTTAATCTAGATACACTCGGCACTAACAACCAGCGATGGAGCAGTCCATTCCCATTCCCAATCCCAGCCAATCTGCAGCTCGTGCTCGTCCGGCAAACACAGGCAAAATTGAGTGGCAAAATGTTTCTCCTCAGAGGTTTTTTTTTCGTTTTGTTTTTGAACATTTTGTTGTCACGGCTGTCGCCCCTGCTCCGCCATAACCACCGCCACCGCCACACATGCCAAAAGCCGCTGGCCGGGGCTGTCAGTCTTCCTATGACTTCCACTCCCGCTTCCAAAAACTCAAAGCCAGACAAAAAATAGAGAAAAAATCCCAATCCCAGTTGGACTGTAAATCTGCATGCGCGTCGCGGTGTCAAAACTTTTTTAAACAAAATAATTAAATGTAGAGAAGAGAGGGAAGCCACGGCAACAGCGCATAAATAGTTGCATGGTTTGCTGCCCCCTCGCAAAAAAGAAGAAAAAACTCTGAAAACCCGTCTCTAGCAAACCCCCTTCGATTCACCACAAAAGCTCATGCAAAGAAATCCGCTAGAAAGTCATGTTCGTGTGCTGCAACTTCGAATTGAAGCTGCAGAATCAGCCGAAAAATGTGCCTGCTCCTCATCCCCATATTTATTCCCCTCTTTGGAGTTGATTGCGTGATTTGTAAACTCACGATGGATTTTTAAGGAATGTATCGGATTTTATAATAGGTTTAAAAAACACACATAATAATATATAAGATATTTACATGAATTAATATCAATTTGATGTGATAAATGTCAAATTTATGATTCAAACATTTCAATTAGATATTTTATCAGATAAATATTTTATTTTAATTATAAATGTAGCACTTTTAAATACCACGTTTAGTATTTTTTATAACCTTTATTCGATCTTCTATAAATATTAAGATCAATTTGATATGCCCAAATTTTATGATTTAACCGATTGATTTGTGGCACTTTCTGGACCTCATCTACCCCCAACTCGAGAGTCACGCGACCATCTCAAAACCGAGAGACTTCTGCCTGCTGCTTGCTGCCTGCTCCCAGCTGCATAATAATTTATGATCGCGTCCAAGATGTGGGTTAATCGTGTTTTAGGCTAGTTTCTTGCCCCAGCTTGTCTCTGCGGAGGCTCCATCCCCCATCCAATCCTCCAGTCGGCCAGTCCAGCCATCTAAATACAATCCCGAGATTGCTGCTGGTTGGCTCTTTCTGCGCTTTGGCATGTTCTTCACATCCAATTACTGGGTCAGGGACCTGCAAGTCCTGATCTCGGCTCGGCAATTTCCACAACGAGATACTCCCACCTCGGTCCACCTCCTTTCTAGCCCACTTTTCTCCGCTTTCCGCGATCCGCTCTCCGCCGGTCAGTCAGTCAATTGCAAATGGGGCATTTAATCTCGGGGAATGCGTAACAGGCGTCTACTGGCCACGCACGATTCCCAAGGCAATTAGCCACGGATGATGGCTTATATCCATTGCCAATGACCCCCACTTCGCTGCTCTGTGCAGTTCCATTCTGGCTCTGATGAGCCGCCAAAAAGCAATAAAATATCATTTTATTAGCATGCGGACTCCGCTCAAGTGCCAAGGTGGAGGCGTTCTCTATTTCCACAGCCCCTCTTTTTCTGCTAAATAGCCTCCATTGTGAGCAGCCACAAAAGCCAGAGACACGTGCACTTGCAACCAAACGAGTTGGGCTTAATTTTCAGGACATTTCAAGACTTACAAATGCGAAGAGGGAATGCTCTAATTAAGGATTTAACTAAACTGGTTATTAAAGATTCCAAAATGTTCACTTTCCCTTGAAGTAATACTAAAGAAATACTAAAGAATTCGCGTTTCTTGAAAAATGCTTAAAAGGTTTATGTTTGTAAGCCTAAAAAAAATATAATTAAAATAGTTCCTTACATCCCGATATTTCAAGTGATCGGTAGAATTATTATTGGTTCTAAAGAATTCGCGTTTTAAAGACTTCATTTTGGGCGTAAGCCAGCGAATTCTTTAGGACACTGAAGAATTCGCGATTTTTGGAAACTATTTACCTTCGCCATTCTGATCTATACAGCTGAGTGACCCCAAAACTGCAGGACAGACTGCCTCCAGTATTTAGTATGCAGTTACAGATTCCGTGCTCGTTTGCGACTCTCTATGGGTCTCTGGGTCTCCGGCGACCAACGTCCGCTGTCCAATGTCCGCGGCTGCTGGTTCAGAATTTATGCATATGACCTTAGTTATTGACATAATTTCGTGGCTGGCTGTTCGGGCACGAAACGAAAACGAAAAGCGCATAAAAATGCTGGTTGAATCCCGAAAGGGAGAGAGAGATTCCGATGGAGTCCCCCAATTCGCCGGTTTGCCAGCTTGTGCCGATTGTGCGAAATGTTCACGCTGCTTCGGACAAATGCGCAAATTTGTACGGAGTGAGGGACAGAGGATCCGGGGATCGGATCAGGTGATTATCACAGCCTCCTCCTCGCCGGGGCATTTGTCAAATTTTCCACTTAATCCGACGTCAGCCGTGCTCGCATGGAAAATTGTCACAGGCCCGCGCGTAAAAAGCAAAGGCAGGTAAAAGGCGCCCCACGGCGACTCAGCTCCATTGAGCTTCTCCGTGGATCGCGGTGCTTTAATTGGTCTTATGAAATGGACAAAGTGCGAAATGAGTTATGCGCACGCGCGCACCCGCAGTCGAGTCCCCGAGTTCGAGTCCCAGTTCCCCTTGGTTCCCCAATCCCGAATCTCCACCTCCAAGTCCAGCTCCCGACCCGATCTCCGAACACAAATACGAATCCGAATCCGTGGCCGATAATGAACGCATGTGGGAATTCGAAAATTGGATTTGGGTATTGTGCAACCAGCTTGGATGCCAGTGACACAGGGAGAAAAAGTCAGGTGTTTAGTGCACTGCAAAAATATAAGGTCATTAAACTTAAGCCAATAAGTAGAAAAATTATTCAAAGGGTTTGGGAAAGGTTTAAAAATGTATATATTTGCATACATAAATTCACTTTATTAAAACGAGTACTATAGCACAAGGGGCGACTATTAATTTAACTTTTAACTATTTAAAAAAATATTATATGCTTTTGATTGGGAATTTTATTACAAACTCACAAAAATGTGATATTAAATATTTAGACAATTTGTTAAATTGATTTATTTATAAAAACAAAAAGTTTCTAAAAAGAAAATCTTGTATTTCTAAAAGATAAGTTTACACCAATTAATATTAAATTAATATTTAATACCTACACATAATTTTAAAAGAATATTTATAGTTTCCTTAAAATCTAATATTTTTCTCAGTGCACTGACTCTGCCTTAGTCTCAGTTTCATTTTCCCCGCCTGCATTTGTATCTTTTGCTGCTGCTGTTTTGCAGTCTCACAGATACAAAAGTGCAAATGCGAATGTGAATTCGAATGCGAGTGTGAGTATGAGTATGAGTGCGAGTGTGAGCACGCAAAGTATCTATTAGCGTCGCCTTTGCGCGCTGAAGTCAAACGGAATCTGTTTAGCAGTCGCTGTCTTTTGGCGTTTCTGTTTCTGTTTTCCACGTTCGGGTTTTGGCCATCGCGAATTATCTGTTAATTTGTGGCAATTTAGAGATTTGCCGATACGAAGCTCACTCTGTGCATTCAGCGGCAGCTGCTGATACGCGAAGTCAGCGGACAGGAGTCAGTTGCAAGTGGCTGCTAAGCGATATGGATAGCGGATGATCATCATCCGTCGCCGATCGACCAGGGGAGCTTTTCCATTTCCCAATCGGTTGGGGGAAACCCGAGTTCATGTCAACAGACAGCTGCGTGGTAATGATCTAACCGGGAAAATCAGATAAGAGCGTGGTAAATAATACTAATGTCAAACTAATGTTTTCAACTAATTGATTAACTCACCAATAAGCTTCTGTGATATTTAATCCCCAGGAAAAGCATTCGCTGTACCCGAAAAAACTGTATGCCAGTTTCCACAGGGCAGCCACTTTTCGCACAGACTGTCCCAGCTTTAAACTTGGCTAAGACTAAGCTACGACTGACTTGCGATAAATTCCTGACCAGCAGCAACAATCTGGCCACAAACAAGCAGGCAGAGGGGCTTACCTACCTACTCGCTCCCAATACGCATGCGCAATTTTTCAAAAGCTTTTAAAGTGAAGAGCCCAGAAAATTACGATGTAATTTTTGTAATTTCTGTAATTGCCTAATTCTGATTAATTTGAATTGACGAACGGCGGAGCAATGGAAAACAGGGTTTCGCAGAGGGGAGACCGAACGAACATTGCCAATTGGAGTCCGAAAGCCCAAGACGACTATTTTTGCCAGTGCATTGGCATGTAGCCCCAATAAGCGTTCCCTGGTTACCTTCTGTGATCTTTTCACTTCCATTTCTAGGTGCAGTGAGAGGAATCAGAAGGTCTTCAAGGAAATAAAAATTAATGTATCAAAATTACTGAGTAGAATTTGAAAATTATCGATACCTTCGATTTTTTGCAATTTTGTTTCGATAAAATCGATGTTTTCAATAAGAATAAAATATTAAATATCGAAAAGCATCAACATTTCGATATTTTTTAAGCTCTATTACTAAGCTTGTTACAGAATAATTTGGTCTAAAAATACGGATTGAAGGACCAACTGGATATTGAATCCGTCTTGGAGGACCAAATGTTTATAAAGTTTCTCCACGATTAATATTTGTTTCACAAATTTAAGTCTAATTTCTTCCTGTGCAAATATTTCGCGCACTCACATTCCGTGGCCAGCGACCCGCTTTAGTTAGCTGGTTAACTTGCTCGGACTTCTCCCTCGGCGGCGGATTGAGAGGTCAAAACCGAGAAGCTGAAAATTATGCGCCATTGTTGGCTCGTTGCCTCGATCTCGAACTCGAACTCGAGAAAAAACCAAGCCACAGAAGCAACCGCAGAACAGCAGACGCGGTCTCGGATTTATCACCCAGTTGGACTTGCGCCTTTTTAAACCTGGCCTTGGCGTAATCCTTACTTATGCGTACTTTTGCATTGAGCTCAGCTCCGGCTCTCGATTCTAGACGATCTTCAATTTATTTGTGGGCTGCTCGACACTGCGTGGCCTTCTTTAATTTGATTAAAATTTATGAAGAAGTTGCAATGGATGATTTTTCTGGGGACTCAAGTGTTTGTAAGTTTAAAGTATTAGATTGCGATTTCTTAGAAATTATTATTTAATTTAAAAATTATAAAGGTAATAGTATAATTATTATGATGATCATTCAGGTTTTTAAAGAATTCTAGGGATTTAATCCACTTTGTTTAGCGAATTTTATTATCAGATAAAGTGACAGCAAGCTGATGACAAGGTCGCTGGGTTAATCCGCAACCAGGGACCAATAACAGGGCAACAATAACTCAATTAAATGCTGGGCCATTAATCATACGCCAAGTGGAACCAACGCAGCAGATGCTCCGGCGATTGGGGACTCGAATGCAGACGGCGATGTGTGAAAATCTCCCGTTGCGATGAAAAATTAAATGCAACTCTACGGATCCGTAGATCATCAATGAAATTTAATATGCAAAGGCATCGCAAACGAGGAGCATCGGGAGCACCGGAGTTGGTTGATGTCATTGTGTAGCTTAATTAGCCAAAGTTGTTGGCGACCCGCTGATTAGAATGCCATCATAGAATCGGCCAGTCGTACCATCCACGATCTATGATCTACGATCTACAGTTTACAGCCTATAGTCTGCGATACACTTTCCGCCGTCTGGGCTTTCTGCTTGTGGGCTAATGAAGTCGTTGCCGAGGCTGTTGATGTTTGGGCAATTAATCAAAACTCGAATCAAAATGGAAATGGAAATTTAATGGCAGACAAAACGATTCATCTAAACGATGGGAAATTGTTGAAATCAGATGGGATCTAACGAGCGATACAGAGTGAGAAAATGTGGTAATTTCAGATGGAAATTTGTAAGAAAAGGAAAGAAACCTCTGATGAATAAAAATGGAATAAAACCCCCAGCCGAAACTTCTTGAAATGAAAATCTTAAAAATGGAACCGAAAGGAAATATTACGACAAATTCTTATAAAAAATTCAAAATTAGATTTATGATTTAAATAAATTTTGATTTTTTGAAAAATATTTTTTAAACTAAGTTCGCGTTAATTTGAGTGTTAGAAATAATGCTTTTAGCATAATCCGATGTCTAGATATGCCTGTGATTTCACTGTTATTTCTTTCTCTGTCCCAGAGAGAGTCATAGCCATAATCTTAACCATAATCGTGGACATGATCATGGCCAATCAGGCCGCACTCTCTCTTTCTATCTGCTAACTGCAACCGCAATTTCGCGGAATGCTCAATAGACTTTTGTTTAATGCTCGACGATAATTTATGCGGCTGGAAAAGATCCAGCATCCAAAGCAGAGGAGGAGGAGCAGTACCACCGAGTACCGAGAACAAATGCGAGTTTTGGACATAATGCGCGAACTTATGCAAATGCAGGGATGACGGAGCCTGGAACCCTGTGCCTTCCTTGTCTTTGCTGGCCTGACTTATGCCTGAAATTTGTCTAGTTGTCAGTAAATATGGGAAATCAGTTTGCAACATGCGTGCCACAGTGGGAAGAGGAGGATAGGGAGGAGGAGGAGGCAGCCCGGAGGAGGCGACATTGAGACTTAAGCGGAAGGCACAGCAGGAGCGTAGATAGCCAGCATCAGATACAGATACAGACGACTGGTAAATGGCGACAACATATAGCCATAGCCGCAGAGAAATCCCACAAAGGCAATCCCAGAAAGGCAGGGGAGTCGGCAGTAGGGGGGTAGAACATGCAACATGGCTTTTGGTTTTCCCTCCCAAAGATTGATGCCTATTGACTATTGATGCGGCGGGGTCAGCTCCTCCGAATTCAGCTGCTGCTGCTTTCTCGGTTTTTTGCCTCAGTGAGTGGCATATGCATATGAGCAGCCACCGATATCGGCGGCTCTATAAGGATAATGCTCGCAGAAACGCAGGAGATCGCAGGTTGCAGCTTCAAGACAGCTAGAAAATTTGCAATGCAAAGTGTGGAAAGCAGTGGCAGGGGAAGCCAAAACCAAGTGTCTGCAAAGTTCTAGAGTAAAATTTTACAGACCATAGGATATCTCTTGAAAGGATTCGATACTCAAAAGTAAAATAGTACTTGCCCAAAAGGATCAAAGGAACTGTAAAATTGAAAGAAAGTGATTAAATTTGAACAATAGACCAAATTCATATTTTTAAAATATGTATAATTATTTTAAAAGAATTTATAAAAACCTTATATTGGAATCGTTTTTTAGATAATAATAAAAAATGTATTAATTTAATTTAAAGGTTAATAAAAAGATTTCTAACTCAAGAATTAATATAGTTTCTCTACTTAAATTATAAAGAATGATTTGAGAAGAATAGATACAAATATTAATGAAAATAGTTTATTTTAAAATACAATATAATTTGAATCAATTTAATATACCCTTCAAAGAGGCTTTTTTTAAGCGGTATAAATATGAGAAATTTTTAGAGGTTCGATGAACCAGCTAGAGACCTTTTTTCTACCACACCCGTCGAAACTTTTGCTGCCGTTTATCTCAGGTTTCCGGTGAACTCTCCCTGAATGCCGCGAATTTATGCATAATTTTGGTTTATGGGAAGCGTTTACATAATTTGGGCGACAAAGAATCGATCAGAGTTGGGCTCGAAATCAGAGAAGCTCCGTTTTCCCCCCGCCCCACCAATAAGTCATTTGACAAATCGATGGGATTTCAATAAATTTCGCATAAAACCGGCAAGTATTCAATTCGCTTGTTGTGTAACATAAATTCACCGCTAGAATTAATCCCCAGTTGGAGTCAATTAGTATTTTATGGCGCTTTTATGGACTCGTCTCTTCTTTTTTGGGGCGAACTCACATAGATCCACAGAGATCCCAAGCAGAAGACATCAAAGACCAAGCGCCAGAGCCAAAGGTTAGCCAAATTTAGGAATTAATTTTCCCGTGCTATTATTTATACCAGATCGCCGCAGCAGTCCGACTTCATTAGCACAGCCGGAGAACCCACCCAAGTTGACTTGGCTCGAAGCTCATGGCTCATGTAAGTGGAACGCCGCCTTATCAGCCGACTGGCTAGAGAAGTCCCAGTCCAAGCTGGCCATTCTAAACCAGGCTTTATATCGAAAGCGTATTTCAATTAAAACTAAAACAGAAGGCCAAACAAGTTGCGGAACTCCCGAGATCCGAGAGAGATCTTTCTCACCCGCGAGGCTCTACACAGAAAGAAATGTATTTTAATTTAGGAGAATAAATGCGTTTATTTTGGCGTACTGATGATGGTTTTCTTAAATGTAAAATTATAAAGAAACAAGAGAAAACGCTATAGTCGGGTTGGTGTCCCGACTATCTAATACCCGTCACTCGGCTAAAGGGTGTGCGAGGGAGATGGAGATATAAACTTTGATCAGCTATAACTTTTTAACGAATGGTCCGATTTAAAAAATGTCTTCTACATTTCGATGAGTATTGATAAGCACAACAAAACTGCATTTTTACTTTTCCGAAATATTTAAATTTTTAAAATCGTTTATTAACTATTGTGGGCGTTAGAGGGGGCGTGGCACCTTCTGGAAATAAACTTGCGCTGCGTAGGAACTCCAAGAATCTTCATGCCAAATACCAATCCTCTAGCTTTTATAGTTTCCGAGATCTCAGCGTTCATACAGACGGACAGACAGACGGACAGACGGACAGACAGACATGGCTAGATCGACTCGGCTAGTGATCCTGATCAAGAATATATATACTTTATGGGGTCGGAAACGCTTCCTTCTAGCTGTTACATACTTTTGCACGAATACAATATACCCTTTTACTCTACGAGTAACGGGTATAATAATGTAAATCATATTTCAAATCAATATTTTGAAGTGCCAGTCATGAAATGAAAATATTAAAAATCTTTTAAAAAGGTTACTAAAGGTTTTCGGAATTAAAAAATATTTATGTTGTTTGTATTTATTTATAGAAAACAAAACAAATAAAACAAGAGAGAACGCTATAGTCGGGTTGGTGTCCCGACTATCTAATACCCGTCACTCAGCTAAAGGGACTGCAAACGCTGTAGTCGGGTTGGTGTCCCGACTATCTAATAAACGTAATTCAGCTAAAACTTTGATCAGGCATAAGTTTTAAACGAATGGTCCGATTTAAAAAATTTCTTCTACATTTCGATAGGTATTGATAAACCCAACAAAACTGCATTTTTACTTTTCCGAAATATTTAAATTTTTAAAATCGTATATTAACTATTGTGGGCGTTAGAGGGGGCGTGGCACCTTTTTGAAATAAACTTGCGCTGCGTAGGAACTTCTAGAATCTGCATGCAAAATGCCAATCCTCTAGCTTTTATAGTTTCCGAAATCTCATACAGACAGACAGACAGACAGACGGACAGACGGACAGACGGACAGACAGACATGGCTAGATCGACTCGGCTATTGATCCTGATCAAGAATATATATACTTTATGGGGTCGGAAAAGCTTCCTTCTAGCTGTTACATACTTTTGCACGAATACAATATACCCTTTTACTCTACGAGTAACGGGTATAAAAATACTTTTAAAGTGCAACGTAATGAAACCCAAAATTATAATTTAATCGAAACTTTTAATTCCAAGAAAAGTTCTGTTTTTTTTTATTCAACAGGAAACTACTTACTAATTTTTTCAAGTGTATGACATCTCCAGATCAGGAGGCGTACGAACGCATGAAAAATCGAACAAAATGCGCGTCTCATTAAAAATTCGCATAATTTAGAGATTAATGAACGACGCCGGGGTCGCCAGAGCGACAGCGACAACGACAACAACGATGACGGCGTCGGCTACCGAAATAAAATAGCGAAATTTATTGACATTTCCCCCGGAACCCCAATCCCTCCTCACCCACAAAAATCGTGGGGCGGGGGTGGAATCTGGGGTATTGGAAGGCATTCCGCATTCAAATTATGATTTGATGATGAGCCCGTTGACAGGTCGAGATCAGAGCAGGAATTCCAGCAGTTCCATCGACTAGATTTGCATGGCCATTGGCCATAGCAAAGGATTACTATATACACCGGGATTTTAGAGGTGGACAGGAGCAGAATCGCAGGCAAATGCGCAAATAAATAAAACTTACTATCGGACGCAGGAAATCAACAAGCAGCAAAAACAACAACAAAAGGGGCAAGGAAATGCTGCTTGGAAATTTGTGAGTGAAAATTCGCATACCCTATAAGAAATTTAGAAAGCTTAAGCTGAAAGTTGAACAAAAGAAATAGCCAGCGACATTTGTTTACTTTTCAGATAAAAATATTTAAATAAACATAATAGGTCTGTGCTGCTAGAAATTAAGCCATTAAAATATATTTATGACCATATTTTATTAACACTTAAAATGTGATTTTCGGTTTTTGATAAACAAGTTAATTTTGTGACAATAATTTTCAATTTTTTTTAGAGTTCCAGTTATAAAATATTTTTAATGGGTTTACGATTCCACTTAACCAGGTTATCATAGGATAGACTTAAATTGTTAAAATGTTTTTTATTTAAGTTAAGAATTTAAATGAATATTTTATGTAAATGAACAAGGTCTAAAGAATTCGAGCTTTCTTTTTCCTTTATGAAGGCCCCTTTGGAATATTTATTTCGGAAGAATTAGAGGTTCCTATGGGTCTTATATCTCGAGTATTCCTTATATGTGTATAATTTCAAGAATTTATTTTAGTAAGCAATTTAAATGAATATTTTAAGGAAATTAACGTCGTCTAAAGAAGTCGAGCTTTCTTGTTCTTATTTCTAAAGAATTCGAGATTTCTAAGGGTTTCATATCTAGAACATTCCTTATTTTTCTAGGATATGAACGAGAGCCAAGTCCATAACATTCATTTAGGAAGTGTGTAAGACAAGAGCCGCGCCTGCAAAGCGACAGATTCGAATGGAAAAGAGAGCCTGGCAGGAGGGAGAGTATTTGAGGAGCCTGCAAGAAGTCAAAAGCCGGAGAAGGAGACGGAGTCCAAGTCGAAGTCCCAGTCTCCATCTCATTCTCAGTCGGAATCGCAGTCGCAGCCAGCAACATGTGGCTAAACAACAATTTATGATGTTGCCGCTGACAGGCGAATGTTGTTTGCAGTTGTTGATGATGACGATTCCAAGGATGATGACGACAACAACAGCAGAAACGGCTGAAAAAAGGCAGCTAGTGCTATTGATTTTAAGGCGAATAAATGGCCCAGCCCAGTCCTCGGTCCTCATCCTCCATATTTTTGCCGGCTAGGATGTTGCAGCTATGTAACTTTGCATATTACTCGCATGATGGATTCCGATTCGCTTCGTTTTGTCGTTTTTGTGTGTGGGCTTTTAGCAACAAGCTGGATGTTGAACGTCGATCGTCGATCGTTGATCGCTGAAAGCTGAAATCCTAAATGCTGAAATGCTGAATTGTCGAACGACGTTGTTCTGGACGCCGAAATGTTGACAAAGCAGGAAGCAGCTGGAGATGCCCGCTGATCGATCGATTGATCTGATCGGATCGTATCGGATCTGCTAATCCAATAGCTCTCTCTTTTTTTTACCCCGCCGTAGTCGTAGTGCCAAATTTCAATGGCTGCTGCAAATTATCCAACCATATCCATCCGTCCATCCATCGGATTCCATCCATAAATCCATCAACTCAACTCGGCCTGAGTCTCAATTGTGTCCGTGGCCATTAACTGATTTGCAAGCTGCGGGCGGGCAACGAATCTCTCTCCCCTTTTTCGGAGCACCCCTCCTATATCGCCATATACCCACAAATCCAAGTACGCCTCTGATCTGGGTCTGCGTGTGGGTGGCGGCAGTGACCAGCTTTATCCGCTCTAGCCCAGATCTCAAATCGCTTTGTTTGCACAGAAAAAATTCATTGGATTTATTTACGATTGAGATATTGAAAATACACTTCATTTATAGTTTGAAAGCAGTTTTTCTTAGATAGATTTTTAAGTCAAGCCGTTTACGCTGCCAGTTGATCTTCCCGTTTTTTTTAAGAGACTATTTTATTGGGCAAGATTACAAATTAAATAAATTTTGATGAAGAAATGATTTCACATAATTTTTTGAAGTACAAAAATTTAATTATCCACCTTAATAAAATGTTGTAAGATTTGGGAATAAACTTTAAAATCAATTCTTATTTCAGTAAAAATAAAATTAGACAAAGAGGAAATAAATGCAACATTTCTCTTTGTCTAACCAATTTTTTAATTATTTCACCCCTAAAATCTTCTACATTTTTTTTCTTTTTGGATAAACCCTCTGTAAATTTTCTTTCTGTGCAGACACACACTGCTCTCTTAGGTTTTCAAGTGCCTGTCAAGATTGTTGTTGCTCTGGTGTGTTGTTGTTATTGCTGTTGCTGTGGCTGTTAACTCATTTCATTTGAAAAGTGGCAAATGCAAGCCGACAGCTAAGCGACGTCATTTACGGTTTTGACAAGCGGCGAATGACCAAATGGTTAAGCCATTGTCCATTGTCGGCTGGAGTATGGGATTAGGAGAACCTCCCGCACTGGGAGTGATCCACCAGGGCGATTCCAAGTCCCACTTGCTCATTGAGCCACCAACGTGCAACGTGCAACGTGCATTCCCATTCCCAATAAACTGGCCTCCGACAACAGCGACTTTTGCTGCTATGTGGCACGCACTTTTCGTGTACGTTTCCCAGACAAATTGCAGAATTTGCGAATGCTCGAGAGTTCCGCGGAATTGGGAACGGAATCGGAATCTGCTCTATGGCATCGCCACGATGGTCCCACCCCAAAAAGAAATAGGAAAAAAGTGGGTTCGGAATTTTCGTTAATGTTGCTGCAGCAACTTTTACTCGAGGCGCCAAAATTTCCAAGTGCTTCGTGGAGAAAACGAATAGTAAAAGTATTTAGTTCTCCAGATCTGCAATTGATTGACAGCCGCGATTGAAGAACGGGAAAAGGCGCACTTCGAATGCCATTTCAGTGGCTCCGAATTATTATATTTAGCCATCGTTAAACTGAAAATGAGGCTATCAACTCATTAGATTCTTGGTTGTTTTTATTGCCAGTTAAAGCAAAATCATGTTTTTCGAAATGGATTTGAATATATCAGTGGCTTTAACTTAAAATCCCGAATGCAATTACCATTATCCATATGGCGATCTCCATAACTCAGTTTTTACCCCTTTTCCTTTTTTTTCGATTTTCATTTGTTACAACTTACGCAACAAATGCATTGTCTGCTGGCTGACGCAACTTTGTTGCTCCTGCCTAATTTCGAAGCCCCGAAAAACGAAAAACAATGGGAAGAACTAGGAGCAGGAGGCGGTGGATGGGGCAGCGGAAGGGGGCGGGGCAGGGGGGCTGCATACCAAACACTCAACGCCGCACTTTACCCCCCTGCATCCCCCGGGAACCCCTTCGCGCACTTCACTGTACACAGAACAAAAAAAAATCTGGTTCGAAGCTCCTGCTATCTTATATTTAAAATAATTATAATTATTATTTTTAAGAATTTGTCTATTGTTTTAAATTATTGTTAAACTAAACTAATAGATCATATCATAATAATTGTTTCATATTGCATACCTTTTGGATATACCAATTTAACAAAATAATATTAAATATCTGGTCCAAACTAATATCATATTGTTTAGGGTACATTTTTTCAGAGCATCGCCACTTTTTATATCAATTTTAAATTAAATAGATATTTATTATATCTTTTTCGATCTAAAAATTCCATTTTAAATATCTGCTAAAAACTAATATTTTATCGTACTATTTTTCTCTGTGTAGAGCCACCACTTCAACTGCACTCGGCAACAACAACTCGGCACACAGGTGAGCATGACCGCCAACCGGTTTATGCTCCTCAGGTGAGCTCTCTTTCTCTCTCTCTATCTCTGCAGCGGAGAGCAGCTAATTTACATGCCAGAAGAGCCTGGACTCGCCACAAAAACAATGGGTAGTTATAAGTAGTGGTTATAGCGCAGGCGACTCTCTCGGAGCGAGAGAAAATACAGATAGATAGCTCTCTTCCCTGGCTAATTGTGGACCTGTCGTCGATTTTATTTTGTGTATTGTGTGTGCACCTTTTCGAAATTCCTCTCTCTCTGGGCCTCTGATTCTCGGGGAGAAACCGACCAAACCACTCTGGGGAGTTAAGAACCCAACTCACCTCTCTGCGATTCTTCGGGCTCGCCATCTTCATTACAGCGATCTCTTGACCACAGGTGGGTTTCGAGGTGGGTTTCTTTGGGCCTCAGGTATCCTGAAGAAAGAGAGAGCCCGGCTCCAGTCTCCGGTCTTCGGGGCTCTTCAGTCTTCAGTCTGTCGTGTGTTTTCGTCGCAGCCACATTGGAGAATCGCAGCGAGCGGAGAAAATTCGTTTCTCAGTCGCGTTCTCCTCGTGTCGCCGTCGGAATTTGAATTTGAGTTCGCAAAAATCTGGCTATAATAATAGGAAATATATCTCGAAATATATATACGAAAGAGTGTGCAAGAAAATCACCCAGTGCAGTGCAGACAAATAAAGTTGAATCGAATAAATAATCGAATAGTTATTATAGCCCCTTTGAAAAATCTCGAATTCTTCGCCGCGTTTTTATTTTTGTTTTCGTCACCGTTTTTTGTCGCCGTCGCCGCTGCTTTTTCGCCGCGTGTGTGAGAAAAGTTTGGTGGAAAATCATTTTACAAAATTACGCGAATCACTTAGAATTTCCACAAAAGAGTGTGTTTTTTATAAAATTCAGCCAAGAAAATCCAACAGCGAATACACAAACAAAACACAGCAGCCGCAGCAGCACAACAACAAATACACAGAGTAAAAGGCGAAAAGAAATATTGTTCAACAAGTCAAACGAGTTCTTTTTGGCTCGCTTCGGCCGTGTGGCTAAAAAGATACAACAACATTGTGTGTTTGTGGCAGCGGGTTTTCGCCTTTGGTGAAAAATATTGGCAACAGCCGCAGCATTTCAGCGGCTCAAAAGCAAAAGCAGCAGCACAGCAAAGAAGAGGCCACGAAATGTAAGAGAAAAGATGAAAAGTACCACCCAAAAATATAAGCCAGCACTTAAGGGGGACAATGTCAGGGAAGACAGTTATGATTTTAAGAGAAATTACCAGTGGAAAAGTCAGAATAATAAATATATCTACGAGTATCTTCCTAAAAGTGAACCTTGAAGTTAGGGACTGCATAGCCGGAAGTTTTAGACAAGTTTCACACCCTAAAATCTTCAAGCCAAGACAAAATTCTATAGATAGGTAGAAATACTATTTAAATTTATACACATTTTAATAAGGAACAGAACTATGTGTAAAATTAAATTAAAATAATAGCATCAAGTTCCAGATTATTAAATAAATTTATTTCATATATTTACTTTGTTTAGCTTTTTTTGAAAGCGTGCATACTATTATTTTAAAATCTATTCAAAGTACAAGTACACGAAAAATTCCGTATATTTTTAGGCCAACAGTAGGTAAAACCTCAACCTTTTGAGACCTAAAAATAAAAGATGAAAGAGCCAAAAAAAAAAACTTAAGTAAACACCCAGAATTTGGAAAAGTCCGCTTGGGCCGGGCCTAATTAGATGTTTTTCTTTTCGTTTTCTGTTTTGTGCTGGGGAAACAGGAGCGAAAACAACTTGAAATAGTCAAATTGGTAATCGAAAGCGATGGACTCGAGTTCGAGTTCGAGTCCGAGAAAGAAAAAGGTGGCAGTTGCAGTTGCAGAAGAGGAAAACACACACTCTCCGCCGTGAATGTGAACCGCCTCCTTCTATCTATTTTTATTTCTTCTTCGCCTTCTCCACTTTGTATTCCATTTCTCCAAGTGCTGTTCGAGTTTTCCTCTTTTCCATCTCCGCCTCGTATTTTTCTATTTTTTTTTTTCGGTTTGCTCCCGAGGAAAATGTGGAAAAAACAAATAGAGTCGGTGTTCTTGGCGTTGGTGTGGTGCTCTCTGTAATGTTGTGTGGCTGGAAGATCGGGGAGGGGAATGGGAATGGCATTGGGAATTTTATTCTACCTGTTTTACACGTCGCCAAGCGACGACGATTGAGGCGATCGATCTCTAATCTCTGTCGATACGGAGCGACACGTGAAGGGAATAGGAATAGGAGAATGGAAATGTGCGCAAAGTGTCGCCCAACTGTGATTCCTGGAAAAAACTCCACACAACATGCAGGCAGCTATGACAATACCAAATATTACACCGAAAAAACAAATTGGAGGTCAATCTGAGGAAAATAATGATAAATAAATCCATTTCAAAACCTCTTTGAATTCCTAGAAAATTTTAAAATAACAGAAACTTTGAAAAATATATATATACAATTTTCTAAGTAAAAGTAATTCAACATTTATTTTTCCTAAAGTAGTAAATCAAATTTTTTTAAGTCCTCTGGAACGACAATAAACTATTTTATAATTGACAACTTTTTCGGGGAGGAAGTTCGAGGCGTGCTCGGATTTTTTAATGCCATTCCAATTAAATTTCTGTGCGTTGTTAAATTATTACGAAACGCTCGACCGGGGGGCCCAATTCAATTTTCATGCTGCTAAAAGCCAGAGCAGTCGGACATTAGGGACCAGTTTTTATGGCCCTTAATTTACACTTCCCTTCAAATTTTGGCCTAAAACGCCGAACGGGAAAACAAAAGGCCCGCCGAGTTCAAAGTTGAGCCGAGTTGAGAGAAGGGAACTGCATAGAACAGAATAAAATATAATTTTCATTTCCCATTCGGTGTGTGTGTTTGTGTGTGCCCTTTCCAGCCCCATCCCTTCAACTTCTACTAAATATTTGCTTTATCAGAAGACCTAACGGTTATGGAACGTAGGTTCATCTTCGCTTTTATCTCTGGGCGGCAGGTGTTCGCTTGGTTGGTTGGTTGGTCCGAAGGTGCGGGCGCACGAAACGAAAGACTGAGGACACAAACTTGCAAAACGCAGTTTAATGTGCTTTAAATTGCTCCACTGTCCGTCGGCTTTTCCTTTTCCCCCTTTTTTCCCCCACTAATTGCCGCAATGCTTAGCGCTGTACAAACAAAGATTACGCTTTAATCTATTTTCGCGTGTGTGCGGAGGAAAAGCCATCAGAGCGGACCACACACATTCAGATCGATGTGCCGGGAAAATTACATTAGACGTGGCCGAGGAATACACGGGAAAAAACAGTTCCATAATTGTTAAAAAATAAAAATTGTTAAAATAGTTTAAAAAAATACTCATTTTTACATTTGTACACTCAGAAAAAAACACCGTGCTAAAATCAAGCAAAATCAGTCTTGATTTAAGAACGATTTCATACTTAAAATTTCAAGAACATTTCGTACTGAAAGTTCTTAATTTGAGCACAATTTGGACTTATACGCCAATTAAGCACAATTATTCTCAAGCTCGATACAAGAGTACTTAAATTGAGGTTAAAAGTATTTTCTTGAAGACTGAATCAAACTTAATTCCAGATCAGAAGACGATACCGAGTCGTTCATGAAATTTTGAAAACATTTGTTCTTAAGACAAGAATTAGTCGTTCTTAAATATAAAAATTCAACCAGAAATAACGAATTCCCAGGATGGTGCAGCTGTTAGAACAATGACATTTTGTAAATAAAGGTACCGACATCAACTCCTCTCCGCAACAAGTCCTCTATTTTTTTTTTAAAGTTTTTTTTTTAAATCTGTAAATTTTTTTTATTTTTTACTTTTTAAACTTTTAAAATAAATTGTTTAAATATAAATAAATTGAACTTGTACGCTAGCCCTTTCGTCGAGACTTTATGTGCCTTCTTTAGCCCACGGACTTTAAGAAGCGTGCGTGGTCGAGTTAGTTAAGGCGTCTGACTGCAGAGCTGGTGGTCGCGGGTTCAAACCGAGGTCGGGGTAAGAGTTTTCCTAACTATCACATAAATCATTACTAAAAGTTTTTTCTGAATATAAATTGCGTTAAAAATATGTTTACAGGAAAAATAAGATAAAATATATTAAGTAAAACAATTTAACTAAAAAATTACTTAAATTAAGAATTATGCATTATTAAATTGAGTACAAAAAGTACTTCAATTAAGTACAAAAGTACTGAAATTAAGAATAATCCATTCTTAAATTAATTTTTGATTAAACTTATTTAAACTGGCTATTTTTTTGTATTAAACTTAATTATTTCAAGTATTAATATGTCTAGATTTGAAAATAATTAATTCTTATTTTCAGACAGAAGCGTTCTTAAATCATACTAAAATCAAGTATTTTCTGTCTTGAAAATTCGTTCTTGAAAGCAGTATTTTGTTCTCAAGATTAGATTTTCGTTGCTTGGCTCACTTTTGACACTCAAAATGCTAGATTCAAGCACGAAATACTTGATTTTTTCCCTGAGTGTATTAGCCATTTCGACCTGTATTTTAAAAATTTCTTAATAATATAGAAAAATGTATCATTTTAGATCACACAGTATTTTTCCTCATGATAATTGTAATATTACGATTATATTCTTATAAATAGCTTTTTGAACCCTCATTTTTTCCTCACTGTACGGGAAGACACGCACCTGCTGCAAACACCCGCTCTCGAAGGAGGAAAACGGGGGGTTTGGGGAATGAGATTTTCCTCGCGCTAATTTCTTTGTTGAGCCTCATGCGAGTTGGCACCGCGGACATTCGAATGTGACTTGGCCTGTGATTAGTCGGCGAATATGTTCATCGTCCGTCGCTGGATGAAGACACTTCTTCTTCTTTCCTAGCCTCTCAAGCTGGGAAAAGAATGGAACAGGTTGTAAATAGTTTCGACTCGCGCGACTCCCCATCTCTCGTGTCAGGCGGGCATAAATATTTGCCGACACAATAACCATCTTAATTCGAGCATGTCGCATTGACCAATCTTGAGATTCGGGTCCGTTTTATGGCCCACATGTGCTGGCCCTGATATTGCACGGGTGAGCATCATTAAAACCAGATTAAATTCGGAATGATATCAATCAGAGAAAAAGATAGAAGGTCCCAAAATAGAACTATTAACTTTAAAATTAGATGAATAACTTTAAAGGGGTATCTTAAATATCTTAAATGTATATTTTAAATACTTTGTTATTAGGTTTAAAACTAAAAGCAAAACTCAAAACAATATTCAAAATAGGTACTTTAAAATATATATTTTTTTGTTATTAAAAAAAATATGACCTCAAAGTTTTGTTACCTTTAACAATAACCAACTCAAGATAAAGTTGTAAACTAGAGGTCTTAATGGATATTTTATCCAGTTCAGAGAAACGGCTATTCGTTTTAAATTTTCACACTTGTTTCTCGGACCCATAAACATGTTGGCCACATAATTTGATTTGTTTTATTGGTCAGCCTTCGTTATAGAACCAGAATGCCAGAATCAAACGCCCGAGATAAGCGGCAACGGAACGTTATACATTTTCGGCTGCTATCGAAATCGGATGCTGATTGAGAAATATTTGTGTGTTTTTACGACAAAAAGGGGCGGGTGCTGCGGTGGGTTAATGAACCACTCTCCGGAGATCGAGAGATCGAGGGATCGGACCGCGGATTAGCATTATGGGCTGCGTCTTGGCTTTCTGCCTTAATGGCGGCCATAAAACGCGCCAAACAATGCCCAAAAACACATTGGGCCATGACAATCATTGCTAAATGCTTTCGGCTACCCAAACAAAAAGTGGGAATCTGAGTCAGCGAGAAGATGATGCCATATGGACAGGCTTCCGGTGGCGAAGTAAATCTATTAATACTCCATAATAGTATAAGTTTGGGTGCCATTGAAAGTATGAGCAGGGAGGATAGCAAAGGGTTCCATTCTTATTCGAACTGAGAAGAATTATATTTCAAAATCAGATAATTTTAGTGTTATTTCCTTTTAATCATTTCCAAAAAAGTTAAATATTACATTTCATTGTTTTCATTATTGCATATTTAAATTGGATTTTTTCATCGTTTTTTGTGACAATCTCTAACGAGAGAGTATTTTAACTTCATTCAAAAACTTGTAACCCCAAAGAATGCAACTCCCATCATCTACAACTTGAGGATGTTGCCGCTGTCGTTGCAGCGATAAGATATGAACCACAACATCTCATCTCTGTTTCTGTTTTTTCGCTGTCACTTGCCACTAATTAGCGCTCATTATGCGATATTCCTCGCCAGAATCGTGGATCCTCCATGCTGGCAATTAAAAAGTGTCAAACTTGCTTGATTTACACCGGTTAAGGGCCTTTTAAAAGTGAAATCAGCTAAATTAAAATCGAAATGGAAACCGAAATTGAAATGGAAACGAATAACTCTTGCATTTCACTTGCATTTTCGCACTTTTCCTAGCAGAAAAACTCTCGTGTTAGCTTCACGCTTTCGCAGCTCTGGAAAAAAACGGATATCTGACGTGATCCACGCTCCGCTGGCTTCGAATCTCTGGGAGATCTCGGAGATCGGGCCAGTCGGATCTTGGATTTGCATCTAAATGAGTTCGATTAATATGCGGACAATTAAAGTTTCGCTGTTTATTGCCAGACGTCTCGTGTGTGTCGGACAATTAGAAAGTCATTAGAAGTAACTTATTAGCTGGCAGACTGGCCGTATAAACTCAGACCCCCTATCCCCTCCCTTTCCAGTTTTCATAAATTACTCAACATTTAATTAAACACGCTCTAAAGCGTCTACTTACCACCTACTTAGCCTCTGGTTTTAGACAACAATTTTGCATAATTTGCAGTTAAATCACGAGCGGAACCGCAACAACTCAAACAAAAACAAAAACAGCAACCATATCTCGGCCAAAACAAGTTGATTTTCTTCTTCGACTCTTTTTAATTGTTCGAGTAGAAAATCTCTGCTACATGTGTAATGTGCATGTTAATGAAGTCTCTAAAGAGCTTTTATTTTTGTTTTAACTGCCCGCTGTTTGGTCAGTGATTAAGCGTTGGCAAAACACCTCTTCCGGCTACCGATTCTTCTTACTATTTCTTTTCATTCTTTTGGGACCATGCGAAACTTTTGCTCCAGTTAGGTGGCCATTTTACCATTTAATGTAATATTAAAGAAATAAAACAGTTTGTGAGAGTAAAGTACTACAATCGATGAACTCTAATAAAAATTGAGGGATTCAAATATTTTTTGGTCCTTTGAGCCGGATTTTGTAAATTATATTCTACTCCAATAAAGAATAAAGTATTTAAACATTTTTGATTTTGGTTCTTCGAGTCGGATTTTGTAAATTATATTTGTAAATTAACAGTAGCTTTTTGACCAGAGAAGAATCCTCTTGATTTAGACTGATCCTCTTCGTTTCTCCTTCTCCGAACCTCCTCTTCTCTTTGACTTTTCATTCGCCAGCCTAATTAGTTGGGCTGTAAAGTTTACGCTGTTATTGTTATGATTGTGTACGTTTTATACCGCTCCACGGGGTTATGGGTATTTGTTGTTGCCTTTATTTGCTATTAACTAGATTTTATTGACGCCGCTCTGTTTATACCCGTTACTCGTAGAGTAAAAGGGTATATTGTATTCGTGCAAAAGTATGTAACAGCTAGAAGGAAGCTTTTCCGACCCTATAAAGTATATATATTCTTGATCAGGATCACTAGCCGAGTCGATCTAGCCATGTCCGTCTGTCCGTCTGTCCGTCTGTCCGTCTGTCTGTCTGTCCGTATGAACGCTGAGATCTCGGAAACTACAAAAGCTAGAATATTGGGATTACCAACACATATTCTTGGGCTTCCTACGCAGCGCAAGTTTATTTCAGGCGACCGCCACGCCCCCTCTAACGCCCACAATCGCCCATAGTCGCCCACAAACCATACTAAAATGTGCCTGGCGCCCACATTTTCAAATATTTCTGATAAGTATAAATGCAATTTTGTTGCGTTTAGTTATACCTATCGAAATGCAGAAGAAATTTTTTAAATCGGACCATTCGTTAAAAAGTTAAGCCTGATCAAAGTTTACATATATCTCCATCTCCCTCGCACTCCCTTTAGCTGAGTTACAACCTTTAGTCGGGACACCAACCCGACTACAGAGCACTCCCTTTAGCCGAGTGACGGGTATTAGATAGTCGGGACACCAACCCGACTATAGCGTTCTCTCTTGTTTTGTTTTAGATTTTTCAGTTTTCCTCTTTTTTTTTTTGGTTGGAACGGTTTTACGAGCTTTTGTGCGCTCGTAAAAACAACGAAACAGAAACAAAAAATTCTCCCGGGAAAAAGCATAATTTTTAATGGCCACAAAAACCTGAGATGGCAACGTGAAATTGTTAGGAACTCCCTGGAACTCCAGCCAAGAACTGGAACCACAAATATAATTACAACTTTGTCATTCGATATTAGATGCCGCCAGAGTGCACAGAGAACGCCAAGATATCCATTCTGCCTATATGCACTCTTTCATTAGCACACAGCAAGAAATATAGCAGATAAAAGTATTATGTTAAAATGGGTTTTAGATTTATAGGGCATTAGGATTTTGGTGACCTACGGGGTAGACTATTGAATTGTTCTATATTATTTCCGAAACTCTTTTTTTTAGGCCTTACTTTATAATTATATTTAATGTCCAGAAGAAGTATCATTAATCTACAAATTACGAACTGGGTGGGAAGTTTTGTGATCTTATAATAATTGTACGGCAACCCTGATGATATTACACTTTCCTCAACTACTTCTAATGACCTAGACATTACCCTTCATAGCTTTAACCCATTTTCTCGCAGTGCTAGCTCCCATTTTGCTCCATCCCCTGGTCATTCCCGCATTGCCATTTCCATTTCCAACGGATCTCAGAGCTAAGATCTCAGGTGCAGCCACACGCAAGGCGACCGACCGACCGCCAGCTGGCACTCAAATCGGACTGCTCTGCGATCCCAGTGATCTGCGGATCTGCGGTTCTCCCGTCCAGAACTGTCCAACTTGGGGCGCCAGGGATCGGGAGGCACCGCTCCACGGGCTTTCTAATGTGTTCGGGTATTAGCAGTTCATCTAAACTTATGACAAGTGCAAATCAAACTGACGTTTCCGCAACTGGAACTTCAGATCTCCGTCTCCATCTCCTGGGGTAATTTGCGTATCACAGAGTTCAGGCCTAACGTACTCCTCGACTTTACTTTTTTGATGGGGGCCCCGGAACCGTTGCAGTTTATTAAATTACGCCTCATGTCATGGAAGGAAGGGACATGATCATTATAAAGTTATTAGAGGCCTAATGGTAGCGGCATCTCTCGATGGACATGAAAGACTGGCTAATTTCTCCGCAGAAATCTCTCTTTCCTCAGAGGATGATAGCTATAGGTATAGCTGTGTGTCAATCATTTGACGGGGGGAAGTCAGTCTTCTAACGCCATGTTTGATCTCTTCGTTTCCCAAGACCCATTAATTCGGTTTTAATTGCTGGCCACGATCAAACAGGATCATCTGGGATCTTTCGAGTTCTCGAGGGTTAGCAGTTGTAAGATCTCTATCTGATCACGAAGTGAAATTTCTAAGGCATTCCCAAAATAATAATCATAATTTTATTTCACATTGTTGCCTCCCTTTTTCATTTCTATTCTCTTTTTTCGCTTATCGCGCGAGAAAAATCTCTCTTCAAATTGCAGTGGAAACAAATGTTGTTTTGGCCACTCAAAAAGAAAAAAGTGTTAGTCATGGTCTTGTTAACTAAATTGTTCACCACGAATTGCTCGGACCTCAAAGCATTCCCATTCCCATTTCGATTCCAATTTCAATTCCAGCCACATGGCATTAGGTTCTGAGTCCAATTTTTGGCCCAGGGAATTGTTTGTTCGATTTCTCTCGCAATGTGTGAGTGTGCGTTTGTTGTTTGTTGTTGTGTGTGCAGGCCATATTTCATCCGAGAGCCCAGAACCCAGAACGCAGAACACAGAACCCAATCCCAAAAACCAGAACCAGTATAACAGAGGCCCAAAAAGCAAACCGAGACCCTTTTAGCCTTTGAACCTTTCGCACGCAGGTAGAATCGACATCCACGTCGTCCGCGTCTTTTGTCTTCATTCCTGATCTCTCTTGGCCGTCTATTAGCATTTCAAATTCCCCCAAATGGCCAAATGGAAATGCCTCCACCATGCGTAAGCCTCCATCTCCATCCTCAGGTTCTCCATCTCCATCCCCGCCACCATCATCATTATCATCATAGCAGTCATCAGGCGGAGCTAAGCGCATTGGGGCAGTTATCAGTCTATTAGCTGCAACTATGGCCTCTTCTTCTCTGGGGGTTCTGAAAGTTGGACTTTTGTCTAGGCTTCGAAGCTTCAAGTGTGGGCGGTGATTATGGTTAGAACATTTGTCACTATTACACTGCTAAAAAGTCTGGAAAAACTAAATAACCATACCATTCCTAACCTATATGAATAGAAATATAGAGACATATTTCACCATCCTATCTTATTAGGTAGTCTTAACTTCCTGTCAACTTTCTGTTAACTTTCTGTTAAGTCCCTGTTAACTTTCTATTAAGTCCCTGTAAACTTCCTGTTTACTTCCTGTTAAGTTCTTTAAGCAATTTTACAGATTTTCTTACATCATTGAATTATAACATTTTAATATTTCATTATAGAAAACCCTTAACTAAATTTTCACACCTTCTTATTTCAGATTTGCCATGGCCATGCTGGAAGGAGGCAACCTCAGTCAGGGACGCTCTTAGCTCCTCTTCGTTTTCTTCCAAAACAATCCACCCAGAGTGGATCCATCAACCATGAAAGCCGCTTTGGATTCGGCAAACGCCAGGGAAACAGGGACAACTAAGGGGAACCAGCAGGTGAAGGACTTTACAATGTTCCATCGATGCCGGAGACGTTCCGACAGCAGCAGCAACATCATCATCAAATCGAGATCCTCGCCTCCTGCCCTGCATCCCTCGCACATGCTGAGGAGCAGCCTACTTTACCTGCTGATGATCCTGCTCCTGGGATCCACACAGGCTGGCTCCAGTGATAAGGAGAGGGAGCGCAAGCTGGAGGTCTTCGAGGGCGTGGCCGTGGATCATCAGATCGGCTATATAGGAGACTTTGACGGGATCGACAGTGGTCCGCCCTATATCATTGTGGCGGAGGCGGGCGTGGAAACGGATCTGGCCATAGATCGAGCCACCGGGGAGATCCGCACCAAGGTCAAGTTGGACAGGGAGACCAGAGCCTCCTACAGCCTGGTGGCCATTCCCCTGAGTGGTCGTAATATTCGAGTGCTGGTCACGGTTAAAGATGAGAACGATAACGCTCCCACGTTTCCACAGCCCTCGATGCACATCGAGTTCCCAGAAAACACCCCCAGGGAGGTGAAGAGAACTCTGCTGCCGGCCAGGGATCTCGATCTGGAACCGTATAATACCCAGAAATATAATATCGTGTCGGGGAATGTCAACGATGCCTTTAGGCTGTCATCTCACCGGGAAAGGGATGGTGTTTTGTATTTGGACCTGCAGATCAGTGGCTTTCTGGACAGGGAAACCACCCCGGGTTATAGCCTCCTCATCGAAGCTTTGGATGGCGGAACTCCGCCACTCCGGGGATTCATGACTGTCAACATCACCATTCAGGATGTGAATGACAACCAACCGATCTTCAATCAGAGCAGATACTTCGCCACCGTACCCGAAAACGCCACCGTGGGCACGAGTGTCCTTCAGGTCTATGCCTCCGACACGGATGCCGATGAGAATGGACTGGTGGAGTATGCGATCAACAGAAGGCAAAGCGACAAGGAGCAAATGTTTCGCATAGATCCGCGAACGGGAGCTATTTACATCAACAAGGCCTTGGATTTTGAGACCAAGGAGCTGCATGAACTGGTGGTGGTGGCCAAGGATCATGGTGAACAGCCGCTGGAGACAACCGCCTTTGTTTCCATAAGAGTCACCGATGTGAATGACAATCAGCCGACGATAAATGTGATCTTCCTCAGCGACGATGCCTCGCCAAAGATATCGGAATCAGCTCAACCGGGTGAATTTGTGGCGCGGATTTCGGTGCACGATCCCGATTCGAAAACGGAGTATGCCAATGTGAATGTCACGCTGAACGGAGGAGATGGTCACTTCGCCCTGACCACCCGGGATAACAGCATCTATTTGGTAATAGTCCATTTGCCACTCGATAGAGAGTTAGTCTCCAACTACACACTGAGTGTGATAGCCACCGACAAGGGAACTCCGCCGCTGCACGCCTCCAAATCGATATTCCTGAGGATCACCGATGTCAACGATAATCCGCCGGAGTTCGAGCAGGATCTCTATCATGCCAACGTGATGGAGGTCGCCGATCCGGGCACCTCGGTGCTCCAGGTACTCGCCCATGATCGAGACGAGGGTTTGAACTCGGTGCTGAGTTATTCGCTGGCCGAAACACCCGAGACCCATGCCCAGTGGTTCCAGATTGACCCACAAACGGGCCTGATAACCACGCGATCGCATATCGATTGCGAAACGGAACCGGTGCCCCAGCTAACGGTCATCGCCAGGGATGGAGGGGTGCCTCCTTTATCTTCCAGTGCCACCGTACTGGTGACCATACACGATGTGAATGACAACGAACCGATCTTCGATCAGAGCTTCTACAACGTTTCCGTTGCCGAAAACGAAGCCGTGGGCAGGTGCATTCTCAAGGTGAGTCATTAGTTTCCACTAAAACAACTACCAACTCCCATTTGCAACTCCCGTTTTTCTGTTTTTCCACTATGGTGACCCACTTTTCGGTCGGCCTGTGGGTCATTAAAACGTTTGTCTCGCCAACTGCCTCGAATCCAAAAGCAACGAGCGTCGCTTATGGATTTTCCACGTACTTGGGCCCCAAAACTAATCTCATGCATCAATTACCCGCTCCCAGTCAGATCAGTCAGTCGGTTGGACATCAGAAATCAGACATCAGACATCGGGCCTCAAACATCGACTTCGACATCCGTAGGGAATCGTGAGGGGCAGGGGGAGTTAGATGGAAGCGGTGCATGCCACGAGTTGCAGTTGGGTTTGGATAGGGTATGCCGAAATTATGATGAGGTTGGTAACGTAGAAAAATGTATATTTTAGGGTTAAATTGGGAAATAATTTGTTTAGGAAAACCCGCGAATTCTTCAGCATGAAATGCCGAACTTACCACAAGAAATATAAGGAAATATTTTAGTAGGGGTATCCAAAAACAGTCTCTAAATTTTAATTTCCATCTGATTCTATATATGGAAATAATATGTTGGGAAAATTTACCATAAGACAAAAAACGTGAATTCTTCAGCATACAAATATTTTAGTAAGGGTATCCACCAAACGGTTTCTTAAACCCAAACTATTGTTTCGTAGACCCCCCCACCAGAAAAACACCACCCAAAATCCCCTCCAACTACCATCCTCATCCGCACCCTGAGCAAAGAGCAGGCTTCTCACTCTTTTGTAGTTAATCCATTCATCATCGGGTAATTACATTTTTATAACATTTTTCTCCGCTCAACAAAAACAAAATGGGCAGCCCAAAAAATAGGGAAAAAGTTCGAAAACGAAAAAAAACATCAACAAGGCCTAAAACCGTTGCCAGCGCTTAACGAAGGCATTTTGTTCAGACTCTTTCCTCTTCGGCGGCGGCGGCTATCACCCATTCTTCTCCGAACACATAGATATACATATATGTACAAGAGCGTCTCGAGACGTCGACAAGATTTTTGTTCAGACTATCAAATGTGACCTCTCTTGTCTCTCAGAAAACAACGAAAAAACAAACCGACAACGAAACGAAGGGGAAATAAAGCCGCGACCGACTGACTGAAAATGTATCCGCGATTCCAAACTTCCCAGCAATTTAACAACAACACGAGTTTCAACTCAGCGCAATGTTTACAACAAAAAGTTAGGAAAACGAAGCGAGGAATGCAGTGCTCTTGACTAGGAATTTGTTTTTTAATTCGATGGGTTGCATCTATATTATTCAGAGGCCTAAATAATTCACAGTTCCAGTGATTCACGCACTAAGTCAGCCTAGATCTATGTAGTTAGTTGGAATGACAGTTACTAAGGGCCCTCTGAGTTAATGGCCAATTTTATTTTAACTACCCTGATCTCTTCCCATTGCCTTTTCGTTGGCTTAGATGATTTCCGCAAATCAAGGCAAATCAAATCGAATCAAATCCCATCAAAAGTACAACAACGTGAGAGAGACCAAATTAACGGACACCGGGACACAGAGACAGCGAAACAACAATAAGTTGGAATAACAACGCCAATTCTCGGCAACGAAGAGATTTGATGAAATCTGACAAAAAGTCACGTTTCCTTAATTACAATGGAGGAAAAGCAGATTTGCTGCTCCCTTCCTCCGAAAATTAACCACAAACGAACGAAATATGAAATACAAAACGCATAATTGGCTCACGCAAAAATAAAAATAACAGAAACAGAAACCGAAACTGAAATGATGAGGTCTGAACTGGGCAATCTAAAGAATTGAGAAAGAGATGGATAGCCATCCATACTAAGGGGGATCTTTCAGTATCTGGTGCGATTTGGGAGCTCAATAATCATAAAATGCGACCCAGGTCCGAAGTCGAGGCCCTAAAAACTAAGTTCGAATGCCCGCGATCCCCTTTTCTTGATCTTCTTCTTGTTATTCGGCCGCATATTGAAGCCAATCTGTGGTCGTGAAGACAATAAAAGACCCAAAAACCCAACCCAAACTTGAAAAAAAAACGCAAAATCGGAATTTCGTATATGAAAAAAAAAACAACAAAATGAGATGAAAAAAAAAGTGAAACAAGAAGCTTTGGCCAAAGGGCCCCAGACTTCCAGAAAACTTTTTTTATGGCCCGCAACTAAAGCAAATTAAAAACGATCAACGGAAAAAAGACGTTGAAAGAATCACATACGAGAATATATAAGTCAGGGGAGTTGCTGGCCGAATAAAAAAGGGAATAATTCTAAAAGCAAAAGCCACAAATAGTTGCACAAAGTCTCCGAATCCTCGAAGGCCGAAAGAGAGCACTCCTTGGCATAACTGCCACTCGCTTTTAGTGAGAAGCCCAAATACTTGGCCAGCTGCTCATCATTGTTTGTGGCCCAAAAGTTTGCATCGGATCCGAGAGCCATCGAAAGGAATTTGCAATTATCGAAGATAATTGCGGAAGAAATTGTGGGGAACGGAGAGAAGAACAGAGAGAGAGAGTCTTCTCTAATTTGGGAAAACTTTGTGCGGTATTGTAAGGTTTACTTTCGGTAAGGTTTCTTTATCATAAAAAAAAAACGCGAATTCTTAAGCATAAAATAATTAACAACAAAATTATCTATTCTAGCCTCTTGCACTCAAATTAATCAATATTTTTTCCATCTTCTAAAACTCTTTCGATTTATACATTCCATAATTATATAATGATTAAAAACTTAAAAGAAAAGAACGCGAATTCTTCAGTATAAAATTCTATATCTATTCTGGGCTTCCACACGTAAATTCCTCAATCTTTTTGGCCATCTTATGGACCTCTTTTCCTCTTCCTTTCCCTTCGCCTTTTACCAGGCCACACCTTTTGCTTCTTGGCCATTCCGAGCAGCTGTTGGCTGCCTTTACGACCGCTGTATCATTTTCTAGCCAAAGAAGCGGAAATGCTATTTAATTAGAGGCGATCAAATGCCGCCATTCCGGCTCCTCTAGCGCGTCTCTGACCAACTAATGGCTAACCAAATTACACTTTAATTCGGGCCACGAAACAAAAGACTTAGGCAACGAACTTGCGTCCAAGTGGGAGTGGCAATGGGATGGGGTATTACTCATCATTCCTTCCCGCTCTTGCTTCCTCGCACCATTTGAAATTATTATGCGAGCGTAAAAATTAAAATCTCATTATGCAAATTACAAGAAGAGAAAAACAAAATAATACAAACCGCCCGTTTCGCCCCTCCATTAACCCCCGAAAAAAAAACCTCCTCCTCCGCCCAATTTGGAGTTTCCTTTTGGCCAAAGAAGTAGAAAAAGTGGAAAAAGACAGCATAATTTGCTCGTCGTGTGGTTGTTGTCATCTTAGATTTGTTGTTGCCATTGCAGTTACACACTAAATTACAGGCAATTACATGGGGGGCGGCGAAAAAGGGAGAGTGTGGGGGGAATGTGGGAACTGCACTCGCAGATTCCTAAGACATTCTGCCTGCCCCCTTCCGGCGATCCGATCCCCTATTCTCCGGCTCCAAAAACGAAAGCCAGCGGATTGGCAGCTGGAACAGCGGACTGCCAACAAGTTCGGAATGAGTCTGCTGCACAAGTTGCCCGAACATCGAAATTAGATGTTATTGCTGTTGCAGAGAGAGAAATGACTTCAAACGATTTTTGGGGAAGAAATATATGTCCCACAATAAAGCAAAATTCTATAAATAATTTTATCACAAATTTTATTTTGTAGAATTATTGCTGTTGCAGAAAAGGAAGATCAGACTAAATGAATGAATACTTTATGGTTTAAGAAAAAATTTATTAATAAATAAAATATTTTCATTAGACATAGCACAGTCATATATCATACATTTTGAGATTGTAAGTTCCATTTTCACATTTTTCTCCTGGTGTTCTTGGGTGTTGTAATTTCGCATTGTTTGGCTAATCTACGTAAATCTCATTTTCGGGTGGCTCCCACAATTACAACGTTGGTTCGCAAGGGGGTGGTGAAGCAGGGGCGCCGCAGGAAGGGAAAAAGGGGGGTAGAGGTAAGCCAAAGGGAACACGATCTGCCCATTTGGCCAAGTTATGTGGTCGCTCCTCTAATGCACAGGCACTCGCACAAAACGCACACACACACACACTAAACTGGTTTTCAGTCGGCGGAGGGTGCAAGTGGCAGGTTCCCCCTCTACGCCTCTGCCCCCCGCCCCCATTTAAGCCCCCCTTTTTCCCACCTTTCCTTGATTGCGTATGCGGCGCTCAGTGTGCACCAATTTTCTTTGTCTCTTGGCTCAATTCACTTTTTTCTAAACACCGATGCGATGCGATGCCCTTTTATGTGGCCATATCTCTGCGTTTTTCTCAGCGAGAGAGGCAGAGAGTTTCTCTCTTCTTTTCTCCAGAGAGTATATTCTCGCTCTGCGTTTACGCGACTTGTTTTGCACAATTTTAATTTTATAAACACCTTTAACGCATTTTTGAGCGCTCACATTCCATAAATGCCAGCAGAGAGAGATGTTGGGAGAGAATAGCCGAGAGAACTGGAGAAACTCACCTCGAATTCGCCGCATTCGCTGCCATTCAGAAAATAGTTATGCCCAAGATATCGCTCTCTCTCTCTCACGGGATCTCCCCTCTCTCTCTCTTTTTATCTCTGGGCCAAGACAAGACAAAATGGTTGGAAAATCATGGCGTAGCCGGTTTTTTTTTTATAAAATACGATTTCAGCCTTTTTCCTTAGTGTGATTCCATAATACACCCCGAACCACATGGCCAAAAGAACCCACTTTCCGTCTCGCTCTCGCTGCGAGTTAATATTTTAATTAAGTTGCGACGGGGGAAACCGAGATAAGAGCCTTGAATGGCCATTTGCCGTCACACGACAACATAATTTTTGACACAATTTCGCGGGCCAAGTTAAGCATCGGGAGATAATCGCCTCTCCTGGCCCCATAACAAACACCATAAGGAAGCCAGCGATCCTCATCGATGAGCCATTGAGCTGAAGAACAGCGAAGAACACGGCGAAAATAGCCGAGAGCGGTGATCACTATCAAAACATCAATAAACCTTAACTGATAGGCTCGAAGGAAGGAGAAAAGGGGTGAAGAAGGGGTAGGGAAGGCGTATGGAAGGGGTTACCAGGTGGGCAAGGAAGGGGTGAAGAAGGGGTTATGAAGGCGTTCCGCAGAGAAAGAGCTTTCATTTTGCATATACGAGCCGAGGGGAGAAGGACCCAGAGAGTCCACGACGTCGACGCATCAAATGTGCATCAATTTGCGGGCCAAACGCGACAACAGGCAGCCAGACACGCGTGCAATACTGTGGATGCCACTGACCAAGCTGAAGCACTGAGAAAAATCTTTAATAGGGTTCTTAAATAAATATAATTTAATTATATAATAACCCCTTTGTTGGTAATCAGTTCTTTTGGTCTTACAAACAGGGATTTAAAAATAATATTCTCCTGATCTTTTAAGGATATTAAAATCCCTGCTTTAGACCGCCGATTTCTGCCAGTGAGCCGTTGCTCCTGTGACTGCCTCTGTGGCCATATTTAGTAAATACCGCTTCTGTGGCTGCTTTTAAACGTGCAATTAAAGCGCACACACACACAGTCGCGCGAAAGAGAAAGAACGAGAGGGAGCGAAAGAGAGGGGGCGAGATGGAGATTCTGGGATCTGAAATGCTCAACGCGCGCGCACACATCACAACAACCCGAGGGCATTGGCTACTGCATTTGCATAGCCGCCAAGAGCTCAAAGCTCTGAGCCGAGTCTTTCGCGGGAAGAGCGGAGACAGGAGCGAAGAGTGAAGAATGGAGAATTGGAGGGAAGACAGCTCAGCTCCTCCAAGTCACGGAGACAGCCGGGAAAAAGGAGATGCCCGATTCGCGAGGTTGATGTGAAAAGTGAAGAATTTGCAGCAGCCGAAGAGGTTACTCCCATTTCTTCCGACAAGTAGAATGAATATATATTTTATATGCATAATATAAAACTATAACTTTTTCAAAGAATTCTTGTCGAAGGTCAGCAGATTAAATTTAATTACTCACATGAGAAAAATAAATTAAATAATCGCGTAAAAGAATTAAGCAGCTACTTATTTTAGTCGCTTATCTTATAATTGCCAAGAGTCGCTCGTCAAGTTTTATTTAATAGTTTAAATAATTTAAAATACTGTTTTAAAATGGTGTTAAAAAGTAATTACAAGGCTGTATATTCGCTTATTAAACACGACGGCGTCAAGTTGGCAAAGATAATTTAAATGAAATATAATAATTACAGCCGCGATCGTAAAACGAATTACGTGGGTCCAACTCAGGCATTTAGAAAAGTTATGGCCTGAATAATTTATTACCCAGCATTGGAAACTGAAATAAAAAAGTCTGTGAGAGGTCTAAGCTGTTTACAATCGAAGGTCATCGCTTAGTCGAACCTCTAATTTAATCCTCGGTGCGTCAATCACAAATAGCTTCTCCTCCTTTTTTGCTTTTTGAGGATCTAAGTGCTGGCCCGGCTCAAACAATTAACTCGTCTCGCTGGCCATTAAGCCAGACTTGTCGGCCAAAATCAATACGCCGCCAGATGAGCTCTACTAGCACTTTATGGTCTTTTATTTTGTATTTTTATTTTTTGCCGTTTTGGGGGACAGACTAAGGCACAAAAGAAAACTGAAAGTGTGTTGATTGATGGGCCAAGTGGTTGGAAGTCAAAGTCCGCGGCCGCGATGAGCTGCCAAAGTCTGAGAGTTCAGGCCACGTGTGCTGGGATTCTTCGGTCCTCAGTCTTCGGCCAGCGATTCTTCTGCCCAGCTCATCTGCATGCGAATGGCAATCAATGCAATCGCTCCGCCCCCTCCAAGAGCCAAGACTCTTAACAACTTCTGGGGAAAAAACGTGCGATTCTAAATGAGCATATCAACAGCTTACAAGGCCCAAGAGCCCAAACCCAAAGCTGGAAAGTCCCGGCCAGAGATGCTCTGTCGATAGCTTTTGCATATCGTTGGGTTTGCCTGTAAAAGTATTTAACAGACGAAGGAAAAAAATACGAAAGGCAAAGTCAGCAGCTTATTTGGCCCTAATGTACCCGAGGTCCTGCGACGAGAGCCGCAGCAACAAGCGGGTTCACAATTTTAATTAGTTAATTATTTTTACTTTTAAGCAAACAAGATTTCAGAGACAAATAAAAAAGGGGAGCCGGAGACAGAGCAAAGCTTTTTCCAATCCCAATCCTCCAATACCAAACGACCCAGCTTGATCCCAAAAACATTGTGGTGCCCCAGCTGGGGATTTGCCTTTTCCTCCCGTTTCGCCTCCTCCTTTTTTTTCGCCGAGGTTTTGGAATGGCCGGCAATCTGCATACGTGCATCTCGACCAGTCTTCGGGCTCCCTTCTGCCATTCTCCGTAGCCTGTAGACTGTAGCTTGCGGCCTGCAGCCTGCATTCTCCTATCTGCTGTCTACTGTCTACTGTCTTCTGTCTTTTGTCTCCCGTCTCATTTGTCGTCACCGGCGGAGAGCTGTGCTTCCAACTTTACAGATTTCCGAATCTGTTTTTCATTCTTTCCTCTACACTAGAATCAGAATGCATTAGAATGCGGCCAGGGAAATGGCGAGAATAGTGTTGAGTTCCCATTTTGGATTCATTTTGTAACTATGTTAAATAGGTAATCCCATTGTAATATTAAATGATTATTTCTCAGGCCCAAAATTCATTTTTATAAACAACAATTTTATTATTTATGAATTTCGGTTTTATTTTTAGACTTCTATGTCCAACCGTTTTTCAGTTAAAAAATAATGTTATTTTTTTAATTTAATCTTTAATCCTTTTTTTTGCCAAGTGCACACTTCCTCAAAATCCAAAACAGCAATTTTATTATTCAGGAATTTCGGTTTAATTTTTAGACTTATATGTCCAACCATTTTTGAATTAAAAAATATTATTATTTTATTAGAACAATTCCTTTAATCATTTCTATTTGCCAAGTGCACACTTCCCCAAAATCCAAAACCAAGAAATCTTGACCAGCCTGGGGAACAACAAAAAAAAAAAGAAAAGAGAATTCCTCGTGTGGGTTGCCCAACGTTCATAACATCGAATCTGGCCCATTGTTGCCGAATGCTGAATGCCTGGCGATGATGATGATTATGGCCAAACGGATTTGCATATTTTCGTGTGTAGAACACGGCCCATACAAAGCCAAGTATTTCATAAATCCCCACAAGAGTTTTTGGCTTGCAAATTAAATTGTCAATCATTTTTATAACTTGGCCCCATCGACGTGTGTGCGTGAAGAGAAGTTAATGCCAAAATGATATGTGAAAAGCAGCACAACACACAGTCAAATATATAAACGATAATTTTTCGTTGAATTTTTAAACAGTCATTGGCCGTGTCTGGTCTTTTGTCTTTTGTCCCTCGTCGCCGTGTTGTTGGCACTTTGTCGGTGGTGTCCAAAGATCTAAAGATCTATCAAGATATCTATGTTTGGGCCGCAGCCACACATAAATAATGAATTATGCCCGATTATTAGGCGACTTATGCAAAGGCCCAAAAACCAGAGACTGCTAAAAAATTACGGCGATTAGTTGATTTGAGTGCTCATGGGAAGTGTTTATCTCGACTGGCTACTGGAGATGTATAAATCAAATCCATCTTCAGCTATTGTCAACCTTTTTTCAAGTGTTTTTGTTCGGTATTTCTTTTTCGAATCCATCTTGAATGTGTAACATTAACGAAAGAGGTGGAAATCATCATCGGCTGGCACAGAGATATCATCGCATGAGCTCATTTCTCAGGGTGCCGCCGCCTCAATAAAACCTGCAACATTGTAGCATGTTGATGGGCTGCCACGACAACCCGAGGGCTGGCTAAAAAATCTCGAAAGAAAGGCGGGAGGAGAGGGTATTGGCGGGGCATATCCGCACAGTTATTGATTAAGAGCCATAACAAAGGCAGCCGGGGCACCAAAATTACTGATTGAAAGCGGACAGAACGTGTCGAAAGCAAGGGACCGGCACAGAAAACCGAAAAAAAAACCAAGCCAGGAATAACTGTAGAGCCCCAAAATTCGTGTAATTGCAGTTGCAATTTGCAAGGGAACAACAAAGGGAAATTGCAGCATAAAATGGGCACGGGACTCGGGCCAAAGCTCCACCCAGCCCCACCCCCTTCGCAAAATCCCCATCCCCGCAGTAAATGTAAATGCCCTTGAGGAAAGTCAGAGACCAACAAACAGAACAGAACCCCCGAGGCAGAGAGTCGAATTACGACCTTACACTACCAGAAAAATAATAAAGTTGGTCTAAAATACAAAAACAACCTATAAACTAGGTAAATCCTAACATAAATGGTGTTTAAATTATTATAGATATTCAAGGAAATTCTCATTCTACAAAAAAATGCATTATATTCTGTATTTATTCTCTTCAATATCACAAAAACAATTTATAAACTAGGTCATAGATAAATCGCTAAATAAAAAATATTTAAAATATAATAAATACAAGTTTACAGCAATCTATTATTGTTTGTATTTCTCTCTCTGCAATATCACTATCAGAAGACCCCTTTTCCAACTCCCAGCTCCCAGGGCTTCTCCAACTTTGACCCACTTCGTTTCTGGGTCCTTCGGTTTTGCCCTGCAGTTCCATAAATTACCGCATCGACTTCCTGCCACTGGCGGGCAATTCATAAATTAAATCAAGTTAATATTTCAGTGTCCGGAGTGCAACACCTCCGTGGTCTCGGATATTAAAATGCTTAATTGAATTTGTTAGGGCCAGCGAATGGCCACCGATAAGGATAACTCTTGGGACGCCTCCTCGTCGGGATTTTCGAGAGCCTGGCTCACCATAAACAAACGCACAACTTTTATTGCCGCTGATTGTTAATTTGTGAAGCGATAACGCGTTCGCGGATAGCGACCCCAATTTCTCAGCTTCCCTCCGCCCTTTTTCTCCCAGTGCGAACTTGTGACACCCTTGAAGGTAACTCCTCTAGATATTCCTTTCTTTTGCCCGTCGTATCGATAAACTCATCCTTTTCTGGCAGGGATCCACCTCCTACTCCTCTTCTTCTCTGACTCTCTTCCATATATCGTTTCCTGCCCCGCCAGAAATGACATGACAAATGTCTTTGACCAGGGCCCAGAGATCCACAGATCCAGAGAACCGGAGAACCGGGGAACCGCGTCGAACTTTTGGATCCCCGCAGGCAAAAGCAGTCTCCCCTCACGCCCAGCCTTGTGCCTTTTGTTGTTCAATTCAATTTATTGTCGAAAGTTCGTAGTTGAAAGAACATTTTAATTTGGCCAGCCGCGGCAAAAGAGAGAATTCCCCAGAGTCGCAGTCGAAGAAAAGGTTGCAGCCTGGGATCTCTGAGCCTGTTTTCCTTATAGTTTATGTGGCATGAAGTTGCAAAAGTCTCGTGTTGAGCGTTAAGTTCTTTTCGACTTGGCAAATTGAACGAGCAGTTGTACACTGGGAGAAATGAAATATATTCTGCTTGGAATTCAAACTATTAAAACAATCTAAACCAAAATATTTTTAAAATTCGAATTTTTTGAGTTTTTAGTGCATAGTGTTCTTATTTAATGTAAAATTGAAAAGTTGCAGAAGAATTCAAGTCTCTGGGTTTATTACACTTGTCTAAAGCTTCAACCTTCATGAATTTGGGTTGCACTTTTATATATACAGATATTGTAAAAACATCTTTTTTATTAGGAATTCTTTTATTCTTTTACATATCCTAGCAATCTCAATAAAACATTTTCTTTCTGTGCATCCCTGCTTTGATCCACGCTGTGGCTGAATCCGAAAAGTAACTGTTGTGCTCAGTGTCAGGCTGCAAAGTTCGGGGTGTCGAAGCGTCCCGAGTTCGAGTTCTCTTATTTAAACTCTTATTTATGCATATTTGCCGGGGCTTTCGTCTCCGCATTTCGTCGTTTCCCCCATTTACGGGCTGCAATTCCTTTTTTGTGGCTTCATTTCTGCAGACAAATTTATTCGCTGTGGTTGCTGGCAGTCGAGCTGTGGTTACTGTTTATTAGTGGATTTATGACGTTTGCCCCCAGTGGGGCTCGACTCTCGTTAGTCGAATTGTGATCACTCTGCGCCGGACAGCGCCGTCAATTGCCATCAATCAATCAAGTGGGCCGCTCTAACTGTATCTTTTTTGGCTTTTAGATGAAGAGTAAGGAGTAAAGAGCAGGGGAGTAGGGATGCCCATGCCCATAACCATACCCAGATTTGAATGCTGAACAAAACTGCGCCTGCTTACCGGATCATAAATTTCTGTGCATTCGTCTCATTAACCAGCAAAAAGGGAACGAAAATATCAAATTACCTCTGGCGCGTTGTTCTCTTCTCTCCGCTCCGCTTCGCTCTTTCTTCTGGTTCTTTCTTCAGAAGAGCAGAAGAAAGCCAGAGAGGGGGGCGGGGCTCAGGTTGATGGACAGGAAAGTGTATCGTTGTTGGCATGTTTGAAATTTTATACACTTGGGATTGGCGGATTAAGAGATTTTCTTCCTTTAAAGAGCTGGCAACAAAAGTCCCTACTTTCATTTCACTTCCACAACAAAATAAAAAACAAGTAACAAACAAAAAGAAGAGAGGGGAGCCAGCCGGTCCCAAATTAAACTTAACAAGACAGAGTGTTAATGAATTATTTGGAGGACACGCTGCAATGTCACAGAACCAAACCGCAGACATAAAAAAGGGCAGCGACAACCGGGCAAACGAATTTCATTAAAAACTTGCCACAAACATTGTCGACAATTAAAAAGCTTCGATCAGAAAGCCGCTGCGTATGGAGTATTGTACCACAAAACCAAAAAAAAAGTGAAGAAAAAACAACGAAGCACAATCGATGTCGCTGGGGATGAGCACTCTGGTCGGGGAATCGGACTCAGAGGAGTCAAGGTGGTGTGCTCCCGATGATACAACCGCAGAACCACCAGCACCACCAGAACCACCGATCTTAAGTGGCTCACTTGGCTTTCCGGCTATTTTTAGGACCCTGCAACGAGGCCTGAAACCGAAAGTGGGAACTCTCTGGAGCATTCGGATCTGAAAACCTTGTTGCTTTTCGATTTTTTCTTATTGTTTGTACTGTTTTTGTCCCTTTGCGGTTATCCTCAAAAAAACCAAACTGCCCAAGGTTAAACAGTCGCAGGAATAATGCGAAAAGATTGGTGGAAAATAGTGGAATCGATGCATTTTTTCTAAAATCTGAATTATAAAAGAAGGCATACTTTTAATGGGAGGTTGAAGCCGCAGACAAAACGGTTTGACATAAAAATCTAAATACAAAAACCGAAAATCGCTTATAGAAACTAGAAGATATTAAAAAACAATAATATATAAATTTTATGCACAGAAAAAAAATCGATATGAAATACGGTCAATTCTACCTTATTTCATATTAATAAAAAACCGATATGATAGGGGAGAGGTCTGTTTTTTAAGTCTTTTGTTTTAAGTCTCCCATTTGGACATTTGCTTTTGAAACTTCACGTGTTAGGTACCGATCGAAAGCTTAGTCTTTTAGCTGTACAATAAAGCAAAAAAAAAATTTTTTTTCTCTGGGGAAAACTAAAAAATAATTTTTTTTGAAAAGTGCCAAAAAATGACAATTTGAAAAAGAGGTCTGTAAGTTGAGACACTTTTAAAAGTCAATAATACGCACACCAAAAGTACTCCAAACTTTTAAAAACTATTTATTTATGTTAATTTAATCAATTTTAGTTCGTCTTAAATTATTTCCCATCCATTTTTTAAGAACTTAGACCAAATAACAATTAAAACCAAAAGGCTCATTGAACATTCACTTTTCCCCTAATATCAAAGAAATGTACTAGGCAGGAAGCGACCTCTGTCGGGCTAAGGCCTTTTTGTATGAAAAACGGGTGTCTCAACTTACACGCTCAAAGTGTCCCAAGTTACACAAAATGGGATGTTTCGGGAAAAAATTAATAACTTTTTTTCTGACTGTCACATTAAGCTGATTCTTTTTTTAATTTGTTAACAGTTAAATTACTAATGTTTTAAATCTCTTACCAAGTTAATTTAAGCACGTTATTAATTTTTAATGGAATTTTGAAAAAAGTGGACAAAAACTTTTTTGGTGCAAAATGGTACACCACTCTCACAGCTTAAATCTGGCTAGAGCCTGGCTTATAATGTTTTCCCCAAAAGTTTTGTCACTGAAATAGACTAAAAAAAAAAAAAAAAACAAATTTTTTTAGTGGAAAAGTTTTGAGAAAATTGAGTGTCTCAACTTACAGACTGTCTCAACCTACAGACCTCTCCCCTATAGGTCAAATTTATGATTCAAACATATCAACATGATATTTTATCATATCATACCAAGTGTAGTATTTTTTTAACAATTAATGTAAAATATTTATTCATATAAAAATTATATGAATAACTTGATTATTAAATAATATAAAATTGACCAGCACTGAATTTTTTTTTCTGTGTGAATATTTCTCCCAGTGCACCCTCGGAAATCAAGCGAATTAGCAAACATTTAATTCTCAAATGCATTTCGAGTTCGTTGCCCAGGCAAGTCCTTCGTTTTTGTTTGGAGTAACGAGTTGCCTCTGCCAAGCCGTTTTATTTGCGCAGCTCTCGACTTGCCAAAGAGCCTGAAATTGAGCTTCTTAAAGAGCGCAAATATTGAATCTGCTGCCTCTAGTCTCTAGTGGGTGGCCAATGGCCAATGGGCATTCTAGGGGCCTCGGAATCTTGGCTAATTTATTTACCTTAATGTCTCCATTCCGTTGGTGATTAAGGGCACCTCAAGAGTTGAACCAATATGGAAAGCGGAAATATATAGCTATAATTTCCAATTCGCAGCTGTTTTTGGCGAGACGCAGAAATAAAGCAAATTAAGTATGCAAATTAGTAGCGAGACTAATCCGCACAGAAAGAAACAGCAAATCATAGTTGTTGACATTTGTTAAAGTTCATTAAACGCGACTCGCGAAAAGAATACCTAATAGATGTTTCTACAAATGCGAAAAAGAGACGGGGCAATGTGCGTAGAAAGAGACGGCTGTAGAAATGGGTGGAGTAATCACACTCGAGGCCCACCAGCGGCGCTTCATTGCGAATCGGGCTTTAAGTTCTTTCTTTTGAAAACGCAACAGCAGCAGACGAGCAGAAATTGCCAACATTTTTGCCAGTTGACAACTTAATAAATTTTGAACAGCAAGGGGGATGGGAAGGGGGGCAGAAAAGAAGAGCAAGAGAGATCGCTCGAGTTGGTTATTAAACTCGCATATTTCTAATAATTTGCTCTGTCCGTTTGTCCGCGTTTTTTCTCCTCCTGCTGCTGCTGCTGCTGCCGTTGCCATCGTCTTCTTGCAGACATTTCCTCTATTTATCAGAAACGCATAAATTTCTAAAATATTTCTTCTTCTTCGGCGGCGACGACCACGACAACGAACAAGAGCGAGCAACAACACGATGATGCAGCTGAAGATGCAAGAAGTGGCCAAAGAAGCAGCACAAGATGGCCAAGAAAAAGCAGCAACACACGTGCACAGTGGGCAGGATCGAGAGTGAGAGGGCACACGGTGGGAGAGGGACAGAGCAGAGCAACAAGTTGGGGAATGGAGATCGAACTGAGACTCCAGTGAGAGAAGCTTCTGGATCTCTGGACCTAGAAGGGTTCGAAGTTCCAAATTTGGGATGTGGCTTTATTTGATGAATATGTAAATCCCTATTACCTGCACGATTTTTTATCGTTGCGTAATTTTATACAAAATTTTATGATGTGTATAAATTAGTATATATTTCTATGTAAACCTTCTTGTGCCTATCTTAGTTTTCAGTGTAGGCTTAGAATGTGTCCATAATTTCTTTATTGTTATGTATAGTAAGCTATAGATGTAGTGTTACAATGGAAAGTCTCTTCCTGTCATTAGTAAGTGTTTGCTATTTGTTTAATTTATCCCTCCCCATTTGCCCTTAAACTTTTCGCTCAGTGCCCTTAGTTCTAGCATTTCATTTCAACACCAAACGTAAATTTGTACTTCCTCAAAGGAGTCAGCATGATGTTACTGTTACCCTCCCCTCGAAGACCCCGCTTTTTTCTGCTCACCACGCTGAAAGGAGATTTATGTTCATTATAGATTATTTCTGTCTGATGATGTTAATTTTGTTGCATTTCTCGCATTTGCTTGCAGCTCTGCTGCCACTTCGTTCTCTCCCTCCTTCTTTCTTGCTTACCGTTGCCTACCAGGCCAAAGGAAATACCTGCCCAGGTGGGGCCGAAAAAGAGAAAAGGGGGAGAAGCGGTGAGTTCAGCTGGCGCTGCTCATAAATGTTGTACATTGTGGTGCCTGGTGTTTGTGTTGTTGTTGATGGCATTGCATGGTCAGCGTTTGATTTGTTGCGCGCACGCCTTGGCAACATTGTTGCAAGAGCACAAGAACCGAACCTAGCCGAACCGAACGAATGTCGAATGTTGGTTGCCAGAGATCAAACGAAGAATATCGGGGTTTATGGTATTCCTGTGATTGCAGTGCACAAACTGATGGGTATCACGTGGGGTGCAAGTGTCGCCATGAAAACACCTGGATCTCTGGATCTGCATGAGTTCGGGGATCCAAATTTGGGATGCTGTTTTATTTAAAGATTTCGCAGCTCAGGGTTACCTGCTGATTTTAATATCTCTACACAATTTTAAAAACCATTAAAAAACATTCATTTTAAACTTTTATATTAAGTACTCCCATACCAAATCATACTAATTTATTTATATTTTCTTTTATTGCAGGTAAGTCCACGCTGTGCGATGAATCCATACGAATTGCTTAACTAGGCGTGAGTATTGGGTGACTGTAATTCTTCTTATTCATCCTCCCCTTTGTTTTGGATTCAGCTTGTTGTTGCCTTTGTTGCTTGTTTTGTTGGTTGTTTTGTTGTTCTGTGGCTGCCTGTCGCCTGTCAAGACGTTTGTCAACACACAAAGCAACATGTCAAACAAATGATGTGAGCTAACGATGCCGACACGAAACACAAGAACATCAGAGAGAATCAAGAAGAGCAGCAGCGACTGCCACAGAAACTAAATCAGATCGGACCACGCCCCTTGCAGCGTACTCCCCATCGGAGATGCAGCCATATTAGTGCCATGTTCACTCGCTGTTGCACGTCACTCAAAAGTGGTTCGTTCTGAGGTCACCACCTCTATATGCATGAGATGCATCTATAAGCTCCATCCATATCCAGTGGTTATCTGTGCTTTTATGAGCTGGAATAAAGCGGGGATTAACTCCTCATGGAGATTAAAAACATTTTCGGACTTTATCTAAAGCAGAAGGCAGAGGGACTTTGAGATGGAAAAGGGACATCGTGTGTTTATTGCACTGGGAAAGTGATATAATAAAATCACAAACGCGAATTCTTTAGTTTTATTACCAGTCTTAATATTTTACTTACAAAAACACTGCACCGAAATAAATAGGGTACTGATTTTGAGCATAGAAATCAATTAAAGGAAATTTCGAAGTAAAACGCGAATTCTTGAGGATTATTATTATTTATTTTATTAATTTTCCCACAATCCTCTTTTGTGAGGGAGACTATTACTATCAGATATTAAATGCTTTACCAATCGAATGGCTCAAAATCCATAACTCACTTAACAGACACACGATATCCCCTAAAATGTTCCCTGTGCATAATATCTAGTTCCAACTTCGTGCACATCTGGTTGCACTCGCTCCTCGGCCGTCGAGTGGAAACGCATCTGTGCGTGAGCTTTTATGTGCACCTTAAATTCTACTAATGAAAACGATTCGGGGAGCGGGTGGTACGGAGGTCGTCTTCTTCTCTAGGAGATCCACCCGAGATAGGGAGGTGGAAATCGAGTCGGAGAGAGGGAAATAGAGCTGCCCTAATGGCAACGGGCTCTCGAGATGCGAGACTTCCCGCTTTATGGCCGCGTTGACATTTTTATTAACGCTGGCCTTAATAACAAAGAGCAACCAGGCATCCGAGATCTGAGATCCCCCCTGGAAACCCACGCCCCTGTGGGGTAGATTTATGATGGCCATAACAATGAATTAAATGTGACATCGATTGCTATCGATAGAGTTGTGGCCAGGCGTTCCTTATCGCCCCGTCTCAATCGATGCATATGAAAATGGAACTGGACAGCATATAGCTATATAGCATGTGTGATCAGGATGGGGATACCGTTCTCCCGCTGCGAGGTTATGCAATCGTCTGCCTCGTATTTCAAATCGCCTGACAGCCACATTTCATCTCTCCACTCGAGGGGAACTCCTTTCGTTTCATTTCCCACTGTGGCGTCTCCGCTTTGCACTATATAATTAGCTTCATCAACGCAATAATCATGCTGTAAACAAATGCAGGGGATCGCAGGGCATTAAAACTTAAATTACCCCCAGAATGTGGAGCCCAAAAAGAGGAAAAGGGTCTCCGAAGCATAAAACACAAACCAGAAGGGGAAGGCTTTTCGATATAATTATTATTTTATCTCCACAAAGTAGAGAAATTCTACCTCTTATAATGATGGGTTATTCTACCGGGTCGGGCCATCCGATTCCAATTGTGTGTGGGTACAAATGGTCTGGGTCTGGCCAAAAATTACAATCAAATTATGATGCGAAACAAGACAATTTCAGGCCGTAATTAGAGCCAGGGGAATTTCAGTCGTCTCCAGTCTGCGATTGTGCCCATCAATTGGAGCTTTTGTCCGAGATCTCGGAGAATCTCCGTTTCACTTGTCTGGCCACCACAGACATCATTGGTATCGGGTTTCTCGATTCGGAAATAGGGCCAGACGAAACAGAAATAAAAGCTAGAGCGACGAAACCAAAAGTGCTAACCGCGAAACGAAACTCACAATGTGAGCTTGCATGTAAAGCAAAACGAGACAAGTGGCTGCGAATATATATACGATGGATGGAACCCCCTTTATCTGTATCTCTATCTGGGTTTTTATCGAGTTCCCTTAGAAGGGAATAGACGAATTGATTTTGCGCTCGGCTGCAGAAGATCAAAGCGGCCCTAAAGCCGTCGCAACTTTGGATTGGGTGTCGACAGACTCAGACATCAGACATTCTGCGGTTTGGTGAACAAACAGAGATTAATCGAGCAAATGCGATGACTAGTATAAGAAAGGAAGACATTTTTATTCAGATTTTTATTTCTGATTCATTGGCTCACAAAAAAAATCTTAAAACCACTTTCAAGAGTATTTTAGTCTTAATTTCAAGAACATTTTTCTTCCCAAATAAGTAAGAATACGAATTTTCAAATTGAGATAATTTTATCTTATTTTTCTTAATTTTCCAGGTACAAATTTTGACGTTACCCATATCTAATCATTAGAAAAGTATTGGAAAAATATTTTAAAAGTACCACCTCTTTTGCCATCAGAAAATAAGAGAAAAGCGGCTTCTTTTGATGATAGTTTCTCATATTAAGGCCTCGAATTACTCCGTTATGAGTACTAAGTATGAGTTTAAGAAAATCTACTTTAAGTATCTATTAAGTAGGAGTAAGGTAACTGATTTATTTTTGCGGACAGCCGAAACGAAACCCGCTTTTGAAATTAAGGTTAAGTCGGGTTCGAGGCGAGTTAACTACTTTGTAGCATCTGCATCTTTAGGATCTCTGGCCACCTGACAAACTGACAATGTTTGCCCGCTCACAGCATGTGCAACTTCGTCCAAGGTCCCGCTCTTGGATTTCTCGTTGTTCCCTGGGATATATCTTCTTTTTTTCCTTTTTTTTTTGTTTGCCAAAGTTTACGACTTACGAGTCGGCGGTAGCGCATACAATTAGAGTTTTAATTATCGTCTTTGGCTCTTTATTTCTTTTGTTGGCTGCTTCTGCGGCCCCGATTCCCCTGGCTCTTCACCTTCTTGGCGGCCGCTGTCCATTTTTTGTCGTCAGCGGTAAAAAAAACTAATAATTTGCAGTAAAAAGATAACAACATTGCCGATGGAAATGCATTTCCCCCCAGATCCCCAAAGCTTTTTCGCCAGGAGCCACACAAGTTGCTCAAAGCGTCCCATAACTTTTGGAGCAGCGGTGGGGTCCCCCCCGTTTTCGCCCAGTGGAGTTTGCCGATTGCTAAAAACAGAACAAAAAGTCAGCAAATAATTTGCAAAATTTTATGAGCCAGTCAGAAAAAAAGGAAGCGGGGGGAATTGGACAGGAAGCTGCTTAGTTAAACAGTTGCACAGGCAAGACGGCCATCTTGTCGCAAGAGGAATTCGACTTTGGGCAGGTTCAACGATCCACACGATTCGATTTGATATATGCGATGTGGAAATTTTCAATTGATTCATTATAAAAATAAACTAAAAATAACTATAATCAATATTTCAGTTTGATTAGGGACAAATTAGTCTTAAGTATTTTTTAATCGCCATATAACTATTTTTACTCGTCTTTTTACACTCGTTACTCGCTGGAACGTAATTTTGATATTATCAACTTTAATTGCAAGTGCAGCGTTTCATAAACTTTTCTTATTATTTTTAATGAATTCTCTTGCCTTGAAGTTGATGGATTTCAAGGGGCTCCAGTCACAATTTCAAACTCGTTACATTTCACTCGCTACTATCTGATCGGGAGGCAAACGAGGCATGAATTAATCGCCTGTGCCTAATCAATTATCTTTACAATCTTTAATTAATTCTATATTATTCGCCCTGCCTCAGTTTTCGACAGCAGCTGCTACTTCTCCTTTTTCTGTTTTATGTTTTTTCTACAAAGCTGCATATGGTGCACTTCCACTTCCAATTCAACGACGACGACGATGATCATCTCTAGCACCTTGGGTCTTGCAAATTGCTCACCCACCCCCCGCAAATCATAAATCGTGCGGCATATAACTCAGCCCAATCGGAAATTGCTTTTCTCTTATCGATTTACGCGCCTAATCGACAAATGCGGCCCAAGACAATTTTCAATTTTGCACTAGATTTAGTTAGCATTCTCCTCACCCTCCGCTCAAAACTTAAAACCCAGAGAATTAATGTTGTATCGAAATTTCGGGCCATCCTCTACCAATAAACTGTGGTAAAACAAACGGCAACGTGTACGCACATCTAACGTATTATCATATATCTCCAACTGATTTGCATAATCTGCTATTAATTGCGTTGAGATAGAGCTCTGTAAGAGCGAAAGAGAAGAAGAAAATTGATTGGACCCAAATGCCAACAGAAACATTTGGACAGCCCGACTACTCGAGGGCAATGGATTCCCCGATTCATTGGCATTTCTCTCCCCTCCTCTCGCGCTTTTGTCATCCATTGATTAATAAAACCAAATCGAAATCTAAATTACGACTCAGAAAAGAGAAGCGGTATTCAAATGAGCAAATAAGTGTTTCCCAATTTATTCATATCCAAAGAAAGTGAGTGAGTGAGTGCCTTTGGGCTAAATCTCTTTGACTGCTAGATAATTAGGGAAATTTATATTTTCCAGCGAGAAAGAGAAGAACCGGAATAAAAATGATCTTGGTATATATATGTTTTGTATTACATTGAAGTCATTTTGATTAAATTTTTTTGGAACCACTCTGATAATGAAGAACTAAAATGTTTCTATTTACAATGTTTTTGATTTTTGCTATAAATTATTTTTTATAGTTTTACAAGAACTCTCTTTTCTATTGTTCATATTTGTATGCCTGTGATCTGTACACGAAAAACCGTTGGACAACCCCCAACATAAATTGCGGCCACTCTTCCACAATCGGAACACCCACTAGATTTATAGAATGGGGGGCCTACTAACAGGATCGAGTGGAAAAACAGCAGGTTGTCCCGCCGAATCGAACAAATGCTTTAATTAAAAATGTGTTCGCCTATTTCGTTGTTCAATCCACAAAATCCGTTAGCCAAAGTCAACGTCATATGGGGAAAAAATGTAAAAAAAAAAATAAAGAAAAAGGAAAAAAGGGGAACTGCCAAGCGCCAGTCGAAAATCTGTCATAAATTTATTATTTTCAATTAATTATTAAAACTTGCCTGGGCTGTTTCTGCTGTCGATCGATCGGTAGTTTTTTCCCCATTTTTTTTGGGACGCCCCAAAAAGCTGCCAAATAAATTCTCCACGATGGGAGGGACGTAGGCCAAGTCAAATGCTTATTAAAGACCCCGATAGGCCAGGCCAAATGCCAAAGTGCTCATTAGTTAGCTTAGGATCGAAAAATATAAAAAAAAAATGAAAAAACGAAATAGAAACCAAAACCAAACCATAGCGAACTGTGCGTAATTTATTGCTCGCCTCGAACACAAATTTGGAAATTAACCAAGAGGCAAGTTCCACTTTTTTTCCAGCGACCAAAGTGTCGTTGAAAATTTGAGCTATCGGCATTTCAATTTTCGGACGGAAAAATGGCAATGGCAATTTAGCAACGCATCGGCATTTCTGCTATTGATTGAGTTTTTCACAGTTTTTCCAATGAATGAGCTGGCTCTTTGGCCCGCAGAGCCTGAATGAAATCGGAAAAGGCAATGACAAGAGTTGGGCACTCTGGACGAGGCTTACGTAAACATTGAGCCATTTTGGGTGACACGATCGAAGCAATTTCGCGATTTCGATGAATTGAAATGCAACAAGGCGATCGCACAAAAATGCAATTCAGCTGAGAGCCAAAAATGCCATGGGGTCGCAAAGAAGAGAATTTCATAATTAAAATCGATCAAAAGGGAGATATATCATTCGAAATGGAGCTAAATTTAAGGCCGACATTTTATCACATAGCTAAAGCTGTACAAAAAATTCGTTTTTACCTCTGATGATCAGTTTTCTCACTGAAACTTAACGTAATGTGAAGAGAAAAAATTCAAACGTTTTCATTTTAACTGGGTTTTGAAATGAAACTTTATAAAAATTAGATTCATAGTAAAAGTAAATATAAACATCAACTATTTTCGATTTTACTGATTTACTTTAAGATATTTTAATCAACTTTTATGACCAGAATTTAAATACAAATATTATGATATCAATAGAAAAAATATAAAAAATGTAATGCTAGATAAGGAAACCACTTGACCATTTAGCAGGGAAATTAAGAATAACTAAAGCATCAATTGAATTTCCACATGAAAAGTTCAAGCATAATTCCCTCTGATAAAGGCCAAAACCGAACATGGCAACATTTTCTCACAGCAAGTGCTGCTGTGGCCAGGCTCTTTGCATTTTATGGTCCAGTCGTTCAGTTAAAAAGGCCAGTTCCCCAACTCTCCGGGCAACTCCCTGAAAACTCACCTGGCAACTGGCGAGCCAAAGGAGTGCGTTCATGGCCATGGCGAACTAATCAGAAAATTGAATCGCTTTAATTACTGCACAAGCAATGGGCAGTGGAAAAATGCTGGTGCTGAGGAGTTGGAGAGGATCTTCTCTGGAGGATGGAGGATCTCAGATCAGGTGAGGAGGGTGCTACTCACTGCTCCTCACTGCTCATCAGCAGATGGTACGCTTCTGCTTTTGCTTTTGCTGTTGCCTTTACAGCTCCTACCGCGAAGACGGCGGCTACTCGTCTTCTATGAGAAATGACTATAGAAATTTCGCAATAAATTTTAATATGCGTGTAATGAGTGAATGAAGAATGCACCCGAACTATGAGCGAGTAATTAGAAAACGAATTCCAATGGGGGTCTTTTGAGTGCGGGGAGAATCTTTGCTTTTAATTGCCCGAAAAATAATAATGATGGTGCAAGCCCCCAGGGAGGTCTCTCTATGTGGCACTCTCGGTTGACTCCAAAGATCGTAACTAACCCAGTGACACATAAAAGTGTCGCCTGTCACGCTGAGAAGGCGGAGAAGAACAAGCACAAAACCAGAGACACCGTTAGACAACGGAAAAGATTTGGTGTTCCTTGAGTGGAGAAATAAAAGAAGCCAACGGTCAGAAGTTTAGGAGGAGACAAGGGGTACTCCATAGACCTTCCCGTCCAAATAGCAGTTGGCACTGGGAATAAAAAATATAGTAAAGAAAAAGATACTCAATAAAACAACTAGAAAAAAAGTAAAATCTATAAAAGAATTATAAAAAAGTGTAATTAATATGTTTGAAGTTGAAGAATATAGGATTCTCTCTTTTGAGGATTTATAGTATTTTTTATGAAAAAGAAAAATAAAGAAAACATATCATTTTCAAATAATAATAATAATAGACTTTAATATCTCTATTTATCTGTTTTAATATTAATCAATTTAATTTAGATTCTCATCTCTATTATTAGCATTTGAGTTATGTATTTCCTTTATATTACATACTAAAAACTCTTTTATAATAACCCACTTTTGGTATTGTTGTTCTCCGAGTGCCAACAGCAATTGCTGGCCCTAGTTGATCTGCCACTTCCTCGACTCATTCTCTTTCCCATTCCCATTCCCAATCGCAGTCACAGTACCCCAGTCTCCCAGTCACCGTGACTTTTTTCCGCCTGGGGGTGTGCAAACTGTAATTTGAGCTGCCGAAGCTGTAACATCTTTGAGCTGCTCCTTGAAGCACACAAAAAGCACAGAAAAAACATACATGATCCTCATACAACGGCTCTATTTCACAGTCCCCCCATTCGAAATGCCAAATATTTACAGGCGAGAGAGCCAAAGTTCCCAGCAGTTACTACTCAGAGGTACCTAGTAACTGCTTACTGCTACCATTTACCATCCACCATTTACCACTGCAGTCGCAGCCATTGTAACTGACACTTTAACAGCAACAAGTGGGTGGACGTTTATGTCTCTTTGTCTTGGCTCGTTGTTTTCCCGGGGCCTTTATCTCGTTCTCTGTTGTTTTTTTTCGGTTAACTAAATCACAGAAATCTAGCTTTAATGGCCCCCGGTTTATGGGTTCAGGGGGGAGGGGGCTTGGAGAAATGCTTTCTGGCAAACTTCTGCTGTCAGCGATTTTGACAGCTCCTCTCCTTTTCCCCATCTTCCTCTTCCACGTGGTGGGTGAACCATTTGTCGTTTAGTGAAATGAGTTGTCGGTAATTGCTCACTTCAGGAGCTTTTGGCGGGGGAATCGGTTTACCCATGGCCTACCGATTCGATATGGGTACGAAATACTGAAGAACGTAGGCGGCCAACTGCTTGTGTGGGCGTGTCATTTGATGAAGTGCTGTCGCTGTGTCGCTTTCTAAGGTTTTACTTGTACGAAAGTTGAAATCCATCACTGGAAATAGCAGGAGGAGCCACATGGATTTATGACTGAATTTCAGGGGCTTTGTCGTGAGTGGCGTGAGTCATTAACAACATTTTTACAACACTATTACAAATAACAAATATTTCTGTTATTTAATAACCAACATTTAAATAGAGTTATGGACCTTTTCTGGTTTTTCCTTAGTGTACTCCTTTTTTTTGCTTTACTACTTTTTCCCAAACTTTTTAATGTGATCCTGATGAGTCATAAACTCATTTAAGACCTGGTTAAGCATTCATCAGCCGCAGCTTAACCCACTCACGACTCATTTTAATAACTCCCTCACGTTTCCATCTCGAATCGAAGCCATAAAACCGAAAAGCTTACTGGTAAAAGTGGCAGTAGCTCTCAGGTTCCAGCAGCAGCATCAGCAGCTAAATCTCTGGTCAGTTAATTTCGGGCCTTAATTAATTTCGAAAAGCATTTTATACGCTTGATCAGCATACGGCATTTGTCAATAGACTCGGGATATTTTCCACTTTCACATAAATTATGTAGCCATGGGAGACCATAGAGACCACCTTAGGTTTCAAAGTTTGGGGGAAATTAAGTTGCTGGTTGAGTCACTTTCGATTCGGAATGGTTCTCTTTCTCCCCTTCTTTCTTTCCAGTGCAATTCTACCCTTTTCCTCAAGACAAGGCCACGCCCTCTCTTCCGTGTTTATGAGGTGAGAGCTGAGGGCCAATGATGATGATCTTAGGAGCCGACCCAAAAACAGAGACCAACTTTGTGAAATTGGAAGCCATTTTCTGGAGCTCCCTCTTCATTTTTTTGCTGCTATTTCCAGCTCTTTTTGCGCTGCTGTTTTACATTCTCGTGCAGGAAAGACAATACCAAAAAAAACCGAGTTACTTTCCTTGGTCGTTGGTGGTGCCGCCGGTGGGCTACTGATTGAACCGCCTGTGGTGGTTCAGTTGGTTAAGTTCGGCATGGGGACGCCATCATCATCGTCATCATCGTGGCCTCTTGCACCGCCCCTCGTCCACTGAAGTCCACTCGGACTGGCTGTTGGTTGGCTGTTTGGTCACTGCCATGGATGCCATGGCCATCATGAGGATGACGTGACTGAGTGGCCCTCTCCGAGGTCCGAAATGCTGTCAGTCAGTCAATCGGTCATTCATTCAACATTGCAGGCACTGTGAGGAAATATGTTGCTATTGAAAGCCTTAAATGACTTTTAAATGTGTCTGGCGGTCACATCTTTAAAGATTTAGGAAAAGTTTAAATGCAATTTTGTTGTGTTTAAAAATACCTATCAAAATGTAAAAGACATTTTTTAAATCGGACTATTCATTAAAAAGTTATGAGATAAAATTTAAACAGCCGCTAGATGGAGCCACATAAATTGTAGAAAACTATAAAAAATTATATTAATAGTTATAAGTAATATTTTTACATAAATAATTAAGAAGTGTGGCGACTGAAAATTAAATAAAATTAAAAATATTAAAAAATAAAAATAAAATTTTAGGATAATTAGTTAATTTATAAATTTTGACCTCCATTATTTTGATCAACCTAGATCATAACTTTTAACTAAGCTAAAAGTTGTATTATATAAATATTATTAAAAATTCCGGGTAATCCCCTTATAAACATATTTTTCTCTCTGTGTGATTCTCAAGTCACAATAAGCTTAAGAAAAGCATTGCTTGTGGGTGAGGTTAATATTATTATAAGAAGTAGCCAAGACAAACAGCAAAAACCAACTCGACCCCAATAAGTCATTTAGACTCGAATTCGTCCAGCAATTTTAGAGCATTGTTCATGTCTCGTTCCCCTACTTTTTTTCTCCAATTCTTCATTGGGTATTTTCTTTTGGGATTCCACCATGTTTGTAATTACCAACACGAGGAGGAAGTTTCGTCGGCGATATTTTGCATTGTGGCCGAAGTACAAGACAAAGGAAACGAAATGGCTAAATGTTTAACCCAAGACCAAAAATGGTAAATTCTAGCAGATTTTCCGTACTCTGGCATTTTACCCTTTTTGGGGTTTGCTAACTTTTGGGAGGGGGATCGGTTGGCTATTTTACACGCCTTGCCAAGTTCGGAATTCCTCTTCAGCTGCCACTGTCAACCTGCATTTGCATTTCGCGTGACTGGCGGTGAGGAGACTACGTCGTCGTCTTCCTGTTTCTCCCGAGATCTCTGTGGGCAGCAGAATCAGAATCAAAGCTTCCCACCGTAGAATTCTTCTTCTTCGAGAGCAGCAGCAAGTGACTCAAAATTAGCCGCCGCCTCATTAGGCAGGCGAACCTTATCTGTTCAACTGGGGGAAACTGTTATTCCATAACCGAGCTGGGTTCTCGTTTTCAGTTCTGCTGGCGAAAAGATATGATTTGCCTATGACAAGAGACAGGTTTTTCCGTCCCAGAGGTGTCGCCTCATTCAAATTGCCGATGTTCCTCCCTCTCGAGTTCCAGCTCCTCCATCCGCTGCTCCTCGTGTCAGCGGTTGAGATGCCGCATGATTGATGCCTGTTTTGCGTGATATCCCCCTCTTCTGCTTCAGCTTCTTCTTCTTCTTCTTGGCCAGCGGCCTTGCGAGTTGGACTTGAAGTACAGTTAGAAGTTGTGCGATCCAATCGGAACCGATCCGCCAGCGCCTGGCATTATCTCCAGTTTTCAGTCTCCAGCGGCTGCTGCTCCTCTACTGTTCTCCCCTGCAATCGCGACATCTGTCTGCAGTACACTCCCAAAAATGGGATCATAATTATCGGGCTAAATAAAAAATTGGAGGTGGAAATGGAGCATTAGTTTGTAAATAGAATAGAATGAATAGAGAAAAAACCCCAAAAAACCTACTAACTATCTGCTTGATATGAAACCGATGATTGATTTTATATTATGTGGTATCAATTTTGTCAATTTGATTTGCGGGAACCTCAATTCGATATGCTTAATATATAAGCAACAGGTCAGTTCGAGCTTCGAATGTGTCTTTCTCCCTCCCACCCATGTAACTTTAAGCGCTATCTCGCTCTATTTAGAACTGAGAGTGTGTACTTCTCGCTTCCACTCACGTAATATATCGCTCCTTTGCTACTTCCTCTCTTTTTCGAAGTCCGAGAATCCCTGGAATACCAGAAATTTACCATGCTCATATCGATTTGACCGCGACATGTTTCTTTTTTGGGTGCATATATAAAACACCCTCTCTAAATATTCCAACTAAATTTGTCGGCTTGAACTAAGAACTAATTTTACCATAACTCCCTCAAAGCCTTCCCAAAAGAAACCTTGACCAATAATATTTCCAATTTAAGTTTGTTACACTGTATCCCCCTGAATTTCAGAGTGAAACCTCGTTACGCGCGATAGTTTTATATATGAGCGACCCTGGCGAGTATTTTTTCTCATTTTCCGCTGAAAAACGCACTTGACTAACATAAATTTTCTCATTGTTTACTTTTGGCTGTGGCTTTGGCTGCAAAACTCTTGCAACTGCAACTGCGAAATGCAACTGCAACTGCCGCATCTGCCTCCAGTGGCCCCAAGGTGGAACTAGTCTTGTAGACCCCCTTCGTAACCCCTTCGTAACCCCTTCGTAACCCCCCTTACACATCCATCGGCATTGTCAGTTTTGCGCGTTGTTTGTTGTTGCATTTACATTTTTGGTGTCGATTCAATTAGTAAATATAACCAAAAGCAAACAGACAAACAAACCCAAACGGGGGGCGGTGGGGATGGGACTTTTGCAGATGGCAGATGGTATGGTGGTAGGGAGGGGGTTCGTGGCTATAAGGCAGGAAACCTGTACAATTGTTGACCATGCTCATGCCTAAATAGCCGCAGACGAAGAAGACAACTCCAGCTGTGGCATCCTCGCTGATAAATCTTGCAGATACCGAACCGAAACCGAAAAAGGGGGTGTGCAAATATATAGGGGGGAGTACGAGTACGAGTACGAATACGAATACGAGGAGGAGTACTGGGCACTGAGCACTTCCTGCATCCAAGTTGTATTCAAAGTTGGCGGCTTGCTTGAGTGTGTGTGCAAATTAAATTGCTCGCTAATGAAGTGCGGGGAAAGGGGTAACAATAAGTATCGAGAAACGAGGGGTCTGATGGGTTCAGGGTAAGGTGGCATTAGCCCCCCTCCCCTTCCTTCAGTAATGTCTTCATCATGCCCCGCACAATATGACACAAATTGCCAAACAAAATTGAACAGTTCAGCTTTTTTCACCCAAAAAAATTCAGTTACTATATATATACTTCCCCCCTTTGAAAAAAACCCTCCATTAAATGGCAATAAGCAGGCACGAGGTGATCACAGCTTATCACCCAGAGCCAAAAAAGCGTGAGAGGCCCAACGATTTCTGACATTTAAGCGGGCAAAAGGCGCCGCCGTCTGCCCAAAATACAAAAAAAAGGAAATAACTCTGTGCAAAACCCGCCCAACAAGACTCTCTTTGCCCCCGGCTACCCTGTAAATTTGTGCACTGAAATATAGCCAAATTGAGCATAAAATCTAGAAAAATGTTAACTACATAAATGTTTTTATGGAAAAAGTTTAGGGCTACCACTTAACAGTCTACGATGTTTTTGGAAAACACATGTGAAACGTCCAAACGTGACTATAAAATCAATGTAAATGTTATAGTTAACTTAAAATAATGTTTTTGGAAATAAAGTTTACGAGCGGAACAAATATATCGGAAAACTGAAGGCAAGAGCAGTTTTTAAAATGATTTAATAGTATAAAAGTTATACAAAATAAGCTAAGGGCCGTTTTAACGTCCGCCTGTTAAATTTAAAGTAAGGATAAAAATAAAATAATAATTAAAATGTTTTAATAGTATAGCAGTTATACCGTGTTCTTATCCGCATTTTAAATTTAAAGTAAGATAAAATCTTTAAAGCGTATAAGAATTCAGAATTTAAAGTCCACTTTAAACTTTAACATGTATTTTAAATATACTGATAAATAATTGAAATAAATTAAAATTTAAAGAATTATGTTTATAAAGGTCTTTGCAATTCCATAATGTTTTTCTTTGGTAAAATGTCTTATATTACAGTTTTATATAATCAACTAATATTTCTAGCTGTGCATAGATTTTCCCCTGCCTGCACACAGGGCAACAATGTAGCTGATTTTGATTAGAAGGTGAAATAATGATGTTAACCTCGTGGCTGGCTTTCGGCTCACTCGCGCTGTTTCGCAAGCTGCTCCTCTCGGACATGTGGCTGGAAAATCGAAAAACGGGGTCGGGTTATGGAGTTTATCCCCGCACCTAGAGGAGAATAACCAGGAATCCGAATTCGAATCCAGGGACAACAATCAGCGACAGGAGCAAGCCGATCCGCGAGTCCGCAGCCGATGATTTAGTGTCCAGCTGGGTCTGCGCACATAAATTCACCTGCGCTGACAGTTCTCCGCCAGGTTCTCCGCTCCCGAGAAGCCGAGAAACCGAGCGAGAAAAAGCGAAAGGCCGCGGAGGGAATCGCGAAATTGTTAAATTGAATTGAGAATAAAATGTATACGATTTTTGGGAGGAAGCTGCAACTGCAACATAGCCACACAGCGGTTGCCTCTTCTCGGAAACTCTTTGGGGGTAAACCTTGTGCTGTATGCAAAAAGGCCATGGAAAAGGAAAAAGCGAAAAAGTCACCAGCAGCAGAGGAGGAAGAAGTGATTGACTCATGAAAAGGCGCACAAACAGTTGAGGCTAAATTCGCATCTAATTCAAAAGAAATGTGATTAAAATCGTGGTAGCCCACCATGTCACCCCTTTAACCCTTCTTGGGGCTTTTGTGATGTCATTATATTGAAGAATGGCAGCGAAACCTATGGCAGACATTGACATTGAAAGGAGCAGGAGCAGCAGCAAAGGCAGAAAATGGGATGGCAGACCCTATACCTGGGCTACCTGTAGTACACAGAAAGAAAAACTAGACATAATATAATATTCATTTGATATTTTCGATAATAACATTTCTCTAAAGAATTTTCGGTCTTATTTTATTCAAGAATCAACCTATGTATTTATACAATAAAACCTATCAGAAATGTCAGTGTAATAAATATAAGAACCTCTTGCGTTCTCATTTTGCTAAAGAATTCACGCATGGTTTTAAAATGTAGAATTCTGTAGAATTCGCGTTTACGGATTGCATTATACTATCAGACAAATTATAATTTTTTTTTGTGTGCATTATATACCTGTGTGTAGTATTCTTCTGACTGACTGAATGTCCATGTGGGTCTAAGCTCAATGCGAATGCCAAAAAGCGAGGCTAATCGCTGCCCATGGAACGTTGAATAAAATGCAAAGCGAAGGACAAACCAAGACAAAGGCTGCTGGATGAGGAGGGGCGAGTGAAGCTCAGGCTCAAGAATGGCGGCATTTGCGCTTAAGCCATGGCAATGAATTCATCGTTGACATATCTCGTTAATTTAATTTCTTATCGTAGGGATAGCATCGTCGTCGTCTTCTTCGACTCTGGCTCTTGGACTTTTTCGCTCGGAAGCCGCATGGCTGACTGATTTTAGGGCCGGCGAGGGGACTCGCAGGGGGCAAGGGCCCCAGTCTGGTATGCAAAATAGCTGCAAGGATGCGCCGCGTTCTTGACTCGCGGGGCCTCCAAAAACAAAGACAGCCAACAGAACAAGACCTGGATCTGTATGTAGACCTGAAGGCTACGGGGCTATGGGACAGAAACAGAAAACTGGCAAATGCTGCGATTGGGATGGAAGCAGGGACTGAAACAAAAAGACGCCGAAGGCTACACAGAGCAAAAAGCTAATGAAAAGGAAATTAAATAAATTAAATGTTTTTTAAGCTGTGAATTAGACTTTAATTAAACATTTGATCATAGGTTTTAAGGTATCCGGCTCGAGGGACCACCTTTCTTCAATTTAAGATTTCTGTAACTGTAAATTTAAAGCTATTTAAATCGTTTTACTTACAGTTTTTTAACAGTGTATTGGACCCTGGTCCGAGCTTCCTTCCGCCCCTTTTATCCCCTGCTTTGGTTCTTTCCTGATCTGTTCCCTTGTATTTGCTCTTCTTCGTTGCCTTTTGCTACCATACATTTTTGTCATCGATTTGTACGCATTGTCTTGGGCCTGATCTGCTTTCCCCCATGTCGTTGAAACCCCCTTTTATAGGCTTCTCCTTGCAGCTGACTGAGCATCCGATAGATTTTTTAGCATAACATTTGATTATCATTGTCAATTGTGTGTATTTATGTGCAGATTCGAGGCGGGTTCTTTTGTATTCCCCCTGCCGATCGATCTCCCCCCTCTAGATTGACAGCACAAATGATTTAGCTTAACTGTCAATCAATTTTCGGCTGAGCAGATCTTTGGGATGAGATAAAAAAATAAAACCGAGCTGCCTTGGTCAAGTTCGTTGCCAGAGTCTTTTGTTCTGGTTAATTGTTATTTGCTTAAAATACGGAATAAGTCCGAAACGCTTTCCCCAATTAACGATAAGGCATCTGGAAGGGGTGGATCGTCCACCCCCTTTTGTTTTTTCTCCCCCCTTTTTTTTAGGAGGTAGCGCACATTAAGCCACATTCGCGCAAATTAACGCAAAATGCTTATCACAGAAGTCGCGTCGGGGACTCTTCCCCGGGCATCACCCACTTATTTTACCGCCTAACGAACAGCGCGTACTTTTTGAGAGGGCAACACCCCACATATAAAGAAAAAAACGACCGAACGAACTGCTTCCCCCTCACAGAAAAGCGTCTCTGTTGATGATTTTACGCACCAACTTTAAAGGAGGAAGAAAGGAAGGGAGCACTCTGGGCACCACACCTTGCCAACTGGTGTTGAAAGCAATTTCAAAAATGATGAGTATGATCGAACGAACGAACAGTTCCCTTGGCAGCAGCCGCTGTTGGCTTTTCGATTTGCTTTCAATATAATTTGGAACCCCCTCTCGAAATCCCCGATCCCCATAAATATACGCTGCTCGGCTCGGACCTTCCTGCCCTTGTCTTGGGCTCCTCGCAGAAGAAGCCAATAAGCAGTTTTGCTTTATCGCTTATTAAAAATCATTTCGCTCTTCGTATTTTCAGTTTCCAGACTGGCTCCAGTCCCCCTCTCCTTTTCCACCTCCTCCGAGCCATCCTTCCTTCCTTTTCCGCATTCCCCTCCCTTTTCGGCCGGCTTTGTTATTAACTTTGACTCACATGTCGATCATTTTTGATGATTTTGTTCAATTTTAGCGCACATGAGAGCGCCGTCTACGTCTCCATCATCCCCATTCCCCATCCCCATCCCCAACTCCATCCCCATCATCAGCGTCTGCAACCTCTCAGCTTCCTACATTCCGAAATGTGTGTATATCCGAGCTGTGATTGCTATCTGACGGAGCAAAAATATTTATTCAGCCCCCAAAAATGTAATGTTAGTGATGCACAGAGAAAAAGGGGATTCAATTTAAAGCGCGATAGAAAACTACATTTAAATTCATCTGTTTTAGTCTGCGTTCTTGGTTCTCAAAGAAGATAGCAAAAAAAAAAAAAATTTTTAATTTGTAGGTTATGTTTGGATCCATGGGGAGAAATGTGGTACTTATAAAGTATGCACACTATAATCCTTGATCTACCACTGCAGTTTGCATTAAAGATTTATAATCTGCCGGCGCTTAGCGTCACACAGATCTTATGTAGTTGCTTTCCACTTCCTTCGAATCTATTGTATACCAGTATTTTTTCATGGTGTAACTTTTTCCGGCTGTTCCAGTGAGTGCCCATCAAGCTTGACGATGCTGCTGATGATGACGTGCCGTTGTCAGAGACTGAAGTTTAAGTCGGACTCGGGACTCGGATGTCGGGATGTCGGAGTCTGAATTGTTCGATCCTGGTGCCCCAAATCGACTTCGCTTTCATTTATGCCTCTCTCCTCTCTCTCTTTGCTCTTTATCGCATGTGTCCGCTATGGCAAATTATGGCAAATACACACCTTATGCCTTGTACCTGATGCCCAATGTTCGATGTCCGATGTGCGATGCCCAGGGACTCACCTTCGCATCTGCTACAGTCAGCCCTCGATGCACACGCACCCCACACACATTCGAGATATGGCACATATATGTAGGTCTCTCCGAAGATGGAGACACTCCATCGAGTGGAGATCGCAACGCAACGGAGTCCGACAACTTTTAATACTTTTCTTCGTTTCTTCGCCTTCGCCTGGCTTTATTTCTTATTGTTTTCTTGGGCCAGGGCTCTCTGGCCGGCCGATGATTACAAGATCACTTATCTGGCTTCAATAAACTTCGGCATCGGTTGCTGTTATTATTTTTTAATGTAGTTTTTTAAGTACCATCAAACACTTGAGACTATGAAGCGAGAACTACACCCCCCTCTGCTGGCCTGTCTGGTCTCGAAAAATCATCTAGAAAAGTTGTTTAGCCCATCGATCGGATAGCAAGAGGTAATTACCAGCGATCGATTGCTCCTATCCCTACTTCTTCTTTTTGCTTCACTCATGTGGGGTTTATATTTTTTTTGTACTTTTCTAGGGGGCGGCCAGAGCGGGAGATTATCGTAGATCTGTTGTTGAGTCCAGCCGAGGAATTTCAATTTCGAGCCGAGTACTCCTCTGTGTTCTTTGTGCACCTGCCCTGCAACACTTTCTTTCCGTTTATTGATATCTTTATGGCATCGGTCCCTCTGCCTTCCTTTCAGTACCCCATATATACGCTCTTCCAATCTGCCATTCCATTTCGTTGCCCATCAATCGCAAGTACAGTAATTTGGCTCGAGTGCTGCCCCAATGGATTCCCCATTACCACGTAACTCGGGTTTATGGCCACGCATGGCTTTAAGACGCTGGAAAAGGGATTGTACTTGAACTACACAGAAAATAAAAACTGTTATTTAGGATTAATTTTCCATCCAAAATACTGTATTACAAACATTATCTTCTAAAGAATTTTTATTTTATTATATTTAAGAATCAATTTATGGCTTCTTATAACTAAACCTATCAAAACTTTTACTTTGGTCAATATATGTTTCTCTTGTTCTGAAGAATTCGCGGTTTTTATGACAGTTAATCGATTTTAATAACAAATTTTAATTTGTTTCTTTCTGTTTATTTCTTAGTATCAAACATTGATATAGTCTTTTTTTGTGTGTAAGGGAAAATCTCTTTAAAAAGCTTGGGAAAATGTTGTACCTTCATATCATATCATATCATATCTTAGGATCAGAGACATGGGAAATAAGCAATTTCCTAAAATAAAAAGCGACAGAAATCGTGAAATTGTATCCCTATTATCTCGATAAATAGGGGTTTGGTTATTGTTTATGGACAAAACCGTTGATAATGTTTTTTTCAGCTTCCATTTATTTTTGTACATTTTAGAGTATACTGCTTTTTTTACAGTATCGCATATATTGTGACGCACTTGAGCTCTCCAAACATTCCACGCTCATATTCCACGAGCTCCTGCTAATTTTCCAGGCACTTATTCCAGCACTGCTCCTCGAACTTTGCAATTTTCGTGGCTGCAACTTATTGGCTTAATGCCAGACTCTGGGATTTCCAAGATTCCCATTCCCCACTGCTAATAACTGGCAATCTGCGCCCTTGGATTCGCAAAAGCTCCTTTGCTTGCTCTCTAAGAATAAACCTTCTCGAGGGGGGAGTTCGAGTTCTATCGATCTTTCTGAGCCGCTGATCTCCACCACTACCTGGCATTCCTTTCGCTCTCCGTTGGCGGAACATCTGGCCTTTTGATTTTAATTATATATTGTGACCAGTTCGAGAGTCCGAGAGCCAAGGAAAAACCTTCATATCGAAATGGGCGTGTCACTAAATAAATTACTTTTCTATACTTGGACTCTTGGCGCTGTCGAGTTTCCCACATGTGGCACACAATCTGTTTTTTGTTTCCAGGCTTTAGTTTTAGTCTGCAGCTTTGTAGTTTGTTGTTTGGAGTTTGGTAGCTCGGAAAATTGTTTGCTAAACGCCCTTTCCTGTGCTGCTGCTGCTGTCGCTTTTGGGCTGAAGCTGCTCGTAATTAGCATAAATCACTTCGAAAAAGGCTTCCATTTTGGCTTGACCAAATTTGTTTATAGACTCTGTGGCTCTTTTGGCATTTTGGCATCTCCTGACAGGGGTGATCCCCCTTTTCCCCCCGGGAAAACAAACAGCAACAGCAAAAACAACACGACATGGTCCAAGTCACGCATCGCTGACCAAAATTGGCCTCCAACTCGAACTCGAAGTCAACTTTTTGGGATGGCGAAGGCGATTGGATTGCAGTTTGGTTTCGCTTTGTTAGCTCTTTTCTTTTTTTCTTGGCCCGAAAGTTGGGCAATAAAGGCCATTTGCATTGCACTCCGAAATGCAGCAAATAGAAAGTACAATTCGTTAATTGAAAGTTTAGCGAAAAAAGAAACAAATGGCGAAACAAACGCAGTGTCCACAAATAAATTGAAGCGCCAAGTTGTTCCCTCGATTTCCCGTTTAAATCAACTTTCCCATATTTGAGGTGTCCTGATTAATTACCCCGTGTAAAATGGTGACCTCATCACCATTTCCTGGAGTCGCACACACAAAATTCCCACATGGTAATCAGCTTTATGCCATTTGCTAAACCAACTGTCAAAATCTATTTGAAAGCATCTTCATAACTATTGCGTTTAAAGACTGGTTTGGTTTTCCACTCTGATCGCCTTTTACATTGATCACCCCGGTTATTTCCACTTTTCCATAATCGCAATTACTGTCAATCAGCAATTTAATTTCGAGTTTTGATTTATTATCATGGCGGAACTTGGGCTCAGTCGCTTTGTTGATTTAATCACGGGTGTGGTGACCCCGACTTATTTATTTTGACTCGATTTTTATCAACTGTTATGCAATCGTCATTATAATTTATAATAACTTCTTTGAGCATGTTAAGTAACTGGTTGTGATAGTTGAGTTAGTAAAAAAAAGAAAATACAAAAAATAATGGTGACCCAGAGTTATTTATTTCATTCAATATTTTATTAACTGTTGCGCAAATAAAAATTATAATAATAAAAAACACATTTTCTTTGCACATTTTGAAAAGCTTGTTGTAATGATGTAGTTAGTATAAAATAAAAATATTTTTTTATGACTATTTTGGAATTTTTTACGCATTTACAAAATATTTACTTGCTTTTTTATTAGCTTGTATTACGCTACGGAATATATTATCTTTTTTGACTGTCGAAATATATTATGGGGCATCTTTATGACTGCAAATTAAGCTCTGGGAATTTAGACTGGTTTTTGGTACCCAAGTCCGCTCGCTTTTCCATTAAATCTTTGCTCGCTTTTTTGCCAATGCGTCGTCGACGTTGTCCACCACTTTGCTATTTCTTTTAGTGCTCTCCAGCGGCCTAATTGAAAAAATGGTTTATTAAAATGGCCGAGGAGATGGTGGATCGGGGGGCGATGATCCTAACGCACATAATATTTCCGTCATTAGGCACAGCAACGAGTTTGGAGTTTTGAGTTTTTCGGGGGCATTGCATAAGCAGCAAAATGCTCCACCGTCCTTTTGTTCCCCGTAATTTGTGGGACGTGATGCTGATGATGAGGAGGAGGCCGAGACTGGAGATTCTGTCTAGCCGCCTCCCACTCACAATACTCACAATCACAATAAAAAGAGAGAGACAATTACGAGGGGAGAACGGCGTATGGCAATTATGAGGCTGCGCTTGTTGGCCATAAATTCGCGTCCGCTTATCATTTTCATAAACAAGTCGCGGCCAAATGGGAGCCGCACTAGAGCCTCGGACTTATGCAATTCTCACTCAAACTTCGCGTCCGACTGCCCCGACTGAATTTTCCCGGGGTAATGACAGGTGTTTGTAACTCGTTTGTAGCTAACGGAGCCCCAAAATCAACAGCACAGCAACAACGAAAAGAAGGCGAGCTGAAAATATGGCTGGCCCCAGAAACAGAAACAGAAACAGAAACCCAGACAATCGGCATCATGGGCATCGCCTGCACAGAAGAGTGGGTCTTGGTTACCACAAAAAATACAAAACTTCGGCTGGCAGGGGGTCGCCAACGCAGCCAGCGAACAGATATTTGCATTAATACAAAGCCCAAGCCAATTTATGCCCGCCAGCAGCAGCAGCAGCCGAAGCATCGGTATCACAAACAGCAGCTGCAGTTGTTGGTTAAGCCAAAACCCAGTGAAAGTGATCCTCGAAAGATGCCTCCAATGGCATGGAAACCTGCGTCTGCGGTTGCTGTCTAGATATTCTAGGATTACACAGGCCGAAAATGACGTAAAATTGTGTTAAATTTAATGAAAAGCTGCATAGTGTGCGTGTTTCGGCAGAGCACGGGTAGAAATTAAAATTCCATGATCATTAAAGTGATTATCACGACTAGGAACAGGTACTACATTTAAATAAAGGGTTTGGTTTTATTATTTAGAGCACGGGTAAAGAATAAAGATATATTATCACGATTAAGGATTAAGGATCACACTCACAGATTATCAAGATTTTGGATTATTAAAGCATATAATCCTGTAGAACTGATTATTTATTTCAGAAATGTAACTTTCAAGAAATTTAATTCATATTTAAGCTGATCATCATATTTCCCCACCCGACTTTCTCTCTGTGTAGTCTTGCAATTTCATTACGAACGCAATTTCGATTTGTTTTCTTGTGGTCAAAGCATACACGGTGGACCCAAGAGCCAAGAATGATGATGATTTTGATTTCGATTGTGTTTCCGCGTGTATTTGCGGTTGGGAATCACAAGATTGTCAGCACACACAACTTCATCACCTGATGGCGGGAATCAAATTGATATTTGCGGTTGTCTCTGTGGTTTGTCTGGCCAAAGGAATGTCCATTGGGTTTGCTTAGATCCCAAGATCCCTGGAATCGGATCATAGAGTGTCCACTCCGGGGGTTTATTGAACCCATCATCGGTGTGGAAAGTCTGGGGCTGATTAGCCAGACAACATTTGTCATTGTTAGCGCGTAATTAACTCACGCCCCGAGACCAAACCAAATCCACCCACCGCCCCCCGAGTGCCATAAACATAAATCACACTGGAAAACCACCGGGAGAAAAACGGCAACATTTGGGATGTGGTGTTTGGTGCTTGGTGTTTGGAGCCTGGAGACTGGCAACTTAATTGCAGAGTTTGCATAATGCATTTAAGTGAAAAAAGAGGAAAACCAAGCTGGCGGTTTGCCTAATGGCGCAAAATATTTCAAATAAACATTGAAAAACACTTCGGGGCGACGGGCCATGAAGTGAAATTCAATTTGGCCAGACGCCGCGCACCACCCTGCACCGCCGCACCGCAATCATAATTAATTTCGGCGGTTATCGGTTGGCCTGCTTCCGAGTAAGTAATCCACTTCGCAGTCTGAGTCCGCGTCTGGGGTTCCAACTCCCAACTCTGAAGTCTGAAGTCCCACCTGCTGCCAAGTGAGCAAAATCAACAAAATCGATATTTAAAATCGCATAAATCGCCGGGCGAGCCCACACATAGAGAAATAAATGAGCGATTGGGTAACGTTCTCATGGAAAACAGGGTACTTAAAATAACTTAAAATCAATTTACGATATCGCGATAAAAAATCTAAAAAACTGTCCACTTTAAGCTAAGAATCATAATTATAAAGGTGTCTAAAAGTATACAACGAAATATTTTTAGACTAAAAGACTAAGAAGAAAATAAAAAGTTATTTTTCGCTGCATACTTTTAGACACCTTTACTTAATTTGTGTTTTCCCTTCAAAGCATCGATATTATCGATTCAATATTGTCAAACTATTGAAAATATCCATAGTTTTCCAGCTCTAATTTATATTAAACGAAATATTTCTTACTGAGAGTAAGTGATCCCAAAAAATCTCGTTTTCCACCTTTTTATTCCCTAATCCCTATAAAATTTTTACCTGTGCACCGCATGCGTTCCACATTCCCGCTAGCGCACATATGTTCCACACAGTTTACCACCGCCTCGACTTTGGCCACTGTGACCACTTTGCGATTTGATTTATGCGGCTCTTGGCCCCGCTGGGAAGCGGCGGATCGAACGGCTATATAGTGGAATGGCCCAGTGGATAGGTGGTACTGCTCGGCGGGGTGTGTGGGTGCGTCTCGCCTCTAACTGGAATTGCTTTAAATTACGCAAATTCAAATTGCACGGCTCAAGCTCTGGCGAGCGAGTGAGTGAGAGAAACAAAGCCAAAACGAATCCAATCGAATGCAGTTGGAGTTGAACTTTTGATTAACTTATTGGACACACGGAGCACAACAAGTATGCCCGGTACCGTTAGCCGCTCCAAGATCCAAAGACCAACAAACCAAAAGCCAAGATCCCAAATCCGCGATCCGCCATCCGCCATCCAGGCACTTGCCATGTACAGAGAGTTGTCCACTTTACGTGCTCGCCGTTCGCATTTATCAAACCGAACTAAGAGTGAAACCGAAACCCAAACCCCAGCCCAAATTCAAGCCCAAAGACAAACCGAAAAAAGCCAAGATCGAAAGTGACCAAAGTCGGCGACAACAAAATCAAATCGAATTGCTGTGAGTGCAGCTAAGTGTGTAAAAATTGCTAGCTGGGAAAAAAATAAATAAATAAAAAATACTGGCTAATTTATTGGTTCACCATTTTCAGTGGGCTGGAAAATCGCCAATTTATTTCCTACGGAAGATGTTTATCTCGGGTACATAAATACTTAAAAGTTCAGTTCAAGATCAACTGAATAAAGGAAAATCACTTTTATTAATTTCTAACTCAAAATAATTTTAAAATATAGACCTCTTATTTATTGGTCCACCTTTATTTCTATGCCTACCCATTGCACATTTCAATTCTGCGCAAATATTTACACAATCTCAATAAATTTATGCGCTCTTCTTCACATTTTCAATTTGCCGAGGAGGCAAACCTCCGGCTCACCGCAGAATTTATGCAAAGTCACAGGGAAATCGCGGGGCCCACAAGACTGTGATTGTTATTGGCCTAGAGAACGAACGATCAGCGATCGGGAATTGAGAATCGAGAATTGAGAATCCAGAGAATCGACGATCCATGTGTGGGCGGACGAAATCGAATTCAAATTCAGCGATCGTGGTGGGAGTTTGCAGAACACAGAACACTGAACACTGAACACCGGGTAATGGAGTCAAGTCGCTGGAGTCTAGGGCTGGATCATGATTCTTATCGCCTGGCTTTTAGCTAAAGGCCCGATCCGATCTGCAAACTGGGCTTAAAGCCGTTCGTTTCTGTTTCTCTTTCGGTGTTTCTGTGTGCACCACTTTGTGTGTGGCCCAGTTGTGGTGCTGCGCTTTATGGCCATCGACAACTTATTGACAATTTCCTACTTTGGGTGCCACTTTGGGGAAAGTCGCGCATTCGACAAATATTGGCCATTAGGCACTGGCGATTTTCACACAGTGAAAAAAATTAACTCTGTGTTACTTTATAATCATACTTTTTTGATTGCTTGGACATTTTCAAATAATATAAGCTATTACAAATGAGTTTTTTAATTTTTGGCGCCCCCGGGTGGACTTCTAATTTCTTTCTTTTTCTATGTCTTTGATTTGTATTTTTAACTTAACGAATTTACTAAGCATGAGAATTCGTTATAATATACAAACTTCAGCTTTTTTCTGTGCACGCCAGGAAATGACGGTACTTTCCGGGAGGTGTGACCACACATCTATCAGCTGCACAAAAACCTCCGCTTTTCCTCCTCTCAAGCGGCGCCAATTAGAATGTTTTATTGCCCGGACTGGACGACATTTCTTGGGGAGCTACTCCTCCTCCTTTTCCTCCTGCGAGTGCCAGAAGTTGCCTGCTGTCATGGGCATGACTTCCTGTCGCTCTTGATTTCATTCCCTGTGTGGGTGAAATCGCATCCGAAGAGTAGGTGGTGACAGGCACAGGGAGCCTAGGGAAAAGGGCAACTCGTTAACGTTGAAAGGCCAGAATCTTTGGAGCGTGCATCCAACTTAATTAGCTGCAACTGCATCTGCCAACCGAAGGAACTGCAGTTTAATGAGGAAGGCATTGATTAGCGCCTCCGATTACAAAGGGAATAAAAAAGGGACAAGAACTGGTAAGGAGGCGGAACAGAAACAGAAGAATGGGTCTAGAAGGCGATTAATGAAGTGGATGTTTAATTAAATCAGTCTTAAAATTGTAACTTCCTTTAAGTAACTTCTGTTCAATTTAAGCCTAGTGTTAAGTTAAAACATGCTGAAAAAAATGGATAATGTTTAAAAAAAATAGTTATAAAGTGAAGGAAACTTGTAACTTGTAATCACACAAAATTCTTATTCTTATCTTTATAACTGTGTGTTATTAATTATTATGATGCAATTAAGCTTGGCATTTACAATATCTAAGAAGGCATTCTTCATATTTTCCCCTTTGCCATGTACACAATTTGAATACCAAAAATTAACAAAACTGGCAAAGAACTTACAACTTTTGTTGGTTACTTTTGGCGACTAAACCAGGAACTGATTTCGATTCAAGTTCGTGAACTTTGTCGCTGGCAGTTATCCAAGCTCAGCGGACTGAGAAAACTCGGCAACCGACGCACATTCCAGCGAGCAAAGTTGGGGAACTTGTGCAACGATCGATCATCGCAGTCATAGTTGTATTCAGAGTTTGGGATCGGAGGATGGTAAGTGGACAAAGGGGGGGACGTTGAAGAGGAGGATACCCAGGCGGGTGGTGCAGCCAGCTTGTTGCAGCTGCGGCAGGAAAAATCGTAGAGGCATTTGAAACACAACAAACGCATTCATTCCCCCACTCGCCACTCTCTGTTTTTTACCCCAAAACATTTTCCTCCTTTTTTCCCTGGCCAGTTGTGCTGTGTTGTTTGCATGTTTTTGGCCATTTGCAGACGCAGCCTCGCAACTCGCAGATCTCGGCAAGTCAAGTCCATGGCCAGCGGATAAATGTAGTCTCCCCCACTTCTGCACCACCCTGCTCACGCATCTATTGGTATTTTGATTTATCAATAGACGCTGTTTTTCTCGCTACGGCGAAAGCAAAAGTTGAGACTTTTTGCCTCCTCTTCCGCCCCTCAAAAGTTGAACCGTAAACCGATGCAACCGTAAGAGGGGGGCGTGGCATCTCGGGGTAAATGGTAATGGGCATTGGCTTTGGCTTTGGCTAAGAAGACAGCTGCAGAGCCAAGTGCCAGCCAAACATAAATCAAATGGAAGGAAGAAATGTACAAGATAAATTTTTAAGCACACTTATTTAACACCTAACAACCTTGTTAGATGCATTTTGATGATGCCCCAGCACCACTGCACCACTCAGAGACAAGGTGGAGCAGTGGAGTTCTGGCAGAAAGCACAGAGAGAAGACTGGTCACACTGGTCAAAAATATGTGAAAATAAATATTCATATTAAATTTTATGGCGCCCCCGGTGGGGCTTTAAATTTCGTAAACAAATATTTTTCTGTGCCACTTTCTATATGGATTTTAGTTTACCCAATTAAGTAAACAATTTCGATATATTTATGAATTCTAATTTATTTTGTAGATTACATTACTTGTTCTCAAATTTTTTCTCTGTGTGGAATAAACATTACAGCGCACAGAACGCAGCGGAGAACAGAACAAGTCAGAAATCTATACCGGAAAATTAAAAATTCCTAATAACACGACAAGCGGCACAGCGGTGGTGCAAGTGGTGGTGCAGCGGTTCAACAACTGTTAGAATTGCTTTTTGGTGTTTGACGATGCACAGCGACAACAGAGAGAGCAACAACAACAAAACAGGGGAAGAACCCAGTCTCAGCCGCAGAAAAGTAAACAGAAATAGATCGTTCCCACCTTTCGCTGCAGCACCATCACCGCCACGCCCCCCGCCCCCTTGGCTGCACCACTTTCCCGGTGGTGCGGCCCCATCACATCTGCTCACATATAAATCTTCAGCTCTTCGCTTTTGCGCATCTTTTGAGAGAGCGAAAAAAAATAATTTATAAAAATTGCAATAAATATTGAGGGGCCCTGATAAGGCGTCAACATAAATCAGCTGCCATGTTGGAGACCCCGCGAAAAAGTTCGGTGGGTTCGGGGAGGTGTGAAGACCGTGACTAATCAAGGCAAAAGTGTGAAATCTTCACACGCCGCGCGAGGATTCTCCAGGTGCGCAGAAGACAGTCTTCATGGCCGAGCCCTCAGCGAAGTAAATGTCTTTATAACTAATTCGATTGCTGGTCAATCACCTGTTGGATAAAACGGCAGTGGGGTGAAAAGGTATTATTAAGATCGAAAAAGATATTATTAAGATCGATAATTTAAAAAAAGGAAATGGTATAAGGTTTTTAGTTTTTCTTGCAGTGTGGGGAGAGTGATCTGTTTGAAGACCGCAGACATTTCACGCTTTCTGCTCGCACCAAACATGGAATGAAACATTGAAACCCCAGCAAAGATGCCCACATGACAAACACTTTCTTCACCTCAATTGGGATGGGAATCGTATTGGATTTCACACACCGAATTGGCATTGGAATTATTGGCTGGCGATTGATGACGATTGTCAAGGGCCCACCGCTTCAACTAAATCGCGAATTAAGCTTAAAAAGTCTAAAAATCGGGCCCGGCACTTGTGAGCACGTAGCCATTTCTCATCAGCCACATTTCGTATTGGTCGTTGCGGCGGGGCCAGCTAAATCATCCACATCTGCCGGAAATTGCATAAGAAATATGCAAGCAGCCGCACGCTGCGATTCGCGAAGTGAGTTTCAGTCTCAGAGACCCAGAGTTCCACAGTTCGCAATGCCTCAAAGTTCCCTGCTCCGGGGATGTCTTATCAAAACTGTTCGCTGGCCTCGGATGCAGAGACTTTGTAGCTTGACTCTGTGCTGTACTGTGCCACTCACTCCACTCGTTTCGGTGATAATCCACGCCAGAGACACGACCGACATTTGGCCAACTTCTATTAGCCAGAACTGTGGTGTGACTTTGCTTTGCTTTGTGTGATGCTGTGCCATTAGCACTGCGAGAAACTATGACAAGTTTTACACAAGAAGTTATATTTTAAAACTATTTACTTAACATGTTCAATTTTTTTGGCGCCCCCGGGTGGACTTAAAATTGTCTTTCTTTTTAAGAATATTTTATGGTTTTGATATGGTTCTTGATATGTGGCAAGTCATTTTCTCTCAGTGCACAAGTGTTAATCAAACTGCAACCACGAACATCCGCATGGCTGCTGAGGAACGTTCTGTTCCAGCAATCATCTTCATCCTTTTGTTGTTAACTGCTTTGGTTTGAGCCAACTCCCCTCTCTTTCACTTTATCACCATCTTTCTCTCTCTGCTGCCCTGTCTTGGCTCGTTTTGGTTTTTGTACGTTAAATAAGGTAATTGAATGAAATTACTTTTGACAGCTTATTTGCATACATCAACAGCAGCAGCCGAAAGCAGAAGCTGGGACTTTTGGAGTCGGAGTCTCAGTCGGAGTTTTGGAGTTGGAGGCCTTGTTAGGCCATAATTGGTCATTGAATGCTGCCCCAACTGCCGCACCTGCCCCTGCTTGCCCCCTTTTAGCATCCCCACCTGCAGGAGAGTGTGAGAAATGCGTGCTGACAAAGATGAATAACTCTCGACTTCTTCACTGCTTACATATGAAAAGCGTGTTGGGCACAAACGAACTTGAATTGTCTGCATTCTGATATTTATTTTTGTGAATTTTTTTATATTTTTGGCTGTCTGAAAGATGTCACTTGGCTTTGGCTTTAGGGCTTCTCTGCCTTCGATTTGATTTGCCTTTCACTGCTGTTGACACAACCACAAACCCCAAAGGCAGCTGTCTTCTGTTCGCTCTTTAGCTTATCAGGGCTAAGATCACACTAAAAATAAAAACAGACTAATAGGTGGCCGTTAAAAATGGGAATTATGAGAATTCGATTTTCTAAAGTTTACCACAACATAAATAAAAACATTTATAGTCCACCCGGGGGCGCCAAAAAATGGAAAACCCAGATTAAGCCGTTTAATACAAAGACAAACGTTTATTTTTCTCCAAGTGCAGATCCTCTGAATGTTTTATTCCAAGCCCACGATCCCTGAATCCTCTTCGATTCGTGTGGGCGTGCATTTATTTAGCACTGGACCCTTGCCGCCTCCTCTTTCAGATCCTCGAAAACAGTTGCACACAAAACTTCCATGCTGTTGACAGATAAAATTGCCAATCTCTGGACTGACGACGTCCCATCCCATATCCCGTATCCCATCGCAGAACTGGGACTGCCCCCGTCCATTTGGCTGGCGATGGCGACAATTTCACCGGCCGGGTTAAACGGGTTTAAACTGCTGCCCAACTAAGCTTAATGAAAGTCTTTAGTCGCAGCAACAATCTAAGCAGATCTCCACCAGGTTCCAGTCCCAGTACCCAGTAACCAGACTTACAAAAAGTGTAATTAGCGCTTAAATTCAACAAGAGGAGCCCAGCAACTGGGTGCTGGGATCCCGGACACGTTTCGCTTTAAATGCATATCAGTCTGGACTCTAAACTGACGGCCTGGGGAAGGGCTTCAGATGCACAAAGAAAAATTCAGATGTGAATGTAAAGAAGAATTGATGTAATTGCTGAAGAATTCGCGGAATAGAATTTCCAAATCGTGCTATTAGTGTCTTGAAAAATTAATTATGAACCCGTGATTTAAAAAAATTAGTTTTGATCCTAAAATTTACGAACCCTTCTTTTGAACGATGATTTAAAATTTAAATTCTTCCTTCATATCCCAGTGTGCCCTGTCCTCACAGTTACTTTATTCGTTTGTTTTGCAACTTGTCTTCGATCAGGGACTCCAGCCACCTCCGCCTTCTATTTAAAGTGAAATAATGACAGTTTTAATTGCTGGTCTCTTGGCTGTTCGTTGGCGTCAAAATGCGACCGATGCCTGCCCCCGCTGGTTGGCTATTTATAAGGCATTCCAACTCCCATGCCCGTTCCCATTCCTCAGCTCCTTCCTTTTCTTTGGTCCAAAAACAGACAGGCAACAGAATGCAAATGTTGATTACGCAAAATGCCAACTAATTGGCTGCCATTAAGCGGGGGTCATTGCTCCCATTTTCCAGCAATCTGTAACCTTTCTGCCACTGCCACTGTGATTCACCCCGGGTCTTTGGCTCAAATTTAAGTTGACACTCGCCTGATATGAGGGCCTTCGGGGGCGGAGAGCCTCCAACTCGAATTCCCGATCCGAGCATAACAAATTGCCAAATTAAGCCCTGAACAGCGCAGGGAGATAAGCCCCGGAACGGGAGCCCCAAAAAGCCAACGGCAGCAGCTGCCTGTAAATCAAATTAAAATTTTGACAACTTCATTTGTACCTGTTGGAATATGCAATTCATAACACAGAGACAAGCTCCCAATTTAGTTGGGCCTTGCTAATTTATTTTACAGATTTTATTTAGAACTCAACTATTATCAATATTAATTCATGTAATTGGGCTCAAGAATTCGCGTTATTATTTTTTGGATTTTATTTCATATTTCATTTTTATTTTTTATAACTCAATGTTAATTGATTTTATTTTCTCTATGTTTTCAGGTTTCTGCCAGTGATCCGGATTGTGGAGTAAATGCCATGGTGAACTACACCCTGGGCGAGGGATTCAAGCACCTCACTGAATTCGAAGTGCGCTCTGCCTCCGGGGAGATTTGCATAGCCGGTGAACTTGACTTTGAGCGGCGGAGTAGCTACGAATTTCCCGTACTGGCCACCGATCGAGGAGGACTGAGCACCACGGCCATGATCAAAATGCAATTGACGGATGTGAATGACAATCGTCCAGTTTTCTATCCCAGGGAGTACAATGTTTCACTGAAGGAATACTCAAATGCCCCGGCTCAAGGGGCGAGTACACCAATTGTTGCCGTGGTGGCCACGGATCCGGATTCGGGTAACTTTGGCCAGGTATCCTACAGAATTGTAGCCGGCAACGAGGCGGGAATCTTTCGGATTGATCGTTCCTCCGGTGAGATTTTTGTGGCCCGACCGGATATGCTCTCCGTTCGAACTCAACCCATGCACATGCTAAACATATCCGCCACCGATGGCGGTAATCTAAGGGGCAGTGCCGATGCCGTGGTCTTTCTGAGCATCATCGATGCCATGCAGCGACCTCCGATCTTCGAGAAGGCCAGATACAATTACTATGTGAAGGAGGACATTCCGAGGGGCACGGTCGTGGGTTCGGTTATAGCTGCGAGTGGAGATACTGGTAAGTAATATCTCTCTCCTTAAAATTATATTACTTTTGGGCAGCGCATTCATTAGCTCAATGGTCTGGAAATCAAAATATGGGGACACGAAGACAGGAAAAGGAAAAATAAATGATTTAAAACCAAAATTTTGAAGAAAAATAAAATAAAATAATAAAACAGAGAACTTTATAGTCGAGAACTTCGACTATCAGATACCCGTTAGTCAGCTGAAGGGAGTGCTAGGGTGATAGAGATATGCAGTCATCAAAGCTACTCGCGCCATCTAGCGGCTGTTGAAATTTTTGATGGCTCCATCTAGCAGCTGTTTCAGTTTTTGCTTATAACTTTTTAGTGAATGGTCCGATTTTGATAGGTATTTTTATACCCAACAAAGTTGCATTTATACTTTTCCTTAATCTTTAACTCTAACGCGTATAAAAAGGTTATTACATTCGTCAAATACCCATTACATAGTTTAGTTATTCTATTCACGGACCCCTGATTATCAGTAATGATTTACATTTTTTGTAAGAAATTCAAATACCTTTACCAAAAATATAGGGCAGAAAATCCAAAGGCATATTCAGACATTCCAAGCCAAAGGCTTTTCGGCTCTTTTCAGCCAATGCAACAAAGCCAAAGCAAAGCAAAACACTTCAAACGCAAATTTCGGCAGAAATCTGCACCCATCAACGACGTCCTCGTCATCGAGTTCAGCACGATACAAGGGCCCGTTTTCCAGTTCCAGTTGCCGACCCCAAGACTCATGAGGCCCCAGTCCAAGTCGAAATAAAGTCCCAGACGATCCACGATCGTCGCTGGCTATGCAAAATGATTTTGCGGTTTAATTTGCTGCTTTCGCTGTGCACTTCCTTTCATGCCCCATTCTTTGTATGTGAGATGCCCCAACCGCCATCCACTCCTACCTGCCTCATGTGTCAATCGGTGACGAGAGCTCCTTCTCCCTCTCCAGGCCGAGATTCTATTGTTCCTGCAACTCATTCTCGAGGCCTTTGAATGGCTTTTAATGAGCAGCGGCGGCTCCTAATTTCGTTTTTCGGAGTTCCTTCAACTTTATTTGCCGAAGGAGAGAAGCAAGGTAGAAATAATGGCAGTGATCTTTCATCATTCACGAATAATGGGAACGTTAACCATAATGTGCTCTTTTAAATTCGGTATAACGAGGCGCTTATATTAGGATTTATTTGGAAAAGAACATTTTTTAATCAATACTTTTTGTTTACATTACAGCACATCGCAGTCCGGTGAGGTATTCCATATACTCCGGCGATCCCGATGGCTATTTCAGCATTGAAGCCAGTTCTGGAAATATACGCATAGCCAAGCCCCTCGATCACGAGGCCAAGTCCCAGGTCCTACTGAACATTCAAGCCACCTTGGGTGAACCTCCGGTTTACGGACACACCCAGGTCAACATAGAAGTAGAGGACGTCAATGATAATGCTCCGGAGTTCGAGGCCAGCATGGTCAGGATTTCCGTGCCGGAAAATGCCGAGCTGGGAGCTCCCCTCTATGCTGCCCATGCCCACGACAAGGATTCCGGAAGCAGTGGTCAAGTTAGCTATAGCCTGGTCAGGGATTCGGGCAAGCGGCTCTTTGCCATCGATGCCAGATCCGGCCATCTGGTTTTATCCCAGCACTTGGACTACGAGACCTCGCAGCGCCACTCCCTCATTGTGACCGCCTCCGATGGAGGAGTTCCGAGCCTGTCGACGAATCTAACCATCCTAGTGGAGGTCCAGGATGTCAACGATAATCCGCCAGTTTTCGAAAGGGATGAATATTCGGTGAATGTATCCGAATCGCGCTCTATTAATGCACAGGTAATTTTCATATTTATTACACAAAAAAAAAAAAAATTTTTTTTTAATATTTGTATAATAATATTTTGATATTTTCTGTATCTTTTTATCCATGAATCAATCTATGGCTTTATTAGTGAATATTAGTTCCTCTTATTCTGAAGAATTCGCGGTCTCAGCGAGTCAGTCGTATTTCTTTCTGTGCACTTTTTGGGTTTATTCCCCATCCAAAAATGTCGATTAACTGGAAACTTGCATTAAATAATCTTAAGTATTGCCTAAGATGCCTTTCCATTACGATGGCTGCTGCTGAGGGTGTTTTATTGAAAAATAAATCTGTGTAATGCAAACTAAATGGGCCACATAAATTTGATTAACAGCCACTAAAAGTCACGCTTTTGTCAGGCGGCCGTCATATCGCGTTGAAAATATCTCAACACCCAGGAGGAGCTCCTACCGAAGCTGAGGTCTCTGAGGCAAAGTCTCTTTGCCTCTTTGGCTCCCAAGAGCCTCTACTCTCGTGTGCTCCCTTCAGCTCTTCCAGTTCTTCGGTTCGGTTCGGTTCTTTGGTCTGAACTAGTTTTGATCATAAAATCACTTCATATCTTTGGCATCGGAAACGAGTTCTCCTTAGAGGTTTGCCAGATACACAGACACACACACAAATGATTGATGCATTCCCCACTTTAGTATTCCGTGCTCTAACTTTTGTCTCTGATTCTCTATTTCCAGATTATTCAGGTTAATGCCAGCGATCTGGACACGGGCAACAATGCCAGGATCACTTATAGGATTGTGGATGCCGGAGTGGACAATGTCACGAACTCCATTAGCAGCTCGGATGTGGCGCAACATTTTGGCATTTTCCCCAACTCCGGTTGGATATATCTGCGTGCCCCGCTGGATCGCGAGACCAGGGATCGTTACCAGCTGACTATTTTGGCCACGGATAATGGCACTCCAGCCGCTCATGCCAAGACCAAAGTCATAGTTCGCGTTCTCGATTCCAACGATAATGACCCGAAGTTCTTAAAACCAAAATACGAATTCAGGATTGAGGAGAACCTCAGGAGGGGCTCCGTTGTGGGAGTGGTCACTGCCGGCGATCTGGATCTGGGCGAGAATGCTGCCATCCGATATAGCCTGCTGCCGGCCAACTCCAGCTTCCAGGTGCATCCCGTCACAGGTGAGTCGCCGTCGACTTCCTTTTGGCCATAAATTAAGGCCGCTCTAACAGCGAACAACTCACTCAACGCGGCTCCGGTGGCGGTGGCAACTGTCAAGCCACCAGCCATGACCCACGGTCATTCATTACTGCTCCTCAAAGCTCTAAAGGAGATCCAGCTTACATTGCGTGCACAGCGAGAAAATCTAGCCACTTAATGACTTATTATTTGCTAGGAATATCACTCGGGTTTATAGAGTAATTCCATTACATAAAGATGAGTTTTAAGATAAGAAGTATAATGGAAGTTGAAAATTATTAAAGAGATTTCGCTATAAAAACCGTTGCCAGTTTAAGAAACCCTCTATGTAAATTTCCGGTAATGCAATACGCATATCGTTTTAACATGAAATACTCATTTACGGGGCCGCATATCAAGATAAAGTTGATAATACATAATGTAAAATCGATCTACGTTTCATATCGACTTGTTTTTAGGCGTAGTTCTTCCAAAATGTTTGTTTTTCTACCGGAGCTCTGCCGACACAGACAGTATTTAGTAATTTTCTTTATTTGAAGATTATGTAAAAACAAAAAAAAATTTTTTTAAGTAATTTATTTTTTTACAAAATGTAAAAACCTTCTTAGAGATGTTTCTCCCAGTGCATCTCCTTCTTTGCCACTGGCCCATAGATCAAGCGCATGGCAAACCTGTTCCTGCCAAGCGATAAAATGCGATCGCCGAGATACCCGAGATCTCGACTGGGTACTGGGTCTCAAACGCGGTGCCCGATTCCCGATGCCGATGCCTGACCATTAGTGTTCGGGCAACAACAGTTTTAACGCTGTCAGCTCATCCGTCAATGGAATATCATTGGCCTGACATCCAGCCACTGTCCGTGTCCAAGTTCGCCTCGCATCCACATCCACATCCATGTGCGTGTCCGCTGGAGGCAAGCGGTACTCTCGGATACGTTTTTTTTTGCAGGGGACACCTCTCCGTCTCGTCTCATTTAAATTAAATATGGAAATCTCGTGCAGCTAATCCTGGCAAAACAGGTTCCACTCTGCTGGCACTCGCATGACATGAATTTCTTTCGGGGGCATTAATCATCGGCGACCCAGTTAGGCGGCAACAATGCACCCACTCCCCTCTGTCTGCCATTATTATGCGGCAAAAGTAGTCCTCGATGCGAAATGGTTTAACAAAATAGTAATATCAAGCTTACAAAGCTCTAAAACCAGTTGCGAACTAATTGTTAACTTTATTAACCAAAAATTCCGAAAAGGCAACTGCTAGAAACAGGATTATTATGAAAACCCATTAAATATTTTGAAAAATAAGTATATTTCAGATTTATTAGAAAATTATGTGAGTGGTGAAATATTTAACTACTTAAAAACCCCATACAATTTTGAAAGCAAAAGACTTTACAGTACTCTTCGTTTTATTTATGACTTATTAAAGGCCTAATAGGTACATTTTGCATGTTCGATGATTTCAACCAGATCATTTATGACTAAATTACATTTTTGGAAGATTTATTAAGTATTTTATCTAGCTTATATTTTAAACTTGTATTTTTATCTGCTTTTCCAGGTGAAATCTCCACCCGAGAGCCCCTTGATCGGGAGCTGCGCGAGCTGTACGACCTTGTGGTGGAGGCCCGCGATCAGGGAACCCCGGTGCGAAGTGCCCGCGTTCCCGTTCGCGTCCATGTCAGCGATGTCAACGATAATGCCCCCGAGATTGCCGATCCGCAGGAGGATGTGGTTAGCGTGCGGGAGGAACAGCCGCCGGGCACCGAAGTGGTGCGGATACGAGCCATCGATCGGGACAACGGGCAAAATGCCTCCATCACCTATTCGATTGTCAAGGGCCGGGACTCGGACGGGCACGGACTGTTTAGCATCGATCCCAGCAGCGGAGTGATCCGTACGCGCGTGGTCCTGGATCACGAGGAGCGGAGCATCTATCGGCTGGGAGTGGCCGCCTCCGATGGCGGAAGTCCGCCCAGGGAAACGGTGCGGATGCTGCGCGTCGAGGTCTTGGACCTGAACGACAACCGGCCGACATTCACCAGTTCCAGCTTGGTCTTCAGGGTGAGTGCTAGATTTATGCGAGGGTCACTCCGGGATGGGCTGGAATGGAACGACGACAACGATGGTACGAAGATCGAGCCCACAAATGTTGTATTTCCTGGAAAACTTTTGTCTATTTGACGCTTCTAGTTTTACACGACCGTTTTTCCCCAGCGATCGTGAGCAGCGCGTTTGTCGCCTTTTCCAGTTTTCTCGCCTTTAGCCAAGTGCCTTTGGCTTTACCTTTGCCTTTGGCTTGCCGCCTTTGTTGCGGCGGATGATTTGTAGCCGCAGCCTTAGCCTCACGTGACAATGGCCGAGAACACGACTCTGGAACGACCGAATGAATCCCTTCCTGGTCACCTCCGCCTCCTCCTGGTGCTTCTCCCCATTCCCATTCCCATGCCCACTCCCACTGCCGCCCCCTTTAAAGAGCTCGGAAGCAGATGTCACAGAGTGCCACAGACGTGGGAAGTGTCGCGATTTGCATTTAAAGCCCTGAGAGCCGAAATTGCACTCGGCCAAAAGTCTTTCAAAACTGGGAAGTTTTGAATACAACAATCCGGCTCGAAGGACCAAACAATGAATATTATTCTATTAATAACTCCTTGTTGTTGGTTGGTTTTGTACGATTTGCTTTTAAAGCCCTGAGAGCCGAAATTGCACTCGGCCAAAAGTCGTTCAAAACTGGGAAGTTTTGAATACAACAATCCGGCTCGAAGGACCAAATATTTAATATTGTTCTTGGTTAGTTTAGTTATACCTAGCAAAATGTAGAACAAATTTGTTTTTAATTTTTGATGGCATATCTGCATCTCTGTCAAACTCACTATGCTGAGTATCCGGCTGGAAGGACCAACTAACAAACCAATTTTCTTTACTTCTCTTCCTTTCTCAAGTGTGCTTTCTTAATAGTACATCCAGATTTCTCACTGTGCACGGCAACTTTATCCTCCTCCATTGTCGGCGTTTTCATTGCGCACGCGTAATTGTCACTATGCTCTGTGACAAGTCGCCTCCCTCTTCCCATCCTCCTCCTCCTCCTCCTGGAGAAGGTGGAGATCTTGGCCAGGCCTATTAAGTGCGATTCGAGACGTCAGTTGAGAGATCAGAGAAGGAGGTTGAAGGAGGAGCAGCCTCGTGCCTCAAGGAACTCGCCTGCTTAGATTTCGGCATGCTGCTACGCTGCCTGGCCCTTCCTCTCGCTGCTTGGGAACCCTTTAACATTTTTATCACGTTCGATTCGCACATGTTTTGCATACTCCCCACTCCCAAGTACTTCCAGAGGTTCCACAGGTTTTCCTCAGATTCGGACTGAAACGCGGCTTCAACCGCTGATGGCTGCGACGCTTTGACATGCATTTAATTGCCTCTCGCAGCGCAAAGGCAGTCTGTCAAGGATGGGAGTGCAGGGGGGGATGTCTTACCCAGAACAAAACCAAGAGGATCCCAGGTCGGGACCTTGTGCGTCCCTTAAATCCGCTTCGGCCACAATTAAAATTGACACATTTCGTTGCATTGCGGACGGCCTTTTGCCTTCGCTTTGATACCGCGCCGCCTGCTCGTTGCGGCTTTTGTTCTTTTGCGTTGGCGTTGAACTAACTGAGATGCACTCGGCCATAAAGTCAAAGTCCTCCGCTGATGCCAATTACTCAGCGACGGATTGCCACAAATAAATCCGATGTAATTAAGCAATTCCCCCACCGAAAGCCCCCTCCTTTTCCTTCCGCCCTCCAGGGGTTTTATTCCCTTTTTCCCCGTTTCTTGCAGAGTCTGCCATAAAAGTGCAGAACAAATCATTCGCCATTTTTGTGGCTGGGCTCTGTGAATAATTTGGCCAAAACCGAAATGACCAAACCGCAGCCTCCAGTAGTCGTTAGTTAACCGCGCACTCGGGAAAAGAAGAGATTAGCTCAATAAAATTTGGAAAAATAAATGCAGATACTTGATTATGAAATAAATATGACTTTTAATCAATTTAATACTTTTTATAGATTCGATCCTCTACTTTTCTTACTTTATTAATAGTAAAATATAAAGTGTATGGGAACTATTTTTTTCTTTACCCGGTATACATTTTTTTAAGTGTACCCCCGACCTTTTTGAGGCAGCCAACTGCGTAATCTTGGCGGGGCATAAATCTCGTGACTGTCATTTTTGTGTCTCCATTTTGGCGACCCAAACAATATTTGCAATGTTTTTATTTTATGAAAAAAGATACCCACTGCAAGAGAGAACCTTTCTTGTTTCGTTCCATTTTTCCATTTTTTTTGGTCGCAGGGACCTCTTGGAACGGTTTTTGCGGTTTTGCATATTAAATTCTTGTGCGGAGTTTCTTCTGTCTTCGGAGATTCTTCCACCTCATCCCCATCCCCCCAAAAAAAAACCCGCTGCTCATATGGCTCACAACATTTTTCTGCAGTGATTTTCGGGGCCGCCAACTTGGTCGGAATGCATAATTTCTTTTTAATGCCATTGGTCGGCGACTTGGGACTTGGGACCTGAGACTGGACAGGCTTCCTCTCCAGATTCTGGTTCCTCTGTTCTGTTCGCCTCTCTTCTTTTCTTTTTTTCTGTTTTTTGGGAGGGGGAATGAAATTTTTAAATGTTTGCTGCCTTCGTAATCTTGAAGTATGAATTATTGCTTTAAGATTGGATTTTCAACACTGTTGTTGAGATTAAGATACGCGCCGAACAACACAACCAGGTCCAAGTAGAGCGACCCGCGAAGTCGGCATCCTCCTCTTTTCGACCGCCCCTCCCATATATTCCCATATTCCTCTTAATAAGCCACGAAAATAATCTATAATTGGTATTTGCGCAGGTACGCGAGGATGCCGTCGTTGGCCATGTGGTCGGCTCCATCAGCCCCAGCGAACGTCCGGCGGATGTGGTGCGCAACAGTGTGGAGGAGTCCTTCGAGGATCTGAGGGTCACCTACTCTCTGAATCCCCTGACCAAGGACCTAATCGAAGCAGCCTTCGACATCGATCGCCACACGGGCAACCTGGTCGTGGCTCGTTTGTTGGACAGAGAAGTTCAATCTGAATTCAGGCTGGAAATTAGAGCTCTAGATACCACCGCCAGTAATAATCCACAGAGCAGCGCCATTACAGTCAAGATCGAAGTGGCCGATGTCAATGATAATGCACCTGAATGGCCCCAGGATCCTATTGATCTACAGGTAAATATAGAAATTGAGTAAGACCCTCATTTCCCAACTACCGAACTAAAAGTGCATACTTTTAACACCAAATAAAATTTTTATACATTTTTATACACACCATAACTGTGTAGTTAAGTTAAGGAAATCAGAGAATAGAAAGTTCAGTTTTACAGTAAATTCTATGATCATAAAACGTGATATTGCAAGTTTTAATTGTTACATTTTATTGCATTTTCTATGCGTTTCGCAGGTGAGCGAGGCCACTCCCCTCGGCACAATAATCCACAATTTTACGGCCACGGATGCGGACACGGGAACCAACGGAGAGCTCCAGTATCGCCTGCTGCGATATTTCCCCCAACTGAACGAAAGCCAGGAGCAGGCAATGCCTCTCTTCGGCCTGGATTCCCTGACAGGATCTCTCAGTCTGCAGGCTCCCCTGGACTTCGAAGCTGTGCAGGAGTATCTACTGATTGTTCAGGCCTTGGATCAATCCTCAAACGTGACCGAAAGACTTCAGACTTCGGTGACTGTGAGACTGCGAGTGCTGGATGCCAACGATAATGCCCCGCAGTTTGTTTCCCCAAATACAAAAGGCGGCAAAACGGCCAGTCTTTTCATAAGCGATGCCACCAGAATTGGCGAAAGTGTGGCCCATATTGTGGCCGTGGACGAGGATTCGGGTGACAATGGTCGCCTCACCTACGAAATCACAGGTGGCAATGGAGAGGGTCGCTTCAGGATCAATCCCCAAACGGGAATCATTGAGCTGGTTAAATCCCTGCCTCCGGCCGCTGAGGATGTGGAGAAGAGTGGACGCTTTAGCCTCATAATCAGTGCCAAGGATAATGGACAACCGGAGTCTAAGAAAAGCTCTCTGAATCTTCAGCTCATCGTCCAAGGCAGCCACAATAATCCCCCGCGATTTCTGCAGGCTGTTTATCGGGCCTCAATTTTGGAAAATGTTCCCAGCGGAAGTTTTGTCCTCCAGGTCACGGCAAAGTCTCTTCACGGGGCAGAGAATGGTAAGGATTTGTTAAAAATGACTTCTAATTATTTGTTAAAAATATGTGTATTTTTTTTATTTCCCTAACCATAACTCTTGCTTTTTATTTTCCCTTTTATTCACAGCCAATCTGAGCTACGAAATTCCCGCTGGCGTGGCCAAAGATCTGTTCCACTTGGACTGGCAGAGGGGAATCATTACGACCCGAGGTCAATTTGATCGGGAGTCGCAGGCCAGCTATATCCTGCCCGTCTATGTGCGAGATGCCAACCGCCTGGCCACCTCGTCCTCTTCGGCGGTGAGGAAGCAACGCTCCTCGGACAACAATGGAGAGGCTTCGAATGGCCAGCACTTCGATGTGGCTACTGTTTATATAACCATAGGAGATGTCAACGACAATTCCCCGGAATTTCGACCGGGTTCGTGTTATGGCCTGTCTGTTCCGGAGAACAGTGAACCCGGTGTTATTCACACTGTGGTGGCCAGCGATCTGGATGAAGGCCCAAATGCGGATCTTATCTACAGCATTACGGGTAAGATACAAGAAAAATTTATCTATAAGCTTTATATATATAAGTTATTCTGCATACTTTGTGTGTGGCGGCAGAGAATGGGCAGACCCATCTAACATAATGTTCTTTCACAATCAATTTTTCATTTCAGGCGGCAATTCGGGCAACAAGTTTAGCATAGATGCCTCTTCCGGGGAGCTGAGTGTTCGACCTTTGGATCGGGAGCAGCAGTCCATGTACAGCCTGCAAATCCAGGCCTCGGATCGCGGACAGCCCAAGGGTCGCCAGGGACACTGTAACATTACCGTTTTCGTTGAGGATCAGAACGATAATGCCCCCCGATTCAAGCTGAGCAAATATATCGCCAGTGTGCCGGAGGACGCACCACTTGGCTCCAGTGTGGTGCAGATCAGTGCCGTGGATGCGGATTTGGGCGTAAATGCCAGACTCGTTTACTCGCTGGCCAACGAAAGCCAATGGCAGTTCGCCATCGACAGCCAGAGCGGATTAATCACCACCGTTGGGTAAGTTTTAGATTTTAAGTTGCCTTTGTACTTGGGTGAGATCTCCTCTGGGTCATTGCTTGGCTTGATCTTATCTCGAGAACCGATCTCAAGCAAGGACGCGACAAAAAAGCATTGCTATAATTTCCTCAACTAATGCGGCATGGAAATCGATGTATCCGAGGCATATCAGAGCATCCTACGCATGCAGCGACAATGTTGCGAATCCGTCTCCTGTCATCGCCACTCCCTCCTCCTCGGCGTCTCTCTCCGGCTTTTGGCCACTTTTTGCCCCCATCTCCTCCTACAGACATTCCTATAAATAGCTTAAGGTGGAGCTGAGACTCGAAATGGAGTTGGAGTCCAACGTGAATCCTCAATGAGTCCCTGTCCCAGTCCCCATATGGGTGTTCTTCGATTCCTGACTCTGCACAGAAAAAAATTAGTTGTTCAAAACCTCAGAAATTTAAAATCAGAACATACTTAATAAATGTCTTTAGATTTTTTCAATGGTAATTCCTTAAGATTTTCTCTCTCTGCGTTTCCTTGTGGCCTTCTTGGGCCCCCTCTGGTGCAAATTTATGCTTATTGACAATCAATGATGACAACAATTGCTTGTTCCGTCTGACATAGCTCTTGCTCAGTTCCGGCCAAAGAAGTTGGGGGTTCGGAGGATCCAGGAATTGAGAATAAAGCAGGCATGGAGTTACCGCGGGCAGGGGGCACTCGAAATGACAGTAGCGTCAGTGTTGCCATTTATACAAACGCGATCCGCTGTCATGTACCAATTTTTATCTTTCGCTGATTGTCGGCAAACAATAAAAACGAAATCCCCGCCGCCGCCACTGCCGAAAAGCACAAAAAGAAAAGACCAGAGAGTCGAGGAGAATAAAGATCTGGGCAGCTCCACATGGCGAAGGTAATGGCACACAGAGCACAGAATTGTAGAGCAGACAATCAGACGGACGGAGAGACAATTCGTGACGTTGTTGTTAGTCTTGGACTTGCACTTGGACTTGGCAATCGGTATTGGAGCTCCGAGCTCGGAACTTGGTACCTGGATTGGACTTAAACCTGCCTTCATGGTCTAAACAACAGGGTAACAAAACAGGGGAAAAGACAAAAATGCGCCTGCCGCTTGTTTAGCCCGATGTAGCTAGTTCTCATTTTTTGTTCTTCTTTTATTTCTGGCCTTAGCTGACTGACTGGCGATGGACAAGCGAGCAGAGTCAAGAGCTTAGGGCTAACCACTGCACTGGGCGAAATGTCTAGTAAATAAGGTTAAAGCTATTTTAATAGGAGCTTATTCCGACCCCATAAAGTATTTATATTCGTGATAGGGTCACTAGACGACTAGATTTTGCCATGTCCGTCCATGTCCGTCCATGTCCGTTCGCTTGTCCGTCAATCTGTCCGTCTGTTTCTACGCAAACTAGTCTCTCAAATTTCAAACTATCGGGATGAAACTTTCCCAAAAGACTTCTTTCTATTGCATAAGTCGGAATCGGCCGGATCGGTTTAACCCTTAAACCAGTAACCTCTCAGTTGCATTGAACCATATTTTTCCTCAGTGAAACATCAGTCTAGGCCCAATCCCCGACTTGGCTTGTTCGCCTGTCCCTCATTTCCAACCCTTTCCCCGAAACCTTCTTGCCCAACCACAAATCTTAAGTCCGAGCCTGATGATCAAAAACAACAACAACAACAACAACAACCTCGACTGATGACTGACCCTTGAAAGCATTTCTGCTGTTGTTTCACATTCAGCCTAAACCAAAAAAAAGGGGAGTTGGACGGTAGAACCGAGGAGCTCAGAGCTTCAACTCGCTGTTCCTTCACTTCAGTTTGACTGATTCAATTCATAAAATGGCCCTCTGCCCGGGATGAGCTTGTAATTTGCTAAATTCGTTTTATTGGCCAACATGCAAGCGCGGAATGGAATGGAATGGCGGCGACTGCCAACTGCCGACTGCCTAGCAACTTTAACTGCAACTGCGAAGGATTGTAATCATTTAGGTTTATTATTTGTGGCAGCAAACATGTTCCAGGGGAGCTCTAGAGAGCCGCGTGATAGCGATAGGCGGCCGTCCCGACTGCCGGGATTAGTTTTCTGGCCAAATAAGAAGACGACGAAGACGAGTCAACTGAGGCCGCAGATCAAGCCAACCCAACACAGCTCAAGCCGAGCGAATGCTAATGCGAGTGTGCATCTCCAGTGGGAAGACCACAAACAAATGACTTAATTACCACTCAGGCCCCCAACCTCAAGCACTGGAGTAAAATAGGACCTAGATTGAATTAATGTTGGGATTACACAATTGAAGTAACAATTCAAGTACCAATCAAAATTTTCTGTAATACAATCGATAACTTTTTCAAATTGTAGTGAACTTAGATCATCAGTGATAAACAATTCTAGAACTGGTTGGGAATTATAACTTTACAGGTGTTATGAAAGTAGCAGTTTCTTTAATAAAATCAATGATCATTGCAATCGATAACTTTTTCAAAATAAAAGCCAACCAAGATAGTAGGTTGGGATACTATAACTGGTTGGGAATTATAGCTTTACAGGTGTTGGCAAAGTTTCTTGAAAGCAGTCAATTAGCAAAAGATAAGCATTTATAAAAGGATAGAAAATAACCTTTTCAAAAATCTTGTCAACGTAAGTTAATAATTAGATTTTCCAATCAAGCAACTACATTTCTCACAGTGCACGCCACCTTGTCAGATCTCTTCCCTTTCTTCCTGCCTAGATCCATTGCGAATCATTTCGTGTGGCTAATTGTCGGTGGGATTACGATTATATATTGTATGCCAGAGAGGAGCTGGGGCTCCCAGAGATACCTAATTAGTGTCGCAAGCGGCGCCCATCGCCGACTGATCGTGTTCAGGCCATTAATTGAATCGTTTCCCCATTTCCCTCTCTCTCCTTGCAGAAAACTGGATCGCGAGCTTCAGGCGAGCTACAGCTTCATGGTTTTAGCCACGGACGGAGGACGTTATGAAGTGAGATCGGCTTCGGTTCCGGTGCAAATCAACGTGCTGGACGTTAATGACAACAGGCCCGTATTCGAGCGATATCCCTACATCGGACAGGTTCCGGCTCTCATTCAGCCTGGTCAGACATTGCTGAAGGTTCAGGCCCACGATGCCGATTTGGGTGCCAATGGAGAGGTTATCTATGCCCTCAAGGCGGAAAATTCGGCAGTGAGCGGAAAGTTCCGAATAAATCCCAGCACGGGTGCTCTGAGTGCCTCGCAGAGTTTGGCCAGCGAATCGGGAAAGCTGCTGCAGCTGGAGGTTATTGCCAGGGACAAGGGAAATCCCCCTCAGTCCAGCCTGGGACTCATAGAGCTCCTAATTGGAGAAGCCCCCCAAGGAATGCCGGTTCTTCGTTTCCAGAACGAAACCTATCGAGTAAAGATCAAGGAGAATTCTCCATCGGGCACAAAACTTCTGCAGGTTGTGGCACTTCGAAGCGATGGTCGACGACAAAAGGTGCAATTCTCGTTCGGAGCGGGAAATGAAGATGGTATATTGTCTATGGATTCCCTGTCGGGCGACATAAGGGTGAATAAACCCCATCTTCTCGACTACGATCGCTTTGCCACGCCATCAATGTCAGCCCTTAATCGGGGTAGAGCTCTGCATTATGAAGAGATGGAGATGGAGGAGGCATCAGAGGTGGATGCAAGTAATGCCACCCGATCCCAAAGGGCCTTGACCTCCTCATCTTTCGCACTGACCAACAGCGAACCCAATGAGATCCATGTGGTTATAGTCGCTCGCAGCACAGATGCTCCATTCCTGGCCACCTACGCAGAATTGGTAATCGAACTGGAAGATGAGAACGATAATAGTCCGAAGTTTTCGCAAAAGCAATTTGTGGCCACTGTTTCGGAGGGAAATAGTAAAGGCACTTTCGTGGCCCAGGTTCAGGCCTTCGATGCGGACGCAGGTTCCAATGCTCGACTGCGATATCATATCGTTGATGGCAACCACGACAATGCGTTCGTCATCGAGCCCGCCTTCAGTGGCATAGTAAAGACGAATATTGTGCTGGATCGGGAGATTCGTGATATATACAAGCTCAAGATCATCGCCACCGATGAGGGAGTGCCCCAGATGACGGGCACGGCCACCATAAGGGTGCAGATCGTCGATGTGAATGATAACCAGCCCACATTTCCGCCAAATAATCTCGTCAGCGTCAGTGAAGGTAAGCTATCTCTAGAGCTATTGAATATATATGATTTTCGAAGCTGATATTCCATGATTATCACTAATCTTCTTCCCTGTTTAATATGTTCCACATTTCTATCTTCCCTATTTTTCAGCCACTGAACTTGGAGCCGTCATCACATCCATTTCGGCCAACGATGTGGACACTTACCCCGCTCTAACCTACCGCCTCGGTAGCGAATCCAGCTTGGAAATAGAGAACCTGTCCATCTTTGCCTTGGATCGGTATAGTGGAAAGCTCGTCCTGAAGCGACGTTTGGACTACGAACTCCAGCAGGAGTATCAACTCGAGGTGATTGCTTCGGATGCCGCCCATGAAGCTCGAACTATCTTGACCGTAAGGGTAAACGATGAAAACGATAATGCCCCGATATTCCTGGCCCAACAGCCTCCGGCCTACTTTGCAATCCTGCCGGCGGTAAGTGAGATAGGTGAGAGTCTCTCCATGGACCTGGAACTGCTAACAGTTAACGCCACTGATGCGGATTCGGAGGGTAGTAACTCCAAGGTCAGTTACTTCATTGAACCTGCTTTGGAAGGCTTCTCGGTGCACCCATCAAGTGGTGTTGTGTCCGTTAACATGAGTAGATTACAGCCTGCAGTTTCGCCCAGCGGTGATTACTTTGTAGGAATTTCGGCCAAGGATTCGGGAAAACCCTTGATGAAGAGCTCCACTCTCTTGAGAGTTCAGGCCAGTGACAATGGCTCCGGACGTTCGCAATTCCAGCAGAACCAATATAGGGCACATATCAGCGAGGCAGCTCCTTTGGGCTCCGTTGTCCTTCAGCTGGGTCAAGATGTCCTGGATCAGTCATTTGTCATTGCCTCCGGAAATGAAGAAGCCACCTTTGAGCTGATGCAATCGAAGGCAATTGTTTTGGTGAAACCTCTGGACAGAGAACGCAATGATCTGTACAAACTGCGATTGGTTTTGAGCCATCCCCATGGCTCGGCACTTCCGGCAGGCGCGAATTCCACGTCTGGAATCTCGGTGGTCATCACAATCCTAGACGCCAATGACAACTTCCCCATTTTCGATCAAAGTGCCAAGTATGAGGCTGAGATCAGCGAACTGGCTCCACTGCGATACTCCATCGCCCAATTGCAGGCCGTCGATGCGGATCAGGAGAATACCCCCAATTCGGAGGTGGTCTACGACATAACCTCGGGCAATGATGAGCACATGTTCACCATAGACCTGGTGACTGGTGTGCTCTTTGTGAACAATCGATTGGACTACGATTCGGGGGCCAAGAGCTATGAGCTGATTATCCGAGCCTGCGATAGCCATCACCCGAGACCTCTTTGCAGTCTGCAACCCTTTCGGCTGGAACTCCACGATGAAAACGACAATGAGCCCAAGTTCCCGCTATCGGAGTATGTCCACTTCTTGGCCGAAAACGAACCCGTGGGCAGCTCTGTGTTCCGTGCCCATGCCAGTGATCTGGACAAGGGACCTTTCGGCCAACTGAACTATAGCATCTCTCCGTCGCCCAGTGACGAAAGCTCGTGGAAGATGTTCAGTGTAGATGCGGAAAGTGGTCTGGTCACCTCCGCCTTCGTCTTCGACTATGAGCAACGGCAGCGTTACGATCTGGAACTGCAGGCCTCCGACATGGGCGGCAAGAGGGCCAGAGTGGCTGTGCGCGTGGAGATCGAGTCGCGGGATGAGTTTACCCCCCAGTTCACCGAGCGCACCTACCGGTTTGTGCTTCCCGCGGCGGTGGCTCTGCCCCAGGGCTTTGTGGTGGGTCAGGTGACGGCCACCGATGGCGATAGTGGTCCCGATGGCCGAGTGGTCTACCAACTGAGTGCCCCGCACGCCCACTTCAAGGTCAATCGCAGCAGTGGAGCCGTTCTGATCAAGCGGAAACTCAAACTGGATGGCGATGGAGACGGTAGCCTCTACATGGACGGCAGGGACATCAGCCTGGTTATCTCCGCTTCCTCGGGACGTCACAACTCCTTGTCCAGCATGGCCGTTGTGGAGATTGCCCTGGATCCTCTGGCACATCCCGGTACAAATCTCGCCAGTGCCGGTGGTTCGTCAGGTGGCTCCATCGGCGATTGGGCCATTGGTCTGCTGGTGGCCTTCCTTCTAATCCTCTGCGCTGCCGCCGGAATCTTTCTGTTCATCCACATGAGAAGTAGGAAGCCGAGGAATGTGGTCAAGCCCCATCTCAGCAGCACAGAGACGGTGGGCGTGGGCAATTCGAATAGCTATGTGGATACCAGTGCCTTCGATACGATTCCCATCAGGGGAGGAATCACCGGTGGTGCGGCGGGAGCGGCTTCGGGTCAGTTTGCTCCACCGAAGTACGATGAGATCCCTCCGTTTGGACCGCATGCTGGCAGTTCGGGTGCGGCCACCACCTCCGAGTTGTCGGGCTCCGAACAGTCGGGTTCCAGTGGTCGCGGGTCGGCGGAGGATGACGGCGAGGATGAGGAGATCCGTATGATCAACGAGGGACCACTGCATCATCGCAACGGCGGCGGAGTTGCCGGAGGAGTGGGCAGTGATGATGGCCGGATCTCGGATATATCGGTGCAGAATACCCAAGAGTATTTGGCTCGCCTGGGCATCGTAGACCACGATCCCAGTGGCGGCGGCGGGGCATCCAGCATGGCTGGCTCGAGTCACCCGATGCACATGTTCCACGACGACGATGCCACCGCCCGTTCGGATATCACGAATCTCATCTATGCCAAGCTCAACGATGTGACCGGAGCTGGGGGTTCGGAACGCGGAAGCAGTGTGGATGATGCGGGAACGACGGCGGGTTCCATTGGAACCATTGGAACGGCCATCACCCATGGTCACGGTGTGATGGGCAGCTATGGCGAGGTTCCCGTTCCCGTGCCCGTTGTCGTGGGCGGCAGCAATGTGGGCGGCTCGCTGAGCTCGATAGTTCACAGCGAGGAGGAATTGACGGGCAGCTACAATTGGGATTATCTCCTGGACTGGGGACCCCAGTACCAGCCACTGGCGCATGTCTTTTCCGAGATAGCCAGACTGAAGGATGACACCATATCGGAGCATAGTGGAAGTGGAGCCTCCTCGTCCGCCAAGAGCAAACACTCTTCGTCGCATTCGGGAGCGGGAAGTGTGGTGCTCAAGCCTCCGCCGTCGGCACCACCCAGCCACATACCACCGCCGCTGCTCACCAATGTGGCTCCGAGGGCCATCAACCTGCCCATGCGATTGCCACCCCATTTGAGCCTCGCCCCCGCCCACTTGCCACGTTCGCCCATTGGCCACGAGGCCAGCGGCAGCTTCAGCACCTCGTCGGCCATGTCACCCTCCTTTTCGCCATCTCTATCGCCCTTGGCCACGAGATCACCGTCCATTTCGCCCCTGGGGGCGGGACCACCCACGCACCTGCCTCACGTCTCGCTGCCACGTCACGGCCACGCCCCCCAGCCCAGTCAGAGGGGAAATGTGGGAACCCGGATGTAGATGTAGATGTAGAGTTTCGGAGCACATAGTATTACTTGCACCACCCCCACTCACCAGCACTCGAACACAAAAACACGAAACACTCACAGTAGAGCTTGAAAAATATCGACACTATCGATATTTTTAATATTTCATCATCAATCATTTTTTTCCATGGATTTAACCCAATATAGTTAGAATATCGATAAAAATCGATATTTTTCCAGCTCTAACTCACACCCATTTACAATTGTTGTACATATTACATACATAACTTTAGTAATGATTGCTGTGCAAATGTGCCCAAGTGAACGGTTAGTAAGAAAAATAGTGCCGGATAGTGGTAATAAAGATGAATAACATTAATTGTAAATGGTCCTTCAAGCCGGATACTACAAAATTCCAACTCCCAGCTAGCTTATGCCCGTTTCATTTGGGCACAGGATGCATTGCAATCGCAGTTAACGACAACAAAGCCAACAAAGACTCTCTGAAACTCACTTGCTTGCATACAAAGCCAAAAAGCGAGGAGCAGCAGGAGCCGGAACAGCCATAAGTTGTAAGCATTTAGAGCCTAGACTAGAATTCGCTCGAATCCGTATCTGTAACCGTAGCTTAAGTATCCCATATAAGTATATTCGTAACGTAGGACTAACTAATCCTAAACTAGTTTTATGGGAGCAAACCAAGTGCACTTAAGCAGCCCGGCAATCCCTGTTTTAAGGGGGATCACAAACGGGCTGCGATTCACATTTCCATTCCAAACCAATCCACGCGTGAGAAGGAGAAGGACGGGGGGTAAAATTGTAAAAAGTTGTTTTTAGTAATCATCGGGGAGAAAGAAAAGAAACCCTTGTATAAAACCGAAATAAAATGGGAACGTACCAACGAATAAAAGCGAGGAAGAGGAGAGTAATCGAAGTACGAAACGAAGGAGGAGTCTTTTTAAGTATAGCCTAGTTACCAGTTATTATATAGATGTACATGCCTAGCTATAGATCGTATAGTTTATGTATGTACGTTCACTTGTGTGTGATGCTACTTGTGTAATTTCTTACGTTCTAGCAAAAAGCTGTAAAAATGTTTACCAGTCTAAGGATCCTCTAGTTGCTAGGCCCATAGTTTGTAATAGCTAAACGAAAGCAAGAGAATAAATATTTAAAAACTAAAATAAATCGAAATGAAAAACATAAAAAAAGCCCTGGAATTTGTGATTAATTTGTTGGTTGTTGGGGGAAATAAAAGGGGAGTGGACCCCACGTGGAGTACTGGTCAATTTTTCTCGCTTTGGGAGTTTAAGAAGCGAAAAAAAGGAAAAGTGCCTGACACGCCCACATGTAAGAGGATCGAAGGAGAAGTGCCTATACAGAAAACAACTTTTTTTTAAAATTTTTTGATGAAATAAATTTCCATTTAGCGGGGTTTTTAAATGAGGAAAATATTTTTCTTAAGCTTACAAAGATTCGACTTTTCGATGAACTATTCAAATGCACTCTCACACACGAATTGAAGATCCGGACTCCTGGTTGCGATACATCCAGACACTCTGCAGACATCCCCCAGCTTCAACTGAAAATCAGCAACCACAACAAGCCAACAACAACCGAGAACCGACATCCACTTTGTCTTCATTTCAAAGACGTTGCATGAACTCATTTATTTGTTGCTGATTTCTGGCCTGCACCACACCTCCGCCTTGGATCATCACCCCACCTACCCGGCGAGCGCCCTTGCCTGTCGTCATTATCATTATTTGCCCCAGTCTGCAGTCTGAAGTCTGAAGTCCCAACCTCTGAATCTCAGTCGCGGGACTCGATTCCAGGGGTCCAGTTGAGTTATTTCCATTTGCCAGTCTTCGACTCGCGCTCATATCAATTGCAGCAGATCAACAATGCTGAGCTGGAACTGCTGAAATTTGTTCCCCTTTTTTTCTTGCCCTTTTGGATAAATGGGTGTATAGGTTTTGGTCAAAAATTCTAAACCAGGCTTATATCTACTTGATTTAATTAATTTTTGTTTTAAGAAACGGATAGGAATTTTAAAGAACTTTGTCAATTTGTTTACAAAATATTATTTATGCATTATAAAAATATTTTTTATGGGGTATTTACATCTTTGATCCAGAAGATTTTTTTTTTTTTCGGTCACATTTCGCAGGAACGCCAGCTCAGCGCTATCCTTAGTCGGAAGGAGGGCATCTAAACGCTCGTGGTTATTATTAGTAGCAGTCAATTCATATTAAAGCGAATACAAATAACGACGAAGCCACCTGGATGCGGATACGCCAAGAATGGAGGCTACAAAAACAAAAAAAAAACGACGACGATGATGATGATGATTATGATTATGGGTTGTTGGAGCTGCCTAGGTATTCATTTGGGCTACGCATTTTTTGGGGTGTGTACACACCAGACAACAACAAGGATGGAAAGTGAAAAGCCTTAATTTGTTATGGGCTCCAGCCGGAAAAGGCAAAAGGCTCAGGTTAAGCCCATGTCCTGAATGCACTGTGCCGAAAAACGAATATAAAAAAAAAATACAAAACATAAACGCGAATTCTTAAGCATCATTTTATTAGAAAACATTTTTTGACAAGTTCGCTTTTATATTTTTTTTTTGCACAAATAAAATATACTTATTTAAATACATAATATAAGTTATATTATTTTTTCTCCGTGCCAATTGACTTGAGTTGTGGCCGTGGCTTGGTTTATTTTTAAAGCCATTTAAGTGGCTGGCCAAGTATGCGCACGTAGATCGAACCTTGGCATTGTTCTAGGGCCGGGCATTTTTCACTTGGCCTGTCAAATCGGGACTTCGACAGCTCCGCCACCAAAGACCACGGCCCTGCCCACTTTCAAAAGGGGCACCACCAGGTGGTGCAAGTGGTGCTAGCTGAGCCAGTAATGCTGGATTCTCCTCTGATTGCAAAATAAGTGATTTGCGGAATGCGTGTTAAGGCTCAATTCAGTTGTAGATCTCCTCTCATCTCTGCTTTTCCCCGCCGTCTTATGTTTTTATAATTTGTCAATACATCAAGCTCACAATAAAGTGATTACTGGTGCGGCGAAACGAAACGCTGAGAGAGGAGGGATCTAATCCCTCATACGAAATTCAAAATGAAATACAATAATAATTTTATTCCAGCTCGAATGGCCGCACTGATGAGCAAATTAAAGCTGCAGCATCCACACACACGGAGACCATCAACTTGAGCCTTTCTTCGGGTCCGCTGCAGATTCTCCTCCTTTTCCGCTTGCAGATTTACAGATTCTTCTTCCAGAGGCGCGCTTCTGCGGCTTAATAACAATTCCATTAGCGGCTAATGTCTTCATTGCAAGTGTCAGTTTTGGCAGGCCAGGGGCGTCGAGCCGAAGGGGGGTGACGCTAAACTGACTGGCCGGGCACTGCCCAAGTCGCCATCCCCAAACCAATCCAATCCGCTGAACCTGAGGTCCGTCATCGGTGCTAAACTTAGCGACTGGCCAAGAGCACACTGCGAAAAAACTAATATATATAAAAGTGGCCTTCGAAAAGGAGAGGTTGAAAGTAGAGCCCAAACTAGTAGAGCTATTGGGCCCATTTTTTTATCCGATATTGTAAGTGTTAAGTTGGGTTGTGCTAAGAACTGATTTTTGCATGGGCTGATGCAATCAAAAGTTATTGGAAAAAATCGAAAACGGGTATTAAAGTTTTAAATTTTTTTTTTTATTTTGTACTTTTCTTTTCTAATTTCCTGTAATTTCAACAATTTTTTCCCAGTGCAGAATTATGGCTGCCAGAGTCCGCAACCGCCCCAATCGCATCCTCGTCTTCGGGAGGCAAACCCCATCCTTGCCATCTTTCCCGACTGCTTCTGCCTCTCATCTCGCATGTCAGTTTAACACTTTTGAATCCTTTGAAGTCCCAATCCCGACTGCGTTTTATTGTCCAAAGTTATGGCAATGGCAATGGCTGCACTAATAAGCTCGTTCCCAGTTGTATATTTCCTCTCCTCTTTTTTTCATTCCGAAAACCCATTCCCATTGCCATTCCGATTACGATTGCAGTCCCGGATCATTGGCATTAGCATTCGCAAGTGGCCAACAAATGCGAAAATAATTGCTGCCACGAAATAAATGCGAGAAGGGTTAGAGGGGAATGGTAGCCAATTGCTGGCCATCGCTAATTGCCGGCTTGATTGGAAATGATGATCTGCGGGGCAGAGATGAAGAGGGAAGGATTCCTGCAAGGAGAACAATCACAATAAAACAGAGTTTTACGAACGACTGGGGAAACCTCCTGCGGTCTTTTTTTTCTCCCAGCTGGCCATTTCCGTTTCCGTTCGATGTGGGAGGAGCGGCAGGGAACTCTAAGACCCTGAATGAGAGATCACTGAGATCGCAGATGAGCTGCATCAAAGGTTAGACTGCCGATAGTCCCAAAAAAGAAAATAACAAACTGAGACGCCAAATGTAATTCGATACGTTTGAGGACTGCACTGGCGCCGACACAAAAAGCCAAAAAACAAAGCAAGCATGATGAACCCACCAAAGAAGAGGCCACCGTCCGTCCGTCCAAATCGCAGCCGAAAAGCTTGTATTTCCTCACTGATCCACAGAGTCCCGGATCCAGAATACAGAGTCCAGAATCCATTAGAGACTGACAAGCAAACGCCGCATAATGGAACAAGCGCATTCGCGGCCATAATGGCAATAGAATCATCCGCCAAAACCGAACAACCAACAGGCACCAGCCATAAGGCCATCCATCCATCTATCCATCCACTCGGAGAACCCAATCCAATCCCAATACTGCAACAAAGGTAGCCATTAAAATATAATAATAGTTGTTCTTTTTCAGCTGTTTTTGACGGCTGCACTGCGAGGAAATTTTACATTAAATTGGGAAATAGGGTCAATTCTACCTTATTTCATATCAATTCAAACATATCAAAATGATATTTCATCATATCATAAAAAATATCAAATTTAGTATTTTTTGAACAAGTAATGTGAAATAAGATAAACATAATCTTTATTCATATCAAATTGACCAGCACCTATCAATCTGATCTTGTGTCAATTTTTTTTCTGTGCAGTTAAAAAAATTTTTTAATATTATGAAATTGAAATAAATCTTTTTATATTATTAAAGAACGAAGGATTATAGATGCCAGATTTTTAAACTCAAATAAAGCTATTGTTTTACAGAATATTGTTAACCAGTCAATGCGCATTGGAAAATGTACTATTAATCAATATTAATTTGTAGAAATACCACAAATGAGCTAAATGTATATGAATACGAAATTTTAATATATCTACATTTATTTAAGTCCCATCATTTCTCTCTATGTTTTCAGCGGGAACAAAAGGCGAAGCTTCTGCTACTGTGGCCAAACAATTTGGACACACTCCGGCGAAGCGATGATAGAATCTCATAATGCAACTTTGGATCTTTGGGATCGCGGAGAAATCTCGGGGATCGGGGATTTGAGGGTTTTTGAAAGGGGGTAGGTGGCAGGCTGCTGGCGAACGTCAAAGCCAAACAAGAACAATCTATCCAAATGTCCATCTATTGAGCAGATAAAGCTGCATCCATCTCATCCGCATCCGCGTCTGCCGCCTGCTTTTCCTCACCCTTTTCACCGATTTTCCTCGATGCTTTTCCAGCGCGTCTCTCTTTCTCTGGAGATTTGTGTGAGCTTACACTTTGCGCCAACTACAAACGGCGGCTGATGAAGATTAGCCCGTCTCCTGTCTGCTGGCCTGCTGGAAAGCCACCGCACCACCACCCCCAGCACCTCTGTCGAAGCCGTGACATTGATGTGCCACCAACAGCAACAGCAGCAACTGCAACTGCAACAGCAACAGCAGCAACTGCAACAGCAACATTGCAACAAGCGAAGCCATTTTTGCTGCCATTGTTTTGTCGCTTGCATCTGGATTTTTTGGCTTGGAATCTGGGTAGCCATGGTTTTGGTTTCGTTTTTGGTCTTCAATTGCTGGCTGCTGGTGTCCTTTTAGCATCAAGAGAGATTTGCATTTTATCGCATTCATTCGCCAAGCGAATCGAAATCGCCAGCGGATGTCGTCTGCCTCGTTTGTTGTCTCTCTTAAAGTTCTGCTGACATTCGAAGACAGTTCCTCAAGCTGCCGCTTCCCCATTTTTGCGATCTTGCGATTTCTCAGGGGGTCTCATCACAGAGAGGGGGCGGTGAACTCACCTCGAGTGAGCTTCATTTTCGGCCAAGCGATTGTCAGTTAATTGAAATATTCGTGCCGTCGTCAGTGTCACTTGCAAGTCGCGATTTCGGGGATCTTCAAATCTCAGCACAGAGGAAAAAATATGGGTTCAAGCCGCAAGTCCTTAAATATTTAAATAACCAAGACAAATATCAAGAAAAATTCTCCACGAGGAGAACAAACCAGTCAGATTTATTTCACATTATTTAAATGTATTAAAAATCTGTAAGGTTCGAATTCTCAATGTCAGGTTAAGGGTTTTGATAGATATTTGTCCGACCTGGTTAACCTGGAGTTAAATTTTTCAGAAGAACTTATTCGTTTTCTCAAAGTAATGTTTATTTTATCAACGACAAATCTTTACTGTCTGTGATCACACAATTCAGATTTAAATCATTTAAAACCTAATGGTATTGGAAAACTAAATTTAACCCAATAACAAATGTTAACTTGACATTGAGAAATTGGCCCTTTAAGTATAAAGTAAACCTAAAAAAATTTAATATTTTTATAATTTATGTGTTACCCCCAAAACAGAGCCAAAATTCATTTCATATTTTTCTCACAGTGCTGAATTGGCTGATCTTCAGGACTTTTGGCCATGATCTCTCATTGTGTGGACTCATTAAAGATTCGCTTAGGCATCACAATCGAGCCGAGCTCACAATCAAATGTGTTAATGTGCCAAAATCAAAAGGGGCAGCGCAGATTGGTCAGCGTGGACAACTGTTGCTTGTTGCTGGTGGTGTGTTGCAGCAACTGTTGCTGGTGGTATGTTGCAGCAACTGTTGCTGCTGCTGCTGCTGTGTTGCTGCTGCTGCGGGCAAGGGAAAGGAGACGCAAACAAGTAGCCCAAGGAGCGCTACCCGCTGTGCCACAAAGTTAAGCAGAATCAATTTATAAATCAGCGCGCTGGCGGCTTTAAAGGTCAGCGATAACAACAGCAACAGCAAAAGCCGAGGGGATTGGCCGCAGCAGCTTCTTGTCCCGCGATGAGCAATTTATTGTGTCAAACTCAATTATACTCGTGTGATATTTTTGTTGCCCACCAAAAACGAAAAGCAGCCCAAACGAAAAGAAATGAAACCAAACAGAAATGCCCCGAAAACACAGGCACACACATGGATTCGGATTCAGGCACATCACATACATATATATATTTTTTAAGAAGGAGCAACCCAAATTCCCGAAATGCTGCAACTTTGGCCCGAGAGAAGCCACAAACAGAAATGCAATGGAGAATCAGAAACCGAAACAGAGGCCCCAAATGAAGGAGGAAAAGTTAAAGATAAATGAGCAGAATTGGTTTGGCGAAAGGCGCAATTCAACTGCCAAAAAAAATATATATATATCCAGAAAAGAAGGGGAAGCACCAGCAGCAGCCAAAATAACAAAAACCTCAAAAAAGTTTGCTTTGCTGTGTGTAAACGAACTTCAAGTTCCCTATAAGCTAATTAAGGAGGTCTGAAGAACTCGAAAGTATGATAAACTATTGTAACATAGCCTTTATTTACAACATTTAATAATTACAAGAAAGAAGTAAATATTTTAAGTTTCATGGTTTTGCTATAAGAATCTTTTCCTTCGGGCCATTATAGCACGAAACTTACCAGAATAAGTGTGGCCATCTCAGCTTCTGATCTTAGTGTGACCTTGCATTTATTATTTTGGTATAAAAAAAAGGCGTTAAACTTTTTCTCTCAACGTCCCCTTTGCGATTCCCAGTAGGAAGAAGAACAGAAGTCGACCGCAGTGACAAAAACTGCAGAAATTGCAGCACAAGCAAGTACTTCAGTGCACTCACTTGCCCTTCCTTATCCATAAAGTACTGCCAACACTCACTGGGTTGGCTGACTGTATTTTTTTTTATTTCTTTTTCTTCACTGGGCAGGCAAGAATTTCACGTTGACACTTTAAAGTGGACATCAAGCAGTTTGCGCATATTTCCCCCCACCAAAGAGCAGCTGCAGCAGTTGAAACTGGGCAACATTTGGCTCGGGTTTGGGTTTGAGTTTGGGCTCGGGGTTCTGGTTGGGCTCTTTTTTTCGGAAATTCACAGTTGAAACTGCAGCGCAGAGAGATTGCGAGACTTTTTGGAGGCGAGGGGCGCGAGTTATGCGATCCTTGGACTCTTAACGATTCGCTTTTGTCGTTGGAGCCTCTCTTTCGGCACTTCTCTCTCTATATCTTGGCTTCTTTTTTTTGGCAGCTCTCCCTTGCGAGGTCAGAAATTCAGTTAATTTAGCGAGAAATGTACAAAAGTTGTCAGCGTTCGGCGGCTCGCATTTTGAGGCCAGAGGTCGAGTCTTCAGGCGGGGACTCTTTCAATAGAAAGCAAATATGCGAAACAGTTGCATCAAAGGCACAATTAGGCTATGTGAGTTGGGTGATTTCGCGAGTTTTTGGGGTGCAGAGGGGCCTGGGAACAGACCCATCAAAGTGGATAAGCCGCCGCTGCTCGTAAATCTTCGACACATAAACAAAATCCATCCAATCCAAAGAATTTTTATTGCTTATTATTGCGAGTCTTTCTTTGCCATGCATTTCGCAGAACCAACAATAACACAAATGCACAAAAGTATCGAATTTCATTTCCTGTGTCCCTATAGAAAGCTGTCGAGCACAGGGAGAAAATGTGAAGTTTTTGGTAAAAGTAAGCTTTAAGAAGAACAAATTCCATAAATTAGACACAGTGCCACTTTCAATAGATAGTTTTAACTAATTTTCAGTGTGACCAAATACTTTGTTGTAGGGTTATTTGGATAATTAATACAGCATGACCATGCTTTCGTCTAAATGGTATTTGTAAAGATAAAAAGCAACTTTAAACATTTTATATACTTGTATTAGCTTTATGAATTTAAATGTTCTGCCATTTTTCTCCATGTGCAGCCTTATGGCCGATCCTCGTCCACTTGTCATTACCGATCCGAACACAATGGCGAGCTCATCCTGCTGCTCCAACTGCTCCTTGAAATCAGATCCTTGCCGCACAATCAGCGCACACAAATCGTAACGATTTCTCATTTTAATCAATTAAAAAGTCAACGATACCGATCCCGATGCCGATTTCGATGCTAACTGTAAACCGCTGACACTTGCCGAAAATATGCCGAAAGTCTCGAGACTCGAAAAGCCTCGAAATCGGAGTTGCAGTTTGGAGTTAAATTCGGACCCTTGCAGTTTGTTTGATTAATGAGGTGAAATGTTGTGAAATATTGTCGGAGGCTTTGGCTTGGAAACCGGGAACGGGGAAAAACGAGAAGGCAGCGACAAATCAAATGGAAATCAATACCTACATGAAACATATCGCCCCGCGACCCTCGTGCCTGCCCGGTTTTTAAATAAATGAGCCCGAGGAGACGCCCCCAATCGCTGGCCCCTCTTGGTGCTTTTTGGCCATCCCTTATAAGGACAGACAACTGTTTGGAGTTGTCAAAAATACCAAGCCACGAAATAAAGAATTGCAAAACTTCCAAAATAAAAAAAAAAGAAAACTGAGACTTGTGGCCCAGGGACAGAACAAACAATCCGGCAAGTGTGAACATGTAAGTGTCAGAGCCTCAATTCGAGACATTCGAGCTGAAAGCAGCCGGATCGCAGATCGAAGATCGTGCAGGTGTTCCCGAGGTAATGGCCATAATGGCTGTAGCTCTGGCTTTTTGTCCAATTTCTGTGAAAAGCGTGAAAAACGTAATTCGAGTGAAACTAAATCAATAAGCACGCGGCGTATACTTAATCAAGACATAAAAAATCATCGACATCAGCCAAAAAAGAAATAGCAAAAACTGGAAAAATAGCGAGGATTGAGCAAAGCTTAAAATACTCTAAAAAAAATCTACAACCTATAATTTATAAAAATTTTTCCATAACCATAACTTAGTTAACTCTTAATTAAATAATAACAAGTTTTTAGTGTGACCAGGAATCAATTTGTTTGCCTAAATTAGCTCCTTTATTAAGTATGACCCTAACTTACATTCAATGGTATTTCCTAATAGAAATACACAAGCTTTCTGGAATGACCAAGATACTTTTTGTTAGAGTAAAGCCAAAAGATATTTTCGAATCGATCGATCTGCCCCCAAAGCTAATCTCCCAACGTGGCGAGCTCAATCGCAAGTCGAATGATCACCATGATTAGAGCTACTCGCAGATGGAGATCAAAGTGGAGATCTCCCTGGCAGCCATGGGAAATTATTCAAGCCGTCTTTGCTAATCACCTGGAGGCTCTCGGGCCAATCGACAGTTGGCGCAAAGCGGCGAAAGCCAAGAAACGCCCAGTGGCCAAAGGTGGGTTGAGCCAATGGGAATTTAAAAAGCGACAATCGACCAAATTAGAGGGGCTCGCAAAAGTGGCCCCCAGGCAGAGATCGAATTCTTCGCACCTTTACGCAATCATCAAGGCATATTCCGAAATGGCATTTGTGCTACGGAAAATCGGTAAGCTGTCGACCCAGATAAATATGGCACAGACTTGCGGATCAGCTCTTTAACTCTCAGCCTGGGTTCACATCGTTTTGTGACCGCATTAAATTCTAATAATTCGCTATTATGACATGATAGTCACGTATTAGGCAAAACAGCAACCGAGTAACCGCATAACCAATAACCAACAACTCAGGCACCACGACAAACTGCATTCAGAATTATGAGGCGATTCGAGGCAACCGGTTGGACGACCAACCTCAGACTGGGCCACCGAAAAAATATGGGAGGCGAATATCGAGGGGCAGGCGAAATTAATGCGAAAATGCCAAAATATTTGAGACAGCCAAAAATTTGCATTCGCATTGAGTATGGAAAATATTGGAAGCAAAACCGAATAATCAGCTGGGTATGTGGAATAGAGTTTTCCAACTGCAAACTACCTCTAAGCTACACAGATAAAAAAACTATACAGATTTATATAATATTCTCAAAATTAATTGATATTTATATCCAAATATTATCTATATGATATTTACATGACATCTACATGATATCTACCAGCTTTTTACATAAACATGTAATTTTTCCCTTTTAATATTGTAGATATCATAGATTTCCAACTGCAAACTACCTCTAAGCTACACAGATAAAAAACTATAGAGAGTTATATGATATTCTCAAAATGAATTGATATTTATATCCACATAATATCTATATGATATTTACATGATATCTACCAGAATTTTACATAAATATGTAATTTTTCCCTTTTATTATTGTAAATTTAATATTAAAATTTGCTTTTCTTCAAAACCAACCTGAAATCATTTGGAATAAATTGGAAATTGAAGTTTATTATAACCAGCATACTATTTTTAGAATCGGTGCACAAACAAAGGGATAACTTGTAAGATAAATGTACCATTTCTCAATATTCTACATATTTTCGTACAGTATATCCTTGATGACTACTGGGTGTAGCAGAAACAAACAATTTACATAACAAAAGGCGAATATTTTGTCGCCTGCAGCCGAGTGTTCCAGTTCCAGTTTAAGATCTGGCTCCAGGCTCACTTTTGGTTTCAATTTTGGTCTCTTTTTTTTTTTGGTTCGGCTATTTGGAGCGTTGACACATTTCCACATGCCCACACACATCGCAGATTGTTCTAATAACTGGCGAAAAAATCTGCATAGGAATCGAAGCTGGAACCAATACTCCAAATACTCCGAAGGGGCAAAATGAAAAGCTACCTCTGATCGATTTGTGAGCGGCGACGGCGGCGGCGGGCTGCTTAATTTGGCTTATGTTTCATATTTGCCCTGGGGCAGAATCGTTTAGTGCTCGGCCCGTTGATTTATTTCGCCCGTATTTGGTCAAATCGAGGTCCACTCACGACGAGGGTGTTGCGTTGGTGCTGTGTTGCTGTTGCTGTTGCAGTTGCTGCTGCTGCTACCTCCTGTTGCATGTTGCTGCTGCTGCTGCTGGCTGCAACCCAAAAACTTGAACTTCGACTTTCGAAAACAACGGCCCGGCAAAGGCTGACTAATGAGAGAATTATGCAAAGAGATAGAACGGTTGCGATGGCGGAGAAACTGGGATCGGGGACTTTTTTGCGTGTCTCGGAACTCGCCTTATTCATTAGGCCCGAAAAACTCACCCGCACCTCGCAGCTAATTGCCAGTCTGCCTGCAAATCTGCATCTAGAAGTGAAACCTCAAGCCAAGCGAAACCAAATGGCAGCCACATCAACATGAACACACATCTTATCGGTCCAACCAATTAAGACACACAAAAACTCGGCTCGACGGCTGAAAATTGTCAGCAAATCGAAATGAAAATCAAAGTCAGTCGAATCGACAGGCAGCCGTTTTAATTTGATTTGATGTGAGGCCGCCACAGAGCCGAGAAACAAATCGCACAGAGAACCTCCGGCATCCAGTCGCATATTATTTAGTGCACTTAGAAGAAAGAAACAGCTTTTTAACCATATTATATTCACAAATCGATTGTATATAGCTAAATATTTTTACAAAGTGTAAATAATACCCAACATCAAGATAAAAACCCACCCAAATGGCAATTTAAGCTATAGGGTGATCTAAAAGGACCAAGTTCGACACCCATTACTGACCATAAAAGATTTATTTTTCGTTTTCTCCCGCCAATCAGATTTTACAAACCCCGATTATAACTATATTATTTAGATATATCTTATCCATAAATATTATTTAAATTACATTTAATAATAGTAAACATAAAAATTTTATTTGGGTTAATAAGAAAAAAATAGCTCTAAGGTTTTATATTATTGACAAGTTTTCTTTCAGTGTAGCCAGGGTTTTCCCATTCCCCTTTCCATACCAATCTAGTGCATTTTGGCTATACGCTTTTCGATTTCGTTTGCGATTAGGCTAGGCCAAAAAAAAAACATAAGCCCATAGCCGCGATATTTGGCTGCCTTTAATGAGCTAGCGACATGCTCACTTGCTAAATTCAATTGCTAAATTGCCGTTTGCTTTTTTGGCGACCAGTGTGCCCGATTGCCAATTGGCAACTGCCAACTTGTGAGTTGCCAACAGCAGTCGAAGGCTCCAAACTGCCACCTGCAGCGATATCTGAGCCACCATTGTTTCGACTACTGCTCCCAATTATGCTGTTCAGGTGCGTAGCCCCCGAAGTTTGTTAAGCAAATGAAGGGGGTGTGAGAAAAAAAAGAATAAAAAGGAGAGTGATTGGGGTTGGAAAGTAATTAATATGGAAAATAAGACCGTGAATTCTTTAGAACAAGGGCTAATATTCAACTTCTTTAGAAGAGGAAATCTTCAAATATTTTGATCGAAAATATAAAATTAATATTGGTTATGAATATTATCCAGTTCTTATTAATAATATTATGTTTCTTACTGTGCATATTTGGCCTGCCCTTACTATTTCTGCAAAAATACGAAGTGATACAAATGACTCCCCTTGGGCGACGCTACTGTGTGGGAAAGATGCCTATCGGGCGATGTCAACAAGTTGGACATAACTCAACTTGGATTGAATCTGGTAAATGTGGCGTGAAGGTCGAAACCTTTTCTTTAAAGTCTGGGCGAACAGAGGGGGAAGGAGACTAATTGAATACAGAGTCGCAAGGAAGCGAGCCTTTCGAGAAGATGACTTATTCAGCCCACGCAAAAGATTCCGACTTGTTCGCCTCCATTTGTGGTTATTTTCACGTTCAAAGGTTATGACGTTGTCGTGTCAACATTTTATTATTTATTGTTGTAGCCTCTAGCCAGGCGAAAAGGGTTTGCCCCAAAACAAAAGCCAACTAATGCGCCCACTCCTCCACTGTCTCCAGGCTCCAGTCTTCAGTCTACACTCTACAGTCTTCCGTCTGCAGTCTACAGTCTTCTGTTGCCTGTCGGTGGCTTTTGAGCTTTGAGCGTTGTTTGAGCCGCAGTTTTGAGTTCCTGTCCTGTCCTGTCAGTTATTAATGGAGCGCCATTGTCTGCCCCCCTTTGTCCCACTAACGGCGCTTTGATTTTGGCATAGAAATTAGCATTCAATGCAATTTACTTTGCCATGCCAATCAACGCCCTCCGCCCAGGTTTTAGGAGAAAGAAACGAAAAGGGAGTACGCATTCGGGGAGAAACCTCCATGTCAGCCGGCAGGCTAATCAGAGAACTGTTTTTATTCCCCGGATCGGAGCACCGGGAAATTATGCACTATTATGTGCAGCAGAAATCATCGAAAATGCCCATAAACAACTTCCGATGGCGAAGAAAGCTTTCCATCAAGAGTCTGCACACCAAAAAAAAAATGTATATTATTAAATCATTTGGTTATTATTTATAAAACAAAAAAGAGTTATTAATAAATAATAATTTTACATTTTTGATAATAGCATTTTACATTTTCCTCTTTTTCTAAAGAATTTGCGGTCCTATTTTATTTATTACCAAAAATGCTAGTGTGGTAAATATTATTTCCTCATGTTCTGAAGAATTCGCGGTCTTAAATTCCATTTTATTCTTAAGAATTTAACCTTTAAGATTCTTTCAAATGCAATTCTTCGCAGTGCATCGCCACAGTTCTGGTTGTCGTTGCCTCTTGTCTCTATTCAAGATGTAGGTGGCGACATCGACATCACTTACGGTACACAGATCCCGACATTAGATAGTCGCCCTGCTCTTTTCTTTTCTGTCGGTCCTCAGTCTCCGCAGAATTCTTCCGCCCCCCTCTTTTCCCACTTAATCGCAGTCGTGCGCGTTTGTTGATTGTTAGACGCGGATCAAGAGGAAACGGAGAAGAGCGAAGAACGGCGAATGAAGACTGAAGACCCGAAGATGAGGCCCATAGGTTTGGACCTGGAACCAAGACGGCTTGTTGTCGACATCGTTGATTTCAATGTTTCATCTGCCGCAGCAACAATGAGCCAAGCAACAACATAAACAAACAGAGCGTGCCTTTTAATTGCCGTGCCGCCAACAGACATTAACATTAACATTAGAGGAGTCTCGACTTGAAAAAAGAGTCGCAAATGTTGATGATGTATCCGCATTTCTCAACTACTCAGCTCTGTTTCTCCGACTGTGTGGGCGTAGTATAAAAATGATGCAGCTGGATGGGATGTCTCAGATGGGCTGGAGTTAGGACCCTTCTCACTGAGGAAAAAGTTTGGCATATATTTTAATAAGCAGCATTATTCAATGATTTGATATTATATTTAGACCCTGATCATGATTAGAGAACCAAAAAAAAATTGATGGTTCAACCATTATAATTATCAGAAGTGTCATTGGATCTAAAATATTTTTAAATATTTATTTTTATATATATAAATTAAGAAGTGATTTTATTTTGTGGATACAAAATATTTTTAAAGTCTGGCTGACAATTGTTGAATAAAATCGATTGAGTTAAGATACGAATATTCAATATCCGCAAATATAAGTATACTTTCGGTTGCACCTTCCATCCTTCATTCCATTGTCTAGAAAAACACATCGCTGGTGTTTAAACGACTCAGGATTATTGTTGGCCCACTTAAGGAAGGTTGGAGGAGCACCCGTTTCAAGGGAAACCCAATCGCCCAATCTGGCCAAGTCCGTGATGCCCACCCAGATGCGTTCCTTGATGTTGACTTCCTTATAGATGGCCTGCAATTCCTCCTCGTTCTGAATTGTCGCCAGGTGACCACCCAACTTGTGACACTTGCCAGTCGCAATAAACCAATCCGCAGGCTCTTTCTTCTCGATGTAATAATAACTGTAGCCGAACTTTTTGAAAACGCTCGGCACTTCATTTCTTCGAATCACCTTTTTCCCCTCCGTAGCGAGATGGAGAGCTTTCATTGTTTCCTCCAGTTCCGTCTCCAGGCATTCCATACACACTTTGGAATTGGGAATTTTCGTCACTAGAGCCTTAAAATCGCTTTCCATCTTTTTCTGAATCGCCTTCAATTTGCCCTCGGTTTCCTTCTCCTGACCTTCAATCCTGACCAGTTGATTCCGAGTTTCATTTATTCGGGCCTCATCGCCAGAGTTAATGAGTTCCTTCTTTTGATTGTCGGCTATGTGCTGGAGAACTGGCGATAGTTCCACCAGACAGACATCTCCCTTTCCATGCAGTGGATTGTACGTTGGCTCTGGAGGACACGTTGTAGCTGCCAGGGCTCCATAAACACCACAAACCATAAAAGTGTATAAAATATAATTGGCGTAGTGGAACATATTCGGTTCTGAGAGAGAGAATGTTTTTAAGGAACTGAAGGTGGGTTTATTATTTTTAGTTTGAAAGTTCTGTAATTTCGTTTGTCACACCTTTTAATGAGCTTATAAACAAAAATCTTACACGGAAAAAAAATCGATATAAAATAGGGTCAATTCTACCTTATTTCATATCAATAAAAAGTTAATACTCGTAGGAATGTGTAAAATTTATGATTCAAACATATCAACATGATATTTGTATTTTTTGAACAAATAATGTAAAATTATATGAATAATTTGATCTTTAATAATATCAAATTCACCTGCACATATCAATTTGATCTTTTTTTTAATTTTATTTCTGTGTAGCGGTTGAGGAAGTAAAATAATATATAGCCTGCTAAAAATATGTCGAAAAATACGGCCGTCAAATAAATTCTTTCTTTGCTTAATCCATTTGATCTCATTTTCCCAGCGAGTCATATTGCATGGGTGAGAGACACATACCGTTTTAATCCCGTTTGGGGATCCACAAATAAATCAGTCGCTGGCAAATTGCTCAATTATAAATTGCCCAACTCGACGAACACGGCTTCATTTTCCATTTTCCGCGCGCGCTTTTCCGCGTCTCAGCGATTGCCCAATGTGGAAATTAGCATTTTGGCAATGCCTTGGCAGCAAACTGCTGTCATGTAAGCGACTAATTAACATGTCACTCAGTTGCAGCAGCAACTGCACCGCAGCAACACATTGCCATTGCGACGGCCACATCAGCAGCATGGGGGTTTCGCCTCTTTCGTCTTAGCCAACTGACCATTCACTAAAGTTACGCATGAGGCTGAAGTTGAATGGAACTAGAAGCAGGAGCAGGCGGTTTGCCAACCCCCTTAACCCCTTACGACCCCGTTTTCCAGCAACCTGTTGCTGCGGGTACTAAGAAAATCTCTCACGAGTTTCGAATTTGCCAAAGCGGCGCAAAACGAAAATCGCCGAAAAAAAAGATTTAACATTTTGAATTTATTAGCCAAAAAATTGTTGCCGGGGGTTGGAAGAGGCTAGTTTGTCTTTATTTATGCACAGTGAAAAAATCGTTGTCCTTCTCTTAAAATGGCAAGAAAACAAATGCCTTCAAACTTTAAAATAATAAAATAAAGTGATAATAATATAATATAATAAATGTATAACCCTTTACTAGGATTTAATTAGCTTTCCTAAAAAAAACGGTGTAAATATTTAATTTTATTTATTTAGCTTACAATTTCTGAGAAGTACAGAAACATTTAAAAATTATTTCACCTTGGCTATCGTATCATATATAACATTAAAGTCCTTAAAATTCGTTTTAGAAATAAATATCATTAAAAGTGTGAAAACAGTGAATTCATTCAATTCTTAATATGATATTAATACCACTTAATTATTACTTGGTATTAAAAAAGTTCGATACAGAACAAATATTAATTTTTCTTTCTGTGTGTGGGTCTCTTTTTCGAGGTAATCTCTCGGCTGTCGTTTGCACGGCGCTAATTATCGCTGCTAATGATGCTTTAAAAGGCAGTCGTCGACGACAGGCGGTCCAGCAGCAGCAGAAGCAGCGGTAGATATAGCCTGGGATTCAGGTTCGGCAACTGGACAGGTCTGGTCCTTCTCCTCCGCGGCTCTCCACCCCTGGGACCCCCTGAAACATCCGAAAACCCCTGCCCTTGGCGATGCTCCTTTCGCTCATCGCATGAGTAATTGACAATTTGCTGAAGTCAGCGTGTCTCCTCTCCTCTACGTGACCACCGCTGGAAGAGATCGGTTCGAAGGAGGAGGAGAAGGAGGCTACCCCACTCAATCCCTATACCTTCCCATCGACGGTATTTGTATATGTTAATTGTGTGACTAATGACAGCCAACTTGTCATATTTTTATCAACATGCGGAGTTAACATTTGTGTTTCGTTTCCTTTCGTTGCGGCTTTTGGCCCAAGGAGAGTTCAAATCACGTTCTAAGCAGGGTTGGCAGTTTCCTTTAATGATTCCCATGTAGTTAAAGTGGTCTTAAAAAAAGTTGTAGCGAAGTAATAGATTTAAATAGTGATTTTAAGTTCATTATTTTATAATTTCAATGAAAAAAGGTATTACAAATTAAAATTATTGATAGGTAAAAAAAATTATATACCAAAAAATACATTTTTATTTTAAAAAATTGTATTTTTGTTCTAAAAGATATAGGGTTTTTATTATAATATTTATTTAAAGTCTCTGTGAACCTTTGCACCTCTTTAATACTTTAACTGTTATTTTGGTTTCAAAACTCTATGAAGTTCGTAATGAAACCAATTCAATTCAGCGATTTTGAGCATCCCTGGCATAGAGACATTCGTTTCGCGCTCGTCGTCGATCGCTAATCTGGGTTACTTGTGTGTCAAATTAACGCTCTTTAGGAGCAATATGCAAGATATGGATACGAGCTACAAGACGCCCACAGACTCACGACGATACACACACAAACACCACCAAACCAAGATCGAGCCTCTTTGAATAAGACAAACCACACAAACATACCAAGAGAAAAACAAAAAAAGAAAAAAATTCGTTAGTTCAAAAAACTCAATCAAATGTCGAAACTTGAAAATCGTGATCATGGTCCTGGCTCTGTCCGCCCGCCCCACGGTTCTTCCCTTTGGTTTCTTAATGGTGGTTGCCTCTAGGCGGTAGCTGCAACAACAACGCCAAGTCAAACAGAAGTAGGAAAAAAACAAAAAACATAAAAGCCGAGGAAAAACCCAGGGAAAAACAACAAACGGTAGCTGCAAACAAGACAAAAGACAAACTTATCGTTTGAATTATCGGCATTCATTTGCATTTTGGAACCCTGCGATATCCCCACTTTTCCTCCTTCTTCTAAAATCTCGGGGACATTCAGAGAAACAGAGACGAAAATAGCAGCCAATGAAACAAAATACAAAAAAAAACACATTGCGGAAAATCATTCGAATCGAATGACAATTGTCTCGGCTCTACGAAAAAAAAAACAAAAAGAGAGAGAGCTAGGGGGAGTAAAAATATCACCTAAGCAAAAAAAAATGTGAATGGAAAATCTTTAACAAACCAATCATATATTTACCCTGGAATAAACTAACTGAAATTCAAAAAAAAAAAAAAAAAGGAAAAGAAAAGAAGAAAAATATCTATATATTTATTATCATTAATAAATTTGTTGAAATCACACATTTAATGATCTATAAAGTTACCTAAAAATCTAGCTCTTATTTACTTGAGTAAAAATCGTCAAAAACATTATCAAAACCCAAAAAATGTGTACTTACTGTAGAAAAGAAACGTTTCTCTAAAAGATTTCTCAGATACCATATGCGGTCCAAGATCACCCTAAAAGACACCTTCTTCTTCTCTTACAGGGTATCAAAATCACACACATTCTGTTAAAACTTTCATGCTCCATCGCTCACTTGCCTTGCGTTGCCTTTTACAGTTAGCCACCGAGGGCCACGTCTATAAGTCGGAAAAACCGTTGGGCCTCCCCAGCCAAGGAAATTAGCATGCGCGAAGCTCCTTGGCAAAAAGAAAAAAAAACCAAGAGAAAAAGAAAAGCAGGGAGGTTTTGAGATTCGGGATTAAAGGGGGAGGCATGGAATGTCAACGGCAGCTGAGATTTTTCCTTGCTTTTCTCCATCGCAAGGATTTCCACACTGTTGTTGTTGTTGTTATTGTTGCTGCTGCAGGAAAACGTGATCGTTTTAACATTTTTGCTTGTTGTCCGCTGGTGATTTTGAGTAGCTTTTAGCAATTCTAATGTTTTTGTTGCTGCTGCAGCTGCTCAGCAAAGCTAAGGGGAAAACAAAAATCAAAAAAAATAAAAAGAAGTAAAAGATGAGGGAGCGGTATGGCAGTCGGTTCTCAGAACGATAGCACATGCTCCAATACCGTACGATGAGCGGTTTATCCACCGCCTTGCCGACGATCTTTTGATCGATTGTAGGTGAATTGGTCATGGGCATCTCTGTATCTCTCTTTTTTTCGCCGGAAATGTAATGGTAGGGAGAAGAATTGTCTAGTGAAAATCTTACAATTCTTTTGCACTAAAAATATTAGTTTGTTTTTGGGAAAACATCATTCAAAATGTACTGTCGATTCAGAGTAATTAGCTATTTGTTTTTGTGTAAACAGGTTGGTTTTTTCAGAAGTTTATAGAAGAAAATAAGTTTTCATAAAATAGAAAATACACATTTTCTAACTACCGATGAGAAAATACGCATTTTCTAACTACCGATGTAAAATCGCATATTTCTTATAGTTATACTTCGGATTTATATTTAGGTTTTGTTATATTTCGGGTTTAAGATGATTTTTTTAAATGTTAAAAATAAAGTAGAATAATTTATAACCTAAAGAACATTTTTCCATGTTAAGTAAACTGCTGTAAGTTTTTCTAAGTAACAATCGTTACGGCTTATTAAACCATTTAAAAAGAAATTTAGCAGTGGCAAAATAAATCCAGTATCAGTTAGTTAGAAACATTTGCCCCCACAGATGATACTCCTTCAATATGTTCAAGTACGCAACATATTTCCTGTACGTATTCATCATGATCAACTTATATGGAGCCCAGAAAAAAAGTTGTCCGAAATTTCCCTGGTACGATAAAGAAAAACAAATCGGAGAGGTCTGTCTTGTGGATTTACCTAAACTTCTGAAAACAATTTCAAAGAACCCAGAGAAGGATATAATAACGACTGTACTGGACAAAGTTGAAGGTGCCTTGGTAAACACAAAAGAGGAAATTAAAACGTTGGAGCCCCATATCGAAAGCCAATTGAAGGAACTGCAGAATGCCCTGGACCGACATAGTAAAATAGAAAATCTACAAGGAAATTTAACAGAAATGACCAGGGCACTTCACTGTGCGCTGGAGAACAAGAAAGTCCCGAAACTTGGGATGCTCCATCCGCAATTCAAGAGAGTGGGCTCGAGGTACTTTTACGTCGAGCATAACGTCCAGTTGGATTGGTTTGATGCGGCTGCCAAATGTCGGGAGATGGGCGGTCACCTAGCGTTACCCCAAAGCGAAGAAGAACTGAGCCAGGTCCTTGGGATGATTGAAGCCCGTTGGTTTTGGATCGACCTCAGCGATCTGGTTGAGGCCAACAAGTGGAGGTCCTTGGTCACTGGCGGGGATCCACCATTTAAACTGGTCTGGAATGAGGGATACCCGAAAAGAGATTCATCTGACGAGCGCTGCGTTTTTGCATTCATACGTAAACTATCTACCGTTCAATGTGACTACCGATGTTTGTACATTTGTCAAGCCCACGTTTAGTTGGAACTAAATAAATTATAACTGATTTAATATTAAAATCATTGATGAATGTTGCTAAAACCTTTTAATGGTATATCCCACTTGTTTATAACTACCATCTCTTTTTCTTTTTAGTGAATGTTTCGAACCATTATCCAGTGGTTTCTGATCACGAGTTGGTGGTGGCATCACCCCCTCGATAAGTCCGTCTATTCAAGATCTGCCGAATGGGTTAACAAGCTGACCGCGTGCAAATGATGCTATTAAAGTGGCATTTAAAATTTAAGTTGCAGTTAAGTCGCACCATTCTATCTCGCTCGCTAGCTCGCTCTCTTTCGCTCTGCGTTAGGCCGTCTCTTTCTCTTGGCCACAAGACGAAGCCATTTCTTTGAACCGCTAACCACAAAAACAGGAGAACAACAATGGCAGCCGCAGATACGAAACACTCAAAAAAAAAAACAAAAGTACTTTTATTTCGAAAATTTTAGAAAATTATTTACTCTACTGATTAAATTTATCTTAAACTAAAAGTACGATATTAACTCTAAATTTCCATTAAAATTTATAGGTTTACAACCTACTTTTAGTTAACCACACGGATTAGAAAACGGTGTAAATGTTTTTTTAATGTTTTTTTTTAGTTCCCAACATTTTTCATAGTGTATACGACTTCGACAACGGCGACACGACTTTCCTCTGGATAATGTTTTGCATATGTATGAGAGCCTCTAATTTGCACTTGTGTGCCCTGACCCGCGAATGTGTGTGTGCCTGAGTATCTGTGTGAGAGCATCTAAGATGCCGCCTGCCGATGCACGCTGCTCGTTTAGATCGTCACCATTGCCGGCGTCTGCCTGACCCAACTTGCAACTTGCAGCTAACAGCTAGCAACTTGCAACAAGCGACCATTGGAAACACCAGCAACATTATGCCCAAAACCAGTGAAATGTTTTTCTCTTGGCACTGCTAAAAAATCTCCTTAAATCAAGAAAACCTTCGAAGATATATGCCTTTCTTAAATTAAATATATTACTTTTCAAGCATGTGAGTAATTTTTGTTTAGATATATTTACTTATAAATTGAAAGTTATTTTACTAATATTTTACTAATTTTTTACTAATTTTTACTAATATTAATTTGCTTTATCTATTCAAATTACAGAATACTTAAAGATTGACAATAAAATATCTTTTAATTTAAAACCCGCATTTTCTAACTACTGATGTAAAGTCTACCATTTCCTCTGTCATTTTCAGGATTCAGTTATGTTTTCCTAAGTGTAGATTACTCTGTTGGTTTTTCCTCCTCAAATAATCAGCGGCAGCAGCAGCACCGTAGCAACAAATGCAATTGGCAAATGTGTTACGGTCACAAATGCTTAACTTTTACTAATAGTTAACAGTTTTTGTTGTTTCTCTCGCTGTTACTCCTTCACGCAGCCGTTGCTGTTGTTGTTGTCGCGATTTTATAGATAAACATTCTATTTGGCAATTAATTGGCATTTTGTTACTTTTCCAGTTGGATTTGTATAAATTGTTTGTTTTTTTTTTGGCTCACGATATTGAAATGTTGTTGCTGTTTCAGGTTGCTGTTGGTAGTTTCAAGTTGCTGGTTGTGGGTTGCCAGTTGCTGTCGCCAGTTGCTAGTTGCTGGTGAATTTTCGTGATTGTCAGCAATGATTATTTGGTCAACACTTGGCGGCTTTGGCTTAGAAAGTAAGTTCAAGCCGAAAGCCGAGAAGCAATCTCAGCTAATTAAATTGAAGGTGGATCGGATTTTGTCCAGGAATCACACAAGGGCCGGGGCATTAGCTTCCTTCTCCGGCTTCATTTGCTTCTCCCTGGCCACGAATTTATGGCACTGGCAAGGCAATTGACATTAACCCTAACAGCGACAGATGCAGCAGAGCAGCAACTAGCAACTTGCAACTGGCAAGTAGCAACCAGCAACCAGCAACCAGCAACGTGCAACAACTGGCTTCTGTGGCATTGGGATTGGGAATCGGCAATCGGGAATGGAACGTTGCACTTGGCACACAGATGAATTTATGTATGCAAAGCAGGATTAAAGGGGGGCACAGACAGGGGCGGAGACTCAAAGGGGACTAACCGAAACCGAAAGCGAGCCAAGTTCGCTTGCAGGCTGACTGACAGGACAATGGAGTTATTTTTCACAAAAGAACAAAAACGAAAGGGAGCAATCTTTCCGGATGGCAGGGGCGGGGGTTCCAAAGGGGGGCTCTGCCACCAGAAGAGGAAGTTTGGGTGGGGTAAGGGGGCAGCAGCAGGAAGAACACAAAGGCAGCCACAATAGTCGCCGCTCAAAAGAACAGTGGTCAGAAATTGAATTAACTAAAGGTTAAGATTTTCTCAAACAGACCATTTTAACACGGAGTTATGGTGCCATAATTATACTAATTTATATTAAATTTTTAATACTTTTTTATACAAATTATTTTAACAAATAATGCACATTTTCCGAAACAAACTTAACTAAAGGTTAAAATTCTCTCAAATGGACTTTTTTAACACGTGGTAACCTATTAGTATATGGTACCATAATTATACTAAATTTATTTATTTTAATACAAATTATTTGAACAAATAATATAAATTTTCTGATACAAAGTTAACTAAAGGTTAGCAATTTCTCAATCAGACCTTTTTAGCAGGAGGTTAACTTGCTAAATGGTTCCATAATTTCCCTAAATTTACATTTTTTGAAACATTCAACAGTTTACTATTTAAACTATATAAAGGTTTTCTAATCTTTAATCTTACTGCTTAAAAAAATAAAGATATAGACACTGTGGCAGGTCGGCTTCCTTCCCGCCACAAAAGACATGCTCCAGTAGCCGGAGTCGGAGTCGGGTAGAATCTGAAACAGAAGCCGGAGCACTTCGAAGCCATCTCCTGGCCAATCCAAGTTATCCACAGTACCAATGAGCCACTGAGGAAGCCTCAAATGAAATGTGCGGAAAAGTAAAAGTAAAATAAGTGCGCCAGCGATTACCGAAGACTCAAAGGGGCAGGCGGCAGCAGAATGGGATCGTATTGGATCGTACATTGTAGTATGCAAAGAGCCGGGGATGGACATAAATTATCTTTGGCCGGGCGGCGGACAAATCTTCAGAAGCCCGACAATGTCAAAGGAGCCTGTCAATTGCCGAGCCGAACAAAGAGTGGAGAATCTGGCGAAGGAGAATAGCAGTGGAGAATCTGCGGAGTAAAGCGAAGCCTGTCAGTGGACGAATCTCAGTCAGGGCAAAAGCAAAAGTGCGCCAGTAGTGCCTGTGGGAAATGAGTCAGAGTCAGGATCAGGATCGTCGGATCGTCGGATCGAAATCGTTTGGGATGCCTGCCTGACAATTGTGAAATGCAAACGACGGCCAGCGAATGGCCAAAAAAAAGGCAGAAAACAAACCAAAAAGCCAGCTTGATTAATTTATGGCCGTCGTTTTTCGCTGCAGACCCATTGTGAGCTACTGGATCTTGGCGCGGCCCTTTGTTTCTTGGCCTTGACTGCAGCAACCGCAGTTCTGGCATTTGAATCACGACCTCGGCAAGCAGGGGAAAAAAAGAGGTGTTGTCGTTGTCACCCGGGGAAAATTCGCGGAAAAGTCATGAGCCCAGGAAGCACCCAACCCTGTCCGATTTCCGCCTGCCGAAGCCACGATCTATCTGGACATTTGCCAACTGCAGATCATTAGAGGAAAAACGAACGACAGTTGGGAAAAGTCAGTGGAAAAAGGAAGTTGAAATGGTATCAATATTTAAGGAATATTATAAACATTGCTTTAAGAAAATGAATCACAAATAATGGCTACTTTTGTACTGCTGTTAAACAAATTAGCTAAAAGGAAATTGTCAGTAGTTATACAGAATGTAGTAAATACAAAAATATATTCGGGTGAACTTTAGAAATTAATGTCAAGGTTTTATAAAATTAGGTAATTAAATAACACAAAATGTTATAAAACAAAAAAAATATAATTATTGGAAAAATATTATTATCGCCTATGTAGCTTTTCGGAAATATCTTATTACCCATTTCAAATAAACAACTCTCGAATTTGTGTGGCAACATGAAAAGTTCAATGTTAACAACAAATTAAGCGACCGGGAACCGCCCCCACGCCGCCCCCTCGATCCACATCAATTGGTAAATTGAGAAATTGAAGCCTAATCAGATAAGCCGAGCGTGTGACTGCGCCACAATTGCAACAAAACAACACAACAGCGGTTGCAAGTTGCAACTGCAACTGCAGCGGCAGCAACCAAAAATTGATTAAATATGAAACACGCAACACCACCCCGCGTTTTCCACCTTTTCGCAATCTCCAGCTAATCGCCGCATTTGAAAAATCGTAAAAAATAAATTGAATTCATAAAAAGATTTATTAAATCGCACTTTTTTTTTGGCAGCCCAAAAAAAACTACCTCGGCTGCCGCAGCTCCGAATCCAAATCGGATTTCTTATCGCCAGCTGGGCATCTGGAAACTTGGAGGCACAGCAAATGGGGGAAACAAAATCTCCAAGCGATTGCACCTCGATTCTCCGCCCTCAAGGTTAAGCATCAATTAAAAAATGCACCACCAGCACCACCAAAGAATCTCAGATCTAATGCTGCACAGAGAAAAATTATCGGAGGTAACACACATATATCTGAAACTCCTTTAAATTGAATGAGAAGCTTTCAGAAATTCGTCAATCAACTTTTAATTATATTATGTTAATTAAATAAGATTAGAAGAATAAGAAATTCTAGTATTTTTTACAAACATTTTATAAAACCTCTAGTTTTACTAGTTATTTATTTTGTTGGTATGATTTGAAAATGTAATAATAAAATGGCTAGTATTTAATATTCAAATGTAAACTTGAATAAAATCCGAATAAAATAATAGTATATTTTATATTTTTACGACAAATATAGAGAGAACGAACCATTGGTTTCAGTAGTTCCTTTTTAGTGGGTATGATTTTAAAACTCAATAATTAAAAGGGCTGGTTAAAAAGTAATGTTCACATGTAAACGTGAATAAAATACCGAATAAAATCCTAGTATTTTGAATATTTTTATGACAAATAAAAAGTGAACAAACATTTTATTAAACCTCTTGTTCTAGTTTTTCTTTTTTGTTGTTACGAGTATGATTTTAAAATGCAATTAAGTGCCATATTTAATGTTCTTCTCTGTAAGATCTGTGGAATTCTTAGACAAGATTTCGGTTGCCGTTGGCTGTTGTGTTGCAGTTTGTCACCAAGTGTTCATTTCGCAGTGCTGTAGTGTTGATGCTGTGGTTCATTTGCATAAAACAAATTTGGTATTAAATGCTAAACGCAGCGATAAGATCAACACCGAGTTGTTGTCGTCGTCGTCGCCTCTGTGGAAAATTTGGCTATAAAAAAGCAGAGTAGACAGGAACAAGAGAGGTTGGGCAGTTGCAGTTGGTTTTCGGCCACTGCACTATGGTCCAAAAGTCAATTTTTTTGGCATAAATTCTAAAAATTGAGTTACAGACTTCAAAATTGTCACATTTTGTTTTTTTAAAACGAATACCATGCAAACAAATTTTGAAGTCTGTGCGACCACGCCCTCTCTTGCCTCCCATACAAGCAAATTCATAATACTACACTGTGTTATACAATTTAACCTTTATTTATTTACATTGATGAAATCTTAAAAATACTATTTGCTTTAAATAATCAGTGCTCTAAATGTGCTCTCGAAAAAATTATTTCACGCGAGAATTCTGAGAAAAAGGACATTAAATTTGGAAAAATTCTGTTTTTGGAACACTTTAAACCTGTTTTACAGACGAACGGATTCTTGGTTTGTAATTCTGTCAAAACATTTAAAAGGTGCAACTCTGTATCTTTCAAACCCCACACTCAAAATATTTTTTGTAATTTTTTTAACGGAATTATAAGCTAAAGAAGACATATCCTTTTGTTTGTCTTATGAATTCTTAACAAAAAAGGATTCAAAATAACTAAATTTTTTATTTATTTCTCATGTTTTATCATCGTCTAAGTGGTAATTGCTCATTTTTACACAAATCTAATCCGAAAAAATTTAATTTTCGATTGTTGCTGCGCCAAATATTCTAGAGATCGCTACGAAGACTCTTTAAGGTCCCTGAATATTGTGGAATTTCGTGAAAAGGGGGACGAACGGGGAAAAGGTGTTAATTAGAGATGAAAAACGACATATATATGTACAAACTGGCGTACTTAGTTTTTGTGGGCAGACGTCGATTCGTTAGTTATATTCCACGAAAAACAGGGAAAAAATGTTAATTTTCTATAAAAATACACATAAATTGGACATTAAACACAGGTCGAAGACGAAGATTACACATAAATGTACTATACACACTAAATATTACATACCTTGATCTTCCATTTCCATAATTTATTAAATTTTGTTCGGACAAAAAAGATATTTTTTTTTGCACAAACGTAAAGAAAATATTCTCGCGCCAATTTCTTAGTCCTAAGCAGCTGATCGATTGTGCACTTTTGAAAGCTCATAGAAAGCGTTAGTGAAGCTTTTAAATCTTTTTTTTTTAAGTTTGTATATGTATGATCTATTAACTTTAAGAATTTAAAATCCAAAATACAAAACATTAACATAAAAATTTCGACTTTATGCCAAAAAATCGGCCGCTCGGACCATAGTGCACTGGTCGAACCACCAAACTGAACCACATACAAATGTTGCCGTTAGTCAGCAGGCAACCACTAACGGCACATTATGAGCAACAATTTTCATTCATCAGCAAGGGACAGGAAAACAGGAAAATGCAGCCAGGGAAAATCCTCATCAGCGGCGATTGTTGGGAGGTTTGTTTGCATAACCTCCTAATGAAATCACGGCCATGGAAATCATACCAAGGGGCAGCTAAAGCAACAGCCACTGGATCTGCCAGCACAGACAGAAAAATTATAAAGAAATAATATTTTATTTACAAATAAGTTTACCGAAAATATGTCTTTTGATTTGATTTATCATTCTATATTTTTCAACTTGAATTATTGGTTCCATTGAAATATAATAGGTTGTTTAACCAGTTTATAAATCTTAAAAACGTTTGGGAATAAATATTTTATCCATGAACAAAATATTTGATATTTAAAGTTGGGAAACAATATTAAACATAGTGGAAATTTTATTCCATGTAAAAAATTTTTTTTAGAATAATATTTTGTATTACAAATATGAAAATTTAAAAGATTTTCTTTTTATTAGTCAACATTACCCACGAAACATTTATTTTGCTTTTCGACTGACTTTTCGCCCTGTGTAAGCTTTTGTTGCTGCTTCAGTTGCGGTTGCTTCTTGGTCGTGATTCTACAATTTCTTCATTTTATTTATTTAAGCATTGCAGACATTTTTTCTTGTCTCTCGACTGCCGGGACTCCGCTCTTCCCCTTTCTCCATTTCTTTTCCCAGCCTCTTGTTGTGGCTCCGATTTAGATGCTGAGATTTTCCGATTTGCATTAGGGAGGGCCGCGTGAGGCACGAGTCCCGTGATCTACGGGACTCCACTAATCCCCGGCCATTTATAGAACAGCGATACAGAACACGAAGACATCTTTCCAAAAGGGGGAAGGAAGGCCAAAGGAAATTAGCCAGAAATTGTCCATGGCTCTGTGGGGCGCAAGAACTGCAGCTGGTCATCAGCCGAGTGCGCCGCCAAACATGCAACACTTGCAGCCACATTTTTCTTACACAGAAAAAAAATGAATATGTTGGTTAACCAATTTGAAGATATTTTGTATTTGTATGAACCAGATACCATTATTATCGAGGGTTCCAAAGTGTTGAAGTGATTTTTTATAGTGTCTAAAAGTAGGCAACAAAATATTGGGAATGAGAGAGTTCAACGTTCATCATTGATAATGATTCATTATCAAAGCATACTTTTAGACACCTTTCTAGGGGATTTTAAAACCCATTCCAACGTTTTCAAAAAAGAGTAGAGAGATAAGTGTTCAATTCACATTTCCTTGATATTTTATGAATTTCTAGGGTCTAGAAGTCATTTATCATAGTGTCCAAAATTAGGCAACAAAATATTTAGAATGTAATAGTCCAATGTTTATCATTATAAAAGCATACTTTTAGACACCTTTTTAGGTGATTTTAAAACCCATTCTAAAGTTTTTAAAGTAGAGTAGAGCGATATGCGTTCAATTCACATTTTCTTTATATTATACGAACCATATAGAAATATATTTGATATCTGTTTTTTATCTGTGTAACTTTGTGCGTTTCTGGAGGGAATTAATTTGCCTCCTCGACTCCCCACTTTCGATTCCACATCTCTTCCCGCAGATAACGCACCAAAAATTGAACCCGACCCAGAGGCGCAGAAAAAAAGCCGCGCGAAATGCGAAACGCCAAAGAGGCTGAAACCCCGGGCTTTTTTGGCCCCGGGAAAAGGCTTTCTGACCTCGCCGCTGGTCATGAGCAGGCCATTTCGGTGTGGTCCCCCCACGAACACCCCCGCAATCCCATCTCGATCCCATCAGGGGTTAATACACTTGGCTAATGTTTAATGCTTAATGGCATTAAAATATTTTTAATAAAACATATTTGACTTTGATTTGCCAAATGCGATTCGTGGGGGAAAATTGGCTTTTCTCTGCTAGATTACACTGAACTACTAGAAAGGGGATTAATCATATTAACTTGGGCTAAAATATTGGAAATATTGATTTTGTTCCGTAATAATTGTACATATAAAAGTAATTTAAAAACCTTCACCCAAATGCGATTTAGTTTTGGAGTTCCATTAACTATACATAGATGTTTGTACTTTGCTTTAACTCAAATATGCCATTTTTGAATCTTTATATTCCCTTTTAAATTATATATACCCCTCTCGTTATTTTTAAAAATTTAATTAATTTATTTTAAGAAAACCCTAACCAAAATATCTTCTAATTCTAGAAAGATTTAAGGATTTGGTTTATTATATGCCTTCAAAATTCTTCTGCCTCTTTGTTGGCAAGTGTTAATGGGAAATTCTGCCAGGCGGAGAGAAATTGCAAGAGCAAGCGTGGAAAATTTGAAAAAGCGCTTGAAATATGACTGAGCGAGTGCAGAGGAGATCATAAAAGGGGGAGGTGGAAGTGGGAGGTCGAAGGGTAAACAACGCACACTGGAAAAACTCTGCAAAAGTCTGGGGAAACAGGCTCAGGCTGGGGATTTTCGTACTGGGACCTCGACTGTGGCACAGTTAGACGCCCACTTAGTACGGTAATTTCGAAAACGTGCGCCTTTGATGAGATACAATCTTTGGCGGAGGCTGGGGGTTCGAGCTTAGGAGCTACTCCACTGGCAAACTGATGCCAATGATGCTGATGGAACGTTGACGATCGACCGAGATTAAGTGCAGCAGTCGAAGGAGCGGGGCTTCCCCCCCTGTCAAAACGCATTTGGAGGCGGCCTGATGACGTCGTCAGAGTCAAGCTAAAGTCAGTCTCTAATGGCAAATGGAATATCTACATTAGAGCATCCACATCCACATCCACAGCCAAATGGCAACCACAAGGAGTTGCAGACATTAGAGAAAGAAAGCCAGCGGCAATTGGCAACTGGGAGTAATTAATTAAACCCACAATGGCATACCGACAATCCGGACCCAACTGGATAACCTCTGCACCAGGTTCCCATGATCCCCTCGGAAACTAAAAACGAGTGCGGTTTTAGGCAGTTTAAATACCCTGGAAGTTTCTGTAAAATGTTAGCAGTTCTTTTAAAGTTTTCAGGAGAGGGAAATAATACGATAAGAATCTATAACTATAAAAGAAAGATCAGCCTGTTTCAAAAACGGTTTGACACAGAAATGTAAAACAAATAAAAAATAAATTACAAAATAATTTTAAATGGAATGCTAGGATTAAATGGGATAAATATTGTATCCAAAGAGACCCAAAATGTAAGTTGCTTAAATAATATAAAATAATATTTTCAATATCCCTTGATTTGTATGGTATTTCTCTATCTTATTTAAAGTGGGAAGGAAATCTTTTGTGTTTCCACCTGTTAGTGGGTGGCATTGCCTACTTTCTCTTCTGAACCTGAATTCTTTTTTCTTTTTTTTTTGGCAATTAAAGACTTAACAAATTACGGGCAAGTGGGAAATCTGGGGATACAGCAACACAAACAGAACACACAAAATTCATCTCTTTGGGCTGTGTGTTCGCCTCGCTTCAACGCCGACCTTTGATTTATCGTTATTTTCATTTAAAAGGCAAACGACAAAAATCAACAACGCGACTCAAGAAGAGGAAGAGCCAGCGATCAACGATCGAGGATCGCCCAACGAAAAAACATCAACTGCAAAAGAGCAACAGCAACAACAAGTCGATGTCCCATCGCGCGTTTTAATGACAACGAAACCAAGTCAAAGGCATTTCTTCCAGGCAACAACACAAAAAAAATTCTATAAATTAACAATAAAAAAAACACAGAAAACTTTATAGACACAAAAAACCAGACTGATCAAATGAAGAAATACAATACGATAATGAGATGCCCTGAATTTTGTGGTATACCATCAAAAATTGAGTTTTTCGAAGTTAAACTATTGAAAATATTTTTAAGAGGATATATACTAAAAATTTCATGATTTTAAATATTTTCTATTGCCTTGTTAAAAAAATAGGCAACTAAATATTTACTTGGAAAATGTTTTAAATGGATTTTACTTAAAAATTCATTTTATTTATATTTATAAGGTAAAATTTTTTGAAACCGAGATTTAGCAATTATACTTGTTTTCTTAATGGTAACTATTAATTAAAAATTGTATGATTTTTAGAAGTAAACAAGAAAATATCGATCTACAAGGAAATATTTATAAAAAAGCATGTGTATTGAATTTCTCTTTAAATTTTAGATAATATTAAAATTTAATTTAGGCTCGTTTAATTTTTTATATTTTTTCAGTTTTTTCCTCCAGTTAGCTGATGGACTTTCAAGGGTAAGTTCATTGAGACACAAACGAGCAGAACAGGGAGCTTCAAAAAGGATGGCCGGCGGGGCCAAGTTGTAAGTGAGCCACTGGGCGACGGCGACTGCAACTGAAAATGCAGCGATGACTTCAAACCGAGCGACGACAACATCGATCCGAGGACAACAACCGAAAGCCAAGGCAGCAGGAGCAAGGGGACCCAGATCCTCAGGAGGATGGGATGGCGAGCAGGCGGAGGCGATGGCCCCAGAATTCGAATTCAATTAAAAAACGTTTATTCCGCAATTGAGGCGGTGGAATGGAGGGGGCACAAAGGGGGTCAGTGGACCCACGGGTCGTATGAGTGTTGCATAGTTCTCGAAAATTCAATTTGCGCATGCAGCGACACAGGGGCGCACCAAGGGGGGCGTAAACGGGGTCGATCGAAGAGAGCGAGCGGGGGACCTGTTTTTAGCCTGAACTAGTTTTTCTTCCATCCTTGTTGCTTTTTCACTTTTGCGATGCGTCTGCGTGTCCGCTTTTGGCGACGATCTGCGATCCGCGATCCACGATCCTCGACGGCTGCCCTCCTCCTCCTCCTTCTCCTGCTCCCTCTCCTCCTTCTGCTTAAATAAGTTATTATCATTGCTCGCTTTAATTGCTGTAATTGAAAGTGAAAATGTTTGCCTTTTGATTTGTGCCAGAGAAAAATGTGTCTAGGTGTCAGTTGGTCCGTTGGAGACCGGCCAAAAGACCGCACACAATGAGAAAAAGGGTGTAGAGAAGGGGGTTTTGAAATAAATTAAACTTGAAATGTTTTTTAGAGCTTGCTTAAAGTAAAATATTACAAATATTTTTCGTTGCCTGCAAGGCATTTGGGTTTGTGTCCAAGATGGGTCCAGTAAAGCTTAAGAATTCGCGAGGTTTGAGTCCAGGATGATTTTAATAAAAATCAAGAAGGATCTCTTAGACACTCATTGGAATTCAAGTCGTTGTCTTTCTCCCTTATTTTTGAAGATTGTCATAAGCAGCTTAAGAATTTGTAAGATTTGATTTTTGCTGCTTTTAGCATGAATTAAAAAAATGTTTACTCTCATATCTATAAACTGAAAAATCTTTTAGGCCTTAAACACTCATTGCAATCATAAATCTTGACATTTTCTTTTTCCCTCCGTATTTTATGGGTCTCCTCAAGGACACCCAACCGTCGAGAAATGACGAAGGCAACTCAGATTCACTCTGCAGTCTTCTAAGTCCAAAATCAGTTGCCACATGCGGTGCTATGTTGCCATAAATAAAAACTTGTAAAATTGATTACAACAATATTCCGTTTGTGGCCGAAAAAAAGTTGTCGCTGTGTCTGCTGTTGTTTCTCGGTTTTTGTTACATTTGAAATGCATTCTGCTCCGTCTTTCCTGCTCCTCCGATTCAGTTTCTCGGTTCCATATCAAAGTCGTGCGCTGTCAAATAATGAAGTTGCCAGATCAACAAAAACCAACAGAAAAAAGCCCAGAAATAAGAGGAAATCGGGTGGAGGCTTCCGCGGAGATGGACTCTCGGGTTCTACCTGTTGCCCTGGCTGCAAATCGTGCCGACGATATCAGTGATCAACATGTTGCACCACCACCGCACCACCATGGTCCTCGGATTGTGTTCCCCAGGTTCCTACACTTTGCTTTGCCTTTTGTGCCCAGCAACAATTGCAATTGCTACCGATTTTTATTATTTGCAATGCAGCCGACCCTGAATCCGCATCCGCGACTCCAACTCCGATTCCGATTCGGAGTCAAAGTTGCTGACAAATGTTTGAGTTGCTTTGTGGCTACTGTAGCTGCTTCTGCGGACTTGTTTATATCCGCAAAGTAGTGCGAAATTATAACTAATTATAACTAATTTCGCTCTTAAGTTGGGCAATTAAGAACTCGCTGAATTGAGGAATGTTGCTGATGAGGTGGAGACGACCACGAGATAAAACAATCGTTGTATTATAATTTTGGAAAAATCTTACTTATTTCTTCGTTTGTTATATTGTTAATCCTGAATTTTAAAAATGTAAACTGTTTAAAATTTATTTATCTATGGATGCCATTAAAGAGGAAACTCTTCCCCGTTTCTCATTTGCTTCAGCTTTTCCTTTGCCATTTTTTTGTGGCCGTTTCTGGAGCTGAAGCTGCCGCTTTGCCGCCGTTCCTTGGTATTTGCTCTCCCCTAATTACAAGGAGACGCGGATATTCCGCTTTTGATTGCTGGCGACAGCCGAAAACGCGTTCCCAGCTAATTTAGACACCTCACATGCCGCAGATGCTCCTCTGATTTCCCCTTCCCCCTGGGCTCCTCCCCTGGCTCATTAAGCAGACAGCGGCGGCAGCAATCAATTGGCTGTAACATGTCGCAACCGAGAGCAACAGAAAGGGGCGGCCCAGAGGGGGTTAAGGGGTTGAAAGGGGTTAAAGGAGCGAACAATTATGGCGACAGTGAGCGGAATTCGCAGCGCTTGTAAGCGGCTGCCCCAAAGGCGGTTGGTGTTGCTGCCGTACCGCCGATGTTGCTGGTTGCCAGTGACCGCAGCAACAGCAATTGTGGCCGCTGACCTTCGTGTTGGAAAGGAAATGAGGCGACGAGAGCGCTAGAAACCAAACAAAGCACAACAAAGCAAAAGGCAATTATGTTCGATGTTCTCTGTTGCCAGGCACTTATTTAAATTGCAGCGCCGTCGCATTGTTGCCGCGGCCACTGACAACAGCAACTAGCAACTTGCAACATCTCCGGCAGCAACAACAAATTTGCCCACATGCCACACACGTCAATGTTGCCCGACTATCTCTTTCTCACTCGCGATACTCTCAAAATGGTCAAGAACAATCGATGATACATGCGACTAACCATAGCCAGCAGCAACATCTTCTGTCCACGATCATTAGGTCTTAGTTAGAGTAAATTAAAAGTAATGGAACAATTTTAGTAGCCTTTTTTTCCTTTAAGGGAACACTGAATAGAATTTCATTTAATTATTTTTGATAAGATTTAATTGGCGCCCAACGTGGGGCAATAGGAAGCTCACACTTTTGTTTGATCTCAATGAAAAACATAGGGAATTTCTTCTGGAAATATTTCTCTAATTTAGTCAAATCTCTAAGCCATTTCTCAGCACGTGCGACTTTTGGGAATACGGCAAAGACAACTACCGCCAGCTTGGCAACAAAAACAACAACTATCGGGAGTGACAAAGCCTCCACCGAGAATTCTCACGTTTTCTCCAAAGACTCACACAGTTCGCTTCCGCTTCTGCTGCTGCTCGACATCGAATTCGCGATCCAAGCGAACATCTCCGATAATAATTATTATTAACACCAAAAGCAGCAGCGACAAAAACGTCCTCGCAGCAATCAATCAAAAAGGCGCGCTCCAGATCCGCTCTTCTTAGATTTATATCAGTCCGCAGCTCTTTGAGGCAAGCACACATCTCTGCTGAAGATGTGTCAGCTCTGGAAACTCTGGTGGGGATTTGCTGACAGGGAATCGGGAGCAGAGAGAGAAATAATTGAGTCATTTTTATTAGAAATTCAAAGAAAGATCATTTTTTAAATTTTACCCGCGCTCTGCCGACACACGCATAGTGTACCAAAGTTCTTATGAGAAATATATTATTATTTATATTAAAGAGACATTACCCATATTTATTCTCGGTGTGGGGATGTCAGGGAAGCCGGAGAAGTCGGGGCACACATCAGAAATGCTCAACCTCCGGTTGGAGGCCTCGGCTACTGCCACTGCCGATTATGAGATGATTGCTTAAGATGACAACGAGCAGGCTGAAAAGCTGGAGCTGGATGGCTGGATGGCTGGGAGCCAAAGGAGTGGGATACCAATACCCACATAGTAGAGCAGGCAGGAATGCCCCAATGCGAGTGGCAGCAATAAAAATGACGTTCCAGATTATTGCACACACGGCACAGAGAGGCGGCAGCAGGAGCAACACGATGATGATGCTTACGCGCTTTTCAAGTTCCACACATAGTTGCTGTCATTATTAAAGACATTTTCAACTACATTCTAGTAGGTACTTAATTTCCCTCGAAACAAGAGGCCTCCCTGACAGGCGGGAAAAAGAAATAAGAAAAAAAGGAAAATAAATAAAAACGAAAATGCCACCTCACACGAGCTGATTGGATTGCCGGGAGCTTTGTGTCAACCGGAGATAAGCCCTGCGGACAAAGGAACCAGAACCAGCAGACACTCTGAAACGCTGAAAATCCTTTTACCCTCGGACAATGCTAAGTAGGAGTAAATGCATCCATCAGAGATACTCGACGAAAAAGCGGAGGGGCCTGCGAAAAAAAATTGATGAGTTAATTAACGCGCATCGCCAACATTCCGTTCGACTAATAACCAACTTGTAGACGACAGCCCAGCAATGGAGGAGATGGCCTCAGATGGGAACGGGAATGGGAATGGGAATGGAGTGTGGGTATATGGCTATACCCATACTATGGCCATGGGTATGGGGGCAACCATATTTATGAGCATGGCTTCGTTCAGTTGTCGATCTGGCACTTCAATGTCAGTTGTTCATCATCATCGCATCGCATCGCGCGGATCCATCCGATGATCATCATCAGAAGAGAACAGCACAGAACAGAACAGAGCAGTGCAGAATCACCGGGAGTATCATGACTGCAATGCGTTCTTTAATTGAGTTTTGCGTTGCATTTGTGCAACTGCAACTGCGGACTCTTTATGGCCAAGAAGCAAGTAGCAACAGCCACCACCAGTGGCATCCCATCCCATCCCATCCGCATACATCCTCATCCACGGCAGCAGCAACGTGGCATATTATCACACAACCATTAAATATGATGAAGACTGCCAAGGCGATCGAGAAATCCTAGAGATGGAATCATCACGTGATCGTGATTCGTTCAATAGAAGCGAAAAACAATTGGCGCCCAACGTGGGGCTATAGGAAGTTTACACTTTTGTTAGCTCTTTCACACTTTAGGACTATAATCTTTTAAAAACGTGAATTTTTTAGTCAAGACCATGGAAGTCTTGTTAATTAAGTTAAGAAAATTTCTATTCTAATTGATAAAATGGAAAATTTGGCTTATGAGTCCTGAGACTATCAAAAATATTAGCTTTTTATGTTCCTAACAGAAAACTGTACTTTAAACTGCATATTACATTTTATAAACTTAAGATTTTTTATAACACATATCCCAAATTCACTGACCCATCGCTGACAGACTCTTTTGGTGGCTGCTGTCGTCGGGTTTACGCATTTATGACGCATTTTCTCATCGCGGATTCGCCGGTCGCGGAATCTAGGCAAAAGGCAAACAACCGCTGGTGGCTGTGTTCCCCCACCGGAGGAAAAAGCGGAGAATAGCGAATAGAGAATCATCTTCAGAGCTTCAGCTTCAGCTTCAGAAGCTCCCTGGGGCCATTACGCATACTTTGAGCTGCGGAGTTGATTTTCTCATTTGGAGGAGGTTGCACTCTAGATGTGTTGTGTTTTCCTCTACTGAAGCGGAGCTGCCAATGCCGATGCGATGCCGCTGATCATTATCAATGATCTGGCATTGCATCGCATTCCCATTGCAGTTTTGCTGATGTTCCCGATGTTGCTGCCTGTGACTGACACAATGCCAGTGCTCCGAAATGCATCATCCTCCGATTCCCGATTCCCGATCCTCCGATTCTAGAGATTCCCCTTGCCATATCCGCGATCCTTCCTTCGCAGCGGGATCATTGACTATTGACCGCGCTGATTGATTACTTTGTTGCTGGCACGTTGGCAATTTATTGGAGAGATGCCAAGGCGAAGGAGCCACAGAGAAGCTGCTTTGGATGATTAAAAATGCTTTTGTGTAAATTATTAGCTGCAAATTCACTCGCAAAGTCATTTGTTGTTGCCGTGTGTGTTGTCGCTCATAATTCTCGCCTTGAGGTTTCTCCTCCTCCCTCCCTCGACGGCTTTTTGGTGTGAAAATGATGTATGTGGCTCTGCGGTTGGTTTCGGTTTCAGCCAACCACTCACTCGGCCTATCTAGCCTTTGACTTTGGCCATAATACTGGATGGTATTATGCCACGGATTGCCATTGCCGCCGCGCCTCGAAATTGGCGGCGGTCGCTTTGACTTTCCAGCCTCCCTCCGCCTTTTAAAGTCCCATGGATCCTCCGCAGGTCCTCTCCATTTTCCCCCCTCGGTCTTTGGGATACCATGTCTAAATTTCCTTAATATTTCCATTTGCTTGTTTGATAGAATTTATGTGCGCATTCGGAATTGGCAGAAACGAGCCACAACGCGAGATCATTGCTGGCATTCCAAGCAGCTGCTGCACTTGGGAAAAATATTTGTAAATCCTTTTTTAAGCTTTATCATAAAGATAGTTTTATAACAAGAAACTTCTTTAAAAACAATTTTTTTTGGAATTTATTTAACATAAAAAAATGAATGTTGAAAATAAGTATTCAAGTATCCTTAAAAATATGTCTAAATTAACCTGTGTTTAAAAAAGTACAGGATCTTGAACTTGCATCTTAGTGACGAGATAAGTAGGTTCTTTAAATTATCCTTAGAATTTTCTTCGGGTTTTAAAACTATTTAGAAATTGTAACAGTGTTTTTCCCTTGTCTAATTAAAATCTATTTCATTTTATACCATCTCACAACAATATTTTCCCTATTTATAAAGCTGTCGCCCATGAATCAAATTTCAACTCACAACCAAAACCAGTAAAGCTACAGCAATCAAACTTGTTGCTAACATTCTTTAATGTAATAAATAAATTTGTTAAGATTTTTGTCTTTTTATTTTTATGAATTTTAATAATTAGCCCATCTTATTTACTTATTTTTACAAGTGTCTTGTTGCTGCTGTTGGGCGACCGCAGGAACCATGACAATGACAGCGTCTGGGACGAGAGCATTGCCAATATTTATTGACATTTAAGCGAGGGGCAGAGAGAAAAGCAGGCGACTTCCCTCAGGATGCGGCAGCAGCAACATGTTGTCGCTGTGACTGCAATGTTTGCATTGTTGCTGCTGTTGCTGCTGCTGCTGCTGCTGGCTGTTTCAACTGTCAGTTATCATTCACTCAGCAGCAACATTCGAATCTATCCGCAAGAAATTCGATTCCCTCCATGCAAATTCTGTTGCAGTGGCTGCAGCTGAGTTATGGTTGCAACTTGCAACCGGCGACAGGATGTGTCTTTCTCAAGGTAACCAACGAACCACCGCCGCCCCCTCCCGAAACCAACCACCAGGCAATCCAAATCCACCCAATTAACAGTGGACATCGACACCTCCTCGGAGCCTTTCTCTTTCCCACACCTGCACAACCTGCAGCGGCACAAATTTGAAATGAAATATTTTCGATTCTGCTGTCAACATGAGTTTTGTTGACAACACATTAGCAACTGTTGCCGTTGGTATTGCTCTTGCTGTTGCGGTTGTAGTGCACGGAAAAGAAAAGTTGGGCTTAAAATATATTTTCAGGATTTTAATCTAGTTTTGGAACGAAAAAAGCATGGCGCCCACACCTTAACACATTTTGTAAAAGTTTAAATACCATTTTGATGTGTTTGTTAATACCTATCGAAATGTAGAAGAAAATTTTAAAATCGGACAATCCATTAATAAGTTATGAGCAAAAAATGAAATGGCCGCTAGATGAAGCCAGTAGCTTTCACAGCTGCATATCTCTATCTCCCTCGCACTTTCTTTAGCTGAGTAACGGGTATCTAATAAAATAAAGTACTCGACTATAGCGTTCTCTCTGGATTTAAATATAGAAAGATTATAATATTTAAGTTATATTCATATATCTTCATATGATATTAAAATAGTTTGGGTTATAAGGAGATATAAACATACTAGATATTTATTTGATTTAGAACTGTTTTTCTTTCTGTGTGATGTTGCAGCAGCGGCAACATGTTGCCGCCGTTTGTGGCGACATCGCATCGGGACGTTGCGCATGCGCCGCACGATTTGCAATTTGCAGCTAATTGAACGCGTGCGCAGGCGCAGTTTGTTGTCGACTCTCACGCTTCTCAACCCTCTTCTCGGGTAGTACGAATCCGAATCCGAGTCCCAATCCCCTCCAGCCTCCGTTCTCCATCCTCCAGCGCCACTCCTTTTCCCACAGCAAGTTAGAAAAGTGCCAGGCGACAAATGGAGAACGACATAAAAAAGCCTCATGCGTGGTAACCTGAAACTGGAAGCGAGCCTCCGAGCCGAGAGTCTAAAATCTGAATCTGAATCCAGTGCCAGTGCCTGAATCTGAATCTAAATCGGTTTTGGAATCTGGGAACTGGTGTATGTAGCCATTGAATTGAATGAATTTCGACAGCGGCTAACTCTCAAATGCCTTATAGCTGGCTTTAGTTAATGGTGATGACAACTTAAACAGTGGGTGGTGCCATATAACCCAGTAACAAAAATAGTAATGGGTTTAAATTTAACTAAATCTACAAATCTAAATAGCATAAGCATACGTTAGAAACACACCCACATGTATTGAACTAACGGATTTCGATTAGAAGAGATTAAAGCCCAATATAATGATTTTAGCCAATTATAATTCAGCGTTTCTTCTCCTCTTTTTTCTGCCATCTAATTTATCCTTAGCTTATTTTAGCCACCTTTTTCAGTGCCTTCCATATATTCAAGCCCATAGCCATGCACATATATGTGGCTAGTTGACTTTTTGTCAAATGCCGCCTGCGGTGTTTCCATGTTGCTTCTGTTTCTGTTGCTTTGGTTTTTCGGGTCGTGCTAGTTTTATTCTTTTTCTGACCGACTGGTGTTTCCCCACTCTCCCCCATTAACCTCCCATTTAACCACCGGTTAACCCCTGCTAACCGCCCGCTAAACCCCCACCTGACTGCCCAATTGCAGCGCACTTGTTTGTGTCCAAGACTCTGGCAGCTTTGTTTTGTGTTTGGCCCCTTTATTTATCTACCCAGTACACAAGAAAAAAAGGGAAAAAAACAATCTGCAATATGTTTATGCATTTCTTGTGGTCGCTTTGGCGATAGGGAACCAACAATGGCTTCTAGACTTTGCCTCTGGAATGCGGCTCCATTAAATTGTGAGCCTAATACGCGATATGTTGCTGCCGTAGCTGCAACAGTTGCTGCTGCTGTTGTTGCTGCTGCCGTTGCCGTTTTGTTTGTTGTCGCTGTTGATTAGCAATTTAATTGATTTGTAGGCAACAATTTGTCTGGCACTTCAAATGCTCCCCGACTGTCGCCGGTTGGCCTCCAAAACAGCCGGTTGCCAGTTGCCAGCTCATAAAATATTCATATGCCGCGATGTCTTGCCATATCGGAATATCTGAGAAAAGTTGGGGGTGTTCGATGGCAGTATCATGCAAATCTACAGGCAACATGGCGTCGTATATTATAAAAAAAAATAAAAAAGAGAGAGAAAAAAACAGACAGAGAGGCCAACAAAACAGCAACAGGTGGCCACAGCCCTTTTGGCCAGTTGGTTTTCGCCTGAGATCCCCATGTTGCTGCTGTCGTTTCTCCTCCTCCTCCGACTTCTGGTTATTAGCCATATTCAGCAGGTACACCCATTTAATTAGAGGCTTCTCCTTCACACTCTCTCGCTTTTTTCTCTGGGCCTGGCCCTCGAGGCAGCCATTTTGGTGTGCGACTTCTGTGGTTGTTCCATGGGCTTGCAGCTCTATGTCTTCGCAGTTAGTCTTTCTTATTATTTTATTTCATTAAAAATTATAATACAATTAGCATGTTTTAATAATCAAAGATATATGAAGACAGAGGATGAAATTTTAGGTCTATTAATTAAGCCATACAATCGATAAAATCGATATGCGCATGTAAATTTCTGATTATGCAATCGTTTTAAAATTAAATACTCATTTCGAGCATATCGAATTTACGGGACAGCATATCAAGTTAAAAATGATATTACATAATGTAAAATCGATCTATGTTTCATATATAAAACTCCCTTTTAATGGCTTCTTATTTATATTCAGAATTAATAACAAAAACCAAAAATTAAAATATTATAAAGTAGGTTAGCTGATTTCCAAAGTAACTTTGATTTTCTGTGATTAAAAAATGCAGTTTTAAGTATAATGCATTTCTAGTTCAAAGGAGATTAAATTCTAGTTAGGCAGCCATCCTAATTTGATAGAGAACCGATTTTATTGTTCTGTTCGATTTTATTATTGTCTTATTGCGCTCGTCTCCACGGTGGGTGGAGCCAAACTTTCTATTGAAATCTCAATTTCGATTTGACTAAACTTTTATCGCTCCCGTTTGGTGAATGTCCAACTGTGATTCCCCAGTTCCCATCCCAGTTTTTAGTTTTAGCTTAAGTTTTAGTTGCAGTTTCCGTTCCCGTTGCAGGCACAGCCTTATTAGCTGCACTGGAAAAAATGTATTAAAATATTAAAAAGAATTTCAAGATGTTTATAAAAAAATGTGTATGCTAGCAAAAGTTTTTAACTGAGACTAAAATATGTGTTCAAGAATCAAGTTTTATAAAGAAACTTTTTATTTTCTTAATAATAAATCTTAAAAAATTAAAAAAAATCGGAAAATGGTTTCTAATAATAAGAAAAATAATGAAAAAATCAAATGAGAACTGTTGAATGTAGTTAATTACCTTTCAAAGCAATAGGTATTACTTCTAATCGATTATTTTAACGGAGTTTAGTAAATAAGTTAATGAGAGCTTTTCATAATTCACAATTTGAGCTGACAATTTATTTATTTTCACCCTTATAATATACTATTTCTTTCAGTGCACTGGCAATTGCAGTTGGCTTACTGCTATTGCTGCCGGTTGCAGGTGGCCGCCATTTGGGCCATGATTTATGCAGTGGCCGGGCATTAGAAAGGTCGTTCGCAGTTGTCGTCGCCAGTCGTGATTTCAGCGGAGGATCAGCAGGAGGAGGAGGTGGGAAAAAAGCTCCGAGGGAGGAGGAGTTTGGACAGGAGGGGGAGACGAAGATAGTAAGCCAACGGAATCCATTGCCACTCCGAGTCGGACGTCTTAATTAGGTTTTCTGCTGAAAAGTGCCGAAAAATGTTGGCTAATGCCCGACTTGCCACGCCCACACAAACAGCAGACATTGTCTCTGACCCACAAAGTGGTCCTCCGTCCTCCCAAAGCCCCCTACCCCCCTTAAAGTCATGCCCCAATTTGAAGCTTTCTTCTGGTTCTCCCTGCGCGATTATAAATGACATCGCATTAGTCTTGGTCGGGTTAATGTGCGTCTCCCTTGGCCGAAAAAAATGCCGTCTTCGCACAACTTCATTAGTGGAGAATCATGTGAGAATAACAGAATATCGGAGACAAGCTGGAGTTCCGGGAATAAAAGTACAGTTGTTTTCTCGTCCTACGCAAATTTCGGTTCCCTTGTTCCCTCCTTTAGGCTTTCTCTTGGAAGAATCATGAGAAACCTTTGCTCTTAAGCACTCTTAAGTTAGGAAAACAGTTGTTTATAAACTAAACAAAATATATCATCATGGAAAAGTTAATTTATTGTGTAGCATATGTTGAGTAAGACCCATTATCAAAAATCTTAAATAAAAATGTTCAAAAATATAAAAAATCAAATCCTAATTATAACATTTCACTTATTTTGCTATAGAATTCTTAAAATACTCTTATACCATTAAAAATTTAGAAAAATTTTAAGTGTACACTTTTTCTTACAATCAAACATCTCCATTTATAACTTCCTCAACTCGAAGTCATTTAAAATCGAAATGGTTTTATACAATTGTATATCTTTGAGGCAGATAGAGGTTCAACTGATGGTTATCATAGGTTTTCCATACTAGGAATCACCTAAACACAAAGGTTATCTCAATCCTAATCTTCGGAGTCTGCGGTCTGGGCAGCTCTTCGATCTTTCAGTTCCTGCTGATGCTTGATGGTCACCTCCAGAAACTTCAGATACTCCTCGTCGATGGGTTCGTTTTCCTCCTCCTCCGAGGAACTTTCATAGACATAGTCAAGGCAATGCGATGATCCAGTTTCCTCAGTAGTATCCTCATTATCCTGATCCTGGTTCGAATCCTTCGAAGAGCACAGGCTCATCACATGATTGTGGTGCCATTCGAATAGACTTTGGTATACTATAGCGGGGGTTATAATATGATATAGTATCAAGATAAAATCATTTAAATTATGTTATAATTAATACTTTGAGCTACATTGGTCCACTGATCCCGATATCTAGTGGTTTGTGGCTTTGGCTTTCCCTCGCTTCTCCGTCTTCTACTGCGTTGCTTGCTCCTTTTTCTGGTCCTTTTCCTGGCCATATCTTCAGATCTCCTATCCTGCATTGGCTCTTTTAATAATACAATCCAAACATTCGTCCAACTTTTGTTTACTTCAGTGCAAAAACAACAATAACAGTCGAGTGTTGCCAACTTTTGCAGGTACAATTATAGTGTTGCCAGAAACAAAAATCGAGTGACCATTTTTCCGTTTTAGAAGGTGGAATTATTACTTTATTTTACTTTATTATCTCTTATTATTTATTTGTCTAATAATTCTAATAAATTACTAATTAATTTAATTATATTTTCACGAATTTAAATACCGACTATCGGTTTGAAACAGCCGTTAGAAGTGGAGTTGCCATAAAGGTGGCGACAAATGCGAGCTACAGATGGCGCTTTTTCCACAATGCTGCCAAAAACGAACTACAGAGGGCTGACTATAAACCACAGATGGCGGCACTAGTCGGTTTGGAACCTTTAAAGGATAGGATTTCTTAACTATATAAATTTTATAAAATCAATAACAACATATTTATTTTTGAAAATATTGGTACAATTAAAAATAATTTAAATAATTTTCACGTTAAAATTAAACAATTTGTTTTTTACCCTAAAAAATATTTAAAATTAAATTTTGTTAGAGATATTATTTAAAAAAATCGCGCCCCTATATAAGTATTTTAATAAAATACTTATAATATTTTTTGTAATAAGTAAGTCTTCTATATTTAAAGGAACCCAAGTGACCTTCTTCAGCCAACCAACCCAACGACTGACTTCAAAATTCAGGCTCAAACCTTTCCGGCAAAGGGCAAGCGCAAAGTTAAAGCCGGAGCAGAGGCAGAAAAGCCAAGCCGGATCGGGTCGAAATCCAGATCCAAGCCAATCCCAGCCAGAAGTAGAGCCAATCCAAGCCAATCCCAGGGTAAGGCCGAAGCCTAAAGCCAGAGGAAAAGGCAGAGGAGTTTTGTTTTTCTTGCAAATTCAAATCCCGCGCTTATAGAACTCGGCCGAAGGAGTTCGGGCACTGAAGAACTGAGGAACCGAGACCGAAACTCTGGGATTAGGGCGGATCAATTTGGCTGTAGTGCGAATGCAAATTGGCCAGCGGTACGATTTAAATGAGGCGGCCAAACAAAGGGCACATTGATATGGACGATATAGAGTGCGCATCCTGCTGAGCCGGAACAAAAAGACCGGGGACGGATGGAAATGCACTTCCATTTTACCTGCCCCGTGGGTTCTCATAAAGGAAAATTAGGTTTACACCTTCCCGGCCAATATGTTCATAAAACAATTTAGAGATTTACAAGGGGATCAACTGGAATGTGGTGCACAGTAGTATATCCCATTCTATATATCCTGTACCTCTCTCCAAGTGGGTGTGTTTGTATTGCGGTTTTAGTGTATCGAAAAAAAGGAAGGCGCGTGGTTATGGTTATGGATATGGGATATGGCTATAGAGATATGGATATCCAGGCCATCATCATCCCGCCCATCATCCCTCCCCTTTTTGCCAAAGCACTTCACACATGTGTTTACTTTGGCATTTTGCGGGGACGAGGGCAACGAAAGCTCTTCATTTCCGATGAAGTAATATGCGTTCTGATAATATGAAAAACATCCTGCGGCCAGGATTTGCACGCACTTATTCCCTTTTAATGGACTTGGCCAGCGACTTTTTTGCCCGCATTTATTTTGCATATTTTTGCGCGCGCATCGCTTCCAAAAAAAACGGATTTTAATTCGAGTGGTTTTCATATGAGTGTGTGTGTTGGGAACTTGAGAACTAGTTCGCTAAAAATAAGTTTTAGACTTTAAAATATAAAGAAAAATGTATCAAAAAATATAATTTAACAGATTTTTATTAGATAGATTTTGTGTTTTTTGTTATTCTTTAAGAGAACGTCAAATTAATGTAATAATTTAATAGTGAATAACTAACACTAACTAAGAATCGAAATAATATTTTAGATACTTTACTTTATTAAATGATTCTCATAAAATGTTTATTGAAAACAAACATTTAAGGATGTAAGATGTGTTCGAAATATTATTTAAGTAATTCCAAATTTACTTCTAGGGACTTTTTAAAATTAATTTTTAAGTAATTGTAAACTATATAATATTTTTATAAATCCTTTTTTGTGAAAACTATTTTATTTATTTTTAGTAATACATCCTTTTTTGTAAAAACTATTTTATTTATTTTAAGTAATACATGTTACCTTTATAATTCTCCCATTTTGGAACCAGTTTTCATTTGGCCACTCGAAAATCTGAACGAGAATCCTCGCCGCGGGGAGCTGGTCGATTGCAACTTACTTGGGCTACATTAGGGACAATTTGCATTTGCACGGCTCGCAAATAGATCCTGTGGCCGCAGGACACGCGGACAAACAGGACAATCAGTAGCATCGGAACAATCGGAAGCTGGGAAGATGAGGATGTCCTTACAGGTATGAATATATCCTACACTACACTGTGCTGCGTGGGATTATAATTCTTGAGCACGGGATCAAAATAAAGCCTGCGGCCAGCGAAAAGGGTAGCGAAAACAATGAAATGCGAAGGGTAGCGAAAGGATTTCGGGTCGGGGCAGGACAAGTTAGTAACTCTCATTACTTTAAATGGATTTCAATTAAGTTGCAAATTGATCGCGAAAACAATTGAGTCCCGTCGAGGCGTTTTGAGTGGTTCGGGCTTTGTGCTTTCTCGCAGGATGGAATTGAAAAGGCTGCCTGGACTAGTGCTAAGCCCAACAAAGGAGCTGCCTGCTCCTGATCCTGCTCTTTTGCTCCTTGTTCCTTTTGCTGGTGTTGTCGTAGGCGGCAAATAAAGGAAAAGGACAGATGAACGAACCGCTGCTCTTTTCATTCATTTGCACTTGGGGAAAAAACGTGCCAGTAAGGGAAAAAAGCTGATTTTTTATAAGCAATATTTTAATTTATTTTAAAAGATATAAAAAATGTATTTCAAAATATAATTTTAGCTTTGTATTATAATTCTTATTATTATTTTATATGATTTATTATTATCTATTATAATTTATCATTATTTATTATTATTTAATATTATTATTAATTCTTATTTATTATTATTTATTTTATTATACAATTTTATGATATTTTTTTGTTTGCGCAATTTTATAATGGACAAAAATCTAGGTTGAGTGTTGGTATTTGTTATCCTATAATTTCAACAATTGAAATCAGATTTATTGGTTGGTTTTATCATATGTTTTATCATTATCTATTTCATACTTTGTTTCAAAGTTTGAGTTCACTTTTTAATATTTTTTAAGGTTATATTTTAGGATATTTTTTAACAATTTTAAGTGAAAGTTGAATTAAAGTAATTAAATAAAATTAATTCTTATATGAGAAATTTTTTCGAAGTGGAAGAGAATGACAGAATCAGATTCAGCATCGGAATCAGAATCGGAATCGTTTGGTTGCTTTCATTCATCTGCTTTGGGACTGTAAGCGATATGCTAGCTGCTGGCAAAAGGACAGCTGCCGAAGCACTTGGCACCCATCGTTACTCCCCCACATTTCCCAAACTCAAACTCAAACCCGAAACCCAAACGGAACTCATAAATGACTGGCACTTTTCCCAGCCAACGGGGCAAAGGATTCCTGCTGCTGACAGGATAACGAGATTTTTCAAGTGGTCCTCCACTTCACACCCTTTTTATTCAGATGCAGCAGCATTCCGGCTGCCACTGCTTCTGAAATCAATCTAAATCTCAATCTCCATCTCAATCTAGTCCTGGTGCGGAGGTCTTAGCAGATTTCTCTCGCAATTAGTCGGCCAGGAAATGGAAAAGGCGCAAAAAACGATTTTCCAAGGACTTAAGCACGAACAGAGGGATAACACAGGTTCGAAGGAAATCGAGGGATATATATAAGTCCCAGGATCGTAGCAATCAAATGCGCATCACCAATCGCCGCAAAAACAAAGGGCGGAAAAAAAGAAATGAGAACAGTATGGCGGAGAAAGCATTCCTTTCTTTCTTTCTTCTGCGGGGCGTGTGATGGAGAAAGGGACAAAAAGCGAAACAAAAAATGAGCAGGAAAATGGAAAATGGAGTGGGGAAAACTCCTCTCTCCTCTCTCTCTGTTTGCCATACAACGGGGCTTATCCCGGCTGATCTTTGTTGCGATTTGCAACGGTCAATTGAAAGGCGACCGGGAAAACGATCAGCCAAATCGTTAGGAGCCCACAGACAGGACCTCAAAAACAGGACCTGGACCTCTGGATGGCAGTTTTGTTTTGCTTACTTTTTTATACAGTCGAGACACAACATGGCAAATACGCAGAGAGCACGGGGATAACAAGGAAATAGGGAATGGGAATAGGAGGAGAAAAGACGACAGGCCGGGGCAACACGGAGAAAAACAAACACGCCACACACGCTGCAAAAAAGAGCCTCTGGAGGAGCTCGATCCTACACAGGGAAAAAAAACCGTTCTCAACGTTCTTGATTTCAGTATATCCGTACTCAGAAGTGATTCAAAAAGAAGTGTTCTTGGTTTGAGAGCACTTTACGCTTGATTTCAAGAACATTTGTTCTTGAAAAAGTGAGAAGAACAAATATTACATCTAAAACTATTCATTGACCATCAATTATATTAAATTTTAATAAACCCAAGCCAATCATTTCCAAAAAATATCTGTAAATATATTCCCATATCATTAATTTTAGTTTTGAAAGATATATATAATCGATTTTAAGTTAAAAGGTTTCTTTTCTCGTTTTTTAATATTTTTTATGTGATTTTATATTTTTGATAAAAAACTTTCCCTTCAGTGCCCTCCAAATCCTGGGGCCTATATTTCTGTTTTCCCTTTTCCACCTTTGCAATCCTTACATTTGTTTGATTCTATTTCTCTTTCGCGATTTGTTTGTTTGCCAATTTGCTTGGCTTTGTCTGAGGTGACGGGATACGTCGAATCGGAGCAGAAACATCTGAAATATCAGCAGGAGTTGAGTTGCAGACCATATTTTGATTTGCGAGATTTTCCAAAGAAAGAGTTATAGCAAACAGCAGGCACAAAAAGGGTCACAAAAGCGGTGAAAACGTGGTGAAAGGTCTTGGTGCAAAGAAAACTCGGCTAATTAATTGAGTTGAAGTAATTTTCGGTAAAGAGCAAAAGTTCTTGCAAATGGGATTGCCTTTTATGGGGCTCCTTTTTCACCTCCTTCACTCAGGATGTTTTCCCTGCCATTTCCACTTCGCAAATATTTGACTGGCCATTCCCGCCCCCTTTTCCATACTTTTTTCCACCCACACAAGCCCACAAAATATCCTCGGGTCACATAATTTAAATTTTTAATTACGCATCAAATCAACACGAACAATTATGACAGCCCAAAAGGCGGAAAACAAGGAAGAGTTGTTTTTAAGTTGATTTCCCTTTTTAGAAAGGGGAAGGAATATCATCAGTGCAAATTTAATAATAAATTCTTAATTTCAATAATTTAATGTAATAAATATAATACATTATTTTACACATCTTTTAGGGTATAAATATTAGAAATATATTTTAAAAACATTTGTTTCCGGACAAATATTCAAATCCCACACAATCAAAGCATCAGACTTCCTGAAAAACTAAATCGCCTGGGGTTTTAAACGCAAAGTTTGTTTGGAGGTTATCTGTCAATTGATTTCTCACTCGGTTTTATTATAGGTGCCCTATTCAATGGAGCCCTGAATTGAGGCATTATCCAGAAATATCTTCCCAAAGCAAATCAAACAGGCCCGGAATCCCTTTGGATAGCCCAATATCAAACAGCCCTGACCAAAAAGTGTGGCCTTGTTTACGCAAATACGAACCCAAAACACAGATCCTTGGGATGTCGAAAAAAAGCAGCTGCTCCTGATGGCTGTTTTCCGTCTCTTTTCCGCCTTATCTCCCCTCTCTTTCCTGCTCGATCAAGCGATCCATTTGTCGACCATTTTGGTTTTTTGACTCACGCCCTGAATCGTTCCCTCCATTCGCTTCCCATTCATCAGCAAAGGTTTTCGGTTTTATTGCACCTTTTGTCTCCAGCCAGCCATCCATCCCTCTCTTTCTGATCCGATCTACCCCTCTCTTTCTCCTTCTTGCCATGCGTAATCGATGCAATTTGCACGCTTACGCATATCGCAAGATTAAACTTATCCCTGATCCCTGAGCTGACTGATCCCTTGATGCGACTGCCATTGCCAGGAATTGCTTCTATTTTTCTACACTGAAAAAGCTTTTATAAAGTGCTAATCAAGTATATACAAATATAAGAAATGAAATAATACCATATAAGTGTTCTAAAAGTATTATCAAGGTTAGAAACTGAAATATATTTTACGTGCTCATTATATCAAAAGACATTTTAAAGTAAATTTCTTTCGGGTAAAACCAAAAATATTTCAAAAATATTATGTTTAGATAAAAATCTCTAGCTGTTCAGTGCTTTTTTGAAGGTGAGAAATCGAAAAACACAATTTTAATTGAAATATATAATTTGATCTGTTAATATCAAAATGATATTGATAAGAAACCATTGACAAATTTCTGTTTTTCCTGTTTAGTAAACACATTTAAACTATTTTTCCCTGTGTAACTCTGGGATCAGCTTGAAAAACCTCCGACCGGATCGACTGTGCGACGCATAAAACGATATTTGGATTAAACATTTAATTGACTGCCGAGCGAAACCGGTCATATAGACCATATATGGAGATATCACCAGAATCACCAGGGGTTGCTGCTGCTGGCGGGGATTAGAGCCCGATTCCGATGTCGTGGCTTCATTACCATATCAATGTCAGCAGCAGCAGCAGGCGACTCGGCCGCAATGGCAAATCCTCAGCACGGGATTTAGATTTAGCTGCCTGAATCCGAAGAATCTGATTTCGATTCTGGTGCGGATTCTGCTGCTGCTGATTTCGATTTGGCTTCTCGAGGAAATTCGCTTAAATTTTTAACAAGACAAATACGCAAAGCACACGGCCACCACCCCCTACTCCCCCACCCATTTTCCTTCTCTCTCCCCCGGTTTTTCCGCTTCTGGGAAACAATCATAGAGAAAGAAAGAGAAAGAGAGAGCGAGGAAAACTTTTCTAATTTTGCACAACTGGAAAATGTGGCCGTGGGCGTCGAAAGAGAAATGGCAACAGAAAATCGAAATAAAAATCATCATCGGGAGGGAGGGAGCCAAGAAAAAGTTCGAAGAAGACGATGATTTCTCCCCACATTTTCCCTGCTCTTCATCGCTCAAATGGAAAAGTAGAAAAACCTTTTATTCCACAATGTTTGCTTAGTCCTCTGCCAATTGAACTTTTTCGCACACAGCCAATCGAAGGGGTGGTGACTGAAAATCAAATACAATACTTAGACGAGTTAATTTAATTTTTTATTTAAAATTCAATCTGCGAACTAAAACAAAAAGTGCAAAGCGAGTGGGTGAAAAAATCAGGTCAGAGTTGGGGAGGAAAAATAAGAAAAAATAGCAAAAAGTTCCATGTGGAAAAACGGCCAGAAAAATAATAGAAAAAAGTGCAGCACAACTTTTGAGCTTAGCGAGTGCTTCCTCTTGCTTCTCTCCCTCTTCTTCTTGCCTTTCTCAACTCATTTTTCCTACTATTTTTACATCGGTTTTCCCGTCGGGAGTTTTTGGCCATGTAAGAAGTTCAGTGCAAAGGCAAATAGCGAAACCCCCGAGAAAAGTGGAATGGAGAATCCACTGAGATTTGAAGAGAAGAAGGGGGGAAAGGGGAAGTGAAAATATCCTGGTCCTGTGGTCCTTGGCCTGCTTAATTATTCAATAATTTCTAAAAGCATTTGGCCACATTCGACGTCATCAGCCGTCATCCTTTCATCCTTTTGCAACATGTGACAGGACCTCGCCTCTTCGTCCTTTCCCCCGTAATCAGTTGAACACATATACCCCGGCTCACACACTCAAATATCTGCATTTATGTAAGCTTCCCTCTCAGGACCCCACTGTCCCCCGTATTACACTGAGCGAAATGTGCTTAAATTACAGAGGAAACTGATGATGACTTAGCTGATGAGGCTAAGTGGACACAAAACTTTTAAGTCTCAAGAATTTGCGTTTCTAGATGAAAATGTGCTAGATTGTAGACGATAGTACAGTGTTATCTATTTTGTAACATTTAAATATTTTACATAAATTATAATCCAATTAATCTAATATTATACATAATACTACTATCACTGTTGACTATTAGAACTTGAGCGGTATAAAGTTTATAGTAGAGTTTTAAGATTTATTAGATTGGTATTACTTGTAACTGCATTTTTTCAAGTGATCCCCCACATAGGTGACATTGTAAGGTCTTTTCGCTTCATTCGCTTTTCCTGGCTGGCTTTCCATTTGAGTTTGTGTGAGTGAGCTTGCCAGAGTTGCATTTATCATTAGTCGTAGCTTAGCTTTTGTTTTCCTGCATTTGAGAAGGGTTGGAGAGGACAGGGTACGAGTTCAAGCCCCGGGGGCCATTGGGGATTTTGCACTTGGGCATGTTTGATGTGGAAACTTTAGATTAAAATATTTTCATATGCACACACACGAGGTGGAACAATAGCGATAAGGGTCACCAAAGTGCTTTAGATTATTGGAAGAGTGTTCTCCATGTACAGTAAGCTTTCCTCGGTAGAATGGCTGTATATACCATATGTATATAGCCCTTAACTTCCAGAAGGAAGAACGGAATAAAGACAAGTCTGGAGAAGGGAGAAAGCAGCGCATCTCCGTGGGCGGATTGAGCGCATAATGATGTTTATGTGTTGCCAGAAACATAAAAGCATTAATTTAGTCATTATCTTCTTAAGATATAGCGTCGGCAGAGGCAGAGGCAGATGCGGAGAATCTGAATCCGAATCCCCTGAAAGCGGAAAGAGAGCGTCATGCTTTTTGCCACCCATAATTTTCATCAACATTTTTATGCTACCCCCCATACTACATCACATTGTACTTTGATGCAAGAGAGAGAGAGCTGCTGTATGGCTATCTCTTGCTTACCCTCTACCCCTCTCTTTCGCTCGCCCGACAGCTATCTCTTTCTCTTGGGGGCCGCGGGGTCTGTCAGTGATGACTTTATCTGTATAAATAACTGTCAGTGGGTAAAAAAAGTAAGTAGAGAGCGAAAAAAAGGGAAACATTTTGGAAAAGGGGGTGTGAGAAGTGGGGACATTATCTCCGTAGCGCCATCTTTATACAAGACCTCCTGGCAACCTTAAAACCGGGAGCACTGAAAGATGGGGACACCGACACCTTCAACCACCTTCAACGAGAGTAAGAGAAAGAGCTATAGTGCGATAGAAAGAAAGGGAGGGAGGTTTATAGAGAGAGAGAGAGGTCCAAAGAGAGAGCATTACCAAACAATATGGTAGCAATTGAGGGCGTGGCTTCACCCCGATTTCATTGGCTGAAATGCAAAAATGTCCGCTTGAAGAGAGAGAGTAAATCTGTATGGCATCCGGTGACTGAGAGTCTGTATCTATATCCGTAGAACTGGCTTGACGACTACTCAATCGACAACTTGTCGGGCGGCATTGCTCTCACAACAGTTTCGCAGCTCGAGCGGACAAGAAGGGTTTCCCGGTGGCTGAAAAACCTGTGGAAAATTATCACAAAAATAACGACGCGATTTCAGTGCGTGTTTCAAGTGCGGTTTAAGTGGATTTTAATAGAATTTTGTGCTCCAAAGTGACGAAAAGAAGCTTAAAACACTCTCCAATCTAAATCTTCGTGGATTTTCCCCTTACAAAAAAAGTTTAAAACCATTTTCGACCTCAAAAGCTCCAGAGACACCTTCAAAATTCTCTCCTCACTTTGGACACCTGGAGGAGGAGGCGGTGGAGGAGCCACCACCACTCCCAGCACCACGCCCACCGACATTCCGCCCTCGTCGAAGGCCAAGTTCAAGATCACCGTTGTGAGCACGCCCAGTCCCTCCCCGCCGCCCACGCCACCGCCCCCCGGCTCAATGCTCGCCCAAATGGTCGAGACCAATTCCCCGCCGGCGGGCTATACGCTCAAGCGATCGCCCAGCGATCTTGGCGAGCAGCCACAGCAGCCGCCCAGGCAGATCTCGCGTTCGCCGGGCAATACGGCCGCCTATCACCTGACCACCGCCATGCTCCTGAACTCCCAGCAATGTGGCTACCTCGGGCAGCGATTGCAATCGGTGCTCCAGCAGCAGCATGCCCAACATGCCCAGTCGCAGAGCCAGACGCCCTCCTCCGACGATGGCAGCCAGTCGGGAGTGACCATACTGGAGGAGGACCGGAGAGGAGGAGCCGCAGCCGCTTCCCTGTTTACGATCGACAGCATTTTGGGCTCGAGACAACAGGGAGGAGCCGGATCTGCTGGGAGCCAGGGCAATCACATCAGCAACAATGGCCAGCAGAATGGTGGACTGACCGCAAATGGCATCAGTTTGGGCCTGAAGAGGAGCGGCGCCGAGTCACCCGCCTCGCCCAACTCCAACTCCAGCTCCAGCGCAGCCGCCAGTCCCATCCGACCGCAGAGGGTTCCTGCCATGCTGCAGCATCCTGGCCTGCATCTGGGTCACCTGGCGGCCGCGGCGGCGACTGGGTTCGCAGCTTCCCCATCGGATTTTCTAGGTAAGAAATACAAAATTATTCACATCCATCGTTCATCAACCGTATTGGAAAATCATAGACTTTGAGACAGCAAATTAAACAGTTTCCACTATTTGTTCATATCTTCTAAAAAACTTCGCCAATCATCAGAATTTTTAGGATACAAACTCCGAAGTTATAAGATTATATAAAAAATCAATCTTTTATGGGATAAGATATTCCACTGATATTATACAATCAATTCAATTAAGTATTTCCAATAAGCTTTCTATACAGACCTAAATTAAGCTCATAGTGTCAGTAGCCCTTGATACTTTTACAATAGGAATTAAATATTTAATAAATATTATTTATAAACGTTTGCCTAAACAAATTTTAAAAATTAAAGGTAAAATTTAAATTTTTAAAAGCTGACTGACAATACATCAATATTTTTGAGTTTCTTGCTTTCTCCGACCACCGAAAATGTTGCAAAATACTTTTATGAGGCTTCCCGTCGAACTTTAAGTCTGAAAACACCTTGAGGGAACCCACTCATGCAGTCAGCAATCATCCAATCACCCATTCACCCACTCTCAACCTGACATCCTCATCCTCATCCTCAACCACTGAACCGAACCACTCCCCCTTCCAAGCGAATCCTGAATGGCATTATTCATAATTAGGCAATGATCCGTGAAAGATGATTCCGCATTTCCCTTACATTTCCCTTCGATTTTGCGGTGAGAGGATTTGCATTGGCCTCTAAGTCTGAGATTCCGGCTGGAAAACCCGGAAAAACCTGGGTCTGGGGGTGGCTTTAAGATGGGCTCGTGACTTGTGTTGATTCGAGCGTGGATCTCCGGCGGAGATTTATGCAGAATCCCGCTTAAATTCATTCAAAGGCTCCCCCGCAGGACATGAATATTAAAAACCCGGGCGCAACTTTTTTTCCCCATCCAGCTTGCTGCAACCGGAAACGGAAATGGAAGCCTCACATACGCTTACAGCTGGGGTCGAAAGAATAGATTCAGTTTTGGAGAACCCTATGCAAATTTGAAACGGTTCTTGTAAAAGATGGAAATATTGTAGATGTATTTATATTTCCTTAAAAGTTTTAAGGAATAAGGGGATGTGATTTAAAAGTTTTATAAGTATCGACATTTTTACAAGACAAAAATGTAATAAATGATTATAACTATATTTATTGAAAACATCGATGTTTGAAAAATTTCTAAAATAGATAAGTTATTAGGGTTTCAAAATCGCAAGTCTATAGAATTGCTTCAACTAGTTCCAAAAAATTTTCAATGCATAATTGTCGACACTTTTTTAGGGATATTAAACACTCAGTGATTTTTTTTTAACTCATACTTATATATCCTCTACTGTAAAGCCAACATGGCGGCCGTTTTATTTTCCGCGTTTCGTTATGCGCATTTTTAAGGATTTACACAGGAATATTCCACTTACCTCCATGCCCTCCCTCAACGGAGCGCTTATATGATGATGATATGACTGTTATTCCAGCCAGGGAATAATGAATTTTCCTCTTGTTTTCCCTTGTTTTTCCTGCACAGTGGCGTACCCCAACTTTTATCCAAACTACATGCACGCGGCTGCAGTGGCGCATGTGGCTGCCGCTCAGATGCAGGCGCATGTGAGTGGAGCAGCCGCCGGATTGGCGGGTCACGGCCATCATCCTCATCACCCACACGGACATCCGCACCACCCACATCTGGGCGCCCACCATCATGGCCACGGGCAGCATCATTTGGGCCATCTCGGCCATGGACCTCCGCCGAAAAGGAAGCGTCGCCATCGCACCATCTTCACGGAGGAGCAGTTGGAGCAACTGGAGGCCACCTTCGACAAGACCCACTATCCGGATGTGGTGCTCAGGGAGCAGCTGGCCCTCAAGGTGGATCTAAAGGAGGAAAGAGTTGAGGTTAGTTAATCTTGAACATATATTTTGTATACTGTGTGTATGGCGGCAGAGTGGGGGAGATAAAAATTTGTATCCCACACGGAACCAAATTTCTTATGAAATAAGATCATTTCTACCTTATTTAATATCAATAAAAAGCCGATATAACATATAAACTTCATAATCTATCAACAAATATTGTTAAATAAGATAAAAATAATCTTTATTCATATCAAAATGATACGAATAACTTGAACATGCACATATCAATATGATCTTTTGCCCATTTCTGTTCTGTCCATGGTCAATCATTGTTTTTAAAACCTTCGTGACTTTTGTGGAACATTTAGTGAATATTTCTCATTTCTAATACAAAATAACCTCCCTTACTCTCTGACCAACAACCTTTTCTTCTATTTGGCTCTAATTTCACGCTCATTTTAATTCCCCGCGTGAAACCAATTGAGTGCCAACCCCCGGCCTTCTCCACTTAACCAATATGAATCAGAATCCGAATCCGAAGCTGAATCTGAATCTGAATCTCTGGCATCTGCATCGCAATCTCCCCCATGAGAAATTCTCCTTGTTTATTTAGTTGTCAGCGGCGGCGTACATTTTGCGGGGCTTCTTCGTTCTTCGTTTGCCGGCGAAAGCAAAACAATGCCAATCCCAATGATTCACTTAATTTGGGTAATGGGACTTGGGATACAACCGCATGTTTAAACGGATGGTGATGGTTATTTGCTTGGTGGTTGTCCCTGAATCGTATCATTGGTAATGTAAATATGCAGGGATGCCCTTGTAAATCCCACCCCGGGCGACCAGAGGGATAAACCATCCCCAATTGTGATTCAAAGTCCATTAGTGTCGAGGAAACCCGACAACAAACAAACAAATTGAGAGGTCACCAAGGAAGAAAGTGACGACAAAAGTTGACAATTTAATTTGTTCACGATTTTCGATGATGGGTGGCTATATTTCGCCTTTGATAAGGATTAGCAACGCGCTTAGTTTTCGTTTCCCTGGCAATATGTGTGTTTGTCAACCGGTCGAATGTTTAATCTAACCCATCTGTAACCCGTCTGCAACCCCAATTCGCCCTCACCTTTTGGAACGCAGAAACGCAGGAAGGCGGACAAGTGCGACATTTGTTGACACTCGCAGGGGGTGTGGGCTTATGTTTGGCCTTCAGCTTAAGACAACTTACACATTAACATTACTAACCATTTAGGATAATGAGAGGCCTGGCGTTACTTAACCCTAAGGCGAATTGACGCCCGCCTTTTGATTAGGTGACAGATTTAACCTGCGGCCCAAGCATTGGAATCCTAAGCGGATTACAGAGCAGGTTTGTAAGATCTACATGGAAAATTGAGAGAAGAAATGATTTCCCAACTTTTCAACTAATTGGAAATCGGGGGATTCAAATCTGCTGGCTCATGGGGGCGACTAATTAACATACAACACACAAAAAGAGACTTCAAACTTGTCTCTGACAAGCAAAGTGGATGAAGAAAGAGACGGCAGTCCAATCCCCAAACCCCCAAGTAAATCTTGTGCTCAGTCATCGCTCGTCATTGACTTAAGCAGCATAATCAACTTCAGAGCCCGGGCTTCCAACTTGGAGCCTCAGCTTTTGTGACTGCTACTGTTTAGCATATTTGCATGCCGAGAGTTGCCACTCGAGACCCCCCGAAAACCCCGCGATTGCGGGACAGTGGCTCTAAGACCCCAGACCGGACCATAAGTGGCAATAATTATTGAAAATCTTGCCTAAGACAAACAGCAGCAATAACAAAAGAGAAAACAGAAGGGAAAAAAATGAACAAATTCGAAGCCTACACAAAGGTTGCTCTAGAAAAGAGTCCATTGAATCGGTGATCTATTAGGTAACACCTTTCATTAGTAATCTTTTACCTTGACAACCTTTAATACGAAAAATGGTGGTGTCTCTAAAGAAATCTAAGTCATTACATCTATTACAAAAGTGTTTGATAAAAAAGTTAAGTTATTAGGAATCTACTATTAGTGCATTTACTAAATCTCATAGCTAGGTAAAGGTTTTAATATATATTTTGACTATATTATAGCTGAGATCTTTCCATACCAAAAATCCCAACTATATCTTTACATAAAGCTCGGTTCTCATAGGTTTTCCTACAAGCCTATCGTAATTATTCAGTTCCCAGCCAAACCTCGTTGGGCATTTAAATGATCTGCTTATTTTGACTTCATCATTTACAATTATTATTTTTATTTAGACACTCGAGGGTCGGGTGGTTTCGGATCCGATCGGATTGGATTGGATGGGTTCGGTTTGCATGGGATGGGTTTGGATCGTAAAACAGTAGCTCTACCTGTAGAGCAAACAAACTCGTTCTCTTTGTCTGCCTCTCATTTTTCGCCTTGCCTTCTTTGGTGCGTGCAAGTCAAATACGCCTAATCCCGCAGCTCAAGTGATCGAGGTGATTTGGTTCTCCGATCAGCCAGATAGAGAGGGATATATATAGATAGGAGGAATGCCTGGAGGGCAATTCAAATATTTGTCTTCGGTCGTCGCCAAGAAATTAGTAATCATCAGCTTGGCATAATTTGTGCTCCTCTCTCTCTTCGCTCGATCGCTCAACTCTACAAATATTGATGTTACCCCTTCTTATAGGGAGAGAGTGAAGAATGGAGAAGAATGTGCCCACTCATCATCATCATCACTCCTCATCTGACTGTGATCTCTGTTGTGTCTGCGCTGTTTTCTCCTTTGTCGTTTTGTTTTGGCCAGGACTTGAAAAGGGCTTGTCACCCTACTGATATACTATTAGTACACAGCCTTTCTTTCGAGGATCATCCCATACAACTCGAGCGTTGCCGCTTTGAAGTTGCACAATTGAGAGGTCTCGACTTGAAAAGGGGTTTCGGAGCCCACCTGCGTTGGCAATTAACTAAAATATTGCTTCTGTATTATTATTATTATTGTTGTCTCTCCTTAGACACAATAAACACACATATATCTCCTTCCCTATATTTGTTTAGCCTCGAAATTGAATTAAAAACGGCAATGAGCTGGAATCAGCAGATTTCCGTTAATTTTACCCGAGGTCATGAACCACCAACCACCCACTGAACAACCCACAAATCTCACACCCCCTTATTTTCTCGGTAAATGCTGTTGTTATAATTTTTCATAATTTTCCATTATTCAAACACTTGAGTTGCGAGAGGATGCGAATTTCTCGAGTTATCCCCCCGGGATTTTTCGGGCAGCAAAGTGCGTTTATAACCTCGAGCAAGTGGTAAAATGGATGGAGGGAAAAGGACTTTTCACAGACGCTTTTCCCCATGTTTGCTTTACAGTTTTGGCTGTCGAAGCGTGTAACCGTAGACAAATATTATCGCTGGGGGAGAAAATTGCCCTCGAAGCTGCATAAATTTACACAAAAAACGCAGTGGGTGGTGGGTGGTAAGAGGTGGATAAAGTGGGAGCACAGGTGCACTCCACACTAAGCTCTTAAAAGGTCGTCCGTGTCGGCGATTAGCCTGAAAATAAAATTCATAAAAAAAGTCAACATTTAAATGGGCTTTTTTAAGGGTAAAAATTCATTAATTTTGATGGGTTTTCATGAGGCGAAAGATGACAGATGAAATATGAACATCGCTTAACGTATTTTTGAGGGAATTTAAAGAAATATTCTTTTTTTTCTTATAATCCGCATTTTTAAAGAAAATGCATAAGGAACTTTACTCACCTTTTTGTTAACACTTTTTATATCATACTTTTATATACCGCACTTAAAAAAATAAAAAAAAACTTTGGGTATCACTTACAAAAATTTAAAAAAAAACTTTGGTTATCACTTAAAATAAACACTTTATTTGACATTTCCAAAAAGAAACTTGGACTATCACTCAAAAAAATAAAATAAAACTGGGTATCACTTAAAAAAAGTAAAAAAAAATAACTCAGGTTATCACTTTAAAAAAAACACTTTATTTGACATTTCAAAAAAGAAACTTATAGAAAAAAAATGGCCGACCATGTTCATATGTATGTAGATATGCTTGTACATGCAAGGTGGCAGCGCTCACTTACATATGTATGTACATACATATGTATACACGTATTTCTTTTTTCTTATTAAACACAATATTACTGAAGTTTAGGGGCTTTTAACTTACTAATTATTTGACTAACACTTTTATAAACACTTAAACACACAATTTAACTATTACTTTTGGTTTTTTATTAGGCAAAATGACCATTTTCACAGCCCAATTTGCGCAGCCACTTTTTTATGAAATTAATACTTGTATTAATTGCGCTTTTGATCTCTATTTTATTAACACACGGTTGCCCAGCCTAAAAAACCTTTTCGCTAATGGATTAAATACACTTTTAACTATTTATTGTACTATTGTAAAACACCGAAAATCACTTTTTATGCCACAATTTTAACTTTCGCCCGATTTGTTTTGATTCTTCTTTTTTGACTGACGCCATCCTTGAGCATTCTTTGCGTACTTTCCAACACTGTGTTCGTAACGTTTTTAGTTTGACACTAACGCTATCTTCAATCTAGGGCTACCAAAATTAGCCGTTTTATTATGAAAAATAAAACTTAGTTAATTTAAGCTTTTTTTTTAATGCCTTTTGGGGTTTTTATTAATTTTGTTCACAAATTTGTCAGATTTTAATGCATTCTTTAGGCAAGAGGAAATAAATAAGAATAACACTTCTTAGTGATTTTTTCAAAAAATAAAATAAAATAAATATAATTTACGGTTTTTATTTTAAGGATCAGATTGATAGTAAAACCTTTTCCATTTTGGCTCTTTAATTAGTGCAGTTCAACTTGTTTAGCCCCCACAATACACTCGAAAAAAATGGAACGGGAATGTGCGTAACGAGCAATTTTCACGGGTGCGCGATTTTAATCCAACAACACGACGGAAACAGCGTAAACAATTTGGCAAAAAAGGTTGGATGGAAATTGGGAAAATGAGCACGAGGAGGAGCGCCACCCATTTCGGTGACGAAGTTTCCGACCGACTTGCGTTGCCAATTTTCACTAATTAGAGCGACTGGCGAAAAGGCAGCCGCCATTTTGTGTTTTCCACCGCTCCTCAACCATTTTCCACCCATTTCCGCCCCCCAATTTCCCCCTCATCTTAACCCCATACTCCGAATTTTTATTAAACCTCTCCTAGAGCCAGGCGAAAATGTGATTTCTCTCTTTTGTTTTTTGGTAGTCTGCCTGGCGTTTTCCATGTTTTTTGGCTTTTGACGGGTGGACACAAATTTTCCGGTCCTGGAAAAACACGGAAAAATTAGAAGGGAAAAATCGAAAGAGCAGGTGCAGCGATTAACGAAGCGCAAAGTTATCATAGCAGTGCAACTATGCGCTGCATTTTCGGAAACATTTCATGGTAATCCAGCCACGCAGTCAGCAGACTGGTCAAAAAACCCAAAAATAACACGCACACATCATGATGGTCAGTCTGTCGAAAAGGCCACGCCCCCCAACCACCTGAATTTCCCAATTTCCCAAAGGGGGGCGTAAAGCGCTTTTGTAGTTAATTAAAAATCAACTGCCGTGGGTATGTTTGTTCAATGGATTTCATGCACGTTTTCGAATGTGTGCCGCTCCTCGGCCTTTTCGACCCCCCGGGACTTTAACCCCTTTTCCTCCCCACCCCTCGATTTTCCTGCGGTATCAGCGATTTATGCGCTTTTGGATGAAAAATCTGTGGCAATATTTGCAGTGGCCAGTGGTTCCGTTTCGCAGATCTCTCGACTCCAAGGCGCGAGCCAATGCATGTCAAGTTCGGAGCTTCCTGGCACGAAAAAATGCATCAGGCTTTCATTCTACACTGAAAACTGAAGGGGGAAAATATTAAGCCATTTTTAGAAAAAAAATATTAGAGATAAAAATAAAAAATATTAGAGATATTTGTCTTTCAAGCAACATATTTTGGATGTTTAAGTTCTTACAACTCAAAATGTCCAAAAAGGACTAACAAATATTAAGAATACAATATTCATGTATTAATTCAAAGCGGTTTTTTAAATATTGCTTGATAAGTTTTAGAGATTTAAAAGCATTAAAAAGGGTGTCCGAAAGTATGCTACGACTTATTTGGAAAGAGGAAATAATATAAATACAATATTCAAATATTAATTGAAAGCATTTTTTCTAATAAAACTTGTTTATTTTTAGAGATTTAAGTTTTAGAGATTTCAAAGCATAAAAATAGGTGTCTAAAGGTATGCTATGACTCATTATGAAAGGGGAATTCGAAATTTTAGAGATTTAAAAGCAATAGAATGGGTGTCTTAAGGTATTCTACGAGAAGAAATATGTTGAAAAATATCGAGAAATATATATATTTTTTTAAATTCTTAAACTACTTTTAAGGACTGTATTTTATCTCAGTGGGCGACTGCACTTTCGCCATTTTGTTGGCGTGTTGTTGAAGCCATCAATCAACATGGGCAATCGCCCACCACTCACAGATCCCCCTGAATACCCCCCAAAAATCCCCCTTAGCCACCAGTTTTTGCGCCTTTGTTTATTTAATTTCTCCAAATTTTCACTGCGATTTTTGCGAGCGTGCCAGCCAGCGAAAAGCGGCAAAAAACGCGCCCGCGGTTATGGCCAAATTGTTGTGCGTTAGTCAGATTTTAAACGCGTGGTGAATGGAGGGAGGTTTGGATGGTGGGATTTACCCAAAACGGAACTCTGTTGGCCGTAAAAATTACGGGATTAGCAGAGCGAGTGCGTTTTTTCCACCGCACACACACGTTTCCCGTTTCCCATTTCCCAAACTTTGTAGTTCCGCCGGATTAGGGTTCAATATGCTTTCGGTTCGCTGGCTAACATTTAATTAAAATATGAAACTTTAATAATGCACGACGAAAATGGCGAAAAAACCCAATCAGGCGGTAAAAACCGCCAGCAGCAAAGTTCGTGATTTTTTTTTTGCTTCGTTTTAGAATTTATGGATTAAAGCTGTTGCATAGGTAATTATCGTGTTAGTTTCGTGTGTTGACACAATTAAGCTGAGTAATTCACATATATTCATGGCTTAATACCTTAAGCTCATAAAATTATGAAAATTATGAAAATAAATATGCAAAATTTATGGGAGTTGTCAAAAATCTAATTAGGCCCAGTGGAAAAATGAAAAATAGATGGAAAATTCAACTGACATTTAGCGAGGACATCAAAAGCGTTGCTAGATGCCAAAAGTTCAAAGGTTACCAAGGCGAAAATCAAAATTTAAATCCTAAGCAAATAAGTAGAAGAAAAGCAGCTGCAAAAATCCACACAAACTTAATGCAAACTTAAATGAGCTCGAATATGAATTTCCGAGCTGCAAATATCCTTTTGCTTATAAGTTTATCGCATTTCCCTCTGTCATTTCCCCCATTTTCCACTGTCACTTCCGCTTCCGCTTCCTCTTCCTTTGTTATTTCAACAAATTCAGTCGATTTGCTGCATAAACATTTCCCGAAACCCCCCACCGAAAGAAAACTCAACTTTTTCCTCAAATGATAACATTGTGGAAAATCAACTTTTCCACCGCTGCCTAATTGTTCTAATTAAACTTTTTCCCTGGCCGACTGGCTGGCGAATTTTCCCCTAGTATTTATTCAGCAAATAATCAACAAACAGACGGACAAATAAACATATAGGGGTTGCAAATTCACCATTGCACTCGGATTGGATTGGGCAAATAGAGCACATCGCAGGGAGAATTGCTGGGAGAACTGGGAAAACTGGGAGAACTCACGGGGAAAGAGAGAAAAGACTCCGCCCTCCGAGAGGGGAATGGGTTTTTGGGGGTAGCTTTGGGGGCTAATGACAAGACAGGATGGGTTCACTGTCCACAAGGGTGATTACATAAGGGATTCATCATGATGATATCTTCCCTCTTGCCCCGCGGAGAGAGCTAACCTCCTGATGATGTTTAACCCCTAAGTCACTTCACAGCCGCCTTTTGTTTTAATTAACTAAGTACCAGAGGGTGGAGAAAACAGATGCGAAAGGGTTAAAGGTGGGGTGTAAATGACGGGAGCAAAGGGCGTGGCCAAAGCCTAATTAAAAATATAAAAATAGAACGAGAAAATCCAGCACAGAAAAATAACTTTCTTATTTTACCTGCTTAATTTTAAAGGAATTTTTTATTCTTTTTGTCATTTTCCAAATATATTATTTTAGGAGCTATATTTTAATTTTTAATATTTATTTTTCTTGTTTAATGTGAAACACGTTTTTCTCCTTACCAATCCCTAAAAAAAAATTTTTTTCTACCCCCTTTTTTTCTTTCCTTTTTTAACCGCCACCCCCTTCGGAATTCTCAATTAATTACAATTACAATAAGTCATCTCATTAAACCCAGAAAAAGGAGAAAAGTGGGTGTGAGGATTGCTGTCCCTGGCAACCGGCCAAAAAGATAACCGCCAAGATTGAGAAATAGAAGCCTTGGAAGGGCAAAAAAAAGTGGAGAGAGGGTCGAAAAAAATTACTTAAAATATTTATGAGCAGAAATCCCAAGCAGAAGAAGAGCGAATTTCCGAGCAAAACGGATGAAAGTGTTTTTGAAGCCCCACGCTCAAAAGTAACCTAGGTAGCCACCCCAGCCACCTACCCACTGAATTATTATCCCTAACAGAGGAAAACAGTATAGATTTTCTAAGAAAATTAACATGCGAAACTTAAAAAGTTTGGTTTAAAATCTTTGATGCGGGTTTTAAAATATTTTATTGCATACTTTTGGACACCTTTAGAAATCTAAATTAAAAAACCGAAAGTCGGAAATAATTTATAAATAATTTATAATTTATAAATAATTGATAATTTATAATTTATAAATAAATTGAATTGAATTTTGTGACGCAGTTTTTAAAATATTTTATTGCATACTTTTGGACACCTTTAGAAATCTAAAATAAAAAATCTAAATTAAATTTAAATTTTCTTTTACTAAAAAACAGTTTTCCTCTTATTTTTCCAGGTGTGGTTTAAAAACCGTCGGGCCAAGTGGCGCAAGCAAAAACGCGAGGAGCAGGAGCGACTGCGGAAACTGCAGGAGGAGCAATGCGGCAGCACCACCAACGGCACCACCGTGAGCAACAACAACAACAACAACGGCGGAAGCGGAAATGGCACCACCAGCTCGACCGGAAATGGTTCCATATCTGTTAAATGCCCCGGATCCGATCACTATTCCGCGCAATTAGTGCACATCAAGAGCGATCCGAATGGGTATAGCGATGCGGACGAATCCTCCGATCTCGAGGTGGCCTAAAAAGGGGCGTGGCTCTGGGTGTACATATGAAAAGATAGTCATAAGTTTTAGGATCATTCTAAGGGCCTATCGATCAGGGTCGCGAATTTTTAAGTCATTTAAAATACAAAATACATCACTATTTTCTATTATTTAAATGGTATACTTAAAAGCATATTGTATTTATTTATCTTCATTGTTTATACGACTGAGTACTTAAAATTAAATAGTTCAAAGAGCAAAATGAAGTGGACTTTGCGATATCGGCCCTTAGCTCATAAGTTTTGTTTTGTAAATAGACATGACACATTTTTGAACATTTTTTGTTACTAAGTTATAAGTTGAAAAAAGAGGGGAAGAAACGCCAGAAGAATTAGTAAAGTATCTTAATTATATTTAGTAAAATCTGTACAGTCACCTTATTGTAATGTAAATGTATCGTATGTGCGCGAATGTATTGTATCAAAACCAAGAGTGAATGCATTTTGTGGTAATTGTTTCGTGTCCTGTGTCCAAGTCCAAAGTTTATTGCATCTACCAAACAAGTCTCCATAAAGAAGTATTGATAATTAAGATAAACACACATACCTTACTAGACGAAAGTTAAGTGTCATTCCTCCAACGATTAATTCTAATGTTAAAACTAACTTATTGAAAACCGAAAATAAATCGAAAAACTCGCCAAAAGTCAAAAACACACAAAAATGCCAAGAAAAGTTGTTTCAACTGTGGGATGGATGGTTGGAAAACTTTCGATGATAAGTGGGAAGACCCGGCGAGAAGCTTTCACACCTGCCACTCCAGGTAATAGGAGATGGAGATCCAAGGATAACTGGAAATGGGGGGAAAACTAGGCGGAAAATTGGGGGGCGGCAGCGGTCAGCCTGTTAGCAGCTTCGATGGACACTTTGATGGCTTCGCCTCCAATCAATTTTCCACACAGACACACGGACCACCACACAAAGGATCTCTGAAATGGAAATAGAGGATGGGGCGGGAAAATCTATATGCATCTGCAACTTCTACGCTCTGCGGCAGATGTATTTGCATGTCCTCTGCCGGCATTTGTTGGCCATTTTCATTCTTGCATTGCGAATCGGGGGCCGTGCCAAAACAAGATGGCAAAGCAACTCAAATCATCCCCTGCACAGAAAGAAAATGATGTATAAAATTAAAATATAGATAGGTAGTCAACATAATTTAAAAAAATCATCAAGAGAATGAAGTAAAAATATTATACATTTTAATTAAAGTTCTGATACCAGAAGAAAAATATTTAAAGATTTAAAATATATGAGTAATATTTTTTTTACCAATGTTTAGTTCTGAATTCTGTATTAAAAATAAATACAAAACTTCGATTTACCCTTCTCAAGGTACATATATTTAGAAAAAAAAAGTTGTTTTTTTGGGAAGGATTAGAAAAGGGTTTAATTTAAAAATCAGAAAAGAAATAATTCTAGCTTAAAAAGAATATTTACAATACTCGCTCTAAAAGACTAGAATTTTTTGTTTAAAGGAGTATAGACAACACTAAAGAAATATAAGATAAAAGGAATTTTAAGGATCCAAAAGAGCAAAATGAATATTTATATCATTATTCAAATATCGTTTTATTTCCTACAAGTTACATTTGTTCCCCCACTTTCTGCTCACCTCCATCCTGTCAGCCGAAAGTCGACTGACAAATTGTCTCGTTTGGTCTGTGTTGTGTCCTTTTCAGCTTGTTTTTCTCCCCCATTTTTTTGTGTTTTTCTCTTTGGCAAAGTTTCCATCTTGTTATTTTCCTTTGGCAGAGCCGTAGCAGCAAGTTCAGGTCCAGTCAGGTGAGAGACTCTGACGACTCGAATCGATGGCCAAAATTCAAATTCAAATTTATTCTATCTTGACCTGACTTGGCTCGTTCGTTCTCTTTTATTTGGTCCTCCGTTCCTGAGTCGCCATTTTGTGCCCAGTCATTCCAATCCCCTGACTTTTATTTGCATAGGCCTATGCATATACCCATATATACCATACCCATATATGATACGATCTCGAGTTACCCGCTATCTCCAATCCCGAACTCGAATCCGGGATCCTGGCTTCTGGCTTCTGGTTTTTGCGTCGGGTTTTGTTTGCTGCCCGTTAATAGTTCGTGTAAAAATCTACAAATATTTGCACTCTATTAATTTTTCTGATTTCTTTTTTCCACTCCCCCGTCCCGAACCGTTCTCGTGTTTCTTTTGTTTTTCTAGTGCACGCTTCGCATAATTTTTTCCGTTCCTGTTCTGTATCAACACGAAATTTAATATACACCCAGGCCCAAATTTCCCCCGCTGCTCTCCGATTCGCTGCTATTTACTCGCATACAGACCAAACCGATTTTTTTTCGTATTTTAAAATAAAATGTGTACTTTTTAAGCTTTAGATAAAGAACGTTTCGAAAATATATGGTCCTTATTCAGATAAAGATACGTGTTTTTAATTAATATTTGCATTTAGTGTAAATTAAAATCATACTTTATCTACACAGAATATACATTGACAAACAATTAGATTGATATGTGTTGCTCAATTTTATATTTCTTTAAGATCAAGATTTTGATATGAACAAAGATTATGTTTATCTCATTGTACATTATTTGTCCAAAAATATAGGCTTCTTATTAATATTAAATAAGGTAGAACTGACAATACTTCATATCAAATTTTTTTTCTGCTTATCAGCTAAACTAATCTAATATTATAAAAAATGTAGAAATTAATTTTGTAATTGAATTTTTTGAATTGGAGAACAAAACAAAAGTATTCAAATAATATGGTTTTAAATAATATTTCCCTCAAACTATTTTTCTGAGACGCACTGTAGGAGGATAAAATTAAAATATGTACGAATACACATTTTTTATGAAATCTTTTTTTTAACAGTTTTTCTGACCCTCGCTTTGTGCAGATGTGTGTATATGCAGCATATGAAATATTTACCCATTAAATTTGCCTTTAATTAAATGGGTTCGCCCTCCTGTTACGTTTTTTCTTATTTATAGGAGCCAAAAGGAGGAGGTCGACATTTCGTTTGTTGAAATAAAAATATTGTTAATTGCAATTTATTCACATGAACACCTCTCCGCAATCCAAATGGAAGGGGTGGCAAAAGTCATTTCGGTCGCATTCGATTTTAATATTTCATTATTTAATATGGCCCTGTTAGTTGGATGGGGGGAAAGGGGGGGCTCTGGAAATCGAATGCATATGCATAATGAATAACTCATTTGCCGACTGAGAGATTCAGGATTCATGAGTGGCGGGGGACCAATTCCAACTGCTAATTGGGAACGGATTGGGCTGGTCGAGGAATTATCATGGAATATCGATGCACTGCTCCGGGATAGGATTAAAGCCGATTCCAACCACCTTCCTGCCATGATGCTGGGCTAGTAATATTCTTTTAAGATATTTGCATCAGAAAAAGTAGACATTTTTAATCCTCTTGACGTTTTTGTAGTTAATTTATATTACTAAATATACATATATCAGTCATTTCAATTAAAAGGGGTTTTTGCAATTAATATTCCATATTTTTCAACAAACCATTAATAAATCTTAATAACTCAAAATTAAATAAATTTACTGTTCATAAGTCTAAAGAACATATTGTTTAAAATTGTCAAAAAAAAAAAAAACTTTAATTTTATTATTTAAAAATCAAATAGTCTATAAATTAAATATTTTATTTAAGCTTCTTAAAGGTAAGAACTCCTTTAAATTTCTTATAAATATTTGCTTAAAAGGTTCACAAAATTGGGTTTCAAGATATAAAAAGCATCTCGATATGATTTTTGCAACCATCAATCAGACAGTTCCCATTTCCAGTGGCTGACCCATGTCATCGCTTCTGGCAAGAATCCTGCCGTAGATTAGCAAGCGAAGCAGGTGAGTTTAATCCATAAAATGTGCGATTATTGCGTTTATGCGGCCCGGGGCGCATTCGATATAAAATATAAACAAACGTTAGAGAAATTACAGCACAAAAGCCGAGCAAGGAGCAGTTCTCAGCTCTCTCTCGCAGGTTGTCCTTATATGTACGTACGTATATATATAACACACATGGCTTGTATCCCCTGTATCCTTCGCATCCCCTCCTTTTGCTCCTCGAAGGACCGACGCTTATTTGACTATCGATTAAAGTTTGTGGTCCTTGTGCACACAGCCCCGAGATGCGAGTGCTCGAAATAATACCGAAGAAAAGATTTTCGATTAATTTTAAATGTGCCAGTACAAGCAAAAAGATGGCAGAAGAAGGATACAGTTTGAAAAGCTAGACGGAAAAAAGAAAACTGCGAAAGGGTTGGGAAAATATTAAACAAAATTGTAAGCCTAAAACTATAGTTTTCTATATTTTATTTAAAATTCATATGAAACATTTGCCAGCTTTTAAGGAATGGAGTTTGCATTGATTTTTAAAATATTAACGAGAGTTTTATTTATAAAGATGAAGCTTTAAAATGGTCCCTGATCGATCGATGCAGAATTTGTCTGTTGGGTTCTTAGTATAAAAAATAAAATATAAAAAAAATATATGCTTTGTCTACATTTTAATATTTAAATATTTTCCAGAATGTGTTTTTGAAATTAAAAAAAAAATCTATAATTCTTCCGAAGGTAATTCCCCCACTTCTTCAATCACTTTCAAAAAAAGCCAACCAAATTTGGCAGCGCATCGTTGCGCGGCCTCATAACAGAAGATTATCCAATGGCAACCGGTCGCATCCTCAACCTCCTCGCATCCTCGTGGGCATCCTCATCCAAGGGCCATCCGCCATGCCAACCCTCGACCGGGGATAATGAACTTTTTTGGCCAGCCGAGCGTGTGCCGTTGGGTTTTTGAGTTTTCCGAGTCTGTGGCCTGTCCGCCCGCTGCGACATCCACCTCAGCCTCAATTAGCTTATTGTCCCCGTCATTGTCAGCTGCAAAATGGCACCCAAAAAGGGGGGTGGCCCTTGGCCTCGCAAAATCCACAAGGAGCTTGCCAAGGTGTTAAGCCAGCTGAGCCGGGTGCCCCCAGCATCGAATCCTTACCTCTGACGGGCCTTTTGCCGCTCCATTCCCGTCCATTCCCTTGAAAGCTTTGTCTTAAGTCCAGCCAGCTTTTCTGGCCCAACCGGAAGAGTCTTAATCAAGCCAGGCACCCCTCGCGTGATCACTTCCACTCATTATTAATTAAATCGCATAGTAATTAAGGAATAAAACTGGAAAATATTTGAGGAACTTCTTGTTCAAGCCATTTAAAAAATATTCGGAAAATAAAATAGTAAATAAAGAAAATTATTATAATAAAATATAATGTAAAAATGTTCTGAATATTAAAAAGTAAAGAAAGTAAATCCAAAGTTTACAAAGATCTTAATAAAATAATTTAAATAAAATATAATGTAAAAATGTTCTAAAAATTATATGATAAAGAATATATTTTAAAGGTAAACAGAGATATTAAAAATATAATTTCATCTTATAACCAGTTAAAGCCGTATAAAATCTGTTAGTATAACTTTATAAAATTAAATAGTTAAAAAAATATTTTAAATGTAAACAGAGATCTTAAAAATATAATTTCATCTTATAACCAGTTAAAACCGTTTAAAATCTCTTATTACGAGTATAACCACATCATTTACCAAAATTTCTAAATTGGTTAACAACAGATTTCTGACAAACTCATTATTTTTATTACATTCATTTTCATAAAAAGTGTTCTCTATTTTTGAAAACCGTAATTCTACTGAGAGCACTTTCATTACCATTCCAAAAACTGAAACATATTTGATAGCTCTAAATTCAAATCCAACTTCGCCATCTCCTCTGTTGTCCACCCTCATTAAGCCCTCATCTGCTGTGAGCTTTTCCTTAAGCCGAGGCGGCTTTTAAATGGAGTGTAGGAGTCCTTCGTTAAGACAGCTTAGGATCACGTCCTGCAGGAGTCCACGTTAATAACAGTAAATGGAAATTACAGCCAGGATGGTCAGAGGTTGAGTGGGTGGAGTGTTGAGGGGCTCTCAACAATTGTTAAAAAGCAAAAGCAAATGTTATTGCCGAACAAACAGAACCGAAAACCCGAAATCCATTCAAATCGCACAATTAGTTTGCCTCTAATCCGAGCCACAAATAAGGCGTTAGCCGAGGGTAGGGGCGTGGCAGGAGCGTAGGGGGATGGGGATTCCATTGTTAGCAGCACACACATGCGGAATCCATAGAAGCTAAAACAGAACCTGGCCAGAAAAGGTGGCCATACTCGTAGTTAAGGACCCGTTTCGTCTCGATTTTCCACTCTACTCAGCTATTGAATTTTACACTGCACAAAATATTCCTATTCAAAAAGTACTTGTTTTCAAATATTATAAATCTTTAATGTTTAATTTACAGAATCTCTTAGAATAAACAACGTTTTAAAGGCGGAATTTTTATAAATTACATTTATCTTAAGTAATCAGTGAAGGCTTTTGAAAAACTAATTCTTGATATTAACATTTTGTTTTCACAATTTAATTTCAGTGTGACGACCTTGTTTGGTCTTGAACTTAGGCACTAACATTGACTAGAAAACAAGAATAGAAACTAGAACAGGCTTCATTTTCCCCTCTAGCCACCAACTTTTCCACCCGAAAGCGGGTGCACTCTAAATTAAAGCTAGGATTGGATTAGATTAACTTTAGTTTACTTTTAACTATGCAAAGAATTCACCTAAGTTGGATTCACAATACATCGCCAGTGATGACACCACCGCCCACCGACCCGTTCTCATGTTGGTGCTGATGCAGTTGCTCCACCAGATCGGCGATTCCCTCGACTCCAATGCTCAGCGAGGGCAGCGTCTTGTCGAGCACCAAAAGTGAGGGTGGCGTCTTGGGCTCGCCCTCTTCCAGGCCAAAGGAGGACATGCCGATCCCCTCGAGACACAGTTCGCTAGAGGACCCGACCAGCTGGGAGTGACCCAAGTAGGGCTGCAACTGGGACTGCTCCATGCTGAGAATGCAGTCCGCCTTGAAGCTGTCGATCGTGAACTGGTCCACGTCCACGCTGAGGAACTTCATCTCATCGTAGGCGGAGGAGCCATCGGTCATGTCCAGGTTCATGGAGCTGGCAAACTCCAGGGCCTGATGATGCTGGGCACTCTGCTGCTGATGCTGCTGATGTTGCTGCTGGTGAGGATTCGAGTTCTCGTGGTGATTCGCATGGGTTTGAAGCTGTTGTGGCGGGTGCTGCTGCTGCTGCTGGTGGAGCTGCGATTCTTGCGCTTGCGTTTGAGTTGGAGGATAGGTGGACCATTCCATGGAGAGACCACTGCCACCTCTCTCCAGACCCAGGTGGTCAATGTTGAGGTTGAGAAAGATATTCGGTGAGAGCCTGGAGGGCGACATGGCCCCTGTGCCGTAGGAAGCCTTGAGTTCGTTATCCAGCGAGTTCGAGGATTGCGGTGGGGTATCCGGCAATAGAGTTCCGCCGCCACCTAGAATAGATTCAAAAATATATTACTGTTTTTCAAAATATATTACAATTTCAAATCCCTTGAGCCACCTACCCAACGCACTATCCAGTTGGCCCAGCACAGCACTGTCGTCGTAGGCCACATCGAGATCCAGCGCTCCCTCCTTGTATTCCCCGCCAAGGCCACCGATCTTCTCCTGCTTGCGCCACTTGGCCCGCCGGTTCTGGAACCACACCTGCACCCGCGCCTCCGTCAAGTCGATCCGCACGGCCAGCTCCTCGCGGAAGAACACGTCCGGATAGTGGGTTCGCTGGAATGCCCGCTCCAGCTCCTGCAGCTGCAGTGTGTTGAATGTGGTTCTGCGGTGATTAGTATAATTAAATTTTTAATGGATATGCCAAAAATTCAATATAGGTATCTTTGGATAATTAATATTTACATATTTTAATATGGTGTAATGAAAAATTCTAAATAATTGTGTCATAAATATAAAAATAATCATACATCTTTAAAAAATATTATTGATATAAAAACAACCCGGTTAGATCGAAGTTAGTTCTGTATATGATAGTTAAATAAATATATATTCTAACTAAGAAATGTTACGGAAAATATCCACAGATATCTTGACGGTTTCAATGAAGAATAAATTTCGATAAAAACTTTTGAAACGGTAGAAGTCATAACATTTTTAGATAGGATAAACATAGGTATGTTCAATCTTTAAATGATAATAGGTATGTGTAATATTATCTCATGGAAATATCAACACAAAGAATAAATCGTTAGGCAACTTAATAAAATATTTGTAAGTTAATATTCGGAATAATCCTTTGAGATCTTTACATTAACTTATAATATATCATATTATATATATATATCATATTGACACATCATATATGAATGAATTGCTTATATATTAGTGTCGATCCCTACCTGTATCTCCTCTGCTTGCGCTTCATTGTGCCTTTGTCCATGCGAATCCTGAGTTTTCAGTGGGTGGGAGTGGGAATTGATGGATGTAGTGGGTAGCGAAGTAAGGTTTGGATCTCGCTCAATCTCAATATCTCCCTCGATGCGGATGGGGGTCTTCAAGCGCGTCGTGACATAGTCGCCGAGTGTTTTTCTATTTTTTAACGATTTTCGTCGACACTTCGAGGGCTTCGCGGTGCTGCTTCTTTTCGCTTTTCCGCTTCGACAAATTCCACGGCGGAAAAACTGTACAGCAACAACAGCGACAAATGCGGATAAAGTGTCTCTCCGGGAAGGCAGCTGCAGAGCTCAGCATAAATCCGCCACCAGAGGAAGCTGCATCTCCTGTTGATTTCCTATTTCTTATACTCGATTTTGTTGCAATGCGATGTCAAATTGTCCGGCTGTGCATGTCAAACTGTGTGGCACGGCAATGTTCTTGCCTCGACGACGCGAATTCGACTGAGGAGGATTTGGATTTCCACAGCGGACAGTGACAGTGCGTGCTGCCCGTCGAAACGGAAGCCGTAGAAGTCGCCCAGAGTCCACTGTACTCATGGGTTCCCTACCAGTAGAGGTCTATACTATGTGCTCTATAGTGTGCATAAAGGTCTGACCCGGTCTAGTCTCTCGGGCAGTCGTTCTAGCCGGACTTCTTATGCCAGAGGCGCTGCACCTGACCCAAGCTGGCCAAAATGGGAGACACAGTGAGCTCATAGTTTATGGTGACAGGATATAGTTTAAGTATTTAGGCTAGAGTGCTAGCTATCAATTTTTACCCTTATATTTTAAATTGTTTTAAATGTGTAAAAAACATAATGAAAACTAGCATAGTTAGAAAAAAAGTTTATATTATAAACTAGCATAAATAATTTAGAAAATATTTTTAAAAAAAAATCAACTCGCATTTAAGCATCTTCTAATTATTTCCAGATTACTGTTTCTTAGATTTTTATTGAATTTTTTAGTTGGTCCATTTTATTAGTAGTACCTATTGATAATTATAATTTATTAGAAACCGACTGAAATATATATTAAATTATTCAAATAATAATAACAAAATTTCTAACTATTACCAATTGATATAAAGCCGGAGCAAACATTTTCAAATGAAGTGGCTTCCTCTGCAGAGGGAAATTCCAGAAAATAAATCCAATCGGAAATCCATTCTCTTACTACAGGAAAAGTTTTCGGAGCTGTTTCGGAACCCAAAAATCCAAAAACCCACCCTGGTCAACGTCATCATCAATGGAGGGGTGGGGAAAAGGGGATCAGATTGCCCTTTGCCTGTGTACAGTGTACACATGTCTGGGTCAGTGGGCTTCCTTTGGCCACTCCCACGCCTCCCCGAAAAGTTCTCCACTTCCACCTCCACCTCTGCCGGCACTTGAGGCCTTAAAGCCATTTCCCCATTGAAAGCAAAGGCAAAAAACGTATAAATAGCCAAGGGACTCAACCCCATCAGCCGGGCCACTTGAGCCTGGGCATGGTTGGCCATTGTTGCGGTGTCAAACCGTTGAGTCCATTGTTGTTCCATCCTGTCCAGGTGACGAACCGTAATGGATGCTGTTGCTCTCATCTCTGTCACAAAAGGTAATCCGAGAGGCGGCCTTTGTCCGTGGTGGGTATAAAAAAGCGGGGACTCCTTGGCCAGAGCCGCACAAGGAGTTTAGCGCTGGACAGGCACAGATCGAGCAAAATGCCGTGGGTAAGTTCCAGCTAAAAGGGTTCGAAAACATATAATATCTATATTTAGGTAGTTATTCCAAGGATAAGTAACCTTCTTCCTTCTTCTTTAAGTTGCCCATTTCCATAACGGCGCTGGCGCTGCTTAGCCTGACGACTGGAGGAGATGCCAGTCTGTACTCCAGCGATGGAGGCTTCGACGAGTTGCTGGGCCTGAGGAGTTGCGAGCCCCAGTGTCAGGAGCAGCATGTGGAGGAGCAGCAACCCGATCGCAGTACATCCAAGATGCTTAGTGCCCTCTTCGGCTTCGGTCCCACTACTCCACATCCCACGGAGATTGCGATGGCCATGCCCCACCAACTGCCGCCAATGTACTATAACGACTTCTATGAGGATCTGCTGACCACCAAACGCAACGATGTTCACTCCGCTGGCTGCGATTGCAAAGTTACGGTTGGTTGGGATACCTTGAGTACCAATGGATGTTTACAGCTTCTAATTTTAATCCTCTAGAACGAGCTGGTGGATCTGGGCAGCCTGCACTTTCCCCGCTACCTGATGAATGCCGTTTGCGAGTCCGGCTCTGGACGGGATCTGGCCAAGTGCTCCCATGGATCCAACTGTCGTCCGCTGGAGTACAAGGTGAAGGTTCTGACACAGGCAGGTGCCCAGACAACAGATCATGCCTACTCCTGGATGAACAAGGAGCAACCGTGGCAGTTTAAAACCGTCACCGTGACTGCCGGCTGCTTCTGCGCCAAGTGATTGCAAAGGATGTAGGGGACTATCAATGTGTCAATGTGGAATATTTGTATATTAAAGCGCCAAAAAGACGTCAAAGTTGCTTTATTGCAGGGGGAGATTCAATTTGGAACAGATTAAAACTTTAAAAAGGCATCTTTTCGGTTCTTAAAGTAGATATTGAGCTGTCTCGTTGGTAACTTATTTTCGAAATTGTAAAAGATATGTCTCAGAAAAATGAGATACGTACAACACGGGAATATAATTAATAGATAATTTCTAAAAAGTGTAAGATATTCGAGAACGAAATGGAATTTGTAAAATATTCGATAGGGAAGTCAACTTCCCAAGGCTTCAGGCTAGTGATTGGAATAGTTTTCCAACTCTCTGCGTTGAGTCAAGGCACTTGGACGAACTACTTAATAAATGGACGGTGTAATCTACTTAGCTTATGGACGGTTCGGTTGAATTATTACAAATATCGGAATGTGCGTGCGATGGCATTAGCTTGCGAGGCTAAGAGCGTGGAATGAGCCAGGATCCCAGGCCTAAAAGGGTGATGAACAGGGTCAGACCGACACCTAAACCATGCCTCGAAGGAGCTCCACTCTGCAAGGAGATTAGATTAGTTCAAGATAACCATGGCATATCATTTCTACCCACAATCACAAAGTAGTTGCATCTATCTCCCTGGCAGCACTCGTTGCACGCCCAATCCTCGTACCAGATGTGGGTGCAGTACAGCTGCATGTAGCGCTTCCTCTTGGACTGGCACTGCTCCTTGGTCATGCACCGCTTGGACACGTAGTACTGCTTGAGGGCTCCTTCGGAGAAGTACGGCTGGGAGCCCCAGCGGATCTCCGTGCCGCAGACGTTCTCGAAGGGCTCGCAGGTCTTAATGGTGTTCAGGCACTTTTCCGTGTTGCCCGTTTGGTTGGAGCACACATAGCACTCCAGTCCGGCCACAAAGTTTACTGAAATTGTTAGATTTATTAATAGTCTAAACAATATTTATAGGTGTGGCCCAAGAGTCGGGCTCCAAACAGCCGAAAACCCACCTTGCGAACACAAGTAAACGGCGGCCAGTGCCACCACGGCTATCTCCCAGGATTTCATCTTATTGCTTCTGTAATCTCGATTGGCAAATACTAGATAAGCTCGAGGTAAATAGACGCGTTAAGTTAACAAACAAAACCACTCCCAAAAAAACATTAGCAACAAATTAGAGGAACGCGGGCGGTTTGCAGCACTGGCTGGAAAACGCTTTGCAACACTAGACTAGATGCGAATCACCCTGTGGGCCTGTTTTGTTCGAGTTTTTTGTTCTGTTAAACATAACATTTGAGTCTGCCACCTGTGGCGCTTAGTATCCTTTGGCTAGAAAACTGCTAAATAATTGTAGGGAAAATTTTTATAAAGTAACTATTGAAAAATATCTATAAATTCAAATTTTATGAAACAACAAAGTTATTTTGTAAATGAAATGTAAGCTATAAAAATTAAAATGTCCAAAACATGTTTTCCCGCCAAAGGCAAAAAGGCCAGATCTGGCGGGTAGAGAGCCGGCTAGCCATCACTGATTCAGCGCCAAGTGCGCGCAACATTTTCTGCGCGAGATTTGCGAGGCATTCTGCTGGCCGCCTTCGGTGGTGCTGCTCCTGGACAAGACGACTGCTGGACACCACCCTGGACCACCTCTCCGCCGCCATGGCCAAGAGCGAGCAGGAGCTGCCCGAGGGATTCCGGCAGCTGAAGACACAGGTCGCGGGACACACATTCGAGGAGAGCAACGCGGAGGCAGTGGGTCTCCTGCAGGATGCCAAGGCGGGATGTGTGCTAAAGCCGCTCGGGAAGCCAGAGTGCGGCGAACGGGAGCTGCGCTTCTATGAGTCACTCGTGGCGGCCTCAGGTGCTTCAGGTGATAATGACCTTGCCCTGCTCCGCGGTCACGTCCCCCGATTTTACGGCCCCCTGAAACTGGTTGTGAATCGGCGCGAGCGCACGTTCCTTCGCCTGGAAGATCTTACGCGTGGGATGCGCCAGCCGTGCGTCATGGACGTCAAGATGGGTAAACGAACCTGGGATCCGGCCGCGTCGCCCAACAAGCGGAAGCTGGAGGAGGCCAAGTACGTGATGTGCAAACAGCAGCTGGGCCTTTGCCTGCCGGGATTCCAGGTGTACCGGCCCAGCGACGAGGAGCAGCCCAAGGAGACCATGGTCCTGCGACACGGCAAGGACTACGGCAAGAGCTTGAATGTGGAGGGATTCAAGCAGACCATGGCCTTGTTCTTCAACGCCAACAGCTCAAGTGATTCCAAGAACAGGAGAGCGGGAACCGAGTTGCTACTCAACGAAGTGCTCCGCCAGCTGCAGGAGATCCTCTCGTGGTTCCAAAGGCAGCGCCTGTTGCATTTCTATGCCAGCTCTTTGCTCATCTGCTACGATTACTCGCGACTGGGAAATCCCCCGATGAGCCAGTCCCTGCTCAATGGCCACCGCAGCAAGGAAGACGATCCCGCCACTTGGGTGCAGGTCAGAATGATTGACTTTGCGCACGTTTATCCGGCGGAACAGGCCCAGCCGGACGAGAACTACATGTTCGGCCTGCGCAGCCTGATCGAAGTTGTCCAGTCAATACTCCACCGATGATCAATACTCCGACGGGACCAAGACCACCACTCAAAGAGACGTAGTAGATGAAGAAGATGATGTTCCAATCTCATTGCAATGAGATACTTTTGTATTATCGCCTAAGCCAAAAGATTAGTCCACAGTAGATGTGCCCACCTGTTGAGGGTTTGGGGAGCTACTCTAAAACGTAGAATAAAACCCGGTTTTTTTACAAATTGTTTATATATGTATGTATGGGAATGTCATTACGCAATATGACGATGGATTGTGACTATTACTCATTCCAATGAAATGACTAAATCCCCAGATGGTTACACCATAGATATGGATGATTCGTCTCTTCTTTATCTGTACAAGTACTTCGGCACGAAGTAAATATTAACAATAAATAAACATCTATCTAATCTCCTTAAAGATAATAGATCGCTTGCGATTATGGAAAGAGCAAGAAATATCTCTTGTAATAACTGATTTTCAGACAGAGTTGTGACCAATGAAATACTATTGTAATGAATTGGTATTTTCATTAGCATTAAAAAAAGTATATAATTCAAAAAAGTAATGCTTAGTAATGAATTGCTTTTGAAAAAGTAATGCCAATGAAATTTCAATTAAATACTTTAAATAAAAAAAGTAGTTTTCAAAAAAATAATGCCAATGAAAAAATATTTCATTACATTTGAAAAATTCAATTCTAATGCTTATTTTTCAGTAAGAATAATAATGGTAATTTAACATTTTCTAAATGAAGAATTCGTGGTTGTTTATATGCATATCTAAATTTTCCCACCTCAACATTGGAACACAATCTTTATAAACAAACCTCTTCTGAAGAATTCGCTGTTTTTTTATGTTCACCTCAATGGCCCATCCTCTGCAGAAATTCCAGATCACTTGCCATCTTTTACTAAAAACCCTTTCTTTGTATAGTTTGGATTTATATATTTGTATCTTAGAGAATCCTACTGCTAGCCGATTAGCTATATTAAAACTTAGAGCGTGTAGTCCAGTTCGTAGCGCTCGTACTGGTTCTTCGGATCGTTGGTAATCCGCGGATAGCCGGCAATCAGCGCATCCTGCCCTCCGATGTACAGCGAGTTGTAGATCTTCCAGTAGACATCGCGCACTTTGCGAGCGGGGTGGAAGAGTCCCTGTAGCGTGTATTGCAGGATCTTGATGGGTCCCAGAGACACCCTCAGGCCATCAACGGAATCCATGAAGGCCTGCACAAGATGGGGCGAGGTCTCAAAGATATTGGGCCAAACGTAATTGAGAAGATGCGTCAAAGCATCCTCGCAGCCAAAGCCGTAGACGCCCAGGGACATGTGCTTGATGGCGGAGCAGGCGGTTTGTCTGTGCACCAGATCTCGGTCCATGAGGGCATCTTCCAGCAGCGGGCACACAGCATAGATGTAATCCTTGCCCATCTCGCCAATGTATTCGAAGAGGAAGGAGAGCGACTTGAGAACACCATTCTGCACATTCAACTCGGGCACTCGGTACTCGTTCATCAGAGCAGGGAGCACGGTGAAGGGGCGACATGATTCGGCCACAATGGCAATGGCCACCGTGGTGCACACGCGGTTCTGGCGCTCCTGGACCTTTAGGTTATTCAGCAGCGTGGCCAGCACATCGTGCGGACCAATGGCCTTGGCTATGTAACCAAAGGTGTTGACTGTGGCTCTCCGGATTGCCTTCTTGTGCGCCTTGAGCAACTCCAGCAGCTCAAAGCAGATGCGCATCCACTCGCGAGCAGACACATATTCGGGTCCTCGATCCGCAATCCGTCCAACCAAATCGATACAGTTCTCCTGCACCTTCTCGTGACGATTCTTCAGGATTGGTGTGAGTCGGGGCAGCAGATCCTTGATGGGTGGCGTCATCTTGGTCATGCCAATCACGTTTACGATGGCCTTCAGGGCGCCCAGGATACTGCCCAACACTTCGGGATACTCCTCGCCCAGGTATTCGTAGAGCACAACACCCAGATGGCCCATTAGCTTCTCCTCCTGGCAGGTCTTCATCACCACGGCTATTCTGGAGATCAAATCCGCCGCCTGCTGACGCACTTTCGCCGACTTGTTGTTCAAACGCCACAGAATCGTTCCGCAAATCTGTGGCAAATAGGGTTTCACTCGCTTGCCCAGCTGATTTACAATGGTGCCGAAGCCATTCAACATCACCACATCCTCGGTGGTCTGCTCCTGGAAGGCGTACAGTATGCCGTCGATAAGCTGCTCCTCCAGGCGCGAATCAATGTCCGCTGCTCCCAGATTGCCCATGATCTTCTCCACCGTCTCCATCACCATTTTCCGGTACTGTTCGTTCTCGTCCTTCAGGTCGTCCACCACACGATTGATGATCTCCGAGGCGCCCACCTTGTTGGCAATCTCCACGGTGGTGTCCACCAGCTGGCGGTAGTTTCGCCGGTCCAGCGCCATGCGATGATTCCAGAAGAACTTGAAGAAGTGCGGCAGAATCTCCTCCTTGATGTACTGCGGCTCCACACCATCGGTGGCGCAACATTGCTTCACCACCTTCAAGACGATCTTCTTCATCTCCTCATCCGGCGACTGGAACTCACGGATCAGGATCAACATCACCTCACGGGTATAGTAATTGGCGTACTCGGCGTCCATCAGTGGGATCAGATAGCCAATGGCTTTCAGGAAGGCGGCCAGACCCTTGCCTCGATGGGTGCGAATACCCTTCCACAGGGGCTTCAGCACGGAATCGAAGGACTCAATGCCGTACGGAGTAGCTGCCTCCGCCAGTGCGGCAATGGCCAAGGCCGTAATTGTGCGCACCTTCTGCTGTTCATCGACCAGGCCATGCTCGATAATCTCCACCAGCGCCTTGAGATGCGGCAATATGGCGCAACCCATGAGAATGGCAATCTGCTGGACAATCTTGATGCCCGTGTGCCGCGCCTGCCAGGATTTCTTCGACTTGCAGACGGCTTTCAAAAAGGGCAGCAGCGAGGGAATGCCCAAAGCCGAGGCCACCACGGCAAAGGCTCGCGCTGTGGTGTTCCGCACATACTCGTCGATGTTGTCAATATCCGGTCTCATGGTTGAGATCATGGTGGCCAGACCAGCAGCCTTGGCCAGATTGGAAATGATCTCCCTGCCTTCTATGCGGGCATAGTGATCTTCATCGATCAGCAGAGGTTCTATGACCACCAGAATCTTGTGCACATAGGGTCGTACTAGATCGTCCAATTTATAAAGAACGCGATCGATGACCTTGACCAGCAGATGGCGCTCCTGATCCTCCAAAGTGGGCGACATGAGCAGCGGCAGGATCTGATTGAACAGCGGACCTGCTCCGAATTCCCTTGCCTTGTCGGTAATCTGCCTCAGCGCTGACTTTCTCATCGGTGGCGAACCGTTCTTGATGGTCAGCAGCAGCTTCATGATTTTACGCTCCTTGAGCTCCTCCGGCGACAGGGCATCCTCGTTGACATCGACCAGGAGTTTGTCGAAATACTGCGCATCCTCGGGCTTCATAAACGGCAGATTCTGCCCCTTTGGTTGGTTATCCATGAACTTGGCATTCTTATCCTCCACCTGGATGAAGAAACCGGCTGGAGTGCCGGCGATTGGCGTCGGCGTGGCCATCAGTTTCCTGCCGGGCGTGCGCAGAGGCACGTAGCCCGCTGGCGGCGGTAGGATTTTGTAGCCAGGCGGAAAGATCTGGTCCAGCTCGTCGTCGGTGTAGGGCCTGTTGCGCTCGTCGATCTCCTTTTCCCAGCGATATGCCTGCAGCTGCTCCGGGGTCATGGCAGCCAGAGCTCCTGCCGAAGGCGTAGCCATGGCCATTGCCTTGACTCCGATGGGTGTGCTGCCTCCCGGCGTCAGCATGGGCGTGGCATGGCCAGGAGTCGCATGTGGCGTCATGCTGGGCGTCATATTCGGTGTCATGGCATTCGCATTGGTGGGCGTAATCGCGGGCGTCGCATTCGATGGCGTTTCATCCCAGCGCGAGCGACGTTTGGAGGCCCCCGGCGTGGACTCGATGGAGATGCTCTCCACGCCGCCGGCTCCGCTGCCTGTGCGATCGGGCTTGGGCGTCTCAGCCCATCCGCTGTGTCCGGGAGTCTCGCGCTCTGTCTTTGGGGTCTCATCCCAGCGATTCCGCCGGGCAGACTTCTCGTGACCGGGTGTCTCGTGGCCTGGAGTCATGGCGTGAGCCGGCGTGGCATCCCAGATGCGGGTGTTCAGTCCCGGAGTGGCTCCAGGCGTCTCGCTGCCCTTGTGGCCGGGAGTCTCATCCCAACGATGATCACCGGGTGTTTTCTGGTGGATTATAAAATGTGAAATTAGTACTTATACTTTCTTAATATTGTGAAATACTCACATCTTCCCAGGTGGGCGTAGCAGCGCTGCTGGGCGTGGCCACCTTGGCCGGGATAAAGCTGTCGCTGACCGTCTGGTCCCATCTGCCTCGCTTCCTGCCGCCATCCTTGGGTGCAGCCGATTCCCCATTCGCAGCTGATGACGACGATGAGGAGGAGGAGGAGGCACTTTTGACCAGAGTGCCCTCCTTGGTCTTCTCCAGGATCCTGCGCCGCAGCTCGGTCTCCTCGCCCTTGAGCATCTGCTCCCGCATGATGTCCGTGTAGGTGCGGGAGCCCACATCTGGCGTTTTGCCGCCCTCGGCAAAGGGATCGGCTCGCTCCGGCGAGATGATGATGCGACGCCGCTTCTGCCGGTACTCATCCTCGCGATCAGCGATGGTGGGACGCCTGCGATCCGCCATGGGATCCACATCCTCCTTGCCCTGGGTGACGTCCTTCAGCACCGAAGTGGGCGCCGTGTAGGTGGTGCGTTTCTGGGGCACCGGGAAGCCATCGTCCTCCTCGTCCTCGTCCACCTCCTCCGCATCGTTGGCCGCAATGGAGGTGTTGTAGCCCTCGTAGCGACCCTTCCCCTTGGCCGCATCATCGTCGTACAAGTCGCTGTCGAAGAACCCACCGCTGTCCAGCAATCCCACGCCTGCTGCCGCGGCCGTGGTCTTGGCCAGTTCCGTCTTCTTCTCCTGGATCACGCTGATCTGTGCCTCGATGTCTGTGGAGGAGAAAAGCAAGTGAAAATAATTGATTTTCATGGGAGACCACCAGCCAGGTGAACCTGAACCGGTTGTTGTTGAAATCTGAGTGTGCAAGTGCTCCCGGTGGGTGAACTAAGTGTTCCGGTATTCCCTGAGCGGGTATTTAAGTACCACATCCGTTTATTTCACTTACCTTCATGTGTTCGCGGAATATTTTCCATTTTTTACCAAATTTTATCAAGACGCGTACATGAAAATTCTTTGGACATAGAGATGGACTTTTTCCGATAGACCGACAGTGCCGACGTGAGTAGCTGTTATCGAAATAGCTAAATATAGCCAAGAACAAAAATAGCTAGATTTTATTTCGAGTTCAAGCAGAAAAATTTTTTTCTTCAAAAAAAAAATTGGATATTAAGCTATAGATAATATTTCGACCTTTGATTTGTATTTAAGGGGTTCTTTTACACAAACAATAACAAAATAAATATGCTCGATTGCCTTGAATTTGAGTGAGGGTTCGAAAAAGCAGGTTGTAGGTTGTTCAAAAAGCTAGGGGGCTTTGAAAAGTGCATCTTTAAACATGTAGTAGGGTCTGGGGCTCGAAAAAGTAGGATGGAAGCTTAGCTCAGAACCCGCAACTAATGTATCTGGCGCCCACACCATTAAAGATTTCCGAGAAGTACAATTGCAATTTTGTTGTATATATTTAAACCTATCGAAATGTAGAAGACATTTTTCAAATCGGACCATTCATTAAAAAGTTATACGTAGTCAAAACTATTTTATATATCCATATTCCTCGCACTCCCTTTAGCCGAGTGACGGGTATTAGATAGTCGGGACACCAACCCGACTATAGCGTTCTCTCTTGTTTTTTGTTAGTTACTGTCTAATATAAGGTATTAATAAAGTAAGAAAAACTAAAAATTGAGAATCACGCACGAGTAAAGTTTGTAAAATTTTCTTTGCCGATAGTGGTCCTGGTAGGCTTTGACTAACTGTCAGCTCTATGTTGAGTCCGGAAAAGTTGTAATGGTGAAGTAAGTCATTTCAGAAATTTAGTCTTGTCTTCAAAATTGTCGGGAACACATTAGTGAAAAGAAAAAATCCAATATACTTCCTAATAATCTTTTAAACTTGTGATAATAAAATGGAACAGAGAAGCCATGACTTTTTAAAGAAATAAGTTTACACAAAATTTCAGACATTTAAAATTGTAAGGAATAGCTGACAGTGAAAAGTTTAATTTAATTTTTAATTTCTCACAATTACGTTATATCTGTGTATTACCTTTCTTTGAATAGGATATTTATTAATCAAGAACAGAGCAGCCATGACTTTTTAAGGAAATAGTTTACACCAAATTTCGGACACATAAATTTGTAAGGATTAGCTGACAGTGAAAATTTTAATTCCATTTTTTATTTTTGACAATTGTGTTTTTGTATTACCTGTCTTTGAATAGGATATTTATTAATCAAGAATCAAGAATAGACAACTGGATATTCAATCAGAAGTTGTGTGCCGCCACCAAGTATGCCATCAACTCTTCCTCCGAATCCTCCAGCAGTAAAACCGCACGTCCGAAATGAAATGAGAGATCCTCGATGTCCAGGCCACGACGAGCTGCAAGGTGTCTGGCTGCATATCGGCTATAAGCCTGCGCAATTACCCTGAATGCACTCGGTTATGAAATAATCAAACTTGATGATTTCTATACTCAGTGCGTTTATGGTAATTGCGATCAGAGCGATCGGGAGCAGGCCTTAGCTGATATCATTTCAGGCGCCTTGCAGCTCCTCGTTGCCAGTCATCGATGGGTCTTAAGTCGGCGCTAGAATCGGGACAATGGCATCACATCTATGACCACTGGCTCACCGGGCGACTTGTGCATCTTGTACCCGGTCGTCGAAATCGGTATGAATACGGTTTATATTAGCTGCGCTCTTCCAATGACTCTTCCAATATTTTTAGAACTCGACACTATGGAATACCCTTATACTTTCGGATGTTATTAAAAAATAATTATATATTATATTAAGCGAGTACAAAAGGAATAGTACAAGCTCGGTTAAACTGCGTTGTCTGCCTGGCAAATATAGTGCATAAGATCAGTGGAGCAAGATAAAACTATCATAATGTTCTCATGTCCGTAAATATAAGCACAGTGCTGGCTATCATTGTTGTACTTGGGTTCGTTTTTACCCCATCCTAAGTAGGGAGCTTTCTTGCCTGAGGCCACCACAGTACTAATTTGGACCAAAAAGCATTTCGGTGGGAGTGTAATGGTGTGGGGATCAGTTAAAGCCTCGGGAATAGGATTTTAGGTCCTCGTCGAAGGTATTATGGTTCCTTCTCAGTATAAGACCATATTAGAACACAATTTGAAAACATCTGGGTACAAATTATGCCTCGGAACGAGCTGGACCTTCCAACAGGATAACGATCCTAGGGATACGCCGCATATCGTGAAGGATTGGCTGCTGTATTATGCTCCTTGTCAATTATTTTCACCACCACTAAGCCGGTACATAAGTATTATTGACCAGGTTTGGGAAATTTTGAATCAAAATTTTTGAAAGTTCTATGTAAAAAATCGTATTTAGACTTTTGTCAGTGCCATTTTTAGGTTTTTTGTTAATAATTTTAAGTTTTTGTTGAACAAGAATGAAATTTTGGTTATCGTATAATAATATTTAAAACAAATAAAATAAAATTCAAAATAACGCGAGCCAAAAAAAATCGTGTCACGACACGGCACAATGGAAATTAATCGATAGCAGATGTGCTATCGAGTATTCTCCCACCACTGAGGGAAAACTCGCGGCACGTGTTTATTTTTGTTTTGTTCACTTTACCGAGGCTGCCGCGAAGATGTTGGCCAAAAAGCAGAAAATGCAGGTGGATGCGGACACAGAGCCCCAGGCCACGCCCCACACGATACAGGCGCGCCTTATTTCGGACACGGGCGAGGAGGCGGGGCCGCCCATAGACCTGCCGGCGGGGATTACAACGCAGCAGCTGGGTCTGATTTGCAATGCACTGCTCAAAAACGAGGAGGCCACTCCATACCTCTTCTTCGTGGGCGAGGATGAGATCAAGAAGAGCCTGGAGGACACCCTGGACTTGGCCTCGGTGGACACGGAGAATGTGATCGACATTGTGTATCAGCCACAGGCGGTTTTCAAAGTGCGTCCGGTGACCAGGTGCACGAGTTCCATGCCAGGTCACGCGGAGGCTGTGGTCTCTCTGAACTTCAGCCCGGATGGAGCGCATCTGGCCAGCGGGAGTGGCGACACCACAGTGCGCCTGTGGGATCTCAACACAGAGACACCGCATTTCACGTGCACAGGCCACAAGCAGTGGGTTCTTTGCGTTGCCTGGGCTCCGGATGGCCAGCGCTTGGCCAGCGGCTGCAAGGCGGGCTCCATAATCATCTGGGATCCGGAGACGGGCCAGCAGAAGGGTCGCCCCTTGAGTGGCCACCGGAAACACATAAACTGCCTCGCCTGGGAGCCATATCATCGGGATCCGGAGTGCAGAAAACTGGCCTCGGCCAGTGGAGACGGCGATTGCAGGATTTGGGACGTGAAACTGGGCCAGTGCCTGATGAACATCGCAGGACACACGAACGCGGTGACTGCGGTGCGATGGGGTGGAGCGGGCCTCATATACACCTCCTCCAAGGATCGCACAGTAAAGATGTGGCGCTCCGCCGATGGCATCTTGTGCCGCACATTCTCTGGCCACGCTCACTGGGTGAACAACATTGCGCTGAGCACGGACTACGTGCTGCGCACGGGTCCATTCCAGCCGGTCAAGGATCGCTCCAAGAGTCACCTCAGCCTGACCAGTAAGACTTACTAATTTCTCATCCTCTTGCCATACTAAAACTGCTTTTCTTACAGCTGAGCAGCTGCAGGAGTCCGCCTTGAAGCGCTACCAGGCCGTCTGCCCGGATGAGGTGGAGTCCCTGGTTTCGTGCTCCGATGACAACACCCTCTATCTGTGGCGCAACAACCAGAACAAGTGCGTGGAGCGCATGACAGGCCATCAGAACGTGGTCAACGATGTGAAATATTCGCCAGATGTAAAGCTGATTGCTTCCGCTTCCTTTGACAAGTCAGTGCGTCTGTGGCGGGCCAGCGATGGTCAGTACATGGCCACCTTCCGGGGTCATGTGCAGGCTGTTTACACGCTGGCCTGGTCGGCGGACTCCCGCTTGATTGTGTCCGGCAGCAAGGATTCCACGCTGAAGGGTGAGCTATAAATCTGGTTTTTGAGACACATATTTATGGGTTATTTCCCCTAGTTTGGAGTGTACAAACCAAGAAGCTGGCACAGGAGCTGCCTGGGCATGCGGATGAGGTGTTTGGCGTGGACTGGGCGCCCGATGGCTCTCGAGTTGCTTCTGGCGGCAAGGACAAAGTCATAAAGCTGTAAGTTATACCAAAAGAGAATTGCTAGTTTAACAACATTAATTGGTTTATTTGTTATTTGCATTTTTTAGATGGGCTTACTAGAGACACATCTTTATTTTGTACACTTTAAGAAAACACTTGGGAATAAAGCAAAGGTCCTGAGTAAATGCCTTCGTCTTCTTTTTGGTTGATCATCAAAGTACCAATCTAAATGCTTTGCTGTTGGATGATCTTGGCAGTTTGCTTGTAGCGACTCTCGAAGGACTCCTGGTTCGTGTAGTACGAGCTGGGCACGGCGGACTCGGATTGCAGGGCCTTCTCAGCGGCCACAAATCCTCCGGCCACGCACTCGTCCAGGCTGCAGCCTCGCAGCAGGGCAGTGATGAAGCCCGCACAGAAACTGTCGCCGGCTCCCGAGACATTCACAATGTTGTGAACCATTGGAGCGGCATAGAAGCGAGTGCAGTGGGGCACTGAGGATTTGCCGACGTCTAGGAGTAACCTGGCATCGTTGTCCGCATCCCGGCGATAGCTGAGGAGCACCCCGTGGTCACTTAGCGTGGCAATGATGCAGTTGAAGTGGCAGTCGATTTTCTTGATCATGGCCTTTGCCTGATGCAGGAGTTCCGCCTGCGGCAGCTTGGTATCCGGATTCCATTTGATCGGCTCCCCCGTGATGGCCTCCGTAATGGTCTTTAGCTCCTGGAGATTCGGCTTGATTAGCCGGATATTTTTGGTCAGCTCCGGCAGCAGTTTGAACGGTTTACCGGCTATAAACATATCGGTGGGTTCGAAAAAGACAGGAATCTTGTACTTTTGCGCCTGCTGCAGAATGCTGGCCATCGCCTGCTCGGAAATGTTGCTGTCCATGATGATGAGCGGTGCCTCGCGGAAGAGTTGATGGTGCGCCTGAAGGGTTTCGGGTGTAATGCTCTGGTGGATTTCCATGTTGCCCAGTATGAGCTTGCAGTCACCGAACTTATCAAAGATCAGCGAGCACAGCGAGGTACTATGGCTATCGGCCAGGATGAGGCCCCGTTGCAGGGCCTTTGGCATCAGCTGGAGCAGCGTTTGACCCATCTGGTCATTGCCCACGGCGGAGATGAGGTTCACATCGCCGTACAGCTTGTAAATGCCCTCGGCGATGTTGCGACCCACTCCGCCAGCCGCCTGTTTGGCCACCGCTGAATATGTGGCTCCGTCCAGCTTCATGTGCCGCTTCTGATCGTCCACTGTAAAGGAGAGATCCAGTATGGAGGCTCCCACCACGAGGGGTTTCCTGTCTATCCTCTTCTGTCCTGTACTCTCCGTTTTTGTGGACCCTTCACTAAGTGAAGCGGCAATTTGAGCCGCCACCTTGGCATTGTTTTTGATCAGGGCTATGTTGGACTTGAGGCTCCTGCCTTCGGTGATCTTGGCGATGGCGGCCAGCAGGAATGGAGTCACCTCCTTGCCCGAGATTCCCTGGGCTTTGGCCTGGGCACTAGCTTCCTGAATGGCCTCCTCAATTTTGGATTTATCCGCAGCAAACTCCTCTGGAATGGGAACACCGATTAGCAGACCCGACTCCATTTTCAGTTCCCGCCACGAGCGCAGCAGCTCGGCCGCCTCCTGGGCACTCTGGAGATTATAGGGCACTGTGCAGCCGCTGTCGCGTGTGTAGAAATCCGGGAAGACGCCGCCGGGACTCTCGTAGCTGGCCACGCACACGCCCTGCGTCTCCAGATACTCGAGGGTGCGTGGAATGTCCAGGATGGATTTGACGCCGCTGCAAACGACGGCCACTGGAGTGCGTCCCAGCTCGGTGAGATCGGCGGAAACATCGAGGGTTTCGTGGCCATCGCGATGAACGCCGCCAATTCCGCCGGTGGCAAACACCCGGATGCCCACCCGATGGGCGATGAGCATGGTGGCGGCCACAGTGGTGCCACCACTCTGCCGGCGGGACACCACGAAGGGCAGATCCCGGCGAGAGCACTTGATCACCTGCTCGCGCGGCTTCTTGGCCAGCGTGGTGAGCTCCTCGCGCGTTAGTCCCACCTTGATCCGGCCGTCCAGGATGCCAATGGTGGCCGGAATGGCTCCATTCTGACGCACTTGCTCCTCCACCGCCAGCGCAGTGAGCACATTTTCCGGCATCGGCATTCCGTGCGTAATGATCGTGGACTCCAGGGCCACCACCGGCTTCTGGAGCTGCAGCGCCTGCCGCACCTCCGGATGGAGCACGATGTGGTCATGCTGGCGGTGCAGATGCCGACGCACCAGTCGCACGGCGGGAAACGGAAACAGGACACATCTCCGGAGCAACATCGGAACACCAAATCAAATCAAAACAAATCAAACGCACGCCTGCTGATCTTCTCCAGGTGATGCGAAAGTCTTCAGGGATAACCAACTTTTGGCTATAAATAAGTTTGATTGTTTTGGCTAGCTTTCATCATTTCGTATTATAAAAGTTTAATTTTTTTATTAATTTTTAATTATTAGGGTTTTTCCAAAAAATTTGTCATCCAACGTTTATCCACCTAGTTTTAAATTCAATTTATTTAACGCTATAAAATGAATCATTTAACAGCTAGATTATAGCTAAAACTAGAATTACTGTCACCACAAAGAACTTTTGATAACAGTTAAGCTTTGCGATAGACAGTTATCGGGTTTTTCTTGACCGCGAAGAATTTGAATTCCAATTAATAAAGGGGGTGTGTACCAAAGAATGTTTTTATCGTTTTCAAGCTTATATTCCATTCAACAATTATAAAAAAAGAGCGACGGTGATTTGGAGCAAATGGAGAAGGTGATTTAATTAACATTTTAAAAAAGATCATAAACAAATTTGTTTAATATTGTATTAGTTTAATTTTTTTTTTTTTCTTTTATTCTATTAATACTTATTCTTATCGCTGTACTCATTGTAGAAAATGACTATACCGGAACACTACTTAACCTTGTCCAAAAGGAAGAGGTAAAACCAATAGAAGTTTATTTTAATCAAATCTGAATTTGAAAATATGTAAGTGACCATTAATAGATTTAAGTTTAAAAGGTATTTAAATGCATTTATTTATTATATACAAATAGTTTTGCAATCTGATATACATAAGAGTGTTAAAAGGGAACTAGTTAATATGATTAATTGCAGTTGAATGAAGATACGCATAGTACAAAATGCATATTCTCTATTATAGTTCTCTCTTATCAAAAACATCCCGCATTGCCGGTGATTCTGCGAGCGAAACTGGCAGTGAGAAAAGTTCGCGGTCTATTTTCGGGACCCATCTTATAGCATCCCATCCTACAACCATCCCATCTCATCCCATCCCGAGAGGCGTCTGCGGTTCAACAGCCGCTTGGTTCAGTCGCCTCATGCCGAGAATCCGTATTCCGTATTCCGTTTTCCACATAAACTAAAACTGAAGAGCATCGGCCATCGGCTGGTGTGGGAAATGTGGAGCTATTTTTAAGCACTGGGGCGACATTTTTCTTGTTTTCTCCCCGATTTGCTTGCGAAAACACAGAAAAATTCGCAAAAAAAAGAGCAAACCGCACGATATATTAATAAAAGCAGCGCTGCTCCTACGTGGGATTCGGTGGATTGGTTGGATTCTACTGAAATCACTGCATTCGTGATTTCGCCCGTGGAGTTGCACATCGTCTATCTCTATAGCTGGCTGAAAAAGTAAGGTGACTTGGTTAGCAATTTTATGTAATATATATGGTAATATATCTATAGATTGCAAGATGAATGTGGAGAAGCTGAAGCGCCTGCAGGCCCAGGTGAGGATCGGAGGGAAGGGCACTCCGCGCCGCAAGAAGAAGGTCATGCACCAGACGGCGGCCACCGACGACAAGAAGCTGCAGAGCTCTTTGAAGAAACTCTCGGTCAGCACGATCCCGGGCATCGAGGAGGTCAACATCATCAAGGATGACCTGACCGTGATTCACTTCAACAACCCCAAGGCGCAGGCCTCCCTTTCGGCCAACACCTTTGCCGTCACGGGTCACGGGGAAACCAGGAAGGTCGTGGAGATGCTGCCCGACATCCTGCCCCAGTTGGGCCAGGAAACGGTGGTCCAACTGCGCATGTATGCCAATGCAATGAACAACCAGAAGGGTGGAGCAGCGGGAGAAGGACCTATTGCCGCCGAGGAGGATGACGATGTGCCGCAGCTTGTTGGCGACTTCGATGAGGTGGCCAAGGTGGAGGCCACCACCAAAGCGGCGGAGCAGGCACCCAAGGATTCGGGGGAGAACAAGCCAAAGGATAAGCAACAGCCGAAGAAGGATCAAAAGCAGCCGCAGAAAACACCAGAGAAACCCAAGGAGAAGCAGGAGAATAAGAAGGGTCAGGCCAAGGAGGCCAAGAAGAGCGATCAGCAGGGCAACAAGGATAAGGCTGATAAGGGAAATAAGAACAAGGATCAGGGCAAGGATCAGGCCAAGGCTCCTCAGGCAGCTCCCCAGGCCAACAAGGAAAAGACACAAGCTGCGGAGGCTCCAAAGCAGGAAGCTCCAAAGCAGGAACCCAAAAAGCAAGAACAGGCAAAGCAGGAACCCAAAAAGCAAGAACAGCCAAAGCAGGAACTTCCAAAGCAGGATCCTCCAAAGCCAGCGGCAGAGCCCAAGAAAGAACAAATCAAACCTGTTGACCAGAAGATTGAAACCAAGGCGGTGGAACCAAAAGTGGAGCAAGCCAAACCAGCTGAGCAAAAAGTAGAGCCACCCAAACCGACTGAAAAACCAAAGCAGGTTGAGCAGCCCAAGGAACAGCCAAAACCAACTGGACAACAAGTAGATCAGAACAACCAAACCAAACCCACTGAACCGAAGGTGGAGCAACCGAAGATTGAGGCCAAACCAGCGGAGCAAAAGCCCGAACCGCCGAAGGAGACTCCAGGAAAGGCGGCTACTCCTCCGGCTGTCCAGACTCTCGCCCAGATCGTGGCCTCGGAGCCGCCCAAGCAGGCCAATCCTCCAGAGAAACCAGCCGTCGAAGTGGCAGCGGCTCCGAAAATTGAAGAACAGAAAAAGGAGTCGCCTCCTCCAGCTAAGTTGGAGTCAACGACGCCTCCAGCTGCACCTGTGGCCACTGCTGAGCCTCCCAAGAGTGCTCCCAAGCAAGATTCACCTCCCAAGAGTGCTCCCAAGCAGGATTCACCGCCAAAGAGTGCTCCCAAGCAGGATTCACCTCCAAAGAGTGCTCCCAAACAGGATTCACCTCCAAAGAGTGCTCCCAAACAACCCTCACCTCCTAAGAACACCCAAGATAAACCCATTGTAAAGGAGAAACCAAAGCAAAAGACTCCTCCGCCAGCCAAACAGGTTACTCCGCCAGCAGAAGTGGCCAAGGCACCAGCTCCAGAAGCTATCAAGGCGCCAGCACCGGAAGTTGCACCACCGAAGCCACAGGATCAGGCGGCCAAGAAGGAGACACCACCACCCGCCGCTGCCAAGCCAGAGACGCCATCAGTTCCAGTGGCTCCCGCTTCGGCCACTCCCGCCGAGGCGCCATCCCCCTTGGCTCCCTCCACTCCGCCCTCGACTCCCACATCCGTGCCACCTTCTGCAGCGGCTGTGACTCCGCCATCTCCCGCTGCAGTCACTCCGCCATCGCCTGCGGCAGTTACTCCGCCCCAGAAACAGGCTGCGGCTCCAGCTCCCCAGGCCCAGAATGTCAAGAAGCAGGAGGCAGGAGGACCGAAGCCAAAGCAGCAGCAGCAACCGGCCCAAAACAAACCCCAGCAGGCGCAGAAGCAGCCACCAGGAGGAGCAGCTGGAGCAGGAGGAAACAAGCCGCAGCAGAAGCAGCCTCCAAATCCCAATGCCAAGCCAGCTGTGGCTCCTAAGCCAGCCCAGCCGGCAGGAAAACCAGCTACTGCTGCTCCTAAAGCTCCAAATCAACAGCAACAGCAGGGAAAACCAGCCAACAAGGCGTCTCCTCCCAAGCAAACGGGACCAACTGGAGGGCAGCAGAAGCCGGCGGCGAACTCCCCGAAGGCCACGCCCTCTCCAAAGGCAGGCGGTTCTCCGAAACCCGCCACCCCGAAGGCCGGAACACCTCCCAATCCCAATCCTAATCCATCTGCCGCCCCTGGAGGCCCCAATTGATCCCATTCTCATCTCTTTTTCAATCGGCTCCCTTGCATTTCGAACTTACGCGCATTTTCAGACTCTCTTTTCGATTTCGTTAATCTCTCTTTTAATACCAGGTACTAACAGTTTTTTGATAATTTGTGCCCTTTACTTTTTTCAATAAAATTATAATTTACAAAAAATTCTATTTCATTTTAAATTTGTGGATATCATAAATATACAACAGTTTTAACTAAAGGTCGTACTGGAACCTTTTTATATACAGTTTTAAAAGATTTTTTTTCGTAACACTTTATTTTACTTAAAGATCCCTAAGATTTGTTCTATTACTCTTTGAGTAAGAATAAATAATTTAGATTTTTAAGAAACATAGGTACATATAATTTGGAATACTTCCATTAATGATAACATTCCTTGAATTTAACACTTTATTGTATGATTTGTTTATTCTATGATTTCATCTATAACTTCTTTGAGAAAGTAGTAAATAATTTAGGTTTTCTAAGTAACAAAGGTACATAGAATTTGGAATACTTGCACTGATGATAACATTCTTTGAATTTACCGCTCACTTTGAGGCGATATCTTATCCGAGTTCGGTAGCCCTGGTTCGATAAGTTCTAATCCCATGACATATTGTGCGAAAGAAACTTAAAACTATTGGATTTTGGGCCTTCCGCCCTAATTGGCCTTGGCATGACCACTGCCCGAGGGCTTCTCCTCCTCCAGGGGCTTTTTCTCCTCGGGATTCAGTTTCCAAATGGAGTAGTTAAGGGCGGTGGCAAATCCCAACCAGGCTAGGTAGGGTACAAAGAGCAATCCGGCGGTCTTGTTAACCTTATAGAACAGAACCCCACATACTCCAGCGGCGCCAGTCAGTGCGACTATGTCAATAAGCCCCTGATGGATGGAAGTGGATTAGATATATATATAGAATATGTAATGATGATATCACCGGGTACTCACGCCCTTGATATTGTGCTGCCCGAAGAAGATGGGCGTCCAGGCCCAATTGAGGGCCAGTTGGGTTCCGTAGGCGATGAGGGGCAACCTGGCCGCCTCCCCCGAGAATCCTCCGCCATCGCGCCAAACCAGATAGGATCCATAGCCCATTCCCGCGTACAGGGAGATCCACATCGGAGCAAAGACCGCGTTGGGCGGCTTGAAGGAGGGGAACTTGAGCTTGGAGTACCAGCTCTCCAGGTGCTTCCTGGTCAGCCGACCATTGTAGATCCCACCCAGATTCGGGAGGATTACGGCACCGGCGATACGGAGAATGTTTCCAGCACACGGACGATCAGCCATTTTCGGAGTTCGCACTGCAAATGAATCGCAATATCGGCGAGCGTTCTGTTTTGCCCGTTTTGTTTGCCGCTGATTTCATTCGAGTGCACGAGTATTGCGTGTTCACGGGGCGAATACGCGATGTGTGATTGTGTGCGTAAGCTTTAGCGGCGACCATTTGGCTTTTTTCCAGTCAAACTATGATTATGATGTCTAGTTCAATAAAAAAGTCTACTAAAAACCACGGAGCGCTTTATAAATATTTTATAATATTTTTTATATTATGCTTGTTATATTTATTATATGCGAAACACTTAATAAAAATGGAAGATTTTTTATTTAACTACAATTTTTGTATCTGTTTTTTAAGGTTTGTCTAACTTTTTTGGGCTTGACAGCTTTTCTCAACACTCTTTATTTTTTATTGTTTGTGTGTGAAAAGGTGAGACAATGACATGCATAAAAGGGGGTTACAAAAATAATTAATGGTGAAATTATTTTGGAATTTTTGTTAGTAAATGTTGAAAAGTGTTTGAATTTTATTTAATACAATGTGAAGATCTCAAGAATCTTCGATATTTTGGAATTTATTAAAAGTACACGAAGCACCCTGTGGTCTCGCATATATGACCAAAACCGTTAGCACTTAAAAGTGAGAAATTCCTAACCGAAAGTTGTTTATTTTGTTTGCCACCTGTAATTCGAATTTTTGGGGAAATACTTGAGTTACTTCTATAGAAAGTGCAGGAGATTTTAATTTCTGCGAAAAATCGTAAATTCCGATGGCACTTGTATGTTTATCTGTGCCTTGATAAGTTTAGGAATCATAAAGCAAATAAATAGATTTGTTGGAAAACGAATTCATGGTGAAATAAAACTGTTTTATTTATTTACACTCTTAGGTATTCCTCAGGTGCCTAAAAATATACCAAATGCCGGCCTTTACCTTTGTTTTGGAGCAACCATGGCAACCGTAGCTAAGGAAACCAATTTTCACGGTGTTTTGGTTCCTACCGGAAAAGTTCAGTTGCATTAGAGAAAAGGACCATCAAGATGACGCTGTATTTCGACACAAAAATAGAGTTTCTGGACTCGGATGCAGTTAGCACCATCAGCAGTTGGCATCCCAGTGAGCCCCTCTTCGCAGTGGCCTCTTTCAGTCCTGAAAGAGGCGGTTCCGTTACCATCTTTGCCGATACGGTGAGTTTTTATATCGGCAGAATACCTTCCATAATAGATTCACACAAAAATAAGTACTAAGCATTATGTAGAAAATTCCAGTAAGCCTTTTAAAATAAAAGTATAAAACAACTCTTATTTAGGGTTTCTGAAAAAAATAAATACTAGATCAAACTACCTTTGACAAAAAAAAAAATCGTGCGAAATGACAGGTAAAAGTTTTCGTTAACGATGTCCTGTGCAGCGAGATTCAGTTTCAAAAGGCCTTCGGTCGAGGGAGGACCTACTCCTTAACTAAAAGTATAAAAAATATAAAAGTGCATTTGAATATTAAAAGTGAAAACTACCTTAAGCAATATAAAGTTTACAAGTGTCTTATACTTATAGTTTTACAATAATCAAAAGTGTAAAAAAAATCGTATTGATATGACAGGTAAAAAGTGGCCTAAACGAAACTCTGTATAGAAATATCCAGTTTCAAAGTGTCTTTGGTCGAGGTAAGTACTGCACCCTAATAAAAATATTATTACATACGATTATCACAAAATAAACACAATACAATATTAACATTTATTAAAAGTGGAAAATATCCTAAGCATAATTATATATACTTACACATCATCCGTTTAATAGTCTCATTTAAATGGCTTTACAAAAAGAAAAAAATAAAATCAATTGAAATCAAGTTACCTTCGAAATTAGTATCGTAGGAAAATGACAGGTGAAAAGTTTCCTTAACAAAATGACGTATAGAGATAATCAGTTTTAAAGGTCCTTTAGTAAAGGCAAGTACTACTCCATAATTAAAATATTAATGTATTAAATATTAATATTGAAATTATAATGAACTACAAAAAGTGAAATAAAGGCTTTAAATAAACAATATAATTTTGTCGCAAGTTATAAAGTTATACAATCATACAAAAGTGACAGGTGAAAAGTGTCCTACATACAATGCAGAATGACAAGTAAAGGTGACGTGAAAGAAATTGTGTTCAGAAAGTTCTAGTTTCTTTTATCTCATTTTGCAGGGAGAACCGCAGCGCGATGTAACTTATCCGGTGCACGCCACCTCGCAGGCCACCGCCCTGTGCTGGCATCCGAAAAAGGCGCTCCTGGCCAGCGGCTGGGAGCACGGCGACATCCACGTGTGGTTCGCCGGCCACCGGGAGTTCGCCAGCGTGAATGCTCCGCACAAGGCGGCCATTGTCCTGCTGCAGTTCAGCGAGCAGGGCGGAAGGATGGTGACGGCGGATGCCATGGGCCTGGTCACCGGATGGCGTTGCGATGGTCAGTACCAGTTCCTGACCATGTTCTCGCACGATCTGCGCGAGGTGCTGCTGCTCATCTGTTTCCGGCGCACCGTGGAGAGCGAGGTGCGCGAGGAGATGGCCAGTTTGGCCAAGGCGGCGGTGGCCGGCGACGAGAATGCCCTGGACACCCTGACCAATTGGAGGCCGCGGACGGCTGCCCGCAGCATGACGCACTCGGGAGTGCGGGACAACCACTGCTTCTATGCCTGCACCCAGGGTGGAGTGGTGTACTACATCAACCAAGGAGGCGCCTGCGTGGAGGTGATGAAGTGCGGCTCCCTGCCGCCCATTGTCCAGATGTTGTGGCACCCAAAAAAGTAAGTGTTCCTTCGATTAAAGTTTTAGAGCGATATTTTCGATATTTTCACAATATCTTATCGATAATTTTGATATTTTTCAAGCTTTGCCTGGCATATGAGAGGTGCAAACCCTAATCAAACCCATACAATTTTTATTTTACTCCAGGGATGCTGTCATTTGATCTATATTTTCACAATATCGTTTCGATAATTTCGATTTTCTTTAATATTTACCTGGCATATGAGAGGTGCAAACCCTAATCAAGCCCATAGAATTTTTATTTTACTCCAGGGATGCTGTCATTTGATCGATATTTTCACAATATCGTATCGATAATTTCGATATTTTTTAATATTTACCTTTCATTTGAGATGCAAACCCTAATCAAACCTATAAATGGTTTCTCTTCCACCAGGGATGCTGTCATCTGCCTGATGGAGGACCTCACAGTCACTCTGTTTTTGGTGGAATCCACTGGGATTCTCACGGAACTGGATCGGGTGAAGATGAGCGGCCGAGGCGGAGGAAGGCATGGAGGCATCGCCTGGTCTGGAAACTCCCTGGCCATCATCACAGGCGATCTCTTTGTGCGCATTTGGGACATCGAAAGGAGTGACAATTACCTGTTGAAAATGGATCTGCCGAGCAACAACCATATAGGTTCATCCCTGACCAACTTGAGCAATGGCACCATGTCCTCCTCGAACCAATTCTTCAGCCACGACAGCAGCGAGAGCAGCAGTGTGCCCCGCAAGACGCCAAAATATGGTCAAATGAATGGGGAGATCTTCACCTGCTTGGCCTACAGTTCCACTGCTCAGACTCTGTGTGCCGGCAGCTCGCAGGGTAATCTCTTCACCTGGAAGAGGAGCGGCAGCAGGCTGGTGAGTGCTCCCGAGGATGCCTGGCAGCTGACCAACATATCCTCTGTGCGCGGAGCCATCCGGAGCTGCGAGTGGGGATTCAATGAGCTGGCCAAACCCTGCATGCTGGTCAACTGTCTGTCCAATGTCTATATGCTGAAGGAGCAGCCACTGCTGGCCGTGCACACGCGGGAGCTCTGGGCTGTCCAGAGATCGGCCAAATCGGTGCAGTTGACGCACTGCAGCGGCCGGGAGACCACTGTACAGTCGGAATTCCCAGTCACCTCGATGGCCCTAAACGATCTGAGTCTGGTGATGAGCAATGGCAGGAGCATATCATCCTATAGTCTACAGAAGGTGGAGAAGAGCCTGGATGAGTTCGACGAGATACTGGAAACGGTGGAGGGCAGTGCTCCACCCACAACGGCAACTTCTACAGTGACTCCTCTGAGTGTGAAGCTGCTCCAGACCTTTCCCGCTGAATGTTTATCCCTGGATCTTTATAACCAGAACATATTCTGCCTGGCCAGCAGTGACATTATGGTCTACTCCGTGGGAGGAGTGGTGCTCCATCGGATACAACCCAGCGACATTGAAGGAAAGATCATCGGAATGGATTTGAGTGGCTGCTATCTCTCGGTTTTCACCATGAATGGTTATGTGAAGGCCTACGATGTTTCCCGACACGATCCCAAGTTGCTGTTTCCCAGCAAATCCGGTCACGACATCTTCGACGACTTCGGCGAGTTCATCCTGGTCAAGTGCAACAGTTTGGGTAGCCACTTGGCCATGGTGATAGCCAGCAGCAATTTCACCCCTATATCTGGATTATTCTGCTGGGACTTTGAGCGCAACAACCTCTTTGAATATGGTTTACTGGAGAAGGAGGCAACTCTAAGCTCTAAGAAGGACACCTCTTCATCTAGCTTGCCGGTGAGGATCTTCTGGGATGCCGAGGAGCCGCGACTCCTGGCAGTGGAGGTAAAGTCCATGGTGCAGAAGAACACTCTACCCCAGAAGAACTCCCAGTCTCAAGCCAGTCACTTTGTTCAGTCGAAGATATTACTTTTATTCTACTCGGAGAAGGGAAGCCTCAATGTTCTGGAATCGCAACCCATGAGTCCAGGCTCCCAGCTGCTCAACCTATGCGTGCCCAACGTGATCCGCCTGAAGATCAATGCCATGGAGGAGCAACCTCTGCAGGATTTCGTGGATCTACAGCAATGTGATCCGGTTACCAGGAAACAGGTCCTAAACTTCAGTCTCTATGTGGCCGAGGGAAATATGGATCTGGCCTACCGCAGCATTCGCTCCATTCAGTCCAAGGTGATCTGGACCAATCTGGCCAAGATGTGCGTGCACACGAATCGCCTGGATGTGGCCAAAGTGTGCATGGGCCACTTGGAGCAGGCACGATCCGTTCGTGCTCTACGGCAGGCCATCGAAGATGATGATCTGGAAACGGAGGCCAAGGTGGCCGTCTTGGCCATCGAACTGGGGATGATTGAGGAGGCCAAGGATCTGTATCGCCGCTGCAAGCGCTTCGATTTGCTCAACAAACTCCTCCAGTCCATCGGCCACCTGGATGAGGCACTGCAGCTGGCCGAGACCGAGGATCGGATTCATTTAAAGCACACCTACTACCAGAAGGCCCAGGAGCTGCGGGAAAGGGGTGACCTCAAGGGAGCCCTGGAGTACTTTGAAAAGACCCAGAATCCGGCACAGAATATCACGCAGCTGCTGCTGGAGAATCCGGCGGCCATGAAGCGCTACATCCAGACCACCAGCGATCCCAAGCTGCTCAAGTGGTGGGGCCAGTACATCGAGAGCTCCGGGGACATGGATGCCGCCCTGGCTGTCTATCACAAGGCGGAGGATTGGTTCTCGCAGGTGAAATCTATTAGAGTAACTTACACAGAAAAAAATGATAAAAGATCAGATTGATATGTGCTGGTCAATTTAATATTTTCAAATATCAAGTTATTCATATCATTTTGACATGAATAAAGATTATGTTAATCTTATTTTACACTATTTGTTCAAAAAATACTTGGTATTTTATGTGATATGATTAAATATCATGTTAATATGATATGAAATAAGGTAGAAATGACCCTATTTCATAGAGATTACAATATTAAACCCTTATCCTCTCTCCAGGTGAAGATCCTTTGCTATCTGGGCAAGATCTCCAAGGCGGACGCGATTGCCAGGCAGTCGGGGGATCGAGCGGCCTGCTATCACCTGGCGCGGCACTACGAGAACGTGGGCAAGTTCCAGGAGGCCATCATGTTCTTCACGCGTGCCCAGACCTTCAGCAATGCCATCCGCATCTGCAAGGAGAACGATTTCCAGGAGGAGCTGTGGACGGTGGCCAGTTCGTCGAGGCAGCGGGACAAGGCCATAGCAGCCGCCTACTTCGAGGAGTGCGGCAACTTCAAGCACGCCGTGGAGCTCTATCATCGGGCCGGGATGCTCCACAAGGCGCTGGAGATGGCCTTCGAGTCCCAGCAGCCGGAGATCCTGGAGATCATTGCCTCCGATCTTGTGCCCGAGTCCGATGCCGAGTTGATCAACCGCTGTGCGGATTTCTTCTGCAACATCGAGCAATTCCAGAAGGCTGTGCATCTGCTGGCCAAAACCAGGCATCTGGAGCGATCGCTGAGCATTTGCTTGGAGAAGGGCGTCCCGGTGACCGAGGAGCTGGCCGAGATGCTCACCCCGGAGAAGGGCGAGTTCGAGGAGGCGACGCGAGTCCACATCCTGGTCCAGTTGGGCGAGCTGCTGCAGCAGCAGGGCGACTACCACAGTGCCACCAAGAAGTTCACCCAGGCGGGGGACAAAATTCGCGCCATGAAGAGTCTCTTGAAATCGGGCAACACGGACAAAATCATTTTCTTTGCCAATATGTCCAGGCAACGCGAGGTCTACATCATGGCAGCCAACTATCTGCAAGCATTGGACTGGCAATCGGATGCCCAGGTGCTCAAGCATATAGTGACCTTCTATACCAAGGGCCAGGCCTTCGATTCGCTGGCCAACTTCTATGCCATCTGTGCCCAGATCGAAATCGAGGAGTTCCAGGACTACGGCAAGGCTCTAACCGCCATGCAGGAGGCCTCAAAGTGTCTGGAGAAGCTCAGCCACGCCCAGCACGTCTACAACAATCTGCAGCGAACGGTGGCGGACGTCAAGGCGATCCTGGAGATCCAGCAGGCGCTGCGAGAAGGCGATCACCAAATGGTCATTGGATCCTGCCGCAGCATGCTAAGTAAGTTGGTGCTCCTATACAATCCATTAGCATAGGGTCTAAAAATCTGATTTTTAAAAGTTATTTCCATATGTAATATATATACTGTAATTTATTTCCAACTAAAAAAGTTATGAATCAATTAGTTTTAAATTTTTACACATATTCAAAATGTGCTAGTGCTAGTAACATTTTTATACCCGTTACACGTAGAGTAAAAGGGTATATTGTATTCGTGCAAAAGTGTGTAACAGGTGGAAGGAAGCTTTTCCGACCCTATAAAGTATATATATTCTTGATCAGGATCACTAGCCGAGTCGATCTAACCATGTCCGTCTGTCTGTCTGTCTGTCTGTCTGTCTGTCTGTCCGTCTGTCTGTCCGTCCGTCTGTCCGTCCGGATGAACGCTGAGATCTCGGAAACTACAAAATCTAGAATATTGGGATTACAAATACATATTCTTGGGCTTCCTACGCAGCGCAAGTTTATTTCAGCCGACCGCCACGCCCCCTCTGACGCCCACAATCGCCCATAATCGACCACAAACGATACTAAAATGTGTCTGGCGCCCACATTTTCAAAGATTTCTGAGAAGTATAAATGCAATTTTGTTGTGTTTAGTTATACCTATCGAAATGTAGAAGAATTTTTTTAAATCGGACCATTCGTTAAAAAGTTATGGCTGATCAAAGTTTATATCTCCCTCGCACTCCCTTTAGCCGAGTGACGGGTATTAGATAGTCGGGACACCAACCTGACTATAGCGTTCTCTCTTGTTTTTTACTAATTTATTAATAATTCTTACTACATATTTATTTCCATTCTAGTTAAACCGGAGCTGCCGCCCATTCGCCATGCCCACATCCTGTCCATGCTGGTCCGGGCACTGGTCTACGCCAAGGATTATTCCGAGGCGGGAAGAGCATTGAAGCAACTGGCCGTCAAGGATAACACATGGAGCTCCTCGGGACTCCTGGATCGCGGCATTGTGCACAGAATCGCCCAGGAATGCGACTTGGATTTTGATCTCATCTGGAATTCAGGACGCCAGGTGACCGCCTCTACGAGCGGCACTGCCGCCACTGGAATGAGCAGCACCTCTGCAATGACGACCAGTGATGATGACGAGGCCGATGACGAGGAGATCACCGAGGAGCTGCATTAGGTGATTCAATCTGCGAGCGATGCAGAACTAGTCACGGCCCTGTTTATTCCGCAGAGGCGGGGTAAAATGTAAATAAGCTAAACAAACCCCATAATGAAGAAAAAGATATCGTCTAGAAAGCATGCGATCCCAGCTAAAATTCCTTATAAGCCGATATATTCCCATTACTAGAGGCATTTCAACTGGCAAGAGTCAGTTATTATAGCTAAGAATCACTGAATATATCAACTATAATAACACTGGTCGAGAAAAAAATAGCCCAAGAATAAAAGCTACCAAACCTGAAAGGATTTTAGTTGTAGATTACTACCTCATACTTGGAAACTTTCCAACACGTCGCAGTTTTGAGAAATCCGTGGCCAAGTCCCAAATTTTCGATTTTTAGGCACTTTTTGCAATTATTAAACTGCAAGGAAACCCTTTGTAGTCCAGAGCCACAATTTGGCGGAAATGGTACTTTGAACCTTTAACTTCTAGAGTGTCCAATCACAAAGTTGGGCGACCTCTACTTCTTTAGCTACAATGGATTTTACTGAAGTACTTTTTGTCACTTTTTATCATCTATAGTAGCCTGATATTTTTAATGTATTGTGTATGTACTCATGTTGATATGAGGCTACTATAAATGGAAAAAAGTGACAAAAAGTACACTCTTGAAGTTAAAGGTTCAAAGTACCATTTCCGCTAAATTGTGAGTCTGGGCTACAAAGGGTTTTCTTGCTATTAAACTGCAAAAAGTGCCTAAAAATCGAGTTTGGGACTGGGACCGCGGATTTCTCAAAACTGCGACGTGTTGGAAAGTTTCCAAGTATGAGGTAGTAATCTACAACTAAAATACTTTCAGGTTTGGTAGCTTTTATTCTTGGGCCAAGAGTACACCGCTCGCGACTGGACTTCTCACAGTCCACCAGAACTACATGGAATGTTCCTGCAAGGAAGAGTTCTCTGTGGAACACTTACTGGCGGGAACGGTCCTTGTTTTCTGGTGTACTGTAATAGGTGCTTCGCGAGATGTGTACTCCACTAATTTGCAGCAATAACCAGAGGGATCTCAGCATCCAAAAGTCCCCTGTTTATAACTGAGACTTACTGGTTTCCTCATTCAAAAATTGTAATGATATATGGCATGTTTTCGGAGTACATCTCTCGCGACGCTGCTTCTTACAGTCCACCAGAACTAGGTCGGATACTTCCGCAAGGAAATGTTCTTTGGGGAACACATCCTTGCGGAAGCATTCGACTTATTCTGGTGGAATGTGATAGGTGCTTCGCGAGATATGTACACCATGAACATGCAATAATTCAGCGAATAATATGATATAATAACATGACTATTTGTTAGTATTACGCCCTAGGGGAAAGCACCCTTAATGTAAATGAACCTGTAAGCTAACGTAATAACGTTCAAAGTTCCTAAACAAAGCTGAATGGGAAACATACATATATGGAAGTATTTCGCCAGATTACTCACAGCAGCTCCTCAACCCTCAAGCCCCCTTTGGCGTTCTATCGGTTTATGAATGAACTATATACGATATACGAGGCCCTAGTAAAAGCTTTCGGTAAAAAAACGAACGGTGGGTTCAAGTGACGTATGTACGTCACATCAAAACAAAAATAAACAGCAAGATATGGATTTGGATCGGCGTATCTGCCGGCGCCAGCGAAAAAGAGAAAGAGAGCGGACCATCGGATTGGATCGGCATGAATCACTTGCCCAAAAGCGTACGCTCCTCAGCTATGAAATCAGAAGCGTTTCCAGGAAGCCGGCGGAACTCAAACAAGCCTAAACGCAATTGCAAGCTGATATGAACCAAATCGAAAAACGTCACCGGATTAAGCACGTCAAACAATTTGATATTTTGTGATTAAACAATAAATTACCATATATGGGACAATCTTGTTGTTTATATATTATTTTTAACTAGTCAAAAAACGTCAGCAATTTGAAATTATATTTTTAACCGGTTAGGTATTTAAACAAAAACAATGTTTTACATTGAGTAAAAAATGTTTTCCAATTTAAAAATATTTTGCCGTAAATAGGGGAACCCATAAAATACTAGTCTTTAAATGAAACTTGTGATATCACATTATAAGATGAGATCGTTGGGTACATGTTTGTTATTAATAATTATTAATAATTAGAATATAATATAATTTTTCTCTGTGCCTTTAGAGAGGCGACCTGTTGCCAAAATATCAGAAAAGATACACCGAAATATTCGAGTATATCAATGGGCCACAGACAACTAACGACTCATGCGCGGTTTCCCAGAAAGATGACGCGGCAAGAAAGCGAGAAAAACGAATCCACATAGGAGGGGAATCGATGAATGAATTTTCGTTGGCCGCCAAACGACCTTACGCCCCAGCACCACCACTCCCCTCGGCCCACAGATAACTGGGCTTGGGGAACTCCGTCGGCTTCCCAGCGATCGGATCTCATGTGTGTTTGCTCTATGGACGAGTGACTCATTCGGAGTACGCCAGTTCCACGACGTCATGCTTAAGGTTGTTATTTGCTTTGCTCTGCCAACCGATAAGCGGGGCCATCGGGAGAGAGCGAAAAGCTTCCGAACCGAGTGCCAAACTGGTCCCGAGACCCATGTGCCCCCTTTGGACTGGGACTGGGATTCGGATTCGGATTCAGCCAGTCGATCATGAGGCAGCCGAATCTGCGAGAGAGCGCCAACAGAAAAGCTCACCGACTTCGTCACCGCTTTATCACAGTTCGCCGGTGCTGATCATTAGTTCGTCACTCGCCAATTGGAGCGGTCGCTCGATAGAGCAAAGATCGGCGATCTAGAGGGATCTACGGCGCTACTTTTGAACCCCCCTAGTAGTGGATCGTCTAGTTCCAGTTCTGTGATCGGTCAATAACGCTGCAATAACGGTTATTAAAAGTTTCCTATCGCTAACTTTCCGCGAAAGATTTCCGCGATTTGCGGCACGTGTGGAAAGCGCTGACTACTCCACTTGTTTGGCCAGCAGGTGAAATACCTTGGTGAATCATCCAGACGAAACATCCTAAATCCGTTTCGTTTTTCCACCATCAACCGGTTGCAGGCGTTTAATAAATTCGAAAATAACAAAGTGTGATTCCAGGAATATTATGAGTAAATGTATTGATTTTATAGTGCAAATTTATTTCTACCTGTGAATGTGGTCAAATAAAATAAGTAATAAAGTGTAATTATCAGAATTTTAAATTGTTATGATTTAAAAAACGCCCCTAAATTTTTAATTTAAAAATAAGAAGTAAATAAAGTGAATAACATTTAAATGCAAACTGAAGAATTAAAGTCAGTCCCAAGTGAATAAAATACAAATGTTATAATAACCAAAAATAAATAAATGTCAAACCCGAGTGAAAATAAAAAGCTACCAAAAACCTGGAGCTGATAGTGATTCCATAGTTTTCAAGAAGGGACCAAAAATATCCCGAATTTAATGGCCATTCTTCAGAAGAGCCAACTGAGCCACAACCAAATCCCCATTCACATCCAGACGATTAACAGTGTTTGGTGCCAGCAGAGGCCAATTGATGCCATGCACCAGGATGTCTGGCAAAAAGGCATCGGATCCGGATCCGGGAACGAGGTCCAACTGGAAGCGAAGGAGAAGAAAGTGGTCGCAGGAGCCTCCGTTGAGATGGAGAATCCATCTTCCACGCGAAGAAGCAGGAGGAGGAGGAGGCGATGCAGCAGCAGTTCCACCAGTAACACCAGCGAATCCTCAGATTCTTCTCAGTCATCAGATTCCGGATCCTCCTCCTCCAGCAGCAGCAGCAGTAGCAACAGCAACAGAAGCCAAACACCCGCCCTCAACTTGCCAGTGCCACTCCCCCTGGCTAATCCTCCCACTTCACCCAACCCGCCTCCAACATCGCGAAGGGACTCGCAGGACTCCAATCGCTCCGTTTCGCCAGTGGAAGTGCCCGTGGATCCGCATGCCTGGTCCTCCGACGACATTGCCAGCTGGGTGAGGTGGTCCACGCGCAAATTCAAACTGGATCCGGAGCCGGATGTCGAGCGGTTCCCCAAGGACGCCCAGGAGCTGTGCGAACTGACCCGTGCTGACTTCTGGGTCTGTGCAGGATCCAGACGAGGCGGCATGCTTATGTCCCAGCACTTTGCTATTAGTTTATACCAAGCCACAGGACGCGAGACGAGTCCCATGCTCAACGACAACGAACCAAGTGAGTTTATCTATGGAGTGAAAGTGGGGGATGTACATATTCGAATTTTAAAAGTTATTTCTATCTCACCATTTATTGAAAATGAACATACATATTAAAAAAAATTCATTTTGTATAATATTCAGACTCACGAAATCTTATACCCTCTGAATTCATTAAATCTCTCTTGTAATTATACCCGTTACTCGTAGAGTAAAAGGGTATATTGTATTCGTGCAAAAGTATGTAACAGCTAGAAGGAAGCGTTTCCGACCCCATAAAGTATATATATTCTTGATCAGGATCACTAGCCGAGTCGATCTAGCCATGTCTGTCTGTCCGTCTGTCCGTCTGTCCGTCTGTCCGTCTGTCCGTCTGTCCGTCTGTCCGTCTGTCCGTCTGTCCGTCTGTCCGTCTGTCTGTCTGTCCGTATGAACGCTGAGATCTCGGAAACTATAAAAGCTAGAGGATTGGTATTTGGCATGAAGATTCTTGGAGCTCCTACGCAGCGCAAGTTTGTTTCAAAAAGGTGCCACGCCCCCTCTAACGCCCACAATAGTTAATAAACGATTTTAAAAATTTAAATATTTTTGAAAAGTAAAGATGCAGTTTTGTTGTGCTTATCAATACCTATCGAAATGTAGAAGAAATTTTTTAAATCGGACCATTCGTTAAAAAGTTATTGCTGATCAAAGTTCATATCTCCATCTCCATCCCACTCCCTTTAGCCGAGTGACGGGTATTAGATAGTCGGGACACCAACCCGACTATAGCGTTCTCTCTTGTTTTCAATTAGAGATATGTATAATATACCTTCATAATATTATTAGATTTCAAGGGGGACCTTTAAGTGCTACCTTCTGATGTGATGTACAGGTATCTAAAACAGTATTACGTTATTGGGTTTTTGTAATAACCTTGGAAACTTTTAGATATTGTCAGTGGATTATTCTAGAGTTAATCAAGTTAGTTTCAGACCCACGTTTTAGCAACTGCCCAGCAGAAGTGGCCAAAACAAGAGACCTAATCTCGGACCACATAAATTTGAAGCCTTACGTTCCAGAGATTGATCTGCTTGGTAATTGGGTTCACGTGCTATTCCCAGTGGTGCGATTCCCGGACTCCCGAATCCCGAATCTCGAATCCTTTGTGGTCAGGCATCAATTGAATCATTTTTCCTCTGACCTCCGCCGGAGCCAAATGGCAACTGATTAAGATGTTGGCTGGCTGATAGAGCCGTTACTTATGTGCTTCATTGATTGTTTTTCCCCCCAAAACGCCCCTTATTTAATGGGTGTGTGATTGAGGAGAGGAGGGTGAAAAGGTTGCCAAAGGTAACTGGAAAAATCCCCTGCCAGTGAACAACCTTTTAATTACTTCGCTAACTTCACAACTCCATAAACGTAAATCGCTTGGGAAAATCTCTTCGCGACAGCAGCAAAGTATGCAACACTTTTCCAGTTATTAACTGCTCATGATTTCGGGGGCGGGATGGGAAAAGGGGGCGGGGCCTTAGCGGGCGGTCGCGTCAAGTGATGAACTTAATAATAAACGATGTAAATATGATAATTTCTCCCAGGATGTGGCATCTAATAATAAAATCAAAATAATCCCATGCCAGCGACAAAAGTCGCCGAGTCAAGTTTTAGTAAACGGGGGCGGGAAAAGTGGGCGTGAGTGGGTGGTTTTCTGGATGTTTCCCCAATGACAAGAGCTCTGCGGGTGGTCAGCTCCTGGGCACAGGAAAATATTCATTCGTCGCATCCTTCCTGTGGCAGGAAGAGCAGCTGAAAGGCGGAGGAAAGCCTCCTGATTTGGGTCTGGCATATGTTGGTGGGTGGGCTTTACTATAGCTATACTATACTATAGCTATATAGCTGCCTTGATCCCGAGAGCAGGCGACGTCGATTTAATTGATTTGTTTTTTATGCCAACGAGGATTACGCGTCGTCGCCGTCACGCAGATTACATTTGTTGTGGGCTACAGTTTGTTGTTCCAATGTCTGAGTCACCCTACCTATAATAAAACCTATCCAGGGTATATAGAAAAATCCAGTAAGAAAAAAAAACATATAAGTAGTATCTATAGGTAACGGATACCTTAATATTAATAGTTTCCATAATATTCCCGAGTTATAAAAAAAGTACATCAACATACTATAAAATTTCTTTAGAATTCTAAAATATTTTCCCACGCAAACAAAAATGTTTGTAAAATATCTTCTATCTATTTTCATTTCGGTATAATCCCCCGACACTTTATAAATAACCAAGTGATTCGTGCTGGGTATTTAATAGTCGAAAAGTGGCCAAAAGAAGTAGTTGTTTATTGTGTGATTTTTGGTGGGTGGAGTGGGTGGTGGTTGAGTGGCTGCATGTGGCCTCTGACTTTTGTGACTTCTCCGGCAAATGCCGAAGCAGCGATTACCCCCAGCTGCGCAGGTGAGCTGTAATCCTTGCCGGAGCAATCGGAGCTCCAAGGATGCTCGGCCGTCCGGTGATAAGGAGCGGAATCCGGCCAGCGCTTCTGACTGAGATTTCAGTTGCCAAACGGCCCTCGTCCTAAACGGTTCAAAAGCTCCGCGGAAAAACTAAAATAGTTGGACATTAACAATGTTAAATCAAATCAAGAATTCCCAACAAAATAAGATTATTATGTGTCACAAAGAAATGTAAACCAAAATTTAAAATACAAAAAAAGTAAATGCCTAAAAAGCATTTGAATCGCAAAAACATTAAATTTTATTAAAACTATATTACAACTGGTTACGTGTACTACAATAAACAATAAATAAACATTTCAAAAATTAAATAAATAAAAGGCAATAATTAAAAAATGCTTATCTAAATAAAACGACAATATCAGAACATTCACTAACCAAAATAAAATGAAGATTTAAGTGAAAACTACTTTTTTAAAAGTTAAATGATAAAAACTTAATCAAATTTATTGAAAGACGCTGCCACATTTTAAAAATTTCAAAGAACTATGCAAAATTTGAATTTTTCTAAAATATAAAAAAACAGCCAATTTAAAACAATTGCGAGGAAAGGATTTTGGTTCCATTTGTATGTTTCGGACCATTTTTAAAACATTAAATAATACAAAAAACTAAAATTTTTTGAAAAAGACTATTTGAAAAACCCATTATGAGCGTCAGCGTGGACGTGGGCGTCATGTGGCGTCTGTCGGAGGATTTCAACCGGCGTTTTGGCCTGCGGATGCAGCCGGCACCGCCAGTCAGCCATCCGCACCACAGCGCCATGCACCACCACTACCATCAGCACCACCAACATCCACATCCGCACACCTCAATGATCTTCAATGGTAAGAGGGGCCGACCGTATGGCCGAAAATTCATCGGAATTTCCGCTGAGACGGGCCGAAAATCGAAGAGACTTGTGTGTGAATGAACGGCAGCGAGGAGGTTTCTCAATCGGAACCACTATACCACTCGATCTCTGGTCTCTGGCATTTCCGGCGAGCAGAGCGCCTAGAAATATGAATGAATGGGCACGGGATGGATGGTGGGTCGTGTCGTGGGTCCAACGGTCTGATATTGTCTAGAAGTGAGCGAGAATTGTGTCTTTTGGCCGCGGCACTGCTTGATCACCAGATGAGTCACCTTGGTTATGGCACTTTCGTGCCTTTGCAGCGGCACTTTGAGGGGATTTTCCCCATGGAGGTGCACAGACTACGGGATGTGGGAATGTCCCCATGGCCAACAGTCAAGAAAATGTACCTTGGTTAATTGCATCTTGAACCTGTAGGAGATTTATATTCATTGGTGATTTTCTTGGATTTTAGCATAAAGGCATTACTTGGTAGAGCCTATCAAGATTTTACCCATTTAAGAAAAAAAAGTACCTTGGTTAGTTTAAACCTGCACTAGATTTATATTTATTGGTGTCATATTTGTCATACCAATCTGATAAATTTTACAAAGAATTTCTTTCTTGTAAAACCATTCAACTCAGCTGGTTAGTGACTAATATTATAAATGTTGACAATGAAGCTATCTTATTTAGCCTCTAAATCTTAAAAAGGTTAAAGTAATTTGTTTTTTTTAGGATATTGTTTTTTTCCTAATTTATTCTGCACCTTTAAGTTAAATGTTTAAACCATTTATAACCATAGTTATCTGGTACATTACCATAAACCAAATAAAATTTAAATCATTAATTTTTTTTTTAACAATAATTAAGAACATTTATTGAAGATCCAATAAGTGCATGAGGTTTGCTTTAAATTTTAATGTCTTCTAAAATTATGGGTTATCCAATATTTCTTATATTCGGTTTTTAAACCAGTTTTTCTCCGTGTGCAATGTGAAATGCAGGATTTATGTCCATTTGCGGTTGATTTTCTGTGAATCCGCGCTGGCTTATGGCATTCAACTCCAGCTCCTCCGCTTGGCACTCTTGCCACGTCCTCGTCCTCCCTTCCCCGCCAGAAAATCTCGTTTGGCCGTCGGTTGGCTTTCATTCGCGATTCTCTCTTCTCGCTCGCTCTCTCTGCTTGGTATATCTTGGCGGCCAAAGTATCTGTATCTGTAGCTGGGTTCCGAAGGGGTCTGTATCTGTATCTGTATATTCGCCACTAACCCATCTCCACCTCTCCGCTCTTTTCAGATCCGTATCAGCTGCTGAACGCTGCCTCGCACCGATTGGTCGCCCAGGGCTCAGGGGGCCAAATTCAACTGTGGCAATTTCTGCTGGAGCTGCTCGCCGATTCGTCCAACGCCGCCGCCATCAGCTGGGAGGGCCAATCGGGCGAGTTCCGGCTCATCGACCCCGACGAGGTGGCCAGAAGGTGGGGCGAGAGGAAGGCCAAGCCCAACATGAACTACGACAAGCTGAGCCGGGCTCTCAGGTGAGTCTCGTCCAAGGTCTTCAAGTACTTGGTTTACCCTACGAAATTAATTGGAATATTACGTTAAGAACTTATTTGTTTTGAATTGGTAGAAGTAAGTGACACGATTCGGTTTTATTACAATTTAAAATCATTTTTTTGTATTGGTTAAAATTTAAAATTTATTTAAATTTGTCATATTTAATGATGGTGGTAAATAAAATGAACAATTTTCCTATTTAAAAGTATTTATAAAAAAATTTTATTCAAAATATTGTTTTAATAAGTTAAAATTTTTATACCCGTTACTCGTAGAGTAAAAGGGTATATTGTATTCGTGCAAAAGTATGTAACAGCTAGAAGGAAGCGTTTCCGACCCCATAAAGTATATATATTCTTGATCAGGATCACTAGCCGAGTCGATCTAGCCATGTCTGTCTGTCCGTCTGTCCGTCTGTCCGTCTGTCCGTCTGTCCGTCTGTCTGTCTGTCCGTATGAACGCTGAGATCTCGGAAACTATAAAAGCTAGAGGATTGGTATTTGGCATGAAGATTCTTGGAGCTCCTACGCAGCGCAAGTTTATTTCAAAAAGGTGCCACGCCCCCTCTAACGCCCACAATAGTTAATAAACGATTTTAAAAATTTAAATATTTCGGAAAACTAAAAATGCAGTTTTGTTGTGTTTATCAATACCTATCGAAATGTAGAAGAAATTTTTTAAATCGGACCATTCGTTAAAAAGTTATTGCTGATCAAAGTTCATATCTCCATCGCACTCCCTTTAGCCGAGTGACGGGTATTAGATAGTCGGGACACCAACCCGACTATAGCGTTCTCTCTTGTTAATATCCAAATTTTCGTTTGTAGATAAGGGTCTACAAAATAAATAAATGACCGGAAAAATATTTGTAACTAAGAAAAAATCATACAAATACCACAGGGAAATTATTTTGTAGTTAATAATTAAAACGAATTAGGTTAAAAGCACTTTTATCAGATTTCGAAGTCAACTCAGATTTTTAATTTAGATTTTTTTCAAACTTACAGGTACTACTACGACAAGAATATCATGACCAAGGTGCACGGCAAGCGGTATGCCTACAAGTTCGACTTCCAAGGACTGATGGCCGCCTGCCAGGCTCAGGCGCAGGGAGGAGATCCGGCGGCCAGTATGCTGGGCTCCTACAGCCACCACGGAGGTGGGGCGATGCAGTTGGCCCGCCATCCACCGCCGCCACTGCACCACCACTCGCACCCGCACCACCACCAGCACTCTCACCCGCACCACCAGCTGGCCCAGCCGCACTTCCTGCATCCGCACCACTCGTCGCCCGCCTCCACCAGCTCCAGCTTGGGCTTCCCCTCGTCCTCGACGGCCTCCTCACAAGCTTCGCCCTGCCAGGTGCCAGGTGCCGCTTCCTCCGCCGCCTCCACTTCGAATTTCACTGCTCCATTCCAAGGTGGGACAGCAGCAGCCGCAGGAGACCCTTCCAGGACATCCTCCTCATCGACGGGAAACTACGACCAGGACACTACGGGCACTCCCACCACAAGCAATGCATTTAATTGAGCCCTCCAGCAACCCCAATTTGTCGCCGGGGTTGTAAGTTCCGATGGGTCAGGATGCTAGGATGGAGGATGCGCAGGGACCACCCACTGCGCAAAGAGAGCGAGAGCTAACCCATCATGCCATCAACCCACCACCCATCGAGGGTCAGACTTCTGGCCGTAAAAAGGTCATTTCGCATAATTCCAGCTACTTTGGGTTAATTGAGCAAGAGGAATTGTGATAACCTAGAGCATCGCATCGCATCGCAGAGCAATACTCGGAAACGAGAGTCAATTTGTTACTTAGCCTGTTATCCTTCGCTTCTAGTTGTAAGCAGACATTCGGCAGAGGTCCTTTGTTCCAGAACGGGGTCCTCATCATTAAATAATTCTAAGTTCGCACACACAGTAAAATACATGAAAACGTAAATGCAAAATACCTTGGCTAAGAGCCGATTTCTCAATGTTATGTTAACTCTTATGTTTTAGTTATCATGTGGTTTAAACAATTTAATATAATGACTCAATATAATGTTACTAAATGTTAAATTTGTAAAATGAACACCCCATTGAGAAAGCGAAACTGTCGTTTCCAATATTTTAACTTGAAGTTAACTTAACCTTAACATGACATTCAGAAATCGGCTGTTGCTCTTATATTTCGTTGTTTGGCTCTGAAACATTACAAATAATTTTGGGATTACTTAAAAGCGACCTTACTCAAAGTGGGGCTGCTTGGAGATTGGGTGAGATTAGGAGTTAGGACCGGCTAGACGGCACAGCTGATGGCCAGGATCATGAATGCCAGGCTGAAGACCACGAAGAAGATGCGATCCACGGCAGTGGCCAGCAACGCCCAGTCAAACTGGTTGGCCTTGGAGCCCGGTGTTTCGGTGGGATTGATGCCCAGCGGACTGGTCGCATCCTGATAGTCGGGATCGTCATACAGGTGCTCGTCCATCTCCTTGGTCTTTTCCGTCTCCGACTCCCCGGTGGTGCTGAACTGGGAGAGAAGCAGCCAAGTGCCCAGGTTGCCGTGGAGCAGCTTCCTCAGAGCCTCCGGAAGACGCCTCTTGTGCTTGGCAGTGGCCAGGTACAGGACTAGAACCTCAATGATGGTGGATGCGCTCAAAAATAGCAGGGTAGTGCTATAGAAAAGCACTGAAAGAAAGAGGAAGTAATATTTAATAACCTGTTTAGTAAGAAACTTTACTGTTTTAATATTATATCTTATCAGATATCTAAACTAAACTATGCCGAAAAAAATGTTTTATTGGAATCTGAGAAATCATAGGGAAATGACCATGGGATGGAACACCAAGCTGGTTATAAAAGCTGGTTTCACTATAGGAAATCCCAAGTTCGGGGATTGTTTAAAATGAAATAAACTAAGGCTTACGGAATCTAACCAAGTACTGAAGTACTACACACAAAAAAATTTGCTTGGTAAAATTGACCAACAAAGATAGTTACGTAACTATTAAAATAGTTACGTGTATTTTGTTTTTGCTTTGGGTGTGTGTCTTTGCTAATTGTGTGTATTTTGTTGTTGCGGAATAACTATTTACTTAGTAGAATTGACAATTTTGCTGGTTGGGGCCTGTTTGACCATTATTACAGTTGATTTTACCAAGTTTTTTTTTGTGTGTATGACAGGGAAGCCAAACAACAAGCTGGTTATAAACGATGAAGCGGTACATAAAGTGTAAAACTAAACTAATGAAACATGAAGACCAAAGGTGGATTAAAACTAATGCTAACGGAATTTGACTTTGAAGGAAGTACCGAACTATTAGCTAGTTTCTCTTTAACAAAGGGATTGATCATCGAGCTGGTTGCAAACGATGCAGCGGCGCCTTTCTGGAAGACTCACCCACAAGCGGTGTATTGTTAGACAGCACGGGCAGCAGTTGGGCAAAGTACATCAGGAAGGCGGCGATTACAATGATGAGGAGTCCATTGATCATGATCTTCTCCCCGCCCATGTGTGGTGGCAGCCAGAAGGCGGACAATGCGAGGATAACGACGCAGGAGGCGGGCGTGTAGATGACGGCAGTGTACATAGAGGATCGCCTTTGAGCCGTTAGCGTGTACTCCATGTAGCCGTTGTAGTCCTGACTCACAAACTTCGCCCGCGAGTCGACGATCTCCCACTCCGGCGATTGCACCAGATCGTCATGGTCAAGGGACTTTCCATTTGCCGTGCTATTGTCGGGCAGGATGATTTTCAGTCCCCAGGAGCCAATCTTTAGCTTGCAGGTCTGCTTGTCGTGCGGCCAATTGAGCATGTTGAGGTCGCAGTAGGCCGTGTACAGGGCTGGAGGCATCCGCCGGAAGTGTCCGTCATGGCTGAGGGTCACCTGAGTGTCCGCCAATAGGCCACCTTCGTCGCCATTGAAGAGCGTTATTTGCGGCATCCAAACCTCGCTGGCCCGCAAAGTGATCTCCGTGATGTTGTCATATTCCGATGGTTGCCACGCGCGCTGCTCATCCCGCCATCGCTAAGAATTAAGTGGAAAGGATTAGGTTAGAGTAAATTTATAGCACTTACAAAGGTTCAAGATTCAAGATCTTTCTCCTTATGCTTTAATTTTTTTCTTAATAATAAATCTGAAATAATGTAATAATAATATCTTATATCCCAACGGATTCCTCGTACTTAAAAGTGCACAGTAGCCCAAAAATTTAAAAATGATAGCATTTCCATCCGCAGAGTATTTAGATAATGTTTTCACAAATTCCATTTCTCGCGACATTTTTTAACGGAACGGAATGTTTATCATATTCATGTGAACTTGAGGAAACAACACAAACTTATCTTGTTTTCCGAGCAATACAATGCAGGGAAAGGACCGGGACTTACGATATTCAACCAGCAGTGGGTCGTCATTTTGCCATTCATCTCATCGATGTCAATATAGTTGATCACCATGCCAAGGGATACGTTGGTGGGAGATCCTTGGAACTGGGGCTGCACATCGCTGTCGTAGTTTATGAACAATCCTGCGTGGAGTCGATCCAAAGGCTTGACACTGCCACTCCTTGGTTCCGAATCAGCTGGAGGAGATTGGGATTAATTTATCAGTGGCGAGGGTTATGCAACTGGGGAGTTAATAAAACTCACAAGTGGCGCCTGGTACGGAAGCCGAAAGTATAAATAAAATCCCCATTAGCGTCTGAAGTAGTCCAGGACCGGAAATCGGTGGGTTTATCTTGGAAGTCATCGTCGTTGTGGGGTCCAGTCAAGTGTTATTAAATGCAGTATCCAATATCCAATGCTTGCCGCTCGGAATCTGGAAGGGAACTGAGCTCAGCTTGCGGTTTGGCACATGGCCGAGGCTCCATTATCTCTGGACTCCACTGCCGACGTCGGTGATAACATAACAGCCCACATATTTGATTTTTGTGTGGGATGAAGGCAGTTATAATATTTAAGCTTGGGGAGGATTGAAAAGTAACGTTTGATAGGTTGTTATTTTAACACTATTTAAAGTTTGTATGTTGTTATATTACAATTTGGGGGAGTAAGGTTCGATTTTTTCCCATAATTATCATTATAATATGTTTAAAGACAAATATATTTAATAAGAATAAATATCTAACGATTATAATAATTTTACAATAAGACTTTACTACTTATTTTATTTTTTCGCTTTTGAACAAATAGATTTTCTGTTATATGGGGGACAAAAAAGATAAGCTAGCCTTTTGAAAATAGCTATAAATAAATAAACCTATTATTTCGGCTAGCCGCACTTGCGAGTCTAAAAACGCTAGATCTAGTGGGAAAACAGCTAAATCGGCAACACAGCATAGGAGGTGGTCGACTTGTCTGGTATATTTGGAGTGGCTTTCGGTATTTTTTAGTGTCTTCTTTTGGTATTTCGCCACAGAGATTGTTGACGTGTGCTGCTGCGTGTCAATCTTCACTTTTCACCCCCGCCCCCGCAAGCCGGCGATTTTCATCGGGAAGCAACCAGCTCAGCTCAGGACAGGATTGGATTGGATTGGACACCATGGCGGAGGAAGTGTTTGGCAAAGTGAAGGAGGTGCTCAGCGGCATCATCGAGAATGTGAACGCAGCGCCCAAGAACGAGTCTGCTCCCGGGGAGAAGAAGACGCCATCCACGCCCGAGGGCATGGCGGTGGCCTACAGCAGCCTGGTGGTGATGGCCATGCTGCCCATCATCTTTGGCTCCATCCGCTCCGTGAAGCTGCACAAGCTGAAGAAGGTATGTGTGCTCGTAATCCTCTCCAGAACTGGGCTCTAATCCAATCCCTTTCCGCAGTCCACGGGCGAGAAGGCCGACACGATGACCAAGAAGGACGCCATGTACTTCCCCCTGATCGCCTCGTGCGCGCTCTTCGGGCTCTACCTGTTCTTCAAGATCTTCCAGAAGGTGCACATTAACTACCTGCTCACCGGGTACTTCTTTGTCCTTGGAGTGATTGCGCTGGCGCATCTGCTCAGTCCGGTGATCAACTCGCTGATGCCGGCGGCCGTGCCCAAGGTGCCGTTCCACATCCTGTTCACCAAGGGCGAGGGCAAGCACAAGGAGGACATTGTGAACTACAAGTTCTCCACGCACGACATCGTCTGCCTGGTCATCTCCTCGGTCATCGGAGTGTGGTACCTGCTCAAGAAGCACTGGATCGCCAATAACCTCTTTGGTCTGGCCTTCGCCATCAACGGTGTGGAAATGCTGCATTTGAACAACTTTGTGACGGGCGTTATCCTGCTGAGCGGCCTGTTCTTCTACGACATCTTCTGGGTGTTTGGCACCAATGTGATGGTCACGGTGGCCAAGAGCTTCGAGGCCCCGATCAAACTAGTGTTCCCCCAGGATCTGATCGAGAACGGTCTGAATGCCTCCAACTTCGCCATGCTGGGACTCGGTGACATCGTCATTCCGGGCATCTTCATTGCCCTGCTGCTGCGCTTCGACGACAGCAAGAAGCGCAAGACGCGCATCTACTTCTACTCCACGCTGGTCGCCTATTTCCTGGGACTGCTGGCCACCATCTTCGTGATGCACGTGTTCAAGCATGCGCAGCCGGCTCTGCTCTACCTGGTGCCCGCCTGCATGGGCACCCCGCTCCTGGTGGCACTCGTCCGCGGCGAGCTGAAGGTGCTCTTTGCGTAAGTTTGGCTCTTTCCTGACTAAGATTATAAACTAAATAGCTCTTCCTCCTCCTGCAGCTATGAGGACCATCCCGAGGAGAAGCCCGAAAAGAAGGAGAAGAAGGAAAAGGACGAGAGCACCAGCTCGTCCGGCAGCAAAAAGAAGGAGTCCAAGAAGGGCAAGTAGGGCGTCCAGGAGGAAGTGCTCTCCCCCCGAACAACATCTCCATTCGTTCCATCGTAAAATGTCTTCTGCGCTAGCCAAGCTTCCTTTTTGTTATCGCTTCACTCTCAATCACCATCCGTAGTCCATACGGAGTACACAGCTAAAAAAGACGATTCACTTGAGTTACTTACGTTCCTTGGCCAGGCACAACAACAACACCTTATTTAGTTCGATTAGGTTACAATTGTAGAAAATGGATTTTCAACTTTTTTACCAGAATCAAATTTAAATGTAGAATTCAACTAATTTATGTGGCTCCCCCGCTTAGGAGGCGTATATTTAAGAAAGAACAGTTTAGATACAAATATATTCAAATTTTTGTAAAATTGAGCCCTCTCTAAATACGTATATTTAAAGATCTCCGATTTTTATGGGGAACCACTGCATTTTGTAAAAACTAATGCAATAGTTTATGTAAACAGTTCAAAAGCGAATAAATTTTAATTTTCGTAGCACAAGGATATATGTAGTGCCTAATTAATTTAAAGAGAAATTTGTTAATTTAATTTTATATGAACAGCGGTCTAATTCTGAGAAAACAAGCCATTAATCAAAGCTTCTAGGAAGTCATTGTTTAGTTCTTGAGAACTATAATTATTGGGAAATAAAATAAAAATTTGAATTTTACGTTTGAGCTAGTGTGACCGAAAAATAACGCACGGATATTACCAAATTAATCAACACTGGACCGTCAAGAAATAATTGACTGAAAATAGTATTTTTTTTGCCAGTTTTTGTTAGGTTGAGTACTAGCCTAAAAATATACCAAATTAGGTATTAGCAATTTAGTGCTACCGTTTGCTATGGCAAACATCGATGTTTTTTTCACTCCAATTCATGCGCACTGTTAACTTTGCCCTGCAATTTCCACTCCATTTCTGGCGCACTGTTAACGGCCATACGAAAAGCACTTAATCCAGCTGTAGCTGAGCAGACAAATGTTAGATTCAACAGAACTGAAGTCTCGTACCTCTCAGCACTTGACAGACTTGAAATTTCTTACAAAAGCTTATTTAAATAAAACTAAAAGTAAAACCATTTTGGATTGTTCCAGAAATCCAACAAATCCAAATTCCAACAAAACTAGGGATGTCGAACGATGTTTTCATCGATGTTTCTCCACTCTATTCTCCACCTCTAGTCTAGCAAGCGTTCCCTGCAAAAATTGCGCTGAAATTGCGAAAACTGTAAAATTAGCCAGCGAATAGACAAAACGAGGCTAATAAAGGGCTTCTCAAGGTGCAAACGCAGGCGGAAAGGTGGGTAAACACTCGGTGAAGCCGGAAAAAAGCCGACAAGAGACCCTTTTGGAGGGCCGATACCCACACACTCACACACACACACTTTTGCAGACAGACGCGCGTGCAAAAAGGCAGAAGAGTGGGATCGCCGAGAAAAGCAGAATTGTGGATACCGTTCGACCGGAAGTAGAGGAAACTACTGAGTAGATAACCGACCATGTCCGGCATTGCAATCACGCGCTTGGGGGAGGAGCGAAAGGCCTGGCGGAAGGATCACCCCTTCGGCTTTGTGGCCCGGCCCGCCAAGAATCCCGACGGCACCCTCAACCTGATGATCTGGGAGTGCGCCATTCCCGGCAAGAAGTCGACGCCCTGGGAGGGCGGTCTCTACAAGCTGCGCATGATCTTCAAGGACGACTACCCCACCTCGCCGCCCAAGTGCAAGTTCGAGCCGCCGCTCTTCCACCCGAACGTCTATCCCTCGGGCACCGTCTGCCTGTCGCTGCTGGACGAGGAGAAGGACTGGCGCCCGGCCATCACCATCAAGCAGATTCTGCTCGGCATCCAGGACCTGCTCAACGAGCCGAACATCAAGGACCCGGCCCAGGCGGAGGCCTACACCATCTACTGCCAGAATCGGCTGGAGTACGAGAAGCGTGTTCGCGCCCAGGCCCGCGCCATGGCGGCCACCGAGTAATCGGCGAGTCCTGGGCATCCCCGCATCCCTACATAGACATTAACAAACAACACACACATCTAGGCGGTAAGCGTTTTCGTGAATGCTCTCCACATATTTACTTTTACTAAGACGGAACTCTACTGCACACAAACAAAACAAGCATCTGATTTAATTTTTTAACGCAATCGTTTAGTTGCCAGCTATATTGTATACTGTATCTTCTGAATAAAATCTAATAAGTTCTGTACGTTTCTGAGAGAGATCAGGAGATGCGAATGCGTGATGAACAAAGTGGCTACGTGGCAGCCAGTTGACGACATTTTTTTCCAGCACTGAGATCCGTGACATCTAGGCATGTGCGACGATTGTGAATATGCATTTTCTAATACTTACCCATTTTTCCCAACTAACGAACTGTTTTGTTGTGTAAATTGATTACAATTTATTGAAGTACTACTTACATTTATATCGTGTCAATAAAAATGTATTAGTTGTAAACGTCCCAGTATTTGGTTTGTGATAGTTTTTCCTGCAAAATGTAAGTAATGTTTGGCGACAAAAATGCTGTGATCCAAAAGATGGTAAGATTTTACAGGTGCGAGCATTTTTGCTTTAGTTTTAAAATACAAAATTTAAAATTTTTTTGCCCTTTTTCAAAAATTTAAATATGGTCACTCTAATCTCCACCGATATGGCAACCCCTTCAATGTTTATTGCGACCTTCTTTTTCTGACGATCTGGCAGCCCTACCAGCAGGTAGCTGACTAACGGTTGTTTTCCAATGAGAGACGGGCCGCCATATTGAAAATTAACACGGTGAAATTACCCAGCAGACACTTGCTAAAACTTCTGTTCGCCTGGTATTTCAGATGAAAAATTCCACCAATTTTACTGGATATTTTCGATGACAAGCGACCAAATTGGCCATAACTCGGCTCAACATTTACCGTAATCTTCGACTTGGGCGTTTCAAGGCAATTTTCTTGATTTTTGATACCAGGCGCACAGAATCAGCAGTAGGTGGCTGCCGATAATTCTGACTTTGCTCACATAACGGTTCTTTTTCAAGATGGCTGCCCTTCCAGTGACCAAGCCGTTGCCCTTCCAGTCACCAGCTGACTCCATGGAAGATCACTTCCAGGTCGGGAACCACCTTTTTCCATCGATCTGGCATCCCAGCGGCATGAATTTCCATCGATCTGGCAACGCGTGTTAAACTTTTCCGTCGATACGGCAACCCTGTGAGTTTTCTCTGAAAAGTCCGTTAGATTCAAATGCAATTTTACAAAATCCAATAAATTAAAACCGGATTTTACATCAAATCAAAGCTACACAAGTTGTTGAATAAATTAATTACTTTTATTGTCGCACACACTTAATAAATAATGTACTCAGTTAAATTACACAGTTGGAATCGCTCGCTCTTACATATGTGGAACAGCGAGCCATTTACATAATAATATTGGATCTACATAGGAATACTTCGCCTCCTTCCTCTCCGCAATCCATTGCAAACTTGTAGTTTCTTGCCCTCGATTTAGTTTCTGTCTAAGTGGTAAGCTTTGGCATGCATTATATGTCATGGTTCCCACTTCATGGGTATGCGCTACATATATCTAGTTAATCTATGTGTTTATATTTCGTTAGGTATACTATATATGATGCGTGTAGGTTTTACGTGTATATACTGCTATCGATCGGTAAGTCGGAGGAGTCAGTCCCCAAGTGGCGTTTGGAAGTGGAGGGCAGCGACAGGGAGATTCTCCGGGAATACTGTCGTCGATTACAGGATGCGAATTGCGCATTGTATAGTTTACATTGTGCGAAGGAGGAGGCGATGCTTAGGATTCGATTAGGTTCGGTTGCTCGCTGCTACTGCTGCTGCTGCTGCTGCTCAGAAGCAGGTGTAATACCATTCCAGCTGCTTGCGCTGCGCCTCCCACCGCAGCTGGCTCTCTCAAATGGCCGCCTCCTGCAGGTTCTCCTTGTTCTGCTTCTGCTGGCCATGTCCGCCGATGCCCAGGCCCACGGCCACGCCTCCGCCGCCCAGATGATTCGGACTGGGACTGTCGCTCGCCTCCGGGCGAATCGGCTTGTTCTTGCAGTAGAACTGCTTGTGGGCCAGGTAGGTCTTCACGTAGTTGAAGGATATGTCGCAGGTGGAGCAGTACTTCTTCATCACCTCGGCGGCGGCGACGGCGGCAGCTGCTGCGGCGGCCACGCTGCTGTTGCCCAGCGGAGAGGCCATCGGCGGAACCAGCCCACCAACGGGCGACATCGCATCCGCACCGATCTCCATGGGCTCAGCCTTGATGTGGGGAATCGTCGGAATCGGCGAGTTGTTGTTGTCGTGCACCAGACTCAGCGTCGGCGGAGGATCCAGGGGCTCTGATTTGATGTGGAAGCTGTAAATGAAAAAGGGGGGAAAGAAATGATTAATAATACGTTAATTAGGGATTAATTTTAGAACACTAAAAGCATACATCGATGTATAGATGTATATTAAACTTAGTTTGGAGCTGATTAAAAAAGCTGCTGGGAAAAATCCTATACTATAGAAAGAATATTTTGGTTAAATTTTAACGTTGTATCTTTACTATTTGGGGATATGCACTGATTCTTAAAATTTGAACGACAGTTGTAATATTTCTAATAAAAATCCCTTTCCTGCCATCTTTAACTGGTTAAAATCTTTTGGTAGAAACTTATAATTGGCTTAGGGTTAAAATCAAGCATTACTAATTGATTCTTGAAATCTGATGTTAAATATATGATATCACATACAATCCTAAATTGAAATACAACATTTACACTATATTTTATTGATCGATCTCCTAACTAGCTGGATTACAGATCCTTACCTGGCTGCCTCACCGTTGGAACCATCGGAATTCGAGTGCTGGTTGGGAGTGGTGATCGAGGACACCTCCTGCTCCCTGGCGTCGGGGGAAATTGAAGGTGAGTTGATGGCCACGTGCGGATGCATCAGTTTCATGTGTCGCAGCTGTAAGATAAACCCTCCAGTTAGAGTGATTCAATCTAAACAGTGATATAGGGAATACCCACCACATTGCCCTTGTAGCTGGAGGCATAGTTGCAGTAGTCGCAGTTGAACATCTGAGAGGGATGATCCATGGAATCGTGGGCAACTGTTGCAGATGCAGACGCTCCCGCTGCGGTAGGCAGCTCTTGGTTCAGAGCCGAGCTGCCCTCCTCCTCGAAGATGCAGGTCATGTAGTGCTCCTCGTTCACATCGCTGGTCTTCTTGTCGAAGTGCGTGCGAATGTGGGTGCGCATGCCGCGCAGGGTGTTGCCCTTGTACTGGCAGATGCTGCAGCGATAGGCCTTCACTGTGCCGTGCATCTCCATGTGCTTCTTGGCCAGCGCCGCCGTGGGACTGATCACTCCGCAGACGGGACACTTGTTCAGGCTGTTGGAGGTGGCGGCGGGTTGGGAGTTGCTGCTGGTGGCTGCTGCGTGGAGTGGATTCGAGACGGGTGGTGGACAGGGCAGGCCAATCTCATGCAGGCTCTTGCACTTGCCGCACTTCTCCTTCACCATGGCCAGCTGGCCAGGATCCGAGGGCGTTGCGGCGGAGGCAGCGACTGCAGCTGCAGCTGCTCCTCCCTTGGGGCAGTAGTAGTTCTGGTGCGCCCGCAGGTTGTCCAGCGAAGAGTACTTGATGCCGCAGGCGGCGCAGATCAGTTGTTGATAGGCCACCGGAGTGGCTTCCACGGAGGAAGATGCTTCTGCTCCTGGATTGGATGGTGAAACGGCCGACGACTTGACATCCCCATCTCCTCCAGCCGCTCCTCCTCCTCCCTCCTGACTCCTCGCCGAGCAGTAGTGCTGCTTGTGGACCAAGTAATTCTCGTACTGGCAAAACACAATATTGCACTCCATGCACTTGGACACGCCCTTCTTCACATAGATTTGCGGCTGCTGTGGAGTCGCCCCGCTTCCGGGATTTCCACTCGTCTGGGCGGAAGAGGAAGCGAGGGGAGATGGGGAAAAGGCTGCCGCTCCAGCAGCTCCACTGCCCGCCACAGCAGCCGCCGCAGCTGCCGCCGCCAGTTTGAGAGCTAATTCCGGATTGGTCTTGGCCAACAGCGATTCGGAGAGGCCAAAGTCCGCCGGCAGCATGGAGCGCATGTCGAGCATGTGGGGCACGGCCACGTTGAGGCCAGGTGGCGACATGGAGGAGGCACTGCCGGCGCCCGAGCTGCGTGGACTGATGGCTCGTCGCTTGGGCGAGGGACTCATCGAAGGACTCGAGGGCAGGGAGGGGGCGCACACGATCTGCTCGGGAGTCACACTTCCACCTCCTCGCGGAGCTTCCACGTGATCCTTAGCACTTCCTCCTCCTCCTCCTCCTCCTCCTGCGGCGCTGGCAAGGAGTACTTCCTCCACATCGAGAAGGGCGTTGCGCAATTGGTGCTGTCGCAAGCTCAGGGAATTCAGGGAGATGGGCGATCGACGCAGCGAGAGATCCAAAGGCGCAGATTCGCTGGAAATAAATAAAAGGGGTTTTTCAGATGATTGTTATATTATAAATAGTGCATCAAAATCACGTGAATTCTTAAGGAATCGGTGTTCATAGAAGATATTTCATTAATTAACTAAATTCTCAAGAATTCGCGGGCCTATTCTTTTTGGATTACTATGATAGGAACTTACCGACTTCCTCCTGCCTCCTTTCGCTTGGGTTCCGGTGGACTGCTCTTGGGTTCGGTGGCCTCCGCAGCTGACGAGGGAGCCGAGGGGCGCTCGGGCTCCAAGGAGGCGCCGATGAGGGCAGTGGCCAGGGGCTTGATCGTTCCATTGTCCACGGTGAAGCAGGTGGTCTCTGGATTCACAATCCCCGAGTTCGGTGTGGGCCTGTGGATTAAAATGGAATACTCTGTATAAGAAATCCTAATGATTGTAAGGATCCTAATATGATCATACAAATTTAGAACGGAAAAGAAGTAAGATAATGTTTGGAATCCAATAATTGAATGATTTCGATACGAAACGATCTTGAAATAGAGATAAATATAGTCTTGATTTTAGTTTTCAAGACGAAAAGAGTGTTGTTTTTGAGAATTTGAGATGGGGTCGATTTATGTTTGGAATTCAAGAATACGAGAACAATCATGGGTTGATTTCGATATAAAACGATCTTGAAATAGAGATAAATACAGTCTTTATTTTGATTTTCAAGACGAAAAGAGTCTTGTTTTTGAGAATTTGAGATTGGATCTATCTTAGAGTCTTTAATCCTTCTTTGTCTACTCACAGTGGTCCTGGAATGAAGCTGGCCGCTCGGATCAGCGAGCAGGGCACAATGATGATCGGGTGGGTGGGCAGCGCCAGGAAGGGCGGGTGCGAATGGGTCGTCGCCTGGAGGGAGGCAGCGGCCGCCGCTGCAGCAGCCGCCACAGCGACCATGGCCGGCGTGGGTGTTTTGTTCCTGGCCTGCGGACTCAGCTTGCCGGGAGCAGCTGCCTGCGCACTGGACGCAACGGGTCCACCAGTGGAACCACTTGCTCCTCCTGATCCTCCCAAGCCCGGGGAGGCATCTGGCTTGGGCGTAAGTTGACCCTCCGGCCTCCTGGAACTACAGTAGTGCTGCTTGTGCGCCCGATAGGTCTTGATGTTGTTGAACCGGATATCACAGTGGCTGCAGTAGCGATCAGTTTGCTGTTGGGGATTGGAAATGTTAGTATCATATATTATCCTGTGTCATCCTGGGCACCTCAACACTTTACTCACTTGACTAGGGCTGTCCTCCAGCGAAAGGGGCTGCGCTACGTTACCAACCGGTAACGGCGGTGGTATTCCGTTCTGGAGGAGACTCGGCAAACTGGCCAAAGTGGGAGCCGCCGGCGAGGTCTGGTGCATCCGCATGTGGCGGTTGAGGGACACCTTCTTGTCGGCACTGTAGGAGCACTGGGTGCAGCCGTACTGCTTGCCCGTTCTGGCCATTTTGGCCGGTGGCTCGGAGCCGGAGCCACCGGTTAAGCCGGATCCTCCATCGCCAGCTGTTCCTGCAGATCCTCCTGCCCCCGACTTATCACTGCCCGCCTCGTCCGTCTCCTTGATCCGATGAGAGCAGTAGTAGGCCTGGTGGGCTTCCAGCGTCGAGGGTGAACTGAAGGCGATGCCGCAGGGCAGGCACATGAACCGGGCTGGCTTGAGATGGGGCTCCTCCGGCGGCGGTGCCTGCGCCTCCGGCTTGACCAGTGGCGGCGGAGCCAGGAGACGGGAGTCGGGCAGCGTCAGCTCCTTGGCATCGGGCTTGAGGGCAGGATCCGAGGCCAGGAGCGCATTCAGACGCACCTTGGGGAACTTTGGAGTGGGCGTGGGAGGACAGGGCGAGGGACATGGAGAAGGTTCCGCCTCCGAGGGCGGCGTGGCGGGCTGTTCCAGCTTGGGAATCAGCTGGGGGGAGATGGGACTCCTGGGCGGAGTGCTGGGACTGTTCAGTGCTGGCAGTTCCAGCTGATCCGCCTCCTCCTCCCGCCGAACATCCTGATCCTGCTCCATCTCTGTCTCCCCCAAATCCTGATCCTCCACGGGATTAGTCTCTTCTGGCTGCTCAAAAGAGCCATCTTCATCTCCATCATCGTCATTATTAATATTGTTATTATTATTGTTGTTCTCTTGGGGGTCGCTGGAGTCCTCCATCTGATCCTCCATTTGCTGCTGCTTCTCCTCGCCCATTTCCTGGGCGGTCAGATCTTTGGAATCTGTAAGAAATTCAAATTCAGATTATAATATTTGTATTCAAATAACTAAGATTTAAATTAACATTAAATAACCAAAAATATATCTATACTTTTATGAACTTTTTATTTCGCTTGCAGGTCATGAGAATTATAATCTTGAAAAAGAGATAAAAATAGTCTTGATTTTGAGAATTTTAAGTTAAATCGATCTTGGCTTATCGGAATGAATATCAAAATAGTTATATTTAAGAAAGATTTCCCTTATATTAAATCACTAAAAATGTATTTTAATTTATGAAATTGTAGAACTTGTATCCAATCTTGAAATGGAGATAAAAATGGTATTGATTTTAAAAATTAGGTTCGATTGATCTTGGCTTATCGAAATTAATTTCGAAATAATTGTATTTAAAGAACTATGATTTCCCCTATCATTTATTTATGAAATTCGAAAACTTCTTCCCCCAATCCTAACCATCTTAACAATCCTGGGAATCTCCGCTCAGAGGTCGGACAGTTACATGGCAGTTTAGTGCCTCAAATTGGCTTCCCGGAATCCGCATTCCACATCTACCTTCCCATCCTCACCCATCCCGGTGAGGAATCTATGTGTCAGACAGCTGCTTTGGCAATTATTATCGAACAAATTGTCAGTGGTCAGTGGTCAGCGGTCAGTGGTGGAGCTGTGAAAACAATGCGACAAGAGCCGGCTGCTGCTGCCCAGATGGAGGAGCAGCTATCCAGCTATCCACAGTTTATCCACGCTGGCCATCTCTTACGTGGAAAACGCTGGTGGAAAAGGAAAAGGAAGAGGATGGGGAAGGAAAAGCGCATGGTGGCCACTGATGATTAGGGCCCGCGGATCGAAGCAAAAGTTCGAAGTTGGCCAGAACAGAACAGAATCCCCGAACCGAACTGACATCTGATTTGTTTCTGTTTTGGCCAGGGCGAAATATTATAACGACCAACGGCGATGCTGGCCGAGATTATGGCGGCGGACTGGGGAAGTGAACGGTGGACAGTGGACAGTGGACGTGGACATGGCACACACATGGCATGCAGATGGAGCCGCCGGATAAGCGTCGCAGTTTGCAGTTTGCATCTCGCATCTCGCTTCGCCAGAAATTCGACATCTCGACCGCAGCGAACATTTTGGCCTGCTCGTGCGGGCCACAGCTCCCAAAAGTCTCCACCATCGGCGGATTGGAGGCTGGGGAAGATGCGCGTTGACCTGTCAATTGATGGCTATTGAAATGTCAGCACATTCAGAGCGACTGAATCGCCGGCAAGGAGAGAGATGTAGTGGCTTCTTCTGAAGAAAACATTTGGAAACTGGTGCTTGAACCATTTTCTCACTGGACAGAAAGAAAATGTATGCTTTTACGAAAGAAAGCCATGTAATACTTAATATTTATATTGGAAATACTTTGTAGGTTTCTTAATGGCAGAGGTTCTAGTTAATATTCTAGTTTGTTTTCTGTAATCTAAAGTTAACCTGTAGTTAAAATGTCAGATAGATCATTTGGTTTCCTCAATGTGATGTTTATTTTACATTTTGCCTCTAGTTAACATATTAATTTCTCCATGTGTGTTAAGGTTCTAGTTAACCTAAAGTTAAAATGTCAGAGAGCTACATTGGTTTCCTCAATGTGATATTAATATTACAAGTTTAACTAAAACAATGCCTCAGTTAACAGATTTCGGTTATATAAAACCTAACCTGATATTGAGAAAATCGGTTTATAAGAATCAGCAATTTAACTGAAAGTTAAAAGTTAACATCACATTGAGAAATCGGCCGTTAGCATCATCCTATTTAAACGTTATTACATTCAATATTCCCCTAACCAATTAAATTTCTCCCTGTGGAGTCCAAGTTCGTTTCCTAAGTCTTTTGATTGCTGCTGTTTGAGTTGCCACTGCAACTGCAACAAATGTTGCAACTTGCAACTGTTGCCAAACTATTGACGGCCCGCCCTAATTGCCGCCGTCGATTTTTCACGAATTCACACAATTCTGCACGTGAGCAATCGGTTAGAAGAATCGCAATCGCTGGCTGAGGGATCCTTCACCCCCCTTCACCCCAGAAAACAACAAAAATAAAGGGCTCTCTGCTGGCATTCCGAGGCATTCTGCTTATTTGTAAGATATTTATTGCCTTCGATTGGGTGGCGATAAGCCGCACACGTAAAGTGTTTTGTCCGGGAGAAGAGAGGAGAAGAAGCCTCTTCTTCGGGAGAGTAGAGGAGAGTAGAGAAGAGGAGAGCAGCGAGATGGCCGAGCGCCGATAGAGTGCGAACGGGAGACTAACAGCTAACAATGGCTTTTCGGTGCTCGGATCCCCAGCTCCCCAGCTTATTGGAGTCCCTAGTCTTCTGCTGCCCCCGGCGACAGCTGCCTCTGCCCGCCGAGGAGGATTAGCCCAGGCGGGGATCCCACTTGGCTTGGTTTAGCGGTTGGTGCAGCAGATCTCCCCCAGCGATTGTCTCGCGAGTGCCATCACAACACCCTCTCCTCGTTTTCATTGTTGTGCGGTTTCGGTTCTGGGCAGTGAAATCTCTACTAACGTCTGCTAAGATTAGGCGGTTTCAACAGGAGAAAAATTCGAGATGTGTAAAAGTCCTAGACAAAGACTTCCCAAAGAACATTGCTTATAAGGTTAGAAGCTAATTTAAAATAATAGAATATTTTATATAAGGAATTTACTTAACATCAACAAAAAATATACTATTTCTGTTGTAGGTTTTTAAATATGCAGGACTCACTAAATTATAAAAATATTTTTTTTTTGTTTAATCAAAAGGAACGGAATATTTGGGAATTAAAATGAGAAAAAAACAAGAGAGAACGCTATAGTCGGGTTGGTGTCCCGACTATTTAATACCCGTCACTCGGCTAAAGGCAGTGCGAGGGAGATGGTTATATCTCCATCTCCCTCGCACTGCCTTTAGCCGAGTGACTGACTTTGATCAGCAATAACTTTTTAACGAATGGTCCGATTTAAAAAATTTCTTCTACATTTCGATAGGTATTGATAAACACAACAAAACTGCATTTTTACATTTCCGAAATATTTAAATTTTTAAAATCGTATATTAACTATTGTGGGCGTTAGAGGGGGCGTGGCACCTTCTTGAAATAAACTTGCGCTGCGTAGGAAGTCCAAGAATCTTCATGCCAAATGACAATCCTCTAGCTTTTATAGTTTCCGAGATCTCAGCGTTCATACGGACAGACAGACGGACAGACGGACAGACGGACAGACGGACATGGCTATATCGACTCGGCTAGTGACCCTGACCAAGAATATATATACTTTATAGGGTCGGAAACGCTTCCTTCTCCCTGTTACATACTTTTGCACGAATACAATATACCCTTTTACTCTACGAGTAACGGGTATAATAATATTTATAGGGGAGGTATAATTAATAAATACTTTATACTGCCTCTTGTACTATTTGATTTTAAGTATTAATACAAATAACACTTCTATTTAATCGCAACCAACTGAGTACTATCGAATGAAACACCTTTCATATTTGTATCCCTCAGATGCGTGAAGGAATTCCAAGGCTACGCTTATTCGCATACGAAATCGATTTGGGATCTGGGAACATGGAGTTTTCGCTGAAACTGCGATCGGGCGATCGTTTGTTTAGCCATTTCGTAACGTTACGCCGCCCCACACACCTTTCGGTGTGTTTAAACCCCCTCTATAGCCCCCCCCCCCTACCATCTACCCCCCTCCTCTGCGGCCAACGCCAACAATTGTTTATCAATTTGTTAAATCAGCTCGGTGGTTGCCGTCTTCAGGTCGCTCTTCTCTTCTTCTTGCTGCTTCAGAGCTGCGATCGATCCTCGCCGATAAGCGACACAAAAAAAAAGAAATAAGTGGGGGGGGGGGGGTATACAGGTGGGCCGGGGATACCTGGCACTTTATCAGCCGGCAGATGATTGTTGCTGGTTTCTCACTTGGCCGCAACTTCACTCGGTGGGCGTTGTTGCCAGCCATAAACAATCGAACAATTTGGAGCCCAGGTCCCGATCTTGGCCAGAAATGGAGAGGAGGCGGGCGGCAGGGAGCAGCTCCCCAGGATCGACCCTTTGTTCATTTGTCGCTGGCTTTCAACCCGCAGACCGCCGTCGCTGCTAATCGTTTCGGGGTCAGTTAACCCGAAATCGAAGAAAATCGAAAAGAGCCTCAGCTAAACGAAAATGAAAACGAAACTGGCAATCAATTGGCAGATCTTCCCGGAGATGGTGAATAATCCAAAGGTGCCTAGGATGGCAAGTCGCCAGTGCGTCTGGCTGGTTCCAGTACTTAGTACTTAGTGTTAGGTAAATGCCACTGGGGGCGTATGCGTAATGAGGAAAACTGAGGTGAGGTTGAACCACAAGGCATTATAAGAATCGCAAAGAAAGTGATTTTTTAGAACCATTATAATTTATGACAAGTTTATGATACAAACATATCAACATGATATTTTATCATATCATAAAAAATACCAAATTTAGTATTTTTTAACAAGGAAACAAAACAGATAAACAAAATATTTATTCGTATCAAAATGATCTTAAAAAAACATAAAATTGACCAGCACATATCCATTTGATCTTTTATCAATTTCTTTTCTGAGTATAAATTTTAATGGGAATGTTCAATAACCACCTCCTTAGATTCAGTTTTCTTTATTATTCTTTTCTAAATGGGAACACCCATTCCCACAATTCTAAACCATTATAATAGGGCTGCTGTGATTTTTCAAATATTTTTCATGCCTTGCTACTCCACTGCCTCATTAGTCACTGAAAATGTGCGCGGACTATTCCCAATGGAGTATAATTAAACAAATTTCTGCAGTTGCTATCGATGATCGGGATTTTTTTCTTGGGGGACGGGGGAGAACAGAAATTGAAAAACGTGAGTGAGCAGCCCAAAAAATGGGAGGGGAGTCTAAAGGGGGAAAACGTCTGCAGCTGCCCAATTGTGATAAGAGAAATCTTCATTTTCGCGCGAAAATTTTGCCACCTTGCCTTTGGGTTTCCGGGACTCTGGGAGTGCGATCTCAAGTGGATGGTGGATGGTGGACGGTGGACCGGGGACCTGTTAATCAACGCCATCAGCAGCTCTCGGGGATGCAGCCAGAGGTCTCTGGGCCAACTCCGCGCTTATCAATTGTTATTAATCAAAGAAAAGAAGGCCCGTTTCTGCGGCTGGGGAAACGAATGCAAAGAGCGCAAAGTTCGCAAATTTCATTTCACTTCACACTTGGCCAGCAGTGAAAAAAAATAAAGAGGGAGGAGGAAGTCTCAGCAGATCTGTATTTTTTTATTTTGCGCCGTGTGTCCGTGTAAATAATCAACATTCTCATATCTTCGGGGCTTCCAAGCTATTCGTGATTTACTCGCCGAATCCTCAGCTCTTTTTCGCCAACTTTAACTTCGATTCGTACCTTTTTGTTCTTATAGTCAGCACCTCTTAGTTGTCTCTATGGGAACCCGGTGAGTAGAATTCCTTTGATCGGAGGATAAGCAATTTTCACTCTTCTTCAACCTACTATAGCTCCTTCTTCCCCTTCTTCTTCTGCACTCTTCACTTCGTATTATCGAACAATTCAAACCAATAGCCTTCGAACAGAAGTTCGTATTTCGAGCAAAACTAATTTAGTTCACTTGGTTCAAACTAAAGCTGCTGATGTCCAATGGCAAAAAGAGATTAGGAGGTTGAAATAGTGGGAGTGGGAGAGAACCAAACACTTGAGGTCAAAATGATAGGTTCTTTAAAGGCAAAAATGGTCGTCATTTGGTTTCACTGGTTTTTTTCTCGAAACCATCCGCGAATTCTTCAGACTTATTACATTTAATCATTTAAAACCGTAAATGAATTCTTTAACAAAATAATAACACGAATTCTTTAGAACATAATTTTTGATAGGATTTATTATATAAGTAAATATTACGGAAAATATCAAATGAATATTAATCCATATCAACTCAATATTTGTTGTATCGACTTTTGTGTACAAATTTCCCTCCAACAGTTCTATTATTTTCACCTCAACTGTTATTTTTTAGTCCAACCCATGTGGTACTATATCTTCGATCTATAGAAACCGAAACACAGGCCGCAGACAAAAAGACAGACGGCAGGCAATTCCTCGAAATCGCCCAAGTCAAAGTCTCTTTTTGATGTCTTAATTAAAAAACGTGCAAATGATACAAGGGCTGCAGGAGGGGGCGGGGGCAGGGGCGTCTGAAGGGGGGTCGCCTTGGTCCTGGTCCCCAAAAAGGGGTGAGATTGTCTGGGCCTGTGCACAGAGTTCAATGTTGAGCAATTGATGCAACTGTTGAGATGTGTTGCTGCCGTTGTTGCCGTTGCAGTTGCTGTGTTGCTGTTGCATGGCGCACTGATAACGAGGGGTGGGGGGAAAGGGGGTTTCAGGGGGTAGGGAAATTGTCGCAGTACTTGAAAATTTCGTGTGAGCACGCTCAGCGTCGATTGTTGCTGGCTGCTTTGCTTGATCGCTTGATCAGCAGCAGCAGCAACATAGCAACACAGGCACAGCAGCAACAGTTGTCGTTGGGCAGCAACAGCAACACCAAAAGCAGCGCGATAATGCTGCCTGTTGCTCCCACAATCTCATGTGTTGCTGCTGTTGCTGCTGCAAAGGAGCCACTTCTTGCTGCCGTGCCAGCAGCAGCAACTGTTGCACAAATTTAAATTGACCCAAGTGCAAGTTTGAATGTCGCTAATCTGCCATCGACTGCAGTTGCCTGCAACATGTTGCTGCTTCTGTTGCCGGGCTCATAATTTGCGTTTATTAAACAAGCCTTGGCATTTGCATAAATGTCGCTTTCCCTGATTAGCAATCTGTTGATAGTGGAAATGGCAGCAGCAACAACAGCAGCAGCAGCAGCAACATCTGCAACAGCAACATGGCACTGCAGCAACATTGGCAATTGCTGTAAACAAATCACGCTTTTTGCAGATCAATCAAACATTGACAACTGCCCCAAGAAGTCACAATTCAATTGTTTGGCGATTCCATTTCCCCCATTGACTTGCCGACCATTTTCCCTTATAGACACGACAGCAACAGCAGCAACAGCTTGTTTTTCTGTCTGTTTCTTTACTGTTACACCCAGTTCGTGAGGGCGGTTGAGGGCGGGGGGCCAAAAGGGGGCGTGGCAAGTCCAAAATCGTGTCTGGCATTGTGTTGACTTCATTGCTCTGTTTTTTCTCCTTTATTTTCCTTTTTTTTCTCTCTCTGTGCTGATGACTTTTGATGTGTTCATCAAGCAATCACGACAGCAACAAAACTGCGAGGGGAGCTGCAAGAGTTTGGCATTTCTTTTCAACAGTAAATTAAAGAGGCGCGAAAATTGCCTGCAAGCTGTGTGAATGCGAATAAAAGTGGCCAAGTAAAAAAAAAAGAGGGAAAAAGAAAAGAAGGCAAAACAAAGGACCCCACACAGCAAGGGAGTTGCTGATGGGCAGGGGCGGAGAAAAGGGGGCGACTTGCTAACAAGATGCGCGCAGTCAGCGACAACAGCAACAACAACAACAACAGCAAACAGGCAGTTGGCCAACTACAAAGCCAAAAGGCCGCCCAAAGGAGTCCGAAAAGTCCAACTCCGTTTCCAAGTTGGGTTCCCCATCATTTCAAGTCCCCGGCGGAGTTTTACTACCTCAGCCTGTTTGGCAACGCAGCAAAAAAGGCCACGCAACCTGGAGGAAAGCAGTTGCAAGTACACCGAGAGAAATTAGTAGAAATGTATTATTATTAGAAAGTTATTTCACAAAACAGAGTAATTTATGAGGAAATTAGATGGATCTCATAGTTATTTTAGTATAAATCATTCTCTTGATTTGTCATATTAACAAAGATAAATCCAAGAATCGATTTTAAAACCTTATAATAAAAACTGGAAAATCTAGAATAGTATATTTACAATTTTAGAACGCAATAAAACTAAACTATCGTAACTATAATAAATGGAGAATTTTGTGAAAAATGTAATTCATAATAATATCAAAATTAAATTAAATTAAAGATAATAAAAGGTAGGTTGAATGGGATATGTATTCAATTTTCTTTGAATTATTACAATTTAATAACTAATAATCATTTTTCACAGTGTACCTCCTGGACTTGGACTGACTAACAAAGCGGCGAGTCAGACACATCATTACCTACCAATTAGGCTCCGAAAAGTGTGTGCGTCTGTGTGGCGCAGGGTTTTGAGTTGGGAAATGGAATGGGGGCTATAAGGAGTGGATGGAGGATGGGGAGGATGGTAGCCAGACCAACACGAAGGCCAGAGAACAGGGTTTCGGGATGAGGATGAGGATGGGATGATCGGAGGGCTGCTCTTCTGGTGGCTCCATAAACGTTTACAACATTGCGAATGAGTTGGGTTGGTCTTTTGGCATCTTGGGCTCCTGAGGATTGTGGAATGGGAGGTGGATATCCCAGTGACTGACGGGCAGCAAATAAGCCATAAATGCAGGAGACCCAGCAACCTGGCGATGATGAAGTGCAAAGTGCCTGCTAACAGCTTGTAATGAGCTCGCAAAAGTGTTGCAGGAATTCAGGGAGCTCGGGGGAATTATTCCCACTGCCTTACAACTCATTCCAACTGGCATTCTGTACACAACACTGAGTGGGCAAATCCTTTTAGCAATTTGATTGAATTTCGCACTGGATTTGTACAAATAAGCAATGGCAATCGGGAATCATCATCAACATCAATGACGAGGGTCATTCGTGCGTGAGTTAAGGCAATAGCAAAATGCAAACAGCCATGAGAGTGTGGGAAAATAATAGGGGGTGGCTGATATAAGGGGTTAATGGAAATCCCAGGCAAACTCAGATGACGGGCGGAGAAATGCGGACTCGCAGGATGAAAAGGCGACGTGCTGACATGCAGCTAATTGATTGACAGATGTGTGTCCCTGCTCAATGTGATTTCTCAATAGAGTCCTAAATCGATTCAAGTGGTTTAAAGGATCTGAAAGGCTTTAGAAATTGAAAGGCAAGGAGAAGAAGAAAGAATTCAAAAAGTATCTAATTAAAAGAACAAATTAGAATTTTTTAAATACTAAATAATATAAAATCATATTTTTACTTAGCAAATCTTAAGTTCCCATACTTAAGTAAAGTATTTCAAAAACTTTATGACATCTCCTTGCATTAACCCCACTTTTTACATATTTTAAAAGACTTAAAAAGTAATGTGCCATAATCCCTCTAAATCTTAAAAATACCCCCAAAACGGAGGTCAAGTCGTAAGAGTTCGTCCCCAAGCCAAATTCAAATTTCAGCCGAAATCCCTTATTTTTTTGGGGGAATGATAAAGAGCTTTGTAATGCTTGCTATATACATAAAAAAATTACAGCATAAATCACACACGCACATTTACGAGCCGCACACACACTGGCTCACACTCACATACAAATTTCGGTTGTTGTATTAAAAATAATATCGTCGTCTGGTCGACAAAGATAAGAAAATTTATCCAAAGGATTGCGCTTGGTGTTATGGCCACCGCAAAAAGTGAGGCCAACCCCGGGTCCTTTCCCTTGATTTCCCCCGTTTTCCCCTGCCTTCCCCACCATTTTCCATCTCCCTTTTGTCTGCGCAACCGCAAGGACAAGGCAGCAAGGACTCCTCCTTCGACTTGATGCCGAGAATTTTATGACCAAAGCCCCCAAGTCGAACTCATCATCATCGTCATCAGAGTCCAAGGACCATGGGTCAGGAGGGGATTTAGGCAGCAGTAGCAGAATCAGTAGCAGGACCACCAGCTGCGATCTGTGGCCACCGATAAGGCGGGAATACATTTCATAAATGCCGCGCCGCAAAAAGGATTACGAGGCGGCCACTGTGGCTCCTGTTTCTGCTATCCAGCACAGCCAAAAAAAAATTAGGAAATTCAAAGATAGAAATAATCACAACTATATAAATAATATAATATATTTTAAATATCATTTATATTCTATCATTTAAGTCATATTATAAAGAACTGGGTGGCTAGCGAAAAATAGTTCCAAACTTTGGAATCCAAAGCCATCCTAATTTGCATTAAATATTTCCCAACCTCTATTTATCTATTAATTTCGATTTTACTTAGTTTAGTAAATAAATGGAAAATATTATTAGAATTTATTTTTTTTACATTCCCAAACAAAATGTACTAAAATTAAAAAAAATGTTTCTCTTCAATAGCCTTGTTTTCTCTCCGTGTATTACTTCTTGTCCTCTCAATATTTCATCGTATCCGAAAAGGGAACCTCTGTTCGGTGGTAATTTATTGTTAAAATAGTATAAAATGTATTTGCCTCTCTGAAATTGCGTCACCCCGAACTTTATGGATCGGAAGAAAAAAGAGAGACTCATATATATTTCCAATCATAAATCGAGAATATAGCAAGGGCACTCAACCTGTACGATTTCCCTGTTTTATAGTGCACTTAGTGACGGCCCACATGTCGTATGCTTGATATTTGTTGTACTAAGGATAAATAAATCGGGCTAAAGTAGCTTTTGGTAAGGGTTGTGTGTGTTTTGTGTGTTGATGATGGAACGCAGCTGATAAGGTCGAGCGCCGTGTAATGGTTTTTTTTTCGATTACCGCTGCTGTCGATGTTTTTGTGGCTGTTGTTGTTGCACTCGCCTTTGGCCCGCAGCAATTGCAATGCGTCCCGCATAAGCATGAACCCCAAAAAGAAAAAAATAGAAAAAATATATAAAGAGATAGAGAAACTTTGCTTCTCCGCCCCGCGAAGCTTGAACCTTGTCAAATGATTAATTACATGCCGAAAAGCTATCTAACAATTTGACTCGCTGTCCGCTTGTCCGTTTGTGTGTGTGGCTCGTTTTCTGTTCGCCTTTTCGGCTGGATTGTCATTAAGCCAACAGCACACAGCCACAGAGGGAGACATAATAAAAAATTATGCCATAGATAAAATGCCATTAGAGGGGAGGTGGAGTGGGGGTCACCACTTAGCGCCATTAGAAGGCAGCCAAACAGCCAACGGACAACGGACAACCGGAGGAGCAGAGCAGCCAACCAAAAAGCCAGGCCAAAAAGGGGGAGAGTCGGTTGGGCTGCAAGTATGCAATTCTGCAAGATAAGCCGAAGCATTCATGAATTTCATAGATAAAAACCAAACACACACACACACACAGACAGGGCCGCACACAGATACAAACGTGCACAGGGAGATGCGCTTACAGTACATTGCACAGGAGCAACAACAAATGAAGAGCGCCAAAAGTGAGCAACGTCATCATCATCATCATCGCCAGATACACCACACTATATATACATATACACCCAGTTAGTAAGGAGGAGGAAATCAGGGTATGGGTGGCTGAAGGGGCTTTCAAACAGCAGCTGGAGCCACCGAAAACAAACAAACAAACATCAAGGGCGGTCCCAGAAAAACTTACAAGATAGAAAACCTATGGTGCTAGATAGAAGATGAAATACCCTAAAAAAAGGTGATGTATTAAAAACTAGGTATTTAAAGACTTGCAACATTAATGTTTTCTAAAAATGTGTTATGAAAACTGGTGATTCATATTCAAAAAAAAATTATTCTGAGTTCAAAAAACTATTTACTCATCATAAGAATAATATACAAATTCTAAAACGCAATAAAAAATACATAAATAAAATAATAATACTTTATCGATCCAAAAATATTTAATTCCTAATAAGAATTTCTTGGAAACGGATGGAAAAATTACTAAAAATTGAATAGAAAACATTTTTAAGATCCATTTAAAATGCTATAAGTAATTTTTCGATTTAAAAATAAATATTTAGTACTCCCAACCCCAAAGATATATTAATATTTATAGAAATCTTAGAAGACACTCTTAGTAAACCGAAGAATGATAATATTAAGTTTAAACAAGAGAGAACGCTATAGTCGGGTTGGTGTCCCGACTATCTAATACCCGTCACTCGGCTAAAGGGAGTGCGATGGAGATGGAGATATGAACTTTGATCAGCAATAACTTTTTAACGAATGGTCCGATTTCAAAAATTTCTTCAACATTTCGATAGGTATTGATAAACACAACAAAGCTGCATTTTTACTTTTCCGAAATATTTACATTTTTAAAATCGTTTATAACCTATTGTGGGCGTTAGAGGGGGCGTGGCACCTTTTTGAAATAAACTTGCGCTGCGTAGGAGCTCCAAGAATCTTCATGCCAAATACCAATCCTCTAGCTTTTATAGTTTCCGAGATCTCAGCGTTCATACGGACAGACAGACAGACGGACAGACGGACAGACGAACATGGCTAGATCGACTCGGCTAGTGATCCTGATCAAGAATATATATACTTTATGGGGTCGGAAACGCTTCCTTCTAGCTGTTACATACTTTTGCACGAATACAATATACCCTTTTACTCTACGAGTAACGGGTATAAACATCACAAGTAATCCAAAGTTTGGGATCCCGAGAACCACCAACGAGTGACCACAAGGCGTAGTCCCATCTGGTCGGCAGGAGAGGCAGTGCAATGGTAATCTTTTGGCCAAAAAAGTGGGGAACCAAGTGGGTGGCGGGAGGTGGGTGGGTGGCTGGCCCCAAGGAATGCCGCACGCTTTTCCCCACGTTTGTTGTTGGCTGACTGGCCAACTGGGCTCTTCGGTCGCCTGGCGTCGCCATGGAGTGTCAACAGCCAGATAAAGATTAGCCCAGACAAACGCCCACTTTTTAGGCGAACTGTTACGCCCACTGGCCACTCAACCGCCCACCGCCCCCCGGTTTCCTCATCCCGATCCCATCTGGCTTTTGTGGCCCTGTGTTCGTATGCTGGAAATCTTTCACTGACGCAGCACAAAAACGGCCACGTGGAAGGGCTGAGATTTGGATTTGGATTTGAAGCGGGGAGCTGGGGAAATGGTATGGGTTGTGGGGTGCCCTACTCCAATTGCCACCAGTTTCGGGGGATTATTAATGATGAATGCTCGAGATGGCAGCGAAATGGTGCGGAATGTCGAGCCAAAAGGGGAGCAGGAGCGGAGTTGAGGTTTTAGATTACGGATTAAACTGGCCCATGTATTATGGGATAATCTGGAAATTCATTGTTTTGAAAATGGCTTCCTAAAAGTTACTACTAAGCTTAATTGTTTTTAACAGCAGCTTTATTTCTGCAATATTATTTAGATTTCGAATTTTAGAATATGGATTAAAATGGACATTCTGGAATTTTTTTCTTTGGAAGATGACTTCATAAAAGAAACTTTACTTTAAAAAGAAAATGTAAAACTATATTTTTACCAAGTTTCAATTATAAAGAATTCAGCTATAATTAAGAATCACTTATCGAGAAAATAAATCTAGTGCAATGCAGATAAATTAAAATAGAATCCTCTGAACTTTACGATAATCCCCGGGGCTTATTACCAGCCTTTATCTACTGAAAACATTCAATTCCAGGGACACTCCGCTCCTGGGAAACTCAAGTTTCAGAAGGGTTGTGGTTGGGTGGTGGTGGGGTGGTCGGGTCAGAGACATCGTCTCAATGACGTTGACATTGCTGATGATTATGAAGTGATATGAAATTGATGCCAATGATGTCGGAGTGAAGTCAAAATTCCATCCAAAGGGGAGGAGGGTTGGCCCAGGGGTTACAGAGTAAGGGAGAGGGGTCTTATAAATAGAGTGAGAGTGACCCGTTGTCATTTCCTGCAGTCCATCGAAGCGACTGAAACGAGGGTTGTGGCCACCCATTCTCACCCCTGCTTCTCCTCGAAAGGGTTTTCCTGAGGTCTGAGGTGTCAAAATCACAAAAACCGCAGGAGGCGAAAGGGAGTGCCACTGCACTGATAAAAAATCGTATTAAATTAGAGAGCTTTCTCGTCTTCATCTTTTTTTCTGGATTAAATTTTTATTGGCAGAATATCAGCAGCTAGCAGGGATGGGTTTAAAAATTCCTGAGTCTACACACATCGAGAAATTTATTATTGGGCATTAACGGGTTATGTCTGTCAGAGGGAGACAGCTATAGAGAGGCAGACAGAGAGAGAGAGAAGGAGAGACTCGCCTGTTTCCTGCAGTCGAACAGATAAGAATTTATTTTTTGGCTTTGGCCCATTTCGTTTAAGCTGCTAACTTATCGCGGATTGAACGGCGGACAAAAGGACAACGGACAACGGACAGGCGACAGGATGTGTTTTCCACTTTGAGGAGGATTTTCTTATATATACAGGACAAGTATTTCAAATTGGCTTACCTCTGCTGTCAACGGTCATATCTTCTGTGGTATCGGAACAATCACCTAAAAAGAATTAATAAATAGTTGGGTTAGCAGATGTTGAAATAATATTTTAATATTATAATTTAAATACTTAATATTTAACTTTAAAGAAAAAATACAATATTTACATACAACTTTTTGTTTATTTGATATATAAATTTATTTATTTTCTCTACGTTGCCATACATTTTTAAAATAATTTCGAAATGGTAATTTAAATATTTGCTTAAAACATAAAACCATTTGAAGGCAACGTCTAAATTTGCCGGTTACTTCCCGCCCAAAGGTCTCGACTATTAGTTGCTGATATATATCGCAGATAGTTCCAGCCAAATGGCTTTACTTTAAAAGCGATAATAATTGCTGCGAGGGCCGCATTGTTTGCTTTTGTCCACCCATTCCCTGTTTAGCCCAGTATCTTTGCATCTTTTTCTGCTGGCAAACGTTGAGTTTGCCACGAACTACGCACAGTAGTTGGTTCGAACTTCGAAGGTTTGCGAGGCCGGTGTCCAAGCCTTCACTCTCCACTCGACCACTCGATTAAACTACAGTATACTACCCAGTATACCCGGCATAAAGTACCCCCTCTACCCCCCGCTATACATCGCACTACTTTTTGTGTTGTTTTTCTCATTTTTGATTATATTTCGCTGATTATTCACTTCAAGGAATTATAATAACAATAATAACAACAATCCGCAGAATTCCTTCGTTTTCATTTCAGCTCCTCTGGTCTTCTGCTTCTGCTTCCTCTTCTTCGTTCGCCGCAGATCGGAGATAGCGCAGCCGTACACACAGATACAGATACGAGTGAGTAGTGCCCAGAGTACTCACAGATGCAGATACATATGAGTATGAGCCGGGCCGAACTGAGGCCGTGGAATGAATGTGAAGCCACACAGCGCAGATAGGCGACTGATAAGCAACTGAAAGCTGGCTGCCATGGACGCGAAATGCGGACTTGGACTTGGACTACACAGTGTCGGACATGTCGGACAGGCGACCTTATACCGCTCCCTTCCCCAAAGCCTCCTCCTTCAAGAGACTGGGTCCAAAGGCTGGCTTCGATAGCAATTGGCGGGATTTTCCGTTTTTTGCAATACACCCACACATGACTTGCAGGTTGATTCGAACCTCCAGGGAATTTAGCGGGAACAGCTACACTCGAAGTGTTTCTACTCATAAGCAATATAATCGAATGAGTAATTAAAATGAATACATGGAGATTAAGTTGTTTTCCGGAATTTTTATGTTTTAATTATTATTATATTTTTGTATCCAGATGATACCCCACTTCCAAGAATTTTCTTAGCTCAGTTTTATCAATAACTAATGAATAATTTAATATCAAATTTAAAACTTGGAGTACTTTTCTGCGTAAATACAAATTCTAAGAATTTATAATAATTTGCAAGTAAATGATGAGTAGTATCTTAAAAACAAATGTTTTTATTAAAAGACAGTATAGCTATAAACAACATAGAATAAATTCTTTATAACTGACGGATACCAGTTTATGTTTACTTGATATAAAGTAAATAAATAACCCTTTTCTGTATATTTCTGTAGTGATAAGAAAGGGAATCCCAGATCCAAGAGCATTGGATACTAAATGGATAGTATTACAGGTTTCTTAGTTTCTTCTCTTCCTGTGTATTACTCATTCGAAACCCTTTTTCATCGTTTCTCACCTCTCGTATTGCTACTGAGCATTGTTTCCTTCATAAATATAGTAATCCACTTGGCAGATAATCCAGGTTTAGTAGTTGTTGGCTAACTCGTTCACTTTCCCACTTGGCACATGTTTTAGCTTTCGGTTTAGGCCGTACTTAGGCGGCAATTATGCTGTCACTTCTCGTGGGAATTCACTTTGACTCACTGCACTCACAGTAATACAATATTATTCAAATTTCTCGTTATGACGAACGTACGTATGGCTATGATATCGTATTGTAGCTCTCATTCCGTTGGGACTGAGGTCTTCAAGAGTACCGCGCGCGTACCGCTCGAGGTTGCTGACTGCTCCGCGTTCCACAGCAAACTGAAAACTCGCCGACGACCGGCTGAGTGAGGCGGTGAGTAATGAAATTTTCGTGCGCCGCTGTGAGATACAGATACAACCGATACAGAGATACTACTACTGGCAACCGAGCGAACTGAACCGAGGAGTGAACCGATGACGACGCAGCACAGCTGATGTTTGTTGATGCCGGGATGCCGGGCCAAAAGTTGTTTATCTTTGGGTTTCGAACTGGGATTCGTATCAGCAGCAGCAGCAGCAGCCGAGAAACTCTCTCGTTCGTCGGTTAGCTGCAAACTGAAATAAGATATTGTGAGTGGAGTGGAGTGGCGACTCTCCGCTCTGCGCTGCTCTGCTGCGGTCGACTTCCTTCGCTCGCCTCGGAATTATTCGAAACAAAAACTGATAAAGCACTGATAAGGAGCGCAGCGCGGCGAGCTCTGCGCTTAGATAACATCGCAGAAACAGAAACAGAACCAAAACCAACAGCCAAACAACGAAACAACCAAGCGACCAAGCAACCAACCAACCAGCAGCGAACGGATACCCAACCAACACCGCTGCAGATACAGATACAAAGATATATTCGGAGAGGGTGTGTACACTGTGTGTGTGTGTCGGTGCGCGAGGGAGATGCTTTTCAGCGATATCGCGTCTACGGCTAATGGAATTCTGATTATTGCTTAGTGATAAGCGTTTTGTGTTTAATTGTATCTCTGTATCTGTATCTGAGTGCACTGGGCGAAAAGTGGTATGTGAAACATTGAGAAAGGGAGAAAATGATATAGGGGTGTACAGTACAGTAAAGTTCTTAAGAACTTTAAATGTTTTTTATAAAAATAAATGTTTTTTAAAATTGTTTAAGAGTTAACATTAGATATTCTCTTTGAACTTGGGATACAGTCATCTTACTGTTGGGATTTTTGGTATACAGTTTTATAATCCCAAATTCAAGTGTATTTCCTTCGGTACAGTGAGATCTCTCGCACAGGTCTCCCCATTCGGTTATCATTCACCTCCTCCGGCCTCCATCCGCATGGCCATTTCTATCTGCATCTCCATCAACTCTCCATCATCATTCTGCAGCTTTTGGCTCACGGGGCTTTTGTTCGGCGTTTTCTCGGTTCGGTTTTCCTTGGCGAGAGGGCTTATCGCTTGGCGTAGATCTATTTTTATGTTGCCTTTGCTACTCTTTCCCTCTCTCTCTTTCTCGCTCCTTCCTGGCACTCCCCATCTACACATCTCGAGCGACCTCCGCCTCTGATTCCTATCGGCGTTTGGTTTATTTCCATTTCCCTGGCAACTTTGCAGATGCAAAAAGGAAAAAACTGAAACGTTTTCTTCTTTCTCAGCGATTAAAATCGCCTGGTTTCTCCTGCTCATCCGCTCTTTCTCCCATTTGGCTCTCCGTAATCAGCTGTTGCCAGCATGTTGCGCATGCGTTGTGGTTATATCGTAATATATTTCGAGATATAGCCAAAACAACCCAGCCCACAACCCTCCCCCTGTTGGCAACGATTATCTCGTTTGCCATTGTTGACTTTTAATTAGATTCATTAAACGTGCCGCTTGCCGCCAACTCTCTTGCAACCCCCTTCGGTTAGCCCCTGGGTCCAAGGTTTTTGAGCACGACTTGAAAAATACCCTAGATATCTTTGAGATATTTCTGTTCAGGGAAGCATATGTTAAGATCAGCGTGGGCCAAAGATAAACGATAAGTCTTAAGTGTTGCTTGTGTTGCCCCAAAAAATATTCAGTATATAAATTGAATTATTTTTTATGATCTAATGTTTTTATTAAAAAGGATTTTGTATGATATATATCATGTTTTTTAATTTTATAAAATTATAAGAACAAAGGCTTCATTTTATAAATTTTTTGTTCTTTTCAGCTATTCCAGGGTATTTAATTTTCGTTATTCCCTGCATTTCCCTGCATATCAACTTCAGCCTTTTTTGCCTGCTTATGTGTTAGATTAAATTTTCAGCAGTTTGTGGGTGTTTTTTTTATTTTTTGTTTCGAGCTCATGCAGCGATAAACACTTCATGCGTGAATATCTGCAAAAGGTTTTTGATAAATGCGACCGCTGCGGTTGTTTCGCGTCGTTGTTGTTGCTGCTGGTTGTTTGTTGTTGGGGTGATGAACTGCCAGCACTCGCTCTGCCTCTTTCCCCCTAAAATTCTCCATCTCTTTTTGACTTTGGCATAAGCAATTGTTTTGCAATTATGTTGCTACAAGTCTGTACATTCATTTTGGCTCAGTGTGCGCTTGTATCTATGTCTCTCATTGTTGTTACGTGCTCATTTATTGACATAAATATGAACAAATGCGACAGATCAACGTCTGCTGATTGCGCTACATCGAAAAAGCGTTTTCAAGAAAATATGCTAAAAATACAAAGAGCAACAACAACAGCAGAAGCAGCAACAATGAGTGAATTATTACACCGAAAACATGAATAATGCTACAACAAAATATTTAAAGATTAAAAGATAACTTATCTTTAAAAAATTCTAGCTATCTTCTGTAGAAATTTACTAATATTTAATATTAATTAATATTTATTCAAATATTATTTTATGTAAATAATAAAATGTAAACTTGTATTCTTGTAATATCGATATTTCCATATTGGATCAAAGGAATTGTTTCAGTGTTTTCCTGAACTCCGAATGACGCAGCACTTGGAGGCACTCCCCCGCTTCCCTGTCTTCCCTCCTCTGACCTCGATGCTTCCCCCCCCACCCCTCACACACACACACACAAAAGAAAAACTCCGCTGAGAGCGCAGATGCAAGCGAGTTGATAAGAGATCCTCACGCTGATAAAAAAGCAAAGGCAGCGAGCAAACTCACAGTTGTTGCTTATTTTTTGGGGTTATTTCTACTTCTACGCTGAAGCCTGGCTCTATTGCCATCTCTCTCTGGGCGTGTATCTCCATCTCTCTCCCTCGCTGTTCGTCGCTTTATTTCATTTCGTTCGCTTTTCGGGTAGATGCATCGTTAAGATTAGCAAAGGCAGCATTTGTTGTTGTTGTTGTTGGGGGAAAAAAACATTTATCATGAAATAAATCTACTTAAGTTTTGTTTTTTCGTCTGCGTTTTTTTAGTTCCCTCCAAAATCTGCACAGAAAAATAATACTTTGGTTAAAGGTATTTTTAAAATTCGCTGACGTTTTACAAAATTAAACACAGAATTTTAAAATAAAACAAACTTTTTAAGCGATTGAAAAAGTTTTGTACTACACCTTTACTATTAAATGTAGATTTGACAAATATTTTTTTCCTGTGTAGAGACTGTTGTAACTCGAAACTCGCACATTACTATATAGCGGAAAAGAGGTTGGGGATCGGTGTTATATAATCAATGGAGCTGCTCAGTTGCTCAACTCATTTCCACCGAAAAATCCAAAAAATTGTTCAACCTTGAGCTGGCTCTGTCTGTCTCTCTCTCTCTTTATCTCTTTTCTCCTTCCCACACAGCAGGTGCTGACAATTTCGCTTCCCGTTTCCTCCCCACCTTTTTAATTCACCCTTGGAGCCTGCATATTTATGAAGTCTGGCAGATAAGCGATGACTTCATTGTAGCGAAATTAAATCAATTAACATAAGCCAAGGTGCGAGCCAAACCAGCGACCTCAGGGCCACCCTAAGCCACCCCGAACCACCCACTCCGCCCCCTGAGCACTTATCTCTGTCTCCCAGCTACCTCGCCTTCCCCGTCTTTCTTTCTCTCTCTCCCTCTCTCTCTTTTGGGACTAATCTAGCAATCAATCAAAGTGATTTAAATTTCATACCGCGTATCTGCATCACCACCACCGTAATTCACAATTATGGAGCTCGAGCACAAAATATACATTTCTGAAAATCACGATTAAGAACTCAGCCGAAAGCCAGACTGAAATTTGAGTTATTATCGCTGGAAAACAGAAAGGAGAGAGAGGTGGGTCGGGATTACAAATGGGATCTGTCATAACAGATTTAAAAGATATTTAAAAGAGAAGGTTGAAAATAATTTAATAATAGATCATTTTCCATTTATCCATATAAAATATAATCTTTTTTTTATAGCAATATTTTTATTTCCGTCATAAAATAAGTATCACTTTTGTGATCAATCTATCTACCTGCAGGTGACTCATTTATCCACCAAAGATCATCAATCTTTTATGGCCGCAGCTCCTTTACTTTCTAGTGCCCGATCTTCAGATCTACAGATGTATATTTATAGCCGTGAGTAATACAAAACCCAGTGGATTTGTTTTATTGACCTCCTTTTTTTTTGGGCCCTAGCCTTGGCTACTCCACCAGCACATTTCAGCGTTTCGAGTTTGCTAAGTGGTCATAAAATATGCTTAATGCATCAGGAAGCCGCCTCTATGCGGGTGCCACTGGCAACCCCTTTTAACGGACACCCCTGCTCTACTTCTACTTCTACTCGTACTTCCCCTTGGCGTCCGTCGTAAAAACTCCTTATCGCGGAGTTTCGACTGCGACTTCGGCTTCCCAGTCATCCGTTGGTAAGTGCGAGATTAAAATATTGGATAAAGCGGCAGCAGAAATGCATGGCGGGTAGATGCGATAAGGAGTGGAAATGGAAATGGAAACGTTCCTTGGTCGTCGGTCGTTTCGTTGTTGTCGCCGCTCTTTCAAAAATATATTTCTACGCTATCGACATCGCCGCCGCCGCCCTGTTTTGAATACTGGGCCTCGACTCGGTTCGACTTGAGGCTCGGTTTCTCGGGTAAGTGAGTGATAAACACGAGTTATCGCATCAATTAGTTCGGCGTCAAGTTGACGTCGTTAAAGGCAGCAAAACAAAGGCCCCCAGGCAGGCAGCTCGACTCATTTTCGATTTTAACCAAAAGAGAGTCGTTCGCATTTGAATGGGAAGGCGAAAGTCATGCCGGAATGCCATAAAAACCCGAGTCGCCGACCAAATCGCGGTCTGCGTCCCTTTTTTGGCCAACTGAGGTGCTGTCAAGAATTCACGGCCAAAGTAGCTACAAAAAATAAGGAAAAATAGCTGGAAAACCGTTTGGAATCCTTAATTTCACGACTTTCTAAACTGAAAAGTACGAATTTTTATAAAACATAATGTTATTAATCTCAATAAGTAACTGATCTTCCGTTAAAAGAAAGTTTCCATCATTTATAAATAACTTTTAGATTAGCTCAATCCAAACTGCTACTGATGTCAAAAACAGAGCTTTTTTAAAAATGTTCTAAAAACAATATTTTCAGTTCAATTTCAAATTTCAAAAAATAAATGATATATTTTTTAATACGAGAATAGCTTTTTGTATATTTAATTTAAATACGTATTAGTCATTTAGGGAAATCGTTTGTGTTTACCCAGAAAAAATCCACGTAATTTTTTTTTTAATTTAAAGCGGTAAATGTTTGATTTGAAACCAAATGAGCAACTCTGTTGTACTGTCGATATTCGATATTTTGAGACGGGGGCGCAACGTTGACAAGAGTGTCAATGATCCTATAACCGATATTGAGACAACGTCGCCGCCGTTGTCTTCTCCGTTTCTCTTTCTCCTTCTCCCAGCCAGTGTATCTGTGTATCTTTTCCCTTTCTCCCTGCCCGTCGCCATACGCAAATTGAGCTGGAAAGTGGCTTGTAAAACATTAAACGTTTCTGGTCCAGTCGCCAGTCATCAAATGAGCAAATGACGCGACCAAGATGCGATGTGGGTGGGCCAAAGTCGGATGCGGATTCGGATTCCATTCAGATTCAGGTAGAGATGCAGATACAGCACACGCCAAAGTCCGGGCTAATTGCCAGGGTGCGTCTGTCTCTGTCGAGCCCGCTCCTGCCGTCTCTTTCGGGCCCACGAAGGGCGTCTCTTTCTTTTCGCCTCCTTGGTCCTGTCAACGGCTTCCAGAGTGCGTCAAAAGATCTCGAGTGGATAACGATGACGACGACGACGACGACGTCGGTTATCGCAGCCGGAAGTGCCATCATAAAAGGAAGGCGCAATAAAAATATTTTACACGCCTGCCTTCTCGCTCACACCCACTTTATACCTCTCTTTCTGTCTTTCCATTTCAATGGGAATACCTCTTTCGGTTGCCTGCTTGATCAGCTCAATTGGTTAGGAAGTGGCTGCCAATTTGCAGACTGTAACGAATTCGGCAATACACTTTCTCATTAGGAAAAAGTCAAGGTGAGACACATTTAAATGGTATGGTTTCCAGAAATTGGATAAGATTTAAGGTGATTGAACTGAAAATTATACATATTTATTTATATGCTGCAGGCAATTAGCTCTGCCCTTTCTCTGCCGCCACACACACAGTATGTAATTGATATTTTTGGAAATAATGCTTATTTTTTTAGTTATTCTTTCATTGTTTTTCAGCTACCTCCTATAGTGGATATACCCCATACTTATACAGTTTCCAACAATGTAGCTGACTCAATCTGAGGCAACTTTCCCCTGATTCACTACCGATTCTGATTCCTGCACACATGCAGGCCACATGTAATATGTTCAGATGTGAGATGACAACGGCGACGACGAAGGCCTCATCGGAAATGTTGCTCTATGTGGCCTTATCAGCTGGCATTCCATTCCTGGTGCTCCTTCCCAAAGTTCCCATTGTTGACTGCCCCTGCTCCTGGTTTTCCGCCTCTTCCTGTCTTCCACATGTGTGTGGTGGGTTAAAAGGGAAGATATCAGGGGCACAGGAGGAATTGCCCCGAGAAACTGACTCATGCCCGAAAAGTGTTTTCGGGTCGCACCATAAAAATCATAACAGTTTATGTCCTGAAGGCTTTTTCTTCGCAAAGAAGACTCATCATCATTCGCCCCTCTGTTCACAGAACTCAGTGAGAGATTTCCATCAGCGAAAGTTGTGGTCAAATAAAAAAGCATTTGTCCTGCATAGTAAATGACCCGTCCAAAAGGGGGGAGTTCAAGGTTCAACTTTCAAGGATAATAACAATTTTCGTAAATTACAAATTACTTATGGTGGGAGCTTTGCTTTTATGTGTGTGTGTTTGCTTTCCTCATACAACTAAGGGAAAATAAATAGTCCTGTATCTGTTTAGTAAAAGTACTACAAATTGAGATAGGTGTTTAAAATTAAAATATCCTTAAATTTTAAATTTAATTTTTATTTAAAGCCCATCTGCTTCCGAAATAATCTTGCAACTTTAATTCGTCAGCCCTATTTATTTGAACCCGGCTGTAAATAAGTCATGTTCATTAAAGCAAACTCGGACACGCACACACATAAATCGCTTATCCTTTATCCTGTTGCTGTGTGTGTGCGTGTGTGTTTGGGTGTGGGTCTGGGTGAGCTGTGTGACTGGGCCAGGATGATAAATCCTCATCCGACTCGGTGGCCAGTGGACTGCAGCCGGCTAAATGACAAACTGCAAGGAGGCAGGACCAAAAACAAAACACCAGCGCACGCAGGACAACGCAGCTGATAAGAAAATTGTGGGGGGGGAGTAACTCAAAGCGTTTGTCTCAGTGTAGCGAGCGAGCCATTAAATTGACAAAATACCAACACACTGGGGGTATTTCAGAGATGGGGAAAGTCAGCCACAAAAAGGACATTCCTCAGAGCCGAGAGAAAAAGCGAGAGCGAGATAGCAGGCAGCGCCATATTTTATATTTTACATTCTTATCGCAAAACTCTCACTCAGCCATTCCGTTTGGGCTGGAGGTTAAAAGGGGCGGTGGGGTGGAGAAAGCAGGCCAGAGGAAGGGAGAAAGATAGAGACACAGAGAGAGGGAGAGAGAAAACAGTAGCTGGAGAACTGATAACACCCGCGCTAATGGGACCAAACAATGCCAAATGGAGCAACGCAGCAGAACAGCACAGAAGCGATGCACACAACCACAGATCCACCCACCACCCACTGCCCCACCCACACAACAAGGACACACAACACGGCAACCGCCACAACAACAACAACATCATCGGGAGTAGTAGTCCCACCCAAAACTGGGCTGGGCCGTCTTATCTATGGCCATCAATCAGGCGAGCAGCGAGCGGCGATAAGCAAAAAGATTTTAAATGGAGTGCACACAGTCAACGAGAGAAAAGGAGAGGCGAAAGAGAAGGCGAGATGGGGCATACACTGAACGGAAAAATGTTGTAAGAAAACTAAGATGGCCTTGACTTATTTTATCCTATAGATAGGTTATAGATTCAGGATTATTGAAAATTTTAATAAATTCGATTGGTAAAAAAGGTAATTTTTGTAATGATGTTTACTTTTAAATACATTAATTGCATTACTTACGAAGAAACATTTTAAATTGTTCTTTATTTGAGAAGAAATGTTATTGAAATCAAGACAAATGTTCTTTTGAGTTTGTTTTTCGAAATTAAGTAATCTTAAAATAAAGATAATTGTGTTCTCGATTTTGATTTTCATATCGATATTAAGAAAATTTTAAATTGTTCATTATTTGAGAAGAAATGTTCTTGAAATCAAGACCAATGTTCTTTAAGTTTGTTTTTGGAGATGAAGTGATCTTAAAATACAGATAATGGTATTCTTGATTTTGATTTTCATATCGATTTTAAGATCTTGGCCCACTTTAAAGATGGATTTTGTAATGTTTTTTATTTCTGGCTGTAGGTAAAGGGAATTGAAAACCATTTAAGATTTTCAAGAACCATCGTTATCAATATTCTTAAATTTCCTTATTTACTTTCAGTGTTTTAGCAGGGACATCCGTGCCCCATTTGCCTCAGCCCCTTCTGATGTCAGGAGCGCATCTCTGGGCGGGAATTGGGTGGCGATGGCAGGGTTTTGTCCTACGACTGCTGGCAGAGATAAGCGAAGCTCAAACTGAATGCAGACAAAGGGCAGCGAGGGAACGGGGGGAAGGGGGGGCGCGATAGTTCCTGGCCAGGTGATGCCACCACCCACTTTTGTGACCCAACCCCCCCGGGTGATTCAGTGAATTTCATTTTCTGCTCGCGGCCCACGAATATTTTCACTTGCCGTTGGTGGCGTTGTCGTTATCAGTTTGCCCAGCTTTTCTGCTCCTGGAGGATGTGGAAGGGGTTGGGAAGGGGTTTGGGAAGGACGTGGCAGGACACTGAAGGCAGTTGCTTATCACACACACACACACACACACATAGGACTGGTGTTAACCATACACCAGAAGCATCAGAGCAGCATAAAGCAATCGCGGCAGCAGGACAGAAACAATGACAACCAGTTGACAACCCTTCTGTGCAGCTACCCTATCCCCCCACCCCCTACCCACTTTTCGTAATCAAGGCTCTTTCAGTGTTGGAAAATGCGCAATTTTGCATTGAATGAAATGAAATTGTTAAATGAAATGATTCGCCTCCCATTCAAAGGCTACGCTTTTATGCATTCACCAATTGATTTCTGCCACGCCCCCATCCCCTCTCCTCCCCCCCCCACACTATCAGGCCACGCCCCTTTTAACCCCCCTTGTAGCGCCTTTACTTAATTAACTGAAGTGAAAATGGCGCCTGCATGGAAACTGATAAACAAACATTTTTCGGCCTCGATGGCAGGACCAAAAGACCCAGGAAAATTCCCATTGTGGCCGAGGTCAGAAAGTGGGGGGGGTTCTATTTTTTTTAGGGGGTAGGGGTAGTTCCACTGCTTATCGCCTGTGTTTGGAATGTGCCAAGCCATTCGAGGCTCGACATCCAGGCAGCAGCAGTGGAGATAAGGCTCCCGAAACAGCAGAACACAACAGAAAACGGGGGAATAGGAGCAGCAACTCCCAGGCTAGAAGTCCTAGCTCCACATATAAGGGGGGTTAGGGAGGTCCTAGAGGGGGGCTAGAGGGTCCACAGGTCCTGCGTTCATTGCGTGTGCGATACCAAAAATACATAGAGAAACTCAGGTGAGCGGTGGTTTCAAGAGGAGAGGGAAAAACACTTTGGGGTAAGCCAACTATACGAAAACCCCATGTTATCTAAAAGGGGCGGGTGGGCGCAACTTCACGAGTTCTATTTTAGGCACTATCCTGCTTTCAATAAGGGTAAGGAATAGTTACATTTTATTTTCTAACATTTTTGTGTTTAAGACCAAATAATATTAACATATGTATATAACGACTAAATATAATTTGTTATAAATAATATGGAACCCCTATATCACCCATCGCAGCTCCAACTATAATCTAACAAAAGAGCGTGCAAACGCTTGGCATCCTTTTTGTCCTGCGCTCTCTCCGCACACACACACTCCACTCCGCCAAGTGCGTTTGTGTGTGTTGGCTTGTGTGTGGCGAAACAGGAGCGCAGAAATCCAGGAACGAATCGTTCGCCTGCTGCAGATACATTTGTATCTACATCTTGCAGATGCCGAAGCGAAGCTCATTGTGTGCGTACTTTGCTTGTTCGCTTGTTGCTCTTAACCACGCGCGAATGTTTGCCAAATACTTGGCTGACCCAGATTACGCAATCGACGAGGGGGTTGGGGGTTTACTGAAGGAGATATGGCGGTGGGGTCAGGTGTGCCAATCGGAGATATATAGACGCTATGGACTGCCTGCTGCTGCGATATGGGCTCTGCATACCCCCGACTATAACGCGGCGAAGGAGAGCGAGCGAGAGGGTCCGAGGGGCAGTGGTCGATAGCGATACCTATCCAGAAAAGCACGTGCAACTCTCGCGAATTCATAAGCCCCGGCAGAGATTAAGCGGCGAGCTCAGCTGTTCACAGCTTATCACTCGGAAGCCTTATCACTTATTACCACCTGCAGCTGCAGCTGAGTATCTGAACAAGTTGGCCGAGAAAAACGAGCAAGAAGCTAATAAGCAGCTGAAGGTAAATGGGATAATTAGATAGACGGCACATTGATTTCACAATGCAGTGAGAAAAATCTGTAAAACTGAATGTAGAAAATGTAATTTCTTTGGAAATTGTGGCAATTTGTAAATACATTTCTTGAAAATTATTTCAGCAACTAAATCTTTTATCTCACATTTACAAATATTTATTTAAAATACTTTTTTCCCGATGTATCTCTTTCCAATTTCCTCCTTTTGGCCACACAAATTTGGCTCGCTGCGAGCAACATTTAATGATGATTGCCTCTGATTGATAACATTTATTGCGATTCGCATTCCTCTGCCCTTTTGCACCCATTTCCCCTTTTTCAGCAGATTTATGTGTAAATATACATATGTACATATCTTCTCTCGTTAATTTTGGGTCTACAAATTTGTGGTTTATTTTTGGTGACTAGTCGCTGTGGTCGATGCCATTTGCTGATAGCTCTGATGGATTCTTTGATGATAAGCTCTGCTTCTCTTTCAGCTGACAGCAGGCGAATCCCCAAACCACAATTAATGCCTGAATAATTCATCAATCGAATCGATTCGAGAAAGTTCGGCACCCGACAAATTGGGGAGTGGACAGTAAATAGCAAATCAGGCAAGTATAAAGGATAATCTTTCGCTTTTCCCTTTGTTTATTACCATCTCAAGATCTGCTTACTACATTCTCATTAACTACCTCATTCACCTTTTGTCGGTTCTCTCAGATCCAGTTACGATCCAACTGAGATCCATCCTATTCTCGTTATGGTCGCTATAAAGCTGCATGGTTCCCGAACTTAAGATAGGGAGAAAATCCAAAATGCGATTTCATTTACGACTCTGGGCCATAACTTATGCACATATTTGTGACTTTATTTGGGTTTTGGTTTCCGGTCCCCCACACCCCTCCTATAATTCGATTGGGGTGTTGGATTACGATTACGCATGGCGAGGTATTGAGTATCGCTTAATATTGATGAGGCTGCTGGGGGCCAGAGATGCCGGGGAATGGCGAATGGTAATGGGAATCGAGTTGGCGCCCCATGACTAAATAACTAAATGTGCCATGCGAGCAAACAGAGTCATAAACTTCTGCTTTATGACCATGGCATGCACACACTCTCAAGCACTGTGGGCACACCTATACCAAGGTGTATTAGTTACAGTGGCGGTTAAGATAGTAGTCGTTTTTAAAATAAAATAATATAATTTTTAAGGATATACTAGTTTAAATATGGCATGATAAGTTAATACTAATAAAATAATTTTTAATTTAATTTATAAAATTGTTTCAAAAATTAAACAAAAAATATTTTTATTAACTTAAAATCAGTGAAAAACTTATTCAATTCAGGACGCATATTTTTTGGGGTGTACAATCTTAAGTACTATTCGCTTGACCATAATTGCACCTGGTTGTATTGGTACATATATCGTCTGTCTATCGGGTGAACAACGCGCTTTGGGTTATATATCGACTATCGCTAGGTTAGGATCTTCCCCCTCCCCTCTCCCCTTGGCTCTTCCATAACCCCCCTCCCCCTCATTTCCCTGAAAAGCCGAAACGAGTTATCGCTTAGTTGGCATCTGTTTCTCCACCCCATCCCCATTATCCCCACTTTCTGTGCTACCAGCAGGATATTTGCCAATAAAAGCAAAAACGAAAACTTTTTATAGACACGCACACACACTAACACAGATAGCAGCTCACTCGCACACACACACACACACACACCATTTGGGGAGACCTTATCAATCAATCTTAATTAATCACAAGCAAAGATCGCATAAAACCAAAAGGAATGGGGCAGGAGATTGTGTGCATGCCACACAGGTGCCCGAATCGGTGAAAAAAAACCAAAAACTTCGTCATCGTCGGCTACAAATCGATGAGCAAACAAAATCCGCTTGCTGTTGGGTCTCAATTTCATGTATGGATACAATTCTGGTTTAGAAATGAACTGAAGTTAAGTTTAATAGGAATTTAATAGTAAATAGTAACAAGAAGTGGAACAGTTTGGGAGATTCCACTTGTTATATCACATTGTTTTGTAGTTTATGCTATATTATATTGTCTCAAATTTATTATCTTTTTTAAGATCCCTAAAAAACCTTAAAAATAAATAATATTAAAAAAAGAAGTGGATATAAAACCGAATAGGGTTTAAAATTGTTGTTGACTGGATTTTATCATATGTAAAACATATGAAAAGTTGTTCGATATTAATTTGCTTATACGTGCTTTGCACTGAGAAAAACAGGAAGCATTTACCTTATTTATGATTATGATAATGATAGTAGACTAAGAAAACTGTAATTTAATATAGATATAAATTAATGTTGGGTGCTTTTAAATTGATTATCTATAAGACGCCCGATAGTTCTTAAATAAAAACTCGTCGACGATTAATATCGTCATTAAATTCAAACATCCTATTCCAAGCTTCAATTCCTTGAGCTGATTGATTTTCTCCGAGTGTTTCTTATCTCATTCCGGAGTGAAACAAAGGGCAAAAGCAGCGAATCAAGGTATTCCTGGTCGTTCTGCCTTTTCAACCGACTTTCTGCCACACCTGCCCCAGTTTTTCTGGGTGAGCCAAAAGCGAACGGACTTTTATCAACTGCCGCCGTCGCCGCCGCCGTCGCAGCGATAATGAAGACGCCAGCGCCATCAGTTTTCGAATAAGGAACATCAGCGGGGGGAATCTCATTTAACCTGCCCCTCCCCCTCCGCCCCTGGGAACCCTCCCCCCCTTGGAAGTTCCTCAAACAAAAGCCGCCGTCGCCTTTGTGGTTTTGCCTTGAAGCGCCACTCGAGCGCCACTTAGATGAGATGTCTTGATGTCTTGGCGGGGATATCGCCCCCCAAAACCCCCTTCTTCAACTGCGCCCCTTTGGCTTATCGCAGCCAACGAAGAAAAAACGAAGAAAATTTTCATTAAAATGATTTATGGAAATGCAAAGCCCGTTCGATTTGGATCGGAATGTGCTCATATACAACCGACATCTATCTGTGGGCACAGGTGACAAATGGTTGCATTTAGTGGGGTTCTAACTTTTGATCATAATTAATTACAATTTAGTTTATTAACCACCAAAGTTGCGTGGGGTAAATATGTAGAGAGCGAGAGAAAGGGCAGGTTTGATGTATCGGCGGTGATAAAGTTGACAAATTTTGCTTTTAAGCTTTAGCTAATGAGAGGCTACCCAGAATGAGGGAGTGAGAAAGTGGAGGATGATTCCTACAACCCATAAATGAACACAAAATGCCAACTCAGCTGTGACGACAAATCAAAACCGAAAAATAATAAGCAAAAAGATCGGGGCCCAAAGCACTTGCTGAATCAGCAAAGTTAGCCCAGGCAGAGATTCTAGATGTCTGCCGAAATATTAAAACATTATAATTCCGCTTATCGCAGCTGGAAAATCGCATTTGAAAGGCGTGCAACTTGCCATAAACAAAGAAAAAGGAAAATAATGAGACAGGACATGGACAGAAGAAGAGGAAAGTACTGCAAGGCACTCAAGTGAAAGCAAAAATAAGAGCAATACAAAAAGTTGACTTAAGACAAATTATAAAATAACTTTAAGGAACCCTAAAATGTGACAGATACATAAGTAATAGAAATTACTAGAGAGGTACTATAAAGTCTAAATTAATAGATCAACACAGAAGCCAAATTATCCAAGAAAGTCAATTTGTTAAATTGCCTTGACATAACTAGTTGGGAATTATAGGGCACAGAAGAAGTAATAGAGCTTGTACCACATCTCTTTCCCTCCAAATGTATCTGTATCTCACCTTGAGCTTTTTTTGCCTCCTTGTTTGTGTTTTTGTTGAGATTCGCGACCGGCATTGAACAGGCGCCCAGAAAAGGCAGAAAGCAGAGCCAGGGAACCCGGCGAAAGAACCCCAGACGAAACGGAGCGATATTCCGAAAAAAGGCAACAAAGAAACCAAAACGAATGGAAAAGGAGCTGCAGAGGGGTGTATCGGTGTGTGTGTATCTGTGAGGCACGCAAATAAAAACAGCCTCAAAGATAAACAACAACATAAACACAAACGATGGCAAAAAGCCGGCAACAGAGAGAGGGAGAGAGAGTCCCCAAAAAAGAGAGAGAGAGAGTGAAGCAGGTGGAGGCAATCGCCAAGTATTAACAAACAAACAAACCAAGCAGCAAACAAAACAAGAACAACAACTGCTGGTAAACAAGCAAACAAACACACACAAACAGAAGCAGCAACAAATATTCGTTTTTCACCAGGAATAAAAAGAAACACAAATAAAGGTGTTCAGCGGGAAAGAGAGAGGGAATATTTAGGGGTGAAAGAGAGGGGGAGCAATTCCTGATTTGTTTTTATTTTGGGTAGTTTGCTAGCTCTTCTTCTCCCTTAAAAACCATTCAGATAAGAATATTTTCAGTCCACGTCCAGCTGATAAATCATTAGGAAACCGAAAGGGAAAGGGCCGGGTTTCTCGGGTTTTGGACAGGATTAAGCCACCTCAGGAGTTTCCCAATATTCCGCCAACTAAGCAACATTATTAAGCTTTCTCAGCTCTGTAACTTTCTTAATCGTAGTCCCGTATACCACCGTATCCACCCCGTAAGCATAATTCATGACTCGAAAATCTAGCTAAATATAGTGAATATTCCTAAACGGCGTCACAAAGTAGTGCTTCTTCTTCTTCTTTTGCTTTTTCGAAGAGCCAACAAAATTTTATGAAACGTAAAACGGCGATAAGAAAGCCGAGTCTGGATTGCACTGAGAAAAAATGTGCATCGAAATTAACTTGTTGCGTTTTGGTGATAATAAAGAACATACTTTTAATTTTATAAGGGAATTTGTAACTTTTTGGTATAAAAATTCAACAGTCTATCTAAAATCTCCTTTAACCTATTTCTAAAGTTAAGAAATGGATTTTGGTAGCATTCTGGCTATAAATCAAAACAATTTCTTTAAGGATAACCCAGTTATGAGGTTAAATATATTTTCCATAAAATATTAAAATTATTATTCATGATAAGAAGCAGTATATGATGTAAGAGCTTAAGATTCTTGTTTCATATGTACTTTATTGTTAGTTATTTAAATTTTAGCTGCTCTCCAAAAACCCAAGGACCTTCTACTTTTCCGCCGTGTATCGATTGCATCCTCCTGCACACAAAATCCCTCTTATATAGAGATATATAGAGGGATACAGGGGGGAGGCAAAGTCAGGATGCAAGGCAGTCAGGAGTCGGCTATTATGCATTGTCATTACGAGTTGATTACGAAGTTTTAGGACGCAAGGATGCAAGCCGAAGGGGGCTTGTTGTTGTTGCAGGCAGCAGGCAGCCGGCAAAAATGATACATTTTAATGCGAATCTTGATAGTGCCACAGAGATTGCTCCGTATAAAAAGGGAGGCGGCGGCTGAGGAGGTGGAGGAGGCAGATGCACATGCTGTGGCAAATGCACACTGCTCCGAGTGCGATAAGCACTCCTCCTTCCTCTCGGGCTGCTCATTCGTGTGACAGCTGAAGAAGTTGTAAGCAAACTGAGATTCGTTGGCTGGGAAAAGGACGAGGGGCAAAGGGATCCCGAGGAAACGTCTGCAATCACTTGAATATTGCATTAACAGGCACGTAAAGCACTCGCACACTCGCACACACGCACACACACTGATGCAGACATGATTCGCGCTATAAAGACGTCGAAAAGTTTTCAGTTTGCCCACCCAAAAAGTTGCCAAACACTGCGTATACGTAATGCAAAATTGCTCATACGCCACGCGGCCCGTATCTCTGTGTGTGCGCAACGTGATTTCCTGCAGGAAAAGTAGGATGCGGCAAGTAGGATGCAAAATGCTTGCAACTAACTGATAATTCGCACACCAGAAGTAGAAGCTGCCAACGATGGGATTAAATTTTGATAATTTGTTTGAGGCTAATGTATGTATAACAACCTGTAGTTCCAAAAAATATATCTCTATTTACAATCCAAAATATTTAACATCTAACAAATTGGTTAATTCTTAATTTTGAATGTAAAAAATAATTAATATATTTAAAAAAGCTTACCAAAAAAACATAAACTATGAGTTAAACATTTATTCACCAACCTGTAAAGAGAAAACAATTTATTAACAAAAATTGTAAGTAAAGTATTCCTAAATAAATATTGTCGATTAATATTAGAAAGTAACTACATACATAGCTCATTAAAATCGCATTTGATTCTGCCTTGTTTATCGTGATTTGCTTTTCGTATATGCATTTTTTTCGAAATAACTAAAAAGCTAATCGGCTGATGAGATTCAGAGATTTGTGCAATGGGATAACAAGCTTTCAAGTTTGGGGGCATTGGAGATGGGGGCCAACATTTCATGTTCGACAAAGTTGAGGTTGGCAAATCATTAAATGAGATCTAGAGCGAAGCTCGTTACGTGGTACAACTAATTACACATGGCCAGCACACACATAGAAATATAAACATCTATCGAATCGAACTATAACAACCCAAACCCCCTGCCCACTAGCCCACTCTAATTACTCGATGATATCGGCATACATTTTATTTAAATTCAATTTACATCAGCAAACAATTGCGAATTGTTGATCAAATTGCAATTTAGAAACGAGAATTCATAATTTTTACCCTGGCCCCGTACAAAAATGGGCCTACCATCCATTAGGCCCACTGATGTGTAAACTGAAAAACTTTGATAATATTGTCAGCGTTTTCAATTTGCGCATAACACACAAAACCAACGTCACCAGCAGCCGCCGCAGCCACGCCCACACATTCTAGCCGGGCTAAAATGAACAGTCCAAAAAACAGAAAAAATAGAGAAAATAAATAAAGGAACGAAGAGGAAAACAAAGCGAGGCGCAACAGTTTTGACCACACGGATTGCCAGGATGGGAAAATCCAGGCAGAGTTCGAGTTGTCAACACGAAAGCGGCGGCCACAAGGAAAAACCCAAACCAGCAGCCGCAGCTGGAAATAAAAAAAACAACAAATAAAAGTGCGAAATGCAATATGGAATAAATGGAAATTTTTGTAACCTGCACACACAAATGGGGAAATGTCGTCGCGATTTCAATTTAAATGCAATCGATAAAGAGAAATGACTGCGGGTAGAGAAAGGGTTAAAGGGGCGAGGGAAGCTGATTGATCACAACTATAAATTCCATGAACCCAATTTATTCAGCAGACTTAAATAGTTCAGGGAAATTCAGCACTTTGAGTATATTAAGGCATTGAAACTATTTTATATTTAATATTAAATAATATTTAATAAGTATACATAACAAAAGATCTCATTGATATGTGCTGGTCAATTTTATATTTTTTTAAGATCATATCATATCATTTTGATATGAATAAAGATTATGGTTATCTTATTTTACATTATTTGTTCAGCAAATTCTACATTTTATATATGATAAGTTTAAATCATAAATATCGCTCTTTTATTGATATGAAATAAGGTAGAATTGACCTTTTTTCATATCGAATTCGTTTTATTTTAAAATTTTTCAATTAGGCTAAATCGAACTAAAATGTTTTCTTTACTAGTTTAAACCCAATTCAATAAGCACAAGAATCATGTGAAATACTCCACAGGCTTTCGATGGCTGATTTGCCTTGGCGATAATTGGCCAGAATCTCAGTTTCAGTCTCTTTTGGCCGTGTGTGATTGGAACGAAAGCCACGAAAGCCAAAGGCGAAAGGTGGAAAGAAAATGCAAATTGCCAGTGAAGCGGTAAGAAACTGGTTTTTCCATCCCCCCCATCCTCCACTAGAGAACTGGTAACTGGTATCCAAGGACCAGATATATCTCCGCTTCCCTCGCTGAGCACTTCGTTGTCCAACACTGCTCCTCCGGCTTGTCTGATCGACGCACTTTACACTATCTGCCTCCGAAGATCTGCCGCTGCTGTCTGCAACCATTTTGAATTCGCTCTCCGCTCACACTATCTTTTGAAAGAAGAAAAGAGCAAAAGACTGGGGGATATCCGGGGCAGGGGGGCCTGGGACCATGCAGATGGAGGGCCTCGAGCTCCCCAGTTAACGCTGATTGGTGGCCCAAGTCGAGCGCACCGCCCCAATCTGGTTTTACAGCCTCAAAACACAGCCTCGTTGGCTGAGCACTGCGTTGGTTGTGAGCTCGGTTTATAGGAAGCCTGAGTCGATTTCGAATTTATCCACTTATCTATTAGAAAAATTCGTTTACCTTAAAGGCATTTAAATAAATATTTTGATACTAAAAACCAAAATTAAGAAAGAATTTAATTTAAACTATGATACAAACAAACAAAATAATAAATTATGAATCGATATAACCGCAATATAAACGCAATATTATCGATATATCGATTTAGAATTTATTCACTTATCTATTGGGAATATCGTTTTTTAGTAAGTTTTTTTAATAAATATTTTGATATCTAAAAAACAAAATAAGTGAGAAATCAATCTAAAATAATTAATAATCGATATTATCGATAAATATCGATTTTCACTGATGATTTATTTATTTATTTCTAATCGTGAAATCATAACAATAACTGTACAAAAATATAAGGTTAATACAAATTATTTTGGTAATTAAAATTCTTGAGTTTGTTTTAAATAAATAAACGATAAATCTATTTTTATTCATTTTGTCTCTCTGTATTTTTCAAACGATTTTTCGATCGCGTCGTAGTAAAAATCTTGCTCATCGAATTGTTGACCTAGTAATCATAAAGACAATCTCTATGGGCCCCCCTGCGGACGCCCCTGCCTGCTTATCGTTTATTAAAAATCAATTAATGCGATCATCAAAAACTGGTCCACTTAGAGCGCCGGCACAAAAGGCAAGGCAAAAGCAGCGAGATTCAGCTAGATTGTGATGCCGATAAGGCGCTTCGATGACTTCATATGCCACAAAAAGCCGAAATCACACCTCAGATGATTATAAAAATCGCTGAGCACTTAAACAGACATCTGCATATTGCCCGGCAATCGGCGATCTGTCGAGAGGGGGCCATAAATTATAAACCCTCGGTTGGATGAGATAGCCCAAACAATTTTATCGACCGCTTTCCAATCGCAAATCGATGCCGAATAATGGATCAAAAGGAATCGAGGCACGCGGCGTATACGCAATTTTTATCAGCGCACTCAAAATAAACAACAATCGAAGCGAAGCTCAAATGTGTGCGGGGATTTCAATAAAATTAGAAATTTATGGAAATTGCCATTCCGGCTGAGATAACGAAATCCACAGACAGCAAAAAATGCCTCTCGACAACAAAAGCCAGAAATTTAAAAGCTTAAAACTAAAATTTGTCGTTAATGCGACACTCGGACAGCCGATTGGTATCTCGGTTTATTTCGGAGGGGCAGCGGAATTCGGCTAATGCAAAAAAGATATACGACTCTTAGATGGAATGAGATTTGCATAAAAATCTGCGTTTTTAACCCATTTTTTTGTAGTTGTTTGCTCTCAGCTCTCGAACGCTTTGTTTCATTTTATCTGGCATCATCAAAAAAATAGCCACAAAAAAGTGGGCGTGGATGCGCAATCAGATGAGTTTGGCCTGTCAGCATTTGCAGTCGGGAAAAACAGTGTAAATATCAACAGCATGGAACGGACAAACAAACATGAAAAATTAACATAAAGGGCGGACGGAGAATAATAGAGGGGTTTTAAGCGTTTTTATTCCAGAAGTGAACATCATCAGTCAGTGTCAGAGCAGTTGGCGTTTTGTCAGCTTCCGTCCCGCCATTTTACATTTAACATTTTCCATTTTCTCCATTTTCCAACACTTTTTTCCACACTTCCCCAGATGTTCCTGCGCTGATAAAGGAGCATCCTCAAATGAGCGATTTCATTCGCTATAAACATCACTGCATATCGAAAATGTGGTAACATTTTTATGATTTTTTAATGATTATTTTTAACTTTCCACTACATTCTAAATAAGTATGCAAGGAAGACATGTGCTTTAATTTCAACGCACAGAAAAAAAATTCGATATGAAATAGGGTCAAATTTACCTTATTTCATATTAATATAAAACTGATATGATTAATGTCAAATTTATGATTCAAACCTATCACCTTGATATTTTATCATTTTATAACAGTTATAGAAATACGGTTTTAAAATACCAAATTTGGCTTTTTTTGAACAAATATTGTAAAACAAGATAAACATAATCTCTATTCATGTAAATATGATATGAATAACTTGATCTTTAAAAAATATTAAATTAACCTGCATATATCAATGTGATCTTTTGACAATTTTTTTTCTGCGCATCATTTTACATATTTAACCAAAGGCCAAAATTATTATAGGAAAATTAATAATCAATCATTTAATACAACAAAATAAGTACCCATTATTTATTTATCTTTTCTTGCTATATTTTTGCATTTCCTTCGACAATGAAATACGATCAAATCTAATTTCCGTTCCTTTGAATTTAAATATCAACAACCATGCAGTTTTTAAAAGGAATACAATCTTCGGTTTTTATACGAAATACAACATGTTTGTTCTGTTTTGTTATTTGACTTGCTGTTTTTTATAATATTTGAAAACGGATTCGCTCTGCGGTATCGCAGGCTGCTATCTGCATTCACTCTGCTCTGCGGTTTTTATGTCCGCCCACAAATTTATATGGCTCGCGATAAGTGCGATATTACCAGTGCATATGTATGCCTGTATACATTTGGTACAAGCCACTTGGATGGTACATCTACATCCCATTTAATCGCCTATCACTAGTAAAAGAAGCCTAACAAACCCGATAAACGGGGTCTCTCACCACCACCGAAAATTACTCAGTCCCGCATTATTTTCAAAGACCTCCGAACGGAAAAAAAGACAGAAAACGGGCAAAGAGCCCACATAAAAATTCGTTAAAAAAAGCGGAAACAAAATGGCGGTTGTCTGGCAGTTGCTGACTGATGATTGGTGCATAAGTCGCGGTTTGTCGTCCTTATCAACGGGCAATATCAGTCAGAGTGATAAGATAAGGTTACAGCAGCTGCGGCAACGAAAGGCAGGCATTAAAAAGAAAGGTAACTGCAATGCAATTGGCATCGGCTAATGGCCGAAATGCACGCGACATTTTAATTAAAATATTAAGAGCCCAGTGGCAGTGAGTTATGAGTCCAAGTGGAACGTTTTTAATACCCGAAATGGAACAGAAGATTTAACCGTCGAAAGCCAAATAAAAAAAAAATTGATTCATTAAAAACCTAAAAAAAAATGTATATATATTTTTAAAAGCTCCTAAAACTCTTCATCTTTAAATCTAGAAAATGGAAAATGGGCGTACAAAAATAATTGCCAGTTAAAGTTTTTGGTACCAAAAATAGAACAGAAGATTTAACCGTCGAAAGCCAAATAATAATGTATTAATAAAATATCGAAATAAATTTATATATATTTTTTAAGGCTGCCAAAACTCTTGATATTAAAATCTTGAAATTGGAATTACAAAATAAATAATATAATTTCTATCCAGCCTTTCAGGGGTTAACCCCTGCTTACAAATCAACACCAGCTAACCAACTTCAAATCCAATCAAAAAAGTGGAGAGAGCAGGCTAAACTAGCCGACTTCATCGCCATCTTAGCCATTGTTGTGAAAATGGCTAAAAATGGAAGTTGGCCACGAATATCCACGGCGTCAATTTAATATGGTAGTAGTAGGTGGTGGGAGTCAAAGCCAGAGCCAAAATGATTTCAATGCAATTCGCACCTCATAAATCACGAAACGTGTCCCAAGGAGAAGGAAAGGCCGGGAAAAGAAGAAGTTTGCTTGGCAGAGATTGCAGGAAATGCAGGAGAGGATGCTGGAATGCAGGGAAGGGGATCCAAAGGGGGGTTACAAGGGGGGCTCCCAAAAGGGTAGACAGGTAATGCGGTTTTTGTAGGCGTCGTGCCTTCTTGCTGCTGCTTTGATTCGATAGCAAACTCTGGGATGCAATTTGTTTCGCTGTGCGGTTGAGCCGTAAGCCAAAAAAGGCACTAAACAACAAGGTTAGGGGATAGGTCACCATTTAGTATCATTGTTAGCTAACGATTTCCAAAAAACTTTGGATATCTAAGTTCTCCAGAACTATGGATATCGAAAATATCGATATACTATTTTGTATTATTTTGTACTATTTTGTATATCGATATTTTCGATATACAACATAGTATATCGATATTTTAAATAGGAACAGTTTATCTTTTAGATGGAAACAACGAAACATGGTTAATGAATCTATCCGGAAATAATTTTAAGGATCATTTTCAGCTTAAGATGATCGATAATTATCAAGATTGAATATTTTGTAGATTGGAAAAAAATCAATTTTTTTGTTCTCTCCTTCCAACCTATTCAAATGTTAAAAAAAAGATCGCTGTTTCGTTTAGTACAGTGTCTACCAGTCTCTTTAGCCATTGGCGTATTTGTAACACTTTGGTTGAGGCTTCAACTCTGTTCTCAGATTGGAGTACTCCGCTCAACCCCTCAAAGCCGCCTTCCTGCTCAATGTGGAATGTGTGGCCATTAATTGAAAATGCTTCTCTGAAATGGGATGGGGATGAGGATGGGATAGCAAAGTGCCTGAGAGACGGGCTAAAATGAAAGATGGTGTCGAATCGTGCACACACACACACACATTCAGCGAACGGAGACTATGATCCAAACCAATCACGATGGCATGCAAACGCCTCCAGGGAGGGAGAACACCATACCCCATACCCCAACCAAAACCCAAAGCCAAGGAATCGAGAACCCAATGGAGAACTCGTGCTCCTCTGGCGGCTAACTTCGTTGATCATCTCCCCAGATGATGCGGATGGCCAGGCAGAGCTAAACGAGCCGTGAAAGTGTTATAATGGGCAATGGGAACGGGATCCCATCGAGAGCAACATTATCACACTGGGAAAAAAAAATGCAAAAACCTAAAAAATATTTTTCAAAACTTTTAGGATAGCATTATAAGTGTGAAAAAATATTCTGTTTACTATTTTAATACATGTTTGAACTCAGGTAATTTAAGTGAACTTAATCCCATGTGGGTAGAGTTTTCTTCCAGTATCTTTCAATCTTTCACATCATAAGCATCGTGTTGTGTTTGCCTTGGTTGTTAGTTCTGTTTTTTTTTCGCCTCTTCGGGCTGTATTAATATCATAATCATAATCGTTAATTGACCACGCCCATATAAAAAATACATATGCAAGGAGGAGAACTGGGAACGAAGAATAGGTACCAAGATGAAAAGTCGAATTTGCAGTTAATTTTCTTCGGCGATAATCCAGAAAAATAAATCACAACCAATTTTAATGCAAATCTAACACCAATCTGACCCCTCACCCCGGAGAGAGCTTCGTGCTTCAACGAAAGGCTGCCAAATGTATCTACAAATTGTGTGGATCAACTGCAACTGCAGCTCATGACCCCTGTGAACCAGCACGCTCGCTCTGCGCTTTTTGTGGCAATAACGTGGCCAGCACCGAAACTATTTGGCTAAGCGAAGCCCAGCAACACAAACACCAAAGGTTCGAGGAAATAAAGAGAAGGAAAGGCTGCAATGCCAGACAAAATTAACACCTTTTTTCCAGCTGCTGACTGCACGAGCTGATTTTGCATTTGAGATGGACACCCAAAAGGAGGCGGAGTGGGAGAAAGGAAGGGAGGAGGACCAGGACCGGGACAGACCAGAGCGATTCCCACTCGAAAGAGAGGAGCCTAATTGGCATGCTAAACAAGCTGCGTTCAACACGATCTACACAAACCTATCAGCAGCAGCGTCCAGCCCCGAAACGAACCCGAAAATCGGCAGAGAACAGTGGTTTGTATTTGGAAATTCAATTCAATTTTTGGGAATCCACGGAGAGCTCAAAGCAGTAACGTTTGAACTAGAGCTTAATGATCGATATTTTGTCAATATCGTTTCGATAATATCGATGTTTTAAAAGGAAAACACAAATTAAATATCGATAAATGGCCAAATAGCTTGAAATTATCGATATTTTCGATATTTTGTTAGTATCTGTGTTTCGAACGGAAAACTCAAATTAAATATCGAGAAATGGCAAAATAGCTTGCAATTTATCGATATTTTCGATATTTTGTCAATATCTATGTTTTGAACGGAAAACTCAAATAAAATATCGAGACGCTTTAGAAAGAACGACACAAATTCAAACCAGATATACTTAATTTGGTAAAGTTGAAGCGAATAACAAAAATCCCTCTAAGAATATTTTAACTGAATATCTGTTTCAAAGAATTGAACACAATATTTGACAAAGAATTTATCAGATCAACGGTACCTCTTAATAAAGGAGGTAATTTTTTAGCCAAAACGGTTTGACATAGAAATAATAAAATAAAAACCAAAGCTCGGAAATAATTAATTGAATTTATTGGTACGATTGACTTGGTACAATTGACAACCCCAAAAATCCCCAAAGGAAGAATTATTTGTTTTTCAATTAAGATGCTTAATCAAATATCATTTGCCCCACTGTGGATTGTCATTGCATTGGCTTGTTTGTTTAAATGGCATCGGGAATGGTCCGAGTGCGACATTAGTTTCACACGAACGCCCACACTCGGCTGAGATCAAGGATTTGGGGGACGGCGATAGGGTGGCGGAGGGGCGTCTCAGAGGGAGGCAATCAAAAGTGGACGATGGCCATCGCTCTCCGACCCCATGGACACCAAAAGAAAGAAGAAGAAAAAAACACAGAGTGGCGGAGCCAAGGAAACTGCCCAAAGAGTTTATCAACTTTTCGAGATTCGCTCAATCCTTTTGTGGCCAACAACAATTGAAACACACACACACACACACAACGCACACGGGAGTGCAAAAAAGGTGGCTCTGCCCATCAAAAAATAATAATAATATTCGATAATCGAAAAGAGGCAAACATTGTAAAGGAAATTCGAAGAATTTTGAGTGTGCGATAAGACTGGATTATGTTTTGCAGCAAGTTTGCAGCGGCTTAGGGGATTTAATTTTATTTTTTTAAAGAACGTGACAAGTAAAATGTAATCAATATGAAACTTTACGTTCTCAAACCTTTTATACCCATATGGCTGAATCCCGGCTTTTATGACTCAGATCTGGCCAGTCGACGAGATATCGTTGGAGAAAACAAAACGCACCCAAGGATGGGACATGATATCACCTATGGCCATGCGGGGCCCATCAAGCCCGGCGTCTGGCGGCCACATTTGGGATAACAGTTCTCGAGATATGCGCTCTCCGCTCGAAAACCTTTTTCAGCCGCACATTATGACCAGGTTTCCAGAGTCCAGAGTATCGGGAAACGGAGCATGTGGCAAGGTATAAGGCATGAGTATAAGGAACGTGGAGTGTGGAGTGCTGTTATCGCTGCACTCAGTCAGTCAGTCGGGGCTAATCTACACGGAGCTATCGTCTCTCTCTCCGAGTTTTTCAGCGACGCCAAGTGAATCATGCTGGGTCTCCGATTGGATAAGCCCGATGTCGCTGCACTTATAAAATAATTATAGGAAGGCACTGGGATCGCATGGGCTCCACCACCTGTGTCCCCCCAAAAACTAGACCCACCGAGCTAAAGGCCAGGAATGCGGGTCGCTGCTCTGTTTTTGTGTGTGTGGTCGATTCCAGTTGGGGAATAATCGGACAAAATGCCTTTTGACTTTGACGTGCCAAACAAAAGTCGCGGACTTATCGCTGACCTCGATCTCTACGCAATGAGGGGAAGAAAGGGAGGGGGAGAAAGGAAGCTACACAGTGAGAAAAGGTGAGAGGTGGAGTAATAGTTACAATTTATTTAAAGGACTTTGTTGGTACAATGTACTAGAGAAGCAGCTAAGTTTGAAATACTTAATAGAAAGTAAAGCTTTTAAGCCAACATTTTAAAATTAAATAATTTTTGTGTGTTTTGGCAGAGCGTCGGCAGAAAAGAACCCCTATTTAAAGTGTTACAACTTTAAAAAATTTTTTATAATTACTTTAATATTTTTCCCTCTGCAAGGGAATGGCCAACTTGACAATCGAAATCCGAAAACGAAAGCAAACGAGCCAAGTCAAATAATGACAGGCAATGAAAATCGAATGTAAGGCAAAGAAAGAAGCAAAAAGCCGAGCCAAAACCGAAACTGAAATCAAATCAAAACCAAATCAAATTCCAGGGCAATGTTCCACGTAAATCATAAATTGGTCTATCTCGCGAAAAGATCTACAAACGGATGCTCCAAAGCGGAGCAAACATAATTAAGAAAACCGAAACTGAAACCGAAATCGAAATCGAAACTCAAACGAAGAGATAGAGTGGGGCAGTTGGCTGAATGGTTGGGAGGGGGGTGAACGGGGGTGGAGTGGGGATGAGATGGAGGACAGACGAGATGGATGGCCCAAATGGCAGCTCCATTCGTTTCTGACGGGTATTTGGATCCGGAGACAGAGCAAATATTACGGCAGTAGCTGGCTTGTCTAGATTCAGCTCTGATATACCCGATAAGACGGGAGGGAATTCAGGAGATTTGGATGACTAGGGATACTCTGTTCCAGGAATATCCATGAGAGATGTTTGGAATTTTCTATAAATCGAGGAACTAGGAGTTTCCTATCATTCAGTTTGTAAGGTTTCTAGGGATACCCACTTATAATATTAATAAATCCATTAAATCCATTATAAATGTTTTGAATTTTCTAGAAATCGAGGAACTAGGAGTTTCCTATCATTCAATTTGTAAGGTTTCTTAGGGATACCCACTTGTAATATTAATAATAATAGTTAATCTAATTGTAATTAATCATTTGTTGAAATTTTTTGGAAATTATAATTTTATTTTTAAATAAATTCAATCGCTAATACGCCCACTGAATGCAGGGTGTTTAACAGCAATTAGTGGAGACTGGGGAGAATTCAGTGTCGGCGACAAAATGTCTTTATTCATTTTCTGGCTATTGCTTAATTTCTTTTCAAATCGAATTCATATTTCGCCCGTTCAAAGTTGAGGATGGCGGGGCGATAAAAGAGGGCGGTTTGGGATGGGTTTCGGCCTTATCAGTTGCTCAATAAATGACGCACAATGACAGCAGACTCCGGAGAATCCGGGATGAGGTGGCTGCAAAGAAGAAGAAAGAGAATGATGCGCAAGATTTACCAAAGGACTGAGGGACTAGGAACGACTTTGCTATCAACATTCTCATAAATCGATGGCCAGTGGACAATCCTTTGAAGAAGAAGCAGGGGGGAGGAACCTTATCTAAATGCCATTTAAGAGAGGAAGAAGAAAAGTAGGGGGATTCGGAGCTGAAAGAGAGACACCTTTCAAGAAACACAGACACAGGTGGATAACCAGCCACGCATTTTGTGGCCCCATAATTAAAATGTTTTAAATGCTAAAAGGACCGACGGGCAGAACGAAAAGGCAGACAGAACACGTTGTTAACATTCATTTAACCCCCGGCAGCCGACCGTCTTAACCCCCTCTGGGCCATACAGCATACACGGCGGCAATTACGCTAAACTGAACAAACAGCAAAGCTGTAAACAAACACGCATCCATCAGCGCCAAGCCCTCGGACCAGTTGCAGGTTGTTGGTTGTTCGTTGTTGTATGCAACAGGTATTTTATTCCCGCCACAAACTGGAAAACCCGTTTCTCAAGGCAGGACTGCTCAGATCCCGAGATCCGAGATCCCAAGTGAGACCTGTGTGCGGCTCCTAATGGCGCCTGTTGCCATGTAAATTATGCTTCCTCAACACTTCTGCCCAGAGACTCCGGGTTCTCTAATCCCCCGCTCATTTACGATGGGGTACTGTGAATAACTCGCGAGGCTCAACTATTATGATAGCAGAATAAATAAAATGAGTAATACTAAGAAAAAACTAATGGAATTCAAAAGATTATAATAACTGCATATTAAATTCAAGGGCAATAAATCATCACGTTTCTTGAGGAACTCTGATAATTAATTTTCAAAAATGGGTGTTTAAATATTAAACTACTTATCGTTATCAGTTATCGGTTTAAATGTATTTTAGCTATTTAAAACTCATAATAGCTTACTTAGTACAACACATCAAAAAGTATGACGGTTCTCATAGAACTCAGATAAGAATTTTTTCAAAATATGTTTTTAAATCATTTCTTAATCGTCTTATATGGAAGTTAGGTCTATAATATTAAGTAATAGATGACTATTAAAAGAAATTCTGATAAAGAATATTTTTAAAAATGTGTTTTTAAAAGTTATTTATTATTTGTTACTATTTGCTATACTTCCGCGCTTTGTCAACAAGTAAATATTTTTAATTCTAGTTGTTTGTTTTGGCGGAATGAGTAAAAAAAAGATTATTTAAAATTTTTTATCAAACCCAAAGTGCGATATGAAAGCTAAATGAGTAAGCACTTCTTATTCAGAGTAATAAACCCTTTAAATTGGATTACTATTTAACAGAAGAGTATATCACAGTCAATGCTGTTCAATTACAAATGGGTTTCACTCATTTTTCCCGCTCACCAGCCTCAATTTTCGATTCCCAATTGGCTCCACATTGGCGACGCACCCGATAGCTCTTGGAGATATTTTCCTGTCCACGTGTGTCCCCCTATCGCCGTATCATAATGGAAGACGAGACTGTGAGGCTGGCATTTAGATAAGACTGGCGGCGGCGGCAAATGTCTCCTGTCTCCTGGTTGCCATATCCCATCTGCAGTCTGCAGTCCTCTGTCTTTCCTGCATCTGCATCTACATCCCAAGTTGTGGGCCATTCAAGTGATTAGGCTTAAAGTGCTCTGCAAGTCGGGGTTCGGAATCCAGAATACAGAATCCAGATCGGTCGGCGACTAAAGCTGTTATGGATTCATCGCATTCTTTGGCCAAAAGCCAGGCGCCAAAATCACTTGATTGAGCGAGAAATCCACATCGGTGATATTGAAGCGAAACAAACCCCAGGTAATGAGATTTTTTGGGCTGATGACGCGATTTGCTTGCCTCAGTCTCAAATGAATTTTTCGGCAGAGTTCGGAGATAAGAATCGAATGGAGTATACATACGCTCCCCCCACTCTCTGTAACATGAGTGATTCGTTTATAATCTTTGAATTCGATTTACTGTTTGAAGTTGAAGAACACGGAAAAAAAGTTATTGTACATTTTTAAGCATTACAAATCATCTTTGGATGATAAGGTACCTTCTTATAGAAAAGGAATGGTAACATATATTTTTAGTCCAAAAGTTAAAGATTTTAAAACTATTTTAAAACTATTTTAATGCTATTTTTGTTTTTCTGTCACTGTATCATCTTTCCCCGAGTTCTGTTGGGGTTAGATTCATTGGTACTGGAAGTTGGGTTGGGCTCGAAGACAAGCCAAAGATAAACGAACAAAATGGCCACCGGGCGACATGAAGGAGCTCCAAATGCTCGGTTGGCTATCTTGGCGTGGGATCGGCGCAAAGCTAATGGCATAAATAGATTTCATATTGCCCTCCATTTGCGCCCCCGTACCCCCCATACCCCCACTCCCCACCCCTCTAGCCTTCAGTCTTAATTACACATAGACAGAGTGCGTTTGACTCGTTTCGATCAGCAAATAAAATCTAGAAATATATTTTTATGGATTTTTAATCGATTGCCGCACGTTGCCTTGTTGTTGCTTTTTGCCGGCCTTTTGGGCCAGCGATTCCATCGATGGCATCTCGCTGCCATTTAGTTCGATTTTTGATTGTCGTGGGTAAACAGAAGATACCCAGGGGAGTGAGCTTAGGTAGGGGTACTTTGGGAGCAGGTGGGGAGTTCAGAGATACAGCGAAAATGAATTTCAGAAATTACAGTGGCAATACGTTTAATGTCATTACAAAAACAATTTTACAAAACATCATTAAATGTAACCGAAATTAAGAAACTGGAAAACAAATTGAAAGCTATCTTTAAAACTGTTATTAATGTGGAATTTTTCCTTAATTTTTTAAAATTAGTTAGTTTTGTAATGCGTTTTTTAACAATTATTAGCAATTTCAAGTTTCAAGTCAAAATAAATATATATTCAAAATCTTATGCCTATAAACTCCCCTTTTTCTCAGTGTACCGTGTGATGTAAAAGAAGCAATGTTGACAATGTTTATCGCGTAATTAGTTTGCTTTCGAAGTTCGAACTCCCTTTTTATCCCCCATCCACGATTTGAACTGAGACATCCTAATTTCGGTTTATGCGTAGGTGTCCCCTCTATGCGATTCCGATTCCAATTCCGATTCCGTTTCCCCAATACCCCAATACCCCCGACCCAAATACCCAACTTACTTTGCGCTTATCTCTAATGACAAATGTTTGCTTAAAAATCTTTTAATTGCACTTGTTTCGAATTTCGTTGTGGCTTTTTCTGCGTCCGTGTTGTTTGCCTCCTGATAAGCCAAATTAATCGCAGCACTTAAATTTTCATTTTGAAATTTTTCAGCCATGTGAACGTGGTGTTTGTCGTCTGGCTCTAATTTTCTGTGTCTGTGTATTTGTACGGCATACGATTTTCGATACGATTTCGGTTCGATTTCGATGCCAACTGAAGTAGATGTCACTCTATATCTCTCTCTTTGCTCCACGGACATGTAAACTTAATCAATTTATCACCAGGTGGACGGGAGGGGCAAGTCGGGGTGCCTAGATAGGCTGAGCTGTACACTTTGTAATTAATAATTGATTGATGAGCTCAAAATAGGCAAAACCTAAACTTAAAGTCGACCGACAATCGTACGAGTTCCAAGAATTAAATCAATACCTGAATTCTCTTGACGAGCAGCTAAGGGAAATACGAGATGAGATCAACGGGAACTTTACAGATTACAGGGAATGATAATTCTGATTTTTAAAGAGCCGTTTGACGCCTTTGTATAAAAATTTAGTTTATTTTCAAGGCGCATAATATCTTTATTTGATATATTGCATGTACAGCATACTTTATTACTTTTTTCTTAATATTTCTCTTTTTTTTTAGATTTTTATGTCAAGCCATTTTAAAGGATTGTTAGTCCTCTCATTTTTTAGGATAGTAGTTTTATTTAACTAGATTATTAGAGAAATTATATCTTTATTCGACTAAACCTACTCTTTGGAGTTTAAGGACTAGCTTATAGATTTTTTTGGCAGCCAGCTTCGTCTAGCAATCTGCACTCAATCTCGCTGGCTGGCTTAATAATTTTCAAGGTCTGCACTTTGACTGGCAACGGCCACCAGCAGATAATCGCCGCGAAAGAGCGTCCATACTATACGGAAATATATATATACTCATATACTCGTATATGTGGCGATGATTTGCGGTCTAATGCCCCGGGGCAGGCGAAACCCGGGTTTAATCAGAGATTGCAGATGGAAGCGACAACAGCGAGGCAGCCAAGGAACGAATGCACACGAGCTGGAGGAGATTGGATGACTGGGGAGGCGCAGGAGGAGGTGCAGGAGGAGGAGCACAGAGCAGAAGAGGATCGATGGATGGATGGATGGATGAACAGACGTGGTTGGGTCAGTTCGGTTGGTCAATTAAACGAATGCTGCGCTGATCGCTGGGAATAGATAATAGGACCTCGGCATGAACTTTATTTCGAGATAAGGCCGCAGCTCCCAAGATTGATAAAGAAAGGCCAAACGAGAATCAAATTTAAGCAGAGAGCCCAGAATCGAAACTAATTAAGTGGGTGGAAGAGCAGGAGGAGTAGTCCGAGTCCAAGGAGGAGTGCACACACGTTTGATGATGATGGTAATCTCCACACGACGTTTCCCCTTTCGAAATTGAAAATCAAATCGAAAGGAAATCTCAAGTTGAAATCAAAGGGGCCCAACCACAAGACGGAATTCGTCTTGCGGAGCGATAACGATAACGATTATCGCTGACAACGCACAAGAACATCACATCATTAGGAGCACTCGAAATTGGAAACCAGCCAGATGAACGCAAAAAGATAAGGTGTCGAAATTTGAACTGAGATTTGTCGCCTTGATATCTCCGAATGTCTTTCTGTCTTTCCCCCTTCCTGTTTAGCCATCTCCCTCTATTTCTAACTCTATTTAAGGGGTATATTGTTTTGGTTCTAGATTTATGTATCTGATACAGTAAATCGATTTAAAAGCGATTAAACAGGCAAAAACATCTTAGAAATCGGAGTTTTATGGGCTTTGTCTAACGTTTTAGATGGTAGGTTATAATAGAATATTAAAATAAAAACGTACAGTTGTGCTCTCTATATTTTATCGATTATAATCGATTCTTTGATCAATTAACTTTTTACGTGTTATATTTAAGGCAATTAAATTGATAAAAATAAAGTGATATTTCCAATAGGGTAACAGGTGGTCGGTAAACCTTTGACTTCCCCTTCTTTCCGTTTATGTAGTACGGTTGGCCTATCGTTCCATCAATGGACACTAGAACGATCAGTCGGCCGGTTAGTGGGGCGCTGATAAGGAATACTTTGCCTTTGGCTTTGGAACTGCCCATCGGCTGGTGGAATGCCCACTGAATATATAGAAATCAGTTCTAATTTTCGGCCAGCGATAGCCATCGCCTATCGGCGAGATTGGAAGGTTTCGAGGAGGCGCTGACAGAGATTTATGGCATTCAAAATGTTTCGCTAGCAACGCCCCCGGCGACAGTGAAATCCGGTCACCGGGTTCATCCGATGCGATCCCCGAATTCGGAATCGGATCGAATCGCAAATGAAACTGATATCAGATGCAAACAACGACTGGCGAATGGAAATTAATTAACCCGCCAGATATCGCGCCATGGCCCAAAGGAAATCCGCAACTCAACGGTGGAGATCGATCATTCAGATACTGACCATATATTATACAATGTTATGTACACTTTTAAAGCCCTATATATGTATATATTGTCATAGCTGGGGATCTCTATACAGAGTATATCTGTATCCGACAAACCACATCACATTGACATTTTTATCTTTAGCTGAAAATCTCTTCAAATTGTTATAAACGAAAAACACACGACAACAATTGTTGTTGTTGGGCGAGTTCATTCTCTCATTTTTGAAGCAAAGCGCGACAATCTTGCCATCAGATCAGCTGATAAAAAACAACCGACCAGAGGCCCCGGAGCATTGTACAAATCATACAACAACCATCAGAGCAACAACATCGTAAAGTCCACACCAACAACAATAACAACAACAACATCCACAATCGACAGCTGTTTTAAGCGATTTTTAGCTTTATTTTTTGTCGTTTTGCTGGCTGGTTTGTTTGTTTTTTACGAAGGGAATGTGTTTGGAAAATGACTACAAACCATTATCGCTGAATGGGCATCAGGTTTCAGACTTATTTCGATTGCATTCGACGATTAAAACCAAAATAAAACCCACGAATGGATACAGACGGGGGATAAAGTGGGAAAAAAGGGTCGAAGTGTGGTTCCACTATCGCAGGTGATTAGTCAATTGTGGGAAATACTAATCAGATCTCGGAATAACTTTTTCAACAGTCATGATATATCAAAGTTTAAATATAAATCTCTCAAGGGGATCACTTGAAAATGCAAAAGTTTATTGGATTTAAAAGCTCAGAGTCTTCTATATTTAAACTATTTTCATGGTTTTAATTGGGTTTCTCCTTACAATTATTCAATTTTTAAAAATAAGTAGTATAATGTAAAATATCATTTGAGCTATTTACACAATTATTAATGATACTTTATTTTTACGTCAGAGCTATACTGACTCAGTTTGATAGTTAATTTCCGCTGACGATGAGCGATTTTGGTGCGGAAAACGGAAATGGATCATGTTTCATTTCAATGAAATGATTCAAAATTACTATCAGCTTCTATGACATATATTTATAAAGGAGACAACAAATATTATATCCTGCGTAGAAGATAATATAATCTGATCTAAACAAATATAAATAGTTTTGGATTAAATAAAAGTTACTTTATATATAATATATATTTTAATTATTATCTGTAGCATGATCTTAAGAGGTTTTGTGATTAAGATCCCTTAGCTCATTCTTAAAACAAGTCTTAACCCTTTGATTAATCACTTTTTCGAATTTCCCTTCTCTTGTGATAAGAATGAAAACAAAAACAGCGCAATAAATATTTACATACACACATATATCGACAATCGGAATTTCGCTGGCTGACTAAGTCGATCGTCAAGTTACTCCCCTTGCTAATCCCTCGCCCCTATATCACACCCCCCTATATCACACATCACACCAACCACATTCATTCGCCCCACTTGATATGTAAATGTGCTGGCCAAAAACAACGATAATAAAATGCAACAAAGTGAAAAACAACATTTTGTAATTTGTAATGCTTGTTAATGTTTTTGTATTTGTTTTTGTATTTGTTATTGGTATATTGTTGGTGCTTTTTATCTGGTGATATTTCCTGGTCCGATTTCCAGCAAATCAACAAAACAGAGACAAAGCAAGAGGGAGAAGCTTATCGCAATTATTAAAATACAATGTCAAAATGGCCAAAGCTCGAGATTATCTTTTCCAATTGAAATGGACAGAACAGCCACAGAGGTGGGGAGCCAAAAGGGGGTTTGCAACCTGAGCCCTGGCTTTTTATCGCGGCTGCAACTGCAGCTCTTCGAATGCTAACTGCAATTGCAATACGCAGTTAGCTAGCTTCTCTTATCGCTCCGAGCTCAGCGCTCTGCTCCATAGACCCCCTCTATAAAGACCCCTCTTCCCGCCAAAAAGCGAAGCGAACCGCTTGACACGTACCCGCGCCGATTTCAGATATGAGAAAGAGGGCTCAGTGTAGTAAACTCAAAGCAGAACAGAGCCAACATGAGAAAGACACACTGAAATCATTTTACAGATGAATTATACAACCCACTAAAGTTATTTAAAAGAACTAAAATATTCTTTTAAGTCGTTCGTGAGTTATAGCGTCGCAATCATGGAGCAAAATAAAGGGAAAGGGCCTGTCGTAGAAAATTGCGATAAAACCGGCATAGTAGTAGCCGTAGCATCGGTCAAGAGCTTGGCTTAAGTCATCAAGCCGTTATAAACCATTTGAAGAAGCTTTGAGTCACTTAAAAGCTCGATGTAAAAAAAGAAAAAAATAATATAATAAAAATACCGCAGGACTTTTTCGACAACCTTATATTAAACAAGAGAGAACGCTATAGTCGGGTTGGTGTCCCGACTATCTAATACCCGTCACTCAGCTAAAGGGAGGGCGAACGCTGTAGTCGGGTTGGTGTCCCGACTATCTAATAAACGTTACTCAGCTAAAGGGAGTGCGAGGGAGATAAAAACTTTGATCAGGCATAAGTTTTAAACGAATGGTCCGATTTAAAAAATTTCTTCTACATTTCGATAGGTATTGATAAACACAACAAAACTGCATTTTTACTTTTCCGGAATATTTAAATTTTTAAAATCGTATATTAACTATTGTGGGCGTTAGAGGGGGCGTGGCACCATTTTGAAATAAACTTGCGCTGCGTAGGAGCTCCTAGAATCTGCATGCCAAATGTCAATTTCCTAGCTTTTATAGTTTCTGACATCTCAGCGTTCATACAGACAGACAGACAGACAGACAGACAGACAGACAGACAGACAGACAGACAGACAGACAGACAGACAGACAGACAGACAGACAGACAGACGGACAGACGGACAGACGGACAGACAGACATGGCTAGATCGACTCGGCTAGTGATCCTGATCAAGAATATATATACTTTATGAGGTCGGAAACGCTTCCTTCTAGCTGTTACATACTTTTGCACGAATACAATATACCCTTTTACTCTACGAGTAACGGGTATAAAAATAACAAGAGAGAACGCTATAGTCGGGTTGGTGTCCCGACTATCTAATACCCGTCACTCAGCTAAAGGGAGTGTGAACGCTGTAGTTGGGTTGGTGTCCCGACTATCTAATAAACGTAACTCAGCTAAAGGGAGTACGAGGGTGATAAAAACTTTAACCAGGCATAAGTTTTAAACGAATGGTCCGATTTAAAAAAATTCTTCTACATTTCGATAGGTATTGATAAACATAACAAAACTGCATTTTTACTTTTCCGAAATATTTAAATTTTTAAAATCGTTTATAAACCATTGTGGGCGTTAGAGGGGGCGTGGCACCATTTTGAAACAAACTTGCGCTGCGTAGGAGCTCCTAGAATCTGCATGCAAAATGTCAATCTCCTAGCTTTTATAGTTTCCGAGATCTTAGCGTTCATACAGACAGACAGACAGACAGACAGACAGACAGACAGACAGACAGACAGACAGACAGACAGACGGACAGACGGACAGACAGACATGGCTAGATCGACTCGGCTAGTGATCCTGATCAAGAATATATATACTTTATAGGGTCGGAAACGCTTCCTTCTACCTGTTACATACTTTTGCACGAATACAATATACCCTTTTACTCTACGAGTAACGGGTATAAAAATTAATATTTAGTATGCTGAAAGATTTAAATATTTGAACCACTGTTTTAATTTTAATTTTGCCAACAACATGATTAAAACAATATTATATTTGTTTACTTATTTTTTTTTCAGTGCATTGGAGCTGGGCCCGCTTCAAATCGAGTCAAACTCAAACTTGACTTGACTTTTGGCTAAATTGTCACCCGCATGGGGATGACTATGTCGATGGGCTGTTCTCTTTTGTTTTTGCTGCTGCCACCGTAGAATAACCGACAATGGAACAACAAAACATCCAACAACCGACAACCAACAGCTGGCCATTAACATAAAATTAGTGATAAGCGTAATTAAAATTTATAAAAAACAAAAACGAAAGACAACCCACAAAAGTGCTTATCTATGTGCGACTGCACTCCCTCAGGTCTCGGAACTCTTAAAAGGTATGAGATAGGAATCGAGAGCAGGTGGGACTTGGTCTAAGATATAATACCCTACGAAGCACGAAAGAATATATGAAAGGATTGTGTAAAGATCTCCTTACATAGTACTATTGTACTAAAATTTTGGAGGACTTGGCGGAAGAATATTGTACAATCCTTTCTAAGCACTTGCCTACGAATTATTTCCAAATTTTGGTTTTTGGTTCCAGATTTTTTTATCAAACTGTGAAAGATTCTCGATCTTTTTTCAAAAATAGGCCTTTTCTTTATTGTTCTATTTCGTCACGGGAAGTTTTTAGCATTATATGAAAGGGGTCTTAAGCCTAGTTTACCTCATTTTAAAAATGAACAAAACCCATTCGAAGGGTATTTGGAAAACGAGCCCGAGGGCGTTGTCATCACGATTCCTACATTTCGAGTTCGAGACTATACTACAGACTATCCGATACGAATGCCAGTTATTGAAGCTTATGTAAAGGCAACAATAACAACGCCTGTAGAACCTCCGACAAAAGCTACGCAAGTTGATGTTATTTTTTGTTGTTTTTGCCACTGCTGCTGCAATTGTGATAAAACTTTATCGAGTTGCGCTTTCAGTTTTTTCTCGCCTTCAAAATCCAACTCCCAACGCCCACAAATGCCATAGAAAATAGAAAACAACGGGACAGAAGTGAAGCAAGTGTGCAAGAGATAAATATGCAAAGCACAAATGCTAGTGAGATGGGTGGGGGGTTTGGATGGTTACCCAGGGATAACCCACTGATAGTGCAGGTGAAACAGCAACAACAACAACAACAGACATCAGCAACAACAACGGACAACCGCTGCGCAGATAAAAAATACCCTAAATTATCGTAACGCAAATGGTAAAGTTTTTCCTTATCCATTCCTCTCGGTACCCTATAAATAGTTTAAAGTCCGGAGCTTAACAGGTCTTGGTAACTATTCGAGTATAAATAGACACTTAAATTGATTTTCAAGAATTATGGATTGCAGTCTTTGGAACTTCATAAATACCTTAAAGTTCTGAGCTTAATAGGTCTTTGCAACTAGTCAAGTATAAATAGATTTCAAAGAATTATGGAATGTTCATTAACAATTATAGTCTTTGGGGGTTCATAAATAGTTTAAAGTTGCAAACTAAATAGGTACTCGTAACCATTCGAGTATAAATAGATTTTCAAATAGATTCCAAAGAAGTTCATTTTGTTATCCATTAATTGGAACCCTAAATATAGTTTAAAGTGGTGAGAAGGAAAAGTAAAGGAATTTCCTTATCCATCTTTGTGCACTACATAAATAGTTTACTATAAGTTCAATATAATCTCAATGAGTCATGGTAGCTTTGTAATTGGAAATAGATTTTGAAATAGCTTCTAGGGAATTTTAAATATATATTAATTTATTATTATCGCATTCTTTATAGAGTGTATCAAACGCTCCGTTGGCCCCGGCTCAAGATATAGATTCTTGGCCGCTTACTGTGGAGGTTCCACTTTCATGACTCGGCCTGATATCACTCGCTGGGTATTTGTTGGATTGTGGGACTGGATGGAAATGGGGGTTCTGTTCAGTTGGGTGGGGCAGAGTCAGCCAGTCGAGAAACGTGCTTGGAGCAGAAGCAGCGACAGCGATAAGGAGTCCAAAATGGCAAAATGGATAAGCGGAAAACCGGTGACTTCGGGGAGGGTCGGAAACTGAGGTGGAAGGTGAGTTCAGGTGTTCGGGGTGCTTGGGGTGCTCGGGGTGTCCAGTGTCGCAGGTCCGGCACGTTTTATCGATTTCGATTCCGAAATGCATTCATTGGGTGTCAAATGGTTCGGGGCCATAAATATATCAAATGGCAAACAACGAAATGTAATTAGTTAATACTCTCCACACTCTTCGAAACACTCTTTCTTCTCCACTCCATCCGCTTGCCCGACAATATTTATAAGGTGTGTCAGCTGCACGTACAACAGGTATCGACGATATCGATAACGAGACGGCAAAGAAATTTCATTCAAATGAGCAACTTGACTACCCTATTTGGTAAAATCCAGGAGGATTTTTTTTTACATCCCTAATAGTACAAAAAATAAATCTATAATATGCAATCAAAAAATCATTAAAATCCCAACCACATGATATCATGATTTTAAGTTCCCTGGTGATAACGATCTTTTTCTAGAAGGTGTTTTTTATCAAAGTCTATATAAATCTTTTTAATATCGGGTTTCAAAAGCTCGACTTTATCGTTCTCACTTGTTTTTTCCCCGCTTCTTTGTCTTGGCATAGTTTATCAGTTTCTTGGTTTTCTGTGTTTGCTGTGTGTTCGTTCACATGTTTTGCTGTCCAAAAAACGAGAGCTGCTGACCAAGCGAGCGAATTTTGAATGGGTCAGCTGGCGGTCAAGTGGGAAAACGGATCGTGAAAAGGGGAAAATGCTACCTTTCTTTATGGAAGAATTGAAATACATATTTTGGATAACTAAAAAGGTTATATAAATCTTAAGATCTTTTATAAAATTCTCTGAAAGTAATTCTATTTAAATTTCTATCATAACTGTACATATTATCGCATTTAAGATTCAAAACACTAAGTCTGAAGGTGTACGTTTAAAATTAAACTACAAAAATGTATATTATCGTTTTCAAGATCCGAAACCTTTAGAAAAACTCACCTTTATTCAACGGCTTGGGGTTAGACTGTTTGCGTCGTGACATTTCGAGTCCAGCTGCGGGACTGGAGATATATCTTCAGCTACGTCGGCATCAAGTCCGCGGAAGATCTAGATCCGTTTCGATTTTCGCGTACATTTACCGGCGGATGCGATCGCACTCACACACAGGCACTACTCACTCTCTCACACACACGGCGAGTATCAATTATGGGCAATCGATGCGATTACTTGGATTATTTGTATTATTTGTATTATTGGTGGCGATTAACAAGCCTTAATGAATTTTTAACGATCGGCGCGGCGGAAAACGCGCGCGATTTCGAAGCGGATTGCAATGCAACAGCGGGCCAGTAATCTCCAATTCGATCTCCGAGTCCCATCAATATCTGATCAGTGTTTTGCTCTTGATATTGCAATTGATTAATTCTGGGAGACGTCTTTAAGTTAATAAGGATCCATCTTTTTTAAAACCAATTGCAAAAGTATCGAAATTTACGAATTTGCGTCCGTTTCGAGAGCTTGTCGTCGCAGCTGTGCGAGCGAGTCTTTTTGACAACGCGACGGGTCGAGAGCTGAAAACAAAGTGGGGCCAGTGGGGCCAAAACGAATGATTGGGTCTGTTTGGAGAATGATTCGAATGAGAGCTACGAGAAACAAGAGAATTTCAGTCGCTCTCTCGTGAATCGGGGGTGGTTCGTAACACAGAACGAGAACTATCTTCAAAGACCTGTTACTCATCACGTAACGGACTTGGTTGGAATCGAATGCGAATCTCCCTCATCAGCGATCTTTTACGATCCCGAAGGAAAGTACCGTAGACCGGAAAGTTTTGGGCTTTGCTCAATTCTTCATTGGTATTTCTAAAACAGCTGAAGCAAGTCCCCAAAATCTACAAAATTTACGCATTTTCTACGATTGACGCCTTTTCAATAGGATTCCAATTACCAATAAAAATTATAAAAAAAAACCTCTTATAAAAAAAGACAAAAAAGTTGGAATAAACAAGCCAATAAATAACACTAGGCGTATGCGCAATTTTTGGGCAAAGTTTTAAAAACGTAAGGGTCATACGTAGTGTCAGTTATACGTAACTCCGTGATTAACTCAGAGAGGACAAAGTCGGCAGGAGAGAGCGAGAGCACGACAGATTGCCAAAGAGAGCCAAAGCTCGCGCTCGCTCACGAAACGTAAGCTCCAATTGGGGAAAAGAGCGAGAGAGAGAGCCGCATTCTCTCTTATTGGAGCTCTTTTTCGCTCTTTCCATTTTGTTTTGTACTCGGCTTTTCATCGCTCCGCTTGCTTTGAAGTCTGCTTCATAGTCTGATAAGAATCAAAACAAAAACGCCGAAACATTTTTACGCACGTTTCTTATTGGAAATTCAAGTAACGGTTTTCACTTTTTCTTTTGACTTCAAGAAAGATTTCTTCGGAATTTACGGTGCTATGGTATTAAACTTAACATTTATCACACTTTGTTCTCTTATTTACAAGCTTATTTCTTTATTTTTTCTTAATTTCTGGTTTTCTTTTTCACTTTTTGGCTCCAATTGGTGGCAAAAGGCGTTAGGCAATCGTACTTTGGCGCACTTATGAGAAAATCTCTTAACTAAGTATCTTTTTAGGCCGTCAGATGGCGGTTGAGCTGCACTTAGTATAGCATACTTTTAGGCTTTCCGTATAGAGGGCGCCTCTTAAGGGCGCTTAATTTAAAAGGAAGTACAAATCTCTTTTTAAACCACAATTTATGTTTGTTTCTTGCATCAAAAATAAATAAATAATTACCGCGGCACCCGCAGAATTCTATTTCCGGTGTGAGAAACATTTCACCATTTTCAGCATTTTATTTAGCTGCACTTCCGCTTCTTTTTTTATGGGTAATTTTTTACTTCACCTTTCTTTTTGTCTTGTAATTTGCACCTATTGCCTGGTTTTAATGGGATATTCCTCCTGCTTTGCATTGGACACTCATAGATTTAAAAAATTCCGACAGCAGCGGAAATGAAAAGCTTCCTGCGGGACAAACTCAATGTTGAAATGGGTGATGGCTAATGGGTGGGGATGGTTTTTCTAAGGGCAGCATGCAAATGGGGATGCATGGCAATAAATATCAGAAACCAGTTAGAGGGCCATAATCCACGCTAACATATGGCCGAGTCGATTAGCCACGCGACCTCCTCCCCCCTTCCCCGCCCGCTTCCTTGGGTCATTTTCGGTCTCCTTTCATTCCTTTTCTCACCCATTTTTTAAGCACCTCCCTTCGTTAATCGCTAATGAAGTATACGCATCGTTGACCTTCGCAACGTTCATTAAACTTTGTCGCTGTCTTTTTAGGCAATCCCCAATCGCTTTTTTGTCTGTTCTCAATGCAATTCGGCAATCGCCCAAGAAACCTATAAATAAAGGGGAAAAAATCAAAACAGGTAAGCATGCAGCCACGAGAAATTATCGAGGTTGTCGGTTCTCTCTAGATTTAAACCAAAAAGCGTTTTAAAATAAAATAATAAAATATTACATAAAAATATAATATCTTGTATTCCCCAAATTTGGTAATATTTCAATAAAATAAATACTAATTAAACGTCTTGAAGATCCTATAAAATGATATCATATAAGATATGAAGAAACAGCAAAATGTTACACGTGCCATGTTAAAATATGAAAAAAACATTCAAAAAATACAGAATGACGACAATTGGTTGGGAAACACTTTCTAAATATGGCGCTACACAAACTAATAGCCTTCATTTAAGCTGAAAACGAAGATCTTGTTAGAGAGGCGCCGGAAAAAATGGCAAATAGCCATAGCTAATATTCCGGGGGATCCCAGTCGATTTAGCTTGAAGTCATATACTATAATGAGTGTGCTGCTTCTTTGTCAGTAACATCGAAACCGAATCAATCAGCTGGCTAGGTCGTAGGGTGCTTCAACGAATTTTTGCTTTTTATTTTCGCAAACACAACAACCTTAAAAAACCGCAATATACACATACAATTCGTAACCGAGTCGGCCTCCTCTGTAATCATAGTGCATTACACTCGACTGGAGGCCTGATGGGGATATTGGGATGTTCTGATATTCGGATATTCAGATACTGGGAGGCGAGGTGAGCAACTTCCAGGTCAAGCAACTTCTGGCGGCAAGGCCATGCCCGTGACTGAAATGGAAATGGAAATGACAGCCGCGAAAAAATAAAACAAAACAAGACAAAAAATTAACCGAATATCTGCCGAAATTTTATTTGGCGGGGGAAGCGAATATCATTGACCCAAGGTGCAGTTACCTTGCGTGTTCGTTTCGAGCTTTCGAGTGCAATGATCCGGTCGGAAACGACGCGTTTCCAACCCTGGGAGATGCGACCTTACCCTGAACGGAAGAATTTATAGACGCCTATATGGGAAATGGGGGTCAACACACTGAGCCAGTGAATAGAGATAGTTACTATGCTAAAAATTGTAATAAAAAAGATACTATTGCTATATGGAATGATTTTTCCTTATTAATAATTTAATGGAACATTTTTTTACAAATGTAGATTATAATATTTACTGTTTCTGAAATGTTATCCTTATTTAAATGATTTTACTTAATTGAAAATTAAATTAAAATGATTTAAATTATAGTTAAGATATCAACTAATTGTAATCAACCTTTCTATGACCATTTACAATCGAATCAATTTAAGGAATCATTTTCCTACAAATGTATATTTTAATATTTACAATTTCTGAAATGTAAATTTTGTTTAAATGATTTACTTAATTGAAAATGAAATTTAAATGATGTAAATTATAGTTAGGGTATCAACTAATTTTAATCAACCTTTCTATAACCCATTACAATCTAATCAAATGTTTCTTGTAATAATCAAAATGGGAAATGTATTTAAACAATCGTTAAAATAGCTCAAAGGCCAACCGATTAAAAACTGCTCTTTGATTTCATCAAGAACTTTGGATGACCATAAGAAAACCATAATTCCATCAAATTTACGATGTCAACCTTAAAGATTAAACAGTGAATGGTAAAGATTTCCCCTATAAATACCATTGAATGCTGAAAATAATTTTTAAATAGTGAATATTTTTTTTTGGTGCAGTCCGTTCTCTTGCAACCTCTTTTTTTCCCCCAATCGAATCTCTTTCGATCGACTTCTCTTCTCACTTTTTTTCTGATGCTGAACCGATCCGATTCACTCCCAAGATCAGTTTGACTGGGCACCTTGCATAAATTAAAACAGCTGATGAAATTTGCCAAGTTCGTCGCATAAGCGAGCTAAAAAACCAAACAAACTGTTTCCCAAGCGGAGATAAAATTATTCACTTATTTTTGTTAAAAAACGCTTCTTTGTTTTTGGTCTTATCTTCGCTGCTGCGGCTGCATTTGCCGTTATATTGACGACGCCCACAAAATTCACTGCATTCGATCAAAGTCCACCTGACCCGCCCCCCTTTTTTCCCCCGATATTTAGGTGTATTATGGATATTTTTAGCATTCGGTAATAACAACAAATGCAATAGAATTACCCCTCTCACTTTCGCACTCTCGGCGGCTCTCTCTTTCTCGCTAAATAGTCGCTGCTAATTGGGGGACTCTGCCATTGCGGTAGGTTCGTCCCATGTGGCGTATACATAATGTCGAATACTGCCTGCATTTGTCAAATGACCATGGGATAGGTTTAAATATACATAAGTGGCTGTGCATCTGGTACCGAATAATTGAGGCATTTAATTTGTGTAAAAATAAAAACGAAACTAATTAAGAGAAACCTAATGTAAACTGTCGTTTCAGAATCAAAAAAGTGACAAGTACAGAACATTTATATTAAAACTTAAAGTAGGGAAAAATTAAGCGTTCTCAAGTCAATCATATAAATAGAAAAAAGGATATCAATTTTATTACAAAATTATGCATTTAAAGTATTTAAGAGTTTAAAAATTAATCTAAAATTATAAAAAAAAATTAAAAACCATTTAATTAATTTTTTAATAATAACTCATAAATATATTGGTTTAGAGACTGCACCATAAGCCCCCTACAGAATGATTTCCAGCAACATCTGTGTAAAATCAACCCACTGATTGACCTGAATTAATTCAGTATTGGGCATTCCCAACCTTAGACCCCTTGGATGTGTGTCTTTTCCCCTGATCCACTTTCCCGGATGATGAGTTCGCCCTCGCCGGGGCGCTTATCTCGAGTCGAATGCGAATTCGCCGCTTCTATTTATAGCGATTCCAACCGAAGTTGCGTGACCAGACAAAAGAGGAAGATGATGAAATATGTGTGTGATGTGTTCCGACGAAAAGTGCTCACTTTGGCGATTATTTTGCCGATTACCAATGGTATTTCGGTACTTCACCCACAAGTGGAACTAGTAAGTCCGATTTTCGGCGACCTTTGCGCCTCCTTCATTTATTCAGGGTCACCTTTGAAGTCACCTTCACCTTCTGCACATCGATCATTCGCCTCACGCATGTATTATTTGCACCGATCCACATTCGGAGCCACAAAGCTATAGGTATAGGTGAACCCTAAAGAGAGAGAGAGACGGACTGCAAAAGAGAGGGAGATAGTGACTCAAGTAATATCATTCCAAAGTTCAAACTCGCCCAAGACGTGCTTCAGTAGTTGAACAGTGATTTCATAAGTGCTGAGCTCGCTTTTATGAATACCTCTTAAACTGCCAGGTTATTTATATTAAACCGACCCCATCTAATTATTCCCGCTTGTCCGTTCTTTTGTCCGTTAGAGAGAATAAAGGTCACGATCTCGAGAACTGTAAAGGATACAGCTGGCAATTTTGGTATGAGGGCTTATGTGATGCTATCACAAATGATTTACTTTCCCTTACGCAAACTACATCTCAAAAGATATAAAAATTAAAGTTAATAAAGCTGCACTTGGGCACATGAGCACTGGGTACCCGATAGCCTCCAAGTATGACCATTATTAATTTGTTTACAACATTTTTGTGTTATTGTTGTGGATCTGACCGGCCTGCTTTACATTGCACTCCATCCAGCACTTTACTCATCCAGCGAAGGCAGTCAACGTCAGCCGACTGCTTCCATTTTTATTTTATTTTTGCGAGACTTGGCTTGGTTCAACGCATTGTGAATTTGCTCGTTGACCTTAAATGCAATTTGTAGCTGCTGCTCGCTCATGTTTTGATGTTCACTTCCGTCGTTGTCCTTGCCAAAGTGCAAAAGCCTCCAGCGAGAAAAATACAAAAAAAAAAAAACAAAAATGTATTACGATTAATGTACAACTCATGCCCCGTTTCGAATGTTTCGATTTCGATGCGATCACCCGATCTCTCGCATCTCCGATTTATGGCCCCGGCCACACGATGGATAATTTGCAAAAATATGTTAATTATTTCTTTGGTCCTCAGGTGCCTCTTCTGTAGCTCCATAGCTCCGATTCAGATTCCGATTCGGAGGCGCCCTGCTTTTGATTATTTGAAACGCGTCGGGGTTGGCTAAAAATAAATAAAATGTGGGCAAGCACAGAGCAGCAGCAACAAAATACATTTTTTGCGCTCGTGCTTCGATTAGCCATCAACAATCGGAGAAAGAAGCAGCAGAAGCAGGGCAGGGCAGTAGAAAATGTGCTAAATACTCAAATCATTGTGCACGCCTCTCGTTCATGTCGATGCCTACGGATCATTGGGGGAGAAAATTGTTAAGTGGGGGGGATCACCAAGAGAATTGCAGGAAAATTCCAGATAAATAAATAATAAAACATATAATGGAAAGAAAATGTACAAAATACCAAAAACAATACAAACAAACCCAAACTAATTACTACCGCTTGTCCGTTCCTTTGTCCGTTAAAGAGAATAAAGGTCACGATCTTGAGAAATATAGAGGATACTTCTGGGAAATTTGGTATGAGGGCTTCTGTGATATCGATTTTAATTTAACAGAAATGATTTAGTTTTTTTTACGCAAACTACAATTCAAAAGTTATTAATTTCAAAATTTTCCGAATATGCTTTCCAGTGATTCAGTAATGTAAAAATAGTCGCATACCAAACGTATTTTCGTGATTGCACTTTGCCTCAATGGAATGCGAACAGAGTGGAAGAATAGCGGGTGCTGTAATAGTGAGTGATTCTGAGAACACAAGGGCCATACAATCAATGTGTGGCCCGTAATCGCCAGAGATAAGCGGGCAGACAGAAAAGTCCCTTCCTCTTTTTTCGCCGCCCATCTTCAAATCAACAGCAACAAACGCGCCCACTTAAACCAACAAACGCAACAATGTCAATAAGGCAACAAAAACCAACAGAAAATACCAGTACACCGCAGTAATAAATTGCTGAAATGAATGAGGAAGAAAGCGCGTCGGTGGAAAGAGACAGACGTATGGAGAAGACAGAGCACTTGGGCAATTTCCATTGTTTGTCTGCCGGCAGCGAGCCTCCTCCTATAGACTTTGCGAAAGGGTTTACGGACCCGTCAAGGGCAATCCATTAATCGCGGGTTCGTCGCCTATCGACTCCCACTTTTCAGTGCGAAACGCAAAAGCAAAACAAGCGTGGAGCCCAACGCCCCATAAACAAGGTCTGCTACGTCATGCCACGGGCTTAGATAAACAGACCGACCGATTCGGAACCGATTCGCACTCGTTTCACACTCGATTCACACACGATTCACGCCCGATTCCGATTCCAATTGCGGTTCCGATGGTCACGTTGCCGGCGAATGACAATGAGTTTGATAAACAAAATCGGAAGTGGTGTGAGATATATAGATATGAGATGTAATGAGATGAGCACACCTAGTGTAGACACATTTCCTGATATAGACTGCGTAATTCTGATGGATCGTAAACGATATAAGAGGTCTCAATTGGTATTTTTTTATGGTATTATGTATAATTTTTTAGATTGCATAACACTGATAATCAAAAAACAGGTGATGTTTTGACGGTACTGTACCTGTCCATGCACAAACCTGTACTTTTAAGGCAAGCTTAGCTTATTTATCGATTTTATCGTACAATACATACAATGTAAAGGTTTTTTGCAATATTAAATTAGCAGAAACCCATTCACCGGAAGTCATAATTGACCTGAATGAAACCCCACCCAGATAACCCCAACCCAACCTGCTAAATTAATTCGATTCATTCAGAAATCTAGTTCAAGATCAGCCATGCAGATGACGAACCGAAGCACCTGCACTTACGGTCCCCAATCGCATTCCCCATCCCCGAGAGCCCACTCCAGTCCAGCCCCTAGCATATTGATAAACCCCCATTGACGCCGCCTGGGAAACGAATCTCTCTCTTCTCTCTTTGAACATTGATAAGAACCCCCCTCCTAGGCTGATAACGGCCACGCCTCTCGCTCATGTTGTGACTGACTAACGGACAAGCGGAATAACGGACAGACAGACTAACGGACAGGCGGACGGACGGACAGATAAGCGGACCTATAGACTGGCCATGCGGTGGCCAGCTGGGAATCGCGCTTATCAGTCCCGCACTCTCTTACTCTTATCAGGTCGAACCAAAACGATCCGAACCCAACCCCCGATGTAGGGTTGATCCAAAAATGGACGACCGCTGTCCGGGGGAGATACCCGCCCCACTCCGATCCCGCCCATTCGTCGTATTATGAATAACGCAATTATTATTATTCTTCGCGCGGCTGTTCACGTTGACTTCACGTGGCCCCAATCAGACGCCCCAGCGACCTCGTCAACATCGCCATCGGAATTGGAATTGGAATCGGAATCTACGTCGGCGTCGGCATACAAAAAACGGGTCTATCAGCGGGCCCCCACTGCCCTCGCCTTCGAGCGGGCTTATTCTAGATTTATTTATGTTTGTGCCATATATTTATACGCGGTACTCATGGGGTCCAAGGGAATATTGTATTCGCGTTCGAATGTCTGTCTGTATAGACACCTGTTTGTCGAGAGTGAGATGCTCGATGAGAAGGGTGTGAAGTGTGCCCAAGAGAGTTTACTAACTCGGATAAATAAAAGGGGATAGCAACACCAAAAGAAAAACTGATAAATTAGTATTCCCACTAAAGAAATTTAGGTAGTTTAGTAACAGGTTTTCATATTTGCAAACCATTTTCATGTAAGGCTTCAAAAATACAATACTATTTGTAGGTTTCTGAATGATTTTATTTATTTTTATGAACAACGATTAAAAACTTTGAGGTATTTCTAAGTCGGAAAACGGAAACAGCATTACTTATTTCTGTTTGTCCCATATACTATACTATATTTTCCACTTATTCATGATGTTGTTTGTTTTCTTCCATCGCACGTCTGATGACGATGATGATGAACTGTCGTTGCCATTGAGGCGTTTACCTGAACCGGTTCAGGGACAGTCTATAATATCCCTACGACGATTCCTGCCCAGTTGCCGCATAAATTCTGCCATTCACATCCCATTCCGTTTTGCGGTTCCAGGGACAACAACTTTCAAGTTCAGATGGAACATTTGGCAGCCAAAGGAACTGGGCCAAGGTCGACGTTTTTACCGGCAGCCAGAACGAGAAATGGTATGAGAATTAAAAAATGCGAGAGCCGGGGAAGAGAAAAAGCATTAAACAGTGACTGTGGGGGAACCTTCGCATCATCGTAAATTTCCATTGGGAAGACCGCAATCCCGATTGAAGGCCATGTTTACATGGTGCTTAAAGCAGGCCCCTCTCTTAGCCTTGCTCCAAAGATTTGTAAACTTTGGTTCTCCATGAGGTGGACCCCCTCCCCCACACATCGTTCCACGTTCCATTGTTCCGTTCTGTTCCGTTTTTTAGCTTTCGGTTTTAGAGCAACGCGTCAGTAGGCACGTAGGCAGAGGCGTCGACCGAGGCAGAGAAAACGCATCACATGTGAAGGGGATTAGAACCCGTGATGAGGAGAGGGGGTGGTGCCGGAAAGATCCGGGCTAGTTATAGAGTAGCATCTATAAAGACTGCCAGCACTGATACTTAGATAAACGCTGACGGGGAACTTTTTGTATGTCCAAGAGAAACTTCTAGCTTTAATATATACTTCTCTTCACAACACAAATAGATAGATAGGTAATAAAAAGCTAAGCTTTAATAACCGTCTTTAGTTAGGCATGCTAACTTACTCTACTAAAAACGAACGATTCAGAAATTGATTTAAATCGAGGATCATTAATTATAAGGAGAATCTTAAATGGGTTTTTTAGTCTCGAGGTTGCAAAGTTCTTTGATCAGGTTTCATCTATTAATTTATAGGTATCTGATTTTTCCCTTTAATTTAAATCATCAAAGCTTGTATTACTTGGACTTTTTTTATTGATCAATAGCCAAAGAAGATCGAGGATCGTTCATTAAAATGAAAGTCTTAATTTAGATATGAGTCTCGAGTTGATCATGTGAGCCTTTATAACAAAGATAAATATTTTGGTATATTGCATTTATTTATTATTATCCACAACTTTTAAAAATATGGACGGCTGTTTGCCAAGATGATCACAGTTTTAGACAAATAAATCAAATTTACGAATCATGGTGAAATGTAGAAAAAATTAGACGGAGAAAAGGTTTGCAATATGGATTGATCTTTGCAAGAAGTGGGAAAATTACCAGTTTATTTCTCAATCTTTTTCCACGAAACCAGTTTGACCCATTTCAAGAGCCCCCATAATCTATTCAATTGTGGAAAATCTTCTTGTTTGTAAACATGTTTACAACTATGCTAAATGGAAATTTCTGTTTAATTCGTCTTTCATCGAAGACGGGTAAACAAAAATGAAGCCAAGAAGCTAACAAAGTCTTCACTTGGAGTCACGAGTCTGACTCATGACGTCATGGAGAGTTTTGACGATCTTGGCGCGCTTTTGTAGAGAGTGTATAGAGGGTAGAAAAATCAGACGATATAGGGGCTTTACCCACGCCAAACACAACAGAAAATGTTTGGGAAAGTGAACTTGAAAGGGGCAGCGGGAAATGAATGGGAAATGACGGAAAAATAGGAAAATGGGCGTCGCATTTGACGCTTTTGACGTTGTTGCCGTGGCAAATTATAGACCAATTCCTCATGACTTTTGCTCGGACTTTTGTGTGCCACTCGCTGAATACATGATTCAATGGATATATGAATATGAATAGTACCAATAAGCGGGGTTCTTGTCGTTTTTGCGAGGGCCTCTGACGTCAGGGTCCACCTGTGACCGACGTGATTGGAGCAACGCCTCCGTCCGAAGAATTGTCTGCCTGTTTGGGACTCTACTCCCCTTGTTAATAAATAATACAGGGCGTAGGAGGCCTTGAACCCGGCGGAAGCTCACGCCAACGTCACGCTTCATACGCTTTGACCTTTGACGCGCAACAGGAGCAAAAAGCCAGCGTGGGTGTGACGTCACCGAGCCAACGAGTCTGCTACGTAATGCCAGATGCCAGACGAGAGTTACGTCAATGCGCAAACTCGCTCTGCGAAGAAGATGAAGGGGCTATCAGCCACTCGCCTTACCTTCCCTCTAAGTTGGCTTTTTGGCACACCGCAAAAAATGGTCTTTTGTTTCAAAAGAACAAGTTTCGATGACATCCGAAAGCTACGAATTTTAGGTTTCACAAATTCTTAAAGAAATGATTAAGAATTCTTCACTTGTAAATAATCCTGGTATGGAAGAGGTTTTGATGCAATCCTACTGTTCTCACTAAGTAAAATTCAAGATCTAATACTATCTATCGTCCAGTTCCCAACTGTAACTCAAAAACTGGGTAAGCTATTACTACTACATTTGGGATGTAGGCTCCTCTGTTGAAATCTTACAGTTCTGACCCTCAATTTTTTTCCAGTGACCAGCGGCCTACGTGCGACTAAGAATGTGCGTGGGCACACGTGAGTTCTGCGAGTCCGGATTTCGCCACCCGAGATAAGGTGGGTGGGCTTGGGATCTGAGTGGGCGAATGCAAGTCAAGGGAACTGAACTTGAACCCGCCGGGGAGCCGAGATGTACGGCTAATTTTAGATCTAACCTGCGGCTGCTGATTGCACATGAATTCCCGCTTGATGGATTTGTGGGGAAACTCAACTGCGGCGCAGTTTGCATTCAAAATCTGAGAGGGGGGTTGCGATGGAGAGAAAGGGAGGAGCGGTAACGGTACGTCGGCCCATTTACACGCCCACATTCGCGAGAGAGTGGAGGCCATCGCTTCAGTTCCGCGCAAAATTTACACACGAATTCCTCTTCCAATAACAAACACGAAGCGAAAACAAAAACAAAAACGCAAGTACTGCAAACACCCACACGCACACGAGCGCACAAGAAACACAGATAGGCACGCCACAGACTGCTGGCTTTTCTCGCCCCCTCTCGCTCGCACTCACTCAGACAAAGTATCAACAAATGTTCACGTGAACATCATGAGGTCAACGCGTGATACCAGACGGACCCACACAGACACTCACACACACCAAGAGACGCCCAGGCGAGCATGTTCAGCCAGTAAGAAGGTTATTCGCCAAGGGGTCGACCCGGGGATACCATCTAAAATTGGTTTTACAGAAAGGAAATAAGAAATAAGCTAAATGTTTGAGATTTTTCCCAAGGCCCCACGTTGGGCGCCAAAAAAAATTATTTATTAGAAACACTGTTGTTTTGTGTTATTAACAGCAAACTTTTTAAGCGAGAGGTTTAGGTTACGAAAGCAGTATATGTATATGTTTGTATGAATGAACAGCAAACAATTAATCTTTGGTCAAATATTTGAGATTTTTCCCAAGGCCCTACGTTGGGCGCCAAAAAAGTGTATATTGTAGTTATTAACAGCAAACCTATTAAGCGAGAGGTTTAGGTAACGAAAGCAGCACAAATGATACATACATTCATACTGCGTATGGATAGCAAACAATTAATCTTTGGTTAAGTAAGAACTCTGAATTCTCCCACGTTGGGCGCCAAAAACTTTTCTTTAACTGGTAACAAAGAAAGACTTTAATACTTCATTTTTATAATAATAGATTATATATTTATTTATTCTTTCCCAAACCTACTGCCTGCGGTTTACCCCCTGAATACCCTAGACGGCGTGAACAGTCGCCCCACAAGTCTGGTGTGGGGACTGGTATGGCGTGCTAGTTATTCGTTGTTGTTGCGCAAGAGAGCAGGCGAGCGCCGCCTTATAATAGTCACAGCTGTTTCTGGCGCTCTTCGCTCTTGGGGCTCTTCGGTGTGTGTTGTGCTGTGCACGAGCCCCTTTTTGCTTTGAAAACTGTTACAGGCGAACCGGGGAGCATTGCCAGGTGGAAGATACTCGAATACTAGATGGGTTTTCCAATCGAATTCAATAAATAAGTGAACTGATTAATCGAGTTACATGGGTCTGGTGAACAGGCACATTTTGAAATGCCTGTTTTCCGTGACTCATCCTTGTTATCTCCCCGATTCTCGGGTCTGGCAATGCCTCTCCAGCTCAACTGTTGAGCTCCCACACACTCACTAGCTTTCTCGCTGTGCCCCTTTCGTTTATTAATGAAATCTACGTCTGCTCAAAGTCAGACTTGGATTTTAAAGTTAATGCAAATATATGCGGCCAGGTCTTAGATTTAAGCTTGAGGGGCGTCTGCCAGGTTTCGAGCCTGTTTTTAAGTATTTCTAATTTTTTGTCGATTAATCACAGACTTCCGTGGCAACAACTGCGTCAGCTATTCAGTCACGGCTTTGGGGTGTGTCTTTTAATGTTGGTCGGTTGGTTTGTGTGCGCTGTGCACGCGGCTTGGGCATGCACAGCCTATGAATAGACAGCCCATGGAGCCCCCGTCCTGCTCCTCCCCCTCAGCAGTCCCGCTCTCTCTCTAGCACCAAAAACAAGACCCCGCAGTAAACAGCTGATGACGTCCATGCGTCGGTTACGTGCTCTATGGTTCTCTCTTTTTCTGGCTGTGTGTTTGTGTCCTGCACATAAAGAAAAACTTGAGTGAAGTACATGATTCTTTTGAATACATCGATTTGATATTACAAAACCAAACTGACATGATTTTAATAACACAAGGAATAATCGGTCAAAAAGATGTCTTAAAGTATAAGTTCGAAAAGATTGGTTTATGAAATTTTTTTCCAAATCCCTAACGATTCGAATCATGGGGAATTCGAAAAAGATTCTTTAAAGGCAACAGATACAGACGATTGGAAAAAGATATATTGGTGGAGTCCCTAAAATTGACTTTATCAAAATAGCATAATTCAAATCATAAATGATTATAATTCAAATCATAAATGATTCGAATCCTAAATGATTCGAAATTGATTCTTTTGTACAGCAAGGAATGTCAAATACCTCCTTAGCAGCCATCTTTTTTCTCCGTGTACGTGGGCTGCTGAGAGGTGAGTGAGGAGGAGACCTGACCTTTTTCGAGCCCAAAAGAGCGAGAAAGGGAGGAGGCACTGCCCACGTTGCTGGTGGCTGATGTTCGTCGTCCGGGTTTCATTGCACTGGTTGCTCCACTGCCGATGACGATGGCCCGCTCACACACACTTGCCCACTTACAAGTGATTACGTCGTCGTCGGCGGCTCCACTCACTCACACACACGAACACCTCGTTGGCAGCGGCAGCAACGTTGGCAGCGGGCAGCTCTGCTGGGAGCTGAATGCCTTTGCCTTTTTCATTCGTCTCTTGAATTCTGAACGCAACGGTTCGCCTCCACTCCAAAACGGCAACAACGGCACTCGAAGAGCCCCAGTGCAAAGTTAACTAAAGTGCAAAAATCTAAATAAACTGAGATTAAACCAAGTGATAAGCAACAAACAAACAAACAAGTAACAGACTCTGAAAAGAAGACTCTTTTCCGCAACAAAAAAAAGAGAGTGCAAATTTGAAAGTTGAAAGTGCAATGGACATGGATACCTTGCTACCTTCACCGCCTGCAACGCCCCCGCTGAGGGATAACAAGTTGGAAAACGTAAGTGACCTACAAAGTGGGAATAGTGCAGTGGTAGAAAGCAGGATGGGATATGCCTCTACCGAACTCTGCCACTTCACACATACAGTATACAGTTTAGAAATGCGGCTGACACTGTTTCATTGCTTTTCGCATTCAGTGAGGATATAGTGGGGATGTGCATAGTGCATTCAAGGCAGCGGAAAATCAAACGGAATCGGACGTTAGCTCGTTCTCGCTTCCACTTGCCGCGTTTCTAAAAACAAAAGTGCTCCGTCCCGCTCGCACTCGCACCCAGCCATGCGATCACGCAGCCAGCACGCTTTCACGTGAACACCGCATGCACAGCGAGTGATGTGCGGGTGCGAGCGAGAGGGCACAGCCTGAACATTGGACTTGGCACCACTAGGGGGAAAAAAAACAACTGAAAGAGCGAGAGAGCGCCCACTTTGTTTGAGAGCGAAGGTGAGTTGCCAATTGGCAACTGGACTGGGGCGTAGGGGGAAAAGCGGGAAAGGGGGTCGGACGAAAAGCTAGGCAAACAGGCCAAGCCCCAACCCATAAAATCATGTCACATTTTTTTATCTGGCCTGGCCAAGAAAGAAACAAACAAACACTGTCGCACATTTGAGCGCAACGTGCCGAGCCCATAAAAAGATTTCGACGTCTCCACACGAGTCATAATACCCCCTCTCGCAATCGCAGTCGCCTTCCCCCCATGAAATCACCCACCTGAGGCACGTCATAATAATATTAGTGGTGTGGCTGCACTTTTCCTTGCCTGCTTTCAGGCGGAACATTTTTAATTTTTTTTTTTTAAGGATCTCTTAAGTATCTTTAAACCATAGAATCTTTAAAACAAAATTAAAAAAAAAAAAAAGAATTAAAAAAAATTTGTATTTTTTTTGTTATGCCGAGTCTTAATAAATAACGAGTCTTAATAAAGGCCTTCAAAGCGCTCCAAAATTCTTTAAACAAAATTACAAAAAAAAAAAAGAATTCAAAAATTTTGGTTTTGGCAAGACTAATTTGTTTTATGCCAATTTTTAATAAATTTCAACAAATTGATGTTCATTGAAAGGTAAAAAAATATCATAATTTCAGTCGCAACACAACATTTAATGACTCATTATTTGTCACCCTAAACGGCCTTTAAAACAGTTCAAAAACCGACGAAAAAACAATGTCCCCTTGGCCTTTTGGAGGAGCATTGAACCCGGGGGTTGGGTGGGCTGCTGTAGGGTGTGTGTGAAGGTTAACGGTGAACGGCCTTGCCAGCCGTCGGCGTAATTAGCGAATTGCGAGGGAAAAGTTATTGTGGGTCAATGCTGGTCAGCGAAAAGTGAATGGGAATGTGAATGCACTCCTGAGAACCTGAACTCGCCGTTGATGTTGATGAACTCTCACTAACCCTGAACTTTTTATTTCTTTTCCTTCAGGTCGCCAAGGACGAGCAACAGGTCAACGAGAACCTGCTCAAGGCCAAACTCAAGCTGGTGGCCCAAAAGAGCCAGAAGAATGGAGGGATTATCACACCCAATCCCTCGGACACGGAAGACGAGTCGCCGGAAATGGCGGTGCCCAGCAAGAAGCCCCGCCTGGAACAGCCTGCCACGACCATGACACCGCCACCGGATCAGAAGCTGGAGAGGGTTAGCGTTATCATGAGGGTCAGCAGTTCCGGCGCCGTCTCCTCCAGCAACCAGGACGAGAACTCATCCAGTTCTAGCTGCAGTTCCTCTTCCAATACAACAACCACAAGTACAAACTCCGTTCCGCCCACCGTGGAGGACGACTATCCAGAGGCCAATGTGTGGCGCAATCTCAAGTTCAAGATGAACAGGAAGCGAGCTGCGGAAGTGGCTCTACCACCAGTACAAAAACCCGAGACACCAGCTCCAGAGCTTCCAGCTCCGTCTGCTCCAGCGGAAAAGCACGAGGAGCAGGAGCACGAGGAAATCAAACCCATTCTCACACCCATCTACGTGGCTCCAGTGGCCGCCCAGTCGTCGGCCAGCCAGCTAATCCTGCTCAGCACAGTGGCCGCCCAACAGAGTCCCACGCCCATACCCGCGATGCCCGAGGAGAAGCTCGCCACGAGAATCACGGCAGCTCAGGCGGCGGCCACCAGAAGTCGCATCTACGAATGCAGCTTTCCCGAATGCGGCAAGAACTACTTCAAGAGCAGTCACCTGAAGGCCCATCAGCGGGTGCACACCGGCGAGCGACCCTTCATCTGCAAGTGGGCGAACTGCGACAAGCGATTCTCCCGCTCCGACGAGTTGTCCCGCCACAAGCGGACCCACACCGGCGAGAAGAAGTTCCAGTGCAGCGTGTGCCAGAAGAAGTTCATGCGGAGCGATCACCTGTCCAAGCACGTCAAGCGGCACAACAAGGACAAGGCGAACGGGGTGAACCGACATGTCTCCCTGGCCAACAGCAGCAACAGCAGCTCCTCATCGTCCGCTTCCTCGGTGGCCGCCTCCCTCTGCGATGCCTCGCTCCATTTGCGGGCGATAGCTCCGGCGGCCTCCAGCACCACCAGCTCCTCTCCCATCACCCCCGCCAGTCTGCAAGTCTACAGCGCCCAGGATCTGCTGAGGCTACAGCAGCAGGCCAGCAGTTTCACCTTCGGCGGAACCCTGCTGCAAGTTCAGCGATGAGAAAAGCTGAAGCACCAGAACCAATCTCAGCCCGACAGTATCGCCAGCTAAACAGAGAGAACAGAAAAAACTCCCACCAAAATAGAGAACTACAGTAGGGATTTGTAAAATCCTATTTTAAGGCCACACTTGAAGCTCGAATCTTCCCTCGATGAGAATGTTCCCTGAAATCTTCAGAATTCAGAATTTTATTTCGAGTTTGCCCCCTTCTCGTGTAGCTGGTGTAGACTTAAGCTTAGTTAAGAGCTAGATCTTGTCATCGTTTTGTGCATATATCAACTTCAAATTCAATAAGCTTCGCATCTGTTAGCACACAAATCGGATAGATGCCACTTCCTTTCCAGGAGCACACAGAGCACACCTTTCTTAGCTCAGCGATCTTCTTCAGATTTAGACTCTGAATATCCCTAGTGCTTGTACATATAATATAGCGGCGCATTCCGCGTCCAACATCTGTGATACTTAAGTTTTCTTAACTCTTTTCTATTGTACCATAGTTATCGGTCTAATTCTCTTAAACTTAAACACACACAAACAATTGTATTTATTGCTAAATGTGGAAAAAAGAGAAAGAAAAACAAAACAAAAAAGAATGGTGGATCCTCACACGATTCCAATCTCAACAAATGAAAATATACATATTTTCCAAATAATTCTAAATTGATTGTATGAATGGGCGGGAAGAAACTTAATTGGGGAATAAGCCTACTTAAGGAATGGTTTTATGGTGGAAATGGAAATAAGTCGGTTAAAATTTGCATGCTTAAAACTGACCTTTAATAATCTTGAATACCAGGATATTTGAGTTTTGTGTTCATTGGTGAGTGTGTTGTGTCTTGAAAGTCTTGAATACCAGGATATTTGAGTGGTGTGTTTTATGTTGATGGTGTTAATAAGTATTTGATTTACACCTCTGCAGCTAGACTTTAGCTTTGCTTGAATTAAAATTATTTATTTCTATTTTCTCTTAAATGTATTTAGATCCTCGAACCATATTTTTAATGGGGGAAATGCGGGGAATCTAAAATAAAAGAACATTTTAGAATGCCAATTGTTTTCAAATAAAGTTAAATACCTACTTAATTTCCCATTCTTTTAGCTTAGGCTATGTATTATAGTAGGCTAAACTCCCAACAAAGTGGAAAATTCGCAGACTGCTACAGGTTTTGATTGCGGAGAGCACGCCTGCCGCACTGCCATTTCCCAGGTGTCCAAGAGATGCGAGAGCGAGTAGTTCTTGGGCAGCTTGGACATGCGTGCGATGAGGGCTTGTTGCACCGTCTGCAGGAACGGGGTGGCCGAATACTCCTGTTCCGCAAGGGAGCAGTCCGGAGCCTGCCAGGGATACTCCTCCGGCACACTGACACTGACTGGCGGAACACTGGGCAATCGTTTGTCGTCCAGACAGCAAATCAGGCGTATTGCCTTGTTGTTTATTTGCGACGTAGTGTCTAGTTTCACCTTAAACTTGGAATCCAAACGGGCGATTTCGCCTTGCAGCACATGCGGTACGTCCTGCTCGAAGGTTGACGACTTTTCCTCCACTCGAGGTCTCTTCGTGGGCACTGGAGCTGTTATATCCGTACCGAAGAGCAGTTCCAATGTGGGTCGGAAGGTGCGATGCAATGTGTGATTAGCTACCGGACTCTGCAGCGTGGTATTTATAACCTCCAGCAGGGGATTCGAGGATTTCTAGGTGTACAGTAAAAACTATAATAAAATAATGCTATCACTGAATCATTATACTTACCCCAAACTGCTGGCCGGAGTAGGAGATCAGATCCATCTTCTCAAGAGCTTTTTCACACTTGAGAAGAGTTTCAAGCGGCACACGCTGAGTAGGATTGCAAAGGATCTCTAGCAACTTACTCATCTTGGTCATCTTCTCCACATCTATCCGAAAAAGTGGTATATATTATATTATATATTGTATATATATATGTACCCCTAGATTACTAATACTGTTACGATATATCTTTATTATTTTGCTTTCAGCCTAACATTTTAGAATACATTTATTCCTTATTTCTTGCACTTGGCTTCGCAATAACTCATCTTTGTGAAAAAATTCCCGGATCCCCTACAAGTTCCGCTAATACGTTTACATCTATTACTAATGGCTATATAGGTAAATCCGCGAGCCCACTTCTTGCAAAGTCCATGGAATTCTGGATGCAGACCGCAGATTGCTGAATTAATCGAGTGTTGAATGGATTAGTGCCCTTAAGTAGCTCTTCTTTTCTAGTACTCACGATCCTTAAGGCCAAGAACATAACCAAAAATTGAAAAAAATAAGATGGCAATGGAAACTAGCTTCATTTTCGGTTGGAACTTGAAGCGAACTGATTTAAAGCGGTTCATGTAGAAGATTTACTAGTAAAAATGTTAGTTTCGCCTACTAATTTAATTTGCATTGCTAAAATACAATTATCTACCCAGAGAAACACATAAATTTCCCCCAACTTAATAATAATTGTACAAAAAATACTAAAATTCCTTGAAATTATATCGATGTGTGCAGCATATACTCACTTGTCCCATCGTTGCTGATCTTGGCCAGCATCCGTTTCAGTGGCTCAATGTACTTGGTCAGCTGCTTATACTTCTCGCGGTACAATGCCTCCTCCTGGGGGTTGAACGGACTGTTCCCGGTCACCTGACCAGGTGTGTTGATCGAGGCACTCGGCGACTGCTGGCGGATGTTGCGCTGCGGATTCTGCATCTGCATCATCTGTGGACTCGATTGGGGCACCAGTGCTGGACTGGGAATCATATTGGGCGTGGGCATTTGCGGTGTAGGCGGTTGCTGCGTGGGCGTCTGATTGCCCACCACCAGCTGTTGTTGCTGTTGCTGCATCTGCTGAAGCTGAGCCTGCTGCTGCAGCTGCTGGGCATCCGCTGGCGAGGGACTGGATCGCATGAAGGGTTGTCCTGGCTGCTGCTGGCCGCCGACTCCCACGCCTCCTCGATTGCCGGGGAACATCTGACCCGCCTGGCCCATCGGCATGTTGGGCTTTTGCTGCAGATTCGGTGGCATGTTTACGCCCATGCCGCCCATGGGGTTCATTCCGCCCTGCTGCACTGCATTGGGCGGTAGGCCGGCACCGCCCACTTGCTGCTGGCCGGCCGGTCCGCCGACCACATTGTGCGGACCCTGCGGCATTCCCTGCATGCCCTGGCCAGGCATTCCCTGGGGTCCGCCCATGCCGTTGCCCTGGCCCATTCGCATCATCGGATTCATGCCCATCTGGAAAAGAAGAAGAGGATGTAATGTGTGGATTATCAGAATAGTAGTCGGATTATAAGATATTACATATTTGTGAAGGAGGAACAGAAACAAAATCTGGTTGAACACAACTGAGTTAAAATGTTAAGAATGACAGATGGTTTTTTTATATTTGACACATTATGCATATGTCAATTAAGAATGACAGATGGATTTTTTATATTTGACACATTATGCATATGTCAAATATGATTTGACATATTATCGAAGTAGGCAACCCTTTTTCTTTCACAAAGGTGAAGGGTTGCATTTTCGGTTTTGACAGTTTAACACACAGAAACATAATATTAATAAGTTGTAATCTTCATAAAAATGTGTCTAAAAACAAAATTTGCTCGCGATATAGTACGGGGTATAGTAATTACAAACTACTTACCCCCATTTGGTTCTGCTGAATCTGCTGCATGGGCGGCATCTGTTGCATGGCGTTAACATTCATCGGCCCGCCCTGCATTTGATTTGGCCCGGGACCAGCTGCTCCTGGGGCTCCGGCACTTGCTCCCACGGCGCCGCCGACAGCGGGTCCACTGTTCGGTCCCGGGCCCACCATCTGATTGGGCATGCCCACGCCCATCTGCTGTCCCGGATTGCCGACAATTTGGCCCTGATTCTGAACGCCGCCAACTCCGCCGCCGGCGCCCATTACGTTCATCACTCCTGGGGCATTTCCGCCCTGCTGTTGCATCTGCTGGACCTGCATCATCTGCTGGGGTCCACCGCCGGCAGCCATGGGCATCTGGCCGCGGATGTTGGGCATGGGCTGCATTTGCTGCTGCCCGGGACGCTGCTGATTGAGGGACTGCAGGAGATTGGAGGCGGTTCCCGGGCCACCGGGCACCGGAGCCCCTCCGCCGGCGCCCATGGGCATCATCTGGGGATTGCGATTGCCCTGGCTGGCGAGGTTTTGCAGGGCATTCAGCGGATCCTGCATCATATTCTGCCCACCGCCCATTTCCGCATTTGGGGGCGGGCCACCCTGCTGCTGCTGTTGTTGTTGTTGCTGCTGCTGCTGGGACTTCCGGGACATGTCCTTGTAGTGCATGAACAGCTTGGCCACTAGGCCCAGGTACTCGTCCTTGGTGCGGGACTTGCGGAATATGTGGTTCTCCATGACGCCGGCATTCTTCGTCTGATCCTGCGCATTCGGCGGCAACAAGTCGTGGCTGCAAAACAGAAAACACAAGTTTAGGCAATGAAATTTCATCCTTCGGCGGCCCTTACATCTTGGATATGACGTTCTGGCGGAACTTCTGACTCTGCCAGTCCTCGGTCATTTTGGACTTGAGTTTTAAAGGAGTTTAGAGGTCTTTAAATTAAATTAAATAAATCGCGATATCTTCACAAATTCCTCCTTTCTTCTTCTTCACGGTATGACCGTATTTCGGTCAGAGAAAAATACTTTTCATACCAGATTTAAATGAATATACCAAAAATGTTAAGCCGCTGTTAAACAACATAAACAACATTTTTTGTAACTGCTTTTTAAATTTGTGGAGTTTAATTTGTATACCTTTTTAAGTTGGTTTTGTCTGTCTCTATTATTAAATATCGAGTTCCTTCTTTTGAAGACAAACTTCCGACGGTTTGATTACTCCGCAATCCGGTGTTGTTAACATAAAGTTACAAAAACCCTTTTGTAGGAAATGTCTCGATCAAATATGTTGGTGAAAGGATTTTCCCCAAAAAAGAAGCTTCAGAACAATTCTAGCGAAAACGATGTCTCTAGTTTTGTTGCCAACAATCCAATGAATAGCTTTTTGTTTTGTGTTCACTTTTAAGAGCTCTTCGAATAGGTTATCAAATGACCTTTCTTATCTGGCAAACCAAAATAATGGAATTAATATTAACACAAACAAAATTGTTTTTAAATCAAAGGCCTTTTAAAATACTGTGAATTATTTATTTCATTCATTTAATTACGACAATTAGTTTAAATTGTTGCAATAATTATAAAATATTAAATAATAATAAAGCCCGAAAACAAGAAATGGAAAAAACAATATTTGTCAGTTAAGTCTTTTATCCTGTCATTTATCATTAACACTCAGGCGAACTGAATAAATTGGATATATGTAATTTCTTTTCTAAAAAGCAGCATCCCCAGGCAAGTGAGTTCTTTGTTACTGTGTTGTATTACCATCAGTTTTTATGGTTCAATGACTCCAGTATTTACTTTATATTGAGGATTTCCGATTTACAACTTTCCGTTATCTGGCAACCTCATCGGTGTAAAGCCGTTACTTTTTAACTTTTTGATGCAGGCGTTGCCAGGAGCAATCGTAGGCCATGCTGAAGAATTTATCACTATCGGTTATTTTGGTCTAACGGTGAATATAGCACATGAGCGCAGGCGAGTTCAATTAGCACCCCCTTGATTGCTTTGGTTCTTAACGTTTACACTAGCTTTGTTTACCAATGCCAAAGGTACGACTACACACGAAGAAATATTGGAGGTGCCATAAGAATCACTAGAATTTCGATTACCTTTAGGTCGGAATTCCTCTTAAACTCTCGATCGACCCGAATCGATGATTTAAAGCAGAATTAATCTGCATCTAATATTTTTCACACATTAAGGGGAGTTTTATCGTCCGAATTAAACTTATAGAGCTAGAAAACTTTCAAAATTTTAATTTTAAGGCCACCTTTTTATTTAACATGAGAAAAATGTATTTTACTATCTCCACTAGGATACAAAGAACATTGGAACATCAGCAGGTAGATTTGAGTTCGAACACTTTTTCTTTCCGTGTAGAAAGCAACCCCCCTCCAACCACCTGTGAGAGCTGTCTCCCTCGCACTTTGGCACAGAGAGCGTTGCACTACTCTCTCCATGGCTTTCTCTCGCCGCTCTCCCTCTCCTGCTCCCATGGCGGCGCGTGCTGAGCGCAATTAGCACTCATCCGCCGTGTGTGCTTTTACCGTTTGTCCAAGCGGCTCACTCGCGATTTTTTCTTCGAAGAGAGCGGACGTGCACGGACGCGTTTACGCTGGCGCATCGCACCACTGGATTCCGTTCGTTCGTTCAGTTACGTTCTGGCGTGTTTTTTTTCTGTTTGTCGCGTTGTTATTAACTTTTGTATTTTACTACCACTACGGAACATTGTATAATTTCTGTTTTCTGTTCTCCGCCGTTTACGCGCCGCTTTTTCGCCTTTCTGCCACCTGTACAAGTGGAAGTGCTGGAAAGAAGATACGTAGTTCGGGAAATGCCGGCTTTAAAATGTGTGTGTTTTGCTGACGTTCCCGTTCCCCCAACCAACTGTCGTATCTAATTCGAGCCAACAGTCCGGGGAAAAAGTTATAATAAAAGTGGAAAGAGCAGAGCAAAGTATATGAACTTATTTGGTTATTATCAGCGCGGATATCGCGTATACGACGCGTGTGTTACCTTGAAGGCGAAAAGCCAAACTTGTGCCACTTGTTATTTTCCCCATCCACATTTTCTCTCTGTGTATGTTTGAGTGCGTAGCCGAATACCAAGTGAAGTACAAAAACAACAGCAACAGCAGCAAGCACATCAGTTACTATTAAATTATATTGCAAGTTACAAGCTGAGGGAGAAAAAAGCTAAATAAAAAAAAAACACAAAATAATCAAGCGAAACAAGGCGAAAAAAACACAACAAAAACAAACAATAACAGCGGCAGAGCAAAGGCATCGAAAAGAACGTTTAAGTGAGCAGCGACTGCGCCGTCGACGTCGACCGCGACTGCGGCAGAGGGTGCAACAACAGCAGCGAAAATAGCAACAAAATGTCGAAAAACTGTTAAGGTTCGTGCACGGAGAAAAATATTTATTTTTTGCTTTAACAATTTTATTTAATATACAATTTTTAAATTAAGATTTGTTGTGCTTTGAAATTAACTAAGATTGACAAAAATAAAAAATATTATTCACAAATTCTATATATCGTATGTATACGAAATTGAAATGGATATGTATTTTTTTTGTGTCTAGATTTTTTGTAAATATCTGTGTAAGTATGTCGAGTGTGCGAGCGAGTGTGTGTGAATACGTGGTTTATTTGCTGCTTGAGTGCATACGCTCCCCCCCTCATTCATTGTGCCCCCTCTCGCACATTTTTGCTGAGTGCGGCTTACGCTGCTGGCGTCGCTGTCGGCGTCGCTGCCAACGTTGACGTCGCCGACTTGGGTGCTCTACTTTATTCTCTTCTTTGGCATTTTTGTTTTGCGGCAACGGCAACAACAAAGTCGATTACAACGACAGTCCCAAAAAGCGCCACACAGACAGCAGAAATAATGATGGCCACCCGAAAAGGTTCGACCGAAAAATACCCTCTAAAATAGGCAACGTTTTTGTTCCAGGATATTTCCTGGCATTTCTGATTTATTAACTTTCAGAAGACAAATTATGGTAAATTCCAAAACTTAAAGTTTTTTTTACATATGTATGTCGTGGAACTTGATTGTTTCTCACACATTGTATATAAGGAATGCCGTAATAACCATCCTATATTCCAAAATACATTACTTTTACACAGTTTTCATTAAGAGTTAACCAGTACTTCTTTCAGTGTTTGTTCTTTACAGATATTTTTAACTTTAATCGTATTTTTAGTGGTAGTTGATATACTTCCCTTTCCCCTATCTATGCGGGGTATTACATCAACAACAATAAAAGTGTGTTGACATTTTTGTGTTTTTTTTTTTTCGATTTTTTACGTCTGTTTTGCTCTATACGTTATGGCATTTATATGCGAGTATGTGTGGCACAGGGGGTGTTTCGGGGTGGTGGGCGATGGGTGGTGGTTTGGGGGCGGGGGCGCAGTCCATGGCAGAAGCTCTAGTCGAGGGCTACGTGTTTAAATTATCAAGCCGAGCTTGTCATCGCCACACGCACGAACATCAAAACTACTGACACACATACGAGTGTGCATGTTAACGTTCGAATGCCAGATATATATACACCTATATACACGAACCCGACTTTATATATATAGATTTCTATATATGATTGAAGTGAGTTTGCCGGCTGACAGTTAAATCGCTTCGACATTTGAATTCCGAGTTCTCTGCCGCCGGGCAATCATAGAGAATGAATGACAAGCGGCCGAGCCTATTGATTTTCAATCAATATTTTGTCGTGGCCACATAACTTTCAGATATTTACATAGCCACACAGCGGGGGTCAAGAAAATAGCTGTGCCAGTTAAGGTTTTCATAAGTGTAATGTACAAATGGGTCAGAAAGCAGTTTACAATTCTACTTAAGCCCCGAATTACACAATAAATATAAAAGGTTTTTTAGTTAACGAGTTTTGTTTGTCACTATTTTGTCATTAATCCCACAAAGCTTCATACAATTAATACTCGTCTGCATAATAACAAAACATTTGTCAAAATAATCGTTTGCGTTTGTTTGCATTGATATCAATTCAGATAAGATAAGTGTAATTTATAAATTCGATTAGCATAATTTTATAAACAAAAAATATTGTGATGCTTTCACTTGATAATATATTAAATAATAAGAATAGGAATCAGTTTAAATTTAAAATAAACTGAAATACTTGAACTGGCATACATGCCGTATACTTGATGTCAAACCTTACATCAAAGGTTAATGGGCTTAAATTAGTTTATTTTCAGAGCTTTTAATCACCAAGTTCACTGCCACAAACTAGTAGATGGTCAAAGATTAGATAAAACGTAAGTTTGATTAGGATGTTGTTTTTAACACTCAAAGTTTGGGGCTCTTTAGCCTTTGGAGTCGCATAAATTAGCACAGATTCAATCCGTTTTAATGGGTTTGCTCGGTACTCCCATAATTGCGACTTGGGTTGTTTGTTTTTTTCTTATTCTTATTTTTTCCATACGATGACACCCAGGTTTCTGTCTTTCTTTCGGTTTTGTCACGTCGCTAGCTTCATTTTGTGTTGTTCGATTTTCTTGAATTTGTTTTGCATTTGAATGTGGAATTGGGAATTGCTATAGCTTCTTCTTCGGTTCTTTCTCCGCTCTTTCTTCGCGTTTCACCTTTGGAGACACCGCATGTGCTGTACGAGTATATATAGTATGCAAAATAATCGGGGAACCGAAGAAGCCCCACTGTGGCAGCGCTGCTGGCGTCGCAGCCGGCGTAATCGTCGCTGCTTTTTATTATCATTTGATTGCGTTGCCTTTATGATTGCCCGTTGTTGCTGCTTGTCGCCTATTTTATTGTTGCTTTTTTCCACTTTTTCTAGCTTTTGCTTTTTGCCCATTTGCTGCTCGTTGTTTATTTCAATTCTCTTTTTGAGCTGCCCTCTTTGCACTGGCGAAAAAAGCGTTTCGTTTTTTATTCCTATTAAAATGTAAAATGTTAATACGACAGTTTTTAACATTGGGGTTGACTAGTAGGCAATTTCGAATTACTTATGAATTTCGGTTTTCTTTTTACATTTCTATGTCCAATAGTTTTAGATATCTGTTGATCTTCGCATTTTAAAATAGCTACTTTTATAGTATTACCTAGATATCATCTAAAATATATTGGATGATAATTCTAGCACAAATATATATTTTAAAATATATTTTCTTTTCTGTGCATCGCCTCTCCTCCAATTCTTTTACCACAAAGCCAGATTTGTTGTTGTCGCTTGTTTGCTTGTTTACTGAATTTACTTAATTTGTTTTTGCGGTCGATGGTTTAGCCCTATTTAAGCAACTCTCACTCCGGTAGGCCCAAAGTTTTCTAGGGTCTGTCACCTCCCAGTTCCCCAGTGGAAACAGTAACAGTGGTGGTGGAAAGCCCTCGATGCACTTTTCCAATCATTTCGGTAGCTCGAAGCTACTACACCGTTGTTATTATTTGTCACGCTTCGTCATCGAACTGGAAATGGGGAAATGGGAAATGGGAAAATTGAGGAAAACGGGGATAGAAAGGAGTTGCAAACAACAAAATTGGAACGCTAATGGGAGCGTGGAGCTGTCATGTTTGCTTATGAGCGGCGGCTTCATTTCCGCCCATTTTCAGGACTAAGGACCTGGCTACTCGATTGTATCGGGGTGTAATGTGGGAACTGGAGCTGTCACATGTCTGGCAAAATGCTTCGGGAGCGGCTGCACTGGCAGACCCTGTAATTGGTCTTAAATGAGGGGCATGCTGAACTGGGGTATGCTAATATAAACAAGAACAAAATAAATATACCAGTTAATAGTCAACCAATTGCTCAAAAATTAAGCTACTCGCTTCTCCCAGTTAATTTTCCTGCATGGACTTAATTTTGGATCTTAATGATACGGCTAATTCAACCCTAGGGATCTATTAATTTTGTCTCAACTGTAGGATATTTAATTCTCTTTTGTTGGTATCCAAATCGTTTGAGCTAAAACACAGTACTGTCTATCTTTTATAACTGTAACTTAACCTTAACACAAAATAACCACAATTCAGAGAAACTTGAAACTTTTGTATCCGAATCCATTAAGCTAAAACAAAGTACTGTTGATACCTAATAACTGCAACTTAACCTTAACTCAAAATAACCGTAACTCAGAGAAACTGGAAATATATGTTATATCTTAAGCAGTTAATGGATTGCCTTTCCCTGTCATAAGAAAACAGGGTGCCGATGCAGTCGCTTTTCCTTTTCCTAGCTCAATCCTTTCGCTCTATTTTCGTGTCCGTTTTCTTCTCACCACGGCAACCACTTGTTTTCCCAAGCACAACAACAACAGACACACACACAAACACCACATTTTTATGGAGAGAACCCACATACAACTAAACTTGTTGGCTGCCTTTTTCCTTATTTTTTCCACACATACAAACATCCTCTTCGGGGGGATTTTCCTCGTCGGCTTTTCCTTTACGGCGTCTGCGTCGGCGCAGGCGTCGCTGCCGGCGTCGCTGCCAATGCCAGCTGCCGACGTCACATTCCTCGGCTTCAACAGATGAATAAGTTTTTGCTGGAAAGTCGCACGCGCTGTCACGCCTCCTTCTCGTAAAAATAACTGCAGTCCTCAAAGTTTCATAATTAAAACAAAAGCAACGGCTGTGTGGGGAATCCCCTTACATACACACACACGCTCTCTAACACCAGAACAAAAACGTGTCCTTTGCGCGTGGGTGTGTGCCTTTGTGAATTGGTGTGTGTGTCTGTGTGTTAGCCCGCCTTTTTTCAGTGCCCAACATATGGCAGCATAATTCCTCGCATTTTCGGTAAGAATTTCATAAAACTTGGCCAGAATTTAAATTTGCGTTCTTTATGGCCCTACATTCAAGAATTTTTATACATTTTAAAGTTTATATTATTTGTTTTCTTCACTGCAAGATTATTTTGGAAAGGACTCTAATTTCTCCCTTGCCTTTTTGTATATTTTTCTTTAGTTTACATTTTACGAAGTTATTACTTTAAATTTCCAGCTAGTTCTAATAAATATTTGTAATATGAATGTTCCTTTAAATGAATAATTACAATTGTTGAATATGACGGTTTCCATTTTTAATTGTTTTTCTTCGGGGTGTTAATTAATTTAATGTATTTCTGAACATGAAAACGTTTAAAAATATTTAATAAACATTCTTAAGTATCAATTTAATTTATGTAGAATACTTTTCTTAGTATTTACTATTATTAAGTCATACGCTCTCCTACTTTTTGTACTTTTATTTTCATGCTAACGCTAGACGTTCTATTATTAAAACAATAAATCTCTAATCATTTTGAGACAAACCAAATCTTTAATAGACCGTTTGGAACTTGAAATTCATTTAATTTGAATGTTATGTCAACTCAGTTTGTTTTTGCTTTTCATTCTATAATTAAGTTAATTATGGATTTCGTCTTCGGCTCGATTTTGTTTTATAGATAGACACACTTGTACTTTCCATTATTTCCACGGCAGGGCAGCGCACTCATTTTATTCAATTGCGGTGATCTCCGATATCGTTGTACCCTTGGGCGTATACGCAATGTGCTCGAATTGCGTCGCTACCCGGCTTTTTTCGTATGTACAAGTATATCGGATGGCGAGCCGAACTTCTTTGATTACCATTTCCCCCTTTCGGTTCAGTTAACCCGCCGGCTCCATTTGCGATTTGCATTGCGATCCCATTTCGATTAAAGCCAAAGCCTGCAATCGCGATCTCATTTATTCCGGTTGGTCGTCGCTTCACGCCCAATTAGACTAAAAGCCCGACCCGAATCGAATCGAATGGCCGAGAGGTCGATTATCCAGAGACGACTACTGCCCGGTTCCCGGGTCATCAATAATATTCTTTTCGAGCCTCGAGCGAAAGTGAATTATCATAATGAATTCCAGTTCGTCACTCGTCGTGCTCGGTGTTCTGTACTCCGTTTTAATTTTATTCCGTGCGCGGCGCTCTTTTGTTCCAATTGTCCAATCGTCCAGCTGTCCAATTGTCCAATCCGTTGTGTAAACCATGTGGCTGCCGGCGGACGGTAGTTGTCCTTACGGATGGAACTGCCCGTGGAACTCGCAGGTGGTCGTCAATGGACTGTGGATGGAATTACCACCAGGCTATTACGGCGGAGTCAAAGGGAAAAAGGGTACGACTGCGGATTTAATACACTGCCGAAAAAATTATCACAAAGATTTAAAAAGTCTATCTAGGACTTTTATATGGTTAAACATAATTTTTTTATGTTCTATAACTTTCATAACTGAAGGAATGTGCCTAGAATCATATAAAATCAAAATATCAAGATTATCAAGAACCGGAAATTAGTATTTTTTAAAACTAAACCCGTCTTCTTATTGCTTTAAAGTTTCTGAAATAATCTATGGAAAGTCCCAAATGCTTCCTTTTGTCTCATCCGAGGCCATATCAGCTTTCATTGAGTCGTTAATGCTTAATCTTGTCCAGAGTTTAGAGGTTAAACGCGATTTTCCAAGAGCCACCATTCTTATCGACAAGGAAATAAAAATAAAGCAATTCTAGGAACGGTTCATCTTATTTATGGAACATGGAACTCATAAGGGGAATCGCTGTTGACCTGTTCGGTTCTACAATGGTTAGCTCTACAAAAACGCGAATTCCAAATGATAATCGTGCGGTTTTTCTCAGTGTGCTGCTTCTGCCCGAGCTCACGGGTATTGATGATTAAGAAGGAGTGCGGCAATTATCTGCGACAATTATTGGTTTTTCCCAGTGTGTGAATGTTGGTGGCCCACTTTGCGGTGGGCGTTGACATTGAGTGGGCGTGGAAAAGGGGTTCGATTGTTGTTGTTGTTGTTGTTGCTACCATTGCTCTTTGCATTGTCCATCCCTTGAGTGTGCGTGTGTGTGGCGGGGTCAATCATTAATATTTCATGAACATTCCACATTTCCATTTCACAAAGCCGAGGCGCGCGTTTCATTTTGTAGTCTACGGTACACAGGAAAAAAAATACTTTTTTTTTTTAATTCTTGAAGGGTTCTTATCAACTATAAGGTTTTTTGAAATACAACTATCTAAACTAATATATAAGTCTTCGAATAAAAAATGGGTCAGTGGTAATATTCTATATATTTAAAACTTATGTTCAACTTTTAAGAATCAATGCAAAATTCGACACAGAAAAGTTACAGGCGTTTAAACTTACACTAAATATTTTTATTGTAGTGTAGAAAGTGATTTTGCACAAGGAACCGAAAATTAGTTTTTAATAAAACTAAACCAAGAATGATAACTATTGTATATATATTTTCCCGAGTGCGTTTCCCCCTTCCTCGCTGCATTTAGACATCAAAAACCCCACTGACACACTTGCCAGCAGTACGAAGGACTACGAAGGACCTGCGTGCCGTTGAAGACCACATTTAATGACCAACAAAAGCGAAATTGTCGCGGGGGTGGGTGGTGTAGTATGTTGTGGGGCTTTCCATTTTACATTTAAATGCCACGGAATAATTGCTTTTTCCTGTTCGTGGTGTGGGGTACCTTTAACAATTGCGAATGCATTTTGAGAATGCAGCCTGGTGAATAAAGGGGATATCCTCGAAAGGAAAGCTTTGGGATACTGGTGAAAAATCCTTGGCAGGTGGGTGGGTGGGTTCACATATGTTGACAGAAAACATGACAAATGGGATTTCTTTAGACCATTAACCACTTAAAATGGTATTTGGGGATTTTGAATAAATAATTGTTGGCCTTTTTCTTGGTAATTCAGCTTAATATCTTCAAATATTGGTTTACTAATTTCGCCTTTATAAGCGGTTTGAAGCATTTCCCATTTAAGCAATTTTTAATACCTTACATCAATCAAACTAATTGTCTTGTAATCACAAGTTTCGTTGCCTATGGATCCCGCCTACTACATTATGGTTTTTTAATGAAGTTTTTCTGATACATATGACAAGATTGATTGAAATAATGACAAAAGTATTTTATGTAATTTATGGGAAAATGAAAAAGAAACCTCCTAATCGAGAAGTTAAACAGGTGTTGGTTCAAGATATGGATGACTGTATTTAAAAGTATTAATATTAAAATCTATAAGGAAATAATATTTGTAAATAAGATATTGAAGAGTACTCGATAGTGCTAGAAATAAGTCCCTATCTTTAAATGCTTTAAATAACCTAAACTTAACCTAAACTTAACTGAAACTTAAATTTTAACTTGAATATTATTTAAATCACCTCCCTAATTTCTTCTTTGCAGCCAAGAAGATGCAAGCGGTCATGGACACGGCGGCCATGGCCATAGCCGTGGGCTCCTCCGGTTCCGGCTCCGTTTCCGGCCTGAGCTCCGGTAGCTCCAGCAGTTCCGGTCCGGGGAGCAGCAGCAGCGGCAGCAGCAGCGGCTATGGCAGCGCCACGACCACGCCCACCGGGGGCGGTCACTACGACAATTCGCCCACCTCGATGCCGATGGCCAATGCCACGATTGCCACAGTGGCTCCGTTTTACAGTGAGGCCCTGACATCGCTGGATGCCCAGCAGCGACAGCAGCAGCAGCAGCAGCAGCCGAATCCGGGCCACTACTATCACCAGAACTATGGCTACGGAAACAGCCTGCCCCTGGATCCCGCCTACAACGCCTACAGTGGAGCTCCGTACAACACGTACAGTGCTCCGCCTGCTTCGCAGCAACTTTCCAGCAATACATATCCCGTAAGTGGAGCACGCTACGAAAAGTTGGCCCCCAGTTCGGGTGTGAAATATGGTGGAAGCACAAGTATGGGAGGTACGGGAAGTACGGCGGGTATCAAGCCCCAGGCCACGGCAACGCCCTTTTACGCCCAGCCGACGGGATCCTCCGGTGGCTATATGACCCAATCGAATCCCATGTACGATCCCTACAAGTACAAGATGCCGCCCAATGCCCAAGCCACCTCGCAATCCATGATGCCTGGCAATATGACGGGAAGTACTGGGTTATCGTATAACCAGGGCTTAAGCCTAAATGCCCCGGCAGTAATCCAGAAGCAGATGACGCAGCCGCAGACGCAGCTAACCCAACTGGAGCCCAACTATGCGGCCATAAAGCCAAGTAGAAGCTATCAGGCAATGCCAACCTCGGGGGTTTATGGTGCAAACTCCGTGGGGAACTCCGGTGGATTGGTTAGTAATCCCTCTTCAGCGCAGTACTACGAAAAGTACGGAATGGCCATGTCCATGTATTCGCCCAATGGGGGGCTACCCATGTATAGCCAGCCGGATCTGGGACCTCCCGAATCCACGTACAGGAAGTCGACGAACAACTGTCACTGGGGAGTGGACTACAATGCGCCCAACTACAGATCTCTGCCGCCGACGGCACCGGTGGCCAATAGTTCGTACCATCATCCACATCCAGGAGCTGGACCAGGACAAGGACCTGGACCTGGACCTGGGCCGGGTCCTGGTAGCCTCAACAGTGATCTTTACTACAGCTCAACGAAGTACGACAAGTACGGGAGTTCGGGTGTTTCACCCTATGTGAACAATCCCTATGCGGGTCCTTCGATCACGCAGTCCTACGGAGGACGAAATCTGTGGTCCGGAACGGAGAGTGCGCCGGCTAGTAACCGCCAGAACTGCTGCTCCCAGGGATACCCGTTGAATCAGCAGAGTTGCTATTACCCCAGGGGTAATTCGTATGGCTACGGAACGGCGGGAAATGCACCGCAATCGCAGCCCCAATATCAATCGGTCAATGGATCCTCCGCCGCTGCCATGAAACTCAAGCATCCAACGGAGATGTACGTGGGTCATGGACCCTACGAGGCCACGCCCACTCAACTGGGCTACGGCTACAATCCAGGATCCACTTCATCGAGCAGCTTAAACAGCCAGAGATATGTGGGCCTCGGTATGGGTGGCATGGGAATGGGAATGGGTATCGGAATGAGCATGGGAATGGATCCTGGGAGTGGTTCCTACTACAACGATCTTAATCTCAACAGCCTGGACAACTATGGATCTCCCGCGATGCCACAGCAATCCCTGCGATCGCAGCCCTATCAGGATTATCGCAAGAGATCCTCGGGAACCTCGGGAAATTGTTACCTAACACAAACGGGCAGTGGCTTAGGAGGAGGAGGAGGGGGAGGAGGACCACTGACCAACCTAGATGCCCAAGTGGAGAACTATGTGGGCTTCAATCTGCATGCCTCGGCGCCCTCCAGTCTAGGTTACTCCGTAGATTCGGCAAAGTCCACACAGACCATACGTGACTTTCTCTCCACGTGGAAGGTGGACGATGAGGATGAGGCCAGTGCTGCTCTCGAGATGGATAACCCCGCTGTGGCCGTGGTGGCACCTGTGCCCAGTACCCCCAACTTTATGTACGAATCTCTGCCACCTACTGGACCTCAAGCCACCGCAGTGGTGGATCATCAGGGTATCAATCTGCCAGACATCATCATAGACATAGAAAAGGCTAATGGGAATGGTGGTGGCGGTGCTCCCGTGGACGATTCCTTTGGCAGTTTCGATGTGGAAAAGGAGCTGGATGAACTGCGTCTCAAGACGAGTGTTTCGGAGCAACCACCTGTGAACGAAAGTGATGCCTTGGCGGAGATCCTTCGACAACCGGTGACTGCTCCTTTGATCACGGAACAGCCATCGGTTCTTCCCTTGCCAAGTCCCATTCTGAATGCCAATGAGGTGTTCACTGATGCCACCCAACCGCCGGCTGTGGCCATGGACTTTGATCAGAACAACAGTTCGAATTCCAACGAATCAACCTTTGCCAAGGAGTACGAGACCTTCATACACAAGATCGAGGGTTCCGAGAGTGAGACGGAGGAGCCGACTGTCCAGGAGGAGGGTGAATATAGAGAGAACCCGAAAAGATTTAAGTTTTACAAGCGAAAGCGCAGGGTGACTGAACCCCAGGAAAGCCTGGCTGAAAAGGATATGGAACCACAGGTCGGGGATTCCAACCTAGGTGCCAATGTAATCTCTCTATCACCAAAAGCTTCAGCCAGAGCCAGTAAAAAGCTGCTGGCGAAAAAGCGTAGGAATCGCATCAAGATGTTGAAGATCCTGGAATTTGAGAGCCCGAAAGTGAAGTACCGTCATTACTTCAAGGTACTCAAGGTCTTAAGGGAGCGAACCGCCTTCAGTAGAACCAGAAAACTCCGAGCCATCCTAATGAAGAAACAGTTGACCAGATTAAAGGAGAATCGACTGCCCTTGATCAAGAGGCTGATCAAGAAGTACATTGCCCCGCCAGAACTGCGTAATCCTCCGAGTCTCAAGGGTTTGAGTGTCTCTGCCTTGAATTCCACCGAATTCCGAAGCAGTTTGCTAAATGGGACCGATCGGGAAACGGTCATCAAGAGTGGGTATAGCTACAAAGACAAGACTGAAGAAGTTCTGGAGGAACAGAGCTTGGATACCAAGTCCCTGGAGTTGCAATCGAACTTCAGGGGATTCGATGACATCGAGAACACGAATATGTCACCAATTGTTAAACTGAGAGTGGAACCGGAAGACGAGGAGGATGTGAAGGACGTTATCAAGAGACCTGTTGAGGATGAGCTACCCAATAAGGAGAAGCAAATTCAAGCCTGGCTTGAAAATAGTGCGGTACCTATCCCAGAAGCCTCAGAAACCGAAACCGAACTACCGAAACAGATGGCTAGTATAGCTAGTGTAAAACCACCTTCGCCCTCATCATCTTCTTCGAGCTCGAGTTCCAGTAGTTCCAGTTCAGACGATGACTCCAGCAGTTCGAGTAGCCAGGAGGATGAGGAAGAGGACGCTTCGTCCAGTAGCAGCAGCTCCAGTAGCACCAGTTCCCAGAGTTCCACAGCTGGAGAGGAAAGCGACTTCAACGAACTGGCCGCCCTGGAGAAGGAACTGTCCCAACCACAAACCGAAGAACCCAAGCCGGGGGGAGAGCTCTTCAACCTGGAGATCAAGGTCAAAGAAGAGATCCCTGAAGAAGCATCCCCAGGAGAGAAGGTTTCCCGTCCCGACGATGACGACATTGCCAAACTGAAGCAGATCCTGGAGAGCGATGGCGAACCGCAGCCAAGTGACCTTAGTAAGATTGCCTTAAATAGTTCCTTAAAAACAAAAGAGTTAGTCGTAAGCGAGGAATCGGAATCTCCACGAGAACTGAGCGTCGAGGAGGCGCTGGCGGAGATGTATCAGCTCTCCGATTTGGAGGGCAAGGAGGAGGACGAGGAGGAGCAACCGAGCGCAAACGGTCAGGATGTCCTGCTGATCAACCTAGCCGAGATCTTCGACTCCAGCAGTGATCTCTATGTGGTGCAGTGCGATATGAACGAGAACATTCTGGGCGTGGTGGCTGGTGAGGAGCCGCGGGTCGAGGAAGAGCCCCAACCCAATCTCGTCCAGGAGGAGGTGGAACAACAGGTGGACACGTTGCAGCTCATCCAGCTGCTGGCCGAACCCCAGCCGGAATTCGATGTCACACCATTGATACACCACGAGGAGATCATACGCGATGAGGGGGAACCCGACCCGCAGAAGGATCGTCGAAAGTTGCTCAAGTATCTGCATAGCAAGTACGTCCAGAGTCGCATCAGTCGCTTCTACCACGCCCATCAGATCCTGCGGAAGTACAAGCGCCTGAGGGCGGGCAGGAAGCGCCGCCCGGGGAGGGGGGTCAAATAGGATGACAGCTTCTACCAAAGATATATCTGGTCCCTCGAAAGGATCAGAGACTAGACGATCTAGGAACCGGAACTAAACGAAAGATACACCACACGTAGACACAACACAAAAAAAATAGAAAACAGAAAAACTAAAAACTACACTTTAACCAGAATCTCAAGACTTTTTTTAATATTTGGATTTATTTTAGGAAACGGAATATAGCTTGTAATAATAATAACTATGTATAGTCGTTGTTTTAGGGAAATCATAATATTTTTAAACTTTTACGATACGATACTTATTTTACACCTAATTATATAGAGTACCATATACCCATATACCATATATTTTAGATATCTGTGCAATATTTACATGCAAAATGTCGTGTTTATCTGGAATGCGCGAATTCGAATCTCGATGGGTTAAGCATGAGTAAGCAGCGTTAGACGAGAAGGGTTAATCGGGGGGAGTTTTGGGGATTGCGGTCCGAAAGCGAGTAGCATGCAATTAACCAGATATATGTGGACATATTTTATCGGCTAATGTATCAGCGTTTTAGTCGCTCAGCGAGTCGGGCCAATTTAAAATGCTTTTCGCCAAAGGTCAGGCCCAGATTGAGCTACATACATTCGCAGTACAACCCATATTAGATATATCGTATATAAGGTCAAAATCCCCCGCCATCCCCATGTAGCTTAAATTTTGTATTGCCACCAAATGCAGCCTAGACCAAAAACTAAAAAAAAAGAAACTAAATATATATCTGTTGGACTTGTTTGATCTGTTAGAAGCCGAAGACTTTGTTTGTTTTTAGTGCAATTACTTGTTAGGTTCCTAGAGCAATTTGTTGTTTTTCTTAGGGTTACGGGGAGTACCAGAATTGTTTAGTCTAGTTAGCCCATAGAATTCCCATCTCGACCAGGAAATCCGAAAAGGTTCCGTTTCATAAGGCCCGTCCCGAATTGCGACTTTGAGGCATAACCAATCCCAGGAAAACTAATCACATTTGGTATGGGGACCTTAAAGCATCCGCAACGCTCGACTTTTGTAAACATGCGGATGAGGAAAACAATATTCAAGGGCAATGCCAACTTTAGACTCGGGTGCTGGTCTAGTCTTAGAATCCTAGCCAACACTAGCTAAACAGTAAACTAATGTTATCTTATCTTATAACCGAGACCACCTAGATGTCTTTTTTCTCTCGTAACACATTCCAAAGGACCAAAACTTTTCGAAACTAATAAATATCTAATGTCTAGCTAAGCTTCTAAATGTATCTTCTTTCGTTTGTAACTTGTTTAACCTAAGTAATACGCTTAATTTTAGTACAAAAATAAAAACTAAAAAACAAAGTGCAAGAGCTAGCCCACTAAATGGAGTAAAAAATGTTAGCAGTAACAATAATATTTATTGCGCAATATGTACATACCATCCTTTGCCACTCTACACATTTCACAATGGACCTATGAATACTATATGTCTGTAGCTCTATACTTGTATATCGGAAGGTTTTCACTGTACCCTAGCGTTAAGATTTGTGACTATATCAATGTGAGTGTCTTTGAGCAAACCAAACAAAAGAAATGATATACGAAATCCTAAAAAGAGAAATAAATGTTTTATGTAAATGTTATTCGGCGAGTTTTCGTTTTAGTTGTGGGGATTATTATACCCTTGCAGAGGGTATTATGATTTCAGTCAGAAGTTTGCAACGCAGTGAAGGAGACGTTTCCGACCCCATAAAGTATATATATTCTTGATCAGCATCACTAGACGAGTCGATCTAGCCATGTCCGTCTGTCCGTCTGTCCGTCTGTTCGTCTGTCCGTCCGTCTGTCCGTCTGTCCGTCTGTCCGTCTGTCCGTCCGTCTGTCCGTCTGTTTCTACGCAAACTAGTCTCTCAGTTTTAAAGCTATCGGGCTAAAACTTTCCCAAAAGTCTTCTATCTATTGCAGGTAGTATATAAGTCGGAACGAGCCGGATCGGACAACTATATCATATAGCTCCCATAGGAATAATCGGGAAAAAAAATGTAAAAAAATTATATCTTGGGTGTTTTTGAACCTAGAGCCTTCTACTTTTGGAAATGCCATTTTTTATTTAATTCTGAATTTCGAATAAATTTTTTTTTAAATCGGACGACTATATCATATAGCTGCCATAGGAACGATCGGAAAATTAGTGATTAATAGGAATTATCTGCAAGGGTATATAAGCTTCGGCTGGCCGAAGCTAGCTTCCTTTCTTGTTTTTTTCTGAATTTCTGGACAGAAAACGATAAAAAAAAAATAAATATTTAAAAAATTTCTATTTAATATTTATTAAATTAAATCTTAGGATCCAAAATAGCTAAAGTTCAAAGTTCTCTTTCTTTTCTATTGTACAGAAATATTGCAATTTATTTTGTAGAATTAAAAAAGAACAGCACAGTTCACAAATCTAGAATTTGCAGGCTATAAGTAAAAAACCAACTTTTTTCGGTTAGGTTGGCGGCCAGTCCTCCGCTCCTTCGTCCTGCATATCATCCTACTGGGATCAACTACAGTTGATCTCTGGCTTTGGTATCGTTTCTTGGCTCTCCATCCCGAGGGCTCTTTTGGTCTCTCCATCTCCATCTACATATCCATCTCCATCTATCGATCATCCCAGCCCAGTCCATCACTCGAAGTAGCGCTTCTTGAGGTCCGGCGGATAGGTCACATAGATGTAGTGCTCGTTCTGGCCCAGACTTGCCGCCTCCTGCTGCACGATCTCGTGCGTGGAGGCGGAGGCACGAAGGGATTGCTGCGAGGAGCCCACGTGGCGATGCCTCGTCTCCAGCGGCCGCGGATGCGTGTTGTAGTGCCGCTGCTGGGCGTCACCAGGGGCCACCGCTGCTTGTCCCGCTCCCGATCCTGATACCGATGCTGATCCTGATCCAGCAATGGTGCGCGATGAGGAGCTACTTGTATAGTCGCGTCGGTCTAAAATGTCCTGTGGGTAGGCCAGGCTCGTCGAGTGGCGATGCTGCAGGTGGTGGGGATGCTGCTGCAGCTGCTGCTGCTGCACCGAATGATGCTGCTGCACCCGATGGTGCAATGGCGTGTTGGCGTTGGAGGAACTGCTGCGCACGGCCCCTTGGGTGGGTGTGCCCACTGGTGGACGCTGATCGGCGATGTAGTGCCGCGGACTGTGCCGATGGTACTGCACCTGCTCCGGATACAAAGCCTGCTGTTGCAGCTGCTGCTGCTGTTGCTCCTGGTAGTAGTACTGCTGCTCCTGGAGCAACTGCTGCTGACCAGCTATCCCGCCGGCGTCCAGGTCGAGGTCGTGCCGCGTGGCATAGTCCACATGGTAGTGATGACCCGCTGCTGCTCCTGGCATGTAGATGCTCCCGCCTCCGCCGATAATGGCTCCCTGGCCGGTGTAGTAGTGGTTCGCGTTGATTGTCGTCTCTTCGGAGCTGAAACAGATGACTTCGGTTCGCTCAATCTCAATGGGAGATTATTGCCAAGGAGGCCAGGACACACTTACTCGAATAGTATCCAGATGATGTAGTAGCAGAAGCAGATCCCGGTGGACAGCACAAAGATCAGTATAACAATGAGTCCCCAGGGAAAGGCTCGTGGCTCCAGGGGGCCGTCCTCCCAGTAGCGATCGCAGGTCAAGTACCAGCACACCGCCTTGTTCATCTCATCTGGAAATCATTCAAAGAAACTTAGGGTTACAAGGTACAAAGAAAAAACAATTGATATTATAACTATCATTTTGATATTATTTGTTAAAATTAATGAGATATTTTTAAATAATTCACGGTCCTATTTCACTTGGGAATAAATTCTTTGGCTTTATATAATAGGCTTCCATTACACTGATAAAATAAATAGAATAGTAATAATAAATACTTGCATATTTAATTGAAAAAATTAATTTAGCGAATAGAAATATTTTAATGAAGGTAGAAAATATTATTGTACTTCATTAAAAAAAAACCTTTTTAAAAATCCAAGTTTAACGTTTTTAAAATTAACTATAATTGTTTAATGTAATATTATCATATTTAAATTTAATAAAAACCGCAAGGAATTAAAATCAAAGCGAAAAATATTTGGATTGAATATGAAATCTTTGGATTTAGTACGTTTTTTATTAGTGTATTTAAAATATCAGTGTGTTTAGCATCATTTTCTATTTATCTAAGAAATTCGCGATATTAATCAAAACTTGATATGGTATGATTACATTATAATATCGAATTGATATTGATCTTATTTTCGTTGTGCTTGTTGGAATACTCACCCTCCATCTCCTTGAACGCCTGATCCGACATGGAGAGCAGCAGTCCGCCGATGCAGCTCCTCAGCAGCATCTCGCAGCGGTTCTTCAGCTTGCTCAGCTCCTCCGGCTTGCAATTGGCCCTCGCCTTGTTGCCATTCCCATTCGCACCCGACCCCTCCTCCGTTTTGGCCTCGTCGGCGGAGTGGCCACTGCCCCCGGACTGTCCACTGCCCTCCTCGTCGTCCTCCTCCTCGTCCGTCTCGTTCTGCCTGCTGGCCTCGGGATCCCCGGACGAGGACTTCAGGTGCGCCTTGCCCAGCTCCTTGAGCTTGTGGAGCAGCTTCTCGCCCGCCGATCTCGGCCTGTCCGCCGATCCGTCCTCCGGGGATGGATCTAGGCGAAGGGGATTGGCTGTGGTGGATGCACGCACTCGGTGGGAGGAGTGGGATGAGTGGGAGTGGGGTTGTGTTCGCTCACCTGCCGCCGACTGATCCTGCTTGCCGCTGGCCTGGCTTGGCTTGTCTTGGAGTAATTGACGATTTTGTACTTTGGCGGCACGCGAGGCACCCAATGTGGAAGTCCTAGTGGGGAAGGGTTATGAATATTTGAAAGTATGGATCTTAAATGGCTTAACCCACCTTGGTATTAAGCTCAAGTAGGCAGCATTCGCTTTGGCCAACGCGGAATTCTGGCCCAGTGAGTCGCCCCAGACCTCGATGTCCGTGACAATGTGCTGGTCCCCGAACTTCAGGCTAGAGGCGTCCTCCGTCTCGAAAACCTCGCACCGCATGATGTCGCAGAAGTCGGCCAAGCAAACTGCATCCTCCGCCTAATCAAAGCAGATGAAGGTTAAATAAGCAATTGAAGGATAATTTCATTTTTAAACAAAAAGTGCCAATGAAATCACTAGAGATTTAGAGTTCGAAAGCTTTTTTAAGGTTTAATCATTGGTCGCCAACCACTGGTTTAAATTCTTCAATCCTCCGGTTAAAAATAAACTGTAAGATACTTTATACGTGACACTCTCAAAGATTTCAAAAGTGTTCACTTATTTGTGGATCATATTTAATGATTTAAATAATATTTAAATAAAATGTAGATTGGCAATAAAAATTGGTTTAAATCCTTTAATCTTCCGGTTAAAAATAAACTGTTAGATTCTTTATAAGTGATTTTAAAACTCTGACACTCCCAAAGATTTCAAAAGTTTTAACTTTTTTGTGAATCATATTTAAAAAGAATCTTCTTAAAAGATATATAGCCTTTTTAAATAAAATGTAGATTGGCAATAAAAAAAACTAAGAATACTGATGAAAAGACGTCGGATTTTATGAGAAATCCTTTTTTTTAATCAGACTTTTACTGATGATTAAGAATGGCCCCTCATTTTACCTCATTGATGATGCTCTTGTGGCGCGTGTCGAAATGCAGATCCAGGTGCTTCTCCTGGTAGAAGCTCTTGCCGCATTTCCGGCACGTCCACTGGGTGGGTCGATCCCTCTGCTTGGCATCCTGTCGGGGGGCAAAGACATCCCGGAACGGATGCAGCGGGCACTCCAGCGGAAGTTTCACCTGAACATTAAATATGAGTTTAAAAAGTGTAATTCCTTATGGAGGGACTATCATCATCCACTTACCTGATGCTTGTCCAAGATTGGAGTCCATTTGGAGCGCACTATCTTGCGCACCAGTCGGCTGTTATCTCGCGAGCACAGGATTCTGATCACATTCGTGGGCGGCCATGGTATCAGCAGCAGAAAGTAGACCAGTGCAATCTGGAAGGGTTTAATCTTTTAGTTAAGAGACCCTTTTAATTTGGCACGAAACCGGGATGGATGAACTTGCAGCGAGCACGCAACTTTGCCGGCTGACCTAAAACCACCCTCCCTTTCTTTTTTGGGTCACTTAAAGTTGAAGGGACAACCCCGCAGAAAATCGATAGCGAAAAAAAACTGAGTGGAAGGGGTGGGCCGTTGCGTCTTCGCGGAACACGAAATCCCTGGGAATGCGACCTGCTTATAAACGGGGAACCACCGCGACTCACCTCGAAATTATGATATTTAGGCGACATTCATACTATGTATTTATGGTCGCTTTTGTTGTTTGTGTTGTTGGTGTCTTGGTTTTTGGGCTAGAAATTCCCCTAAATGATTATCCTTTTCCGTGGCTAGGTTTCTTCTTCAGCTTCCTTTTGGATTGGTGGTGAAATAAGGCAGTACCGTTAATAATATTTTACAGCTTTTTCCAGTTTTTGCTGTCTGTAAAAAAATAAAAGCCTGATGGAGCTTGTCCTACGTCCGCACTGGTGAAAATTTCTACGCTCTCTGAAGGCGAATTCGCCACTTCCTGTACCGCTCTCCCGCTCTCTTTAGACCGTTGTCCTGCGCCAGTTATCGACAGCTGAGCCAAGGTTGCAATGGTTGCGCCTATCGATTGGCAGTTTAATTATCTGATAGTTAAGGAACATGTATTTTTTACAATTTACTAAAACTAAAAAAACAAAAGTATTTATAATTTAAATCCGTTTTATTTTGTGGGGCTTGGGTTTTTGTGTGGCAATTCCTTTTTGTCAGCAGGAACTGCTTGTAGTTTTTTTGCTGCTTTCCGCTCATTACTTTTACTATTTTACAAAATTCTAAACTAAAATTAAATTGTTTTTATCGCACAACTTTTTTGAACAAAGTCATCTCTTGAATTGTGGGGCGTTTCCAGATCGAAATCGCCCAGTTAGGCATATTTAAATACTAGAGTACAGCCGGCGAGCGCATTTTTGGGCGATTTACAGTCCATTGTAGATGCGATTGATGGAGGATTGGTCGAGTATTTTCTTGAGCGCTAAAATATAAATAGTATTTAATTAAAAGGGGTATAAATATATGTGTGCCTAGAAAACTAACTAGTCTTATTCAATTAATTAAAATGAAGAGAAATGCTTCAAAAAAAATACTCATTGGACACCTACCTTCCTTGTCCTCCTCCGTGAGATCCTTCTTGGGGAACTCCACATCGAAGGTGATGTACAGATTGCCGGTGAGGTTGTTGTTCTCGAAGTTGGGCATGCCCTCGCCCTTCTTGCGGATGCGTGCTCCTGGCCACGTAACCTTCTCCCTCGTGACAGGCACCAGGTGTCCATCCAGGTGCTTAATCTCCATCGAGAAGCCGACGAGGGCATCCTGCAGGCTGATGGTTACATTCGTATAGAGATCATCGTCCTTGCGCAGGAATCGCGGATGTGGCATCTGTTGCACCCGCACCAGCAGATCCCCGGGCTCGCCATCGATATGGGGCTCTCCCTCGGCCACGAATCGCGTCTCCTGGCCATCGACCATGCCCTGCTCCACCTCGATCTCCAGGGTGCGCTCCTCGTTGACCAGTTTTACGTTCGGGCACTCATCGCACACGGTCTGCTGGATCATTTGGAAGCGGCCAGGTCCCAGATTCCTGGTGACCATCTCCTGACGGCAGTTGCATTTCCTGGTGCCCGAGGCGGGCTTCGTCACCGGCTTATTCCTCACGATCTCCACAAAGTTCCCGGAGTAGAGCTCCTCCAGGGAGACATAGAGGTTCATCACGATGTCCGCGCCCCTCGGCGTGTCCTGCTGCTGGCCATCGCCGTTGCCAAAGTGGAAACCAAAGTCCCCGAAGAAGCTGGAGAAGGGATCGCCACCGTGGTCCATCATGCCCTCCTTCTTTAGGCACTCCTCGCCGCAGCGATCGTAGGTCTTCCGCTTGTCCGCATTCGAGAGGACCTCGTAGGCGGCTCCCAGGTCCTGGAACTTCTCCGACGCATCCGGGTCGTCCTTGTTCTTGTCGGGATGCAGTTCCTTGGCCAGGCGGCGATAGGCCTTCTTCACCTCATTCGTGTTGGCGTTTTTCTTGATGTTCAGTATCTTGTAGAAATCCCGGCCGGCTAGGGATTCCTCGACCAGCAAAAGGGCCAATTGTACGACGACCAAGCACTTGATTAGCTGCATTCTGTTTGTGATCCTTTTTATCTCATTAAAATATCCTTTAAGGCCGGTATATCCAGGATTTTAAAAATTAAATGCTGGCAAAAATGTAGAAAATGTTGTAGTTGTCGCCGCTGGCTGCTTTGTTTGTGTGTGTGCGTCGTGGTCTGCGCTGATTGGTTGATTTCGCCGCTAGGGTTGTCAACTCTACCCTAACAGCACAGCTGTTTCTGCCTAACAGCTAGCCTTACGCACTCTGGCAGCGCTCGATTACATTGCCCTCACCCCGATCTGGCAACCCCTTTCAGAGCCAAAAAAGATAAATAAAGAAAAAGAAACTCAACTTTAATCCAATTAAACACGCAAACTGCAAGTTTGGTGATTTTTGTTTCGCTGTTCGCAGTGTCTGCCCACCCGCAAGTGCCCTTATTTTTAGTAAGCCAACGGCTCAAAGCCCTGTTTGACAAAAGAACCCCCTACGCTTCAATTCCGAGGTAAAATTAATTGAAATTCAATAATCCTCTGCAATTAAAACCCTTTCTAACGGTATTTTCTGCATTTTCAGTTATTTTGGAAGTTGGACTGTCCAATTATTAAGGCCGGAAACCCCAGAAAACCTTAGTTAATCCGTAATATTCAAATATTTAAAGTCAAGGCCAAAGCAACAACAACAAGAAAGCACAACTGCAATTGTGTGCGAGATAAAAAAAGGTGAGTAATTCATCACTTTACTTATGCAGCCGGTAATAAGTGTAATAATACGTGATAATTAGCGGTAGAGATAATCCCCAACTGGTGATGTCAACACTTTTCACCGCCAGTTAGTCAAAGATCAAAGCTAGGGTTCAAAAAAAGCAAACCCTCCATTAGGATGGGAATTTATCACTGTAAGTAAACAGTAAAATACCAGTAGCTCATATAATATAAGATTTTTTTTAATATTTATAAAGCCCCTATAAAATAAATAATTAGTCTAGTATTTTCTTAAAATTTAACAAATAATTGAAAAAAAAATTCTAATCAATCTTTATTTAAATATAAACAGTTCAAGCTCTAGAAGTTCTACTGTGGTTCCAGACCCCTTTTTTGTCCGTTATCAGTCGTTGAACAAAGGAAGAGAGCATACTATAGCACCCAATAATCCGACAAAAACAAGACTGAGTCAGTCGACAATATGAAACAAAGACGGGGGATTCGAAATTGCAATACGATATGCACTAGACTTCTGATAAATAAAGGCCCCGTTCCTATTCCACTCACATAACTCCGGTTTAAATGGCGGATCAAGGCTAATATACTATAGTAGAACAGATCTGATCCAACACATGTCAACCGGCTAATCAATATCTCCCATAAGCTTATCTTATCGTTGCCATAAATATAAATAGGAACCCCTTGCTAGCGTTTGCATGAACTGAACATCTTGACCAAGCACAAACACCACACGAAATGGCCAAGAAATGCGGGTATTACCAAGATAAGGATATTGAATACTTATCTTACATTTCATGCTGACGATCTGTGTCAATTATTAAGCAATAATTGCCATTCATGGAGAAATAATAACGAGTTAGATTTATGATTAATGAATTGTACAGCGTCTGTAATGTCAATTGAAAAAGTCCGGTTTTTCAAAATATAATATGATATAGTTTTTTTTAGAATAATTTGAAAAATCCAGGGTTCATTCATTCATTAATTGCCATTCATTGAGAAATATTAATGAGTTAGATTTATAATTAATGAATTGTACAGCGTCTGTAATATAAATTGAAAAAGTCCAGTTTTTCAAAATATAATATGATATAGTTTTTTTTAGAATAATTTGATAAATCCATGGTTTATTCATTTATTTATAAAATTTTTTTGTCATCATTTTTTAGTTAATTTTATTTTAATATTAAGGATTAATATAGTATTTCTACAAATGCTTAAAAATGTCTATTCTTTGAACCTTCTATCAGGCAAATATTCCAGATTAGCAAAATCCATAGATTAGTTTCTGAACCGAGTAGTAAACGTCAAGTGGTTCCATTAAAAGAACCCAAGAAGCCCGCTAGCGAGCAGTTTCGCCCTGCCAGGGGACGCGTGCGGTTGTGATAATTCCCATAGTGGTGCCCAGTCTGTTGTACTTTCGAGCCCCTTCAGTTGGGAACTAGTAAGTTTGGCCAGCCCAAACAGTGGCAAGTGCTCCTTAACTGGAGAGATCTGCGGATGTCTGCACTTGAAGTTGACTTCAAAGCCGAGTGGGCTGTCATGTGGGCGTCTGCAACGGACGTAGCCGTCTTATTCAAAAATAAACTGACTTAATCTCAGATGCTTATCGAAATACTTAAGCAGGGCCAAAACAGCGATAGTATTACCAACTCTGCAGGGTGTCAGGATGGTTGTACCGGGGAACAAACGAATAAAAATTCCCAGATTAGCCGTCGATACGGTTTATGGGACACTGATTATGCAAGCGAAAATAACCCATCGAACTCTTGCCCACTTCCAGATGCAACGCAGTGCCTAGGATCGAATCTCTCCTGGTTTACCGCTTCCTGAATCCGTTAGTCTTCCGCATACCACATATCATCCCATCATGTGCTGCAAGTGCTGCGGGGAAACTCAACGAAAGGTCTGGGTCTTCGGCCTGGGATCGCTCTTCGTGTTGCTAGGAGTACTCCTCGTGGTCTTCTGGCCGGGTATCGCTGATAACCTCGTCGAGGATGTAAGTATATTTGGTTATCAAGAAAAAATAAAAAAAAAACTAGAAATCTTAATAGTATTGTAAAAAGTAGTAAACAATTTCATTAAGCCAATGTTGTTGTAGCCTAACTAAACCCATAAACTAAACCATAAAACTATTAAGTCTAATCAGGCCAGTAAACCTGTCAATAGCTATTTATATAGTAGGTTAATGAATGGGAATTTAAAAGATATTTAATGGAAATGCATATTTTTCTGATGTTAAGGAACCTCAGTGAACTATAAATTGATTTAGATTAAAGATAACTCGATTATTGGATATAATGATATAAAAATATTAAACTTAACTGACATTTCTATCTCTAATTCAGGGCCTTACCCTGAAGCCTGGGACGGATGCCTACGAAAGCTGGCTGGAGGCTCCCATTCCGATTTACCTCAGCTTCTACATGTTCAACTGGACGAATCCTGAGGAGATAAGGAACCCAAACGTAAAGCCCAACTTCGTGGAGATGGGTCCGTACACCTTCTTGGAGAAGCACAAGAAGGAGAACTACACCTTCTACGACAATGCGACGGTGGCATATTACGAGCGCCGCACGTGGTTCTTCGATCCGGAGCGGTCCAATGGCACCCTGGACGATATGGTGACGGCTGCCCATGCCATCACCGCCACGGTGGCTGATGAGATGAGAAACCAGAAGAAGATCGTCAAGAAAATCATCAACTTCATGCTGAACCACGAGGGCGGCGAGTTGTATGTGACCAAGCCGGTGGGCGAGTGGATCTTCGACGGATATCAGGATAATCTTACTGATTTCCTTAACCTGTTCAACACCTCCATGATTGATATTCCCTACAATCGCTTCGGCTGGCTGGCGGATCGAAATGAATCGTTGACCTACGACGGCTTATTCACGATTCACACTGGCACCGATGATATAACCAATCTGGGCAGACTCACCCACTGGAATGGAAAGTCAGATACGGGTTTCTACGCGGAGCCTTGTGGCACTGTCAATGGAACCACCGGCGACGTCTTCCCGCCCAAGATGAATGTCAACGATGAGATTACGATTTTCGCCACCGATGCCTGCCGATTCATGAACCTCCGGCCGCAGGGTTCGTATGAGAATCACGGCCTGACCGCCACAAAATGGGTGGGCACCGAGGAGACTCTCGATTCGGGGGAGAATTACCCGGAGCAGGCCTGCTTCTGTGATAAGGCGCGATTCGAGGAGTGTCCCAAGACCGGCGTGGTGGAGTGCAAGGCCTGTCGCGACAAGGCACCCATCTACTCCTCCTTCCCGCACTTCTACCTGGCCGACCAGTCGTACGTTGATGCCGTCACTGGAATGAAGCCGGAGAAGGACAAGCACGAGTTCTTCCTCGCCGTGGAGCCCATCACCGGAGTGCCCGTCCAGGTGCACGGCCGCATTCAGATTAACATGATGATCGAGCCCGACGATGACTTCGAGTGAGTCTCTAATGAAGTTTTTACTTTATAAATCAATCAATAATACCTTGATATATTTGCAGTATCTATCGTGGAGTGCCAAAGGTCCTGATGCCCATGTTCTGGTTCGATCAGTATGCGGAGCTGTCCTCCGAGCTGGCCTCCAAGGCCAAGGTGAGCACTACCCCGCTTAAAATATCATCCAATTTTTAACACTAAGTTCTGCCTTTCAGTTGGCCATCAATCTGTCGAGCTACGGTATTATCTTCGGCTATTCTCTGGTCGCCTTTGGCAGCATCTTCCTGGTCACCGGCATCACGTTGACGGTGATGAAGAAGTGGGTGCGACGAGCTCCCGAGGATGAGGACATGCTAACCAACTAAAGCATTGTAGTTTTTAAGCGTAGCCAAAGTGCCAGGACATATGTTAACTCTCCTAGTTCATTCTGATAGTCGCGCATCGCTTGTTGTCAGTTGTCAGTTACGCGTTATGTAATATGTAAGCCATACGGATCCGACGTTCGTCTTGCATTTTGTGATAGCAAACCCTACTCTTAACCTAACCAAAACCCTACTCTAACTGCAGTGTTACAATGCCATTCTCAAATCATTTCCAAGCTGAAACTTTCTGAATGAGATTTTACTTTTTATAAAACACAACACCACACAAAACTAAAACACTCGATACATTTCATTTTAAAGTTTTTCATTTGAATTTTCACTTTATTTTGCAAAGATAATTTTTACAACTTTTGTATGCTTTTTACTCAAGGACTTTTTACTTATCGTATACGATTGTTGGATGCTTCAACGATTTGCTTTATAAATGCATTAATTGAATGTTGTTGTTTTGTAAATTAATAAATTAAAATAATTGTATACGTATATATATTTATTTATATATATATATATATTTGTGTTTATGTAAGATATATGGCAAAAATTTTACATTTTCTCAAAGATCACATTCCTCAATTTAGCCATAGACTTTTAGTCGAGAAAAATCTACGCAAATATTTGTGACATCCATCAAAAACTCGAAATCATTTTTGCACGCACACTCACACATCCAAAAAATAGTTGGGGGGGTTAATAATCGAACAAAAAATAATAAACAAAGTGGATAAAAAAAATAAATCATAATCATCTCTCGCTTACTATACTATGGTGGGAGGGATGGAGGGCAAGTCTAGGCACTCTTGAAATTCTTTAGTTCCTTACGTCCAGCGATCGAGGCGGGCAAAACCGATCCGAACCGTTTCACAACCGATTCGAACGGGTAAGAACCCGATACATTCGCTGGCCCGATTCGTTGTGAGTATGTGTGTGTTTTGTGTGAGGGGCGATTGCTACGTACTAAAAAATTTGCATAGTTATATTTGTTGTTATGCGTTGCTCTTGCTGACTAAAATAGTTGTTGTAAATTTATAGTGTAAGTTTAAATAAAAATCAATCACAGTTGTTTGGGCGGAAGTAGTTAGTGTTAAGTATTCGCATTTCTGGACTAACTAAGTATTTGCAGCTAAGACTAAAGTTCTACGTTGTAGTTTAGTTAATTAGGTAGTGGTCGTATTTTATACTTGAGTATTGTTGCTTCCCATTTTTTGTTGTTGTTCAACTCTCTCTCTCTATTTCCGTTTCCGATGGTGTGTCATTGTGGCTTCTGCTGTGTGGTTACGTTACCAATTCCCTTAAGTGACTAGACTGGGTTCTGATTATTTGAAGGTTATGTTATGCGTATTTGAGGTTATGTTGCTCACGTCCTGTGTTCTGTTAGTTTAAATATTGACTCTGTGTTTTTGTTTTTCAGTGGCTTTCGTTACTCTAGTTGTCTGTCTGTTTCATCCGGTAAGTGGTAAGTGGCAAAGGTCCAAAGATAAAATCTATATGATTTCTATAATTTGGTCCTTCGGAAAAAAAACTGGCTTCTGTTAAATGCATGTTAGTTCCTATTAAGCTCTGTTACTGTTTCTGCTGCTCTGTTAACTGATTCTTCCCAGTGGGTTTACGCAAACCCCTTTCGTGCCCAGCGAATCTCTACCCTCCGAAACACTGTGATCGAATATATAGAGAACTCTTTACGATCTATGCAAATTTCCGAACGCAGAATAAGCTCTTCACTTGGGCACACAAATACGTCAGCACTTCGAACAGCAATCGAACTAGAGAGAAGAGTGTCGTCTTGGACCCATTTGTCCATTTCCATTTCCGTTTCCGGTTCCCTTTAAGCCTTGCGAGTCTAGCTGGTCTTGTGGTGCTGCTGCTGCTGTTGCTGTTGCTTCATCATGACGGCGGGATCAATCACGTAGTTGTTGGCCTCCGCCAGCTGCTGGACAGGCAAAGGTGGCAGCTTGTCCTGCGGATGACGGTGGCTCACGGTGGATCCTTTCCTGACCTTGCTTAGGGTTCCTCCGCCTCCTCCCGAGGAATTGGAACCCCCATTGATGGCGGTGGTGGCGACTCCCGAAGTCTGCGAACTGGAGGGCATGGGTATCTCCTGGCCCGTCTTCGGATTCATCATCACCTTGGTCTGTTTCAGCAAAGAGCGATCGTTGCAGAGCGCCGAGATCAGCGGCAAATCCAGATGCTTGCTCTTCTCCCGCAGCAGTGCAATGTCCAGCGCCTTAGCTTGGGCCTGGGCATGCGACTCGGCGGCCATGGAGGCCTGCAGCTGGGCCAGAATGCTGTTGTTGCCCCGGTTCAGCCCCAGGCCGAGACCCAAGTCCGGCCTAGGACGCTCTCCTGCCCACTGGGCGCCACTGGAGGTCTTGGTCAGCGGTGAGTTGGCATTGTGGGGATTCAGGGTGGGCGGTTTGCGCGGTGGCATCGGGCTCATCATCATCATGCTGGGACTGGGCTTTGAGGGTACTGAAAAGGAAAGAAGGTAAGGATTACAAATGCATATAAATAACAAACTATTTACAAAATACTTCAGTTCTTCACACTAAGACCGCGAATTCTTCAGGACAATTAGTCATAATCATTCAAAACCATACATGAATTATTAGAAAAACTGAAATCGCGAGTTCTTCAGAACAAGATAACCAAATATCGAAAATTATTTCATATTTGTTAGTCTTGACCACACATGAAATTTAAAAAAAAATTAAACCGCGAATTCTTCAGAACAAGATAACCAATTATCGAAAATGATATCATATTTATTAGACCTGACCATATATGGAATTATTAGAAAAACGGAAACCGCTAATTCTTCAGAACAAGATAACCAATTATCGAAAATTAGATCATATTTGTTACATGAATTATTAAAAAAAAATGAAACCGCGAATTTTTCAGAACAATACAACCAAATATTGAAAATTATATCATATTATATTTCTTAGTCCTGACCATACATAAATTGTTAGATAAACTGAAACCGCGAATTCTTCAGAACAAGAAGAGACTCAGGAAAAAAGAAACAACGCGATGTTAAAAGATCTGTAGTAATGATCTGTAGTAACTACTTACTTGGAGGTGGCTTTTCACTGGGCGCCGGCATGGGTGGTTTCTTCAGTCGCCTGTTCACATAGGGCGGTGGTGGCGGCGGCGGCAGGCGCTTCCCCTTGGGCAGCGAATCGAGCGAGTTCAGAATATTATCGTCTGATCGCGATCGTGCAAACATCGAGGAGGAGGCAACGGCGGCGGCCGAGGAGGAGGCATGTGCAGCATGAGCTGCCAAGGCGGCCGGATGAAGTGGTGGCGGTGGTGGTGGCTCGTACGACGAGCACAGGCTGGCCATCGAGGGCGAGTACAGCGGGGAGTAGCCGGGTCCGGGCAACTGGACATAGGTGTCCGATAGATTCTGGGTGGACGCATATCTCGAGTGGGTGGACAGGGCGAGTGGCAGGTAGGGAGTGCTCCTGTAGATCGCCGGCGACACCTGCATGGCCAAATAGGGGTGGTGCGGCGGTGGTGGTGCCGCCTGGGCCATGGCCGCCAGCAGGGAACCCTGCTTGGCATCCAGGTACTCCTGTTGGCTAACCGCCGGATCCTGGATGGGGTAAATTACGTAGTCCACATCGCTGTACAGCTGCTGCTGGTACAGTTCCAACTGCTTCCTCGCCAGTTCCCGCCCGTAAAGGTGACTGGCCAGGTGGTGGTGGTTCGGATGATTCGGCGGCGGCGGTGGTGGCGGCTGCCTGGGTAAACTGGGCGGTGGTGGGGCCAAAAACTGACGCGGCTTAATCACAGGCAGCAGAACACACGACTGCTGGTGATGCAGTGAAGCCGTGCTCTTGTGCAGACCATAGGGCACAATGGGTATCCCGATGGCAGCCGATCCCGAGTGCCGGTGGTGTGCCGGTGGCTGCATGTGATGGTGATGCAGTGAAGCCTGCGATCCTCCTGCGTAGTTGGAGTTGTGCAGCGACTGCTGGCTCAGCTGGTGACTGCACACGGATCCATTGGAGGAGGCCACCGAGGAGCAGTGATGCGGCGACGCGTAGCTCGGCTTGGCTCCGTCCGGAATCAGGCTGGTGTGCGCCTTGAGGATGCTAATCTGCGGCCTGGTGGTGATAAACCGGGCCGTCACCTCCTCGGACTTTAAGGAACTCATCGAGCCGGCGGCACTGGGCGCAGGATTGGCGGAGGAACTCACGGAAATCAGGGATGTGGGTCTGGGCTTGGAGCTACCGGAACTGGAACTGGAATAAGGCGGCGGATCGCGGCGTCGCAGAGCCGTCGGTGGTGGTGGTGGCGGTGGTGCAGCAGGAAGTGGAGCCACCGGAGGCGGTGGTGTGTCCGGCTTGGGAGCCACCACAGCTATGGGTTTGGCCTGGTGAGCCGGTGGCTTGACGATCGGTGGGCCACACAGGCCGGTCTTCTCGTGACGGGCACTGTACGGTGGCGGTGGTGCTGGCGGTTGATCCTGCTCCGCCTCCTCCTCCTCATCCACTCCCTGGTTGCCCAGGGTCACATAGTCACAGTCCGAGTGGAGGCTGCTGGACACCGTTTTCCGGCTGGGATAGGTGCCGCGGCCCACAATCAGATTGGTTAGCTCTTCGGCGGAGAGCAGGGAATGCTTGTTGTCGGTCGGGTCACTGCCATCGCCTCTGAAGGAACTGCCCGTACTGATGTTGGAGTCGGAACGCAGTCGGAACTCCTCCTCCTCTTCTTCTCCTCCTCCCAGCTTCTTGCCATCCACCGAATCGGGACGGGGCACATGGTCATCCTCCAGTTTCTGCGGCTGGAACATTCCGTAGTGCGAACTCTTCTCCGATTCGGCCATCTCAGAGGATTGGCCGGTCAACTCGCTGCTGTGCATGGTGTACACCCCCGATGTCTCGGTGGGCGGAGCTCCATGGTCCGCCAGGGTATACACCCCCGAGGCACCCGACACACTCTCCGCTTCCTCCCGCGCCGACGTGGACAGGAAGTCCTCGGGACTCGTTTCGCTCAGTTGGGAGTTCTGGGCGGTGTGACTGAAGCCCAGCTCCAGGCTGGATGAAGTGGAGTGCACGGGCACGGGGGCTCCTCCTACCCCCACGCCGGGAGCTGCTCCTGGCGAGGTGACCACCACAGTGCTGCAGGTGGAGGAACACTGGGAACCAATGTTGTGCTGGGAACTGGGTGAATCGGTGGCCGTGGAGGAATCGTTGGTATTTGGAAGGGAATTCCGCTGCACGGAGGCGTTCGTGGCGGAGGTGGCTCCTCCACCTTCCGCTGGTCGCACACTCAAGGCGGCCAGTTGCTCCTCCAAATCCTTTAGCGACATCTGACCCACGCTCGAGGTCTGCCTGCTCACACTGGGTCGATCCAGGAGATGGGCCAGCGCCAGGCTCTCCGTCGAGGGCGCAGCGAGCGGAGCAGGCGGCGTATTGATCATGATCTCCAGCTCGTCCTCGGAGTGAACTCGATCGCTGACTATGCCCGAGGTGGTGTTGGAACTGGTGCTCGAGATCACCGAGATGCGCTGCTCGTTTTTGCTCTTGTACGGGAGAAGTAGACTGCGGGAGCAGGCGTAGCTGGCATGGAGCCGCTGGGACTCGGCTGCCTCCTCCTCCTCCCGCTTGGACACCTCCTTTAGCCTCGCGGCCAGCTTCATGCTCCACTGATGCGTGTCCTTGCAGAGGGTCAGCAGCAGCTTGTTCTTCTCATCCGACGCCGCATACAGGGTGATCCTGCTCTCCCCCGATCTGATCTCAAACTTCTTGCGCTCGAAGGAGAGCTTCGTGATATTGGGCCACAGGAAGGTGGTGGCCTCGGCTGGAGGAGGGGAGCCACTATTGCTACTGGTAACATCGCCAGCCAGAATCTTGATGCCCTTGGCGTAGACCACAAACCAGGCACTGCCCGAACCCTGCTCGCTCTTGGCCAACCGCATCCTGTAGGTGTGGGCATTGATGGTCTCGTGGAGGCTGCACGCCTGCTGGATGTACAGCAGTTCCGCCTCCGACGTGGCCATGCCCAAGTGCTCCCGATGGCAGGCCCGCATTGCACTTCTCGCCCACGGAGTGTGCATTCCGCCGGGCAGGTAATCCTCTATCCGGTAGTAGTCCGCTCCATTGGGCGGCAGGTGGCTGGGTGGCAGAGGCATCGATTCCCGCTTCGAGGTGGAAGCCACATAGGTGGAGAGCCTCAGCATCCTCTCATTGGCACGCTTGCTGATCTTGGGCAACGTTGTGGTGGCACTCAGTCCTCTGCCTCCTCCTCCTCCTCCACTCAAGCCAGTTGTCGCTGTCTCCTCTCCCGAATCCGAACCCGCTACCGGCGGAGCATCACCCAGATCCGCCTGGAGAGCCAGGCCAGCCAGAAAGACCAGGGCCTGCTCCGCCTGCTCTCGCGGCAAGTCGCGCTGCAGGATGTTGTGGCGCAGCTGAAGGTAGTAATTGTGGCGGGACGTCTCATCTTTCAGCATGAACGGACTCTCGATGTAGAACTGCACTCGGAAGTGTAGTTCCAGGAGCGGTCGTCCATTGGCATCTAGCCCCTAAAAACATAAAGGTATTATAGTATCTGGTATTTCCCCTTGATTAAATTCCATGTACTTACGTGGGTGTGCGAGGATCGCCAGCTTTTCGGGCCGTATTTGGAGAGCTTGCTCTCGGGATCTGCGAACATGTACTCGCCATCTGGAAAAGAAAACAAAAAATTTATTATTAGATTTGATTAGAATTATTTAAAAAATTGTAATTTAGTTTTATTCTATCCCCAAATGAATTCTAAATGAACTTGAACTTAAACTTCCTGTTCAATAGATTTAAACTATCCGGCTTGAAGGACCAAATTGACTTTTATTTAACAGAATCATTTAAGGTTTTCTTCAGCTATATTTTTAGGTTCCTAGAGGTTCATTCATAACCACTTCAGTTAAATATCGAATTGGTTGTCAAGTCGGATTCCATTTTCGCCCGAATTTCCGGTTGGGCTAAGGAACTTTTTGGCGCGCAGCTGCCAAGGTCGCTAATCAAAATTGTAAATGAACTTTCGGCTATGCGAGATGAGCGGAAGAGGAGACCTCCTTTTCTTTCCCGAAATCGAATCGGGCTCAAATCGGATCGAGACCCCGACCAGACTTCTGTCAGTTTGTCAGGCAATAAACAAGCAGCCCATTGACATCAACAAGAGTCAGAGGCTCCAGCAGATGGAGATGGAGAGATGGAGACGATGATGATGATGACGACACGTCAGGCTGTCAGAGGCCCGTTGCCCGAAGAGGAGACCGGTATGGGACCCGGCCATATAGCCATATAGCCATAGCCTCCATCCCATCCGATACGATACGATCCCAGAAGAAGGGCCCAAGGGCATGTCGGTGTGCTGCTCGAGAAGGCAGGGCAAAAACAACAACGAAATCAACACACACTTCATCGAACGAAAAATTGGAATTCCTGCATACGAAATGAAGAGCAGAGCAGCAAGATGGAAAATAATAATTATGAAAAAATCAGGCAGAGGCAGGTTGAAGGGGGATGTATATGGGTATATGGAATGGAGGCAGCAGCACGGCAGCAGCAGCCACAATATCATAATAATCATCAGCGGCCGAATAAGTGCCTATCAATGACGACGTCGTGGACGCGGAGCTGGAATGGAAGTGGCAACAAGTGGATGCTGGGATGCCAGGGGAGCGGAGCTATTCGAGTTTGAATCACTCAAAGAAAATGTATTGGAAAGGGATCATTTCGCAGGATGGTATCTTTAATATTTATTTGGGGACGTCTATTATTACAATCTTAGTACGTCTTTTTGAATTATTACCGAATTTTTCTTTCATAATTTCTATATCAAACCGATTGATCTTGCCCCGAAAATACGTTTAATTTTTTATATCAGTATTTCTATTTTCGCAGAGTGTAGAAACGGAGTCAAAGCGAGAGCGAGTGTTGCATACCAAGCCCAAAACGCAGCAACGAAAAAGAAAAAAAGCCGAAGAGAAAGAGGAAAAAAAACAGGTAGAAAGACAGGTAAGCAGCGGTGAAAAAAGAGGCAGCTGAAACCCAAGTCGTTTGGTTTTTAGCCGCAGTTTTTAGACTCGAACCTCGAAAACTCCAAGCGATTTCTTTTCGCATTCAAATTTCACTCCACTCCAAGGAGTTTTTGGCCAATGGCCCTCCGATGGAATGGAATTCGTTCTTGTAGAGGAGGAATCGTCCCGTTTCTAAGAGCAGGTGTGAAGGCCAGAGGAGACCGAGTCCGAGATCTGAGGTAGCCACTCCAGCCTGATGGATCCTCACGCAATCGCAGCCATTCCATTCTACCTTCTACCAGCGCTGCTCTGCTCCCAGCGGCAAAAACCTAATAATTAACATATTTTCCATCGCATTCCTCAACGCTCACAATTAACACGCACGCACACGGGTTTATTTAGGAGGAGGGTTTGTCGAGGGGCAGCGAAATAAATCTTCAATTTGAAACACATGCAACACAAATTACAGCCTCAAAAGCAGAGGGGCAGAGGTAGAGGCACAGGCAAAGGCAAAGGCAAAGGCTCATCAAGCAGAGGAATTCCAGAGGTAATGGCAGGAGGAGAGGAAGGAGGAGGGTCTCCAGTTGAAGATGGAGAAAGAGAATGAGACGCAGTCGGAGACAGCTGCGCCCAATGCCATGGCCTGGCATTCTTCAGATTCAGATTTATTTTCAAAAAGGTTGCAGTCCGAGTTTGAGTGGCCATAATAACCAAAAAAAGAAGAAAGAAGGAAGAGGTCGACAGGTAAAATTAGACAAAGGAATACCCTATAAGAAATATTAATAAACATTCCATTATAAAATTATAATTCTAAAAAATTAAATAATCTAAATAAACTTAAAAAATATTTCTAAAATTCTTTAGGTTCCATCACGATCTTCTAGTAAAGTCAGGGATTACAGGGTATCCTATAATAGTTTTAATTATTGTGCAATCTTTTGAAATAATTTTTATAAAATATCGCTTTTAGACAAAAAAATTCTAACTTAAAAATAATTCTAAAATTCTTTAAGTTCCATCACGATCTTTTACTAAAAGCCAGTGCTTACAGGGTATCCTAAGAATGGGCAGCAACACAGTTGAATGTGTGTGTGTGTGTCTGTGCATTGAAACTGGCTGGGGAAAAAAGAGAACGAAAGACAACAAAAAAAAAACATAAAACCAAAAGAATTTTAATTTCCGATGTTATCAGATGCACGCAGCCCGAAGAGGAGAGGCGGCAGCTGGAGGGGATCATCAGGGGAAGGGGATGGGGAGGATGAAGAGGATGGAAGCGGCTGCAAGGCCGAGTGTCCAAGTCCAAAGATTGAAGACGAAACAGCCAACGCCGTATAATAATGATTATGAGCCATTAACATTAAATGGAAAAGAAAATGCTGGTCTACACACAGATTCAGCTACAAAAGGGGGCGGGGCTGCTCTGCGCAGCCGAAGAAGAAGAAAAGGGGGCGGGGGAAATGATCTTCCCTTTGGCCCCGCGGAATGCGGCCGAGGAATCCAGGCAATGCGACAGCCTAAAAATAACACCAAAGGATGACCAACTGGGATGACAATGTTGCCAAATTGCCAACGGCCGAGTGCCACTTAAAGTGCATCTTGCATCTGCGATTCCAAAAGGAGCGAGCTGAATTTGCATAAAGATGAAATTTATTGACGCTGGCCGGCCATAAAATTTAAATTCATTTCCATCCCCGTCAACGGACGCAGACGGGACATCATTTTGGCCTTTTTGAGTCGCTCTTCCACCGAAAACGAAAGACTCAGGCAACGAACGTGAAAAGGGGGCATTCCAAAAAAAATAGGGTTTTAAGGGAAAAAAGGTTTAACAATTCCATAAGTTAAGGAAAATCTATATTTTCATTTTAACTTTTGTATTTCATATTTTTGTAATTATTCAATATATTTCTATATTTTATTAAAGAAAGAGTGAGAGAGTGCGGATGCGAATCCAGATATAACCGCATACCACTCTCAAACACACACTGTCAACTGACATTGGCTGCAATCCTTGGCCACAAACGCAAACTCAAAGACACACACACACGAAAGCAGAATGCAAACTGCCAATTTCATAGTTGAGAGCCCGAGGAATCCTCTGCGAGGCGAGGACGTTGGCATGCCCAGCCCGATCTTCAGATTCAGTCGAAGCTGCAACTCGCAGCGACTCCGGCTTCAAACTGCATACCAAATTCTTTGCTGAAGATGTTGTGGCAACTTCAACGCTCCCCTGCCTCTTGCCACGAAATTGATGCCAACCAGATTTGAAAATTTACGTGTTGTGTTCTTGGGCTCGGTGCTCTAACATTGTAACAGAAAGCCAAGGGTATGCGGGAATAGTCAAGGGGTTTGGTAACAGAAACTGCTGTTCAATTTTCACTGCAAAGTGAAGTGGTTGGAAACCAATTAACGGGGTCTTAAAAAATATATTGGTCCATCGAGCCGTATTTGCACTTCATTTTGACTTCCTTTTTAGAGCAACCGAACGTTGTCCTGTTGAAAATCAAATTCCTTGCTCCTGGGCTCTTATATGCTTTGGTCCTTCGAGCCGGATATTTACTAGTATTTCATTTGCATTTCTCCTGTGCGATTCCCTTTTCAGAGCAACAGAACTTCGCCTTGCTCAGACTTAAATTCCTCGCTCCTTTCTCGTTTGCTCTTTCCTGAACCCTCTCGATTCCCCCCGTTTTTGTGTGTGCTTGTGGGCCTTTGGAGAACGCATATATATCTGTGGCCAATGCCAAAGACGTTGTCTGCTCGTTTTCCAAGTTTCAGTTCAGGCTCCGTAGCTTTGGAGCTCTGGGCTCCTCCATCCTCGAAACTCCATCCTCCTTGGCTGTCGTTCGATTCGTTTGTGTTAATGCAACGCGCGACGGCTACCTGAATTACTGAACACGCGTCTTGTGTCTGCTCCCCCGGCTCCCCCGTCTCCTCGACTGCCCCTCTTCTGTATTCCTGAAATTGTTTGTTCGCCATGGAGGCGACGCGTTCCCTGCCTTTTTGTTCGTTTTATGTGCCATTTTTTGTGTTGCTCCGCTGTGTTGGTATTTTTATGTGTTTTGGCAGATCGCTTTGGCCAGAATGGAGGATGGAGGCTGAATCTTCTGCAGCTTCTTCTGCCGCGGCTGCTGCTGATGATGATGAGCAGCTTTTAGAGCGGACTGGTTTATGTTTATTAGTTGTATTTTTCATGCCTTATCGCTGGCATTTGGCTACTCGGCTGCAAACTGGGTAACAAACTGGGTCCGAAAACCCCATGGAGAGAAACCCCGACCAAGACTACTTACCTATGAGCACAGCCAGACCGAAGAGTTCGGTGTCCAGCATCCCTTGCGTGGCAAAGTGCAGACATGTCTGCGTGTAGACCTCGCGAACTCGACTCTTGGCATCGACTAGGAAGTACAAGGTTTTCGGCTGCTGCTGCCCCAGAAGTCTGCGAAAATTCCACAACACAGATTGGGATTAGGCAATGAAATTTTGTAAATCAAACAGCAAACACTCACCTCAGGGCCAGGAATCGCGAGCCTGGTGATAGTTGCTCGGCTGAGGACGCGCATACTTCCAAAGGCGCGCTGACGGTGCAAAATGCTCGCATGCTGCATCATTTTCCGTATACAGCGCGCGCGTTCGAAATACGTTGCTATTGGGATGAAAGAGAAGAAAGAAATAGTGGTAAATATTTAGGGTATTGATCTTAAGTAACTCCTCCTTACTTACTTACTAGATCTTAAAAATTAAATAACATACAAATTGGCAAGGACTTTTATTGATAGCTCAAGATATTTATATCTATAATATAGATTCTATATATGGATAGAAAATACGTGAGGACTTGTAGGCTCTTTTTATACATACAAGAAGATATTAAGAAGATATAAAGGATAAACTGAAGTATTTCGATGGAAAAGGATTTCCCATTGATAAGAAAATCACCTAAGAAATAAACAGTGATAAATATTTGAGGATCTTGAGGATGAACAGTACTTAAGTAACTCCGCCTTACTTACTTACTAAATCTTAAAAATTAAATAATTGGCAAATTCGCAAGGACTTTTATTGATAGCTCAAGATATTTAGGTATATGTGTATCTATAATAAAGATTCTATATAGAGATATAAAATATGTGAAGATTTGTAGGCTCTTTTTATAAATACAAGAAGATATTAAGAAGAAATAAAGGATAATCTGAAGTATTTCGATGGGAAAGAATTCAATATTGACAAGAAAATTACTTTTTTTAGTACAAAATATCTTAGTATTAGCTGAATTAAGAAAACTTGCAAAGACTTATATTGACGGGCCCAGATCTGATAAAGAGTTTAGTTTTACCTTGGCAAAAATCTGAATTAATCGTATTTTTCGGATTTTCTGATAAGCGGTATCCAAAACTATACTTAAGACCTGAAATTTCATTGCATTCCAGGGTGAAATTGCCGCATCTCGAGCGTCATTTCTAACCGCATTTCTGGCTCATCAAATGCCGATAAAGCTGCCGCTCGATCGGCGCGGTTAGGCACCATTCTTTCAGGCAAATTGATGCCGCTGGAGCCGCCCAGACGGAATTGGAGACGAGAGGCGGAAGATGGCGATGGCGCCCGCCTCTTTTGGGCTCACCGACTGCCGAACAATTTCACCAATCAATAACGAAAGACTTAGGCGACAAACTTGATTAGCGGGCAGGGGATATTGGTCTTGGACTTGGACAGAAAACTGAATAGTTAATAGTGAATAGTGAATACTTGGGGACTCTAGGCGGTGCGTGCGTGGCAGCCAAACTCCCTCCCCCTCTTGATGCGTTGCGCATAAAATTATTAAAATTCAGTTAAAGAAAGTTCCAAAAGATAGAGAGAGAGAGGGATAGACCAACCGAAACTGGCCTCGTGATGAAAGAAAAGTATTTTATGCATAAATTAAAATCAAATCGAATCAAATCAACTTTTTTTTGTGTAGAGCGCCGGCAGCGGCGACTCTACGGTTTCTACTAACCCGGTGGAGACGACGCATAAATTTCAATATTGGCGCATTTTCTGTGTCTAATAAATTTCAACGTCCAATAAATTTATTCAGAGTCAAGAGTGGAGAGAGAGAGACAGACCCTGACTTATAAATATATGATCCGATCGGTCCCATCGAAGGAAGGAATGCCTACCCCTCCCCCTTCGCCGAAAAGCGATCATCAATCAAAGCGCACATTTGACATAAATTAGAAACCAAAGAATATCTGGGAACAAAACAACTCCCCGCTTTTTTAAAGGCCTCTCCAAAAGCAAGCGATTTTGAAAAGCAATTATATTTAAGCCGATTTCCATGCGCACCTTTGGACCCAGCCAAGTTGATCTGGAGAACAGGCTCAGAGACTCAGACTCAAACAGACACACTTTATGCCAGATCACCGACGATTACGAAACGAGAATCGAAATTCCAGGTCTCTAATGTGCTGCGATTGACTTATTACCGAGGAATTTATCGGATAAACATGAAAACACTGCATTGTTGAGCTCTCAAGAGGAACTGGATTAAGCGATCACTCAAGTCGCAGATGTTGAGTGAGTGATCAAGACTTTGGGGTTTCGAAAGGTGTATATGCTGTGATACTATATTTTATACATTTTTCTAACTAAGAAACTGCTTCCTAATCAATTAATAGAATTTATTTAATCATTATCAAGTGCCTTATCATTAAGTAAGGCAAACAAACTATTTTTCTCGAGTTCCAGCGAAATTATCTTTGCCATTTAAATGTAATAACATGTTATTTAGCCATCGACAATAAAAGGAAACAATAAATTTCCTCTGACGAAGGCATCCTATCAATTTTGATAACAATAAAAGGAAGCCAATTAGCCCATGGGAATTCTGAAGGAAGCGAACGTGGCTCTAATGAGAAAGAACGATTAATCGAAATGATCTTTCATGTACAACAAACAGATCTCCTGTTCGATAGGCGCGATTTCTCCGGAAGTAATGGGTGTGGGGTTGGAATGATTGATCGAACGACTTGATCAATGGGTGCACGATGTTAGTGAGGCGATAATTTCGCTGAAGACTCAGACCTCTCACAAATATTTCTCCCGAATTCCGCGAGCTCCTCACAATGCCGGTCATTATGCAATCGCCAATGCCAAAAATCACGACTTCCTCGAGGATGAGTCAACCGAAAGGGGGGCTTTTAATTCGAAATGCAAACAAATTAAAAGCATTTAACAATTTCAATCATAGCAAATTATCCGCATTCCGTTGGCTAATGAGAGCGGGAAGCAAAGAAAGCCGTGGCGACGCTAATTATTAAAGACAAATGTGGGGAGGGGGTATACACGGAGAGAAAAACTGATATATAAATACGAGATGTAAAAAATAAATTCAAAACCGTCAGCTTTTGAGTTTAGGATTTTTTTAATAGTTTAATTCTTCTAGTTTAAACAAGTCAACACTACGGTTTTTTTGCCTAAAAGAAGCATATTTAAGTGTAATCTAATAATAATCTGTAATAATCTGCCTGCGCCTTGCCGCTGTTCTACCGACACAAACAGTATTTAAATGTTTCACTTTGCAAATCACTCGAACAAACGAAACTCCAAAAACCATGGATGCCTATTCTTGGATATGAGAACGCAATTGCTTGAATCCGAGAATTTTTCTTCTTGAAATCAAGAAGACTTTTACTGAAGTCGAAAATACTCATTTTCAAAAAAACACTCTCTAATCAAGAACACTCGTTCTTGATTTTAGTAAAACCGTTTTTGGCTCACTTTTGAGCTCGAAAATAATGAAATCAAAAACATTGAGAACGGTTCTTAGTGCACGACCACTTTAGTAAATAGTGACATCGAACTACTTTTCTCCCAGTGCATTGGTGTTGGCAATTAAAAAACGCGGCAAAGAAGCGAGCCAAGTGGAGCTGAGCGAGCGCAAGAGACACGCTAATCAGCAATTAGCAAATGGCAATAAATATTTTGTTTATGATTAAGCGCGGGGCGAGGTTGTTCAGGGGGTGGTGTGTTCAGTTGTTGAGTTGCTCCAAGTGACGAGTGGGTTGGCTTTTCGAGAGAGCTTGGAATGCAGACGCTGGTGGAGAAGTGGAGAACTGGGTGAACGGGACGAGGGGGCCTGGGGCAATAAAATCTCACGGGCTCTGTCGCGATCAAAGTCAATTAAATGGCGCAAGCGCCAGCAGTGAATGCTTTTCAGCTTTTCTGCTGGCTAAGCGAATGCCAAAGGGGTAAAGAGAGCAAAAAGCCAGAGAATTAAGTCAGCGGAGAAACAGAGACGTTCCGCATACGCCACGTTGTGCTGCGACAGCAACTAAAAGGCAGAAAGCACTGTGAAAAGTTTAGTAACTCAAGGGGAATTGCTAGTAAATCGATTACTACTAAATAGAATGCACGTTTTATATAAAGGGAAGATCGTAGAAACCTAATAAAGAAAACCAAATTCTATAAAAATTCCAAGATGCGTACAAAGATTGCATTGGTATAATAGTCAACCCCAAAATGCCCAAAAATTTAAGTTCAGCATATAAATATTATTGTATTTATTTTTAAATACAACAAGCTGACTTTTACAACTCTATAATGACATAATATATAATGACACCTATTTCTATATCTATATATCTTTTCTTCCTGTGGACAAGCAACTGCTATGTCAACTGCACATGCCATTGCACTGAGCTCATTCGGGGCGTGTGTTTGTCAACCGAGTTCCAACAGTCGCCAAAGTCGAACGATCGATCGATCGATCAGACCCCGGGAACTGAGACCTGAGAACCAAGACCTCAGAGGGGTCCAAAGAACTGCCGAGAGCCGGGGGTTGCCGGAACCGAGAGACCTATAGAGCCGAGACTCTATAGCGATAAACGCTTTAATCGCATGTGCAGGCCCATTGAAATGCTGAACGAATCAGAAATGGAAAATATCCATATGGATTTCAGCGCGGAATGCGAGTGCGCATTGAGCAGATCAATAAACATGGCAGCGTAAACGATCGTAAAAGCGAGCATTGAGGAATGCGAAACAAATTGGATCTAGACTTTAGATTCTATATTCTAGAGAGATCTCAGAGATCACCAAGCTATAAGGTAGCTTATAAGCTGGGGCGAAACAATCTATACTTTATGCTGAGATCTGCAGTAGGATTTTATAACATGGCATATTATAAAATCCTAAACAATCAAAAATCTTAAAAAAAAAATCCTCGGATTATTTGTAAAACTTTTACTACCTAATAAGGAATTAATTTGATTTTAATCAGATTTTTATGTCAATCCATTCTGGGTGGAATTTGCTACTGACCATTTTTCATTGTTCCTATTCTATTAGTTTAGATTAAATCAATATTTCATATTTATTTACTAACCAACATATACTTTCGATAGATCCTGCGTTCTGTACTTCCGCCTAAGCTTATGCCATATATCGCCCCTATAATATGTACATAGATTCTCTCCAGCGAAAGCGTCTTAAAGGTCCCTTCCAACCCACACACCTCTTCACCTCTCTTCTGTGAGAAATCGACCAGCGACGATCTTTTGAGTCCGAGTTAAGTGCTCGAGTACCGAGTGGCTCTCAAACTGGATTCGCATTTTATTGAAAGTGTTTCGAGCGCTCTCAGCTCGCCAACTAATGAATGACGATCATCGTATTGGATCGTATTGGATCGGAACGGCGAGCGGTAACTTTTGACGTGGAATATTTTGCTCATGAGTGTTGGCCTGGCCTGGCTCGCCACCGAGACCGGAATGGACTGAAAAAACCGGAGCGGGTTCTACGTGAGTCTGGGCCTTTTAATTACCGATAGAACGGCAAAACTGGCGTCAATGGGGCGGCCAGAAATAGTTCAGTTCGAATCTGTTTGGTGGTGGTGGCATTTTCACACGCTGGCCAACGCGGCGGATGCGCGTCATTGAGAACTGGGCGCACAAGTGTCATTTGAAAAAAAAGGGGTGTGGCTGTCGGGTGTCGTCACGCAAATGGGTTTAGCCTCAGTCGATCTCTGACTGAAGGGGGAAAAAGTTCCCCAAAATTGGCCAGTTGGAACTGGCTTAATGATACATCTTTATAGCTAACATTCTAACTAGCATTTAAATGTAATTATACCCGTTACTCGTAGAGTAAAAGGGTATATTGTATTCGTGCAAAAGTATGTAACAGCTAGAAGGAAGCGTTTCCGACCCCATAAAGTATATATATTCTTGATCAGGATCACTAGCCGAGTCGATCTAGCCATGTCTGTCTGTCCGTCTGTCCGTCTGTCTGTCTGTCCGTATGAACGCTGAGATCTCGGAAACTATAAAAGCTAGAGGATTGGTATTTGGCATAAAGATTCTTGGAGCTCCTACGCAGCGCAAGTTTATTTCAAAAAGGTGCCACGCCCCCTCTAACGCCCACAATAGGTTATAAACGATTTTAAAAATTTAAATATTTCGGAAAACTAAAAATGCAGTTTTGTTGTGTTTATCAATACCTATCGAAATGTAGAAGAAATTTTTTAAATCGGACCATTCGTTAAAAAGTTATTGCTGATCAAAGTTCATATCTCCATCGCACTCCCTTTAGCCGAGTGACGGGTATTAGATAGTCGGGACACCAACCAGACTATAGCGTTCTCTCTTGTTTTAAATATTATTGGTTATTTTATATAACCGACTTAATTATGATCTTTACATCAATTGTTCTTTTGCTGATATTTTAGCTAGCATTTGTATCGAATTGTAAATATTATTACAAATTTTACATTTTACCAGCACAAGCAATTATGAAAGCAGTGTGGAACTAATTTTATTATGATGTTTTTCCATATATGCGGGTTTTAGTGTGCCATCAAATCGGCGAATAACTCGGCGTCTTTTTGCCAAACTACGAATTTCGAATAGGAGAAAACAGAAATCAGAAATGAGAAATGAGAAACGAGAGGAGGAAGCCAAAGAGAAACAAAACCAAACGGCGGCAAATGCCGAATTCCGAGCCACGGAATTCCACTTGATGTGCCAGTTATGGCCAAACAATTTGGTGTCTTTGAAATGCGTGAAATGTCCCCGCCGATGATAATAATGAAAATGGTTGGTGGGATGGTTGGTTGGTTGTTCAGTTGTTGTGATGAGCCACCAACAGGGCGGAGTGTTCCAAAAGAAACCAGCGCACACGTCGTCGTCGCTCGGCTTCAGTTGGCTTGGCACCACCACCACTCTAAGCCACTCCGCACCACTGTGCACCACACCCCGCTCGAGCAAAATGCCCAACTGGGCGGAGGTGGTAACGGTGGAGGAGGCGATGGCCTCCGCAATGAGAGCAGCAAACAGCAAGGCACAAAAAAAAAGAAAAAATAAGCAGCCGCAACGTGTGCCGCATGCCAAATGGAAGGCGTGCGAAACTATGCCTGCCGTAATACCCTGGAAAAGTTAGCAGTGCTTTAAGGGGTTTTGGTTTAATAATAACATAAAGATTAACTTCAAATGTTTAACTAAAAAGATCTCAAAAAGTGACAAAGAACACATTATACAGAGTTTTGAAAATATTAATCTCTTTATATAGATCATTGGTCAATTTTTAGTAGAGAACCTTTATAACTCAGACCCCGAATACCAAAGAATAAATCCAAAGTACTTAAGAATATAAGAATTCCAATTCAAATTACCGTAATGCAGATCTTGAGATTGATAAACCCTCCATGAATTTCAAATTTCAAAACCATATTACTATCATAAATATTTAACAGGATTCATCTGCATACTTTAAGTGTTCTATTTTTATGCAGAGTCCATCAAAACCTGTTGAAGTATAAAATCTGGCATATCAGAAGCCCAGATCGCATTAAAGATCAGGATTGATTTATTTAATAGTTGTTTAAAGTTTATAGCTGCCATATTTCTTTCCATCAATATATGCAACAATCAGGCTTTCGAATTTTCGCCTCTTTCTAAATAACATGTTTGTTAGAACTCCATTTTGTATGTCAAAAGCATATAGATAAGTTCAAGACAGCGTGAAATTCGAAGCTTTAATTCCCCGAACTCGAGTGCCCCCTTAAAGGTCATTCATTAGTCTATCCCCAACTGAATGAACTGGCAACGCAGCGCTATATCTATATCTCTATAATAATATCTCTGTGCCAGCCTCGACTCCGATTGTCATTCAAAATTTGTTTAATTTGTTGTACATTTTAATTGCTTGAATTGTTCGGAACAACAGCCGCACTTGTGGCTCTTTATGTACATACGCATATTGACTGCGTGCAGGAATTTGGGTTTACGAAATTATTATTTTAAGTATTTATTATCATTGCTGTTGCCGTTGTCAGTTTCAATGCAAAAGCCCATTGCCTGAGGTCAAGTGTGATGTGGATGTGGATGTTCAGATGCTCAGCTGCTCAGATACTGTAGTTGGAGATGGAGATGTAGATGTCAGTGCTCAATCGAAAAACCACAAGACTACAACTACGAAACGGGGAATACACATGGGTACACGGGTACTGGGCGAGATATAGATACGTCTGTCCGCAGATACAGTTACCCATATGTATAATTGCCTGGTGGCACAATCGTTTAACGATTAGCGTTTAAGGTTTAACCGCTTGAAGCTCATCGTCGTCTGATACCCAAAGCGTGTGTTTCCAGCCAATTGTATATCTTTCGCAGCTGATTTACATTCGAGATGTCTGATTCTCGCCTGCCGATTGAAATTCCAAACCCGGGACAAACAACATAAAACGGGGACTTCAATTTCCACTTAATTGCTGCGCTGTCGATTGTTTTCAGACAACAGTTTAGGCACTGCCCCCCGATAATCGGAGTACTTAGCCCACTAGAACTTGAACTTGAGATTATAACTATAGAAAAAGTGGTTCCCAATTTAAATCGAAAACCATTTATCAACTTTTTAAGCTCGAGTAACAAGACTACTTTATATCGAAGTAATCTGTATTATACAGTATCAATTTTTAAAGTTAAAAATTATCACTATGAATAAACTACAAGCAATATTGAACTCAAAACAGCTTTTCTATATCAATATTGCCTTTGTAGAGTCTCCAATATCGCAGATATTTGATATTCCACGGGGCGAAATGGGTTAATTGCACAATTTGCTGGATTTTCGACTCTTAGAGGGGCGTAAAAAACTGGCGACAACAACGAAAAGTTAAACAATCGTTGGACGTTGGCGATTTTATGGTTGGCAGATAAGAAATTCGCTGCCATTTGTTTTGTTTGCCGTTTTCGGGGAGTCATTAAAATTCCGGGGAAATGGGCCCCATAAGGGTTATACTATATACTCTATATATATATGTGTATATCTTTCCCTCTCTTACCTTAAGCCGCTGCAGTTGTCGGCATTGTTGTTGCTGTTTGTTGTTTCTGTTTCGCGTAATCCACAATAACTGAGTTTTCAATTGGTAGTTTTGATTTTTGTAGCTCACACTTTTGAACAATTTCAATCGATTTTGGCTATCGATAAATGCCTAACAGTAAAATTTTGTCGTTTCGTTGTTGTTATTTTCTGACCTCTTCCACGACGCGCGCTGCGACTGCGCAGTCAACAGCGAACGGGCCGCATTCCAGCGTCGTTGGAAGGGGGGGCAGGGGGGTGGGGCGGTAGAGAGGAGGGGGGCCGAGTGTGGGAGAGGGAGAGCGCACACTTTAATCAAAATTCACCAACACACACAGCAATCCAATGTGAGTATCCCCTGCAAGCAAAGAAGCGATATTTCTATCGCCTATCGTCCAGAAGTCACTTCTTAGTAACTTCTGGAAGATAGAAAGACGACAGCACACATATTACAAAAACAAAATATACATCTATCGCGAAGAAGTCACTTCTTAGTCACTTCTGGAGGATAGAAATACGATAGAACACATTTTACAAAAACAAAAAGGGTCACGATCGTGGCGAAGTAACTTCTAAGGCACTTCTGGACGATAGAAGGACGATAGAACACATTTGACTACCTAAAAAGGGTTGCGATCGTGAAGAAGTACATTCCGCTCTTGGCTCTCTCTTTATACCTGAAAACTACCCTTTTTTCTCTTTGACCTACGCACTTTGTATTTCGAATTCAAGCGTCAGTTCGTTTCGAGATTTCTTTGTGTTCAGTGCGTTTTATTCTGAATTTCTGTGTTTGTGATGAAATGCGGAGCGAACCTGCTATTTCTTAAATATTACATACCGCTTACGGTTGAAAATTAAAAACTTCAATATTTATTTACATCAAAAATAAAAGTGGTTAAAGAAAACGATGTTTAAAGGAAACTCTGGGCAACCCGAAAACTTAACTATACGCCACTTATTTGATTATATAAGGTAAATACTTTCTCCGATTTTTATGACATAATATTTATTATTTTTTTTGTTGTTTTAGAAATTTTCATAGACCACGGAACTGGACCAACAACACCATTTCCTACAAGCTTATGGACAGTATTCACATACCGCAATGCTTTTCTAATTATATATTTCAACAAATGTGTTGAAAGAATAAAAATGAAAAATGAGTACAAAAAACATATTTTCCTTTTAACCATTTTGTAATTGGGAAAGGGTCTTCTAGGTATCTTCTACAAGTGTCTTCTGAGTAACTTCCAGAAGTGACTTCCGCGATATCGCATTCGGATCGCCGAAGTCACCCCCTTCGGGAAGAAATGTTCCACTACGGCGGCACTTCCAGAAGTCACTTCTGAGTGACTTCCAGAAGTGACTTCCGCGATATCGCATTCGGATCGCCGAAGTCACCCCCGTCGGGAAGAAATGTTCCACTACGGCGGCACTTCTAGAAGCGTCGCCGAAGTCACTTCTGGAAGTCACTCAGAAGTGACTTCTGGAAGTGTCGCCGTAGTGGAACACTTCTTCCCGACGGGGGTGACTTCGGCGATCCGAATGCGATATCGCGGACGATCGTTTTCATCTTCCAGACGTCACTAAATAGTGACTTCCGCGATAGAAAATGCTTGCAGGGTCTGTGTTTGCTCTCTCTCTCTTTGGAGTCGTTGTTGTTGCGCGAAAGAATGCCGTTTGCTGGGTTGTTGTTTTTGTTTTTTTGCTGCCTGCTTTATTTTTTGTAGTTGTAGTTGTAGTTTCCAGTGGCCAGTTGTTGTTGTATCTGGATTTTTTATACTTTTTTTTGACCAGCACCAACTTTTTGGAGTTTCAGCTTTTTTCACTGCTAGTCGGAGTTATTTTCGTGGTTTTAAGGCGCGTTTCCCCGAATAAACAGCACTAGTTGCACCAGCACCAACACAAAAATCACGTTTTTTTTGTAATTTAAGCGAGTGCGAAAACGAAACGCGCTGTTTTTTGTTTCAGTGAAAACCGAACTTCACTTTTAAGCCACTGTATCTGTGTATCTCTGTCGGTGTGTATCCGTATCTGGCGCGAGATGGTGTGCGTGCGTATGCAATTGAAATCTGCAGATCAACTTTTCCGAAAGTTTCGGAATTCGAGTGAATTTAGTAAACGGTATTCATATTTCCTAGTGTAAAAACCACATGCTTTTCCACATCCCGGCGATCCACTCTCGGTTACCGTCGACGCTCAGTGATATTCCCCTACTGATTTTGTCACTGCAACCCAAGCACCGAAAACCGAAGACCGAAATCCGAAAGACACGGGGACGCAACAATCGCGCTGCTGGAAGATCGAGAGACTGAGCGAGCGAGGTTGCTTAAATAGATTTTTTAAACGAAACGAAGCCGAGCCGAGCGCGGATGGCACTATGGGGCGAATGAGCAATATTTGGGGTCAAAAAAAAAAATTGTTTAAAATATAAGAAAAAAATATTTTTTAAAATTGCTTACAATAAACATTGTTATTTTAAACAATTTAATGTTTTTATATAGACTAACAAAAATGTTAATGTTTTTATATAGACTAACAAAAAACAAATTTAATACAACAAAATCAAACTTTTTTATGATGCGTACAAAAATAAATTAAAATTGTTTTTAAAGGAACATTTTTGTTTTCCGATCAATACAGTTTGAAACCCAACAATGGATATCTGTTTTACAAAGTATCTACTAAAATTGTCTTGAGAAATATACTCCTTTGCCCATAGTACTTTGTTTGGTTTCAAGTGAGCGAGAGAGAGAGAGAGACAAGAGAGAGGCCGAAGAGAGTATCTGTATCTGAATAGTATTGTATCCGAGATTTGAGATTGGAATGTGAGCGAAAGAGAGAGATCGGCTCAAAATTAAAAAATAAAAAAAAAAAACAGAAAAAACTCGCACACAGTTACAGTTACATCTATGGCCCCTATCTCAAAAAAAGAAAGAAAACACAAATCCAAGAGCAACAACAACAGCCACGAAAAATGTAAATAGCAATAAGCAATAAAAGAAAAATAAACTTCAAAGGAGAATCCCAGTAGCCAACTGCCTTTGTGTGTGTGTCATTGTGAGAGTGAGTGGAATTCCAATGGTTTATCTCGCGAGAAGACGAAGGAGTGATTGGGGGAGGGGTTTTGGATTGGGAAGGGGGCAGCCGCAGCCACTGGAATGTGGAACCCTTCAGGAACAAAACCATCGAGCCAGCGATTCTGAAGGGCTTAAATACCCAGGATACCCTGTAAAAGTAGATAGTTCATATAGGGGTTCCTTAGATCTAGCTTAGAAGAATTCGGACAGGATGCACCGATTCTTAAGAGCTAATATGGAACTATGTAAAACTTATCTATAACCAATAACTTAATTTGTAAACCAACTAACAGTTTTCCAGTCTACTTAGTTATTTCAGCCTTCACTTAAAAATATTACCTCTTTCAAAAATCTTTAGTAACAAGAAAGGAAGCTAAAAGGATCATTTCGCCATATAATTGGTAATATGTAAAGAAGTAAGCATAGAAAATTTGAATTTCCCCACAAATTTCAATAAACATATATTATTTAGCGAGTTCGGATCATAAAACCATTGATGACCTGTTGAATTCAAATCTAACTCTCAGTATCCCTTCGCTCACTTTTGATGCGGCTATCTGACAAACAAACTCCCTGGACAGAACCCCAGATACATAGATAGGAGATGGAAGAAGAAGGCAGGGAGGAGGGATAAGGGGGAGAATCGGATCTTGAGGGTCTGGAGAGTCTCTGCCGCTGCCTCGGCCGGCGTCCTCTGCTGCTACGATATCGTCACTTGGGCGCATTCCTCAGCATAATGTGAGCTTGATTTGCTGGATTCTTTTTGCTCTCGCTCTCTCTCGCTTGCACTCGAAATTCTTTTTTCGTCGGTTTTGTTTTCCTTTTTTCCTTCTTCAGCCTCAGCTTTTTTCCTCCTCCTCTTCTTCCTTTATATGCTTCAAATATGCGGCATACACACGCCCCACAAAAGGGGCGGGTAAAACGGGGAGGAAAAAGGGGACTTGACAGGACACTGAAAGGGTATAAAAGGAAAGAACAAAAAAAAAATTTTGTTGTTTCTTTAATGCTTAGGCAAGCTTCAATCTTAAGCTTGTTAAACTTTTTAGTAGATAAATTTTAACCCCCTGAGTCAAGACCCGACTACGCTCTTGGAGTCTTGGCCAGAAGAACTCGCAGTAACACTCGGAACCGGAGAGTCGAGAACTGAGAACAGAGAGAGCACGTTCTTGACGGGTCGGGGGTCGGGTCGTCTTGCCATGGTCATAACTTGTTGACTGAAGTCAGGGAAGGCGGTGGGTTTTTTGGGGCGGGACATTCCGGGGAGGCGGGGTAGCGATGGGAATTCTCCGCATAGCCTTTGATTTTTTCGAGTGTACTTGGCTGTTCGAATAGTACGGATGGTAGATGGTAAGGTTGGAGAATCCCAAGATAATATAAAATAAACAAATTTTAAGTATTCTAAATATGCGTTTTATAACCATTTATTGATTAATGTTTAATTAAAAAATTTAATAAAAAAAAAAATTAGAAATAGTTTTAGGTTTTCCGATAATGATTACCCATTATCCTGAACCACTCCGAAAAGACATAGTGTACTTCCATCTTCGACTTCTTGAAGCCTCAGCTTTTCATTCTTGTTTTCATTCTTTTTTTCCTTTGCTGTTCGTTATTCTTTCGTCTTTGGTCGATCGCTGGTTCTCTAAGACCGGTTGTTGTTGTTGCTGTAAGCTGCCTTTTGGGCGCTACGTTCTTGGTCAATACTGTGTAGATATACGTTTTGTGTGTATGTATGTGTTTGGAGCCTGGTCGAGGCCGAAGTTTCGACCGATGCGAGGAGAACAAAAAAAAAGAAGAAAAAATACAAGAAATGAGCAAAAATGTTTTATGCAATTCCTTGAAGTCGATTTCAGTCTCCAGTCTCCGGGTCCAGAATCTCTTTTTCGGAATTGGCGCGCAATTTTTTGTTTCTTTTTTTTTGGCGAGGCGATCTTTCAGCGGAGAGCAGCTGCCATTGATCCTCTTTCTATTCAAAATTCCTGGGGCTTTTTTCGGTTTTCGGCCAGAGCCAAGAGTCGTTGGCGATGATGATATGGCGAGGAGGCCAGGAATTTATTGAATAAGTTGGCATATGACGCGGGTACCAAACCCTCCGAAGTGGAAGTGTATGTGTTGCTGTTTTCTGTTACTGGTGTGTTTTCGTTACGCTTCATTGCTGTCGATGGTTCGTCGATATCGCCGATTGTCGCATACTTTCTACCCTTTCTTGTCGAAGACTATAGCTAATAGGGCGTGGATCCAAAATTATTATCTACTTACCATATATCTTTCGAACTATTTAGTTTCTAAGCTCGGATTCCTAACTCCAGCTCGCAGAAATGCGATGATATAATCTTAAGATATTTAATTTGTAAGTACGATAGGATTAGATAGGTGAAAATCTTGAATATGTATCTGTATAATAACTTAGCTCAATGGGAATAATTTTAAAATTCGATAATTTATATTCAAGATGGTTCAGTATTCAGTAAGATACTTAACATAATCGAATCAAGTCCTGAGCATGAACTTGCTTATATTCTTATCACTACCGATCTCGAGGGTATCGTAGGCTTCGATGAGTTGACGATTAGGTTTCCGCTTCGATTCGCTGCTCGATTCGATTCGCTTTGCTTTGTATTCTTTTTATTATGGTCAAATATTTCTGCTGGCCACGATAATGTTAATGGAGAGCCCCTCTTTCACCACTTCGTGCTCAGGCCATCATCGATCGATCGATCGGTCGTACCTTCTGTCCCAGGTATTTTTATTTTTATTACCTTTGTTACACTAACTCACTTCCTATTCGGATGGTTGGAATTTAAAAAAAAAAGTGGGGGAGGGGCTTATGGGGAGGGGTCACCTGAATGGGCGAGAGTCTCAACTTTGACCTTTGACTTTGGAATGCTGTGCACTGGCAGAAACACTTGAGAAATGAATGTTAGATTTTTAAAAAATATCCCCCACTGTCCGTCTAGCGTACATATACCGATCCAATCCAAAGAGTCTAATCTGCCTACCCTACTTTCACTCCATTTCCAGTCGGCATCGCGACTCTTTGGCATCTCATTCGATTCAATTCGATTCGATTCAATTTATTCGAACCAAACTCTTCTCTCTCCTCTCTCTCTCTCTCTTTTGGATTTTCAGTTAGCGATCGGGGATCCGAATCCGAGTCCGAATCCGAATCCGACTAAACTGCAATGAAATTTCAGGCTGCCAATCGATTTTGCTGCTGCTGTAGCTTGGGATTTGCCTTTTTTGGGCCTTGGAATGCAGCATGTTGCTGCTGCTGTATTGCCGCAACAACAGCAGCGGCAACAGCAACAGCAACATACAACATCCAACGGCAGCAGCAACAATGTGTTCTAAATAAATTCCAGTGAAATGAAATTCAGGGAGCAGGGGTTCGAGGAGTCGCAGATGTATCTTGCAGATACAAATTCTGTACGCTGCGCGTAACGTGATTGCAATCTTTAGCATCGTCATCATCATCATCAACAGCAGCAAAAACACACAGTAAAGTGCTCGACCTCACGATACTAGGTGATTTTAGGGATTGAATTCGAAGAATTTTTATAGAAACCAAATCTTAATTTTATTTAAGCTGAAACCGAACCTTAACTTATTGAAGATCTTATTAGTTTAGAATCCTGTAAACTTTAATTACATTGTGTATCCCATGTACACACCATAAATCCCTGTTCTTATACCCTGTAAATACCGGCTAACAGCAAGAAGAAGAGCAACACGAGGCACGAGATTCGAGGCTGCCAAGGCCCCAAGGCCCCCAAAAAAAGGAAACAAAACACACACACTATTAAGGCAACCCAAAGTTGCCGAGGACGTCGACGTCAACGTCGCGCGTGCGCATCTCGAACGGATGTATACACTGTTAAAATATCAATGTGGTAATATTATATGATCATAACAAATTATGATAAAATATATGAACAAACAATCCTAAAACAGAGATACTTCATTTTTGAGATCCTTCTCTCAGGATCCTGGTATGGGAAAAATTTTTCATAAAAACACTTGAAAATGGGAACCCAAAAATAAATCAAGGATTAAATTTATAAATTCCATTTCTTTAAGTTCAAAGTTCCAAAACTGCATCATTTTTTTTTCTGTGTGCAAATTGTTTGGTTGTTGTTGACTTACCTGTTTTGGTCTTTCTTTTTGCCTTTCCTCCTTCGGAGGAGATTTCTTTCCCGGGAACCAGGATGGCGCAGGGGGTGGTAGGGGGTATATATGGCCGCTAAAAATCGACAAAATCAACCAAGGTCCGTACAGTAGCTGCTGCTTTGCCTCCGTTTGCCTGGCTGCTCTTTTTTTATGCTTTTAATGAGCTTTTATATGGGCTGCCCAGGATCGAGGGAGTTGCAGGGGAAAGGTGGGTAGACGAGGGAACCGGGGCATCCGAGCTGCATCTCCATGTCAGCCGGAGAAGATGATGGTGCTTTTTGCTCTTGCGGTCTACCCACAACAAACCTAGACATCGATTCCTCCTATCAATGGATTCACGGTAATGCCTTTGGTTCCCATGGGTTTAGGGCAAGCAAAGGAACCGGGGGGGCTATTATTATGGTAACACAGTTTTGGGCAGAAATAGAAATAAACCGCAGAAAAAACACTTGTTCAAACAGAGGAGTGTGTATATAATTTCACACATGATACATCTCCTTGGAAGAATTTACTCATTGCAACCGATTAAAAACCTCTAGGTATGACTATACTATATGGTATCTAAACTGAGATCACCTCGATAAGTATAGTTGTTCTCTTCTTAGTTTAAAAACATTACTTTTACTGAAAGAACTTGGCATATTTTTTCAGTTCAGCTCGTGCTCCACAAATATTTGAAAGCCGGGGAAAGGAGGTTCTCGAGAGGGGGAGGGGGAGGGGAACTGGAGTATCTGGAGCCCCGGCGAAATACCTTTCTCAACTCGACTCACAGCTCAATCTGCAGCTGTCAGGTGTGGCCGGCTAATTGAGAGTCGCGTTACGAGATCATCTTGACACTTTGGAGGCACCTGCCTTCGCCGGACGAGGCGAATCCGCCAATGATTAACTAGTCACTCCGATTGGGGGGCAGGTGATTTCAGGTGACTAGCGATGGAGCAGTGGAGCTCTGGAGCTGCAACTTGCTGGCATGTCTGTGATAAAAAAAAAAAAAATAAGTAAAAAGCCCGTCAAGTGCCCGCAAACGCTGACGCATTTCGGCCCAAAGGCTGATAAGCCCAGTCAACGCGAATTCAATGCCAAAAAGAAAACGAAACTCTCCTCGAAAACGGAAACGAGCAAATACAAGATACAGCTACAGATACAGATAGAGATAGAGATACAGGTAGATGTGTGGACACAGATACACATGTACACCTCAACAAAAAATGTGTCTGGACTCGCATTTAAAATTAGAAAATAAACAAGCTGTGCGAAAAACATAGTAAATCATTCTCTGAATAGAGTTTGGGATAGGTAGAAGTGAGATACAAAGTAGATCTTATAAATAGTATAGCTTAGACTCAAGCACTCACATCTAATATCCTAAATTTTTTTTACATTTATCAGTGAAATATGTGATATGTTATTATATATAAACAATATCTTCTTTTTTTTAAGCAAATATCACAACAATCTAATAATCTGCATTGTGAGCTACCAAATTAACTCGGAATTTGGGTTTAAACTATACCTATTTATAGGTCTAATTTGCATCTTTGAGTTTAGTGTCCGTTTAGAAGACACACATCTATAATTCATGGAATTTATTGTTTTTCCGAGTGTGTGAACTGTAAGGTTTTTTTTTTGGTTTTTTTGGCACAACTGGAAGCTCGAGAGCGTTATTCAAATTTCGATTAGCATCTTGGCCCCCGAACCGTGGGATCGGTGTAATCCCCAGCTAAGTAGAACTGGGGGCTCCGTATTCCTATAGACCCCAGCCCCTTCTAGGCTGATAAATATTTGGCTTTTGCATGCCAGCGCGATGAGTTCAACGTGGTCGTCGTCGTCGTCGGACGTTGCTCATTTAATTTTCAAACATTTATCAACAAATATTTGGTGCTTATCATTTGTTCGAGTCAAACAATGGGAAGGCGGAGTTGTTGGGCCAGTAGTTAGGGTACTGGGACACTCCCCGCCAGAAGCCACCGATCTTTGGGTCCAGCATCAGCAGATTTGCTGACCCGAACACCTGACGAATGGCATAATGGTTCCACAAACTCCTCGATTCTGTGTTGGATTTTTGCACAACATTTGCCGTTGCTGTTCTGCTGAGTCCGCTAATTGAAATGGTTAGAGTGGGTGCTTTTCTGGGGTCTAAGGTATAAGGTATTTCGAAACATGAATCACTTTGCATTGACCGCCACCGAGGTATGAAAAGAAAACGAAAGTCATTCATCGAGTACTCTTATGAAGTATTTGGCACTTAAGACCTGCAATTTCTCACTCGACAGGCAAATTTGATTAGAACGCTGCGTAGCCTCAAGAAACTTTATTATATTCACTTTATTAACTTTACATTTATAGCTTGTAGTGCACATCCATAAACTGCAAATTAGTGGTAACCTCCGTAGCTTCGGGCATCACATCCTTGGCTGCATTCAGATAGGACTTGGCCCCCAAAATATCACCAGACTGGGCAGCCAACACAGCCAAGTTATTGAGGGCAGCCCCGTTCTGGGCATCCGAAGTGAGGCACAACTGGAGACATCTTCTGGCCAGGTTGAAGTCACCAGAAGTCTGCAAGAGAGACATTTTAAATTCCTTAAATCATCAAAAACACAATAAAATCGATTTTGAAATCACTTACAAAGCTGTCTAAAAGTATGCTGTGAAAAAGAAACTTTTTTTTTTAAGTAAATCGTTTGTTCATTTCGTTTCAAAATATATTGTTGCATACTTTTAGACAAAACCTAGATTTTTATGTGCAATTTTCACTCTGTTTGAGGTTTACACATACCACTTGAGATTCATTAAATGATCAAAAAATCACTAAGGGATAAAATCTGTCCGTGGAATCACTCAAATTTTTGAATCACCTTTTAAGGTGTCCAAAAGTATAATGCAAAATATCTTCCAAAAATATTGTTGCATACTTTTAGACGTTTTTAAACGTTATTTCTAAACTCATGTGTTCTGTAAACCCTACACACAAAAAAAAATGGTCAAAAATACCCCAACCACAAAAAATTGTCAATTTTGTCAAGGATATAGGATTGGTTGGGGACTGATTGACAATTATAACAATTGATTCTACCAAGTTTTTATACCCGTTACTCGTAGAGTAAAAGGGTATATTGTATTCGTGCAAAAGTATGTAACAGCTAGAAGGAAGCTTTTCCGACCCTATAAAGTATATATATTCTTGATCAGGATCACTAGCCGAGTCGATCTAGCCATGTCCGTCTGTCCGTCTGTCCGTCTGTCCGTCTGTCCGTCCGGATGAACGCTGAGATCTCGGAAACTACAAAAGCTAGAATATTGGGATTACCAACACATATTCTTGGGCTTCCTACGCAGCGCAAGTTTATTTCAGGCGACCGCCACGCCCCCTCTAACGCCCACAATCGCCCATAGTCGCCCACAAACCATACTAAAATGTGCCTGGCGCCCACATTTTCAAATATTTCTGATAAGTATAAATGCAATTTTGTTGCGTTTAGTTATACCTATCGAAATGCAGAAGAAATTTTTTAAATCGGACCATTCGTTAAAAAGTTAAGCCTGATCAAAGTTTACATATATCTCCATCTCCCTCGCACTCCCTTTAGCTGAGTTACAACCTTTAGTCGGGACACCAACCCGACTACAGAGCTCGCACTCCCCTTTAGCCGAGTGACGGGTATTAGATAGTCGGGACACCAACCCGACTATAGCGTTCTCTCTTGTTTTTTTGTGTGTACTTACCACCGCCACAAAGCTGAGATTGTACCAAATGTCCGCCTTCTGCGCGGGTTGAGTGGCCATGGCCAAAGCTCTTTGGAAACACGGTAGAACCAAATCGATTTGACCACCATATAGACAGCACAGGGCAATATTGCAGTAGAGCTCCGCCGACTGGGCGCCCAAAGACAATATTCTGCGGTAGTACATCAGCTAAGGTTGCAAGAAACCCTTTAGTATAGTAAAGATCACCCCTATATCATAGACTTACCGCCATCTCTGGATTATTGTCGTAGAAGTAGCCCACGGCAATGCTGGCCAGAGACTCCACATTGATGGGCTGCAGCTTGGCCACCAGTCGATAGAGCTGCAGCGCATCCTCCTGCTGCTCCATGGCCTGGTGGATCCTCGCCTGCTCCAGACGATAGGTGACATCGAAGGGTCGCGAGTCCACCACTTCACCGATCACGAACAAAGCCTTCTCGGGTTGCTTTATTCTCTGGTAAACCCTGGACAGGAGTAGATAGGTGTCCGGATGGGGAAAGCTGGCCAGGGATTGCTGAAGAAAGGGCTCAGCTCGGCGGGGATAGTGGAGGGCCAGGAGGCAGCGACCCATCTGCTGTTGCCACCACCAGGACAAGGTGGATCCACCCGATCCGCTGGGCTTCTGGCGCTGAACTTCGAGAACCGCCTGGCACAGCGAATGGGCCTTCTGGACATCCGCTTCGTGGTAGTAGAGGAACTGGAAGAGGGCCTTCACCAGGGTCTCCCGTTCGGCGTATATTGTGGGATTCAGGCGCGATGCCTGGTAGAGTTTCGAGGTGGCATCGCCCACATTGAAGGCCGCCGCCGAAGTGGCGCGAATTCTTGAGGCGGTGCCGCAACGGGAGCCCAGCGAGGAACCCGGTCGACTGAGACTTGTGCCCGGACGAGCCACGGCCGCCGATCCTGGCCTGGAGCTATTCAGGCGTCCATCGCTGGAGTGGGCAACCCCGGAACCCCGGCTCCTCGCCTGCTGCGCCCTCTGACTGGTGAGGGGGCGTGGCTGGAAGGCGGTCTTTATGCTGCTTCCCGGTCGAGCAGCGGTGGCTATCCGCTCGAACTCCACCTCCTCGGTGGCTGAAACAATTAAAAAGTTATTACACTTAAGAAAAAACTTGATATCAAACATAAATTGGTAATGGAAATATTAAGTTGATATTATATGATATTAATTTGGTATCATATGATATTAATTTGATTTCATATGATATTAATTTAATATGATATACATAAGAAAACCCATCCGATCTGAAGAATTCGCGTTCACATTTTGTTGAAGAATTCATGAATGGATTTAATAGTTAATTTTAACAAATGTTAGTTCCTCTTGTTCTAAAGAATTCGCGGTTGATTTTGTTAGGACTAAATTATGTTATCAAAATTTCTATTGATTTGAATTTGTTTTTGTGTACTTAGAATCCCCTTAGAATAAAGAGTTATTACACTGAAGGAAAAAACTTGATAACAAACATAAATTGGTAATGGAAATCTTAAGTCGACATTAATTCATATTAATTTGATATCATATGATATTAATTTAATATGATATGCATAAGGACACCCATCCAAAACGTCAGTGTAGTAAATATTGGTTCCTCTTGATCTGAAGAATTCGCGTTCTCATTTTGTTAAAGAATTCATGCATGGTTTTAATGGTTAATTCCATGCGCGGATCCACGGGGGGTGATATTGGTGATATATCACCCCACACTCGGGAGAAAAATGAAAGGAATTTTGGTATTCAAAAAGTATGCAACAAAAATATTGTTCTGATATCACCCCCCACAACAAAATCCTAGATCCGCCACTGGTTAATTCTAACAAATGTTAGTTCCTCTTGTTCTGAAGAATTCGCGGTTGATTTTGTTAAAAGACAAAAATATTTGATCAAATTTATATTGATTTTAATTTTCTTTTGTGTACTTAGAATGCCAAATTTGTCACCCACTCACCCTCATCGTCCCCGGCCTCGTCCTCCAGATCGTCCAGGTAGACGCGCTGCGTCAGGGCGCGCATCTTTAATTGCCACACGCCCTCCATCAGCCAAGTGGGCATCATGATGGATGCCCCAGAGTCCGTCCCAGCTGCCCCAGCTGCTCCTCTTGGCCTGGGGCCAATGCGCTGCAAATTGCTACCGAATCTGCTGTGCTCCGCCTGCTGGTGGTGCTGCTGCTGGTGCTTCGGATCCACCACCTCCTCCTCCTCCTTGGTGGCAAACAGTTGGACATGGCCATCGTGACCGGCCTGCAGGAGTGCGTTGCACAGCTCCGCACAGCGCTCGTAGGAGCGGCGGCGGTAGAGGGACACCGCCCTGAAATAGTCCAGCTCCAGAGTCGCCAAAGTCGTCGTCGCCATCGATACGCGTCCTTCGCTTCCAGCTGTCACACTGCAAGAAATGTTGTTGTTCAAAATATGTTATGTATGTATATTAAACCTGAAAATGATTGGTTTTTGATAAGTTGACTAGCAACATTAAAAAAAACAATTTAAAAATTATTAAAAATTGTATCTATGCCAAACACAGAGCACAAATAAGTTAAATTAAAAAAAAATTAAAAAAAAAAAAAATTTTAATTTTAAATTTTATTTTTATACCCGTTACTCGTAGAGTAAAAGGGTATATTGTATTCGTGCAAAAGTATGTAACAGCTAGAAGGAAGCGTTTCCGACCCCATAAAGTATATATATTCTTGATCAGGATCACTAGCCGAGTCGATCTAGCCATGTCCGTCTGTCCGTCTGTCCGTCCGGATGAACGCTGAGATCTCGGAAACTACAAAAGCTAGAGGATTGGTATTTGGCATGAAGATTCTTGGAGTTCCTACGCAGCGCAAGTTTGTTTCCAGAAGGTGCCACGCCCCCTCTAACGCCCACAATAGTTAATAAACGATTTTAAAAATTTTAATATTTCGGATAACTAAAAATGCAGTTTTGTTGTGTTTGTCAATACCTATCGAAATGTAGAAGAAATTTTTTAAATCGGACCATTCGTTAAAAAGTTATTGCTGATCAATGTTTATATCTCCAACTCCATCGCACTCCCTTTAGCCGAGTGACGGGTATTAGATAGTCGGGACACCAACCCGACTATAGCGTTCTCTCTTGTTTGTTCTGTTTTTTTTATGAGTGATTTACTAGTGTTTTGGTATAGAACAAATTTTCAATATTTTTAAATAGTTTTAAAATAAAAAAAAAAAAGAATTTTAAGATCCTTAAAACAAAATAAAAATTTCTCCTAGTGCATTGTGTATCTGTGTCCGATTCAAGTGTTTGAATTCCTTGGCTTGGTTCCTTTTTTTCGGGTTCTCTTGCTGCGCTTCGATCGCTGGAATTTTAAAACCGGATGCGTGTCATTCCTCTGCCCCTCGAAGACCTCGAAATCCAGGGGCAGATCAGGAATGTGGCTGCTGCTTCCTGCGATTCTTCTTCTTCTCCGTGGCCCCCCTCACGGATCCTCCTCAACCTCCTCCTCCTCGTTGGGATTCTTGTGGACTCGAATCTGGTCTTAGTTCTTCTTCTGGCTCGTCTGCATGCCATCTAATTTTTCTATGCCCATAATTTGTACCTCCCGCCTACCTCTTTTCCACGGGACTTAATTTGTGGATTCCTCCGCCGATGCGGTTTCTTGTATCGACCGACTGGCAGGTATATGTGCGCCATATGGAAAGGGTCTTCCGGTTCGGTTAGGTTTGCTTTGGGTACGAACTGATTGCCATGGAAACCTGGTCGGCCAAAACATTAATTGGTTTCGTAGTGCGCCTGTTCTTGTCCCTGTAAAGTCACCCTGTTGGAGGAATCTGGCTAGACCACCCTGTGCATCTATCTACCTGGATTTCTAACTCCAATGCCAGTTCTAATCATTAAAAGTTAATTGCCCTTGTAAGTAATATAACTTAGTATTTGCCCAGCACCATTTCCCGGAAATTACCCATGGGAAAATAAGATTTATTCCTAGGAAAATATTTTGAAATATATTTATATTTATATTTACTGAAAAATTTCTTATTACTATACGCCCAAAAAATGATATGAAACGTAGATCGATTTTACATTATGTAATATAAATTGTAACTTCATATGCGGCCCCGTAAATTCGATATGCTCTAAATGAGTATTTTATGTTAAAACGATATGCGGTTTTACGGCGATTTTTTTAGACATAGAAACCAAAAAAAATAACGAAATTCGGAAATAAAATGGCATATAAATATTTATTAAATTTCAATTAGGGCCTTTGTAGCCAATCGTAAATGGTATCCAGACCGACTTTGGTGACTGCACTGGCCTCCACGATGGTCACCTGCTGGCGGATCTGCTTCTGCAGCTTGGACATCTGCAGCATAAGCAGAGCCTCGTTTCGCATCTGACGGTAGGAGTAGTCCATTTTGGCCAGGACCAGCAGGATCTTAGTATTGTTCCTGCGAGTAAATCAAAGAATGTATACATTTTTAACTTATTTGTAGCCCTTCTTACTGCAAACGCGGCTCGGTGAGTATTGAATAGAAAAGAACACCGGCGGCGGATATCTGGCAGAGATTAGAGGTGTCCACCACATAGATCAGCTTTTTGACGTCCTCGAAATATTGCCGCCACAAGGGAGCCATACTTCCCCCGATCTCAAGGATCTGTATGGATTTGGGCAGATTTTTCCCCCCATGCGGTATATTAACCTGAGTGTCTGCAGGAGGGGGCCTATGTTTATCTCCACTTGGCGACTTTGTTGGGAAATGGATGCGATAGATCCCAGTTCCTATGGTGGGCATGGAAAACGTTGTCTCGTCGATGGAATCTGGATCCTGTAGAGCCTTGAGCAGGTGCGTTTTTCCCGCTCTTTTGGGACCCAGGCAAATGCAGGAGGTCATTTCTCTTATTATTTACTTTATAAGGTATGGATTCAACAAAGTCCGTAGTCTTGGAAACCGATAAGAGTCTCAAGAAGAAGTTGAACAAAATGTAATTAATTTTTCAAAAGTGACTAATTCTAAAAAAAAAAAAGCTTCAAAGTTAAATGAGATTACTATTTTTCATATTTATTATAAAAATCCGTTTGAATTTAAATTCGATAAGAAAATATATTATATTAATCGATTTTATCGAAATAGTATCGCTATTTTTCCGCTAGGGAGCGCTGGTTTAAGCGCCCTCTGTTGGAATAATGGACTCGGGCCTGCTGGTTTTTCGTAGCCTGCGGTCACACTAAATGCTGTCTCATTGTAAACAATAAATTTAAAATTTTAGCAAGTTCGCCAAAAATGACGCCCGCTGCAGACAAACCCCAGGAAATCGGCTTCGACAGGCAGTTCTCGGCGGACGTGAATGGCGTGCCCACGGAGATAGTGTTCCATGGCTTCGCCAACAAGTGGTTCCTGGTCATCACTCAGCTGGGAAAAATTCCCGGCATCTACAACGTGCAGTTCGATGTCTCGCGGGACGAGCGGGTGATTCCCTATATCCACGGGCCCGTGGACAACCCCGAGTTCCATGTTTCGGTGCCCATCACCATGAACTGCTGTTTGGGCCTGGACACCGACGAGGTCCGCAGCGCCATCCAGTTTTTGGTCAACAGAACCGGGCTCCACAAGTGCCCCACGGATTTTGTGGTGGGACTGGGCCTCAAACAGATCGACGGACCCAATCTGAAGGCCCTGGCCGCGGTTCTCGAGAAGAATGTCTTCTAGTCTACGTTATCCTTAACTAATAAATAGTAGCTGTGTGACAGTTTTTGTAATAAAAATAATATTTGTTAAGCCTTTTTTGTGATTACTACTATTATCATCCTTTTTTGTTGGAAAATATAACAAAATTTGTGATGTTTTCGTATCTAATTGATCTTTAAATCCTCACAAAACTGAATTTGATATCTACCAGTTTAGAAATAAAAAGCTACTGCTGTATAATAACATTGAAGGAAATCTAAATCTGATTTCCAATTGGTTATCTAGGAACTTTCTTATAATTATAAATCTGAATATCTAGCCAAAACTACATAAATACCAACTAGTTTATATAGTTTTAAAGGCGAACATGTATAAGAACTTTCCATTTTAAAATTGTTTTTAAGATCAAAATTGATACCTAGGCGGAGACCCAGAGTTCTCCAAACAATAAACCATCAATACATCCGCTTAGTTCACATATTCCCTACCACTTTGCAGATAAATCCATGGCTTTATCGACGAACACAACTAATTTCCAAACCGTCCCCTAAGTAAGCAGTATAAACACTTGATTTCTAGCAAACGTCTTCTATATTTCCTCGAATTTGTACATTAAAACGTGTACGCAGGTCGGGAAACACGGGCACACGTTCACCTCTCTCGAGGATTAGAGCACAAACACACAACGGATGTTAGGTTGTCGGGCAGATGAGTCTCTAGAGGATGCTTAGTCGAACAGACCGAAGCCCATGTCGTCGTCGGACTGGTCGGACTCCTCCTCCTTCTTCTTCTCCTCCTTCTTCGACTCGGCGGCTGGAGCGGCGGCGGCGGCAGCGGGGGCAGCACCGGCGGGGGCGGCACCGACTCCGGATCCGATGTTGGTGATCAGGTCCTTGACGTTGATGCCCTCCAGGGCCTTGGCGAAGAGTCCGGGCCAGTAGGGCTCCACCTCGACGTTGGCGGCCTTCAGGATGGTGTTGATCTTCTCGCCCTGTTTCGAGATTCCAAGAAATAACATTAGCACATGATGCAGTTGCACTAAAGACACAGGACTAGCAGCAAATCATCCAGTATCCCAGCCTGATGGCTGGGGCTTTGAAGGATTTGCAGAGTCCCGGGAAACCAAACTCACAGTAACGGCAACATCGTCATCGACCAGGATGAGGGAGGCGTAGACGCAGGCGAGCTCGGCTTTGGTGGACATGTCGGAGTGCTGTGGCTAATCACTGTTTGTGCAAGTTGCCAAAAATTAATTGTTTATAACAAATGGCCTTAGCTCGGAAGAGAACAAGCACGCTGGTCAAAATCCTAAACCGGAAAGAGGGGAAAAAAGTAGTGATGGAAGCTAAGCTGTCTAAATATCGGTATTGATATGGGAGTTTAGCCGATAGTTCTTAAACTTTACCAATAGGGTATTTCCTAAACTATTAAATGATTCACACAGAAAATTTTACAGCTATCTTAACCACCCCTGAATCTCTTTCCCGTTTCTGTTGCATAGACGTAGTCAAAATGGAAATGGAACTATTTTGGAGTAACCGTTACTCCTCTAGAATTTCCACAAATTCGGGGGTGTTACAAAAATCATTTCCAACCGAAATCAGTTTTGTTTCTTACGTACATCAATGCACTAAACCAGCGGTCGGCAGCGTCCTATTAAGTGAGCATAGGGAATTGCTTTGCCCATCCGCTGCTTCTCACGTACACTAAACCAACCATCTTTGGTTGGAAGAGATTTCTGTGACACCTCGATTATAACCGTGTTGATCCTTTTGTATATTTATAACACTATCCTCCCATACAATTCTTTGTCTGTATTTTTTTTAATATACATTTTCTGAGCAATTTTGATATATAGCTATCTTTAGATACAATTTTAGAAAGAGTAGAAATGCGTATGTTTTTGTGCGACAGTTGGCAGGTTTTGCCAAGCAGGACATAAGCTGGTGGTTGGTCAACATATACAGGGGTGTCACAGAAATCTCTTCCAAATGAAGATGGTTGGTTTAGTGCATTCATGTACGTAAGAAACATAACGGATTTCAATTGGAAAAGATTTCTGTGACACCCCCGGTAGTTTCTCTTTCTGGCTCGTGGACGTCTAATAGGGTCTTCCCACAGAGCTCCATCCACCATCTACCATCCGTTGAACGGATGGTCCGTAAGGTTTTGCCGTTCCGAAAATTTCCCAGTTAGTCCGCCATCCAATTTTAACGGACTTTGACGGGCTCTTTTATGCGATAGTTAGGCGATGTTTTTTCGGTGCAACTCTGAATTCTTCCTCTTGACTGTGAAAAATGGAACGTTGACCACGAGAACAAATCAAATCAATGGCGGGAAAAAAATAAATAATGCTTAACTTCATTGTTTTTTGGCTTTTGTTGAATTATTTGTAGTTTGTTATGAGCGGAAAAGCATTCGCCACCAAGTTGCTATGTGCGGGCCAAAATTTAAGCTGTTCTGCAAACGAAAACATCAATGTTTGCAGCGAAGTCTCAGAATATGTTCTGCAATTCGTAAATACTAACAAATATTAATTAAAAGTGTACTATGTACTCCTATAAAGTTCTAAAGTTGCTATATATTACGAAAACAGCACAAATTTGGTTATGTTTACAAATTTTTACATTAATATTGGGTAGACAGAGGCGTAGTAAGAGCGGAGTGTGGGGTACGGGAGGTTAGGCTCTCCCCCAGTCAGTAATATGTATGCATACTCGTTATAGAATGTGTTTTAAAAGCTCAGATATGTTTTAAACTAATATCTTATGCTATTTATTATATTATTCTTCAATAAGTTTACGAAAACGCAATTTTACGCCAGTTTTGCCGATTTAAAATCCCCCCTCGTCAATGTTGAGTTGAGCAACTGCTCTTATGTCAGCTGTTATCTGATGGTAGATGGTGGATGGAGTTCTGTGGGAACACGAGTTTCACATTCGTCAAAAATCCCAACCGTTTCACACGGATGGACTGTATGGGAAGAGGCTATAACGAAAGAAAAAGTCCCTGAAGAGGAAACCTCCTCAGTCAGGGCATAATCTGTTACATTTCTGAACCGTTGCCCTATTTAGTTTGTGTGTTTGTCGTCGAAAATGTTTGCATTTTGAAATGTTTAATGTTTTGAAATGTTTAATTTGAATTGTTTTAATGACTTTTTGGATTTAAGGGAAATAATTTTTTTGGCCTGGTTTTTTAAAGGTTAATAAATTTTAATTTTAATGTTTAACAAATTCAGGAATACCCCTACCTTTTTTTTCACTGAACACAGAGCAATACCGATAGTATCGATGGTTGGCTAAATACAGTCACCCTGAAAACATTAGTGGGCAATTAGTGTGCCCATAGCTTCGTATAAAAGTAAACAATAAAAGGCGCGCAAAAATGTCGGACCAGGAAGATATAGAAATAAAGCAGGAAAACCAGACCATTAACGATATAGACGAGAAGGACGAAAAGCCCGGTGATAACGACATCAAAGACAAGATCACCTCCCTGAAGGCGCTGGGACCCTTTATAGCCGGCAAGGAGAACAGCCAGAATACGATCTACCTCAGTGATGTTCCGGAGGTTTGCAAGGATAAACCCTGCATGCTGGGCGTGGACGAGGCGGGGCGTGGTCCTGTGCTGGGACCCATGGTATACGGGATCTCCTACTGCCCGCTGGATAGCAAAAAGGCTCTCGAGGACTTGGGATGCGCCGATTCTAAGCAGCTGACCGAGGAGAAGCGCGATGTCATTTTCAACGATATCAACACCAAGGATTACGCCACCAGCTGTGTGGGCTGGGCCGTGGAGATCATATCGCCGAATACCATTAGCACCAGCATGTACCGGCGGTCCAAGTGTTCGCTCAACGAGGTTTCCATGGACTCGGCCATGGGCTTGATCCAACGGGCCATCGATGCGGGCGTCAATATAGCCGAGGTCTATGTGGACACTGTGGGGCCGCCGGAGAAGTACCAGGAGAAGCTGCTCAAGCGCTTTCCCAGCTTCAAGATCACCGTGGCCAAGAAGGCCGACTCCACCTACCCGATTGTCTCGGCCGCCAGTATTTGCGCCAAGGTTACCCGCGATCATGCCCTGAAGGTCTGGAAGTTCCCCGAGGGCCTGGTCATCAAGGACAATGCCTTTGGCAGCGGCTATCCGGGTGATCCCGTGACCAAGCGCTTTCTGGCCGAGCACATAGATCTGGTATTTGGATTTCCACGCCTCGTGCGCTTCAGTTGGTCGACGGCGGAGAATGCCCTGGCCGACAAGGCCTACGACATGGAGTTCGACGAACCGGATTCCGAGAAGCCCAAGTACGCCGGCACCAAGCTGACCAAGTTCTTCAAGGGCACCACCAAATCCGGCGAGGTTATACGCGAGGAGTGCCGGTTCTTTAAGCAAAGACATCTGGGAAATGTCATGGAGTTCTAGGATTAAGTATTAAGATTATAACATAATTTAGATTTCAAAATTGTTAGGATAAAACTTTATTTTTAAGGCTGAAATAAACGAAAATTGCACAAAAAAATCTCCCAACAGTCCCAGAAAAAACATCGATCTAATTTGTATCTTTAATGGATTTTGCTGATGTTTTTGTGTTTTCGCCATTCTCGGGTTCTTAATAATTCTTAGGCTTACGTTCGTTTACAGACTACGTGGGGCTGCAGTTACACTGTTCTGAATGTATGCGTGAATCGGTCTGATCTGATCTCGTTTGATATATATCCCTCTATCTTAGAGGACGAATGTGGGATTAAGTTTAAGGTTTAAGGACTTTTTGGGAGGGGGTGCTGGTTGTTGTTGGCTGGCATCTTCGATCGACACAATAACAAAATGCATTAAGTTATACTAAACGATTTCTGTATAAAAATGGGACGACCTTAGAAACATAGAGCTTATAAACTAGGTTTAAAAAGAGGCGAGTCGCGAGTCCCGCAGATCGGAAGAGAACAACAACCAAGTTGGAGCCCTTGAAATACCAGGCGCAAATCGATATTACGTGTGTGTGACTCGACTCGAGAGACTAAGCGTACGAAAAAGACGTGGACAAAAGCGGGAGGATCTCGGGAGTTGAACCTTAAACAGCTAATTAGAACTTAAAGCAATTACAATTACAGATTGCAGGGCGGGATAGCTAAGAAAGGAGTTACATACGGCCCGGTTACCACTTCCAAATCGATTTTCGGCTGAATTTTCACCTCACTTCATTAGAAAAAGGAAACAAAACAGGTGAAAAACTATTAATCGAATCACAAAATGGAAAAGGACACCTGGCTAATCTAAGCGTTTGCTCAAAAGACGAAATCCAACAGTAGCTGCTCCGGCGGCGATCAGAACTTTCGCAGATCCAGGACAAAGACGCTGCCGTCGGAGGCACTGGCGCCCACCTTGGTGCCCTTGGAGTTCCAGCAGACCTCGAAGATGCCGCCCGTTCCCTTGTAGCTGTGCACCAGCTGTCCCGTTTGCGTGCTCCAAATGTGCACGCACTTGTCGAAGCTGCCGGAGGCCAGGTGCTTGCCATCCGGACTGAAGGCCACCGAGTAGACGGGCTCCGTGTGCTTGGTCAGCGTGTGAATGCAGCTGCCCCTTTCCACGTCCCACAGCCGCACGGTGGAATCGAAGGAGGCCGAGGCGAGGATCAGGTTGGTGTTGGGATTGTTCGTTCCCGGCCCCGTGGGCGACCACTTTATCGTGTAGATCTCCTTGGAGTGCGCCTGCAGATCGTGACAGCAGCGATCCCGGTTCATGCTCCAGATCTTCAGCGTCATATCGTCCGAGCAGGAGGCCAGCAGCTGGCCCTGCGGACACCACTTGATCGCATTCACCTCGTTTGTGTGTCCCTTGAAGGTCTTGATGGGCTCATTCACCCCCAGCCGGCACACATGAATCCGCTGATCCGTACTGCACGAGGCAAAGGCCTGATTAGTCTGCCAGTCCACATCCAAGGCGGGGGCACTGTGGAAGGCGAACTGCTGCGTACACTGGCCCGTCGATGCGTCCCAGATGATTGTCGTCTTGTCCACGCCCGCCGACAGGATGTAGTTGCCGCACTTGTTCCATTTCAGGGCGAAAATCGGTCCCTTGTGTTGGCCCAAAGTGGAGGCCAGTCGGCCGTCGGTTTTCCATATCCGGGCGTAGCCATCGTAGCTGCCGGTGGCCAGCAGGGAGCCATCGCACTATAAATGAAGATAAAATAGTTATAGAATAAATTCAGAGAGTTCAAAGATTCCCCCACTCACATTCCAATCCAAAGAGGTGACGTCCTTGTTGCTGGGCACCTCGGCGCCGCCCTTCTGGATGCAGTGGCGCAGCACCAGCTGATTGGAGTTGGTGTTGGCATCGGACATGTCCCATATCCGGGCAGTACTGTCTCCAGAACCACTGGCCAGCAGATCCCTGCTCGGATTCCAGGCGCAGATGAACACCTCGCTCTCGTGGCCGCGCAAAACTCGAGCCTTCGACTCGGGTATTTCGATGCTCTCGTCTATGTCCATGGGCACTAGGGCGGCAGGAGTTCCGGCGCCACCGCCTGTGGACGACGAGATGGTCCCGCTGGGCGCCGAGTTCTGAGCCGTCGACGAACCACCCGCCTGCACGCTGTTTCCTTGGGCTCCCACCCGAATCGTGACCGCTCCGCTGGGCGCCTTGGCTCCCGCTGCCGTCGATCCGCCGCCTGCTGCTGCCGCATCGGGATTGGAGGTGGACACAGCGCCTCCGGCGGGCGTCACTCCGCTCGTGGGCTGCTCTACGCTGCTGGAGGTGCTGCTATTGCCATTTGTGGAAGTGGAGGAGGCCGCATCATCGGTGCTGGTGGCATTCGCATTGCCCGCATTGCCGCCCGACGAGCTGCCCTGTGCCTCGTTGGAGTTTTGTGATTTCTTTTGCCCCGCTCCGGCTGCTCCGCTCGAATCTCCGGCAGCCGACGGGTTGCTTGTGCTATTGGCTCCTCCTGTGCTCGCTTGATTGCCTCCGGCTCCGTTGTTTCCGGCAAAAGTGCCGCCAGTGCTGTTGGCCGCATTCCCACTGGAGTCCACCTCGCTGGTCGTCTGATCTGTGGGCGTGCTGGTGCCGCCGGTGGTGCTGCCGGCGGCGGTCTTGTTGCCACCACCGGCCGAGCCTGCTGCTCCCGTGCCCGGTTCGATTTTAATCTCTGGCTTGGAGTTGCTGCTGTTCTGGTTGCCACCGGCGGCGGCGCTGGCGGAGGAGGAGTCCACTGCGGCACCGGGCTTCCCCGGCTCCGTTTTCACAATGGGCTTGGGCGGCTTCACCTCCGGCATGACGGCGTCTATCAGGGAAAGGCCCTCGATGGGCCGCGCGACCTCGCCATCCTCGCCCACGCTCCACTCCACCTCGGTGTAGAGGAGACCCTTCTGCAGGATGGTCAGCAGGGCGGCGGGCGGAACCAGGGCGCCGTTTATATTGCTCTGCGAGATGTGCGACTCGATGCCAAAGACGTAGGCAGAGTGCAGAAAGCCTGGGAAATGGCGGGGATGGAGGAGCATTAAAGCGGGCTCCTCAAAGAGGGATGCGCATCTACTCACCCGACTCCTGCAGGTATCGGTAAACCAGGAAGTTCACCTCGTCGCTGGAAAAACTCATGGTGGCCCGGCTGCTCCTACTAGCTCACTCCCGAAATCCAATCCAATCCAGTGCTCGATGGCAATTATGTTTTCAGGCGGTGCGAAAATGCGAAAATCGGTGCTCTGCTGCGTAACACATGCGTCTGCATTCGGCACGCGATTCACTTCCTCGCGGGCCGCGGAATCCGGAGCTGCTCCTGGTCGCGTTGCTTGGGTCTGGGGTAGTCCTGTGTACTCAATTGTGCCAGTTTGCTGCTTGCCGCAGGAGCATTTCACATATTTTTTCCACAAATAAAAACCACGAATCGAAAACGCGTTTCTGAAACGCGCAAAAAAATGGCGGAGTAATCGCAGGGTGCGCGGCGTGCGAGGTGGCGCAGTGGTGCATTTTGTGACGTCACAAGGTTCGGTCAGAGGGATGCAGTTTAATTGTAACTAGCTATTATTAAAATAAAATTGAAATGTATAAATTATAATTTAATAATTATTAAATGGAATGCACCACATCATAAATTTTTTTGTCATTACTTTCAATGGGTAACTGTCAAATACAAATGGATTTGTAGCTGATGAGAAAATTGGTTATCGTGAATGTTTTTTAAAACTTTATTTTGCTTTTGTGACTTATCAATTTGAATGAATTTTAATAATAAAAGATTACATGGTAGTCGTTTTTTCTATGCCTTTTTTGCCTTCCTATTATTATTATTTTAAATTGTAATTTGTAATTAATGATTAATGTAAGTCAAATTATATAAGCCACATAAATCCAAATGTCGGCAAACATTGGTTTTTTGTACTCTTACCTGTAGCGCGGAGCCTGTAGGTGTTGGAACATTACTCAGGATCATCCAATTATCATGGAAAACTAGAATTGGTTTGTGGAAATTTCAGTTTTGTGTTTTTTTTTAATAATTATTATTTACACAATTTTTTTATTTAAAAAATTAAAAAATTCTTGCCATATAATTACCAATTTTTCCTTTGTTATGGCCAATCCCCGTTACTTGATTCATATAGAATTTAGAAATTTTAGAATTTAGACATCGGAAATCCAATTATTTATGACGTCACATTGCAGGGCATCGCCCAGCCCTGACGCACCCAGCCCTGAAAACCACGGTACTGGCGGCATTGCGGCCGTACGCGCCCACGGTCACTCTAATCGATCCGTTCCACCCGCGCCCGCTAGATGGCTCCACTCTCAGGCAGCGAGAGCGAAGAAAAATCAATAGAAATTTTCATTTTAGTGAATTGCCCTGCGCTCGGGAATAGTTAACAAACAAATTAGCGGCGAATCAGCGAGGCGAAGCGCCAGCCAGTTGGAGTTACATAAAGTGCAGCCCCGCAGGACCAGACATTCCGCAGCCAACACCCGGATTCCGTACTGCAAGTCCCCGAGTTGCGAAGCGAAGCCAAAACTCCAAATCTCCCCGAATCTCTCTCCGCAGAAATTCCGCAACGCCAACGGCGAATTCGTGCGCTGCGAGTGAAAAAATTGGGAAAAGTAAGCGCCCCCGAGAAAAGTTCAGCATAATATACGCCCATCAATGTTTTAGTTTTCGGTGGCTTCTTTGGTGTTTTTTTTCGGGCGAAACGCCTTCGTCATCCAGCGGTGAAAAAAGTGACGTGACATGAAGGCGAACGAAAGAAGAGAAGCGCGGAGAGCGCAGTGAAAAACAGAAAATAAAACGAAACGGAAAGCGAACAACAGAAAACAGAAGCCGGTGGTTCTATATATCAAATCCAATCCAAAAAGTAATGCCCGAGTGCACCACATCGCACTTCGCCAGGCGATAAAAAGTGGGCGAGAGCAGCGAGGTCACAGACACCAGAACAGAATCTTTATCAGCGTGCAAAACGCTGCCAAGTTGCAAATAAATCGGTTGCCAAAAGTGCGGGGGCTCCACTTCCCTCCCCCTTTACTACCCCTTCCCCCACCAAAATGTCAAAGTTCGCCAGGCATTATGTGCACTGCGCGGAAACGGAAAGTTAGGATCGAAAACTACTCGGTGATTAAGGGTTTGCAGATTAAAAGACAGCCACATTCCATTTAAATCGCTATCTGCGGTTTGTACTGGGCAAAATACATGCTGGATACATATTTTATTTTTCATTTATAACAAGAAAGGAAGCTAGCTTCGGCCAGCCGAAGCTTCTCTACCCTTGCAGATCATTCCTATTAATCACTAATTTTCCGATCGTTCCTATGGCAGCTATATGATATAGTCGTCCGATTTTGAAAAAATTGTATTCGAAATTCAGAATTAGATAAAAAATGGCATTTCCAAAAGTAGGAGGTTCTAGGTTCAAAAACACCCAAGATATAATATTTTTACATTTTTACATTTGACAGACGGACATGGCTAGATCGACTCGTCTAGTCATGCTGATCAAGAATATATATACTTTATGGGGTCTGAAACGTCTCCTTCACTGCGTTGCAAACTTCGGACTAAAATCATAATACCCTCTGCAAGGGTATAAAAAGTATCTTGTGGGTACTGCGATAGGGATTTTTTTTAGATTTTTATTAATCGAATATTCGAATTAAACTATAAACAAACTTACAATTAGGCATTTCTCATGATATATTGTTTTTTAAGACTCTAGATTAGAATATAACGTACTAAAATCCAAAAGTAATGCTATTATAAAGTGTATATCTTCCATTTCAGGTCCCCAAGGAACGGCAAAGATCCGGAAGAAGAGAGATATAGGCAAAATAGAGCGGAGAGCAGCTACTCCATATATCTTTGGGTCCGAGCAGTCGAGTTCGAGCGATAAGAACGCCTCGAGACTCGGCCGCCTTCTATCGACGATTTTCTTGCGCCCCCAGTTTGCATAAAACCAGCGAAAATTAACAAGCTAACTACCATGGCGCCGGTGAGGGGGGATGGCATGAGAGGCCTGGCCGTCTTTATATCGGATATAAGGAACTGTAAGTACAGATCAGATCTCTATCTCTCTTGGGTCTTGGGTAACCACCATTAAATCCAATTGAGCGGGTCGCAACAAGAGATTTTCCATAGGGGCGGAATCAGCGCCATTTCTTGATCAATTACCAGGAGCAGCGCACTCACAATAAAGTGGGGCGGCACAAAAACACACATACAGTAGTCACTCTGTAGGATGGATGTACTTGGAGTATCATAAAATATTATTTTGTTCTTCAAAAGAAGTATTAACCATTGATATAGTTAAGTAAAGGTAGTCAACGTAGTTACTTAAACTTGATTTGTATAAAAACAAGCTTGAGAAGAGAACAGGTAATGATTATATTATTTTAAGTAACGATTAACTGATTATCTGTTAGATATGTCAAAAAAAAAGTTTACTTTGTATAGATATGATATCCCGAGAGCTCTTTTCTAGTTAAATTCTAGACCTTTTCCAAGTAACTGCTGAATTGTAATCATTTTTCGGTTAAGTATGGGAAATACTTGTAGTTTAACTAGTTAGGGGTCTTACTGCAGTACCTTCAAGCGTATGTCTGTGTGTGTGTGCCACCGTCACAATTGTCTACCCGACGCTTCACTGTTTGGCATTATCGTCACCGCTCGCTGTTTGCTATATGCTCGGTTACTAGTTTCTGGTTTGTGGACAGCATATCGGAGAGTAGAGGTTCCGCAGCGGATCGGTGACTGGTACTAATTGGCGCCTCTGTGAACCGGAGAAAACCCGCGACATGGAGAGAGGAGCCAAAGAGTGTGAAGTCGACTCTCCAATCGATCAATCATGGGGCGGAAAAGAAAGCAAAGCTTCCGCCGCCGACGACGAATCGCTGTTGTTGTTGTTCTACTGTGAATCCCCTTTTGTGACCTTGACCCATTTTCTAAATCCATACTAATATCCACATCGTATATATAGGTAAAAGCAAAGAGGCGGAGGTCAAACGCATAAACAAGGAGTTGGCCAACATACGGAGCAAATTCAAAGGAGACAAAACCCTCGACGGCTATCAGAAGAAGAAATATGTCTGCAAGCTGCTGTTCATCTTTCTCCTCGGCCATGACATCGACTTTGGCCACATGGAGGCGGTCAACCTGCTGTCCTCCAACAAATACTCAGAGAAGCAGATCGTGAGTACACCGAATAATTGGTTTAATGATCATTTTGTTATTCAGCCAGTCGAAATAATTGAAGTGAAAAGAGGGGTTAAAAAAGGGAGTTTATGAATAAAATTTGATTAAAAATAATTTATATACCACTACTAAATGTATTCTTTTTATTTATTACAGGGCTACCTGTTCATCTCGGTGTTGGTGAACACGAACAGCGACCTTATTCGGCTGATCATCCAGTCGATCAAGAACGATTTGCAGTCGCGCAATCCTGTGCACGTCAACCTGGCGCTGCAGTGCATCGCCAACATTGGCAGCCGGGACATGGCCGAGTCCTTCTCCAACGAGATACCCAAGCTACTCGTCTCGGGCGACACCATGGACGTGGTGAAGCAGTCGGCGGCGCTGTGCCTGCTCCGCCTGTTCCGCTCCTCGCCGGACATCATTCCCGGCGGCGAGTGGACCTCGCGCATCATCCATTTGCTCAATGACCAGCACATGGGAGTGGTCACAGCGGCCACCTCGCTGATCGACGCCCTGGTGAAGCGCAATCCGGACGAGTACAAGGGTTGTGTTAACTTGGCCGTTTCTCGCTTGTCCCGGATCGTAACAGCCAGCTATACGGATCTTCAGGTGGGAGAAAAGGATACTGTTCTTGTTGGATAAATCATCTAATATAGATTCCCTTTACAGGACTACACTTACTACTTTGTGCCGGCTCCATGGCTCTCGGTGAAACTTCTCCGGCTGCTGCAGAACTACAATCCGGTGACCGAAGAGGCGGGTGTGCGAGCCCGTCTAAATGAAACGCTGGAGACGATTCTGAACAAGGCGCAGGAACCGCCGAAGAGCAAGAAGGTGCAGCACTCCAATGCCAAGAACGCCGTGCTCTTCGAGGCCATCAATCTGATCATTCACAGCGACAGCGAGCCGAATCTGCTGGTGCGCGCCTGCAACCAGCTGGGCCAGTTCCTCAGCAATCGCGAGACCAACTTGCGCTACTTGGCTCTGGAGTCCATGTGCCACCTGGCCACCTCGGAGTTCTCGCACGAGGAGGTCAAGAAGCACCAGGAGGTGGTCATTCTGTCGATGAAAATGGAGAAGGATGTTTCGGTGCGCCAAATGGCGGTGGATCTGCTGTACGCCATGTGCGATCGTGGCAATGCCGAGGAGATTGTTCAGGAGATGCTCAACTATTTGGAGACGGCGGACTATTCGATTCGCGAGGAGATGGTGCTCAAGGTGGCCATTCTCGCCGAGAAGTACGCCACGGATTACACCTGGTACGTGGATGTGATCCTCAATCTAATCCGCATTGCCGGCGACTATGTGTCCGAGGAGGTGTGGTATCGCGTCATCCAGATCGTGATCAATCGCGAGGAGGTCCAGGGCTATGCCGCAAAGACCGTTTTCGAGGCACTCCAGGCGCCGGCCTGCCACGAGAACATGGTCAAAGTGGGCGGCTACATCTTGGGCGAGTTTGGCAACTTAATCGCCGGCGATTCCCGTTCCGCACCACTGGTGCAATTCAAGCTGCTGCACTCCAAGTACCATTTGTGCTCGCCGATGACGCGGGCCCTGCTTCTCTCGACGTACATCAAGTTTATCAATCTGTTTCCCGAGATTCGCACCAATATCCAGGATGTGTTCCGGCAGCACAGTAACCTTCGATCCGCAGACGCGGAATTGCAGCAGCGAGCCAGCGAATATCTGCAGCTCAGCATTGTGGCATCGACGGACGTATTGGCCACCGTCCTCGAGGAGATGCCATCGTTCCCGGAGCGCGAGAGCTCCATTCTGGCGGTGCTGAAGAAGAAGAAGCCCGGTCGGGTGCCGGAGAACGAGATCCGCGAGTCGAAGAGCCCCGCTCCGTTGTCTTCTGCGGCGCAGAACAACGCCCACGTGAACAACTCGCACAGCAAGCTGAACAACAGCAATGCGAATACGGATCTGCTTGGCCTGAGCACTCCGCCATCGAATAATATCGGCGGTGGTGGTAGCAACAGCAACAGCACGCTCATCGATGTCTTGGGCGATATGTACGGCAGCAACGGCAGCAACAACAACTCGAGTGCCGTCTACAACACCAAGAAGTTCTTGTTCAAGAACAATGGTGTGCTGTTCGAGAACGAAATGCTGCAAATCGGCGTGAAGAGCGAGTTCCGCCAGAACCTGGGACGATTGGGACTGTTCTACGGCAACAAAACGCAGGTTCCACTGACGGTGAGTAAATAACCTGTGGTATTTTAAAGCCCTGAAATTATTAACTTGTTTGCTTGCCCTGCAGAACTTTAATCCCGTTTTGCAATGGTCCGCCGAGGATGCGCTCAAGTTGAACGTGCAGATGAAGGTGGTGGAGCCGACCCTGGAGGCCGGCGCCCAGATCCAACAGCTGCTAACGGCCGAGTGCATCGAGGACTACGCCGATGCGCCAACCATCGAGATCAGTTTCCGCTACAACGGCACCCAGCAGAAGTTCAGCATCAAACTGCCATTGAGCGTGAACAAGTTCTTTGAGCCTACCGAGATGAATGCCGAGTCCTTCTTTGCGCGGTGGAAAAATCTTAGCGGGTAACTAAAAAAGCACGACTTGTCAAAAATATTCAGTATTAACACTGTGTGTGTTTTTTCAGGGAACAACAACGGTCACAGAAAGTGTTCAAGGCTGCCCAGCCACTGGATTTGGCCGGAGCCCGCAACAAGCTGATGGGCTTCGGTATGCAGCTGCTGGACCAGGTGGATCCCAATCCAGACAACATGGTCTGTGCAGGCATCATTCATACGCAATCGCAGCAGGTGGGCTGCCTGATGCGATTGGAGCCGAATAAGCAGGCTCAGGTAAGGGATTTCTAAATAGTTTTGATGAAAGTGAGACCTATATCCTTGAACTATTATTAACAGATGTTCCGGCTGACCGTTAGGGCCAGCAAGGAGACCGTGACCCGGGAGATCTGCGACCTGCTGGCGGATCAGTTCTAAGCCACAACAATCATGGACGGGAGGGGTCGAGTTACGGGAGCTACGAAGCCATGGAGCCACGGCAACCACTTTACAATGCACAATCCCAATCACCTAGAGAAATATCAAAGCAGAAACGCTCCTCGAACTTTGCGCGTTTAGTTATGCCAGGCACACACACTCCTACTCTCTTCATAAGTACCTTTCATCTTCTCCAGCAGCGAGTGCGGAGTGAGCTTTACCCACTGTCCCGTTTTCCTGTTTCCTGTTGATTTGAATATTATTTTTGTAAACCTACTCGTACGTTTTTTACCCATTTTCCATTTTTATGCCCCCCTGAATCAACCAGGCCCCTAATCCTAATCCGTATCAGAATTCTTTGTAAATGTTAAGCTCAAAAAGTTCATAGTAGAGAAACGAGAGAACATAATTAGATTATGTTAATATGTATGACAAATTATATATTGTTGCATCATTTCGAGGCAGTAGCAATTGGATATTATATACCTATACACAGATATACATTCATACAAACCACATACATATACCTAGTATATACGTCGTTGTAATAAAAACAGAAAACAATATAAAAACTAAAAAGAGAAAAGCTTGCAAGGAAATTATTAAGATGCCTGCAAATGACAAGTATGCAAATCGTTATCTAAATATTTATACATATATTGATTAATGCAATTGCATCAAAACGAAATTCATGTTTAATGTTTTTGATTGAGTGAAGATCTAACGAAGAGTCCCGCAGGAGCAGAAATCTCATTAAATAATAGACAAATAATTAGAGAGGCGGATCAACAAAAAACACTCCTTGATTAATCACTGTTGAGACACTAAAAATTTATCGAAGCTAGGAGGAAATCCAATTTTGAGGAAACGAAGGCAAAACATTCAAAAAATATTATTAAACTTATAGCTGAATTTTTCGATTGATCCTGGATAATATTTCGTTTCGTATGTGTACCATAGATAAACTGAAGAGAACTACATGTTGTGCCGCTTCCTGGGAAGGCAAGCGATCTTTATAGCATCAAGTATTAACTTATCCGAGGCAGAGCAGCTGCAGCAAGCCATAAATCCGCTGATAAAACTCCCTGATTGCGAGGCGGCGGCAGCCGACGAAGAACAAAGAATTGTAAACTAAAATATACATTATATAGATACTGATACTGAATACCGATAATGGAAATTGTCATCGTATACTTATATTACCACTAAACAACTCTCAATCCTTTCGTATCAACCAATGTGCATGTGTCAGTTGGAAGTTGAAAGCATTTCCAAAGTGCAATAGTTAAATGTTACAAAATTCCACGAAAATTCCATTCAACACTCACAGACAAAACAAAAAGAAAAGCGACTACAACAGCAACAAGAACATAAACCACAACTACATATAGCAAATGCAGGAATTTAACTGTAAACGTAAACAAATATGTATTTAAATAAATAAATAAATATAAATTGAAACCATGTGTAGGCATTTTTAAGACCCCTTCTACAGAATCAAGAATCAACCACTTTTTTCATCAACTTTATTAGGAATAGTACAAGGGATAAAATAAGGTCTAACAATAATCTTCGATCCACTCAAATCTCGTTCAACTTGAACCTGGCATTGATGTTCACCGAACTCAATTCGGTGACCAGGAACTTGAAGGAGAACGGTATCTCGATCATGGACACGGAACTGCTGTCCCCGCACAGGCGACACGTATCCGGCTTGGAGGACAGCGATCCCGCTTCGTTGCGACTGACAATCTGCTGCAGCGGCGCCAGAATGGAGCCACATTTGTGGCACACCAGCGTGTGCGTTTTGTCCGAGTTGTGGAACAATCGGTCCTGCAGCAGAAAGGCGGCTCCGTGGGAGATCAGGGCGTCCCGTTCCATCTCTCCGAAACGCACGCCGCCACCTCGTTTTCTGCCCTTGATCGGTTGATGGGTGCGAGCCTCCACGGCTCCTGTGGATCTCACCTGCCACTTGTCGAACACCATGTGCCGCAGACGCTGGTAATGGACCACTCCGAAGAATATATCAGCCGTCATCTCGCGGCCGTCAACTCCGGAATACAGGCGTTCCGTTCCGTAGTAATTGTAGCCTCCAGCCTCGAGCACCTTGCCAAAGTAGTCAATCGCCGTGTGCTTCTCGGAAAAGCGGAAGGGTGTCGCATCGTAAACATCGCCGTGAATCGCTGCTCCCTTGCCCGCCATCGTCTCGATCATCATGGCGATTGTCATACGGGAGGGGAAGCCGTGCGGGTTGAACACAATGTCTGGGATCAAACCCGATTCCGTGAAGGGCAGATCCTCGGCGGGATATTTCTGTGAGCAAATTCCCTTCTGACCGGCTCTCGATGCAAACTTATCGCCAATGGTCGCGGGCCGAGGAACCCTCAGGGTAATGGCCACCGTCTTCTTGGGCGACAAATCAAAGCTGCCCAACTGTCGGACGCTCTCCACCATGCAATCCTCCTTCTCATCCATCTTCACCACTTTATAGGTGGCTACTTCTCCGTCGAAATAGCAATACAACGGCGAGCCAAAGCTCAATTTGGAGCCAGGATGTGGAAGACCATCTGTGTCGAGATATTTAACCAGCTCCGGCATGTGCGGATGCCTGGCGAAGTAGCTGCTCTTTTTGTCGAGCGTTAAGAACTTTGTTTTGTAGATGCTTCCATAGGCGAATCCTCGTTCATAGGCGGCCTTGTTGATGATCATGGCATCCTCCATATCGTAACCCGTGTATGAAATGACCGCCACTATGGCATTTGTTCCCATTGCAAAGTCATCCAGCTGAATGTTGTCGTAGTGAACTGGACGGAAGAGAGGCGTCGCTGGCGTCTGTAGGCGGTACAACTTATTGGCCGCCTGCTTGGGCCAATTCAAGCAAGGCGTGCCCATCGTCTGCTTTCCCATCTGACACTGGTACATGTTACGGGGCGATTGATTGTAATCGGGCATGGGTATCAAGTTGGCCAGATTGCTCATGAAGTGCGTCTTGGCCAACTCCAGATGCGTGGTGAAATCTGGATACATCTCCTTGGCATCGATGGCGATCTCCATGTACAGCTGCTCCAGCGTTCCAATGTACTCCACCCTCTTCCATTTCAGGTTCCAAACGGGCCTCATCATCCTCGCGGGTCCCGTTGCCAGATAAAGTCCCGGGAACTGACCGTTCTTCTTGAAGGGTATAAAGCCTATTTCCATCATCTGGGGCAGGCTGCCGAATATCTTTCCGTGGCGCAAATCTTCGACTATCTTGGTGGCATCCGACTGGAGAATGTGGCCCAGATGCTTGCCGTCCAGAAAGACCACATACAGTTTGACAGCCGGATCACTGCGGCTGGACAAGGGCATCATGCCCATCTCTATGAGCTGTGCGGGAATGGCCTGAAATGAGGAATTCGATTAATTCCCTGATGTAGTCAACTATTCCATGTACTTACCGCCACCAACTTGGGATCCGGACGCTTGGAAAGCTCGCAGGTGAGCGTCAAGTGATTGAGCAGGCCGCAGGGTGTGCCATCGGGCGTGTGCACTGGGCAAATGAAGCCCCAGGCATCGGGGAGCAGCTGTCGCGCCTCCGTGGTTCGCATGGTTGTGAAGTAGGAACCACGATGGATGGCCCGGAAGTGGGACATGTAACGCATCCGGTTGATGTTCTCCGCCATGATGACCAGGCCACTGTTCTGCATCAATCCCAGGCCAGTGCGACTGGCAATATTGCCAGTGGCCAGGAAGGACTCCATGGAGCGACCCACACCGCCCGCTTGCTTCATGCACTGCGTCATCACGGCACTGGTCAGCAGGCCATCCGCCGAAGTCAGCTTCTTTTGGAGGCAACGGCGCACCTGCAGCACCCAGGACTCGACTCGTTCACCCAGATATTTCTGGTAGAGATGTCCCGGCAGCAGCACTTCCTGCATCATCGCCGAGTCAACGTTTTCCACTCTATGCTTGCCCTGGGCGCATTGGAAAAGCTTCTGCACCATGAACACAATCAGTTGGAACTTGGCCTCATACGTGTCCAGGTGAATCAATACGCGCTCCTTGAGTATAAAGTCCGTGACATCCTCGTCGGGTTGCCATTCTGGGACTTCTGGGAAGCGGGAGCGGAACAGATTGCCGATGAAGCTCCTGCACTGGGCGTGTGTGTAGACATTCTCGCTCTGAACTTCCCGCAACATGCTCTGCACGCAGGATATATAGTACTGGTCGGATTCATAGCCTTGCACTAGCCTGTTGTATATCTCCTCATCCGTATAGTCCATCAGGCACTTGAGGACGAGGCAAACGGGTACGTAGGATAATCGCTTGACATGGGAGAACATAAACTTGGCAGTTCCATTGTTCAAATAGTGGACCACATTGCTCTGCGAGGATTCATCCTCGCGGACTGTTTGCACTAGCACACCGATATCGCTGAAGTTCTGACCACGATCCTTCCAGGAGGAGCGCTTTATGCAGATGGGATGGTTCCGCCGGGTCATGATCAACATGCGTACGATCTTCTCGTTTCCTCGGATCACAAAGATGCCACCCCACTCGCTGTCGTGCTCGCCGTGCTTCACCATCTCAGCCGGCGAAGCCTTTCCCAGATTGCAGGCCTTGGAGCGCAGCATAATGGGCAGTTCACCCAGATCCGCGTTTATCGGGGACTTGTCCACTCCATTGACACTCCAGCCCAGCCGAACCGAGCACATGCCCGAGTAGGAGACATGCAGCTGCCTGGAGTCCGTGGGGTAAATCTCTCGAGTGCGCACATCGATCACATCCTGCGGCACCTGTGGCTTCGATATCCAAATGGATTCCACCTTCAGGGAGATCTTTTCGCCGGCTGGACTCTGCCAGTGGATGGGAACCATGTGCTTGGCCACGTTATCCAGACCCACGGTCAACATCTCGTCGAAGGAATCCACATGGGGTGCTCCCAAGTTGGCCAGGTGCTGCGTTCAAGAATTCATTAGCATGGAGATGCGGCATGGACTTGATTTCTCACTTACCCTGCTCAGTTTCTTGGGTATCTGCTTGAATTCCGGCCGGGAATTGGTCAGGACCGGAGTGGTCTTCATTTGATTCATCTCCTCCAGCATCTTCTTGGTTTATTTCTTTTAGAAAACCCCTCAAAAATAATAAAAACTGAAACGCTCTCCGTTGCACGTGTTGTTTTGAAATGAACCGTTTGCAATGTGAACCAGTCAGTGGTGAGGTGATTTTTGAGCGGAACTAGTTCGTATTTTGTTTAAAAAGTTATTAGGTGGGAGAATTTTTTGATTTTCTTTAATTTTAAAATATATTCATCTTAAAAATGTGACTATAATTTATTTAGGCTTTAACTGGTTCCTAAGAACCATAGTTTTTTTCAGTGAACTTTCGCTGGTTCCCAAACAACTGTTGCTCAGCTCTAGAAAACAGGGCTGCCAACTCGATTCAATGAACAGCTGATTTGTGAGCGCTTTAATATGTTTCTTATCAGTGATCCTTTGAAATTTACCCAATTTGTGTGTTATTAAAGTGATTGTTAGCTGTAATGTGTTGCAAATGTGCATCGGTATGTAGTCGACGTCATGATTCCTGCCGCATTTGGAGATATCCGGTATGTAAGACAGAATTACTGCGGAAATGAGAGTTTGCAACAGGATGTAAGGATGTGTCAACGTGTTGCTGTTGCTAATGAAGTCGTTGCATTGTTGTCATCCTCCGTAGGACAAAACCACCTCCCCCAAATTCACCCAGCCCATTCTGCCCATACATATTTATGCTTTATTCCTACTGTCTGACATATGTATGTATGTATGTATGTATGTTTATAAATAGCATGTCATCAAGACTGCAGTGGAAAAAGTGGGAAATGTGGGGGAAGTTCCTCTTCACTTAAAGGTATTTCTTACACTTAATCAAAGGCAGCTTTGTTTGCAGTGTATGTCGCAATCTCCATTTCACTACATTGTCCTTGGACGCCTTCTTAACTTTGACTTTCGGCCCCAAGTTATTCTAATTAACCGCAGGCTCCGAAAGCTGGCTAAAAGGACAAAGCTTCATATGGTTAGCCGGCTGTCAGGATAATGAAGCTTCATCAGAAACTTCCTTTTGGGCTATTAACCCAGCCGAAGGAGAAGTTGCATCCTGGTAAAATTGCTGCTAGCTTTAGAAATACAGTACAAACACTTTTAATCATAATCATAATTAAAATTTTAAATGACCAAAAAGGAATAAGGATAAAATTAACATTAAATATTAAATATATATAACACATTTATTTAACATTTTGTTTTTCTAATTTTTTTCATTTTATTTTGAAAATATTCATGTTTTGTCAATTTTAACAAACGAATTTTTAAAATGCTCATTCAACATTTTAATTTTAAAAGTCAAATTTATGGAATGCCTATAAGGTTTAACTCCCATGCCAGGTACAGTAATTTTGTATTGAGGAAGTAAGGGTGAGGAAAGTTTGACGGTTTCCCACAAAAAAAAGGACCTCCGTCAGGAGCCAACGGAAAGGGGAGAGGCTTCAATCTGAGCCCAGTCACTCCGGTTTATTATTCCATTATAATGAACACAATGCATTTTCTTGCAACTTTTTCCGGGCACAATGTCCTTGGATCTCGGTTCTTGGTCCTCGTATCCTTGCAACTTGCAACTTTCGCTGCACATTTGCCTGTGTGCAATCTCTGTGAAAGTTGAGGGCGTGGCTGGGGGCCCAACTTTTGCCAGGCGCTTCAAGTTTTTAGCAGGATTTTTTGCCCCTTTTGGCGTTGCAGCAAACAACAGAGCCAACCAGAACTGAGGGGCAGGGAGAGAGGCACCATGGCAAATTGCATTGTTGATTTTCATTTTCAAGCCTGGCGACACTTTGCCAAATGTGTGCTTCCTCTATCATCCTGCTGCGTATTTCCCACTTTTCAAATGCGCGCACTGGAGACAAAAAAAAACAGGAAGCCGGCGTAGCCAGTGCAAAAATCAGCTAGCAAATGCATTTTCATTTGAAACTTTCCCGCGGAACTTTTTAACTGGGTTCGGTATCCCACGCACCCTTTGCCACCATCACAAATTGGTTAATAAAGGTTCACAGATGAATTCTCTTTTGGGGAGTGATAAAAGTCAAAAGAATTCAGGATATATCATTGTGTTTATCACCTTAAATATAACCCTACAAAACCTAGCTTTTAAGATGGTTTTATTTTTAAGAACTTTTAATGACCAATATTAAAACATCCAATCTAATAGAATTTTTATATTTTTTCAGGGTTATGTTCCAATAATTCCTACTTTTGGATTTGTAAAATATTTAATTGGAAAATTCAAGTTACTTCTTTCTGGTGAGTTTTAACTTTATAACTATAGTTAGCCTATTATCAAAAAGACTTTCTTATTTTTAAGATAAATATTGAAAATTATTATGGTGCCATGATATTTACCTGAAGTTTAAGTTCCCAAGCCAAGTCCTTTTTAAAACATTGAAGATCAATGACCTTGTAAGTGTTGCGAATCAGTCTTTTGGCAGCTCTTGACAATTGTTCTTGATCTTCATTTTCTTGACAAGCGATGTGGCAAGAGTTTTGTTTTGATTTGCCCATTAGTCATAATTAAAATGACGCGTGGGTCTAAATTTAAACTGTTTCATGTGACACGTTCTCCTAATTAAAATGTGCATAAAACTAGAAAGAATAATTAAGAAGTGCGAAGGGAAGGGTCCTGAGAAGACTCTCCGCCAAATTCTCAGACCCTCAGCATAAAAAAGTACATATATCTAATGCACAAACAAAACATTTTATGCGAGAATTCTCGCCGAGAGAAGCCGAAATTGTTTAAAGACAGGAGAGACCATAGAGTGGGTTAAAAATAGCTGAATCTATTCGATGTTTTCTCAGTTTTTCCCGAACTGGCTAACCGAAAAGTTGCGTTCGACCGTCGAACGGATAGAAATTAGAATCGAAAAAATTTTCCAACCTCACGAGTACATATATAGATCTTTATCATATGTATACTAGATAATTACTTTAGTTACTTTTTGTTACTTTTCGTTATATTTTGTGAAGTGAAAGTTTCAACTAAAGTAGAGAAAATATTTTTCTCGAATACCCTTGGTTTCGAAAAAGTAAAAGTCAATAAATAATTGCGAAATCGGAAAACTCGTGTGCCCACAGATACAGAGGCAGATATTTTCACTGCCCTAGTATTGGTGCCATATCAATTGGAAGCGATCGGTGGATCATTGGGTTTTCTTTGTGCCGACAAAGAGTCTTTCTTTCTCTAGAAGAAAAGTCGCATTAAAGCGAATCGTAAATTTAACGCTCGCCAGGCGAAGACCATCCCATCTGAATCTGCATCGGTAAACAGATCGTCACAACATCGTAGACCTTTGTTCTTTTCTTGGGGGAAAATGGGAAATGCCGAGTCCGCACAGTCTGCAGATGATACGCAGATGCAGGTGCAGCAGTCCACCGATGACGAGCCCTGGTGGAACAACATCGAGCACGAGAATCTGGTTCTGGAACAGGCCCCTCAAGCGGCAGCTACGAGAAAAACGGACGACGCAGAGAAGGTCGCCCCCAAAATTAGAAAGGAAAGTCGGGAGACTCCAGTTTCCATTAAAATGGAGGATAAGGCGAACGATTCTGCGGAGAAAGAACAGACCCTCGAGGAGTTCAGAGAAGAACTTCGTCAGAAAAGGGAAGTTCGGCAAAATGCTGTCCAGGATATGAGAGATGAAATAGCTAGTCTCAAAAAACAATTGGCTACGGAAAAAGCTGAAAACCGACGCCTGAGAAGGGATGAAAATGCAGAGGATGCGATGTCAGAGACTCCCAGTAAACCGGACTCCGATCCAGATGATGAGAATCCCAGTGCCAGGAGTCGTCATGCCAATATCGAACTGGCCAGCGCCCAATTGGCCTTGCAGCAGGCTCAGGCCGAGAATCTTTCGTTGCGCGGGGAGGTTGAGGTGGTTCAACGCCAGGTGGGAACCCTCAAGGAAGTCATCTCCTGCTGCAAGCAAATGCTGAGTGTCAAGGAGGAGCAGTGTGCCCAGGTGAGCTAATGAAGCAATCGAAATAAAATGTCATACTAATCTGCATTTTTAACCAAAGCTCAAGATGAAACTCACGCAAATCGAGGACTCCTTTAGCGAGCGTGAAATGAAGATTATGTCCAATAATCTTCGCCAGGAGTACGAGCGCCAACTGGTGAATATCCGCCAGTTGAGGCAACTCTATGAGGAGCGCCAGAGGGTAGCAGCTGCCGAGTACGAGAATTTGCAGAGGTTAATCTCGATCAAGAGGGATGAACTCACCGCCGAGCAGGAGAAGTAATAGTTGATATCTTGGTCTTATACCAACTACTTAACTTAACCATCTCTCTAAACCAGAACCAAAAACTTCGAGGAGCGCAATCAGAGTCTGCTTAAGGAAGTGGAGGCGGCCAACGAGGAGCTGGCCAAGCTGCGGGAGGAGTGCAGCGAGCACAAGTTCGAGAAGCGTCTGCTCAGCGAGCAAGTGGGAGCAGTCAACAAGGTGAGTGCTCCTGGGATAGTAGCCTCATCCTCCACTAACATCCCAAACATTCCTCTTCCAGCTCTTCAGCCAGCTGATTATGGGCTTCAATGGCAAGAGCAACATGGACATCGATCGCGTCAATCGAATGCTGGAGGAGAACCGCCAGCTGCTCAATCAAATGACCCAGGCGGAGGGCAGCTGCAGTGATGGTGCCACTCTGCCCAAGTTGCTCTTCGAGCTCGTGGAGCAGGCCACTGGTCATGGGGATTCCGCCGGGGAATCGGACAAAAGTCGCAGCGTCACTCCGACTCCCACAAATGAGGATACCACGGACAGTTGTCAACCAGGAGGAGTCATCAAAAAATACCGGAAAAGGAGTTCGGGTGCCTGTGTGGATGTGGATGTGGATGTGCAGGCTGCCACTGCGGCTTCGTTAAAAAGCCATGAGCCCGAAATTATGGGAAAAGTTGCCTCGGCCCAAGAAATCATTGGCAACTTGCCAAAAGTTTGGAAAGTGTTGATGGAGCTCTTGAGCCACCACAAAATCGAGCGCGTTCAGTTCGAGGAGCTGCCATCCTGCAGTGCCAGTGCGACCTCAAGTGCGGCCGCCTCCTCCTCCTCCTCCGCAGCAGCAGCCTCCTCCTCCTACGCCGCATCCGCATCCTATGCCCCCGGCAAGGACGAAGGGGAGTCCCACCGCAAGCCACCGGAGCTTAGCGTCAGCAAGACCTACATCAAACTGAAGGTGAGCCCAAGTTGCCAAGTTCCAGTTACTACACTGAGAAGAATAATTTCGGAATGCAAAGGTGCTTTTTGAGGAATCATATTATTAGACATAGGTAGATCTGTATTTTTTCCTTGCTGAGAAGACATTGTCTCTGACAGTCTTTAGGTATATATTTATTTTCCTTGCTGAGAAATATTCTAAGAATACTTCGGAAAATCCTTATCTTTTCTTTATCCTGAGAAGTAATTGCTTTTCTCTACCAATAAATCTTTCAGATGCATAGGAATTTTTAGGTGCCTCTTATATTACAACGTTTTTATGAGAATTCTATTTATGTTTTATTTTTTTTACAAATAATAATAATTAAAAATAATAATATTACCTACTTCTTTAGGTAGATAAGAGATTTTCCGACTTAGATGAAGAGCTTTATGCAGTTTGTAGTCTCTAGCTTTAAATATTCAAGTTACTCAAGCATCTTTGATTATCTTTAGTTTCTTTTATAATTTACCAAAGCTTTGAAAGTAGTTTATAATAATAATTTTATAAATTATGATAGGTAGCTTTGAATTTTTCGCGGTCTAGTTGGACTTCCTCCAACTGTTCCTTCCTACTTTCAAGTGCTGCGGACAATCGGGCTTGTTAGTTGTCGTATCCGGTTTGCTGATGAAGTGCAGCCTGCCAGGGACCCAGCCCCCATCCATCCGAGATTCCCGCTTCATGGAGCTCCGTCTGTGGCTGTTGCAAAGTTTTGCATTATTCACTTAAGCGCTTTATTTAGTCTAGTGCCGAGCGAGCGGCCGAGCACGAGCAGCTTCATTATTGCTGACGTCCTGCCGACCATCGATGTAGAAAGGAAGTGCAAGTGGATGGGGATGGGGATGAGTGGGTGGCTCCTTGGGGCAAGGTCCTGGCAGCCGAGTCCGTTGTTGTGCACATAATTGAATTTATCGGTCAGTTGCCGTTTGCACAGAACATGTTGCATATTGCTACCCTTGAATAGTGGCTATTTCAATTACGTTTTCGAGCTGGTCAGGTATTCCTTTGGATCTCAAGGATCTCAACGATGCAAGAAAAATGTTTCCTTAAATTTTTTCCAGTTCTTACTATTTCTATTCAGATTTTAGCTATTACTCTGAGGGTATCTCTACTTTCCCGAAACTCATCCCACCGTTGTTATTTTTGTTTAAACTTCAATTGAGCGAAAAGTTCGGACATCTAGCGCTAAAGCACTTTCGAAGTTTTCCCTTCAGACCAAATGAACCCCCATTTAAGTGGCGTCAAAATAACTAATCCCTCTGCCCTTTTACAGGACCTCATCCTGGAGAAGAAGTCGCTGGTGAAGGAGACCAACCGCCTGAAGACCCTCAACAGCCATCTGGACTACCGCCTCAACCAGCAGGAGAAGCGGCTGAGTGGGGTGAGCCTGGAGCTAACCAAGACCTGGCACCTGGTGGGCAAGATGCAGCGCCAGCATCGCCAACTACACACGCAGGAGCAGATCCTGCGCTATCAGCTGCAGCAGAAGAGGCGTCTCTTGAGCGAACTCAAGGACGAGCTGGAGTATTGCCGCCGCAAGTGGGCCTTGGCCAGGGCCAAGAACGACGAGAGTCAGGAGCAGTGTGACGAGTGGCGAAGGGAGTTTGCCCGCCGGAAGCTGGAGGATGCGAATCACTCGGCGGAGAGCGGCTACAGCGACTCGGGCCCTCAGTCGGATGAGGAGCGTGAACTGGCTACTGTACACCCAGCCGTAGAGGCCCCCACTTCATCGGCCGTCTGTCGAAGGAAGCTTCTCAGGGATCAATTCGAGCATACTCGCAAGATTAAGCGGATGCAGAGCACTTCACCTGGTCGTCAGGGACTCACAGGTGAAGATACCGAGGATACTGAGGATATAGTTTTGCGTTGGAACAGTGCACCGCCGACTTGTGGCTGGAGGGAAGATGCTCCCTACGCCGCAGAAGAACCAGAAGAAGAAGCTGATGAGGAGCCCGAGGAAGATGGGGCGCATGGTGGGGTTCCAAAGGCGCCACACAGCTCCAGGAGCAGGCAAAGGATTCAGGCAGGAACCGCCAGTGGAACCTCCGGCACCGCCAGTCGCATCCAAAAGCTCGAGGAGCAGTGCAAAAACCTCATCCAGCAGGTCCTCGAAACGTCCGGCAATCGCGAGCGCCTCGAGATTCAGTTGTGCCAGTTCCAGGACGACATCTCCCCCGCCCAGCATGCTGTGCCGCTGGAGGAATTCATCAACAGGAAGCGCATGGAGCGCATGACCCGGGCCAGTTCGGCACCAGCCACCGGAAGCCTTACGCCTCGCGAGGAGGAGTACACCAGGAAGAGATCCGAGCGACTGGGACGCCTGGAGGAGGAGTCGCGTCAACTGATGTCCAGGATTAAGCGCACAGCCGACCGAGGACAATATCTTAAGAAATCTCTAGACCGGATTAGAAGAGCGCCCAGTCGAGAGGCGAGCTTCGAAAGCAATACAGAGGAGGAGGCAGCCCAGCCGGCAAACAAAACCGAATCTCCTCCAGCTGCATCTCCACTGACCGCGGAGGAGGAGGAATACACCGCCAGGAGGTCGGCGAGAATTCAGCGTTTGGAGGAGGAGAGTCGGCAGTTGATATCACAGCTCTCGAGGAACACAGAACGCGGCGATAGGTTGGTCACTAAAATGGACACCCTACATGAACAGCATGGTGCGAATCATCCGCAGGAGCAGGCTCAAACATCCGCCAGCATCTCGCAAACCGTTGAGCAACGATTGGAGGACATTGAGAGGGTGTCGGCCAACAGAGCCGAACGTCTCCGTCTGCTGGAGGCCCAGGGAAATGAACTGATAGCCAGGTTGAGTTCGACATCGGAAAAGGGAACCGCCATGATTAACAGGATTGCGGAAAGGGAAGCTACGCGGCGGCAGGAGGCGGAACTTGTGGAGCAAACAGTGCCCACAGAAGAGGCCACCAGCTCGGTGAACTCCATAGCCAGCACCAGGATTGTCGGTGAGGCGGAGGATGAAGTGGAGGGAGCAGCATGCTGCGTAACAGTCACCACCACACCAAGTAGATTGGCGATAAAACTACAATCCACCGGAGCCATCCCCAAGGTCCCCACTAATACCATGAAGGGCGGACCTCAGTCCCAGCTGTGTGCAGCCGCTCGACAGGATGACGCGGCCAAGAAGAGATCTTCTGGAAAGGAAGGCACAGAGAAGGAGGCACCCGAAACCCTCGAGGATATGGTACAGCGACTAAGGGCCCTCCCTTTTCCAGAGCAAACTCAGGAAAGTGAATCGGAAAATAAAGGAGAAGAGAACTCTTTGGAAACCCTTGATCAACAGGATGAAAATATATTGGACCTAGAGGCTTCCCCCAACCAAGAAGAAAAGGTTCAGGAAGAAGAATCTCCCGCGGAGCAACAGGAACACATGGATGAACAACACTGAAAGATGTTCACTAGAATTAACTTCGACTACCAAAACTCGCGTATAAAACTGCTTAGGACCAGTGAAAAAACACAGACAGGTTTTGTTAAATGTAATAATGTACTACAAATAAAGATATATTTTTTGATGTCCATATAAAGTAAATCAACTTTTATTTATAATATTTATTTTATAAAATATTTATAATATTTTATATTATTCTGTTATAGACAGTCTTATTCTTAAGTAGTTTTAATTAATTAGATTATATATATTTATAAGAATAACTTGCCCCAATTTGCATTCGCGATTGTCGTTCAGCCAAAGCTGATTATTTCCCTCTGAGAAAAATAATCGTAATCCCTTCTTAGCGACCCCCGCACACTTTGATGCATATATCACTAATCAGTAAGGAAAGTGTCTCCTCCGGCTTGCATATATCCTTCGCCCAAAGGAGCGGACACGGACTCGCTCGTCTTTCCGGGGGACTTATGTGCCCTCTTAGCCACGCACGCAGCCATGACATTGCACGGAATACAGAGTGGGGAGGAGGAGCTGGGAGGAGGGATTCCGGAGCACCGAGACTGCCACTGACATGTGTGGGCGGCAAGGACGTGGCCATTGGGTGGCAATGGGCGGCGCATTATCTCTGCATATGCAAGTAAAAATGCCAGCGTCCGCTAACAAGTTGGCGACATCGTCATCGTCATCCGACGCCGACTCCTGACTCCTCCATATCCTCCTACTGCTCCTGCTCCATGGCTGCTTTATGCAAATGGCTTTCCCCCTCATCTCAAGGCGTGTAAACAGCAATTGCTGGGTGGTTATGGGTGGTTTTGGGTGGCTATGGGTGGACTCTGTTCAGGCATAAAGACAACATCGCCTCATATGCTTTTAAAGCGAACAGAGATTGTACATTAACTTATCCGCTGTCTTCCGCCCAACAGCAAACTGTCAACAGCGGGAAGTTCTCAATCTGCTTCAACAGATATAATTCTATATATATATGTATGTAAATGTTAACCAGAGTTCTGTAGAGCGTTTCACTATGGTAACTACCCCTCGCCAAAATGAACACTTCCAGTCGTTATGAAGGGGTGGTACTACTAACAGAACTGTTAAAGGATGTCCTGTCCTTATGTTGGGGGTAACAGAACTGTTAAAGCCATGGCATGAAGCTAAGGGATGTCCTGTCCTTATGTTGGTGGTTCTATTAACAGAACTGTTTAACCTTTAAAAGAGAGTTAAAAGACTTCCAGTCGTTGTGTAGGGGTAGGATTTTAAACAGAACTGTAGAACCTTGATATGGAGTTAAAATATGTTTAGTGGAGCATACTGCTTCAGCTGACCTAGTTCCTTTGAAATGTTGAATTGCAGCATGTTTGATAAGGTAAATTAACAGGGCATCAAGAAACTAAAACTTAGAGGCTGAAGAAAAAAAAATGTTTTGGAATCCTTGAAAAAGAGTTCCTTATTATTATAAAAAATTAATAAATATTGGAAATGTCTTTGGGCTTTGGCTTTAAAAATGATTGTATGCTGACTTTCTATGCCTGTTTGAACCATAACATATCATACAATTTTAAGGGTTAGTCCAACCCCTTACTTTGAACCTGTTAAGGACTTCCAACCTGCTTTACAGCGTATAAGAGGGGACAGAACTCAATCGCCATCTGTTGGAATTACCAAAAACCTGGTTACAGCTCAGAGAGCTTTCTTGAGCTTCCCGGCCAGCTTTACAGACGCTGTAAAGAGTCGGCTTAATTAGATGGCACCCGAATATCAGGTCTCATTTCTGGACTAATTGTTGAGGGACCCCGGCCACGCCCCCGCCCATTAAAGGCAAAAAAGGAGCACCCTTTCGAGCTGAAAATGTATACAAATTGTTGCACCGTTAACTGCTCTCACTGTTTTCTGGCCGAGATCATCTCGCGGACCGCTGGTCGCTGCAACTGGAAACGTCAAATTAATAAACTGCCGGACGTACCACAAGCTGTGAAAAAGCAATCTTTGTCTGCATGCCAGGGTCTCTGGAGTGGAGTGTTTTTCCAGCTTGTTAGTCCACCTCGAGTCCACTCCCATTCCGATCTGATCCACTCCCCGTTCGTAGGGTTTCGTGAGCCTTTCAAGATTTATGCAGTTCGCGCGGATGTTGGAGATCCGAGGAAGCGCCGCTCCGTTCCAAAAACCGACTAAGAACCGAACGGAGCACACCCGAAGTGCACTCAAAAAAATTGTATAAAATGTTATTCTATAAAGTCCCAAATATTCAATTTACTAAAACTTATATTTTTGTAACATGAAAACATTTACTTCAATTTTTTTTTTCTTTTTATGTTAATTTTTTTTAAATTAAATTTTTTTAAATGTTTAAATTTTTGTATAATTAAATTAAACTTAACAAATTGTTTACCAATATTTTATTTTTTAATATTTAATATTAAACATATATTTTTTGCCCATATACAATTATTCAATCAATTTTTGTCCATAAATATTTACCAGTTTGTAGGATTGCTTTTAATAAAAAGAAAATGTACAACATATTTTATTTGAAGTGTTAAAACGCAGGGTAATCTAATTTATTAAAAGTGCAGCCCCTGGCTAAAGAAGAAAAAAAGGAAACTGAGAGAGAGCAAGTCTCGTTTTGGTTTTGATTTACGCTGAAATAAATTAAAATATCATAAAAAGGAAATTAAAATTCATTCGCACAACAAAGCCGGACTCCGACTCTTCGACTCTTCGACTCCCGACCCCGAGTCGATTTCGGAGCTCGACTGGGGGCTCTTAGCTAATTTCTGAACAAGTAAAAATACAAATAAATATTTTAATGTGTGATTTACGACAATGGCTCGCACAGGGGGTCGACTTGGGCCACTTCGGTGTTGGTTTTAGGCTCCATTTTCAACTCCGACTCCAAAATACGATCTTGTGTTCTGGACCTCTGGTGTTGGTGGCGTCTTGGGCTGCTTTTTGATTGGATTTCTGCGCTTCTGGCGCTCGTGTGGAGTGCCAAGCCCAAGTCCCACATTGAAATACAATTTAAGCGCCTTTAATGAACTGACAGTGAAAGAAATCGAGGGAGTACAAAGGGTTTTTTAATAAGGGAGATTATGTTGGAATACCATTTTTACATTTATCGGAATAATTGAATTATAAAATGAATATCTTACTAATTATAATTAGAAGTATAAATTCTATCGTTAATTTTAAAGTTCGAACCCTATCACCAATATACCCATCTTCAAATACCCTGTAATAGTCAGAAACAAATGATGTTAAATCTCCAGGAGATTTGACGAACACTTCCCAGATCCTCGAATTGTTTTTAATTCGCAAATTATTTTATTAGCATATAGAGAATTGTTATTGGCACATTCAGTGAGACAAATTTAACGATCCATCCCATCGCATTCAATGGAATCGAATTGAATCGCGTTGGGTTGCCTTAATGGCCGACGATCAATTTCCAGATTTATGCGAGTACCCCAAGCGTTTCCAGATTTTGCATATAAAAAAGCAGCGAGAGGCTCGTAAAGTATCGAAAGGGGGCAGCCCGAAAATGGCCTGCAATTAATTAAAAATCCATTGACATTCATAAAAAGTAAATTGTGGCAACAGCGAGCGGAAGCAAACATAATGTCCCACCATTATGAAATTCATCAAACAATTTTAGCAGCACACTTACCGAGCTCCGGTTTTCTTCGGTTTTTCGCTGCTCTTATGAAGAGTGCCAGGCGATACGATGAGTATTTATTAACAGCCTGCGACGAAGCGAATCGATCGCCGTTTCGATGCCAAAACACCTGCCAGGCACTGCGAAATCGAAACTAGAGAGGAGTGCGTGACCTTTATGTAAAATACTTCTATTAATTTAAATTTTGTAAATCACCGGAAAGCTTTTTAAACACTTTTACTCCCTAACTCTTGGACATAATAAATAAATTAAACGGAATCTGTAGAATAATACATTAATTCCCTGTTGGAATTATATTAACAGTATCTTTATAAGCTTAGAGAATAAATCTATCTATATCTATAGAACTAATGCGCTTGATCTTGAATATCCAAGGTAGATTCCAAAATAGAAAAGCTACAGCACTTAAGTTTTTACCACCTATTCTTACTGTCGGGGTAAAAAAACAAAAAAAAACACGTCGAGGTCAAATCAATGGTAAATTTCTGGCAAATCGTTTTTACCGTGCAAATTTCTCTCACTCGAAGATTCTCTAACTACGTGAAGTAACAACACTCTCAATTCCAAATAAAGCCAGATAGCGCTAAAAGTTACATGAGTTGCCTCTTGCTTACATTTCGAGCATATCAAGTCAAATTTGATACCACATAATGTAAAATCGATCATCGTTTCATACCAATTTTTTTTTGCTAGGAACTGATTATAATCAAATAAACAAATAATTATTTGTGATGACGACTGAGATACTTTTACACCTTATTATTCACCTCTTTTTTACGAAAATACTACTTTTACAAAAAGAGGTAGCTCCCACCTCTAACTCTGAGTGATCGAAGTATCGGCTCCGAGATGCTGTTGATGATGATGGGCATTAAGGCTGGTGATGGAGTTGGTTATGCTGATGGTCAGGGTGATGGCGATGGGTGATGGGCGATCGGATGGAGCTGTAGCCTCGAGCCGGCTAACGAGCGCGAAATAATGCGCGAAATGTGGAGCAGAGGGATGGTCGTTCCTCCCAGAGTGTCCCAGAGCCTGAAAAGTGGGAGAACAGAACGGGATGCAGCAGGGGAGCGCAGAGCCACCTGAACCCGCAGCCAACGGTGGCGACTGACAGAATTATAATCAATTAGTGGAGCGGCCGCGTGAGCGCATAAAATTATATATTCCAAGGCTCCGAGATCCCAATTCGTGTAACGCGTATCGCAATTTAGTTTAAATTAAAATAAATTCAATTACGAGAACATGAAAATCCATTACGCAAATTATTGTCATTAAATGTGCAATTTGGCCGCGTAGCGTTTATGAAATTTTTGATTAAATTTCTGACGCTTCGCTGGAAGCATTAACCCCCCACAAAAACTCCGAAACGAAACGAAACGAAAGACTCTGGCAACAAACTTGTCTGTGCCTTGGTCTGTGTTGAGCTCTGCACATGTCCGCCCATGAAGAAGCAGAGAAATGGGCAGTAAGATTGCTGCCGGCTGGCTAATTAATTAATTATAATCCCAGCGATTAGCATAGCTCTCCCCTCATCCCAAAATCCCATTCCCAATCCCAGTCAGCCGCTTTCATTCATAGATCCCCACAGTTTAGGCCAAGTCACACGCCACTGAAACGGGTTAGACTTGCTAAACGATTCGTTAGATAAGATATGTGTATATATACGTCCGTGATCGCATATGGTCAGCTCACTCACTCGCCCAGTTGGCCGGTTAGTTAGTTATAGCTATAAAGTTGGCTAGTGAGTAAGTGACTGACTGACGCGTCTGATGGGAACACGCTGCCGAGTGTCGCACTTAATTTGTTAGTCCAGCTAATCAGCTAAGGCTTTGAGTCGAGATTTATATTATTTCGATTGACTTAAATATTTTTAAATTTAAAATATATTATTTAAAGGCAGGTAGATGACGGATTTTTACAGCCAACAAACGACGTTCGATTTGATGTTATGTGGTATCAATTTTGATTTAATATGCGTGCACGTCAGTTCAATATGCTCGAATTGTAACTTTAAGTGCTCTTTTACACTCCATTTCGAATGGGGAGTTTATACTCCTCTCTTCTTCTCTCTTTTTCGAAGGCAAAGAATCTCCGAGGGAGATATCGGTAAAAACGATATGCGTATGCAATACCAGAAATTTACCATCCCATACCATATCGATTTGACCATGACGTGTAATTAATAGTGCGTACAAATAATGTAGTGTAAAACATGTTTTAGGTATAATTTTTAGCACCACACTAAATATTTAAATCTAGTTTTTAATGGACCTTTAAAATATTTTTGTAACCCCACATACTTTTTCCTGATTTCTTCCTTCCACCCTCCAAGTGCCATTACAGTTCCTTCTATAATTTTTATTTACCCAATTTAGTGTTCCCCTTTTTTGTCCGCTCGCTCGCTTAGTTGCTAAATGATTGCTGGGCCAGCTGCAGTTTGGCTCGAAAATTGCTAGACCAAACAAAAACCAAACTACTTAGCCGCACACTCGCCGCATCGGTAATTGAAAATCGATAATCTCTTTGAACCAGTTTGGTCTGCTGATCGCTGCCCCCCGGAATACCCCGCTCCTTGCCAACTTGGCAACTCGTGGATCCTCCAGCCATGTTGGCTTTTGTGTTACCCACAAAGAGAGAAAAAAAAGGTAACCGCAAATCGTCTGCAAATTGTAACCGCAGATGGAGGTGGATCGGGTGGATTTCTGGCGGGGATCTGGAAAGGTTCGGGCTCGGTTTTGGTTTCGGTTTTCGGAGGGAGGAGCAGGCAATTGCGATTGATTTTAGCACGCTTAATGGTTATTGGTTTAGCTATGGCTGGATCAGGAACCTGCACTCCAACTGATGATGCCCCCCACCCCTCTTCGGATGGGTAATAATCCTCTGCTGCTGCTGCTGCCATACCATAAATTACAAATAATTCGATTTACACAAGATTTTCACTCTTAATGGCCGAAAATGGGCCCCGGCCGTGAAAATAATGATGAAAACAAACAAAACTTAATAAGATTTTAAGCGATCTGCCTGGGGGTAATTGCCTCCATCCTCTTGGCTGATTGAAAAATCAGGCAAATAGCGTAGGAATGGCTCCGAAATGTGACCAGTACTCTTGGCCAGCGATGCAGAGTCACCTCGTTGCCACATTTGCCACATTAAGCCATTAAAGTTTTCGGCCAGGAGCAGCCTTCTGCTCTCGCTCTTGTCACCCAAATGCCTGGGATGCCCGACTAAATGGCAAATTAGTGAGCCGAGCGGGCTAAAAAGGCTAAGAAGGCAGGCTGGGCAGCTTCTTTTTTTGGGAGCCACGTCCAAATATGTCACCGAAAGTGCACAGCGAAAAATTGTTTTTAAAAACCATAGTTTAACCCTTGATACTCGTTGTATTAAAAATATAATAGGTCCAGAACAAAAGTTTGGTATTGAATTACGACTGAATAATATAAAATTTACACTCTGTAGTATTAATGTTATACGAAATATTATAAAGTTCGTATTTTGTGGTTTAATTTCTATACCGAAAGTTTAACTTTAAACTGCCGAAAGTATTGATTTAATACTCATATTATTAAAATATATTTAAAACTCAATAGAATAAATGTACGAATAGTTTAGTTTCTATGATTATTTTTTTCGGTGTGCAATTGTTTTAGAAGGTTTTATTTAGGTACCTATTTTAGATTAAATTTGTTAAGTTTAGTTTTAACAAGAAAGGAAGCTTACTTCGGCCAGCCGAACCTTATATACCCTTGCAGATAATACCTATTAGTGACTAATTTTTCGATAGTTCCTATGGCAGCTATATGATATAGTTGTTCGATATTGATAAAATTAAAATCGAAATTCGAAAACATTTAAAAAGTCTCATATCCCAGAGTAGAAGAAAATACAATAAAAGTCAACGAAGCAATAATTTATTTCCTATTATATTCCCATTAATTTTTCGATCGTTCCTATGGCAGCTATATGATATAGTCGTCCGATTTTAAAAAAAATTTATTCGAAATTCAGAATTATATAAAAAATGGCATTTCCAAAAGAAGGAGGCTCTAGGTTCAAAAACACCCAAGATATAATTTTTTTTACATTTTTTTACCCGATCATTCCTATGGGAGCTATATGATATAGTTGTCCGATCCGGCTCGTTCCGACCTATATACTACCTGCAATAGATATAAGACTTTTGGGAAAGTTTTAGCCCGATAGCTTTAAAACTGAGAGACTAGTTTGCGTAGAAACGGACAGACAGACGGACAGACGGACATGGCTAGATCGACTCGTCTAGTGATGCTGATCAAGAATATATATACTTTATAGGGTCGGAAACGTCTCCTTCACTGCGTTGCAAACTTCTGACTGAAATCATAATACCCTCTGCAAGGGTATAAAAATGAAATCTCAAGGGGATGGCAATCCCTTTTAAAGGTGCGTAAAAGTATGCAACAATAACCTCGAATTTTGGTATTTAAAATATTGTAGCCTACTTTTCGACATATTTATAAGAGATTTCAAACATTTCTGGAATTTGCGGGTATTATTTTATATTTGTTGCACTTTCGGTCCCATAATTTCTCTCAGTGCTTCGGGGCAGCTGCTTGCAGCGTCCTATTTAATTTCACATTTCACATACATATTTTTATTATGCTGTTGCCGCTTGTCAGATTTTGCACCGTCGCATGCCGCGGATGCCTCGCCGAATGGCAATTTTAATTTGTGGCAAACTCGAATTATAATTCGCATTGCAACGTGGCCGTCGGCCGAGTTAATTACTGCTGCCCCAGCAATTATCGAAAGGCAACCGCTCCACTTATCGAGTATGCCATCAACGGCTTTTGTTTTGATCTCCAATCGTTGGGTTTCTTGTTTTCTACCTTTCTCAGACTCAGACCCCTTATGAAGCTGATCCAGCTGATTAGCCTAATCTAATCTTGCACGCTGCAACACCTACGACTTTAATCAGCTCATTATCGATCCTAATGCGTGGGCTTGGATCCCCGAATCGCCCGAATCGAGTGGAATATGAATATGCTAATTCGCTTAAGCGATCCGATCTCTTTTACATATGTCGTTCGCAGATAAGCTAAGGAGGCGTAGAAAATGCTCGACCCGAGACTTTTATGTTTATTTAATTAGCGCATTCATTCCGACTCCACTCGATTTGATTTGAATTATCAATTCCCTGCCCGCATGGGAATGGGTCAGTAGGATGTTATACATCGGACTATATATAGGATATATGTCATATAAAGAAAATATGTGGGAATATTTTATTCAATAACATCTGAAACTATTTATAAATTCAAGAAATAATAAGATTTTATTATGTTAATGTAGTTTTATATATTTCAGATTATTTTATATTTCCTCAATTAACTTAACAGTGCATATTTTTAAACAGATTCAGATATTCAGAGTTCAGAAAGTTTAACCCATGGTATTCATAGTTTTATTTTTAATACAAATGTTTATCTTTTGTGAACTATTTAAAAGTAATACGCTTATATTTTTCAATATTCAGAGTTCAGAAAGTTTAAGCCATGGTATTCATAGTTGTACTTTTAATACAAATGTTTATCTTTTGTGAAATATTTAAAAGTCATACGTTTATATGTTTCAATATTTATACCCGTTACTTGTAGAATAAAAGGGTATATTGTATTCGTGCAAAAGTATGTAACAGGGAGAAGGAAACGTTTCCGACCCTATAAAGTAATGTATTCTTGATCAGGGTCAATAGCCGAGACGATATAGCCATGTCTGTCTGTCCGTCTTTCTGAAATATTTCGGAAAAAAACAAAATGCAGTTTTATTGTGTTTATCAATACCTATCGAAGTGTAGAAGACATTTTTCAAATCGGACCATTCCTTAAAAAGTTATGCGTGATCAAAATTTTATGTCTCCATCTCCCTCGCACTCCCTTTAGCTGAGTAACGGGTATCTGATAGTCGGGGCACCCGACTATAGCGTTCTCTCTTGTTTTCTACTCATTTTACCTAGAAACTCTCTGCTACTCAGGGCTCTCTCCTTTATATTAATTCCCTGAACTCGCCTTGCGTGCGAGGTGTGCCCCGCGAAGTGTCTCGTGCTAAGTTGTTTCTGCTTCTGCTGCTGCTGTTCGGCTACCAATTGCAACAGACCCTCCCCGGAATCCCTGGAACCGAGTGGCAGCCATGAGCAGAGATCCAGGCATCCGTATACCGAAACCAACTCCCTCTGAAGATGTCGATAAGGATCAATGTTTAGCTGGGCTACGTTTTAATATTGTCTTGGCCCGGCACACGTTGCATTGATTTGGGGCGGGTCTACGAACATTCGAAGAGGGTACTGGATTCTCCACTTACAGCACAACAGCAACCGTTCCACCTTCTTGTAAGTTTATTTCTGTGTTCGCATCGCACTCATGATGACTCATCGTTTGGATGGATAATGTCCACTTTATATAGCTTTCCCGATTCTGTCTCTGTCTCCACATTCTCCCCGGGGTCTCTCCTCTGGCATTTCGTTTTCTTTTGGGTGGCTTCGAGTGCCTTGACTTTTGCTTGTCAATGCGCGACGTCTTTGATAACTAATTGCCACGGCGCCAAATGTTTCTCATCGTCTTCTTATATTTCTTTTCTTGGGTTCCCAGTCGCTTTAGAGAAGTATAATAAAAGTCACATCGTTACCGTTTTGTCGGCGCTTATGAGGACGCAGGTCCCCAAAACTGCTCACCCCCTGATGATTTATATTCAAAAATGTAGCACTTCTCCCCCATAAAAGAGAACAAAACACAAAAGCAAGAGAACTGAACAAGGAACAGTAGGAAAAAAGAGCGTGAGCAATTATGCCAACAAGTTAATTAGAATCGAACAGCTCAAAGACCATTCGACATGCTCCAATTGGACAGCCAGTGGAATTGTTAGCTTCCTTGGCCCTCCTCTTCCATTCTCCAATCCACCGATCCGCGGAGTCTTCGTCAATTTAATTTATGCAACAGTCCCGAACTGCTGAAAAACACTGAATAATTTCAACTGAGCCATAAACAAGAGAAAGGAAGTTTGCACAAGGAATAAAAGACACTGAGTTTCTGCTAGTCAGCAGAGACTGCACTTGGGAAAAATTCTTTAAAAGTGTAAATACATACCTATTAAAAAGGATATATTTAATAGTTATAGTTAACAATCCATGGATTTAAGGCTATTTATTAATACATTTTATTTTACAATGCGATGAAATGCTGACCAAAACATTGTAAAAATATCTCTATTATAATGGTAAATGTTTTTGTCATCCAATATTTCGATAAGATGATTTCAAATCAGACTTCCATCCATCGCTGAGATTATCTCATCGCTGATCCCACTACAAATATATGCATATGTAACTGGATTTCTGGTTTCATTCACATGCCAACAGTTTTATGTTTGTCCAGCAGAAAGTTCGTTGCCTAAGTCTTTTGTTTGTCTCAATGAATTTATAATTTCTGGATCGATTCCCACCGCAAGGTATTGCCATAGCCCCAAACAAATGTTAGGCCGTGATTTTATGACCAATTTCATGAGTATTTATAAATATGTTTTTATATATACACACATATGTATTTTTCAGGGCCAAACGGATTTCGTTTCCAATTCAAATTGAATTAAGATTTCTGCGAATTTTCATTAGCATTAAGCCATTTCTGCGGTTGAATTACTCGTGAAAAATTGCAAACATTTTCATTTTCCATTTTCATTTTAGTCTTTTTTTTGTTGTTGCCAAGTTTAATCAAAGTGGCGCTAATTAGTTTGAGTCGTTTGGATAATTGCAAATTAAACGCAAACTTAATTGCGCCGACACACGAAACACACACACACCCATGAGCACTGAGGCAATTACATATCCAGCAGATACGAAAAAAGCTGCATTTTGTCTCGCAAGGCAACAAAATAATATATGGAGAAAGAAGGAAAATAAACAGGAAAAAAGTGCCCTGGTTCGTGGCTCGTGGAATTAACAATTAAGTTCGCGTTGAAGTTAAATTGAATTAAAACCAAACAAAAAAGGCACCTGAATCGAACGTTTCTGTGCAAATTTGCTAACAAATTAATTGCCGTAGCTAAAATAGAATAGAGATGTTAGACAAATAGCTGGCGTGCACTACGAAAAAAAATTAATTATTCCTATAAATATACGTTAGGGAAGTGGAAATTAAGCAAGAGCTAGCAATTAATTCAAATGTTTAATATCTTGGATAGAACAATTGTAATTTAATGAATAATGTTAAGAATTCATAGATACAGTGCACACGAAGAAATATACACCGGCATCAAATCGATATGCGCATGGTAAATTTTTGATATTTATTCGAAAATTGATTTTACCATGCAATACTGGTTAAATTGATATACCTCGAAATTGGCCTGTTTCGACGATATCAAATTGAGATGCCGCATATCAAGTCAATATGATACCACATAATATCAACTTGATCATCGTTCAATATCAAGTTTTTTTTGGATGTGACATATATATTTTACCCTTAATTTTTTCCTTCTGTAATATTGTTAAAAAAAAACTAAGCTAATAGCATATCAAATCGAAGGGTAGTAATTAAAATGCAGCCTCTTAATGTCAGCGTTAATTAGTCGCCTTAATTAATGATTATTAATATGGTTGTTGAACCTCCCACTCCCCCCGTTGGCTTGATTATTATGCAAATTAATTGTTTGGATCTTGCTCTTGGGTTCTTGGCTTCGCGTTCGCATTCTGCATTTGACGAACTCATTGAAATGCATGAAATGTTGCCAGCCAGCGGAAGAGAGATGAAAAATATTATGCAGGCCCGTCGGTTAAACATGATTATCACAGTTCCACCTCATCGCAATTACCAGGCCATCGGAGGAGGAGTTCCTGTCTACTGTCCCTGTCTCCCTCGCCATCTTCTTGCCTCTTCGCTTCCCCGTTTTAGAGCGAACAAAAAACGAACGGTTGACCAAAAAATCTGGTAATCGAATTAGGCAACTTCGTGTTTTATAAATGTTATCATAAATATTCCATTTTATTAATTACCGCGCATAATTCACCAACAAGAAGCGAATAGAGAGAGAGAGAGACAGAGATTTCGATTTCGATTTAGTGGCCGCCTCTCTCTCTTTGAATTTCTTGACTTTGAACTCGCCTCATTAACATACTTAATTTGTTTCTAATTTATTCATAAATTTATATTTGTGGCACCCTCCCCCAGAGAAGATGAGTGCCTTGTTTTTGTTTTTGACCACACTAACTCCTTTCTTCTCCATTCCGCCGCTGCTGCCCCTTCACTCGCTGATTTATGGGAAGACCACTGATTAATGGCAGCTCCGAGTCTCCGGATCCGACTCGAAATCGTTCCGTACTCCCAAGATCTGGTCGGACTGGCTGTGATTCAGTTTCTGGCTTGGCTCAGACTTCCCCTTCTCTTCGGTGTTCGTTGGTCCGAGTAGGTGTTGTTACGCACATTATAAAGGGGCTTTTGTCCATTAGGCCTCGGCTTATGGATAATTTGTGGGAATTACCGGAAAAAAACACAAAAGATGATGAAGAGCTAGGTGTTGTTTGGTCTGTTTCCATTGGAAGATTGGCTATAATGAACTTGGTTTTGTATTGAACTGGAATTTTGGGTCATTGGTGAAATGTGATTATTACTTGTACGATTTTGTAATGTTTTGAATGTAAATATTTTAATATTTTAAATCACATATCGTTTTTACCACGGAATAATGTAAAATAGATATTGAAAATTGTATTTTTCTATTTCTCTCTCTTAAATGTCCCCTTTTCGCTTAATACCATTTTCTAAAGGGAGACTTTCTACGAATAATTCCTCCACAAATCTTTTTACTTGTTGAATTTATTTGAAACTCCTTCTCAGAAACATACAATTGAATAACTTATTTGCTTAGGTCTACAGTGAACGGGCAATGTCTTTGCACTTGGGTTTGGGATATCCTTCCTGACCATCGTATCATCCATCTCATCCCTGGAGCTCAGTTCCTCCTCCTCCAGCTAGCTGACCACGTCGTTGCCATGTCCATTCTGACGCAGTAGCTCCAGCTTCAGTTCGTGCTCCCGGGCCTTCAGACGCAGTGCGGCAATGGACGAGGTGCGTCTGTCCTCGGGGGGCGTGGCAGCTCGGGGGGCGGGCGGAGGAGGAGCAGGCTGCTGGTGCGAGGCGGGGGGTGGCGGGGGCAGCTGTCGCTGGGGGGAGTGCGACAAGGTCAGGGCCACCGGGGAAGTCTGAGTGGGCGACAGACACGGCGCCTGGTGGGTAAGGGCGATCCCCACCAGCTGTTGTGGAGACAGTTGAGCGGGCTGGACTCCCAGGGGCATTTGAGGAGGCACCTGAGGGGGCGGCGGGTGCTGCTGATGCTGGGAGGCGTGGCCAGAGGCGGGCGAAGTGGGCGGCGAGGCGAGCAGGTGGTTGGGCGAATGCAGATCGGGGGATCCCACCAGCAGGGCCGAAGGCTTTCCAAGGGGCGGTCCGCGCGGCACCGCCGTCATGTTGGCCAAAAGCGATTGGAAGGAGCTGGAGGGCGAGTACATGCCGGCCATTCCATGGGGCAACATGTGGGGAGGAGCCCTGCAAGGATTACAAAGAGAAAACGTATAATTAATACAAATTTCTTAAGGAATAATTTTGTTTTGAACAATTTTAAATCTATAAAAAATTTAAAACACAAACTTCGGATAAAAAGTATTTTACAAAACAAATTAACACTAAGAATTTTAAAAATAATGAATTTAAGAATTCCACATACATTTTAAGGAAGGATTACACAAGAACTACATTTAATTAATAACATTTTTCAACAAATGGGAATACAAATAATGTATAAAAATTAATTCCATAATTTTCTTTAAAAATGCATTCCAAACTTAGGTAAATTTATAAATTAAGGGAAATTATAAATGCAATGTACGCCTTATTTAAATGCAATTTTAAGGTATAGTTTACCATAACCCCTGGGGATTACTCACCTCTGGAATTGGTTGAAGTAGCCCGACGGAATCATGGGCGCTGCGGAGAGGTGCGGGTAGCGGAAGGCGGCCAGGTTGGCGGCGTGTTGGGCGTCGAAGGGCTTGCGCAGCTGGAAGCCCAGGTGGGTGAAGGGATTCGGGGGCAGGGCGGCCCCCACCACCGTCTGCATGGTGGCGGCGCCGCTGGGCAGGTAGGGATTATACGGATGCGACTGGGGGCCGACCTTCTCCTGCTTGCGCCACTTGGCGCGCCGATTCTGGAACCAAACCTGGAAGGAAAGGAAGGGATCATGAGTTATGTGCTGCTGGCAGGCTACTGTATCTGCATCCTCTGGAGCAACCACTCCATATGCTGTACTCCCAAAGCATCCAATTAATGGGCGTTGTTATTGAAAACGCCCCTTTAATTAGTTTTTAACATAACAATCTGAATACGGAGTCCGTACCAGGACGACGTCCACTACTGATTGCACTGGGAATAGGAGCCGGAAAAGTCGAAATGTGGATGTAGGCAAATAATGTTGTTTAGCATGAGCGGTAATTAAAAAGAAGCGGCGGCGACTTCCCGGCCATAAACTGACCGGGCATGTAATGACTGGCACTAAAACAGAATTAAATGAATTTCTCTCTGCCGGCCGGCTGTCCGTCTGTCCGTCTAGTCCCGTCTCGATTTCATTAGTAGCGACATGCTCCATTATTTTTCAATTTTCAACATTGTTGGCTGCACGTGGGCCACGCGAATTAACCGCAAATCTGCGCAGCTTCGAGCCCTGAATTCTCCTCTTACCTGAATGCGCGCCTCGGTTAATCCAATTTTCATCGCCAGCTCCTCTCTGCAAGAGAAGATGAAAGAGAAACCTCGGTTAGCTAGGAAAAAACAGCAGCGAATTGGGGCAGGGTAATAAAAACGACCTTTCTTTGCGATTCTCAAAATGTTAAGCTATGACAAAAACAATAAGTATATTAAAATAATAAACTTATTAATATTATACTAATTAATATTGAATTGATTTCTTCCTAAGAGGGGAATAAGTATAGCTTTCTATTGCAAAAAGATGCACATATCATATCGTTGACCCGAGCTCACCTCTCCCCTGAGATTCGCGTTCCAGCCACTTAGAAGCTAATTGAAGCTTATACAGAAATCAAAGGTGATTTGATTTATTTGCTTAATTAATTGCTGAGCATTTAAATGAACCCGCAGCCTAATGAATTGAAAACTGCCAGCGATACGGCAAAAAAGTTGATCTAATTGTGGCCGTGCGATTGACTTTGCAAGCTCACTTTTTATTTCGGTTTTTGTTTGGGTCTCGGCTCTTAGCTTTTCAGCTTTTTAGCTTCGTGCGGTCTCAATTAGCGTTCACTTTGGTTCCTCGACTGAGAAGTGACTGACTTTTAATTTATGGCAATTACCGTGGCTGTCTTTCAACCACATTGCTGCATGCTAATTGCGATCGTTAGAGTTTCTTAGGGTTTCTTATTACGGCTATCTCGGGAGGAGTCTCCCAGCCCAAGCCCATATAAACACTGCTGTGCTCCAAATAAGATCGATCGATCCACTCAGGGGGGTCGTCTCGTGTCTCGTTATGAGCATTATTATTATCACCTGTATCGGGGTATCGTAAAAACGTAAAAGCGGAGAATCGTCGACTTTCCAGCCTTTGTCGCGCCTCGATGAGCGATTTATGCAAATTTCCTTTCTTCTGGGGCACTCATTTTGTTCGGCTTTATGTATTCTTATCGCATTTCGTCATATGTGTTACTCACCTCGTAAACACGTCGGGATAATGGGTCCGGGAGAAGGCCTTCTCGAGCTCCTCGAGCTGAAAGCTGGTGAAGGTTGTGCGATAGCGCCGCTGCTTCCGCTTCGGGGCGTACTCGTCCGCCTCGCAGTCGCTGTTGCCGTCCGAAATGGGACTGTTGGTGCCGCCACTGGCTCCACTTGCTCCTCCCCCACCACCTCCTCCTCCTCCGCTGGGTGCTCCTCCAGAGACCGACATGGAAACCGCTAGCGCTGCGCCGGCGGAGGCGGCCGACGATCCGGTTGAGCGGTCCACCAGCACTACGGCATCCGGGTGCGCTAGTTTGGCTTCTTGCGGTAGTTCCTCCAGCTTGATCTCCTCCGATATGCCCATAATCCAGGACGGGCGATCTGATCTGGCGATCTGGAGAAATAAATCCCTTTAAGTTATTTACAAGATTTAAAAACAATGTGGTTATTGATATGAAATGATGATCGATTTGAAGTTATGTGGTATCAATTTTGACTTGATATGCTCGAATTCGCATTTCGAATGTGTCTTTCTCCCTCCCACTCATGTAACTTTAAACGCTATTTCGCTCTATTTCGAATTGAGAAAGGTTGTTCTTCCTCTCTTTTTCAAAGTCATAGAATCTCCAAGAGAGAGATTTCGGAAAAACGACTACATAACCAGAAATGTTCCATGCGCATATCGATTTGACCGCAACGTGTTTATTTTGTGTGTGGGAAATATGTTTAGTTCTATTATAACCTCAAGAAATCATCATTATAAATATACATTGAAAAAACAACCTGATTATAAGAAAGTTTATTACATAAAGAATTAATGTCAATAAAACTAAGCACACAAAATTGAATTTTAATAATAATATAATATTGCTTATACCCACTTCTATATGTGAAAAAAGGGGTAGAGATATCTAGTTAGTCGCGCATTAGAAGCTCGTAATTCAATAAACGCTAAACGTGCAATTATCGTGCACTTTATTATGCCAATTTCCGTAATTTGCCATCTAGCCATGACCAAGTCATCGGTTGGGTCGGGACTCGCCGGTTGAGGTTAGCTGCGGTTACACTGGCCATCAAGGCTTAAGGTCTAGGGAGTGCCAGAATTTGCTAAAGAGAGGGAGTGATGAAATAACCCTGAGAAAATCTGATTTTTTAAAAAGAAACTCAGCTTTAATTGAAATTGATTATATGTTCTTTTAATTTACTATACCAATAAAGGTAAATAATAAATACAAACAGAATAAATAAAAAGAAATTTAATAAAGGTTGCCATTAAAAAATCTTTAAGCCATGATCTATTTGAGTTTAATAAAGAATCTAAAGATTACATATTTTAATCTACTGGTGGCAAAAGTCGTTAAAAATGTATGGCCAACATAAAATATTGATTTATTACTTTCTATTCCAGAAGCTCCAGAAGCTATTCCTACAGATTTTAGTGGCAAATTTCGCTTAGCCAAGTGCTTTTTTGCCTGCCTTGTGGGTTAGTTAGTCGGCTGACTCTTCTGCGGTCTCTGGAAGCGTGCCTTATGGTCATGGCTTCCACTTTATTTCCAGATTCATCTGCGAAACTGAGGTTTCCAACCTGCAGCTGCTGACGAACTTGCCTCAATGCAAATCGATGACCACAGCATGGGGCTGTCCGTCAGCTGATCTCTTCCATCAACACGTCTTTCGTCGGGGCGCTGAGTTGGGTTGGGTTTACTCTGGTATAGCAGCAGTAACAGCTTTCATGCCCAGATCGTTTGGAATTTTAATTAAATTGGGCGGCAACTTCATTTTCATCATCATCAACTCAACGGCTGCTCAACGGAGGAGACCCGTGTCCAAGTGGCTTCTATCAGATCAAATTAATATCAGGTGCCAGTTTGGCCCCGGGTTTCTCTCTTTTACTGACTTTGGTAATTCCATGTTTTGCTAATTAATATACGACGTCTTTTAATGACAACTAAATGGTTAGAGTCGGCGTGTAACCTTCTTCTTCTATCATGTTTCCATCTCTGAACTCCAGAAGTCAGGGCCATACGTATAGGTATATCTCCAAAGTCCAGACCCTGTCCCATGCCCAAAACTCGGCTTGATTGATGGCCGCCGCTTCTGTTGACATCTCTACATATATCAAAATTGTCCAAATACCTTGTTAAATGGCAAATTAGTGTGGCGGTGATTGATTTAGTTGCATTCTTGCGCGGAATGAAGTTGCAACCGGCCGAACAATCGAAGCCAGAGGAGAGAAAATGTGCACTGGGAAATATTTATTGTTAGGAGTTGGGTCTTTAATGTATTAAATGATTCAATGATTAAAGTTTAAATTTAAAAGTCATGCTTTATGACTATGACTATGTTCCCAGACGAAAAAAAATGGTTAAATATTTTTAAGCGTATAACTTTTTCTATATATTTATTTGACCATATTTGAAATCTCTTGAAAAAGGGTTTCAAATATATTATGGCATACTTTTAGATACCTTTATAAGTGATTTAAAAATAGTAGAGTTGTATCAAGACTCCCTTAATAATTTTAAAATATTTAAAAAATCTTATAACAATTTCTAAAATTAGCAAACTATTTTCTTAAGTGCACTTGAACTGGTCCCTGAGGTTTGGCCAATGTCAGCCGGGTTCAGCTTGAGTGGCATCTTTCTTCACCTCGCCGGGGCATTCCGCATGAATCTTCCCTGCCAGTTGCGAACTCCAGTTCATAACTCATTTCTGGGCTCGATCATAACTTCGGTTATGAGTTGGCCTGTCAGTTTTCAATGTTGTCAACGAATTCCGCGCATTGACAGCTGACAAACTTAATTTGCGGACCGCAAATTATTAAATTAGCTGTACGAATTGCAATTATGCTACTAGTTACTACTATATGGCCACTAGTTTCCCCCCTGAGTTCATTAAAAGACCCGCACTGATTAATTCATTGCATGTGAATGCGAATCCGAACGCGAATGCGAATGCGAATGGGAACCGTAGAGCAGTTTAGAGCTATGTGGGGAATGTGTGCCGTTTGGCTTTGTTGTGGAGCCGCCTTATAATTGTATCCGCGTTACGACTTTATTATAGCCCAGCCAGGCAATCGAATGGGAATCCTCCTGGATCCGCTGATTGACGTTTCGCTGGGTAATTAAAAGGCAGAGACTTCGCTGGAAACTGTCAAGTTTTTGACGTCTGCCTACCGATTTGGCCTGGCTTCGCGATGGTCGCATGGCTTCATTTAGTTTTCGCTCAGTTAAAGTTGGCTGTTCAACAACTAATCAAGTTAACGCTGCACTTGCTCTGCCCAAATCCAGATACCCGCTGCACTCCAGGAAGCCTGAGATTTGGATGGGTGTAGATGGGTGTGGATAACTATGGACTTTTGGCGGGGGCGATTTCGTGGCTAACATTTTGACACAACCTCTCGGCGTCTCTGGGCCCTCTTAGTCCCTGCATGCTAATCAGGCCAAGCGCCAGTTGGCAGTCCAAGACCCATTCCGAATTTCAGAAAAAGTCTGGGCTTTTGAGTTGCAGTCTGAGAGTGAGTCTGAGTATGAGTATGAGTCTGAGTCCGAGTCTGGCAACTTGTTTGCGGTTGCTTGTTCCGTTTAGAGATAAGCTCCATTAGTGTCTGGGGAAATATTTAAGAGCAACATTGTAGGCTGTGTGGGTTTCCTAGCCCAGCTCAGTCATAAAGGCACTGGGAGAAAATTAGTAAATGACCAGCAATGTACCAATCCAGCTATAGTACGCATTTTCGAATTATTTTCGAATTTCGGTTTTTTTTTTACATTTATCTTTTCAACTTGCCGATTTTTAGGGGTTCTATTTTACTAGTAATGTTGATGTATGATTTAAATACATATTCGAACAATTAAAATCGGAAATTACACAATAGAGCTGCAAAACTATCGATAGTGTAGTCAGTCGACTGTTTGACAGCATTTCAGTCGACTGTTTCGATATTATCGACTAGTCGTTATTTGACATTATAAGAAAAGTTTTCATCCATTTTATTCATGGCTTGAATGTATTTTATTATGATTAGGTTGCTTAGATAAGTAAGGGTTTCCAGGCAGGGCATTAAAAATTGCAAAACATGTACATTTTTAATGCAAAATAACGTTAAAAAAAATTCCCTTATATTTTTGGGACGAATATCAGCACAGAAATAATTAAATATACCATAAATTCTTCGAAACTTCCCCAAATGGTACTTTATTGAAAAAAGTCGATAGTAGTCGACTGAAAATCGACTGAACAATCGCAAAGCATACTATCGACTTGTAGTCGACTTCAGTCGATTTTTTGTCAGCTCTATTACACAAAATTAAATCCCATAGACTTTACTAACCCCGTATTCTCTCAGTGTAGACATATGGAAAATGAAGAAATTAATTCGTAATGCGTAACAAGTGTACGACGGTACTTCTATTCGGTTGTCCACTGTCCATTTCGTTGCTTTTGGGCCCACTGTCCCTTGTCCGTCGTCCGTTGTCGTCACTTCTGTCATCTCGATAAGCATCAATGTTCCTGCCCTGCCTGGCTGCTCTTTCCACAACTCAACTCAACTGAGCTGCAGTCTTCTCCTCGGAAGACGCATCTTCAGCTGGCTCCTTCATGTTTGGTGTCGTTTTTATGGTTGCACTTTTGTGTTTTTAGCTCCTCCAGCTCCCGATCTTGCCGATGCGATCCTCCTTCCTCGATTCCCGGTGTCTGGGGAACTGGGGAACTGCAGAACTGGCGAACTGGGGACTGTTGTGCTGGCATATTTCATTAAAAGCCAGAGGGACCAGAGGGATGGCTTCAGGTAGAACAGCAAACAGAAGCTCTTTTCTGGCATTTTGTTAATGCGTCTCCGTCTCGGGTCTCTCCACTCTCTCCAGACCTTCAGAATTCTGATTTCCAGACTCCAGGTTCCAGTTTCCAGTCTGGCCAGTATCTGGGCTGCTTATTTATGGGTTTACATTAGGCTAAACCACTTTAGTCACACTTTGATGATCGGCATTGTAATTTCGAGCCCCCCACCCTTGATAATGGCAAGCATTTTGGGTGGCTTAACTTTTGGCCCCGGGCGAAAGCTCACTGGTTGTCCCCTGAACACCCCCAATACCGGTGTGTGGTCCAGTGTGCGGTCCCTCTGGGAAGTTGATGGATTGGCCAGGGAAGTTCCCGCCTAATAGTTTCGGTTCGATAAGGTCAATTATTAATTTTCGACCAGATCTCGTGAGTCACCCAGAAATGCATAAAACCGATATCACAAGCAGCTGGGCCGCAGTGTTTATCCCATTTGAAGCTGCACCTGAGTTGCCCTCCGTTGGCTATTCGTTGTTGTTCGGTGTTCGTTGTTCGTTGTTGGGTTGTTTGTTTCTTGGCGCCGTCTTTTGGACCAGGTGCGATAAGGCAGCATTCTTGTTGTTGGCCAGGCGCCGTCATCATCGTCTTTCTCTTGTTTTTCTGCGCTGTGTGTGAGTGGTGTTCTGGGGTGTACGCTGTGGACCTCTAATGCACACACTCCCAATTATAATTAGTTTATTCATATCCTGTGTCGAAGCTGCTGCCTCATTTGTTGTTCCTTTGCTGCAATCTTAATTCAATTTACTGCCTATCAGTCGGAGTCGCAACGAATCGAAAAGTGCTCTTCCTTTAAAAGGTGCCAGGTGAAATCCAGTTCCAATCCAATTTGATCCTTAATAACTCTGTTGTTTGTTGATTAAAATTAAAAAGTTTTTATATTTCCATAACATTATAGTAAAGTATAGTATTATTTAGTGTTATAGCTTCGTATAGCTTCTGCAAGAAATAACATTACCCCTAGACTAATCCTTGATAACTCTGTTGTTTGTTGATTACAATTAAAAAGTTTTTATATTTCCATAACATTATAGTATGGTATAGTATTATTTTAACTAAGTGGAATGTATATCATTGGTTGTATAGCTTCTGCAAGAAATAACATTACCCCTAGACCATGTAATAAAACTTTATTGGCTTGCAGCCGAATGGATTTCGAGCTCTTCAAGGGCATTTGAGCTTCGCTCCCAGGTAGCAGAATTCACCTGTGGCCACCCTAATGGAGGAGATTGCTGGGACGGTAGCCCTAAGGTAGTCTTGGGTTCAAATTGTGACTCAGAATCAGAATCAGAAGAAGAGTCAGAGAGTCAGGGACTCGAGACCCAGAAGACAGAAGACCAAGATGTTGAATGGTGATGCTGTACAAGCTTAGTCCATGTTGGTGATGTTGATGCGGGGCCAATTACTCATAAAATGCATGTTAAGAACAGCAGTCGAAGCGAGGAGGGATCTCGAAGGGATCGGGGGATTGGACAACTGTTGCCCGACGCCATCTCCATCGCCGTCTGTTCCGCTCTGCCCTTTGTCATTGTCTTGTGTGGTTTGATAAGCGAATCCGAGGCAGACGGTGGGCAATTTGAGGACGACGACGACGTTAATTTCTCATGTTTGCATGTTCCATTTAGTGAGGGGATCGGGATGGGATGGGATGGGATTGGGGCCAGGAATTAATGAAGCACATCTCAATGGGCCCTGGCGCCATCTTCCCGCTGGACGGAGATTCATCTCCGGGGGTGTGTTGTTATTAACCCTCACCAATCAACCATCACCCATCAACCCTTCAAAAGACAGCGCCCCAAATTGGAAGCTGTCGAGCAATCAAACAACTCCCAATCGAATCAAATCAAATCAAATCAGAGTTCGTGTTCAGATAGCTGCCAAAAATTCGGTTGTATATCTAAGAGATACCGAAACGGTATCTGGAGTATATGGCAACAAGTTTTAATTGTATGTTGGCGTAATTGAATTGAACTGCCAGTGAGAACTGGAGAACATATTTTAATTTTAGGGAGCCCCAAGAAACCAAAAAAAAAACCAGGCAAATCTTATCGGATCTTTTTAGTACTATCTATTGGGAAAGATGAAATAGATACTCTGCTGTTTGCGTCACAAAAGTCATTTAAATTTGTGCTGACAAGTCACATGCGTTATGGGTATTAATTAAATCAGTTGGCCAAGTGCCCAAGATTATCGCCGGGAAAGAAGAGGAGAACTTCGGGATACCATGGGTGGGTTCCCGGCTTTCTTCGGGGTTTATCTGCACCCACATATCTATCATATATATAGTATATTTGTGTTGTTTTCCACTATGAGCTAGAGGCCCTCTTGACGACGTCAAGAAGCTAAGTGGTCAGGGGCTTTTGACACGATTATCGGCGATTGATAGCCGCGGCCAGTTAATTTCATTTACTCTGTAGGTGTAGGTACACATGGGTACAAGCGAAGACTATGAACCCCCTCCGAAAGTAGGAAAAACATCAGCTAGACAAAACGTGATTTATTGGCACTGACTGCGCCGCTGACAATTTGTACTCTTTAATGGTGTTTAATTAAACCCAATCAGCGATAAACTTATCGAGCTATCAGCATGAGGCAAAGGCAAAGGCAAAGTCTTCTGCCACCCAAAAATTGAGTTAATCAAATTCTTATTCTACAGCGATGATACGATTTGGCTTGATATTTGTCTGATTTGATATGTCCAGTTGGGGAATTAATCAAATTTAATGATATTTAATTTTCGTTATTCTTTCTGTTTTTCCCCCCTTAAGATGATTGGAATATGATTAGACAGGGGAATTATGAAATAAATTTATGGGTTATACTTGTAATATTTGTCAATCATGCTGAGAAGTAGGTTAGCCTCAAGGTGTGATTTTAGATATGTGGGGTGGAGGGTTTTGGAAGTGATCTTAAAAGGGTCACAAAAGTGTGTTTGATGATCAAACTTTGATCAGTAGGAGGGAGAGGATAGAAAATAAAGCGATGATTTCATTGAAAAGGAGATACAGCAACATTGTCAACAGAAAAAGGATTTAGTAAGTAATTTCGGGACTCAGAGAAGTAATTCTTGAACTAGTCTTTATATTAAAAATTTCTATTGCTGTAAACTTTTTAAAAATCGAAATAATAATGCATATGCTTAGTTATTATATTCATACAAATTTAAAAAAAGATTGTTGGAATAGATTATTGTGATTAAAAAACCCTATGATTTATTACCAATGGTTGATGAATGGTTATTTTACCGTCAATGAAATGTTAAAGATATCACACTTATAAAATTGTCATAGACTTACCTTTTTTTTCTATTTGTTTAAAGTTCTATCTACGGGTAGTAAGGGTGTAATTCTGGGAGACCTCTTCAGAATTTGCAATATCTTCAAATTTGTTTATTATTGCTGTCTCTGTCTGCACCGGCTTTATTAGCCCTCTAGATTTCACACCAGACCGTAAAACTTGCCGACGGTCTTTTGTCCACTTTGCCGATAAACCAGAAATCAGAGGTCTTAACTGTTCACTTGGATAGCGGTATTAGGGGTATAACCATGGGTATAACTATTGTGTGAAGGCTGCCGACCCTTTGTCACGACTTTACGCACTCTTCTACGGAAATATATTTCCTGCTCGCAGCGGAATCGAAATCGAAATCGAACTCGAAATGGGAACCGAACGCGACGTGATGACCGGGCTGTTCCAGAGCCGCCAGCGAACTACACGGTGAGCAGTTGGCGCGCCGGTGAAAACTCAGGTGGGTCTCTGAAACGACCGACAACCGGTTGGAGTTTGTTGTTTTCCCATAGAGCGTGATGTTGCGAGAGTGGTTTTAGCTTCTACCGGCTGCCGCAGTGCCACAGAGCGAGAGGGAGCGATGCGATCGGAGCGTGTCGATCGATCGTCGCAGGTGTCGCCGCAGGTGAGGCGGCAGGTGAGCGGGAGGCGGACTCCGCCCCTTTCCGTTGCTCCGACCTATGGGAGAGCAGCACTCAGTAATGGCGGAGGCTCTCTGTGCCCCTCTCTGTCGCTCGCTATCGCCCTCTCTGTCGCTCTGCCGCTTCGATTGGGCGTAATTGAATAAGCCCCGCACAAAGTGCAATAAATTTGATTAGCAAAATGGAAATTTATTTGCCCCCCAGCTCGACGCGTTTCTTCCTCTCGGTTGCCATAGATGCGTTTCGTTTGCGGCTCATAAATTAAATAATTTAGCCAAGACATATGGGGAATGAATGGAGCTGGGGATGGGGATTTAGACCCGGCCATATAGACCGAGTGTTAAGGGCCTCGTTAATGACTTTGTTGGCTTTATTGGATGATTGCCGGACCGTAGTCCGTTTTGTTTACCCTTCGGAGTTGGGGTGTCAAGTGAGGAGATGCAATGACCCGTGGAAAGGAAAGGGTTAGCGAGAGAGCTAAGCAGATGACTCTAGTTAAATTTTGGAGGGTATATTACCTAAACAAGAGTTCATTACGTCACTTTCTATAATACTAGACCAGAAAGTAAAGAACAATATTAATTTTTTTTTACAAATTTTAAATTCTTAACTTAACTTAAGGCTAAGGTTGGGTTAAACTTATCTTATGGTTAAGTTAAGCTTAAGTTAACTTGACATAACTCTTACCCTGTTCCTTACCATTAAATTCCCTGACTACGTTTTTAACTCATTGTAATTTAATGTAATTAATCCAATGAAAACTGTTCACCGCTCATGATGGAAAAAAACCGAACTCAATCCTCGTCTTGCCATTTAAAAAACAGACCTAACAGATTCCATTCCTTGATAACTACTTCATTAGGCCTGATATAAGCGGGCCTTATACATCGAGAGCTCTCCATTCCGTTGGCATTTTGCACTGGAAGCTGAACCCCCTCCCCCAACCTCCATTTGCTGCCCAATTTGCTCTCGTATCGCAAGGCAATAAATAAAGTGTTAATGGCAATTGCATACAAATAGTTTGGTGTTGCCATTATATTGCCATATTATCCCATTGTCGGGCCTTAACAAGAAGTAAACAATGCGACGCTCTCCGAGTTCCATTCGAGATCGGAACAGGGATCGCAATTGGAGTTGGAATCGGAGTTTAAGTTGCAGTTTGAGCCCGCTGCACTGCAGCCAATTTCACGCTTCATTTACAGGCGAAATGCAAACAAAAGACCGGCGACCGTCGACCGTCGAGGAGTGACCATTTGGCCGACGGGTTCAATGGACAGCGAACAGAGACCGGGATCGGGATCGGAATAGGGAATACCAGGTATCTCTCGTCCCCATGTGGCCGTGTCAATCAGCTCGTCGCGCAAGGTGTGCACTTGTTATACCCAGTATTTTGGAAATGGAGAGGTATGCTGTATCTGTAACATTCTACACAGCACCTAAGGTGGAATATACATTTCATTAAGAATTATATTATTAATCTTAATGGCATTATTCAGGGGTCATAAAGTAATAATGTGGAATTATAGTTATAGACTATAAGATTGTATTTTATAATCACCAACATATTTATTTGATGTATTATAAGTTCGTTGTCAATAAAATGTTGTTCTCTCTTAAAAAATTAAATCTTTTTAAACAGTAAGGAGTATAAATTAGCAAATTAATCAACTATATGTTTCAGTACATTTAAGAATAGGGCTGAAAATACCCAAATACGAGGTATTCATTAGTCGAAAAACATCAACGTCAGCATTCTTCCCCGTTTTGGACTCAATTCGGGTCCACTCTAGCCTTTAGTCCAGCTCCGATCGCTCCACAGCGAAAAAGAGACAGGGAGAGAGATAGAGACTCAAAGTGAGAGAGTCGCGCATGCGCGCACGTCCTAATGTAATTATTATCTCAACAATTGAATTTCCGGTCCCGACTTCAACTTGTATACTCTGCAGTGGTATAGCTACAGTCTGCATCCACTCCTGCACATGGGACAGATGTCGCGCAAAACGTTACAAATGTGCACTTAATTGCGCAATTAAATAATTTCATTTCTGCTCCGCGTTTTTCTTTTTTCCTTCTTTTTCCCCCGGCAAGTCGCTCGATAGCAAACAAATTGCAGCCAAGTGGCCAAGTCTTTCTTGGCCGGCTATCCCTATCGGCTGTCCGAGGTGTCTTATTCATTATGGCCATTATGCAGCTTAGATAGAAGCATTTACCATCTACCAGTTGCCATTTGCCAGCTGGGAGAATGCATTCGATATGAGGGGCCGACTTCCATTAGGTAAGCAAAGCCCCAGACCTTCTCATCCGAAGATGGTATCCTTTAATCGTATTAAATGTAGTTTCAAATAGGGTTTACTTATTATAATATTCCTGGTTTACCAACATTCCCAAAAAAATAAGAACAATATTTTACATTACTTGAAAAAATATATTTATGTTAACAATTTGGATCATTGTTTTTTAAATATGGTTGATATGGTTATACTGATATAAGAAACTATAACTTTGAACTCAATATTGTATTCTCATCTCAACATGACATTCTTTTAATCACCAGGGTCTACAGGAGATAGTTTTCCCATATTTCCCAAAACAATAAACACATACAAATAAATAAATGTAAGATAGATATCTTGTTATCACTTGCATATACATATGATCAATATTTAAAATTTTTCTTACAAAATAGTTTGTTTTAACTAAATTTCCCTGCTCACACCGCTCTTCATTCAAACTCTGAGCAATTTGTGTGGTTATTATTTATGGAATTTACCCAAAAAAGTTACCCAATTACAGCCATTACTTCGACATAGATTTCCCTCACCCAGCCAACGAGAAAACTCAAGTCAGTGAAAATGGTGTAGCAAACGCGAACGCAACTGTAAACGATACCAAATTATATTTAATTACGTGCGATTAGTTAGGGTTACTGGAGTCGCGCGATGAAATGTCGGCGATAAGGCCTAGTCCCCGTCACCTGGCCCATAAATAGTACACCCAACTACCCAACTATTCCCGATCCCAGGGCCCCATGGCATTAATTCAATTACAAATGGCTGCGGTGAGCAGGGCGTGTGACATAATCACCCAACAAAACTGCGGCTATATGGTATACATATATATATAATACCAGGTATAGCTGCTGGCATTTCCTTGGCCCTCCCCCATGATCATTATTTGGTAATTTGATACGACGATTTGTCTTGCTTTCGTTAGTTTCGTGGGGACATTGCATTTTCACTCAATTGTCGTGTAGGCCCGAAATTTCTGTTGACTTGGGCGGAAGCGCGTTATTAACTGGTTTATGCAACCCAAAATCGCCAGATTTCCAGCCAACGATAAGGCGCCTCTGCTTGGCTGATTATGTATATACCACGTAGTCGCTCACATTCCCGGCCAATAAGCAGTCGGCAATTAAAACGAAAGCGAAGTAATTTCATTTGTTCGTAAATCTAATTGTGGAAACTCTCTCATGGCCCCCTCCCCCTACCCACCTTCTGCAAAATAAAAATGTGAAATGCTTTGGTAATTAGTGCGTGTACCGACTACTGGTCTTAATTGCCCCCCAATCCCACCTCGCCTGAAATCCCCTTTTCGTTTTATTTCGAACGTTTTGTTGAATTTGGCAAAACAAAAAATGCATATTCCGGATAATTCGAGTTTAATGCGCATCAATTAAAATTATTAAATTTTATCTCATACTGTTTTGTAGGAATTAAATATAATTATAGCTTCCCAGACCAATTGGAGTCCCGTGGTCAGTTGAATTTTTGGAAATTCATGTGGAATAAAATGTCGATTTCGAAAAATTCGTAATTATTTATCTGTGGCTAATTAAACCTATTTAAAGCGTTTAATGGGTTTAAAACGTTTACAAAGCGGATAAAAATATTTATATTTTTACTAACTATAAAGTTTATTTGAAACATACATATAAAGTAGCAATATTTAATAAATTTCTTTATCACATTGATCAGTGACGAAACTTATTAATCCTGAATCATCAAAGGTGACCCCAACCGCTTTTATCAAAAAGAAAGGGTGACCCTGATCGTAATATAGTCATCGCTTTACGTCATCGTTCCCGCCTTATCTACCCATCCAGTTCGCTTTTCGTTTAAATGCTGACCAGAGGCAGCTGTCAATAGGATGGATATTCAGCACTTTGGGTTCCGAATCCTCGCTTATCCCTTTTAACATCCTTCTTCTTCATTGGATACCTCACACTACCCCGATCATCGCATTAGTTGTATTTTATATAATTGATTAATTAGAGGCCGGCTTCTGGGGTCCCCCGAATCGAATTGGGAATTAGGGAACCTTCTGTTCCGTTCGGTGCTATCGTTAGAATTATAATTGGTCTGTGGCCGGGGGTCGTGCCATATAAGACACAAGATATATGGATGTCCCTAATGCTAATATCCTGTGTGTGTGTGTGTGTTGTCGGCAATTTGTTTGTTCTTCGGCTGCCCAAATTGATTTTATTGACTTGTAAATGATGTTGAGGGTACCCCTACCCCACCTGCTTTTCCCCATATTTTCGACTGGCTTCCGTATGGCGGACACGCCTCTTTTGGGCTGAAGTTTCTGAAGTTGCGGCTCGTTACTCTAGGATTACGCTGCTCCTTTGGCCTTCGATGGCCAGTTTGCATATTGTTAATTTATTGATTTCACGCGGTCTCTGCCCCTTTCTGTCCTTTGTGGCGCCGTTGCAGCATTAAGTTGGGGGGTTCAAACATAATTACTTTTTGTAATTAGCCCCGGGTCCAAAGGGAGCCGAGCGAAAAGCGAAATGTTGGCAACGAGGGGCATAAAGATTGATAACGAGCTAATGAATGTAAATTTCATACGTGGCCTGTCAGCCAGTCCGTCAGCCAGTCGGTCACTCATTCTGGAGGAGATGTGCCTCCTTCTCCACGGAGATGGGCAACCAATGCCCCTTCATTTATGAGTTGCAAAACCTTCTCCGCGGCCCGCACTTTAAATTTAATTTCGCGCTAAGCTCGGCTTCCGTTTCGCACAGAATCAAGCTTGGTGGTCGCTAACGTCTCTCGGGTACAGTGAAGTCTGGTTAATGAAGAAATGTGAAATTTATTTCGTCAACAATTTTAATACCTTGGAAATATTTTTAGTATATACCCTTTTTTAATAATCAAAATCTTTAGTTGTGAATTTTCATATGGGTTATTAAATAATATTATGTTATAGAAGGCAACAACTGTATTTTATTTACCTCTTCTTCACATACTTTTATTGATGAAAAAACTATTTTTATTTAGATATGGACTTATTACTTTGTAGGAATATAATAAGGTCAAGTTTTAATATATTACCAAACTACTTCTTAATAAGCTGTTCTATTACATTTCAACCGACTCTTTAATGAGGATTTAAATATATTTTAACTGATAGGTAATTTAATGTGATTCCTATTTGGTGATATCCTGGCTGGTTCTTTTTTTCCACTAAACAGCTCGTCCAAAGAGAATATATTTTAAAATTAATATTTAATTGGTTTAAACAGATGTTTCTTTTTTAAAGTTCTTATCTCAAGTTTGGTAATCTCATTGGGTGTTCCCCAACCTTATAGCCACTGTACCCACTTAACAGCCCGGCCAAGAAGGTGGTGCTAGCCAATGCAATTATGCGGAGGCTACTTGCCAACATATATTGGTAATTAAATAGATGGGCTGGGGTTACCTCTCGGAGGGGGGAGATCTTCGGGAGGACGGAGGCCAGTTCGAAAAGTCGGGAAGAACGGTGACGTTGACAAATGAGTTCATCAACAGCCCGAGCTCAAGTAGCTCCCAACTTCTGGGGCCTTTTCATATTCGGAAGGAGGAACGGAGAGTTAAGATTGTGTAGAGTGAAAAGCGATTTATTTTTCGCCATTTGTGGCTTGGTGCGGTCGTTTAATAAACAATTTAATAGCGCGCATAAATTTTTCCAGCCATCATACTTATAATAAACCCATTTGTCTTCGGAACGGGCCAGCACTCATATAGGTGGAGCCCCCTCCCCTTCGGATGCCCGATCCCCAAAGTGAGGGTTATTAAATTATGCGGCTCAAGCGTAAAAATTAACCGTAGCAAATGAGAATGTAGGACGCACCTCAGACTCTCTTAACGAGCCCTAATAGTGGAAAGAGGCTCTCTTTCCCCATCTACCCCATATAATACCATACATCCCATTTACCTTGTATATCTCGACGACTTTCTCCCGCCATTCGGCTTCAATTAATCAGGGGAGATTCGAATAAATCAAGTGCCGTAAAGTGACACAGCGTGAGATGCACAGAGAGATGAATATTTAATTAGGAACAAATTAAAAATGCAAATAAAGTGGAACTACCATGGCGACTCCTTTTATTATTAATCGATAGACTCTCGTAATTAGTTGGCCATAACAAAGGCGACCCGTGGAGCGCAGATCTTGGCCGTCTTTGGTATTATTCTCATCGTGGGGCTTCTTTTTGTGGGTCTTTTCTATTAGCTAATTGGAGATCGAAGCAGCGGCTTTGATTGCCATCTGTTATGGACGCGTGCTAGGGGATCTCCCACCCCCCTCTTATCTGAATTGCCAGGCTACAGGCTACAGCGGAAAGAATCGATTTTATCTGTTCACAGGTACAAGTTTGGCCTGCAGACTGTTTACAAGTCTTTGTGGCCCATCTTCAAATGGAACCGACCGGAAAATCACTGCTCAACTGCCCCCAACATGTCAAATCGAACTCCAAACGAGGTCATCTCTTATTGTTAGTCACTTATTTATTTATTTCTAGCGTAAAACGACAGACAAATTGATTTTAATTGAATATGATTGACGTCCGTTTTTCGGTGGCGATATCTCCATGCCCGAAAAGCGATAATCTCGAATGGGTTTTGGTTTTGGACACTCATCGTGGTGAGCCCTCGACCTAATCTCACTCATGTCGTTATCAAAACGAACACAACATTCGTATGCTTTTTAATTAAACAGAATTTAGTTGGGCATTTCGATGGTTCTTGAAATGCGATTGACAAAACTGGGAATAATTAATGTTGAATTCATCAGCAAAGACAATATGGAAAAGAGCAGATTGATCTGCCATAGGATAAAAGAAATGAATTTCTAGGTAACTGAATTAAAAGGTCGAAAAAATGTGGTTATTTAGTTTGGAGAATAAGACTTATTTTCAATTTGTATTACACAAATTGAAAAATAAGACTTATTTTGCAATTTTTTTTTGATAAAAATTAAGTAATAATTATTATTTTATAATTTTTCTTTAAAATATTGATATAATTTCGTTCCCTGGTTTTCAGTCGACAGTTTCACATATACAGATTTGCTAAGATTGCGATTAACCTTTTAGAGGTCAATCGATCATATGTATTTAACTCATATATCATTGTGGGATAATGGTTTAGCTATAACTCGATTCGCTCATTATCATTTGTCAGTGGTTACCAAGGGGCAGTCTCTAGGCCCGCTTCTCAAGAAGCCACTGGAGAACAACTTAATTAAGGTTCGATCGTCCGATAGAGAAGACAAAGATCGTTTTCGGCGAAGCCCGGCCAGTCGGAGGCATCAAGCAATTTGTATTCAGGTATCACACAGCAACAAGTCATTTCACACTTTGATCACGCTGCTGCAGCTGCAAGCCAGAAAGCCCAAGAAACCCAAGAAACTGTCCTGGCCGAAAGCCTTGCAAGTCCGGGCCTTAAAAGGATCTGCGAGTGGACTGTGTTCAACTGCGGAATGCGCTGGCTTGCATACATTAGTCGAATATCGAATAACCAATATCGAATGGTCAAAGCGAGCCAAAGTCGCCGAGTCGCCGAGTCGGAGGCACCTTCGCAGTAATTAACTTGTTTCAATAATTACGCATGCGCATTTGCACATGTTGCAAGTCCCTCCCGCCCCTCTCCTGCCCCGCCCACTTGTTACAGCATGCAACAAGATTTTTGCATTGCGTGTGCTACGCACCGTCTGTGGTGCAGACTCCTTTTTTTGGTCAGGGTATGATGGCCAAAATGCGTAATTCGGTTGAAATTTAAGGCTGAAAATGGGTTTCAAAAAAGACTAGATTCGAATTTTGGAATTGGATATGGTAGGTTTTTGAAAAAAAAAAAGGTTGATATTATAAACGTTCATTTAAACAAAGAAAAACGATCAAATCCCAATTTTTAATATCATTTTTACATTTGTAAGTATTTTTTTTCATTTGTATCACAATATTTTATTTTTTAAGATTTAAGGCGTTTTGTTACCTACATAGTTTTTCCAGGGTATTTATCTCTTGTTACACTACGCAATTTTGTTCACCAAACACATTCGATTGGAATGTTTGTTTTTGGCTGCAAATTTATGCAGCAGACGTCGCTTATTAAGAATTCGTTGGCCCCTGCCCCCAGCAGCCTCTTGCTCCGGGGATCTCCTCCGGACTCCTGGACTCCCTGCTCTCCCTACCACTCTGTAGTACAAGATCCAGTTCCTATTCCTCTCCAGCGGCTGCCACGTCGTTGTCCGTTCGAGGTGGCAGTGGCACTTAATTATTGATAGCATTACAAGCGCGGTTCACTGGGTCACGAAGTGTACATGTCAGGGGGTTTTTCAGAAAAGGAACAAGGATCCCCTTGAGATCTCAATTTATTGTCTGTTGCAAGGTTCCACAATCAGCTGCTCCTTCAAATGCAAATGATCAAAAGTTTGACAATATCATTGGATTAAAAAACGAAGCTAACTTCTAACAAGCAAAACAAAAATGTTTGTATATATATCATACATTATCGAGGGTGTCACAGAAATCTCTTCCAACCAAATTTCTCCCCAAAAGCAAAACTCGGTGTCACAGAAACCGTTTGAAAATCCGAATAGAAAGCATTGAAGCAAATGTTCCGAAAATCAGAGCAAATTTACTCCGAAACTCCTAGAAAACTCTACATAATCTGTGACACCTACGGTTTTGATGGGTTGGTTTCCATACCAACCGTACCCAAATCCGTCGCCGGTTTCTGTGACACCCCAGTATATGCCATTTGCAAAATTCCACAACCAACATTCAAAATTCCGAAATTACCAAGCAACAAACAATATGCAACAGCAACATTACATTGTTATTACTTGCAAGTTTTATGTTGCATATTGTAAGTTGTATGTTGCATATTAATTGTAAATTGTTTAATTTGTAATACACACTTCATGTAAATGTAATATTTATGAAATTAAGAATTGGCCACATCATCGATAATGATATTTGAAGAAATGATCCCCTCAGTGGGTACTTATAATTCCCAATTAGTTATAGCTAAATATTGTCGACCTACTACTCAACTAAATATTTTACAACGGACAATGTGTTATACATTCTTAAATACAGAATATAGGGTCTTCTTGAAAAATAACATTTAAAGATTTGACAATGGGTGACCTCACTTTTTCTGGGTTTAACACCAAATATTCCTTTGCCCTACGCACTTTTCCAATTAATTTCATTTCCGTTTCGTAGTCGCGGTCTTGAAACACATGTTTCAATCTTCAAAAGGTAGCGAAAACATAGAATCAATAATTAAGAAATGTCGAACATAAAACGAGAGGTCCGCGTCATGTGATAAGAGGAGAATACAAGTAACCAAAACTTGCGACTTATTTTCGGTGTGTTCGCGTGACAAATCATAATTGATTGTTCGCTTAATTGAATTGGAGTCTGATAAGGAGAAAAAGAATTCTTTCGGCTCGGCCAGGTGAGAGCGTAATGGGCTCCCAAAAAGATCAATGACTCACGGCCACCCATCGAAAGCCCGCACGTGACTCATGGTACATCCGAAAAACACGGGATAGACAAGACTAATAAATTGTTAATGGCTGTATCACAGCTCTCGGGATCGTAAAACCAACGAGAGCCGTATAACAACAAGATAAGCGACCCGGGGGCATTAGTCAGTCGCCGGGGGAATTGGGGAATAGGGAATGGAGCTACTCCTTCATAAGGACCTCTGGCTGTCAGCCGCAGAATCAACTCATCAACATTGACAGGCGTTTCGCCATCTCCATCTGGCTATGTATATCTCGGCGATCGGAGATCCCATCTTTATGGCCATTGGCCTTTGCAATTGACGCGTGATTGGCATTCGATCTGTGATTGCCCGTCCCCGATCCTCGAATCGCGATTCTCGGACATCAGCATCCACTCAACGTTCTGGGGACCCCAAAGATAGGCATGGGCGAAACGAGTTCCTCCGAAGAGGGCCAAACTGATCGATCGATGGATCGCTCGCCGGATCGTTTTTAAGGTGTCACCTACTTTGTATGGAGAGTGTGCGACCAGTTGACAGTCATTTAGCAATGCATATTCAATTAGAGCTAAGTGGTGGAGGGTGTGTCGCTATTATAAGGAGTTCAAAATGGTTATTAATGAGCAACTTATTGATTATTGCACATTTCAAATTACTGGACTACGGTGAAGATAAGTTAAATAAAAGACAATAGATAAATTTTGGCTAATACAATTATTTAGGCTTTGTATTCCGAATTAAAAAATTATTGCTGCATTTTTAGGCTATTCAGAATATTTGTGGCCTCTCAAAACAGGTAAATTGCTATTTCGAATAGAGTATTGTTTTGTTAAGGGGAAGTTCTTAAATTAATTTACATTTAAAATAATAAAAACAATTTCTGAGTACGAATAAAACAAAAATCCTGTGGAATTGCAATCGTTTTGATTAGTTATTTAAAAAAAAGGAAAGAAGAAATATGGTTTTTCAAATTTGAAAGCTATGTGGAAAAGAGATTCATTCTTATCATTTCAATAAAATATATTTTTTAATATTAATAAATATAGCTATCATATTTTCTTAAATTATTGCATTAGGATAACCCCTAATTTTCAGAATAATATGTAATATGTTTAATGATCATTTTTGAACTTCTATCTTTGCCGTCGCTTTTTCCTTATTCATTCTCCTTTGCTCTCTATTTCTCCCTCCCCCATTTACCCACCACTTCGTTGGTAATCAGAAAGCCCAACAAACATTCAAACAATCCCAGAGGTAGCTTATTTAATTTGACTCAAAATCAACTCTTCCATTAGGCGGAGGCATCGTTCCAAATTGCACCGGCGACACCTGCCGCTCTCACAGTCTCTCTTTCCTTCTCTCTGTGTGCTCCTCTCTCGCTCTCGTAGTTTCTACTTACTTACCTCTTTTGGCCACTTGGAAAGACCACGCCCCTTCACCGAAGTCAGCCAATCGGAGCGCTACGTTTAAAAGAGAGTTGCTTGTTGTTGGTGTGGGAAGTTGTTCATTGTCGTGGTTTCTTGTTGCTGCTGTTGTTGTTGTCGCTGTCTGTGTTGTTGCTTTGTTCGGTGTTCGTTGTTTGGTGTTGTTGTCGCCGACAGGCAATTTACATGAAATCAAAATGAAACGCATAAAAGGGGTCGGTAAAAGAGAGACGTTTCGACTTGGGCGACTGTCAAATGTGCTAAAAATTATTTAATTAATTTATATTAATTAATATTTAATTATTTAATTAATTCCAACCGAAACTATAATTTATAATATCTTAAAGCTTATATTCAATTTTAGAATAAATTAGGAAAATGTAACAAAATTCTGCAGACTTTTGCTAAATATTTATACTATTTTTCACTAGTAGGTTCATTAATTTTTATTTGTACAATTGGAAATTCATTGGTTAATGAGGCTCTGTATTTTATTTTACATGTTATATATTTTTCCTACAAATTAAAAATAAAATGTATATACACATTTTTGGGTTTTTCGAAAACAAGCTCTATTTCGAATTCAATAGACCTCAAAAGCCTATTTTCCCGCCGGTAGAGCATTTCCATCTTCGAGCATTCCACTCAACTTTTGTTTACTTAAACTTTTACCATTTTGGGGTAAGTGTTAAAGTGGCCGCCAGTCGCAAATGCCGGCTGTTCCCTGTGGCCCGATACTCCCTGATACTTCCCGATTTTCCCCTGTATTCCCCGTCCATCTTATAGTGGGTGGCAGACAGGGCTCCATGGTTGAGGTCGGGGATCTGGTCTTCTCGGTCGTTTGATACATTTTACGGTGCCATTGGCAGAGCTGATTGTTTTTTAAATTGTTTCTGCACGCGATTCGTGTTTGTCGGGTTTATGGCTGTAATAGCCACGGCCAACATTGTTGTTATTGTTGTTGTTCCTGTTCTATACTGCAGCATAATTTAATTTGAATGCATATGAGACCCAAAGTGGGTAATTGAATAAGTTTCGCTGCCATATCGCCATATCGCAGTTCGTTTCGCTTTTGTTCTGGGTTTATTTTTTCTAAATTTGATTAGCGCCACGACTCGAAAAAGTATTTTACACGTTCCCCCGAAATCGCGTGTGAATGTGGAGGGGGTTTCAAGGGTTAAGGGCTCTTACATACTTATTGCAATTTATTTTCTGGCCAGCTTAGCAGGCTGCTTGCCACTCAAATTGATATGTAAACGTGGGGGGTTTTTTAATGCCGCCGAACAGTTCGCTGAGTGGAGGTAAATTTACACACACTCGACTTTCGTGTAAGCTTCGATTTGTGTTTGTTTTCCGCGAAAATTTCGTGGAGAGCAGAATAAATCAGCGGGAGCCACGCCCCCAGCGGCAAATTCGATTGCAATTTCTGTGGCTTGTAATCAAAATCGATTTCTCATTTTCGCACACACAACTTCTCATCGGCCGAAATTGGCAACCACGTACGAAACGAAGGAAATTGTTTCTAATGTGATTAAGGTCCATTCATTTGCCGCATTATCTGATTGTCTGGCAAAAAGGTTCGCTTAAGGTCAGACACTTGATTAGAGTGATCTTTCCTCGCTGATTTTCAGATTTGGTGGCTGTCATTGAACTTGAACCCGGGGCGGAAACGAAATCGAATTCGGAATCGGAATCGAAGCATGTATTTAGCTAATTGCCTGAGAGCCGAAATCGCAACGAAACCTTACCTTGCCTCATTAATCATGCCAAAAATGCATATTTCTGCTTAGGCGGCTTTTTAATTAATTTGATTAGCATTAATCGTTTCGAATGCGAATTATGAATCAATTTATGGCAGTGTTTCGATCTCTCTCTCTCTCTCTTGCTTGCCCCTCTCGCTTCCGCTTGCGGCGGCAGAAACGAGTTCGTTGCCTAAGTCTTTCGTTTTCCTCGCAGCATCCGAGACTTAATCATTTTGACATGTCTCGCCTTCATTTGCATAATTTTGAATAACGTTTAATGCCGGGACACGCCCCCAAAAGTTACCGCTTTTCGAATCGGGCGTGGGTCGATCTCTGCGATCTCCGCGATCTCGACGATTATTGATCGAACGGATCATGAATATGCAGAATGCCGCTATTAATTGGACAGCTCACAAGATTGTTAGCTTCTTGAATACGGCAATGAATATGGGCCACGCTTGGCTGGGTTCGAAATGCTTAATTACTGATCTACACTGGGCTACACAGAATGAATATTGGCAGATAATCTTTAAGTCAGTGTCTTACACCAAAGATTAAACAGTGAACAACATATAATTATCGAAATAAATGTTAGTAAAAGTCAAAGAAAAGCCTCTATGCTTTTATCACCCGACTTTCTTTCGTTTTTAATGGATTTTCTGGGAATGAAACACTATTTTTGTATGAATCTGCATTTTGTAATATTTTTTGCTATTTACTTTTTAATGTCCTACTATTTGACATTCATATTTTTTCATAACACAAACTTTCTGGTTAATTATTAGTTGTGGAACATGCTTTCTTTGATTGATTTTCATGGTTAGCTGATCTCGGCTAGGATGACCTCATCTGGGATCACTCAACTCCCATGTAAATGCGTTGGAATTCAATTAATAACCCACTAAGAGCATGTGAAGCCCCCGAAAAGTGCGGAAGGGGGGACGGGCGACCTACAGCAAAGCCCATGCCCAGTCATGCTCGGCTTGTTTGGCTTGGAGCTCTCCTGATCCAGCGGATCCCGGCCAGCGGAGCTCTCACCACGTCAGCCAGACGGACAAATGTTTGCACAACACACGATAATGATGACAAGCCAAATTAGCTACTAATTTTCACACACACAGGTAAAGGAACATGGATATGGCAAAGGGTCAGTCAGTCGGAGCGCCAGGACCTCACACAGCTGACGTTAGTTAATTTCTGGCACCGGAAGTTGAGAGTTTCCACGGGGGGATCAAAACGTTCCCTGCAAATTGCCATAAATCAGCATTTGATTATCCTTTGGCCCGCCTAATTTTACCTCTCGGCTAATTTTTGACTCGCTCCTTCTCCTTTTCTCCTTTTCCCACTCAACGCGGATGTCATGTGCGTGTTTGGTTTGTTTTTAATTTATTAATTACTAGGCGGTCCCGCTGCTCAGCCGGCTCGGATCCGGTATCTCTGGCCAGGGCTTCTGCTATTAGCGAAATCTTCTCATCTCCGTTCTGGGAGATCCGCCAGTTGGCGATGATCCCAAGCTAACGGTTGCAGGGAATGCGAAAAAGGCCAAAATAAAGCTATATTTTGGGTGGTTTTGAACTCGTTTAAAGCAAATGTAGGATTTATAGATATAGATAAAAGCTAAAAGTAGATATCTAGAAAATTCGATTTTTTGTTTATAATATTTAAGTTTGTTGAACAATTTTAAGGGTTCCAGAAAGATTATAAGTATGCATCTGAATAAGCTAAAAAAAAATAAAATAATAATATACAGTTACATTAATTGAGTGCTTAAAAATAAAAAACACTATGTGTTTTCTAAATATGCTAAATAGGATTTTAAAAAATCGTGGCTTTAAATTTATTCCAAATGTGTTGTTTAATTTTTTTAAAAGCTGAATGTGATTTTTAAAAATTTTAAAAATATATTTTTGGGCCATGGATTTATCTCGGCTTTTTATTTATGCCAAATGGCTTCGCCTCCACAGCTTTCCATGCTAAACGGCGGCTGTCAAGCGACCCAAACAACTGCCACTTGGCTACCCGAAAAGCCAGGGATCTTTGGAGCACAGCCAAGATCACCTCGGGTGGTCGGAGGACGTCACTCAAATTGAAGTCCGGCAAATGAGAATTGCCGTGGAGCATGAAGAGGGGGGCATCCCATATCCACTGGCCAATCTCCATCATCTCCGTCTGTGAGCTGGAGTTGTTGGATTTTTAATTAAGCGTGGCCTGCACCCGAGGCTTTTCGTCAAGTAGCCCATCTCGACAGGGGAAGTACGAGAAGCTCTCGGCTCTCGGATGTGGATGAGGAACAGGTCTTGTTAGTAATTTTTAATTTGAGCTCTTCTGACAGCCAGCTGTCATATAAATTTAATTGAATTTACATTTTTATTAATTGCCAACTCGGCTAGTGAGCCAGTTGAGCCAGTGGAGGAGCTACCCGTTGGCATGAATGGGAGATGAGTTGCTCAAACTGACTGGCTACTCATCATCTACCGACCATATCCACACATCCACTCTCGGTCTGTGAATGAATTTAATTTGAGATGATTTGTTGATGGTTTCGTTGCGGTGATTTCTTGCTGACTAATTTAATGTGATTTTTAAATTGCCAGCCGACCGATTCTGAGTGTGTGGCCTGCGAAAGGGGAATTGGAATCGGGATCGGAATCGGGGAATCTCCTCGGGAGATTGATTGGGCCTCTGCTGGAGTGGGGCGAGCATTTTTACGGAATTAATGAGATGACACGCCTCTCGCTGGGGTACGAAAGCGTACCCCCCTGGGATCATTATGAACTAATCTAATTTGCAAGCCCAGCGATGACAATCGAAGTCCGAGGAGTAGAGTCCTCAATCCCCTGATTCCCCGAATCCTCCTCCTCTTTCTTCTGACCAACTGACCAACGCTAACGAGTCGTCCTCTTCGAAGACCCCTCTTCAGTTTAATTCGCAAATCAAACAACCGCAGGGCAGAGATCGGAAATTCGCGCATAAGTAAATTAAAAATAAATTTATGTCCCGGCCATCGAGGGGCTCGGAATGGAGGAGAATGGGATGGAGCATGTGTAAACCGGTTTCGAAGACGATCGCGAATGCAAATCCAATTAAAATTTCCCAACTGCCCAATGGGTGAAGGCAGAGGGGGAGGGGGGGGTGTGTTGGGCGGATCGCATCCTGCGACTGGCGCTAAGCCGTAAAACGAAGCTGTGCGCTGATTTAAAACACTGCGGGGCGTGCTTATTGATTAAATACAAATTGCATTCATTCATCATCAGCTCTAGGGGCTGCTTGATATTGCTGCTCTTTTTATTGTTGCTGCCTTGGCTGGCAATTAAATTACGATTCGAGGTGAATCCACAGCTCGTTTGCCAAATGAAATGCAATTACAAAGGGGAGCAATGAGCTAAATGTTTCAAAGATGTTTAAATTTCGCGCCAAGCGCTGCCAACTCGGTTGGTTACATGGCGTTAGTCCATTTCATCGATAGCTGTCCTTCGATTAATAATCGATTTTTCTACCATCTTCAGCGTATTTTTATTTTTATTATTGTGTTGTTTAACTGGACAAAATTCTTGGTTTTTACTCACTGATGACAGTTTGCATGCACTGATTGATACGGAAATTAGTAAACAGCTGATTTAGCAACTATAAAAAGAGTATTACATCTGTTCCTGAATGAATCTGTACGAAGTCATCGATGGCGTTGTAAATTAATGAGTAACTGAACAAAACAACAAGTGCAATTCAATGCCGGGAGACAGTGAGGACACACGGCCACTGGTGGGCGCCCAGGATTACGACGATGAGATCCTGGGCACGGAGGGCAGCTTTGTGCCCGCCTTTCGGCCGCAGGACCACCAGGGGTACAACCTGGCGGATGAGCGATGCCTCCTGGAGCACCGCCAGCAGCAGCAGGACGAAGTCGTCCTGGTGTCCCACGAACCCACCGGCGGTCGACTCTTCACCTACTTTGTGTTCTACCTGCTGGGCATTGGCACCATGACCCCATGGAACTTTTTTGTCACGGCCGAAGATGTGAGTTCAGTGAATGGAAATTTTCCAAACCCACGCCCGCATCCTAGTCAATCGTAGTGAACTTCGGACTTGTGGATTCCAAACAGCTGAACAACTGGGCCAAGCGCAATTCTAAGGCGCGCTGATTATCAGCTTTGTTATTGTTGCTTTTTTACGATCACTTTGAGACGATAAGTCTCTTTTTTCCATTTCCTTTGTTTTCCGCTGACTCAAGCTTTCCGTTTCTCTTTTTTGCAGTACTGGAAGTACAAGTTTCGGAATGCTTCGATTAACGCCACCGATCTGGACGAGGAGCTCACGCCGCTGCAAAAGAGCTTCACCTGCGACCTGGCCCTCACGGCCACCATTTCGGGAACCACCTTCCTGCTACTAAATGCCATCTACGGTCACCTTGTTTCGCTGCGCACCAAGATGCTGGGCACGCTGTGGGTGATCCTCATCCTCTTTGGCGTGACCACTGGCTTCGTGGAGGTCAACACGGACACCTGGCAGGAGCAGTTCTTCCTAATCACGCTTATTATTGTGGTGCTGATAAATGGTGAGTATTTCAAACTACCAATAAAACCTATTTTAACATTTATCTTCTGCAGTATCTGCGGCCACCATGTCGGGAGCTCTGTACGGAGTTGCAGGACTGTTTCCCTCCGAATTTATCACCGCTGTGGTCAGTGGACAGGCTTTCGGAGGCATTCTTACTGCCCTGGCCTTCATTCTTGTACTTGCCTTTGACACAGGCCCGAATACCACCGCTTTTATATTCTTCATCGTGGGCGGCGTGCTCATCCTGCTCTGCATTGTGTGTTATGTGATCCTGGCGAGACAGCCCTTCTTCCGGTATTACCTCGAGGGCGGAGACAAGTACAAGGTCATCCGAGCAGTGCCGTCGCACAGTCCAAATGAAGGAGCAGAGGGCTTGCCGCTCGAGCCAATTTTGCGTCAGGTCATGTCGAAGATCTATCTGCACGCCACTTGCCTGGCGCTCCTCTACGCTACCACACTGTCTGTCTATCCGGCGATTACGGTGCTGATGCAGTCTGAGTACGGACACAGCGAGTGGACAGGTGAGCTAAACATTTTTTTCTTCAAGACCTCTGTATTTTAAACAATCTCCTGTCAGATGTCTACTACCTGCCCGTTGTAAACTATTTGATCTTCAACTGCGGCGACTACTTTGGGCGTCTTTTCGCTGGCTGGCTGGAGCGTCCTACCAACCAAAACACTTCGTTGTTATTCGTTGTAGTTCGCATGGCGTTCGTTCCGTTCTTCCTGTGCTCAAACTCCAGTGAGCACACTTTTCTGCCTGTTTTGGTCAAGCACGACTACTCTTTCATTGCGATGATGGTCATGTTTTCCCTGTCCAATGGCTTCTTCACAAATATACTACTCATAATGGCTCCAAAAAGTGTGAAGCAGCACGAAAAGGAGCTGGCTTCCTCCATTATGGCGGCCGCTTTGAGCTGCGGCATGGCTGTGGGATCGCTGCTTAGTCTGGTTTTCGTTCAGATGCTGTGATCTCGCCAAAAACAATGAATCTGCCGATGGTGCCTTAGGAAATTATAGAATCTTTAAGCTTTATAGTGTCATTTCACCTGATATTGTTTCCATATCGTATAAGTACCTATGTGGTGTTTTCAATTCGCTCAATTATTTTGTTTTTTACCATACTCACTGTATCATGTTGCCAATATGTAAGTTTTAAAGTTTTTCTTATGTTCTAGGAATAAGACCATTTTTTAAACAAATTCAAAACGCTGCATTTCTCTGGTTTAACGTTTATTTTAGTTTTTCTGCGGATCACAACAACAATGTGGATAAATTTTATTGGTTTTCCTTTTGACATTATTCTTTGATTTAACTAATGAACTCCATTGTAACATTGACTGCAAAGGGTTGTGTTTGTACAGGAAATTTTGTCCAAAAGGGCTGGGCGCAGTGAGAAAATTCAGTGTTTCTGACTGCTGAGAACCGAAAACTGGTTTTTGAAATAGCCATTTTCGAAAATATTCAAATCTATCAATAAAGAATCGTTCTATGAGTTCAACGAATTTCTAAACCCGAAAAAAGTATGCTTCAATATATTAAGTGTTAAGAAAGCAACCAAAAGTATGCTTTAAAAGATGTTGATATTTTTTAATCAGTGAAAGGAATCCGATTTCGGAAGTGGAAAAAGTCGATTTTTTTGTAAACTTTTAAAAACTCCATTTAGAACAGGGCGAAAAATGGTATCCTTGGTATATTTTGTTAATTTTTTAATTCATTTTACTAGTTTCAAGTAAACGTTATCTTAAATTCTTGCTAACATCAAGAGTTTTGTTTCGGTAAACGTTTTATAAGTGCCTTGGCAATATTATTGCAACAATGGGGTTCGGTTTCTCAATATGTATGTAGATTTATATATAACTCTAGGGTAAGTCTAAACATTTATTTAACTAGTTTAAGTTATAGGCAACAACAAATTCGTTAGTTGCTCTGCTCAAAATGTTTTCTGCTCCTCCTCCGTTATGGCCTAAATGGTTTCCGTATTTATTTTCTTATTCATTTTTGTTTCCTTCGAAATCTTACGCTGCCCTTCTTCGGGTTTCTGGTGTTTGACACCGATTTGCTTTTCAATCTAAATTTCATTTTCGTATAAGTTTATGACTTTATCGTTAACTTAGCTTAACAAACAACACACGCAAACAACGAACATCGATTAAAGCCTTTCTTTGAAGTGGGATTTTCGGGGGTTAAGGGTTGGGGTTATCGAGCGGGTGGCATGCAAAAGATAGTCTGCGGTTAATAAAGCAACTACAACATCGACGGTAGGGATAGCAAAGAACATCGACAGCACACAGATACGGATGCAGAGATATAGTTGATCGAGTAATGCTTACATACGTACAACACCAAAACTATTTTTCGAATTTCTGCTGAGTTGCTACAATGTTAATTGTTAATTTTTCAATGCTGCTGCTATTGGATAAGTCAAGCCAATTACACAATTACACAGAGATAGACACCGAATGAGATAGACGATAGACAACCAACATCGACATCGATGCAAATTACTGGAGAAACACACACGTACATACAGTCAGCGGCTAGATACCAATACTCTGGATATTGCTTGTTCGCTATGTGGATATATCGTAAGTTGTGGAACACTCTTAATATGAAATCTACGCACATCAAAAATTACAACATCAATTGTGGGAGTAGGGGACCAACTGCCAGCGAGATTCGGGGGAAGATCTTTGAGTCGGTAGTCGGTTCTTGAGTAAGAGTTACGGGAAATTACAACATCTAAGGTGGTTCTGCCGTCCAGTGAAATGTACTTTCAACATTGTTTTGATTATTCTCATAGTGTGTTCGTTTAGATTACGTACTCGTATGTATGTTGTGTGGGCTATGCTTGAATTTTGGATTTTGTTACAAGGCAGCTTGGGTTTGTTTGATTCTCTTTTCCCTTTCCTCTGGTTTCCGGTTCCGGTTCGATTTACCTAAGGAGTGGTGTCTGGTCTACAACAAAGGTTAAATATACTCATCAAATTTGCATATTTTATTGTTTGATTGTCTTTAGAATGCGGCAAATGGCCGTTCGTTTTCTGTTTTTTCTTTTTTTTTTGGTGTTGTAGGTTGTGTGCGACGCCGTCTGTGCGTGTATGTGTATGCGTTGGACCAAGGTGAAAGTGGGGAGAAAGTAAAATCGTAAAGTAGTGGGAAAACAATTCGATATACAATTTTATTGGAGCTTTGTAACAACTAAAAAACATAAGAGTAGTGACTAAATCAAGAATAAATAGCAACCAACCGAAAATAATTGACTAATTGTTGGCCTAGACTTGTGCTCCTCCGGCTTCCGCTTTATAAAGCATCCGCCTTGTGTGCGCACGAGATTCATTCCACAGTTTCTTGTTTTTTTTGTGCGAGAGCCTTAAACTAATCGTATAAATAAGATCGATTAAAACTGATGTAAAATACACACAACCACAATTAGCATTAGATAAATGGAGCACTCGACCTCTCCTTCGTATAGACAAATAAATTATACTTAGTTTCTGCTTCTGTTACTTGTTTGCTTGCTTAATTAGACACTCAGAGTTTCAGCGAAGTTCGAATAGGAAGAAACCGTACGGTTCGACGAGGGTTCGATGGATCTGGATCAGGATATCCGTATCCATCCACACCATAGATATACACCGATGGTCACAGTATACAGATAAAGTACTGCAAAGTACGGATACGTTAACAGTTACACTACAAGTACATCATACATGCGATAGATTTACATCTAGTTTGTTCAGTTAGAAAACGCGTTTCGCTTGGATTCCCCGTTTTTTAGCATTTAGCCTTGGGGTTTAGATTCTAGAACTAGTCGAGGTCAGTTCCCGTCAAATAGGTGTGCGAGGGTAGGGTGTCTACTCCTCCGCTGCTTAAATTCTACGAAGACTTTTTCATTTCTATGTTTCTGCTGTAAATACTGAAGACTAACAACTGTAGAACCGCAATTAATCCTAAGGATAATTGGGGGCGGGGGGGTAGGGAGAACAAATCGTAGGGGCGTGGCCCATTTACGTCTTCATCTCCGCTGCTGCGGCGATGCTGTTGTGCGACTTGGCCGGCGAAATGGCCGAATGGCCACCGGCAGCCCCCGCGTCCAGATTCAGAGTGAGATTATTGCCAGAAATGGCCGACGAACCGGAGCCCGAGCAGCCGTGGTGATGGGGTCCATGGAAGAGCACCAGGAAGCCATTGTTGGAGACGCAGCTCCGCGATTCCGCCTCCTTGTCGAGGATTTGACGCGCCTGGGTTGGTATATGGGATGTACGATTATTAGGATTATCATAAAATCGTATTACAAGGACCTACCTTGGAGCGGTGATCTGCCAGAGCGTTGCGCACTGAGTCGTGCTGCTTCTGCAGCTCATCCGTGCGCCGATCGAAGGTCTGCTTCAGACGAACTCGCTCCGCAACCCCACGTTCCACAACGGAGCTAGCCACCTCTCGTTTCATTCTGTCCGAAATTCATTTAAATTAACACAATTGAAGAGGAGGTCCATAAGGAGTACTACTCCACCCACCTGATCAGCTCATCCCGATCGCGGTGCACGGTGGCCAGGTTCTTGACCTCGTTGCGGCGCGCCTCCTGCAGCTGATGCATCACCTCGCCGGTGACCTTGTCCAGCGATGCCTTCAGCTGCTTCGTCTGACCAATTTGCGAGGTCTTCAGCACCTTCTCGGCTGCACTGTAGATGGCCTCGTGGTACTTCTCCTGCAGCTCGCGATACTGGGACGTGTACTCGCGACAGGCACTGCGCAATCGCGACTCTTGGGTGCCGCCGCCATCCAGGCTACTGCTTCCGCCGGCCAAATCCTCACCAGCATCGGCGGCAGCACTCTCCTCGCTGCTATCGCCCAGGTCCAGGGGACAGGCGGGGATCTCCACGCCGGGCTCACTGTGCGGAGAGAGACAATTACTAATTTCAATGGCGTCGTCTGGCAGTGCCACACCCACTGATTACAGACTCCCGCCCCAGTACTTACAGACTCTTGTTGCTCAGCCGCTTCACCAGCTTATTGGTGATGGCAAACTTCGGTTTCTTGCCCTCCAGAGGACTGGACTTCTGGCCGGCGATCTTGACCTTCTCCTTGTCGTGCTTCTTGCGCAGCGATTCCAGTTTCTTCTCCATCTCCAGACGCTTTTCCTTGACGGACTTGTGGTCCAGGATCTTGTCCAGCGGTTCGGCCAACACCAGATCCACATCGAACTGCGAGGACTCCACCTGGCGAATGGAGGTGCTTGCGGACTGATCCAGGGAGTGCTGGTGCTGAATGGAGGGGGCCACGATGGACCCGCTCGAGTCTTCTCCGCCCCTTCCGCCATCGGTGCGATCCATGGTGACCTCCACACTCATCGCTGCCGCCGCCGAGATACTCGGCCTGTGCTTGGGCGAGGTGGCTAGCGATTCCACGGGGCGCAGCTCCTTCTTCTGGCCACCTACTTGGACGAAAACGACTGGGGGATCAGACAGAATCGAACAGCGAGCGAGTGGGGCAGGGGAATAGGTTTAGAGGTTGTGCAGTTTGTGTGTCCGTCAACCGTTTTGAGAGTGTGGGAGTGTCGAGGGTGGTGGATAGTGGGTTGTGGGTTGGGTAGTGTTTGTGGTGTTGGTATAACCAAATCCGAAAATCCAAAAGTACAACCGAAAGTTATATGAAACGTTACCAAAAAGAAAAGTAGAAAGAAAAGAAGGTAAATTAAAATCGCAACTCGAGGTGGGTGAGCTAGTGGTGGTACTACTCCTTACACGGCAACCATATAGTTTACTCACACGACTTGGACAGGTCCTCATCCGCTCCGCCCACCGCATCGGCCTCGTCCGTCAGGACAGACAGCTGAATGTCGCGCTTCTCCAGCTCACTCTGGTACTTAATCGGGTTGGCGAGGGCCTCGGCAAAGTTGGAGAGATCATCGGGCACATAGTCCTTGACCACCACGCACAGGAAAAGGGAGGCCAGGGCAATGGGCTGGCCCACCTCCGATCGGAGATTCACATGGCGGTAGCCGGGACAAAGTCCAATGACGGGCAGCACCCGGTGGCCAATCAGTTTGCCACCCTCTTCGTAGGCTGCAATTCGAATGCTCGCCAATTCGGGCAGCACCACCTTCTTAAACACAAAGGGCTCCTCATCGTACACGGGATTCATTCCATTATCCCGGACCGTCTTGGTGCGGAACTTCTTCCTCACCGTATCGGCCGGCAGTCCGTACATGTCCACCTCCACGAAGGTGTTGGCCCTCTTGTCCGTGAGAAACTGGCCGGACAGAACCGTGATTGAAACAGTGCCCGCTATTATCCCATCCACCGTGCTCTCCGCAAACGGATCCAGTCGGCGATCCGAGCGGCGCATGAACTCCGGCTTGAGCAGATAGCCCGATCGAGCGTTGTACTCGAAGATGCCCAGGTTGAGTTGCATGGCCAGGTCGAGGGTTTGGAAGTTGAGGGCCACCAGCTGGCAGCCCGCGTTCCAGAACAACTGCGGCATAAAGTTGGAGCTATCGAAGCGAGTGCCCGCCGGATAGACGCGGGACAACTGGTGCTTGTTGTAGTTCACAAACTCGATGGGTCGCTCCTTCAAAAGCGTCGTCGCCTGTTTTTCATCGAATGAGCTCATCTCATAGCAGCGATTCTTTTCTGCAGGGTTGGTTGGTTAGTAAAGAAAATCAAATGTTATTAAATGCAAAGAAGAACATCAAAGATCTGAGTACACTTACTTTCCGCATTCTCAAAGGAGCTGAAGTGGATGGGCTGGACATAGTTGACCAAAGCCGAGATCTCCGCGCCGGCCTCCGTTTCCTTTTGGGCCTTCTCCGGCGGCGGCTCGTTGCCGCTGGGCAGATTGGGCGTGGTGTTGGGCAGGGATTCGTCATCCGAGGAGCTGTCCGAATCGGAGGATCCGGTGCTGTCCTTGGAGCTCTGGCGGATTTGCTGGTGAGAGAGATGGTAAAGATCAAGGGTTTGTTAGTTTAGCGGTTGGCTAATCCATTTGTTTGCCCGCCTGAAGTCACCCGCCACCACTACCAGTCGTCGCTAGTCACATATTAAGTATACGCAGTGTGAAACCCCTCCCATGTTGGAACTATTAAATTGCATGTCATTGCATCGCTGTTCTCGTCCCGAAAGGGTCAACAGGGAATGGCAGTTGGAATATGAAACCCATTATTATGCGTTGTGCTCTTGTAGCTGCCAGAGATCCAGCTGACTCCTTGTCTTTTCCTTTGCACAGTGGAAATATTTCAATAAAATATATAGTGAGCTAATATATCTCTGTAGTGAGCAGTTATACTATCTCTGTAGAACATTTTGAGATCATCTCCATAAATTATCCTCTTTATTAAATGACTCGTTTCTGGTTTTCGAATCAGTTTGTGAAAAATCACTCTACAATAAGAATGCTTGGTAAAAATACAGACAGTAATTCTTATTATAGTTATTATATGATTTTTCTCCCTGTGCAGATAATGCGAGTGCGGGGCAAGAAAATTGCACAGATTGTGTTTCCTCTTTGCAGTGAAAAAAGGGCTAAAAGGGGGAAGTACACAATGCATTGCTGGGCATTGCATAAAGTTTACGACACGACGACAACCAGGACATGGCGGTCTGCGGTCTCCGGTTTCCTCATCCCTTCTCCCCCGTCACCCTCCTACCATCCCAGTGGAATCACGTCACTGTGCCATCGATTTATAAAAGTCCCACAATACCGGCAGCCGAAGGAAGTGCGGATAATGTGCCGCTGGTCGAGGACCAAGACCCTTCCTTGCGAATCCCCAATCCCCAGCGGCTAATGAGGCCAAAATGCACAGCATGCCCAAAATGTAAATGTCCGCCATGTGAGCGGCGGAAGCTTGACTTCCATTAGCACCAGCAGCCTCCCAAATGGCATTTGTTATGCAACATGGCCATTAAACCTAAACCAGGCAACCAGCAACAGCAGAAAAATCATAAATTATAACACTGCACTAATGGCAGGCGGGCAAATTAAATTAGAATGCATAAATGCTGGATAAGTGAATATTTCGAAAGGGATGAGATTTGGCAAACATTTAGCCAAATTAGTTTGGGTTTCAGTTTCCCACCGAGTTTGCATTTCGGGGCGGGGGATTCCCCGGAGGCTCTCCAGCTTTGATTACTGATGGTCGGGGGCCAACTTCTGATTAGTGAGCATATCGTGTGTCATTTCCCCCTTTTGGCCGGCCAGTTCCGTCCTCCGCCACTTGGAGTGTCCACAGTTTGCAGTTCGTTGACTGTCACTGGCCATCGGGCGACCAACCCAGAGCCACATACATTTCCACTGCCAGCCACATCCACTCTATTCCACTCATTTCCATGCATACATTCATTTATAACTTTTTGTGGAGCTGCCACACACGTGCACTCAGAAAAAGAAAGGTGTTATTTACAGGGACTATTGTGTAGCATTGACAATATAACAAGATTTAGGTGTTTCCAATAATAATAATTTTCTCTAATATATTGTTACCATAGAAAACCTCTTCTAAAGTGGCTTGTAAATCACTTGACTCTAAAAATGGTATTTTAACGACTAAACCCCTTTTCCCCACTGTGCATCCATGCCCATATTTCCTCTTTCGTGTCCTGTCATCATGATTATTGCGTATGCAAACGCCGAACGCAAACAGAGCAGCCCGATGACAATCATCATCAGCAGCAAACAGAAAAACAAATCGGGCGGAGTAAACAGAGGAACCGAAAAATACCCCTTGCCTTGGGTAAATGGAAACATATCCGTATATCTGTGTATTGCGACTGGGAGTGGGCCATTAAATGCAATTACAGGCATGCCAATGGCAGTACCACTGCCACGCCCACCATAACAATAATGGATAGATACGCTAGATACGCTATATATGCTCTTTGACCTTTTTTACTATGCTCGATGGCACAGGGAACAAAACTCAGTACTCACTTGCAATGGCGGTGCATGTCCTCCTGTCCCAGCCGCACTTCCGGTTCCTGTTCCCGTGCCAATATCCCCGTTGGCGGTGCTCCTGGCCACGCCCCCATCCTCCTGGGCGGCCGCCGATGCCACTTGTTGCGCCGCCGCCTTCGCATCCACTGTAATATTTATAAATAATTTAAATGTTATTTTACACCCAGAAAAAAGTCATATAGCTAATAGTTTTAGCACTATTAGTTACGATAATATTTTGAAACAAGAGAGAACGGTATAGTCGAATAAGCTTAAAAGAGTGCGAGGGAGAGAGAGATATGCATGCAGCAAAGTAACTGCTTGCACTGCTTGAATTCCATTATCTCTAAAGATTATAATTTGCTCATAACTTTTTAATGAATAGTCCGATTTGAAAAATTTCTTCTACATTTCGAAAAATATGACATAAATCTTAAATTCATAATAGGTTCTTAAAAAAATGATATCACATTTCAGAATTTCGAGAGTTTTAAGGCAACAAAATATATCCTTTATTTAAACCAATAAAACCACGACGCCATTAGAACACCTATATATTCACTTATTCCTATTTAAGTGTAAGAAAAAAATAAAAATATGGAAAGCGCTCGCTGGCAAACCAATTAAGTTATGGGCGAACGCAAAATGCGCCAGGCTTTTAAAATGCAGTTTCGCCTTAATGGAATATAATAAAAATATGTATAAATCAAATTACATAAAACAGGAGGTGGGAGGGAAGACGACGGCTAAAAAGGATGCAATTGCCGGACTGGGATCCCGGGGATCCCAGAGATGACAGCTGGGATACGGCAATTGCAGCCGGAGAAGGGTGAGAGGAAGGGGGTCCCAAAGTAATTTGCATTTATAAATTGGCTTTTTGCAATTCATGAGCTAAATGTCATCCGGCCAATGCCAGAAGGATGTGGCTGTTAAGGGGACGGAGGCGAGGAGCCGAAGGAGTCCTGGCGAAACGGCGACAAACGTCGGCCCCCCGGGCAAAACTGCAAACTGCAAACTGTGCAGCTGTGCGAATGCAAATGGCTCCTGCAGGAGTAACTCAAAGCTGGCAAACAGGAAGTGTAAGTGGAAGTGGTCAGGCGACAAATTTATAAACAACATTTTCCTAGCTTTTCCCAACTTTCAATGAGCAGAGGCTTGAATGCTCTACGCCAAAGTTTTCTTGACTCGGAGCAGAACATGCAAATGCCAGCCAAATATTTGGCTAGCAAATCAAATACTTTGAGACATTGGAATTGGATGTCTTGCGGAATTTTACTTGCAAACTAAACTTTAAAATATTCTTTGGTTCTCTCTACCTTAAACATTTAAGATTTTAAATGTAATAAAAGGCAGTGGTTTAGATTTATTTATAGACGAAGGCCTCCGACAAGCCCTAAATAATTTATATATATAAAACTCTCCCTATAAAAATATTCGCTAAATAGTGTAGGTTTTTGTAAAGTTTGAAATTTATATTTGTTTTTGGATAATTATGAGCATAGTAAAGTTGAAGTCCAAACAGGATGTTAAACAGCTAGTTGCTCTGCTGTGAGTATCGAACATTTAAAGTCCCAAGTGCTTCCCGTTTGCCAACCAGCTCAACATCCTGTTCATTAGGAGCCACCCTCTATTCTACCCATCCTCGAATGCTGTCCCCAATTTTGATATTCCCAGCCTGCCTTGCTGGCTGATGAACTTTTTGCTGAAAAACGCCGAGCAGCTGCTGCGTGTGCGGAACTCATTTGCATTTTTCATAGACCAAAAGGGGATCGTCGTCCTCGGAAGGGGTAAATGGGAAGGCAGAGGGAAGGACAGGAAGCTCCGATGCCAAAACATATGTGCGTCAGGCTGAAAAAGCAGCAGCAGCAACTCGAGCATGCAGACTCAGGGCACATTAAGCATACGCCATGTGGTTCAGCCAGGAGTTAAAAGTAAGGAGTAAGCTTAGTTAGGCAGTTAGTTAACCCACCTGAGTTGGCCGTCGTCAGTTTGTTGCTGGCTGCCGGCGTGCCCACCTGAGCCGGCTTTTTGTGGTGATGATGGTGGTGGTGGTGGTGGTGCTTCTTCTTGTTCTTGATGATAATCTTGCGCCGCAGCATCGCCGGCGGAGGCAGATCCATGTTGGGCTCCAGCGGATGAGAGTCCAGCGGCTTGTCGAGCAGCATATCGCCGAATATTTCGCGACAATAGTTGGCAATTTTGGCCTGTCGAAAGGGGGAGGTGGGGGTAAAGTAAATGAGCTGGCATAAACTAGAGCCGAGTGACTTGCTAACTAACTGCTAACTGACATTTGATGGGTAAAATAAAGTTTTTCCTGTTACACGGGGAGAAAATGCGACTGAAAGTGGTTGTTACGTATACAGAGAGGAACAGAATTGCGAATAGAATTGTACTTTTATTAACCTTTTTCTTAGTTGGTACTTAATAAAAAAGCTTTTTTCCTGATATAAACATGTATTACACTGCTATGTTTACGATTATCTTATTTTAAACACTTAAGCATTAAACCTCTTAAGCAAACTGGTTGAAAATTATGAATAATTTGTATCCGTGTACTTGCCCCGACATCATATGTTGCGGGTTGCTGTTGCAAGTTGGCTCTGTGGCACGTGGCACGTTTGTTAGCTGTTCTCGTTACCTGTGCTCTCCCAGTGGGAAATTTAGTTTATATTACTACTTTTAATGGTTAAACTTTAGCCCCCTTTTCGACGGTTCCTGCCCTCAAAGTCTCTGTCCTCCTTGGCCCTCTTTTACCTTTCAGGCCGTAAAAACTTTGCCTTTGTTATTATCCCGCTCGTGGAGCTTAAGCAGCCGGCAATTACCGTTCGAGTGGCTTCTGAGATTCTCCTGAGTCCTGAGTCCCGAGTTCCGACTCCCTTCATGGTCTTTAAGTAATGTTCTCGGACTCGAGGACTCAAGGACTCCCTTATGTGTGCCGTGTTCTTTGTTTGTCTTTCGCCGAATGATGGATTAGGGTGATGAGTTAAGGACCCTCCTGTTGTCTTAGGACAAGTAACTTTTCGGCCTTCTGTTTTCTGCAATTTAGCGTGGCGAAAGGTGGGAGCCACATTTATTGCCCTTGTCATTTTTCTGTTATTTGCCTTGGTTTATCATCCCTTTTCGGGACCTATAACCATACTCGTACTTACATAGTTACAAGGTAGAGATTGAAAATTATCTATATTGATTCGATAATATCGATGTTTTGAAGGAAAACACAAATTAAATATCGATAGATATCAAAATTATCGATAACTTCGATATTTTGACTATATTGATTCGATAATATAGATCTTTTGAAGGGAAAACAGAATTTAATATCGGTAATAACAAATTGTCGATATTTTTCAAGCTCTAATTCAAGGTATACCTATTCCCAGTTCTGTTAACTAATTTCACTTTTACTCCTGATTTTTGGTGGTTTCTCTCACCTGTTGCCTCGGATTGCAGTGATTCTCAAAGCTCAATATCACAGGGTATTCGGATGTTTTAAATGCACTCTCTGCGATGGCCTCCAGCACGTCCTTGGCGAAGATCTCCGGGACGAACGTATAGCCGTGGACGATGACCGGCTCCTCGGTGCGTCCGTTCCAAAAGTCAAGCTCAACGCATCTGCAATAAAGCGGGTAAGACGGAGCGAAGCACAAGTTGAAAGTGGTAAAAGCAAATGACAATTTCCTACATTTCACTCTTTATTTTCCTCGTCCGCATCCTCTGCCCATAACCATTTGCCCATTTTCCTCTGTAAATCGCACGCAAAGTGCCGAATGCATTCCGACAGTCGTGCAAGCGGAGAATAAACGCAAAGTAACAACTTCTGCGTCAATAAATTTTGCGATGTGTGTGCATCGTCGTCAGAATCATCGTTCAGTCAGTGACAGACGACGAAATGAGAACACACTCGGGATAAAAGTCCTTTAAATCGACTCAATTTAGGACAAATGGAACAAATTCCAGTACTAATTAGTGGGATGTATTTTTGAGGGCAAACGAAGCCATTTAGTTTTCGAACTGAACAATTGGCGAGGAAATAATTGCAAAATTAAGCAGTGCACATTTGTTTTAATAGCCATGTGTTGTGTACTTATAAAACAGTGGGCACTAACATTTAACGACCAACTTTAAACTTTTATGGTCAACGAAACTTAACTGATGGCGATTTTTCTAAAAATCATGAACATATTATATGTAAGGCCTTGGTTATGGGATATTTCGATTGCAGTGTATGCAGTTTCCATTGCCGGAAAACTGCACCTGATGTTTTAAGTGAATGCGAGAGCGAGTTGCTTTTTTATGTGTGTGTTTCTCGGCTGAAGGTCACCACACACGCACACACACACACACACACACTTTGGGATAAAGGTCATGGCCAGCTTTCGAGCAAAGGAAGGAAGCTGACCACATCAATTGCGTCATTTGCATTCCACCGAATGACCCGCATCCGGATTAAGTCCGCATCCCACATGCCACATCCCACTCACCTGCATCCCGCCAGGAGGCACTGCCTGTAGATCTCCACGGAGGACTTGCCCGTCAGCTGGTGACCCGTCAAGTAGGTGTTGTGCGAGGAGTTGATGAAGTAGTGCGACATCGGCTGGTCCATGTCGTCGCAGAGATCGAGCTTGTTGGGTGCCATGATGGGATTGTCGTCGCCCATTAAGTACCTGCGGATGGAATGGAGGGGATTAGTCGATTGTTTACTTATACGTGGCATTAGGCAGCTCTAACTATAAGTAACTTAAATGTACTTGAAGAAACGAAGTACTATCCGAGTAGAAAGACAAGTTATAAGAGGTTAATAATTTTACCATGTAAATTTCTGGTTATGCAATGCGCATATCGTTTTAACATGAAATACTCATTTCGAGCATATCGAATTTACTGGGACGCATATCAAGTTAAAATTTATATTACATATCGGTTGTAATCACATTTCAAAGTAGTGTAAACTTGTTTTATCTATAGTTTCCTTTCATATCCTTAAAACAATCTAGCTTTTACTTGGAAATTCCACTCCCATCTTAAATTGTTATTTCCCTCTGAAATGAAATGTTTCTGCGTGTAGGTTTCTTTCTGAAATTCGCGGCACTCGGCGGCAGCTGAAGTGTTTGAGCAGCTTTGCAGTTTCAGCTGAAGGTCGCGTCAGTTTGCGCGTCCTTCGTCCTTCGGCTCCTCAGATCCCTTTGCCTGCTGGCTGTAACAGTAAACTGCGAGTTTTCACGACTGCTAAGCCACTCAGGGTAGACTAGAGAGTCCCCCAACAGCCATACCATTTCCCACACCATTTTCCCGAGAGCAAAAACAGCGCAACGTCATATCCACATGCATATGCATATGCACTCGCACTCGAGAGGTCCTTCGAGTGACTCTAACAGCCCCAAACAGCTGGCACTGCGCCTGATAAGCTGTCACCCCCAGAAGGGCTCCCCAAAGTGAGTGGATCCTATATGGCATGCACCTCCTTTCAGTTTCAGTTCCACTTGCCATCCCATCCCCCGGAGCAGCAACAAGTCACTGCCACAGCTCACCTCAAAAAGCCATCCAGACTGAGTTGGCCCTTTTGGGCGTTGAATTTGTTGGGCTCGTACTGCTGGATGAGCTCCTTGGCGCGGGCGGGATTCGCGTACGGGTAGAGGATCTCGTTCAGGCGGGGATCGCGCTGCGTCTTGTTCAGGAACTCCACCAACTGGGCGATGGACATGCACTTGCGCTTCGAGTTGCCAACTCTGAGGGAGAAAAAGTCATCAATTAATTGTGAAAAGTAATAGTATCAAAATCTATCTGAGTAACCCATCAATAGATCTTTTAAAATTAAAATAAACAAAGTGCCGAATTTGTAACGTAAAAATAGAAATAGTAAAAATATAAAATTTTAATGTATAGCTAGTTTAAGGAGTTTAAACTTTGATTTTAATATGAAATAGTGTTTTTATTACCATTAAAGTATTATAAAATACCATTTTCTAGCTTGCTTCCAAGCATATGAAAAAAAAATAGTAATTCCACTGCAAATCTAAGTAAAACATTTTTTTTACTTTTCTTTAAAATGGATTAAATATGAAATCTAACAAGTATAGCTAGTTTAATGATTTTCAACTTTGATTATAATAAGAAGTAGTGTTTTATTGACTTTAAAGTAATATTATTATTATTTTCTAGCTTGTTTGGAATATTTTCATATTTAAGCGTTTAATTTAAACGATTTATTTGTATCTTTTTTAGTCCTTAAAGTTTCCAACTTGAATTACAAAGCAATACATTTTTCCAAATTCAATTCCGAATCTAAACACACATTTTTGCTAGTGGTAAATGGTAAATACATTTGATTACTACTTTTCAAGTGCACTTACATGCTGTCAAAGAGCCGCTCCACCTCCGAGCGCTGCGTGAGATATTTGTACAAATTGTAAAAGTCCTCGAATTGAAATTTGGCCACCGATATGCTATCGACCTTTCCCGACGGCAAACCGGTCACGTCCAGCGCCTTCTCGACACGTTTGCGATCCTCCTTGTTCTGGGCGAAAAGTTTTATGATGCTAAAGTGGTCACGACCAGAATTTGACCAGCGGAGGAGTGGAGTGGATTGGGCAGCACGGTTGAAAGGCAGACAATGCGGTGTTGGTTGGTGTTGATGAGGTTGTTGTCGTCCGTCGTAGTCATCATCATCATCATCATCGTGGTGGCCAGTGATGCATGAGCCACGTTCCAGGAACAGGAGCAGCAGAAAGACCAGGAAAGAGGGAAATTGCGAAATAGAAATTGGCGTAAATTTCAATTTTCAGCTCAACGTCGATGGCTACACTTAACAAATATTTGTCAAGTGCTTCAACGCACAATGCACAAAAGCCAGGGACCCGAAACCCGAAAGTTGGTCAGGATCCCAGGACTCAGGACATTGGGGGTGTAAGGATAGTAGGGATGGGGAAAGGTATTGGGTTTTTGGGGGCTGTTTTCAATTACTTTTTCACTGGTATGCAACCGCTCTTGTCCACCTGCAGACGCAGCTTGGTGTGGGCCTTCTGCAGGAACATAATCGCCGACCCATTCAGCTGGGCCAGGCTGTAGGCCAACTTGATGAGTCCATCGGACCAGAGCTGCAAAAGCGGAAAGAGAATGCGAGACCAGAAATGGATTAAAATAAGCGGCAAGTTGGGGGCTATGATGAAACATCGAATGGAGCCCGAGAAAAGTCCGCATTTGTGTAATATTTGCGTAAAGATAGACTCTTTCTGGGCTTTCTTAGTATTCCGTGTGCGGGGGACTTCAATCAACAGGGATATGGATTAAAATGAAAAGGGACGCTGAGAAACTTTTCAATTTACTGAACGAACATTTGATTTTCAGGAATAGGATTCATTTAAGTAGCTTTGGGAAATGACAGAAAACAGCAAGTTGAAAAGCAATTAACAGAAGTATACGTTTCATACTACAAATCTAATAATTAAATAATTTCGTTCTTAATAACCATACTTAGTTATTTTCTTGAAGGCCAAAAAGCCAATAACTTCCATATATGAAAATTATTATTTAGAATAACACAAAGCTAGGAAACACCGTCAGCTATATTTGCTCAAAGTTAGCTTCTCCTGAATTCCATTAACCCAAAACGTTCTGCGATTGGCTCATGTAAAAGGAATTTCTGAGATATTTTATCGGTGGCCACACGGGGCGGATGCGTGATGCAGGCCGCAGATTGATTGTACAGTCAGTTCAGTTTAGTTCAGTTCAGTCCAGTCAGACAGAAAAGTGTGCAAGACCGCCCATTTCATTCTCATTCCTTTCCAGAGGCCGAAACTATCGCCCATTCATGTGTATTTATGGCCAATATTGTTTATTTTGCTTTGCGAAAATTCCTTGTGAAAAGTTTATGAAAATTTTCGACATTTTCATAATTTGATTTTCCTTTGTTGCCTGCCATCGTTTCTGCGGTTCAAGTTGCGTTTTGTTTATTTCGGGAATGTCCGCGACGCGTGCCAAAAATAATAACCACAACAGCACGGTCTCGGTTTTCTCGGGGCTGCTGACCATTGATAAAATAGAACATTGATTTTGGGCAAGGTCAATCCAGGACAGCGGCAGACACATGAGAAATAGACGATGGCCATTGGACAGTGGACAGCGGACACGCCCTCGGACGAAAATCAATAGAAGCACCGTTGAGTTGGTCCATAATAATTTTTACGCGCCTTCGGCGACCCACTAAAAATAGCCAAAACCAGAAAGCGAAAAGGCATAGGTGTGTCCTGAATAAAAAAAGTGGCAGGGGAAATACACAAAGAGAAAATTAAGGAGGACGAGTTTAAGCATTTGATCTTAAATGAAAGTTCTTTAAACTGGTCAAGAGTACGGAATACATGATTATTTATGTATTTTAATTAATATTTACTTAATTATTTTTCTGGGTACATTCTGTCCATCATTAGCGTCCCACTTTCGACACAATTCCCCCAATGACTTGGAAATTGGGAACTGGGGGTGTGTCCAAGTATGTGACCCACAAATGCTTAATGGCTTTCCCTTTCGATATTTTTCGGCTGTCATCAAGTGGAGCAGTTAAAGATTGGTGGACTCACCTGGGCTATGTCCCGCCGGGTGCAGCAGAAGTTGACGAACGTCATGTTGACGAAATCCGAGCCGTGGCACACGGTCACCGTCTTCTCCTCGAGCGTGTCCTGGGGGCCCAGCGTCACAATCTGGCGCAGCTTGTTGTCCTGCAATCGAGAAAGGATGAGCATGGCTGGTTATTAATTACGAAATGACCAAAGGGATAGGGGGTGGGGATCGGGGGTTACGCGGAAAATGAAGTTTTATGGCCGTCGGCAGTCGTAAATGGAAAGTCATATCCTTTTGCGCGCTAATCCTGCGAGTGCAGCAAAATTCATTTGCTCGCCTCGTAAACCAGACAAACAAACACGATTCCCGAGCTCAACTGACCGGGGTGCCATATTTCAATTAAACGGCACAAATGGATTTACGAGCCAAGGAGAACGTGCATCCTTGCCAGCCAGAGGACCCCAATCGACCAACCAGCTTGGCGAACTCTACTCAGCTGAACTGAACTGAAGGAAAAACATTTCGACTTGCGAGCCAACTGGGTTATATGCAAATGAGTCCGCGACACAAGCAGAATGAATAAGAAAGAGTTTCATTTGTAGACTTTCCAGACAAATGAATACTTCTTGGAGGAACTTTGTAGTAGCTTTTCAAGCTATAAATAAATTACTTTAAATGGAAAGAGTTTTAAAGGGACTTTGCATTTACAAATCAATAGCACTAAGAGGTAAAATACCTTTAATATTATTTGAAAGACGTAGATCTCAAACTTGAAAAAGGGTTATCCCAGAACCATTGTATTATCCTTCTCTAGTACTCAACAGTTTAACACTTTCGCCCCTTTTTATTGCTGGGCTTAAAAACTTATTTTCCCGTCAACCCAGCCGTTCATCTCTTGAACTATTTTACTAGGGCGGAGCTCGGAGCTCAGAGCAGGATTATCAACGTCCTTTCGAATGCATGACACATAGTTCGGACACAGGACATTGGACTTTGGACATCGGACAGTTGACTGCAATGAGGGGCGGCAGACTGGGGGGCGTTTTTGGGGCGGGGTACTTGAAGCGGAAGCCAGAGCATGAATTTGGCATTAACTTTGTGGCCGCCATGTCTTCGGTGGGAGGAGGAGGAGGAGGAGGAGTGTGTTTGCCTCCCTGCAGCGCTTCCGGCGTTTGGGACATTTGACAAACTGCCCGGGTGGCCAGGGTGGTTCGGGGTGGACCTTATCGGCTGGCAGTTTACAGCGGGATGACAGGACGGAGACCGGCAATGTTATCTTTTGTGCTCGCACATCGAATGCACAAGCTGGGGAATAAAACTCTGGCAGATGACTTCAATGCTCTTAAATGTCTGAGCCCTGATCTGACCTGAAAGCGACTTACGGTCGAAGACCAAAACCAATCATGGCTAGAAAGAAACACTAGAAAAAATACTGGAGTTCCTAAGACATTAGCCAGACATTTTTGAATTTAAATTTCTTTAAAAAATCAAGAAAAAGTTCTGATTACCAATATGTAAATCAAACAAATTTTAAAAATGTTATCTTTTCTTAAATAAATAATTGAAATATTTAGTTGTAATTCAAAGACGCAGACTTCAAACTTCATTGCCTTGATTCCTCCAAAGTAAACAACGCAAGTTTTCAAATCGTAAATTCCTAAAATGACTAAACTTTGCTGCCTAGTGCATGCAAATCGATGCCTTAATAAGCTTTGCTGGTCAGCAAAATGCCAGGCTCATGGAAGGATGATGCGCGCAGCTGAGTCGACTAATTGAAAGGCTTCCCCACTTCACCTCCTCCATTTCAGTATTTCAGCGGGAACCGGAGGCCATTAAAGCGCCGTTCAGCGGTGATAAACGGGGACTCACCTATGCTAGGGAACCCCCACTTTACTGCAGGCAACGTTTATCTGCGAGCGTCATGATTTGCTTTTAACTAAAAACTAATTCCGGCAAATTTGTCGCTCTGAATAATGAAAATGGCTTTCATGGCCGTAGTCCTGGCTCTCCGGGTTTCCCTTCTACGGGCTTTCCACGGGTCGTCCCTGTCCGGATTTTTGGAACGGCACCGTGCGAAGCGTAAAGCGGAAATGACTACGGCGATTATCTTAATTGCTTCTCACGCTTCGCGCTCGGCACTCACGCGCAGTTCCCTCCGCCCCTCGAAATCCGACGACTCCTTTTTGGCCTGCTAATCCTTTTGGCTCTGCTCGAAATTTGAATTTTAAGAACGCTCATTATGTACCAAGGAGCTGGAGGACTGGAGGACGGGGGGCGGGGCCACAGGATGTTTGTGATAATTTTAGACAGCCCCCCAAAACCCAGTTATTGATTTTTGAAGGTGTTAATCAAATATTACTCAACGCCGTATGACACTTATTGGAAAACCAATGAATGATTTATTTTACTGCCGGTCTAGAAGTTTACATAAATTAGAAAACCATGAACCAGAACAATTATATAAATCAGTTTACTATTGAATTTTACGTCAAAAATGTATTACAAAACGAAATATCCAAGCAAAAACATACAGTTGCTCGTCGAGCTAAAAAAATTTTATACAAAACTTAAAAGAATTTCTATAAAAACATTCTATTGAGTCCCTCGAATGGAATATATCTTCATTATATCATTCAAAATAACCGTAGATCCCTAAATATCCTATGAAATATCTGTCAGCTGCTTTGGATTCGATTTCGGCAAATAGTATTCAGATAGTCGTAGGAACCAGACAGAAAAAAGGACTATTTTTTAATTTTACAAAATTTTAAATTTGTATTAAGGACCTCAAAAAAAAGCTAAAAACTCAAAATCAAAACTCAGCTAAAACATGGGCAGCAAGCGATCTTTTGGCTCTCACCGGGAACCGCAAAATAAGCAAGATTCCGTGCACACCGAGGCTCCATGCAATCGATTTGACCAGCAGAACTCGGAGGTGGTCCCCAGACCCTATGAACTGATGCGTCAGAGGAACTGTAAGACTGAGAAGTTCATTCCATGGGAGCGGTATCCCACCATTCGGCCACCGGTGTCCAAATGCAGTTACGAGAAGACCAAGAACTGGCTACTGGAATCGGTGGATCGGGGCGGCTGCTTGGATATCAGGGCACGGGGGCAGGACGCTCTGAAGATCTGGAAGAATAGCCCGCACAAGAGTAGTCTCAAGTATTACGGAGTGGCCGGCGGCTCTGATCTTCCGGAGGCAGTGAGATTCAACAGAACTTTGACAAGCAGCTTGAAGCATGCCAGTGGATTGAGAAGACTAGTTCGATGTCCACCTGCTCCTCCAAAGCCAAGAAGACCGTTACAACCTGCTCCTTTATGTCGGCCTTACATACTCAACCGGGAGGCCCTGAGAGCCGAGCTCCAAAGGATGCCCATTGCCCGGCAGAAACTGCATCCCAAGGAGGCTTTTGGAACGCTATTTTGTGAGAAGCAACCGGACCCAATGGATCCCCTGGGAGTGGATGCAGCCACCACTGGAATGGTGACCTTGAGAGAGGCCCTGGATATGGTGAAGCCAGAGAAGCCGCCGAAGGAGGGATTGAGACGTAATCACTGGTACTGCCCACCGAAGTGTGGTGAGCGGGAGAACAAGTGCACCGACTACGAGTGGGCCAAGTATAAGCTAGATCCCCGTCCCGAGGCCTTCCAGAGGTGGTTTCTTCAGCAAAAAGCTCCGCCGGGTAACGAGCCCCACGACTACGATGAGCTCTATAGGCGATTCCAGGCCTGCTTCGAGGTGAAACCCCAACCAGATCCTGAATGCATGGCCATGGCAAAGTGTTGTGCGAGTGTAGTCAAGGATATTAAGGAAGTGGTTGGTGGTGGTGGATCCGGTGGCGGAGGAGGAGGAGGAGGTGGAGGGGGTGGCGGGGCAGGAGGAGGAGGTACAGGCGGTGGTGGAGGAACAGGAGGAAGTGCAGGGGGAGGAGGAAGTACCGGGGTTGGAGGAGGTACCGGAGGTGGAGGAGGTAACAGCGGTGGTGGAGGTATTGGAGGTGCAGGAGGTACCGGCGGCGGAGGAGGCGGACCTAATAAAGAAGGTAATAAAGGTCAACCTGGTGGTCCTGGTACTGGTCCTGATTCAACTCCAGGTCCACGACCCAAACCTCCTCCAGATGGTTCAAATCAGCCAGAAAAGGACAAAGAGAAGGTTGATGGCGATAAAGAAGATAAGGAAGACAAAGATAAAAACAAGAAGGACAAGGTCAAAGATAAAGATAAGGATAAGGTTACTGGCAAAGATAAAGACAAAAATAAGGAAAAAGATAAAGACGAGGATAAAGGCGATAAAAAGAAAGACAAAAAAGATAAGAAGGAAAAGATCACAGATCCAGATAAAAACATAGAAAAACCGAAAGAAACGGACAAAGAGCCGGACAAGAATAAGGACAAAAAGGACAAGGAAAAGGGAGAGGGTAAAGATAAAGATAAGGATACGACCGATCCCGATAAGGAGAAACCCAATAAGAAGAAAGATGTTAAAGATCCCGATCAAGAGAAACCCAAGCCACTGAAGCCTCTAAAGCCGCCCAAGGAACCCAAGGAACCAATCCAAAGCCGAACCGATACGTCCACTCGGGAAGCCACCTCCCAGGATAGGGATTCTGGTTTAATACCACCAAACAAAGAGGAATGGGAAAAGCCAAATGAAAGGCCGCCTCCAGCCAAAGGAGAAGTTGTGGAGAAGCCGACGAAGCCACCGAGTAAGAAACCACCGAACAAGAAGCCACCGAATAAGAAACCCACGAAGGGAAAACCACCAAAAGTCGACGAGGGCGGGAAGAAGGACAAGGAGGAGCCAGCGAAGGAGTCGTGTCCCACCTGCCCTCCAGCCGACTGCCCCTGCTCCATTTGCGACTGTCTGTATGCCAAGAAGCTTCCCATTTCGCCGGCCATGAAATCGATTTTTGCCCAGGAAAAGGTGCGTAAAATGAGGGAGTATCTCCGCCTGATGCGCCACCGGGAGTACATGGAGTGCTCGGGCCAGAAGCCCATGGCCCCCCAGCACAAGGTGGACCCCATCGACTGCGACAATTGCTTTTGCCTGAATCCCAAGATCTCCGAGTACTGCGAGTGCCTCGGTGCCCTGCAACATCTGCAGCGACTGCTGGGCAAGAAGCGCCATCCGATCGTCAACAACGAGCTGCTCTTCAATCTCGACGATCTCCGCCAGAGAATCGCCCAGCGAATGTGCGAGTGCATCTGAGAAGTCTCACTTTTAGGTCTGTTTTATTGGCTTGTATCCCTTGACACGTTTTAGTGTTTTTTTTCCAAATTTTACAATTGTATAATAAACGGTCATTTTTGGTTATAAGGTGTTGGTCTGGAAATTCAGTTTTGGGTTAAAATAGTTCTGCAAATGAAATACCAGTTGGAAATCGTTTTTTAAGTTGAACGAAGATTATTAGAAAATTTAACCACAAATTCACTATGTAGTTGGGATATAGTTATTCAAGTTACGGAATCTTAAAATGCAGTTTTATGTTCCCATTCTTATATGCGATTTCGAAATATTTCTTAATTTCGGTTTTTATTTGTAGATTTTTATGGCAAGCCGTTTTGTTTTTCGCTTAATCCTCCTGCTTTTTTTAGGGACCATTTTATTATTAGTAATAGATTTAAGTAAAGAGGAAGGCCTGGAAATCCCGTTCACATCGCCCTGCTGACAACTTGTGTAAGTGATTTTCAGTATTTTATCATGTGTTCAACAGACAACACCTAAATTTTAAAAATAAGCCTGTTTTAGTTTGGTTCTCCCACTAAACCTCAAGATATTTAAACAATAAAAAAAAACCAAATTGGACCCGAATCGTAAAAACACTTTAAGCAGAGAGAAGAGGTTGCACTTATTTATCACAATGATGAGCAGACAGGATACGCAAAGCCGAGGATCCAGGAGATCCGTGGGAGGTCAGGGCTCGCAGGGCCCCTCCTCCGGTTGCCAGGAACCCGATCCACTGAACACCTACGTGGAGGAACCGCCCACCTTGTACAAGTGGATGCGATGGAGCAACTGCAAGACCCAGAAGCCACACCTGCAGGAAACCTATCCCACCATCCTACCGCCGATCTCCAGATGCGATGATGCCAAGACCTTAAAGTATATCGAAGATGCCCTGTTGGCCAACCAATGCGGCCGACTCAACGAGCACAAAGAGGATTCGCTGACCGTGTGGAACTACAGTCCCCAGAAGGAAACTTTGGGTTGGTACGGCGTGGGATCGGATCAACCCACACCACAGGCCGCGTTCTTTGATAGAGCTTTGCAAAAGAGTCTAAAGGCGGCTAGCCTTTTGCCGAAATGCCCCAAGAAGTCCAATATAAAGCCCAAATGGCAGATTAAGCCGAAGACCCCGGAACCCGGTGCCTACATCCTGAATCGCAAGTGCCTGAAGGCCAAGCTGGACAGGATGCCAAATGTGAGACGCCAACTGAAGCCGAGCAATGCCTTCTCGTGGCTTCACTGCCCAGAGCCGGCGGATCCGGAGCATCCCTTCGAGGATAGCACCGGTTTCCCAGCAATCAGCAGGGAACAAGCGATGGACATGGCCAAGCCAGAGAAGCCTCCAAAGCACGGCCTGCGACGCAATCACTGGTACTGCCCACCGAAATGCGGCGAAGCTGAGAGCAAGTGCACCGACTACGAGTGGGCCAAGTACAAGCTAGATCCCCGTCCCTACGACGAGGCCTTCCAGCGGGAGATGGCCGAACGGCAGGAGTTCAAGCAACCCGAGCCACGCAACTACGAGGAGCTGTACAAGTCACTCGTGACCTGCTTCGTTCAGGATCCGTATGGTAAGAACGATCTGTGCGAGGCGCTGGAGAAGTGCTGCAAGGATCCCAAGGATCCGCCATCCCAGGGATGCAGCGAGTTCGTTCCAATTGGCCCAGGAGGAGATGGTGAGTCGGGATTTGATAAGGATAAAGATAAGAGTAAAGATAAGGACAAAGATCAGGACAAAGATACGGACAAAGATAAGGACACGAAAGATAAGGACAAAGATAAAGGGAACAAGGGTGATGGTAATAATGAGGGTGATAATGGTGATAGAGGCGATAAAGATGGTGATAAAGGAGTGGGCGAAAAGGGGGATGGTGACAAGGGCGAAGGAGACAAGGGCGATGGTAAGGGGGATGGCAAAGAGGGCGGTAAGAAAGAAGGGGGGAAAAAGGATAAGGAAAAGGATAATGAAACTGATAAAAAAGATGACAAAGAAAACAACAAGGACAAAGAAACCAACAAGGACAAAGATAAAAACAAGGACAAAGACAAAGACAAAGGTAAAGGCAAGAAAGTCAAAGAACCAGAAATAAGATCCTCCGAGGAGGAGCCTACTATTGCTCCTCGAAGTACCGATACCATTCCCCCCTACGAAGAAACCACTACCATCGATGGAGGTGGCCCTGGTGACCTAGACAGCGATAAGGACAACGGAAAGGACAACGGAAAGGACAAGGACAAGGATAAGGACAAAGACAAAAACAAGGGTAAGGGGAATAAAGGTAAAGACAAAGACAAGGGAAAGGGGAAAAAGAAGAAGCCGAAGAAGGATAAGGACGTAAGCAAGGATGGGGACAAGCAGACTGGCAAAGACTGTCCCTGCGAGATCTGTTGTCCGCCAAAGGAGCAGGACACTCCGCTCATCAAGGAGATGCGTCGGCGGGATCGGGAACGCCAGGCGCGTGACTATCTCCGCCAGATGCGACACCGCCAGTACATGGAGTGCAAGGATCCCAGTTACCCTGCCCCCCACCGCAAGTGCGATCCCATCCAGTGCAACAGCCTGTTCTGCAGCAATCCCCGGATGCAGAACCATTTCGATCGCGTCCAGGTGGTTCAGCAATTGCAGCGGGTTCTGCAGCGAAGGAATCAGCGCGACGATGGAAAGATATCCAATGATCTGGAGGAACTGCTAGCAAGGCTGTGCAACCGACTGACCAGGAATGATGACCTCTGCGGATGATAACCCCCCGCCTCCTCGTTTGTGTTTATTTTTTGGCGCCGCCGCCGTAAGTCATGAGTCCAAGTCCAAGTCTGATTTAATGTAATTTGTGCCTGGAGTTGTGTATTCGTGTTATTTATGCTTGCGCTGCTTTAAAGCGATCTTAATTGTGTCCTTTAAATAAACTCGAATCTCTAGCTGAGCTCCCTGGACTTAAACCCATTTAATTAAAGGCGCACAGCGAGGGGCGGGGTCTCTTGGACGCTCGGATGTATGCTACGCTTTTCCTGGCTTTCAGTTGAGTGTGTTTGGGCGTGGTCAACGCCCACCAACTCTCCGCTTTTAATTAACGCATGATTCTGGGCCAAAGGGTTCTTTTCATTTCGAGAAATCCAGCATTTCCTTTCATTAACTCTGATGAAATATGTGGTAGTGAATGTTTTTTTTAAACTGTCTGCTTTAAAACAAAAATTACAATAATTCTTGAGAAAAAAGCTATAATAGGTATATTATAGGAAAATCGTATATATTCACATACCGAATTTAAATATTTTCACTTTTAACCTCACTATTTCCTTAACTTTTCAATCGAAAGACCTGCCCCAATTTTTATAGAGTGTTGTCCACATTTCATTGTCCGAAATTCCTTCTGTCCCGCCAAGACCGCTTTCATTTCCCAACTTTTCCGGCGCTGTTAGTTTGCCTTGGGCAAACTGAAAGGAAAACAAAACTCTTTGGCTTTGGCCTTGGGCCTTTCGCGCTCCACGGCAGCAACTATTATCGGGGGCGGCGGTTGCTGGTGGGCGTGGCCCTAGGCCGAGCAACATGATTTATACAGTGAACAAAAAGCGGCACTCCCCAAGAACCGAAAGGAAATGACGCCCAAGGATTTTCCCATCGGAATAATTGCCCTAATGGCTGGGAAACCAAAAAAAGGGGGGGAAAAAAGAAAACGAAGCAACATTTATGGAACTTTAATTTGATAATGCGCCGCGGAGGGTTAAGATGGTTTAAAATGGCTTTGAAAATTCAGTGAAACTTTCAAATGGCTTTTTTTCTCATCCAAGGAGCTTACATAAAACGCTTTTCAAACGCACAAAAGCAGAAGTCAAACCAAGTTGCCTTGTCATTGGCAAGATAAATGAATTAACTTCGAAAAGAGATAGTCTCCACTGCCAGCGAGGGAAAATTGTGGAAAAACGGAAAAAGCGTGACACACATGAACGGAAAACTCACTATGGAAAACTGCGGCACAATCACAATGGGCTACTGATTCCGATTCCAGGGGTGTGGGGGGTTATTCCAAAAATGGGGACACAACGCACGTGACTTGGCTGAGCAATCTAAACGGGGAAAATTGGGTGGCTTACCTGGGGAAAATGTGTATGTGAACAGGAGTCCCAGTAATTGGCTTTCAATACCATATACATTGCCCTATTTTCTAAGATTCATAGGCACTAGTTTACTTTTTCGATAAACAAACGTCGCTATTTAAGATTTATAGCAAAAATTCTCATACAAACTGTGTAGCAGATGTGATATTTTCTCGAGTGTCGTTTGTATGCATTTTGCGGTGATGAAAAAGTTATTACATCCGCTGGGGGCGGCAAAAGAAAAAAGAAAACACCCTGAAAACACACAAAAACCGGACGGAAACCTCCCACATTTCGCCTTTCATTCAGTGTTAAAACCAGACAAATATTTCTTCATTTCTTTCAATTCAATTTCAGTGGGATGCGTTTGCTGTGGAAAATGCTGCTGCTGCAGGAAAAAGGGAGGTAAGTCCTGCGAAGTAACGCCAAATATGAAAGATGCGAGTGAATTCAACATGAAAACCACCGAAGAATTTTGTAACCCATCAGAGGTGAAATCTTGTACGAATCTGAGTGACTAAACCCAAGTGAATATCAAGTATACGCCATGGCGGTGATTGATTATCAAGTATACGCACCTTGGGCCGCTTGGCATACTGTCCCGTGCGAACGTCGCGTATGGTGGCTATATCCAGAATGTCCAGCTCGTTGTTCTGATCGACCCAGTAGAGGAAGAATCCCTTGGCATCGACGCGCATGGTGACCGGAGTTCCAGTGCCCGAGTCCTGAAATCAGAGATGATATACACCAAAGATTAGTGAGAACCAAAAGTGAAACAGGCTTAAAGGAAGAGGAAACGAAATGAATACAGCATGTGGTAATCAAAACACACACATATATTCCTCCTGCGATTCGGGTCCAATAAATTATGAACACATGATTTAATGTATAGTACACAATCGTAATTCCAGAGTTTATTGAACCGCTGCTCTCCCCGCTAATGAATTTATCTCGGCCAATTTCTCAGCTGAATTGGCCGCCCTGAGTGCATGAGTCGCCGCCTGTCGTCTGTTATTTCTGCTTATTATTTAAGTCAAATTAAATGGGCATCTGCCGGCAGCCATAAATATTTAATACCGCCGGCCATCCATCCATTCATAAAGGAAAAGGCAAGGAAAAAGTTCTCCGCCCGCAGCTGGCGATGCCAAACAGATGCGCAGCATTCCGAATTGCGAGTAACCCCAGCCGAAATTAAAATATTTTTTATTTCTTAAATATGCATGCAAATAAGTGGCAGCCAAATCTGGCATCCAGCGAACAAGATGTCTCGCAAATTTGGCTTCTCTTTGGGGAAGCGAGTCGAGTCGAACAACGCGTTAAATGGCGCGGGCCAAATGGATGTTTCTTTGCCAAAAGGGGGCGGTAGACGGTGGGTGGTGTTCGGTCTTTCCTCCATCCGAGCGTAAAAGTCAACGCAGACAACGTGCAACAAAAGCGCGATAAATGTGTGTGCAACTAAGTGGGGAAAAGTGCGATGGTCACGCTAGCTTTACTTCAAGGAATGTGGCAACATTGTGATCCCCTCCGGGGTGCGGACATTGAGTATTTTCAAAGGGGCCATTTCATTAAAATATTCATTGACTTTTATGTAAGCAACAAGTTCTATTACTTAAGGCTTCACAGTGGGGGAAAAAATATTGGAATACTAAATATATTTAAAATAAATAATTATACGAATAAATTGCAAACAGTCATGACCTATTTAAATGTTCACTCTCTTCGGTCTTCAAAATTCTTTGTTTTGATAAAAATACTACAACTCTTATCGAGCCAAAGTGCAGTTCACTTTTACTACGCCTTTTCGTTGGGTAAAGTCATTTATTACTTTGGGCATTCGATGATAACAATACTCATTTGGGAATTTGTGACTGATATACTCGATTTTGTTATATTTTTTTAGCAAAACCATTGTTTTCCATGCAAGTATAAATATATGAAAAAACAAATAAATTCCGTCCAAAAAAGTTACCAAGTTCCAAAGTGTTTAAATTACTTTTCCAGCTTGCTTTTAAAATAAAGATATATCCCAACTCTGAGCTAAGGGCCTTTGAACCCTCGGCACCTATCTGTTTGCTCATCGAATTCCTCGACCCACGGTTAGTCTCACTCCAATTAGTGGGCGGAATGCCTTGACCCCATTGCTATTGGCCCATTAAGATTAGGGAATGCTCGTTGTTATGGCCAAAATTGATGAGCTCTGAAATACTCGTTACGAGCATATTTAATTCGGTCAGCCACAAGTTCATTATCCTTTCGGTATCGAGTTTTTGGTTTGGGGTTCGGGTTTAATGAACCCGCTAGGTGCCAAAGTGGGCTGCCTGGCACACACTTTCCCTGTTTCGCAGAAGAGGCTCCTTAATAACACTAGTTTACAAAAAAAAATCGACGTCGCCCTACTTGAAGACAACCTTAATTTTCTGGTAAAGAACATCTCCCTGATTAAGAAATGGGCACTTATAATTTTTTTTATGATGTCAATTTTTTTTTAAGTGTAAAAAACGTTTTTGGCTCTTTTTTATTTTCTATCTTCTGTTCTGGTAAACCGATTTTGATCATCTTAGACTTATTTTACAGGTAATAGAATGACCTTTAACTTTCTTATTCACAGCATTGAGTTCCAGTCATTAGTTTAGAAGCTACACCGCGTCAAAGTCTAAAAAAAGGGAACAAATTCAATTTGGACAGGCATAAATCCGATCATTAAAAATACACGCCTAAAAACCGAAATTAGTTTTATAACTTCTTCTGGTAGATTGTTCTTTGACAAAAAAAATAAGCTAATGATCATTTGAATCCACCAGCAAATGCACTTTATATGAATATTTTGAGTTTGGGACAACGGTGATTTTTTAGCCGTTTACAGCTGTTAACTGAGACAACAGGGCCTTAACATGGCTTTAACAGGACTGTAATACCCTTTTTACCCAGCTTGAAAAATCTATATAAAATGGAACGCATGGTTGATTTTTGAGCTGATGGTCTTATTATTTTGCTTAAAGTCCAATCTCTAAGAATAAACTATAAAACTAATTTCGGTTTTTAGGCGTGTATTTTTAATGATCGGATTTATGCCTGTCCAAATTGAATTTTTTCCCTTTTTTTAGACTTTGACGCGGTGTAGCTTCTAAACTAATGACTGGAACTCAATGCTGTGAATAAGAAAGTTAAAGGTCATTCTATTACCTGTAAAATAAGTCTAAGATGATCAAAATCGGTTTACCAGAACAGAAGATAGAAAATAAAAAAGGGCCAAAAACGTTTTTTACACTTAAAAAAAAATTGACATCATAAAAAAAATTATAAGTGCCCATTTCTTAATCAGGGAGATGTTCTTTACCAGAAAATTAAGGTTGTCTTCAAGTAGGGCGACGTCGATTTTTTTTTGTAAACTAGTGTAATTGAAATTGAAAACATCAACTCGGATTCACGGCCCCCATTTCCCCGCACCACTTGTAATATTCAATTAGGCGCATATTTTCTGGGGATTTTCAGTTGGTTGCTCAGGGAAATCCTGGGGGCGAGGAAAAAGGGTCGTCCATTGCTAATTGGAATCCACAATCCCCACTCGAGTTGTCTTGGTTGCTTTTCCTCTGTTTGTCTAATTACTGACAAACTAATTGAGTTGAGCTGCCGAGGCGTGGAGAGGGTAAAACGAAGGCGGTAAAAACTTCGTTAATTCAATTTCAATATGCAAAATTCAGTGGAAATCCAATAACTGCAGAAATTGTGTGCGAATTTCAGTTTTCACTTCGTGACTCTGCGAATGAAAGCTCCCAGTTGAAAGTTGAATGGTGAAAGTGACTGCCACTTGACACGCTCCTCAAATATTAACAGCCACCGGATTGCATGCGTATCGGTAATTGTGTATCTGTATCTGAATTGGCATCTATATCTGCTTATATATGTTTCCACCAAGGTACATATAATATATCTGTGTAACTGAGTGTGCGTTTAGGATAAGAGCGATTACATGCATAATTCAATTGGTGTAACAGTTGGATCTGCTCCCTGCATGTCGGTCGGCTATAGAAAACGCTTAAGGGGCGCATCCACCGCACAGCGAGAGTGGAAAAAGGGATAACTGCCAGCCAGCCAGATGTGCCCCACATGAATGCACTGAGGAAAACATTCGATAAGTACAATCTATTAAATATTCCAGTATATTTCGCTCTGTTTTTGATACACTTACGGCCGATTTCTCAATGTCACGTTAAAGTTTAGTTGGCTATCTGTCAGATAAAGTTCACATGAGGTTAAATTGGCGAGAAGTTCTAATGTAGAACTTCCAGTCGGATAAAATCAATAACGATATTGAAAAACTATATTTCATGTTTTAACTGCAAGTTAACTCAAGACATAATTTAACCTGACATTGAGAAATCGGTCGCGTTAGAGTTTATATTTAATTTTAAAGCCTTTCATTTTTTCCAGTGCGGATTCCCATTTACAAATACGGATACAGATACCACATCTAGATCTATGGAACACATCTGCTGGTGACGATTGTCGCACGCCATTCTCCATTCGCCTGTCAATCATGCTTAGGGAACTGAGTTCTGAAAGGGCTGTCAGGCGTCCAAAGGGGACTGGAAGGAGTGCTCCAGTGCATTAGGGAGCACTGGGAGGTTAGGAATATGCAAATGCTGAAGGGGACTACTCAGAAGGCAGCTCGGCAGTTCCCTTGGAGAACCAAACTATCGAAATGAGTTTAAAGAGCTGCTGGCTGAACTACATGCAAATTATTTCATAAAATATGTAGCTGCTTAGCTCGTGTTTACAAACAGTTTCCCCCAGCAGCTCTTCACTTTTAGCCCTCCCACCTGAGTTACCTGAGAAAGTTTTCCCGGCCCTCTAGAACTTTTTCCTGCCGCTGCTGTTGACGTTTTCCCCAGCCAAATATTGAGGAATGGGTCGTAAGATGAGCTGAACCCATCTTCTCGTACCCAACTCGCTGTGGGAGGCTGTTCCGAGGATCAGATCTGAAGATTGATGATGAGCAGCGAAGGAAATGTGAACCAGCTGGAGACCTTTGCTCATCTGTCAGTCACTTATCTTCCTTTTTAGTCACTCTCTTAACTCTTTCTTTCATTTTCGTTAAGTCATTGCAAATATTACATTTATGTACAGTTCTTTTCGGCAGTAAAAATCTATTTCATCTAAGATTTGATTGCATTTCTAGACAAGTTTTCCACTATAAAAATGAAAGCGCAGCGATTCATTTAACGACTCTGCACTTGTGCCTTGGGTGCTAGACATAAAATAAGATTTGGCAAGCGTTGTTGAAATCAATTAAAATTGAACGACTCCTAAAAATTCCAAGAAACTTAACACTCAAGACACAATCAGTGGGTATAATCCCATTATTATGACATCCAAAACCACAATCTATAAGTGGACTGAAATGGCTATTAGATTGCAAAAAGAATACCATTTTTAAAGCTCTATCACCACAATTTGTTCACGGACTTAGAAAATTTCAATATCTACAATCTGGATTCTAGATCCCAAATCACAATCTATTTTATTTTCGGGAAATCCTCAACATATAACCTCTACCCTCGCAAACACCTGACTGGAATGCCTGCTGCACTTACTCAGCACTTACGCAGACGATAGATCGTATATCACTGGCTGATCGGCGATCGTAAATAGTAGTTCGATTTCGGGCAATCAGCCGTCCACTTATCGGGCAATAAAACACGGTATTCGATTGGCGTTAACAAGTTCCGTGATTAGATACGCGGAAACTTGCGGTGTTTACACTTTAATGCAGTACTATTTGGAGTATTACGCAAAGATCTCCCCTCTCCGTTTTTAGCAACCCTGAGGTGTCTCAGTTCAGCTGGTAATAGGCGGCTATGACTTGGTAGATCCATCCCACGTAGGGTGGAACTGAGGTGTAGACCGTGGGCCTCTTGGCATAGCCGCAGGGCATATAGCTCCAGGATCCCAGACCCACCAGTTCCGCGGGCCCTGTGATGGGCCAGTAGATCAAGGGAGTGCCTCCGTCGCCATAGCAGGTTTTCACCTGGGAGCACACCTGCTGCGAGGTGAGAGGAGCATCCGAGGGGAGCAGCTCCTTGCAGGCGGTGCTGTTGAGCAGCGGAGCAAAGGCGTACTGCAACTGCTTGGAGTACTCATCACCATCCGCATCGGTGAGTCCCCAGCCGTAGGCAGCCGCCGTCTTGTTGCTGTAATCATCATTGATGTCGGGCAGTGCAATCTGCTGAACCCTCGCGTTGTACTCGAAGCTCTCGGAGACGTGGAGCAGGGCGATGTTGTCACTTCCGGCGTTGCCATCGAAGGACCGATGGGTGGAGGCAAAGTCCACGTAGCGCACTTGGGCTGCCGTCACATTGGATCGGTTGATGATCCCCGCATAGACAGGAGTTCCCACGGCATCGCCATTGAAGTTGATCAGTTCCAACACACAATGGGCAGCCGTCAGGAGCCACCGCTTTCCGATGATGGAAGCTCCACACACGTGGGTGTAGGTGGCCCTGGTCAGGGACAGGGAGGCCAGATAGGGCGCATTGTCCACTCCCTGAACGTCGTAGCCATCGATGATCAGCGGCTGGATCTCCACGGGCACCTGCTGATTTAGGTTTCTCAACGACAGGTGCTGAATGTGCGGTATGTTGGCCGCTCCGGCCAAAGCCAAAAGGGGCAGCAGGAAAAGCGGCGAGAACATCGCTGATTGCTGATTACTGATTCGGCTGATAAATACAAAACGTCTAAACTGGAAGCCGAAAAGCAATGGGGCTTTTATAGTCGAAGACTAAAAGCTTTTGGTAATCAGGAAAAGAGAAAAAGTCCCACTTCAAAAGTGATAAAACAAAGAACTAGTTCGATCAACCGATTTTTATGGCACAGGTATACTTTTTCGTATGCTGAGAATTATTTGAAGGCCTTAAGCATGGACTTTTAGATATACAAAATTGAACTGTTCGTTAGAGGCAGGAAGTAGAAGATCATTAACAAAAGTGTCAGAAAACTATAGATTAAAAAGTTAAAAGAAAATTTTAAAAAATTTTATTTAATTTTAGAATTTAAAAAAATATATTTAATTATAATAAAATAATTATTTATAGATTATCTTCCTTGTTTTAGTTCTTCAAAAGAGACGAAGAATAAAGTAAACTGATCTTTGAAACCAGGAAGTAAAAGAGTATTTTCCAAGGTGGAGCTAAATCCTAATCTAAAAAGCGACAGAAGTCTCTAGATTTTTAGATTGCTTAACGATTTTAAGCCATAAAAGGAAAAATAATAGTCTAGTTATATTGAATTAAATATTATTTTATTGTCCAAAATCTTTAAGCTTTTTAAAAGATCAAGACTAAAGAGGACTGACCTTTAAAACCAGGAACTTAAAGAGGTATTTTATTGGTTCCAAATATGTTTTACAAAACCGAAATAAGACATTAATCATAAACATTTTGAAACCTATCAAATGTGGGTGGAATCCGTATTTAAAAATCCCACGCTTAGTTACTGGTATTCCTTTAACAGAATATCCCATCGTAAACACACCGTTTAATGTTAAATTGAATTTTAATTTAAACCCATCCCGGTTTATTCCCATGGCTCCATGGCTCCACATTATCCGCGCCGGGTGCTGTGGCATATAAAACATGCAATTACCCTTTCGGAGGGCGAGGAGGGTGGAGGATGGAGTGCATCCTCGCATGCACATCCGTGCACATAATTGCTGGCTGGCCAAGCTGCCCCTCCAAGCGGCATTAGGGCCACATGCCACATGCCCCGTCGCGTGGACGTTGTGTCCTGAAAATGTTTACGCAAACGTGCGGTCACTTCAGGGGTACGGAATCCACTTTTAATTGGCTTTGTCCGCTGCCCAGCTGGGAGGGTCCAGTATTTTTAGCATCCTTTGAGACTGGGCTTGGACCCCAGCGACCTTGCCGTTTCAACACCTCAGTTAGCACACATTACGCACACGCTTCCCAGGGCTTTTCCCCCACTCAAGGGCGTAGTTACTACGAAACTACGGAACTTATTCCTATCGGCCAACTCTAATCTATCTCAGACGAAATTAACTAATCGCATCGAATGCGATTCATAAATCCATCTGCTTATCTCTAGTCTAATCTAATAGTGGACGAGTATAAAAGGCGCTTTTGGCGTGGCTAAAAGTAGACATTCTCCAAAGAAAAACTGCAGAATGAAGTTGATCGCTGTGACTCTAATCGTTGCCCTGGTGGCCGCCGCCCAGGGAGCCAAGCTCTCCGACAAGCTGGCAAAGATTGTGCCCAGCTTCGCCACTGGCTTCGTGATCAACGGCACGGAGGCGGAACCCCATTCCGCTCCCTACATCGTTTCCCTGTCCACCAGCGCCACCAAGCACTCGCACATCTGCGGAGGCACCATCTTTGCCAAGCAGTGGCTCCTGACGGCCGCCCATTGCATTTCCGAACCCGTAGGCATGAGCGCCATTGCTGGACTCCATACCCGTTCCGAGGTGGATGAGCTGACCCAGCAGCGCATTGTTGACTTCGGACGCGTCCACGAGAAGTACACCGGCGGCGTTGGACCCTACGACATTGCCATCCTGCACGTGAGCGAGCCCTTCGTCTTCAATGAGTGGGTGCAGCCCGCCGTTTTGCCCAGTCGCGAGGAGATCCATGACGGAGAGTCCCACCTGTACGGTTGGGGACAGCCCAAATCCTATGTCTTTACCGCCGCTAAGAACCTGCAGACTGTGACCACCGATCTTGTGAGCTTTGAGGATTGTAAGGATGCTCTTCCTGAGACCGCTCCTCTGGCGGAGACCAACGTTTGCACCTCCTCGCACCAGCAGAGCATCTCCGCCTGCAACGGTGACTCCGGCGGCCCGCTGGTCATTGAGAAGGCGAATGCCTCCTCCGAGCTGGTTGGCATCGTGTCCTGGGGCTACATTCCCTGCGGATTGGCCAACCTACCCTCCGTCTACACCAGGGTCTCCGCCTACGTCGACTGGGTCAGCGATATTCAGAGCGCCTACTACAAGCTCTACTAAATCTACTAAAAAAGTCCTCTATTTCGAAGAGAGAACTCTGTAGTCAGATTATACCAAGGATCGGAATCACTTTGGATCAGAGCAATGATCGATTGTTGAATAAATGCATCCAACTAAAGTTCAATGTCTTGTTGCTTTTCAGAAATGGGTGGTTATAAAGGGGTTATATTGGAAAGAATATTGATAGATAAATAGTAGAGGTACCATAAATTAAAAAAAAAAAAAAAAAAAATTATTGAAGAAATACAAAAAAACATAATAGGAACAAAAAACCTTAAAAAAAAACAAAAAAAAGGTTGTAATCAGCTTTAAAAGTTAGGTAATCAAGTACTACTGTTAAAAAAATATGTCTATTAAAAATGACTTCAGATTTATAAATTACTTCCCTATGCGAAATTAGCTAATCATTTTTATGGGCTTGCTTTCAAACGAGTAATCATAAGCATATATCAAAGACAGCAAAGACTTTTTAGGTCCCAATTTATAGCGTACCATGATGACAAAGCAGTTTACGCGACCAGGTATATTAAAGATCCTAATTTGATCAGCATAAAGATACAAGTAATACTGAACATATTAAATAATAATAATATAATTAATACTTTAGTTCATTGCAACTCTACCAATAAATCCTCATTCTAAAAGTAAACCGAATTGGTCACATGATAATTCAAAACTAAATTCGCCTACGATCGATTGTGAAACGACTGCAAGCAATGAAAGTCCAGCCTTTGTTTGTCTTCTCCACCAAGGTTGCGGTTACAATTTATGGCGTCTGATTAGCCCGAATCGATCGCTAATCGGAGCTGGATTAAGGACCGTCCAGACCACAGTTTGTCTCCTAATTTATGGCCTCTAAAATAAGTTCTGGAAAAGCCCCGACTTTTGGAGGCGTGTGCCATTGATAGAGTTTCCAGTCTCGAAAGTCATGCACTCGACCAATCAAAGCCAACCAAAAGTTGAAGCTCCTTATCGGTGAGATTAGAAAATTGCTGACTCGAGCTGATAAGGTAGATTGGAAAAGCTCTACGAAGCTCTACTTTTTAGTCTCAAGTTGAGACTCTCAACATGTTGCTGGAATAATGTTGGAAAGCAAAACTTTAACCAGAATGACACTTGCTTTAAAATAGTATTTTTAAAATACACAAGTAGTAATATGCTTTATGTGGAAATATTTAACGTCTACTGAAAAATGGGTACGTGCTATATTTAGCTCTGGTAAGTAAGGGGCTTAAGTTCTTGAAAACACTATTTTCTCTATGTGTAAAATCTATTCAGAGGGTTCCAAACTTATTTAAACCATTAAACAAATAATAAAAACCGTTGGATCTTTTAAATCTTTTAAGTATTCATAGATTTTTTTATATCTTTTGTTATTAAATGTAGATTACAAATTACTAATGATAATTTTTCCATTATGATTTTGATTATTTTATCTGCGCTCTAAATAACTTATCAGGGGTAGCAATCTTAATGGAGTTCTGGTTCATTCACACCTGGCCAATCTAATCAGTGTAGTTTTCCAAAGACACATTAACTATCTATGCAAGATTTACTAATGTTTTATGACCAACGTAGTGCGAACTCGAGATAAGCACTAAACGCTCTGGGACAAAGTGGCCTATATACGGAGTATATGTGGTGCCACCCAGAATCGGGGCCAAGAGCCAGACAAATCGACTGCAGGGAAGCCTTTTCTTTTTGCAAGCCTCAAGTGCTTGCAGGCGCTGAAAGATTAGCGGGTTAATCAGTCAAAGGCGCCACTCCAAAGGACAAAGCGAAATCATATCGGGGCCAAGAATACACGCTAGTCAGGATCATAAATCGCTCGGTTGATAGCGATAGCCAGCGATCTTCGAGTGCTTGGAGTTCGGAGATTGGAGATTACAGATGGGATGGGGGACCTATAAAAGGCGCTGACCGAATTGGCAGTGGCACAAACTCAACAGAGAACTCAAAATGAGACAATTCGTGTTCCTATTCGCACTGGCTGTGGTGGCTTCGGTGGCCTCGGCCAATTTGATACCCCAGCCTGGACTCCCCGAGGGTCGCGTCATCAACGGCTATGAGGCCGAGAAGGGAGAGGCGCCCTATATCGTATCCTTGCAGAGCACGGGCAGATCGCACTTTTGTGGCGGCAGCTTGATCGATCCATGGACCATAGTGACCGCCGCCCATTGTCTGACCTACGCTCAAGGGTTGGCCGTTTGTGGTCTTCACGGTCGCACCGACCAGGAGGACGTCCAGACCAGGTCGTTCACCAGTGCCCAGTACCGTATTCACGAGGATTACAGCGGCGGCGTGGGACCCAATGACATTGGTCTGATTCTGCTTAGCGAACCCTTCAATGTGAGTGCCGTCGCCCGGGATGGCAGCAATCCGGTGGGTGTGGTGGCTCTGCCTTCCAAAACATTCGAAGCAACCGGCGCTGGATGCCTCTACGGATTCGGACGCGACAACTGGGGATCGCTCGCCACCGTTCTTCAGAAACTGGACACCAACGTTATTAACCACGAGGAATGCAAGGCGGCATTGCCCTCCAACGCACCGCTGGCGACCACCAATGTGTGCACCTATACCGCCAACAAACCCGATGGAGCTTGCAACGGAGACAGTGGCGGTCCATTGGTCATGAAGTACGGAACGCAAACCGTGCTAATTGGCTGCGTCTCCTGGGGATACACACCCTGCCTAACTACCTCCTATCCTTCGGTCTTCACACGTGTGTCCTCGTTTATAGACTGGATCTCCAAGAATATGGAACAGAAATAGGCAGTAACCGAACACTGTATATAATCACCTAATAAACGAACATTCTGTACTCAGACAATCCAGGTTGTGTTTCAAACCTATCATAACTCTTAAATACCAAACTAAAGGTCTATCGTACATGACAACAGATAACTCAGCTACCTAGACTATCAAAATTAAAGTGATGACCACATCTTTGTTATCATGTTTCGTAGGAAATAGTCTTTCAGTTGTACTTTATACCAAATGTGCGTAATCTAATAAAGTGAGTATTTCTTAATGATAATAACTGAAATTTCTTTCAGTTGCAATAGGAAGTCCTACGTAAGATCCGTAAATATAATACTTGTGCTACTTACATCGTCCCATCGAATGAACTTCTCGCCATCCTGCAGGGCCTGTGGAACCTCCACGCTGGCGGTGGAGATGTACGTTCCTCCGGCGCTCATCATCCTGACTGACTTTTTGGACTCAAAATCTTGTTTACGGGTCTCTCGGTTCCTGTTTTGCTTTCACTGACCCACGGATGGCCGCGTTCTGGTTATTTTCTGACTACTTTTTTGGAATCGCTGCGGCTTACAGTTGTTTCCGCTTAGCCGCTGCTCGGCGTTTCCGTTGCTGTAGTTGTCGCAGAGTTTGCCTGGCTGCATACAAATGACGCCATGGTCCTCTGGTCCTTGTCCGAATCCTGGACGTGGTCCGGGCCACAATTAGAACGCCGTTGTTTTTGCCCAGCGCCCGACCTTTTTTGACTGCATTCTGAGGGCTTGATTAAAAGTGCGGCCTTGTGAAACACGCGGTTTCCTGAAATTGCAGAGGGGAAGTTGGTTAGTTGGTCTGTTTGAAAATCAGCAAGCTTTTAGCTAATTTTGGTTAACTGGAATGGATCTTATTGCCTCTCGACTGGAATTTAATTGGTTATGTTATTTCATGCTAAAGAAAACGCGAATTCTTCAGAGCAACAGCATTTCATAGTACCACTGTGACATAACTTTCATTATATGGGGAAGAAAAAAATTACGCGAATTCTTTAGAAAAAGAAAGTAAACATAATAATACTACTATTAAATACTATCATTCAGGTACCTAATTTAATACCTCTATTTAAACTTAATGTAAATTCAAATTCCAAAAATAAATGCTGCTTGATTTCGACAACTCAATTTTGTTTTTTGAAAGGGTTACTACCCGCAGTTTCTATTTCCAAATGAGTAGTGTCAAATTACAGATATACATAGATACAGCTTGATTAACGTTTTGCCGAAAGTCTGTCGCTTTTGTTTCGCCACCATTGGCGGGTCAACCCGATTACGAGGAGGCCGACCCCAAAGGGTCAGGATCGGAGCCCCCTTTATGGGCCCTGCCATTCAGCTACGGAGCTCCATTCATTCATTCATTCGGGGCACAGCTCATTCAGGTTTCCACGGCTTTGTTTGCCTATTTTTGGGCTGCTGTCGCCGGCCATTGTATTGCGGAATTCCCTTGTAGTTTCCTTCCCCTTTGGCTTTTTGTTCGGCTTCTGGTTTTTGTGTTCGACTGCACTTCATTTATGCAGGGAAACCGTTTTTCGGTCCGCTAATTTGGCGCACAAACATTTTCAATTTTCAATTAGCCGCCGGAGAACTCTTGACCTGAGCATTATCGAGTAGCTTTAAATAGACATCCGGTGGTGCTGCTTTTTGCAACTCAACTCGCTTGAACTGAACTGAACTGAACTGAGTGGTTCCTTGATTTTGGCATAATCCACTTAGACAGACTGAGATGACAGCTTAGCCAGAAGTGGAATACGTAGAGGGAAAAACGCACGTGACTAACGGGCTAATACTTTCGTAATTTCTTTTGGCCTTGTCATAACCAATTTCAGTCAAGACCGTCGGGCAAACCCGAAACTAAAACTGAAACAGAATCAGAATCAGAAGCAGTAACAGTAACCGAAATAGAAATGGAAATGGAAATGGACACAGAAACAGAAGCACCCACTGAAAATGCAGGCAAAACTTTTAGCCACAGTCTAAAGGCAGCCAGAGTTGTTCAGTTACCTAAAACAACACACATGTATGCACACTGGAAAAATATATTTTTTATCAATTTCCAAAAATATCAAATATTCAAAAAAAAAAAAAAAAAATTTTTACATAATAGGTTTGAATGCCAATTGATTGCAGATTTTATTACTAACTCAACGCTGTATGGAACATGTACAGTGAAAAATTATTATTTTTATCAATTTCCAAAAATGTCAAAAATTACAAATTACAAAAAAAAAATGTTTACTTATTAATAGGTTTGCAGATTGCAGATTTTATTACCAACTCAGCGCTGTATGGAATACCATACTTTACAAATTTATTGCAATGTTGTGGATAAAATATCATGCGTTTTTCCCAGTGTGTTGGTCCCAACTTTGGTTTACATCCCCATACATGTACTTATGTCGAAAGTTTTTCGCGCATAAAGGAAGTCATTTGTTTGTATTCGTTGCTTTTGCAAATAGAATTGAATTTGTGAATTTATATTGCCGTTTTCCCAGCCATTTTCTGTTTGAAATTGAGTTTGTACATCATAAATTTGCAGGCTGCCAAAGGGGAAGTAATTAAGCATTTTCATTCTGTTTGTGTTCCGACTGTTTTCGAGTGAGTGTCTGAGTGTGTGCGGCAAATGGATTTCGAGTCGATATATCGAAAATGTTTAACGTAAGTGGAATGAAAAATGCGGGAGATGTCTGCTCGATTTTCCTCATTTCCATGCTTTGCTCGCTTCATAGCTTTTCTTTTGCCCTCCTTCTATTTTTTTACTTTGCAAATCGTTTTAAGTGTTTTATGGCAAACGGGCAAAAAAATTTATTGCAGGCAATTTGCAGATGTACCCCAGAGTAGGTGGAAAAGGTGGTTGGGAGTTTGGGGACCCATTCTGGGGATACGCAACGGAAATCACAGCGGCAACACACAGATTTCAAGTGACTTTTCTTCAACGCTTTCCCTCGTTCTAACAAAAAGAGAGAGATAGAGAGCGAGCGAGCCCATGAATCATGTATGCGACGGAAACAGAACAAAACGCTTTGCTCCAAAGCCTGCCCCTCGGATTTTCACCACCCTCCCTGGCTCAGTTTTAACGGCCAGGGAAAGCGGCATAAATCAAAACGCCAGTCAAAATATGTTTTCCTCTGCCAGCTCACATCCAAAGGTTAAAGGTTGATATATGTGGCGAGCGTACTTGTTATTGGCTTGTTTATTGCAGACTTCCAGTTGATCTGAGTCGAATTTATGGATCCCCTAGTTGTACTTGCCACACCGAGAAAAGTTTGTATAACTTTGGAAACAACAGCAATTTAATCTATATAGAATTTTAAGTTTATGGAATTATTTAAAAACCTAGAAAATAAAGGAATTTATGTACCTATGGTATATATTTTATTGTCGTATGGCCATTATCGACAATGATTTATTTTCTACGAGGTCTTTTTCGAAGAATTGGTATTATTAAATTACCCCCAGCTCCATTGCTGCTGGAAACTAGTAATTCCGACTGCCTCCCTGTGTATTTATTTTCTATTGTTCGACAGGGACTGGCTTTTAAGTACCTGCACCTAAGTGTCCTTTTAGTTCGTGGACAACTTTTCCGAATGAATGGGATGCCCCCCAGTGACAGCGGTTTTCTCCCTCTCTCTTCTTCTTCGCTGCCATTTCCGGGAAAGTACGGAAGTTGCTTGTCAAACGGCAATCTTCCCCAGCAACGCACTCCACACTCACACAAACATGATAATCAAATCAAGGCGCCAGCTATTTGGTTAATGTGCATGACAGCGTTTGCCGGCAAGAGGAAAAGCGAGGAAAATGGGGGGAAAAAGCGAAGAAAAGCGGAGGAAAAGCTGAGCGGCAGACCAGGGGAAAGTTAAAATGTTTTAAACTGAAGCAGGTGAGAGCCGAAAGATAAGAAATCTCGGGGCAAAAAGAAAAAAAGAGGAGGTAGGCGGCCACATTTTTGTAGCATGCTTTTCGGAGCGACAGTTTCCACTTGCTCTCGCCCACATTTTCCCGCGCGGAAATTGCAGCGACAGCCTGTGGCACTCTATATTGTGTATGTGTGTGTGTACCGACTATAATTTCATTTGTGGTACATAAAACTTTGCCGAGGCTTCATCTCTTTGGGCCAAGACGCTGCTGCGAAGGCCAGAGGAGAATCACATTAAACTAATTGCTTTAGCTTGTCGTTGCTGTTGTTTCCATTGTTTCTGCTGCTCCTGTCGTCGAGTGTTTGATTGTTAGTGCTTTTAGGCAGCGCAAATTATATTTGCTTGTATGCCAAAATGGTTTCTGTTCGCATTTGGCAGCCATTAAAAATTGAAAAGCCACCAGCACACACACACACACTCACACAGGATAACTCAGTTTGACAGCCACTGTGAGCGTCCTTAACCTCAAAGGTTCAAGTATTATAAATCGAAAGGCAACCCTGAAATCTTCCCTCTTCTTAGAATTTATGTTTGGGTAAGTACGGTTAAAGTACTAAAAAAAATATATAATGCTTTGGTAAATCATCTATTTAAATTCAAGTAAAACGAATGGAAACCCTGAACTTTCCACTTGAAATTCTACGTTGAATAGTATATTTAAGCAGGGTTTAAGTACAAGATAATAATTCCCATTATTGTTTTAGTAAATTATTTATGTAAATTCCTTAAAAGTCCTTCAATCTCACCCCTAAACTGGGAGACCCGACTGAAAAACAACAGGGGGACAGAAAAAAGCTGAACATCAAATATTAACTGAGGATGGCCCTTAGGTCATTGTAAGATGATTTACCTTTTCCTACTTATTCTTTGCGCTCACCCATTTCCCCCTTTTTCTTGGCGTTTTTCTAATATTCAAATTTAATTTGTATTATTCCCTAAAAGGAAAGAATACCCTGTGAATGAATGAAATTGATTTTTGGAGCGTTGCGGCTTTGATTTCCTTTCGATTTGCTTGGCCCCCAAGCCGAGTTTTCCTTCATTTTCCCAGCCATGTTTTCCCTACTGTTTTTTTATTTCAAAAAGAAAATTCATCATTTGGAGAGGCGATGTGGGTTGGGTAGGTGGAAGTCAACAACTTGCCGGCCCTTGGGCGCTCAGCCGTCGCTCATATCGGTAGCATAAAGTACACAAATAAATAAAAATATAAAGCGTTGGACAGGGGCGTAGTAAGGAATGGAAATCGAGCTGGGAGGGGGGTTGGGGTGGCTAAGCAAAAGAAAAACAAAATTAAGTTCAATGACACCCCAAAACAACAGCTCCCAGCCTTAAATTCAAGTTCCGAGTTGTTTCTGGTTGTTCTTGCTCGAAACCTCCATCAACGAAAAGTTGAGTTTTTCTCGGGATCCTTGAAAACCCCCCGAAAAATACACCCCCATTAACTGTGGGGTGTACATGGGGGCGCCTCCGATTGGAAAACTTTTGTTACACTTTGTTTCGGGGTTTTTTTCGTTGGGGAAGGGCGAGAAAACTGACGAAAAACCAACCGAGCGGGATCAATTTATAATTCGAATATTTCGTCATTCATTTAATTTCTGTTCCCTTTTTGCACTGAAGTTAGTGACCCCTCATCGCCGAATGGATAATGCCCGCCGATAGGCAAATTGTGAAAATATTGACAAAACAATTGTTTTCAATTGCACGCGAGGTAATCCTCTTTTCTCAACCCACTTTTGGGCACCCCTATACGACCGCCCGTGGCAGTTGTTTGTCTAAATTTTCTATTTATAACGCCTGGCGATGAGTTCAATGTTTGATTGGCCTCCGCTGAAGTGTAAAATCAACCTGGGCTGTGTGGACGCTTTCCAAGCAAGGAAAGTGCAAATGGGGGAGTTCACAACCCAAAGCATACTTTTGGGGCCTTGAAAATGGTCGAGCGTTCGGTAAGGATTAGATGAAAGATATTGCATTACTATTGAATTCTTATTATTAGTGGTTATCTAGCCTTCTATCAGCATACTAAATTGGTTAGCTCAATCATTATCGGTTATTATCATGATGGATAGACTTTCATATATAAATCATAAATCAATAGTGAGACCTATTACCATACCATCAGAACCACCTGCACCACCATAAATCGACTGCCACTGCCGCGGATTCCGATTACAGGTAATTGCTCGACTAACTGCACGTCGGATAACCAAAATAAACAAATTAATTGCTTAAGTTATGTGCATTCGTCTGTTAATTTGTTTGCCAGGCACTTCGATTACGCAGATACTTACTCACAGCCCCTCCCCCGTGATCCTATATCTACATATAATGTCAGTTCATTCGTTTTGATTGCGGCAAGGTTGGTCTGTCGAATTTTGACAGCTCTCCGCGCCAACTGTGGTCATGCATAATCGAGCCAGGAGGGGTATCGGCAGCGAGGAGTGGGATTTTACATAAAGCCACCGCAAACAAAATGAATTTGTGACAGAAAATGATAATTATTAATTAAAACCGCGTTTCAGTGTCACCGCAAACAAACTCAGATATATACAAACACAGAGAAAACACTGAAACACGCACAAATTTACTTGGGCTTTGTTTACACGAGCAGAAATGCGAATTGTTGCTTTAAAAAAGGGGAGGCTTTATTTTTAAATATATTATTTTTGTATAGCATCATGCTAAATCTAATAAAAAAGCATTTGCATAATTTGTAAGCTTCATTAAAAAATCAGAGAAACCAAGCACTCTTGAAAAACACCATTTAATCAACATACCGCGATTCTTCCGCTCGCATAAACGCAATAAATGGCAATTCGGTTCAGTTTATCGCTCATTAACAACAGCAACGTCAACAAACAATCTGCAGGCAACTCATTCATATTCATAGAATCCCCCCCCACCTCCATATCACATCATCTTCAGCTCCCCTTTATCAAGGCTTATATCTCGCATCCCATACAAAATTCATACTTAATTTCTGAGTAACATCGCTGCTTCGTCTTTTGTTTTATTTATAACATTTCTGTTTTTGTCTCTGCGCACATTTTTTCGCCTTGTCCTCTCTCTTTTTCGTTTTTATCGCGCTTTTATCTAGTTTGTCAACGTTATCAGGGGCAGAAACTCCCCCTACCAACACCATCCCCACCGCCACTAACCGTTCCCATCCCTGTTTGTCGGATAGTCGGACGTATTAGATTTGACGCTTCATTATAATGATAGATCGTTGTGCGTTGGTGTGTCACCAAGAGCAACCGAATGGGGAGCACACAGCGAGAAAGTCGTCGGGCAATAATGTTAATTAGTTGTAGCATAATAGATTAAAAGCCACCAGCCCTTTTATCAAAATGGGCATAGAATAAGCAAACAGGTTTTTTTCTAAGATCCATAAAGACCTAGTCGGAAGTGCAATAGAATCTTGCAATAAATCAAGTTCTATCAATTCCGCTTTTATTAGTACTAAAGTACATATTTTAAAATGTATTATTAGCAACACTAAATAATATTTATTTTTTATACCTTAAGTTATCATAATATAAGTAGGTTCCAACTTGGGACATATTAAAATGGAACCAATAAATGTAACTACTTACACCCAGAAAAAAAAGAACGGAAAAAATCAAGAACATTTTTCATGATTTGAGAACAATCCGTTCGCTATTTTTCGTTCATGAAAAATGAACGGTGCGGGGTCAAATCATGAACTTTTTGGTAAAATTATGAACGCGTCTCTGAAAAGTGTTGAGCTTTGAACGATTGTGGTCAGAACTATGAACAATGGTTCTAAAATTGCGAACGCTGTTCTTGAACAATTTCTTGCTCGGACCAAGAAATTTGTAAGTCTAGTGCCCCGTTTGGCCGTGCTTGAGAAATTGGTTCTGTGGTCCAACTGTTAGGCCGTCCGCCTTTGACACATATTAGCCCAGGTTCGAGTCCGCCAGAGGACGTCGTGAATCGTAAGTTTTAATAAAATATTATTTCTAATGTTTATATGTACTTCTTATAATAAATAAAATGTATGTTAACAACAACAACTAAAATACAACATTTATTAATAATAAATCAACAACTAAAAGTAAACAAATTAAATACAAATCTACCAGGCGCACAGAATAACCAGCAAGTGCGTGTCCAGAAATCTGTTATTTTTTGTTTTTTTTATGAACGTTTCGTTCTTAAATTAACCCCAAAATGTTCTTAAAATGACCCCGTTCGTTCGGAATCGAACTCTAAAGTTTCGGTCAAATTTTATGAACGAGCGTTCATGAACTGACAACAAACGGGCTTACGCACTTTTTGACCCCGTTTGGGGTTGATTTTTGAACGTTTCGAACGGATTTTTTTCTGGGTGTATGAATATTTTCTTTATACTCGAAGTTTTTCTAATACAACTAATTTACCGCTTGGGAGCAATACTAATAAAATCAATCAATATTTTTAAAAATATCTAAAGACCCTCTAAAATACCCAATTAAATTCCTAATTGGGTACACGATGCGTATGAGTTACCCGTAACTTTTCCCCAGTGTGCTACTGTCCACGATAGTTGTTTAATTTTCAGCGTGGCCAACGCTGCGTATGCGCGACTTTTATTCAGTTTTGTAGTCGCGCGTTGGCGGCTGCTAAATAATTAATGAGCAGCCTCAAGTGGTAAAACGGGTGAAGCGGGCGGAGAGAAAGGAGAATGGAGATAGAGATAGGGAACTGGCGAACTGGAGCAGGATGGCCGTGTCAGCATAATGAGCAAGGCACAAACACACTCACACACCCACACGCAGGCTAATTGTCCTTTCTGGCGCTCGTGTCCTTTAATGCCTTAATTGTGTTTGAATGATTGAAACTGGCGGCCTTTGAAATGGATGGTGGGCAGATGGCAGAGATGGAGATGACAGGGCGTGGTGCAGCAATTAAGTGGGATAATTGCATATCAGTGGTGCAGCTGGTGCCTCAACTTGATAAATGCCTCGAGTGTTTCGAGTGGCAACTGAAACAGGACCCAACTAAACACACAAGTGGATGCGCTGCTGCAAAATGGAAAGCGGGGAAAGCGGGAAAAGCATTGGCAGCTTAAAGCGTTTCGCTAATTGGCAGAACGAGCTGATGTGATATCTGATGCTCAGCTCATTAGCTTTTTGCAGTTCTCCCGCTTCGATTTCATCTCGCCCAGATTGGCCATAACCTGATTACAAACTTCGATTCCCTTTTCAATTGATTGCTCGGTTCCCACTGAAATTGACTGTTTGCTAATTGATTTCGAATTGGACTTTTGCAATTAAATTCCCCAATTACAAAATCAAGTCATACGTATTAGGATAGTTTATGTTGGGCTATTAATTTAAAATATACAAAATATAACTGATATAAACATGAGTTCCTTTCTAATTTGTATTCTTTAGATGGAATCACAGAGATGACAAACGCCGACGGAGTTTTGAAGTACATTTTGTAATAAATTTATATTAGCAAATAAAGAATCAAAAGTGCAATAAAATACAAATATATAACATTTCTCAGGATTACGGAAGTATTATCTTTTAACTTTAATATATAAGAAACTTTGTTTCCAGTATAAATCCGTTAAATCATAATCAATTTTGACTTCTTATATTTTTATTTCAGCAATCAACAGAATCAGACGAACAATAAAATATAATTTGGCCTAGTTTCAAACGAAAGAACTTTTCAGCACTAAGAACCTATTTTCCTTGACATAGAGACTTTTGTCTGGCTTTCTCCCATGACATTACAGCAATAAATACTCCAAAATACATTCTGAAGATCAGGGAGCTCCTGATAGTTATCGCTTAGAACTCTTCAATCACAAGCTATAGCTTCGCGTGATTCACGCGCGACCCAGTGAAGCGTTATTTGCCCGGTTCTCGGCTCTCGGATTTCCACCAGCCAGCAACTATATCTCAAAGATTTCCAGATACGCGCCACGCCACGCGCTACGAGTTACGAGTTCAAGTACAACCGGCGACACAAAATCATTGACAAACACCCCACGTCCCCGCCACAGATCACTACACTTCAGCTTTGGCTTTAGCTTTAGCTTTAGCTATCGACTGATAGATCTTTCAAGTTTTCCAAAACCAAATCCAAAACCAAATCAAAAGCGAAATATTTGAACTTGAAAAGGAACGAGAATGGGAACAAGGCACTAGAAATAATTTTTGGTGAAGCCCAAATAGAAATCGACGAGTTTGCTTATAAACAAGCAAAGCGAGAGGGCAACAGCATTTTTCGGTACAATTTTCAATTAGGCAGCCGTGAAAAAAAAGGAAAAAAACGATGTTGAACAAATAAATTGAATGGGATTGTATTTTGATTTAATTTTGTGTGTGGTGCTGAAATCGAGAATCGTATTCCCCCGCCCCCGAAACTTCCTGATAAATCCGTAGATTCTGTAGGTTCTGTTTTTTTTTTTTTGTGAGTTACCTGTGCCAAAGTTTTTGACTTTCAGATGAAACCTTCTCGTTGAGTGCAATTTGAATTTCGTAAGCGGCGAAATTTCAATTACAGATTTTGCACCCGTCGGCAAGGGAAGATGAACTCCTCAGTTGGCTTGTTTTTTGAGATTTTTCATTGGTTCGCCCTTTAGTTTTTCTGTTTCACATTCAGTTTTAGCTACAGCTATAGTTTTTAACTGTTCGGCTTAGTCACATAGCACACAGATACGAAGGAACACACACGCACACACACGGCTGCTGCTGCAGATACGGATGCGGATGCTGGGGATTCTGGGGAACCGGAGAGGGGTTCCTCAGGAGAAAAGTCTCGGACTCTCGAAATCTCGAAATCTTCCGCTGACACGACCGAACGCCTCGCCGAACGACGAATGTCTGTTGGGAAAAGCTGTGTGGAAATTTCAATGCTGGCTAAAATGCAAAAAAAAGAGAGAGCTGAAGCTTCTCCGTCTCTCTCTCTCGCTTGGCGAAGGTGAGCTACTGCTCTACTGTTCTACAGAATGTTTTTCGAGCGCTTGCAAAATGTCAAAATTGTAAATAAACGAAAAATGCCAAGAGTATCTGTTATACGAAATAACAGAGGCGTAAGCGAAGGGTGAGTTTAAGGGTGGCCAAAATAGGTTAAAGGCGGTCTGCCTGACCCACTGACCTTTGTTTCAAACTTTTGAAATGTAAATGATATCTCCCTAAAAAAGTATCAAAAATATGTTATACACAAAAATGTATCTTTTTTTCATAACTTTTATAGATAATAATCTATCAAAAATATGTTATACACAAAAATGTATCTGTTTTTCATTACTTTCATTGATCATTTTAATTAAGATAATTTCTTTTGCTTCAATAAATTGTAATATCTTAAAGTCATTTTAAATTTCTAATTTTTGAGCTCGACCAAGACTCCTCTCAAAACTGAAATGACTATAATTATGATCTTCCATTCCCGAAGTAAACATCTAGTTAATAAATATGTAATTATCTTGCCTTTGAATTTCTTTTTATTTACCCGAAAATCATGGGATTAGGCCAACTAGTACTAGCCCCTTCCCAAATCTTAGCCACCGCCCCTGGCTGTGCAAATTCGGGTGAGTTCTCTGCCCCGCCGCCAGAGAAACCCCCTTTGACCCACTGAATGCTATACGGAAAATGTTATACAAGAGCTTTTGCCATGTTACACACTTCCGTGGCATTTTCTCTGTTTTCCTCGGAGAACTTTCCCTCTCTTTCTCTCTCTCTCTCTTTTCGAACAGCATTCTCTCTGCCTTGCCAGGATTTGTTTTTGTTTTGGGAAAAGCGTTCGCGGCGAAATGTTCATGTTTTGATAAGAGGAAAACGTTTGCCCCACTCTGTGGGAACCTTTCTTTAGGAGGGGATGTCAAGCGGGGAATAATTTTCAAATAAACAAGCCAGTCGGAGGCGACAACAACAAAGGGTGGCTCCAAGCGACAAACCCCCTTCGGCAAACCAGAATTGATAATAGTTGCTGAATAGTTTGGCAGAACCTTCGGTGGAAAAGCAAGCAGGGGAACGGGAGGGGGGAGGGGGGCTTTACGTGGACATCACATCACAGCCTAATCAGCATCTGAAACGGTCAGAAAATCAAATTAAAATTGCCAATTTGGGCGAGCTGAGTGAGTTGAGTGGGCCTCGCCTTGCCTCGATTTGAATTTGAATTTGAAATTTGGGTTTGTTTGCCGCTGCTACCCGACGCAGCCGGGAATTTTTATATATTTATTTAATTTTAATGCCCCGCCATACGACGTACGTGAGTACAGCGTCAAATTGTCCGGACTCGGAACTCGGAACGCGCGCATGTGCCACGAAAAAATAGAGGAACAAAAACAATCGACAGCAGGAAGACCAGATATATGGGTTCTGACTCTTCCAATACCCTTTTGCCAAGCGATTGCTTCTGTATCGCATAACGTGATACTTTGTCCAAATATTGATTTTAGCCATTAGTCATAATGAGTTAGGTAACCAAAAATTAAAGTTTTTTAGAAATATTATGGGAAATTAGGGAAATTTGGGTCGCTTGCTGTACTAATTCAATCTAAGTACGTGTTTATGAATTAATTCCAATTTTCCGTCTTTTTTTTTAGATTTCTAAATCTAAAAATGTTTTCCTCTGCCAGTTGTCTTTTAAAATAATAGGCTAAAAGATCTTTAAAATAAATATCTTATACTCAAATACTCTTATATGTATATACCCTTGATGACTTCGATTACAGGGTAAGAAAATGCGAAAATGAAAATTGGGAATAGGAAATCAGAGATCGGCCGAAAAGTCGGAAAATATGTCAGTGCCGGGGGGCAGCGGGAAATATGACATCCAATCCAATACGCGAAAAAGTATTGAAGACCTGACCCACATATTTCAGTGGTGGTGGCTCTCCACATTTTCCTTCCTTTTCAGCCTTTTCACAATTTCCACGAAAAGTGATTGACAAGGTGAGACAAATGCTTCTGTATCTGTCTCTTTTATCCGTGAGATACGATTCGTTTGTTGTCTCCACAGAGGCGAGAGTTGCAAGATGCTTCTCCCGTGCTCTTCTTCTTTTTATTTTTTGTACGCTTGATTGATTGCTCGGCTCGGCGTCCTCAAGGTCACTCGGTGGACTACAAAAGATATGCAAATGGTGGTACCCCGAACAGGGGAGATGCTAGCGTGACTCACGCCCGAATCGGGGTCACCAAACATCAGGAAAATTCGGGGAACGAAAGTGCCAGGGGCATAATCACCATTAGATCGATAAGCAGCCATAAACTTAAGCAACTTATGGCAACTAGCCGCTTTCATTGCATATTTATTCGGCTATAAAATGCTGGAGAGCAGAGTCAGAATCGAAATCAGCCTCACATGGGATCACATGGCACATTCCATTCCTCGCGATCCCCAAATCCCCAACTAAATAAATTTCAAAATTGTTTATTTTCTTCCAAACAAATCAGCGTGCATTAAAAACAGCGAGAACAGAGAATTTTAAATCCAAATAAAACATTAACATCCGGTGGGAATACAGCGCTCAGTCGCCACCAGCTCATGCCCATTGTACCCACCCGCTCTGCAGTGCCCACTGTGCGTGGGTGGTTGTGGTTCCTTTTCCCATTGTTGTTGTGGGCGGTGGTATTGTGCCTTTGAAGTGGGGATTTACAGGTGTTTTATCTGCCAGTCTGTTTGTTTACAAAGGTCATGAGTTCCCAGACGAATGTAACTAAATGAAACTTTTTCGGAAAAGCCAAGCCACAATAAACACGGGCAGTTCTTTTCAGGCAGACATCATAACTAAGAGCGGAAAACTTTGTAACAAAATAAACCACATTAAAGATGAACTACATAATAACTAATAATGGAGAACTTCTACTAGGAATGTGCCACCCATATCATAATGGAACCACAAACCCGCCAATTTTGGTTTACATGTTCTACTTGTTGGAAAAATTTGCATAGGACCTGACATTCTATTCTAAAAACAAGAGAGAACGCTATAGTCGGGTTGGTGTCCCGACTATCTAATACCCGTCACTCAGCTAAAGGGAGTGCGAGCACTGTAGTCGGGTTGGTGTCCCGACTATTTAATAAACGTAACTCAGCTAAAGGGAGTACGAGGGAGATAAAATCTTTAATCAGGCATAAGTTTTAAACGAATGGTCCGATTTAAAAAATTTCTTCTACATTTCGATAGGTATTGATAAACACAACAAAACTGCATTTTTACTTTTCCGAAATATTTAATTTTTTAAAATCGTTTATAAGCTATTGTGGGCGTTAGAGGGGGCGTGGCACCATTTTGAAATAAACTTGCGCTGCGTAGGAACTCCAAGAATCTTCATGCCAAATACCAATCCTCTAGCTTTTATAGTTTCCGAGATCTCAGCGTTCATACGGACAGACAGACAGACGGACAGACGGACAGACGGACAGACGGACATGGCTATATCGACTCGGCTAGTGACCCTGATCAAGAATATATATACTTTATAGGGTCGGAAACGCTTCCTTCTACCTGTTACATACTTTTGCACGAATACAATATACCCTTTTACTCTACGAGTAACGGGTATAACAAGAGAGAACGCTATAGTCGGGTTGGTGTCCCGACTATCTAATACCCGTCACTCGGCTAAAGGCAGTGCGAGGGAGATGGAGATATAAACTTTGATCAGCTATAACTTTTTAACGAATGGTCCGATTTAAAAAATTTCTTCTACATTTCGATAGGTATTGATAAGCACAACAAAACTGCATTTTTACTTTTCCGAAATATTTCAATTTTAAAAATCGTTTATAAACTATTGTGGGCGTTAGAGGGGGCGTGGCACCTTCTGGAAACAAACTTGCGCTGCGTAGGAACTCCAAGAATCTTCATGCCAAATACCATACCTCTAGCTTTTATAGTTTCCGAGATCTCAGCGTTCATACAGACGGACAGACAGACGGACAGACGGACAGACGGACAGACGGACAGACAGACATGGCTAGATCGACTCGGCTAGTGACCCTGATCAAGAATATATATACTTTATGGGGTCGGAAACGCTTCCTTCTAGCTGTTACATACTTTTGCACGAATACAATATACCCTTACTCTACGAGTAACGGGTATAACTACACAAAAGACATTTCCATGATAATTCACCCATAATCGAGTCTATTTATCAGTACGTTGCTGTGGTTCGCTGGTGTTTTTCATTTAATAATGAAAGACGCGCGCAAACCCAACGCAGAAAAACAATTGCAAACAGGGAATGAAGAGAAACGAGCATTTTACGTGATTCCGAATAAAAATACCGGGGGAGATTTTCGTTTGCCAAATGCAACAAATCGAAAAAGAAAAAAAAAAAAACCCATGAAATGAAAATAGGAACTCTTCAAAAAATTCGCATTTGATTTATTTATAAAGCAATGATGACGTCGCCCCATATCGGATCGAATCGGGTATAGTCTGGTTTCTTTTTTTCGGATCTGTTTGTGAGCACGAGCGTCTCCTCTCTCGGGAGGAGAGCGATTTGGGGGTTAAGTTGTGGGGTGCTGGAGAAGGAATTTCCTGCGCTAAAACGTTTAATTTATTAATGAGATCTATTTATAGAGCGTTGAGTGGGCAGGTGAAAGGTGAAAGCCGAAGGATTGATTGGGGGGTGGTACGCGTGGCTAGGAGAAACAGAAAGAAAGGGAGGGAGGTCAGGGGTGAAAGCCCCCACTCTCCCTTTCTCTTTCTCTCGGTTGCGATGACGCGTGGTTATTGTAATTAAAGTTATGTACGATATGTTCTGCCAGTTTTATACACTTGTTTTCACCGCACACTCCCACCTCCTTCCCAAGTTACCCCAAAAATTTCTTTGGCCTTTTTAATGGCGCCTGGGTGCGGCCCACAAAAATAATTTACAACGTGTTGTTCTGGTTGTTGCTCGGGGGGGAAGGTGCTGGGGGAGTAGGGCAATTGAAGTGGAAGAGGCGGTAAATATACGGCAAGATAATGACAGAATTATGGGAGAACAACAAGCATATGGCAAGTCGGTAAAGAAATTTGGTAGGAGACAGTGTCTGTATATTAAAGTATTTCTCAACTCGTTATAATTGGATACATTTACATTATTCTGTTAAATAATATCTATTTTTATTTTCATTTGAAAACAAAATATTTGTATTAGTATTTAAATGTTTGTACAATAAATAGTACAACCATGAATCAGACTAAAATTCATCATAAGATATTTTGTTTTCAATCGTCATAAGTAAAGTATTTTTTTGAGTAGGTACTTTAAGAGGTTTTCAAAATTTGAACCCTTTATTTATAACGAAAGTGCGAAGTTTGCTATGAAACGAATGCCAATAAATAGGATGAATAGGATAGTCAAAAAGGTTATTTCATTTAGCTACTAAGCTTTCCTTTTTTATAGAGCTAGTCATATTTAATAACAATTATAAAGAGTAATTTTTATAATTTATAATTTTGCCCACCTAATGCTCCCAAGAGGGTGAAAGAGTTCTGAGCTCCAGCTGCTCTCCCTAGGTTATCTCTTGCCGCGCCCCCTGCCACCTGCGCCTCTGGTAACCCCTCTTAACCCCTGAGCGCCTGATAAGCGGCACAGATTGGGTCAGTATAAAAGCAATGAGATCACTCCCACCGATCGATTAGGCCCCCCAACGCCCACAGCTGACTCCCCCTGGGGGGGAGGGGGAGTATAACTGAGATTACGGCATCTCGAAGCTCAGAGTCGATCAACTTTAAGAGAGCGAAAGAGAGGGAGAGCGAGCACCTGCCTTTTTTTAGTCCCGTATTATGTTATTCAATAATTTGTTTGCCTTCTTAAATTTTGATTCATTTGCCTGCGCACGCACACACACACAAAGGTTCTATTACCAACACAAGCTCACACGTTATTTTCCTTATTCCTTATTTGACAGATTAATAGAATAAAACACATTTAATTACCTGGGCGAAAGATGGAGAGAAGGAGAGAGCCAAAAGCTGAGCTTTTCCGGAGCGAGCGAGAGAGCGAGACTCTGTTATGAAGTAATAATGCAGAAAAAAGAATTGTTGTTTTGCAATTAAAGTTTGGTGAGATTTTTGCGGGAATTCCTGTTGTTTTTGTTGTTCGTTTTTTGTGTTTTTGTTATTGCTGCAGCATCACCTAGCAAACACAAAGCGCAAAGTCACACGCTGCATTTGTTTTGGTTTATTTTCGTTACTAGCACGCGGCACTTTCGCTTTGATTTACTATCGCTCGCGTTGTCACTTCTAGAATCCAAAACACGACGAAACGCCCGAAAATGTGTCAACAATTCAAAATAAAAAACAAACCCGAAAGCCAAAAAACGCGACGGCGAGTAAAAAAAGCAGCCACTGCCGCAGCGCTGCCCGAAAATCTGTTGATTAGTGTGACCGCAGGCGTGGTCGTCGGAAAATACCAAATGGTGCTGAAAGTTCAGCTGTTTTGACCGGGGTACTGCCAGCTTAGCTATTTTATAGCCAGATAACATAAAGAGGGGATTCCCTAAACTGTTGAATTGTTGAATTTTGGTCAGCTGTTAATCAGCTGTTCCATACAAAATCAAGTTTCAGAAATTTCAGCAATTCAACAACCTTGAGGCTGTTGAAAATTTTGTTGAATCGTTGAAAACCAGAGTTGTTACCTTTTTTGTTAAAAGTTATGGCAACTCTGCCACATTTTAGTATTACCAGTACGCCATATTTACTTTAAAATCAAGTTAGGTAGCTTATTTATAGTTATTCTTCCCTTAGTAACAATTGTAAATAGTAACTAACTATAAAAAATCAAATTTTAGGTGTTTAAAGTTCCACGACACTTTTCAGCAAATAACAGCTGTTTGAAAATTCAACAGGAACCATTTAGGATCGTTCCCTTAATTGTTGAAATTTCCTGTTGAATTTTCAACAATTCAGCAATTCAATAGTTTAGGCCCTAAACTTTAGGGAATCCCCTCAAAGCTTTTGGCCCGTTTGGAGAATTGCATTTAAGCAATTGAATAATATTTCTCACTATCAACCGATTTCAAACACCATCTGTAATGTTTAAAAGGGATATCGACATAATTCCGCCCAGTGCATTTCGTCGGCGGAGACATATCTCCCCCTTCTACGATTCCAAAATTCCAAAAAACGAAATATTTTCGCGCGGAGATATGTCATTTAAAACGTCTTATCTCGTGCGGAGATATGTCGTTCGTAGAAGGGCGGATTTATGTCGCGCGGAGATATGACGTTTAAAATAGTAAAAAAAATGTTCCGCTGTACGTTTTTCATCACAGATCTGTCAGTAAATTCTATCAGAGGATTCACCAAAATTAAATTAAATTAACTTTTTAAAAACAATGGATTTGAAATCAGATGCTTTTGCTGCGATCGAGAAAATATTCGAGGACCCACTTCACAATCCTGGTATCTCAATTATCCATGGAACTCCTCAGCAGCGAAATGGAGCCGGGTGTGATATTCCTGCGTTGTGGGCTAATGGTAGCCAAATTGGAACTAAAGTGTCCTCAAGTACTCTTTACTTTCGCACTATAGTACATGGATATCCGAAATCCTAATTACTGTATAAAGGACAAATCTTTGCAACCAGTTGAACCCTCATGTGTGATTTGTATACCAGTTTACAGTACTTGGAGCGGCTCCGGCTCATGTGCTCGGTCAAGGAGTTCAGACCAATGCACTTGAAAGCTAGTATCCTGGCTACCTCGCGATTCAATGGTTTCGGTGTCTATCCCTATCCTAGTGCACCTCCAGTCGGTAGAAAACACATTTTTGGTCCAGTCGATTTCAACAACAAGGAAGAAATACAAATCAGAGATTACGTACTTCCAGATTTACTTAAAATTGACAACGAAGAGAGGCAGACTCGACTCGTCTTTAATCTCTGGAGATGTGATCCTCTAGGCTATTTCACCCACGGCAGTGTCAAGTCAGAGAAGGATACAGATCATCACAACTTTGAAGTCTGGAGTCACCGTCTTCCTGAGAGCACTCGCAATATTAGAATTTTAAGAGCCTATAAGGTGTTCAGTTGTAGCTCCGCGAAACCCTTCTTACCTTCTTACCTTGGAAGACACCTTGGCACACGCATCGCTGATACTGGGGCTTACAAACTGAGCCTTTGTAGAACTGGGATGTACGATGTTCGATCACAACTGCCTTTCACATCGAAGCAAAATGTGTGTGCATAAAGACTATTTTCATATTCTGACCGAACGATTTGTGTCGCAAAATGGGTCAATATTGTCAGAAGGTAGTGCCATACATCAAAATCTGAACAAATTTACTGGAATAGGGGAACTGGACGCTATAGTCCTTTCTGCCAAACACCTTTTCGGCAAAGATTGCATTTGTTGGTTCGGACAACAGGATTAACGCACACGATCCACAGTCGTGGCCACATGTGCCGCGACTTCAGTATTAATTGTTATTAATTGTTGTGGCAGGTCAGTTTATCTTCATATTCACTTGTTGCATGCAAAAGATAGCGAAATATCGTGCACAGTCTTGACCTTTATCCAGTGACCATCAATCATTATTTGAGTAAACAAATATGTCAGTTCTATAAGCTGCAGAATGAATTTATCAGACTACTCTCTTCTAAATCAAAATTTGTATTAACTAGGAATTATTTAGATTAATCGATTTATTAGGTTTTAGCAGCAATTCAAAAACCTCCCCAGAAAGGGATCAGGGCACTTGCCATAACCCTGATATCTAGGTCACTCTATTACGATTCCCCCAAAATTGGAAGCCGGTCACATATGGAGTGCATGATTTCTACCGATCGGCGGACTCGTGATATTCGCTTTTTGTTCGCTTTTCTCCATTTTTTTGCGAAGGCTTTTCGCTCAGCTCAGCGGATTACAGTCGATGAGGGTTCATTGAAAGCAGAAACCCAGAGCTAAGTAATCAGGAAACCTGTGAAAAAGCTCCATTACAACTGAAGAATCGGCCAATACTTTGGGTAGCTGGGATTTATATGCAAACTTCTCGTCGAGGTTATTTTTCTTTCGGTTTTATTATGGTTCCTTCTTGTTTGTGTTATTTACGAACATTTTGTTTAGACACAAATACAAATACATACAATGTTTTCTTCGCTTTTTTTCCGTCTCTTTAAAAAACTACTACAAAAAATGGTTGTTGTTGTTGTTTCCGTTGTGGTTGCCGTTAGCGCTTAAAGATCTACAACATATAGCTTAAGATCTACAACATTTAGCATTCTAGAGCATACACATTTAATAAGTATGTATGGTTAAATATCTATATATATATATATTCATATAAAAAAATACAACAAATTTGCAATTCGTTTCACATTTAGTTTCGTCGCCTTCCATTGTTATCATTTTTAATTCTTCTTGTTCCGGCCTGCGCCAAAAATGCAGACGAGAAGCAAAGATAGAAAAAATTCACAAATATTTCCATTTAACATTTAGGTATGGCAAAAAGTCATCATATATCAAGTTATCAATCATAATTGATATCGATCAATCATATTTAGAATACATTTAATCTTCCACGCTACTTGTTTGTTTTTTGTGTTCATATTTTCTTTTTTTTTCGATTTGTTTTTGTTTGAAACGCATTTTACAAACTAATTTTAAAACTTATAAATACTACAACGTACGAGATCCGCCAAAATCTCATAGAATTTAAGCAAAATGAAACACACATGTTACGAGTTAAATAAGTTAAATTAAGAATTAAACGTAAAGTATAGAGTATAGTATATATATATAGAAATATCTGAAAGACGCGCCAGTGCTTGTGTTTGTGTGTGCTTGTAAGTGGATCGCTCGATTTGAATAGCAATTTTGGAGAGAGTGCAAACAGGAAGCTCGAAAAGTTTTCAACTGGCTTAGAATATTAGGGTGGCACAAGAGAACGAGGGTAGCAAAAACAAAAAAACCCTTTCCCAAAGAGCATTTTTAACGTTAAACAAATATTGGCTTTACAACAAGGTAGGAATTGCACAAAATCGATGATAAATCAACTTTTTGGATTATATTTTCGTTGGGAAGGAGTATTTTTGAAAAACGCCTAGCAGGTGGGGTCAAGCATGCATTTCATATGCTAAATATCAGTTGTGTAAAAAGAAACTTAATCAGCGTTTTTGCCTATTGCAGCGGTTCGTTATATATGGGCAATTTGTTGTCTTTTTTCCTGTTTCTTTCCTTGTATAAATTAACAAATGTTAAAAATTTAATTATTACATTTTCGATTGCACTTTGTTTTTGTTTTTTCTTGTTGCTTGGGTTGTATCTCTGTGTGAATTAAGTTTTTTCCTTTGTACATTTATTTTTCTTTGTTTCAACTGAGTGCATATGTGTTGTGTGTGTTTGTGTTCTTATGAAAATTAAGGCTTTGTTACTGGAAAAAAAAAATTACAAAAATGTAAAGGAAAATTACTATTTTAGCAACAATCAACTGATCACATCGAGTAAACGTACGTAGATTTCACTTAAAACTACTTTAAATCAATCATAATATAACAACAAATATTAGAGCAGAGGGGTGGGGGCCCAAGAGTGTTGCGGGGTCGGTTATCAAAACCTTAACCTGATTTCGCAAACGTTTCGCAAGCGGCAGGCTGCTCCTTTGTTTCGTTTTTAGAATATTTACATGAACACGACAAAATGTGCTGAAGAAATGCAGAAAATTTCTTCACCGATCCTACCCCGCGCCCCTTCTTAGACAACGCGCAGCGTGATAACAATAATTATAAGGGATACGGGAGAGGGCGTTGATACAACAACAGATAGCATGACTTATCAATTATCACGCGAAATGCAGTATTACAAAAAATATATATGTATGTATATAAAATTAATCATACTCGTATTATTAATAAGATTACTTTCTCAATAAGAAAATTTCGTTCTTCGACAAAAAGCTTCTAGCAAGCCCTCAAACATATGATCACCGAAAATGTTTACGCGTTTGTGTTTGTGTTTCTTTTTCTGTTTCTGCTTCTGCTTCTGGAGCCTTCTGATACTAAGGGGAAAAGCGGGGACAGTTGGACTGCCAGCGCCTTCCATCACACACAAAAAAAAACAATCGTGCACAGATATATAGCCTATATATGCCGATGTACATACTCGAGGGTGGCCGAAATAATAGCATTGCAAGTGTAACTCTCGTTACTTAATATCGAAACTCGAATAGCTGAAGCAGCTGGAGTTAAGGAAATAACTTTGTGACAAGGTCTAAAATATTATCTTGCTGAGTGATTATACTGAAGAACAGCTGATGAACGGGATTTTAGGGTTAAACTTTGAACTTAAAACGAAATTGACTGACTTTCATTGATTGACATTTCAATTTGAAGCCTGCAGTGCTATTATTTGGACCGCAACCGCGTTTATATCTAAAGATAGAGAGAGTTAGGGCTTTATAGATTTAGAGAGAAGAGATAGATAGCTAGCCTGAGGTTGAGGGGCTCGTTCAGCTTGTTCAGGAGATAGGAGGCGCGGCGCGGCGACTCCTACTGCGAAGTGCTGAAGTTCGAGGGGGAAATGGAGGCGGGAGCCGTATCCGTCTCGAGGCTTCCGATTTCGAATCCGTCCACCTGGTCGTGGTGCTCCCGGGACCGACTCGCCGGAATCGGAGCACTGCTGCCCATCATCATCGACGGCGGCCTCAGTGTGGACGCCGGCTCGTACTCCAGGTCCATTTCCTCCTGCAGCTGGGTCAGGATCTGCTGGGGATTTTGCTTCCAGTACAAGACGGGCCAACGCAACGTCGTGGTCAGCGTGTCGTTGTGCTCCTCCAGCGAATTGTTGGCATAGTGCTCGACTAGCTTCTTCAGTGAGGGATAAATGTTGTAGGGGGCGGCAAATCCGAAGCCGCTGTTCGTCTCGTAAACAATGCAGTGCTGCACGGTATTCTTGCAGGCAATGGACAGCGCATAGTGACCCGCATCTCTGGCCCGAATGAGGAAAGTGCCCGCCGGCGAACCCTTCAGCAGTTCCTCGGCATCCCTGCGTTTGGCATCCTTCAGCAGCCAGAGGGATTCGTTGCTGTGCGGCTGATTCGAGACCGTCTCGTGGCGCTGCAACCACTTGTCGAAACCCATATCGAGGATCGTCTTCAGATCGTCGTCGTTGAGGTTGAAGCCTTTCAGGCGCCTGAAGGTAAACAAGAAGAGATGGCCGAAAGTTAGAGTAGTTCAAATTTAACTGCTATTCAATGTGTTTGGCATTACAAAAGAAATTTGTCCAAGACAACGTGTGTTAAGGAGCACATTTCTAAGCTCGATTCGTCCCGAAAGCTTAGGTTTTACAAGTATAGGTCCGTTGGAACTCTGCTGTGGAAAATGGTTTAAAATATGCAATGTTCTTCTGGAATTAAAACTTTAAGATTACAATTTCTTGTAGGTTGTTTCACCAATTTGTGAAACACAACTTAGACTTTACGCCCAAAGCGTGGCGGACGTGACTTTTTAGGCGTGGCTAATCTGCAATTAATTTCGCTTTACCCTGATGACAATGCATCCTTATCTAATCAACATTTTTAACATAAATTGTGGATACGAATGAAGTTTCGAATTTAGTAGATTATATTCTATGGATTTAATAGGTGATTTCTGTGATTTGCTGGATTTTGTGTATTCTTTGCCTTGGCTAACAATTAACTTGGAGTGGTAGCGATACCGATGACAGGCCCTGGGGGCCGATTCGCCCTGATATCGATGCCTCATCTAACCGTGTGCAATTTCAGCTGGCGACGAAACAACTCTTGATAACCAAATGCGACTGCCGTGTTCCGGCCGCCGTTCGGTCTACAAAAGTCTAGACCGCCGTGGGTTTCCGCATCACGATCGGACGACGATCAGGCTATCCAAGTGACTAATTTCCAGAGGCGCGATAAGCGCAAGGCAGGGTGATATCATGGATCAGTAGAGCATTGAAATCAAGATAGGACAACGCACAAAAACTGAAGACTAAAAGCCTTTATCTAATCTGGGCGTAGGAGACTCGGAGGCTTTTATCTCATGACGGTGTTCGCCGAATCTCGGCAAGTTTAGAGACACAAAGCCGAAGGCCTTGAGGCTGCCAGCTAGGGTTTGCGAAAAGCAGCCGAGAATTATAGTATATACACAGTGGGTATCTAGTATATAGAAGGGAAGAAAGGAAGAAGCTTGAAGAAAATTATTAAGCACTCGGCCGACTTATAAAATGTCTGATAAGCGCAGCTATCTTCAGCAAGTCGCTAGCCTTATCTAGAGGCCTCCCCCCTCCTCCTTCCACTTGGCACTTCAGCAACGCTTCCACACTCTAGGTAATACCCATAGAAACCGAGTAAGCTCATCCAACGATGACGTACTGCCAAGTGTAAAGGCCTGTTGCTAGGCGAAAGTCACCTTTTTGCTGTTCGCTTTTCGCCCTACAACCGAGTTGCCGGAGATTGTGGGAAGCGCTTAGATGGGAGACCAAAGAAACGAACAAGTTTCGATAATCACAAACAAAGTAAGGGAAAGAAAAAATTGAGTAAAATTTGTTGAAAATCTCTGTCCATCAAAGTCAGTGTAAATTTATCTAAAAGTCATTGCATTTTATACATAAATAAGTTAATTTTTTGTATAGTAAAATTTGCTTTCCTGCGACCTTGATATGCAAACACTCAGTCCACCAAACCTAAACACATACCCACGAAACACCCGATAAGGGGTTCTCTGAATATTTCAAAGAAATTCTCCAACGTTTTAGCTTGATTTCAAAAGTTACCCCTATACAAACTGACCTTGATAATGCTGAAAAAAAATATATACTACTTCGCGTATAAATAAATATTGCACATATTATCGATTCGATAAAGGCCTCGGTTTGGAGACCAAAAGCCAAGACTCGCCAATCATGCAGATAAGAACGCTAAGAGGTAACCAAATATTCCAGCTCGGAGGGGTCTACTTATCATCCCCTCCAGCAGGGAATATTATATAGGTAAGTCAAGAATTTTCTATTACAGTTGGACTTCCGTAGCTGGAACCGTGAACCTTAAAAAGTTCCAATGCCTCTTCGGAGAGATCTAGGTAGTATGAACTTGTATTTCTCTTTCGAAAACTTCCACCTGTTAAGGGATTTCTATGGAAGGCTTGCCTGTTGCCTGTATGGCAGGAAAAGCGCATGCCAGGCGATGAATGGGAAAGTCGGCTGGCCAGGCACGTAGACTCTTCGCTGGCGTGGAGAATTCGGGAGATGAGCGGTAGGGGGTGCGGAAATGGAAGCGGCTGCCGCTAACAGTGTTATGCCATTATTATCGGTATCGTATCGTATCGGTCAGACGAGCTGCCGACACTCGGACAGAATGAGTGATCGGCCAACTGAGTCGCGTGTAAAATGAACCAGAACCGTTGAGTGGCATTAAAATTCTTTCACTCTCGGATCGAAAACTGCAAACTGCAATCATATTGCGCGGTCTGGTGAAAGAAACTCCTCAATATTTGAATTTACTTTTAAAGCATTATTAAAAAACAAAGCCAGTACACCAATATTTCGTCAAAGCATACCCAACATACTGTCTAAAAATTGTCTTTGCTATTGCCACTGCAAATAGTTTCATGAGCTTCCAAATCAAACTTACTCAATGTACTTGTCCTTGCGCAACTGCAGTAACTGCAGTTCCGGCTTAAGGGCGTTGATCTGTCGCTCGAGCAGCAGCTCCTCCTTCTTCTTGCCCTCCATGTACTGGTTAAGGCCCCGTCCTTTGGCCTGAAGTGCCTCGAGCAGGTCGAGGAGCGTCTGTTTGCTCACCTGCAGACTCTGGCGGGCGTTGGCATTGGCCAACTCAGGGTTTGCGGCTCCGGCGCCCCCGTCAATGGTCCCTGCCGTCTTTTTGGGCTCGCCGTAATCCGCCAGGGCCTTCATGGTCGATTCATTGAGCTTGATTTGATTGCGGAATATCTTCTCCGCATTGCCATAGACATTCTGGTGCAGTTTCTTCTCCTGCAGCTCCTCACGAATCGCATTGAAGGAGTTCCTCTTCTGCTCCAGATTCTGCTCGAGATTCTGGAGCAGCTGGCAGGTGCGGATGAAGTCGTTGCTCAGCAGACAGAGGTCACCGTGCGGCTGGGAGTCCTCGTCCTCGCAGGTGCGCACTATCGGATTGCTCAGCGTAATGTCCAGTGTCTTGTTGTACATGCTCAGCGAGTTCTCCTTGTAGTAGTTGACCATCTCCACCACCGAGTTGAAGAGGTTCTTCTCGATGAAGCCGTACTTGTGGTCCATGTGGCAGATCTTAATCAGCTTCTCGCTGCCGTCCTTCATCAGGGTCAGTGTGTACTCGCCCTTCTTGGAGAGGGCGTCGCGCACCAGGAAGCTGCCGTCCGGCTTTCCATGCAGGATGCCCTTGGCCGCCTCCCGCGATATCCGGCCCCAGTACCACGGCGCCATGCGCAGCTCGTCCTCGTTGGGATCGACCAGCGATCCGGGCGCCTGGGGCCGCATCGCCGAGTAGTGCAGCGGGGAGGGTTGCACTGCAAAACACAAAAACAATAGTTGTAGTAATAGGAATCGAAAGTGGGGTAAGGTTGTATTTAGCTACAAATTAAGGCCCCTAAAAAATGTATGATACTTTTACTGAGAATAGCTAAATAGCTAACGATACCATCTAATATAATTTAGAAAATAACTGTTTTAGCACTGATTAGTTCCTCTAATTCCTAAAATAAATGAGAGATCCTATAAAAAAGCTAAGTTGTTGAAGGTTTTACCAATTACTTAAACTTGTTACATTTTTTTCAGATTGTCTATATCCTCTAATTCTATTCGTGTGATGATTGATGTATTATCAATGGAACACCCCGAAAAAGATATTATGGTAACGCATATAAAAAGACAATTACTGAAAGGTATTTCCAAGCTAATAAAAAAAGAATATAACTATTTATATATTTATAAAAAACGTTCTACATAAACAGAACTCTTATTGTCCCTTTCCTGTAATCCTAATATGATATCATGGTAATGCATAAATGACTGTAGATCTGCTGCAAAAGGAGTTCAATCCCTAGAGAAATCGATGTCTTGGCAAGGAGCGCTATTCCTTCCCCAAACTTTCCCAATCCCATCCATTAATAAATATTGGCCACATATTGCTACCAACATCCAAAAACAACAACTACATATGTGTAAAAACGAGGCATGTAATCGCTGGCGTCCCGGCTCTCTCTATGGCCCTCTCGCTCTCGCCCCCGGCCGCCCCGCTAGCGCCCTCCCGCTCTAACGCACTCGGGCCTGTTGCCAAGCGCCCCCGAAACGCAAATACTTACTTTTTGTGGCTCTTGTTGTGGGGGCTTTTCAATGGGTCGAAATTCTTGCACTGCGGATGCTGGGAGTGGAATCTGGATCTGGATTTTTGGGTTGCGGGGACTACTCGCCCGTCGGTTTCGCTATATAGCCTTTGCTATAGCTCACCACCACCAGCGAATGGAGCACATCTTTCTATATTCTCGATTTCGCGATTCCGACGGAACACTCACACAAACACACCGAGCGACGCACACGCACGCACATACGCACCAACACCAACGCACACGATGGACACTACGACACTGGTTAAAAAAAATGGTTGGCTTAATGTTCGGATTTCAGTGCTTTTCATGCACTTTTCGACTCTTCTCGCTGGCGTGTGTGCTTCCCAACTGCAGCTGGCTCAAAACATTTTCGTACGGCGCTTTCGGGACGACAGAAATCGGGTTTAATCACAATATCAGCACACCATTTTATTCGGGATTGCCATGCCACTTGCTGCGAGTAAGCTGTCCGTGCTTGCCAACACTGGCGGTTTCCTGTGTTGGTCAAGGCGAAACTACGTAACGGTTGGGGCTAATGACGTAAGGAGCAGGGCTGCCAACTAGTCCAAAGTAAATAAAACCTTAACAATGTTTATATTGTAACTACAACTAAACTACACGAACCATTTTAATTTAGAGCATAAGTTCGAAAATTAACTAAAGAATTACAAGAACTAGCATGTGTTATAAATAAATAATGAAAATTAAATAAAACAATTGGCAGTCCAGAAAAAAACGTAAGATCAAAACCGGCTGATATAAAATTGCACTTACACTTTACGACACTTTGGCGCCAGATTCAAAATCATTGCTTACCATTCTTTGACTCATTTATTTTACATTCAAAAACTTATTTTAGAGCTAAGCTACAGCATATTTATTGTAGTAAGAAAATAAGGACCTTGACGTTTGGAGCCTACTCCATCCATCTGCGTAAATCAACTAGGCAGACAATTATCAATGATTTTGTTTTCTCGTTTTTGTTTTTGTTTTAGTTTCTTTAGTTAGTGGTAGTTATCCTCGTTCTGCGTTTAGGCGTTGCGATTTCTAAGGTATTTACGTTTAGCATTAATTGTGGCCCGTTTCATCAAAAACGATATATTAGTTCACCAGCTTAGATGTGCCATACATTTTTTATAATGCGTATTATTGGGGTTTTGTCTCCTGAATGTTTATCATTATGGTTTGTATGTTTGTATGTGAGTTGGTGAGGGTGTGTTTATGTGAATTTGGGGGTGGAGTGCCTAGTGTATCTGAATGATGCCCGATTCCAGCAGTTTCATTATCTTATCGGCGATGGCTGGATTCTGCAAGTGTCTGCAAAATAAAGGTTGTTAATTAAAAGAAAGTTCAAACACGTTTTGTACCCGCTACTCGTGGAGATATGGGGGGAATACGAAATCTTAAAAGGCATACAATTGGTTTCTGCCCAAACCACTTAATAACAAATTGCTAAGTCTCTATATCATTATTACATTGATAAGAAGTTGTGTTCTATAAATAGCAGGCTATCATAAACGTTAAAATATAACGCTATTCTAATCTTTTCACCCAAGCCTCCAAAATTGTAAAGATTTCAACACACCCCTTATATGTTCGTATGGCTTCTTCCTAGGTATAACTTTTATAGTTATAACTATATTGGGTGTGCAAAATTGATCAGCAAAAAATCTTATGTAATTCTCAAAGCCCCTAAGCTAGTAATAAATGCTAATTGAATTCAAATGGCCAGTTGACCATAGCAACCGAAAATTCTAGACCTTGACCCCCAAAAAGCAGCCGAGTCCGAACCAAGTAGCGGGCCCAAATATAGTCTGTACTTACTCTTTCACCGCATTGGGGTCGTTCTGCATCTGCTCCAGAATCATTCGCATGGCTGGATCCTTGAGGATCTGCTGAATCTCCGGATCGGACATGGCGTTCTTCAGCACCTCCTGCGGATTGCGCTGGAAGTTCATCGAGCACTGGCGGTAGCCTTCGACGGCCTCCGCGTTGTTGGGGTCCAGCTCGAGGGCCTTTTGGTAGGCGGCCTGGGCCTTGGATTGCTGCTGCATGCCCTGCAGGATTTTGCCCTTGCGGATGTAGCCCTTGATGAACTTCTCATCCAGCTTGATGCAAGTGTCGCAGTCCTTGAGACCGAGATCGAAGGCGGCCAGCTTGGTGTAGCAGGCGGCACGGTTGCTGTACAGCTTCGGGTCATCCGGGTTGCGCTTGATGGCCTCGGTGTAGTGCTTCACGGCGTTGCTGTAGTCGCCCTTCTTGAAGAAGTGGTTGCCCTGCTCCTTCTCCTCCTCGGCCTTCTCCGGATTGATGTAGGCCGTTCGCTCCTCCTCCTTGATCTTGGCCTCCACCTCGCTCAGCGAGGTCTTGATCTCCGGCGTGCGGTGCTCGGACATGGCCTTCTCGTAGTAGATCTTCGCCTGCTTGTAGTTCTCCAGCTTGCGATAGGTATTGCCGATGCGGGCAAAGGACTTGGCTATCAGCTTGAAGTCGGCGCGACTCTCGCGACCCACCTCGATGCCCTTCTCGCACTGCTTGATGCACTCCTCGAACTCCTTACGCTCAAAGTGAACGGCGGCAATGTTGTTGTAGAAGGTGATGTCCGTGGGATCGTGTTCAATGGCAGCGTTGTAGTGTTTCAGGGCCGTCTCGAACTCCTTCTTCTTGTAGGCCGCGTTGCCCAGCTCCTTCTCCTTCTTGGCGAAGTACTTCTTCCTCTCCTCCTCGCTCATATCCTCCACGCGAGGCTCGGCGGGCTTCGGGGGCTCAGCTGGTTTCGCTGGCGGTGGCGACGGAGCCCGCCGGCTGCGCGTCTGCTGCTGGGGATCTATGTCCATGGGGATGTCGCCATGGGTTTGCATGTAGTTCAGGGCCGAGGCAGTGATGTCCTGGCGACCCTGCAGCAGTATGGCGTTCGTGGGATCGTACTTGAGACCTGTGTGTGTTCGAGTGGGGTTAACCAAAGTGAGGTTAGGTCGGGGTGATTCATGCTGTGTTATGGCCCCTCTTACCCTCATTGTACGCCTCGAAGGCCTTCATGTAGTCGTGCAGGCCCGCTGCGGCGGCTCCCTTGCGGGAGTAGCCCTTCGGCCAGGTGGGGTTCAGCTGAACGGTCTTTTCCGCATCCTCCAGAGCCTCCTGGAACTTTCCGGCCTTGGCGAACGCCGCCGAGCGGTTGCTGTAGAGCACATGGTTCTGGCCGTCCAGCGAGATGGCCTCTGTGTACGCCGCCACCGCCTCGTCGAATTTCTCGGCATTTAGCGCCTGGTTGCCCCTTTCCTTGAGTTCGTTCACCTGCAGGCGAAGAGAAAGAACCGCATTTTAGTTCGCCACGCCTCCCTCGTCCCGCCCCCTGCGCGCACCTTGTCCATTTCTGCTGGCGGAGCGGCTGACGCTGGCTAATTGCTGTCCTGTTTGCCCGTTTTATTATTGATCCTGACTGAAACACGCTGCAAATGTGCGGTGCAAAATTTTAAAATGAAAATGCCGACTTTTCTAGAAGCGTAGAGGTGGAAACATCGCAAAACTCACGGGTTTTCACGAATCACGAGCGAGAACTAGTTCTGTTAAACATAACATTTGAGTCTGCTCAGCTAGGGAGGCTTTCCAGCGGGGTGGAGAACTTGGATGTCAGCGAGGACACACACCAATAAGGTTATCGGTTATACCATTTAAATGGGTTTTCTAAAATAACAATGCTTATCTATAAAAATTTAATTAAATAATGTTTTAGCCTAGAACATCTAAGCTTACAATTCAAACCTTTAAAAACTTTTGCATTGGTAGGGTTAAATAACATAAGCTGATAATTATCCCTTTTCATCAAAATATATATAGTTAAGAAAAAACATATTCTGACATAAATACGAACCAGAAAATCACGCCATAAATATTTATTTTATTCAAAAAATACTGATACATCGCTACATTTTTCACTGCTGGCAACGCCACCCAAATCCCACCAGACGCTGCATTAACAGAAATGTTAAGATACACCGTTTTCTTACATTGGCAGAACTGTTAGCCCTCTGCCGCTGCTCTGCCAATGTAAGAAAACGTTGTATCTTAACATTTCTGTTAGAAAACGTTGTATCTTAACATTTCTGTTAGAAATCGCTGAATCTAACATTCGAAAGCGCCATTGCGGCCGAAACACGAACCAGAAAATCACGATTTGAATATTTATTTTTGTTTAAAAAATACCGAGACATCGATATATTTGTCGCTGCTGGCAACGCCACCAAATCCGACCAGACGCTGCTTTTTACGTGCGGCATCCGAAAATAATTGAAAATAGGCTGAAAATACACAGGCGGCGCTCCTAATCGCAGTTCCAAGGCGTCGCAGAGGCAACGGGCAGCGAAATCTCACACTTTGGCCGCCGCAACGACACAGCAGAGCCGCCAACATGGCCGAGTACTTGGCATCCATTTTTGGCACGGAAAAGGACAAGTAAGCGCGGTGTCGCATGGCACACACATACCTTCCCCTTCCCGGGGTGGATTGCTTAGTAATGAAACTCCATTCCGCACAGGGTGAACTGCTCGTTCTACTTCAAGATAGGCGCCTGCCGCCACGGCGACCGGTGCTCGCGCATCCACAACAAGCCCACCTTCTCGCAGACGGTGCTGCTCCAGAATCTGTACGTCAACCCGCAGAACTCGGCCAAGTCCGCGGACGGATCGCATCTGGTGGCCAACGTGTCCGACGAGGAGATGCAGGAGCACTACGACAACTTCTTCGAGGACGTGTTCGTCGAGTGCGAGGACAAGTACGGCGAGATCGAGGAGATGAACGTCTGCGACAACCTGGGCGACCACCTGGTCGGCAATGTCTACATCAAATTCCGCAACGAGGCGGACGCGGAGAAGGCGGCGAATGATTTGAACAACCGCTGGTTCGGCGGCCGCCCGGTCTACTCGGAACTGTCGCCCGTGACCGACTTCCGCGAGGCCTGCTGTCGGCAGTACGAGATGGGCGAGTGCACCCGCTCCGGCTTCTGCAACTTCATGCACTTGAAGCCCATCTCGCGGGAGCTGCGGAGGTACCTCTACTCCCGCCGCCGTCGCGCCCGCTCCCGTTCCCGCTCGCCCGGCAGCCGGCGTCGCGGCTCCCGCAGCAGGTCCCGATCCCCGGGACGTCGGGGTGGCGGCCGGGGAGACGGTGTCGGCGGAGGAAACTATCTGAACAACGAGCGGGACAATATGCGCGGCGGCAATGATCGCGGCAACGATCGCGATCGACGCAAAGGCGGCGGCGGCGGCGGAGGAGGCGGCGGTGGAGGTGGCGGCGGCGGTGGACGGTATTAAATATTCTGGACATTTTTTCAATACGGTGGCAATTGAGAGAGAAAGGACAACGGACAAGCAACAACGCCAAGTATCGTGTATTTTATTCTCTGCGTTAGTTTTCCACATTTTTTTACAACACTTTCGAGTCGAGGTGAGTGAGGAGAGCAGAAAGGAAAGCAAAGGAAAGGAAAGAAGGAGAAGGAAGGGAAAGGATGATGGGGTGTTCCACCACCACCTATGTACAAACCCCCCGCGAAATACTTTACCGAACGCCCATTAGAATTGTAATTTACTATACACACATTCGTAATAATAAAATTGAGTAATACTATATGTATACAGAAAATAAGAGGAATTGGGCCTAAATCTTAAAATGGTACGTATTGGCAAGCACTGCGGTTCAATATATAAATATCTTCAAAACCACGACTTATCTGAAAGCCACACTTTTATTTTGTTTAATTATAGATTGCTCTATTTATTTCATTAAAGTATACTTTGTTTATTATCCGATATTTAGGTTTTTTAATAAATTACTTATATTCTCATTAAAGGCAGTGATCTACAAAGGTATTTAAGCTTACAATCCAATCAGTTAACAAGAAAATCTCCTATTCTAGCCTAAATGGCGTCCAAAAAAACAAATTAACAACAAAAGCCTTCATTTAACCCGAGTTGCTCTTAAAGTATGTATTTAGTGCACAATGGAGGGCATTTCGGGGATCAAACCACGTCTGATGGAGGACTGGGTGCATCCTGAGTGGCCGCTTCCGCCTGTGATGCTTCTGCATCCCCGGTTCCCTCGGCTCCTGGCTGTTCCGGATGCTGCTGCAGTTCGGGTTCCTGGACATTCGGCGTGGGTGTGTCCTTGGCCTCCGTCCCCGCTTGGAGATTCCTCTGCGAGGGGGAGTTTGATGGAGGTACGGGCGTGTCGGAGGAGCTGCTGGACGCCTCCCTGGCCCTCAGTTGCTTGGTCATGTCTATTTGCTGCTGCAGCGTGTAGGTATTCTCGTGCTTCCGCCGTTGCTGCTGCTCCACATCCCGCAGGACACCATCGTGGAGTCGCAGGCTGAAAGGAGGAGCATGCTGACTATAGGTTTCCCTGGGAATATAGAGCTCACTTACCGGTCTGCCGATTGTTTATAGTGCACATAACCTATGATCGCCGTGGAAACAGAGACCGCCATGCCCAAGGTAATCCGCGAAGCGGTCGACATGTCTGTGTGCTGATCTGTGAAGCTGGAGGTTTCCGCCGGAAGTGCCTGCACTGGGAATTTGGTGTCGGGCTGTGTGGTTTCTGAGTCGGTTTCGGGTTACGACATGACTTTAAATTTGAAAGAAAAACACCAGCAACCTGGAAAGAGAGTGGCCAGCTTGCGGAAGCGAGCTTTTCCCTCCTCGAAATTGCAGGGCGGAAAAACCTATTTTCAAAATCATATTCAAATGGTATTTCTAGACCAATTTGGTCACTATTCATGGCACTCACTTTTTTATTTATTGACTTATTATTAATTATTGGAATTCAATGCATAATCCGTAAAATAGCTATTTAAAACTTCTGTTTGGTCGTCCTACAAAATAAAAGTTGCATATTGTTGTTAGCTTATCCTAAGTTATTTATTTTTCAACTAAAATACAAGAACTTTAGAAACCCAAATGAATACCTTTAGTAAATCTTAAAATCGAATGAGAACTTTTCGCTGCAGATTTATAATCGATATAAGAAAAAGCGCCTAACTACTATCTGTATTTGAATAATCTTTTTTTCTGTTTATTTGTAAACTTTCTTATCTATTTCTTTGACGCAATGCCAGGTGAACTACCTAAAAATAAAACCAGATACTTATCGCTCATCAAAAGTTATCTTCTTATGACTGCATTCGCTAGACTAATCTGGTTACTCACTAAATGGCATACATCTCAATGGGCTGCAGTGTGGGTGGAGGTGGAGGCGATTCATTCAGGTGATTGGCCATCATGCTCCCGGAATCCCGAATGCGAAAACCGGAGTCCGTGGACCGCCATCCGGACATGCGCAGCACGCACCTGAAGCGAGCAAACCACAAAAACCGAGGAACCGAGGCAGAAACAGAAGCAACAGCACAAGTACAATGAAAATGAAAACGAGCACAAAAGGCAGGAGGCAACACGGCGTATGGGCAACAAACAGTGCGACTCCAGTTTTCCATACGCTCAGTTGTGCGCCCGCGGTCAAGGGAAAATCGCAGCCGTTCCCCCGAGGAAAGCCAAAAAGGAAATCAGGGAAAATACTTAGCGTGCGTGTGCCAGTGAACTGGTGATTTGTTTAGAGAGTGTCGAAATCAAATGAGAAACAATCAACAATTGTTTTTAAGGGCCATAAAAACCATTAAATTATGAACATAACCGATTTATAAACAAGCGCCGCGGGGAACTTCTTCTTCTGAGTGCAGTCGAGATGTTCTAGATTCGTTTTTTCGAGCCATTCCTGCCTTAGTTTTTTGGGGAAGCTTAAATATTTATGTCGGTGACGCAAATATTGATTTAAATTTGTGCGCGCTTTGGGTTGACGAACGCGAGGTGTCTTGACTCAAGGGCCCAAAACACCTTGGCGACGTTTTTTTTGTGCCCCTATTACAGAACTTACAAAGCTACCGCAAAGTACAGAGAAAAAATAATTTAAATATTTCTGAAAATTATTACAAATGTTATTACTAATTGATTTAATTAAGTAAAAATAATTATTGCAGCTACTTGAAAAGCAAGACAAAGTAATATATCTTTAAAAATATAAAAAAGTTCAAAAGAATCCTTGATGAACAACCTACAAAATTTGAAAGTCCTTTTTAAAATACTCAATACCATATATTTTCAAGAAATTTTTTAATTTGAATAAAATATTCCGGAAAAATGGACAAATAATATTTTAGGCTTTGTATGTAAAATGTAATTAAAATTAACATCCGTAATTTTTTGCGCTGTGTAACTTGAAGTTCCCCCTTGGTTTTTCTCGTAAAGGATCTGTAGAGAAAACCTTCAAGATGACCAAAGTAGAGCTCTACAAGTCTCGCGTCTTCGTGACAATCATACACCTGTGCGCCCTGGGCCAGTTTGCCTACGGGCTCTACTACAGCTCCTTCGAGATCCAGCGGAGCTACAAGCTGAAGACGAGCCTCAATCGCCGCCTGGTGCCGGAATCGCTGCCGCAGAAAATCAAATTCCTGTCCTACTGGTCGCTGGTGAGTAGATTTATGGCCTATGCCCATTGAAAGCATCACCTAGAGATATGTGATGAATTATGGGAAATTAAAAAACGAGACGGAAATGCGGCCAGCTTCGGTTGTTTCAAGTGTCGGAGACCAGAGAGAAAATCAGCGAAAGGAAAAATTATTCTTATTATTATGCCTGCGTTGGCCGCTGTTCGCATTTATGTCTGCCATATGTTTGTTTATTTGTTTGTCTGCTCGTTGGGGATCGCCCCCCCTCCCCGGTGTTTTTTTCCACACTCCCATGCCTTTTTTTTATCGGCCAGGCGGGGTCAACAACTGTGGGATATGGAAGACGGAGGAGTATCTGAATTTCCTCATTCGAACTGCTGTTGCACATACTTTGCATGCAAAAATGCAATCGTTTTCGGCTTTTCTTTTCGCCCCAAGTATTTATTTGCTCAGCGGTTCGCGCTTTTCCAGATTTTCGGTTTCGTTTCGACCGCAGAATTTATGGGACTGACGAATGCCAGATTATCTGATGGGCGCCAATGTAAATGTGCCATACGCACATTGCCTCACTTGATGCCTCATTTACATATCGTTAAAATAGCTTAGAAAATCGATGGAATATTGCATTTTTCTCGCAGCTACTTGGCAACAAAGGAAAACACAAGCAAATATCTCAAAGTGGTTGTCATCGTCGACAGGCGAATTTCATTTTTGGATAGGTAAATAAATATGTCTTGAGGTTTGGCCCATACTCTGGAAAAGTTTCTACTTGACTCAAAGGAAAATTCCGAGAGACTAATTAAATTAAGGACCCCTTAAATGTTTGGAATGTTTGTATGTATTTTCCGCACTTAATTTGTAAAAGAAGTGTATTATCGTGACATTAACGGACTTAATTAATTGGTGACCTATATTTAAAAAAGTCATTAAAATCTTGACATCACAAAGAAAATACCAACAGATGTGGATGCCATAAAAAAGAACTCAATAAATAAGAAATAAAGGCCTTTTAAGAAAAAATCTTAATTTCTTACTGAACTGACCTGAAAAGAAGCTAACCAATTTAAATTTGACTTATAAGAACATTTCAGGAACTTTTAAAATTGGCTTAAATTTTATTTATTTATTTGATTAAATTGAAATTATAATACTTTTTAATTTTTTTATTTTCTAAGACACTTTTTTTTTAAGATGTTTTTTATTTGACAATTTTGTTTTCATTTATTCCCACATCATACGAATTGACCATAATTCATGTGCTTTAAAGTTTCCATTTCCGTGCGGATTTTCCAGTGAATGTTTTTAGTTTATTGTAGCACGACCTTGCGTGCCCTTGATTAATGCCGCCTGCCCCGCCCCCGCCCCCAAGTACTTTGATCTGGTGAGCATAAAGTGCTTTATATCTACAGATGGATATCCACTCGCCAGCCTTTCTTCGTTTGGCGAACTGCTCTTTAATGTAGTCCCTCGATACAAGTATAAGTACGAGTATTTTTCGATGCCATTACCATCCGGTTCAATTATTTTTGTTGCCGATTGGTTCTCTGCCTTTCTTCTGGGCATTCCAATGGCTTCCGTCAAGCAGTCGGATGGGCGGAAAATTGTTTATATCTGCGAAATCGAAATAAAAAATAAACTTCAACTATTTTCCGACAAACAATTGCATTGTTGAAGCAAAAGAGGAATAATATGGGTATGTTCTAGGCCAAATCTGTATAGTATATCTATATAGTATAGATGCTACATATGTTTGTTGTCTGGACACCGTTCAATCTGTTCGATTTCGAACGATTTATTAGCGAAATATTTTTAAAGCAAGATTTATGGATCCTTAAGTTTTGATAGCCGACACGTCTTAAAAACATTATTTTGAAAGTTCTTACTTTAAATGTCACTTAAACAATAAAAGAATTATAAATATATATTTCTTTGAAATTATTTGCATAGCTTGTACTTAAAAATATCTTTAAATTTTATATTATTTTTTATGGCGTCTGAAAGTAGTGATTTTTTTATACCAAAGGCCAGACAAAATTTTTGGAAGCTCGAAAAATTCCCAAGAGTCCAAGAGTTCTCACGAACCCCTTTGATATTTTGATTAATAGTGAATAATAACCATTTTTCTTATAGGGTATTTATTATTCCCATCTGCCCGTGATTTTGTTTACATCTGCTGTCCCATTTCCCTGGTTTATTTGCTCTGGTTGAAAGGTCTCAACGTTGATGGTTATCCAGAATTTCGTTTTGGGGATTTGCAGATGGAAGGGGAGTGAAAAACAAAACGCCCCCCAATACGAGTGAATTAGCCTCTGACAAATTACAATTTTAGTTTGGAATTCACTCTGTTGGTTGCAGCATCATGTGGTTGCAGTGGCTGATCTGGGCATTTATCTGGCTCCCAGTGGCAATGGCCACCAAGTGGTACGCCGGTGGACTGGACTTTAACCATCCCTCCTCCTGGTTGGATGACCACATGCCGTGTGCCCAGGATTTGGTCGTCTTTCCGGAATATTATCCAGCATTGTTGCCTTTGCCCGAAGAGATATACATTGATGGTTTAGTTTTTCCGAGAGAGGGGGCGATTCTACTGGCCGAGGAATCCACGATTAACCTTGGTTCCCCAAAGAATTCGGAGTGTGAGAGTGAGGAGAAGAAGGCCTATTTGAAGGCACCCAAGTCGAGTAGATGGTTCGATCCTGGCACCTGGACGGACAAGTCCAAGAAGGACATTTCCACCACATCCCTGCCAGAGCTCGAGAGGATTCCCTGCGATGACGAGCAGGTTATAATCAAGGGTCACGGCCCGCTTTCCTTTGACCTCGAATATGTCCTGCACCTGCGGATGGGACAACTCATCCTGGCTGGCTCCTCCATTTCCAAATCCTACTTGGAACAACTTATCACAAGGGACTTGGGACAATTTATCTTCCACAATGCCGAGGACGTGCAGGTTGAGTACTACCGAGGAGAACTGTGTGGCTGCCACAAGGACTTTGAGCGATTGGTGGAACCGGTTTGCCACAATGTCCAGGAGCACTGCGAAACGCCCCACTGCCTGTCGCCAGTTCGACCCCTGGGATCGTGTTGCCTCATCTGCGGGGCCACCCTGTCCACACCCGTTAATCTTTGCACTGAGGGCGGTAAAAAGGAGATTGTGACCAAAATCAAAAACCTTATTAGCCAGGAGAATCTGAATGATCAGATCGAGTTCCATGTGGAGTTTGTGGGCTCCCAACAGTTTGGTAACCGCCTGCAAGCGGTGATAACTGATCGTCATGGTTACAGTGAACGGAGTATGGAGTTCCTCCAACAGCAGCTTGATTATTGGAATAGAACGGGCACTACGTTGAAGGTTTCCGGTCGACCCTACAATCCGAATGTGAGCTTCTCCTCGATTGTCCTGATCCTGTTCTGCATGGCCCTGGTGGGCGTGGTTTCCGTGGTCATTTTGGCCCACTTTATGCCCGAGAATCCCTACCTGAATCGCATACCCCAGTGGATTCACGATCCGCGCCGCTGGAGGTGGCATCACTTGGGTGTGAGATTGCGACGCAATCCGCTCTTCAATCGCTTCGACAATGGCGGAGCAGCTGGTGGTGGTGGATCCAGTGAAGGAGGTGCTTCCGGTGTGGATCGTCTGGGTATCATGGCTTACGATCCCGAAAGTGGCGAAGTGAGGGAACGACGGGCCTTCGATAATCCCATGTTCGAGCAGGGAGCAGCTATTGAAGTGGCCGCCAAGGAGTCGCACGAACAGGAGGAAATCGTGGATGCCCCTCGCATGGAGACTGGTGACCTGGACGCCAGCAGTGTGGTGGATGAACAGGAGCTTACGGAAATCAATTTGGAGATCTGCGGCCCGGAAACCGACGAGGAGACCATCTAATGGGGTTACTCGATAATAACAATAAATGTTACTTTGTAAGAGAATCAGTTTTCTAAAACATCTTTAATCCTCTGATTTTAAATGTACCATTAATAATATTTGAAATTTGACTTAGAGGTACCTTATAAATAGAAATTTCAATTTACGGCCCCGCTTAGTAAAATATTTATCCATTAACGAATACCAGTGACAGATGGTTTTATAACTTAACCCAAAGTTTACTCCATTTATATGTTGGAGGCGGATACCATGGGATTATTTTTGGATATTACATAACCGCAAATCAATTACCAACGCACAATCGATAAATAGCGTGTAACGAAAGCACAAAGAAACAAAAGAGCACCTGATAATGATACCAGATAATTCAGTTAGCGGGGCTTTAATGACGTCGCCTTTTTTGTCGCGATGGCCTTGCTCCTTGACCTTCAAAGGGGGTGGCTTGGGGCGGTGGAGGAGGGCTATACGAATCGGAATCGATAGTTGCCATTAGCTGCGAACATATTTCTGGAAGCCTTTGTCTCGGCTCATAAATATGGCTTATGTGTATCCACATCTATTCATAGAACGCTCTTGAAAAGGCGCGTGCCTCCCCGTAGTTTGTTATAGGACATAGATATATGGTAGGGGGAGGACGTAGTTCCGATGCGGATTAAGCGCCCGTTTTCAGATTCTATTTTAGCTTCTGTCAATTCATTCTCGAGTGGAAATACTTTGTACCACGGCGATTGAGAGTGCGGCAGATAAGCGCACCTTATCAGTTTCAAAGCGAAAGCAAAAATACATACAGTAAGCACTCATATTGAAGGAACTAAAAAAATTAAACTAAAATAAATAATAAATGAATGTGAATAACTATAAAGTATTTCTATAATATTATTAATTACTTACTTGATAAGAAGTAAATACACAAAGGTGTAAGTCACAAACGAATCCCATTTAGTGGGCGATCACTGTACACAATCGTATATTCATATGCAATTGCCGCTGGTGACTGGACTCTGGCTATACTATAATCAGTACATATCTGGCACCAGGAGGTTCAACATGGCCAAGCCCAAGACAAAATCGAAGAGCAAAGGTTCGACCTCACCCGGCTTCAACAAGGCGGTGCAGTTGCTCCTCCATTTGACGGCCGTGTTGCAGTTCAACTATGGCGTCTACATTTTCCACACACTTGATATGCCCAACACGGTCCCCTTCGCCGGAAAATTCAAGTTCCTAACTTTTATTTGTGCGGTAAGCCTATAAATTTACATGGGAAATTCTAACACCGGTTAAACGAAAGTGATCACCCAGATTTTGTAGTTCGATTACATATAGACAAATCTAATCGCTTGTAATCCATAAAGATACCACGCGCGTTGGAAAATTTCTGATGATAGAACATAACTAGAAGCACCAGATTTGGTATTATAGGGTAAAAAAAAACAAATGAATGATTTAAAACCAGTGGCGGATCCAGGATTTTGTTGTGGGGGGTGATATCAGAACAATTTTTTTGTTGCATACTTTTTGAGTACCAAAATTTCTTTCATTTTTAACCCGAGTGGGGGGTGATATATCACCCATATCACCCCCCGTGGATCCGCGCATGTTTAAAACATATTCCAAAATTAAATTTTTTTTAAGATTTATTGTAAGCACTTATCACAGAAACAGAAAAAATTAAAAGAAAAAAATTTATGAGTTTGCATAAAATCGGTTTAAAAATTCTTAAAATGTGTTCCTATAAAAATTTAATGAAAACAATTTTTTAAATTTAAAATGTATCTAACTCAAAATGTACAACAGATTTGGTCTCAACCTACCAGTGCAAAAACATATATTGTTACATAGATTGCATCGAGTCTAGCATACCCCTTGAATCCAGGGAAAGATAAAAGTGTCTGCACACCTGGTATTTTGGCCCTGCTCCGGCTCGGGCACACTGTTCCACCGCTGGCCCCTTTTTGGGGGTGGCTGCAAGCAGTATTATTTCCAGAGAGTCGGGACGGACCAGACCGGTTTGTTTGTGTTTTGGTGCCGTGAAAAATCAATCGTGAGCGAAGAGAAGCCGAGAAGCAGAGCAGCTGCAGCAGGAAAATGGCATCGGTGCGAGGAAACTCCCTGTACCAGGGCGTCTATGGAGCTCTGAGGACCCTGCTCCATCTCACGGCGGCCGTGCAATTCACCTATGGCATCTATTACGACTACAACTACGTCGAGTTCCCCACCAGCGAGCCGGAGATGCGAATCCACCATCCCTGGGGGGGCAAATTCAAATACCTAACGTTTCTGGATGCGGTAATCTATCTACTCCATCTCCCATTAGATACACGAACATACGAAACGCAAGGTTTAAAGTTCACTCGGTTTGTTTCTTGGTACGGTTGGATTGCCTAACTGGTTTACACGCATCTATTAAGCTACACAGAGAAAATGCATCAAGAAAGTAGTTAGAATTCTGAGCGATCAAGAGGATAAATCCTATGGCTTCATTAAAACATCCCCTAAGTGGTATTTTCAAATAACTGGTTTTACCTAAACTTTATACCATTTTAATGATCTAATAGGGAAAGTTATTTAAACAATTAAATTAAATAAATATATTCCATTTATAAAATAAAACCCTACGAAACACAAAACCTTTTTTTTAACTCTTTTTGTCACTTAAAATTTAGCAGGAAATGCTTTGTGAAACTTTTTTTCGCCCGCTGTAATTCCTTCCACTCCACTTAAGCAACCCCTTCAAAATCCAGCCACATTATCTCACACACGTCAAATGCTCTTCCACTTACAGATAATTCAGGCACTGTACTATATTGTATCGCTGGTCAACGATTTTGTGGGCACCAATGAGCTGACCCCCAAGAAACCGCCGGCGGTGCGCAGGTTCAAGGACTGGCTGATGGCCACTTTGGCCTTCCCGGTGGCCATCAACGTGGGCGTGACCTTCTGGACACTGTACGCCATCGACAGAGAGCTGGTCTTCCCCAAGGTGCTGGACCCCGTGTTCCCCAGGTGAGATTTGCGAAACCAGAAACCCAGTGGGATTTTAAGGCAGTCCGAGATATATTTTCTTATACTTTACTCATGCTTGAATCGGATTAGGATTCCAGGCATATCAAATTGCTTATGAGCAAGACCAAATATCAAAAACGTTTGTTTATACCACAAATATTTCTATTTACGTTAGTGTCGCATTTTTGTTTACACCACAGAGTCATATTTAAGGCATGAGCAATATCTCTTTTATCTTGAATTCCATGAATTCAAGTTATTACATGAATAACTTTAAGATACATATATTTTAACAAGCATTTTAAAAAATCTTATATTGCTAGGTCAGCAATAAATCTATTAAGATTAACCTCAAGACCCTATTATCTTATTTTTCGTACTAGCTTTAAAATGTTAGGGGTTTGACTTTCACTCGAGTATAATTACATTTTTTATTCACGTACGTAGCTTATTATGGCAAAGCACGTGATGGGAATTCCGAATGAAAATGTATAATACGCAAAATAGTAAGCTAAAAGATAGAAAGATTCTTTGTTGGCATAGCTTAAAAAAATGTCAAAACGTCTAGGAGGCCCTAATTTCCATTATATATTTCTTAAGACATATTACATACCTTTGCCTCTTACAGCTGGCTGAACCATGTCCTGCACACCAACATCGTGGTCTTCATCGTCCTGGAGATGTTCATCTCGTACCGCTCGTACCCGAAACGCAGCCAGGGACTCGCCGGACTGGCCATCTTCATGGGCGCCTATCTGGTTTGGATTCACGTGGTGAAGCACTACTCCGGCGTCTGGGTTTATCCCGTCCTGGAGGTTCTGCAACTTCCGCAGCGCATCCTGTTCTTCGCGGCCGTCGTGGGATTCACGCTGTCGCTTTATCTGCTGGGCGAGTTCCTCAACAATACCGTTTGGGCCAAGGAGGTGAAGCTGGCCAAGCGCAAATCCAACTAGGAGTAGGCTGTGTCCCGTTTCTGTTCCATGTAGTCGCGTTTAATTAGCCACAAAATACAAATAATGATTGACGACGACTCAGGCCTGTCTTAGGATTATTTATTTTGTCTGTATTGTACGATCTTCTCAGCCAAAGATATTGGTACACTGTAAAGAAGACTGATGAAGTCGCACAAAATATGTGAAAATGAATAAACTTATACTTGCCTGATGAACTCGATAATATATTTGACATCCTTAATGAATTGTGAAAGTCTTTAATCGTAATAGAGAAAACCGTTTGCTAATGATATTCATTCTTTTCTTATTACGAATCGCATTGTAATTGAGATTATAGCCGTAGTTTATATTGAGAGCGCGCGCGTCTTCTTCGGTTTTTATTAGATCAGCTAAGTGAAATCGCCTTCTCGATTGCAACAACCTCATATCAAGGCACTCCAAAGCAACACCATCTTTGAAAACCAGTGTTACAACCTGTAATTCAATTCTAGTATCGTAATAAACCGATTCAACACTTTATTTACTGCGAAAATTGCTTTTAAATGGTGGAAAAAAACTGGGAATTTTTTTTAAATATTTAAAAAGTGGGACGGGACTGCCAACTTTTAGAAAATGCACCGGAAATAGCTACTAAATGTATGCAACATATAAAAAGTGGGGTGGACATGCCAACTCTTAGGAAATTTAGTTCAAAGAGCATACAAAATTAAAATTTGATTATCTAATCACTGATTAAACTTTTTATTTAATGCTATAATATATCCCAAAATATCTGTTCCGTTAATTTATAAAATTAACATTTCTTTACCGACTTTTTAATGAAGGAATTCTTTAGATCAATCTATGTTGGCAGTGCTAATTGTATTCATTATTCAAATCTATAATTTTTTTATAATTATTGATTTATTTTTGCCTTCTAAAAAGCTATATTTTGATTTAAAATAGCTATTAGGCTGGCACTGAGTTCGTCGTCTACAGTGCCCCAATCAGCTGTTCGCTAGCTTTCATTTGTTTTGATTTGCTCTGCGTGCGTTGGCTTTTCCGGCTTATTATCCGGCTAAAATGGGCAAGAGCAAGAAGCAGGTGCGCGAATTCAATGCCGCCAAGGAGGCTGTGGAGGCCACCAACGCCCGGCTGGACACCTGCAACGATGCCTACACGAGCGGTGCCTTCAAGTACCTGAGATTCCTGGTCCATCTCCTGGCGGCGGCTCAGTTCTCCTACGGGATGTACTATCACTACTTCCGGGTGCACTGGCCCACGGACTTGCTGGACGAGGACGAGCTGAAGGCCCGCTGGGGCGGCAAGTTCAAGTACCTCACCTTCCTGGACGTCATTCTGCAGGCCATCTACCACTCGCTGGCCCTTCTGAACGATCTCTTTGGCGATAACAAGGTCTCCGGGGAGTCAAAGTCCAGGTTGAGATCGGCGAGGGACTATGTGTTCGCGGCCTTCGCCTTCCCCGTCGCCCACAACGTGTGCCTCTCGTTCTGGGTCATTTACATCTGGGACCGTGAGCTCATCTTTCCCTCGGCGCTGGATGCGATTTTCCCCAGGTAAGTACCTCAGACTACGTGGCAGTGAGGGAACCGCTTAAACTATACAGAAGGAAGAAAAGTTTATTAATAATTTGTATTACATTTTACTTTAATTAAAATCATTACATTGTTCATATAAATGTATTATGGAAAATAGTATGTCATACACTTTTCTTGTTTGTAGATTCGGTTCAAAGTTTGAACATCCAATTATCGTTACTATACATAGGTTATTTACCTGCATTTCTCACCTTTTTCAGCTGGCTGAACCACGTCGTGCACACGAATGTGGCCCTTTTGGCCATCATGGACCTGTTTACCTGCTTCCGCCGCTATCCCAGTCGACTGGCCGGCATCACGGGCAACGTCTCCTTCATCCTGCTCTACATCATCTGGCTGCACATCGTTCGATACTTCAGCGGTGAGTGGGTGTATCCCATTCTGGAAGTGCTGCCCTTGTACCTGCGCTACCTGTTTTTGGCCCTGCTGGTGGGCTTCAATCTGGTTTGCTATCTGCTCGGGGAGTTCGCCAACAGCATTGTCTGGGCTCCGGAGTTCAAGCTGCTGAAGCAGCAGAAAATCAAACAGGGTTAGAAGTCGAGGATTTAAAATCGATTTATTAGTTACACAAAAGTATGAGATATTTTGTAAACTTATAGGCACTTTTCGAGGTACGATTTGTTGGCCGAAAGAGGCTTTTTAATATCGTACTTAAATGTATAATCTAGGAGTCTAGTTTAAAGCCCAGTACCCACGGCCAGGGAAAATGATCAGGAAAATAGTGTCATTGACATTTCCATTGGCGTGAGTAGCAGGATTAAGGAAACAGTCATTCACAAACGTACACAGAGATTCGAAAGGCTTACGAGCTAAATGGGAAGATGGATTTGTATAATAACGTTCGCTGCTTAATGTCTATGAGTATTCGTAATTCGTAGTTGTAGTTTCGCTTATACTGCTCAATAAAACAATTAAGTAGAAACTCTGGGGTCATCGCAATGCAAACTGCATAAAAAACGTACATTTAACCTGCCTCTGTTGTTTCTTCTACTTCGGTTACTTAAAAATTCCATATATTTTTGTATAAAATATCACTTTCTAATTCTTGTGAACTAATAAAAAATTGATTCGAAAGTATCAAGTTTCAGTAGTGGTTTAAAAAATTGAAAAAACATCTTTGAACGGACTAAAAAAATTTGAAACCTGAATTGAAAAGAATGCTAAAAGAAATTTTTACGCATCAAAAATAGTTAAAATATTATTTGCTAAGCTGCTAACATTACATTTTGTAGTTAGCAAATTGTATTAGACACTGAAATGCTAAAAAAAGATTTAGGACCTTTAAACTGATAAACTTAAAATCTTGCATGTAAAACCCATACAGGCTTTAAGAACCTTTGAAAAGTGTTTTAGAAACTTAAGTAAATGCATTAATTGATCATTTAGTCTTGCTATTTTGAGGGCAGCAGCAACATTTTGAGTTTGTCCGACTCGCTCATAAACGAGGGCTCCCTGTGATGTCGATGGGCATGGCCCAACAAGGCCTGAAGCTCGGTGCCTCCGACGTCTTCATTAGCTGCCTCATTCCTTTGCCTGCTGGCTGCATTCAAGAGTCGCATGGCTTGCTGCAGCTCCTCGTCTCCGTAGCTGGGAACTAGCTCGAAAGGATCGGCCTGAATGCCCACATCGCAGCTGGTTTTGCTGTTCCTGCTCTGCGGTTTGCCCATGGACATGCCGGAATAGGAGCTGTTAAGCAGGCTGCCCACGTCCAATGCCACGTCCAGTTCTTCGGAGGAGCAGCTCAGCGAGCGATCATTCGAGCGATTCCTCGCATAGTCCCTCTTGAAATCCTGCAACTCTAGACCAGTGGTCTTTGGATGGCTCTTGCGTGATTTCCTCGACTGGCGACTTCTTGTGGAATTGCGCGACTGACGATTGCCATTGGATTCGTTCGATTTCTTCATGTTCTTCAGGAAATTCGCCACTTGTTTGTTATTTGGTAATTCTTCAATCTGGATTCCATCGTGATCGTCCTCACTGAATTCCTCCTGTTTCACAACCATATTGAGATCCTGTATCTTTAGGGAAGCTTGCGAGTGCTCCTCTGAACTAGAGGTCATATTATGATTTTGGAGGAACGGGAACATGAACTCGCCGTTATTGTGCAGGAATTGTTTAAGAATGTTGGGATCCAAGCCGGCATTCGCCGTCCTTCGCTTCATTGAGCTGGTATAATTGTGTTGCTTCTTGGAGCTGTGTTGGGCAAACACGCCCACTTTGTGACTAGCATTGGGATAAGTGGTTTTCTTCATCGCAATGACCTGCGACTCGACCGAAGTACTGCTTTCCCTTCGCCTGCTGCTCCTTCCAGTGGCAGATGCTGTGTAATCCCTCGCCCTGTGAGTTCTCTTGCTGCCGGAGGAGCCCACATGTTTTCGCCTCGATCTGGATGCCACTTTGGTCTTCATTTCAGCTATTTTCACTGACACCTGCGAGTCCACCGAATTCCTTCGGGATTCAACGGAAACATGACGAACACTCACGCTGATCTCGGAATCCAGGGAGTTTTTTCGCGGTCCATGGCTCGAAGAGTTACCTGTGGCTGCTCCCGTCAAGGCCATGCGCCGTTTTACACACTGCGGCAGATATGCCGCCCAAGTTGAGGAGATGTCGTTTGTCTCCGAGGAGTTCAGATCGTTCACATCGAAGTTGAGGCCGACGGGATCGGTGTGGGTGTTGTACAGCGTAATGGACAGCCTGCCCTTGTCCTCGAAATCCTTGCGCTTGGCCCACGTCTGGGCGATGACCTTGTGCTTGGGCATCTTGACTTCCTCGACCACCTCCTTTCCGCACTTTCTGCAAGTTAACCAAGATGATTAGTTGAAATATCCCCTCTGCTGAGCGCAGTGAAACGTACTTTCTTATATACCGCTTCCAAGTCTCAATTGAAGATGGTGTCCAGCACCAGGTGGACATGACGATTCCAGAGCTAAAAAGACACAGCAAATGCAACTGCAGGACGCCAACACTGGGACGATTTTCGATGCGACATGAGCTCTTCTCTTCGAAAACAGAAGAAATTTTGCAGCTGCACAAAGGAAATACAAATATTAGCATAAGAAACAGTAAAGTACAGGTGCTCACACTCACATTATAAACTGCCTGAAGCTCTGGGCCCATTCCTCTGCATGTCTGAACTCGGTAACGTGACAAGCAATGGCCACCAGGATGAAAACCAAGGTGAGCAGCGCACAGATTCCCATGCGCATGATGATTAAATGGATTTTGTTGCTCGCAGAGGTGGATTTTATATCGTTAGCAAAGTGTTTCAGTCCAAAGAGCATCACCATGCCCCGAGTGATGAAGTAGCCACCAATGAGAATCACACCGCAGAGCGGTCCAAGAAGTAATCCTGCCCTCATCGGGTGATTGAGGTAGCCCACAAAGCAGATACCCACAATGCTATTGCCATCCACCTCACTGAACGCCATCGTGGTAATGGTGAGAACCAGGGGCAGTGACCAGGCCACCAGGTGGAAGTAGGAACCCTTCTTATCGATGCGATCCTGGACGTGACCCATGGCCCTCCAATGCCAGGCGTAGGTGAGGAACACAAACCAAACCATTCCGGCGGTGAGGAAATAGTAGACCAACACAAAGATCACGATGCAAGACAGATTCTCGCCGGCCGTGGGCTCCGAGTGGCGAAGAGTTCCATCCTTGCGGCACACGATGTCCTCCCGCGATCCCGAAGTGAATTGCAGCAGCCATCTGAAAGGTTTACTCCAGTTATTTTTTAAACTATGTGAAACTCTCGCTCAAAACTCACCCTACGCAAGCAATTAGGAAGCAAAGATTTATATAAAATACAATCACAGCCGGATACTTGTTGGCATTCTTCCAGTCGATGAAGAAAGTGGCCACCACGAAGAGATTCGACAGAAGGCATAAGCTGCCAGCCCAGCCGATCAGCTTGTGGATCTGCCTGTGCTCATCATCCGTGTACAGCGGATCCTTGCACCTTACGCCGCAGCCCTCGATGCCGGGATAATAGCTGGCCGACGTCTCCGTCGCCACCAAAGGACTCAAACACTGGCCAGTTCCGTTGAATTTCATGCCTCGCGCTCCGTTTGTGCACTTCGTCGGAAAGAGCGTTTCGTTGCAGCGCAGGAATTTTGGGAAAAACGTTGTGTTGTACAGAATGCGACAGGGTTCCAAGGTAATGCGGCACATTTCGTACGAGGGCAGGTAGACCATGTCCTGGCCGTTGATTTTCTCGCACTTCGGCTTGAAGACGGCGCACAAAAAGGGCTGTAAATGGAGGAAAATAATCCGGGATTAAAATTGTGGGTCAAAGAATGTGAATACCTAAGTATATATCTATCTTTCTGGAAAATCGGTTCATTAAATTCCACTATTGCAATCAAACGAATCACTATCAATTTAATGGCCCTAACAATGAACCTCCTTATCGGAAAAGATTCCAGCAATCAAACAAATTCATATACAGACTGATTCATTAGATGCCATTTAGATTCCCCACCTGTATGGCCGCCCAGCACTTGGGCACATGCTTGAGGGCGTAATAGTCGTTCAGCTTCTCGTTTAGCTCCTTGTCGTTGTGGAAGTCGGTGAGATCCAGGCTGCTCAGCTCGTAGGGCAGCCGGGAGCCGAAGCAGCTGTTGGTGGCATTCGTGGTGGCGTAGCAGCGGGCGCGTCGGACGCACTGGATGTGCCTGCTGTCCAGGCCATCGAACCAGGGCTTGTCGTCCTTGCCGCCCTTCTTGGCGTACAGCCGGTAGTTGAGTGTCCCATTGATGGGCTCCAGTTCCACATCCGATTGCGTCGCACTCGCTGGCGTTGTGCTGCCAAATTTGGCCAAACTGGCGGATGCCTCGGCCACCACCCACAGGCAGAAGATCGCGAGTTCCAGGTAATTCCTGAGGGTTAAAAATAGCCATGTCATTTCGAATTGCTCCATCCGTCGCTTACTCACATGTGCATAATGTTCGGCGTGCGCGGAAAGTTAAAATATTGCCTCTGCCAATAAAAAACATTAAGTAGCCGCTGCCCTGCGTGAATCTTAATGGGCTGGGTGCCCGCTCCTTGTTTGGAGGCTCTTCAATGCATCGTGGCGGCGGCTTCGGTGGAGCTTTCTGTGCTGGATTCGTATGTCCTTGAAGCGGCTGGCAGTGTATTTAGCGGATAATAACACGGAACCAAGGAGAAAAACGAAAATAAACGCGACTCGAATCGAATCGCTGGACAAATGCAACAAATGTGCGACCGTTCGGCGGCTGTTCAAATATACCTGCTGGCTATCGATATATATCGATCTAACAACAGAACAAAATGGTGGCTTCTTGAATAAAAAAGGTGACGAACATCTTTAATTATAATTAGTTACCTGGAAAATATTTACTTTATTCCTCAATTATAAAATTAAAATAATTTAACGGCTACTTTTTTCGACGTGCAGCATTTTTGCAACGCACGCGCAACGGTCACTTTAAAACGCGCGGTATCGATACCATCGCGATAGTACCGCAAGCATCGATGTATTTTTTACATCCCTATTCTGCAATATTATTTCACGGTCCAAAAACACGGAAAACAGGGCTTGGGACGTGGTTGGATTCGCACAAAAACGCAACTAGAAGCCATGGACGTTGCCCCCGCACCGCCCGTCAGTTCCGGCGGCGACCAGAAGGCCCAGCAGACGCCGATCAGTCCCAGTCCAAATCATCCGCACCAAGCGCCGGCCGCAAACGCAAAGGCAACAACAATCGAAAATGGTGTACAAACAGGAGGAGCGAAAAAGCCAGAGAGTTGCGGTGGGTAGAAAACGAGGATTGCGCGAATTGTTTGTGCAATTTAAGTGGTTTACTTAAATGTTTACATATTATTTTGGCCCCGCAGAACCGACACATTCCACCGGGACGACGGGCCAGAAGGACGAGAGGGACGAGGGCAAGCCCAAGACCGAGCTGGCTGACAAAGTATTGATTACCATATGCAGCGCCGATCGCAAGATCAAGAAGACCTTCATGTCCTTGCCCACGCGAAAGGATGTGATCGATAAGGGTAAGGAATTGGGCAGAACTTTTATTAATTAAACTATTTTTAAAGGACTTCAAACAGTGGATAAATTGTATTATTTGAAAAATATAATCAAATTTGCCCAGTTGGAATTCATAAGATAGTACATTTCTGGTTGTTTTTGAAATCATTATTTAAATTATACATTTTTTAACCTGAAAAATCCTTAAAAAAATAATTTAAGTGTTAAAATATAATTTTATATTGTTTAAATTTAGAAAATTAAATTAAAAAAGATTATTTAATAAATATTAATACATTTTCTCCACTCCTTGTTTAGCCCATAAATACGGCCTGTGTGGCAGTACAATTGTCCTGGAGAGCAACGGCTGCGAGATCTGCGAGGACGACGTGCTCTTGTTTGCCGCCAAGGAGAAGATTCTGCTCATGCTCCTCGCCGAGTCAGAGGAATACGTGGTTCTGCCGCCTCCGTCACCGCTCAATCGTTCCGAACGCGCCGGCAGCTCGGTGGATCCCAGCTTCTATGCCAACAACAGTATTGTGTCCAATCCAAACGATTCGACGGTCTCCAATGACGAGACCCTGTCGCTGTCCAGCGTAACACCTTCGAGTGCAAAGAATTCGGCCTTGTTCAAGGAGTTCTCGATACCGTGGAGTAAGGTGCCCGTGGACATAATGAAGCTGCTGAAGGGAAAGGGCAGTTTGGGCAAGCGCCTGAATACCCTGGCCAACGTTCTGGTGGAGGCCCTCCGTGAGATATCTGCCCACATCCCCATACGAGTTTTTCGCCAGGTTGCTCAGCAGGCGGCTGAAAAGTACCCGGACTCCCTGCTCGAGAAGGACCGCGAGGGTCAGTTCATTGCCACCACGCCGCAGTCGCTCATCTCCAAGATGATCAACCGGAATAATTCGATTAACAAACCGCAAAAACGCGGCGGCAGTTCGGGAACCTTCGAGATACACATCTCCAGCAAAAAGCGAAAATTCGGAGGTGGTGCCTCCAATGGCGATGCCAAAGCACTGGCTCTCAACAGGGATCTGGAGCAGAAAAAGGAACTACTTATCTCCAGCTACCGCGGCAGTTCCCCTCTGGAACAGTCGACCATTATCGAATATATGAAAGAGTGCTTTCCGCTGCAGCGCTCGTTCTTCAATAACAGCGAAAAGATCCCGGACATCACGGCCATCAAGGACAATTGGCCATATATTTTTGACAAGGCTGTGCTGTACCAGCACTTCGAGCTGCTCATGTCCATCGATCCGCGGGCCTTGGAGAAACGCTTGACCGGTGAAAAGGAGCGCTTTTTTAGGTTCTTCAAGAGTTCGAAGAACAAGAAGATCAGCGCCCTGGAGGAGAGCAACGCCAACTTGCTGCGTGGCATAGCGTATCATTTCAATGAGGATCCCGACTACATCTTCAAGCACCTGGAGAGCGGTTCCCTCAGCAAGGAAGCGCTCCAGAGCACGAATCCCACAAACGCCCCCTGGGTGGCTCTAGTCAGTAAGTATAGCAAGCTAAATCGAATGAGTTCCAAAATAATAATCTTCATCTGCCAACAGATTCGCCCATAACAACGGCCGATGGCGTGGAATCGCAATTGGAGGCCAAGGTCTACATCGAGGGCCAGATAATGGCCACGTTCGCGGCCAAGGATGACGACCTGCCGGACATTCTGGCCCAGCTGATCTGCTACTACTATACCTTCAACATGATGTACCCCAAGGAAGCCAATCAAACACTCGAATTTATCGTCGTTTACTTTCTGCAGCACTCGCCAGAACATGTGCGATCGGCCAAAAAATCGGTTACCACCAATGGCAAGTTTAATCAGCTAATCGCCAAGCTGGCCAACGCCAATGGCTGAAGATCCGTTCTGGATTTAGCTGGCTGGAACCATTGCGCAGCGGGCGTCGCTTCAATCTCCTCTTGCTCCTCCCGCTGGTGGAGGAGCCGAATTCTTTTTAGTTTATTTATTTTCGCCGACCTATTCCACATGTATTTGTACCGCTACTTTTAAGATTTGCATAAAGTGTGTAGTAATGTTGTGTATACATTTCTGATTTGTCACCCGAGTAACTGTCTTTATTAATTCAAAAGGGCTAGCTGTTTTTGGCAAAAAAATAAGATCCCAAAGGCTTATAATTATAATTTTAAAAAAATGTATTTATTACAGTATTGTTTAATAACAAGTTTCAGATGGAGCCACGTTTATTCTATGTAAATTTTTCATTGCGTTTCTTGTGAAATGGATTGTTCGCTTTCTTCCCCTTTTTCTGCACTCCACCTTTATCATTGTCGCTAAATTTCTGGAAGGGATTGCTTCCATTTGCTTGGCCACCAATATTGAGCATTTGCTTTGGGTTCCTTTTCAAGTCTACGATGCAGGATTGAAGGTTACCCTTTCTTTCATTTAGATGTATGCCCTTTGTGAGCTGCCTTCGGTAAAAGTTGCGATCCTTGGCAGTGAAGTTCTCAACGGCCGTTGGAAGTTCTCTGGGGGCTGGCTTATCCTCCTCCTCGTTGAAGGACTCCCACTTGGTGGTCTCCGAACGCTTGGCCTCTATGATGTTTCGCCGGTGGTTCTGCTCCCGCTGCTGCATGAACTTCTTGGCATCCTCGGTGTCCACATCCTGGTGTCCTCGTTCCTCGGAGTCATCAATGATGTCGTTCTTCACATGCTGCCATGGCTTGGCGCTGGTCTCAGGCACGGGCGGCACAAACGGCTTAACATACTTCTTGGGCTTGAACTTTGTCTTGCCCCATGATTGGGTGCGGGAATTCACCCTGTTCTTATGTTTTACATCGCTTTTACTCGGTTTCATTTCAGTTTCTAGTTTTCCCCGAATTTATTGTGCTCCACAAGGCTTTAGAGGTGACAGTTTCATAGCGTGGCTAACTTATCGAAACCAGCGGGAAGAAGCTAAAGCTATTATGTATTATAACTATTTCATGATTTCCTTCTTAAATCAATTTAAATAAATAATAATTTTATATTTAGTGCTTCAATAGATATATTTGTTTTTATAATTTTAATTAAATTAAAACTGGCTATACAGTTTTGGCTTGAAGGAAGCTAGCCCAGTTGCGCTATTGACTATCGCTTTTTATCGATAACAGCCAATCGGCTCAACACGTGCGCCGCGGCTAGCGGTTCGTTTTGATAAATACGAATAAATACAAATTCCAGGATGCAGAACGGCGGAGGACATTCCGGCTGGAACAATTCTGGAGATCGACACCACTTCTTCGCCGATGGCTACAATAATAACCAGCGGCGCAGCGGTGGCGGTGGCGGCGGAGGAGGAGGCAACCAGGGCCAGAATCCCCAGTCCAATGGCAATTGGTCGGACAGAGGAGGTGCAGGTGGCCAGCATGGGAACGGTTTCAACAAGTTCAAGGATCCTCAGCAGCCGCCGAATAATCAGCAGCAGCAGCAAGGCAGGAGGAGTGGCAGAAGAAGAGGGGGAGGAGGAGGAGGAGGACGAGGTGGCGGCGGAGGAGGAGACGGCGGAGGAGGAGGAGGCGGTGGAGGAGGAGGAGGTGGTGGAGGAAGGGGCAAAAGAGGAAACCGCGGCAGGGATTCCAATAAGCGTGGTGGCCGCAACAACTCATGGCACCCCAAGCAGCATCCAGTTAGCCCCGGCCAAAGTAACATGCTGTACTACGATAACGTGGGCGACTTTACCGATGACCCACCTCTTCCTGCTCCCTCACCTGCACCCTCGTCCCACAGGCAGGAGAGCCTGCCACCTGTCACCTACACTGCCGATTTGGCACCACTACCTGAACCGGAGCCGGAACCTGCACCTGCACCTGAGGTGCCCCTTCCACCAGAAGAACCCACCACCGTGTCGATTATCAACATCAAGAAGGAGGTTGAGTCGCTGAAGCCCAAGCCACAAAGAAAGCCGGTGGTTAAACCGGAACCCAAATCTCCGACAAAGAAAAAGGAAAGCTCGTCCAGTTCGTCGAGCAGTTCGGAGGAGGAATCCGAGCCCGAACCAGGCGAAATGTTGGGCAGCACTAAGCCCGCAGTCGTCACATCCTCGGGTAAAACAAAGTCGAGCAAGGGGGCTGTGGCATCCACGCCAAAAGCGAAGGTGAAACCCGTTTCGTCCTCCGACTCGTCATCATCGGACTCGGATTCCGAGGACGAACCCAGTCGGTCGCCAGCAAAGAGTAAAAAGGCGGCCAAGGAAAAGGAGACCGAGGAGGAGGTGATCTGCATGGGCACTCAGGAGCGCCAGTTTACCATCACCGATGAGGAGGAGGAGAGCAGTGAGCCGGAAGAGGAGACCGACAAAAAGGCAGGAAAAGGAAAAAACAAGAGTAAAACCATCGATGTGTGTGGCATCTGCGATAAGAAGGTACACATGTTCTATGATTTTCATAATTATTTATTAACAAATATGTAATTTCAGGGTCACACATCCTTCCAGTGCCAGATGATCTGCCGGAATTGCTCCGGACGGTATCATGGCCTCAAGAACTGCCCAAATCCGCCCAACCTGAACATTGCCATGCAGTCGTTCATGGAGTTTGTCATGCAGCAGATGACCGTCTTTCATGCCGACCAGCGATTTGCCTTTCCTGCTGGCACCGTTTCAGCCCCAGCTTCAGTTCCACCTGCAGTGCCAGCTAAGGTCAAGAAGGACAAGAAGGACAAAAAGGCTATCAAGAAGATTGCCAAGAAGACGCCACAGAAGCGGATGAAGGTGGAGCCGAGGGATCAAGACGAGGACGAGGACGACGATGATGATGATGATGATGCCAGCGAGGCCAGCAGCGAGAGCGAGGAGTCAGAGTCCAGCGACGAGCCGCCACCAGCATCCAAACAGAAACGGAAACGCAGCTCAAAGGCTGCCGCAACCGCCGCCGCAGCCAGTCTATCTGCCCCAGTGTTTCCATTTTCCCTTCTGGGCGCTCCGGGCGCCCCTTACAACTCCATGATGTATCCCTATGGGGCGCCTTTCAGTTTTCCTAAATAGTTACCACCTAAGTTAGTTGTAGAAGATGATACAAGCATTTGTTGACATGTAGTTAGTGTGCTAACAAATTGTTAAATTGTATAAAACATAAAAAGGCCCTTTAAAATGATTTGATTTTTTAATTTTTTGTATTAAAAGCTTTTTTTGTTTTTAAAATTTGTCAAATTAAATTTCTTGAGAACTATTTTTACGGATATGCCGCTTTAAATTCAGCTTTTATTTGTTAATTTTGAGACACCCTACTGCAATAATTAAAAACTGGGTGGAATTATACAAAATTTTTATATATTCAATGAAGAAAATTTGGAATATATTCTCTCAAAAATACAAAATGTTTCAAATGAAACAAATAAAGTGGTTTAAATCTTGAAGAACATAAATTTATTCTAAAAATTAAGTCAAAAGTATTTAGTTTATTTTTTCAAAAATTGAAATCAGTTTATTTTAAATAAATATCAAAATCGATAACAGACAAGGTTTGTGCCGCCCTGGCTATCGGAATGTATCGGCCTGTGCAGCCCTGGTTGTTTTGCCAGCTGTTGCTTCCACGCTTTTGGTCAAAAATACATTTAATTGGTGTTTACTAGTGAAATTTGAGCTAAAACTGATGAAAATAAGTGAAAATTGATTGATATACTTGAACTATTGCTACGGTGAGTGTTTGCTTTAACTATTACTCCTTGAATCTAGTTATTTTCCGTAAAGAATTCACCAAAACATTGTGTTTCTTACTTGAGGTTCGTAACATATTTGCTAAGTTAAACAGGTGTTTGCTTAGAATTTTAGAATTAAATCACTTTATTGACCAACAAACAAGGGATTTTCCAACCACAAGCATTTGCAACGAAATCGAATATAAACATGGCACATAAATTTGGGACATATTCCTGGGAATCTGAAGTAAGTGTCGGAAAACCCTGCTTCCACATGTAATTTAAACGAATTATTCCCCGCAAGAGATAGCAAATTCCATCAGCCTCCTCCTCAGGGTGAGCACAGGGCCATGGCTTCGCGTTCCCGCTCGGTGCCGCAGGAGGCGGGGTGATTGGGTCCCCGGGGATCGATGCCCGGCTTGAGCAGCGTCTGCTGCAGCTCCCAGATGATCTCGCAGGACAGCACGCTCACGGCCAGCTTCAGCACCGACTGGTAGTTCAAGGGATTCACGGCGTAGCTGAGGATGCCCTTGGCGATCTGCTCGAACAGGTAGCTCCTGTCCAGCAGCAGCAGCTCCTCGCGCACCTCCATCATCCGGTTCTCGAAGTGGCACTGAATGGCCGCAAAGACCAGCTTGTCCAGCCCGACCAGCAGATCCCGCTTGAACTTCACCAGGTAGTGCTCTATAAACACGATCTGGTTGCGATTCAGGTGCGGCAGGCGCACCTTGTCCTGGATCACCTGCTCCCCAATCTGGCTGACCACCAGCGAGGCCAAGGAGCCCGCCGGCGTGGCGCGTCGTTCGCCACACGGACGGATGTCCACGAACGGATGAATCTCGTAGCTGCCCACGCCAATGGTGCTGGCCACGCCGCTAAAGGAGACGTGGGAGGCGCGCGAGTGGTTCTTTGCCGGCTTGGCCACCGACGGCGGCACCTCCATGGCCTTGTGGTCCCTGGCGAAGCCGATGATCTGATAGGCTTTCTGCCAGCGAAGGAGATAAGATAAGTCATGATAAGTAAGATCAGTCAACCACTTACATAGTGCACATATTTCTTGGCATCGCAGACAAAGTCCTTGATGCGCGAGACCAGCACTTGCATGGCGCACTCGTCCTCGCTGAGATCGTCATTTAAACCCGAGATAATGTAGTCCAGAATGTATTGTGCCGCCTTGTAGATGGGATCATCTGGGGCGAAAGTGAGAGCGGTCTGACCCTCCATTGCAATGGCCGCATTCAGGGCGTAGCAGAGCTCGCTGTCCAACAGACCCTCGAAGGTGGCCTGGTACTCATCGCAGAAGGATGGCTTTCGCTCCTGCAGCTCCGACTTCTTCTTCTTGCGACGCTTACGCTTCGGCTGGCGTGCCACGACTGCCTTGTGAGCCCTCTCCTTGATCTCGTCCTGAATCCGCTGCCACTTTTCCCTGTACACAGCCTTGTGCCGCTCGATGAACGACTCACGCTCCTTTTCCACCTCCTGCAGCAGGTAGTTAATCCTGCGCTGGTTGGCTATCCGCTCGTCCAGTCTCTTTCGCCACGACTGAATCTGGTGCTCGGTGTCCTTGACCAGCCGCTGCTTTCTCAGGATTCGCATGTTCTTGTTAAACCGATCCTTTTTGAACTGGAAGAGCTTCTTCTGCTTGATCAGTAGCTTCCTCATCAGATCCTGGCACATACTAATGTGCGCAGCGACACGCATATTTGTGAGCATCTTGCGGTGCTCCAGCAGCATATTCTGCATGGAGGCCAGGTTCTCCAGGCGCTTGAACTTCTCATATGTGATGTTCAGCAGGTGGACCTTCCGCTCGTGGCGCTCCTGCTCCTGCAGCTGCTTCCTGGCCAGAACCTCCTCTGTGCACTGGTGCCGGGCAGCCAGATTCTGGTGGTCCTTCTTCGTGATCGACTCGGCATTGGCGATCAGCATCCGATCGTACTGCTCCGACTCGCGTCGCTTGTAGGCCTGCAGAATGTAGTAAAGCTGCGACTTGTGCAGCTCCTGGCGGTGCTGGTTGAAGTCCTTCAGGTTGCAGATCACATCGTTGTCCTGCGTTATCTCGCCGTTCTCCCGCAAACGCTTTAGATTGCGCTCGTTGGAGTAGAAGGTCTTCAGATTGGAGTCGTGCAGCGGATTGTACTCGGGTATGTGCTCGGTAACAGAACATTCGAACTCCTGCTTGCCGCTCTTAAACTGGATTGAAAAGTAAAACGAAATAAGATCAATATTAACTTGATATTGTACTCTTATATCTCTGTTTGATCTTAAAAAATGTTAATGTGACATTACATTTGGGTTTTAAAGTATATATGAATACCGCGAATTCTTTAATTCAAATGAGACCGCGAATTCTTTAGAAGAGGAACGTTTTAAGTACCTAATTAGTATAAGAATAAATCAAATCAAATCTGTGCATAAAGCATCTCATTAGTGATTCGTTTTTATAGGTGAAAATGAAGTTACCACTTACATCCTGACCGATCTTGTTCTTTGAGAAAATGACCTGGTTGTCGGGACACTTGAGCATGGGCAGTTTGCAGTTGAGGGGGATCAGCTCCCAGCCGGGCAGACTGTTTATGGGCAGTCCGGTCTTGAAGGAGATCATCTTCAGCAGGGCCGGATTTCCGGACACCTTATTCCGGCGCGGCAGCGACAAAATATCAATCATCCTGTCGCTTTTAATTATCTCTAACCTAAATTATTCGTGTGTACAACTAACATTTATTCTCTGAGCGTTTTTCGAAAACCAATTTCAAGTGCGTTTCGAATTTTAAACTGTAAACAAACTGCCTACTTTAGCCTAACTTATTTGCTTCATTTTTTCAAAGCTTTAAAATAAAGCTCTTAAAATTGGTAACCATCTTGCTTAATGGGTTTCTCTTCTTTTTTATAGTTCAATGGAAGTGCTTAGGTCTGCTTATCAAAGCTTTTCTTGTTACCGGTGTATCCTTATTTTGGGTGGAGGGGGTGGTGAAGGTAGTTGGGGGTGTTCTGGTCCTGTTTCGTTATCGTTGCCAAGAGGCAGGCAATAACACTGAACCGGAAACTCCAGAAAACTCAATAAATTTGCCAGCGAAATTGAATAAAATTTGGCATTGAGTTGTTTACAAAATGCGACTTTTGTAAGATACTTAAAGCTTTTTATTTTGTTTTATTTTTTTATATATTTTATTTTTATAATTTTATTTTTTTTTCAATTATCTTTTTCTTTCTTTAATACAATTCTAAATTTAGAAAAAAAACGATTTATTATAATGCGAATTTCTCTTTAAAAGGGATCTACAAGTACTCGTATTACTGCCAAAATATTTTAACTAAACCGAATCCCACGGTCTAATGTCAACCATCAAGCGATTCTTCCAATTTTATCTACTTATCGTATGCAAAATAAACAAGCTCGTGTATCCCAAACGCATAATTTTGGTGTTTGTTTTTGTAATTTGCGTTTCGATTTTACGAGGCCAAATCGGGATCGTAGCCCGCATCATTAGTTCCCGGCAGTTTGTCTGGGGCTTACATAAATCCTCGGCCGACTATCCGTCTCCATCTTTCGCTGTCTCCGTCTGGGGCTTATGTTCCACCCGCTTTCTCCGGCGCTGACCTCGTTTCCCGTCTTTGGACATCTCTAGATTACGGACATCTCGAGCATAAATATTTACCAATCGTTCGGTCAGGCGACGGCATGTCTGCATTGGGTTTTCCTTGGAAAAGACCCACCCACTCTGAGTCCACTATCGTGTATCTTCCATGTAAATAAAATCACATCAAGTGCTGAAAATGTACTTGCTGCAGCACGTGCTCCAAATATTCTCTCGAGTGTGCTTTCCATTTCATCTAACACCTACGGCGTCCCTTTTACCTCCCGTCCCCTTTTGTGTCGATGGCATAAATAAAAAATGATGCTGGTATCCCAAAAAAAAAAGAAAAACGAAAGGTGCGTGCCAATCTCCATCGGCCTTCCGTGCTCTCCTGTCCCATTTAACGTTATATAATAGTTACTTCCTGCTTCGATATGAGTCCCAAGGGATGGCAACGTGAGCCATTCGGCTAACAAGCTAATAATCCTTTGGTATAAAGAACTAGCATACATTTTTGGGCTCGTACTATAATTATTAGAATTAAATATATGCACGACTTAATAAAAACCTATTTCACAATTTTTCTTTAATCATTAGAAATTTGTTTATAGCGAATGTCCACAGAAATATTTGCAAACTTTAATTAACAAAGTTTTTCTCTTTTGAAATATACCTAGATATATGTATTTAGTTTGGAAAATACTGGGTAAAATCACATCTTAAGCGATCACGAAGATACATATCTCCCATCCTGAGCCGCCCCCAAAATTGCCAACGAAAACATTCAAGGTTTTTGTTGGTGGGGGGCAACCCCCCCTCAATTTTCGTCAGTGGCGTACGCATGTTTTTAGAAAATGTAATGTAATGTTTTGCCAGAATAGTGCGTAATTTTATCACAAAAATTTTTATAATCTCAAAACCCCCCTTCGTAAGTCTCTGATATATACCCCTCTTATTCTGTTCATCTGACTAACGGTACCGGCAAAACCGCACACAGCTGTCCTTAACTCTCTCTTTCACTCTCATCTGATTTGTTACCACTAGAAATTGAATTGACAAGCAGAGGCTTTCAACTGTTAAGCTTTCACCCTTCAATCAACGTGAGAGGCTTTCTTTCACACTCTCTTTCTCACTTGGCGTTTGAGAGCGACTTTGAACCGTGAGAGGGAACTTGAGTTTGGAACACTAGTACACATGGTTTCAGTTTATTGGGCTACAAAGATTTAAGCCATAACGAAATAAAAAAAAAAATGCATAACATTTTACAATTAAAATAAGATAAATACTTTTTGACTTAAAAATTTAAATTGAAATTTGTAAAAAATAATCGTGGATTTTTATAATACTTTTAAGAGTCGCTAGTGTATAAAAAAAGTACGATTCAACAAATATCTAGCGTGTTATAAAGTTTTTAAAACGCATAAAATTAATTTTTGTCTTAAATGAAAGCCATTTTTTTGAGTGTTGCAGCACTGTTTGACTCAATCGAAAGTCGGGAGCTTCCAAGTTGGTTACTCTGTGTGGAGTTGATTCGTTTGGTCGCGTCGGTTGAAGGAGTCGGTTGTGCGTTTCTGAAGCGCTCCAGTGACGGTAAACGCGAACGCCATCGCCTGTTTTACTGTTATTTTAACTCGGGACGCCTGTGCCTTGTGTCTTTCTGCGTCTGTGTATGTGCCTTTGTGTGTGCTCGCCTGTCTGTTTGCATGTGTGTGGGAGTCAAACAAATAGCAAAACGAAAAGGAAAATCATAGAGCAGGAATTCCGCAAAAAAGGGGGTGGCGACCATCCTGCTTTTCTGCGCCCGCTGCCAGTGTAACCACCCCCTCACAGTAGCAGCAACAACAGCGACAACAACCACAACAAGGACTTGAGAATAAAAGTGGAAAAACAAAATACATTCACGTATGAACCGTTAACTGCGCCATTCACAATTCGCAACAACAAATAGAAAATAGCAAAGGCAAAACAATTAAATTTTGTGTTTTCCAAAGAGAGAGAGCACCAAGTCAACAACAAAATCATTTGAAAAAACCAAAAACAAAAGTGAAAAAGAAGTTGGTGAATAAAAATAAAAGTTGGCGACTGCAAAAGAAAAAGCCAATAAAAGGCTGTAATAATAAAAGCCAGACGAAGTGAAGGACATAAAAAAAGCATAAAAAAGGACATTGAAAAAAACAAGAAAATTGGACTTTTAAGATAAAATAATGAAAACAGTTGAACACCAAATCAAATGAGATAAAATAATAAAAACAGTTAAACACCAAAACAAATCAATTTCCAAAGGACATTTTTTACATTCAGAGTAACCATATTGAAAGCTAAAGTTTAAAATTAAACCGTAGCAAGTGGAAAAGAATTAAATAAAACGAACTCATTAAAACTGCAGTCGTACACTGTAATTTTCTGTAGTCCCAAAGCGACCATTCAAAACATGCTGAAAAATCGTTTGGGAATTATATGAAGCCCTTCAGGAAGCACCGCTGGATTGCATCATCCGTCGAGGGCGTGGCTAAGCATCGAGTGTAATGTACAGCTGTCAGGCAGGACCTTTCATCACTCACACATCATCATCATCATTTTCATCATCCGAGGAGCCATCTTCTCCAGACCCAACGACACGATGTCCACAACAGTTGGACTAACTGGGCCAAAACCGGGAGCCAAAGGAGCCAACGGAATAGGAGGGGTCAGGGCGGAGACGGATCACATCATAACCATCAGCACTGCCAGCCTGACGGAACCGAGCAGCGAGGAGCCTATCAAGGGAGTCGCTACCTCCCAGTCCTTGGTAGTCCCAGTTCCACTGGAAACCATCAGTTCCAGATCCAGTGACCAGATTGAGAGACCAAGGAGTAAGCACCGCCATCACTTGTGCCGGCTTTCCCAGCTGGTGAGCTACCAGAACAACATCGCCGATGTCCAGCATCGGAAGGGAAGACGCCTCCACGGACTGCAGCTGCCACTGCATCCCCTGCAGCTTTTTGGCTGGCTGGTGCTCCTCCTGTTTGGCGTGGCCAGCTACTGGGTGCTCATCCCGGCCTTTCAAGCTCGCATCCAGGGACCGCTTTACGGTCTGATCACCGGTCTCTACCTGGTGCACATTGCCTCCCATTTGACCGCACTGCTGACGGATCCGGCGGACAAGGAACTGAGGCGAGTGCATCGCAACGATAGGATTGTGCCCGAATTCGATCGGACCAAGCACAGCCACGTGATCGAGAACGGGCGGTGTCATCTGTGCAACATCCGCACCTCCTCCAGTCGCACCAAACACTGCTCCGTTTGCAACAAGTGCGTGGGCAAGTTCGATCACCACTGCAAGTGGCTGAACCACTGCATCGGGTCGCGCAACTATGTGGCCTTCCTGATGTGCGTGGTCAGCGCGGTGGTGGCCACCCTGGTCATCGTGGCCGCCGTGGTGGCCCAGATCGTCTTCTACTACGTCCAGCCGGATTGGCTGAGCTTCTACTGGTGTCCCCTGGAGTTGAGTCACCCCATGGAGGGTGGCGACTACATAAACATCACCCTGAGCCTGGGCAACAACGGCACCATGATGCTAATAGAGCAGCAGCAGCAGGAGGAGCCGGCAGCGGAGGAGGAGGCGCTGGCCAACATGACCATCTCCACACTGCCCACCCTGCTGGAGAACTTTACAGCCCTGATAGAGGCCAGCACCACGCAGGCGGGGATTAGTCTCACCAACCACACCGCCACACAGCCCGTGGTTTCTGGGATTGGACTGAACGAAACCATTTTCCTGTTCCTGCTCGGCGTCCTAGGACTACTGGCCGCCGTGAGTGCAGGATTGCTGCTGCACCTGTGCTTCTTCCACATCTACATCTCGTTTCTGGGACTGACCACGTACGAGTACATCAGGAACCATCGCCAGGCGCAAGAGGCCAAGACCAAGCAGCTCCTGGAGGGAGCTCCCAGTGCGGGATTGGCCAAAAACGGTGGAGTACACTTCTCGGCCTCTCTGCCCGAGCCACACAATCCGTCCAAGTCGTTGCCAGGTGGTCAGCAGCTCTACTGCTGCTCCAGTTCCCCGCATCCCAGCCAGCTGCAGTCCCAGGAGGCGGCGCAGGTGGTGGGTCAAACGGAGCAGTCCCTGCGTTTGCACTGCTGTGCCAGCTCCAGGGAGTTTCACCAGAGCAGGCAGGCCATCTACGTGTGCTCCCTGCTGGAGGAGACGGTGCCGCAGATTCAGGTGGAAACGGATACTCTGAGTAGCTTTCATTGCTGCTCCAGCTTTGCGGCCAGTTCCTTGCAGCGGCGGGTCAGCTTGGCCAAGGGATCGCTGATCTCGGCGGAGCCACGTCCCCAGAGACCGGCCACCTATCTGCAGTACACCGAGCAGTGCACCCTCTGCACCTTCCGGCTGCGAAGGGGATCAGGATCGGCGGCGGGATCCTCGGGGGCGGTGAGCAGCGCCGGTGGAAGTAGTAGCACTCGCACTCTGACCAGCCAAACCGGCGGATCCTCATCCTCGGCCACGGCAGCCGGGAATATCTCAAAGCATCAGCGTTGGCGAAGGAAATGGAATTGTTGCGCCTCGGTTCCGGACAGTCCCGATGTGCCCAACGATCTGCTGGCGGCCCTAACGTTCCGCGAGCGCGAGGAGGCAGCGGCAGCGGCCAAACTGAATGCCCAGGAGCTGCCCATCCAGTTCATACGCACCTTGAATGGAGGTTTGGATCAGGAGTTGCCCTTGAAAGGAGCCACCGCCACTCCCACGCCGCCCAGAAGCTCTCGGCTGCGTCACATGCTGCGCCTATTGGGGCGCTATCGAAGACCCCGGTGTCGCCATGGAGCCACGCATCATGGGATCGCCGCCAAGGAGCATCAGAATCATGGCGGCTCGGCCATCAAGCAGAATCAGATTCGACCGCTGCAGCTGCAGGCGGCTGGACGGGGATATGCCAACTCCACGGCCACGCCCACACCGCCGGCGAGTTCGCCGACGAGCAGGAGTTCCCTGGAGAGCAGCGAACTGAGCACCAGCACAACGAGTCCCGAGCTAATGCTGCTGCCCACATCCGTGATAAGGGACGACAGCGTGACCACCTATACGCTGACCTTGCCGCCCGCCCTGCCGCCGCCGACGAGGAGGAAAATCCAAAACCAGACCTCCCAGGAGCTGGCGGAGCTGGCCGAGACCCTGGGCTTTGCCAGCCATCATCTGCAGCACAATCAGCATCAGAGTCCGCAGACCAACAGCCGAACGTTGCCCAGTTTGGGCAATGTCTATCGGCGGCAGAGGAGGAAGCACTTCCTGCGGACGCGATCGCCTACTCTCTCGCCCATTCACGAGTCCGGCCTCTCGAATCCGACGTCGCCGCAGCCCCTGAGGCATCTCCACCACCACCAGAACCCAGCCAACTCGAACTCCAATCCGGCCAAAGCCACGTCCTCGCCTCTGCTTAGCCGCAACGGAAACGGAAACTCCTCGGCGCTTCTCGTCCAGAATCTGTGCAGCCTGGCGGGGGAAACCCTGAGGAAGACCGCGTCCAATAGCTCGCTGCAGAGCCTCAGCTCCAATTCGAGCAGCACATAGAAGAGAAGAGTGTCCTCGATGGTTTCTGTTTAGTCCTTAGGTTAGTCTTATCCTTAGCCGTAGTCCCCGCAGCCCAGGCAGTTCTGTTGGAGATCCGGAAATCAATTAATCCGCAAATAAGCATCGAAAGTCATAGCTGAAATCAATTAAGCACGGGGAGGAGTGGGTGGAGGATCGGGTGGTGGGATTGGCTGTCAGGGCCAGAAAGGAAATTGCCTTTGATGCGATGCGGTTTCATGGCCCAAACTTAATTACCGCTTCTGGTCGGGGGGCTCCTTTGTTTGAGTTTGTGGATTGCATATTTGATTTATTAAGAGTCTGGTGTGGAGAGGTAATAGAAAAGATTGGAATTTTCGCTATAAAGTAGCCAAGATATTAGTTTTACTTTTTGATTTATTTAGTTTAATTAGTTATTCCATAACAAATTTAATCTTAATGAAGTAAATCAACTAAATTATTCGGATAAATACCAACAGCTTTTCCTTCTTTTTATAATATTTTCAAATACTTACCTAAGTTCCTAACTCTTAAAATTATTTTAAGACATACAAGTAAGAAAATCTTTAGAATATATGTTTATTTTGTTTTATTAAAGTGGTTCCAGATAAATACTAAACCGAATTATTGGTTTCTATACTCTTAAATCTTCTTTTTCTTCTTATGCTATACTTAAACGACATTCCCTTGGATGAATTCCTTGCATTCTCTATTTCCATCGAGAGCTTTGTAGTTCCCATCGTTAGTCCCTAACTGCATCGAGCTGTTTTCCGCCCCAAACTAAACAAGTCTTTGGCATCCTTTGAATGACTTTGCAGTTGAATTGATAAAATATGCAACAGCATGTGCAGAAGAGTTGAAGTTCGGGTGGCCTTTCCCCTAGAGTTTTTCCACCCCCTCTACGCTGGTATTGATTTTCATTTTGGAAAATGTGTAAGCAAGGGCGTCGGGTGATTACGTATTGTATCTGCAGCTGAAGCTTCGGCTGTATCTGTATCTGAATCCGTGTATCTGGCGTCATCCCGCAGCCAAAAAAAAAAAAGGGGAGAAAAAAGAAGAGGACGAGGACACAAATGCAGCATGTTGCCAAATTGTTACGCAAATGTTTTCATTCGATTTAAATTCAAATGCCAACTGCCGATGGCAATTGTCAGGGGTTCCAAACTTGATTTTGACGACCGTCTTTGGTCATTAAATATGCCCAAGCTGAATAATTAAAGCGGCACAAGTCAGGAAAACAAGAACTGCGAAAACAGAGGAGAAATGGAAATGCGTCAGAAGCGGGATTGGATTGGATTGAGCTCATGTGCGCTCATCCTTCTCAGTTGTCAGTCGGACAGCTGCTATCGGGGCTAAAAAGCAGTGATAGGTATATGGTATATGGATAGACAGCCATAACGACTACGCACATGACACTCTGGGTTCCAGGTGGTCCTGCTGCTTTTCACCAAACCCCCTTCCCCCCATTTCCAAACGGATCAAACGGACAGTCGGCGGTTCGTGTTATTGAAACTGACAGCAGGAAAAGTCCATTTTTAACCGGCGGCAGGTGGGCAGGTGGACAGGGGGATGTGGGCGTGGCTGAGGTGTCAGATGGATGGGTTGCTGGAAAAAGAGAATCGTTTTGAGTGGAGGAAGTGACCGTTGAGTGTGATTAGTTTTTCTTTTAGTGCCCATTCCGAATCCATTTGTGTTAACCTCAATCACTGAATCAGTACTCTCGGTTTTAATGGGTGGGACATCAGTTTCTTGTTTAAATATTGTGGAACATTTAAAATGAAAGTAATGTTTTACCTTAACTACTTATAAACTTGTAAATAAGTTGCAAATGTATTCCGTGGCAAGACTTTTGTATTATTAATCAAAAAAACCGAAAAGGTCATTCAAAAGTTTTGAACAATATGCCCTTTACAGTTTCAATTAATTACACTGAACTTTGGACTGTTGAAAGTAATGCCCATTAACTTTAAACCATGATAAATTTATTTTCAAAGTTGGGAAAGTTTTCCCGCCAACATTAAAAGGGAATCAAGGATAAAGTGCGCTCATCCTTTCAGCTTGTGATGACGTAGTCCTAAGTAAAGTCATTGGTATTAAATTAGTTTTAGTTTCTAAAAGTTTGGCTTAAATTGGATTTATTAGGTACTAAAAATTAATATTGCTGGGGTTGTATTTATTTGAAGTTACTTGTACATTTCGTTTGTATTTCGGTCACTCAGTCGTCGGATTGAGGCCAAAATAAATGGCAAGTTAATTATAGAGACCCCATTCTTGGCCACACACACGGCAAATCAACTTTGAAGGGATGGGGTTGCCCCATACCCATCCCTACGTGGAAACGAAGAAGGAGACAGCTGAAGAAGAGGGGGAGTGGGAGAGAGAGAGAGAGAGTGTCATTGAGCCCGTATCTAGAAAGACGCGACTTCCGGCGGACTGACATGCATTTTAGCAGGTTGCTTCGGCTCGAAGCAATGTTCGTTTCAGTTCGTTTGCAGTGACAAGAGACGGACGCCTGGTAAATGACTGAAAATAACATAATGCAACGACTATAAATGGATTTTCAATGCAGACTTTGCTGCACTGACAGCTGGAGCAACAATTTTCCTTCTCTTCTTATTTTCCCCCGTTTATTTCCGCAAGCAAAACACTCTGCATACTTTTGAGGGCGCTTCTGTGGCTCCGTATCTGTGTGCGTTTGTTTGTGTGAAGGTGTGGGTGTCTGTGAGTGTGTGTGTGTGTGAAAATGTTTAATTTGATGGCACTTGGCGTTAACATTTCGAACTGCACCTGCTGCCTGGAGACACATGAGGCACACAGAGCAGCCTTCGAGCTTCATTACGTATCCGACATGTGCGCCACATACATTATGCCATTCGTGTTTTGTTTCATAGCGAACGATAAAGGCCGCGTGACCATTCCAGGAAAAACACGCACATATTTATATTAGGGGAAGTCGTATTTCATTACTTAAATTTAAAAAATATTTCATATCTTATGTTATTAAAATATTTAAACAACTTTAAGTTTTCTCAAAAGAAAACCCTTTGTATCTTAGTTGGAACAGTTTCTATTAGAACGTTTTTTTCTAAAATGTAACATAAAGTTTAAGAATTTGGTCAGTCAATATATTGATTTATATGGTTTGCCATCTTGTCCATTATTAAATTTGTATTCGATAAGTTTTCTTATCTTTCTTTTTTCCATTTATCCTCACAAAAAGATATTTACTTTGTGTAGATTTTGTGTAGCTCAAAGGCTTCCTTAAATTTTGAATTTTAAAAAGGAATCACCTTATTTTTTGCTCTTCTATGCTCTACGCAATCTTATCCTTTTGGTTTTTTTGTATACCGGACTCTTTCGTTTTGCTCATGTATCCGAAATGCATATATTCATCCGGTTGTCTGACCATCCAGTCACACTTCAGAGGCGTCCGTCCATGTGCATGCACCTGGGGCAACCAGGAGACACCTGGAGGATCTCCGTATTTCAGTGGCTGAATGCTTTTAGATGGATATAAAAAGATAAAATGAAAGGAAATACCTGTAGTGTGTGTGCGTATTTATTTGTATAAAAATATATTCGACTTTAATTGCATGTTCGTGTCATGTTGTCTTGTTCCTCTGGTTCTCCTGGCTACTGACTACTGGCCACGCCCCCAAAAGTGGCTGGGGAGAATTGCCAGGCAACGCCCTCGATTTTTCTGTGTGATTCCCGCTTGTGGAGTTTTGTTTACGAGACATAAAGCACAAATATTCTTGGCAGAATTGGAACTGGGGGTCTCTCACCCACTTGACTGACTTTCCCTATGGCAACAAATGCAACGCAACTCATGTTGCTTTTGTTGCTGTTGCCCTGGTTATTGCCGTGCATCAATTATAAAACATTTTCTTGTTGCCGTTTCAATACTTCTTTGACATGCAAGCCGAAAAAGTTTTCATTTTTGACAGAGAGATAGAGGAACACTTTAAGTAAAAATCAACAAAAATCAGTGCTAGAAAAAATATTTAAAATTAATATTTGAAACGGGAAACAACTTTTTGTAATTACTTAACTTTAATTATCTGACAATGTTTTTTAAAATAATATTTATCCTTAAATATCTAAACTAAAATATTATTTTCAATCCTTACATTCTATTTAAAACTAAGTTAGCATTAACTTTTGAACCTATTTTTTTGTTCTTGTGTAAAAGCAACACCTTCTCTGAAAATGTTGCCAAATTTCTCAGGTTGCCTGTAGGATATGCAAACGAATCATGATTGATTGGGCCTGAATTGGGTGCGATGTCTCATCAGTCCAGACAGTCGCCTTCGCCTCCAAGTGCTCCTCCTTCCCCTCCTGCCTTGCCCCTTCCTTTTCCGGGTTGTTATTAGCAATGGTAGTTAGGCTAGCTCCAAATCCCACTCCAACTGGCCTCATCACCCACTCCTTTTGTTTTCCTAGCGACCTGCAATGACATTTTCAGTTGCTTTGCTTTTCCCTTTTCGTTGGTTCAACGAACTTCTGGCTCATTTGTTGAATTCTCAGTCAGGTGGAATATTCAGAACACACAGACATAGGTGGATCCCACCTCCCACCACCTCCTCACCCCCTCCCTAATATGCTTTTCAATTTAGTTAATGACTTTCCAGTTAGGCCCTTGAACCGATTTGTGGGTAGCTCCCTGGTAACTAAAGCTAAAGCAAATTAACGAAGAAAAAATAAGAAATATATGAAATGTGCATGAGACTGGAAACGAGGTGGTATGAAAATTGGGAAAGAAATGTAAGAAAGCAAATAAAAGATTGAGGAATAAAACAATAATTGTATTAATTTAGCCCAGCCAATTCAGTGTGAAATTAAAAGCACGATTATATGAAAAAATATATTTTGATAAAATGTGCAGTTAACAAAGTCCATTAAAAAGAAAATAATTTTAAATGAAAATAAAGAAAAGATATTGATGAGTATGCAAAAAGATATTTGAATAAAGTGAAACAAGGCAAAAGTCCCAAATAAGTATGCTATAGAAAAGAGTTGAATCATGTAGAAAACTTTGAGGACATGCTTTGTACTATAAATAAATAAATAAATATGACAAAAAATAAAGATGGTTTAATCTAACAAAGAATAATGTCGATTCTGATTTCGTTTAATATTTTTGCTAGTATTTTGTGTAAGCCGCCCCTTTTAGAAGTTAAGAGACCTGTAAATCGCTCTCCGAAAATAAATCGCAAAAAAGAGCAAAGACAGAGAAGTGAAATAAAAACGCCAGAGAACAAACAAAAGTGGCAACAACAAGCTGGCTATAAAACTATCATTGGCCACCAGATGGCAAGTGGGCGGGTCATCATGATGATTGTCGTTGCTCAGAGGGTCGCTTTTGACCCCCTTTCATTGGCATTTTAAATATTTACCAGGCCAGCCGAATGGCGAATAGTTTGTGGGGCTTCCGAGAGGCTTTGGGTATACTTCTCCGGACGTGTTGACAATTTCATCGTGCGCAGCGGCTCCATTTGCAGAATTTGCCTCACGTTGCGGTCATTATGGTCGAGTTACCTCCATCGGTTTGTTCAGCGCCTCTGCGGGACATTTTTCGCCCCCTGTTTGCTCATCAACTGCTGTGTGCACGCTGCGTATGCGCTATTTTGTGGTTTCTGTAAGTGGTTCGATTAAAGGCAAGATTATTATATTCTATAAGTTACAACAAGGGGAAATTAAATAAGAAAGAAAAGATACATTACATAATGTAATAATTGTTATAATCTAGAATATTAGGATTTGATTTTGAAGTGTCGAAAATTTGCATTAATTTGCAGGAATATTTATACCCGTTACTCGTAGAGTAAAAGGGTATATTGTATTCGTGCAAAAGTATGTAACAGCTAGAAGGAAGCGTTTCCGACCCTATAAAGTATATATATTCTTGATCAGGGTCACTAGCCGAGTCGATATAGCCATGTCCGTCTGTCCGTCTGTCCGTCTGTCCGTCTGTCTGTCTGTCTGTATGAACGCTGAGATCTCGGAAACTATAAAAGCTAGAGGATTGGTATTTGGCATAAAGATTCTTGGAGTTCCTACGCAGCGCAAGTTTGTTTCCAGAAGGTGCCACGCCTCCTCTAACGCCCACAATAGTTTATAATCGATTTTAAAAATTTAAATATTTCGGAAAAGTAAAAATGCAGTTTTGTTGTGTTTATCAATACCTATCGAAATGTAGAAGAAATTTTTTAAATCGGACCATTCGTTTAAAACTTATGCCTGATCAAAGTTTTTATATCCCTCGCACTCCCTTTAGCTGAGTTACGTTTATTAGATAGTCGGGACACCAACCCGACTACAGAGTTCACACTCCCTTTAGCTGAGTGACGGGTATTAGATAGTCGGGACACCAACCCGACTATAGCGTTCTCTCTTGTTTTATTTTATAATTGAACACTTTATGGCGTGCAATAATAATTAAATTTTAGTTGCAATAATAAACAATCAACAATTCAGCAAACAATTTTGCATATTCTATAAAATCTAATAGCTTTTTAGTTTAGTGTTATTATTGTCACTGTTAGAGATATAAAACTTATAAATATGGTGGTCTATTATTCAAATATTGGTTATTAATAATTTATTAAAAACTAAGAAGTGCATTTTTTGAAATCCTAAAATTATATGATTTCATTTCACCAATAAATAGACCACATTTATTGACTCAGCTGAAAATTCCTATAGGAATTTGTATACAAATCCTAGTGATCGATAACCAAAAAGGGAAAAAGAAAACTCCCTTACAAAAATCACTGGAAAGCATTAAAATTTCTTATATTTTCCCCTTTATTGTTTCAGCCTTTTTGGCATGTTGTTTTTATTATTTATGCAAATACTTGCACGTAAATTAACAAAGTAAATTGTTGTTGGCATTTTATGTTTCCTGTTTGGCTTTTGTGTGTCATGTGTGTTTGCCTCGCCAAAACAAATCACACGCATGACACACACACAGAGGCACACCCACGCACTAGCACACGCACACCTTACACACCTCACACCCACACAGACGCAGGGCTTAGCGCGTTGGCAATAAAATGTCGGGGATTTATGGGTACGTGTCATTTGGCTTGTTTGTCTGCTCCTCACTTTGCAACAGATAAACACAAGGAGTGTTTGTAGTATTTGTGAGTGCCCAAGGATGTTTCGTTGTGGGAGTATCTAAGTGCTTGCATGTGTGTGTGTGATTGCCTACACCAGCGGTAAAAATATTAGTTTACCGCAAAATATGAAAAGAACTAATCGATGTATTTAAATTCTGTTTTCATATATTTTTTCTAAAATAGTATTTGTTAAGTATTTTACATCTAATAAATGATTTTTTAATTCCACACCTTTATTTCAGTTTTTAATATGAACATAAATTATGTCTTATTCTTATGAAAATCCGCAGAGTTTCGAACGTTTTTTTTCCAGTAAACATTCGGGTCTTCAATCACAATTTACCCAAGACAAACATAGATTATTTTAATCTCAGCTATATGCGCGTGTGCAACACTGTAGCAATATGAGAAACCAACAACTCCAGACGTCTATCCTCAAGTGAGGGTCCAACTAATTGAGCAACGCCTCTTAAGTAGGCAACATTTTCTTTCCAGGAACGATTACACATTTTAGTGGTGAAATGAAAAGGGTCAAACATTTTTTAGTTTTCTGAAACTCTAGTTTTTGCATTCATAAAAAAGAGGGTTTCGAATACTAAATATTACGAATTCCTCTGTTCAAAAAGAAATTGTTCTTCAGATTTTTATAGGTATATAAGTTACAGGTAGCTTTGAATTTACTTTATGGAATTGCTCTTTCCCCTTTGATTTTCCAGGGAAAACATTCGCTGCCCTTTCTAAGTTCCTTGCTACTACGCTCTGCCTGAAAGTCAATCAGCTAAATTCACGTTCAATTTGGCCATTTGGCCTCAGTTGGCTTCGTCAACGTCATCGTCTGGGCCATATACAAATATAATTAAGTGCACAGGCAGACAGTCGAACACGCCGTCTTGGCTCATCCGCATCCTCCTCATAGAGTATACATATATATAGTACACCCTATGCTATATGCCTTACAAGGCGAACTGGCAGCCCTTCATTATTGTCACTGCAGCTGGGTCTACAGGCTCTTCCCTACCTACAGTCCTGTGCTCTGGTTCTCGTCTCAAGTTGCTATACACAGAGATGAAAAATTAGGCTAAAATACTCTTCTTTATACATAAAACTCCTCTCAAATTTGTAAGACTCAATGTAAAGCGCGAACGACTACAAATTCAATATTTTCATAAAATATTTTTCCTATAGTTTACGAACTGATTTCTCTGCAAGTGACCCTAATCAGTTTCGGATAAATATTTGTTCAAGACTAACAATTAGTTCAACTTCCATAAGGCATTAGGGGAATTGGAATATAAGGAAGTCATACCTTGAGAACTATGGCACAGCCTTTAAATAATATTTCAAATATCATTTTAGCGTCAAAGCTTTTAACCTATTTTTAAGAAATATTAAAACAAAACTAAAAAGCTAGAAAAAAGGTAACCTTTAAAGCCAATGTAAACTTTTGAAATTTGGTTTTTCCTTCCTAAAATATTTTTCTGCGTGTAAGCTGGATCTGAATCAAGGCTGACAGGCAACAAGCCTCATTAGTCCTAATGAGCTGTGTGTAATAAAATTTCATCAAAAGTGTGCAAACAACATTAAAGAACGGGCGACTGGAAAAAGAGGAAGCGCGAAAGCGTAGGAACCCTCAATCTGAAAGCATAGGCGCCCGAGAATTAATTAATAAACCAATTTGGAAAGGTTACAGGATACAGGTGAAGATGGAATATTTAAGGAAGCAAGTTTTTTTGTGACCCCTCCAAAGTTTGAGTGCAGGCAAAGCGAGAGAGCCTTTTCTGTGTACGTACATCCGAAATGATTAGAGCTGCATTCAAAAACTTGGCCCCATTTCAATTGTGTCTAGCTGGCGGGGAAACGCCTAGACGAAGACGCCAAATTGTCGCCACATCTCTTCAAGCTCCCGGCCCCTCCAAAGCTGCCATCCTATTGTCCTTGAAATGGGCACAATGCGGGCTTGTTACGCGCTTCGGCCTTTTATTATGGTTTATTACGTCAGCAAATGGATTGTACACTCAGGACACTTGGCTCAAGAACAGGAGCATGCACTTGGAATTATATTTGAATTAGATCTAAAACTTTAGAAATTGTGTATTTACGAGTATTGTTAAATTATTAATTGGTTTTAAATTTAGAAAATTAAAGCTAGATTTGATATATAAATCTTATTTATATTAACATTTCTGACATTTTGATTTTCATTTCATTTTTTCATAGATCATTGGGAATTCTAAAGTAAATATTAATATCAAAAAGATCTGCATTTTGATGTCATTTATTTTTTTTTCCCTGTGCATCTATGATTATACCTTTAAGTTTTTCCTCGTGTTCGGAAGGCAGGACCGCCAGCTGGCCTGACTTTGACCCGCTTGCAAAAGAAAAGTCCGACCTAACTGGGTCCCCAAATGTGAAGGACAGGAACCTTGCATTTGATTAAGTGGCGACATCTAGCGGCGCTTTGAAAGTCCGCCCATTAACCCATTTTGTTTTCAACTCGTAGTGAGAACAAAACGTTTCTTGGTTAAGTTTTCTAAATAGGGAAATTACGTTCTTAATTATGACAAGCCAAGGACGCGTGGAAAATGTACGTACATTTATAAAAATAAATAATCTCAAATTAATCGTTATTAAAACAAGACTGTTTAACAGAAAACCGATTTCCGAATTAATTGAATTTACATATCTCTATAATTTATAATTGAGTGTTTGGCAAATAAAATTGAGTGTTTGCTTATTGATATTCTATCTGCAAAACTTTAATCACTTTTCATCAGCTATATAGACGCACTCGCGGTCACTTGAATAGGTTAATCGAACAATATAAAACGGTCAATTGTGGGAACAATTTCCATTCAATTTTCCCTTATTTTTTGCGTTAGCCATGGTTATTTTGCCTTTGTAGTATAATGTTTTTTTTGTGTGTTTTCATTTTATTTTTGTTTTTGGTTCTCCGTGGCTGCACGCAAAGAGAGTTTTTATTTTTCAATTTGATTGCCATCACGCCACGGGGAGTCGCCAGTTGCATGTTAAATGGGGTGGGGTTTTTTTCCAGGGGTTGTGGGGGTTCCGTGAAGCCTGCGCTCAAATAGACCACAACTAACGGTGCCCCAACCCAGTTTTTTTACGAACCCATTTACCATTCTTGACCACTTGAAATTTCATTGCACTTGGTGAGTAAGAGAAAAAGGAATGACATACTCCGCGGAGTCGAAGTCTTAATGCCCTTTTATGATATAATGGATACGATATGCATGTGATATGGATATGAATGGATATGATATGGATATCATATGGATATGATATGGATATCATATGGATATGATATGGATATGATATGGATATGATATGGATATGATATGGATATGATGTGGATATGATATGGATATGATATGGATATGATATGGATATGATATGGATATGGATATGATATGGATATGATATGGATATGATATGGATATAATATGGATATGATATAGATATGATATGGATATGATATGGATATGATATGGATAGGATATGGATATGATATGGATATGATATGGATATGATATGGATATGATATGGATATGATATGGATATGATATGGATATGATATGGATATGATATGGATACGATATGATATGGATGTGATATGAATATAGATATATGGATATGATATGGATACGATATGATATGGATGTGATATGAATATAGATATATCAATAAGATATGGATTTGATATGAAATGATGATACGATATAATAAGATAGACGGTAAACAATAGATTGTAAGAGTGTAAGAACTTCGCAATTGCTTTGTTGTTGCTCTTGAGTTTTTTCCCATTCTTTTGTAAACTTTTTGTTGTGTGCGTAATACGAGGAAAACTCATGGAAAACCCATGGGCACGTATGTGTGTGGGAATGAGGTCATATTTTGGAGCTGGCATCGCTATTTCGAGTGTGTTTGTCTCCTGGCTGCTTTTCCATTTCAGCTTTTCTTTTCGCTTGTCGCTTTACAAGTTCGACAGCGAAACAAATGTAAAGCAAGTCAGGCAATAAAACAGCGAAAACGGGAAAGTGGAGAAGGACGCAGAATCCGAACTTCGCGAGAAAGCACTGGAAAAAAACTAAGCAACAGGGAAAATTAACAACGAAGAGTTCTTGAGTACTTTTCTTTTTGAGTACTGAAATTAATTCTACCTGGATATGGATATGATGTGGATATGATATGGATATGATATGGATATGATATGGATATGATATGGATATGGATATGATATGGATATGATATGGATATGATATGGATATGATATGGATATAATATGGATATGATATGGATATGATATGGATATGATATGGATAGGATATGGATATGATATGGATATGATATGGATATGATATGGATATGATATGGATATGATATGGATACGATATGATATGGATGTGATATGAATATAGATATATCAATAAGATATGGATTTGATATGAAATGATGATACGATATAATAAGATAGACGGTAAACAATAGATTGTAAGAGTGTAAGAACTTCGCAATTGCTTTGTTGTTGCTCTTGAGTTTTTTCCCATTCTTTTGTAAACTTTTTGTTGTGTGCGTAATACGAGGAAAACTCATGGAAAACCCATGGGCACGTATGTGTGTGGGAATGAGGTCATATTTTGGAGCTGGCATCGCTATTTCGAGTGTGTTTGTCTCCTGGCTGCTTTTCCATTTCAGCTTTTCTTTTCGCTTGTCGCTTTACAAGTTCGACAGCGAAACAAATGTAAAGCAAGTCAGGCAATAAAACAGCGAAAACGGGAAAGTGGAGAAGGACGCAGAATCCGAACTTCGCGAGAAAGCACTGGAAAAAAACTAAGCAACAGGGAAAATTAACAACGAAGAGTTCTTGAGTACTTTTCTTTTTGAGTACTGAAATTAATTCTACCTGAAGAAATCGGGATAAAATGACTGAAGCTATGATATCAAGAAGTTCATCTTTTAGTAAATTTTTTCCATTACATTAAATGTTGTCCCTTTGTTCTCGCAGTGTAAGTAAATAACGTTAGGGAGGACTTACTTGTCTGGTTTTAGATGGAGCCACGCAAAAACACAACCACAAGTAAGAATTAGAAGGAGAAGATGTCAAAGTTGAAATGGCAAACTCAGCAGGTCACCACCCCCCCCCCCCCCCACTTTTCCACCCGTCCGCCTTTATCCTTAACCATTTTTGTTGGTTGAAAGGATTTAACGCCTCGTTGAATGGCAAGCAAGTTAATTCACATTTTTTCGCATTACCAATTTTTTATCGAGCTTCCTTCGTCTGCAGTCTGCAGACTGGAGTGGCCTTCAGTTTTCGATTGGGTTTCAGTATTTGGACGGCATTGCTGGAGGCGTGAAGAAGGGGGCGTGACAACTGGCAGAGTCTGCAGTTTTCCCATGGCTCCGGGCTAATACTTTAGCTTTATCTGGCATCCAGGGATCAGCAAAGTTGATTTAAAAGTTCTCTAAGCACTGAAGATTCGGTTTGAATCAGTTAGTACACTTTTTTCTAAACCCATTTCTTAAATTTGAATATTTTTTCACATTTTTTCTTATTCTAAAGAAGTTGCGGTATTATTTTATTTATAACTCAACCTTTGGATTTATATAATAAAGTCTATTAAAAATGTCATTGTGTTAAATTCCTCTTTCCTTTTGGTTCTGAAGAATTCGCGGTTTTATTTTGTTGAATTCGTGTATGATTTAAATGGTTATGAATAGGAAATGTGTTATCATGGTCCACATTGGTTCTCTGAAGAATTTAATACCAAATCTCACATTTAAATTTTAATATCAAAATTATATTGATATTATTTTTTGTGTGCGCTTTTTGTCGAAAAACTAGTTCTTCTTTTTCTTCAGCTTTTCCAACCCTTCCAAGGAATTTTTAGCTAGCGTGCCCTTTCAATTAAACTTTTGCATTTTTTATGGCGACTGACCAACGTGCTGCAAGGTTAACACTTAATGAATACATAACACTACCCCCATTGCGAATTCGTGGCTAAGACCATTTGGGAAATTGGAAAAGGAGGATCCAGGGGCTTGGCAATTTCCACCGCCAGCGATGTGTGGCCTTTGGGGGCGTGGCCGAAGGCTGATGGCCTTCTATGCTCGAGTGCCTCCCCCAAATGGGTTCTGGTATCTCGCCAGTATCTACAGTGAAAGCCGAAATCGCCTTGGTCTTGGACTTGGACCGTCTTAATTGGTGCGGAAATTATTAATTATCGTGTTCGCCTGGCACCGCAGAAATCGAAAGCTTTGAAAATGCTATTCAATTACCAGCCAGAAACTCCGGCAGATGCGAAACAAAGTGCAATTGTCTGCGGTCTTCGCAAATGCGCATTTGGCACAGCGGTTTTTGGCCACCCTGCGGCTGACCATCTGAATCTGTGTGCTTGGCTGCGAATTATGTAATTTACTCAGCTGGCAGTGCATTCAAAGTGGGGATAATTGGAAAGGGTTTCTAAAATATTTTGATTGGGTGATTTCTATTATGAATCTTTTGAAATATGAAAATAGTTCACTAAACCAGATAAAAGAAAAATTTAAAAATTACTTTTAATTTTAACTTGATATGCGGCCCCGTTAATTCGATATGCTCGAAATAAGTATTTCATGTTAAAACGATATGCGTATATAATCAGAAATTTAGAAATGTAGAGTTGAGCTAAGTTCATAAATAAAATGCAGAATTTATGAACGACTATTAGCACACTCGTTAGAATATGCAGTAAATTTTGACCATTAAAATTATTGTGCCGAACTTTTGAAGCAAATAAAAAAGAGCGGAATGTAATTTTCGTTGCAACTTGTAAATCACTTTTTGTACAATCTGCCGACATGAACGGACTTGTTCACATTGCAGTTGGTTTTGTTCGCCTCTCTCCGCTTTCTCCGGGAAAAGTTCTTAATTGCAAAATGCCCAGAGCCTTTCTTCCTGCTCCTCGGCTCCTCGTAATCCCCATGGACGTCTCATTTGGCAACTTGGTTGTAATTTGGGCATAATTATGACAAAGCCAACAGCTGGCGGCGCAACAGCAGCCACGCCCCCTTCTTTTTTTGGGCTGGGGGTCTGCACTTTATTTTCGGTTCAGTTCAGTTCTTATGCAATTTACGTTCGGAGGGGCGGACAGAAAAGTTTCCTGGCCATTTTAACTTTAATTACTCACAGACATTGGCTTCAAATGGCTGCGTGCATTGTCAGCGAAAAAAGTTAAGCAACAGGAGAAGTCGGAAAAGTCCTGGCCCACGAGCTAAAGAAACCCCAGAAAGAAAGCATATAGACGGGGATCTGGATCTGCCTTTGCCATTGATAAAATTGCATGCCATTTCCGGTCAGTAAACTTTCAATGTGGAAACTTTTTCCTGCCTTTGTTTGTGTGCGAGTGTTTGGGTCGCAAAGTAAATTTCCAATCGAGCCAAGTTATGCAAGTTATTGTGCAAGCTGCCTAAGGGTTACCTTGTTTTCGGGTGTGCCAAGATGCAGGTGCGTTTCGTAACCATAAGTTGCCTAAGTTGCTGTGAAATGTATTAGGAAATCAGCTAAAATTAAGATTAAATTACATTTAATTTTTGGGAGTAAAATAATATCTTAAGGAAAATATCTAAAGCCAAGTCCTAAACGTTATTTTAAAACAAAATCGTATTCATTCTGGAGAAATATGTAATAAAATTATGTATTTTAGAAAATGTCATAAATGTACAGTATATATTTGTATAAAAAGTTTTTACGGTACATTTTTTTTACAAATTAAAATGTAATAGTTATGATATAATAGTACTTTAAAGCCTTACAACATCGCACTGCACTTCTTTTAAGCCATTTAACTTTTGTGTGCTCCCCTGTGCAATGCGATCCGATCCGAAAACGTAAGTTGAAAATTTCGATAAGCTGCTGGAAAGAAGGGTTTAAACTTTAAAGTTTTGAGTTGCATGCCCAACTTGAATAACTCAATTAGTGCGCCATTGTTATAAGTTTGTTTGTGTATAAGTTGTGGCAGTTGTTGCTGCTTGGCTTTTCTCGTAATTGTTGCTGTTGCTGGTGTGCATTGACTTAGAGCGCAATTTTCACGCTTCTTTGACTGGGCCAAGCCCCGAAAACGAAAGCGAAAAGCGGGCTGGAAAAGTGAAAAATGGGGAGATAGAGAAGATATTAAAGAAAACCCCGATCGAAGCCAATTAATTGGAGCAAACGCAAGCAAGCAGCAGACGTTGCGATTGCAGTTGCAATAAAAGTGAAATTGGATATAATGAAAAGTGGGTACTTGAAGTCCTACACCCAGAAAAATGGAGAACGAAAAAACTGAGATCGATTCTTCTCAATTTGAGATTGTAAATGAAACTTAATCTTCTTGAAATCGAGACGAAAGCATTGTCGACTTTGGATTCTAAAGGATCCTAAATAAAGAGTGAAAATAGTGGTTAGAGAACAACAAGTGGATTGTAACCATTAAAGGCTCGTCTAAAAATCTAAATTTTTGCAAGAAGTTTGTTAAACTATTTTAAGGAAGCTCATATAAGGGCTTATAAATTAGGAACCGTTTACATTATTTTTATACAACATATTTATGTAAAAAAAATTTGCTAGTGGCAAAAAATATTTCATTAGTTCCAATTTAGTGCCTGAAATTAGACCCCATTTCCCACACCCCTTTTCCCAAGCCTTTCCCTTTGGATTTCGGTTTTCCTCCTGTGCGAGTTTTTCTGTTAACAGCTCAATGTAAATTTGTTTGACTTTGTGCCCAACTGTGCGTGGTTTTTCCGCAGTCGCTCGGCCGCTCCCAGTGGTCGCTAATGTGTCGCTAATTAGCATTAGTTGGCTGCGAAAATGCGTGGGTGCCTTGGGAAATTCAGTCCCCCTTTGTGGTCGCTAAAAAATGAGCCACAATATTTGACTGCATTGCGGATATTAGTCAACCCGTTTCGCAGGATGAGTAATGATTTTGGCTGCCACCTGGGAAATTTTTAAATCGATCATGGTCATTTTTCTTACAACATTGCAAATTACAATTTTAGTTGCTCAATAAGATCCCAAGATAATAGACTGTAAAAGTTCGTAGTTTTGTTAAGTAGACCACTTACATTTTAAAAAACCCATACGAAAATAGATCTTTTCATAAACTTACCTGTTAAATATATTTTAGATAGTCAATATCTAACAATAACTCAGATACTAGACTTTAAAAGTTCGTAGTTTCGTTAAGTAGACACCAACGTTTGAAAAAAATGATTCGAAAATTGATTTCTCTATAATCTCATCTGTAAAATATATTCCAACTTAATATTTTACATTCCCATTAAGCTTTAAATAAATCAATGAAATCTTCTTTTTCCTTCAGACTTGAAATAAACTCGCCATGGTGAACGATGAAGGTGGCGAGGCCCTCACAAATCCTGGCAAGCTCACCGGCTACGACTTCTACCGCTCCACCCTGGGATCCCCGCGCTATGTGGTGGCCCCCATGGTGGACCAAAGCGAGCTGGCCTGGCGGATGCTGTGCCGACGATATGGCGCCGAGCTCTGCTACTCGCCCATGTACCATGCGAACCTCTTTGCCACCGATCCCAAGTACCGCAAGGATGCCCTGCAGACGTGCGCCGCGGACAGGCCACTGATCATTCAGTTCTGCGGCAACGATGCCCAGCAGATTCTGGACGCAGCCCTGCTGGCCCAGGACCACTGTGATGCGGTGGACATTAATTTGGGCTGTCCACAAGCCATCGCCAAGCGGGGTCACTACGGCTCCTTCCTCCAGGACGAATGGGAACTGCTGACGGAGATTGGTGAGTGGAAGATAAGCAGCTGCAATGAAGTGGATATACGATTAATCGATTGTTTCCCTATTTCAGTTAGCACATTACACGCAAAGCTAAGCGTACCAGTGACCTGCAAGATTCGCATCTTCGAGGATCTCGAAAAGACCATCAGATATGCCAAGATGCTGGAGACGGCCGGCTGTCAGCTGCTCACAGTCCACGGGCGGACCAGGGAACAGAAGGGTCCGCTGACCGGGGTGGCCAATTGGAACTACATTAGGGAAGTGCGACAGCACGTCAAGATTCCCATGCTGGCCAACGGCAACATCCTGGCCCTGGAGGACGTGCATCGTTGCTTGGAGGAAACGGGCGTCGATGGCGTAATGAGCGCCGAGGGGAATCTCCACAATCCGGCCATCTTCCAGGGAATCTCGCCGCCCGTCTGGCAAATGGCCAGTGAGTACTTGGAGCTCGTCCAGCTTCATCCCTGTCCAAGCTCGTACATTCGGGGGCATCTCTTCAAGCTCTTCCATCACATGTAAGACTTAGGGGTTTTCAGTTTTTAAGTTATCTCTCTTAAAGCTGTTTGTGTCCCTATTTTTAGTATGAATATCCGTAATAACTCGGAGCTGCGGCAGTTCCTGGCCACTGCCAATCAGCTAGTGCAATTCCGAACTGTGGTGCAACAGGTGCAGGCCAAGTATGAGCCCTTCCATAAGAACGAAGTGCCCTACGAACCGGAAGAATGGGCTGCTGGCTCCGAGGAAGAAGTAAGTCCCTTGTGCTATATAGGCAGGATGTATAATAATCTCTCTCTCCAGAAGCTACCGCTGGATCCTTGGCTGTGCCAGCCCTACATACGCGCCTCACCCGAGTCCCACCGCCAGAAGATCGCCGAGAAGGTGCGCGAGGCCGAGGATCCCAATAGGGCCAAGCGGCAGTACTTCGACAATGCCGGCAACGAGATCTCCCGCAAGCGGATGAAAAAGCTGCGGCGGCGCCAGCGAAGACCGAACAAGACAGAGGCCCAGATTCAAAATCGGCACGAGAGGCGGCTGGAATACTGCTCGGAGTGCGCCAATCCCCAGGGATCCAAGTGCGAGTTCCAGCTGTGCCGCGTCTGCTGCAAGGACAGGTGCTACAACAACGATCGCGACTGTCCTGGCCACGGCATCCTGATCAAGTCCCGCCGGGCCAAGGCCAAGCAGTTCGAGGAGCCCATCGCAGAGGAGGAGGTAAACCAGGATGTGTCCAAAGAAACAGACAACGACCCAACGATAGCTGCTATCGATGCACAGGATCCGCTTTGACCTTGACTGGACTGGGAGCTTTAGGAGAAACTACTGCTATTGTTTGTGTTCCTATGATCGATAATAAATGTAGGTTTTTGTTTAATTCGAATTTTAAAACTATTTAATTTAATTTAATTTGTGCTTTTCTATATGAACTATGATTTTTTGTCAAGCCTGGCCATTTTCTCCAACTTTTCCAGTTCTAACAGCTCGATGCGAAGCTTTCCCTCCCGAACTTCCTGGTTTAGCTTTATCCTTTTCTCCTCCATCACCATCTCATGCATTTCTTTCAATTGCATCGTCTTTGTCCTGACAAACTCCTGTTGCAGCAGGATGAGATTGAGCTGCTGTTGCTCTACGATTCCCCTGGGGGCTTCTTTTCCCCTCTCGGGCATCATTTTTTCAGACCACCCAGAACTGGAGGCCGGGGGTCCTTCTTCCGCCAGAGTGTCCTCCAGGAATGTGCTCGCATCCCCAACCTGAAGGGATAAAAAAATGGCCTTAGATACGATTTAAGAAAAAGTTTGGCATTAAGAAACTTACATCGTTTTCATCATCTTCGCTGCCGTCGCGAATGAAATCAATGAGTAATTCAGTTTTTATAGTACCTGTAATAAAATGGGATTAAGAAATTAGCGGATTTAAACGTAATTTATATAAATAAATTATAGGTTATTATAAAAATGTTATATTGGGATATCCTAATCACAGTTGGAGTCTTGGCTCTTAACAAACTTGGATTAAGAAGCGACTTCAAAAAAGAATTCCAACTAATATTTTTTGGTGGGGGCAATTTGAAAAACTTTAAAAAATCTTTTTGAGATTCAGGATATTTCATTTGGTCAATAAGTACTGGTGTCTATTTCCATAGGGCTGTCCTCCATTGGCTGTTGTGCCTTTGGGGTTTCGGTCTTTGGCTTTTCCGCTGCGGTCTTTTCCGCTATTGGCTTTTCCGCCTTCGTTTTTTCCGAGTCTCCGTGCAGCATGGAGACTATCAACTCGGTCACAGCTCCTTTTTTGGGCTCCTTGATGTTCCTCTTTCTCAAATCGGCCTTGCACTGGCGCTTCAGGGTGACGAATTTTTCTCGCAGTGCTTTGTAGTCCCTACGGCTGCCTGTCCTCAAATATAACCGCTCCTCTATATCCTTCCACGCCCTCTGCTTTCGCGACCAAGTCTCTGCATCTGATGTTGGGTCCTGGAGCACCGCCTTCTCCTCCGCCACGAGCTCCAGCAGGACCATCTCCTCCTCCGCTGTGTAGTTCTTCCCCCGGTATTTCCGATGCTTAGTTTCCTCCATCTATGCTGTTTTCCTTGTGGACAACAGGAAAAAGGATTCCATAGAATCCAATTTTCTTTTTTGTTTTTCAAAACAGCTGGTTGGTCAGTGTGACCTCTAAAATGCCTCCTTCGTACAATTATTGTGCTGGTCACACTTGAGGTTTTCAAAAAATCCTTAGTCCTTAATAAGTTTTCACGGTTTTTTATATGCCAAATAATCAGTAAGGATCAGGATTATTAAAAAATGATTCCAAACTTTGCTGGACGTGAGTCTTCGATACAACAGCTGTTTTTCCAAATATCGATAACAAACCCCGCAAAATATCGCCATCTCTACCATTTCCACGCTTTTGGGGCTCCCGCAAAATCAAAACAAACCCCAAAATGGAGCAAACAAAGCCTTTTTATGACTTTAGCGTACCCTTTAACAAGGATGATTCGGTGATGAGAGCCCTGCTCAACGAGCTGGTGGAATGTGAGTAAAATCGGAGGGTTTCCAAGGTGAATTTTCTTACATTGAAAAAGAAAACTTTTGCAGGTGGCTACAAAACCATCGCCATTGATCAGAGTTTCGATCACAGCAAAAAGGAGGCCGGCAAACGGGGATCCGAGATGTTTCCCGAACCCCACAAAATCGAGCATCTGCGCAAGGAGTTCCAGGACAAACTGCGAATCCTGCAGAGAATCACCATTCTCTACGTGGACGTGAATGTGGCGCATGCGATGGTAGGCATTTCAGGATTATCCATTACATTAAGATACAAGATACATTTCACATTCTATAAACCAGAGTGTCTCCCTCAATCTGCGAAAATTCAATCTAATTGCTGGCCAACCGAAAACAGATGCCGCCCTGACTGTAAGTTTTAGAAGAAGAAGTAATTATCGAAGTCTAAATCAGTCTAATAAATTTACTTGCAGCACTGCTGCACCGCCTTCAATGGAGACCTGATAACCTTTGATCCTGTGGCCGGATCCCGGCTTTTGGTGAATCGAAAGGCCTACCAGGTGGCTGTGCGTCGGGGCATGTTCTTCGAGATCAAATACGCCCCGGCCATAGTCGATTCGAATAACAGGAAGGACATGATTAAAATTGCCCAGAACTATTGCACCAAAGGAAAGTCCAAGAATATCATCTTTAGCAGTGGAGCAGCTCACCAATTCCAGTTGAGAGGTCCCTACGATGTGGCCAATCTGTGAGATATAAATCGTTATAGATAGATCAACATCAATGTTAATTTATTGCATGTTTTTAGGGCCTTCATTTTCGGCTTGTCGGAGGACCAGGGAAAAAATGCTGTGGATCGACATTGTCGGCAGCTCTTTCTGAAGGCTGAGTCGCGTCGCCTGGGCAAAACCATCATGTTCGTAAAGGGCAATGGACCCATTGTATTCTCGGATAGCTCGGAGGACGACGAAGAAGATGATGAAATGGACGACCTACAAACCGAAATGGGAGAAGAGGATGAATCTGAAGCTAAAGATGAAAATAAGCAAGCCAATAAACGACTGAAAGTGGCGTAGCGTAAATTGAATGCCGAAATTTGTAAATTTTTATACTTATTTACAACATAAGGTAAATTCAAATTGAATTCTTACGTTACGATGCTTAACGTAACGCCATAGGTTTGAGTCCTGCCTAAACGTTATAAGTCATGGTTCGGGTCCAGATAATTTAGATTTATCCGATATTTTTATTGTTTCCTTCAGGACGGGCAATTAAAATATATAAAAGCTATAGTCTAGTTTTCATAAGGAAAACGGACAATTTAAGTTCCCTGCCCGTAATTATCTTTGATAATTTTAATAACCTTCGTTTGTTTACGTTTTTGCGTTAGTGATGTGACTTGGTTCGTTGTTACGGGCCGCAACGATTGTTGCTGGGAAAACATCGATATTTTCTGGCAGCACCGATAGTTTCAAATAAACATCGATTTTCGGGCCAGCTCTAGCGTACAACAACAAAACAAAATGGAGGTCTTTGATGTGTGTGTCGCGTTGTCTTGAAATTTGCTGCTAGAATTTTGCGTTTAACGGTAACTAAAAGTGCAAATTAATTGAGAAAAGTTGCGGAAAAATGCTTTCCAGGTTGCCGGCAACCGGAAAAGCACCGAATCCGAGCGGAATTGAGCGTATTTTAAGCGAAAACTGCATTTGAAAAGCGCTCGGAATCAAGACACTTGAAAAGAAAAAATGTGCAAAGAAGAAGAGAGCGGAGAGGAGAGCAGGAGAGAGCGAAAAGAGCAAGGAAGACAAGCGACGAGACGAAAAGAAAAACGGCAAAGAAATGTATTTCGCGAGACGACGATGAAAAGCTGAAAAGCAGCCAATTTCCAATGTCCAATTTCAATTGTTTTTTCCTCGGCAGTTCCAAGTGCATTTCTCTATGTGCCTGTGTGCGTGTGGCCAGTGTGTGTGTATGTGCGATTAATTAATGGTGAGATTGGCGAAGAACATCGAAAATCAAATGCAAAAGTGTGAGCGGCGACCGTCTAATACAATTAAAAATGGACCTCAACTCTGTGTGTGTGTGTGTGCGATGCTCGTTTGTGTTTTCGCCTTCATCATGAAGTTTGTTTGATTGTAATCATCACGCTGATTATTGCCTGCTCTTCTGATTTCATTTCTCCTGCTTCTGCTCGCCATTTTCTTTACCCCCGCTTTTGACTCCCAAAAAATATTTTTTGTGTGTTGTTTCAACTTGGCTCATTTTTTCCTTCGCGTATCGCGCGTAGCATACATTTTGTGTATGTATTGGTGCTGCTGCAGTGTTGCCAACATTATTCGGGAGATGCAGCGCCGCACATTTTGCACCTGTGCAGGAGACAATCTGCGTTATCCCCTCCCCGCCCCGCCCACCACTCACTCCCCCACCCCCGCAATTTATCCATCTGCCATAATGGCCACTGCTACAGTTGCTCTGCCGACGTCGCAGTCGACGTTCTCGCTGCTCTCTTCACAGTTTGTTATTATTGCGATGGGAGAAATCGAAGTGCATGTACTAAATTTAATTGCCATGTTTAATTCAAATGGTGGCCAATTGCCGAAGATCATTGCAAATTTTACTATGAACCAGCTTTAAAGTTGAATTTAAAGGCCAAATAAAGCGCTTTCCCTTGAAAAATGTTTGGGAAATCCCAAATTAAATTTTTATACAACAATTTTAACTTGTTAGGAAAAAATTTAAAAGCTTTCTAGATTAAATTGTGTTTAAAGAATTTGTTTGAAAATCTAAAAAAATAGTCCTATATTTTTTTGGCTGGGGCTACTTGACTAGGCTGCACTGTAGCTTGCTGGCCCCATCAATATTTCGATATTGATGGCCTGAAGTAGCACTCACATAGATACAGTGCATATGCAACGGTATCCCCATTTACGGCTCTTCCTCTTGCTCCTCTTTGATTGCTTTTTGCTCTGCTTCGGCCGCTGTGTCAACTCATCTGTCTGCCTCCCTCTGCCCCACTCCACTCGGTTCGCACTCACTCGCACGCACACACTCGCAGTCGCCAGTGCTTGGACACACGTTTTTCTAGCCGGGCCACTCCGTCTCCCCTCCCACTCCCTCCTTTCTCCTTCGCCCTCTCCTGCTCTCGCACACACAGCGCTACGACGCGCAATTGATGAGAGAGCGTAAAATTCATGCGCTTGTCGCCGCTCTCGACGCGTCGCGTCGTCTGTTGTGCGTCTCTTCTTCTTCCACTCGGCGGCTGTAACAATTTTTTCTTTTTTTCCATTCCATCTGCGGCCTTTTTCTTTTTTCACTTGTGCAATTACCAAGACGCACAGATTTTCCCCTGACTTCCAGCAATATCTATCGATTTCTTTGTTTCTTTTCGGCTGTAAAAAACTACGTTTAATTGTAATTACCGTGCCTTAGTGTGAGTGTGTGAGCGAGAGAGAGGTGCGGGCCGCGAGAAGAAGAAGCAACAGCCTCGCAATTGCAATTGCAATCGTTGCGCTTTTGTAGTTTTCGCCATTGCTTCTTCTTCTTGCAGCGGCAATTGTGCTACAATTATTATTTCGCATGTGTATCTACACTTGAATTAGCATTGTTGTTGTGTTGTGGTTCGTTCTTGGTGCCCTTTCATTCGTCGTCATCTGTCATTCCGCTGCGCTTAACTATCGATAACTTGCGTCCGAAATGATTGCGTGACCAGAAACCAAACCGAAAAACATAAAAACAAAAGAAACGGGGGGAAAATACTAGAAAGAGCGAGGAACGTGAACTTAAACCGTACAAATGAACTGTAAATTGTGAGAACCTGCGATAATAAACAAGATAAAGTCAAATGGATTAGCAGCACAAAAAATGAAAAACGGTGAGTAATACTATTTGCAAGTCGATTTTAATTATAAGTACTCTGCGCCAAGCGGAATCGTGAAATTGCGGGCGATTTACAACAATGGCCAGGCAGAAAATGCTTTTTAGAAATAATTATGTATCTTTAACCGAAAACAGATACACACGTACACTCAGCGAGACACGCAGACACAGACACACAACCGAATTGAGCGAAAAAGTGGCAAACACACAAACGCCAACGAAATAATTTCAATCAACTCTTTTCGGTGAAGAAGAAGAAAAAGCAGCGAAAAAACGTCACACGCCTGTTTTCTCCCTCTTCGCCGCGCCGCGCCACTCTTGCCATCTCCTGCCCTCCCCCACTCGTTAATATGCGAATAAAGCTAAAGTAAAGTAAAGTTGAGGCGAGTGGGCAGTTCCGCTCATTGCTTACAGTTGTTCTTGTTTTCGTTGGGGCTGCGGCGAAAAAATTTAAGTAATAAAAAGAAAGAAAAAATAACTTACGTGACGTGCAAATGAGAAGAACAACAACAGGGGGCAGAAAACTGAGGCAACCTACAGTGGAGCTTCTTTATCATGAAAACTTTTTTTTTTTTTATTCAAACAAACAGAATATTTACAGTTCAAGTATTAGTTACGACATAAAATACAATTTTATTTAAAACCCTAATCTTTAGTTGGTTGCCACCCAAATTTGTAATTTTACGAAAGAATTCGTTTAGAAGAGATTTCCCTGAAACTATAACTATAGGGATTAACGTTGTTTCCGTGTAAGCAATGACTTGCTATCGAGGTTCCACTGTATCCAATCAAAAAGAGCGACTAGCGCAAGAAGAAGAGTTGATGACGGGCGAGAGAACCGAACGATGGATGGAAAATCGGGCAGCGGCAGCGACAGAGACCAGCGACCATATAATATCATCCATCCCAAAAAACCGAATCAAAACCGACCAAACAACACCAGGCAGCCAGCAACAACAACAAGGCAAACATATGAACGACGACGACCCCAACTCACAAACACACCCAGGCCAGGAGACCCACACAAATGAAGATACAGATACACATGTACAAACAAAAGGCACCACGATATGCGAATGCGAATAAAATAGCAGCAACAACTATGCGGCGAATTTGCACGAATCATGCGAATCTCCAACTCACAAACACACACCGACACACATGCATAATACGTGTTTTGTACTTGTCGCCGTAATGTTGTCGCCGTCGCCGCCACTCGCCGCCTTTTCTTTTCTTCGCTTTGCTTTGTTTCGCGGATTTTCTCTTACCTCGCAATCTCTCACTTCTGATGACCACCCAACAACAACTGCAAGACTCAACTTCTTTGCCCGTCTCAAAAATACCATATCTCAGATACTTTTTACTTCAAAGTTCAAAGGCGGACAATCCGGTTGGTTCATAATTAATTCATTTCCAAAAAGTTAAAAGTGCTGTTATTATATTATTAAAGGATTATAATTTATTTAAAGGTAGCTTAATTAGCAGCTAACAGTTTCTCTATTATAAACCTTTTCATTCCGCCATTTACTAAAACTTTTTAGAACGAATTTATTTACATCTCAACTTCTTCCATTGACTGCAAAGTTGCAATCTTTTTTATTTTCATCTGATATGTGCATTTTTTTTTTTGTTTATTTTTAGTCTTTATTAATTTATTTTCTGTCGTCTTCCCTGCTCCTCCTCGGTTATTCGCACTTTTTGTTTTGACTGGCTCATCGCCGCCTCCGCTGCCCATTCTCTTTCTATACGAAACAGTCGCTCTGTCGCTTTGTCCCTCAGTCGCTTTTCCTTCCGTCCGTCTTGCATGCTTTCCGCAGTCGGCTGCGACGCCGGCAGCGCTGCCGCCAAAGGCCGGCACACGCCCCCTCTTCACCGCCCACCCCCTCCCCTTCGGTGGCGCAGCACGTGATATACTCGGTTTGCTTTTGGTTTGCTCTTTAGCGCACGCTATGCTTTGCTTTCGTCTTTTTTGTTGTTTTTTTTTCACATTGTATGGGCAACATTTTTGCTCGTTTCACTTGTTGGGCTGTTTTTTTTTCCTCTCGTTTCGCTGTGTCGTGTGTTTTCGCCGCTCGCTCGTTTTCAGCCGGCACGCCGCTCTTGAGAGAGGAGAGCCGCTCTCTTTGGGGTCTCTCTCCCTCTCCCTCTCTCAGTTTTATTGTTGCCGGATTGACAATGGGCACCTCTATATCCATTCGATCCGGTTTAGGTCCAGGTGCAAATTTTATACAACAGTTTAACTCGATAATCGGGTCAGGACTTGTGTCCTGCATCTGTGTGTGTTCTCGGCTTCCTTTAACCGCCTTGTTTTCGTATAATTTTGGTAATTCTAGCGGGAAACATGGCGTCAGTTTTGTCGCAGGCATAAAACTAGGATATTCTTCCTCTTCCCCGTTTTCCGGCCTCTGACACTTTGGCAATACTATTCGCAACGTCATTGTGCCTCGTTGCACGTCACCACATCCACCGATTAGGCTTAATAGATATCGCAAGAGTTTTTTTCTCACGGAACTAGATTTTGATCAGGTAGGTAATGAAGTTCATTTAATTAAACACAATTGTATGAATTATATAAAAGGCTGTTTTCTGAATAATATCAGAGGTAGAGCGAAATCTTTCAAACGATAGGTGTGCTAAAAACATGGGCAAACACACATGTTGAGATACAAGATACAATCTATTTTTTGTATCTTTTTGTTTGAACTGGGAAATATTTATTCGGCATTCATGCCAATTAATGCCAATTTTTTCAAGAGCTCTAAGAATATATGTTTTATACCTTTGTCCATTTTGTATTCATTAAAGAAGCTTATCACCAAAATATTATGTTGACGCACGAAGGCGAAGTAAGCAATGTTATGCAATATTTTTATACCCTTGCAGAGGGTATTATGATTTCAGTCAGAAGTTTGCAACGCAGTGAAGGAGACGTTTCCGACCCCATAAAGTATATATATTCTTGATCAGCATCACTAGACGAGTCGATCTAGCCATGTCCGTCTGTCCGTCCGTCTGTCCGTCTGTTTCTACGCAAACTAGTCTCTCAGTTTTAAAGCTATCGGGCTAAAACTTTCCCAAAAGTCTTATATCTATTGCAGGTAGTATATAAGTCGGAACGAGCCGGATCGGACAACTATATCATATAGCTCCCATAGGAATAATAGGGAAAAAAAATGAAAAAAAATTATATCTTGGGTGTTTTTAAACCTAGAACCTCCTACTTTTGGAAATGCCATTTTTTATCTAATTCTGAATTTCGAATAAAATTTTTTCAAAATCGAACGACTATATCATATAGCTGCCATAGGAACGATCGGAAAATTAATGGGAATATAATAGGAAATAAATTATTGCTTCGTTGACTTTTATTGTATTCTCTTCTACTCTGGGATATGAGTCTTTTTAAATGTTTTCGAATTTTGATTTTAATTTTATCAATATCGAACAACTATATCATATAGCTGCCATAGGAACGAACGGAAAATTAGTCATTAATAGGAATTATCTGCAAGGGTATATAAGCTTCGGCTGGCCGAAGCTAGCTTCCTTTCTTGTTGTATATATTTTTTTAGAAACGTTTTCTTGTACATTTTAGTTTTAAAATTTAAATGTATTTTTGCAATGAATAATGCAAACAGCTAACCCATTCAAACACAATTTTTTTTTTGAGTAAATATATTAATGAACCACTTTTAAATGTGTAAAAATGTACATCTTGTGAAGTATTTAAAAGTCAATTTCCATATTTCACTGTTTGGTTATCGGGCATGGTATTTGCTTGGTAGCTAGAGGAATTCCCGGTCGTCGATGGTACCACTATCGCACTCCACTCATCTCTAATGCCAATTGGGCCTGCCATAAATGTACCGTTACACATTCAAAAGGCTGCGACGTGTTTGAAATTTTTGCCCAGCGAACTTTGGTGGGTTGTTGCTGTTGCTGTTGTTGTTGTTGTGTGTCTCTCAGGCGTTTGGAGAGTGAGTTTTGGCTGATGGCTCTCAGCAGAGCTCTTTGGCTTTTCCGAAAACTGTGTGTGGCTTTCTGCTCTTGTGCTTCTTCTTCTTTTGCTACAGCTGCGGCTGTTACTTTACCTATTTTATTACCATTTTTATGTACGTACATCCCGGGTGTGTGTGTTTGATTGTGTGAGTGCGCGTTTTGCTGCTGCGCCCATCTGTCTCTGCTCTGCTTATGCTTCTGCCACCGCCACCTTCTTCTACTCCTCCCCCTCCACCTCCCCCTCCTCCTCCTTTCTGCTTCAGCCGCTCTTTGCCTCTTTTTGGACCGCGCTGAGTGACGGACTTGGCTGCCGGTGTGTGTTGAATGTGGCTTTTCTTACAAAAACCAACTGTACTTTTTAGTTACTGTTAGCGCGGACCCAGCCACTTGACTTGATTGTTATTAAAGCCAGATTCATTCGTACGTATCTGTATATGTATATGCATCATCCCATCACGACGTGTATACGCGGAGTTCTCAGAGTGTTTCCATTATGTGACGACACTTTGCAAACACCTCTGTGATTAGCACTGTAAAAAATAAAACTATTTTAAATTATTGGTATTATTGCCATTCCTAGAATGTTTCTGGGTTCTACCGGAAGAGGGACCACCGAAATCTTTTGGGAACACAAACTCCCGTTTCACATTCCCAAAACCAATAATAAAACAACTTTATTGCTATACTTAAAAAGTTAGATGATTCATATAAAAAACTGTATATTCGCGATAAGGGACTAGCCTTTTCAGAAATTTCATAAAATACAGTTGCGAAAAAAATAATAGCACCACTTCGTCATAGGATCTTAATTTTAAACAAATATGTGGAAAACGGGGATTTTTATATAAGAAGTGTTTTTTATTATCTTGATTAGTATTCCACCTATTTGAAAAAATTGATACGGATATCAAAATTATTGTCTACATATACTTTTTTCTGATTTTAAGGAAAAAAGTCAAAAAAAGGCCGAAAAAAATAATAGCACCACTTCCGTTTCTTTAAGTCAAACGTTACCATTCGCTGATATTCTTGGGTATGAAAGATATATTTTATGAGATTTGACTAAAACTAACTTTTTCTGATATCCAGACATCAAATTGATTACCATTTGGCAATACAAGGACATGTGGAAAATTTTCCAAGTAGGAAAATAAAAATATTCGAAAAAAAAACATATTGGATGGAAAACATTCAAGAAAAGCGGTTCGATTGGTAAGGTTTTGGGTCATCTTCATTAAAAATGACATTAACTGTGAAGGATAACACAGAAAAACCGAATCCTGGCCCATTTTCCATTCCAAAATGTTATAGTGCAAAGCACAAAGAATCTTAGAAGGGCCAAAACTAAACTAAAACAGGTGCTTAAAATAATAGCGAATATTTAAATAATTAGATAATGTTTCAATAAACAAATTTATAAAACATGCACTTAAAAAAAAAATCCTATCTTAAATGCGAAACATATTTACAAGGGTATATGGCTCATCAAAAAAACTTACAAATTAATTCCCGCAAACTTATGAGTATTTCTGAAGGCAAAGTTAAGTCGGGTAAGAAGAGATCCTTTTTATAAATCAAGTGTCTTCTAAACACCTAAATTAACCAAAAAAATGATACCAAAACAATCATTTATTGTGCATGGACATAGTATTAACATAGGCCTGTTTTTCCTTATTGAAGTAAGATCGATACGGATGGATACATCGTTCATGAATCATCCTATGATGTAAATAGTTATACGGTAGTAATTCGTATCTCAAACTAAATATAAAATACTTCTTAAATGAACCTTCGAGCAATAAAATACGGCCAGGATCACCGTCAGGATAGCAAAGAAATAGTTTGAAAGTACTCAGTAAGCAATGTTAATTGACTTGTGTACTCGCTTGACCATAACACAACCAAAAATCTTCGTTTTTTTTTTTAAAGACAGTTTATACAGTTAATCTAAAACGTCTTAAATCATTTCCGAATAAATTTGCAAATATATCATGAGTTTTGGGCCCTAATTCCTTTATAGGTAGGGTCCTGACATGTTTAAGCGATAGTAAGTCATTATATCCAAAAATCGCAAAGGATATTTAGACTTTAAACTTAGATTTAATTGTTAGCTACCGCCAACTAAAGATTAAGTTACCCATTTGTCATTTTTCTACCTTTTATTTTATCAAACAAAAACACCTCTTAACGAGGTAAAAAAATAGTGACGACCGCACCTTCAACATACAAAAGATCTGATATCATATTTTGTGACGAAAAATAATTTTACATTCGAAAATATAAAAACACTTTCTAAAATTTACTCATTCGGCCCGCTTCAGACAAATTTATAAGATTTTACCCACACGAACATTTTCTATTGTAGCGTGCCGAAAAAGTAAATTTTAGAAAGTGTTTTTATATTTTCGAATGTAAAATTATTTTTCGTCACAAAATATGATATCAGATCTTTTGTATGTTGAAGGTGCGGTCGTCACTATTTTTTTACCTCGTTAAGAGGTGTTTTTGTTTGATATCAGAAGTTTTTAAAGGGACAATTTATACCCTGGGTTTAATTTACATATTAGTATACCTCATACCATGACCAAAAGTCATCCCCATATAACTTAGTTATTAATTTATTTATTTATTTATTTATTTATTTTTTATTTATTAAAGTTAATAATTGTATAATGGAACGGTTTAAAACAATTTTACCGATTCCTTGACCCTAAAATACAGTTTGGATATGCACATACAAAATTTAATGCTTCTAAGCACGTTAGATAAATAATTGTAATTTCTTTAAAGATTTAAAAATTACTTTTTGTCATTCAATAATTGTTAAAACACTTAAAACTTAACTTTTAATCATTAAAAATTGTTAAAGGACTAGTAAACGATGAGAAAACATGAATTCCATAAGGATCCGAAAAGAGTGAGAGAGTAGCCCTACTTGCTGCAACGTGTTTTCATAAAAAAAAGCAGAGTCCATTTTAAAAAAAAACGATATTTTAAAAACTAAAAATGGCTCCAACTGTTTACAAAAATCGATTGTAACTAACAATATGGCGCATATATTCATTTATAAAAAAAAATTGAAATACAAAATTTTTTAGAATCTTAATTTGTTTTTATTTTTAAGAAAATAAAAACTTATTTTTTTTAACATTTTTTTTTTTAAGAAGAGGTTTTAGAAGAATTAAATCAAAACACATGAAGTCACGCGGATTCATATAACCGGAGATAAAGATTTTCAATGAGAGGGTACTTTTTCAAATTTGTCAATTTTTGGAAAACTTTAAAAAATTCGAACTAAAAAAATAATTTTTTTTCGGACAAATCCTGATACACGTGATTGCTCATTTTCCGAATAGAACATGTAAAAAAAATTTTCAGGCAAATAAAAAATGTAAAAATTTTTTTGGCCCAAAACTGTTCGGCTCGTAAATGAACGGCCCTTAGGCAGAATTAATTGTTATGAGCTGGCAAAAGTGGCTATTTTCGTTTCTTAATAACTTTTAAACGTGATTTTTTACAGTAATGTGTTATATACCAAAATTTAAGGAATCTCAAGGGCTATACAGTTTAAGGTTGTAAGGAAAATCGTTAGAGCCGTTTTTGAGAAAATTAAAAAAAAGTTAAAAAAAAGTTTAAAAAAATGTTATTTTGTTTATATCTTTTTAACTATTACATTTACACATGTGCATATAGAAGGCGTTTATAGCATTTAAAAATACCTTTCAAACGAGATGCAGCACAAGTCTGTAGCTTTAGTAGTATAGAAGTTACGGCTTTCCGAATTTTAGCTATTTATAGCTGTTTTCCCGCTAAACTAGCGGGTTTTTCCAAAAGTGGTAGAACAAAAGTTGTTTATATCGATGTGATGAACGTCATATCAAATTTTCAGAACTTAAAAAACATGTTTTGGACAAACTGACAAACTGACAAACAGAATTAAATTTTCATTTTGGGAAGAAGAAGAAAATCTTATTTTGGCTATAACTTTTGAACGGAGCGTCCGATCTTCTGATATGACCCCTCATATTAAGCGCATTTTCAGTAGCAATACAACTAACGTAGTCCGGGGGGCCAATTATCCCCACCGGCCCCAACAGATCCAAATTTCTAAATTTTCACTTTTACACTTTCACCGCTCTCCCTCCCAAACCAATTGATTTTCTTGAGGTCTTGGTATGCAATCCTTTAAGTTTTAGCAATACCTTTAATTTGGTGTATTACTCATTACGATCGGACTATCACAGCAGATTTTCAATTTTGCGGCTATATAATAGTAGTCGCCTTCGCACACTCTCCTGGTGCGCTTCGTCATTTTATTTTTAGCGAAGTGGTGCTATTATTTTTTTCGTAGTTTTTTCCAGGTTTGCATAGATTTTCTTAAATAAGTCAAAAACCTTTTATAAAGCTAACATTTTTTTTTCATATTCAAATTATGTTTAGTCTTACTATTTAAAACCCGTTTTGAAAAATTAAAAAAGTTCAAAAATGTGAGTAGAGTGACTAGTTAAAATTTTTTGTGTTAGTGGTGCTATTATTTTTTTCACAGCTGTACATTCTTGGAAACAAAAATAATAATATATTATAATAGTATTCGCCTCCTAGAGTTCGTATAGAATAGCCTTTATTTTAACTGTATTAGCTTTTACTATCTGATCTTTATATCAATAATGATCTTTTTTTTTTAACATGGATTAAGTAAGCAATTTTCACTTTCAGAAAGTATATAAATATGATTTTAAAATGTTTCTTATCGGCTACAGATTAAAATGGCTCTTGCAAATATTTTTTTTCTCGTTGACTTTTCCTCTGCCGCACTGCCCCCTTTTAGCCATTGTGGGTCAGATATTCGTTACATTTGAAGAGTTTGAGATAAAAGAGCACACAAAGTCGGCCCTAAATGCGAAGCAAGAGCACAAAACGACTGTCAAAAATTGTGAGCTAACTAAAAACATTTGCCCAAGACGAAAGGTGAATGAACCCTTTTCTCGTTTGTGTTTGGTTTTTGGGTTATTGTTATTGTTGTTGCTATTGCAAAATGTTTAATCGTAAGCTTGGAGAGTTATTCATTCAAGTTTATTGTATCCCATTGGTACGGCTATTAAAATATTAGTAGAGTGAAGTTAAAAATTGATAAAGATTAATTGTAAATATGTAGGTTTGTTAAAAAATTTTTTTTTTTAAAGTTGTATTATTTTTTCCACTTGAATAATCTTTCAAAAAAGCTATGTTTTCAAAAATTTTTGTAATATTTTTCATTATTTGTTACACTTGATGTATGGAAACGTTGCTAGTACTTTGCAAACTGCTGTGTTTATTTACACATTTTTACAAGGAAAGCAATCGACGGGTAGCACATTTTTAACGGTGAGAAAACTGTGACTTGAGTGAACTCTTTTGAGAGCGATTTTCATGGCTCATAAAGCGATGGAGCATGGGAAAGGAGAAGAAGCAGAAAAGCTAAAGCTAATCCATTCTGCCATTCTGATGGTGGTGGTGCTTTGCTGTTCTTCTGTTGGTTTGTTGCTTTTTTCGGATTGTTCAAATTGTTGGTGGTGTCGTCGTCGTCGTCGGGTCACAAAAATGTGGCTCGCGTCTTTGTCGTTGGACACACTGAAATTTGCTTGTCTATTATCACCTTTAATCGATTTTTCGCTTATTTAAAACAAACGTACAGTTGTGCGCAGAGACACAAAGCGACATAGACATAGACATAGACATGGACATAAAAACACAGAAAGCGACGGAGAGAGGCAATAAGTAAAGTATAATTTCACAATTTTTCAGATGTCTGCTTTGCTTACCCAAACACACAACCAAACAAAAACACCAAGCCACCGTACTACATACATATGTATGCATATTACTATTGCTTTTAGTTTATTGTTTTTGCAATTACTCTGCCTGATTTGTTTGTGTAATAGCCACACCAAAAAATGAGAAGAAGCGGGCAAGAAGTAAAAACTAAAGCGAAAGAAGGAAAAAATGCGACATACACACACTCACAGTCACAGTCGCACTCACCTAACCTAACCGACGCTCACTGATACTGATAGATATCCATCCGCCAGATATACAAAAGCAAAGTCTCGCCGCTCACCATTACCATTCCCATTTACCAGTATGTGTACATACCGCTCGCCTAATAATAATGGCAAGAGCTGAAACTAAATAAATAAATAGCTGAAATTGCAAAAGCGAAATGTAATTGATTACGGCAAAGTCAAAGCAACCGGAGGACAACAACAACGAATGTGCACTGGGGGAAAATCTTCAGCCCTATATTCTTTTATAATTTGTCAGGGTTATGAAGTTACAATGACTAAGAGTGATTATAGTTGTTCTTGTTTTATTTATTTAATCTCGCCAATGGATTAATTCTTTTTGGGTATCAAACCACTAACAATTTAAATAAACTTTCTTAAAAAGACAGGGTGCAAGATAGTGTCTTGTTTCCAGATACTTTACTAATTATTTATTAAAAATATAACTAAAGTTTTTTGGTTTTAAAAACACCTTATTGTTTTCTCTCGGTGTAGAGGCTACGACGACGACTGGCTAAATGATTGTCCAATGAGCGCGAACAACTCACGGCAAACCCACAAAGGGGGTTGTGGAGGAGGTGGTTGGGGCGTGGGTAGGTGGGTGGCCGAAGGGGTGGAGCGGTGCTAAGCTCGCCGCTTAGCCCATGTCAGCCACTCCACATAAGTTTCGCTGATGATGTGCAATACATATAGTGTAAGTGTGTGCGCGAGTGGGTGAGTGTGTGAGTGGTTGACTGACTGCGCTATAGATCGACCCCTTAGCCTCCACTTTCCCCCACCCCACCTTTTGGCACACGTATTTATAACAGTACACTGAGCACCGAATTTCGGCTGTCTGTCTGGTGACTGTGTGTGTGTGTGTGTAAAGTGCATATCTCTATGTACTCTCTGTAGTTTTGTCTCTATATCTCTCAACTTTCCATTTGCACACACATAAAACAGACACCACACCTTGCCACCCCACTTTTCCCCCCGCCCCATTTGCATATCTTTGGGCTCTCGCAGCTTCCAACAACAATAACAACCGACCAACCAGTCAGTCAACCCACCCGCATTTTTTTTTCTTCGCTCTCTGCGGATTTTCCACTGCTACTTTAGATTTTCGGCTATAAGCAGCCGCAGAGACAATGCGAAAAATCGATAGAGTTGCCATTGTTTTTCTCACTGTTGCCGCAGAAGATTTTCACCCAAGACTCACATCTACACACCACCCACTTTCGCCATAAAAGCCCAAAACAAACCAAAACCAAAGAAATCTCAGTTTTGTCTAACCCCCTTTGCAGCAGAAGTGAAACATTAATTTAGTTTGCACTTGTATTGCCTTTTTTCACTGAGTTATAAACAAATGTTACTTTAACAATCTGACAATATTGCTCAACATTTTGGGGGGTGAAACTGTACGTTATATGTGCCATTCTATGAAATTCATAAGCGTATAGCTTTTCCCCTTAAAAGTTGATGCAACAGCAACAGAAAGTGTGATTAATTGTAAGAATAATTCAAATATATTTCTAGATTATGGATTTTAAAATGATATTTTGGCTAATTCCCACTTTTTTTCTCTTTACAGGTGCCCAGTAAACATTAATCAAATCTCAAATGCAAACTCTCGCTTAAAATACGCTCAAAATGAATAATAATGCACTGCTCTCCGCCGATAAATTACCGTTTTACGTGAAATCTTTTATACGAATTTGATCGATATATCGATACTAACCCATTACCAACTCGAAATCTTTCCAAAATATTTCTTACAGCTGTGAGCGAAAGTGTTTCACTGCGAATATGTCAAAGGTCGGCCATGAAGTGCGCGAAACACGAGACACAAATGACTTTTTCCATATAAAAGCAACAACAAGACGTTAAATTGCACACCAGTTGTAATTAAGTTTAGTAGTTAGAACCCGCAACAACAAACCAATATATAATCATAATCGATAAGGCGAAGGTGGAAAGAGAGACCGAGACACCAGATCCCCGGGGAAAGGATATCAGCAGCACCCCCTGAGAAGTGGAACTTCTCCGCAACAGTCTGGTTCTCAGTCCTCCGTGACCTTTTAGGCTTTCGACATTTTGACAACGGCCACGCGCAGAAAGCAGCATCAAAATTAAGCCAATAGACGACCAAACCTAAAACGCAGCGGCGTCGCGTCCTTCGACGCGTAACGGACATTTCTGTGTGCGCTGCGTTTAAAAAATCTGATGGATGGAAATGCACAAAATATGTTTCACGGAAATCATCAAGGGTGAGTTTTTTGTTTAGGATTGACACCCCAAGTGTCGGAAAATAAGTTATCAAGGGTGAAGAATGACTCTTGTTAGGCGGAGTGGAAAACAAAGATTTGTTTCTCAATTTAAACTAATTATAATGTATTTAAAACATGCATTTAATGAGTAGTTTTGTAATATCTACTTCCATAATCAGTCCAAAGTTTTTGTTACTTGCTAAAGTAGTCAGGAATACTAAGAATATTACTGCTTTATAATTTTGCTCCGTTAAGAAAGCTTCTTAAATTTATTCGTCATAGTGGAAAATACTAAAAAAAAAATCAAAATAAAAACAATACTTTTCAAAAAATCTCTATTATATTCTAATGATTCGTTCTTTTCTGGTTCCACAGAGATCCCTATTACCGTTACGATGCGGCAGCCGCCGCAGCAGCCGCCGCCGCGGCCAATCCTCGGGCAATGGGACCGCCCGGCGGCTATCCGCCGCGCCATCGCCCCCCACATCCGCTCCAGCAACAGCCCCAATACCCATCGTACCAGCCAACGGCGGAGAATCTCTACGGGCTGGGGGCCGCCGATCACCAGGCGGCCATGGGCGTTGGCCTCGGCGTTGGAGTAGGCGCCGGAATGGGTGATCTAAGCGGTTGGGGAGCGGCGCCCTCGGTGCCGGGCCAGGCGGCAGCGTATCCCGGAGCCGGACTGGGGGCCTATGGTCATCCGCAGGCAGCTCCACCGACGCAGCAGCAGCGTCAGAGCAACGCCAGCGCCTACCGCCAACACATGCCCGCCTATGGACAACAGGAGCAGCAGAAACTGGCGACCTACGGCGCGCAACAGAGCATGATGGCGGGCTACGGATCGCTGGCGCCCCAGCAGCAACAGCAGCAGCAACCTCCCACGCCCCAGCAGCAGCAGGTGGTGCAGCAACAGGCACAGCAGGTGCAACAGCAGGCGCAGCAGGTGCAACAACAGCAGCAGCAGCAGCAGAGTCAGCAGCAGGCTCGACTGCCGCAGCATTATCCACAGGCTCCTGGGCAGCATCCGTTGTATCCCGGGGTGGGAGCACCCACTGTCCAGGCGGGACAGCCTCCCACGCCCCAAGCCTATGCCCACAGTCCGTACGGGAGTCCCATGCAACACCAACCGAGCAGAGGAGCGCCCCAGCACGTGGGCTACGGTCACACAGGACTGGATCAGGCTTCGGCCTACGGGCAACATGTGCCGGGAGCAGCGCCACCGGGCCACCACTTGACAGCGCAGCAGCAGCAGGCTGCGCAGCAATTGGGCGCCCACCAGCAGCAGCAGCTCCAGTCGCAGCAGCAACAGCAGGCGCAGCAGCAGCAGCAACCGCACGTCTCGCTGATGCAGCAGCAACAGTTGCCGGGCGCTGGTCTACCGCCGCCACATATGGGAATGCCTCCCAGCTATGGGAGCCACCACCAGCAGCAGCAGCAACAGCAGCAGCAACAGGCCCAGCAACAACAGCAGCAGGCAGCACCGCCTTACATGTCCAGCAGCAAACATCAACAGGCGGCTGCCCAGCTGAACTCTTCGCCCCAGTACCGCGCTCCGTTCCCTCAGCTCTCGCCACAAATGTCGCCACGTCCGCCGACAATGTCGCCGCATCCGCAAATGTCCCCGCGACCAGTGGGCGTGTCACCGGCGAAACCGCCGCCTCCTCAACAGCAGCAGCAGCAGGCGCAGGCACAGCAGCCTCAACAGGTGGTGAACAATCAGCCCAGCCAGCACAGCATTCAGGGCATGGTGGGTCTGCCGTCGCCGCGTCCCCAGCCGCCGACAAGTGGAGCAGGGGGAGCGGGAGCCAAGGTTCCGGCGCCAGTTGCGGCGCCCGTGAACACTTTACAGGCCCTTGAACAAATGGTGATGCCGTCGCAGGCTCTTGGACTGCCGCCCATGGATTATCCGTCGGCCTACAGAAGTTCCGTCGGTCCCAGGATGCCGGCATCGCCGCAGCAACAGCAGCAGCAACACCATCAACAATGGGGCGCTGCCCATGGAGCACAGCACTTGGCGGCCCTGCAGCAGCAGCAGGCCCAACAAGTGCAAGTGCAACAGCAGGCGCAACAGCAAGTGCAGCAGGCACCTCCGCAGCAGCAGCAGGCGGCCATGTTGCAGGCGCAGCAGCAACATCACCAGCAACAGCTAAGCATGTATGGTCAGACGATGGGGCAGCAACAGCAGCCCCAAACACCGCAGCAACAGGTTGTGCCACCAGTCGCTCCACAGCAACCGCCAGTAGTGGCCACCCCCCAGCAGCAACAGCAACAACAACAGCAGCAGCAACACCAGCAGCAGTCGCTTAACGATCAATTGCAGCACTCGATCAACGATATTGTTGGGGGAGGTAACAGCAGTGGGGCAGGAGCAGGAAGCACTCAGAGCCAACAGCAGCAGCAGCAGCCCCAACTGGCGGCCATGTCTTCGCCGCTGCATCAGCAGAGTCTGCCCAGCATGCACCATTTAATACAGCCAACCATGGAGACGGCGCAACCGACGCAGCAGCAAACGCCACAACAGCAACAATCACAGCAGCAGCAACCGCAGGCGACCCTTACGTCGCCCCACCACCAGCAAATGCAACATCAGTCGCCTATACATCAGCAGCAACAGTCACCGCACCACCAGCAACATCTACCCAGCTACAATCAGTCGCAGCAGCAATTCGATCCTTTTGCCAACATACTAGGAGACAATCAGCCACCTGCGCCCCAACAGACAATGTCGCCTGCTCATGTCAGTTCGCCGATACCGGCGCAAATGCAGCAACAGCAACATCAGACCCAACAGCAGCCAGCCCAGCAAGTACCGCAAACCCAACAGCAACAACAGGTGCCCCAGCCACAGCAGCAAACGCAGCAGCAGCAGCCTTCGACACCCTCGCATCACCTGAGCAGCATTCTCAATGAAACAGCAAACTCGAATGATTCCTCCACTCTGGCAGTGGCTGCTAATGACAGCAATAACAGCAGCAGCAACAGTAGCACCAACAGCATTGTCAACAACCAGCCGACGTCGGTGCACGACAGCAACTCGCAGAGCAGCATTAACAGCAGCAGCAACAACCAGCAACAGTTGCTCATGGACAACACGAATTCGCATGGAGGCAATTCGGAATCTGCCCAGCATGTTGGAGTGGATGTTGGCCTCTTTGACAACAACTCTATGTCGTCCACATCCGCAGCAGTGGCTGCCGTAGCCTCCAATGCAGCTTCTGCAGCAGCAGCACTTTTGGACAGCAATTCGCAGTCGTCGAATGCCGAGTTCGAGAAGAACCAAAGTGAAGGCGAGGGACTCGGCGGAGTGGGAGGAGTCTCTGCCAATGAAACTGAGTTGCCTCAGGACGAGAGCAGTGTTTCCAAAACCCAGGACGTAAGCCTAAGCACTGAATTGCCGGCAGTCCAGGAGGATCTGCAGGATAAACCCTCCGAAGAGATGGAACAAACTCAATTGAGCCAATCCCTAGGCGATTTGTCAACCTCCTTGTTGGAGGAACCTAAGATCGTAGAGGAGCTTGGAGAGGATAAATCTCAATCTGCCACTGGAGTAGTACCCCCTGTGGATCCTACAACCCTAGTTGGACAACCGCCCCAACAGCAACCGGTGCCTCCCATGGGAATGCCCTTGCATCCAATGGCCCCCGGGTACGATGCCCAGGCTCAGGGTCAGGGTCACATCCCACCAATGATGCCTCCATACGGTGGAGCACCTGGCATGTATCCACCGTATCCGATGCTGCATCAGCAAGAGATTGCCGCTTTGCAGCAGCAGATCCAGGAAATGTATTGCATGCCTCCGGGTCACGAGCTCCAGCACCAGGATAAGTTGATGCGAATGCAGGAGCGATTGAATCTGCTGACGCAGCACGAAATTAACGACCAGTGTGCTGGCGGACCACAGTGCCTGCTCTTCCAGAACGTTCCGCCAATGTATGGACCCCCGGGAAATCCCTTGATGAACCAGCAAATGGTAGAGAGCCCTCAAGTGTCCAGCACGACGGGCAGAGGCCGGGGAAAGGGAGCCAACAAGCCGCGGAAACCCCGCGCCAAGAAGGGCGAAAAAGGTCAGGCTGGTCAGCAGCAGGATCTAATGGATATCAGCGGCAATGTGGTGACTGGAGCAGCCAGCGCCATTCCAAGTATCCCAACGACACAGCTGCCCGTCTCTGAAGACTGCGTGACTCAAGGAGCGGGGGACACCAGCGTGGTGGGCATGCTGGAGTACAGCGAAGGCATGGGCGATCTCTCGCAAGATGTGCACTCGGCCAACGAACTGGATACCTCCACTGATGGCAGCGGCAAAAAGAAGAAGCCACGCAAACCCCGTACACCCAAGGATCCAAATAAACCTCCGCGAGATAGGACTCCGAAGGCAAAGAAGCCCAAGGATCCCAATGATCCCAACTCCACCGAGACACCGGCAGCGGGTAAAAAACGAGCCAGTGTCGCGAAGCGCAGGAAACAGTACGGCGAGGAGGGAGCTGAGCAAACGGGAGAGGGCAGCGAAGTGGAAGACAACAAACCGTTGGTGCCCAAAGCGGGATCCGCCGACGGTGAAGCGGAAACCACTTCGGGAGGAACCGGCGTGGATGGAGAGTCACCAGACTACGATGACATACCGGTTTCAAAAATTCCACGGGCCGCCAATGAAGAGGACAAGGACGCCGAGGCCGGCGATGAAACGGTTGACTCTGTTCCAGATTCGGCTGGAGATCCAGCATCCACTCCGAGCAGAAGAGATCGCAAACGATCCACTGCCAGGAGTCGCCGCAATGCAAATTCCGAGGAGGGAGGCAGTGCGCGCAAGAACCGCGGATCTCTTTCCGCCAAGGCACTTAAAAAGCGCAGGAATAGGGGACGGATTGTGCCCGAATCTGATGGCGAGGATGACACATTGGACAGAACCCCGCCCCCATCACCTCCGCCGGACTCTGAACTGGATTCCAATAAGCGAAGATCCTCAAGGAATACGCAACGAAAGAAATATATCGATGATGTAATGCTAAGGTTCTCCGATGACGAAAACTCTTTGTTGGTAGCGTCTCCTGTAAAGAAGGATAAAAAATCGTCTGCGAATGCGGGTAATTCCAATGCAGGCAGTGATGTGGAAAAGGCGGAACCGCAATCTGGTGCCGAGGGAGAGGCTGGCCAGGAGGTGGGCGAAGAGAAGTCGAATCTGCCGATGGATGAGAACAGCGAACTGGAAGCCAGTTCGAGTACTTCAGCAGCAGCAGCCGCGGCGGCGGCAGCGGAAAAGGAGCGACAAATCTCCAGCGATGCCGCAAACGCAGCTATGTCTTCTAAGCCCAATTACGTGTACATAAACACTGGCGATGAAGACAGCATGGTTGTGCAATTGGTCTTGGCCACGCGGATGGGAAAACGAGAACTCATCCCTGAAAAACCCAAGGAAAAAGCTACCGAACCCAAAAAGGAGGAAGAGAAATCGGAATCTGCAGAAGCTTCAGCAGAAAAAGTTGATGGCGATGAAAAACCCAAAATTGAGGGTGAAGTTGCTGAATCCAAAGAAGATTCAGCCGATGCCGAGAAATCCGAAAGCTCCAAAATGGAAGTGGAGGGCAAGGAGGAGTCGGAGCCAGTAGATCCTAAGAAATCTGAAGAGGACAATAAGGATGAGGACAAAATGGACGTTGATGATGAAGCTGAAAAATCAGATAAGGAAAGTAAACCAGAGGAGGATAAGCAATCAGAAACAGTAAAGACTGACGAGAATGCGGAAACCTCTGAGGAAGACAAATCCTCTGGTGTAGAAACGGCGGAGGAGGCCAAGGAAACTGAGATTGTCGCGGAGAAAATGGACGTAGACGAGAAGGAAGGTGAGGAAGCCAAGTCGCCTAAACCCAAAGAAGAATCTGATGAAAAGTCTACTGACGAAGCCAAACCAGAAGAGGCTACTACCGAAAAAGATAAGGAAACTTTAGAAAAGGAAGGCGAAAAGGAGCCAGGCAAAGAGGCAGAAGAAGAACCCGAAAAGAAGGAAACCGGTGACGAAAGCGAAGCTGACAAAGAAAACAAACCCGAGCCCGTCTTCATCGATGTGGAGGAGTACTTTGTCAAGTATCGCAATTTCAGCTACCTACATTGCGAGTGGAGAACCGAGGAAGAGCTCCTAAAGGGTGATCGTCGGGTGGCTGCCAAGATTCGTCGCTTTCAGCAGAAGCAATCCCAGCAATTGAATATTTTCGAGAACATCGAGGACGACCACTTCAATCAAGACTTTACTGAAGTGGACCGGGTGTTGGACATGTCCGTTCATACGGATGAAACCAGTGGTGAGACCACTAAGCACTACTTGGTCAAGTGGAAGTCCCTGCCCTACGAGGACTGCACCTGGGAGCTAGAGGAGGATGTAGATAACGACAAGATCGAGCAGTACCTGCGCTTCAATAAAGTTCCTCTAAGGTGCGAGTGGAAAGCTAAAAAACGTCCGCATCCGGAATTGTGGAAGAAACTGGAGAAGACTCCGATCTACAAGGGAGGCAACAGCCTGAGACCCTATCAACTGGAGGGTCTCAATTGGTTGAAGTTCTCCTGGTACAATACTCACAACTGCATCCTGGCCGATGAAATGGGACTGGGAAAAACCATCCAGAGCTTGACCTTTGTGCACTCTGTCTATGAGTACGGAATCCGAGGACCCTTCTTGGTCATAGCTCCTCTCTCAACGATTCCCAACTGGCAGCGAGAATTCGAGGGCTGGACGGATATGAACGTGGTGGTTTATCACGGTTCGGTCACCAGCAAACAAATGATACAAGACTATGAGTACTACTATAAGACGGACAGTGGCAAGGTATTGAAGGAGCCCATCAAGTTTAACGTTCTGATCACCACTTTTGAGATGATTGTAACGGATTACATGGACTTGAAGGCCTTCAACTGGCGTCTTTGTGTGATTGATGAAGCTCATCGCCTCAAAAATAGGAACTGCAAGCTCCTCGAGGGTCTGCGTCAGCTTAATTTGGAACACAGGGTCCTGCTCTCCGGAACTCCCCTGCAGAACAACATCAGCGAGCTGTTTTCGCTTCTTAATTTCCTGGAACCCTCGCAGTTCTCCTCGCAGGAAGAGTTCATGTCCGAGTTTGGAAGTCTTCGCACCGAGGAAGAGGTGAATAAGCTGCAAGCCCTACTTAAGCCAATGATGCTGCGTCGTCTAAAGGACGATGTGGAGAAGAGCTTGGCCCCGAAAGAGGAAACCATTATCGAAGTGGAGCTCACTAACATACAAAAGAAATACTATCGCGGTATACTGGAACAGAACTTTAGTTTCCTGAAGAAGGGAACCACATCGGCTAATATCCCCAACCTGATGAACACCATGATGGAGTTGAGAAAGTGCTGCATTCACCCGTATCTCTTGAATGGAGCAGAGGAACAAATCCAATACGATTTCAAGTCCCAGCACGGCGAGGATCCCGAGTCATATTACAAGAATCTGATTCTTTCCGCCGGTAAAATGGTTTTGATTGATAAATTGCTACCCAAACTGAAAGCTAATGGACATCGCGTGCTCATATTCAGTCAGATGGTGCGATGCTTGGACATCCTAGAGGATTATCTGGTATACAGAAAGTATCCCTTTGAGCGAATTGATGGACGCATTCGTGGCAATCTCCGTCAGGAGGCCATCGATCGCTATTCCAAGCCAGGATCCGACCGTTTTGTATTCTTACTCTGCACCAAAGCAGGAGGGTTGGGCATTAACTTAACTGCCGCCGATACGGTCATTATCTACGATTCGGATTGGAATCCACAGAACGATTTGCAGGCCCAGGCCCGATGCCATCGTATTGGCCAAAGGAAGATGGTGAAGATCTACCGATTGCTCTGCAGGAATACCTACGAGCGTGAAATGTTCGACAAGGCTTCAATGAAACTTGGATTGGACAAGGCTGTCCTGCAGTCGATGAACACCCAAGGCTCTAAGGATGGTAACAACAAGCAGCTGTCCAAGAAGGAGATCGAAGATCTTCTAAAGAAGGGAGCCTACGGCGCTGTCATGGACGACGACAATGCTGGTGACAAGTTCTGTGAAGAGGACATCGATTCGATCCTTAAGCGGCGCACTCAAGTCATCACCATGGAATCGGAGAAGGGTTCCACCTTCTCGAAGGCTTCGTTCGCTGCCTCTGGCAACCGATCGGATATTACCATAGATGATCCCGATTTCTGGACAAAGTGGGCCAAGAAGGTTGACATTGATCCCGATGCTTGTGAACGAGATGAAACGGAGGATTTGGTTTTGTCCGAGCCCAGGAGACGCACTCAAATCAAACGCTATGGCCACGAGGATGTGATGGAGATCAATTCCGAGGAATCTTCTAATGAGAACAGCGATGAAGAGGGAGGAATAGGTAAGTGTGAACCACGGGTAATTCTTATGAATGCTACTTTAATCATGTATACCATCCAGGACTCCGTTCCCGTCGCCGCAAGGAGAAACGTGATCGTAATCGCGAAAAGAAGGGCCACGACGAGTACATTCCACGCGAGCGAGATGCCTTGGCCGCTTTGGGATTGGAGGAGATTCAATATGGCAACTGGGCCAAGTCCGAGTGCTTCAAGGTGGAAAAGGGACTGCTTTCCTTTGGGTAAGTACAAGATAATCAGATCAATTAAACTAAATATTTTATTTTTGCCATGTAACCAATGAGCAATGCTAAAATTTAATTCTCTTCGAGTCGATTTCGCCGTCGAATGGCATTGTTGAGCTTCATGTTGAGGATGTATATCTTGCGGTTCAGCATCTTTTCCTCTTTTTCGAGCACGTGAGCCTCCTCCTTCCGCTCTATGTACTCGCTGACACTCGGGGCCTCGTAGTCCTGAAGCTGTGCCTTCAACTCATCCAGGGTCACGTAGTCTTTGGTGTTGTGTTGTTGAACGGCGGCCACCTCCTTTTCCAGTTTCTGAATGGCTCGCGTGATTTCTTCCGTTCTGTTCAATACGGTTCGCATTTCCGTCTCCAAGTTCATCATGGCCTGCTTCTCCTCTGTCATGGCCAAGGACGTCTTGCCAGTGACTCCCTTGAGTCCCGCCATGTGGATATTTTTTTCCTCCAATTGGTTAACCAGCTCGGTTCTCTTGATAATCAGCTTCTCGAAATCCACTGCCGTCAGGATGCCACTTAGGTCAGATTTTGTTATCAGATCCGCACGATGCTGCTGGCATGTTTCTTGCAGAGATACTATGGTTAGTTTCATGGTGCCCAGTAGAGCGCGTGCATTCTTGAACCAATTTGTGGTAAACTTGCGAAGCTTTCGTTCAATCTGCCTCTCGGTGGCCGACTCCAAGAAGGCCACATCGTTCTCATCTCGCAGAAAATGAAGCATAAAGTTGTTCTCGGTCTCAATGGTTTCCTCACTTCGGAAGCGCAGCTCCTCTATCTTGGCCCTCAGCTGTTTCACCTCGGTCATGGCTGCAAAGTAGTTTGGGAATGAGTTTCAACTAGAAAAGGCTCGCAGCCCATCCAACTCACCATTTCTTTCGATATCAGCGACCCGCTTTTCCACCTCAGCCGCTCTTTTCTCCGCCATTTCAGCTTTGGCCTTGAAGTTCAGTTTGTATTCCACTCCGCGTCGCTTCTCCGGACCGCCGCCCGTGCCACTTATGGAGACTAGCTGGTTCACGGACATCGGTATGGAGCGCTTGGAGCTCGAGTGCCGGCTACTCACGCCATGACTTCCCTGCGCAGATCCCCTTTTCGTTTGCAACTTTCTGAGAATCGAAGTACGGCGCTGCCTCAGTCCCAACAACAACTTTGGATCGTTCTTCTCGAGAAACTCGACCATGATATGGTTCTCCAACCGAAGAGTAGCCACATCATTGTGCACTTGTTCGATGGTTCGCAGCATATCCAGGGCATCCAAGCTGGCCAGTCGCAATTGACGCTCCTCTTCCGTGAAGTTGCGAAAGTCCTCCAGATAGTACTTATAGATAATGGCCACGACATCCAAGTCCTGCGGCGCAACATATTCGAATATATGCAGTTTGCTTGCATGTGATTTTACCGATCGCCTGCTCTGCGTATCGGTTTTCATGCTATGTTCCGACATTATGCTCGTCATGATTGCAGCAATGTAAGGGAATATAAGAATATGGTTTTATAATACAACAGAAAACGTCTTTGGTGTTTGGCTTTGTTGAATTTTTAAGGAGGAAATTGTTTCGTTAATTTGTGTGAAAAAATGTTTGACTAGTTTTGTTATGATAATTGGAAAATAAATGATGACTAGATTGGTCTGGATTGTGGCTTACAAAAATCTGCAATATTTTAGTTGCATTAACTAACTATATGTCCTTCTTTTGCAGTTGGGGCCGTTGGTCGGAACTTTTGGAGCTGGGACAATTCAAACGAGGTTGGCGCGATATAGACGTCGAGGACTGTGCTCGCATCATCGTAAGTAAAACAACTCAACGTTCAGATAAGAGATTATAAAGATTTACATTAATGATGACCAACCATGCTAATATTGAGGAAACTTTAGGTTTTCGCTGAGTAAAAACTAACTTCTCAACCCGCTGAAATACAGAAATAACATAAATGATATTCAATATTATTAAAACTTGCATTAACATAAATGTTTTCTATACTCCTCGCAGCTTCTTTACTGCCTGCAGGTCTACAAGGGTGACGAGAAGATCAAAACGTTCATCTGGGACCTAATAACGCCGACGGAGGATGGAGAGGTGCAGAAGATCAGCAGGGATCATAGTGGCCTACACAACTTGGTGCCACGAGGTAGGAATGCCAAAGGTATGGTAAAAGATACATTCACGCACACTCCAACTGCACGGACGTAGAGAGTTATCAAAAAAATTATATAAATGATGCGAGCTGACAACACCAACCAAGTTTTTGTACAAAATTCTTTCACGCTCTGTCTATGGGACTCTGAACTACCTGTGGTCTTCAACTTTTCCGTATCCGTTAATGTCAGACACTAAGTTTGTTTGGGTCTATGTATTGGCCTCCGATCTTTCCGTGTTACCACTGCTCTACCTTTGCTTCCTTCTTAATAACTCACTTCAACCTCAAATCGAATCTCTCTACAAAGACTTTGAACCGGACCTGGACAGAAACTTAAATTGACTCATGAACTCGACACGACGAAGAAAAAGTGTGTGTATGTTTTGTTGCCATGCAATTGTATGCCTTTTACTATATCAACTCTTTTATTTTAATGTACATAATAAATAACCTAGTACTTATAAAATAGCTTATATTCATATTGTAAATTCATATGCTTTAACTTTTTTCGGTGGAGCTTTTATTACTAATTCCTCTGTCTTTGCTGGTATTCTGATATAACATTTAAGTGATTTTTAATACCTCTAGTAAAAAGACAATTTATTTAACGTTCCACTGAACGATATATCAATTACGAATTTAATTAGCATTATAACAAGTGGTTAAATTTTTAAAATGTATAAAGAAGTACAAACTTATCGGCCTTGTTTTTTTGTGTTTTGTAATTAACATGTAAAAATTATAAAATGTGTATATTAAGAAACCAAAAATATTTGAAAAGATCAGCATTTTACATTTGCAATACTAAAGATAAGTTGTCTTTCGGATCAAGGAAAAATTAATCCGAGGGATGCTCGAGTAAGAAAAACATACTAATATTTGGAAAACGCTTCTGGCTTACAGGTCGCAACGGCGGCAAGTCCAACAAGGAAACCACTCCTGCTCCGGGCACTGCATCCGGTAGTAATAGTGGCAACACCACGCCGGCTCACAAATCCAGTGCCCTGGATGGATCCGACAAGGATGGCGGTGGAATCAGTGCCAGTGCTGTGGCCGCGGCGGTCACAAGTATCCACGATCCGAATCACTGGAGCAAGAAGGAGAAGTACGATGCAGATGCGTACTTGGAGGGCGCCTACAAAAAGCATTTGGGCAGACACGCCAATAAGTGAGTCGTGTGGAATCGAACTCGTTATAAGCTATTCCCAGAATTGGAGACTGACTTTTACTAATACAAAATTTATTCGCTCTTTTTTCTTTATTTTCTGCATTTTGTTTACCTAATTTAAATTTTTACAGGGTTCTGCTGCGCGTGAGGATGCTCTATTACATACAACATGAGGTCATTGGCGAGTTTGTTCAGCAGATTAAGGACAATACGCCCATCAGGTAGGCGCGGCACTCTGAGTCGCCTGCCAAAGACTTGGCATTCATTAATCATTTTGTTTGTTTGTTGTTGTTGTTGATTGATTGATTGACTGACTGATTGCCGAAGAGCGATGATTATTTTTTATTTCATTTTACATTTTATTATAGCTATTTTAATACTTTAATTACTAATGCCAATTTGTGATCTGGTTTTTAAGAATTGTAAACTATTTTTTTTTAAAGAACTGTGGGTCGGCTGATTAATCAGCTGGCCCATCAAAGTTCAGGTGGAATGCAACTTTTATCCGATCTCTATCTTTATACCGTAACTCTCTTTGTACGTTCGATCGCTTGTCCATTATGTTAACACTTGTACATCTTCACACGACACTGCTCATTTCTAACCACAATTATCATACTCTATATTTTGCCAACTAATCCTCGGCATATCAACTCTACTTCTATCGCTGTGTTTTGTGTTTTCGATTCGTTTAACCAACCTTAAAAAATACTTGATTGACTTCATTGCGAATATCTATACGTATATTATATAACCACCGAAAACTGCAGCAGTACGAAAGCCAAGCAGCAGCTGGCACTAAATCTGAATCTGAATCTGGAAAGGTAATATCCCCATGAATTCCCCAACCTCCGATATATATCGATCGCCATCGCTCGTCGCCCTCGCTCGCACGCACGCTAATACTCTCGCATTTAAGAAGAAAGCAGGCGAATAGGGAAATCCACGCTACTCAATATCTTTATATCCTTCGTCCTCATGATACGAAAAAAAAAATCAACCGAAATTATACATGCAATTCAATAATTTAATTTATATTTTTTAAACGAACTCCAAATTCCAAAAAAAGAAACAATTGAAGACGATGAAGAAGCTCATCAAACCTTTTGAATTTTGCTTTGTATGAATTTCTGCATTTTGTAGTGGTACATCTGTAGTGCAAATTGGCAATTAACAATGTTACGATCTTCATTTAATTACCCTTTATGATTTCTCATTTTTCTTTTGGTGTTTTTTACGTTATTTTTATTTTACCTCATACCAAAAAATTGTTGAACCAACCGAAATTGAATTTTTACTAAATCAACGCATTTCTTTTTTCGCGCATTTCTCAAATCCCCCAATCCACCAAACACATTTGAATGTTATCGAATGTACTCATCGACCGATACGATCATATGTAGCGAGCTCCCCATTCGCCCGCCGCCAACGCCAGATCAAGTGCCATCCTCATGGTGGAATCCCATTTGTTGTGATAAGAGTCTTTTGGTCGGAACCTACAAGCATGGCTGTGAAATGTATCGTCAAATGCGCGCCGATCCCAATCTGTGCTTTGTCACCCATGTGGGCGCCGGTGCGGCCGGTGACGATTTGGCTGTCACGAATTTGCCGATGTAAGTCTTAGAAACGAATAAAATCAAATCAAAATTCATCCGGTGTGTTTCGAGGAATCTCTAGATATTTTAAGGTGTTCCTATAACTACAAAACTAGTCGTTTGCCTATAAAGCAAAGATTTTATTCTGAAAGCACAATAGTTTCCTTCTTTAAAATGATACAAATATGAATTCGTATTTAAATTAGAGTTTGTTTCTTGAAACACACCGGACAGATAAACACAAATCAAAGTAGTTAGGATCCATACATGAATGCCATTAAGTAATCCACATACGTCACACACAAGTACTAAAATGAGGAGAATATCCAAAGCTCGGACACTTCGACTCAGATGTGGTTGGTGACAATCTCGAAACTGAAGGAAACGAACAGGAAGTGCTTAAACTCATTTCCATTCCCATCCCCCACGCACACACGCACTCATCCCGAAATCATGGCATTTAAATATGCTTCGAATAATTTAATATTTCAGCTATTATCGCCTTGACGTTTAATATTTTAAAGATTAATAAAAATTGAAAGGCTCTTAAATTTACAAAAATACATTTCTTTACCTGAATATTAATAACCAGATAGGTATATTGTTAAATATTTGAAAAATAAAATATATTCATGAATAATAGTTGGATCCTTCATAAGCTACATGTCTTCCATTGACACGCACATTGAAAGCATTGATCCATTGACATTGCGCTGAATGTGTGTGTGCGTGTGTGTTGTGAATTTTCTCTCTCAGTGTATTACGAACGTTTTAACTGCGTTGGGCATGACCTTCACCCCAAATACGATCTGCGAGTTGGAGCGAGTTGTTACTAACTTTTTAAACATTTCTCTGGCACCACAGAAACGAAGACGACGCAAATTCGAAGCACGATGATGGCGACGAGGTGGACGACGACGGCACCACCACGACCAAAGACTCTGACTCCACCAAACTCACCGGGGGCGACAACAAGGACTCGCTCCTCGACCCGGAGCGCCCCAGTTCGTCGGGTAAGACCAGCAGCGAAAATGGCAGCGCCGGCAACGACAAAACGGAATGCGAAAAAGATGCCACGACCACCGCTTCCAAAACCGAAACCGAATCCTCATCCAAATCCGACGTCTTGCCGGGCAAAGGCAGCGATGTCGAAGTGGCGGTCGCTCAGCAGGATGCATTATCAGCAACTCCAGAATCGGCAGATACATCAGATACTAAAATAAATAAAAAGAGCCCGCCGCCAGTCTCAGCCTCGGCTTCCCGCGATCCGGCTGACTCCAGTTCCCCGGAGGCGGCTGGAGAAGTCCAGGAGACCGGGGCCAAGGCTGGCGGCGATGCCGGCGAATCGGACATCGAATCGGAGAAAAAAGAAAACGAAAAGGAAACCAAGGAGCCAACTGCTGCTGCTGCTCCTGCTGGGGAAACCAAAAGCGACGGTGCTGCCATTGCCCGAGCCGAGGGCGATAAAACGGAATCATGCACTAACAATGCTACCACAAACATCTCCACCACCACCACCACCACTACTACTACTACCATTACCAATACCACCACCAATAATCCATCATCCAAAGCGGCTAACTCTAACAACACGACCGACAATGCTAACTCCAACTCACATTTAGGCTTGGACGAGGAGGAAAGCGTCGCCGGCAGCTATCCGCCAACCGTGGCAGCAGTTGAAGATGCCACAACTATGTGGCCGTCGATGCAGGACCTCAACACGCGTCTACGGCGTGTGATCACCGCCTACCAAAGGAATTACAAGAAGGAGGAACTGAAGTTGCAGCAGAAGGCCAAGGTGAGTCCACTGTTGTTTTATCACTAACCCACAACCCCAAGTATCCCATCATCTGTTCCTCTCTCAGTCCGACTTCACTTCATTGCCATTCTTTTACAAATGAAAAAGACCAATACATAACCATTAAAGATCAAAAGTTTTTAATTTTGTTTTAATATTTATAAAGTAATGACTTATGATCGAAAAAAATTTATACCCTTAAAGGGTGTTTTATTAGGATAAAGAATAGGTTTCAAGTCAGCGGAATATTAAAATAACTTCTTTATACATTTTAAACCCCATTTCTGTTGCTAACCCAAGTGATATTTTATTTGTTTTTTAATTATCCTGTTCTGTCAGAGGATTGCACTTAATTTCTGTACCATCAAGATCATCTCAATAAACTCATCACCAGTCATTCCCCTTGAATCCGTGATCTTGTTGCTGTACTTGCAATATTACCAACTCCTCCAACTCTTTCTCTGTGATTGTCACATTTGTCCCACAGCTCCAGGCATTGGTCTCATCGACGCCCCCGCTCTCGGTACCCACCACACCCACCCTACAGTCCATGCAAATGCAGCTGCAGAGCGGCTCCGGCGGCAGTGGCTCCGGAGTAGGATCCTCTGGTCAGCACGATGCCAGTGGCCGGAGTCTCCAGGCGTTAATGCAATCGCAAGGGGCCAGCACATCCGCAGCAGCGGCGGCGGCCGCAGCAGGTGCCGGAGGATCCGGCGGTGGATCCGGTCAGGTGGGCACGGGCGGAGCGGGCGTTATGCCAGCCATGCCCACCGCCGCCGACATCAGCCTAATGCTCAGCATCCTCAACACCACAGATGTCAGCCAGCTGGCCAACTTGGACATCAATAAACTGGCCATGTACCTGGTCAGCATGAACAATGTACGCTAGTGATGAGTACCTCCTCTCTATATAAACCCTTTTTTATATTATAACCATTTACACTACCAGTCCGAACAATCAACCCCTCTCGCCCCTTTAATCAACCCCCACTCAGACCCAAACCCCTGTGGCTTGAAATCAATCCTCAACTACCACTCATTGACCAAGCCAAAACAATACAGCCTGCAGGAAAGCCACCCTTTGAGGGGCTAATAGACCGTGAACAGTCTAATAAACTCCCCGATGAGAAACCTAAGCCCGAAAACACTGACATTAAAAACCACGCCACTACACAAAATACTGCTAGCCCTACTTGCATATCTTACTAACCTGCATGATTTGTCAACTTACCAAAGTATGAAAATTAATTAGCATATTCACTAACTCATTACTAATTACCCTGCGTTGAAACTTTAGATTACAACTAAAGTATTTTTATAAAAAGTGCATTCAGTGAGTTTCAAATTACAGTTACATGGTGTTATACCAATATAGCTAATCAGTGCAAATTAGTCGATAATGTGATTTCCCAATACCAAATAACCTTTGGCGTTTTCTCAAAAATTTCGATACACCCCCGTACTTTGCCATTTATCGACAAATCTATTTTGCCAGGGGGTTGTGTGAAAAGCCAAAAAATAGCTCGGGAAATCTGACTAAATAAAAAGCGAAGTCAACACCCACCCGATAAGGTGGGGGACTGGGTGTTTTGGAGGTGAAAAGTCTGTTAACTCGCTGTGTATCCTCCCTGTATCGGTGTGTGCGTGGCCTTACCGAATGAACAAACAAAAGCGAGCGACGAGAAAACGAAAACGAGGCAGCGATATAGCCGAGAAACGACAGCAAATACACTTATGCTTAATTTATGCAAAATAAAAGAAATACATACACTCGAATTTGAACCCGAAATGCGGTGCACACGATGCTCAGATGGTCCTCTCATCGGATCTGCTGTCCTCTTTTCTCATCTCATCCCGCGAATGGGAATGCGAATGAGCGGCCAAAACGGAGGAAATGTCAAACCACTTTGCACACCCGGCGGCAGCAGCAAAAACAAAAACAGCAACACACCAAACTCCACCACTCCACCTCAAATCCTCTGTCTAGTACGAAACCGTTGCTTTCGTTTCCTTGCCTCTGCTTCGCCTTTTTGCCGCTGCCTCTTGAGGTGGCAACAACAACAGCAGCAGTTGTGCGGCAACACAGTGGAACCCGCAACGTGTTGGCCAAAAGGCTTGGGTCAAATTATGAGCCAAAGCGAAGAGTCGGAGTCAATTGTACAACCTGACGCTTCGATTTGCGGCATTCCCACTGTAGTGGCAGACGTTAGAGATGCGCCAAATACGAGCCACATCTGGGATAGAAAGGATTACTCGTAAAGTGTTTAAAGATGAAAAGGAGTTAATTATTAGTTAGAACTTGATCTTAGAGAATTGGTCAAGTTGTTAATCGCCATTCTGTTATGTTTTCAGGTTTTCCATTAAATTGGAGTTATACTAAAAAAAAAAAAAAAAAAAAGAGTTGGTTCTCAGAGTTCACGTACTGCATCCAGCTTTGGGGCACGGCTTCCGACTCTAACGTCATGAAGGTCCAAAGAGTCAAAAATAGAGCGCTGCGAACAATCACAAATGCGCCGTGGTACATCAGAAACGTCGACCTAGCCAATGATCTCCACATGCCCTCTGTCAGGGAACAGATAAACCTGCACTCGAGTCGGTACAACGAGCGCCTCACAGGACACCCCAACCACCTAACAGCTTCCTTGGCCAACCCGACGAACATGAGAAGGCTGAAGCGAAGGCATCCCGGCGATCTCTGGACAAGAGGACGTCATGTCTCACGAGTCCTAAAGCAGTAATGCGTTATTGAATTGTTGTCAGGAACTAGTAAATTGAAATAGTTCTTCAATAATTTTAGTAAGAAAGCAAGGGAATATACTTTTGACTGCCCCATTTTAATAGGCTTTTAGTAATCGGATTTTTTAACACGAGTCAGAGGTCGCAAAACATGAAAGTCCCACGTTGGGCGCCAAAAAAAAAAAACATTTTCTTCGACTTTAAGCTGTTGTATTATAGTCTTTTAATAAGCTAAACTTATAATACGATTAAGCTGAATGAGTGGATTGTTTCTTCACAAGGAATTGAGAGAGGGCGCTAAAAGGCTAAAAGCCATGATCCCACGTTGGGCGCCAATTTTAAAAACTATATTTTTGAAATTGGTTGTCTATCAAATGACATACTTAATTAGAGTATAGATAGTAGGACAAAAAAAACTAGCCAGATTCGGGAAACTGCTTTTGCGTCCAAGTGGTCATCGCTAAATGGGCGACGCCGCCATTATCAAAAGGCAGAGAGGCAGCGGTAAAGGCAGCGCGCCATCAATCAAACCTACAACAACAACAGGAGCAAGACAGAACAAAGAAGAGAGGGGGGTCTGAGCGGTGGAAGGAGACGGAGGCCACAAGAAGACCGAAGCCAAGTGGTTGTTGCTGCTGTTACCGATGTTGTTGTATTGACGAAGAGAAGTTCTTCTTTGGTGACGATGATTGTTGCGGCTGCCGCGACGTAAGCAGTGGCGTTGGTGGACGACTTGGTTTTATTGCTCTTGTACTTGTTGTTGCTGTTTGGGCATTCGATATCATCGGGTGGTTTTGGTTTTGCTGCCTAGCTACGTTGGCTGTACTTGCGCTGCCGCCACCGCTGTATGTATTAGTTTTCCATGCGAGAGTGCCTGTGCCTCATTCTGTGTCTCTGTCTCTCGATGTCGCTCTGTCCTGCTCCCTCGCTGTCTGCGATGTGTGTTTGTAATTTTACATTTTCTGGATTTATCCAATGTTTAATTTTTTCCTTTTTCGTGTGCGCCCACCCAAATGTCTGAGGGGGGTGGCTGATGCTACTGCTGCTGCTGCTGCTTCTTCTTTTGCCTCTGCTCTCACGAGCTGAATTATTGAGCGCAATATGTGACTTGGAAGTGGATAAAAGGATATGGGGATAATGGTGACCTGTTCCTGTTTCGCTTTCCTGTCCTCTTCTTTCGCATAGCGCGAGTTTTCGATAAAGCCGCCTAATTGTGCTCATTTGAGCTCCCATTCCACTGTCCCTCTTCCCCTCCCCCCTCTCCCTTTTTTGTGCACGTTATGCTGCTGCCGCCGCTGCAGCTTAAAAGCATTTTTCGCTTTGTTTTGTTGATTCCTTTTTGCATTTGCAACGTGTATTTGGAACACCGAGCATAGAGAAGTTGCTTTGGCTTTCCTCTTGTGCGTGTGAGCGTGTGATTGCACCGGTGTGGGTTTGCCATTCTTTTTTGTTTCCATCTTCGGTCGGTCCCACCTTCGACTTGCTTGGATGCTTTTGCTTTTGTTGCTGACCGCTGTCGTTGCTCTTTTTTAGACTGGCCATTGCTGTTGTTGCTGTTGCCATTCGATTTATTATTTTATTAGCATTTGGCTGCCGCTTTTACAGTGGGTCAAATCGGGATTATTTTAAGATTTGAAAAGGAAATATAAAAATATTGATTGTTTCAATTCCTATTTTATTTTCGAAAAATGAATGCATTTGACCATATTGATTAGACCTCAAAAGCCAATGTCCCACTTTGGGCGCCAGTTTTTAAAAATATCTTTTTTTGAATTAAAACTGTCGAGTAGAAGTATCTTAAGTTTATACCACTGTGCGCGTGCGCCTCACGTGTTGCTGCCGCATCTCATTGCTGCTCTTTAACGGTCGGTCTCTCTCTCTCCTTATCCAATGAGTGCATTTAGGAGATGCAGCTGCTGCGTCTGCGCATTTTTCACTTCACACCTGTCAGTCATAAAACATTTGGAAAAGTCGCTGCCTAACCAATATGCCGAATGGTCAGTACATCAATATGGAGCCGAGACTTTCGAGTTTTAATCTCATTGAGAGCCGACTTTGTCTACCTGCCATTGCGCCTCGTCTTCTCTTCTTTCTTTCTTCTGCCTGACTTAGTTTAGTCAAATTTAGGATAGAGAAGATTGAGCTGCCGCCCTCTCCTGCTCTCCATTCTCTGCCGATCTTGCAGGCTAGTTGGTGTTGTGATATGCTGGTGTGAGTGAGTGCATTGCATTGCCGAAGATGTGTCGCCATCGCGTATCGATTGTGCGATTATATCCGCCCTGCTCACTCATGCATGTACGTATGTATTTCGGTGTGTGCGATATCCACTCACGGGTTCGCTCACTCATGCGGTATCTGCATCTGTATCTTGCGGATTGATTAATAATCTCGTTTCGTTTTTGCTCTGGCTACGTGCTTATCGCACTTTGGCCCTGCTTCCATCTTTCGCTCTGGCTTTCTGACTACCTCTTGCGCTCTTTCCCTGTCTTTCCCTCTGTGTGTGAGTGTGTTTGTGTCGTATGTAGATAGCCCAAAGGTCGAATTAATTAAACAATTGCAAAATGCCAATAATCAAAGTCAAATGGTGACTGGACCATCTACGGTTGAGCCTCAACAAATCGAAACTTCTGACCCACGCAAAGTTAAATTTATGGTATACTCTGTCTCTTTTACTAAGTAAAAGTATACAGTTTATGTATCTGTCTTTTAAATGTAAGTAATTTTTAGCCTAATGAAGCATTGAAATCCAAAATGATTACAAAGCTTAGAATCATTACTAAGATATTTCAAAAAACTTCGTTGGGAAATCGTTATAAGAAGAATATATTAGTACAGATTAGAAATCTTCTTTTGGATTTCAATCGAAGTTTTTTAGAAAACCTAATAGTTATAGTTTTTCTCCAGAAGAGTATCGAAAACAATTCCCCAAAGATTATTTCTTAACTTTTGTACCCCTTTTGTACCTGCTTTTCGGACTTAATCCATTTTCATGGCTTTACTTCTCCATCTTCTCTTTCTGCTGTCGCTGCTCCTGCTGTTATTATTTTATTTTATCCCTTTTTCCGCTGTGTCCTGCGTCCGTCATTACCCCCTTCTCCTGCTCCTGCTCCTTCTCCATCTCCTCCGCGCTCTTTCGCTCTTTTATGCCGTTCTCTATGTGTCGTCAACAGTTTTTGTGGTACATTTGTTTCATTGCCTTGGCTTTTTTGCCTCCGATTCTGCCGTGTGTTGTGTGCCCCGGCTCCTTGTCCTCTTCCCGCTCCTTTGGGTTTGGGCGCTAGTGTGAGTGTGTGGCAGGCTGCTGGTGCTCTGCTTCCTTGCTTACATTACACAGTTGACACAATGTGCCTGCTGCGACGGCCGCTTCTTCTTCAACTCGTCCATCCAGTGCACACTCGCTCACTTCTGCTCTCTCCTGAGTCGGGCTCTCCCTCTCTTGACAAGCCGAAGTCAGCGCGCTCTTTCGGCTCTCCCCCGTTGCAAGTGACGCTCATTCACCTCAGAGTCGGCATTCGGCTTCAGTTTTTAGCCCATCTCATTCATATTCACATTCACCCAAAACGGCGTTTGGCTTAATCTCACGATTGTTTGGTTTCCCCTTCCCACTCTCCCGCGCTCCTCCCTCTCCCTTCCTCTCTTCTGAGTCTCTCTTGCTGGCTGATTCGCATTCGATTTTAGCCGCTGTCGCCGTTGTTTGCCTGCGTGTGTGTGTGTGTGTTTGGGTGAGGAGTGTGTCTTGTATTTTAGTCCGCAATGCGCTCCGCTCATTATTTGTTTGAGCGCCGCGGTGTAAAGTTGTAAAAAGTCCAAGTGCTCGTGGAAACTCGAAGCGAGTCGCGAGACGGGGAATAACGAAACGCGATAAATCGCGAGAATATGGGAGTGCGCCAGAGGGAGAGGGAGTGATAATCAAACGGAATGGAATAATGTAATTGCCGAGGCAACGACAACAACAGCAACAACAACAACTACGTGCAAATAGTTGTCATTGGGGCGCAATGAATGATAATTAGTGCTTAATTGAAATCAATAATCATGACGAAACCATAAGGCTACGAGATTTCGCCAATATATATTCTTGATATTCTTGATTACCAGTGAGACTGTGATATTAGTGTGTGTCCGAAAATGGAGGTTATTAAACCCATGGACTTCAGCAGCTTTTCGGCGTTCTGCGAGCATCTCAACAAATCTTCACAAATTGCAGCAACAACTGCAACGACGTTGCCACCAACAACATTAAACAATGGAAATGGCATTTATTTGGAGGTAAACGCAAAAAGATACACCAAATGCGATGGAAATTTCTATATGGACATACATCTCTTAATTAAAATGAGAATGCAAAAGTGCAGAGAGAATATGCAAAGAATGTGTGTGCAGGCAACAAATCAAGAAAAAGTAAACGAGACTCAAGAGTGCGAGAGGGAGAGGCAGAGAAAGAGGGGGACGGGGACAGGGACCAGTGGGGCCCGTTTGGCTCCCTCTCGCTCTCAATTCGCTGTGCAGCGAGCGAAAATACAAAACAATAAATTTATGCCTATAGATTTCACATGAACGAAGAACGAAAAACGTCGCTGTCGTCGTTCCAACTTTACACGGTCATGGAAGGGGGGTCTTAGTAGCAGAGTATCATGTGTAACTGCCAAGCCAAAGGCAACTGAAGAAGAGTAATAAGAAGACCTCGCAGACACCTGAGGTCGAAAGAAGCAGGGTCAAAGCAGGATCGTAAGAGATATTCAGGATTATAAGTAAAACAGATAACCATTTAGGGCGTTTAAATATGGAAATATACATCAAGTAATATTAACATTGCGATACTTGGAATGAATGAAAATAACTAAATTTAAATTATTAATTAGTCTATAAGCTCGAGAACATTAACCAATAAGCACCATGGGTGATTATAATGGTTGATAGATTTGAATAAAAAGCATTAGCATATACTCTTCAGTTTGTTCAGGATAATTTGAAAACTGAGCATAGTTATAGACTATAACTTATAGTATTAGGAATATGAATTACTCTCTTTAAATAATTGAAAACATTTTAAAAACTTCTTCAACACTAAATTCACACAACATTTCTTAAAACCGGTGAGGCTCTGCTTGTTTTTTGACCATCATTTCACACGGTCATGGAAGGGGGGTCTTAGTAGCAGAGTATCATGTGTAACTGCCAAGCCAAAGGCAACTGAAGAAGAGTAATAAGAAGACCTCGCAGACACCTGAGGTCGAAAGAAGCAGGGTCAAAGCAGGATCGTAAGAGATATTCAGGATTATAAGTAAAACAGATAACCATTTAGGGCGTTTAAATATGGAAATATACATCAAGTAATATTAACATTGCGATACTTGGAATGAATGAAAATAACTAAATTTAAATTATTAATTAGTCTATAAGCTCGAGAACATTAACCAATAAGCACCATGGGTGATTATAATGGTTGATAGATTTGAATAAAAAGCATTAGCATATACTCTTCAGTTTGTTCAGGATAATTTGAAAACTGAGCATAGTTATAGACTATAACTTATAGTATTAGGAATATGAATTACTCTCTTTAAATAATTGAAAACATTTTAAAAACTTCTTCAACACTAAATTCACACAACATTTCTTAAAACCGGTGAGGCTCTGCTTGTTTTTTTGACCATCACTGTACTCGTGTTTTATCTATTGGTTGGCTGTTCGAAGCGGTGCTCATTTAAATTCGTTTTCCGCGGTGCTTACTGCTCTGCTCCCCTTTCTTGCTCTCTCACTCAACCTCCCGCTTCTTAACTACCCACCGTCTCCAAGTCCAAGACGAAGTCACAGTGGCAGCCCTCGCTATATAGTTGTAGCCATAGCCATCGCCATCGGTTCTACTAATAATCATAATCAATCGCTCGAGTCGCCTCGCACTTGTATCGTGTAAATGCGAGAGAGAATATGCATTATGCTACGGGGGAAATGAGTGCGAGCGAGAGGCGGATGGAGAGTACCCAAGGAAGAAGAGGCCTCGAGTCACTGCCGTCGCTTTATCTTCTTTTGTCGTTTGTTTTTGTTTGTCCCCCTTTTCGGATTTCGTTATGCCATCGTGTTCGTCGGCTGCTTCTGGAGGTTTGGTGGAGGGGCTGGTGTGGGAGCACTAGTAAAAAAAGCCGTTAGCTGTATAAACAGAAACAGGGAAGCAGAAGGAGACACGGCAGACAGAGTTGCCAACCTGCGCGCCACTTGGCATCCTTTTTTATCCTCCTTTTTGGATCCGGTCCAAAAGGATTTGGAGCCCTAAACACACAGACACTTAAAAAATACCGCACATGTACAACCACTGTGCAATCTCTTGAAGGATTGCATTGAGTTTGCGGTTTGGTTCTGCATTTATTTGTCAACTTGGCAACACTTGTCGTTGTTCTCCCGTTTTCGTATATATACGAGGGGAACACGTACTTGTAGTGTAAAGGGGTTATTGTTTATTCGCTAATTTGGGTTGAAGCTATCAAAACTACCAACGCGTATCGTGTTTATTTTGCAACTTTTCACCCCATTTTTCATTATTCCACATAGAGCAAAACTGTAATAAACAAAGGGAAAACCTATCCCTAATTACCTTAAACACTATTAGTTGTATTAGATAGGAAATAGGTATTGCTAAATTGCAAATGTTTATAGGATATTTAACACACTAAATATATATAATCTATTGCAATTAGTGGCTAGGCATTCCAAGTTTTCGCCAAAGAACTACATTATATCGGGTATTCCAATTGCTGTATTCATGCTGTCCACTGGGTCGCCTCACGAAATTCTTGGGTCCCAAGCAATTTGGTGTATTTGGGCTGCCTTTCGATTTGTTTCTTGCCTTTTCGTTGAGTCTAACTTTACAGCAGTGTGTGCCCCCTATTATTATTATCATAACATCCAAACCGACGTACGAAACGGGGCATACACTAAATGTGGGTGGGTGGGGTGAGTGTATGAGCTTCTTTGGCTGTGGCGCGTGCAATTGGTCTCACAGGATTCATTTGTTTGTCTCCGTCTCTGGCTCGAGCCTCCTTCGCCTTCCTGCTTTTCCGTTGGGCGCCATTGCTTAGTGTGGCGTTCATGTGCCTCGTGCTCATTGTGCCGTGTCTCTATTTCCACCTCGTTCTCTGTTGCTGTCGCCCTTTGGCCTCTGTCCCCTTTCCCCGGTCCTCTGGCCGGAGCGTTATTAGGGGTGTAAAATGGATTTTTTACTTTTATTAATATGATTTTATTGTATTTCCAGTTTCGGTCGCCTCTCTCTTTGCGCCTTTGTCTCGCTCTCATTTTCTTTTTGCGCTTGCCATTCGCATTTTGTCTTTCCGTTAGCTTCTATGTTGTTTTTGCCTTTCGCAAAAATTTGTGTGTAATTCGAAAGCCAGTAGTCTGGTATATAGAGATGATGATGGTGATGAGGGAGGTCGTCCTACCCGCCACCCCACAACACCACCACCACCGCGAAGGGCGGGGTGATCCCACCCCCTTGGGAAGCAGGGAAGGGTGGTGCAATGGCAAAGGGTCGTTCCTGGTGGACGCTTTTTAATTCTTTTTCCAGCCAAATTGTGTAAATATTCGTAATGAATTTGCACTTGCAAAATGCACACATAACATATCGGGGTGTTCTCTTTATGTGTGTGCTAACGGGGTTGTCCAACTTTGTTATAATTGCAGAGAGATAAAGTATAGAAAAATGCAAAAAGCGATTATATGTATATTTGTTTTTCTGTTGACAATACTTTATATGGCAATAGATACATACTTATAAAGATAAAGCCTAAAAAGTGTTTGGAATATGCAAGAAAGATATTATTGTTCAGTATTTAGCAATATTTACTTACGAGTATATTAGATAAATGCTACTTCAATTAATGCGTATCTCCGAGCTTCTGAACTGACCTAATTCGATATTATTTCCATAGTATCTAACTATGTTCTCTATCATAAATAGTTTTATTTAAGTTCTTAAGATTGTGAAACGCACATTATTAACTTCGTTTGCGACGTAGTTGGAATTATCTTATCTTGATTTTCAGTACAAATTTACTGGAATTGTTGATGCGAACGGATCAGGCATCAGCCTAATCTATTGAGTCATGACACAGTTATCAAGTTATTATCTATTTCTAGGAAGTGGTTTGGGAAAAGTGTAAGCTTAAAGAACATGTAAATGTAGTATGTCATCTGAGTGCTTTTTCTATTTAATAATTAAAAAATGGTGTTGGTTAATGTGGGAAAATTATTAACAGGGTTGGTAAGGAGACTAATTAGATTTCTACTAGGAAATAGCGTAAAGTAACTATAATTCAAAGCATTTGACACCTCTAACTAACTTTCTAAAATCTTGAGTTATTATAATATGTATACCTTTACTAATCTATTGCTTGTTTTCTACCATTTCTATAGAAAATGGAGCGGCAGGGCAAGATGGAACTGGCCGCCAAGGAGCGTGAGTCCCAGCGCCTTCAGCTCATCCCCAAGAAGTGGAACCGGCGGGAAGAATACGAATTCCTTCGAGTTCTTACCGGCTATGGTGTCGACCTGCACCTCTCCACACCTATGGGCTCCAGCAGTGGAAGTTCTCTGTCGCCCGACTGGACAAAGTTCAAGCAGATGGCTCACCTGGAGAGAAAAAGTGATGAAACACTGACGGACTACTATAAGGTCTTTGTGGCCATGTGCAAACGGCAAGCGGGTTTAAAGCTCACAGAATCGGAGCGCGGCCTAGAAGGCATCATCGAGGAGATCGAGAAGGAACACGCCAAGCTCATTCTGGATCGCTTGGAAGTACTTGCCAAGCTGCGAGAGGTGGCTCGTAATCCTATACTCGAGGAACGCTTGAAACTCTGCACCAAGAATGCTGATACTCCCGATTGGTGGGAGCCTGGCCGGCACGACAAGGAATTAATTACCGCCGTCCTTAAGCACGGACTTTATCGCTCCGAGACCTTTATCTTTAATGATCCGAACTTCAGTTTTGGAGAGTCGGAGAAGCGTTTCATTCGGGAATTGGAAGCTCAGATCCAGCGTACCATCAAGCTGGAAGCTTTTAATGCTGAAAAGGCCGAAAAGTTAGCTGCAGCTGAAAAAGCAGCGGCGGCTGAGAAGGCGGCAGCAGAAAAAGCGGCTTCCGTCAAAAATGAGGTCATAGATCTGGATGATGAACTCATGACCGATGATAGCGTCATCAAGAAGGAAACGCCAGCTACTCCCGTAAAGGAAGAAATTAAGGCGGAAGAGAGTCCAGAAAAGAAGGACATTGCAGACAGCCCCGAAACTAAGAAATCAGAGGTCGAAGAGCCCACAAAGACTGAAGCTGAGGTGAAGGATGAAGAAGATTTGAAGGCAGAAGCCTCTGAGAAAGAGGCTGTAGACGAAGCTGAAAATTTGGATAAGGATAAATCCAGCACTGAAAAATTGGTACCAGAAGTCGAAGAAAGCAAGCCGAGCGAAGAGAAAATGGAAACTGAGGAGTCAGCGATTGCGGAAAATGGTCAGGAGAAGGAAGGTTCCCCTGAAAAATCCACTGAGGCTGAGGAAAAAGAATCCATAGAAGAGGAACCGAAAAAATCTGAACCTTCTGCAGAAGAAGACTCAAAAATGGAGGTCGATGAAGTTGCCTCTAAAGCGGAAGAAAAATATACTGAAGATTCGGAGTCCCCCGAAAAGGAATCGGAAGATACGGTAAAGACTGCAAAGACTGACGATGAGAAAGCAGAAGAATCAAAAGAAGAGTCCAAGGAGAAAACAGAAGACAAGGAAAAGGAGGAAAAATCACCCGCAGAAGCTGAGCCCACTGAGAAATCCCCAATTGCGTCAGAATCTGAGGCTGCTGCTCCCAAGAAACCCGCTGGCGACCAGGAGATTCTCGACTTGGTTGCTGGTCCATCAGATCCCGATGATGACGAGGTGATGAAGGAGAAGGAAAAGGCCGTAGAAGAGGAATGCAAGAAGCAGGCGGCCGAACTGAAAGCCCGCTTCCCGGACTTGGAAGTAATCCAACCTGCAACTGTGAAGCAGCAGAAGTTGGAGAAGCCCAAGTTGGAAATGTGCATGATCCGTTGGTTCAAGGATTTCGCCTTGGAGCGCCGCATAGCTCACATCGTGGCCTGCGTCGAGTCTGGAAAGTGGCCTGTGGATAGCAAGTACAGTGCCTTTGCCAGCTGCAAGGGGGCCACTGATCTGAGCATTGCCCTTCACGAATCCATTCCTCACCTGAGCAGTTTGGAGCGTCGGTCCACAACCCCCGATGTCATCACAATCACCACTGATCAGGGTGTAACCAAGCACCTGCAGTCCTCGCATATGCAGCAGGTTGCAAGTTCAGCGACCGGTGCATCTGCGTCCTCGGGAATGCCCCAGGTCACCCAGTCGAAGCCCTCGTCAGGCAACAGTTTACCTGGCTTGGATGCCAAGAGCATCAATGCTGCGGTTGCGGCGGCAGTGGCCGCAGCTGCAGCGGGTGGAAACGCCACCTCTCTATCCTCTTTGCTCCCGGGAATGTCGCTCAGTGCGGCAACTGGTTCGTCGGCCGGTGGAGTAAGCGGATTGAATGTCCCAAGTGCTGGATCTGGAGTGGGCAAGAAGCGCAAGCGACACATCGCCATTGACGTAGAGACGGAAAGGGCTAAACTGCATGCCCTGCTCAATAGTTCGACAAGTAAGTTTTGGTCGGCTTTTAAATATTTAAATTTGTATACTAATTGATCCTTTTTCCGTTTTAGTGGCACCCAAGGACTGGGAGAGTGAGATTGCCAACATGGAGGCCTTGACAGGCTCTTCCGGTCGTGGGCGAGGAGGTAACTCTTCAGCCCTGAGTGGCATGCAGCCGCCGCCAGCCCATCAGCATGCTTCGCTCTCGCGTCAGTCCTCTGGGCAGTTTAGCAAGCCAGCTGTCCCCGCCCTCAAGACTCCTCCACCCTCTATGGGTGCTCCCATGGATCTTTCCTCAAGGTCGGTTTACTAAAAAGGACTATCACGTTTCATGGTTTACTCATACATTTACAATTTACTCCCAGCAGCCTGCCGAAGATGAACATGACTGAGATGCTTAAGTCGGCCTCCAGTGCGGGCGCCATCGATTTGAGTGAGGTCCAAGACTTCTCTATGCCCTCCAAGAAGTCCAGTGTGCATGCTGCGCTAAGTTCCGCCTTTCCCTCCATGGGTAGTAAGAGCAAGCTAGACGACACACTCAATAAACTAATGAAGAAGAACAATTGCGTAAGTTTTAAACGCCAAGGCTTAGATTAATTTTATTTCTCCATAAATAAAACGGTGTTTTGAATGTTATGATCGTGTAATTTTACGCTTAATTTTATTTCATTACAGACCATTGAAGAGCCTGTTATTGGCAAGGAGAAAAAACGCAAGAAGTTGGACGAAATTGTGCTTGGCCTATCGGCGGCCAAGGAGCAAAAGACCTTCCCGGACCCATCGCTGCCGTCCTCGAAAAAGCCGCAGATCCCGCCAAGCGTTTCTGTGACACCAGCCAACCTTCAATCTTCGGCCAGCCAGCAGTCCAACCAGAAACCCTTTACCATCACTGTTACCACAGTGCCCGGAAGTGAGTTTGAGTCTCTGCGCTTTTACTTTTTCACCGCCCGTGGACTGGCACCCATCCAATAGAGTTAACCACTAATCGAATGATCTATCTCTTGCAGAGTCCAAGGGCGGATCGTCCAGCGGCGGATCCGGCGCCGGAGGAAGCTCATCGGCCAGCGGCGGAGGTGCCGGCGGCAGCGGCCTGAGCGCCCTGCAGAACATGGCAATGGGAGGGCTGTCCTCCAAGGACAGTCTGAATGCCTTGTTGGCCCAGACAATGGCCACCGATCCGCAGACGTTCCTCAAGCAGCAGCAAAAGATGATGCAGTTCCTTCCGCCTGCCCAACGGAAGGCGTACGAGAACATGCTCGCCGAGATGGAGCAGGCCATGAAGATCAGCTCCAAGTTCTCAGCCAATTCACCGCACGACGTCAAGGTCAACAAGTGGCTCTCAGACATGACAAGTCCACTGGGCGACCAGCTGAGCATTGATTACGTGGGCGGTGGCGGAGCAGGTGGTTCTGGAAGTGCCAACAGCCGGCGCTCGAACCGCCAGCAGGGCAACTCATCACAGCAATCTTCGAGTGCCGCCCAGCTGCAGAAGCAGCAGCAGCAACAACAACAGCAGCAGCAGCAACAGCAGCAGCAACAACATTCGATGGCTGGTCCCCAAAATCTGACGGGAGAGGAACCTGTACCAGTAATCAATAAGCAGACTGGCAAGCGTTTGGGTGGCAATAAGGCGCCCCAACTGAAGCGACTTATGCAATGGTGAGTGTGGCAAAATAATAGACTAGAATTACTAATCCCTGAAATGAATACAATTTTAAATCATAGGCTCACCGAGAACCCCAACTACGAAGTGGATCCAAAGTGGCTGGAACAGATGCAAAATCCCATGTCAGCACCATCACCCAAACCTACATCAATGGACAGCAGCTACGGCTCCTCGGCAGTAAAGTCACACGGCGGCCGCCCGTCGTCAAACTCGAGTAACGCCTCATCGTCGTCCCACACCCAGCAACAATCATCTTCGGCCCAATCGCCAGCGGGAGGAAACTCTGGCAGCTCCAAGAAGTCATCCCGCCAGCAAACGGCGGCATCAGCTGCCTTGGATCAAGCTGCTTTACAATTCGGCTCCCTTGCCGGTCTGAATCCCAGCCTGCTGGCCAATTTGCCAGGACTAGGAGCGTTTGATCCCAAGAATCCACTGGCTGCTTTTGATCCTAAGAATCCGCTGCTATCCATGTCATTTGGAGGAATGCCCGGAATGGGTAATATACCTGGACTAGGTAATCTGAACAACATGAATCTGTTTGCCAGCTTGGCGGGAATGGGAGGATTGGGCAATCTGGCAGGGATGGACACCCAGTCGCTGGCTGCGCTCATGGCTGCTGCCGGACCAACTCTTGGCGGATTGACAGGTGCATCCGGAGGAGCGGGTTCCGGTAAGAGCCAGGGGCAGTCACAGTCGGGTGGTGGCTCATCCGCCGCTTCCTCATCCTCGGCCAGTAAGAAGAAGCAACAGCAACAACAACAACAGCAGCAGCAGCAGGCTCAAAATGAAGCTGCTCAATTGGCGGCTGCTATAAGCGCCAGCACTGGAGGATCATCTGGCGGAGCTGGTGGCAAGAATGCAGCAGCTTCTGCGTCCCAATTGGCGGCTGGATTCCCGTTCCTATTTCCGAATCCATCGCTGCTGTATCCGCCCATGGGATTGGGTGGCCTGAATCCGTATTCACTGGGATCCAGTGGTCTTGGTTCCGCATACGATCAGCTGGCCCAGCAGTATAACCTGCTAAATGGAGCCACCTCATCCGCCTCAAACACCAGCTCTACGCAGTCTAAGTCTCATCAGTCGCAATCGAAGTCCAGTCAGTCGAGAAATGCCACAGCAACGGCCAACTCAGCAGCGAGTCTGATGAACGCCATGGCCAGCATGGGCGGTGGAGCCAGCACAGTGACCACGCCCTCAACCTCAACATCCGGATCCGGACGCGGCAGGCAGTCAAGCAGCAGAAGCCAATCCCAAACAACACCCACAGCGGCAGACATGGCTCAATTGAGTAGCTTACTCATGCCTGGTGCGGATCCGCATCTTCTCGAATCGCTGAGTCGCATGAGCAACATGGATTTGGCGCAGGCCACTCGATTGATGAGCTCCCTAGGAATGCCGCCACTGCCAGGAACCCCGAGTTCTTCTGGAGGAGGCAACTCCTCCTCTTCGAGCAAGAGGAGCAGCCAAGCAGCTAGTGAAGCCAACGCCCAGGCCAAGGAACAGCAAAAGTGGTTCGAGAGTCTGGCCCGCGGAGCCCTGCCTACAGACTTGGCCGCCCTACAGGCCTTCTCGCAGGGCAAAATGCCGTCGTCATCCAGCTCAAATACGGGAACATCCACTTCGTCAAGCAAGAGCTCGAAAGCAGCAGCAGCTGCTGCGGCTGCGGCAGCGCAACTGCCACAAATCCCTGGAATGTCCAGTGATTTTTCACAGGCCTTTTTAGCCGAGATGGCTGCCCAAGCAATGGCAGCTGCGGGCGGATCCCTGCCCCTGAGTGGTCCTGGTTCTTTAGCCAGTTTGGCTGGCTTAACTGGGGGCTCTGCAGGAGGAGCCGGTGGTGGAGGTTCTTCAACTTCAGGGAGCGGCAGCCACTCCTCTTCGAAGCGACAGCGAGAGCAAGATGCCTTCAAGCAACAGATGGACTATTACACCAAGACTTTGGGTTTGGGATCGGGAATCTCACTGATACCTACCTCTTCGGCGGGCGGATCATCTGCATCCTCCAGTTCAGCAAACGCAGCAGCAGCTGCCTATGCTGCAGCCTTAGATGCAGAGCAACAACATCAGCAACAGCAGCAGCAGAAGGCCCTTTCCAAACGCTCACGAGGCGGCGAATTGCATCCCACTAAGGAGGAACTGGCCGCAGCTGCCCTTGCTGCCGGATTACCCCTGAATCTTGGAGCCAGCATGAGCAGCATAGAGAAGAGTCTACGAGGCGGAAGCAGCTCTAGCAGCAGCTCCACGCCTGCTCCCATGTCTGCGGAACAGGATAAGGTTACATTGACTCCCCTTAATGCCTCTGGAGGGGGATCAGGCTCCTCCTCCAGCTCTGCGGCTGCTGCCGGATTGGCGGCCAATCTGCCGAGTCAAACTACAATAACAATAGCTCCTCCCATCAGCAGTGGAGCTAGCACTAGCAGCGAACGATCCGAGCGCTCTGAGTCGCGCATCTCGCTAACCATAACTAATGCGGCGGATGCTGCTAAACTACCGCCGCCCTACGAAGAAGCCGATGAGTTGATCATACAGCCCATACTCAAGAAGCCGGCGGCTGCGAATCCAGGCAGCAGTCATGGCGGCAGCGTGGAGGATCTGGAGACAGCTGGAAACACCTCTGCGGCAAATCTGAGGGGCTCATCCTCGAGTTCTGCGGCGGCGGCAGCGGCAGCAGCGGCTGCCGAAGAGAACAGACGCTCTTCAAATCGCCTGAAGCGCCCGAGGTCTGGAAACGAACAGGGATCCGGCTCCGTGGAAGGACAACCGCCTGAGAAGCGACGGGAGCTGCGATCTACCCGACATACGCGCTCCTCGGCGGATGCCAGCACGCTAAATCTTTCCACTGGAAGCGAGTCAGGTGCGGAGGAACGGAACGAATGAGTATTGCGTAGATCCGAGCGCCAGCGCTAGCAGGATGACACGGCTCCTCCAAGGGGCAGGAGAAAAGCACGTGGAGGAGGAGCCTCAACCACCACTAGACAGCCACCACAACAACCGGAGCAGAAAATCAAGGACAAGAAGATGATGAGAAACCAGTTGCAGATGCGAATGCAAACGAGATCGAGGCGAAAGTTAAATGCTAGGCTAACTGTTACCACTAGATCCCTTAAGCTTAAAGTTGTGTAAAGTATAAGAAGCATATATAAACTATATATAGAGGTTAGGAGCCAATATAGAGAGAGTGGATCGGGGATTTTGGTCGCAACGCCCTGCAGTTCGACACTGCTGCAACTCCGTCTGAATTGAAGGGCACGGCGCCATCCCCAGCTGATGGCTTACTGAAGTTCCATCTGCTGCACATAATGGAACTTGATAAATCAATCGCTTCCCTCACTCTGGCTACTTAAATATTCATACAGTTACGAACATAATTAAAAAGCGCTTATAATTTAATTGTAACGAGAGAAGCAAAGTGCTGCTGCATGAAGATTATCCGTTTAAATTATTGCAACCACACACACATAATTGATAAGCGACAGCAAAAAGTTTACATAATAGACTATATCCATACATAACGAGAAGAGACACAGATACTTGGGTTTCCTGCGCTGTCCTCACACATGCAAAGTCTCTATATATGATACCTGTACATAATTTATAATCTTTAAATGGCTCTCGCATTGCTTAACCGTTTTTAATATAGTAAGGCACCATGTATTCTCATACTGAATCATTTTCCACACTTCCACCACACCCACTATGTTGTATTGTATACTGTACTCTCTACTCTCTCTGTGTGTCCCACGAAAACTGCGTGTAATTTTGATAATTTTAATTTTGTAATTAGTGAATGTGAAAGGAATGGAATGCTAAGGGCGAGCATCAATCGTTCAAGCGTGTATTTTATTTCTTGTAATTGTAACTTGTGTTTTAAAATGCACTCGTGTTTCCCACGAAGAACAAAACAAACCTATAAGCAGACCTGGCGCATAACAAACAAATGAAAAATGTTTATTGAAAAATAGAATTTTTTAATTAAATCAATTTTAAAGTAATTGAGAATCGGAGAATTTGAATCTTGCACGTTTGATGAGCAGCAATGCTAAAATTATGGCATTTCGCATAATTATTCAGTTGAGTAAGAGGAATTATGGATATATTTTGCTTGCACTTTACGACAACAATTCATTTAGAGACGTTTACAATGCCACACACACAAAAAAGAGAAGAAAGCAAAACAAACAACCAACATATATTGCATACTTAACTTGTAAGTATAAGTCTTAATTAAAATTATAATATAACTGCAGAACAACAAACAAAAGCAAAACATCAACCAGAAGAAGCAACTACAGCAACAACAGCAAGTAACAACCAAGCATCAGCTATTGATATTGATGATAAATAAATAGGTATATAAAAAATAAATTTAAAAAATTAAAACACAATTTGAGTCGTTTATGGATGTATAAAGAAGAATGTCATTGGATGAGTGAAGAAGAATATCATTGGTTAAATGAAGGAGAATATCATTGGATGAATTAAGGAGAACATCTTTGAATGAATGAGGAAGAAGAAAAAGTACCATCGTCGACGGGATGCTACCAAACACCTTCCAGTTCAAGTGCGTTGTGAAATTTGGTAAGTTGTATATCTCTATCAAAGGCGCTCAAAGCCCTTCTAAATTCGGTTTTTGTTTTGACCACGGAATTGAACCATTGAGTAATGTTGACACACAAATTTAAAGTTCAAAATGTGTATTGCACATGTATATTGCATAAAAGATCCAAAAGGCTTCAATGTTTATCCATTTGCAATGCGGTTAGTCTGTTCCCAAATGTTCCACAACAAATAATTAACGATAGGTACTTTCGTGTGCGATTCGGTGTTGTATTTAAATAGTTTTACTACGCATTTTTAATGTACTTGTTAATCGATGTATATTCACAGTAATTGAGTAAACTTAGAACAAGACAACAAAAGCTGCGCCTGTAAAATTCTGTTAAACCAAACAGCGGGGTTTCTCAAATGTTTCGAGTTCGACAGAAGAGGGTACTAAATCCTAAAAATTGAAAATGTCGTTTTGGTATACTTAGTGGTTATCGAATAGGGGATGTGGTGATTTGCCCTTTGGGTGAGGGAAAGAACTTACAATAATTACAAAATCGTACAAATATGTATAATATACAATATATAAATCTGTGTATCAGCAGTTAAAGCACTTGGCCCGCTTCGCTTTGCTTCGATGCGTTGCGTTGGTAAACTTTGAGTCTTAGAGTCTAAGATAACACTGCCCTACAAATAAGCATTTGCTTTACTAAAAACATACTTTTCTGTTGATGCTGATGGGAGACGCGTGTTGAACACGAAAAATTGATATATTGTTTGAAGTTTGATATAATTAACCTTCAGTTAGATGGAAACTGCGGGTTCCTCAAAGGACCCTCTTTAACAGAAAATTTATGACATCACGGGATGCTAGTTTTTTAAATCGCGACCCCAAAAATTATCCTGTTAGCAAACAATTTTGAAGGGCAGTGTAATTTGCGCATGCTTTGCTAAGGGCTTTTGGCTTTGTTTTTTCTAGGAGTCCATACGATGTGGTCACATTCGAACTAGTGAAACTGCAGGAAGAGGGATCGTTCGCAGGCCTCTTCCAGTAACTTTTGCTGCCGTTCCCTTTCCTCGGGAGTGAGTTCCTTTCGTATTTCGCAGAAGCCGTCATCCGAGAAGGCAGGCTCGTCATCTGCCACGCCTCCGTCCACCTCCTCGCCAGCGGCTGGTGGAAGAAGTGGCTCCCCAATTATGCAGCGGATGTCATTGGGCAGAGTTTCCGAGGCCTTTAGCTGCAGATAGATGGCTTCAGCAATTTGCAAGCTCTTCTGGACATCAATATTTCCAGACAGTTCGTTGACATGCTTCAGGATCTCTGTAAACTCATACTGGTTCTCAATAATTACGCTCGTTTCCTGATCGAGGATGGCCACCGAGAAGAGCAGGTGGAAGTTGGCGCATGGCAGCCGTGTCCACAGACACTCCCACAACTTTAGGACATCCTCGTTGCTCAACTCCCGCTTGTACCACACCAGTAGCCATCTAAAGCAGAAGTACATGTTGTCCGAGTCGTTGGATCGCATGTAGTTGAACAGCGGAGCATTGGCAAACTCAATCAGTCGACGAATTTGGGCGAACTGCGTCTTCATGCCCGCCTGGTCCATATCAAAGTTGGTGAACACCAGCTCCATGAAGCCCACGAAGCACCAGAAGGCATCCACCTCGTTCACCTGGATCTCCAAAATCGGGGCGAGGAGATCGGACATTCCCTGAACATAGCCAAGATCAAAGTTGTACATCACGTACGTCATAAGGATTCCCTGCAGCAGGTCTAGATTGGGATTGTTTTCGCCGGCGAAGAACTGCAGCGATCGGTCTGTGCGCTTCACATCCTTCTCGATCTGGCACTTGCGCTCCCGGTAGCCGCAAAAGTTGGCCTCCTGGACCGTCGTCATGGCCAACCACTGGGCCTTCATGTTGTAGTACTCAATTGACCTTTGCTTGCGACGCTCGATCCGCTCCACCTGGGTGTCGGACCACTGGTAGTAGTTAAGGAGGAACTTCCACACCTCTGCCCGCAGGCTGTGCACGATGCCGCCGCGAAAGATGAGCTCCTTGATGCGAACGCTGTCCGAGATTCGACCGTCGGGCGTCTGGAACTCCAGCCACTGCGTCTCGGTGAGAGGAGCACCTGCAAAAGGTAAGTTTATATAGTTATACAATTTTGTGTTTTAAATTAGCTTATCAAAAATATCAATTAGTTGTTTCGAGATTATAATCCACAAGTCAAGATTTCTCGTAAACTATAAGGCTTAGGGACAACTACATTTTAAACTATGTTAAAATACCAACCCACCTCGCTCCACTCGCTGCCGATCCGGCAAGTTGTTGACTATTTTCTCGTCCTGGGCATTTAGGTTCTCCAGCTCACTGTCCGCAGGGGACTTGTCCGCACTGCCCCCACGACTCTGTCCGTTGGAGGAACAGGCACTGTTGGTGCTACCACTTAGTCCTATGATCTGATAGTTGTCCGGCGATGTCTGACGATCGCCGGAGATCAGTGCTCCTGGCCGGGATTTGGGCGAGCGCTGGAACGGCGGCTGTACGTAATCAGGAATGTTGCCCAGGAATCCTGCCAGCTTGTTGGGCAGCCAGCTTTCGCGCGGCAAGTGGCTGGCCTTGATCTGGCCAATGTCCAGCTCGGCAAAGGTCTTTCTCAGCTTCTGGTTCTCGGTGGTCAGGATGGTGTATTCCTCACCGCCGCTGCGACTGGTCTCGGCGGTCTCGATGAAGTGCTGATCGCGCATGGAGCGCACAAAGAGGTCGGCATTCCCATGCTGGAAGAAGAACTCGCTGTGAATGCCTCCGGATCCCTTGCGCATAAAGCGGATGGTCTGGCCGCGATGGCGGACCTCGACGGAAGACAAGTCCTCCAGCTGGGCGCGCATGACCCGCGAACGGGTGGCCGCTGCCCCGCCGCTCGGTTCGCTGGGCTTCGTGTTGAAGGCACGGCACTCGGAGGTGGTGCGTGTTCGTCCTGAAATCCTGTCCACCAGCGCCCAGTCGCCCTGATCCTGGCTGTCGTCGGCGATCATGATGCTGTCGTTGGGCTGCCACTCGAGCAGCAGTCTCCTGCGCGGCAGATCCGCCGAGGTGCGCGAGTACTCCACCAGGGACAGGGAGCCACTGGTGTTCAGATCGGCGATGTGCTCGGCACTGGCCTTCTTCAGCAGCACGCCGTCGTGGGTGAAGAGGATCTGTGGGTGGAGTGGAGTGGAGGGTGGTGTAATTATGCGAAAACACGTAATGGGAGCAATAAAACCATGAGTCAGGCGAAATTAGAAAACACAAACGAGGGGCGAGACACACTTACGTTGCCCGTTCCCTGCGGAGGCAGACTCTGGACATCCTCCTCGGCGGCGGAGGACACCTGCGACTCGCTGAGGACGCCCAGCTGCACCTGGTGACAACGGTCGTAGCGCACCGATTCGTTCATGGCTGCCGGCGATGCTTCGTTTTCTATTGTTCAATTAACTTCAGCGCTATTACGTTTCAGATATAAACAATTGACCAGCCAAAGGTCCTAAATTTGCCCGTTACGCCTGTCAGCTTTGTATTTGTACTTGGCAGTATTTCTCTGACAACCGCGAAGTGGTAGCACTGATTTGCCTGATCCGGCAACCCTCTGCGATCTGGCAGCACAGAGTGGCAAAAACAATATTGTGATTTGAATCGGTTCTTTTTGTTTATATTTATAAAAATACATCCATGCAGCGATCCAAACGTAAACTGCCCTCTCCTGTGGAGGACGACGAGCAGCAGGAGAACAACCCGGATAGGGACAATCGCAGGATTAAGCAACCCACTTCATCTGAGGACCTCAGCTCACCAAGAGCCAATGAAAGGAATGTGTTGGTGGAATCCACGGCTGTCCAACCTGGAAATACTTTGTCCAGGTTTGATTCCTCCTGGCTGGCACTCCAACGTACCGGAACCAGCAGCAGTCAACCGGATTCTCCCCGAAGCGCGAGTACGGCATCCTGTTCTCAGCTCCTGAACACCAGTTGGCCTGGACCGAAGCGACGAGCCAGAGCCTTGCCCATCGTGTTCCAGAAGTCCCCAAGGACTCCTACCCTGGTCACGAATAAACTGCCCAAAACAAGTTCGATGTTCCAGACTTATGGGAAAGCGCCAAAGGACCTTTACTCATCAAAAGCCAATGAAAGAAGCCCTTTGATGGAGTCCTCGTCCTTTCATCGCAGAAACACTCCGTCTAAATTTGATGTATCGTGGAAGGAGCTCAATAAGACTGCAACTTGCAGCAGTCAGCCGGATTCTGCGGCAAACAGCAGTTTCTCCACCTGTTTCCAGCTCCTGAACACCAGTTGGCCAGGAACAAAGCGACGAGCGTTGCCCCTCGGGGTCAACTATTCTTCAAGGACACGTACACTGGACATGAACAATGAGCCATCCGACGATAGCTATATTGAATCCTCTCCAGCCATCAAACTTGTGCCGGATGAGAAGACCAAACAGTATTTGCCGATCAGCCAGAAGGCCAATTCAAAGCCAATTCAACACTTTCGTAGAGGAGGCTATGCTGAAGATTTACGGCGATTTTTAAAAAAGGACCGCATGGATCAACGTCACATTAACGACAGAGTACCCAACTACACGGTTCGGGTTTTGGGTATATCAAAGGAGTGTGGCCTCGCCTTGGCCTTCGTTGCTCCGGAATATGGGTCCCATTTTAATATTCTTCTTCAGAAAAAGCAGGCGGAATTACTAAATGTCGGCTCTAAAGTCCAACTCTACTTGAATCCAAGCACAAAGCCAATGCAGCTAAAGGACAAACAATTGGTTTATTGTCGCCCTTACAACATTCAAGTATTATAAAGATAGGCACTTTAAAGAGCTCGGATATAATCAAAGAAAAGAATAAGAAAATTATAAGTAATACCAGCGAAATAATTAAAAAACGTCATGGGCACCGACCCAATAAAACAACACGATAAAATATCCCATCGAGAGTAAAAGTAATTCGCAAGCAACAGAGCACGATTAATTAGGATTCTCTCGATTCTCATCAATTTCCCATGACGAAAGAACTGCGATAATTTTAAAATAACCACACATATCTTAGTTGTATTTTGTAAATAGATTAAAAGTGCCCCACTCGTGTGATACAGAGGTCTTCGGTCCCCTTCGTGCTGTTTTGAAAACTTTTCTCTGAGTTCAGTTTGTCCCAGAACGTCGAGCAAAGCACAAAGGCTGTTCGCTTTCAAAATTCCGAAATATAACGAAACATAATCAGATAATATAAGCCAAAAACAGGTGGGTGCATTTATTCTTAAAGAAACTAATGCGAGTTAAGTGGATTAAGCTCTTAAAGAGTTTGAAATAAATAAAGACTAATTTTATTTCAATATCGAAAAAAATCTATAGTGTTAAATTCGAATTATATAATTCATGTTACCACAATTGCCTGAGTATGTCAACAAAAGTGATGCATCCTCTGAGCATTTGGACTTTTCCCAAAAGTTTCCAAACGTCGGAGAAGCTAAAAATGTCATTTAAGGGTCACGTCCCCCAATATTAGATACCTGGCCAGTGTCACACTTAAGAACTAGAATATAAATATATCTACGTACAGTTTGGCTATAAAAGAAAAACAAGATTTTTCGATTTTATCAATGAATTTTTCAACTGAATCCGAAAAACATGAACAGCTATCGCGCCCACCTTGGCATAAATTCGAATTGTGGGAGGAAAATCGAGACCCTTAACAGATTCTGTCATCTGCTACGAGCAGTAAATTTCTCTCTTGATTGCTGTGATATCCAATTCATGCTCTCAATCTCTTTTGGTCTAGAAGTGAGAAGCCAAAATATTTATTCTGTTATTTTGAGAGCAGGAAAATAAAGAAAACAGTCGCATAGCCAAAAAACATGAAAATCCGTAGGCCAGAAATAGCACCACCCACCGACTGTTTTGAAACTAAATTGACTTACAGGGTATTTTTAAAAAAGACACGATGAGGTGTGCCAGTTCTTTTATTCACGTTCTGTGATTTCAGAACGTCATGGAGAAGTCAACGCGGCCCAAACGAAATCGTCGTCATAGCAGGTGGGTCGTTTTGATAAATTGGTGAGAGCATTTATATATCTATTATTCTGTGCACTTTTTCAGACGCGCATGGCCACCGGAGGATGAAATGCAGCCCCCAACGCGAGCCACCAAACGGTTGTTTACGCCCGACATCAAGAGGATGCTCAAAGACTGGCTGATCCGGCGCCGGGAGAACCCCTATCCCAGCAGGGAGGAGAAGAAGCTGCTGGCTGCGGAGACTGGTCTGACCTACACCCAGATCTGCAATTGGTTCGCCAACTGGCGCAGAAAGCTCAAGAACTCGGAGCGGGAGAAGGCCAAGAAGTCGTGGGGTCATCTGATCAAGAACTACAATCACAATGCGAGGGGCAATGTGGAGCAGTTCAGCATCTCGTCGGAGGATAGTATTTGGGAAGAGGAGATGCACTCGTGTCCCGCGGAGGATGACGAGGGCGACGACGATGACGAGTTGTCCAGCCACAGCACAGGCAGCGATGGGAATGCCAATAACGAATCCTATTCCCAGTACAAGCCGAACTTTTATGTCGAATCTGCGGACTTATCCGAACGGATACCTATTCTGTCCGAAGTTCAGATGGGGGGCAGGGCGAAGTACAAGCACCAGATGATGGAAAAGTACCTGCGGGATAGTTCCACGGCGGAAGCGGCCAGTCAACCGGGCACGCAGCTCAACAAGTGGCTGGAAAGCGCCGCCAAATTCACGCCGAATAGGAACAACTATCACATCGAGTGGAGTACAAGCAGGTAAACTAGTTCATGTCTGCCATTCTCCATGATGATAACAAGTACCCCTTATTTCAGGCAGAAAAGCAGCAGTGGGCAAGTGATCCTCACTAGCGATGGGACGGCTCGCGGGGACCGCTGGGTGCTTCATCACAAGGACGAACTGGACGCTGCCGAGGCCCTGGCCAATCTCGCCTTCAACTGCAGGCAGCGCTGGAATCACACTATCAGTTCCTAAGCGGCACCACCAAAGACTCCACAACTGACGCCATCATTCCAGCAGAAGTTCTAGGCCCCGTTGGAAAAGTGAAATCTAGTCACATGGGCTTTGTCTGGTTTTCATTTTCAAACTTTCTTGATCAGTTATCAGATTTTTCCTGCAATTAGGAAAGTTGCAGATGAGTCAATTTGAATGAAAGTAAGAACCAGATTGTGCCGAAAGTTAACCAATATTTAGCAGCTAGTTTAGAGTGAAAGACAATGATAACATTTTCAATTTTTGTTGTTATTTAACAAACTTGGTTTCACATGGACTCCTCCGTTGACTCTGTCGCCACCTTCTCCGTTTCACCTTTGGCATGGACATCTAGGACTTGAACGAAGCTGTTTTGATGCGCTTGCAGTTGCTGGACGAGGTGGCCGGCTGCCTGATTGAGGGTCTGGACGAGTTGTGCCTGCGCCGCCTGAAGACCGGGCATCTGGGCAAAGGCCATCAGTTCGTTCCTGCTGAGCATGGTCTCCTCCACGATGCCGCCTAGCAGGACCATTTGCGGTACCTTGCGGGTGATCTTCAGCAGGGCGGCAGTCCGCTGCTGGTCCGGGGAGAAGACGATGCAGTGATTGGAGTGGAACAGTGGCAGAATGGCCTCGTAGCGAGTACCCTTTACCGCCTGCCCGATGATCTTGCTGCCGTAGGACTTGAGGTGTAGGTTCTGCTTGTGCAGCTGAACGCGCACGCGAAATATCTCGTCGGCTGTAATTGAGTTCAGGTGGAAGATGGCCACTAGCCGGGAATGGTCCAGCCAGTTGCGCACTTCGCGTGCGATGATCTCGTTGTACGGATTCTCCAGCTGCTGCTGCGTGCGCTCCGCACGAGTCCGAAAGCAGCTTTTGGCCTTTGGTGGTTCCGGATATTTTGGATGGGTGACTGCGATGACGCGGGCTCGCTCATAGTGCGGCTCCTTGGGCCGCTGAATGTTGATCTTGCCCCTGAAGCGGAGGAACTGCAGAGCCGGAGTGCTGGATTTGGCCAGCGGAAGACCTGGAATTCACAAATCAGGTAAATATTTATACACATGTAGTTACACAACAAAATCATCGGGGCCATGTTAAACGCATAAAACATCAATGAAAAGTGGCTCAACTTACTCTTCTGTATAAGGGTCGCCATGCTGTAATGCTGCTACAATGTTTCCGTATTCCTCGTAAAACTAGTTAATTCATAAATAATTATTTATTTTAACAACAATTTGACCACCTAATATCGAATAACAATTAGAGCAATCGAAGTTTTTAGTATCGATAAATCAGGCAATAGCGTTGCCACCCGACATTTAATAAGGTGTTCAGACAGATCGTTTCTCTTGTTTTCTTAAGCGTTTTTTTATTTAACTTAACTAAAAAAAATCTGAAATCTAAAAGCCGCAGTGTTTTGTACAGCTAATAACCCAAGATATTGAATTCGTTCCCATTCCGGATGATTACAAGAATTTAATATTTTACCCATTTTTACATTTTTGGAAAAAATTAAGTACGAGTTGAACAAGGTATGATATTCCATATTTGCGCTATTATTTCCTTTCTTTTGGCAAAAAAAAACTGATATTTTAGGGTGGAAAATTAGGATTCCAATTTTAGACAATATATTCGCTTTTCTTCAGTTTTTTTAGTGGTAATTTGGACAAATCAAGGCCGACAGCTAAGCGACCGACTGTTTTGAATAGCTAACAACCTAAACTAACGATCCCTACACTTTCGGGAAAATTAAATTTTTCACCAATTTTCGATTTTTATATAAGGGATACCGTCATGATTTTTTTGAATGCCATTCAATATTTTAGCCATTTTTAAATTTGTTGCAGTCAAAAAGTTGATTTTTTTTTGTGTTGAACGGCCGATATTGCCATACTGTTTTATCTCCTTCCATAGCGGAGACACTCACCTTAGTGGAGACACCCGTTTTAGGGTTACCATTCATGGAATTATCGTTATATCTGTCGCACATCACTAGCCTGGAAGTGGAAAAACTTCGAAGTTGCCCATCTCTATCTAGCGGTTGTTTTCCATTGAGGCAGCCATCTTGAATAATACAGTTATGGATAAGCTCAGATTTTGGCAATTAATACATTTAATCGGAAAATACGCAGGAAGCTGGTAAAATGCAAGGACAGAAGGGCCCATGGATACCAGCGGCGTGTGATCCCGATCACCGGGGATAGGAATTCTCCGAGATCCAACCGTTTAGAGCTTTTGATTCGGCCAATTTTGCGAGGAGTGCCAGTTTCGTCCGTCGATTCAAAGTACTTGGACACCAGGAGCTCCGACGCAATGATAGAACTGCTGCGCCGCAAGCGTAGTCACACGCCCGCTTTCCCAACATGGTCCTGATTTCATGTAAGTGGCCCCTCTACTCAACTCACTAGGAGCCATCTAATCATGAGAACGTATTCCCCAATAGGTATGTAAGGGCTATCGACCGAGTGGTGCAGCAGATCGTGCTGTAGAACAGCGCCGATTCGGACGACGACTGTCAACTGCAGCAAGGAGAGGAGACGCCTATGCGATAGCATTTGGAAAATGAGTCCGCATAGCACTCGGCGGAGCAGCATGCGCAGATCCCTGCACCAGTTTTTCGCGATCTTCGATTCTTTTCTTGGAGTTTTTGCAATGACGCGGCACGACAACGAGAGCTTCCGCCGGCGGCAGGAGGAGGAGAAGTCGCGCGACAACCGGAAGGCGGAGCTGAAGAAGTGCTCCATTAAGCCTGGTTTAATGTTCAGTGTGGCTCACGGCAGCCTGCAGCGGACGAAGAACGGGCGGGAGCACGATCTCGGTGGTTAATAAGAGGTTTCAGATCTTTGTCCCGCTGAAAAGTTGCAATTGAAATATTTATTTTTAGTTATATATATTTAGTTTATATTTATTTTTAGTTGTAAAGGCTCTTTTATATATAAACAATATAAACATATATTTTTTTTAATTTTCACATTTTTTCCCTTTTTTCTTGGGAAAAAAATGTAAATTTTAAATTTCCGTTAGGCCAGCATCTTTTTTCTCTGCCATTTGGTTGGATTTCCGGATTTCAGATACCAGGCGCACAGCAAAATCAGCAGGTGGATACCTACCAGTTTTTCGCTCTCACTAGAGATGTGTCGCCCTGAGCGAATACAAGGGATTCCATTGCCTATCGATAATCGCCCATCTCTAATTTTCGCTCTCCTTAAAGTAACGGTTGTCTTCCAGTGAGCTCGACTCTGATTGGTCGGTGGCGGAGGGGAAACATGCGAAGGGCAGCCATCTTGAAAAAAGCACCGTTATGTGTGCAAAGTCAGAAATATCAGCAGCGACCTCCTACTATTCCTGATCGCCTGGTATCAAAAATCAAGAAATTTGCCTCGAAATGCCCAAGTCGAGGATTACGGTAAATTTGGGGCCGAGTTGTGGCCAATTTGGTCCGCCAGATCGGCCAATTTTCTCGAATTTCTAGTCTCGAAGTACCAGGCCCACATAACTTTTAGTAGGTGGCTGCAGGCAATGGAGAGTTCCTGTGACGTCATGCAAGTGTGATCCTATTGGTCAATGGCTAGGCAGCCATCTTGAAAAAGTACCGTTATGTGAGCAAAGTCAGCAATATCAGCAGCGACCTACTGCTGCTTCTGTGCGCCTGGTGTCAGAAATCAATAAATGTGCCTTGAAACGCCCAAGTTGAATATTACGGTAAATTGTGACAGAGTTGTGGCAAATTTGGACCGAGATGTGGCACATTCTGGCAGTCAAATCGAGAGATTTGCAGATTGAAAGTACCAGGCGAACATAAATTACAGCAGGTGGCTGCCCAATCTGAAAATCCTGTTGCGCCCTGATGCAGGCAATGTTTTTGGAGTTTTTGTCGGCTGCCCAAAAGTATGCTACAAAATGACTGCATAGGTATAGAATTTATTTAATTACAGTTATAACATTAACATCTATATATATAATGTATATATGTATGTATAAGTTGCATTTCGCTATGGGGTTGATTTTGTTTTCCGGGCCAAGAAACCTATAGAATGTGGAAGGGCGAAAATAAAAACAAAACCAAGTGTAAGAAATAAGTGTAATTTAATCGGTTCCTTCAATGTAACTTAGAAAATAACTAAAAAGTCTCTTAAATCATACAACTTATACATTAACATATGTTCAACAGCGCTTCATCTGTTTCAACTTGAAAAATGTGTTCTTTTTACTTGCTGCTTTCTTCGCTTTTACTTTTCTTTATCGATTTCTGTTCCTGGGTGACCAATTGCAGATCTGATCTCTCTTATTTTCGTATAGTTAATTGTGTTATATAATGTACAGTTTGTTTCTCTTTAGTTTAGTTTTAAAACATACAACTAAATACGCGCTAAACACTAATTAAACTGTATTTACATTTCATACTTGTTAGAGTCTAAATAAGTTAAATATTTTACAGTTGTGTTGTGTTTTCTTTTCTTTTACTCGTGTTTTTCTTTTTCATATTATTCTGTCGGTCACATAATTTACAAGTCGTGTGAAAACTTACGTTTAAATTTAAGGAGTGTTCAGAGAGGGTACTATATAGGTTATTGTATCATAATGTGAGGGGTATGTTTATGTGTTAATGTTCTTGTGGGGTGTCAGCATAATGGTATAGAGGCCCTGAAACTACCCAACATTGTACAAAGTTTCGCGCACAAAAACTGAAAAGTGGGAGGAGATCGGAACGCCTATGTTTAGATTTAGACCAGTGATTTATAGATTTAGTTTTGTGGCAGTGATGGTGGTGGTAAATAAAAAATAAAATAGAAACAGAAGGTAGGAAACAACAAACAAAATTACCAACAGCGTCGATTGGGGAACTCTATCGGGATTTCTAAGAGAATATAAGAAACTCTGCTGCAGAGCGAAAGTAACAACACGAAACGAAACGTGTCTAAACTTTAAAGTATTTGGCTTAACATATTGATTATAATTAAATACGCGTCTAGATAATGTAATGTAATGCATAATGTATGTGTGTGTGTATGCTATCGTAGGAAAAGCCTCTGGGCGCATCTCTAAACCTAATTGTGCTTAACAGCATGGGCGACAGACCTGACCCATCTGAAGTTCTTTGGGTCTATGTCAGGCCCCGTATACTAGTTTAATAGGCAGGCATTCCATAGAGCCAAGGAACCGATCTGTCTAAAATAAAACGGTTGGTTGTTCGGGGCGGAAACTTTGTATAACGCGGAGCAGTAACTTTCCTATCGAAGCAGTCGAAAGTTATAGACCAATCAAAACTTAATCGTGTTAGGGATAGGATCGGATATTAATATTATGTTTGGGTAGTAGTATGCATAGTACAGTAAACAGTTAATATGTTGTAAGCTTTCTTTAACATTTCTTTCAATTTGCATGTGTAGGTTTTCGTGTTTTACGTGTTTCTTTCATTTTAAATTAAGCAAAAATAAAACTTTCTTTCTTGAGATCAAACTTAACGATACTTTGCAAGCTTTTTGTTAATGGTTTTAAATTAGGTAGAGTTAAATAATTAATTTAGACAAATATTCATCGATTTGCTTCAGCTTTCAAAGTGTCGGGATTTGAAGGGATTTTTTTTCGCTTTGTTTGAGTCTCTTGCGGATCTCTTTCCGTACAGATGTGATCTTGGCCTCAATGTTCTTCTGCTTCTCTTGCATTTGTTTATTCAATAAAGTTTGCATGTTTCTGCTTGTTTAAGTTCTTTTTGTATCGTTTTGCTTTGCTTTTTTAAACTTTTGCTTGTTTAATCGCTATTTAAAATTACTTAAAATACTAGAAGAGCGTAACTTGTTTTTGTTGGTTTCTTTCTTTCTGGTTTAATTCTTGTAGTTGTATTTGCCTGTGGGGTAGACATCCGGTGATACTTTAATTTTCCTTATCCGTTGGTTTTGTTTCAATCAGCTAGTGGCCTGCTGTCCTGTGACTTAGACAGTGGCAATGACAATGAGGAGATGTGCCAACTCGGCCACGCGATTCTTGAGATCCGGAGCAGCACGCTCGAGGTTCTCGTTAGCAAAATCGCAAGCCGGGAAGATGTGCACCACGTAGGCCGCCTGCTCGCTGCCCGGAATGGGTATGTTCACGATGCCGGCGGCCATTTTCTGTTGCAGGTAGGTGATGAATCCGGTTTGGAGGTTCCTTGAATGCTGCAGCACATCGGCGTGATCTCTTCCGCAGGGCAAAGCCAAAAGCATGCAATGCTCCTTGTCAACCTGGGTATTAAAAGGTGATTATGTTATTGTTGACCAGAATGTTAACACAATATAGTGCCAGCTTCATCGGTTATCTGTACATACCTGCATCTTTTTGGCGACTCCTTCCAGCTGTGTTTGCTCCAGACGCATCCGCTGTGCGATCCTCAGCAGCGGCGTGTTGGTCTCCACCAAACTGGGAAGCGACGCTCTAGCCACATTCGGGTTTCCATGCACAAAGTGCATTTGTACAGCGGCCTGGTCAGTTTTCAGGGCCAGTAAACCCTGCCACATGACTGGGTAGCGTTGCAGGAGAGTTACCAGCGAGTCACCCGGTGGTGGAGCCATCGCTGGCGGAGCTTGCTGGGTGGCCAGTTCCAGGCCAGCATGCAGGGAAGGTGGTAAATGCTCCTGCTGTTGTTTGACTGCGGTTGCCAGGGTAAAATCTTCGTTAGCTAGGATGACCTTATACTGATTAAAGCCCAGTTGACACTCACCGGCAGCTGCGATCATAGACATGTGGTCCAGATCGTGCATTTCCTGCATTTCCATTGCCTTGCCTGGGTGAAGGTGGCTTCCTGGCTGCACGCTGCCATCGCGCCCAATAAACGGACTTCCGGCCGAGACTGCTGGCATCTGTGGTGGCACCACCACGCTAATGGATGCAGTTGGTCGATGGGCCGGCGGTGGCTCCAGCTGCATGCCACCACTCTCGTACAAGCCTCGCGATGCAATTTCGCTGAAATGAGCCGGTGGAATGCGGGCATTGTGTACATAAACCTGTGCCATCTGCGGCGAGTCTGTAAATAACACAAGAGGATTATTGGTTATTGGTTATTGGGATTTCGCATATAACAAGGCTTAGAGCTCTCAGCACTTACCAGCTGCGGTGCGATCCTGCGGACTCTGCAAACTGTGAGGCACTGCAATGGTCCTTGGAGGCCCACTGCCAGGGCGTCGTAGCTCCAGAGGCGGACTGTTGCTCATCTTGTCGTCGTAGTCGCCACCTCGCATCAAGTGATGTTGGTAGAGCATGAAATCCCTGGAAGCTGCCACTCCTCGGTAGGTTGAATCGTTCTAAAAATGATACATGACATACAATTTATTGATTAGGTAATCTTTGACTTGACTTAATGGTGTTAATATGGCTGCACAAAGGGATAAATTGGGTTACGCTACTTGGAAGCTCCGCAAGTAAAACTTGTGCATTACCGGTGTTATGGGCGATGCCTGCTGGTGAGCTGGAGGCGGACTCTGGGTTCGCCGTCCACTGACATAAGCGCCCAGGTCATGCTGCATCCACAGTTAGCAATTTTGATAGTAAGATTAGTTTATAGTTAGTACAGGTTTTTTCCCAACAATTTAGAGATCAAGGTTAGGTTAAATTAAAAAAAAAACAAAAAATATAAAATTATGTTCAAAATGTCTAGTGATACTTATACAAATTAACAGTAATCTATACAAATATTTATTACTCACCAGACCGGCGTCGAAAGGTGGCACTCCGGCCATTCCGGGCGGTAGAACCAATGGCGATACCCTCGGCTGGCCCTGCGGACTGATGTTCGGAATCGCTGTGCGCAGCCCTGTAAAATATTCAAGTTAGCTGGTTAGCTAATGTCTTGCCGACTGATATAGGCTGTGTATAACTTACCAGCTGCTCCAACGGCGGCGTTGACCTGCTGCTGAGCGGATTTCAACACTGCAGCCGATACCGGCGGCGGACTGCCCACACTTCCTGTCATGATCTGGCCAGCCTGCAGTCCGTGCACTATGGGATTTGGCTTTCCAGGCGGCGGCGAAGGATTCAACTGATGCTGCTGTGGCTGCAGATGAGCTGGTAGTTTCTGCTGCAGAAGCATTCCAGGATGGGTGGGCAGTATCATGCCGTGAGGAGGTAGTTGCACCTGAGCTCCCTTCGGCTGATTGGTTTGCTTGTACAGATGCTGTTGCTGCTGCTGCTGAATGGATGCAGTTGAAGTAGGTGGCAAGACAGAAGGTGCGTAGCCAAAGTTGGGCTTGCCCAGCTGCATGTGAACTCCTGCCGACGAAGTGGGTGGCGGCTGCGGCTGTTGTGGCTGCGCCACCACTGAAGCCTTGGAGCTCACCACATGCAGTATCTGTGGAGCCGCCGCTGAAGTCGTTTGCTTGATCACCAACGTTTGTGGCTGCTGCTGCTGCTGGGGACTAACGGTAGCTCCTGGTCCCAACTGCTGCTGGTGGCCAGGGATTCTCGGCGAGTGCGGCGAGTGTGCTGTTGGTGGCGGCACGTTGACCAGAAGATGTTGCTGCTGCTGCAGGTGACGGGCAATGATCTGGGGTTGCAACAGTTGTTGATTTCCTGCGTTGTCTGTGAGCAACATGTGTCCGGAATGTGGCTGCTGCTGCGGCGGTTGAGCTACTGGTTGCTTGGTGGGCGTCAATTGCTGCTGCAGATTCTTCTCCCTGTTCAGCACGTGAGCCTTGAGTGGTTGAGGTGGCCGCACATTGCTGTGCTGCACATGTTGCACCACGGTGGGCAGGGGATTCTGCTGCAATACAATGGGTTGTTTTGGCGGAGCCACCATCTGTGGTAGTTGCTGCTGCTGTTGCTGAATCACCGGTGGAGTGGGGTTTCCTTTTACCAGAACACTCACAGGCTTGTTGAGCAGGGCAGCTGCAGAAGCGGACTCAAGCTGCACGGATTTTCCCAAAGCGGTAATCGGTGTTGGAGCACCAGAAGCAATCACAGTGGCACTAATTTGCAAATTAGCTTGTTTGTGCGGTGCTTGCTGCGGAAGTAGCTGCTGTTGCTGCTGCGAGGGAAGAGGCGGTGGACCGGCCTCGTTGCTGCTGTTGGCAGGAGCAGCAGCGGTAGCTGCTGGAAGATTGCCCTCCTTGCCCTGGGGCATTCCAGCGGTGATTACTCCAGTAACGGGGTCAACTAGAGCCTTGCTGACCGCATCCGCTGCCCCACCAGTGATCTTTTGTGTAGCAGGGGCGGCTGTTTGATGCATTGGCAGTCCGCCGCTGGGAATGGATGAGTTGATGGCCTGATAGGACTCAATCTCCGCTGCCGCGATGGCTTTCTTTTTGGGATGTTGTGGCATTGTCGGCTTGGGCGGGACCATGACGGGCACGGGAGCGGGAACGGGAACAGATACGGCCACTGGACTTGGACTAGGAATAGGTGCGACTGGAATGGGTATTGGTTCCACTTCCTTGCTATCCAACTGCGGCATATGAGGTTGCACGCTAACGACTTCAGGAGCGGCAGTGCTGGGATTTGCGGCGATCGCTTCATCCGTCAAGCTTGCCGTCGGCTCACCAATAGTCTTCCTGTCCTTTGAACGTCTTGGGCGACCAACTGCGTTGGCGGGTGGTACTGCATCCGTCTTCTTTGCCTGCGCATTTCTGCCAGAACGGCGTGGTGGAGTTTGGGCGCCCTTCGGCAACTGTTGTCCTGCTCCTGTCGGCGTGTTCGTATTTCGCACGACATCTTCGATTATATCGTCCACGGTGCTACGATCCTCCTTCTCCTGTAGCCGGCGTGATTTGCGTGTATTACTGGACTCGGAGTTGTCTCCGCCGATTGGATCACTTTGCGATACAACGTCCGGCTGCTGTTGTTGTGGCATAGGCTGCTCCGCTTCAGTAGTGTTCTTAATTGAAGGTTGGGCTTTATTGATGGTGAGAATGAGTCGTGGTCGCTGATCTTCTGCTGGTGGTGCAACTGTAGAATTGGCTTTGCCCTTGGGCTCTTCGCCGGCGTCTTCATGGAACTCGTAGATATCCTGACTGGTTCCCACTTGAGCTTGCGCCTGAGTCAAGGCTTGATTTCTGGCCTTCTTCTCTGCAGCTGTGAGCACGGGATTGGGAGGAATAGGAACGACTGGCGGTGCAACCGCAGTCGTGGTAGTTGCGACCATTTCCATTGCCTTTCGCTGCAAATCGAGCTGCTGCTGCTGAAGTTGCTGATGCTGCAATAGCAGATTCCTTGGAGGACGACCTTTCCTGCCTCTGGTCACTGGAGCTGTGGCAGGTTTCCTCAGCCTGGTCTGCACTCCGTTGTCACCAGGTTGCAACACCAAACCCGAATCCGCTCCTGGGGCCGTCGCTGTTGCCGAGTTGAGAGGGAAGCCTCCCACCTTTTTCGCTCCTCTCGGTTGGCGACCTCGCTTGGCGCTGCCTCCCCTTCCCGGGGGTCTGCCAACTGTGGGCACGGCAGGCTTTGCTGGCGGCAATTGTCTGGTCTCCGTCTCATCCTCCGTGTCGTGATCGTTGGAGCTGTTAGCACTCACAGAAGGAGCTGGAAGAGGGGGCTCCTCGGAGGAGGCTAGTGAGTGATCCACAGGCTGCGGATTCGGAATAGGAGCCGGTACCATTGTCTGCATCTCTACTGGTCGCTTGTCATCTTTGCTCGCCAATGGAGTATCTAGTTTCTTTATCACACTGTCAATGTTCACCTCCTTGGCAGACCAGTAATCGCTGTCCACTTCCTTGGAATCCTGTTCGATTAGCTCATCCTGCTTCGGCTGCGAGATCTTGATCAGATTCTCCTCCGTCAATAGGGAGGCTCCGGTCTTCGGGGAGATTACTGCCGAACTGGTAGTTGGAGTGGGTGTGCGAATCACCGACACACTTTCCGATGTCTTCAGGGCTGTCATAGCCGGTGATGGTTCTGCATGACCAGCGGCTGGACTCTCCTTGCTCTGGTTCGGAGCATAGTGTATGGCATTCGCTGTAGTGGATTGTGGTGCAGCTTGATTTGGTGGGGGTACAATATGTTGTTGCACAATCAACTTCGGTGTATTCTGGATCACGTTGTGTGGCGTTTGAAGAGGAATATTTCCTCCCGGCGAGGACAGCGGTTTCTGATGATGGTGTACTGGCACTGGCGGCAGTTGTTGGTGTGTTTGCTGCGACTGCTGTTGGTGAGTCTGTGCTTGGGGTCCAACTCTTGTCAAAATTGCTGCAGGCTGCGGCACTTGAGGGATTGGAACCGGAACCGGAACCAAAGTATTCGGCTTGCAGGGTGGACTGTGCGGCAGTTGTTGCGGATGTTGCTGCTGAGGCGCACCTCGTGGTGGAAGCTGCGCATGATGTTGTTGCGAGGGAAACATCGGCGAAGGAGCTCCCAAGTGGCCTGGCCCCTGAGGCGACTGCTGTTGCTGCTGCTGGGGAGTATGGATCTGTTGTTGTAGCTTTTGTATTTGCTGCAGCTGCTGTTGTTGAGCCTGATGTTGCTGGTTCAATTGCTGCTGAGATTGATGCTGCTGTTGGGCCTGATGTTGTTGGTTGAACTGTTGCTGAGCTTGATGCTGTTTCTGAGCCTGATGTTGTTGTTGAGCGTGATGTTGTTGGTTTAACTGCTGCTGGCTTTGATGTTGCTGTTGTGTCTGATGTTGCTGTTGAGTCTGATGTTGCTGTTGTGTTTGATGCTGCTGAGCTTGATGGTGCTGCTGAGCCTGATGCTGCTGCATTTGGTGTTGCTGAGCTGTCGTCAATTGCTGCGCCGGACCATGAAGCTGTTGTTGTTGCATGTGCTGCTGCTGTTGTTGTCGCTGCATCATCTGCTGATGCATAAACTGTTGCATGTGCTGCTGGTGCTGATGCTGCTGGTGCGCCGTCATCTTGGCCATCATCTGGGGCGAATGCTGCTGTTGCTGCTGGGCCTGATGGTGTGGCTGCTGGGCATTCACGTGAAGGTTCTTGTGAGGCGGCAGGCTGCCCAAAGGTGGTGAACTGGCCACCTGGGATTGAGTGGCCTGTTGCGGCTGCACGGTCACCACTTTGCTAATGATCGTCGGATGATGCGGCACTGGCATGGCTGGCATTTTCTGCAGGGGAATTGCCATCAACTGCGGTGAATTCGGCACCTCAATCACAGATTTCGACGAAGGTTGCTGAGGCACCTGCTGTGGTTGTTGTTGATGCTGGCTTCTGGGCTGGTAGCTGTTGGCTTTGTTGGTGTTGGGCGAGTTGTTGGCGGCCAATACTCGAGTTGTGGGACTGGCTAACGGACTTATGTTGCTGCCCTGAGGGCTGGTTATCAGCGCATGTTGTTGCTGGGCCTGCTGAGCCTGTTGCTGCGTTACCGGTGGGTTTACCACAGGTCGCCCAACGGGGCTTAGCTGACCAACCAGGCGGTTTTGGGCTCCACCACGTCCTGGCGAAAGGAGCGGACTATGTGGAGAAGGAGCCCGAATGCCAACCATGTACGTTCCAGCTTGCTGGGGATGGTGTGGCTGTTGCTGCTGATGTGGAGATAGCACCATTTGGGGCACCACAAAGTGGGGAGGCGGTTCTGGTATGTATATCGTTGGTGGTTGCATAATCAGGGATTGCGTTCGCAATGTTTGGTGCGAGGTTGGCGGAGCCTGCTTAGGGGTCGAAGCTTGAGGCATAATATTCTGACTGGGAGTTGGACTTCCAAATGAGATGGACGCGGAAGCTGAAGGTGTTGTAGACGCTGTGCTGGAGTTGGAGCAATTGCTCATCACATTGGACAGATCCAGGTTGATAACGGGTGTTGGATTAACTCCGTTTCCGCCCGAGGGATGTGGAGCAGGTAAGACTGTCTGCACAGGCTGTACCAAAGGCTGTTGCAGCTTACTGATTGTTGGGGGTTCAATCTTAGCTGGGGAAGAGGCTACACTTGCTTCCGTTACAGGTGCTGTCTTCTGTGTCTCCAAGGATGGAAGCTTTGTTATTACAGAAGGTTGCGGTGCGGTGTCCTTGCTGGGCTTGGGTTTAGATTCTTCCTCACGCAATTCCACCTTTGGCGCGTCCCTGACAGAAGAGCTGCTGTTGCTGATGGACTTCTCCGGTGACGAGGAGCTCTGGACAGTTTCATCGATTTTAAGACTAGGTCCACTGCTATCCGCCTCGTCGGGATTCTCCTCTGTATCCGTATCGATCTGCAGATCTCTCTCCGATTGCGGAGTATCCGCCTTGATGTCCATCATATCCTCGTGCCTCAAACTTTGCACCGCCTTGTTGAGTTCATCGGGATCACCGAGAGCAGGTTCCACTTCAGTTTCGGGTTCTTGATCAGGTTCGGGCTCTGGTTCCGGTTCTGGCTCGGGCTCGGGCTCCAGTTCGGGTTCCTCCAGGATGGCTGCCGGCTCTCCAGCTGCCTCGATGGCCTTGGCGGCCAGAGCTGCCTCCTCGTCGGGTTCTGCTACCACTAGAGCTGGGGTTTCTATTTCACTTACTGAGGTCATTTCATCCATGCCATCGAGTGAGTAATCCGCCGTGGAGGAAGTGCCAAAACTTTCACCCAAAAGAGCGGATACGGCACTCTCCGTCTCTTCCTGCGAGATGGTCACACGGGACTTGCTGTCCTCCAGCTTATCCAAGGGCTTAGTCGCACCTGGAGGCGATGCCACCGGAATTTTAGGCTCATCTGCCATATTTTCGAGCAAGGATGATGAATTAAACTCTGCCGAAATAGATTGAACGGCTGATTCGCTAATCCTATCATCAAGCTGGCCATCGAAGCCGGGTATGAAGATGTCCTTCTTCTTGTTTTGTCCAGAGGCACTGGTGGGCGAACTTTCCAGTCCTGCCGCTGCAGTTACTGCGGCACTGGCTCCGGCTGCAGTGGAAGATGTGGGCGTGGTGGCCAATGCAGAAGAGGTATTCACTCCAGTTCCACTGCTCACCGGCGTCTCTGCAGACTGAGTGGACAGCATGGAACTGTTGGCGATGGTTGGAGTTTTGGGTATAGGACTAATGAGACGAGGTTTCTCGCGCGAAGGAGTGAGGCTATCGCTTCCACGGCTCGCGGGGGTCGTGGGTTTTGCCTTCGGGGTGAGCAGTACATCATCGTCATCGTCGCCTATTAGGCATGGTAAGCTAGGAGATGGTTTGCACATTGGTGGCGATGAAACGTGCTTGGCATCCAACTGCTCTTCTGCATGCTTGCTAGCAGCTTGAACATTGACAGTAAGTTTTCCAGGAGTTGGGGGAGCGGATGAAGTGGGCGCCGCACTTGGCAAGGATTCCCTGCGCTGCTGTTGCAACATCTTCTCCTGCTTCTCCTCCTTGGATCGTTTCTTTTTCTTCTTCTTGTCCTTGCTCTTATGCTGCTCTTGCTGCTCCGGTTTAGCGCCCTGTTTAATCATCTCCACAGAGTGGTTGTCTTCGTTGTCCGAGAACCGGAATACATCTGCCATATCGGATCTGTAGGTGGCGGCTGTTGAAGGAGTGGCTTCCTCTGGAATAGGCTTGCTGTCAAAGTCAATCATTAACTGAGCCTCCAGAGCCCTTCCTGCTTCATCCATGTCCACGCTGTTATCATCATCCACTTTGGTCTCTGCCTTAGAGGTTTGCTGTTGTGCTTGATGTTGCTGTTCTCGCTGAGATTTCTCGCGTCGCTTCTTCTCCCGCTTCTCCTTCCGATGTCTCTCCCTATCCGCATGGGAAGATGAGCTGCTGCCGCCCGTCTGGCGACTTCTTTCCTGTGGCTGTTGCTGCTCATCCTCCGGCACAGGCAATTGATTCAGTACTTCTTGGTTTTTGCTGTTAGGAGTGGTAGGTTCCTGTTTGTACGTTTGCAAAGCAGCCGAGACAATTGGACCAGTGGTTGACACACAACTGGCTGTGATGTCCTTATTGCTCTCAACTTGTTCGGGAAACTGCGATTCATCCTCATCAGAAATGATTCCAAAGATGAATTCCATTTTATCCTCTCCCCTCTTGGAAGGTTGCGACATCACAGGAGCCGAAGTGGGTGTGGCAGGCATGGGCGAAGCATTAGGATGAACTCCTCCTGAGTTGTATATTTTCGTGGAGGAGGAGGTATCGAGGCTCTTCGATTTCTTGGACTTCTTTAAACGGTGGCGTTCTTCCTTCGATAGCTTTTCTGTAACTGCATCGTTGTTGGTGGTGGGCGAATTGGCTACAGTGGTGCTGCTATTAGTCTCCGTCATATTCCTCATCTTTTCGCGTTTCTTTTCCTTTCTCTCCTTGTGCTTTCTCCGCTCACTGGCTGAAATCTCAATCGGTAGCGAAGCACTCTCAGTTTTAAGGTCATCAAAACTATCGAACTTGTTTTTGCATTCGGTGGAGGAGTGAACATCAAAGATGGAGGGCGTCGATGGAGTCACCAACAGAGGAGTCGGAGGAGCCGATGCCTCCGCTGTGGAGGCGGACTTTAGGCGCCGCTTGCTCTTCTTGTGTTTTTTGCGAGTTTCTGGTGAGTAATCCTTAGGCTTTCCAGAATCCGAGTAAGTGTAGGCAGCTGAATTGTAGAAATCTCCAATCTCCTTTTTTATCTCCCTTTCCGTCTTCACCTTGCGGTCCTCTATCGAGGAGTTGGAATCATGACGGGACTTAAACTTCTGTTCGCTGTCGGAGAGCTGCTCCCGCTTGATTTCGTGGACGGGAGCTGCGGGCTGTTCCTGCTTGATAGCCAAATCAGGAGGCGGTAGAGATTGTGACTCAGAATCGGATGCAATACGGGTGGAGTGTGAGTTTCTCTTTCCCAGATGACTGTGCTTCATCACATTCCTTCTGATCTCATCCTCGGAGCTATCGTCTCCATCGCAAAGTCTCCGTAGGTTCTGCTGCATCTGACGCAACCTTTTGTCCGATAGGGCGCTTGCATCCTGTCGATCCTGATCTCCAGTTTCTGCATCCGAGTCGGAGGAAATTCGACGCTGGTGGCACTCCTCATCGTCATCATCATCGCTGCTGGACAGACCAGGATAACGACCATGGAAACTGCTGCTGCCGCTATTACGATGGTGACGATCCTCAAACTCTGTGTCAGAGTCCCCGTCATAGCTGGTAGAACGCTTCTTTTTGGCACGAGATTGCTTAAGCTGAGAGAATTTTGCCTTAATCTTTTTCTCCTCCGCCTGACGTTGCATATTCTTGCAGCTCCTGGCCTTTACCTTGTCGTACATTGAGACATTTGGACAATCGTCCGGAATGTCGAAGATAGAGTGCTTCTTGGAAGCATCATCTGTATCGTCAGAGTCTGCGGAGCTCAACATCATCAGTTTGGCGCGAAGCGATTTCGAAGAGGAGTGATGGCCTTCATCGGATCCCCTCGAAGATTTCCGCTCCACGCTGCGTCTGTGGTGGTGATGATGGGGTTTTCCACTCGAGGTATTGGTGGCTGCTGAGCTGAGTTCTCCAGCGGATCCACTTCCCGCCGCAGAGATTCTCCTGTGAGGATTATGCTGCTGGGGCGTATGTTCTTCATCTGTGTTCGTGGATTCCGCCACCGAATGCCTCTTTTTCTCACGATGGTGATGATGCTCTCTTTTGCTTTTATGCCTGGAGGATGAACTACTGCCATGATGGTGACTACTGGAGTGCTCCCTCTCCTTCTCCCTTTTGGGTTGGGAATGCTGCTCCTCCTCACTCGTATTTAACTGTTGCTTGGTTTGGGAAGAAGGATCTACCACCATTTCAACGGAGGGATTCGTTTCTATCGAGCTGACACTGCTCTTTTGGTGGTGCTTATCCCGGCGTTGATGCTTTGAGGATGAAGAGGAACTCCCTCCACTACCATGGGTCTTTGAGAGGTGTGAGGTACTAGTTTTCTCCTCCTTGGCACTACTGCTCTTGTGCTCCTTGGAGTCCCGACGGTCGGTCAACCTTTGATTACTGTTATGAACCGATGTATTCTGGGAGCTCTCCATTCTTATGCGCTTTACATAATCCTCATGGTGATTCTGATGGCTAGATCCTCCACATGCTCCGGCACTGTGGTTGCTCTCTTGTGAACTGAGTCGTCGCTTATGCAGGCGCACTGGCGAATTTCTAGACAACTTCCGCGACCGTTCCTTGGAAGCGTTGTCTGAAGGGGTTGATGGAGAAGCACTCGGAGTACCGGGAGCAGTGGCATCCACGGCGTTCTCCTTGTTGTGCTGACAGTCGCTTGGGGCAGTTGAGGAAATGATATTGTTATGGGAGTAGAAGCTGCTAGCCTCGACGGTGGCATCCGCTTTGCTTTTGTGGTACGAGGAGAGTTCACGCATCCTGCCCATACGAGCTTCCTGCTCGGCATCCATGGCGCGCCGAGATTGTTCCTTTTCTCGCTGCTCTCTGTCACGTTGATCGTTCTCGCGGTGAAGCTCCTTTTCCCTTTGCTCCTTCTCGCGCAGCTCCTTATCCCTTTGCTCTTTTTCTCGCAGCTCCTTCTCTCTTTGCTCCTTTTCACGCAGCTCTTTTTCTCTGATTTCCTTTTCTTGTTGTTCCTTTTCACGCTGCTCCTTCTCCCTGAGCTCTCGTTCTTCTCTTTCCTTCTTTTCCCGATCCTCTTGGGCCTTCTTCTCCCGCTCCCTCTCCTTTTCTTTCTCATCTTTAGCCTTTCGATCCTCTCTGTCTCTTTCCTCCTGCAGAGCCTTGCGCTCCTTCTCCTCTCGCTCGTGTTGCTTACGCAGATCCTTCTCACGCTTCTCCTTCTCCTGACGCTCCTTTTTCTCCCTTTCGTGGCGCTGGTCTTTTTCGGATTTCTCCGCCGGCTCATCGGGTTCACTGGAGTCGTCTTCAATGCGGGGAGTAGCTGATTTGGAGGACTGGGAAGTGGCCGAGTTCTTTCGCTTATCGGAGGACGAATGTGACGACGAATTCTTGTCAGACTTTTTGTTCTTCTTGTCGCTGTCGGACCGATTGTTGTGCTTGCTGTGAGATTTATCGTGGCTGCTACTGATCTTCCTCGAACTGGAACTAGAGGGTTGGGATGACGAGGTGGTAGCACTCTTCTTCGGCTGCTCTTCCTCGCTAAAGGTCGGTTGCGGTGGCTTTTGTACATGTGTCACTGCTGTGGTTGAGGAACTGTTACCGTTGGACGATGATGATGAAGTAGATGCGGATGTACCCGCAGATCCTGCTGCTGATGCGGAGGATGAGCTGTTGGTGGTGCCCACGTTAGTACTTCCTGGCACTGATGCAGATTTTTGAAGCTGAATTCTCGCTGGAGACTGTTGAGGAGCATCTGGCACGCTCAAACTCTTGGTCAAATTGCTTCCAGAAGTCTGTCCAGCTGATCTGGGTTGTTTTCCCATTTCTGGAGGTGGTGGAGGCGCTGGCTGCACCGCTGGCGGGGGCGCAGCAGTGTTTGGCAATGGCGGGTGACTTGGAAACGGGTACTGGAGTCCCTTAGTGGGTCCTGAATTGGCAGCTGGTGAGGATGAGGCGGCGGTAGTTGCTCCACTGAGTCCTCCACTCACTACTCCCGGTGCTGCAGGTTTAGTTAGCTGTCCAAGGTTTGCGGAGGTGGCTCCTCCCACCGAAGGTGAGGGTGATGGGCTGTTGTAGGGCGACATCGAAGCTTGAGGAGAGTTCATTGGTGACAAACTGCTCAGCCTTTGGAGCAGTCCCGCCGGTTTGCTACTCGTCGTGTTGCCCAATCCACCGCCACAGTTTCCAATAATAGGAGTTGTTTTGGTTGCCGCGAGATTGGGCAAAGCTGGTGAGGTGTTTCCACTGCATGAGCCTCCAGGATGTCGGGATGCACTAGATACCAATGAAGATCCAACCATAATGTTGGAACTAGAACCCATTGCGAAATCCGAGCTGGCTGGGTCGTACCACTGGTTTTTATTCAGCCGTTGGAAGTCGTCATCAAAGATGCTTTTCTTGGCCAGCACAGATTTGACAATGTCCGAGGGTTGCAGCTCATCAATGTCCAGAAACTTGTGCCGAGAATTGCTCGTGGAGCTGGATACTGTCCCGCTTGAACTGTTGCTGTTTCCGGACCCCGAACTCGGTTGATGCGAATTCAGGCCGCTTCCCAAATTCATGTGCATGGAGAGCTGCCAGGATGGCGTGGCACTCGAGGGCGTATGACTGGAAACATGTTCTCTGCTGTTTCCTCCAGACCATCTTTCGTAGTTCTCCTCGAAGTTTCGAAGTCGTTCATCCAGTGATGGACTTCCTCCTGCATTTTGACCAGGTACGTCAGAATCGCTGGAATTCGAGCTTAGTGAGCGTGGACGTGCCGGACTGGCCATCAAACCAGAGTTGGAAGATGTCGATCCATGCAATTGCTGCGACTGCTGCTGGTGATTATGCTGGTGGTGTTGGTGGTGTGAGGACGATCGCCAATATCGCGACGAGGGACTGGGCAGGAATGCTGATCCAGAACAGGAGCCCATTCCCTGACTGGCGTTTAGACTAGAGTTGTTGAGGGAGCATGTCGAGGAGGAAGAAGCTCCTAAGCCTCCCAACCCTCCGGACGACCCTGCCCCCAGTTGCTGCTGCAAGTAGCTGCTTCCCGCTCCGCATCCACTGCCTCTGGATTGTTGTTGTTGGAAGAAGAGCACACCGAACTTTGGCAGGGGTAGCCACATCACCTCCCTGACCCTCTCCCGCGCTCTTTCTCTGGGCGGAGGCAGGCGGCGTGGTTCTGTGGGCAGGACTTCTGGTCGCTCATCGCACAACGGTGTTCCAGGGCGAGACCCATCCGCACTCTCTCCACCGCTGGCCTCATGTGAGTGATGGGAATGTAGCTGATGACCTCTGCCTCTCGAGACGTGATGATGGTAATCATCCGCCGGCGTTAGACTGCTTATCCCGCCTAGGCCAGGTACACCAGAATTATTGCTGGTTGCCGATGAGCTGGGCTGCTGCATGGTAGTGGTCACTCGCCTCCTCTTCGCAGCCAACGAGGCGTTCAGCATGTGCTGCTGATCCATGCTGCTGGCTCCAACAATTCCGTGCCTGAAAGCCGAGGAACTAGAGAGCGCCGACAAAGCTCCCACATCGATGGACGGGCGTCGGCAACTGAGCATCATGGATGGAGGAGCCGACGGCAGGTGGCCGGGGAACTTCATGCTGGGGGAACCACTCGGGGTCTCGGAGACCCTCCGGATTTCGCTTTTGCGGTTGAGGGGATCGTGTATCACATCACAGTTGGACAGGGAAAGAGGGCTGGGTTTGTTGATGCTGCTGTGTTCTCCAGTGGACTCCAGCTAAAAAAGAAGGATGTAAACAAAATAATTAGTTTTCATTTATTAAAGCAAGAACAGTTTGATCTTTAATAGGATTTTCATTTCCGAGTGTTTTGTATTTCCTTCATTATAACATTTATATTTTTGATTTACTTTATAAGTTAGTCAATTAAAATCAATTTGGAAATCCGGAAGAAGTTCGATCTTAGTTAAACATTTTACTCACCCCACTTGCATTGGAATGATGATGGTGATGGTGGTAATCCATTTTGATTCGCTTACGCGGACTGACCGCGCCCTCATCACCACTGGACGGGCATTCCTCGAGTTGTTCTGCCAAATGGAAACGTTGATTGTGCACGGGGTGCAAGTCTTTGGGTGTCTTACCGCAACGTCTCCGGCTGAGGAGACTGTTGCTGCCAGATCCTGTGAATCCCTCAGATCCACCGGCCGCTCCAGCTGCTGCTCCACCACCAATTTGGCTGTTGTTTAACGTCCCATCGATGGATTCTCCAACGGCTCCAGCCGATCCTGCCAAACAATTTGCAGCTGCACCTTGTCGAGCGATTACTGGGGAATCGGAGCGGACTTCCTCAAACTGCGTGGGATTTCCTGCACCTCCAGCAACCTCCTCTGAGTTGCGAAACCGGAGGCGACCCACATCGTTGAAGTCACAGTCAACGGTTTGACGCGCACTTCGAGCCATTCGATGCCTTTGCGCCAGGGCAGCCGGTGACATGGGCATCGAACTAGAGGAGGAGCTTGCCACCGACGGCATGGATGCGGCTGCAGGCACCGTTCCCGAGGAACTACTGCTCACTATGGCGGACGCCAAGCTGGGAGCTGGCATCGCACTGCTGGCAGTGGTACCGATGTTTGAAGTGATGATGCTGTTGGTGCTTTGGTTAGTTGTACTGCTTCCGCTGGCACTTCCACTGCTAGCTCCTCCCGGCGTGTTGCTTGGGGAGCAGCCGTCGTTTGAGTTGTTCTGGTGGCGGCTAAAGGAAGACGCGCGAGATCGGGATTGCGACGAGGATGCGGTCGAGTCGTAGCGACTGAAGCGCGAGATGGAACCTAGCAGAAATGACATTTTACATTAGTAAGATTGACTAAGGATATTAAAGAAATTAATCGTACTCGAACCCTGTTGTTGCTGTTGCTGCTTCTCCTGTTTGTCGTAGAATGCGTCCTGACACTCCCTCGATGCAAAATCCACCTGCAGCTTTCGGCCCCTCATGATCGTCCCGCGCATATCCTTTACCGCGGCCTGGGCATTCTGAACCTGGTCGTAAAGCACCAAGGCCAACTGCCTGTTTCGATCGATGCTGACCTTAGTCACGGTCCCGAATCTCGTGAACTGCGACTGAAGAAACGACTCGGAGACCTTTTCGCCCACACCATCGATCCAAACGCAGTTGGTGGGCATTGATTTGCCGAAGCCCAGCTTAATTCGGTTACTTCCCAAGTGCTCGCCGTCCATTTTGCGCATTGCCTTCACCACGGAGACAATGTCCGAATACTGACAGAACGCGTAGGCATTCAGGCCCTGCTTTTTGATATCGATCTCGATGATCTCTCCAAAGCCCTCGAAGTGACCACGCAGCTCGCCGGCGGTGATGTCTTTCTCGAGGTTCCCGATAAAGAGCGTCCTCGTGGACTTGGGGTGGTACTCATCCAGCTCGGCTTCATACGGCCGAAACTCGTTGTCCTCGACATCGTAGCCCTGGTACGGTTCCACCTCGATCTTGCAACCGAAAAAGTGTTTGTCATGGGACACCTCCAGCGCTTTCTCGACGTCATCCGGTTTCTTAAAGCAAACCAAGGCATAGCGCTCCGAATTTTGGCCCACCACCTTGACCCACGTGACCTTGCCGTGCTTTTTGTACTCATGGAATAGACCATCCTTGAGGGATGTGTCCGAGGAACGGGCGGGCAGGTTGCGGACACGTATCGCCAGTGGCCGGTTGTCTTCGGAATGCACCACGGGATTGGCCGTCAGACAGGAGGATGATCCGCTGGAACTAGAGCTACTGCTCGAAGATGAACTGGAGCCACAGCCTCCGCCGCCGCCTGCGCTGCTGGCAGTGCCAGCATTGCCACTGGGATTTGAAGAGTTGCCTGCGGAGGTAGGTAAAGTAAAGTAGAAAATAAATAGAAATCCTGTGACTGATACTCGTGGGATCGGGATAATAATACTCACTGGTTACTGCGACTGACTGGAGGGTGCGCCCGCTGCGCCCCTCTGCCATCACACAATTGCCCGTAGACTGGACGGGACTGGACGCGTGCGAGTGGGATGAGGAGTGCGATGAGGACGAGGAGCTATGCGAACTGCTGTAGCTGCTCGGCGAGCGCGAGTGCGAGCGACTGGAGGAGGTGGTGCTGCGTCCGTGCAGGTGGTGTCGCGTCCGGATCGGATGCGATGGCAGACCATTGTCCACGGCGGCGGCCAAAGCAGCGGCCACATTTAGAATGTCACCGCTGGCTGAACCGGAACCGAGATTGGAACCTGCTCCCGCTGCTGCTCCCGATCCTGCAGCTCCGGATGCTATCGTGGGCATCGTAGGAGTTGCCGTGGTTATTGTATTATTTAAACTATTACTACTAAAACTATTGTTTGTGATTGTACTTGTCGTCGTCAATGGAGTCGCTCCTCCAGCTCCTCCTGGCGATTCCGAACCAGAGCGTGCTCCTCCGCTGCCCGCTGCTGCTGCCCCCTTGAGTAGCTTATTGAGTTTGCTGCTGTGCAGGAGCATCTTGCGCGAGGTGGCGGTGGTCAACGCGTCATCCGCAGCACTCCCCGCATAGGCCACGCTCCGATGCACGGCCGTGGTCTGCGATTGGATCTGTATCTGTCCTTGGGCGGGAGATGGACAGGATCCTCCTCCGGCTCCTGCCGCTGGGCTGCTGCTGTAGTGCGGGTGTTGAGGATTCTGAAGATGCGGATGCGGATGCTGGTGCTGCTGATGATGATGGTTGATCGGTGAGCTGCTCATTGTGAAGCCACCGGCTGCTGAGGCGCCGGCATTGCCACTGCCACCAGGACTTTTTAATTGGGCCGTCGTTGCAGCAGCGGCGGCTTCGTACCATGACTGTGGTGGTGCCACCCGCGCGCTCTGCTGGTTCTGGTGGATATTGTGGCTGCTGCTCCTGTCGCCAAGCGCCTGCGGCACTCCCCCAGCTCCTGATCCTACCAGTCCTCCAGCTCCCCCCGATCCAGATCCTCCAGCTCCAGCTGTGCAGGCTGCTGTCGTCGTCGTCGTGTTGCTGCTGTTGCCGCTGCTGTTGATGCCGCCGCTGTGACCGCTGGCAGAACCATTCCTGTACAGGCGATCTCGGTTGCGCGATCTCTCGGAGGATCCTCCTGCCGCCGATGCGGACACTGACGCGGAGGTGGAGGTGCTTACGGACGAGGGACTGGAGTTTGAGTTGGAATTGGCCAAGGAGGCGGAGTTGCTCGCCTGATATTGACTGACTAAGCGGTTGCTGGTGCGGTCGTAGTAGTTCCTTTCGAAGCTGTTTGTCGGTGGTTCCTCTGTAGACCTAAAATGGGAGAAAACAAAAGTACCAATCTTAGTAAAGAAAGTGTTTAATTTCTTTATCTTATTAACTACGTATATTTTAGTTTAACCAAGCAAATTAAGCGTATCTTAATTGAAGACATTATTTCGAAATTGACTTTTTAGATTTAAAAAATACATGTTGTTTCATGTACACATTTTTATATTTTATTTAATGCGTAATTGATCATTTATATATGTAACTACTACATTATACATACATACATATTTATAGATATAAATCTCTAATTTGTGTGCAAGTAATGCGAGTCTTTAAATATGCTCAACAATAGTGTTTTGTGCGGTACCCTCTTCAAATAGGACAATTTAAAAATGTTAATATATGTTAATATATGAAAGTATGTATGATAGATAATCAATTTTTTTGTAGGGTTGCCATGGTCGGCTATCACAGTTATCCGATCATTTTTGTTTTGCTTTTAGGAGTGATATTCCAATGACCGATATTCATGATCTTTGGAATGCTATTCCAAACACTTTCCCAGAATATTAACCCACCTCCGCATAATATTATTTATCGGTTTTCACTGGGAAAATCGTTGTCGTTGTTAACTTTAGAAGGTAATCGCGGATTATTTTCACAGCCCCAGAAACGGGCGCCCCACCATTTGGGCCTATCATCGGGGAGTAGTTCTACCGAATTTATGGCTTTTTGCACTTATTCGCTTCCGATTTATTTGCACTGTGGTGGATCAGCACTTGAAGAATTTCACTCGGCCAAATAAATAAACGGGCGCCAAATAAACTGACGTGCGACCCGACTTCTTCTTCTTGCTTTTATACGTCTGCGTCTGTTTACGCGGCAACACACACACGCACAAACAAATAACTCGCACACACGCACACTGCCACGGAGGGGCACAAATACAGACTCAGAAAAAGCCGGGACCGGAGCCACGTTCTTTTGCTTTTGTTGCTCTATTTGAAGCCCAAACCGGTTTTTTTTTGTTGAAATGGTATTATTCCTTCACTTTTGCACGGCTTAGTTTGCCTCACGTTCTTTGTCGTCGCAATTCGCTCTTTATTTAATAATTCGCTCGTCTGCTTCTGCTCGTTTCGGTCGCTGGCCACCGATTTCGTTTTGTGCCGATATTCGCGTGTAGTGCTGCCAGACTGTCTGGTACTCACGAACCGTGAGCAGGGCACGTAACGTAAGCAGCCGGTAGCGTAACGGAGCGCCGTAACGTAGCGTCGTGTAGAAGTCGTGTCGATTTAAATATTTCCAGGTCGGTCCTTAGAGTTCTTATAAATATTATTATTATTCAAATTAGTTGTGGGTTTTTATATTTTATTGTATTGAACTTATTTTTTAGTTATTTATTTACATTTGTATTATTTAAAGTTATAGTTAAAAAATAAACACCTTGAGTGTATGAATTCTTATGTTTCAATTAGAACAGTTCTAAAATAAGTTATTATTGTTAATTCACTAGTCATGACAATCGTTTTTTACACACCAAATAGTTTAAAAAATCCAATGCTAAGTAGTTTGTTCCCTACATTTTCAGTCCGACTGTTTGATGAAAACTACGATTATAATTTCACTTATGGGCCAACGAAACATTTTTCTACTAGTGCAAAGGAGACGGAAAACCTAGGTAGAAATGAAGCGTTTCTTCTACCTGAGTTTCACGGGTTACAGGCTAAAAACAATGCCATTAAAGACGCAAAAACCAACCCCTAGATAAATTAAGGCACAAAAGGCACAACTCACTCCACAGATCGACTTTTGAATGGAAAGAGGGTTGATTCAGTTCAGCATTTGTCTTCTTTTCCTGAAGAGAACAGAAAAAACAGGCGCGACCTTTGCTAAATGTATTTGTTTTACTTATGCGACCATTGTTGAGGCGGACTTCTCGTATTCAAGAGAATGATATCGCAAGATTTTCTACAGAATATGATAAATTCCCCAATAAAAACTACAGAACAACCAACAACTTTGAGCCAGATTTTTATATGATGTACATTTTCAAAAATAAGTTTTCAGTGATTAACAAATCACAGCAAAGAGTCTAAAGGACCTATACTTCGCAGTGTGCATTTCTGTGAATAGCTACTTTAAGTGGGTTTCTCCCAGATCGATTTACAATTGAGGCCTACGAACGCGTTCAATGGCACAGATAATACTTGTACAACCTCAGGGGCACAAATAAATGTAAATATGAGATCGCCTACCGGATCGTATGTGGTCAATGGCGCCTTTGTGCTAATCTGTTCTGTAGATAAGAAGCGTTGCATACTCTGCCCCTTTTTCGCAAATAGGTTTTGGGGATTAATCATCCGGAAAGTGATAGTTACGCCTTTAGGTTAGGGATCCTTTTTAGGCAAGTTAAATCAAAAACGCTTAAGAAATAACGCAGTTTTAGCAAAAATGTTGAATCGTTATTTTCAGCGGAAAATAATCAGTTTTTTGATCAAAACAATGGAAATAATAGTTCAAATATGGAATGGCATACCTCGATGAGCTCGTAATTAAATTCCAAATCGATTGACATTAAAACCAGAATATTTTAATTTTTGCCCATTTTTCGCCAAAAATCATGATGTAACCCCTTATCAAAAATGCAAAAATGGGTCAAAACATTAAATTTGTTTAATCATCCGAAAAGTGATCGTATTCAATATATTGGGTTATTAGCTGTAAAAAACACTACGTCTTTAAGATTTTTGAGTCTTTTTAGGCAAGTTAAACAAAAAAAAAGATTAAAAAAATCACATTTCTAAGCAAAAAATTAGATTGTTATTTTCAGCGGAAAATAATCAGTATTTTGCACGAAACAATATAACTAATAACTATAGTCCAAATATGAAATGGCATACCTCGATGAGCTCGTAATTAAATTCTGAATGGATTGGCATTCAAATCTAAAGATGTTAATCATGATGTAAGCCCTTTTCAAAAATGCAAAAATGGGTCAAAACATTAAATTTGTTTAATCATCCGGAAAGTGATCGTATGCAACATATTGGGTTATTAGCTGTATAAAACAATGCGCCTTTTAGATTTCAGAACGTTTTTGGCAAGTTCAAGCAAAAAACAAAACAGTTATGAAAAGAAATGTTGTAGCAAAAATGCAGTTGATTATTTTTGGCGCATATTTGGTCAAAAAGACAAATTTACGGGGGTATCACAGAAAGCTTTTCTAACCAGAATCCGTTATGTTTCTCAATAATTGTGTAAACAGTAGCATAGAGGGGGTTTTCTAGATTCTCCCAAATTTTTAGTCTGCAGTTATTAATGAGTTCCCAAAAAGTTAAATTGTAATCTGTTTTTCCGGTAAAATCACTGTTTGGGTGGAAAATTAGTAGGTTGATTTCCAAATAATTTCAAATGTTGTTTACAAACGCAGAATGTAACGGAACCTCGGGAAATTATTCGATTCTTATAATGAACAATTTTGACAATATACGTATTTAAAATTGTTCAACGAATAGACAAGTCACTCGACTTTAGCTATGGTTACAAGTTTCTGACCAAAAAGTCGTAATTAAACTTTGTTCAAACAAAACCTCATTGTTATCTCATACTTTCAGAAACTGCAGAGGAACACTGTAATCAGCAATCGTAAATTTCACAAGCCAACTCACATTTTCTGCCCCCATATAATGCCCAAGCTGATGAATTGAAGCCATCCTAGTTTAGCCTGATCCCTAGCCCTCTGAAGCTGGCACAACGAAGATTTTTTAAAGCCGCATTAAGAGCTTTAAGCAGCAGCACTTAAAATATGGTCATATAGAACAGCCAGTAAGCAGAAGCAGTTGGCCATATATGTGTGCCTATTATATACATATATATATGTACACTCAATGTGTAGAGAGGTGGAGGTGGGAGGTGTATGCTGCAATTTCCAGCTCTCTGCTCAGGTCACAGCTTTTGGCTGGCAGCGACAGAGGCAGAGGACTCGACTGCAGCACCAGCAGCAGCAGAGGACGTGCCAGACCAAGTGGCTATGGTGCATGTGGCATGGGGCATGACTCAGGCGGCTGGCATATAAATGCGGTACAGTCCTCTCTCGATTAGTGAAAAATATAATTTAAACAAATTTTTTGTCAGAAATTAAAAATAGCTAAGATAAATATAAAAGACCTATTCAAATGAATTTACAAAAAAACGTGTTGTATTTTTTTTTACAGTAACAATTTACTATTTAATATATAAATATATTATTTTGTAAAAAATGTTAACCGAAAAGAATGGTTAGAAAAATGGAAAGGAGGAACAATTTTCTATTATTGGATGGTTAGACTCGCTTTAATTTGTATAAAATGGTTAGAACAAAATGGCAGAATGGCAGAAAGTAAAAACAGTAGCCACTGTATGTAAAAACACATCTTGGAGTGTGTAGTTTGAGGAAAATGCAATTCAAAGGAGAACGGGACTGAGAAGGGGAAGAATTGCCCGGCATGCGCAGTTGAGGCCATCGGAAAAATCAATTCAGCTAAAAGTGCGCCCGGTTCAGGAAATTGCAGGGCCACACCAACCAAAGCAACGACAACGACAGTCCCCACCAGCAATAACAAAATTACTGAGCAACATTTGTTGCGCCCAGGAGGGATGTGGAGGGGGTTTGGGGGTTCGGGAGATCGGGGGGAGTGAAACTTGTGGCTAGTCCAAGTAACGCTGCCGCCCAAGTCCACCCATCGAACAACCACAGCCGCAAAGGTGGGTGGACATTTTTGGGCGTCTGTAAATTGCATTACTGCCATGTTTCCAGCGCAACTGTATGTGTTGAACCGCTTATGTAATACATGGCATAGAAGAAGTCGTCGCAGTAAATGGCTGAATCGCTGGTGCAGTGAAACAAAAAGATTGGTATAAACCAAGTGAATTATTTTGATACCTTTAAACTAAAACTCAAGATCAATGGTACATATGACATTTTGTTGAATTAAAAATACAATTTAGGAATTTTTTTAATAATGTCATATAATTAGTTTTGGTGTTTTATATCTTTGTATTATTATTTTTTCAAAAATGTTAATCTTTTGTTAACATTTATGTTGATCTTCCACTATATACAAATATACAAAATGCTTCGTTTCTTTATCGCCAAGGTTCTAAGTTCAATCTTAATTTTGAATATCCTAGTATGGAGACCCATTTGTACAGGTGCATTGTATCATCGGTTGGCTGGACCCCCTCTCCTCAGGTCGCCCTGTCATTGTCCTGGCAAAAGTTTCTCACCGAACGTCCTTGTTTGAGGTTATTTATGTGTATATTTGGCTGGGTCTTGTACACATATCAAAGAGGCAGCGGAAGGGAAGGCTAAAAGGAAGCCACGTATATAGCCAGCTGGATATTCCCGCATTTGCAACGTGTATGTGTGGGCTATTACATAAGAGTGGAAATTCCTGAAATCCTTTTTAGCCTTTCATTCAATCATTGCCGGGCGCCTTTCCATTTCCCTTCCATTTCTCCACTGACTGCAGTCAAAGTAATTTGAACAGGAGAACATTCTCTGGCTGCGTCTCCTCCAGGGCGTGAAATTTATCAACATCAGGGAGCTGGCAGCAGCAGGAAAAACAGACAGGAGCACAAGATACAGAAGCATCAGCAGCCCCTGCAGCCTGCTAAAGTTGAAGGACACGGGAATGACAGGACACAGGACGTAAACACGGCATTCTCGCAAAGGAATTAGATAAAACTTTTACCAAAAGAGACAGGCACCCAGGGCCCAACCCAAAAAACGAATTGAGAGCCAACGGTTTTAGCCAGAACTTCTTAAACATTGCTGGAAATTCTCAAAAGTTGAACATAAATGGCGGACTATTTTGAAAATGTTTTACTCGTAAGTCCAAAAGCAGCAAAAAAAATGTATTTGCCACGCCCACAATTTTTTTTTTTGAGAAATTGTAAATTGTTTTAATTATAATACAATTATACCCACACAAAAATAGCAAGTTTGTTTCAAAAAGGTGCCACGCCCCCCTCTAACCGCCACAATCGCTTTACAACAATTTAAAAAATTGAAATATTTCGGAAAAGTAAAAATGCACTTTTATTGTGTTTATCAATACCTATCGAAATGTAGAAGAAATTTTTTTAATCGGACCATTCGTTTAAGAGTTATGACCGATCAAAGTTTTATATCTTCATCTCCCTCGCACTCCCTTTAGCTGGTTAACGGGTATCTGATAGTCGGGGCACCCGACTATAGCATTCTCTCTTGTTTTTTGATTATTTTGTCAAATCTTCCTATTAAAACGTATGTTATTGGTCCTATTGGAACATTTCCTCTTCAATCTGTATAAATGTAGTCTCTTGAGTCCTGGCATTAACATTTATTTCTGCAAACATTTTCCATTTGTCATTTCGCATCTCTAATCTTGTGCTGTAACCGCATTAACTTAATTCTATATGGTCTCCCAAGGGATCTGCACTTAAATTTGTTTCGTTATTGTGCTCACTATCGTACATTTTACATAACATAATGCGATGGGAATTTAAAGCAGTGCGAACGGCACGACAGATAGTTGCTGTTGCACTTGCTGCTGCTGCACTTTGTGGTGCAGGTTGTTGGTTGCCATGTTGCTGCAGACGACGACGCCAGCAGCGGCTTTAAAATTATATAAGCCTCCCTAGAGGGACACGCCCTCATGTGGGCCGCTGATGGGGTGGCTAACTGAGCGCCCATGGCTCGAAATGGATGCAGAATGCCAACGGACAAAACGGAAAATGACACGGAGTCAGAAGTAACCGTCTGAAATCGGGATACTCTTTTAAAATCATATTTTTAAATTATCAAACTTTTTATATTGATAAATATTGATAAAGTATTTCTTTTCATAATTTAAGAAGTATGTTATTTAAATACTCATATGACAAGGAAAAACATAAACATAATATTTTTCAGGAACTATTACGCTTGAGTTTATTTTATTATTTTTTATAGTCAAGGCAAACTTTCTTTAAAAATATCTATATCCCTATAGTTGAATTATTATTAACTTCAACTGGCGACCTTAATTAAAGAGGATTCCTGCAAATGTTTGAGTGTGAGCCTGCTGGAGTGTTCCCTTACGTGGGTGTGTGTGTGGCCTGCGACAAAGTCAGAGGGCAAAGTTGAATAAAAGTTGACGCAAGGCAGGAAGGCAAGGAAAACCAGGGAGGTGAAGGAAAAATACGCAGCGCTGCCCGCCCAAGCCAAAGTGACGCAAGCGGAAGCGGCAAAAAAAAGTGGGAGGCAATGTTGGAGGTGGCTACAAACAAGAAGAAGAATCAGGGCTAGCAGAAGGGTCCAAAGACAGAGGAGGACTTTCCCAGGCCGGCTCCTAGTACTGAATGAAACTTATGCAAGCCGAGCGGCTAGGAGCGGGAGAGGAAACTACGGGGGAAAATCAGGAGAAGGGCAGAGAATTTTACCTCTGAGGCGCCTGCGCGCTCTAAATTCCTGTACATAATGTAGCAGGAAAACGCTACTGGGTATATTACATACGCAAAATACATATATAAATGGCCAGGACATCGGCTGTCTTTCATATCCTGGCTGCCACCCACAGCCGCAGGGCCATAAAAACAACAACAACAGCTAAATCAGTAAAAGACAAAAATAGCAAGAGTAAAAGAAAAATACCAGAAGCTAGAAAAAATAACTAAAAATGTGCGCGGGGCTTGAAAAAAACCCCAACCCCACCATCCAACCTTAGAGGCTGGGATTGTTTGAAAACGAGGTCGTGGAAATGGAAAATGAAAGCAGTTCGAAGAGACACTGGCGACGCCATGTTGATTTTTACAGGAAGTAGCTCTGCCGCACTCTCTTCTCACACACATAGCTCTTCCGCTCTCTTTCTCTCTGTCACACATCCTGGCGAGCTTATGCCGGCAACACAAACACACATCGCTTGTTGTTGTCCTGACTGCAGCATTAGGTTTTCTAATGAAACTTTATACAAGAGCGGAGTGTTCAGCAGAAGAAGCCTTCGCAATGACAACAAAAAGCGAAAATGCAGCATCAAAAAAACGTAATCTCCAGGGAGTGGCTTTAAAATACAGTTATACAGAAAACAATGGCAGGATCAGCATCAGTATGAGCGGGACAGAAACTATTTTCATTGCCTACTTTTTAGAGCGAGTGCAACTATCCTTCTGTACTGGAAAAATACTCGTACTTCCAAAATTGTCAAGAACAAAAAAATGATTATCAAAATACGTACCAAGAATTGTTTACATTTTGGAATATTTTCCGTTCGTGCCTCTAAATGTTTCGTTTAACACACTTAAACCAAGATTTCTAGATACTAAAGTCGTGCTTAATAATATTTTTGCTTGCATGACTTTAGCAATTTCCATCTTAATTGACTATTAAATTCCCAATTGCATTTAATTGCGCTTAATTTTTGCCTGTGTAAGCGGAACCAGTTGAGATAAAGTCTGGAGATGAGTAAGAAGCCGGGACAAAGGATTGCAGAACTTCTACTCCCTGAGCAAGCAATGCAAAGTAATTAAATTACAACAAATGCATTCTGCCCATTGGATCAAGAGCTCAATGAGAATGGATGAAATATAATTAATTTAATTAGAAAATGGCAAAAGGTATAAATGCATATTAAATAAAGAGCAAAGCAAAAAAAAAAAATAAGTAAAGCCTCCTAAAGCGTAAGCCGAAAAAATGTAGTTTTTTTTAATAAAAAAAAAACAAAAACACAATCGAATTTGAACAAATTAAATTAGGGATTTAATTTAATAATTGCTTTCCCAAACGGAAGGATTAAGTTTTTAACTAAACACGAATCCAATCCACTTTTCCCAAGTCCCGAATGACTAATTTGCCATTCCTAAATCAATTTGCATCATTTAAATGAGCTTAAATGCTACTTTCATTCACTCTCCACTTCAATTAAATCCAGGGTCCCAACTCCACCCAATCTGACCGCGTGGCACGCATAATCCTATCTGAACTCACATCCACATCTGCAGGACTCGGCATTTACTGCCACCATTTGCGTCCTGCTTCAGTCCTAATTTGTTTTGCTGCATTTAAAATGAATTAAATTTGGTTAAGGGCGAAATGGGATCCAATGGCGGCGCACTCGCTAACTTTGTTTGCCAAACCCAATCAAATGAAAACAGGCGACAGTGCAATGCAATTACACGCACGGAGATGCAGATACACAGCTACAGCAACAGATACAGATACAAATGCAGATGCAGATACGAACGCACATTGCGAACGATACATAATCACCTCTTTCGGGGGGGCTGACAATTTAATTAAAATTGATTTTCCGATCAATATTTTCCAGGGAAATTCACAGTTGCAGTTGACTCGCTTGTATCTGTGTTCTGTATCTATATTTGCTGCTGTTCGGGTTATATAAGTCATATATACACACACACGGGGAAATTGGGGTGTGGGTTGGATACATCCATCAGTGTGTGAAATTTAATTGCACACCCCCATCTCTCTTTTTCTCCCTCTCCTGTTTCCAACTGAAATTTAATGAGCAATATATCTGTTGGGGCACAATTGTATCCGTATCTCTCTTCTGCCTTCTGTCGTTCTCTTCTACTGCTACCCACAACCGCAGGGCAATGAAGCATTTCCACATGAAGATTGATTATGGCTCAAGTTTTCCCTCGGTTTTGGTTTTTATTTTTACTCTGCACTTCTTTCTTTTAATGCTTTTTGCAATTTATTTCAATGCATCGAAAAGGATTCTGGGACACACCCAACGGATGCCGATGCAGCAGCCACAGCCATGGCATCCTTGTAATGGCAGGGTGATAAATAAAAAGGGCGAATGGGTTGGCCAGGCGGTTTGGGGTCCTGAACCCGTTATGCCACAGCCACGAGAGTCTAAGGCAAACGAATCGCTATGGTCTCCCCTTTTTATCCCCCATCGTTGGTTGTGGCAAATGGATTCTCGAAATGCAATCATTATTAATGACGAGCTTGGGATATTGTACGATAGATATTTGAGACCTTATCCTAATAGGTTCTCTTTCTATAAAATATTTGGTGGTCATACTTTAAAAACTTAACACAATAAACAATAAAAAGAAAGGAGAAACAACTTTAGTGCAAGTATTGCGTAAAAAACAAAGAGATTCAGATAAAGAATTACTCTGCCAGGTGGCAACATTGCATCTTGTTTGGCCATGCCATTCTCCAAAATCCCTGACCCTTGCATCACCTGCTTCTCAGAGGAAAACGTTGCACACCCCATAAAACCGAATCCAAAAATCATGTCTCTCTGTTTTTGTTTTTTTGGTCCTTTCACCACTAGCTAAGGCTATCATAAATGTTGAGAAAATTCATTTTTACGACCATCAAGCCCTGAACAAAAACCAAACGAAAACCAAGCGAAGCCAAAAATACATCGAAAGGGCGTGGCATTTTATATTATATATTTTAATTGAATTTTTCCCTTGCACATATTTGTTTTAATTGGAAAGCTAAAACAAATAACAAATAAATCGAATCCGAAGCTCAGAGTATTGGGGCGTATGCGCAATGTTACTCATACGCGGCGTTGGCCCTTTCAACCATTACATGCACACACATACAGATACAGATAAAAATAATCGTTTGCTATATAAATTGGCGCAGGCAACTGTCCATTCACATGTCCATTTTGAGGCATAATTTAAACTGACATTTTGCGCGAAAAAACAGTTTTCCAATTTTTTCTCTCTATCCATTTGAAAAGGCAAGGGAAACTAATCATTGACTATGCACTGTAAAAATACAAAATACATTTTAAGTAGTGGTAGCTCACAATTTAAAGTCAAATGACGAAAATATGAAAAAGGATTTTAGTGGCATTAAAAATGTAATTATAATTTGTGTAACTTTCGGATCTCAAAAAAATTAAAAATGTAGACTGTAATTATTTCTTTTATATGAATTACATATTAAACAACAATTTGCTGTTTATCAATTTTTAAAATTATTTTCCATGGTGAAAAATAAAAGGCCTGGAATTTAAAATTGCTTGCAGTGCCACGTGTGACATTTTCAGGTTAATGCAATTTTCAAATGCGGCCGCATTTGAGTTGTTAAATTTTTAATGCAACGCTTACTGCTGCAGTTATGGGCTGTCGTTGCTGTTGTTGAGTCTATTTCTCTTTTTGTATTGGGCATTTTAATTAGGCGCCAGTTCAGTGTTTCCCAACCCCCCTTCCTTTTCCTCTCTTCCCCTTTTCCGTGGTAATAGAGATATTACATAACTAGCCCTCGCCCCCTTTTGAATTTTGGGTTTAGGCCGCCCACCTGTGATTTGGCTTCTACTCGCTTTATTTTGTTTATTTTCTCACTGCCGCTGTGAAATATTTGCGCCGTTTATTCGCGGCACAAGGGGTAAGGAAGGGGGTGTGGCTGGCCAAGCACCAACGCCCCCTCATGTCTGAGTGCAATGGGTACACAGGAAACAATTTATGTATCTTGTTACAGACCTTCACACAGAAGCAGAAATATGTAACTACAAATATATTGAACCTTTTGGCACTTTTATCGTGCCTTCCATAACAGAAAATTCCTTCCTTTATTTTTAATTTGTATAAATCTTCCTTTTTTTCTGTGCATTTGTGTTTATAAAAAGCAAAGGAAATGCAAGAAAACAATACAATTTTTGGACTTTTGGCACGCCTGTCAATTATTCAAATATTTCGCGCATAGCCCCATTGGCTCATTCATTCATTTACTCACTCATTCATTCAGTCATTCATTTGGTTTTGCGTTGGTTGCCTAGTTTCCCCATACTTTTTTGTTTAGCTAACTGGGAAATTTGCATACGCATTTGTTTGTGTTTGAGTTTGAAGTTTGGTTGGCTGCCGGGTGAAATTTAATGCATTTTTTGGTGGGCACAGTTTGTGCAGTTGCATTTCAGTGCTTGCGTTGCGTAAAGCTTTAAATGGGTTAAAAGCCAACTACGAAGTATTACACCTTTTCCTTTCCTATTTCCACGCAGAGAAAATTTAGTTTCAAAATTCGATTTCAAGCACATCTTCATAAGTAAATTTTCAAAGTCTTTAATTCCTAAAATGTTTTAAAACTATACAAAAATTAAAACAAGTTCGAAATAGTTTAAGGAATACCACTACACTTTCAAAAATTGTTCGCATCTAACATTTTTATTTGAAGTTTTCTCTGTGCATCTTTATTTTCTGGGCTGATATCTCGGCCAAGTTGACAGCCAAGTTTACCGCCTCTAATGTCAGTTGAGTGACGTAGGCAAAAGACAAGCTTCAAATATTGAGTTAGGAGTTGCAGGAAAGGGAAGCAGAATGTATAAAAACTTAAACTGATTTTTGTTTTTGAGCTTCAGAGCTTAAAAAAAAAAAATTTCAAGGGGAAAATCCCCAGAGATAAATATAATTTTCTTACAGACTTCAAATTCTATTTATTTAATAGAATTAATAGGTAAACCTTATCTTTGAAATGTATATATTGTTTACCAATATTCATCCTAACTTCAATGCAAAATCATTGAGCGAATTTAATAATCCCAACACGAGATGTACCACTTATTATAGCACTAATTAAACAAAGAAAACATAAAGGAAACCTAAACTATTTATGGAACTGGATATTCCTCAATTACGGATATTCTTAATTTCAGATGGAATTGAAGCTGCCGGAGACTAAAGGAAACACTTTTTGGTTCTAGAACTTTTCCAGGGAATTTCACACAAGACTAATGAGGAACAGACAGGGCGGGGGTTGAAGGGGATCAAAAGGAGACGCGATGCGCCTAATTAATGCAAAGATATTAATCACGTCGCGAAATTCGAGGCTCTCGCTGTACTCGTAATTCTAAACCAGCAATGGAGGATGCAGCACTTGATGAACAGCACATCACGATAATGCGATGATGAGCGCCGGCGTTACAGAAATAATAAAAACAACCGAAAGAGGAGGCACAATTTGATATAGTGCAAACAAAGACTGCAATGACATTTCTCATATCGATTGAGTAAGCACTGCCTCTGCACTCCCCAATCCGAATGAATCCTCTTCAGGCCGACTACGCTACTGATTAGTTCACGTAACTAACGCCCATGCTAACAAGCTGGGCGTGGCTCTTGGCCCGCAGCTGAAATCCATCTTTGCTGCGTAAGCTGTTACACTGGTTGGCAAAGGTATGGGAAAAGCAGAGGAATAAACGAAGTTAAACATTATGATTTGCAGCATAAAAATAAGGCGAATTCCATATATTCACAACATATTTTTTTAGATGCCCATATCAAAGCGAGTGCAAATTTAGAAATGACCCGTAGGAATTGAAATCATTTACGAAGACCACTGTAGACTAGGATTTCAGGGTGGGGGCGTTTCTGAACTGACTGTGAATACAACACTGACACGGCAAATTGGCTTACACCAGCGCCCTGGCTGGGCTATAAGCAGGATGAAGGCTCGAATTGAAGACACTGCGTCATTACAAGTACCTACCTGTGCTGGTGCCAGAGCCGATGTCTTTCTTGATTGGCCTGGCACTTGGCCCCGGGGAGGAGATTGACTGAACAAGGACCCAGCGATTGCTTAGGGGCTTACATTCGATACTGACCAATGAGGCGTATGATTAATGTCGACCCACTACACTCGGAATTAAGGACGGAGTCTTTTTTTCTGTTTGCTTAAATCGGTTGTAGAGTTATTTATAACTTAACTTGTTATATGAATCTCTAATGATTTAATTAACCATATTAACCATTAAAAATGATTATACTCCCTAGGCAGTTAATTCTACCCACCTATTCATAATCACTTGCTTACATAACAGAAATACAATTACCATTACCAATAAGTTAAATTTTGTTATTTTGTTACTTGCCACGTAACGTTCGCCCTATCAGTCCTTGTTTGCTTAAAATGTGGATTTTAAATTTTTTTTTTTTTGCAATTTGCACACGTTTTGTATGATTATCTTGTTGAGAATTTGTGACTACGTGTAAAATCCATTTTACTATTTCTGTATGCGTTTTTCACATTAAAAGCTTTAATTGTTCTTGTTATTATGTAATACATTTGTAAGCCTTATCACAAATTTACAGTCCTTGCCAACAATTTTAATATTAGGGCATACAATTTACAGATAAAAATCGCTGAAAATAACGAACTTTTACTAAAATAATCAGTTCTTTGCTCAAAACTTTAGAAATAATAGTAAAAATGTAGAATGTAATAGCTCGTTCATCTCGTAATTGAATTTACATTACTTTACATTTTTTAATCATTCTTATTCATATTCTCTAAACAAGACACTGCGTCTTTTAGATTTGGTTTTCCTTTTAGACAAGTTATAGAAAAAGAACACTTAGGAAAAAATCTATTTTAGGAAAAAATCCAGAGGATGTAAACAACAAATTTGAGTTGTACTTTTGACCTTTCAATCTACCGTTATACAAAAAATTTACATTACAAAACAAACAGCGGCCACAAAAAAGTCAGCTTGTCTCTTTTAAAAAGTCTATTGACCCAACTGAAAACTGTTTTTTTTCTGATGCCTTTTTATTTAAAATTTTTTATGTTTTGTTTTCTTGCGTTTAGCCTCGAGCAAAGACAACAACCTAAAGACGAGACGACAACTCACTCAAAAACCTTGAACAGCTCTATTAATTTTTGTTAACCTTTTTTTATATTATTTGCTAATTTATTTAAGCTGTCGTATGTATGTATGCGTGTGTATATATGGACATATGTACCAAATCTGATATTGTTTGTTCAGATTTATTGACACTTCAGAGTGTGTGGCTCTTTTTTGGGTTTGGTCAGAGCATTATCTTTCTGTTTGATTTCCTTGTTAGGACCGGTTTTCGGAAATCTATTAAATCCCTAAGTGGGTCACCCACAGTCGAGTGGTATTTGAAACGTAACCGGTGCACAGACTTCTGCCAGGCACTGTTGAGATACTTTTGCAGTTGTCATCAGCTGATCAAGTCAAGTGCAATCAACACACAGCGAGAAATACAACAGAGCTGGAATTGAGCTCAATTGGAAGCAATTGATCAAAGCTCTCGAGAGTGAAAGAGACGGCCAGTGCGTAGCGAAAGAAAGAAGTGACGAGGCACATTGCGTTACGTTGCACTGAGTTGACCACAAGTACCCCTATATCAAGGGTCTGCTCTTCTTGCGAGGCGGCAGATACATGATTTTAAATAAAGGGTTGGGTAATTTAAATGTCTTAAGTTTTTCAGCTTTTTTTCGGAAGAAAGTTTTTAATTCTAGTTACTAACGTTTCTCTGAATTAAATTTCTTATTTTTATACCCTTGCAGAGGGTATTATTGTATGATTTCAGTCAGAAGTTTACGGACAGACGGACGGACAGTCGGACATGGCTAGATCGACTCGTCTAGTGATGCTGATCAAGAATATATATACTTTATGGGGTCGGAAACGTCTCCTTCACTGCGTTGCAAACTTCTGACTGAAATCATAATACCCTCTGCAAGGGTATAAATGGGAGTATAATAGAGAATAAATTATCGCTTCGTTGGTTTTTATTGTATTCTCTTCCACTCTGGGATATTACTATTTTTAAATGTTTTCGATTTTCGATTTTAATTTTATCAATATCTAACTACTACTTCATATAGCTGCCATAGGAACAATCGGAAAATTAGTAATTAATAGGAATTATCTGCAAGGGTATATTAGGTAGCTTCCTTTCTTGTTTTTATTATTATCGCGAGCTCTCTAACCACGTGTGTTTGGTTTTATACTGATTTATACTGAGATTCATAGGCAATATTTATTTTATATGTATGTCGCTTGACTTATTACTACAGAAAACTATAAATAATGCTGGTCGGAAAGGTCAACATGATTAGCAAGTCGCTCACCATTTGACTGACCGACTGGCAGATATCTAAAACAAATAGTTTACTGACTTGGCAACTTACATCACTATCATCGTCACTCAATGGCTGCCTCAATAATCCAGGACTTGAGGCAGGCAGTGTCGCTTTAAGGATACGCACCTATAAATAAAAAAGAAAATATGTGTAAGTTAAAATATTATAGGATTTCGAATGAAGAAATTAGTGGCATACATTTGACAGCTTCTATAAATGTTTGATGAGCAGATTTTGCCACATGCAGAACTCCCCCGAAACCCTCCCTCATTTGTCCGTTTCTCAGCGGAAACGGGAACACCTTTTGTCTCTATTTACAATAAGAGCAAAAGTTCAAAACGTTCAAAAAGTTGCCAAGAAATTGGCAACAACCGAAAAATAAAAGCATTTGTACATATCAACATTGGCGAAAGATAAAAATAAATTACTTGTATTTGCTTGCTATTATTTTTAGAGGAAAAGAGAAAAAGAGGAAAAACACAGAGAGGAATGAAAACAAATTAGTAAAACGACGAAATTACCAAAAGGTCAAAATGGCTAAATAATTTACAATCGAATTCCTAAGAAAGATTGGTGTAAGTTAAAGTTACAATTGCTATTTAAAACTCCTTATTACCTTTTGAATTTGATTAATGAAATGAATCTTTTGAAATATTTTTACCAAAGTGTTTCAAGTGAACAACTGATTAATGATGTTTTGACATCTATATTATTTTATGATCATTACAAAAAAACATTTCCCCAAACAATCTAGAATTACTCAATAAAACTATGCAAAAGCCCGAATGATTAATTTAAAGGGGAAATACGGTTGCCACTTAGCAGACATTGCGGGAACCGAAAGGGATTTTCCTCATTATTTCTCGTTTCTCTGGCTCAGCTTTCATCTTTCTGGAAAATGACTAAAGATTGAAAGTTCCTTGTGTATTTTGAGGCAGATTTATTTATGTTTTGGTCTCAGACAGACCCAAGAAACTTTAATGATGATGACGCAGATTTTTGTTGCCTGCGCCAAAAATAACAAGAGAGAAACTGAGACGCCCCAAAAGCAGGAGGGTGAAAAAAAAAGAAAACAGACAGACTATGATGTATTGTATATTATTGTATACTATATGTCTTGAATTTTGCATTGTCTGTGATTATATAAATAAAGTAGATGGCGAGGCGATGTGTTCGCAAAACGCTGAGATTTGACTTCACTACCCCCAACCCCTCCTTCTTATTTCCCGCTTTATCTGTCGAAACTTTGGCTGCTATTTCTTTTTGCTGTAATCTTTTCTTCATGCGCTTTAATTTGTTTTCTTTTCTCGCTTTTTTTCGTCTCTTGTTATTTGCCAAAAGTTTATTGATCTCTCGCTGACATTGGAGAGCCAGCCACACAAATGCCAAGCAGACAAAAGAGATACATAGAAACACCGCAGAAAGTAAGCGGGAGACTATATAAACACATAAATATGTATTATGCGTATTAGAAAAAAATTTCCGCCTGGGAACTTTGAGCGATGGAAATCAAAATTAGGGAATATTCTATATTTATTAGACTTTTTAAACATAAACAGAAACCGTGTCAAATATTCCAAGGGCAAAGTGCTAAAAATATCGAAAAGGAAAAAATGTTTAAAAACCGAACCATTTCACGCAATCGTCGGGGGCCTGTGAAAGATTGCATATGGCACAAAAATGAGAAGCCAAAGAAAAACAAAAGGTGGCAGTCGGGGGAAGTGCGGGCAATAAATAGCCAATTTAAGTCAACTTGGAAAATTTATTACCGGGTAAACAAAAGCAGAAAAAATGGAACAACTTTGTGGTCAGCTGTTGTTGTCTGTTGGGAAAACGATTTAAAACATCAGAATAATAACAAAAGCTGTGCTAAAATTCATAAATACATTTTTTTCTGTTTTCCACTTAAAATATAGGTTGGCGGTATTAAAATTCTTATTTATTTAAACTGTTTACAATAAAGAAAAAAACTCTTTATCTGACCTGCCTGTAAAATTGTCCAAAAACTTCAACATTTATTAAAGATCGTTTTAAATTATTATCCAGAGGTCCGTATTAAATGCCTCGGTTTCTTTTATTTTTCTTCAATTTTTTACAGTATTTTTTATCTGACGTTATTTGAGTATATTGGTCAAGTGAGGGAAGCAAAAGAATCATTTAAAGTATGCAAAATAAACAATCGCCATCCTTTTGGGGCCCATAACAATAACAGTTTACGGCACAAGCGAGCAAACAAAAATAAGCAAAGAAAATAAACAAACATACACAGAACCAGCGACAAAATGCAAATGAAGTTCGTACTGGGGCATAAAAAGAAAGCCTGGTAGAAAAGGGGGACCTTGCGACAACGCCAAACAAGCAGGCAGAAATCATAAAAAAATAAACCACAAACATATAACAAAAAGAAAAGAAGAACAAATTTTTAAGTGCACGCCAACTGCGCCGTCGAGGGAAAAAGAGAGCGCCGTCCGCCCAGTACAAAAGCACAAACGTTAAAGAAAAGAAACTTCCACTGTGAGCCACGCAAAAGTCATTGACACGAAAGAAGTCGAACTTTTTTGCTCAGCGAAACAACAAAAATTAACATCAGGATGCAAAAGAGTTCAACCTTACAATGGGGTCTTTCTCCGATTGGCACCACAAGTCCTTTTTTAAAGACTTGCTGAAAATTGTTTTCGATATTTCTGCGAATTTTTTGGCTAGAACCTTCACTCTAATTAACATTTCACGTCCCCTAGGTAAAGGAACAGAAGAATATAACCATGAATATAAACGTAAAAGCAATACCCTCTGCAGGGGGAATGGAAACAATTCTAGACCATGAAATATCGCCCGGGTTTATATTTTTAAAACTTTTCTTCAAACCCTTTGTCTAAAATTTCTATAAAAACGAGGACGGAAGCTAACTTCGGCAAGCCGAAGTTTTAATACCCTTGCAGATTTCACGAATGAAAACATGACTAGAAAAGCAACATGAATTAACAAAACAACAAAATATTTTATATTTGAAAAAAAATATAATTTTGAAATTTTTCACCCTATTGTTCCTATGGGAGCTATAGGATATCGACGTCCGATCGGAACGCGCTTTTACCCTAATCAAGGTATGCATAAAAGAATACGATTTGGAAAGTTTCATGTCAATAGCCTATATTCTGCGCGAAATATCCTGAAAAACGTCAAATCTTGACCGATTTCACCCTATTGTTCCTATGGGAGCTATAGGATATAGACGTCCGATCGGCACGCGCTTTTACCCTGATCAAGGTACGCACAAAAAAATACGATTTGGAAAGATTCTTGTCAATAGCTCTTAAATATCTTCATTTTTTGAAAGCTATATCCGATTGTTCCTATGGGAGCTATAGGATATAGACGTCCGATCGGGTCGGTTTTCAAACTTGATCTGCGTACATATGTTTTAGGACGACTGTGAAAGTTTTAAGTCGCTAGCTTTTAAACTGAGCTCGCAAACGGTATTGAAACAGACATACAGACGGACAGACGGACAGACGGACAGACGGACAGACGGACAGACGGACAGACGGACAGACGGACAGACGGACAGACGGACATGGCTATATCGACTCCCCTATTGATCCTGATCAAGAATATATATACTTTATGGGGTCGGAAACGTCTCCTTCACTGCGTTACAAACTTCTGACCAAAATTATAATACCCTCTGCAAGGGTATAAAAATGCATGTGTGAGCTCATTTATTCGTGACCATCTAGTTTCCCTTTTTCTCTTCCCCTTAATTAATTTTTTATCTTTAAAAATAATCTGTGCAACATTTTTATGTTAATTTTTAAAAGCCTAAACACTAAGAACACAGCATCCCGTATGGAAAATTTTTAGATGTTTTTTTCAAGTGGGCTAAAGAAAAGTGGAAGTAAGGGAGGAGACGAAAAAAATACGATCTGTGTGTTTGATTGGTACGTTTATATTCTTTTATCGGAAGATTGTGTTTTTATTTTTTAGAGAAAATACAACAAATAGACAGCTACAAATCAAGTGTGGAATGCATAATTAAACATGATTGCATTCGGTTAATTTTGTTGTCATTGCAGCCACGGCTGCTGAAAATTGCTGCAAACAAGAACGGCAGCAACCAAAACGAACATTGCAGCCACAAGAGTACAAGAAAAGCTGTTGCCGGCTTTTTATTTTGTATTTTTGTTCAGTTTGAGGGGCCAACAAACCGAAACTAGAACGTGGGTGTTGGAATTGAACATTAAACCCAATTTCACCAATAAACTGCACACGGCAAACCAGAGGAGAACGATGGCATACACTGTAGTTGTAGTTGTTAACTGCACGCGACTCCAGAAGCACACACGCGTGCAAATTACATAAGCAAACACCAAAACTTAAAGATAATCTGATGAAGTAATGTAGTACGTTTTTAACTTCACATCAGAGGGTATTGAAGAAAATCAAATGTTTTTAAATTCAAATATTTTCAAAATTTGTTCGTAAAAATAAGTTTTAACTTGAGGAAAATATTAAAAACAACTTATGTAAATATTTTAAGCTGTTTTAAACTGTTAAATACATCATCTCTGTTTTTGCGACCATACACCAGTTTTTCTCGTTGTGCCAAATAATTTAGGTGGTCGCAAAAAACGAACAAGTGACAGAAAAAAAACAGTGACCAGGCCTTGCAGGTGGGCGTTAACTCGCATTTCGTGCAAGGGGAGTGGCAGGCATGCAAAAAGAGTTCACGAAACTCAAGAAAATATATGCGCATTGTTTAAGAATTTAACTACTTTTTGGCGGAAATATTTGAACAGAATAATGTTAATTATAATAATTGACTTAACTCTGAACAGAAAAAAGTATTCAAATTGTAAAACGAAATTGAAAAAGTATTCTTTTTAAATCGTAATTCTTTTTCTAACAATATGATAGTTATTTTCATTTCTAGAGATTCGGCTCTAAACTTCCATTCCAAGCCTTTCTTCGTTTTTACTTGATTGTTATTGAAATTTTGGTTGAGCGCACAATTAGTTCAATGCTCAACACCATCATCATTATCGCGATGATCAGCAGCAAGAGAAACACCATCATTGCCTTTAGATGACCGTCATAACAATTTGTTTTTAATGCCGCGATTATTGTTGTGATTGTTATTAGTGTGCAAATAAATATTTGCAACACATCGAGTGCGTTGCCCCCGCCGCCGATTTGCGGCCGCCGTTTGTGGCACGCTTGCCTAGCCAGGCGGTACCGTGAGGCGGGGGAGGGGGAGGGGGAGTGGCACAGGGGCCGAGATCCCGATCCCACATCCAACAACATCAGTTGGGTGAAAGCCGCCGCCGCATCGCAGAGATACGAATACGAATTTGGATACAGCCACAGCTGGCAGATACAAGGTGGCAATTACCCCGATTTGCCAACTGCAATTTCGATTCACTCAAAATTGCATAGGGTTGTCACACACAAGTCCCTGGTAATCACAGTTATCAAGATAAGTCATTGAACCAGGCCGTGGTAATGAATATCTTACCAATCAATATGAAGGAGTCTCTAAAGGTCGTCCTAAGCAAGTGTAAATATTTATTTGGTTATTTATTAAAAATTAATTTAATTTTTCTAGATTTTTATGTCAATCCGCTCTGGGAGGAATTTGCTACTGACCATTTTTTATTGTTCCAATTATATTAGTTTAGATCACAGTTTCACTCAACCCAAAATCATCAATTCAAACCAAGCTATGATGTGCTGACAACAACTCATCCTATCAGCACCACCTCAACATCCATCAAGTTCTAGAACAACAAAAGATATCCGAAAAACAGTTGGCCGAGACAGGAATTGGCAAATGATTCAGCGAGCAAGATTTATGTGAGAGACAGAATGCATTGAATGAGGGAACTCAGCACCCGTCTCCTCTTCCTCGTCAACCATCCTTTTTGGAATCCTTTAGGAAAAAAGGGCACAAAACGAGAAGCAAACACAGTGAATTGAATAAGTCACAAGTTATGCCAGTGCTCCTATTCCTCGTACGAAACCGGTTGGCCCCTCGACTCTGTCAAAATGCAATCCGTGCAGCAGGTGGCCAGTTCAAGAAATGACACTCGAAGAACACGCGATCCGGAATCTGTCCAAAGAGTGAGACAATAGTTAATGGTATCCCACACTCCTCCTCAATCTCGGGAGTCTACTAAATCTGGTTATGCAAATGGGTTCAGCACAGTTGAATATCATGAATTTCATTTCCAGTGCAGCGAAGCGCATCTCCAAAGAAATGCCACAAAAAACACACATCCTTCTCCCGCTTAATCGAGCAATTAAGTCTGATTAAGAATACATTGAAGACTGTCGGTGGGATGAAGATCTTTTACCGAAAACACTTCGAAAATGATCCATACAATATTAAAATAACATTCGAACTATATGAAAATATTCAATTTAAACAAATTGCTGATTAAATTTGACGAGTCCAAAATAAGAAATACATAAGAAAAATATAATTCTGAAGTGTTTCTGGCTCATTTCAAGTGGCGGTCGGAGCAGACAAAAAGAGGGGACTTATCTGCCATGAAAGGCTTCCACATCCTCTAAATGATCGGTAACTAAGTGGATCGGCGGGAAATAAAGAATATTAAAGCTGGCGGTGGCGCATAAGTTATGCAGTCCCTTTTCCCGAAACCAACCATAAGCCACTCAAAGCGGCCGAGCAGACACAAAAGGTAGGTAGACAAACCTTGGAAAAAAATTAAAAAAATAAAACCAAAAACCATCAAGATAAAACGTCTGCAGGGATAAGGAAATAAGGAATGGGAAAGCAGTTTTTGAGTGGCCCAAAAAATCATAAACAATTTCAAGGTTACCAATTTGAGACGGACAGTCTGTGTGGGAAGCCAACAGCTAGCTACCAATAAAAAAGAGCACTACGAAAACCATTCCTTAAGCCAGATCATGAAACAAATTTAAATGACTTATAGCTCCTAACAAATAACAAAGAAGGCTTGTTTTCGCAACCGAAACCCTTTTACCTCGAGAAGGTTATTGTAAAACTTTCATCCATAAGTCTTCTAAACTAGCTTGGTAGACGGTCGTGGCTAGATCAACTTGGTTGATAGTGCTAGAATAGATATTCTTAAAAGTTAACACAGTCTCTTTCACTGCGCTGCAGCCTTCTCAAAAAATTATAATATCCCTACTTTGCAATGGTAAAAAGTACGCGCTAAAAAATACGCGTATATGTCTGAAAAATACAAACAACATAAAACGTCGCCACTTAAGCTTTAAACTGGTTTACATCGTCAGACGAGAGCGGTCAGCGAAAACAAAACATATCTAAGTTGATACCTCTTTCCGAGATAAAAGTGTTTAGTGGACAATTGAAAATGAGTTTTGAAATATCAATTTTATCAACGTTGCATTAACGAACTTTTAATTTGATTACTTAGTTGAATAGTAACTACATACAGTGGTTCACAGCTTATTTCAACCAGTCTACACCAAAAACTTTAACATCCCATAAAAACTAAACAAAACATGTTATCAAAATAATTTAAACGCAGAATACATCTATGATGATACACATTAGTGTTTAATAATTGTATGATTTTTTAAAAATTTTACAAACATTTTTTATGAATTAATTACAAAAAAAGCCCAAAAAAAAAGGCCACAGCTTATTTCAACCAGTCAACAAAAAAATCGAATAAATTAACATAGTGGCCAATAACTTTTTTTTTTAAATTTGTCATGACTACCCTTTTGTTTACCAACAATTTAAAGTTAACTTTACATGGATACAATGCCTTTTGTTGTTGTTGCCAAGTAAAAACTACTCTCGACCCTTGGGAAGGACTTTTGGCGTAGTTTCGTCTAAAAATATTGTGTTTTCGAACATTTTTTCGTTATGTGGACTTCCAATTTTGTTTTGTGGAAATGTTAAGACACCTTTAATTCATAATCATTAGCTCTCGACAGCACTGGATGAGCTAAATCTGCGAAAAAATTTGCACTTCCCATGGGTCATTTCTATAGTTAAATCAAAAATTAATTTATATTTTAAGATCCTTTGAGTTTTTAATTCATTTATCCTTTAGGATGTGAAGCTGAACTCAAATCTTAATTGCGGAGTAAAAAAAAAAAAATGTGGAAGGACCTGCTTGGCACTTATAGGCCCAAAACAATTAGCGTTCGCCGCTAGGCTTAGGGCTCATTTGGATACACACGAGAAACTCACTTATTAGTGTCCTTAGTATATTTGAAAAAATGTATTTGAAAGAAATAATTGAATTTTGATACAGTTGAGTCGGAAAAATATATCTAAGCGGGGGAAATCCCAATTACGAGCCTAAATTGGGGAGTCAAATGGCTGTTTTAAAGTCTAACGGCGAACGCTTATTGTTTTGGGCCTATAAGTGTCAAGCAGGTCCTTCCACATTTTTTTTTTTTTACTCCGCAATTAAGATTTGAGTTCAGCTTCACATCCTAAAGGATAAATGAATTAAAAACTCAAAGGATCTTAAAATATAAATTAATTTTTGATTTAACTATAGAAATGACCCATGGGAAGTGCAAATTTTTTCGCAGATTTAGCTCATCCAGTGCTGTCGAGAGCTAATGATTATGAATTAAAGGTGTCTTAACATTTCCACAAAACAAAATTGGAAGTCCACATAACGAAAAAATGTTCGAAAACACAATATTTTTAGACGAAACTACGCCAAAAGTCCTTCCCAAGGGTCGAGAGTAGTTTTTACTTGGCAACAACAACAAAAGGCATTGTATCCATGTAAAGTTAACTTTAAATTGTTGGTAAACAAAAGGGTAGTCATGACAAATTTAAAAAAAAAAGTTATTGGCCACTATGTTAATGTCTTAACATTTCCACAAAACAAAATTGGAAGTCCACATAACGAAAAAATGTTCGAAAACACAATATTTTTAGACGAAACTACGCCAAAAGTCCTTCCCAAGGGTCGAGAGTAGTTTTTACTTGGCAACAACAACAAAAGGCATTGTATCCATGTAAAGTTAACTTTAAATTGTTGGTAAACAAAAGGGTAGTCATGACAAATTTAAAAAAAAAAGTTATTGGCCACTATGTTAATTTATTCGATTTTTTTGTTGACTGGTTGAAATAAGCTGTGGCCTTTTTTTTTGGGCTTTTTTTGTAATTAATTCATAAAAAATATTTGTAAAATTTTTAAAAAATCATACAATTATTAAACACTAATGTGTATCATCATAGATGTATTCTGCGTTTAAATTATTTTGATAACATGTTTTGTTTAGTTTTTATGGGATGTTAAAGTTTTTGGTGTAGACTGGTTGAAATAAGCTGTGAACCACTGTATATACAATATTTGGTACTTTTCCTGGTCTGATATGCCTTTTTCTTCAACTTAACCCCATCGCATCTCGACCAGCCTAACATTTTGTTTTGTGTTTTTTCTCGTTCATCGCCCAGTGAGTTGGCAGCACCTACGTGAGCCGCCAACCGGTTTCGAGACTCAAAGGTAACTTGAATAACATTTTAACTCACTGCTGGTTTCTTTATATTTTCTGTCTGTGTCGCCTTGCTTTTTTCTTAACGCACAACAGGTACATTTGTTGTTGTTGGTGGGCAACAGCCAGCGATGGAGGTATATACATATATGGTATATACAGTGGGGGTCTGTTTATATGGAGATTTCCTCAGTCTGTTCTTCTGTCATTCTTTCCGCCTGTGTTTGCCTTGGTCTTTTGTGGCTCCTCCAAATATATACAGATATATAAATCTTTGTGATTCGCTATACAAATATACTTATATATGGGAATATGTATGCACGGCTTTGTATGGTTAGCCAGACCAAAGAACTCGGCTCAAAAGCGTTTCAGCATTTACCTTTTCTTGGGTCTTGAATGCGGTCATATAGACGAGCATATACTATGTATAGTTTATATATGTACTTATGGCCATTATGATTTCTATAAGGATTGTTTGCCATGCTGATTGAGCCTTTTATGAGCAGCAGCTCAAGACTTGATAAGGAAAATCGCCAAAAGAAAATTCTGCAGAATTCACTTGCACACTTTTGTATGGCTAGATATTTTTCCCTTTACTCAATTAAAGCTGGCAAAGAACAATTGATTTATTACTATTTTATGGCAAATTATATTTACATTTTAAATTATTTATTTACATTTATAATTTCGCTGCTCAAATTAACAATACAAATCCGGTGCTAGGCACGACTCAGGACCGAAAAACAGAATCCGAAATAGAATGGATAGAATATCAAAGTAAAATGGACGAACAAAAAATGCGAAAAAAATCCCCACAAAGCTCTAAAGATTAATTGAGATAGAGATTATATAGAAGTTACTCAGCAGTATTTCAGGGGTTAAGTTTGCTTTTACTTGCGGCCTCTTATGATTGGTAGAATGGTAAAGTGAACTATTATGAAACTGAAATCAATTTAAATTAAATGCAAGGAATGGTTAATCGTTTAGAAGTGGAGAGAATAGTAACTAAACAGTTAAAGAAAAACCTTTAACATAATAAATTAAATGTGAACTATCTACATTTTTAAATTTCTTTGATTTTTAAGTTTATAGTTCATTTATTGTATTTTCCTGGAATACATTTAGCTTATCAGTCCTAGCTGAAGGTCAGTGGGCAACCTTGACAAAGTTTCCTCCACCCCTTATCAATCGCAGAAGTGCTGCAAGCCAATAAAGTAAAGAATTCGGCAGACAAGGTTTTCGAGTGCTCGTGATATATTATATTATACACATTTATAATAGTTCAATATACAAACATACAACCAATGCTTAAAAGTAACTTCTTTTAGTAGATTCGGGCTCCTTTGCGAGGAATACAAATATTTGAGTTCCCTTCTCTATATGCAAACATTCCGCATTGTTATTCCCCAGCCTTCAAAGAAATTGCCCACTTTCTGAACTCGCAGCTCGCATAGGCTACTGTTACTCACATGTTTAATTTCTAATCAGCAGGGCTCTTATCTTATCGTCGCAGGGAAAACGCATTTATTCATCAAATATAATGTATATGCAGAAATATATATACCCGTATTCATTTATGAGCTCATAAAAAGTACGATTCAGCCATTTAATGTGATATGAGATAAGTTCTTTGCTAATAGATTGAAGTTAAAACTTAAATAACTTTCCGTATTATTAACAGTATTTTAATGTTAAAAAAAAAATATTTAATATCACATTAAATCTTTTCAATTAATATCTATTACTTGATTTTAGTATATTATGTGTTTTAAAATTACATTATTTATTTACTTTCAAATTACAGCTCTTACAATTTTTTTTAGTATATATAACTCTTAGAAAAAAAAAATGGCCTACGTAATCTATAAAAAAGTGCACATGTTTTTTTGGTAGTGGGAGTTCAGATAGTGGTTCAATTTGAAATGGTTTTGTTGTGTTCTCCGATAAGATATAGTTAAGCTCCCAACGACAATCGATTCACATTCGACCCACTCAACGTGCGATGAATTAAATAACCAAATTCAGGCCTAAGGAGGGAAAGAGATACAGAAACGCGGGGATCGAATGACTTAGTCATAATTCTGGGGCCCTATCAGAAAGCTCTAAACGTGGTAGTCTTTGCTTTTGTTTTCGCTGCCTTATCAGAATGGCACACATAGCGCATTATATTCGGTTTTTTGTGTTCAACTATTCAGTGTTATGTGCCATACAATTTACGAGCTCTGTGCCAACAGACGTAGTCCAGATAACTCTGCAATTAGACAACAACAACGGCACAACGAGATAGCATTTAAAAGGCCTAAAAAATAGAAGAGCTAGATAAATGCTGATAAGTTGGAACTCATATACTTTTGAATGAATAAATATCTATGTTTGTCTTTATTAGACTTAAATTTCTAAATTAGAAATTCTAACAGCATTTCTCTAATATTTGTATATATTTCAAAATCCATTTAATATATTTCGTTTATAAATATTACAAGCACTCCCCGAAATAAATCTAAGAAAATTAGAATAATTTTGATTATCTTGAAAGACAACTCAAGATTCTTCTTTACCTTGTGGGCAGTCTTTTGCTTCTCTTTCCAAAAAAAATAATGCACAAGTAAAAGTCTATTAACAATTGACGTCAAAAAGAAATCGCCGAAATATAAAACCAAAACATATGGAAATCAACGCTTACACAGCGAAAATCTCACAAACACTAATACTCTGCCTAAAATACATAATATCCACATATGTTATACCCTGATTTGTATAGACAAAGCTCTGTGAATCAATAAAAACCATTTTAGATGCGCACATGGCACGGAACGAAAGAATTTTTGGATTGGGTTGAAGAGTGGGGAAAATGGGAAACATTCCTCTTTATTCCACAACCATTTGGGTTAATGAGTAGTTGAATAATTGAACCGTTTGGCATAAAAAAAAGTCGATCGAGCCAAAATCAACCAAACATTTTATCTATCTAAACAAATAAAAATATAAATACCAAAGATACTCTAACAGCAAACCATTTGGAACTAAGACAAAAGAAATATTATAGACTGGAAATTTAAAATGAATTAGGAGATTTCGTCATGTTTAATTTTCTACTTTTCGGACTATTATTGACTAATTAGTTCGTTTTACAGAGACACAACATTGTACATGTGTGCCCCCTTAAGTTCAAACAGACCAGACATTAATGTCTCTATTCGTAAATCAACGAAAAACACATCTGAATACAATTTCAAAAACATTTTTAAAATCCCTTTTTGGCACCGGTCATAAAAATACGAGCCAAAAGTCTTAAAGAAAATCACAGATGTTTGTTTGCCTCAACTGCATTTTGGCCATTTTCAAAATCAACAAATGCATTTGGATCGAGGACTTCAGGGAGGGTTGAAAAGCAAGAAAATGATTGAAGAATTCAACCATGAAAAACTGGTTCACTCAAATATTAAATCTGTTTTCTCATACATATTTACCAATTGAATCAGTACATAGTCTTTATTTTTGGCTGCAATGCGAAACATACCTGAAAAAAATAGATTCGTTAAGTTAGTAAGAAATACTACAAAAACAAAGTAAGTCTATGGAATACTTAATTTATTTAATTTTGGTTCCTAAATAATTTTTAAGCATAATATTTGAGATTTTAAAATGAAAACAATTCTATGAAATTAATTGCTGGGAATTCAATTAGCTTTATTCAAGTTAACATAACAAAAGCTTTTTTGTTCAGCTTTTGAATTATGTCAGCCCCAAAGGATTGCAAGGGAATAAGGGAGGACCAGTGCTATCTTAACGCAACATTTGATAAAAATACTTTGAGGAGTCAAAGACCCAACGTCCCCTGTTTTCTCAACTATTTTCCCTTGTTTTGCCGAATGCCAAAAGCGTCTGGGCTGCAGTTCTGAATGGCTAAGCATTGTCTCCTCCGCTCATATTATGTAAATATACGAATATGTAGTATATATGTATATGGCGTGCTAAGGGCAAGCCCTTCAAGCGAAGGCAAACCACAAGAAAGCATCAGAAAAATCGAGAGAGAAGAAAAAAAAGGGCAAGGTTGGTCACATTTGCAAAAAGTATTAAGTTACACAAGAGGCTTACCCAGGATGAACCAATAAACCAGCGGCATCCAGGGATAAGGGATATTTGAACTCACAGACGTTATAGACGCAGGCATCATATATGCGTTGGTGCGACAGAGAGAAAAACAATTAAGCGACCTCAATTGCAGCGGCCAAAGCAACCACAACGACAATGTGGAGACATTTAAAGGCAGTTGCAGCCACTTTGACTGACAGCTGCACTTAAAGAGCAAGAAAAACGAGGAAAACACGGAAAAAACGCTGAGAAACTTAGAGGAACGTTGCAGAAATCTCGCAGAAGAAGACAACGTTGACAGTTCACGAACCCAGCTTCAGACGGCGAGCTGAGCTCATTCTTCGGAGCCCAAGATACAGATACAAAGATACGCCAGCTGCAGCAATAGCAATAGCAACAGCAATAATAATAATGAAAACTAGTTGCAACTAGTGCAACATCCAAACGAGTTTCACTAGGCTTCAACAGCTGCAAGACTGGAGTGGGTGTTCTTCGTTCTTCTTAGGAGTGTGGGTGAATTCTTCGCTGTTGTTGAAGGAGAAACCCAAACCGGAGCTTGGGCGAGTGTGTGAATTCTGTCGACTTCAAAATCTGCGGCCTAGGCACACAGCTCCGCGTACTCGTATCTCGGTATCTGATGGATACACTTCTGCCGCCGCCGCCCCCATAATTCGCCATTGATTGATGTGTGTGTGTCGTGGCAGCTTTATGGTATTCGCTGATTATGCCACGAGATTAGGCGCCTCTCGGATTAAAAGAAAAAATCTGGCAAACAAAAATCGTAACGTCTTGAAGGCATATACATATTTCGCACTCTAACAATTTCATATCCAAACCAAGTTCCACTGGCCACTTTAAAAAATATAATACTTTCAGTGTTCTCTTCGAATCCCCCTACTAAATTACATCACAATAAAAAAAAAAATATTTTTCTTAATTATCTATCATTATTCCAAGTTTTTGCCAAAACCCATTACAAAGTCTCCTGTACGGCCAGTCGAATACTGTCGTCACATCTTTATATGGCACATCCACTTACCGATTCGATAACCGATAATGGCGGCACATTTCCAACATCAGAACTCATCACAATTGAAAAAAAAGATTCTATCACCATGACAAATATCTGTCAAATTAAGCCATTTTTATTTAAAACAGTTTGTCGAACATTAATCACGAAATAGCTGGCAATTTAAAAGGCACTTTGCGGTATATTTATGCATAAATAACTTCGACTATATTTTGAGCAATTCAAGTTATGGGAGGTGAGATACTGCAGAGGGTTGAGGTTGCGAGCCGTGGGTGTCGGTATCGGTCGCAGTGTCTAGACAGCCATAAAAAAGATACAAATATGAAAATTGTATTTCAATGTGCACGGCGAAAATATGCAAAAAGCAAGCAAACAAATCACCAGCACAAAAGTGTATAGAGATAGACTCGGAGGGGTTATTGGATGGGGGTACGTGGGGCGAACTGACTGACTGAAGCTAAAGCGAAGACGACAATTTCCGGGTGTCTAAATCGGTCGTTCTCAGAGTCCCGTCACAGTCGCCTGAAGTTGAGTGAAATGACGTGTAACGGTTTAGCAGAAGCCATTATAGAGAGTGCCCTAAGTCCCTCGCAGTCTTTCGGGTTAGATCGGCTATATAGACGAAATATACCGTAGACCATATGGTGTTTATTTGGAAAAAAGGTAAACGACACAAATGAAAGCTCATATGCTCGTTAATAGTTTCATAAAAAAGGTAGCGGAATATTTCTATAAATATTTTAATCAAATACACGACAAAAATTAATTGCCTAAGTTTTTTTCCAATTTTTTTCTAGAACAGAGGTTCTAACTCATCTGTATCTCCAATAACAAAGGCAGTTGCCGGCAAAAAACCAAAAAATCAAATGTGAAATTTAATGCCACGACGTGAGATCTGCATAACTTTGCATAAGTCAAACGATGAAGGCCCCGAAAAGGGTTGAAATGTAGCGAGCAGCAACAACAAATAGTTTCATTCATTGAATTCAGCTCCAGTAAAAAAGAGGGAAAAGTATTTTGCCAGTGTTTGCATATTTTCATTCGAGTATTTCTCTTTTTTTTTGCCCTCGCATAATGCACAGCTGCTTGTTGTGCCCATTTCCCGCTTCCCTTTTCCTCCCCGCAATCCCTACTGTTTTCCTCCACATAATTTCCCCCTGCGCGGATTTCCGTTGGGTATATTTTGAATGTCAAAGTTATTTGTTGTATGGCGCTGCATAATAATCAGGGGCAAAGCAAAAAAAAGGGTTCTATGACTGCATCCTGGGCAGAACAAGTTTAGTTTCGTTGTTCTCCCGGTGTTGCCAGCATTTGCACAACAAAGCCAGAACACGGCTCAAGGTCCAAAGACCGCTAAGCGCGAGCGAGGAGAAGAAAAAATAAAATAGAAAATGGAATGGAATCGTAGGGAAAATGGAGAACAGAAAGAGCTTTGTCTTTGTCATTGCACCATGAAGTTATACGCCGCAGGAAGCCGCAGAACAGAACAACAATTTCATATTCATACGTTTGTATCTCTCGCATTTCGCTGGACAATTTTCGCCATTATCTTTGCAAGTAGCTTAGCTCTTTCTTTGTTCTAGCCCCAGACAGACAGATATAGGGATTGGCAGACATATGTATATTTAGACGCAAAGAGTGTGTTGGCCTATGAATGAGCATGAAAGCGAAAGGCCGCTGCACTGAGCCACATGTGCTCCCTTCGAAACGAACTTTTGCCACGGCGAATTTCACTAACATATCACACCTCCAAAGTATTGTTGCAAGTATCAACGGTCCCTCTCTCGTAGGATACTTGATTAATTCTTACATCTCGATATTTTCAAAATGCGTTTCTGACGAGAACTTGGACACAAAATATAATAAGCCTGAATGCTATAACTAAATGCCATGGGAGGAGATTTAAATGTAGGAAATGTTGTAAGCAGAATAATTAAATATTTAGCTTTTTTTCCCAGGACTATACATGAGTAGTCATAAAACTGGGCAGCCAAACATTGAGCCAACCATCAAGGGCGGTCTGACAAGTCCTTCTCAGTCTCCCACAGCTGCATATCTATTTCTATGCCCCTCCAAAGCCTGGCGTGGATTGCCTAACAAGTGCAAAATATTTTGGCATTTTGCAGGTTGCTTGTGTCAGTCGCGTGACGTGCGCTTTTAGCTGCAGATGGAGTTATCTATCTGAGAGCCTGGCCAACCAAGGGTCTAAAGGGAAATGCCCATGTGCGGGTAGAGTGCAATGACCTCCACCTTCTATTTTTCTCAAATGCAATGAAAGACGGCCCTCTCATTGGCCAAACCGAAGAAAAACGAACCAAGACAAGTCAGTCATGCGGGTCGTAACGCCCTCTCACAAACTAATCAAAAACAATTAGCAGCATAGCGCTAGATAAAGTACAGTGGAACATTTGTAGCTGAAACTTTCCTAGGAAGAATATTCCAGAACATAACTGGAGCCCAAAACCAACATTTTAGGCAATAAAAAGTGATCTACTGAGATTTAGAATTAATATAAATTACAGTAAAATATAGAAGAGCCCGATCTAAGGTGCTACTTAGAAATATACGTCTACTTCTCTGAGTTTCAAACTGACCAAACTATAATACCCTCACCCAGTGTATATTTATTTGATAATTGCGGGATTTTTATTATTTTTATTATAGCCAACTCACAAGTCTGCTGTCTATAAATAATTAGCTGACAGATTTATATTGTGGCGGAAGTGGATGGAGGCGGAGGAGCAGATAAAGTCCAGTGCCTATTGTCATATGGGTGGAGGAGATAAAGGCGTATAGATTGGGGGATAAAATCAAAGTAATTTACGGAATAATTACTGAAATTATGGTCAATTATTGCAATTGCAATTGCGGGCCCTCCCCCTCGGTGACAAAAAAAAAAAACACTAAAGACCCAACAGAATTCTGTGTGAGTTTCGGCTTTATTTATCATCACCCATTGTCGCACGGGGCGTATGCGTGACGTTTTTGTCGTTAATTCAATTCTCATTTTATGAATTTTATTTGTTGTCGAGTATAAATGTTATGTGAATGAGTAAATAACAATTAAGAGCATATAGCAAAATTCACGTAAGAATTTAATAAAAATTCATCCTTTTGATTTCATATTTCACTTGTCAGCTGTTTTATGGGCGTGTTCGTTGGCTGCTGTGAAAATACGAATTTCTTGTAAAATCCATTTTTAATCATTATTTTTAATTGCTTTGCTAATTGGAAAACGCATAAAGTGGAAACCACAAATGAAATAAAACATGCAAATTGCATAAAAAAATATATATTGGGGCAAAAAAAAAAAACAAATAAACGGAAAAGTAAAGGTATTATATGTACAATTTTAGATTGGAACTTTCAATTGCCCTAACAATTCAATCTTCTTCCCTAATTTCTTTACAATTACTTACCTTGATTAAGTTAATTTTTAATGAAACTTAAACTGATTTGCTTAGAACCCTTGAACAGAACAACTTTCACAATTGATTGCCGCTGAGCATTAATTCCCCCAAAAAACGGATCTCTTTTGAACCGGAGTTCACCAAGTAATTCCCAATTTAAGACGCAGCTTCTCAACTTGACAAATAACAAATTGCCCTCGCTTTGATCTTAGATGCTTCTTCTTTTCTGTATTTACTTGGGTGAAAAAAATCTTTTGTTGCTGGAGGAAAAAATAAGAAAAATAGAGATGGCCAAGTCTATTTATTTATTTTTCCAAGATGGGGTGGTGGGGGCCAGTGGACTTCCTCCCTTCCTTTTCCAATTGATTAAAAAAGTATTTTTTTCTGACCAGGCATGGACTTTGAATGGTACATGTGTGGCGTGTGTGTGAATATCTGTGTGTGCATGACTCATTTGCAATTAAACGACAAAAGCAAGAGAGGGCAAAGAAGAGCGAGAGAGAGAGCGAGAGCCAATTTTAAGTGCCGCAAAAATGCCAGCATAAAAATAAAGCAGTCGCTGTAAAAACGGCAGAAGAAGCAGAAGCAGAAGACGAAGACAATAAGAAGAAGAGGAAAACCTACAAAAGCAGCGACCACAAAGGCAAAGATACAAAAATCCATACCCAGATACATTTACAAAACTACACCGCACACAAACAAAAACTCGCTCGCTCGCCACACATACTGCGACGTCGACGTCGACTGTGCAGCGGCAGAGGCAGCGACAGCGACTGATGTTTACACAACGTGCGGTATATTTGCAAGATACTCGACGTACAAAAAAAAAACAGCAGCAAATGCTGCTTGTATTTTTTCTTTTTCTCTTTTTTCGACTCTAATTGAAAACAAGCAGAGAGTGTGTGTGTGTAGAAAAAACAAGAAAAACAAGCACAACGAGCGTCTACAGCTGGCTCTGGGGTATTATTGTATCTGTTAGATGCGAAATTGCAAACCCACCAACAGGCGACGTTGCCGAACTTCAGCGTATTGCTTTTTTCTGTTTTCTGTTTTTTTTTCTTGCCGCTTTGTAGCCGCGTAGCTCATAGTTTGTGTGCATGGTGTGTATCTGTGTCTTTGCGGCGCAGCGTTCTCTCGCTACGTACGATGAAAATTGCTGCAACAATGTCGCTTAATTTTCATGCGGCCAGCAGTATTATTATGTATGCACCTGATCGGGCCTTTATGATAGGCCCCAGAAAGCCGAGAAACCAGTTTACAACGTCACCCATCCCCATCATCATCATCATCACCATCATCAAACATAATCCCAATCCAAGTCCAGGTCCCAGGTCCCAGGTTCCAACTGGTTATCAGTAAACAGAAACACAAACAGGTAACAGAACACCAAAACCAAGGCGAAACTGAACCCGAGCCATCATCATCATCCTTCTCCGCTTTCTTCATTTGATATCGTCTGGTTGTAGTCACAGATGCGTCCAGAAGTTTAGCCAAGCTAAGATTAAAGCAACTAGCTACTTCTGGAATTTTAACGAATTTTATATATATTTTTTGGATTAAGCTGGCGAGAGGAAATAATGACAAATTTGTTGGGTTTCCCAAAAAATAAATAGTTTCCTGTACACATAAAAAAAAGTGAAAAAGTATTGGCTACCCTATGCTAGCTGTCTACAAAAAAATACAATAAAGTATTCTAAAAATTGAAAATGATTATGGTAGCTTTTACCACAAAACAATGTAGAAAAAATCGTCCTCCTTTCTACATTACATGATTTCCACTATCCGAAGAGGTTTACATATATTTTTGACCACTTCTGTATTATGGCCATATTTTCTGAGCCCGTTCATCAGCTCTTTGGGAATAATAATCGATTCTTGCTGCGCCTTCTTTGTGCTGGCTATGTGCCTCCTCGTTCGGCCTCACGAACACAGGGCCAAACAAACTCACACAATCGCCCCTTGATGATAATCTTTTGTGTCTGTCCGGTTCTTTAGCACCTTTTGTCACCGTGAAAAGCGGCAACGTTGCGTTTTGAAGAGACGGACTTACGGATCCGGAGATTCATCTCCATCTTGCTGTATCTCGGCCTCCTGCTCCCGAGCTCAGCAGCTCATGTGTGAAATTATTTGGGAATTTTCTAATTTCCCATACAAAAGCTGAGTTATCGCATCGCCGTCAGACCTCGTCGTCGTACCGCCTCTCGTCCCCTTTTTCCCCGCCGACTTCGTCACGTTCCCTTGTGATATCTCAATCCTCCTATTGCATGGCACTTATTCGCTTTTTGCCCGATTTTTGTTGTTTTTCGGTATTACGACACTGCACAAAAAACAATGAAATGTGCATTGCCAGGCATAAAAAGTGTAAAACAATAGCAACGGAACAGCGGAATATGTTTGGCTATATGAAAATACATACCCAATTGCACAACTGGCATGAACTGCCATAATATTCCGCCCAAACCCCCCGTCAACTGATTTCTATTGCTTGACGTTCCTGAACGTACTGCAAAAATATATTCGATTTGATAGTAAGGCGGCAAAAAACCACGTTGATATTTAAAGCAATTTTTGAATACCTAAGTCCTTTTATTAAGAAAATATTTATTTAAAAAAAAAAATTTAGTTACATGTAACAAAGATATTTTTAAAAAATAACTAAACTAACCAAGTTTTAGGAAACGTATTAAATTATCGAATCAACAAATTAACCATCAAAACATAATAACATAGTAATGCAGAAATTCAAAATGTATTTCTTTTAGAATTTCTAGGGCTCACTATCAGGATGATTCAGCGCATTAAAATGTTCAAGCTAATTTTTCAGGCCATGTGTTTCATTTACTTAGCAAAAAATATATTATGAAATTTCGAGATATAGTTCACAGCCAGTATAATAAGTTGTACACCCAAAAACCAACGCCATCCGGACAAACCTTATCAAAAAAGCGAAATCGAGCAGAAAAAAAATACTCAACTGGCAGTGAAAATAATAACAATACGCCGCACAAGTGTGAGTTATGGTTTTAGAGTTCTGTTTATATTTCTGTTCCTGCATTGGAAAGCAGTCGTTGGCTGGATCGGATGAGTAACCAGAGACCACCACCACAGACCCCCTGGAGAATGAAAAAATAACAAAAACACGCCACAAGCCCATGACTAAACATTTGAATAATTATCAAGTACGAAAGTACAATGGTATGGTAATTACTGGGAATAGAAAATAATTGAGTTGCTTTTTGAGTAGTTGTAGTTTTAAATCCACGTATATAGTTTTTGCAAAAATATAAGTATCTTTAATTTTTACTGGATAATTCCCTCCTCCAGAAGAAAGTAATAATATTCGGAATTTTTTAAATCAAATGTCTTTTCATCTTTCAAAATTAAAAGTTTTGTAGGACGCCTAGTTATGCGCTTCTCTATCTAATCTACATTTTTAGCTTTGGGGGAGGAGAACCCTCAATGCCAAAAAGAACAAACAGCGGGCAACAAAAACTATAAATTCTCGTGTAGCTGTGCGACAAAAACAATAATGAAAACCACATTAACAAGAGCAACAAATATAAATGTAACATGACATTGAAACGAGTCAAAAGCACTAAAAAAAGTACAACACAGGCCCACATTTTCGTCTGTATAAAATCTGATATAGATCATTATTATTGTTTTTTGTTTTTTCTGCCTTGCCATTTCGTGTTAAAAAGCGAAACACGAAAATTAATTTAATAAAGTGATCTGAGTTGACGTTGCCGGGGTTAGATGGGGGTTCCATGGGTCAGGGAATAAGTGGGGCGACAGATACGTGGGGCGTTATTACGAACTGAAAATATTTCCAATTCAAATTCCCGAAATCTAAAAAATATATATAAAATATAACCCAACTGAATGATTTGCAGGTGAAAGACACTGAAAATTAAACAGTATTCAAAGCTAATCCCGCCTCTCTTTCTATTATTACTCAGCCAGAAATACAAATAAGCATATTGCTCAGCTAGAGTGCAAAGTACTTAATGGAAAAGAGGTGAACAAAAAGTGCGTAATAAAGCTTGCAGCTGAAACTATAATTTGTTGATTTTTTTGTGAGTGGTGCCTGCTGGGGGCTCACTTCTTGGCTCAAACCGGTGGGTTCATTGTCAATGTCAGAAGACAACGTCTGGTTTTGAACCGCGTCAATTCCATGATTCGAGTTGGTAATTACCGCAAAACTATAAAATGGAGGTTTGCCCACTGCTGTCGTCTGACATTGATGCGGGTTTAATGCATCAGCAGCGCATAGAAAGGCAGAAAACACAACATGTGTGTTGGTCTAGTCTCTGCTGAAAAACAACATTTCGGCTGTGCCTAATGAAGCAATTAAAACATTTGACTTTTGCACTGCACGAAAATATAAAAAGGAAGGGGGACCGCCAAACTCGTTTGACTCACGAAAGAAATACACAGAAAAAGGCAAACGAAAACCGGCAGAACAAAACAAATTGCTCAGAGAGGTTCTTCTGTTTAGGCCCGAAAAAACACATACACACAAGGCGCAGAAACTATAAGAAAAGTATTACGCAATAAAGGGAGACGAAAGAAAGAGGTTTCGAACGCTGCAGAATACGAATTTATTCGAATATTTTCAGTCCCTAGAATATCCTATTTTCACCTTTGTTTTACCATAATGCATACATTTCGTATACATGTGTTTTTAAGACGTTGAAATTAAACCTAATATTTCTGTTTAGTAAGCTCAAAAGCCTGAGGTGGATGCAAGTGGTATCTTCTGAGGAGGAGCCCCATTGCCACATGTCGCAGTCTTCTCCCTTCCCTTCATTCTTAGTTCTTGATTCTTTTGGCCTGTTGTTTGTACACGTAGTCACATACACACACACACACACCCATGCCAAGTGGGACCCACTCAGGTAAGATACTTAGATAGAAAAAAGCAAAGACACGACAAGTCAAGGTAAAAAAGTTACGCATTCTTTTTCGGGCATGGCCAGCCATTAGCTTTTGTATCTCACGGATTGCCAGGGATGTGGCGACTTGAAGAAAGGGAGAAAGAGTAACAGCTCTGACAGACAGACAGCCAGCTTAGAAATTCATCTCGCAGATACTTTCGTATCCCAACTGGATGATAAGAACGGCCTCGTGTGGGCAGCAGCGGATACAAGTAGCTGTGAGTGGCCTACGCTGGCATCTAACAGATACAATTTACATACATCTCTCGGTGGTTGGTTTTTTCTGGTTTCTGATTCCTAACTTTGAAATAGTTTATCGTGACTGAGGCATTCAGGCACCCACGCTCGCATCTGACAAATACTTTTCTGAGACTGCTGGGCTCGGTTATCAAAGTATCATAAAAGATGAAGTCTGGGAAATGGTCACTAATATAAGAAATACTGACTGTTATAGATCCTTAATTGATCCAGAGCTTAAAAATAGCTAATATTCGGAAAAATAATATATATTTTTAAATATAAATTAGGAATCCCTATATATTACTATACTATTTTTAAGGTACTAAACTTACCTTTTCAATTTCTGATTATTGTTGTTGATGTTGCTATTATTGTTGTTATTATTATTAATGGAGCTGCTATCCACAACGAACTGCTGTTGTTGCTGCTGCGGCTGCGGTTGTTGTTGTTGTTGTTGGTGCGGCGTAGTAGTTTCGGCTAATTTTCCAAAACAAATGTTACGGCTACTGTCGCGTACCATGTTTCGACAACGGAACACTCGCAGCAGAATCTTCTTCTATTTAGGAGGAGCATTGCGTCGTATGCCGCGAATGGAGGGGCATCATTTTAAATGGGCGCCCTCCTTCCCATTGAACATTATGCACTCTTTTTTTATATTCCAGTGTGGGGATTGTTACGCTTACGATTCTTGGCTTGTTTGATTTGGGGGCTTTTATGGATATCTTTCTTTCAATTACTTTGGTAAGATTTCCGCTTCACTTGCACATTTTTAGCACTATATTACGAATGGGGGATAAAAGATACGGGGGGTTATGTGGATGTGGATTAGATTTTCCAGCTGGCACTTGAATTTCTTCGTAGAACACTTGCACATGCACTTTGTATGGAACCTTCTTTTCCATTGTGATTTTCACATGATTTGACTCTTTTTTGTTGCAATTTACTTGATTTTATTTAGCTCCTTGTTATTTTGTTCACTTATGCCAATTTGCCTTAATTTAGCAACTAAAAATACGCTTTTAATTTAATTCAACTAGAGCAATTTAAATTTATTGAATTTTCAATGGGCCTGGGCCCCAAGATGTGTTCTCTTCTTTTTGCCTCAATTTAAGCGAGGAATACGGCATGTACTAGATATAGATATATAAAGATAAACTCCTTGTATAGGGCCATTTCCTCTGCAACAATACCAGTGCGAGAAGGTGGAAAATGCGAGCAGCGACGTCGGCAGCGCGTTATTATAATCCCCACCCCCCGAAAAAGGGGGTTGGAGGTACAGCATGTTAAAATTCCATGCACTAAAGAAGCATGGAAACTACAAGAACAACACACACACACACACACACACCAGCGTTCGATGCTGAAGTTCGGCAACAGCGCCGCGCAACGCCATCTCGCTCTGGCCCGCTGCGGGCTGGCGTGAAAAGCGGCAACGTCGCTTTGTTTGCTTATAATTGACGTTTGCCGTCTGACGTGGTTGTTAGAGCGAGACAGCCAGCTGTTGTTGCTGCTTCAGCGCACAAAATACATAGGGTGTTTGGGTCTGTGCCTGTCTGTGCGCGCTATGTACTCGTGTGTACATAAAGAATTTATAGCTGGTACTTTTTCTCGTACATGGAAAACGAGTATCTCTCGGCTGTGTATTTATAAATGGCTATGTGGTCATGTGGTGCGCTTCTTTCGCTTTGTTGTTGCACGTTCTTCCATAATTCGTGTAGTTTTGTAGCTCTAAATCTCCTACGTATTTTCTTTTGGGGCGCAGCAGGAAATCACCCATACAGCGGTGGACTTGTGTGTGTATGTGTGTGCGAGAAGCTGCTCGAAGCGACTGCCCTATGTGCGTCTCGCTCTAGCGCACTGGACGGACCCCATCGGTGGCGTGAAAGTTTCTGCGCTGCCGACGGCGCTGCCGCTGCGCTGCTCCCCGAAAACTTGGGGCCGCAGAGCTACGCGATTTCAGTCGCTTTGTAGAACTGGTGGGGTGCGGCTCGCAAAAAACTGGGACTGAAGGGCCCACACACAAAAAGACCCAGCTGGCCTGGCAGCCAAATGGGATAAGATCATCCCGAAGACAGAGCTATGAAATCTAAATTCCCCCCTGCGAGCCTGGCGCTGTTTTGTTTTGCTTTTCGGTTCGCCATTTTGTGGTCGGGAATTTTCAGTCTTTCTTCTCTCTGGAAGAGGAAAAACCCCATTAAAGCCAGGCGTTTTAACTAGAATTCATGAATATTGCCAGCAGCGGCAAAAAGAAAACCAGTTTTAGTATGTATTTAGTATCTGCTGTTCGTTTTGTGGCTACGTGACCACACACCAACAGCATGTGCCAGAGAGAGAGCGCCAACTTTGTAGTTTTTCGCTCCCCAATCTCACTCACACACACACGGGGGTACTCTGTGCGCACGCACACCAAACGGGTTAAGTAAGAAGAAGAAAAAAAGCGGTTTTACTGCATCGCTCCGTCCCGCTCGCACACGGCAGCTGAATCGATTTTTCAAGCGACACGACAATTTCTCCCCACCACCTCCTCTTCGCCCAGCTGCTGTCCCGCTCTGACTCGCGCAGCTCGGCAGCCCCCTCCCTTTCGCTCTTTTGCGTTGTTCGTTTTTGTAGTTTGGAGCCCGCGCACACACGCAGATATTTATATACGGTTTATATATAGTCGCCATGTTACTTTTTCGTACGTTGGGGGAGCTGTCAGCCTGGATTTTTCGCTACAAATTTCCAACGTCGCTCCGGCTGCCTCTGCTGTGGCCGCTGTCGCGGTCGACGTCGCCATCCGCTGCTAGTATGCGTGCGCTGTGTGTGTGTGTGCTTTGAATTTCTGATGAAATTCTTTGCTTTCGAGTTAATTGCTGCCCCGTCGGCAGCGCAGCCCTGCCTCTGCCGGCGTCGCTGCCGCCGAGCTCACATTTTTTGTTGTGCCATTTTCTTTGTACTGGTACTGCCAATTTCTATAGCCCGAAGAAGAGGAAGAGCTTTCCGCTCTGAACTGGGAGTACTGGGGATTTTTAAACACATTTTTAACCTGACTGGTTCGAGCTCTACTAAATGGTCCCTAGTACAATCTATTATGTTCTGTTAAAAGTAAGAAGAAAGCAGAATTCTACAGAAACACGAAAAACTTCTGTTGGTATTCAGAATAGTTTAGAAAACCTTTTCAAATTCGTTTATATTAAGCTTTGAAATAAGTTAAAATTGTGTTTTCGAAGTTTTCGAAGCGTATTCAATAAATTTATCGTTTAAAATTATTTTTCGTAGCTTTTTAGTTGATAAATTTCGGCATTGTTTTTTAGTTAAATTTTTGGATTTTATGTTTAGACTTCTCGCAAATCTATTACCACTTAGTTGTGCACTTTTTTTAAACACTGCTCCGAATTGGAAAATTCAGGCTTTATCCATCACTTTTTTTTTGGTTAATACTTTATTTTTCTGTTTTATTTGATCTGTGATCGATTTATCCATTCTTACCATTTGCGTTGAGAGCTGCAATGAAATGGGGAAAATTCGAACGTTATTTATATGGCGTTTTTCTCAGAATGCTTAATACTAATCTTTCCCTGAACTGAAATTCTGAATAAAAAAGTAAATAGAGCTCGTGTTGAGTTACTTTTGATGAAAGTGTGAGTCGGGCTGACCAACTGAATTGTTTTAGTTTCGAGATAAGAGAAAAATGTGTTGTATACTTTCCTATTGGATTTTCAACCCTATTTGCCCTATTCCCGGCTTTACAAAATTAAATAAATAGTGCTAAAAACTCAATTGTATTTTAACTGATCGTTTTCTGCCTCTTCGAGATACTTACACCATTGGAGCGGCTTTCCTTGGCTGTTCATCGGATCCTTTTCGCTGGCTCAGTGTAGTTAATTTATTGTAAACCCGTTTTGGACTGTATTCGAAACTTGCGCATTTTACTGGCTGGATTTCGTGGCAATAGCTATTTCGAAAACTGCCAAAAAAGGTAACGACGCGCCCGATGAGTTCTGCCTTTTCTGCGTACCGAACCGAAAAACCGATCCGAGTCCAAGTGTACGATTGATTATACTTTAACTGGGTGTATTTTCTGATGTTTTCCTGTGCAGCTACGCACTCGGGGTTTGGTTTTGGGGTGGCTTTTTACTGCGAACTCCTGCGAATTTCATTCGACAGAAAAAGCCTCACAAAATTGAATTGGAAACAATAAAAAAATTTAATTTTTATCATTTATTGGGCTCTCGCTGTTGCCCGATTTCCACTTGCTTTGCTTGCCCCTGTTTTTGTTTGTATTTATTGTATTTGGATTTGGATTTGCGTTACTCTCGTTGTTGTCGCTGCATCTGCCTTCGTATTGGTGCAATTAATGCAGTTTCGCACGCCACACACTCGCGCACTCACACACACAGGTATCCGCCGATGCTCGCACTGAGGGGGAGGGCGGGGCACTTTCAGACAATAACAATAACTTTTCGCTGGCTCTGCCGTGTGTTTTGGCGGCGTTTGTTGATCGCTGCGCCGCCGTTGTTGTTGTACTTGCTCGCTGCGACGCGCGGTCCGTTCACTTCCGAATTTTTCGAAAAAGTGGCGGCCGCGGCGGTGGGCAGTTTTCGAAAACTATTATCGGTTGGTATCGGTTAGTATCGGTGGCGGTATCGATACCGGGAATCGACGATGTGCCATCGCTGGAAATGTTGGGCGCAGGCGATGTTTAACAGAAATGTTAAGATGCAACGTTTACATTGGCAGAGGAGAGACTGCGCAGTCGCTGCTCTGCCAATGTAAGAAAACGTTGTATCTTAACATTTCTGCTAAGTAGGCACTATCGATAGTTGGGAGAGCCCTGGATCTGTTTCCCGTTTCTGCCACATTGGCGCTTTAAAATGTTAGACTCGGCGATGTTTAACGGAAATGTTAGGATGCTGCAGGGCAGCATATTTAAATTTAAATTTATTTGTATCAAGCCTAGATTTCGACAACTGATATTTTGTTGCATACTTTCGGCCTTTTGATCAAATGTAAAAGTACACAGAAACTGTTTAGCAAAAATCTTCCACATTTGGAGGATTTACATTTCTGCTGAATAGAGAACGAACTAGAAAGTAAACGATCGCACTATCGAAAATTAGAAGAGCCCTGAATCTGTTTCCCTTTCCTGGCACATTGGCGCTTTGGAAGTTAAGACAACATTTGTTCACAATTTTAAATATGGTCCTAACATTTAGGTGTCCCCGCTAATGTAAGAAAATGTTGCATCTTAACTTTCTGTAAAAAGAAAGTCGACGCTGTTGGTAATGGACCCACATAACATAGGACATCGATATTTCATCAACTGAAAATGTATCCCAACATTTCTGTTAGCAAAAATATGAATATTTAAGTTTAACTAATTAACGTAAAAAAAAACATATAATTCACCTATTCATTTTGATTTTAAGGGGTTATATACACTTGTACCACGAAAAATAGTTCGATTTTACCGATTAATTTTGTATTCTAAGGAAACGTTGTATTTAAATTCGGTTTTTGGTGTCCTTAAAGGACATAATTTCCAAACTGACGGATCTCTATCGATTTTAAAACTTCTTTTAAATAACTTCTTTGCGGAATAAATTGTTTTTTGCCTATAAAATTACAATTTCATCAAAAAGTCCCTTTATTTAGCGACAAGGTAATTCTTTTACTGACAAGTAGCAAAAAAATGAAAGCGATCGGACTTTTTATTCTTCCGAAATAGTGTCCACCGCAAACCATGTTTGATAAAACACTATTAAGTTTCCTGCTTCGGTACCCATAGGTATCTAGCTATATAAGGATGTATGTTCGGTTCTAACGGTCCGATCATTGGCTGGATGATTTTTGGTATAAAGAATTACTCAGTAATCTTAGAACTATTTTCTACAAGATAAACTGAACCCTTAGCTGCTAGAATTCTTTATGTTAGCTTATAGTTTACCTCTTAGTTAGCTTATATAATTAAATAAATGGCATCATACCAGTTCAAGGATATGACTTATTTTTTCAAGTGTAATCAGGGGAAACGGGCTGCCAACCGATTTTCTACACCAGTGGAACTATCAATTTATCGTTATCGCCAGCTTGTTTTGTTTTGCTTACACGACAGATAAATAAAAAACTCCTAAAAACACAACTATACTCTAAAAATGAGTAGTTTAAAGTCGGACTTGGACGAATACTTGCTCCTGCAGAGCGATCAGAAGAAGACCTTCAACGTCAAGCTGCCACAGCTGAAGGTTCCATTCTTCCGTTCGGAGCCAGAGGCAAATAGTTTCCTGAAGGACACGGACTCGTGCTTCCCAAAATTGGTGGGTGCACGTTGTACACAACAGCCGACAGGTCTAAAACATTCCTCTTTCAGTCCCGCCTGCAGCGAATCGTGGGCTTCGTGGCCTGCCTGGGAATGGGCGCACTCTGCATGACGCTCTCCACATTCTACATTCCCGTCTTGATTTTGAAGGCCAGAAAGTTTGCCCTGCTCTACACGCTCGGCAGCCTCTTCTTCATCCTGAGCTTCTGCTTCCTCTCCGGATTTGGCTCCTTTCTCAAGCAGATGTTCTCCAAGCCGCGACTGCTGACCTCGATCTCGTACAGTTCCTGCCTCCTTTTGACTTTGTACTGCGCCTTGGTGGCAAAGAGCACCGCCTTCACTGTCCTCTTCGCAGTGGCCCAAATAATTGCCCTGCTCTTCATGATTCTGGGCATGGTTCCGGGTGGAGCCACGGGGCTCAAGTTCTTCGGGCAACTCTTCAAGAGCAGCGTTTCTGCGTCGGCAAGTGTGCTGCCTGTATAAAAGGACGAAAGGCTGACGAAACGAAGAATCATCCACCACCGCAGCAACGAAAAGTAACTTATTTAAAACTCATTGATAAATCTAAAATAAAACTTATTTGTGATACAACGCCTCTCAAATTTACAGTACTTGTTGTATACATTGTTTATTCGTGGGTCTGAGTCATCAATTTTCCTCCCTTATCAGCAATTTGCATGTTATAAAATGCACATCAAGTCTACCTATTACGATGCTTTTGAGGAAATGCAACCATCGGCCACGTAGAATCTTTTTAGTTGTATAAATTGAATAGTTAAGTAGACCTATAGAGGTTTACAGATATTTATTGACAGCAAGCCTACCGGCTGAGAAGAATTGATTGATTCCATCTCAGTAAAAAGTTACCTGCGTTTTAAAGAAGTGTCCCCGAGAGCAGCAATCCTCTCACTCTTTGAATTAGTCGTCGGTCATTCATCTATCTCTCCCAGATACAAGGTCTTGTCACTCGATCCAGAGAGAATAAGCGGCTCCTTTGGGCTAAAGTCCACGGCATTGACACTGCCATTGTGTCCGGGCAGTTTGTAGAGGATTCTCCTCGTATTAACGTCCCATATGTAGACATGTCGATCGGCGGAGCCCGCGGATATTTTGTCGCTACCCGGCGACCAGGCACAACGCAGCAGATTCTTCTCAAAGTTGTGCTGATGGCCCTGAAAGACCTTCACACACCTTTCGCCCGGCGCATAGGGTCTCACGTCCCACACCCTCAATGTGTTGTCCATGGCATTTGTCAGCACAAAGTCTCCCTCGGGGGACAGCGACATTCCGGTAATCGTATCGGAATGCCCTCGCAGGTGATGTAAGACAGCCTGCTTTCGAATATCCCAGATCTTCACTTCGTTGTCGATCCCGCCGCTGATCACCTGTTCGCCGGTGTCTCCGAAACAAACTGCGGTGACTTGGAACGGTGATTCCAAAGTGTGTGCGGCGTGCTTCTTCCTGGCATCCCAGATCTTAATGGTGCGGTCATCGCTCCCCGAGCAGAGAAGCTGCTGGCCCCGTCGCGAGCCCTGCACGCTGTTCACGAAGTTCCCGTGACCCTTGAACCGCCGCTGCCGCTGCCCCGTGACTATGTCCCACAGACATAGGCTTTTGTCCGTTGAGCAGGTAAAGATGTGCGAGCCATCCTGCGTAAAGTGAGCTTCCATCACGGCGCCACTGTGCCCCGACATGGCCATCACATTCTCGCAGTCATCGTACACCTGCCAGATGTCTGAAATGCAAATTGTAATTATAATTACTTGTATTTTAAAATCAGTCTCTATGGCAAGAGCTAAAATCTTTGTGAGCTGGATGGATATGTGAGTCTAAAATAGGCTTAATACAAATATAGGAACCATGGACTTTATGCTTTTAGAATGTTGAATTAATGCCTATTTTTTAAGGATATAGGCGCGCCTGAAACCATTGCAGTATTGAATTTCCGGCACTTTCACTTACATATTTGCCTATCGTACCCAGAGGAAAGCAGTAACTCTCCCTCAGGATGGAATTCCGCTGTGAAAATCTCTCCTTCGTGTCCTTCCAGCTGCATTATGGGCGCCTGCAGGTTTGAGGTACGCCTGACGCCCTAGAAAATGGCATAAAACGAAATAAAACAAAAAACTCATGAGAAATTGCGGGTGCTTCTTCTTCCCAGCACGCTTACCGATTCAAGGAGCGCTTTATCCCGATTTGTGTAGGCCACCAGGTCGCTTTTGCTCCGCTTTGACTCCTGGGCCAAAACCACGCTGTTGTTGGGTCTTTTGGTGCCCATTGCAGAGGTTTTATGTGTAAAAACTAAAATTAATCAAACTTTTTCACCCGAGCAACAAAATAAGCCGTGTATGCAGTGTGACCGCAGTTTTGAAAAATACCACTGCTCACTCATACTAATATACTGAGACAAGGCGCCGTGCCGAAAGACTTGGCAACTCTGCTTTTAATACCAAAATAAAGAATTCGTATTTAATTTTCTTTATTTTTACACAATTTGCGGCTATTCAATATGGAATTACCCAATAGGCTCTCCGTTTAATAGGCATCGACGCGCGGAGGATCCGCGAAGAACTCCTGGCCCTTGCGCTCTCCCTTCAGCCACTGCTTATAGCGCTCGTTTCTCATGGCCTGAAAGGCGGATATTATGCACATTTATAGCTTGCTAGTGATATGTAACTGCGGATAAACCTACATGGAAACGCATCAGCTGCTTCTGCATGCCCACGCACTCCTGGAAGTCGGAGATCAGGTCGGCGCACTCCCGCTTTCCGCGCTCCAAGCCGTACGCCTCGAAGCACTCCATCATCTTCATCTCGAACTTGCCGCATTTGTCGTAGGTCTGGTGGTTAATCAGGCAGCCAGTCAGGTCCGTTAGGGGCAGGCGTAAAAAGGGAGTCAGCGACATTTTGTCTGCGGGATAAAATCCAAACCAATTTAGTTGATTCCTGGCTGCTTTTCCACTGCTCTGCTATGTGACGTAACAATAAACAAAGGCCGCAGGCCAAAAGTCCCGCTCCAAGTAGCAGTCTTTTGACCTTAACAAGGCTTCTCCGTATTCTTATCAATCTTTAGCAGGTACTCCCTTAATTGCACACCTTAATTTTCTGGCAATTCGCGATGAAAACAATTATTTTGTGTTTTTATCTTGAGCTCCGAGTGTGACCAGACGAGTCGAACGGTTGACAGCTGTCAGCTGACGGTGTTGGTAAGCGCGCGAACCGCTCTCCACGTTTTGTTTATAAAATTCAATTTAACGAGAAGCCATGAACAACCAGGATTTGGTGGATTACTTGAGGTCCTGCGGGGTGTGCGAAGTTTGCCAGCTGCGTTACCTGAAGGCCAGGGGCACGGAGTACAGGGACATCAAGGAAACCCTGCAGAAGGTTCGTCTTAGTTCGTTTTAAATTTGTTGACAACTAACGGATGGCTGAGTTTTCCTTTTTAAATCCCCAGTTGGACGTAAAGCTGAATGAAAATGTGGAGAATGGAGAAGGAAACGAGGAGCAACCGGCCAAGAAAGCTCGCCTGGGCATTTGCGCCACCTGTTTGGGTCTATTCTCCAAGGACTTTCAGACGGAGCTCCTCGGAGGCATTTTGGCCTCGGACTTTGCCAAATACGATTGCCAAAAAATCGTCCTCGCCATAAGTTTGCCCATGTCGCTGCAACTGAGGCAGTTGGCCATGTGGTTCGCCTTGCAGAGGAAATTTGGAGCAGCCATAGACGACAGCAATCCGCCAGATGTGCCCATTAAAGAGGCTGTTAAACTGATCCTACACCCCATAATCTGCGAAAAGTTGGCCAAGGAGTACGACGCCAATGGCCTGATGATCAATATAGATCTTACCCACAAGCTGGAGGACGAGGAGGTGGAGAAGCTGGTGAAATTAAACAAGGAGGCCTTTCCCGCCAAGGCTGCGTACCAGAAACGCATTGAAATCTCGAGGGGATTGCTGGAAAAACAGTATCAACCGTCAAAGGTGCGGGCGGAAACCTTTGAGAAATTCTTCCAGATACCCTGCTCCATCGAAGATGAACCTCTGAAGCTAACGTCCATAGATCTGCAGGGACCCCTGGTTTGTGTGGCTGGCAGATATCGAAAGTTGAGCCGGCAACTTTCGCACACTCCCTGGATCCTGAATGGCCAAAGACTAATGGAGGACAGTATCGAGGAAATCATCATCAGGCATGTGGGTCCGCATTTCACAGAGAAGCTGGACAAAATCACCTTTATGTCCAGCGGCAGAGAGGATGTGGACGTTCGTTGTTTGGGGAAGGGCAGACCTTTTGTTTTGGAAATTCCAAATGCCATAAGGAGTTGCTTGAGCAAGGATCAGGCCCTCAAGATGGAACGGGCTGTGGATGCCTCTGAAAAAGTTTCCATACTTAATCTACAAGTCGTGGCCAGGGAAGATTTAACCCACATAAAGACTGGGGAAGAACTGAAAAAGAAATTCTATCGCGCTCTTTGCGCCCTGAAGGAACCCGTTTCAGTGGAGATCCTGGAGAAACTGCAAATCTTAAAGAGCTTCGATATTCAGCAAAAGACACCCATCCGAGTCCTTCATCGTCGCCCTTTGCACACGCGACCTAGAACGATTTACAGTGTTAAGGCGAAGGTACAGCGGGGGAATCCCAAAGCTTTAATCATCGATATCGTCACTCAAGCGGGCACCTATATAAAGGAGCTGGTTCACGGCGAATTTGGCCGAACCACGCCCTCATTGTCTTCGATCATAGGCAAACCCATCGATATTCAAGCACTGGATGTGGTAGGAATCGATTTGGATTGGCCCCCCGCGGTAGATAACTCAATTTGTGAGGAGTAGCGATATTAGTTTTGGGTATTCCTTAATTGTTAAATGTTTTAAAGCCTAAGCTCATAAGTATAAGTAAGAAGAGATGAATAAAAGTAACATTTCTGCCTTCGAAAACTTAAAAGTACCTCCAAAACTTTGACCTGCTATAAAAATAAAAATTTAATAACACAACCCGTGCAGTTTTAAAGCAATATCGATCCAGATAAATAGAGAATTATACCACTCAGTTTGTAATCCACACAAATACAGCATTAACTTCTCACTCTGCCTTGCCCTGTACTAATTCGAAGCTAGGTTTTGATCCTTAGAGCCTTTTGCTAAATAAATTGCAACCGAGTGAGACAAAGGAGCCAGAGAACAAAGCTGGCATGCGCAGTTCAAGCGCTTAAAGAGCCAAGTTGGATGTTCTCGCAACAGCCAAGCTCTAGCATTGGCTACAAAAGCAGTTAGCAAGCGGACAAATTCGGCATTCGTTGCTAGCCAGTTGAACTGTTTTGTTATGGTCAAGTCAAGTGAACAAAAATCGAAGAAAATGGAAAAAGGCCGAAAGTAGTGGCAGGACATTTGCGACCGGATGCAAGCGTGCGTGACAATTAAAAATTAAAGCCGAGTGAATAAGCCGGAGGCAGTTAGTTAGATAATTGCAGTTGGAGCCGGGAGGCAGCCAGTCCGTCCAGTATGTTCTTTCGGCGCGTTTTGGAACGCAAGGATAGCGCTAGCAATGCGCTCCCTCTGACGACCACGGAAAGTCCGCCAGTGCAGTACAACAGCGAGGACAGCGAGAGTGTCACTTACGTGAGTGAAGTCAAGGACAGCAATAACAACCAGTCGGCGGGTGGTGCACCACTGCCCGCTGCCATGAAAATTCCACGCCGGGCGGAGGCCCCAATCGGCGCCGTGCAGCTGACACCGTTGTGGGAGCATATTCTGCGCACCCGCCGCCTTCCGGAAACCATTTTCCCCAGCGCCATGTTCGCCGAGTTCCATGAGCGCCTGCAGGACCCCGAGTGGCAGGTGCGGCAGCACGCCCTGCGAGTCCTCGTCGACGTCCTTGTGGTGATGCAAGACGAGGCCGATGGCCACATGGAGCAGGAACAGCTCATCGGTTTGCTGGTGGAGAACCTGGGCCATCAGGCGCCCACTGTTCGCAAGGGAGCCCTCGATTGCCTGCGGGTCTATCTGGCCGAAACTGCCATTCCGGAGGCGGTCATGCTGGGAATCCTCGAAGCCGGCCTGACGAAGCAAGCTCCTGCGGAATCGGAGCACATGGGTCGTCTCAGCTGCGGGGTTCTCCTGTCCCTGCCGGCGCTCCTGCAATCAACGATGCACACGCCACAGCGACACCGCATCGCGCTTAACACTCTGGAGCGAGTGGTTCAGCACATGGACCAACTGGCCCAGCAGGAGATCAGCCTGAAGGTCTTGACCAAGATCAGAGAGCTCCTGGGGGTCCACGAGTTCGAAGGCCTCATGAGTGATGTTGGACGCGGCGACGCTCTGACCAAGTACTACCAACTTTGTCAGGTCTACGGGGTATCGGGGAAACCGAAAAGGGGCGGGGAGCTAAAAACGGGAGCCTGGCGAGCTCTACCGCGTGAACAAGGCTGGAGAAACAGTAACGCCATGCAAAACCTGGAATCCTCGCTCCAACTGCAGTCCAACTGTCCGGACAAGGGAAAGGTCATTATGGAGACGGAGATCCAGATCAACGATGACACCGTGACCATGCGGATTCTCGAGGCGGACACCGAGACTGAGGAGTCCGATAGCCCGGCCAGGAATTTCTCAAAGGATGACGAGTCGGCGGATCTGGTGTGTCACCCCCTGTTGTCCAGTGCCAAAAGCCACCACGAACTCAGTGTGGGGGCCGGTATTGTGCAGGTTATAAGCGACTCCGAATTGGACGAGCCGCATGCCATAAAGCCTGGCAGCGTTTCCGAGCCGAGCACTCCCTCGCGGGGACTCAAGCGAGTCACCTTCGGGGGGGAGATCGTTAAGATGCGAACTCCCGATAGCGACGCAGCCTCCTCGACAAACAATTCTCGGAGCCCTGGACAGGCCAATCAGAGTGTCACTATTCTGGCCTTGGGAGACGCATCGTCCTCTCCACTGACCTCGCCACTGGAGGACTGCGCTGGCGACAAAAGGACAACGGCCCTGGTTGTGGAGATCCCTTCGGACAACACGAAGCCATTGCCTCAGGCACGACCCTTCAGCTCGCAGTCGCCGCGCCATCACAGCAATGCGTCCGCCGAGCCTCCTTTCCCAAGTAGTCCTCGGAAAGGACAGGAGGCCGAGGGAAGGCTGTCGCCATCGCCTCGCTCTCCCGGCTTCCGGAGCCGCAGCACCAGTCCGACTGGGAGCAACAACATCAGCCCCAAGGTGCCGCACAAGCAAATCGAGGTGCTGCACAATCTGCAGCGCGATCCGTCGCCGCGATCTCAGCGCCGTTCGGAGGACATGGGTGGAAACGAGAATGGGGATGGGCAAGCCCTTCCTTCAGCAGAAAACCCCTCTGACTCACCGACACAGCCGCGGAGAGTTAGAACCGCCTCTATCGTGTCGGCAGAGTCACCGGCCACGCCCAAATCCTGGGAGGACCTGGACATTGTCAACTTCAAGACGCTGATGGACCTGCGATCCGGGGTAAGTCGCTATAATTGCAATAGAATTAGTGGCCGACATTTAGCAATCGCCGTTTAATTGCAATCGGCCACCCCGAACTCCAGAACTCCAAAATCCAAACTCCAAATCTCCCGCTTGGGCTACTTTGTGCGACCGAAAATAAAGCAATGAAATGAAATTACACCACACGCTACCCAACGCTGGTTCCGGGTCGCCTTGCCGCTTCGGGCTCCAACTGGGTCACTAGGATATGTACAATTTCATATGCGTTCATAATTCTGCCTTCATAATGGCAGCCGCCCGGCTTTCTTTATGGCGGACGAGACACGCATCACTCCACCCCCAGTCGGAATCGCTATTACAGGTGCTATTATATCGCCGGCGACCCCTTGCTTGCTAATGAAAATTTCAGCGATAAGCGACCCCTCTCTCTCCACCATCCCTATCGGTGACTATGGAAAATAAAGCCACTGTACCAATGACCTATTAATTTTTTGATGTACCTACATACACGGTTCAGAGAAAAATAGTTGGAAATATTTTTACATATCGAACTCTTTTCAGAAGCAATAGCCAATGACCAAAGAGCTGTCGAAAATGAGGTTAGCCTTTCAAGAAACTAATTTCCAGTAATGCCAAAATTGTATGCCAAAATTAAGGAATGAAAATTGCAGAAAAAGTGCGTCAGCAGAATAAATCGTGATGTAACCGAACTCGGGGTGGCACTTGCTGGGCTCAGATGTGCCTCTTATCAGGACCAACTTTTTGAGTGGTGCACAAAAAACTTTGGGACTCCGGTGGCAGTTGCATGTTGTGCGGACTGGGTGTTGGATTGGATGGGATTGTTTTGTTGGGGAGCTGCAGCCGAGTACAAGAGTTCTGGCCGGTCAATCATTTAAGTGCACGCGATTTCCCTACCACCGTGCACAAAAACACAAAAACAAGAGCAAGAACAATAACTAGTGCCCAGCTTGCAACTCGTATGCGACGATAAAATGGCAAGACCACCATTACGGAGCGATGTTTGATGAAGACGCTGGCCGCGGGGAAGGGGGAAGGGGTCAGGGCATAGAGCGTGTCAGGAACTGGGTCATTCCAAGCACAAAAATATAAATAACATTAACCGAAATTATAGCGCGTACTAAATACAAGAAGTAAGGTACGCCATTGTCGACCGCTAGCTTCTCAGTCTTCACTAGCTTCGTAGGACCACTTTAAAACTGGAACTTAAAATTTAAATGTCATTTACCTAAAGGAAGAGGTAAAGCACTAAACTATTCCCTAATCGAACTTAACAATTAACTAAGCACAATTTTAAAACTGCAAGTATCATGTGTAAAGAATATAAATTATAAAAGAAGAGAGAACGCTATAGTCGGGTGGGTGTCTGATACCCGTCACTCAGCTACAAGGAGTGCGAAAGAGTCCGATTTGAAAAATTTCTTCTACATTTCGATAGGTATAACTAAACACAACAAAACTGCATTTATACTTCTCCGAAATCTTTAAAAAGGTGGGCGCCAGACACATTTTACAGGGGCGTGGCGCTCGGCTGAAGTAAACTTGCGCTGCGTGATCCTGATCAAGAATATATATGTACTCTACGAGTAACGGGTATAATTATAATATTTCTTAGCGATATATTAGAATCTTTAAAATCACAAAGATTTAAATAGAGATTGATGTAAAAACCATAATTGTAATTTAAATAGTTATATCGATCCGATTCTTGATCCCATTTCACCAAATAAATTTAATCGAATGACATTTATGGCACATTCGGTATTTGTTGTAGGGTTTTGTTGTTGCCCTTTTAACAATAATTTTTCCGCCATTCATTTTCGAATTTGCTAAATTAGCTCAAGTAGGCCATAAAACACTAGCCACGCCAAAATGTACTTACCTGTTATTCACCTTTTTTTGCACCCTTCGTAGGATTGGCGGAATCGTCTAATGGGCATCGCCCAACTGGAACTCGCCCTAACCTCGTCGAGCAATTTGGCCTTGGTGCAACCGTATCTGGACAGTCTGCTCCGCACCCTCCTCTCATCGGAGCGTCACTTTGAGGTGTCCGAGTTGAAGCGGGAGCTGTTGGTTAATCTTATTTCGCGCCTGCCTCTGGACAACTTGGAGGAGCGCACACCACAGATCCTGACGGGACTGTGTCGCCAGGGGAATGCTGGAGCGAACCGGGTCTGCAAGGCTCTGATGCAGCGCCTTCCCGCTGGGACCATTGTGGCCAAGTTGACTTCGCCCGACTTCCTGCATGCAAAGAGTTCAAAGGTAGATGGTGCTCCATTAATAATGCATTTAGAATACAACTAAACTTCCACTTCACTTACCGCAGTTCCGGGACCACGCGCTTCAAGTGTCCATCTTTGCCCTGATGACCTTTCCGGGCACCTGCTTCGACATCAGCCTCCTGACGGCTCAGGCCGTGTACTCCTTGCTGAATCGCAAGCGACGCGTGCGACAGGCGGCTCTTGAGGTCCTGGCAGTGCTGGCCGATATCTCATCCAAGAAGGAGGTTTTGGCCATTGTCTCCGAAACGATCGACGGCGTGGAGCTGGGACCACAAGTCTTGGAGGCGGCGAGTGTGCGTCTGTCGCGCTTGCAGCTGCCCATTGTCACGCCCGACAGTGGCGTGCTTTTCGTTTTTAACCAGACTGACCAGCCTGGATCCAGGCGTTCCGGAGCGGACGTGGATTGGATCTGTCAGGGGGAAGGCTCAGCCTCTCCGAACACCATCAAGAGACGACGCATGCGGGCGGCGAGCACTCAGCGCGACCTACTTGAGAGCACCGAGGCAAAAAACAAGAAGGATGCGTTCCACAGGTAGGGAAGTCCATTATTTCCGTGCCTTTAACTTGAGACGTAGTTGAGATAGGAATTTCTAGAGGGCGAAATCAAATAAATAAAAAATAACTAATGTAGACATAAGAAGTATTGGAATTTCTAGAGGACGAAATCAAAAAAATACAAAATAATTAATTTAGACCAGCGGTCGGCAGCGCCCTATTAAATGAGCATAGGGATTTGCTCTGCCCACGCGCTGCTCGCTCACGTATAACGTAGAACAGCGGTCTGCACACACACATCGATGAGCTGCCCAGTGCAAATTACTCACACAAATATAAAACAAAATGTCATCGTATGTGTGTGCCGACCGCTGATTTAGACTTAAGAAATATTGGAAGTGGTTTATTCTGAACATATTTTGAATAATTTAAGTCTTGAGAAGTATTTATTTTAGACATTACAAATATTGGAAGTGGTTTATTCTGAAAATTTTTGTAATAATTCAAGTCTTGAGAACTATTTGAGATAGGAATTTCTAGAGGTCGAAATCAAAAAAATAAAAAATAGTTCATTTTGACATTAGAAATATTGGAAGTGGTTTATTTTGAACCTTTTTTGAATAATTTAAGTCTTGTGATAATAAATTTCCAATTTAAACCGTGTTAAAGTTATTCAATTATAAAATGTGTTTTAAATCTATTCGCAATAATTATACGAGTGCACTCCCCCAGTTTCAGCCAGGTTAACGAGAGCCTGCACCGCCATTCCTTCCACTCTCCACCAGAAACTTTGGACATGACTAGCCCCACAAATGTGAGTCTAATGAACTTTGTTGATTACCTCTAAATGATGAATATTCTCCCCCCTAGGACTTTTCGCAAAGATTAAGTTTTGGCGCTAAGACTAATAATGGTAAGAGGTCCGCAAGTATCAGATCAATATATTCTACATCCCCGACCATTCCATTCGTAGGAAATAATTCCTTCGTGGACCGTCGCTTGGTGGCCAAGGCGTGCTCAGATACTTCCATGGATGGACGAAGTACTGACAGCACGACCACGACCTGCAGCAGTGGAAGCGCCACGAGCAGCTTCATACAGCTCACCTCCCGCACCGGTGGTCAGTTTTCCGGAGCCAACTCGAGGTTCGTATTCCTAGAACTTAGCACTGGAATCCACTGGGTCAGTAACTGTAGCTCAATCTCCGCAGATTTCCCGCCATGAACCAGCACACAGACTTTGTCAACAACTTTATGCGGAGCATGCAGCGCAGCACTAAAGCCTACTCCGTGGAGGGACCGGCATACCCGAAGGTCAGCTACTCGATCCCGAAATCCCAGCAGATGCTTCGCCGGAAACTGCAGCACCAGCACTCCTTCACAAAGCTGCGGAACGCAGCCCCAGGTCAAGGTAGGTATCGCTTCAGTGGTCGTCCTGCCAATTACGTTACGCTAAATTTGCATGTAGGTGTCGAAAATAGCAAGTTAAACGAGTCCCAAAGGAGACAGCAGAACGGCGTTTCCGCAGACCACCTGCAATCGCTGGACACCGAGTGCGCCGACGCCGCAAAATCAGTGTAAGTGTCGACTCCATATCTCAATTAAGGGACCGGCATCGGAATCCATTCATCCAGTCGCCCCAGTGATTTACCCCTGCCTGTGCTCACATGTTAACCTACATTTCGAGTACCGGCGAAAGCGGGGTTAAAGTTAAAGGGGCGAACTTTCGTCAGCGAATTTAGTGTCGCCCCGGTCGGCACACGCACCTTTCCACAGAATTGCGGCATTAAAGGTGTCGGGTTGCCTAACCTAAATAATTCAAATGCGCAGTGGAAACCGCGTTGGGGAAATTCAAGAATGTGGCTGGGGACATCGGTCAACGTCACGAGCGACAAACCTTCAAGTGACCACTGGCGCCTCGACCCGAATCCATTTTTGTTAGCTTATTTTGCAGCTAAGCAAATACTGAGAAAGATTGAAGAAGGGTCAGGAAATTGATTTCCTTCGGCAACGACGGATACTTTTCTCTTCCAAATACTTTTCTTAACTTTAACTTTAACCCAGAGCTAGCTAAAAGTATAGTTTAGCAAAAGCCACACAAATTTACATATTTTCTAGACGGTCAAATTCTTAGTCATCCAAGCTTTTTATACATACCTTTAAAGGACCCGTGTGGATACGGCAACTTGTTGTATGGCCGACTTCGGGGCTTTCCACGAACGAGACGAAGGCGCCCGAAGATGACTAAGGGGTCCTTGTCTAAAAACCGGACCTCCTTACAGCGAAGACCTGTGGCCAGTTAGCTGGGAAGTTCGTTGCCGGTTAGCGCTAGTCCATCCCACGACCTTTCCGTGGCTTTGACTTGGCACCCCGTGGGTGGGCGGGGGTTTTAACCGTTCAGTGTGTGGTCGTGTGATTGCCTGGAGAACGCAATGTCCTGCTTTTCGTTTGCAACTTTGGCTTTGTTGTGGGCTCCCCCGGTATGGAAATTCATTTGAAATGGCCAAAACGACTGGCGACGAGCATTGCAAACAGTCAGTAAAGTCGCGTTGCTGGTAGTGGTCGCCAATTGCGGTTAACTCGAGTATGTGTTGTGCCCAGTAGAAAATTATCCCATTGGCGGCGCAGAAAAAATGCAGAATGCGCTTTCCTGTGGCGCGCAGCCCACTGATCTGCTGCGTAGGACACGTACTCTTTTCCACTCGGTGAGGCAGTGCATCTGCCGCGGAGCAACGGAGGCACACTCCACACTGCGGGGGGCTCTTTGTGGCCACGTTGCGGTCTGCGGCACCTGCTGCACCGACACGGCTCCGGAGTCCAGAAAATCGATGCAAATTGATACAGAAAGCCAGCTAGTCGATGATAAGTCCACTTTCGCCGTGTTTCAGCCACCGGCAGATACTGAAAAGGACAGTGTTTATGCCGAATATGTTGAGTTGTACGTCGTTTGGCAAAATGTCAGTAAATATTTACTAACCCTGTATTATATTTTCTGCTCCCCTATAACAGGGATACAACGAGGCCAGTTCAGCCTTTGGAATCGGCGGACAAAGACATGACGAACGGCTCCCCGCTATCCGTAAGGTCCACCAGCTATTCGCAAAAGTCGACGGCCTCGGCGAAGTCGAGTGGCAGCCAAAGTGAGATGGGCAAGCGATCCTCCTCATCCACTGGGGAGCGAAACGACTCCAAGACGGAGCTGCTGAGCCGCGAGCAGGATCCTGTCGAAGCCTTCGGCGAGTTGGTGGTGGACGACATTGAAGATGAGACGGAAACGGAACCTCCGGCCCACGAGGAGCCCCTCAAGCTCAATGGCAGCCTAAATAGCCTTCACAGCAAAACGGAGAGCATCAAAACTCAGCTGGAGGACACTACGCCACAGCTCTCGCGGGCTCAGTCCGTGAAATCACTGCCCATCGAGGAGGATATTGAGGGTAGCAACAGCTTCGTGGTGGTCGAGGAAGTGCAGCACGAGCTGGAATCATCGCCACCGGAGACCACGCCGGTGAAGGAATTCCAGGAGCAGCTAGTAGCACCAGCAGAGGTAGCCAAGCTGGAAGATCATACCTTTGGGCCTAAGTTGGTTCCAATGCGCGACGACATAGTGATCCATTCACGCAGCATTTCCCTGGACTCACTTTACGGGGCACGACCGGGCTCGAAGCAGGGTTCTCTGGACACTAGCACAAGCACCACGGACAACACTTCGCAGTCTGGCTCTCAAATGGGAATCATCGGTGTTCCCGGAAAGACCCAACACACGCCGCTCAAGCAGAAGTCCAAGACTTCGTACTTCCTGCGGGCTCAGCGACGAGTCTCGCCCGTGAAGCAGGCCATCAAGATGTCCCAGGCGGAGCTCTTCCCGCAGAATATGGCGCGCTTCGACAAGCCCCGCGAGGCTCTGCTCAAGACCTTCGACCAGCTGGACTCCAGCAACTGGGAGACAAACATGACCGGCCTGAAGAGCATGGTGCGTCTGATCCGCTACCATGCCGACACTTTGGACAACCAGATGCACATGACCTGCATCCAGCTGACGCGCTCAGTCCGCAATCTGCGTTCCCAAGTGGCGCGAGCTTCCTGCCAAGCAGCTGCGGAGTTGTTCTCCCTCAAGTCCACCAGTCTCCAGCTGGAGTGCGACGATTTGGTTTGTGCTCTTCTGCACCGCACCGCCGATACGAATCGATTTCTCCGCGCCGACGCCACTCGTGCCCTGGAGTCGATGGTGGATCACGCACAGCCGCAGAAGATACTCAACATCCTGGCCGCAAAGGGGGCTCAACACCAGAACGCCCTGGTGCGCACCACGTCAGCAAAGCTGCTCTTCAGACTGGTCGAGCGGTTGGGCAGTGATCGCATCTACGCCATGGGCCGCGAGAGCCGCGACAAGTTCTTTGTGGTGGGGGCCAATCTGCTGCTCGAGGGCAGCTTGGAGACCCGCAGCTACGCCAAGTCCTTGTTCCGGGCCCTCTCCGAGCACCACAACTACCAGCGACTGCTTCTGGAGGTGATTCCACCGCGCACCTACAGAAATGTGGAGAAGACGCTGAGGAGCATCACACGTTGATGCCCGTTGACATCTGTACAGCATAGGTTTAGTAGCCGAAGCCACTGGAAGCTTACATACGTTAAGGGCACATTCATTAACTTGGATTGAAACCTTAAACTAGAGTATATTCTATACCTAACCGTAAAGACTAATAAAAACATTGTTACATCTCAATGTAGTCTGCGTTTTCCTTCTAGATACATTAACTACCCTGAGATTCAATCTTTTCTGCAAATATATTGTAAAAAGCTCTTTTCCTTTAACAATTTACTCGCAGCCGGACTGCCGGGCGGTGGCGAAGGTCAAGTGGAGATGGGCACAATCGTCCCTTAATGGAAACGAAGAACTTTAACCTAAGTGTAATCTTATGTTAAACTAAAATCTAAGTAAAAGCATGGGCAATATCTCAAAGCAATCGGCGTTTGTTGTTGTGTCGCTGGTCCGACCTTCTGTTGCCACCTGGCATGTGCTGGTGATGTTGCTGTGGCTGCATCCTCGGCCGGTGGCGCTCCATGACGGAACTGTCGCTGCGTCGCCGCTGGTCTCCGTTGTTCCCGTAAGGATTGCGGTCGTAGGGCTTGGCGCCGTGCAAACTGTGGCGGGCGTGGCGCGGAGGCGACGCCTGCGGAGGTCCAGCGTCCATCGTGAAGGGATTGCGCAGACGACTCTGGTTAAAGGCAGGTGGCTGCTTGGCCTTGTCGGCGCCCTGCTGCTTGATGTTCACCTTCTTCTGGAACAGTTCCAGGCCCTGATACAGCTCCAGGGCGAAGGGCACGGCACACAGGCGCTGGTAGGTCACAAATCCGAAGTTCCGTTGCCGTCCCGTGTTGTCCGTGGGTATTCGCACGCCCTCGATGGGACCGGCCTGCAGGAACACCTCGTACAGGATCTCCTCCGTCACGCGCTCGTCGAGATTGCCGCAGAACAGCGTGCGCTGCTCCTCGTCCTCCTCCTCGTCTTCATCCTCCAGTTCCTCGACAACCGAGTCGCCGTTTCCGTTGAGGGGAAACGGACAAAAGGGCTGCTGCTGGAGGGGCGCCATGCCGTATCCGTACCCGTTCAGGTGCGGTGGTGGCATCATCATCGGCATCCCCGTCGCACCGCTGTACATTTGCTGCATTAACGCCTGCAAGTCCATTTTGGCTTCAAAATTATAAATAAAATCACCAATTGTTTGCACACATAAAGAGGGCTGCCAACTCTTCGAGTCATAAAACAGCTAAAATTGCCATCGAAAAAAGCCAGAAATAGCCAAGCAAAATTGATGGTGAATTTCCGTGTGGTGAGTATGTACTCAAACGGCTATGAGGTGAGATATAATTTTAAATTTTAAATAGGCATCGTTGATAACAGAGAGACTTTTTAATTAGGCGTCCATGTTCACGATTGTTGTCGTCGCCATCGCCGCCTCTTTTGATTGAGCTCTTCTTGTAGTACTAGCTTTGCACAATTCAACTCCCCCCCCCCTCGGCGATATGAATCAAAGCAACTATTTAGTCAGGGGACACTAGTAGCGGGTACGATCACAGCAAAACGAAATACAACAAGAGAGAACGCTATAGTCGGGTGCCCCGACTATTAGATACCCGTTACTCAGCTAAAGGGAGTGCGAGGGAGATGGAGGATATACAACTTTGATCAGGCCTAACTTTTAAACGAATGGTCCGATTTGAAAAATTTCTTCTACATTTCGATAGGTATTGTTAAACAGAACAATACTGCATTTTTACTTTTCCGAAATATTTAAATTTTTAAAATCGTATATAAGCGATTGTGGGCGTTAAAGGGGGCGTGGCACCTTCTTGAAACAAACTTGCGCTGCGTAGGAACTCCAAGAATCTTCATGCCAAATACCAATCCTCTAGCTTTTATAGTTTCCGAGATCTCAGCGTTCATACGGACGGACAGACAGACGGACAGACGGACATGGCTAGATCGACTCGGCTAGTGATCCTGATTAAGAATATATATACTTTATGGGGTCGGAAACCCTTCCTTCTAGCTGTTACATACTTTTGCACGAATACAATATACCCTTTTACTCTACGAGTAACGGGTATAACAAGAAAGGAAGCTAGCTTCGGCCAGCCGAAGCTTATATACCCTTGCAGATCATTCCTATTAATCACTAATTTTCCGATCGTTCCTATGGCAGCTATATGATATAGTCGTCTGATTTTGATAAAAATTTATTCGAAATTCAGAATTAGATAAAAAATGGTATTTCCAAAAGTAGGAGGTGATATGTTCAAAAACACCCAAGATATAATTTTTTTACATTTTTTTTCCCGATTATTCCTATGGGAGCTATATGATATAGTTGTCCGATCCGGCTCGTTCCGACTTATATACTACCTGCAATAGATATAAGACTTTTGGGAAAGTTTTAGCCCGATAGCTTTAAAACTGAGGGACTAGTTTGCGTAGAAACAGACGGACGGACAGACGGACATGGCTAGATCGACTCGTCTAGTGATGCTGATCAAGAATATATATACTTTATGGGGTCGGAAACGTCTCCTTCACTGCGTTGCAAACTTCTGACTGAAATCATAATACCCTCTGCAAGGGTATAAAAACAATTGAGAGGCGCGAAATTGTGACGGAACGACCCTGTTGTACCCTTTTCATAGTAATGCAAGTTGAGAAAAATTGCAAATAAAATTGCACGTTCTAAAGCTGATCTAAAAATAGATTACAACAAGAAAGTTAAATGATCTAATTTCGAATTCGGGATCTCACTTTAGAATAATGATCTAAAAACGATTCAACGCAAAGAGAAAATCGGGACAATGATTAAAAAAGAGAAGAGAATACGGCCGAGTGTAATGGGTAATGAGTACGTTATATCAGCGTTATCAACGCCACTTGAGCCAATATTTCGCACAGCGTCGAAACGTCGACAAACAAACTAGACTACCACATGCAAAAAAGGTACAAATGTTCGTGGATTTAATTCAAAGCTATTACTATCACTACACACAGCCGAAGGTAGAAAAGCACATTCACGCGTAATCGGCAGAGTCATTCAGTCGCTTGCTGAACGCCAGGAAGCACCATCCGTTTCAGAAATGGGAGAAGTTCCGAAAATCACGGACTTGCCACAGGTGATCGAGCCTCACCTGCCAGAGGGCAGTACCTTGGAATCGTACGACACCCGCTACCTGACCAAACCCGGCGACAACTATGGCAGCATCATGTTGGCCCTGCAGGCAAAAATCCGAAGTGCAGACGGTGCCGTTCGGGACCTGCCGCTCATAGCCAAACTGCCGCCCCTCACCAATGATCTGTACTGGCAGATCTTCCAGCCCGAGCGAACCTGCATCACGGAGAACGCGGTCTACCAGTACTTGTCCCCTGAGCTGGACAAGCTGCAGCTGCAGTCGGGCATCCTGCCGGCACAACTCTTCGATGGCTTCCCGCGGTACTACGGCTCCCGAATTTCGCTAGATCCTCGAGCCGCGAAAGTGGATCGGAATGCCGTTCTGATCCAGGAGAACGTCACGGTGCGCAACTTCCGGCCGGGCAACAGACACAGGCCCTACAATCTGGCCGAAACTGTGCTCATCCTGCACTCCCTGGCCCAATACCACGCCCTGCCCATCGCTCTGCGTCTGAAGAAGCCGCAGGTGTACGAGGAATACGTGCGACCGTACTTCAAGAAGTTCGATATGAACTCCAATATTGATGCCAACGAGAAGGAACAGATGAACGATGAGATTCTAAAGGACATCGCCTTGGTGACCAGCGATGAACGGGACGTGAAGCGCGTCAAGGAATTGCTCGACATTTTCGACGCTTTTCAAGCTGGCAAGGATGCGGAGGACGGTCCATTCACCACCCTTGTGCACGGAGATCTATGGATAAACAATATGATGCTGAAATACGGTATGATGGGTCAGTTACTACTAATGCTCCCCAGGATATCAATGCTTTTCGATTCTTATCAGACGAGGAAGGCACTCCAATCAAGGTGAAAATCGTCGACTTCCAAATCGCGCAGTACGGATCGTTGGTGCACGATATCATCTTTCTGCTGTTCTCGAGTGTGGACGTAAACGTTCTGGAGGAGAACTACTACAATTTCCTGACCATCTACTACAACGCCTTTATTCAGACCTTGCGAGGCGTAGATGTGGGCACAAGCAACTATACACTCGAGATGTAAGATTGGTTTTCGCGGCATTTAGGATTATTTTGCTCATACTTTGTATTGCAGATTCCTCGAGGAGGTTAAGCGGACTGCCTTCATCCAGCTGCCTCATGCCATCTTTATGATGAAGGTAATCCTGGCTGATAACAGCACGATCCCCGAAAACTTTAAGGACGTGGACTTTTCGGTGTTGTCCAAGAATACTGGAATAAAAACGATTGTGGCGAAATTCGACGCTATCTTGCGACTGGCTAAGAAGTTTAATATTTTTTACTGAGCTAATTTAGCAAGTCACGAAATAAATTGTTTACCATAGCACACGCCCCTCTTCACCTCTTTCACATGTATATACACATCTGTTATCGAGCAACTAATCAACTTCTTGTTACTGTGCTCACTTGAACAAGTTGCGTTACGCTCTCCGTGGAATTGTCGTCCAGATTGCTAGGCAAACACAGCCCGAGATTCCGTAAAGTGAACAACATGGAGGCGGATAAGTTGCCCGTAATTCACGGTCTTTCTGAGGTTCTTGAACCGCACTTCTCAGGGACCCGCCTCCTTAATTATCGGACGAGCCGACTGACGCAACCGGGCGACAACTACGGAAGCGTTCTCATGGCCATCCATGCCCAGCTGCAGCGATCGGACGGAGAGCTATTCGAGGAGCAGCTGGTGGCCAAAGTGCCACCGACTGACCCCAAGTACTGGCAGTTCTTTCAGCCCGAGCGGACCTGCCTCACTGAGAACGCCGTCTACAAGATCTTGGCCCCTGCCTTGGCCATTCTTCAAGATGAAGCTGGCATCCCCGCGGAGAGGCAGTTCAATGGGTTCTCCCGCTATTACGGCTCACGCCTGTCCCTGGATTCCAGCTCCTCCAAGGTTGATCAGAACGCCGTCCTGGTGCTGGAGAACTTGCGGAGCAGCGGCTACGTTTCCGGGAAGAGGTTAATAGCCTACGACCTGCCCCACACGCTTCTAGCCCTTAGATGTATGGCTGAGTTCCACGCTCTTCCGCTGGCCCTACGACTTCTCAGGCCCGAGGTTTTCCAGGATCAGGTGAGACCCTTCTTTGAGAAGTTCGATTGGCATGCCGCAGCGCCCGAGTGGAAGGCCGTGATGAAGGCGGAGACCCTGGAGGACGTTCGACTGGCCACCGACAACGACTCCAAGCTGCTAGCCCGTGTAAAGGAGTTATCGGATCAGTTTTTCGACTTCCTATCCGCCGCCCCCGAGAGACCCGATGGACCGTTCACAAGCATTATACACTGCGACTTCTGGATAAATAATCTCATGTTTCGTTACGGTCAGTATCACAGCTTAATTAGCTTTAAGTTATTCTTATTTTCTAAGATCTAATGATCTTTAAAAATCATCCATAATTATAATTGTCCGATTTCGGCTCTTTAATTCTTGACATATTATAATTTAATTTTATTGGCAAAGATTTTCCCAACTCATTGCGTGACTTTCCGCAATAGGGACCATTTTTATACATTTATACATGCGTTAAAAGATAAGAGAAATCACTTTACTCCGAAATCTTTAGACCCAGCAGGAACACCCGTCGGTCTGAAAATTATCGACTTCCAAACGGCACAGTACGATTCCGTGGTGCATGACATAATCTCGTTTTTGTTATCAAGTGTTGATACGGCTATCTTGGAGATACAATTTGAACACATGTTGGAAGTCTACTTCGAGGCTTTTGTGTGTTGTCTTCGCCGTGTGGGAGCTGATTTGGAGGATCACACCTTCGAGAAGTAAGATAAGATATCAATCTCAAGACGATTGAGTGCCAATTGACTGCTGTTCCGTAGGTTCCGAGAGGAGGTGAAGCGGGTGGCGTACATTCAAGTTCCCCACGCCATTTTCATGACGCGCTTCATTTTGGCCGACAGTGTGGTCAGCGAGGCAGAGGAAGACCGCCAGCTTTCGGATGTGCTGAAGAATTCGGGATCGGAGCGCATTGGCCGCAAACTAAGCAAAATTCTGGACTTGGCCCAAAAGTTTGACATTTTGTACTAGGGCAATAAAATGATCTACTATTGGCGAACTCTAATTGACTAATGGGATTTTAATGGAGCGGGCTAATTGTTTTATTATTCTCTCAGCTTGGCTACAAAAATAGTATGCCGATTTAATGGTTGTCAGTCTTGGGAAAATGCGCGCTACGTGGGGAACAGTAGTGACCATCACGGCTTGGATGGTGCTGCTGGAGCTGCGGGCGTCAAGGAGCAAGGAGGTCTGTATTCAGAAGGATCCCCAAAAAGTTCTTATTTAATTCGAGTGTCCTGGCCAGAGCTGTTATTACGTGACATTCACCTACGCCAATTGGACGGACGACCGACCTCGGTTTGTGGTAAACATGACGTTCTCGAACCAAACTGGCATCGGCTCTGTCACCACCATCAACGAGGAGATCGCCTCCCCGGTCTCCCGCATCCTGATCCTCCAGCACTCCGGCCGCGAGAAGGCTCGTACCATATACAACGCCTCCACCAAGCTGTGCGATTTGCAAAACGTTTTCAACGCGGTGCCGCTTTTCAAGCCCGCAAAGGACAACATGCTCAAGCAAAGTAACTACTCGCTGAGCTGTCCGCTGGTCAAGGGCACCTATGTCATGAACAATATGCGCGTTAGCCCGAAGAACCCACTGCTGAGCCTCCTCTACCAACCGAAGCACTCCTTCTCCGTGAAGGGCGGCTTGTTCGAGGAACTTCGTGGCCGCCGGCTGAGGCCATTGTCCACCTATTTCTTGACAGGAAAGGTTGTCAAAAAGTCCTGTGGCTCCAATGAATAAATAAGCATCGAAATAAATCAGCAGCAGAAAATTTAAGAAGTGGGTCTTTCCATGAAATTTCCATTAGCCCGTTAGTATACTACAAAATATGTACCTCAAAAAGTATTCCATACTTTTGAAGTTCTGATATATAATCTTTACGTAAAATACTCGCGAATACTGGAAAAAAACTATGGCTAAACTAAAAAAGACAAGCCATTAACAATAGGAAAAATGGGTTGTAATAAGGACTGTTGTACAACAGAAGAAGAAAAGAATGTATTATAAGTAATCTAACCATATAGAAAAAACGAATAAGAAAATAAATTAAAAAGTTGGCTGTCTTCTAAATTAAATATTTTAGATATATAATATTATTTTTTAATCTTTAACATAGTAAGTTTACCCATACTTGAAGGTGTTTTTTTTTTGCCAAAAGTGGGTTTTTGTGCGGCACAACAATATTCAATAATTCATTAATCTGGTTAAGTCTATTGTTTGTATTGAAATTTTACGACATTAATTTAGTTTTGTCTCTGACTTTAACTCAAGTTCCCGTCATAAGCATGTCCTTAAATTGTGTGCAGTTTAGCAAACATAATTAGTTATAATTAAATCATCGACTAAAACAAGGCCGGGTCAATATGGAGAGACTGCTATCTGTCAGAATTTTACTAGGTCTTCCCAAATAATTTCGGGCTGGCTAATGAGCAATGAATCGCGTAAAGGGAGATGGACAACGGGTGAACGAACTTAAATTGCTTGCACGTCCCCAAACAAACAAAGAAAGTTGCCCCGTAATGGTTCATATATGTGGGGATAAAATCAGTTCATTTAAATTGCTTGAATACTATGCAGGGAAAACAGAAATGTACAGACGAAGTTATCATTTAAGTCCGATGCAGGCGGGGTAAACAACTCTCAGTATGAATGTGGCCGGCTTATCGAGAAGCCCTTATCAAGCGACTTTCACAAAAAACAAAAAGGGCGAGTTTTGTTTACTCAACTCTATAATCTCTGCGGATTCTCATCCATTAATACGTGTACTCAAACCGCGCATAGCTCATCGATTCTAATCTCATTTGTCAAATAAAAGCGGGTCACTTAACAGATAGCACAGAAACATAACCGCAGTTTGGGGGAAAAAAAAACCAATTAATAATAATTACAAATTAAAATAATGCGCAACGAGTGTGTGGGCCACAAAAGACGACCTTTGGCTGATTCTATGTCCGTCATCGGTTCCTCGGCGGCGATTACCTCAGGAATCGGGGGACTGAACTTTGTCTGGTGTCGATGCGCCAAGAAGCCAAGGAACAGATCGCGGATCACTTGGTAGACGCGTGTGGCGATGACGCAAATATTGCGAATCGCCTCTGCTGGCAGACAGAGAAAGTAAAAAGTCTATAGAAAGGAATAGGGGCCATAAATTAGGGGCGGAAGATCTTCGGCCGCTCTGGACAACGAGGTGGGAACACGCAGTCGGTCCCTGCTTTCGGGTGATTCAGTTGGCCATTCCAGACTTCTTTCTATATGCACTGCAGATTAAATATAGCCGCCCATCACGACCAAAACATTGCGAATGGCGTGAGCAGTGTGAAATTAGATAAATAGGCCAGATAAAAGACAGCCGGCGCAAGACCCCCACGATATCGACACGCGCCGTAGATAAAAAAGGAGGAATCGCTCGCCCCGAGTAAACACCACAAATCCTAGCGAGTTTTTCAGCAAGGCGGTACGTGACCGATTAATTGTTGGACATCGGTCACAGGACATGGCAATTCCCCAGCCGTGTCTATATCTGCATGAAGTTGACAGGTTTTATAATCACAAGGCCCAGAGTGCTGGCCATATATTTCCGATCGAGCCATCAATTATGATTGCCGGGGGGCTATAAGTAGCGCCATAAAGCGTAATCTCAACAGGCAGTTGGTTCGGTCCAATTGAAACAACACACATAAAAATAAACAGTGCCCCCAGCAACGATTACTTCACCTGCAACTCCATAAACAGGTTTGCTCTGTTTCGCTGCTTTTTTATTGCCCCAGTGACGTGTACGCCCAGCATTGTGGCCGTAAATCCGGTGTTATCAGTAGTTTTTCCGACTTGCCCCCCGCCGCAAGGGCGAATGGGTTTCTTGACCCAGTTTCGGATTCTGGAAATTTTAATTCGCAGCTGGCGATGCAGGGGGACTTTCTTCTGGGTCCCACTGTAGACTCTGCGACGGGGCATTCGAAGATCACGCTCCACAGCCGTGTTGTTCCCCTGCCCCATTCTTAGTGAGTATCTATATTTATTTGCTCAAACATTCAGGGGTGTGCGTGGAATGATTCCCTCGCTATATGCGCCACCCACACATTGATTACATCAATTAAGTTTCAAAAGCATTGGCCTCCTTGCAGGGACAGCTTTTCTTTTCACCATCCGCAGCCGGTATGATTTATGGCCCTATGATAAGGCTACCCAGCCGGTGTCATTCTGTTGACCGAGTTAAATGGCACACAGGCGAAGATAATGGCAAACGCTGGTCAGCCAGGAAGGCCAAATATGTGGCCCTGACTGTCTTATCAGTTGGCTCGGACTTTAAACGCCGCTCGTATAAACTGTTTTATTCAAATTATGTGCTAATGTTTGATGAACCGCCACTCGACCTTTTTATCAGTGTGCAAATTAGATTGGTTGCATAATATTTGTTTTAAAATAGGTATAATCCGCTAACGATCGATTTGATCGCTACCAAAACTTTTCACGAGCCTAAGAATGCAAGGCTTTTGCAGAACACCTCTATTTATAGAGCTCACTTATCATTGTTCCGTTGATTAGCCGATAAGATTGCGTTCTTCGCTGGAAGCTTATCATTCCGTTTTATGCAAATCGCCTGGTCTTGGGCAGCATAACTGGATCTCATCAGACCTGCATTGTAAGATGTTGACATCTCCGAACTAGTTTCATGCATACCAATGAACCTGATTCAATCCATTAACGATCTGGTCTATGTTCAGCGGGGCGGAACTCTCAAGTTCTGCCGCCATAACAGGCTGGCGTCTTGATTTCGATTGTTTATGAGATTTTAAAATATACTATCTACCTTTTGGCCTCACATGCTGCAATGGTGAACGGGTATTTTAGATATTCGGTTGGGAGTTGGGCAGAGGAATGTGTTCCAACCTTTTATATCGGGGTTATCGGTATCTTCGGGCAACTGGTGATCCGTGGGCCCTTTGGTCATGCTGGGTTGAGCCAACTGTATCTGTGTATTCAACATTGTTTTGAACAAACCGGACAGCCTTATCTTTCGCTTTCGACCCCATTACACTTGCATGTCCCGTAATCCGTAATCCGCGCCCAGCAGAGCCTCGGCAAACAAGCACCGCAAACTGCACCTCAGAATGTCAACAATGCCAAATGCACTCTTCAAAAAATACTCCATTTCAAAAATTCTGCGTACAATCAACTACACTAATAAATTGAATAAAACAAAAGTATGGTTCCTAATTACCAAATTTGGAGAATAAAGAACACAACTTTTCTACGTTTGGTTTTAAAAATAACTTTGTATAATAAAATGTAATGGAAATTGTCTGTCAAAAATAAAATATATCCTACTAACTTAAATCAAATGTTTACTTTTTTAAGGCAGATTCTCAAAGTAAGCGTAAATTCTGTAAGTGTGCGCCTGCAAGGTGAAGAGTGTTTTGAAAACACAGGTGGAGGACAGGGGAAATGAGTGAGCAAGCACCCTTTGGGGCGATTAAGTTCGCGACTCTGCTCAATCAATATTTGATTGTTATTTGTTATGGGAGGTGGTGGCCTGTCATCAGTCGAGGGCCTTTCCCCTACTTTATCAGTTGACCCAATACAAAACCCATCGGTTTTTTACGGGAACATTGCCTCCCGCTTGGCCATATCTTACTTTCAGGCCTATATGTAGTCGTTTGCAAAACACATATTCTCAACGCGGATCGCGAGCATTAATCTTCGGAAACTTTCAGTGTCAGGCAGCTGGTTGTGGTGGAAAACTTTCCATTGAAAACAAGGTCTTGCTTTAGTTCGTTTTCGTGCCCCCATGTCACTTTTATTTACAAACAAGCTGTTCTATATTTTAAAATTCCGCTTTTCACAACCATTGCAGCGAGACGCGTTTGAAAGCTCGCCAAAAAAGAGCAAATAAAATAGCATTTAGTAATGGGTTTTGTTTTGTATTTTTGTATTTTTGCAACTTTGCTTTTACTCGAAATGTTTATTTGAATCGCAGTGGAATTCTTAATTTCAGGGTGCTTGTACTATAGAGACATTTATAATATAAGCACATATATGAGGGTGCTGTAAAATGCTAGCGAACAGTGAGATACGACAGATCAGAAGCGTCTTTTGTGTAGCAATTTTCTTTTCTTTTAAATTGTACTCAACACTTCTTCTCAACAATTAGTTTAAAACAGTTTACGTTTCAAATGTACGTTTGTTTGGATATGAATGATTAAGATAGATATAGTCGAATTTCAGTGATATTCCGTTCTTTAACAATACATTTGGACACCCTGGCGGGCTAATCAACAAGTGAGGTCAAAACTTTTAAGTCTACAAATCTAAACCAGATCATTTATGTTTTGATCTAAAGGTAGTGCATTACGTAGGGTACAATGTTATTTATTAGTTAGATTAAAGCAACGATAAGGTATACATAATTTGTAAAATATTTATGGCAGAATTTTATTGGGGCCCCCATCGCTTTCAGGTTAAATTTTCCTTCCTGTTCTGTTCTTCTTGCCACCCACCCACTTCTTAAATGCTAAACGCACGCTTCTCGTGCCTCGTTCTCCTGTCTTTTTTGCACAAGCAAACTAAATTTTGCTCCACTTGAATGGAAAAGTAGCCAACAGATTGGATACGCTCCAAAGTTCAATAATATACTATGTACAAAAGATTTAACGCCCCCTCGCCCATTTGCCGCCTACTCGTTGAGCAGACAGGTGCGTACGATGGCGCCACACACGGCGTAGGGATCGCAGTTGGAGCTGGGCCGCCGATCCTCGAAGTATCCCTTGCCGGCCGTCGCCACGCCACGTGGCACTCGCACACTCACGGCGCGGTTGGCCACTCCCCACGAGAACTTGTCGATGCTGGAGGTCTCCAGGCGACCCACCAGGCGCCGCTCGTTGTCCTTGCCCTCCTTGGGGTCGTAGGCCTTGATGTGCCGCTGGTGCTGCTTGCTCAGCTTCTCGATGGCCTCCTCGATGGCCTTAATGCCGCCGTCGGCCCGCATCGCCTTCGTAGAGAAGTTGGTGTGTGCTCCGGCTCCGTTCCACTGGCCCTCCATGGGCTTGGGGTCGAAGGTCACCACCACGCCGTACTCCTCGGCGATGCGCTGCAGGATGTAGCGCGACACCCACAAATCGTCGCTGGCCTTCAGGCCGCTGCTCGGACCCACCTGGTACTCCCACTGGGCGGGCATCACCTCGGCATTGGTGCCGGCGAAATCGATGCCGGCATACAAACAGGCCACGGCATGGGCCTCGACGAGATCGCGGGCATAGACGCGGTCGGCTCCCACGCCGCAGTAGTAGGGTCCTTGCGGGGCCGGGAATCCGTTCTCCGGCCAGCCGAAGGGACGTCCGTCCACGTCCAGCAGCGTGTACTCCTGCTCGATGCCGAACCAGGGCTCCTGATCGCCGATCTTGTCGACGCCCGCCTGGAACGCGGCCCGCTTGTTCGAGGCCGTCGGCTTGCCGTCAGCACTGTAGGTGTCGCACAGGACGATCACGTCGTTCTTGCCGGGCTTGAAGGGATCGCGGTAGATGGCCCGTGGCTTGAGCGTGGTGTCCGAGTTCTCACCCTGCGCCTGGTAGGTGGAGCTGCCGTCGTACTGCCAGTCCGGCAAGTCCTCCACGGCACTGGGGACCTTGTCCAGGACGCGATCCTTGAGGCGGATGTTCTCGCCGGTGCCGTCGATCCACAGGTAAGTGGCCTGCACCCGATTGGCGGGCGTTTCCAGGTTGCGGTACCGCTGCAGGATGCTCTTGTCCAGCGCCGTGTTGGGCGAGTTGGCCAAGAACTGGGAACGGGCCGTGTTGGTGGTGCGCAGCAGGCGCAGTTGCTGCGTTGCGGGAGCCACCAGCTCCTTCTTCAGGAAGAGTCCGGCCACGCGGAATGCCATGTTGTTCCTTGATTGGAGAGGCAACGAGAAGGACAAAAGGACACGGTTAGCTATGTATTGGCCGGGGGTGTGAGTACGTGCGCAGCAGCTCAAGGATGCTGGCAGTGCACACCGCTCTGCTCCTCTCGCACCACTTTATGTAATTATTTTCCGTGGACTGGCTTTTCTCGGCGACTGGGCAAGGTAAGTGGGTGCTTTTCCAGTCTTCCGACCAACTTACCGTGCACTGCTCGTTTGTCCACTTTACAGTTATGTGATTTGCTAAGTAATCGCTGGCTGGCTGGCAGGTCTTCTGGGGATTTTCGGATTGCGGGACTTTCGGTTTCTGTTTCTGTTTCTGTTTGTGTCAGTGGCTGCGGAGCGACTGCTGAGGACACCCGACCAATACGAGGTTTGGAAGGCTTGTGAGCACAGTTAGCGCGACAACATTCACTTTTTTTCGTTTCGTTTCGATTCACTTCGTTTCGTCGCGCGCCTCGGGTTTTCTTTATCGCGTTTGCGACGCCGACGCACAGGCAAAGGCTAAAGCAAAAGCAAAGGCCTCCCAGAGAGCGTCCAAAAAAGACAGCGGAACGGAGTGGAAACCACAATGATATGGGGGCACCCAAGAAGCATCTCTCGGAGAGGCAAGCGAGGCGACCCAGAATGTTTCAAGGCTGCGCGATTAGGCCAAATCCCCGTTACTGGGCCCATTTAATACGCTCATTGATGCATTTCGGGCATATTGTGCCCATGGCGAAAACAAAACAAAGGTAGGCAAATGCCTTTTATAAATAAAAATACTCATTATAGAACACACCTGTGCGATAAGGTGCAATGCAAACGAAAGATCTACGAAAGCCCAAATATTGAGGTCGATATTGTTTACTCTTGCTAGTTTTTAGAGCGTGTGTGGGTGTTTTTGTAGCACTGTTCGAAAACTGCACACAAAACTAAAATGTACTTTAATTTAATTGGTGTAGTCTTCGCAAAGAAAATGTTAAAAAAAAAAGTTCTTTCCTGACAAGCGATGTTTATTTAAATACTTAATTAAACTTGACTTTTCAAAATTCTGTATTTTAAAAAAATGTGTGCACCAATCTGATGACTAGTTGAGAATAAAACTTTTTAACTTTTAAAACTAAAACTTTTTTTTTTTTTTTTTAAATTCATTTCTTATATCTTCGGTTCTCCCTCGCCCTTCGACTTTCTCCCTTTGTTATTTTCAGAGCAAAACAACGAATTAATACCTTAGGGAAGCAGATGTTCCGTGTTCCCGATATTACAGCATTACAACAAAATGTGATCCATAAACAACTTGCTGTTGCCAGAGAGAGCAGCCAGGAGGTGCATGCGCGCACTCTCTCCATCTCTCCGATTGCTCTCTCTTCTCTGGCTGACTGTTTTGGATACACGCCTAGTACAAAGTTCACTATGTACAATTATATATAGCCGATGCAAACAAAAGCGTATCAGCTGTTATTGCTATTTGTGTTTACCATTTGATGGACCCTGCGAACGAACCGCAGTTGCAGGGCCCAAAAAGAATCAATATTGATTTGTAGGGGTCAATCCAATGGGATTTACCCCTTTGAACTATGGCAAAGTAATACCTGATTTGGGGATAACAGATACTTCTAGTACTCAAAGTACTCTAGTATTCACTCCTCTATTTGACAACATAAATAATAAATAAAACAATTTCCTTTGGAATACGAGTAAATATGGATTTATAAGGGCAGTCAAAATATTGCCTGCTTTTAGGCTTCGAATATGTAGAGAACAATAAACGTCGCATTATACATGCGGTGTAAATTTAATTTCAGTTTTCAGATTAATCTATTGGGGACATCAGTGTTGCAGACAGTTTGCAAACAGCAAACAAAAGGAAAACATTCAACACCCCATTTACATGGAGGGACAACCTATCTGCCGCAGTGCAACAATTGGCAAGTTCTCCGACCAAAAGCCGAGTGGCGGGAAAGCAAGCTTTTTGTTTTGGCCGGCTGACATAACTTGGCCCGAGCTTCAGGTTGCCATAACGAAGAAAACAAGGAAAAGAGAAGAAACTCGTATTTGGCGATGTGTGAGTGCGAATTTCCACCATAGCTGCGACTGCATCACACGTACTGACTCGTACTACGCTTTTCCAGTTGCGTGGCATCGTTTCCACTGGATGGCCGGCTTGGGTTTTCTTTCGCAAGAATCTACGATAGTTTCCTCTTCGGCAGAGTGCATATTTAAATGCAGTGTGGCACGGATAAAGCCACAAAATCAAAAATTGGTATATTCGGTGTGGTTTGCGACTGGCCTATTGGTATTACGGCCTGCGAATTGGCTGTTTGGCGAAGGCCACTTGTTGCTTCGAAGCAGCGGCTTTTGAGCTAACGGCACCATGAACAAGTACAGTTGGAATCAGTTTTTGGAAAACAATAATCTGTAAGTAGCCCAACCAGGCGGGGCCTGAAGCAAAATGCACCGCAACAAATTCACTAAACAGATTGCACCTTTAATGGAACGAAGTCAACAAGTGATGATAGAAGCACAACCGGTTTGCAATTCCTGGCAATCATTGACATCTCCGTGATTTGAATTACCCCGAGCTTCAGAAATTTCCACGGCAATAGTCATCGGGAAATAATGTCGGTGCAAATTATTATCTTAGCATAACTGGAAACGCGTGCCACACTTTATTCCGGTATTCAATGGGCCAAACACAGAAACTAAACTAGGAAAAATCACTTAAATGGGGGTTCGCACTAGGAAAATGCCTGCCATTTGTCGATCCGTTGTGCTTTTCACTTGAAGCAAAAAATCACGAAAATAAAACCGGTTTCACTTATCTGAATTTTGCAACGCTCTTGCTTACACTCCAAGTGCCATTCGTTTAACCCGATCGGCTTGGGAAAAATACAAATAGCCTGCGACTTATTGTCAGAGCAACCTAAGTCAAGTCAATAAGATTTTGTTTTGATAACACTTCTCACCCCATCTTACGTGATTAAATTTCAATTTGAAATGCCCCATTCCGCTCACAATTCTCCCAGCGGAAGACATTCGAGCTAATTTATTCCCCAAAGCAGTTCTCTGAGCCAAGTTCTAAGGACCTCCCACGCCCCAGTAAATAGCGCGCTACATATGACCTCATGTCACATAAAATGTAGGGAGCTGGTGACATACCTACGTCGCAAGAGCTGACCATTAAAAGCGCTCATATTGTCAGACTTTGTGTGAAGGACGGATGGCATTTCTTGTTGCTTTGCGAACAAAACACACACAAATGAGTTAAAGCTAACGAGTATTATTATAGCCGAGTTCCTTCAAACGAGGAATATTGCCCATTAAATTCTTTTTCCGTAAAACACTAAATGGTACCAAAGTACAACCCCTTTATCGGCTCAATGGAGACTCTTATCAGGTATACATTGACACCCCTAGATAAGCGCCGGCAATAACTCATGAGTCATGAGCAAGTCCCAGGCCATGAACTTGTAATTTAACTTGTAAATAACATTGGCCAAACGCCTTAGCTCCCTAGGGTTCCTTACTCTCCACCCGCGATCCGGAGCCATGCGATTCGGATTTAATCCATATGCTATCATGTATTGATATACTTATCGTCGAGCAAGACTGGGTAATAAACATTGTCCACAAGGCTAGTTCGATATCAGTAAGTGGCATGTTCTTTTGGCCGGGAAGCAGTTGGGAAACCAGCCCGAAGAATACCCACCGCTTAGACGCTTTTCCCAGATGTATCCAAGATTCCGTCGAAGAATCCGCTGGCTTTTAAGAGAGTGGGGTGCTCAGAGAGCCAGAGAGACAGACGTGTCTCTGCTCACTCTCACTAGAATCCCAGCCAGAACTGGCGCCCCACTACTGCCGTCCCACTCTGGCCAGCGACGTCAGAGCACTGGGGCTGCGAATGTGTGTGTGCGTTGGCGATGGCACTCTCTGCCAGCGGTCGCTTAAATTTCTGGCTTTGTTCCACTGCCGCAATTGCTTATTTCAGTTGCGATCGCGGCGCGAGCGAGTCAAGTCCTAAAATTCGAGAAGCGGGAGTTCCGTTTCGAGCAGACGGGTGGAAAATTTCTCTCACCGAACGGTGGTGGAATCGAATCGAGAACGTGAACGTGAACGTAAACGCGAACCCAAACGGGAACGAAGGGCAGCAGGGGCTGCAGTCTGCTGTCAGTGCCAAAGTTTACAAAGAATACACACACAACACACACAGTAGAGTGGTTGCATTTTGCTTTTTTAACCCCGTCTGGTTACTGGTTGACTGATTGACCCAAGATGACTAAAAACGATAATGCAAATCTGTTGAACGACAACAGACTGGGCACCGTTGGATCCGGTCAGCTGAAGGCCCAGATAGTGCCCGCCCAGCCGAAGACCCTGCAGCACTTGCCCAAGCGGCCGGCGGTGGATCTGGCCTTCCACAACCTGACGTACCGCGTCAAGGAGGGAAACCGGAGCAGTAAGTATACACCCGCCATTTCCACCTGCACACCTGGACCCCATTTCCCATCACACCCCAACATTTTTGTTTTCGCCTTCTTTGTGCTGCACGGATGGATAGTAGTGCTCCCCCACATGTGCCATTGGGAGCACCTTCTCCGGAGTACCTCGTTGCTATTACGCACTTCCCTGGCTTTAGCGGGTTTTACTTGTTTGCTTTAGCTGCGCTTCGCGTCGTGCTGGTTTCTGGTTTCTTTGTTCTTCTGGCAGCAGCAATATCGCAGTATCAGCGCTGTCATACTGAGTAATCCGCCGTTGTTTCATCGGATTCGTTTCCCAGTTACACAAGGGCGGCTGTGGCCAAAGTTCACTGGGTTCCACAGCGATAAGTCGTGCCAAATACATCGAAATCACATCCAGTGGCCGCGGAGTAACTGCCCACACAAACGCTTTTCGCCATTCGCCAGTGAGGCAGTCAACAAGTTGGCCCGATGCTAAAGCATCTGGAATGCGAGCCATGTACTCGCACTTCTCTCCACACTCATGTCTGTGTGTATCTATCTGGGGGCATGGGTGGAGCAGAACGGGGGCTGCTCGGATCTGTTGCTGTTAATGAGCAAAACATTCTATGCTAGTGCCGCAGTGAGAGGTTTTTGTTTTTTCTAGTCTGAGTGCTTGTTTGCTGGCGGCGGTTTGTGCTCGTTCTGTTAGCAGAGCGATTAGGGTTTTGTCATAACCGGATGGCTAACTATGGTGGGGTTGAGTGGGGTGGGGTGGGGTTGTGTGGGGCAGAACTTCCATTAATACGCCAGGGAAATGCACTGTTTTCGCGGGAGTGGCCCCGTGGGGCCATTTTGAATTGGTAATGATGGCACGGCGATAATGTTCCCAGTAATTTGGTATTCGAGCGACAGCTGCTTCGTTCCCAGATATCCGTCATTCAATAAAAAGCTGAGCCACAGAACCACTCCCCTCAGACTCCGAACTCGAATCGGATAGCTAGACTTGCCGCAGAGGCAAGGACAACCACTTTTATAACGGGTCGGTGCATCCCGGCTGAGATTGTCAGAGCCTGTTTTTCAGCTTAAGGCCGCTGTACGAGTGCAAAAGTAATTGGAGGCGGCAGCAGTCTGAACTTTGCACAGCCGCAAATTGCCACAAGATTCAAAGGTCGGCCATCATACTCAATTAAGTCGTTCAGAATATGCGAATATATATGGACGTATTTACACTGGCCAGTGAGTGTGCCTCACCTGGCCGAAAGATTTGCAGATGGCACGCCGCCTTCAGAGACGTGCTAAGTTTGTGGGCTAATAATGTATACAAAACAAAGTGGCTGTAGCTGTGAGGCAACCGATGGAATTCGCGCTGTTTTGGCTTGCTAGCTATGAGACTTTGAGGTAAACAAAAAGGCAGCGGCGAGTACCTGCGGGCGTTCTCGGATGCTCAACTACTTAAGTGCCACTGGACGGGCGAATCGGGAGGGTTGAATTCACAAAAGCCACTGCAGCGCCCTTGAAGGAGCTGGTTTCGCGCAATCTTTTCTTGGGCCAGCTGAACGGCAGCACTTGTTGTACAAGTCCAATCCAATGCGGTCATAAACATCAAAGTTGCGAGTTGGCCTTAGCGTTAGACTAACGTTTGTCAAGCGTGGCCCCACTTTTGGTGCTATTACTATTACAGACCTGCACGACTGGCTAGCAAGTACCGGCAGTGTTTTCAGGCTGCGGTTCAATGCGAGACGTTGCGTAGCTAGTGGTTACGACTGCTACTAGCTAGTCGCCGACTGACAGCTGAGGTTCACTGCCAGCTTTCGATTAAGTAAGCCGACAAGTAAAACAATTATTGCACGAGCTTAATAAATCCCAGGTTTCACTTCTGAGCGGGTCACGGTACTTTACAACCTTAATATTCGGAGTTATGAAACACCTAAATTGAAATTGAAACTCTTCGTAATGGTCGCTTAAAAGCAACTCTTAAACATTTAAAGTTATAACTCCAGTGCCACACTAAACCGAAATCGTAAAACCCTTGATCTCGGTATTCCACCATCTGATTTCGATGAAATGGTTCATCCATCTTCTGGCAAGACTGGCTCTCAGCCGGCGAGCAACGCGCGTGCCCCCAAGAAAACGGGTTTATTAGCATTTTCCGTAAAGCGCAGATGGCTTGCCGTGCAAATCTATTGGTTTATAGGTATGCGATGGTGATAAGGCACTTCCGCATCTGAACAGTTCCATTTAGACAATACATGCGCGAAATTACCGATGCTGAGGTCAACTATTTCCAAAGCGGTAGCTCCTAAAGAATTACAGACGTTTTGATTGTGGGTTGTCCATTGCTTTGATGGGTCTGGTGGGGCTATATGGTTTATGTAACCAAATTCCGAAGCCATTTGGGAGTGGCTGCAATTGTTCAGAAGACTCCGTCTGAATTCGATTGTTAAAAGCATCTGTCATACCATTTTTGGTTGAATTCATAAGCTCGAACGGAGGTGGAGGTGGAAGGCGAAAAACTCCGTGGGGCCAATGACCGAGTTATGCCTTTTGATTGTCAGACTTTGCAAATTTTGTTTACCTATCGGCTCTACACTTGCTCGTCCGATGACCGTTGCAGCGCCTTGTTTGATAGTTCCAGCGGTACCTCATCGTCGAGTGGCGGCACTTAGGTTCAATGACGTAAGACCAATCAAACCAAGCCAACTCTTTTTAGCCTCAACGAGAGATTGGTCCAAACACTAATTTCGTGCCTTTTATTACAGATGCCAAGACCATTCTGAAGGGCGTCAGTGGGCGCCTCCGGTCGGGAGAGCTCACCGCCATCATGGGACCATCGGGCGCTGGCAAGAGTACGCTGCTGAACATTTTGTCCGGCTACAAGTAAGTTTCGCCTGGTGGTGGGGCCTGATAATTTGCATTCACTTCAAGTAGCTGCTAAAATCCGAATCACCGAACCCATCTGACCTTGAGTATGTTTATAGCCAGCCCTGTACTATCAACAGTAATAATAATGGCGACTTGATAAGCACTCTGCCTCTTTCGGCGCATGAACCGCCGACCTTTCCGCGCTCTGCGTTCTGTGTAATTATATAATTTATGCGCGACACATCCCATACTGACTGATCCGGTACGCAGCGACTTCCCTTCGCCAGCCCTATCTTTATTCGTTTATTGAAAACGCTAAATTTTGCTGTATCGCATAATAATCATAAACATTTCAATTAACCTGACCAGTTGTTACTGTTGTTACCAGGAGCGGCGATCAGCCTGAATCGCGTTGAACCGATACGATCGGGTGAATGAGTCGCAGGAAGTCTATATTTCATGATATACATATATCGTACCGGAGTGTAATCAGCGCCTCGCTGAGCTATTTCCTAGCACACAGCGGCGTTGTCGTCGTGTTTTATTAGTTTGAATACTTGAGGGAGAATACGCCACTAGTTTGCTGAACTTCGGACTCAAGTTGTCCGATCGCGTGCACATACATTAGTACATATATATTTTGTATATCAAATAAGTGTCCGAATACAAGCATACGTAGATATGCACAGTAAAATAAACGTCCGATTATTTGCAATTAACTTTGCCCATGATAACAGTTCGTACAAACGATTTCCCGATCTAGAAAAAAAAATGGTAAGCCTGCTCAGGATTATAGATTAGAGGACAGGGAGATCTTTAAGTGCACCCAGTTACGTGATTAACTAACTCTTCCCCTATAATTGCACCCGCAGAACCCAGAGCATCGAGGGCAGCGTCACCATGAACGGCGCCGAGCGCAACCTCAGCGCTTTCCGCAAGCTGTCTGCCTACATCATGCAGGACAATCAGCTGCACGGAAATCTCACCGTCCAGGAGGCAATGACGGTGGCGACCAATCTGAAGCTCAGCAAGAAGTTTACGAAGCCCGAGAAGCATTCAATGGTAAGTCGCAAAGGGACCATCCATCAGTCATGGCAATTAGACAAGCTCCCTAGTCAGGTGACAAGATTATTTATAGCCCAATTTGATTTGACAGAACCAGTTCTGAGTAGCATATTACGCCATTATTTGCACACCGAAAATCTAGCAAGTCATCGCGACTGAATAGAACCAAAATAAAACTTCCTTCCACATTAAAAACAATCCGCTGTCTCTTCCAGATCGATGACATCTTGCTAACTCTCAGCCTGAGCGAGCACCGCTACACGATGACTCGCAATCTGTCTGGCGGACAGAAGAAGCGCCTCTCGATCGCCCTGGAGCTGGTCAGCAATCCGCCCATAATGTTCTTCGACGAGCCCACCTCCGGCCTGGACAGCTCGACCTGCTTTCAGTGCATCCATCTGCTGAAGATGCTGGCCGCCGGCGGACGCACCGTCATCTGCACCATCCATCAGCCCTCGGCTCGCCTCTTCGAGATGTTCGACCAGCTGTACACCCTGGCCGATGGTCAGTGCGTCTATCAGGGCAGCACCAAGCAACTGGTGCCCTTCCTGTCCACGCTGAACCTGGAGTGCCCCAGTTACCACAACCCGGCCAGCTACGTGATTGAGGTCTCCTGCGGGGAGCACGGCGATCACACGCGCAAACTGGTCGACGCCATTGACAATGGCAAGCGGGACATTCGCTCGGCGGCGGACTACGCCGGACTGAAGGCTCGAAACGACCTGGTGAAGGTGCAGAACCTGAAGGCCATTCTGGACAAGAACGACGCCTCGAACGTCAGCGGCAGCAAGTACGAGGACAACCTGACCCTAAACAACGGCCTGCTCAACGGCATGGTCAACGACATTGTGAAGGAGGGCAATGCCAGTTCCGCCCTGGTCACCACCAACGAGAAGGGAGATGCCATGATCGACGTGGAGAAGTCCGTCAACTGCACCACGGCCCTGCTCACGGTGGAGATCACATCGCCGGAGCGTTATCCGACCTCACAGTTCCACCAGTTCTGGGTGGTTCTCAAGAGAACCCTACTCTTCAGCTACCGCGATTGGGTAAGCAGATTGTGTGGCACTAAAATATGGTTGTCTAACCATTTCCTTCCGCGTATTGTGTAGACTCTTATGTATCTGCGATTATTCGCCCATTTATTGGTTGGATTCCTGATCGGTGCCCTGTACTACGACATCGGCAATGATGGAGCTAAAGTTCTGAGCAACCTGGGATTCCTTTTCTTCAACATGCTTTTCCTTATGTACACGTCGATGACCATTACGATCCTATCATGTAAGTGAGACCAGATTTGTTTTGATCGGTTAATAATTTATGTATCTTTCGCAGTCCCGCTGGAAATGCCCGTTTTGTTAAAGGAAAACTTTAATCGCTGGTATTCGTTAAAGTCCTACTATTTGGCTATATCAGTGGCGGATTTACCGTTTCAAGTGAGTTGCACTCTGGCGTTAAGAAGAGCTAATAACTGATAACTTTCTCTTTCAGGCAATTTTCTGCGTTATCTACGTGTCGATCGTCTATTACTTCACTTCACAACCTTGGGAGCTCTTCCGCTTCTCCATGTTCTTATCGGCCTGCCTGCTCATCTCGTTTGTGGCTCAGTCCGTGGGTCTGGTGGTTGGTGCTGCCATGAATGTGCAGAACGGCGTTTTCCTGGCCCCTGTCATGTCCGTGCCCTTCCTGCTGTTCTCCGGCTTCTTCGTCTCCTTCGACGCTATACCAGTGTACTTAAGGTGGATCACATACTTGTCGTACATTCGATACGGATTCGAGGGCACTGCTCTGGCGACCTACGGGTACGGGCGTGAGAAGCTGAGGTGCTTCCAGGTGTATTGCCACTTCAAGGCGCCCACTACGACGCTGGAGGAACTGGACATGGTGAACGCCAACTTTACCCTCGACATTGTGGCCTTAATTGTGATCTTCGTGGTGCTGCGCATCTCGGCGTACCTGTTCTTGCGCTGGAAGCTAAAGACTGTGCGCTAGAGTTTATAATGCTATTCGTTGTTTTCGGTTCTAAAAGCTTTCTATGTACCTACTATTTAGTTTTCGACAAAGAGTCTTGGGTTCTGTTCTTAATCATTAACCTTTGAAACATTTATTTTTGCCTAGTTTTTAGTTGCGAAATTCATATTTTAAGTGATACAACGCAAGTAGGTTTCGCACCTCACGTTAGCTTGATTCCAACCGCAGGATTAGCCAAACCTTACAACAATTAATCAAACCAAATCACTGTAAGCACAACATCTTCGATATAAGGATCACGTAATGAAATAAGTTATTAAACATGGAAACCCACATTTTTGCCAAAAAAAAAGAAGAAGAATATTTGAATACATTTCTATATGTATTAAACGATTGTTTTGTAAATGTCTGTGAATAAAAACCTTTTAACACACATTTTGTGTCCCTGAACAAATAAAATCCTTGTAATATACACATATTTTATTCAAGGTACTATAAGCCCGCTTGTAATTATTTTATACAAACTTTTTAATACAGGTTTATGATAAATCCAGATGGTATTTAAGTGTCTGCAATTTATACATATTTTATAATCACATTTGTATTTATAAATAGTGCATTCTTGGAGGAAATAAAGAAATTATACACAAAATACTGGCTGTAAAGATTTTTTGAAGCGGAAAAAGTGGCGATTCTTTTATTGAATAGACGCTAAGCTAAACGGCGTTTTTGCTGTATAAAAGCTCTTACAGCGACATCTGGCGGAAAACACGTTCCAACTGTACGAGTAATATAACGACCGTTAAATACAAGCCAGTTTTAAAATGTGATCGCGAAAGGATAAATAATTTTTTTTTTCAAATTGGCAATTAGGAATTAACCAGTACTTATGTACCCGTCACCTAGAAGTTATGCTGCTTAGTAGCATATACAATTTCGGATGCCAAAGAAATTGGTATTGCTATGTAATATTAGCCAGGTAGACTAAAACCTAGTTCCTTGGGAATATGCTGCTGCGGCCAACAAACAAAAACATTACCTAACTTTTCCCTTTTATCGAAAACTAGTTGCGTTAGTCATTAACCCTTTTTTTAAACAAGCAACATGAACGTATCTTTGTTCACTTTTCAAATAAAAAGAATTTTAAAATCTTAAGATTCTCTAAAAAACATTCAAATAGAGGTATCATAGTTTCTTTTAGGGAATTTTGACTGCAACTACTATTTGCGCTGTTCCAATGAGCTTGCAATTTCGCTTGAGATATGCCAGATATTGCCGTAATGGCAGCTTGCAGCTTATGATAATCACCATAATTTTGCACGCCTTTAGCGAATGAATTTTCAATTTCATGCAACAAAAGAGTTTTTCAATCAATTTGAAATAAACGTCCCGACATTCAACGCACGTCACATGGTTCTGGCTTGTGGCTATTGGCTAAAAACCGAGAGCCCCATAAGATTGAGGTAGGTCGGAGGAACTGAAACAGCACTTTTTCCTCTGTGGGCCAGGTAAGTGGACTCGGTATAAATAGACCGGCCATATCCTTCACCGGCGAATTCCGGATCTTGCGAAACAAGTTTTTCTGCCTCTCTAGCTAAGGAATCAGCCTCTGAATCTCTGGCTAGAAGGGCAGAAGAATTCTGCCTGGGGCCCTGAGCTTCGCGTCTGTAAGGCAGCGCAGTAGCAGTCACCGCTGCGTTCTTCCTGCACTCGCTTTCAGTGCATTTTCATTCGTCGGTGCAACAAGTCGACGCCTCCTAGCTGCCGTCGCGGTTGCCGCCATGAGAAAGAGAGTGGAAAGCCAGCGACAGCAGCAACTACAAAAAGAAAGTGGAGTAAGTCCCCCATTGCTCCGCCAATCCACCCTCCGTAGCTTCAATGCCAGTGAGTGGTGCATTTACGCAGCTGCAAATAGTAGTGCCCGCCGGCTATATCTAAACGCGTTCGTTGAACCCGAACAACTGCAAGAATGCGGGAGTGTGTACTGCAAGTACGATAGAAATTTCTTTTCAAACTACTGTTTACCATGCCTCCAAGTGGCACAAGCAAAGTCAATTATTTAATCGATTTCTGGGTCAACTCAGGGAGTTCTTATCAGCGGCCTATCTGCAAATCGCGGTCTTTAGGTGCCTGACTCAAAAGCCCACAAACCTATAAACATATTCGGAATATACTGATAACTCTGTGTACATAAGATATAAAGACGCCTCTGCTGTGCTCACTGAAAAGCACATGCCCTGATAAATTGACGAGCACTAGCGATCGTGTAATTATATTTTTGAAATGAACTGGTACTTCTTAGATATACACATATTTATATTGCTCGTACAATGTGTGCCTGTTAATCATGTATCACCAGCCGAAACAAAGTTCAACATTCGCCGCTTCAATGCATTTACATGCGCCATTACTCACACAGCAACGGCCAAAAACGGACAAGACAAAGACACTGCCGGGAAGTCGCCTTTCGTGTACCCTAGACAAGCTGAAGGCAACACCTCTGCGAGTCCGCAGGCGACGCTGTTTAAACGGTATCAAAAAGTGGGGGCCAATGGTCACGCACCCGTTTCAGTGCGACTGACGATTATATTTGTATTCAAAAGCTGCCACTAAATGCTTTCCACAGACAAAGCGATTCGGTCGCAAAAAGCCCGAAATCAGTGAGAGTCAAGAAAAGATAAAGAGTGAATAACAGCGTCCAGATTGCGCATCCGCACCGTCCGCCCGTTCATCAGCTAGCGTCTTGAATCTAGATTCTAGCATCGAACAAAACTTCCGCTTTGGATTTGCCCACTCGCTGATAACACTTAAAATTCTCCGAAAGTTCTGTCTGTGGTGCAGTGACTGCAGCGCGATACTTGCAAATCGGCCCTACTAGGGCCACTCATCAGCTCTCCGTGACACTTGCTCTTCCCCCACACCCAGATTCGGTCGGCAACCAGCCGGACAGCCAGATCTCCAGACCCCCGGCACTCAATCAGACGGCCAGTCATTCGGTCAGAACTCGAGCAGGCTGTCAGTCGTGTATGTACTGTGTACTGCTTTCCATCAATTGAAAATCTGAGTTTGTTTTCGGGCTGCGCTCAGAGACATCGAAATCGATCGCGCGTTCCCGGTTTAGTCGGGGGAAATGAATTCCATTTAAAAAGTTCTTCGGTCAGTGCTGAATTTGTTTCCAGAACGAAGGTAGGGCGCTATTCGTGGTCCCTGATACGCGTAAGTAATTTTTAGAAATGCAAATACTCATTTTAAGCAAAACAAAATTACCGCTTAAATTTAGCTCGACTCGAAGTAGCAAGCGAACGAAACAAGCGGTGAAGATAAATTTGACAAACTGGTTTAAACCAAGAAACTTATTAACTTTTTGTGTACGATGCTGTTTACTAATTGATTCCCGTTGTACAAATGAATCTGCGCCATTAAATGACAGCAAGAGATTCCAGTATTACGAGCGCATACCCCATCGAGAGGTTATCACAGAAGCCAGCCATTATACGAACTGTAAACTAAATCATTTTTTATTGGCGATTAAGAGGCGAAGTGAAATTGTTAAAGTTGTTATCAAAAATTCTGAATACCTCAATTCTAGGAGCAATGACATCGGATTGAAACAACGGCGTTCTCTAGGAATATCAAGATGCAAACTGCCAGCAGCTTGAAAGGCAGCACCACCTCCCAGAACAGCTCCCTGCAATACAGCAGCGACATAAACGCCATTAGTCTCGAGCCCGATCACTCGGAGGACTTTCAGTCAGTCAACGGGCTCAAGTATTTGCCGTCCTGGCCAGCGGTAAATTTGCAGTTTACGGAACTCAGCTATGACGTCCCCGACCAGGCGAATGGTGAGTGTATATGATCTGCTCATGATCATTACGGTTGGGTAATTGGTAATGAATATATTCGTGTCTGATAATGGGTTATTAAGAATGATAATTGGACATAATTCCCAAAGTAATTGCTGTTTCCACAACCCGCTTGTTTTCTGATGCTGAAAATGCACATATTAAAGGGCAATTATCCAGCAAATTCCACATTAACTACGGTGAAATTCATGCCAATATTAGAAAATTTACCTAACAATGAAAAAAGTTAAATCGTTTTATTTATCGACACCTCCTGCAGCTTCAAAGTCAAAGACGATTTTGCGGGGAGTCAACGGAATGTTTCACTCCCATGAGCTCACTGCGATAATGGGACCTTCCGGTTCTGGTAAAACCACACTGCTGAACCTGTTGGCCGGATTCCGGTAAAATGCAACACATCTAACCACTATCTAGTAATCCATCAATATTCTACAACAGCGCCGTCAGCAATTCCGGTGAGATTTTGGTGAACAACAGTCCACGGGATATGCGAGTCTTTCGGAAAATGTCCCGATACATAATGCAGGTACGAATCGATTTCTGAGGAGTGTTCCCCTAACTGATAAAAACTCATACAATTCGCAGACAGATGTCCTGGATCCGCAGTTTTCGGTGCACGAAATGATGCTCCTGGCGGCAAACCTAAAGTTGGGGAACGAACTCAATACTAAGCAAAAAATAGAGCTGGTAGGATTGACTTGAAAACATTTACCTAGTCATGTTCCTATCTCAAACCCTGTTAGATTGACGAAATTTTGGGAATGCTGCGCCTTAAAGGATCCCGGAACACCATGGCCCCAAAGCTTTCGGGTGGTGAGCGAAAGCGTTTATGCATTGCCCTCGAGCTGGTCAACAACCCGCCTGTGATCTTTCTAGACGAACCTACGACGTGAGTTTATGAAACCAGTGAAAAATATATGGGAAAAGATTAATGTCACGCCTCATCCAACAGCGGCCTGGATGATTTGTCGAGCTCTCAGTGCATTGCCCTGCTGAAAATGTTGGCCGCCGGGGGACGCACTGTGATCTGCTCAATCCACACACCATCCGCCAAGATCTTCGAGATGCTCGACGCAGTCTATGTCCTCGCCGAGGGACAATGCATCTATCAAGGAAGAGGGTCCAATATTGTTCCCTACATGGAGCACCTAGGGCTGCGCTGTCCGATAACATACAACCCTGCCGACTTCATTATCGAAGTGGCATGCCTCGAGTACGGAGACTCCTATCACGGACCGATGGTGGAGGCCGTTGGCAACGGCAAGGTTACACGATGGACTACGCCGTCAGAAGACGGAAAATTGACACCCACCAAAACCGACACCACATCGGGAGCTTCGTCGTTTTACGAAATGGATCAGTTTGAGGAGGAGATCAGCCCAAAGCTTTTGCAGGCCAAGTGTAACTGGTGGATGCAGTACAAGATACTTCTAGTGCGGATGCTTATCCAAATGTGGCGGGACAAGGTGAGGGCTCTACAGAAAAAACGCAGAATCGCTACTTTATAATGTCTTCGATCCTTTAGTCGTACATCAAGCTGAAGTTCTACATGAATATCGTATTGGCCTTGCTGGTGGGGTCACTCTACTTTGGAATGGGCACTTCGGCCTCTAAAGCGCTTTTCAATTTCGGTTTCATGTTTACTATTGTGATAGCCTATTTGTACCTGCCTATGATGCCTGTGCTGCTCTACTGTAAGTGCTTTATTTTATACTCAAACCACAATGCTCATTTGATATATATATTCCAACAGTTCCCACGGAAATAAATCTGTTGAAGAGGGAGTACAACAACCAGTGGTACCGTCTTAGCTCCTATTACGCTGCAATGGTTTCCTCTAAGCTGCCATCCATGTTCATTCTAGCAGTTATTTACCTGTCCATCGTATACTTAATGTCCAGCCAGCCTCTTGAATGGTTCCGCTTTGCCATGCTGTTTACAATAGCTTTCGTTACCGCCTTAACTTCGGACAGTTTTGGCTTACTGATCTCCAGTAGATTAAGCTTGGTGGTAAGCAATTGTGCACGCACTCTTTTCCTGTATATGCTAACCAGGTCCATTTGTTTCAGAATGCCATGTTCATGGGGCCAGTGCTCGCCGTGCCCCTGATCCTGCTTTCTATATACGGCATTGGGTACGGCGGAGGAACCTACATATCGCCACTTATGAGGTTTCTGATGCATCTCAGCTACCTCCGCCATGGAATGGAAGGCCTAGTCGCCTCGCTGTATGACTACGGACGCGCCGACACAATTTGCGAGGACACGGAAATATTTTGTTCCTTCAAAAAGTCCAAGGTTCTCTTAGCCTTCCTTGGCTTTGAGAACATGCACTATGCGTGGTCTCTCACCTGCTTGATTGGCTTCTATTTGCTTTTCACTGTCGCTGCGTACATTATGATAAGACAGCGCCTCAAAAAATCGGCGGCTAACCCGATTCTCGCATACGTCCTACATCTGTTGACTAAATATTTTAACTTTACTTCGTATAATTATTAGAAATACGATCGGGAGAAATGAAGAAGTGTAAAAATAATTTTAGGGATTTCAGTGGTCAGTTCTAATCTCCGAATAATCCATATTATTTTAGTTTAAGAACCAGTTGTAAGTCAGGTTCATAATAATGTTTATGGGCAAAGTGATATCCGATTACATAAGTATAAATAAATAAATATAGAAAAAATATACATATGTATGTACATGATCATCCTAAGGGAAACATAATCTTATGAGAATGCGAATTCATTTAAGGACACCATTTTACATGGATTTATTTATAAATAATATTCAATTTGTTAAATAAAAAGAGCAAGCAATATTTAACCAAGTTTCTTACTAAAGCCTGGTAGAACAGACGATAGTCCCGAAAACACAACAATTTGTTTTTTTTTAACAACAGCCTTCCATATTGATTAATTAAGTTTGACCGGGTAATATATTATTCGCGGTGATACATATCTCTAATGTCCTTTGTTATATCCCAAAGGGCTATTTTAAAAAATAAACAATGTTAAACATTAGTGTACATACCTGGTCTCCACAAAAAGTATCCTGGGCGTCTAATACAGAATACACATTTACATATTTCACGCGCCGTTCCTCGGATTCCTTGTGTCAACAATGCCAAATAGTCATCACAAATGTACATACATTCTGCGCACTTCCAAATATGTATGTATATATGTAGTAGATTTATGAAGTTCCTTGTTTCTGAGGCTTCTTGCAGCGACACTTGTCATCGAAGATCAAGTACATACATATGTGGATCCCGTTACGACTTTGTTTTTGGAGGAAGAACCGCGCACCCCGACCAAACAATTCTTTCCGTTGCTTCACCACACTTAGATTGACATTAGGGAACTCCGACTAGTTGTTATTTGAGCACCGCTTTTCTAATTTTAATAAAAACTTAACTTTTAATAGAAAACTAGCAAAACTTTCAGCCGGCGTCTCTTTTGTAATCGATAAATTGTCTGCGCGTTCACTAGTGATGGCGATATACATATCGATAAAATTTAATGGCAGCTGTTTAATAGCTATCGATATATCGATTCATTTCTTATTGGGGGTGTTCACGGCTTTAATTTAAATTCCAATTCTAATTGTACACATATCAGTAAAAACCAAAAAAAATCTAAAGCTTTGTAAAAATATTGTTTAGACTTCCAGAAACAAAATATAAATGTACGACTTCTGTAAGCAGAGCATTGTTTTAATTAAAACTGTCGATTAAGTTTATTGCAATGATCATTGTCATGTGAAAGTTTGCTTGACTTGTACATATTTTAAATATTACAATATTTCAGATTAGACTGTTTTATGGGCGTCTCATTCGGCGCTTGTGTAAAATACCAGGAGCAGTTTGAACTGGTTGACTGTTTACTTTGTCTGTTAATTGCAACGAGTCTGTTAATTCTGCAATTAAAATGCCCGGTCTGTGCATACAGGTCTTTTATGCGTTACAAACTTTTAATCTGTATTTTAATATATTTTTGTAAAGGAAAATACATTATCTTATGGTTGGTTGATTACAGAAAATACAAAGACAGTGTGTAATTTACATACAATCGAGTTGTTTAAAAACTTTTGGTTAAACATATACAACGCATACGACAACATATAGCAATATTAAAAGATACAAAAATATGTGTACAATTAGGGCATGAGAATGGTGCATAATTTCTAGGCAACGGATATTACAGTTTTATACAATTTCAATAGATGCCAACTGAATTACATTGCAGGGTATTTGAAGGGCAGACTAACTACTTCTTCAATTTTTGTGATAACAAAACTGAGCGACTCTATACTATGTATATGTATAACTAAAGCTCATCAATTGTGTTGGAGCCCTCTATTAAGTATATATATGCGGGTAGTATGTCGACTACAACTAGAGTTGTGTGAGAAGACTACACACATCAAATTGGTTTAAATTATATAGCGAAGAGCGCAGGTGCAGTTAGAAACGAAAGCCCAAAGGAGGTCGGAAGCCGATGCTGCTCGCCTCCCCGACTTTTAACTTTAAAAACGAAACTAAAAATTACGTTGGTGTTGTGGTTTCTGTTGATGTTAACGCTGATGGCGATAACGATGGCTTCGACCTTTTAGCACATGGTGACTGCGGGAGCGGCGCGTCAGCGTCTAGTCAGTTGTCAGTCTCCAAGGGCTTTGCCTCCTCCCACGAGAAGCCGGCACGACCGAAGTGGCCATAGGTGCTGGTGCGCTGGTATATTGGCTGACGCAGGTTCAGATCCCTAAGCACAAAAAGATGAACAATTAATTATCGGAACAATACAGTGGTTTGTAGAGCTTTGCACTTACTTGACAATCTTGCCGGGCCTGAGGTCAAAGTTGCGCCGGATGATATCAAGGAGTTCCTTTTGCGACTTGTGGGAAGTGCCGTAGTCGAACACTGTTATGGATAGGGGTTCGGCAAGACCGATGGCGTACGAGACTTGGACAAGGCAGCGCTTGCAGAGACCAGCCTTAACCAGTGACTTGGCCACCCAGCGGGCTGCGTAGGCTGCGGATCTGTCGACCTTGGTGAAGTCCTTGCCAGAGAACGCACCGCCGCCGTGGGCTCCCCAGCCGCCGTAGGTGTCCACAATGATTTTCCTGCCCGTCAGACCGGCGTCACCCATTGGTCCACCGATGACAAAGAGACCGCAGGGATTGATGTGCACAATGGTGTTGGCATCAATGTATTTGGCGGGAATGACAACTTTCACTACTTTCTCCATTACTTCCGAGCGCAGGGTCTCCAACGAAATCTTCTCAGAGTGCTGCATGGACACTACGATGGTGTGGACGCGCTTGGGAACAGCAGATCCTTGGTTGAACAGGTACTCGCAGGTGACTTGTGTCTTAGAATCGGGACGAGCCCACCAGAAGACATCCGAGCGACGCAGCTCAGCGATCTTCTCGTTCAGTTTGTGGGCCAACACGACCGTGAGGGGCATGCACTCCTCGGTCTCATCGGTGGCATATCCAAACATGATGCCCTGCAAAAATTTCATTCAACTTTAGTAACGATTTTTTCTTTGCAGCGCCAAGCAAAAGTAACCAAAACCAAGTTAGTCAGTAGCGTTAGTGAAATAAAAAAGACATTTGGGTTAGGAAATTTGAGGGTGAATCAAGCATGAGATGTAGATTGGGAAAGCTTTTGGTTTAGAGAATATTTAGAGAATAATGCAACTTAACAGCCAAAATATACTAATACATTTGTGTGATTGTGATGAATATGCGGGGGTGTGCTTTGGGTTTGCGCATTTGTTATTTGAAACAATGGTATAGACCGAATAAATAAAGCTAAATCATATATCGGAAAGAACAACGAATGAATTTTGCAGCTTCAGATAACAATCAAGGCGATATAATGCAAAGTTGGTGGGGCCGAGTAAGTGCCAGAGCAATATTGCGCTACATATGATACTAAACTAAAGATGAATTCAAAAGTAAATAGTAATACAGTCGTCATACACTCTTTCGATTAGTTACGAAAATATATAAAGGCAACAATAAACACAAATTTTACAAGTGGCGGTAACACCCCTTCCAAAGAGCTTAAAAACGCCCAACCACCGTGAATATCGGAACCGTAACCAATTGACAATCTACAGAAAATCAGAGGATGCGTCGCTCTTTGGAAAGGGCCTACGATCCCGGGCTGCCGAGACTGAGATTACTTGCTTTACTGCTTCTAATTCACACCTGATCTCCGGCACCGATCTCTTCCTCGGCACGGTTGACATGTACTCCGGCAGCGATTTCGGGCGATTGTTGGTCCAATGCCAAGAGCACGTTGCACGTTTTAAAATCGAAACCTTTTGTGAGTTTCAAACCGCGATTGCAAAGTGTACAATTTCGTTTAAAATATGGTATTGGTTTGTATCGTGTTTTGTAACATATGAAACGAGAGAGAAAGATAAAAGAAAAGAGCGCAGCAATGTTGCACACACACAGGAAAATGTCTGTAAGTAATGTTTATAATATGATTGGCATCACCCTATTATTCTAGATTATAAATATATGTTTATATAAGAAATGTGCTCTTGTTCAACGTTTATCAGGACTCCTTTGCGATAAGCTGATGTCTAATGGATTATTGTATACCGTAGTCTAGGAAACCCTTTGGTCTTCTTCGATGGGGGAATACATGCCGCATGCAAGGCTTCGTTTTCGCTGGTTTCCTCAAGACGACCACTAGCGGGCTTATAATGGTTACATAAATCTTTCGATGGATTTGGTAGAATGCAATTTATGTGGTTAGAACACCCGCAGTGTAATCCAAATGTGAGGTATGTTATGTTTTCAGCAGTTATTGATTTTCTCGAGGTGCACCAGAGTTAACTGCTTATCGGCAGATTGCTATTGAATGATGGTCTTCGACCAAATCTTTTGTAAATATGGGATCAATTAAACTTTTATAAATATTTGCCGGTCTAGTATTTTGAAAGAAATGAATGCTTCTTAGTAATCATCTGCTTTTAATGACAAGGGTGAAACTCTCGTTGGCCTGTGAGCGAGCCAAGTTAATGTGGGAAAGATACGTTTTAGGGGAACACTTAACAAAATGGAAACGAAACGAACGAACGCACACACACTCTCCGCATCACTTAGTGCTAGGCGGTAGAAGGAGAACGGATAAGCTTTGCTGTACCTGGTCACCAGCGCCGACGTCCTCTTCTTCGCGGTTGATGTGCACGCCATTGGCAATGTTGGGCGACTGTTGCTCGATGGCGACAAGCAGATTTAGGGTCTTCCAATCGAAACCTTTTTGATTTTGATTTGATTTGTATGGTGATTTAATATTGGGTAACAAGTGTGTACGTATTTTCGACCTGAGGAACGAGTCCTGAAACCCGCCCACAAATAATCTCTATATTTTTAGTAGACACTTACCCTTGGAGGAGTCATCGTAGCCAATGTGCTGCACTGTCTCACGAACAACCTTCTGATAGTCGACCACGGCCTTCGATGTGATCTCGCCGCACAGCAGGATCATGCCAGTCTTGGCCACGGTTTCTATATAAAAGCATACAAAATGTTTTAAAAGTCTTCCTTTGATTGCGAATCAAGCCTCTCCAGTGAATCCAAAAACTTCCTTCCCATCGCCTTTGCAGATCGGTTATCCTTGTTTATTTGTGCAGACCATCGACTAAGCCGACTTCCAAAAGCAGAGCACACGCGTCGGTTGCTGCGCCAATGTTTACTTTATGGATGAGTTTATTTATGGAGGGTCTGTCGCCCTCAAAGACAAATAATTTCATTCGGCGCCTTTGGTCGAACTTCCGTCAGAAACCGATTGCGGGAGACTCAAAGGGTCAGTAGCTTTGGCGTATGGGATTTCAGTTTATGGGTTTACGGAAGAGTCTTGGTTGCTCTAACACCTACCGCACGCCACTTTTGCGTTGGGGTCCTGCTTCAGATGGGCATCCAAGATAGCGTCGCTGATTTGGTCGCACATTTTGTCTGCAAGAAGAGAGGAGAAGGTAAGTAGAGCTACGAAAACATGTACCGCCAAGCAACGCAGCAGGGGATGTAGAAGGAGCAGCGTTTGTGCCAAATACACACGCGCTGCTCCCCCCAAACGATGGCCGCCGCCTAGGCGAGACAGAAAAATTGCCAGGCCATGCGATTTATTTTAATTTTCAGTCTGCGATAGCCAGCGAAATTCAATGCCACTGTATGTCTATAGCTCAGAACAAGAGCCTGAGGCGACGATGGTGTTGTTCAAACAAAATATGACGGAATCCGAAGCCAAGTCGCGCATGGAATCCTTGGACTCGGATTCATCCGATACCAAACATGGCGCGTAATTGGAGCCCTTCGACTTTCGGCAGCTTTTCGTGGAAACAGCGTTATTGAACTCATGAATTGGCAAAAACTGTAAAAGTGTTGACTCACATTAAAATAACTTGCGATGCGTCTCGATTTCGCCTGGGAAAAATGATTGCCTATACATACATAGGTGAGAATGGTTTAGTTTAGGGGTTTTGGAAGAGTAACTCTTCCCAATTTCCGGCTAGATAAGTTGCCCTCCCGATTCGAACAGGCCCGTCACTCACTCGTCACAGGAAGACAGGTGAAATTAATGTCAACCCTTCGGGGCGTATTCTTTGGGTGGCTTCGGCGCTTATCAACCGGGCTGTCTAGGGCTGGCTGGCTGGCTTGCCAAGCCGACTTAATTAGGCATTATAAAATATAGAATGGTAAAAGTAATCAATGCGTAGTATAAAAGGTCGCTCCCCTTATCAGCAGATGTTGTCAAATGTGAATGTATTGCTGTATGCTGGTCGGACCCGCTGATATAAACAAACTCTGGCAGCGGCAAAAAGCCCGAGCTCGAGCGGAACACGTGGTTGGCAATTTCGCCGGAAAGATAAGCTTTGAAAGCGGACTCGTACTCGTGGAGCGCCACAAAGTCAACGTGGGTTTGTTTTAGTTTGGGCCCTTGTTTTGATCGCCTTCTACGAACAAGTGTAGTAGAAGTGCATCATAAGCAACGCTAAAGAGCGAGCGCAGAGAATGCCCAGCTCCCCAGCTCCCTGCTCCCAGTGAGCCAGAAGCACATGGTGCGCATGACGCAGATTCCCTGAAAGTGTGAGAGCCGCAAACGATAAAGAACCAGTCTATAAATTGCGTCGGACCCACAAGCGCAAGGTTGGACCCGCCGCTATGCGGGGTTTTCGAGAGTGGCCCAGCTGTTTTATGTGGACCCTGGCTGCCGGCTGTGGCACCTGACGATGCAGCCGAGAGTCAGAGTTCCAGGAAAAACAATCCATGAGATGCGTAACGAAACGCCTCTGCTCTTGATGGGTTTTCAGCGATCCGGGGGGAAGACCACTCCATCAAATCGCTGAGTAAACAAGCACGTTTTTCGCTACCCTCTCGCCACCACACAGCCGCTACAAAAGAAGCGCAAATTGGGTAGCAGTCAACAAAGGTATGCGGCATAGCACTCCGTCGCCATTTTGTTAGATCTCAGGCAGCAGGCAGCAGGCAACAGACAGCCGACAGCCGACGGTGGAGGTGTGGGAATACAGGGTACACAGGGTACACCAGCTGGGCCTCAGACCCTGGAGAAACAGTTTGGTTAGGTTATGAGCACCGCCAGACGACGCAGACGTACATCCCTCAGCACGGCCGAGTGTGCATTTGTGCCTGTATCCGTATACACAACGCACATGCAGCAGTATGATGCAATAGAAGGCGGCGCGAAGGCAGTGGACAGTGGACACTCACCTGGATGGCCCTCGCCCACGGATTCGGAAGTGAACAGGAATGTGGCTCCGTCTTCCATGTCATAGGAGTTGCCATTGCTGCCGTTGCAGCCGTTGGCGCTGTGTCCGTTTGTCTTTTGCGGCATTTTGCTGGGAAGCTTGTTGTAGTTTCTAGCTCGAAGCTTGGAGTTCTGGCGGAGGAGAAGGGCTTCAACGCACGAGTTCCGGTCGGTTGAGTTGTTGGTGGAGCTGTGGGAACAGAGAGAGAACAGGCCACATTAGCGGGAGCTAAAAAAAAGCGCTTGACGAAATTGATTTTCCGAACTCTCACAAAACACAGCTATTTTCGCATTTGCGGATCTCCGCTGCCCACCGTCTGCCGCCCCAAGGCTGTTGGGATTTTCCGGTTTTCGCACGCTTTTCGCAATGTGTATAGTTTTTTATATAATCGCTTTTCTTTTATGTACTTTATGCTGCGTGTTTACCACACACAAGCGGTGAACTACACTCACGGCACGCACGTTGCGCGGGGTCAAAAGCAAACTAGTCGCTGGGCAGGTAAGCTGGTTTAAATGCCTGTTCGACTGGCTGTTAGCTCAATAATAGTTCAATAAATTATACACACTGATTCTGAATTCTACTGGTTCAGCGACGGCAACCAAATCAGCGGCGCAGCCAACACACGTCCTATCTTGGCGACGGTTCTGTAGAAAAAGAGCGCACACTTTTCACGGCTTTCTGAATTTATACCTCTGTTTGGGGAGAGCGAACGGAAGGGCAGGCGACGGTTCTCTACTGACTCAGTACGTATTTTGGGGCTTATTTTGGCGCTCTTCGTGGGGGCCGAACTTTCCTGGCGTTCTCGGGACTCTCAGAAAACTTCACTTCATCAGCATCTCCACGTTTTTGCTATTGCATCAGCTGTTCCCCCGCCCAGCGTTGCCACCCCGCGCGACAGTGAACACTTAGTGGATCTGGTTCCGAATCCTTCCTACTCACTTGGGATTTGATCAAAGGATTTCACGAGACTCGACTGAAAGTCCGACTTAATTCCTGCTCAACCAGAGCTTGACTGCGGTTGAATTTTAGAGGCGATCAATATTTATAAACTTGCGGAGCCAGCATTTGGGAAGATGAGTCGGCAGGAAATAAGAGCTTATCAGAATAAAACTATGTGCTACACCTACATATACACTTTTCAAAATCTATTTAGCGTTACTCTCTCTGCCTTATGTACAACAATTCAGTTTTACATATTCGGTGATATTCTATACTAGGCGCCCTGTTAATTGATGATTGGTTGAAATCCTAGCTTCCCCTAAAACTTGGAGTGATTGACCCTTTGGGAGGAATCATTCGACCCTCTCTCTGTTCAAGGGAAATCGAAACCAGTTTAGGGTTTTCATACCATTCGTACAATCTGTGCAATTGAAAAAGTGCTCACGTCATGGCACAAACAAGGTCTGCCAAGATCAAGGCGCTTGGTAATCAGCATGTAGATTTTAAAAATTCTAATACCCACTGAAAGTAACCGAAAACAGCGGGCTCCATTATCTTTCAAATTAGGTGTGACCAGTGACCCCCTGGGGACCAAAGAAGATCGCGTGTGCTCGAAAAACAATTTGGACAGATGTGCAAGTAAATATATTCCACAGCACAAGTAATGGGAACTTGCAAATTTAAGTTCGCGGCACTGCATTTATTTTCCACCGATAAGATTGCCATATTGAAAGAAGTTTTATTGCAGTCATTGCTGAATATCTTTTATCTTGCCTAAAATATAAGTTATTGGTTTTCTCAAGAAAATGTATCTGCTTTTACTATACCAAGTCATGTATATCCAGAGTTTTTATTATTTAAATTTTTGGATAATAGATTTTTTCAAAAACGTTAAACTAATACTTTTCCCTTACCTAGTATTGCCAGGTCCCAATAAATCTGCACAAAAGTTATCAGCTAAATGACCCCAGCACCGCGTGACTGGGCATAAACCGGGTCGATGATTAATATTCTTGTTTGTGTAGTATAGTTTGCTTTAAATAAATTAAGCGCTATTACATGCACAATTTCCGTTTGAATAATGAAATGATGTGGCAGCTCTGCCCGATAAACGTCAGATAGGCCGATAAACAGCTGTTTGTGAAGAAAAACAAATTGAACGAATTGTGAAAAGTTAAATGCGAGCGTTTTTAGCGACCACGTCACATTCCGTCGGTCAAAATGAGGTTTTGGCTAGTTTGTAGTGTGGCCGCCCTTCTCCTGGTCCTGCGAGCGGCGGCGGACATCAGTGGGCAGGAGCTGGCGAGCAACAGCACAACCATCAACTCCACATCGCCAGAAAGTTCTAACTCCACTCACGCCTCGCCCGATGTGTCAGCCAGCAGTCCTCCAGGGAATATCAAGGCCTCAACTGCTGCTCCTGGCAATGGAAGCGTCACGAGGAAGGGAAACGCATCCTCTGTGGCGACGGAGCCACCGCTCATCGATTCACACGCCGTCGAGCAGGAGCACAACTCCTCGCTGTCCTTGTTCTTCGTCATCTGCGTGATCATGCTGGGCATCCTGCTGATCCACTCGATGCTGCAGACCGGATTCCAGTACCTGCCGGAGAGCATAGTGGTGGTGTTCCTGGGAGCCTTCATCGGTCTGTCGCTGAACGTGATGTCCGGAGAGAATGGCAGCTGGAAGCGCGAGGAGGTCTTCTCGCCCATGGGCTTCTTTCTGGTGCTTCTGCCGCCCATTATATTCGAGTCCGGGTACAATCTGCACAAGGGAAACTTCTTTCAGAACATCGGATCCATACTGGTGTTTGCCATTTTCGGCACAACGATTTCAGCACTGGTCATTGGGGCGGGGATCTACCTGTTGGGTTTGGCAGAGGTGGCATTTCGGTATGTTAAAATATGTTAAATATTTAATTAACCACAAGCTCTAATGACCGCCCATTGTAGACTCAGCTTTTCGGAGTCGTTTGCCTTTGGCTCGCTCATCTCGGCTGTGGATCCTGTCGCAACTGTGGCCATCTTCCATGCCCTGGACGTGGACCCCATACTCAACATGTTGGTGTTCGGCGAAAGCATCCTGAACGACGCCATATCGATTGTGCTGACTGCATCCATTACCCAATCGGCCAACGCAAATGCCGAGGCCAGCACTGGGGAGGCAATGTTTAGTGCACTGAAGACCTTCTGCGCCATGTTCTTTGCGTCTGCCGGCATTGGAGTTATATTCGCCTTAATATCGGCACTGCTCCTCAAGCACATCGACTTGCGAAAGCATCCGTCCCTCGAGTTTGCCATGATGCTCATGTTTACCTACGCTCCATACGTCCTGGCCGAGGGAATACATTTAAGCGGTAACTCAGGGGTTTTTGACTCGAAACCACAGCCCTACATAACATTTATTTTTCAACAGGCATTATGGCCATCCTATTTTGTGGAATTGTCATGTCTCACTACACGCATTTCAACCTATCCACTGTGAGTCACTGCTAATTCACTTTTTATATGTTTTTGCATTGTTGAAACGATTTTATCGCAGGTCACTCAAATCACCATGCAACAGACGATGAGGACACTGGCTTTCATTGCTGAAACCTGCGTGTTTGCTTATCTGGGCCTGGCGATCTTTTCGTTTAAGCACCAAGTGGAACTATCTTTTGTTATATGGGCAATTGTGCTTTGCCTAATTGGGCGGGCCTGTAACATTTTCCCGCTCGCCTTCTTGGTCAACAAATTCCGCGAGCATAAGATCAACAACAAAATGCAGTTCATCATGTGGTTTTCAGGTCTACGAGGCGCTATTTCCTACGCACTGTCCTTGCACTTAAACCTCGACAGCCAGGAGAAGCGCCACGTCATCATAACAACTACGTAAGTGGTTCCGGCTTGCGAAAAATACCCAGTCATTAAGAAATTAAAATTTCAGATTGATCATCGTGCTATTTACCACGCTAGTATTGGGCGGCTCGACAATGCCGCTGCTGAAGTATCTTAAGCCCGGAAAGAAGCGGCGCACACGTGGCTCCGTGCGGAATACCCCTGAGGAGGGAGGCCGTCGAAGCGGAAGCGGTCGAAAGCGTTCGAAGTCTATTTCCCTGTCGAAGACCCGCGAATGGGGCCAGGCAATCGACTCGGAGCATCTGTCGGAGCTCACCGAGGAGGAGGACGTCACCTTTACACAGGCTCGCGATCGCTTTGGGCGCATGGATCGCAAGTACTTCATTCCGTTCTTTACGCGACGGTTCAACAGTCAGGAACTGCACGAATGCAAGTCCCAAATGGCCGACCTGACTAACAAGTGGTACCAGGCCATTCGCGTGAGTCCATTGGATTCGGATGAATCGGATGAAGAGATTGGCCTGGCGGCCAGCACAAGTCAGAGTCATCTGACGCGATCGTAGGAACTCGAAGGCTGTTTTAGGGACATCTGTGGCTGTGTTGGGAAACTTTGGTGGCCAAAGAGAACGATCGTATTTATTACTTAAGTTGTTCTAGTTCAAATGTAGCGATTTTATTTATATAGTGCGGTGGTGGTCATTGTTAACTCGTGTATATTTTCCTTGCTCCAAGATGCTTATTTTGTTAGATCTACATGCAACGATTCATCCGTATTATGTTAGTTCCTTTATTTATCCGATTCAAGCAGTATTCCATTGCACACGAATGTTGGTCTTCAAAATAGCAGTTGGGACGTCACAAAAGCAGACTACGTCAGAAACTTATGTTTAAACTATTTATGAAAACTTGAATGTATGTTATGACTGTATTTGTGATTTTGTACATTGAACCAAATATAATATATATTTAAATGTGATACCAATTACAAAGATTTCACTTTTTCAATTTCTTTTTTGGCGGAAAACAAGAATATTTCTTAAACTGACTTTGGCAAACTAATTTATAATTACATATCAATTGGTAATAATATTAACTATTAAACTAAAATTGACTACGAAGGGTGTGCGCTATGGAAACGTCTACAGTTCTTCGTGGGTGGACTCCTCACCGAGCACCGTGGAATCTGAATCGCTCCCGACTGCAAACGAAGTACAAAAATCGTTAGAATGCCTTAGCAATTGGTATTAATAAAGAATACTGTTGAATAAAGCTCTCGTGCATCTTTTTCAAAACATAAACCTAACACTACGGCCCGATTTGTGCCTTCTAACCCGGCTCGGTTTGGCTTATAATGACTTCATGATCATTTCCTCCAACTGTTTTGTGTTAAACTCGGGCTGGTGGCCACCTTCTGCCTCCGAGTTGATCCAGTACTCGGAAACAGCAATGTAGACGGCCACCGCCGCCCCAACAATGAGGCCCCAGGAAATGTGGGTGGAGCTCTGGAAGATGACGCACGTGGCCACACACATTCCGAAGTAGGTGAGCATACGGGTATAGCTCACATAGTTGCTACGTTGCTCCTCGGAAAGGTCTTTTGTGAGTCGAAGGCGCAAGACATACGGTGGTAAATGCGATGTTAAGAGGTAATTGGTTTAAGCGCTGTGGTACTTACCGGTACACTTGCCGTCCCTCAGATCATGGCCATCCGCACACTTCTTGCACATGTCCGGGCCATCGCCGTCGCAGCCATTGCAGGAGCGATCGCACTCCAGGCAGCTAAAGGAGCCCTCGTTGTTCACGCAGAACTGTTGCGGTCGGCAGGAATTTGGACGCTTTTGCTCCAGGCACTCGTTTATGTCCACACACCCCGCTTCCGAGTCCATGCTCCACCCGTCCTTGCACTTGCGGCAGTTCTTCGGACCACCTCCTGTACAACCGCCTTCGCCGCAGGCCGCGTGGCACTGGGTACACAGCAATTTCGTTTCGTCACGGAAGGACTCGTAGTGCTCGGGTCCACAATCATTGCAGTTTGGTCCCGTGTAGCCAGGATCACATTTGCACTTGCCGTTTCCTTTCCGAGTTCCGGCTCCCTTGCATTTGCCTGAAATGTTAACGCACATTAATATAGATAGACTTCATTGCATATAAACAGACAGACAATAAATCTTGTGGTAAAGAATATATAAATATGCAAATTTAGGCTTTGCAAAGCCGATTACAGTGTAATAACTAATACGCGAGATTGCCTTTATCGACTGGCGCGCTGACTATGTTGCGGACTAAATGCCTTCAATTAGTCAGTATCGGCTGGAAGATTCAGGTTTGGGTTGGCAGTAAATTAAAATACCCTTGGAAATCAAACAGTACCATTTCCGCTGCAGTCCGTGCAGGGCTGGCAGTCTGCTCCGTAGGTGTTCGTCGGACAGCAGACGGCCAGCTGGTCAATGCAAAGCCAGGTTTGCAGATCGGGACTCTGCACTTGGTTGTTGGTAAACCAGTCCTCCAGCAGCGCCTCGTGCTCGTTGGCCAGATTGTGGCAGTGGTCCTTGTTTACCACCTCTGGGTCCGAGCATAGCTTCTCCTGAATCTCCACCAGCCGCACCTCGCTGTTCTTGTACGAGCGCAGCTTCTCCTCCTCCCAGGCCGTGTCCCCGCCCCCGTGTCCTCTTTTCGTTCGCTCGAGTCCTGCCTTGAAGGATCCAACCAATTGGCTGCAGGCCCTGCAGGGCGGAGGAACTGGCTTCTCGGGCGGAAACGACGACGAGGCCATCGCCAGGAACGCCAGCGTGGCGGCCCAACAGTCCTTGAATCTCATTATCTCAGATTTTTTGCGTTTTTTACCGGCTATTCTTAAGTTTACGTGTAATTCAATCGGACACTATCGATTGTTTGATAGCATCGATAGCCGACTCACCCTCACAGCAAATATCGATAGGCCGCGTGTACGACGGTAAAGGCCTGTTCACACGGGCGGCAAGCCATAGTGCATCATAATGTTAACTTCAAAACCATAAAATTATGGAAGAGGGTAAAATTTATCATAAATAAATACATTTTATGTAATAATTACACAACTGCCAGACAATTTAAAAAAATATTTTAAAATTCAAATAGATTTTTAATAGATTTTCAAATTGATTTCTAAACGTTTTGTACGATAGATAAAATAAAATTAACGGATTCTTGGATAATCCCGAATTTAAAGGTTTTTTAAATATTTATTTATATAAAATATTGTAAAAGTACAAAATATTAAAATGTATTTCTATAAATATTTACTGTTGATAATATTTGGTGTAAGTGCATAAAAAGTTTAAGAAAGGTTCAGTTAATATTTTATCAAGTATAGAGATCGATCATTCAAACTCGAAATGGTTACTTAAAATAATCCGATACGCTAGACATGAAATATCAAGAGGTTTGGTTATAATACAGTTGCAGACTGCGGTCTTGCAAGCATTTACCATTTCAGTGGAGTACTTTTGTTGGTGTAAGCGTTGGCCCTGAAATTAAATATAATGATTATAATTGCAAAATAAAATAAGTGTAATTCGAATTATTTAACAGATATAATGGAAAATTCTAGCACCCAAAATTTCCAATCGATTGGCATTCAAATCTAATTACTGATATGAATGAAGTCTGTATAGCAAATATTTTCGACTTAAAAATACAGCTACCAGATTGAATATCTGCATTGTGTTACACGGACCACAAGAATATATTTAAATATAGTTTTAATTTACCACCCAAATAAATAATGTTAATGCATGAAAATAAAATGAACGACTTACTTAACGACGCCATGGTTCTGAACTGTTGTAAGAGTAATAAAGGGAGTCAACCGCTCTATAAAACGATCGTTGTTACGCTCCAGTTCCCTTTGGTAATCTTTTTGATCTGAAAGAATAAGATTCCGATTCTTTTTCAAAGCGTCCGCACAACGTTTTGAAAACTCGCGAAAGCACAGTCGAAGTTTGTTTTGGTGCTTTGTGGGGACTGTTGTTCCGTCAGATAAATTGGATAGGAACACGCTGGCCATTTCCATAGGGCCTTGGTTAACGGTGGTTCCAATACATCCCTGGAGAACCATTTGTAAAATTTTGGGGTCAGCAGGCTCCTGATTCGTAGCAGCCGCCAGCTCCAATGTTTTCTTTTGAATATCCTGTGCAAAAAAATTCCTCATTATTCAACGTTTGGATTTTATAATTTTAACTTACTTCAATTGCCACCTCAATGGGTTCCAGGACTATTTGCTGTCGGCTAATTACCATAATTCGTGTTTTTACATAGGGAAAGTGGTTCGCCGTGGTCAAAATCGTTTTCCGTTTACATTGTTCATGTAGTTCGCCATGTGCCTTGCCATTTTTCGTGAAAGGCGTTGCATATATAAATCGTTCTAAATTATAAAAAATAACCTGTTAAACTAACCACCATTTGATTAAATTAACATTCAAGTTCATACTTAAATTGAAATTCCGCTCAAAGTATGTTTCGCGGTGCCGCATTTCATAAGTTTCAAAATAAGGTTCCACATAAGTAATTTGAATGTAAGCCTTGTCGGGGTCCAAACTGTTTACGTCGACCGTATTCGAGTCTTTGATGATATGCACTGAGTCCGGTCCAAAGCGTTCAGTATAAAAGTTCTGCCGTGCAAATAAAAAATTTGTGAATGCATTTTTGTTAACAACAAATTTTCATGCTATACTGCATACCTGAAGCCGACTGAATATTTCGGGTAATTTTGTTAAAGTTGGCTCTTTATAGATGAATTCCTGTTGGTCCAAGTCTCCGAATTTTCCTCCATAAAATCCAACCCGGAAGTATGTGCCGAAAACTCTCTTTCCCTGTTTATAGATAAGAAGATATAGATTGCGTTGAGATAATAACGCCATTGTGATTACCTGTAGCTGCGCTATTCGATTAAACGCCTCCTGCAACTTTCCATGCACTTTGCTTAATTTTTGAAAGTCTCTGTTGGCTTCGCAGATGGGAATTAAAATCTTATACACCTCGTTCATTGCTTCATACATGCCAGCAACTTGGAAGGAATTTGAAGCCTCTTCGAGCAAAGCCTTTAGTCCAGTTTCGGTGAAATGATTTCCCAAGCAAATACCATCCTCGCCGGGACTTAGTACGTCATCGGACACGGCCGACTCCATTAGAGTATTGGGGGAAATGCGCTGAAAACTTACAGCTCCAACAGGTAAATGTGATTGAGATTCCAACATGCTAAGATATTCTGAGACCAAAGATGCGGCGTGTACGTAGCACATGGCTGCTTCCGTGTGATTTGCACGCTCACGGTGCTTCTTAGCCATGTTTTCCAACCAAGTCAGCCGTAGATCAGGGTTGTTTTGGTATCCCTTGGCAATCCGATTCATAAGATCAAGCAACATTTCTGGGTCTTCTTGATACTCCTTCATCTTAACAGTATCTGACAATATCATATGCAGATTGAAAAGCAAATCTTGTACTTGCTCAGGAAATGATGTATCCTGTAGATCGGAGTCGGATTCAGCATAAACTAGCACTGTTTTAAGGGCACGGCGTAGCGATTGCTCACTAAAAACGGAGCTTGTGCCAACAAGAGAGCTTAAAGACATAGTCACTTGCATCTTAACGCGGGCAAAGTTCTAAAAGCAAACATCAATTAGTTTTAATAGGCTTATCTAAACAAATGAAACTTACATTTCCGATTTCAAAATTTTGTCTCATTAGTAAATATAATGATGCAGCTGCCTGAGAACGTATTCCTGGCAAGAGAGATCCACAATGCTTCAGTAAAATTAAACACAAATCTGCACATATGTCCGTCTCGTCATCGAACAATAAGTTGGGAAATTTGAAAATCAGAGCGCGCTGGGAGGCGAACAGGTTTTGCAGCGCCAAAGTGGATTGGTTGCGGGACAGTGCGTGGAGAAGGACCTTAAGGACAGTTCCAAGAAGATTATGGTATAGGTTGGCCGCAACATGAACAATTATTTCCAGGGTGTCGAGAAGCACAAGCGCCACTTCAGTCGCCAAAGAGCCTTCGATGAAGTGACTCAATTCAAGTTCATGCTCACTTTTGCCCACACCGTCTACGTATTGTGAACGATAGGGCATCTGGTCTTTTCGCCAGCGGAATTTCTCTGTCGAATTCCGATCTTTTCGGCGATTAATTAAATCATATCGTGCTGAATTTGTCCCTCTAATGCATTCTTCCAACTTTTCTTTTACATCAGTAGATCCGGTTTTTCTAAAGCTTTGTGTATTGGTGCGTTTAAGAGTGGGCATCTGTTTTTGTCCTGTATACTCGAAAGTTTTCAGGCAAACATTGACAACTTGTAGCATTTGATGCACTCTGTGGGGACTCAGATCCACAAGCCAGCGGTACAGAATATTGCGCTCCAAATTCTTAAGCACCCACAGGAAACAAACCAACAAATGGCGGGTGTTCTCCGAGCTGAGGGGCGATTTGTTTTTAACTTGTTCATTTAAGTAGGAGTAAGGACGACTTCCTGATATTGCGAAAGCCACTTCCGGATTTATAGTTGATGCTGTCATAGTTTGATGTGGGCCTTGATAATCTTCAAGCTGACCGATTTGCTGCAAACGGTCCTGATCCAGACCGTGCTGATGAAGCTGAGGAATGCTGTTCATCACTATGGACAATAATGGTATGTATAAGGCGGCCACCCTTGCGCGGGCTTCCGTATCGCTATATCGAGTGTCCAAATCGTGAGAAGTCATCAGGTTTCGAGTGCATCGTATCGCCTTCCCGTGCAACTGGGGATTGGGCACTTCCATTACTGCAGCCAAGTCGCTGAGAACAAGTCCAACCAGGAAATGTTGTTGCAGGAAGTCCTGACTCAGGTCGGCATGAAGAGCTCTCTCTAGTGAACCCTAAAAAAAAATACAAATTAAATACGAATTTCTCTGTATATTCCTGGACTTACGCATGATGTTTGACTGTTGCTCGATGTGGTGCTGGGCGTGGGGCTGCATGGCGCGCATACCATTGTGTATGAAGTACCAAACGGCAAATTTAGAGCTACAAAATGCTCATGACTACACACAATTCTTAGGAAGTCTATTTTATAGTTCATTAGATCCGGAATTGAAGCGTTTTTAGAAATCAGAACCTTGGTGTAAGTTTTGATTAGGCCGAAAACGAATCCCCGGTCCATGATGCTTAGTATGTCAAATATGAAGAAGCTTAGACTAGCATTTAAGGATTGCGCTAGTTTTGGTTCATTACTGTGATAGCCGACTACTTTTGTGGTAACTAAGTGCACCAGAGTGGACAGGTCGTCATTAAACTGATGTGGAAACCGATGCTTTCGGGGACCATTTAAAGTATTCGAGTTATGCAAATGTTCAATCATAGATTTAACAATTAGCTCAAATATGAACCAGGAATTTGACATAGCCAAGTCTGCAGCTTTCCCACTAGCAACGACCCAATGCAGGGCCAATTCTTCGTGTAGCAGCCGCACTTGAACATCCCGCCCAGCCATTGAGTGAAGAATATCCATAGAAAGCTCTAAAAATGGGTGAAATTTTAGTTTGTGCTTTTAGAATTGCATTTTGTACTTACCTTTGCGATCCAAACTTCGGCCACTAGTTAATACATTATCATACAAGCTGTACGATTCGCTCAACTGCAAGTCTTCCGTGTTGCTGCGACTGCATGTTAGTCTCTGCTTGCTTTGGAATGGGTGCGGAATTTTACATTGAAATTGCACATATGTTGATAGCAAACTTTGACGACCATATTGGTCATACTGGTCGTCATTTAGTATTGATAAAAGAGACGATACTAGGCAAAGAACCTCGAAAACCGTAGATCCCAGAGACATTGCCTGGCCACCAACTTTGTGGGTCATCACCAACAATTCGATAAGCTTATCCAAGACCAAAGGTAGATGCCTCACTAATGGCTCCCGATTTGCGTGCTCGATATCCAACAAGCATTTCTTTAACTCGGCCTCTATGTTGCTTTCGCCGATATGGGATGGTATATTTCGCGTGTCTAAGTATTCGCATATTAAGAAGAACCGATCAAGGAACGAGTCTAAAGTATGAACTGCAGTAACTGCTTCCACATTGATAGCAAACACGGCTCTATGATTGTCGAGCCACTTGATTCCAGGCAGATGCACATTCGGCGGAATAAATGAGTAGTTTTCCGGCGGTGATTCTACCATAACAGGCAGATTAAATTCTCCAAACTTAAGCTTCCCATCTTCCAGTAAGGGCAACCATGTGTAGCCAATGGGAGTCTCTACGGACGGCTGCAAGTCCTGCGGCTTCTTTTGGCAGGATACATGGTAAATGGTAAACAATAAATGGTGATGCTGCTTTATCGATGCAGGCAGTGCTATTTTTATCTCATCATAGAACGATGGACATTTGTTGTGATAATTGACCGCCGTAAATGCCTCAGTGGAAAACTTTGGGCAAGACGACTTGCCATAAATGGCATTAACCGCATCTTTAGGAGTTTCGCCAGCCATAAGTTGTACGCGAACAGCAATGTTACGAGCAGAGCCCGCTCGCGAAGAGAAATTGAGCTCTTTTGGCGACACAAAAAGAAGATTGCGATAGGTGTAATGTGGATTGTAAATGGCTGATTGTGGAAACTCTAAGATTTCCTTAACTGGCCGAAGGTTTTCGGTACTTTGGGGGTTTATGCTCGCAAGCTCTGGTGTTAATGCGTTCTTGGCTTCCTCGATGCAAGGCGATATTTCCAGTTTAATTGAGCCGGGTATGCATTTTAGCTTTTTCATAACCGAGCTCGGTCTTTTTAACTCTGGTAAAATTTTGTACAAGTCCTCGTCCTTCATTTTATCTGCCTCTTGCTTGAAAAAGCTTGGCACTGTGATAGTGATGGGCCTAAAGTTTTCTACAACGTTCGCGAAATCATCTGGCGACCAAGATCGGCGCTTCTCCTTACGTTCTAAAGAGCCGCGTCGGGTAAGGGTTCCGCTCATATCGTTAGCCTTGCGCCTTAGTTGATCGAAGCTGCTTGTTGAGGACTTGCGGTCCAAGCTGTTGGAACTTGGGGCGGTGCCCAGGCCACTTCCTGTTCCATTGCCAAAAGAGTCCCGTTCCGTCGCGCCAGCGTCCTTGCTCTCAAAGTTGTCGCCATTAAAAACGTTTGTCAGGTAGATTCCTGTCCATGCAAACGGCATTCGATATTTGCCCAAACGCTCACAGTAGTCCGCAGCGTTGAATTTAACTTTCTCCCGGTACTTATCTTTGTCTTCCTTTAGATACGGCTCGACAGAATTGTTGATGTCACCCTGTAGCACTTTCTCTAGGCGAATTACCAGGAACAAATCATTACTTGGATACGAAATTTCGAATATGGCCGAGTGGCTCTGGGTGCTGATGTCGGCGCACTGGACGTGGCTGGACAACATACGCTTGAGATTATCAGAGTTCATGTCAAAGTAAAAGTTTTCTGAAATTTTTTGTCGCTCCTTGGCGTCGTAAATGGCCATCGAAGCAAAAATTGGTTCCACTTCAAGCTCAAGACGAAGCTGCAGGCATTTGACCTGAATCCGATGGCCCATATGTTCAACTGGAATCTCAGCGAGCAGTCGACGTTCAATGCTTTCCTCCGGCTCAGATTCCGGGTACAGTGAGAAAAGAGCCACCTGACGATCCTGCTGCCGGCGCGCCTCGTTGGTTTGGTCAATATGCTCCGGCGGTACGTTATCCAGCAGGTTGGGTATCAGTGGATCATTAACTGAGCGTCTAAGATCAAAGCTCGCCCAGGAACCGCGGGGTGTCAGAGTGTCTGTACAAGAGCTAACAGAAGCCAAACTGGCGATTGATTGCCTGGAACTTGGAGTGCAGCTTTCGCTTTTATAGGCAAAGGTTTCTTCGAACGACGAGTAATCCTTGTCGATCTCGAACTCTTGCTGGTACGCGGAGGGACTTATGGTCCCACGATCGATACGCTCGCGGATGTAACACGAGCTGGAGAGGTGCCGCTGGGCATACTCCACCACTTTCCATGGGCGCGTGTAGCAGTTCACACATTCTTGTACGTGTTGGGGCAAATCGGATCTGTAAAGAGTGTTGCAATTAGCCGTGAAACAAGCTGGGTGGGTACATACAAATTTTCGCTCGGGATAATGTGATCAACAGTTCGGATCTTCCTGGGAAGGACTTTAACGGTTACATCTCCTTGGGGAAAATCCAATATGTGTTTCAGGGGGTCCCGGTTGATAACATTCATATGCTGCGAAAGAAATTCTTCATAGTCGAGCGGCTCTGTCGGGGAGACCTTTTGGGGGAATCAAAACAATTAAAAAGATATACTTGGAATTTATAGTATTCTTACCGTCGAAGCGCATAGAGATGCGTCGATTGTCTTTGATAAATGACAACTAGAAACATTTTTTCGAACATCCGCAGCCGACTGCCTAGGGGTATTGCAAATTGGTATAGACACCATGTTGGGCGTTTCTTTGTTTAGGAATATAATGGCCCTTGATGCCGAACTTACTTTGAAACCTTTTGCACAAACGAACGCTGCGCATTCGACATTTTACGAGTTCAGTGTGCTTAAATTGATTAATTCTTTTGTTATTAAAAACTAAAAACAAATTATTGTTTACTTGCAGCGCCGTCGATAACCGTACCTTTCGATTAATCTCGAACTCACAGAGATGAGCTAGAAGTCGATGTAATTGAACTGGTTCCCATACAGTGATGAGTTTAAACGATAATGAACCGGAACTAGACCCGGAAAATTCAAATTTAGAAAATACATTTTAAATTTTCTTTTTATTGTAGCAACTTGATAAAATAAGGAGGTTTTAAACAGCAATTAACCCAATATATTGAAGATTAAAATTTTACATTGCAAAAAATGGCCAACAAATAAATGTTTTGGTTATGACAATTGATTCGGAATTTAATAACGAGGTGTGACATTCTATATCTGGATTATTATACCCATTACTCGTAGAGTAAAAGGGTTTATTGTATTCGTGCAAAAGTATGTAACAGCTAGAAGGAAGCATTTCCGACCCTATAAAGTATATATTTTCTTGATCAGGGTCACTAGCCGAGTCGATATAGCCATGTCCGTCTGTCTGTATGAACGCTGAGATTTCATAATATATGCATGTACGCAAAAGTGCTATCCCCATAATGGAGTACGCATTGAGGGGATGATTTCTTTAATTTATATTATTGATGACTTGACCCATTCTTAATTTTATAAATGAGGTACATACCTGGAGAGGATCGCGATGCACTGCATCTGGGAGTCCACTTCTATCCAGATGACATCGCAATATATGAATCTCAAGAAGTGACTTCACAACCACCAACACACACACCAACTTTCCGGTCAACTGATTTATCGGCTCCCAAAGCACTTAGGTCGTGAATTTTTAGCTAGAACTGATTGGGAATTATAAGTATGATTATTTGCAAAAAATGACCAAAAATTAAACTCTCCAGATTTGAACGAAAATCGATTCAGAATTAAGTACGAGTTCAACAAGGTATGACATTCTATATTTGGGATATTATTTCCTTTGCTTGGGCAGACAAACTGATATTTTAGGGTGGAAAATATGGATTAGAGTTGTGGGCCAAAATAGACGTTTTTCTTTTTTGGTGTTTCAGTCGTAATTTGCAATCAAGGCCCACAGTTAAGCGACCGACTGTTTTGGACAGCTAACAACCTAAACTAACAATCCCCATCACTTTTGGAAAAAATTAATTTTTCACAAATTTTCGCATTTTTGATAAGGGGTACCATCATGATTATTTGCAAAAAATGAGCAAAAATTAAAATGTCCAGATTTGAACGAAAATCGATTCAGAATTTAGCTACGAGTGCAACAATGTATGGCATTCTATATTTGGGATATTATTTCCTTCGTTTGGGCAAAAACTTGATATTTTAGGAGGTCGTGAATATTTATCTAGACTTGATTGGGAATTACAAGTACGCGTTGAGGGGATCATTTCTTTAATTAATATTATTGATGACGTGGCCCATTCTTAATTTTATAAATGTTACGTTTTCATTAAAAATATTTATTCATTAATACCTAATCGAGGTACATACCTGGAGAGGATCGCGATGCACTGCATCTGAGAGTCCACTTCCATCCAGATGACATCCCAATATATGAATCTCAAGAAGTGACTTCACAACCACCAACACACACACCAACTTTCCGGTCAACTGATTTATCGGCTCCCAAAGCACTTAGGTCGTGAATTTTTAGCTAGAACTGATTGGGAATTATAAGTATGATTATTTGCAAAAAATGACCAAAAATTAAACTCTCCAGATTTGAACGAAAATCGATTCAGAATTAAGTACGAGTTCAACAAGGTATGACATTCTATATTTGGGATATTATTTCCTTTGCTTGGGCAGACAAACTGATATTTTAGGGTGGAAAATATGGATTAGAATTGTAGGCCAAAATAGACGTTTTTATACCCTTGCAGAGGGTATTATAATTTTGGTCAGAAGTTTGTAACGCAGTGAAGGAGACGTTTCCGACCCCATAAAGTATATATATTCTTGATCAGGATCAATAGGGGAGTCGATATAGCCATGTCCGTCTGTCCGTCTGTATGTCTGTTTCAATACCGTTTGCGAGCTCAGTTTAAAAGCTAGCGACTTAAAACTTTCACAGTCGTCCTAAAACATGTGTACGCAGATCAAGTTTGAAAACCGACCCGATCGGACGTCTATATCCTATAGCTCCCATAGGAACAATCGGATATAGCTTTCAAAAAATGAAGATATTTCGCTCAGTGTAAGAGCTATTGACAAGAATCTTTCCAAATCGTATTTTTTTGTGCGTACCTTGATCAGGGTAAAAGCGCGTGCCGATCGGACGTCTATATCCTATAGCTCCCATAGGAACAATAGGGTGAAATCGGTCAAGATTTGACGTTTTTCAGGATATTTCGCGCAGAATATAGGCTATTGACATGAAACTTTCCAAATCGTATTCTTTTATGCATACCTTGATTAGGGTAAAAGCGCGTTCCGATCGGACGTCGATATCCTATAGCTCCCATAGGAACAATAGGGTGAAAAATTTTTAAATTATATTTTTTTTCAAATATAAAATATTTTGTTGTTTTGTTAATTCATGTTGCTTTTCTAGTCATGTTTTCATTCGTGAAATCTGCAAGGGTATTAAAACTTCGGCTTGCCGAAGTTAGCTTCCGTCCTCGTTTTTTTTTGGTTTTTCAGTCGTTAGCGACCGACTGTTTTGGACAGCTAACAACCTAAACTAACAATCCCCATAACTTTTGGGAAAAATTAATTTTTCACAAATTTTCGCATTTTTGATAAGGGGTACCATCATGATTATTTGCAAAAAATGAGCAAAAATTAAAATGTCCAGATTTGAACGTAAATCGAATCAGAATTTAGCTATGAGTTCAACAAGGTATGACGTTCTGAATTTGGGATATTATTTCCTTCGTTTGGGCAAAAACTTGATATTTTAGGAGGTCGTGAATATTTATCTAGGCTTGATTGGGAATTACAAGTACGCGTTGAGGGGATCATTTCTTTAATTAATATTATTGATGACGTGGCCCATTCTTAATTTTATAAATGTTACGTATTCATTAAAAATATGTTATTCATTAATACCTAATCGAGGTACATACCTGGAGAGGATCGCGATGCACTGCATCTGAGAGTCCACTTCCATCCAGATGACATCCCAATATATGAATCTCAAGAAGTGACTTCACAACCACCAACACACACACCAACTTTCCGGTCAACTGATTTATCGACTCCCATAGCACTTAGGTCGTGAATTTTAAGCTAGAACTGATTGGGAATTATAAGTATGATTATTTGCAAAAAATGACCAAAAATTAAACTCTCCAGATTTGAACGAAAATAGATTCAGAATTAAGTACGAGTTCAACAAGGTATGACATTCTATATTTGGGATATTATTTCCTTTGCTTGGGCAGACAAACTGATATTTTAGGGTGGAAAATATGGATTAGAGTTGTGGGCCAAAATAGACGTTTTTCTTTTTTGGTTTTTCAGTCGTTATTTGCACAAATCAAGGCCCACAGTTAAGCGACCGACTGTTTTGGACAGCTAACAACCTAAACTAACGATCCCCATAACTTTTGGGAAAAATTAATTTTTCACAAATTTTCGCATTTTTGATAAGGGGTACCATCATGATTATTTGCAAAAAATGAGCAAAAATTAAAATGTCCAGATTTGAACGAAAATCGATTCAGAATTTAGCTACGAGTGCAACAATGTATGGCATTCTATATTTGGGATATTATTTCCTTCGTTTGGGCAAAAACTTGATATTTTAGGAGGTCGTGAATATTTATCTAGACTTGATTGGGAATTACAAGTACGCGTTGAGGGGATCATTTCTTTAATTAATATTATTGATGACGTGGCCCATTCTTAATTTTATAAATGTTACGTTTTCATTAAAAATATTTATTCATTAATACCTAATCGAGGTACATACCTGGAGAGGATCGCGATGCACTGCATCTGAGAGTCCACTTCCATCCAGATGACATCCCAATATATGAATCTCAAGAAGTGACTTCACAACCACCAACACACACACAACTTTCCGGTCAACTGATTTATCGGCTCCCATAGCACTTAGGTCGTGAATTTTAAGCTAGAATTGATTGGGAATTATAAGTATGATTATTTGCAAAAAATGACCAAAAATGACCAAAAATTAAACTCTCCAGATTTGAACGAAAATCGATTCAGAATTAAGTACGAGTTCAACAAGGTATGACATTCTATATTTGGGATATTATTTCCTTTGCTTGGGCAGACAAACTGATATTTTAGGGTGGAAAATATGGATTAGAATTGTAGGCCAAAATAGACGTTTTTCTTTTTTGGTTTTTCAGTCGTTATTTGCACAAATCAAGGCCCACAGTTAAGCGACCGACTGTTTTGGACAGCTAACAACCTAAACTAACGATCCCCATAACTTTTGGGAAAAATTAATTTTTCACAAATTTTCGCATTTTTGATAAGGGGTACCATCATGATTATTTGCAAAAAATGAGCAAAAATTAAAATGTCCAGATTTGAACGAAAATCGATTCAGAATTTAGCTACGAGTGCAACAAGGTATGGCATTCTATATTTGGGATATTAATTCCTTCGTTTGGGCAGAAAAACTGATATTTTAGGGTGGAAAATATGGATTAGACCAAAATAAACGTTTTTCTTTTTTGGTTTTTCAGTCGCAATTTGCACAAATCAAGACCGACAGTTAAACGACCGACTGTTTTGAACAGCTAACTACCTAAACTAACGATCCCCATCACTATTTGGAAAATTTCTTTGTTTAGGAATATAAAGGCCCTTGATGGCTGCGCATTCGACATTTTACGAGTTCCGTGTGCTTAAATTGTTTAATTCTTTTGTATTAAAAACAAAAAACAAATTATTGTTTACTTGCAGCGCCGTCGATAACCGTACCTTTCGATTAATCTCGAACTCACAGAGATGAGCTAGAAGTCGATGTAATTGAACTGGTTCCCATACAGTGATGGTTTTAAACGATAATGAACCGGAACTAGACCCGGAAAATTCAAATTTTGAAAATACATTTTAAATTTTCTTTTCATTGTAACTACTTGATAAAATAAGGAGGTTTTAAACAGTAATTAACCCAATATATTGATTCGTCTTATTACTTTCCAGAAGATTAAAATTTTACATTGCAAAAAATGGCCAATAAATAAATGTTTTGGTTATGAAAAAACTTTCCCAAAAGGCTTATTTTTTTGCAGGTAGTATATAAGTCGGAACGAGCCGGATCGGACAACTATATTATATAGCTTCCATAGGAATAATCGAAGAAAAAAATGTAAAAAAAATTATAACTCAGGTGTTTTTGAACATATGTATAACTTCCTACTTTTGAAAATACCATTTTTTACCTAATTCTGAGTTTCGAATAAAATTTTATTAAAATCGGTTGGTTTTTATTGTATTCTTTTCTACTCTGGGACATGACTCTTTTTAAATGTTTTCGAATTTCGATTTTTATTTTATCAATATCGAACTACTATATCATATAGCTGCCATAAAACGATCGCAAAATTAGTGATTAATAGGAATTATCTGCAAGGCTGGCCGAAGCTAGCTTCCTTTCTCGTTTTTTTTGATTATTCCTATGGGAGCCATAAAATATAGTGGTACTACCTGCAATAAAAAACAGACTTTTGGGAAAGTTTCATCGCGATAGCTTTAAAACTGAGAGACTAGTTCGCATAGAAGCGGACAGACGGGCATGTCTAGATGGACTCGGCCATTGGTGCTGATCAAAAATATATATACTTTGTGTGTTCGGAAACGTCTCCTTCACTGCGTTGCAAACATCTGACTGAAATTATAATACCCCTGTAAGGGTATAAAAAACACACACACAGCTAATAACCCAATATATTAAATACTATAATTTTCCGGATAATTAAAAAAAATTAATTTTAACCCATTTTTGATAGGAGGTGATTTTTTGCAAAAATGGGCAAAATAAATATGTTCAGGTTTGAATGTCAATCGATTTAAAAAATTTAATTACGACACTCCATATTTAGACCATACAGATAAAATACATAAATCTGGAAATTTAACAAAGCTATGAAGTCCTACTCTCATCCACGTTTCGATGCTCTCTAGTGGCATACCGATATTTGTTTTTTTAATTGTTGAGGTCTAACGCTTTAAAATTTAACATGGTTGAAAAGGCTAAAAATAGGAGAACGATTTTTTTTTTGAAAAAATATATCAAAATATAAAAATATAACATTGCGTGCTCTATTTTTGCATAAATAGTCCTATGATTAAACAATGCAGGAACTCATCAAAAATGTACACGCTTGGCATTTTATTTCGATTTCCATGCGCTTCCGGCCGAACGACATGTGCCCCAAGTTTTCACTTTCACCCACAAGCAACAGCTGCAGTGGCTTTGGCGGGATTATTTTTTAGATTTAGAGCAAGCCGCACACATTCCGGCCCCGCCTGAGGATGCGATGTTTTTACGAGCTGCATACCACTATGTTTGTCAGTGGGAGGCTGTTGAAATTTTGACGTCGGTAAAATTAGATAAGGCGATAAATAGCTTCTGATGGCAGTACTTTTGTGCAACAGTCTAATTGAGTTAATCTGCAGGGCACCACAGTGCTCAGAAGAAGACTTTTTTGATAAAATGCTATTAAAATAAAGGTGCATCACAAATTAAGTAATCTGTCTCATGAAATTGTCTCATTATTAATAAAGATTGTGGTGGCGAAATTGTTAATGAATTCTTTAAGCTCATATACCTGTACACTGCCTTTATCCATTTTTAAACAAACTGGACGTGCACTGAAAGAAAACTTTACGCAATTTGTATATATATAATTTGGAGCATTAAAACCATAAAAACATGGTACTACACATTTAAGTGACACTCCTAGGAGTGCAATAAAATAAAATCATAAATTATAAAAATATGTGTCGCTAGCCAATTGTGGATTTTTTCCTTAAGTGTCTTGGTTGGGTATTGCTCTTCGCTTCTGGCCTCATCTGTTCCGACGACAAATTATGACGAACTGTGTGCAATCATTTCCATATATCCTAATATATATGCATGTACACAGAAGTGCTATCCCCATAATGGCCATCTGCGTTGCCGCCAGATTTGTTTATGTGCTTTTTACCCCAGGGTTGCGCCTTATTCGTCGTTAACGTCTTGGGGCATTTAGAGCGATCACATAAATATGAGGTCCGTGTCTTCCAACGCTTCTGAGCATCGAGTTGTTCCAACTTATTCATTTCACTTTGGGAATAATTCCACACTATTGGTTATAGAAAAAATCCGCGTATAATTTGGCTTAATTAGTTTTTAAGAATCTAAGATTATGTTCAGAGTACCCTAATGGTAACGTACAATTTCGATACAATCATTTGCTGCTGTATCACAATGTTATGTCCACAGGCGACGCCGTCTGGGACGCCTCCGCTCTTTTCGTTTTGAACTTTTGTGCCAGAAACCAAAGACACTTGAGCGACAGATGCCACCATCACCAACCAAACGTTGCCAAAAAGAATCGGCCGCCGGGTACAAAGTCCAATTAGTGACATTCTGACAAGATGTTGCATAGAGCCTCGCGCCGAGATCGCCACTCTTGTATGTATGTACATATATATTTTATTCGTACGTACCCGAACAACTTAATGAATCGGTCCGTAGAGCAACGCCAAAATGCTATTCTAATTGTCTACATATTTTTCATGGCTGGCGCCAACTTTCTTCATGTGCAGCGTGGTATTAGCTTGTTAGATCTATAAGACTTGGCGTCCTAGGCGGCAAGGTACCCGGTGTTGATATTTCGTACAATCGTTTTTTCTAAAAGGGGTCTTTAGTGAACGGTAAAATAAGAAAGGGATCGTTCAATGAATATTTAGCGCTGATTATATTTTTTGAAAAGCAAATTGGCTTTCTAACTTAAGCGAATAGTGGCCAGTTATAGTGTTGTATGTACATTGTATATTGAATATACTATATTCACATTTCAGGTGCCGCATTATTATTTGAACAGATTCTTTAAACCCAAAACCTTTTCGCGCCTTGCTCTCGCCCATGGAAGTTCGATGGTCTTTGTTACACCCGATCAACCCGATCAAGATATGAAGCTCCATTGGATTTGTGGAACTATTTTCAGCGCATTTAAGGCCAAGTTAAATTTAAATTCGTATTGCCGAGTAAACTCTGCAAAAATGTGTTAATTTAATTATAAGTAACTATTTATATTCAGAGCTTTGTACTATTTTTAGTATACATATACGAATAAAACCATATTAATTAACTGTCTAGCACCTTTCGAGGTGTAGAGTTTTTGATTATTTTGCGCAGATCCAGACAGTGTAAAGTAAGCTAAAAATCCCTACTTGTTCATATGCAACACCTAAAATTGTGAATAATCATCAACACAATTTTTTGAAAATTTAAGCCTTAACTCTTATGTAATTCATTTGGGTTAGCCGGCAAAAGGAAAAGATTCTTAACGAACACAATGGATTTAATAACTAAACTACTCTTTGAATAGCTGGTCAAAAATTATTTGCGATGTATCAGCTGCGTCCGCGTCAATAATTTGTCCATTTAATTTTTGTAGAAATTTACATCCAATCGTCAGGGTCATTTTACCTGCTGCACTTACTCCGCTCCACTGAATGAACTTTCCAAAAGCACCTGAGAGGCCCAACCGCACGTTGGAGTTATTAATTTAGGCAGGACAACGACGATCAACAGGCGATGCCCGCCAGCACATCATCAGCGACAGTGGCAGTTGGCCTGCACCTTGCCATGACAAGGTGTCCTCAAAGGAACTCGGCCGGCTGTATGCAGACCACTGAAAATACCGACCCTGCTGGACGGGCAAACATACATATCGATGTGGATACGAGAATAAAAGGTGTAGATATTCGTGTTGGGTTCATGCGGGAAATATCAAATAAAAAGCTGGAAATTGGGTACTTGAAATTTGTAACAATTTACGTAAGGTTAATATGCGAAATGTGTTTTTTTTTGTTTTACGGTGGACGATATTTTAACTATCAATCCGGGATATAGCTTAGTTGTTGTCTCGTTGGCATTTCTGATTCCGTATTCGGTCGCATAAACTGAGCAACAGATGCCTTCGGCACGCAAATGAAGAATTCAAACCAGTTGCTGCGCCGGCGACAAGTAGAAGTGGCGAATGCGCCAACATTGGCAAATGAGTGGCCAATAGCCCGTGACCATCGCAGTATGCAGTATGCTGTATGGCATGGCATGTGTCAGCATGGGCGTCGTGGTGGGGAGCTTTCAGTGCGGGTGTGCCTTCTCCTCGAGAAATGTTTCCGGCTACGCTCATGCGTGTCAACGTCAAGGCGCGACAACTGCAAGCATCTGGTCGGTCAGAAACCAGACACGACCGATGGCTCTGTGGATGGACCTGTGCCGTGCCGTTGGTCGCTATACTTATTTGCATTGCGTTTATGACACTGCAATCGCATAGCCGAGGCCACGGCAACCAGCTGTGCATCTGGCGCCAGCCAAAAATTAACCAAATCGTCTTCTGTCTGGCTCTTTGTGTGTTGACTGCAAAAATGAACATTTTCGATATAACAAAAGGCAAGTGAACAAAGCAGTTTTATGACAAGGATATTCGACAGTGCCCACTTACACACGGGCAATAGCAGTAAGTGCATTCGAGGGCCGACGCAAAGACAGGTACCGCAAAACCCCTTAGATGTCAAAATGTTGTCTGGCCTGTGCTATTACGCTACTCACTTTCGCAAGAGCCAACATTTCCAAAAAAATAGAAATGCTGATCCCTAATTACCAGTAACCCATTCAGTTGTCTTAGGGGAAGCCTGCGACTCTCCAATGTATCCGCGGACCTATGCGGAACTCAGCGTGAGTGACACAGGCCCCAAATCCAAGGGTGGTGCAGAGTGCTATCAACGAACTCGAAGCGCACACATAAGTGGGTATAAATAGACACATTTGAGATGCACGACATACCAACATGGCCACATGCTAAGGCATTCTATTAAGTAACTCATTCCCGTACCTTGATTTGGGGCTGCGGCCCACCGGCAACTTGTGCTCAGAGCGATCTCGACTTTCTTATTAACAATCTTCCGCTGCTGCCGTATTGCTTCTGTGTAATTTCACATGCACAGAAGCAGAAGTGTTCGTATTTTTGTGACTTGGGGGCGAACGGTGGCAATCGATGCAGATACGGTCAATGAGAAGGCCAACGCTTTGCTTACATTTTTGCTGATGTGCTTGCGGGTGTTTCCCGTACCAAGAAGCGTGGGAATCGCTACGGCGGGGATGTCTGGAGCCATTAAATGTTCTTGTTCTTCCTTCCTTGCGTGCAAAAACCTTCACAAATTGCGATGTGGGGGTTGTCTGCGATGTGTCTGGCCAGCTATGCTGGTTCTTAACTTTTTGACATTAATAACGTACTTTTTAGTATCTAATTGAGTATCATGGGTAGAATTTCTGGCACGCATGTTATTGATTGCCGATGCTCCTGTATAGTTTCGCTTGCGGCTGTCACGTTTTCAACCAATGCTTTTGGTGCTTATCGTGAATATGCACTGTACATACAGGCATAGATCCAAATTAACATTTTATAATTTTAATTTTTTGATTGGGGTTTTTGTTTTGCGCTTTGCATTCAAACCACTACGCACATATTTGCAGTCACAGGTTGACATCATGTCGGGCTTGACCTCAAACAGATGTCTTCACTTATGTTTGTATGTACATAAAATTTCCCAAATAAATTCCCACGCAATCGCTTGCGCAGTCAGGAAAATGCAAAGACATGTTGTCGCCATTCTGGGCACAACTGGGTGCAAATTTCACACATTTCGAGTTTAAGGATGCGTATGTTTTTCCTATCCTTCTGGTCAGCATATGTGCCATTAGCCGCCGACGGCGCCGTTTCCATGAAAAATTGCAAATCTGGCAGACGCCGCCAAAGGTCACAAGGCACAGAAGCAACAGCATGAGCGTAGCTAAATAAATTTCCAAAGGAAACTCATAGGGCCTTTTTCGTTAAATAAAAAATTCCGCCTTACGAACAAATAAATTAAGTCCCCCAACGCCACTGACTGAGAACACATGTGTTGGTACTGACGACCCAAGAGTATTATCCGTCGTGGGCCCAGGGAGGTTCCCATGTGTTCCGTATTTGGATCAGATCTTCGTTCCTGCAAATACATTTTTTAACTTGGGTGCTGTTAGTGTAATCCTTTCACCACCCGCACTTCACAAATTCTACAGATGGGTCGGCTCTGTTATTTGATGGAGGATCTGGATAAGGATAAGCATTTCGGAAATGTGGTAAACAGATTTACGACAATTGATCCTAGTGACTTCCTGCTGCGATGTACGACGCCTTCTTTTTATTTCATTACTTCCGCGGTAGAGACTTTAATGTTATTATTACAAATTGGTGAGGTTTGACGATTGATTGAAACAAACTTGCGCTGCGTAGGAACTCCAAGAATCTGCATGCAAAATACCAATCCTCTAGCTGTTATTAGTTTTTATTAGTTACGTAACTACCCGTATAAGTCAGTTTTAGCAATCAAATTTTTTTGTGTGTAGGAAGTAGCACAATTAAATGGTATCGAGTATGTTGGTGCGAGTGGGTTATGCAAATCCCATAACCACGTGCCAAGGCCGGTGGTTGGTTGCATTGCATCCCTTAATACTCAACGTAACAAGAGTAAACGTGACGTCACATGCAGATACATGTGAATATTACGGCAACGTTATGTTCGTACGGTAACATTTGTATTGGGATGATTGTCTGATTTGGTGAAGCACCTGTGACATCTGTACGCATGTTTAACGAAAGAAAATAAATTCATCATCAGCAGAGACTGACTTTTTTTTAAATATTGATTTCTAATAATTAATCCAACTCATAAGTCTGCAATACATAAATAATGTCCTGTTCAATAAAAGTGCGGATAAGAAATAGAGAAATCACATTACCTGAAATAATATGCTTGCGAGGACGAGGAATATCCAAAAAATAAAAACGCAGGTTCAGCAGAAATGAGGCATTAGTGTGAGAATTCTTTGAATTTACCACTACCTGACTTCGGTGGGTATTTCCAGAAATTTATCAATCGCCCATGCGTCTGGTCAAACTATTGGCAAGGTCCAGAAATTAGTCTAAGCAGACTGAAAGCAATTAGCGATCGAGACGTCCCCTACCCTACGCTGTAGCGCCATGCCAAAACTACCAGGTAGAAATACCTGCAAGCCATTTATACATACATATAAATAAAATTATTATTACCATTACTATTACTAGCAAATTTGTGCTTGTAAGTCAATACCTTCTTTCTTCTGTTATACATTTTTTTATTTGGCAGGAATACCTACTAATATTGAAGCCAAAGCTATTTCGTTACCTCAGTGCTTCGAGCTTCGTACAGAAGCCAAATGAATATCAGCAACTTTAGCTAATTTTTATAAAAAATCTCTGCAAATAATTCCGAAGTAATTCTAGCTGGGGCTTAAGGAACGAATGGTTTATTTTTAAAGGGACAGATCAAATTTCGCCGACACGTACACGAACCATTTTTGGAAGTCCAGCTTCTTATCCTTGAACTTCCAGCTTGACAAAGGCTTGATCGCGACCTAAGCGACGGTAGCGCAGACTGTTCAGGTTGCTACACCGGGGATGTGTAGCCTGAGCCTGTCCAATCGAAGAAAACAGGTTAGCCTGCAGCCCAATCGCATTCTTATAAAGCAGAACAAGTCTCTAAAAAAACGAAAGTCATCATTCAAAAAGTATTTCGCGCGACAGACACAAACTCGTGCCCAGCGTACATCTGCTGAGAGTATCAGACAGCCAGACGGAAAGAAAAGGAAAGATCCCTAACGATATTAGTGGTACTGCCTCTTGTATTTCAGCGGCAAGGTTTTTGTTGTGCGGCGAACGAAAGAATGATCTGCAAAATATAAACTTTTTCCTAGAATTGACCTTTTTATATACAAAACGCATAGGGTATCCATACAGACAATACATACACGTACAAATATTATCAGAAAAGGATAAACTAAAAGACTGGATGTGTTTGGATTGAATGAACCAAATTAATAATGATGATTCCATTACCTTGTATACTGATCCAATAAAATGAACATAACAATGAATTAAATTACTCTTTATAAATTTTGATAAACTTTTGCCATGTTTAATACAAAATTATTTTGTGCAACGCCTTCTTTAAAAGATATTTAAGATAGGTCTAAATATTTATGATCCTTAGCCGATGCCCAATACGTCATAGTAGTCATAAGCCATGTCAAAAGCAGACGATAGACGTGTGCTGAAATCAAAATGACGCATACGCCACCAACTGTGCAAAAGCGATGCTCTAAAGGAAAAACGAAACTCTTTTTATAAAATTAGATGCTAGTCATAATAAAATTGACTGCCGCTAAGACCATTCAACCTTATTCAATTCGATCAATTTTGAGACTTTTTGTATTTGAACGATATATGCCCGATCCAACATATTTGCAATACAGGTTTTTCCAAAGTCAAACATGTTTGAACGGATTGACCAGACATCGTTGATACGATCCTTAAAAATTGGGTGTTTGCAATTAACAGCAATACCATGAGCATTACTACATGCAATACCATATCAGGTTAACATGTAAAATGTGGAAATGCTAAATCGCCAGCGAAGATTTTCATTCATAAAACTAATGATGCGATAGTCAAACATGCTCGACAGCGAACGCATTCAAACAACTGTTGGTCGTAGCAGAACAGTGTTGACAAGTCTTGCTTCCAAAATATATCTGGGTCGAGGTTGAATAAAGCCAGAAGTAGCTTCGTTAAATAAAATATATATATTTAATGTATTTTTTTTAAATTATAATTTAAATCATTATTATTGGGTCATTTTTTTAGTTGTACTATCATATCATATCATTAGTCAAAATTTGGAGAATTAAAAATTTGGGTTTGGAACAACATTTTTCTCTAATGTAAATTTGTATAGCTAAATAAAATGCACAACATAGTTGAATATAGCCAAAAAACCATCAAAAATCCGGATGTCGACCTATAAAATAGCTGAACTAGCAACACTGGTGACCAAACGCAGTTCGACCGCGTGCTGCTTTTAGCATGAAGCCGGCCGCTGGCATAGGCACTTTCAATACGCCAGATACTTTCAATCCGTCAGATACTTTCGTTGTGAACGGTCGTGCTCCGGTCGGACAAGTTTACAAAGAATCGTGAAAATTTAAAAATCAACAAGAAAATTCTTACAAATAAACGACTGTGCCGAAGTTTATATGCGTTTAAATCGTATTTTTAACTAAAATAAAAGTGCCTATCAAAAGAATCCCCTTAACTTATAGGAGAGATATCTTTAAGTTTCCGTCGACATCAAACCAGTCTTTGCAAATAAAATTTCTAAAACTTACGGCAAAGCATTGTTAAAAACCAATTTTGGATTACGCGCTCCCTTCTCGAAGGTCTTGGATTTCCGCCAGTGCGACTATGGCGAATACCCACCCAGAAAAACTTTACATGCAACTAAGCGCATCGGAATTAGCGGCAATTATTATGAAAGGTGAGTGAAATGAACGCGCAAAAGACAACGCCACCTGTTGCCTGCCAAATATGCAGCGCCTGCATTTTAATATTGACAAATATTGGGCGTCGATTTAATGTTATCATGCCCCCGAAATATATTTTACTAGCTAAAGAGCGAGATAAGCAATATTATAATTGAAACTTTAAAAAAAATGAGTTTTATAAGCAAGAAAGGCTACTTTTTTACCAGGGCCATGTAGCAAAACAGATTCGCTAAGGGTTACTAGTGACAAATAATTTGAGTAGAGGGAGATGCCGATTTAAAGACCGCACCGACTCAGACGATGCAGCATAATCATAAAAGTAGCTGTCCTTTGAGGGTGGCAATTTAGATACAGACAGATACGTAAACAACGCCAACTATTTGTCGCCACCGTACTTCAGCTTTGGGCTTGTGGCGCATATGTCAGCCAGGCACTTTGCGCGCTATAGCGAATTTGGGACGACGATGTCGCCAGACATATTGGCAATTTGTCTGTTTGTGAAGCTGGAGTGCCAGTTGGCCTCGGCAATGTGTATCCTTTTTCACCACCGCCTGCTTACTGTAAAAGCGTTCGAGGAGGGAACTTAGCCCCAACCCACATTTATCGGTTGGCACTGCTGCCTTCATTATTTTATTCAGCAGGGTCTGTTTTATTTTATACTTTTCGCGTCCATGTTATTTTTTGTATTGTCAATCCCTTTCGCTACGATTATGTTGGCCATTTAGTAAAAATCAAATCCATCATATTCACCTTACGAACTATTTTGGAAGCTTAACAAGACTATTTCTCTTATGCAAACTTAAAGGAATATGTTCAATAAGTAGCCAATTAAAATGGGGTACAAGTACAATATTTTATTGACCACGTACAAGGATCCTTGACCAAGTGTGCTAAAGTACTGCATCATCTGGTTCTGTTGCTGCGATTCATTCATAAAAGTGATGCGTCATTTTACTACAATATACACCATATAGTCGCTTTAACATACTTACATTTATGTACGTACGAGTATATGCACATGTTTTGATAAGAAGAGGCTTCCCACACAGGGAACGTTTCCCAGTGGACCGACCGCCAGCCAAAAGCCGCCTATGATGATAACCTTTCGGTGACTTTTGGCGTGAATACGGGATTTTCTGATGCCTCTGACAGTTAATGTCTGCCGTTTTTAAGTAGGTTTTAGCTGATTTTCACAGGAGGGCATTCATTCTTGGAATAAAAGGCAAATTACGGGAAAACCGTTGCAAATTTCAAAGCAGAACTTTCAAGATTGGATTCAAGACCTTAAGACGGATCAGATGCATTAAAGTAAAATGACTTTTAGGCCTCGTAAAAGGTAGAAAATGAACATGTAAGATTTATACGTAAAACCTAACAAGAATGTGCACCCATTTGCCTGTGAGAATTAATTTGGTGTTCTAACTTGTATCATTCCTTCATGAAAGGTCTGGCTCGAGAAATTAGAATATAATAGTATTGGAACTATATAAACGGAAATTTCTAAAACGGTAACAATGTATCCGTCTTGCACAGGTGTTTTGGCTCAGACGATGCCAGCGTCGACGACGGTTTGATAGTAAACATTTGTCTAAATATAAATTATAGTGCTGAATATAAAAACCGTTCAAGACAAGGGATGGAGCTGGAGCTATAACGCTGCTGTTATTTGGACAGCCTGATTTCGTGGCCGCAATGTCAGTCAGTTGCTTTGAATTTGGTTTCGTTGTTTATCTGTCTAAAATTAGAAGAGATAGCAGAATATTGTGCTTATAAATAGTTGAGTAAACATGCAAAAAGCATACCTTCCGTAAAATGTGTATTATTTGAATGTCCGTAACGGCTCAGATAAGGGGGAAACAAATTTACCCATGCCATTTGTGTATAAAGGTGCAAATAGGCTTCAGTACGTGTGTGGGAGCAAAGTGTGGTAATGATATTCAAACTCAATAATAAATAATTATTGTATGCTTGTCGGCAATCGTAAATATGAATATGAATTGACAGATGTTTCAGTCGAGCACCAGTACGGCTACATTCTGAATTGCAAAGCGGAAAAGCACACAATTAAGTTGGGTGAATCGACAGCTGCTGCTGTAATTAGCTGTTGGACACTTTTATTTTTTACTCTTTAACATATCGAAGTTTACAAGTACATACAAATATCCTGGCAGATTCTACTAACTTTTACTTAGCTCGCGCACTTGAAGTTGTAATCGCGAACAAGACACCCATGTGTGTGTGCATGTTCGCTTATTTGTTTTGTGATTTTATAAATTGCCAAGCGGGTTGTTGGCTCCTGATGCAGTGGCTGCCTGCTGCTGAACTTGAACTGACTTTATTCACCAGACGCGAAATAAATTACTTTTAACAAGTAAGCTGCGTTTAAACACTTTAATACCTGTGGAGGTCAGTGGTAAACTGACGGGGCTGGAAACAGGTTTCATTTTCGTGATCAATGCATAATTTCACTTTACATTATCGTCTTCATTCTCATGTACTTGGCGATTTATATTGATTAATTAGATGAAGTGGGGTAACAGGACAATTTGTACTAGGACAACTTTAGGCGAGGAAATAGCAATAGGTTTACATACGCGTCAATCCATTTTGGGTTCCACCAGCTTGTAATCAAAAATAATAATTTGTGATTTAGTAGTTATTGAAATTTGAAAAGCCAAAGGGGTGTCGCACAAAGGCAGTCCAAGCCCTATTCGGCGAGTCTGTTCCGCGAAAACGGGGGTTTTTTTTAATTTGCTAATACAAAAAGCCAAACATTAGTAACCGGTTCGGATATACATACGTCACAGATAGAAGACACTAACTCTTTAATTTTTCGTTATTTTTAGATTCACCCAATTCCAACGACCGTGATGCGGGTTTTTGTTCCGCCAGTTCGGAAAGCGAAGGCGGAGACGACCTGGCTGTCGAGCACGCGCGCAGTGGCAGTCCCAACATCGCCCCAAAAGGAACAGACGACTCGACGGACACCAAACCAATAGCACTAATCCGCAACAAACGCAAGAGTACGGAACCCTCGAAGGTTGTGGGCCTGGCGACTCCCACGTCTACCTCCATGTCTGGTCCTCCGGCCAATGCGAGTTTGAATGCGACAGGTCCGCTGAAGAAACGCATACGCTACACCTCCTCTGCCGATTCGGCGGTAGTGCTGACACCTCCAGCCATAGAGTCTCCACCACCCATCACTTGTTTGCCGTCCGCGTTGAGCTCAGAGCACGAAATTATGCCGAATCCGGCTCACATCTTTGTCCGCCACCCGGGAGTCACTACCCTTCACCGACCGTTTGCTCCTGCCCAACCAGAACAGCTAGAACCCCTCGCACTAGTGACCAAGAAAAAGGAATGCGTCGACAGCGCGTCCCCTAAAACGGAGACGTACTCCACTCTACTGAATGGAAAGCAGCCATCTACCAAAAAGACATTGCAGAAAAAGGCGCCAAAGGTCTCAACGCCATCTACTCCGCTGGACGCGAGTCTCAGCGATGAGGATCTGTGCAAGCCGGGAAATCTGTCATCTGACATGTCGCGACCTCACCAGCACCAGCGCAATTACAAGAACATGACGAGGGAGCGCCGCATCGAGGCAAACGCCCGTGAGAGGACTCGAGTCCACACCATATCCGCCGCCTACGAGACGCTCCGCCAAGCGGTACCAGCCTATGCCAGCACTCAAAAACTATCCAAGCTCTCCGTGCTGCGGGTGGCCTGTTCCTATATACTGACGTTGAGCAGAATGGCTGGGGAGGACTACAGCGCCGATCAATCGGAGCCATCCATTGCCGAGTGCTTGGAAGCTGTAACATCTACCATTCAAACCGAGGGAAAGGTGAAGCGGAAGAAGGACGAGTGATCTGTCTAGTTTGGTCGAGAAAGACATTTTTTAAGACTTCTAATGTGACTGATTACTGTTACTGATACAAATATTCAAGTGTGCTTGAGCTTAGGCTAATCCTGCATACAGCATTCCTACCCACACGCTCTGAGTCTTAAGCATAGTTGAGGTCACAAGTGGCCAAATAGCTTTAAAAGTTTCCAAGGCTTTGTTTAGTTATAAAAATCAGATAAGTTATAAGAAGAGGGGAAATCGATAATGCGCGAAATAAACTTTTTGAGTATGCATGCATACATATTGTACTATATAATGATATTTTTAGAATTAAATACCAGCGATGTGATCCTAATTTAAAATCGCTTTTTACTGAAACATGTTAGCCAGTACAAATAGTCAACACCAACACATTGAAAAGACAATAATCGTTACCTTTAACCTTAAATGACAATAAGTAAAATTATTATATATACCTGAAAATGTTTCATAAAGATTTTTGTTTCAAACAGGACTCTTATTTTAAAAATCAAGCACTTACATAAGCAAATATAAATTTTAGGAGAAACTTTGCCAAAATGGATTCATTTCACTATACTTTTTAAATAGTTTAGAATTGATTATGAATAAATATATATATATTTACAAGCAGCTCTAACAAAACACTATAAAGTTTTTTACAAGCAATAAACTAAAAATGGATTTATTTATTAAGAGGGTAAATATAAATGAGGAGAAATTTGTAGTAAAAAATGTTTTTATTTTCTTATGCTGTCAAGGGGTTCCATCTACAAAATTAATTGAAAACCTGAAAAATTTCAGTCTGTGTAAATAACTATAGTCTTTTACTCTCAAATTGTAATCTCATCGTTTTATATAAATAGATATATGTATACATACGCGTAAGTGCCATAAAAGCAGAAAATATACAAATCTGACTGTCCAGAAAATGTTTTTTTATATCGGGTTCGGACCTAAGGTGGTCGCCAAAGACAGGTGGTGTTTGGGGTTGACGTTTAGTCATTAGTCACCTGGGTGCGAGTGCACTGAATATTGCAAACAAGCACGAAAACCAAATACAGGTGACGGCGTCAAGGGGTACTTTATGTCTGTACGTTAAATAATCTTATCGTCCGCAACAAGCTATTTGGTGGTATTATAACTCAACAGGTGCGCACAGAACGGCAGGCGATCGATTCAAGTACACCTGAACGCATCCACGTTATCATAAACGCGTTTTGGCACACTATAGTCGCCTTATCAGGTTCAGAAATATATTTGTCAGCTTATCTAGCAGGCACAAAGTTTACCGATATAACGTTAACATAGTGCATGAGCACCCATGACGTATCCAAATCAACACAACACAGTTAGTTATGCAAATGACTACCAAAGTGCCTGCATCTAGTTGACCCAGTGCAATATCCAGCACAAATTACATCAGCCTAGAATCCTATAGAAAACAGGTTAATATGGGCAATTTCTGATCAGCATATAATGACTTAAGCATAGGCGTTATTCAACAAAAACCAGGTGCTTGAGCGTGCACTTGTTTTTATAAACCTATTCAACGTACTTCATATCCATATTTATATGGACCTGAAACAGTTGTTTACTTCTCAAACGACTTTATAATTATATCAAACGCCTTATCAACTATATATTTTGAAAATGTCAGGTAATAAAAACACATAATTAAATGGATTTTGTGCCAATCATTCAGTTATGGAGAACATGATTCAGCAAATCGATATTTATAAGAGGAGGAGCTATTAACCTATCTCCAGCAAAAGCATCAAAATATATATACATTCAGTGCTGCATCAAGATGCAACGAATTTGTCCTCAATATTATCGATGCAAAAATAACTTTCTGAAATGTATCTCATAAGTAAATTGATAAATTGTCTTTCAGATGGGTCTTTTTTACACTAGGCATAACAGACTCGGTTAGTACGTGGGATCTAATAACAATTTATCAGTATATAGATAATTATCATTATCAAATACATATATACTTTGATATATTGATTATATTGATTTCTATATTGATAAAAATATTTTTCATTCAGATTTGCGTTAACTTTCTATTCATTTGAATTTTCACAAAGAACTTGGATTAAGCTGACGTAATTACCGGAGTCTATTACAGACCCGACAATTAATAAATATATTTGTATCCTCTAGTTTCCATTAGTCAATGAATTGTAATTACTACATTAATGGAGAAGGTTCAATAAATAAACCAATTAAATATTTTCTTTAATAGAAAAGTTCTTGTTTTGCACAACGTGCTAAATTTGGAAGTTCACTGAAATATTGATGCTGTCGGTTGTAAATTTTTTTATTTCAAATTTTCTCCCGGGGTATAAAAATAATAAAAGTTACTCACTTGAACTAGCTTTTCCAAATGTTCCAACATGAATTTATTTATAGCCCTAAAATATAGACGGGACTTCTTTGAAAGGGGTTCAAAGCAAAGTAATGGTACACATCATTCAAAGATAATCAAAAAATAATGAAATAAATTTTGGGACGCATTTAAAGTAAGTCCGGGCTAATTTATATTCTGCCAATGCACCGATTGCGTCCCGAGAGCACAGACTTAAAAAAACAGAGAAGAATTCTATATTTCGAAAGCCATGTTTGTATACCCTTTTAGAACAATTATTATTTCAAAATGTATTTCATTAATACACACATTTACAATTTGAAAGCTATATTTTTTATATATTTCTAATTATGCTTAAAAAAATATGAACGAAAGAATTTGAATGCTTTTTTTCTGTAAGAATACTAAACAATTAGCTTTTTGGAGATGATACCGTCAAAAGACGTAGGGCATGCAGGACACTGACTGAACGCACAGCGCTGTCCATTGATATTAATAAGACTTATTCTTGCAACTCTTTTTTTTTTTTCTGGCACAATGCCAACATTAAAAAGTGGTCCCAGTATTTGAGCTCAAGCCGAGCTTATACCTGTGGTTTTCGGAGGACTCGTTTGGCTGGCGCACAGAGATCGTAAGGTTCAGCGCTTTGGTTGTCGAAAAACATTAAGGAATTAAACATCTGTTACCAGCTGGTATAGGAATAGGGGTGCCTAGCCGAATCTGACTTCTGGTGCCAAAGTAAAAATTAGCATTTGTGTAAACAATAAAAATTAAATAAACTATGGTACGCCGGTGCATCACATGTCGTGACGAGATGTTGTTTTAGTCGAAGCAAACTGAGAAATTGTTGCGCAAATATTGGCTTTAATATCGTCTAAAAATACCACATCCAATTGTAGTTGCAGCTTTAAGTTATAGCAGACGTCAAATATTGTCGCACCTGTCACAGGTGTGGGCAACGTCTATTTCGGGGCAGTTGCCAGTTGCGCGTGTGCCTCCCAGCGTTTTGGTGCGAGGGTGAGACAAACAACTACCTATCGTCTTGGCATCACATGCTGAGCGAACAAGCGTGATCTTTTCATTAAATATGCGTAAAAATTAGCACGACCGATGCTGCCTGGACTACTTTGATAATTAACCAAAAATTTACTACTCGTTATAAAGGTGAGACTAAAAATAGACGCCGGCTGGCTTATTGTTTACATGCTAAATCGCCTGGTTTCAGGTTTTTGTGGATTGTGGCTATTTTAAGGTCTACCCATTTGGGAAATAAAGTTGTACTTTCTGCAGAAGACATTGATCTTGTTAGGACATTCTACATCGTTGTTGTAGATTGTAAGAGGGTATATTTTACTGGTGAACACTTGTCAGAAAAGAAAGTTTTTACATTGGTAATCAGGATCTGAAGCCAAGACAATCGTTTGCTCTTAATATCGATGTAGAACTTCTTTACTAAGATAAATTATATTTAACGCATTAGATAATTTAAAGGGTTGATTTCTTAGAAAGTTCGTATACAGCTGGCGACATTTAGATAGAAATGCAAAATACTTTGCTACGCGAAAAGTGTGAGGTTGAGAAAAAATGTGCGACTTTGTGTGAGTGTGTACGTCGGGCACACACGCGCACACGATTGGTTGGCGCCTAGATTGCAAGGCACAAGTGACAATTTTAAAATAAAACCAGACTGGCGGGCTTGTGGCAGTGCCATAGTTGACCAAGCAAAAAAAAACAAGAGAGAACGCTATAGTCGGGTGCCCCGACTATTTAATACCCGTTACTCAGCTAAAGGGAGTACGAGGGAGATGGAGATAAAAACTTTGATCAGCCCTAACTTTTTAACGAATGGTCCGATTTAAAAAATTTCTGCTACATTTCGATAGGTATTGATAAGCACAACAAAACTGCATCTTTACTTTTCCGAAATATTAAAATTTTTAAAATCGTATATTAGCTATTGTGGGCGTTAGAGGGGGCGTGGCATCCTTTTGAAACAAACTTGCGCTGCGTAGGAACTCCTAGAATCTGCATGCCAAATGCCAATCTTCTAGCTTTTATAGTTTCCGAAATCTCAGCGTTCATACGGACAGACTGACAGACGGACAGACGGACAGACGGAGAGACGGACAGACGGACAGACAGACATGGCTAGATCGACTCGGCTAGTGATCCTGATGAAGAATATATATACTTTATGGGGTCGGAAACGCTTCCTTCTAGCTGTTACATACTTTTGCACGAATACAATATACCCTTTTACTCTACGAGTAACGGGTATAAAAAAAAGGAAAGAAAGGAAAGCTATTAGGCGACACGGCGCGACAGACACTCTTTATTGCATGCCAAAAGTATGTCTAGCAATTGTCGAGTAAAATATTTAAAATAAACTCTTTCATTTGAATAACATGCATGTATACCAAGAACTAGACTCGTAAATTCTTAAGGACATATTAATGCATCTGATTAAATCCAGCGGTGCTTGCACTAATTACAGTTGATCTGCCACGAGGCGCAACACACCTACACATATTCGCAAAGAATTTGTAGAAATATGACCCAATCGCCGCTGACTAATCATTGCCCGCATGCTCCTCACGGCACTCCGCTGACTGCGGCGGCCAATTATCACGTAATTTGCTATAACTTAAGAACAGCCGCCTGTCTGCGATTGTTTGTTGTTATTTTGAGTGCGTAATTGACGTGGTAGACAAGAATTTAAATTGACGGATAGACGATGTGCAAGGCGGAGTGCGCAGGCGCACAAGCAAAAGTACCACCCGAGTTGGTAGTGTTGTTGGCGTCAAGTCAATCATGCAATGCGTAAATGTCACTTGGCGCCGGGCTTCGGATTCATTTGTTGATATCTAACAAACATTGAATCGTTTAAATTTAAAATCCATTTATGATCAGAGTCATATGACAAAAGATACGTATTTACGGTTATCCGGAATTTGTATTTTAAATCTAAAAAAAAGAAATATGTGTGAGGGTGTTGACTAATCACAAATTAAACGAGTCAAAAAATGGCTTGATAAAAACATAGGGCTTTCATTATATAAAGCGTTTCTGTCTTGATATCGATACCAGATTGCGTGAGGGAATTTTAAGGAAATTGAACTGTTCTACAAACGAACACATTTTTTAATGCTTAATTCGATCAAACAAAAACACCTCTTAACGAGGTATAAAAATAGTGACGATCGCACCTTCAACGTACAAAAGTTCTGATATCAACTTTTGTGACGAAAAATGATTTTAGATGCGACTAAATAAGTACGCTACCTAAAATTTACTCGTTCGGCCCGCTTTAGCAAATATTTAATATATGCACGAAAGTTTTCTGTTGTAGCGTGCCGAATGAATAAATTTTAGGTAGCGTACTTATTTAGTCGCATCTAAAATCATTTTTCGTCACAAAAGTTGATATCAGAACTTTTGTACGTTGAAGGTGCGATCGTCACTATTTTTATACCTCGTTAAGAGGTGTTTTTGTTTGATATCAGAAGTTTTTGTTTTGACCATAGTCAAAGTACCCCAATACCATGACTAGGAGTCGTCCCCATATGGCTTGGCTTTATTGGCTTTATTTATTTATTTATTTAATTATCTATTTATTTATTTGCTTTTTTATTTATTTATTTCTTTGTTTATTTATTTATTTATTTATTTATTTATTTATTTATTTATTTATTTATTTATTTATTTATTTATTTATTTATTTATTTATTTATTTATTTATTTATGTATTTATTTATGTATTTATTTATTTATTTATTTATTTATTTATTTATTTATTTATTTATTTATTTATTTATTTATTTATTTATTTATTTATTTATTTATTTATTTATTTATTTATTTATTTATTTATTTATTTATTTATTTATTTATTTATTTATTTATTTATTTATTTATTTATTTATTTATTTATTTATTTATTTATTTATTTATTTGCTTTTTTATTTATTTATTTCTTTGTTTATTTATTAATTTGTATTTATTTATTTATAGAATTGTATAATGGAACAGTTTAAAACAATTTTAACGATTCCCTCACCTTAAAATACAGTTTGGATTCGCACATACTAAATTCAATGCTTAGGCAGCGTTAGTTGTGTTGAGCTGGCTAAAGTGGCGATTTTCGTTTCAGAATAACTTTTAAACGTGACTTTTTACAGTAATGTGTTATATACCAAAATTTAAGGAATCTCAAGGGCTATACCGTTTAAAGTTGTAAGGAAAATCGTTAGAGCCGTTTTTGAGAAAATTAAAAAAAAGCTAAAAAGAAAGTTTAAAAAAAATTTCTTTTGTTCATATCTTTTTAACTATTACATTTACACAAATTGCATATGAAGGGCATTTATAGCATTTAAAAATACCTTTCAAACGAGATGCAGCACAACTCTGTAGCTTTAGTAGTATAGAAGTTACGGCTTTCCGAATTTTAGCTATTTATAGCTGTTTTCCCGCTAAACTAGCGAGTTTTTCCAAAAGTGGTAGAACAAAAGTTTTTTATATCGATGTGGTGAACGTCATATCAAATTTTCAAAACTTAAAAAACATGTTTTGGACAAACTGACAAACTGACAAACTGACAAACTGACAAACTGACAAACAGAATTAAATTTTCATTTTGGGAAGAAGAAGAAAATCTTATTTTGGCTATAACTTTTGAACGGAGCGTCGGATTTTGACAAATGACCCCTCATTCGACGGGTATTTTCAAAAGGAATACAACTAACGTAGTCCGGGGGGCCAATTATCCCCACCGGCCCCAACAGCCCCAAATTTCAAAATTTGAACTTTTTTACTTTCTCCGCTCTTTCTCCCAAGCCAATTGATTTTCTTAAAGTCTTGGTATGCAATCCTTTAAGTTTTTGCAATACCTTTCGATTGGTGTATTACTCATTACGATCGGACTATCACAGCAGATTTTCAATTTTGCGGCTATATAATAGTAGTCGCCTTCGCACACTCTCCTGGTGCGCTTCGTCACTACATGGACTGCCGTCCATAGTGATTTGAACACGAAACATCAAAGGATGACTACCCTGGATTGGTGCTATAATTAAATATTGAACATTTTATTCTTGGAACCCCAAGGAGCAAGGAAAGCAAAAAGGTGAAGCAAAACTGATTTTCTATATCCCATAAGTTTAGTAATTATTTTATCTGTAGGGTTGTAAGTATTGAAAACGGTTCTAATAATTGCGACATTTACCTAACGCATCAGTCTTTTCCTTTGATCTGGTAAGTTATGTACTATTGAGTGCAAATGACACAACCAATTTTACATTGTATGTATTTCAACTGCTGCCATCTGTGTCCTCTTTTATTGCATTGCCCTCGCCAAATCCACACCATGCCAGTAATCCAAGACCCAGCTTGGACATGCGCATAGAATTGGCGCCAGTACGTCCATACGTCTACGCAATGTGCCCTGCTGGACCAACCCATATGCCCACTCCCACTTGTCTGAATGTTCTTGCCAAATGTACCACACTAAAGGAGAATCTGTATATATTTCCGAGCAGAGACACAACTGTGCTTCAAGAGATTTAAGGGATATACATATGTACATCTCCGTATAGTGAAGAAGTCTGTCAGTTGAGACACAAATTTCTTCCCTGCCATTTAAATTTGTTATTTATTTTTATACCCTTGCAGAGGGTATTATGATTTCAGTCAGAAGTTTGCAACGCAGTGAAGGAGACGTTTCAGACCCCATGAAGTATATATATTCTTGATCAGCATGACTAGACGAGTCGATCTAGCCATGCCCGTCTGTCCGTCTGTCCGTCCGTCTGTCCGTCCGTCTGTCCGTCCGTCTGTCCGTCCGTCTGTCCGTCCGTTTCTACGCAAACTAGTCTCTCAGTTTTGAAGCTATCGGGCTAAAACTTTCCCAAAAGTCTTATATCTATTGCAGGTAGTATATAAGTCGGAACGAGCCGGATCGGACAACTATATCATATAGCTCCCATAGGAATAATCGGGGAAAAAAATGTAAAAAAAATTATATCTTGGGTGTTTTTGAACCTAGAACCTCCTACTTTTGGAATTGCAATTTTTTATCTAATTCTGAATTTCAAATAAAATTTTTTCAAAATCGGACGACTATATCATATAGCTGCCATAGGAACGATCGAAAAATTAGTAATTAATAGGAATGATCTGCAAGGGTATATAAGCTTCGGCTGGCCGAAGCTAGCTTCCTTTCTTGTTTATTTTTATTTAAGGAGTACTATAACAATGGTCAGCATTGATAGTATGGCTAGCTGTTTAGTTTCGAGTTTAAACAGTTCTCAATATTCAGTAGTTGTTGGCTGTCTGGCACCAATTAAATTACTGAAATTTTGGTATTTCAATGAGCTCCAAAAACCTAAAGACGTTCTTTATAAAACAAAAAGTAGCAAAGAACCAGACGCCGACGCCGCCGGCTGCTAGTGGACGGCATGGCAACGGCAACACCGAAAAAGGATGCGAACGAACGATGTGTCCAACTACCATATAAAAATATGCAATCAAACGAGTGTAAGATTGATCTCGGGCGATATTCTGAGAAATCGAGAGCCGGTGCTCCAGTCTGATCGTTGGTCCCTTAGTTGGAGGAGCACACATTCAAACATGCCGGTATAAATACAACATTTTTAAAGCAGGAACGAGGGGTCTAAATGTCTGTTTGGAAAAATAACCAGCATCTTCCCATTTTGTGGATTTATCGGTGACAGCAATGGGCAAGGACAGTCTTGGTGAGACTTAAATGTAAATAAATATTTTAATGCTTTTTAATTATTTGTTAAAACTACCTAAAATAATCAATAAAATAGTTTACGGAAACCCCTAACCAGTTGCTAAAACTTGATTATAACTATTTATAACTTTACATTCTATTATTATAAATAATATATAAATAAATTCTGTCCCAAGGCAGTACTTCCAATCTTGAGGTTTCCTCACTAATCCGAGGTCCGCATAAATGGCTACTGTCATTTCCTTGGTATGTAATTGATTTCGACAGTGCGAACTCGCATTGACACTGCCGTCCGGCCAGTAAGTGTGAATCCACGGGATTAGCACATACACATGATAATAAACACAATGCACTGCAAACCGGGCAAAAAGTGATTGATTTCGCGGACTTTTTTTTCGAATGGCGTCGTCGGCAGTCCAAGTTCCATACAAATGTCCACGCACCAATTTTTCGATAACTTCGTTTTTGGACGGTTTGCAATTCGGCCTGCAAGGCAACGAGCATTTCGCTGGATGCTTACGTCGAATACGAAACGGGTTGCATTCCGTTGACCATTTCAAACAATTGGCAGTGGCAGCTGCTGTGGCCAGCCCAAAGGCACAGGAGCAACAAGGGGAAGCAAGAGGAGCAGAGGACAAAACCTCAATTGAGGTTTAATTTAGAATGTACCCAGTGCTACCGCACTGCGGAGCCATTGATTGCACAGTGTTCTGTGTGACACGAGAACACATTCGGAATATTGATAAGTTTTACTCATTTTGCGCCTGGCTGGCTAATCGGCGCAGACCGGCGAGGACAACATCATGTTGTAAATTGGTGCGAATGCATTTGTTACCATTTACTTCTCAGCTCAGCACTGACCGCCTGCCCAAATTTGTGATATTTGATTGGTCTGGCTTGGTCAGAAGCTTTTCAATCGGACTGCGAGCTCTTAACCCATTATTTGATTAAAGCTAAATTAAATGTTGAATACTCTAAATAATATTTTAATTTTATAAGTTAAAATCTTACAACCACATGAAAGATTAATCAACCTATTCATACTTATTATTCGATGCATTGGTAATCAAATTCATAACGTATTTTCGGATGACAAATTAAAACATTAAACGTTTTTTGGCGAAGTGTGCTCAAATGAAAGGGATGCCAATCATGTTGATTGATGTTTCGAAATGCCCAAACAATCAAAGCCTAGTGGTTAAAGAAATATTAAATTAATAAACGACAGGTAGCTGGGTAACCGATAGCAAAAAGGAATGACATCAATCAGATCGCCCCTACGCTCAGGAATTATAGAATGTGTTCTGTTTTGTAATTTGAAATTATCGTTACTTGTAGAGTTAAAGAGGATATCGTATTCGTTGGAAAGTATATAGGAAGCGTTTCCGATCTAGTCATTTTCGCCTTAATCCACAGTGAGATAGATTATTAGAAACATGCGCGGATCCACGGGGGGTGATATGGGTGATATATCACCCCCCACTCGGGTAAAAAATGCAAAGAATTTCGATATTCAAAAAAGTATGCAACAAAAAAATTGTTCTGATATCACCCCCCACAACAAAATCCTAGGTCCGCCACTGATTAGAAAACTTAAATAAACTTAAATAGGTAAAAAACGAAAGAAATATATCAATAACGCAAATTCGAATTTGTAATCCACTTCATTAGCAAAGTGGTCCAAGACACGTACAAACTTGAACAATAAATAATATTTTTTTCTGGGCAGACGCTTTTCTACTTCCTTCGGCAAGCCTTGGGAAATATTTGCAGAACTGACGTTTTCGGCTTGGCTTATTTTGCCGCTTTTTGCTGGCCATGACAAAACAATGTCAACTGTCTTGAGAAACACATGTAGACATAAACGTCAATTCAGGACAGCCTTTCCACTGACGACTCTGGCAGCACGGCCATGCAGTGTCCTTAATCGATTATCATTTTTAATAATCAATTTCCGAGGCCCTTCAAGCCGCCTGGACCGGTGGACTGGCTGGATGAAGCGGAGACTGCTTTTGCTATCCGTGCTGCTTATGGGCAGACGATCACTTGACGTCGACAGCACATTGACATTTATGAGCTGAAGCGCTGCGAGGTGCCCTAGGCCTTAACTCCAGGGCGCATAGTTATTTTAATTGCAGAATACTCAATGCCTCCATATGTGTTTGGTAAAGATGAAATCTTAAATATACGTCGGGGTATTATTAAAGATTTCGTTTTGCCTTGGCCAACAATACTGGCTGTAAAAAGGGATGCAATAGCCCCGACGTGGTTCTTATAAATTTGTAAAACAAGTCTTTCGACAGCTTTGATTTCCGAATATTGGCTTATTAATTGATCTACACAGAAATGATGTCACTAATACAATTATATTTCAAGTTGCCGGGATCTCTGTGCGCTTCCAGGCTTTTATTGCACGTTCCATATTCGTACGCACTTAAAATAAAGTTATAATTAAAAGCCGAAGAAAAAAGAAAGCGAAATGTATAATTACCACGTGGCTTTTTAATAATATTGCTGCCCTCGACGACTACTTCCCAAAGCCTAATATCTCCACGGATATTTACAATATCCACACAATCGGGCTTCATTTGATACTTGAAATGAAACAACGACCTGTTGTTTACAAAGATTTCGTAATAGCTATCTCGGCAGACAATTACTATGACAAAGGCGCCGCCTGGTCTAAGACTTGTATTTAGGCGCGACACTGTACAGTGCACCCACTCACCATTTAAATAGGCACGCCGAGTAATTATAGCCTTACCGACTTTGTCATTTCTACTTCGCAAGAAGCATGGGCTAAAATAGAACGAGACTGTGGGCTGAGGCCAAATTTCCTGTCCTTTCTGGAACGCTATACTGAATCTTTGGGGCATCAGACATACGCGGCCTTCGATTCGAAGCGAACGTCCTTCGATGAGGACCTTATCTTCCAAGAGCTTTCCATAAAAGGGAAGTGGAAGACTCGACTGGTACAGGTACTTTCTCGATGACATCTTAGCCAGAGAAGATAGGACCTTCCATTCAGTTTCCAGATGCTCTTCCTCCCGGAAATCCCTCGATAAATGTTTAATCACTCGAGGCAATGAGTGGGTTAGACGTATAGGGTACTCGGAAACATAGTATGTATCGATTACTATATCAGAGACATCGCCAAGTACGTCCACAGCTTCCAACCATCGATATGGCATACGGTGAATATATTTCGCAAAGTGATATCCATTCACAGAAATTAAAAAACACTCCTCAGTAAGTAATATTTGCATCCAAAAAGACTTTCCGCGGGTTAGCTGGAAGCTTAGATAGGATGAGTTCTCCTCGGGTCCCCACATTCCCTTCAGGCGAGAGTTACGCGTAATATAGTTTTGGGGAAGGCGAGACCCTATTTGCAACAGCACATCGCAATCGTCGCATATTTCACTTCCCTGCTTTGTGAGAAAGTCTATGGCAAAATGCTCACATGCATCTAGAATCATTCCGTGAAAGACAAAGCACAGCCCCGGCCTTGGACATTGGGTCACTTTAAAGTGCTTGCGTCGATGTGCCGCTGAGCGCTCTTCATAGAACAACGACATAGCATCCATGACCCGCCTTAGAGCTACAGTGCCAGCTCCTGGATAAACGCTCACAGGCTTGATCATATTTAACGACTATGATTAATTGAGGAAGGGCAATTTGAGAAATTTTTGTTGTAAAAGAGAGTAATAAAATAAAAAAAAGATAACATACAGATTTTGACGTAATAGTAAACGCCACCGAGCCAAATTAAATATGCTATATGCGCTGTTTGTGACACAAGGAGATACGCACATCTAGACTTAAATAAAAATACACATCTATCTTACAATAATATAAATCGGGTAATACCCCCGTAACTTTAATGGTTAAAAAAATATTACATTATTTAAAAATTATGAAAAACAGCAGCCTATCACTTAATTATTGTCACTTAATTACTGAGAAAACAAGAACAAGGAAATAAAACCATTTACGCTGGTTGCTGAAGCCTAGCCACAGATAACTAATATTCATCTGTAAACAAAGGGTTGTGATAGACGCGTACATTCTTGCCCTTGATAAGGGGATTTTGCTCCAGCGTTACATTCCACAGTTTAACATCTCCTTGTATGTATACGGTATCAACCAACGCAGGGCTGACCTTATACTTAAAATCTGTCATAAATTGCCGATTCACGTACACCTCATAGGAGTCTTTGGTACACACAATGACCAAACTGAAAGTTCGGCCGGGACGGAAGAGTGTGTCAAACTCCGAACGTTCCTCTTCCGCCCAAGCTCCGTTCAGCCAGGCATTTCGACACACCACCGCCTTTCCTATGGCGCCGCTGCTTGCCTTTGAAAAGCGTGGATTTAAGTGGAATGCTACTACTGGATGGGGCCAAATGTCCTGCCCTTTTTGTAGGTTTATGTAGAAAGAGTGTGGGAGCAGGCGTACCCGCCCTTCGATCTTCAAGCATCGACCTTCGATCAACGAATTTGGCGGCAGTGCTCCATAATAGGGCAAGGTAAGTCCAAAATCATTTGAACTGTGAGTACTCTTTGGTGACCCGTCTGACTGTGTGATCGGCGCGTTAATAAGGCACCACTCATGAGGTATTTTGACGGTCTCCTCGACGCTGGCGTCAATTTCATCAATCTCATCATCAATGTGGAGCTCAATGTTTTTTGCCTCGGACTCGGGCAATCGTTGAGGATAGGTAAGAACCAACGTTCGCTGCATTTCCACGTTACCAACATCACCTTTGACTTCCAGAATGCTGACATCTCTATAGGGAATTCGATGTGTGTATGCTGCAAAGTGCTGTCCGTTCACCGATATCATATAGCAGGCCTCAGTAACAAGCACTTGAATGGAGAACTTATCGCCGCGAGTTAGAAGGAAGGGCAATGCCGATGAAACTTCCTCACTGCCCCATATATCCTGTACTTTGGTGTTTCGAACAATATAGTTTTGTGGCAGCCGCGGATTAATGTGGAGCGCCACATCTCGTGTCACATTGTTATGAACAAGATTAATAGAGAATCTAAGGGGGTAGATAACAGTTTTACAAAAATCAGATAAATATTTTCATTTAACTTGCCTCTCGCAGTTTACAGCTAGATTCCCGGTAACGGTGAAACTGATCCCCTCGCTCAATTGTCCAATTTGATCGTTGAAGTACTTTGGCACTGCATCTGAATATTCGTAAAATGAGGCCTATAATGTGCAATGGGCATTAAAATATGAAAACTGTAGTTTTTATTTATTACTATTTCGGATGGTTGCCTCGCCAGTTCATGGTAAATGTCAAGGAAAGACAACATTTTTCTAGTCCCAATCAGTTTGAAATATAAAGCTGGGCCTACTGACAAATTAAGCTAACACCGTGTATGTCGCCGATTCAAGTTCAATCTAAATCGATTTATGCATTGCACGTACGAGAATACTATTTTTGGTTTTTTAAACAGCATTATATTATATTTTGCAATAATAATCTGCATTCCACATGTTCCATTACTTTGTACTATTGGGTATTTCCTTTGTAATCGTATAAATATTATTCTCACTGCATGCTTACCTCATTCAAGCCACCGTTTTTCGCCTTGGGACAACAGCAAAGCAATTTCTCACACAACACCCTAAGGCACATATTATATCTTAAGTTGAATTTAAATATAAACAAAAACTAAGATATGAAAATCGAATGCAATTTAAAGTATGGATTTTTTGTATCGCAGACTACGACATGCCTCGTGTAAGGTACTACACCGTAAAGAATGATTCAACGTTGTCCTTGCACGTTATATGTATGTTTATGTTTAAGCACTGCGTAAGTTAATAATATATACTTTCAGTGTCTTTGTTTTGTCAGATGCGCCAGTAGAAATCTGCTTTAAATCTTCAAAAACTCGGAAGAATAAATATAAAAATGTTACTTAAGAAATTGGTTTGTCGAAGTGCCTGATACTTGGCCGTTGTTATTATTTTTCGATGTCCACCGTTTCGCGAATGACTCGTTCGAAGAGAATTGAAACTACACCGCTATGACAACGCTAAAAAGCTCTTTGAACTCGTACAACAAAAGTCTCTGTATACTATATTAGCTCTGAACAGATGTGCAAACATTTATATACAAGTACAATGCGATTAAGCCGCTGGTTCAGCTTCGTCGGGAGCTTATCGCTTAGGAAGAATGTCCATAAGACTACAAAATTACAGAAAACCGCTTAAGTTTGATACTTTCCTCGACTGAGAGCAAAACAAACCGAAGCGCTGGCACACTTTTCAAACCGCGACTGTAGCGAACAGCTGCTAAAAGCTCCCCAACAATGCGAAACATTGGAATTACTGGGGAGCGCGCTAAATGTCAAAACAAAGACACAGAAAGAGAGGAGCATGTGTCCAAGCCTGAGAGTGTGCTGGTGCCCCCTTTATGTGAAAACTCGGCAGCTTAATTGAAAATACACACATCCAGTTTAAACACACAACTACACACTGGGCGATAGCGCTGGAGTTTTCCCATTACGTACTTGACACTCTTTTCCATCCACCACCTCGATGTCCCAGTCCAACGGCATTAGGTGCCGGCCCTCTGACTGCTGAAACCGTGCATGTAACTCCCTCGTGGAGTCGCCAAAGGTATCCATATTTTGGATGCATTCTGCACCCGCCTCAATGGCTGCAAAATCGATGTCTGTCCTCCGATGCATCGTGCCAGAGTTATTCAGGGACTGACGCAACCACAACTCGCGGCAATGAAATCGAAACAGTTGCAAGCGGCGCTTGATGCGGTAATAGTTTAAACTTTGCTCGATATTAAAGGCGTTCTGCCACAGCGCATCCGAGAGATCGACGAGTTCGCGAACAGAGTGGCAGACCAGGAGTATTATTGCCGTCATACTAACAAAATAAACATGGGGTTAGCGATTTTACCCGATGCAGATGCGATTCTGAACAAGCTTACGCTCTTTCCGGCACTCTCTCGCTCTCTGGGTGGAATTCAGCGGGTACTTGATGAACGAGATGTGATGTTTACTGTCAGTGGGGTGTTTCAGACGCCAATTACGTGTGCCTATTGACGTTATTTGTGCGGGGACTGTTCTGAATTTGATTTTAGACCGGTCTGACCGCGGCCACCTATAGCTCAAAACTTTTTATCGACCCCAAATAGCTTTTTCGATTCTGATAACGTGCGTTGTTCACGCACACAAATATGGCTATGCGTGGGTGCCTGTATATATGCACATATACATAGGTTCTTTACATATCTCTATATCACTACAGGCGTTGTCTGTCAGTTGCGATAACAGTGGTGGGGCTTTTTGTGACTAATAATGAACCATAAGTCTGGCGACGCATAAGTAGAATTGTCCAGCAACTTACATCCTCGTTCTGGAACCTCTGATAGGTTTCTTCCTCGCCACGTTTTCGTTTTCCACAGCAGCAACTCATCTTGACCTCTGGGGCAAATTGATTTCGGCAGAGTAGAGCTGAACGGCTTAACAATATTATAATCTCAGCTTTTATCACTTGTTCGCTGATAAGGCTTTGCACACAATCACAGGATGGATGCTACTATTTAAATAAAACATTAGTTTTTAAAGAATAATGGACTTGTAAACCATTTTCTTTATTCCTAGGAACAGTGAGCCGTTAAAGCTAAAAATATTTAGCTTTGCTGATTTCTAGCAACCGCTACCCGTCGCGAGGCTTTTTGAACTGATATTTTGCTTTGCACATTCTCATCAAATCAAATGAGTCGGTTGACTCAGTCACGGCGGTGTGATTTGAGTGTACATTCGTAGATATACATAAATACATCAGCATGAACATTTTTTTTTACGACGGAGATGTACTAATTGTTTTTGGTTAAGTAAAACAAATTTTAATACATTTCATCTTATACATTTGTAGCCGCATTTACAAATAGGATAAAAATATATTTGTTTTAGCTCAAAGAAATAAAGAAAAAGTAACATTTTTCAGTTAAGGCCCATTTTCTTATCTAATATCAGTTTGTCAACCGAAAAATTACAAACTATTTTTGTGTAACATGAAAATAGGAAAACGGGTCTAAATTTTTCAATTTGCAGTACCATGGTAAACATTATATATGTACATTATCCGTTGTCGTTCCGTTGTATGCATTGCAAACGGCTTGAAAACAAACTCTAATTGATATTATAACTAAACCGCTTAAGTAATAATCTATTACTAGTGTGTAAACCAATAAACTTCACATTTCAAATATTTTCTGTTCCGCTTTTTAAAAGCATATTCTAACTCTTAAGTTTACAGAGTCTAGAAGGTACTTTTTATAAATACAAAAATTCAAGAAGTACATAAGTGCTGAATAAAACCAAAATAAGAGTACGCGACAACTTCTAACTTTTCAAATAGTTGCACTATTCTTCACTCAGTACGGTTTGTGATCTCCACACATTGTTAATCTTATTGGTAATAAAACTAAAATAGTTTTAAAATGTGTGTGTACATTGTACACAGTTAAATTTTTATCATGACGGGATCTAAGCTATGTATTTTAAATTTTCAAAAAATAAGTTCACATATTTCATACGTGAAATAAAATCATTCGGCAAAGAATGTTTCAGCGTTGCCGTGTTGAGCGCGTACCCATTGCATGCTGTGATTTAGGAGATGGTCCCTTATAATACTTCGATAAGGTTTTGCTAGTGCGGGTCGGGCGATTGCTGCTGCTGCTGCTACTCCGTTCTGAAGCTTTCTCTGTATCTGTCTTCAATGGCAAGTCGTCATCTTCATCCCACCTATTAGTTTTTTTTTCTTCGTCACCAGAATCCTCGACTGTAGCCTCCGTCTTTGATTTACGACTTCGGCGGTTTCGTGATGAGGATGAACTGACATCAGTCCGCTCTGACTTGTCACTGAAAATTCGGTAATAAATTGAAATTGAAATCCATATAACAACATGTAAAACTCACTCTTTGACGGAAATCTTGTTTTCTTCCCCAGCTTTTGAACCACGACTAAGCAGGGCGAGCTCTCGTTCGGCAATGGCTTTCTTATGCTCATCTGCTGATTCGGCCGCACTTAGCTTAGTCGTAGAATCGGCCAGTTGTTTCACAGGTTCTTCATGTTTGCCCCGCTTTAGCTGACGCTGTTGTTCCTGAGCCTGTTTAATAGAGCGTTTAAGCGCGCTTCTGAGGGTATCACGCGAGCTCTCAGGCGCTACGTCCTTTCCCATCTGGGGGAGACCAATAGCCTCCAGAAGCTTCTGGCCGAGCACAGCCTTTCCTTCCGACTTGCGATTGCTCACCGAACCAGCTTTGCCATCATCGGTGTCCTCACTGGCTCCATTATCTGGGCCGGACTCAGCCGCTTTAGGATGTTCCTCTGCATTTGTGGCTATAGGATTGGGATCGCATGTGGCTTCCGGAACGGTGCTTGTAGGTGCCTGGGTCGCTTCATTTGTAGGTTCTTTACTTGACGGTTCTTCCTCAGTTATCATTGTTTTCGCCTGTTTTGATACAATTGGTTCTGTACTGGGACATATATCTTTTGGATTTTTTAAAATCGGTGGTTCGCTCTTTTTAGGCAAAGCGGATTCGGACTCCTTTATATCCAGAGTAACGGTCTTGCGCCTTTTCTTAATTCGTCGTAATCCTGCAGCTATTGCTGGTTGGGCTTGCGGTGATAAGTGGTTGTCTTCGACGTGTACCGCAACCTGTGGATCGGCTTCCAGCGGCGGTTGAGGCTCGACCAGTACAATATCTTCTAAATTAAGTGCACTGCATGAACCACTACGACGCCGGCGAGCATTGCGGTGATCTTTCGATTCGTGTTGCTGTTGCTTTAGCAATGAGATAAGCGCCTCGTTCAGCGCATCGGCCGGATTTGATCCGAATTGGGAAATAAGCATAGCATTGATATTTGACAATTCGTTGCTTACATGAGCTGCATTTGAAGTTGACGAGGTCGACTTGTTTCCAGCCGGTAAATCGCGAACACGCATCTTTCGTTGATGACGTTTCACCGTTGAAACGCTAACAGACTTCTTGTGTCGGAGTGGCGGTGGCTCCTGCTCTGTGGGACTGGAAGGCACTAACTGAACCGACGTTTCTGGTGGTAGTTTGTAAGGCATTGCGCTGGATAAGTCAGTCAGCTTTAATACGTCTTTTGCCGCCTGCGTGGAAGTGGTCGTAGGTGTGGACAAAATAGCTGAAGGAAGTGAGTTCTGATCTTGTTGCTGAACAACCGGCAGCATGGGGGCCAAATACGGGCCTAAAAGTTGTGTCAGATCCGTGTCTTGTAGGAGATTGTTGTCGGACATAATAACAGCGAACTTAGAACTCTTTAAACGTGTCATTTGCTCATCGCAATTTTCCGCTGTCACCGGCCACTTCAGTGCTTTGAGAATGAGCATCAACAGGTCTGGATCTCTTATGACGCTTCCCAGGGAAATTGCATCAGTAAGGCTTTTAACACTGGGCATTGACTTTGGCGGGGATGAAGCTTGCGAGTCTACCGAAAGGGTTAAGTCAAGTGTCGCAGAAATAGTCTTAGATGTACTTGGCATAGTTTTCTTTAGCTTTTGCGGGACCGCTTGAATTGTTACTTCTTCATCCTCCCGTTTCTTCTTTGGCGCCGCAAAGATCATGTGCTCCGGCAGTGCTTCCTCCACCGAAGGCTCTTTCCCATATTGGGGCACCAGGGTAGTTGTAACCAGTGGCCTAATATCCTCAACTGGGTTTCGATTCTGCGCCGACTTGAGCAGGGATACCTGTCCGCTTCGCATGGCTTTAATGTTGTTCAATGTATTTTTAAGATTTCTACTTTTCTGCTGAAACACGTTACTGGACAGATTGGGCATTCCTACGTTGGCGACGTTAGAAGTGGGAGAAACGGTTGCACTGCTCGCATTCTTGGTGTCCGCCCGACTGCTGTTTCCTGTGTGGTCGTCTTTGCCGGACACAGGAACATTGCCTGTTATGCGTCCATGAGTCTGAATAAAGTTAATTACTCCTGCCGGCGATAGTTTTGTATCTGGGGTCTTCTTCGTTGCATTGGAAGCTGACGGCTCGAAGTTCAGGGGCACCAAGGAGGGAACATGTTGCATGGAGCGCTGTGCGATCGACATTGGGGCCGAGCCGTACCGAGTATCCAAAAAAACGCTGTTGCGTCGAGTCGGAGCTATATTGCTCTTTACTGCTCCGGGGGCTTTGCCAATACCAGAAGATGAAGATGCAGCAACCAAAGGGTTTTCCCGGTGTGCCTCCCTGCCTTTACTGGCCACCACGAGTTCTTCCTGAGGGCGACCGCCCGCCTGGGGCTTGGACACTGTGATGGTAGTCTCCGGTACACGTGTTAGCATAATAGGACGGAATTCATCGATCTGGGCCTGGTTTTCCTCGTTCAGCGCTGGGACTTGGGAGGCCGGTGGTGGCACGCTTATCCGAGCGGCAGCTGCTTCCCGCGCATTCTTTGGCTGCAAATTATAGTCGGTGGTGAGTTTAAAGGTTTTAAAGTGAAAGACGGAAGTTCAGTTTACCAGATTGCTTAGTAGAAAGTCGCGGAACACGAGCTGAGTGTGTTTGGCTATATTCGAGAGCGATGCTGTGGCCTCTACCTGTCGGTAACAGGACTTGCAGAGCACCTTGGGCAGGGGATCGTCTTCAGCCACCTGAAATGGAATGCTCGTAAGTCTTAGCCAGTTGATGGTGCGTCTCTTATGCTCCTGTCTATACATTTCTTTGACTGAATCCGAGCCATGTATTTTTTTAAGCTTTGCGCTCAGTGGTAACCTCCAGGGCTGGCAAGTAACGGATTTGGTATTTTTCATGGCCGTACTAAATTTGACATAGCGCGATCAACCGCCTTTCCATTTACTTACATTTAGGTAGAGGTGTCTCGATATTTTATCCTTCAGTCCTTGTGTCTTGAAAATAAACACACTCTCGACCACGGAGTTGGTTTTGCTCTTCGTGTTGGCAGCGCAAATGCGGCACAAGTGCTCGAACTGGGCATCCATGTCTGGAGAGTCTCACGTTGTGCCTGGTGTTCCCGAACTCAGAGCTCCACATGCAACATGCTGTTGGCAAAATACGAAGTGCATTGGTTAAAATCTCCCACGGTTGCGGTGTAAAAAGCGCACTTTAGGTTCACGCCGAATTCACACACACTGTCATCTGTAATGCGGCTCGCCTTGCACACACTTCGTTTCATAAAATGTACACTTGCAATTCGAGAAAGTCGTCGCCTCTGAGAGCGTGCAAAACAAATGGCAGAGTGAAAAACAAATAATAACAAACTGTAAATGTATTGAACATTGAAGGCGAAGAGCGCAAGTCCGCAGCGTAGAGAGGGAACAGAGACTGATCTTGCTCTCAAAACTCACATTTTGCTTTCTTCTTTTCACGTTGTCCGCACTCGCTATGCTATGTTTTTGGGGAAAATGTATTTTCCGCTGAAATTCTTTGTTTAAATACTTCTGAGGCGTGTTTCACTTACGCCGAACGCCCTAAAATTGCTTCCGGGGGAGGTGCAGTAGTTTTGTTCACTTGAAATAGACTTTTGCCACACCGATTTCACCAGCACTTGCGTTGCGACGAGAAAACGAAATAAAACTGAGCGAAACAAACGTTGCTGTTTGCCATTACACTCACCACCCACCCATACTAGTGCATTCCCGCACGCACACAGATACGCGCTGACGGCTTTGTACTCTTCCACTTCCTCTGCTCTCGCCTCACCTACGTTGTTCGTTGTTCCGGCGATGGTGTGCGTGCCGCCTGATTGTTGCTTGTATAGCACACCTACACGATTTTTGTTTCTGTTTTTCGAGCGCCGGTGCGAGTGTGTGTGAGCGCCTGGTGTCCGTCTGTTTCATGGCGCACAGCCAGTTTTCCGCTCTATCCATGTGGCCTCAATGGCGCATTTGTATTCGGTTGGGTTTTTTCTACCAGGTTTTTCTTGCCGCTTGGGGTACATTGGGTCTATGAAAATGATGTTGCAGGCTTTTGCGTTTGCAAAAGCTCTCGAAAACAGAGCATTTTATCTGGACCTATTCAAGTAATTTCATGAGTGTGTACTAAGTAAACTTGAGTGTGGCTAGCCCGCTTATCAACTTATCACACAGCCCAGAACTAATGAGCACTAGGCAGTCGATTCGTTTGAGCGCAGCACTCTTCTTATACCAAAACTAGTTGTCGCTCCGCTCGCTTGCAAGTGTTGGTGCTGGTGTGTCTGTGTGTTTGTGTCGCTTTTGTGCTGTGCCTCTGATCTTTCTTCTCCTTTTGTAGCTGTTTCCTTACGCTATCGCAATACACTATTTCCCGCATGTATTCAAAGTAACGCATGCTGAGAAACTTTTTACGCCAACGCGAGGGAATACATGATCAGGTCTAATGCGGTTTGTCAATAATTCTTTGGGATCAGCAATGTCGACGGCCATTTTATGTTGTGGTAACCAACTTAGAGCAACGCAGTATCTCCATTTTGATATAAAACAAATAAGTAGGCAAACGTTTTGTTTTCCTTTAATATTGATTTTTCAATAGGTGACATCTTTAACTTTTGAATTCAGACTATCTATTTCGTGTTTGTAGTCTAATAAATACAACAGAATTTAATCGACTATACACACATATGTAGGTGGGGTAGGCTTATATTAAAAGCTTTCTAATGTAACTGGCATTGATCTTTGCATAAACAACATTTAAGATTGTAGTTGATTTAATCATTTAATACATTCTTATGTAACATGCTTTTTCTTATATGCACTATGCTTGTGTTTCCTTCCTCCCCTACAATTCCCCTTCGCCGTAAGGTATGCAACGAATTCGTGGGCAAGAAGAAGTCCGCGTAGCGCGTTCGGAATAGTTTAAAACATATGCACAATCTACATAGCATTATTTAAACAACGGTGCGATTTGAAACTTATTTTTAACATAGGCATGACTTTAAATTATTTCATATTGCACTAACAAGCAAAATATATTAAAAAACAAACAACAAAACCAAATTTTATTTCGCATTTATTGTTTACAAAGGGGGTCCGACATTAAATTAAACATATTTTCCAGAGTGTGCGTGGCCAATACATTTAGACGCACTTGCACTCTCCGTAAACAAAAACACTTGAGGAAAGAGCGTAATCAGGATTGTGGCGCGTTATCTCCTTCTTATTTGCAATGTAAAAACTTTTCTCTGAAAAAACCAACATACAACATTGTGTGTAAATATGTATGAACATATTTACTCGTAGTATATAGAAATGAAAAAAAACCGCTTCCCTCGGCTTAAAGCTACGGCTGTGTCATACCGCGGGGGTGGCGCACATGTGTGGGTTCCTTCGTTGCTAAAAAGGGAGTATACTTGGATGGGAATACATAGGGTGCGTGTTTCCCTACTGTAATTCATTGTTGAACAACTTTTTATTGTGTTTCTTAGTCTCTATCAACATGTTGAATAAGTTGCAAGCTTTGGTTCAAACATTGCAATCATTGTATTTTTCTAATTAGTTTTGAAATAAATTCCTATTTAATCTAAGTATCTGGCATACTTTTTAACTCTCCACAAATTCTCTAATCATGAATACGTACATGCACGTTACATTACATGTGTACAATACTCTACATCGGCGGTCGGCACACACATCCGATGACATTTCGTTTTATATTTGTGTGGGTAATTTGCACCGGGAAGCCCATCAATGTGTGTGTGCAGACCGCTGTTCTACAGTGTACGTAAGCGGCAACGGATGGGCAGAAGAAATCCCTAATCCCACTAAAGGACGCTGCCGACCGCTGGTCTACATTGATTCTTTACATTCTATGAACAAATTTTAGCATACTTTTTGGCTGACCAAAAAAAAAAAAAACAATCCGTAAATTCTCCAAAATTGGAATGTGGATGAAATCTAGTCATTATAACATTTAAATTTCGAAAATGAGAAAAAAGAAGAAAAGCAGTTCAATTGCGGAGAGCTGGTCTCTTAACGTTAGAATTAGTGCTGTTTAAGAGCACACAGGGCGTATGAGTAATGTCAAGTTTAAATTCTAAAAGTGGTTAGTATATAAGGCGTATAAAATGGTCGACGTGAACTTATAAGAACTTATAAATATTTTAAAAGTCGTCAAGTATCATACAGCAAATATTCATATAACAAACACTCTGTAACAGTAATATTTGTATGGCAGTTTTTGGGTTTTTAAGTTTCGCTATAAACGACAATGGCTCATACGGGAAAATGAGCTACCCTGGTGTGTGTGAGACTTAAAAAAATTTATACATATTTTGACTTTTAGCCTTCGAGTTGTAGAGCCGAGTTCTCGCCAGCGCTGAGCTGCCAACAAGTCGGGTCGCAATGTGCATTGAATGCTAGACCCTGATGCTGGGTGCGGATAGCACATTGTGGAAAATATTTTGCATAGGCCGGTGGCTGCCAATGCTCAGTGCCAAATTATGAAGGGAATTGAAAATGGAATTGGTCGGGCAATGGCCGCACCTTCAGTATGTCAAAGTTGGTTTGTCACAATGTATCATCAATTGAATCATAAACTCAAAGCAATTGCACTCCATTTGATAGTATCAAACATTTTAAATTTGGCACATTCCGCGCACTTCTACATTGGGTTACTTGGGTGGGGCAGAGGATGGCTGGATGTGCCTTTTTTAAGACGGGTCATTAAAGAGCACGCCTCTTTCTTTATTACAGAATACTCTGCCACGGACGAAATGTCAAGTATAAAACGTTTACTCAAATAAACAGTCAAAATCAAGAACCTGTTTAACTGCATCTAGATCACAGGACATTGTTTCAAAAATATATTAAAATTATTACGTTTTTTAAGAAAGTAATCCGTATTACTCAAAGTTTTTAAAAAACTTAAGTGTACCCAGCATGAGTTGCATTTATGTTTCTAGCCATTGTGAGGCCCGTCTGTAAATCAGTTAGCATGCCCAGCAGTAGGTAATTAATCTGCTTAAAAGCTGCTCCCCCGAAATACATGACCAGCTTGGTGTGCGACCGTCTAGCTGGCTGCTGTGGACCATAGCCTGTGGTGGTTGCTAGCCTAATCTTACCTCCCCAAGTTTGGTTTTGGGATCGTGTACTGCCTTTCGCGCCTGTTGTCGCCGTTTTCACGAATTCGCTCCAAATCTAGCGCATTGGTCGCACCAACGCACTGGGGGTTGTAGTCTATCTAGCGGGGGTGAGGTTAGGCTAATGTTATGTAAATAATTTTAACGATTTTGAACAGGAACCATATAATTAAAATAGATATAATTTGGGAACTAGATATATTTGAAGTATTAATAAAGATATTGACATTTATTATATTTTTTTATATTATAAAATACAATTTTTGTTTCATGTTTATTAAAATGACTTGGTTTACAAATAAAAACTTGTTTGGCTTTTGGCTGTGCAGCTTTAATTCACAAATAGAGAAAGGAGAGCAATGGACTTTATGACACCCCGACCTCATAAAGTGCTCCCGGTTAAATAAAAGCAATTGGGTATTACCTCACACTGACAGCCACAAAACTCTCAAGCATTTTGATTTACAATTTGTTACAGTACCAAACGCAGCTTACAACACGAACCCACAATGAAAGTAAGAGTAGTTGGCCCAGAATGTAGAGCAGGCATTTCACAATTGTGGGCGGGACGGGTTGATGGCGAAACAACAAACAGATTGCCCGGCTAATGCCCATTCGTCTCAGTCAGAAGCTACCAGCTAGCCGATTTTGCAATGCATTGACAGTCAAGGCAGCCCTCGTATTGTGGGCATTTGGAAAGCAAACGAAATTGCTTTGAGCCAGACAAAGCCCGGCTTTCCACAAGACTTTCCTTTGGCCAAGCTGCATTTGCAACCATCGAATTCGGGCAGTTTACGCACTTGAACTTGTTGAACCACTGACTGTGCGCGACTTTGTAACGGGCCCTTGTAACGCTACTCATTCGAAGCATTGCCGTTGCCGTTGCCCTTGCCTATAGGAGGAAGTAAGTGCCCCTGCAGGCGGTGGAGGTTCTGCCAATAACCAGTAAAACGCGTCTCTTCCGCATTGCAACGGCTTGGGCGGAACTCAATCCTCAAAAGCTGGAGCAATAAGAGGTCTGCCCCGATGGAGATTTCCAGGTTGGCAATAGTCTCGCTGGCAGAACGGCCTTGAGGTAATATACTTTTGCGTGTTGAAATTGAAAAGGCAGCGGAGCTGCGGCTGGGAGTTGTAGTTGAGTACTGCTACAGTTTGTCATTTAAATCCGGTTTATTCAACCTACAGTGCTGCCCGCTGTTTCTTAACTTCGAGCGACAAAGTGTGACAATATTATTAAATTGGATGCAGCGAGCCCGGCTACAGGGTGGCGGTTAAACTATTTCAATACCATTAAAAAAACCAGCAACGCAACAATGACAGGAAAACTTGTCTTGCAAAAGATAATTACAAATAGAACACATGTAAAACGGGTTAATGTAAATATGATACAAATTTTAAAGCCTGTTCAGTGTTCTGCAATATTACTCCTTTCAAATTGATCCACAATCTAAAATCGAAAGTACAAAGCCATTTGTACAATTTATTTGATCATTTCTGCACGTCAAATAGAAAAATTAAAAGTCGATCAGAGCAAAAACCAAATTGAGGCTAGGCTGTTGATCATGCAAAAACTTTACTGTCTACATGCTGCGAACTAAGGCGTGTCCGTTGATTCCGGTAATAGCAGCTCGACGGTTGTTCTAGTCACCACCATTTACGTTGCGCTTGATCTATACAATTCATTTGCTTAAAGCTGCATACCCCACCCTCTTCCCCTTCCTTCTGTTCAGTCTTCGTTCTCTTTCATCGGTTGTTTTGAAACCATTACGCCAAACATTGGAGAAGGGGAAGGTCAGCCAGTTACCAGTAGCTACCTTTGTTTGAGCACTACATTCGTCGAAGTGCAGTGACACAAAATTCAAAATTCCGTTTTTTTCGGAATGAAAGAATGAGTGCAATAAGATGTAACTGCAAAATTCAGAATTTTATTTTACCGTAAAACCCGTAAAATTGAAAGTCTAAACAAGAGAGAACGCTATAGTCGAGTACTTCGACTCGTTACTTAGCTGAAGGGAGTCCTCATAACTTATTAATGGATTGTCCGATTTTAAAAAATTTCTTCTACATTTCGATACACTCAGAAAAAAACCCCGTGCTAAAATCAAGCAAAATCAGTCTTGATTTAAGAACGATTTCATACTTAAAATTTCAAGAACATTTCGTACTGAAAGTTCTTAATTTGAGCACAATTTGGACTTAAACGCCAATTAAGCACAATTATTCTCAAGCTCGATACAAGAGTACTTAAATTGAGGTTAAAAGTATTTACTTGAAGACTGAATCAAACTTAATTCCAGATCAGAAGACGATACCGAGTCGTTCATGAAATTTTGAAAACATTTGTTCTTAAGACAAGAATTAGTCGTTCTTAAATATAAAAATTCAACCAGAAATAACGAATTCCCAGGATGGTGCAGCTGTTAGAACAATGACATTTTGTAAATAAAGGTACCGACATCAACTCCTCTCCGCAACAAGTCCTCTATTTTTTTTTTTAAGTTTTTTTTTTTAATCTGTAAATTTTTTTTATTTTTTACTTTTTAAACCCTTTAATAAATTGTTTAAATATAAATAAATTGAACTTGTACGCTAGCCCTTTCGTCGAGACTTTATGTGCCTTCTTTAGCCCACGGACTTTAAGAAGCGTGCGTGGTCGAGTTAGTTAAGGCGTCTGACTGCAGAGCTGGTGGTCGCGGGTTCAAACCGAGGTCGGGGTAAGAGTTTTCCTAACTATCACATAAATCATTACTAAAAGTTTTTTCTGAATATAAATTGCGTTAAAAATATGTTTACAGGAAAAATAAGTTAAAATATATTAAGTAAAACAATTTAACTAAAAAATTACTTAAATTAAGAATTATGCATTATTAAATTGAGTACAAAAAGTACTTCAATTAAGTACAAAAGTACTGAAATTAAGAATAATCCATTCTTAAATTAATTTTTGATTAAACTTATTTAAACTGGCTATTTTTTTGTATTAAACTTAATTATTTCAAGTATTAATATGTCTAGATTTGAAAATAATTAATTCTTAATTTCAGACAGAAGCGTTCTTAAATCATACTAAAATCAAGTATTTTCTGTCTTGAAAATTCGTTCTTGAAAGCAGTTTTTTGTTCTCAAGATTAGATTTTCGTTGCTTGGCTCACTTTTGACACTCAAAATGCTAGATTCAAGCACGAAATACTTGATTTTTTCCCTGAGTGTAGGTATTAATAAACATAACAAAATGGCATTTACATTTTTACAAAATCTGTAAAGATGTCAGCGCCACGATTTTTTTTAAAGTCCTTTAAAACGATTTGTGTTGTTAATGCCAACTTTCTAGCTTTTGTAGTTTCGGAGGTCTCAGCGCTCATACAGACAGACATGGCTAAATCGACTCGGCCAGTGTTCCTGATCAAGAATATATAAATGTACTTTATAGGGTCGGAAACGCTTCTTTCTACTTGTTACAATACAATATACCCTTTTACTCTACGCGTAACAAGTATAATAAAATGGAAATGGGAATTAAAAAATAACGGTGGAAACTATCAGGTTTTAAACTACACAAATATTCGGATACAAGTAAGTCTACCTGTTTTGATTGGCAGGTGTGACTATGGTTTGCGATGTTGGCTTGAACGTACTTCGGTCCGCTTGAAAATACTTCATTAATTTAATTTTCATTAGAAAGGCAAAACTACTTGCGTACCCGAATTCGAGTCATTTAACACAAAATTACTTTCAAAATGCTTCACAAAACCTATGAGCATAAAAAAGGTTGTATGTGAGGGAATTTCATGACAATCGAACTGATTTTGCGTATCATTGAGTTAACGGCTGCAATAAATTGGACTACGAGTAGCCAAAGTCAAAATGTATTGACAAGGGCAAGTCAATTAACGTTGACTAGCATGTGCGAAGCACCTTAAGTCAAATCACTAAAAGTCGCCAACAGACCAGCCATCGAAGTAATACAAATTAAACAACGATCAAATAATTCGAGGAGTTTAAAAATTTCAAGGCAAGCTAAGTCCGTGGATAGATACCGTCTTTGTGTATCAAAGTTTCTACTGCTCATTGTATCTTTAAAATTTTCAGTCACCATAATTGACTATTAACATTTTTGATTTGTCACTCACTTCACAAGTAAAATTTACTGGTTGAATTTCGTATTAACCCTCTCGAATATATAATTTAATTAAGCCTTTACCGTTCCAGTCCAAACTGATTTTTTCAATTAACGGGACCATTATTTTGTATTTTTGTGAAGTGCAGCACTCCCATTTTTTAATCGAGAGGTAAACACAATGGAAAAGTATTTCAAACATAGCACAATTGAAGGCCCTAACAGATTCAGAGTGCATGTGTAAGTACAGGTAGGTGTTTACTCGTAGGCTTACCAGGCCATAAGCTCTTTATAGAAGAAGTAATGGGGAAGTTTTCAAGGCCACCAATTCAGCGGACATTTTACGGCTGGGCTTACTTGTAAATGAATCAATTTGCAGCCCAAGGTGCACGAATATTTTGTCTATATGCGGGCCAACCAATGACCACCTTTGGACGGATTTCTTTTTAATGAAAGCGTTCAACTGTCAATGAAAAAGCCGAAATAGTTCGAAACGGAAACGGGATTATTACGCGTTGATTAATTTGCTCCGCCTATTTATAAAGTGAGTGGCAAGCATTTTTGCGGTGCTGTACGAGTTTTTGCAAAAAGCAAATTGTAGGACATTTGTAAGCACTCATAAAGATTTCGGCTGTCGACCGCTGGCTCATTTTGTGTAATTAAGACATTAGCCCGCATTATAATAATTCGCTTGTGAAATTGTCTATTAAACCTAATAACTACCTGTCAAACCAAGCCAAGGGTGACTTAAGTGTCGGTGGACTTTTGCAATAAACACCAATCCATTGTTCATACGCCACGTTGACAAATAAGAAATTTACACGGAACAACCAATTCATGAGCTGAATCTTTTTTCTCATTAAACTTGTTTCGCGAGGATATACGAGATTTATACATTTCTTTTTGGGGATGACGAGAATTTAGAAATACAATTATGAAGGCCCTTAAGTGGCCTCGTGGCGGCTCAACTGTGAAAATTATACAACTTCCTAAACAAAGTATAAATGTCCAAAGGCGGAATACGCCTCGCCCTCCACTCGCAGAATAAATCGTGTGAAACACAATCCAGCAATAAATAAATTAATACAGAATTAAATGAATGCTCATGCCTTGCTCAAGCCATCATGTTGGGGCAGCCGTTCACCGGAGCCCCTTTTACTTGAGCTCGGACTGCTGCTTTGCAGCTTTGGTTTGGCTTTGGTTGGCTGCTTTGGCCCAGTTCTTGGTCGTTGGCGTGTTTCCAACTCGGTTTCACTTTCGATTCTATGGCTCGAAATTGCCTATGCTAGCGTTAAGCTATGCACGGGGTATGGCAAATCGAATCCACCAAGGACAATTGGCCTGGGTGTGAGTAATTCTTAAAATGATTAACTCCAGACATTTAGGGGGACTTGAGCTGGTCAAATCTACGAGTTGACACAAATGCAAATGAAAACCTTACAGATATTTTAAGCATTCTTCAGTCTGAACTCCAGAATACGCTCGAAAAGCGAACAGCAATCGGCAGCTAATACTAAAACGTAACTAAAACTGTAACATTATTTCACAATCGCCATTGTAAATAGTTGCCAAGCCAGCCCGACCCCCGTTGGCCAGAGAGGGAGGGCGCACGTTGCCTCGGAGCTGGTGGTGTGCTGGTTTTCGCTGGTGCTCAAGAAACCCACCCAAGTAACCCGCCTTGTGGTAGTATCTGGTTTGCAAATGATCGAAACTGTGGGTTAAATTCACAGCCAAGTGCTCAAATTCAAAAAGAAAACCGATCTGGGCTGCAGTTCCGAGGTAATTGGTGTAAAATAATTAGCCCAAGCAGGCCCAAGAAACTGTAGAAGCAGCCACATGCTCGAAGCCAGTCTTGTTTGCAATGGCACAAGCTTTAGCTTTACTCTTACTTTCAAAAGCTTAAGAGACACCACCGTGCCCGCGCGAGTACAACATCAGCTCCAACAGTCTGTTACTGTAAAGTAACAGACGGAGCTGAGCGTGGCTCAGACTAAACTTGGCCCGAAAGCCTGGCATCGAAACTTGGCACGGACTGGCTGAGCTTGCCGAGTGTCTCGAGACACTCACTCCGCACAGTCGCGCTGTATAGTTGCTCCGATTAGGACGTGTGGTTCGCTTAAGCGCACGGTAAGAAGAGACTCTCGAGGGTCACCCGGACTTGTCGACTGAACCGACTGAAGCGATTGGATTGGGCCACCGCCAATCTCGGGGCGTTGAATGGCCAATCGATTCGCTGATCGCGCCGAAATATATGAGCTAAGCCCTCGAATTGAACATTGCACTCGCCCGAAAATTCGTACATAGAAAGCAGGCTCAACTGCATTTTGTAGTTCAGTCGACGAGACCGAGCGTGTGTGTGCTTTGCGTTGAAAAGAAAGTTTTCGCTAAATACACAAGCCTCAACAAACAAAATAAAAACGTGCAAGTTTTGTTTTATTTTGCTTCGCATTTTCTTCTCCACGCTCCAGACTAGCTCGCACATAGTTTTCCAATTTGGTAGTGCCCGCGAATACCGTATGGGAAATCTGAATCACAGCAAGCGGTCGATCTTCGTTTCGATCGTCTCTTTGCATTTCGCCAAGCCATCTTTTCCATGGCAACTGGCAAACAAACTAACGGTCATTGCAGCGGCTCAAGTGAAAAACTAAAAACAAAAAACTGAAAAACTGAAAAACTAAAAAACTAAAAACCGAACTGAAAAAGCGCTTGCCAAAAGCAATGGAGGAAAACTAAGTGTTGTAATATGTAAACGTGTGTGTGAACTATGCATCGTCGCGTTGTCTAAAGCCAAACGAAAGCTCGAATAATAGGGGCAGCAACTGAATCTACTTACAACAATACAAACACGTCCAAACAAAGTGCAGTCACAGCCGCAAAGCCGCAGCCGCGGCAGAAACAAAACCCACAGTCAAGAAAATTGTAACACAAGGCTCGAAAAAAATCTAAATTGAAACATTGCGACACTGCCTTCTTAGTTATTTAGCAATTGTATGCAACAAAACAAAGCTTTTCTCAACGGCAACTGCCACTGCCGCTGCTGCTGCTCTGCTACTCTGCTCCCCCGCGATCCGCGATCCGCGCTCCCAGCTCTTTTCGACCCGAGCTTGCCTATTGGTATTTTAAATTCTGTGAACTAACCCCAAAACGCAACTGCACCAACCACATCAAGAAAATTTACAGTTACAGTTACGACGACGCGCAATACCTGCAACATGGAGTACTCAACAGGTCGACTAAGCATTCTGTGGCTGCTGGGATTGAGCCTACTGCTATTCAAAACAGGTGAGTAATGGCCACTTGAATGAAGGACACTCTTCAGGAATCCGAAATGGATGCAGAGGGATGCAGAGAGCTGAGTCACTCTGCCCACTAGTCCTGGGGAAGATTCTAATAGTACTTGAGCAGACCTTAAACCAGCCAAATCGTAGCGGCTAAACACCTGAATCATGTTTGTGGTTTACTGGCCAGTTTACTGCCCAGTTTTCTGGAGTAGACAAAAGACTGGTTGCCAAGTCAATGAACTTTCCCAATTAAAATTCGGCTTATTTATGTTTTACTTTCCTGCGCCTGGTACTTACTTGAAGGATTGCGATCAATAAAACAGATTAGGTGAACAGAGGGGTACAACTGTCGATGTTACCTCATCTCATGGCTCATTCGTATGAAAGTAAGAGTCGGAGAGAATACATTCGAAACCTGGTCCGCTCTTTTGTGTATTGTATCTTTGGTTGAATGGAATGTTTATATGTGCATGATTAACGCTTATTCTGCTTAACCTCAAATACATTCGGGACTTTGTTATGGAAATATTCTGTTCCGCAAAAGAAGGCAAACTTGTTTTGGCCTCTGTCCCAGTCGATTCCTCTGAACTCAAATAAAGTCTGATGTCAAATTCAATCATGTTGGAAGAAGTCAAACCACCAGCTGCCAGGCACTTGCTCCGAGCTGAAGCGCGAGCTGCTCCGGCTACCAAGTTATACGAGTATCTTGCTCGCGACCAAAATTTATATTTATTTTGAGCGACTAATCGCTTGTCGACGGCGCGCGGTGAAATGTAAATAGATACAAGAGTACGAGCATTTACATAAGGGGATAGCTAATTAAGTATGTTGGTAAATATGTGGTCTGATCACCTGCTCTATTTACCAGCAAACAATAGCATAATCGAACATTTCGAGCATAACATGCCGAACCGTGTCGAGCTATTGGTCAGCCCGGGTTGTCCACTCAACGAACTGCTGGGTAATGGTAATGGAATTATGTAAGTTATGCCAATCAGCCAGCAGCCAGCCAACCAGCTTATGGCACAGATATTAATTGCATACAACACACTGGCTCGAATGGCATGAATGGGTTGAATAAGTGTTTGGCTAAGTGAGTGAGTGTGTCGGTGTAACCGAGCAAATTGCTGTTATAATAACTGTTAATAATCTACAAAACAGTTCACTTAATTGTTCGTCCACATTTAAATATGCAAAATTTGGCAAAAGAAAACAGGCGATAATGCAAAATAAAAAGTTTTTAGATTACGTGTGAATGATTGACAAAAAACTGATAGCATTATAAAGAACTCTTCGGGCTGTTGGAATTATTTCTTACAAAATTGTATGAAGAATGGGTATAAAGGGAAATCGATATTTTTAAAAATATAATTTCATTTAAAATTCGATGCACGTAGATATGTTATCTGCATATATTGAAACTAAGCACATGAGTAGGTAACTGCGTATTGTTTCGACACTATTTCATGTTGGCTTGCACTTTCCACTTTCGCCTTATTTTCTTTCAAATGTTCGAGAAAACATCACCCTAGACTTGGCCACTTAATCCTTGATATTTAACATTAAGGTTCCTGATTTAATGAAATTAGTTGGGGGGTTAAAAGGAAAAGGCATAATTGATAATGGTTTCTTTGACCAGATGTTATTTCAAAAATTAAATAATTACCGGTACGGTTTTGCCACAGAAAAACAATCATAATGGGTTAATAAATAAAGTAAATAATGTATTAATAAATCAAGTGGACTGATGGTATTTAAATACAAGAGAATGTGCGCCAACTGACCCGACAGTTATTATGCGAGTAGTAATAGGGCAAGAAAGTGAAACAAACGAGCCAAGCAGCTGGTTGTCAATGATGACACAATAAAACAGAAACAACAAAGCATTTCAAAATAAATAAAAAGGCAACGAAAGCCATAAAAACCCGCTAAAGACTGTTGATGGACTGGGACAGGAACAGTGACAGTGACAACACTTTCCATTTCGTTGAACTATGTCATTTCTTCGAGCTAAGGAAAGGTCTTACTCTCGTTTCTGGTCTGCGTTGGCTTGGGGAAAAGACAATGTTGAAAAACCTCATAAATGCCCTAGCGGAAATGTTTACATGCGTTATTGCTAGAAAATGTTCAGCGAACATGTAAAAACATTTAATGTGCGACTGGATTTAATGGGAAAGACAAACTTTTGAAAGGCGAAAGTTGTTAGAACCTCACAAAAAAGTATTGCGTGTGAGAAGAGTAGAAGAGTAGATCCGCCGATAATACATCATTATCCGAGTGTCAATGCCAATCCGGCCATCAGCATGGTGGCCACGCCTCCGCCCAACCATGTTGCCTCCAGCGGTTTATTACCGCGGCGGTGTCAATGCTTACCGTGCGAAAGTTTTGGCGCATGCGGAAGATCGTCATTAAATTACTTGGCTAGGTCTTCAACTGTAATCTGAACGCTTTATACGAGCATGTACGAGCACTGACATGGCGCAACTTCGCTTTGCATGCACAGCGGTGCACTTTCGCTTTCGAGTACCCGGTGAGTCTGAGGCAAGCTTGAATAAATTTGCACACAGCCATGGTAATCCCTGGATTTCGAAAGGCTCCAGTTAATTTGCGTTGAATTGGAAGTTGAAATTGAAATTGTTGTCGGCACAGTGCGAGGAGTACCAATAGACCACCAAGCGGCAAACACCCAACTTCCCCTATATTTAACGATTGCCCTTACGAGCGCGGTGTTAATGGTGCTACTCACCTTGAAATGCACATGTTACCGTATTACAGCTGCAAATTGTATTCGCTGCGCAATGAGCAATCTATTAAAGCATTGCCTCAGCCCGACGACGTTCATAACCGATGTGAATAGAGCTCTTGACGTCTCTATGCGTCGTATCGTGGAATTAAATGGGGCCCGAAGCCGCTGCTCCACTTAACACTCTCACACCTGCCCTGTTACGGCCAGATAGCTCTCTTTTTCTTTCACCGCACAAGCCAGTCAGCCAGCTGGATGTGTGTTTGGATTGCGTAAAATGTTTTAATATTTATGATTATTTTATGCGTGCTTCACATTTGCGGCAGGTTGCATTCAGCGGACCGACACCCAAGCTGCGTGTCTTTGTAATTGATTAGGCAGACTGCGGTTCATCGCCGTCCATTCTACACGGTGGCAAGCTGTCTGCTCCACATAATGCCAATCTCATCGTTCAGATTGCATCTGGGGATATCTATGTGATGTAATTGAATAACTGTCCATTTTATTCCTAATTGTTTAATGCCACAATTTGTATAACAATGAAGACAAGAAATCAATAACAATTACTCAAAAATATGCACTTTTTGAAACCGATAAAAGCGAAAGCTGTGACATGAGTCGTGGCTTTTAGGCCTGTTTGAGTCTTGTTCTTGAAAGAGCAGTGGTGATTGTGTTGCTGGCTAACTCAAGGTTATCTTACCGAGCAATTTAGAAAGGCGCTCTTATAATATTTTACGTTTTGTATTTGGGCGGACGTACAGAGCAAACCGCGATCCCGTCAAATTACGCCCTGCTTGCAGTGGTCATTTTCTTGTATCCAAGGAGCCAGCACTATCAATTACGGTACTCACATAGTTATTAATAAACGTGGGATGGCTCAGCCAAGAATGAAAGTAAAAACAGTGTCCCCTCAATCGATGGCCAGACACAAGGTTCGCTTATGTCTGTTGCGGCTTCTTTATTGTCTCCTTTGTGGGTAGATAAGTTTATAAACTGGATTTTGCAGATGCTCCATGCAACGACCTTGACGCGATTGCCGTTGGGGATGCCGTTTTCGTTGATGTGTTTTTGTTTTGATTCGTATACCGCTGCTTGGAGAGTTTAAGTCGGAATTAAGGCTAAAGGCTCCCAAGGCCAAGCTGGAGCAAGTCTGCAGCTCTCAAGCTCTGCGGAACACTCGGATGCGCAACATTTTTCATTTATCAAATATTTTGCGGCACCACATGTGCTGTGCGCCTTTCACTTTCACCAGCCACAGCCGCAGCCTGGCTGCGATGCGATGCGTATTAGTGGGCCCGCTTAAATGAACGTTGACGGCCCCACAGTGACAAAATGTTGGCCGGTGTGAAAGTACGAGTGTGTGAGCTTATCGATTAGCGGTGCCCGTCGATTGCATAACCGCACTCATCTGCGTCGTTAGGGGCTTCATTAAGTGCTCGATGTCAAATGTAATGAGTTGCAGGACAGCTGAACGCATTACGCACAGCTCTTTGGGATTGGACTTCCATCGGGCTCAGCGCTGCTCTATTAATCATTGGACAAGATCTAGCGGCGGGGCGGCGACGGTCTGTCTATTGGCAGATCGACTGTTGCAAGCTTGAGTGCATTTCGAATTCGTAAGTGTATAATGCGTAAGCAAACAACTCACTCTCGGAGATGTTGTTTTGCCAAGTGTTCATTTGTGGCTCACATTTATAGTGTGGATAATTTTCTGTTACTGTTGCCTTTTTAACAATTTCACTCGCCCGCAGCGGTCATTCGTGTTTCTGAATGTTGCCGGCTCAATGCACCTACCGCTTTCAGTGGGATCTCAAAGTCGCCGCGCCACAAATTCAGTTTTTCAATGCCACTTAGCAGGCGCAGGCGGAAAGCAACAGGTTCAATACTAAACGTAAGGTTTAATGACATTTTACTTGGTGGAGTTTGCTTCTTGATTTTTTGCAAAATTAAATCATAGCTGGAGTTTTGGCTTGTCAGGCAATTGACTGCAAAGCTATCCTTTTAAAACTGTTATGAAGTATTGTCCACTTAGGCTACCAGGAGATAAACTACCTAATAATGTCAATGAACCGTATCCAACCCACCTAAGCAAGTATCTCAAGCTGCGTACTCGAATTGCATGATTTTTGGGACGATTCAGCTAGCCTCATAACTAAGCTGTTATAAATAAGATGCCGGTTTAAAGTTTCAGAGTTTTGGGTTATTGATTTTTCTTATTTATGAACTTGTTTTTATATTTATCACAATTCTTGGTGACTCTTCTGAATCAATTAACGGTATGGTAGACGATGTTTGTTTTTATTAACTGGTTTGAATAGAAGTCATCGATTACTTTTTATAATTCATTTACCCAGGCATAGCCGGTGTATCTGAAATCTCTGAAAGCAGATATTTGGCTGAAATTTGGTACAAATTCTATTTCTATTTTGGCAAGTCAAATTGGCTTTAGCTGGGCGCTGCTTCAGTTGTGGTAGCTCCAATTATATTACAGAAAAGTTGACATTTAAGCCGCGATTGGGTAATTTGCATGGTCACGCTGCCGTCACCCATGAGCAGCTGCACTCGCACTTGCGCAGGGTGTGGTTCAGCCAACCCCATTTAGCGTGGGAAAACGGTTGTGTTTCACCGACCGCCGATAGCAAATGAGTTCATTAATTCACAACTCGACGAACGGTTCAATGTCGATTGATAATTTAATAGATCTAGACCTGGAGCGGGTTGCTGTCATTATTTCTTAAACTTTAATTAGCGTTATAAATCAAATGAGAAAAATTACCAACTGTGGGTATATTGAAATACCCACCAGCATCGTTTACATAAGCCTGCATGTATCTTAAATATATACATGTTTTTCCCAGTGTATTTCAGATAATATAAAGCAATCATCCGAGGCATGTCAGTGCATAAAAAAGCTTTAATTCAACTTCCACCTAAAAATGCTATAAATTTATTTTGACCCTTCTCGAAGGCGTCGCATAAATAGTGAGACGACATCGCGTAGGACTCGCTAACAATGTACTTCACTCCCAGATATTTTTTGTGCAATGCAGACAGGCGATGCGGATTGGAGACTTGGGCTGCGTACAGCCCCGCCTTGTACTTTACGAGATGTCTTTGGTCTGATTGCATGCCAGCAATATTTCTTCGGTCTACGAAGTGCCAGCGTTATGTCCTGGTATTCCACAGTGAGCTTCGCGCCGCATAATTCATAGATGTGACGCCGATAAGCCATCTATACACTCTGCCTATACTTGATATCTTATGACACTGACATGCATAAGCTGATGTAGGCTATATTTCAAAGCAACCTGTATTTATTTCCAAGCAAAAGCCCAATTTTCTGTGGGCTTATTCTTTGTTCGTTGTCAGCGAGATTTTATTTGACAGCCAGCAGGTTGTGCATGCTATGTTTAAACTGACTGTATGGGCCTTGAATTCTTTTGTCAGTATCCGATTCTATAGTTATATCTTTGGGAATCGCTTGAATCTTTTACAAAGCGGTATTGGCAGAAACAACATTTTAAATACGCATAATTTATCTGATGTTTAAGTTTTCAGGCTGGAAGACCGATCCAATCAAGCAAACCGGATAGTAATCCACAGGCAACTAGCAGACAGCAAATAATATCCGCTTATGCGAAGACGTATTAAATACCCATTAGTCACCGTGTTATAAAAATATTCGGCGAAATTAACTAACGCCGAAACATCGAAAATTCCCAATAAAGGCAGCTGAAGTGCGCAGCCAAAAGGAAGTAAACGGTCCGTTAAACGCTTAAAGAAGCTAGCTCTTATGTGCGTGATCTTCGGAGCACTTGACGTGTCGATCACGGGAAGAGCAAATAAGCTTAAGCCGCGGACTCAAGTTCACAGCTCCAAACATAGCCCACTTCTGTCAGTAGACAACAGTGGCGTCCTTGACTTTGGCTTTTCAGGTGATAGTTTTAGTCGGTGTATCTGCAATCAATTTTCTTTGTTAACATTACCTGCGTTCGGCTTCGTCTAGCGCAAATATTGTATGATAGATTGCATAGCTAGCAATCATTTTTTATGATCTCTGGCTCATCTTAAGATATTTTTGAATGCTACGAATGTATCTGTGTCTTATAATTATTTTTGTTGTTTTCTTTAACGTTTTTTTTGTTTTTGTTTTTTTTCTTTTGATGAGTTGTGGTTTGACTTTGCCTTCTGGTTAATAATCGTTGCCTTCGCAGTGTTTGTGTTGCCAATTAGACATCTTGATTAAAAGCTGTTAATAAAGCTTTGTCGGATCGAGCGCGAACGCACGCAGACTGAACTGCTTGGGCACACGCAGCTTTAGCAATTTATTAGGTTAATGTCTTCAGTGTAGAGATGTTCCTTTACGTTGGAATGCATTTTCGAGCTGAATATATGGCACACTTCATTTAGGCTGTCCTGGCTCTTGTCGGATTCGCAGGCTACCATTTACCATTTCCAAGTATGCCCTCCTGCAAATCCTACGAAAAACAACTACAAACATTTAATTGCCGCGCCTAAAAGCCTTTTCGGATTTTTAACTTCCAACCGTAAAGTAAATACCCCCGCAGTAAAGCGTATAACACCTCCCAACCTTCAATTGGGCTATGAAAGAGCCCGACGTCTTTTTGAACCCCTTCAGTGTCATGGCCAACGAAAACTTGCTATCTTGTAATAGCTAACCAGTCGCAAGCCAGGCCGCCGCTAGACGTAAGATGCCACTTTGGCGCTCCGTCTGATTTCGCTTTTCAATATTCGTTCGTTTCCCGACGTTTTCCTGGCCGTGCCTCATTGTTGTTGGTACATGTAAGTGCTGTGATGCTGGTCTTACTGGTTACTTTTACCTGCCAAACGTGTGCCAACGGTTCAAGTTCAACGACAGGGTGGACAAGGTGCGGTTGAGCTCCACGCTATCACCGGGTTGACATTTTCCTGGGTGAGTTGGGAAATGTTTTCGGCAGCATATTCGTTTCGGGATTCCCCTGCTCAATGCCCATTTTCGTGTATTCATGCCTGCCCAAAAACAAGTCAAGTGGTGCTGACTGAGTCTCACTTTGGTATTTGATTTCATGTAAATGATCTGCCGTCCTCTTTCATTTTCATGTTTACTCTTTGGCAGCGATGAGCAAAAGGTGAAGGTCACCTGTGGCCGTTAGCAAAGCCATTTTGTGCTGACTTGCAACTATTTTTGTCTGTCGTCGGAATCCAAGCTCGGCGCTTAAGTCATCACGGCTCTGTTTTGCATCAGTTAACCATACTTGGCAAGTTGGGGTGATGCTTTTTGGTCTGATTAGCTTTTTGCTTCTCTGAGCTGGACGGTTTAATATATTTAATTGTAGCAAGGCAAGGCAGTTCACACCCAGCAGCACTAGCTGCTGCACAAGCCCTGCCAAGCCAAGTGCTCTCCGCATTAACATATTCAGCAATTTAAATAGAAGGCCCAACCTTGGCATCGTTTCGGCGCACAAAGAGAACCAAGTCTCATGCCCGGCGAAAAAATAAACAGAAACGAGAACAATCCACAATGAATACATGTTCAGAAATCAGAACTTTACAATCACGACCTGTATGAGGCTGTTGTTACCACTTACCAACTCAAACACATGTTATTAATTTGACGCGCAGGGGTGCGTGCAGCAAAGGTGAGCTAGCAAAGACAAATGTAGTGCTGTTGAAAAAGCTGATGGCATTAAGACAAAAGACAAGTTTGTTGCTTCAGTCTTTTGTTTTGTCTGCAAATGCTCAAGGGAAAACTTCTAGCCAACTGCAGCTGGCTACGGTCTGTAAGTGAATTGTGGGGACCTGGTTTTAATTGGTTCACATTATTTATAACCAAGCAGCCAGATCTAATGAGTTCCGCAACGTAGACACTCCCTCGAGCTACTTGGCTTGGGAACACAAAAGCTGATCTGTGACTGGGTGCACGGCCATACAACCAATCAACCATCGCTATGTCTGAGCCAAACCGAACTGTTACACTTAATTCAACAAATTAGTTTGCCAAAATGAAATCGAAATGCGCACGAAGCGGCGGGTTTTAGTGTTGCAAAACTGCCAAGCGAGATGCCGAGTCAACTGGTAGCTCTATGGAGTCTGTGGGCGTTAACTCGACTTCAACGTTCTTTTGGAGCACGGGAATGGCGACTGGAAACGAAATAATTATTAAACCACTTTTTACAATTGCCATTTTATCAACCTTTCAGTTTCGTTTAGCGACTGGGCTTGGCTTTCATGCGCGCCGTTAAATATTTGGGGCTAAGAGTTTAGTGAGTCACTGCTGCATGCTCTAAACTCTTATATCTGCCCATAGAAATATTACTTCAGGAATTCGATCGCGTATTCTAGATTTAGAAATCCTTGGCGCCTTAACAATTGATCTTTACCTTTATATCTAATGGACGGGACTAGATTTACAAATCCTTGGCGTCTTAGTAGATGGAAACAATTGACATTTTCCTTCATACCTAATGGAAGGGACTTTCAAAACCTATGTATATCTTAGAGTTTAACTACTTATGGAACTATTACATTTTTAAAGAAAGAAATCAATAAATTAATTGCATGTCGTTGGTTATACAATGATACAGCTCAAAATAACACAAGTCAACAATGTTAAAGTTTCAATCATAATATTCGAGGACAGACTGATACACAAATACAACTAGGTATAAGGCCAAACCAAGAATATGGACCCGATTGGATACAGCTCCATTTGCTTTTATTAGCGAAGTATAATTGTTTTCGCCATTGTTATTTTTTCTGTTATAATTGTTTGGTTTGTCTAATAAGGCGCATTGTTGCTGTCTTGTTCGGCTTAGCTTAGATTTGCCGCCGACGCAGGCTGACTTAGAAACCATAATGGTTATAGCTTCTTAGTTGCATACCGACAGCGGTGGCGTTCTCTTGCGCAACTGGCGGAGCCGAAGCCGCCGCCTTTTATAGACCGCAGCTGTTGGCAGCCCCGCCAAGGCGTTGGGTGACCCTGAATTGGTTTCTGATTCGACTTTTGAGCGGAGCTATATAAGCCGCTGCTACAAAGTGAACTCAATCATCGACCACTGGCATTCAAGCAAAACAAAATGTCGGTTGTACTTATGGTTCTGGATTCAAATAATTTGAACTTTGTTCAAATAATTTAAACTTTAAGGTATCGAATGCCCAGAATCTGAATGCTTCGTCTTAATTATGTCGCGACCAAATTAGGACAGGATTCATTAAGATACTGTATCACAAAACATGCAAGTCAGGCGAATTACAGCTCGGTTGTTAAAGCATAAACTCAAAACTATTTTGCATATTGTTTTGCTCTGAGCCCGAACCGTTCCTAGCTTTTGGGGCACACCCAAAATGTGCCATGGACCAGACCAAGCAGACAGTCCAGTCGTGGGGCCGACACGCCGCTCACTTTTGGATTCTAATGCCAAGTCGCCAGCTTTGCCTTTTATATATGGCGTAAGCAATTGATGCCGTTAGCAGGCGCCCACAACAGTTACATATACGACTAGGAGATAAAGTGGGTTGCCTCTAACTTTGGCTGCTCTATATTTTTTCCAACAAGGAGTATTCAAAATGGAGTACGCAAATCAAAATTGTTACAATAAAGTACTTCTTTACTACAGCCAGATATATGGCTATGTCTTTACTTTACTTTAGGTAAGAAACCATCTAATTTTACTCTTGGAGTAAAGGGTATTAAAACGGGTAAAACATTTTATAAATACAGAAGGAATAGTTTATTATGCGTTATATTGTCAAGTCTTACACCTATTTTTGGCTAAAATTTGTAGAGATTTTATCGATCTACAACCAAAAATTTAAACTGTCAGTGACTTTATAGGTAATTTGGCTGCCCACACGTGGATGAAATGTAATTGGTGCTTTATAAAACGATTGTAACTATTACTTTTCGGCTGCAGAGCGACTTGGCTCCACTGATCGAGTATGGGCTGGGCTGGACTGAGCTGAGCTGGGCGGATTCGTTTGTTTCCAAGCCCGAGCCGGAGGCCTTCGAGTTGTGGCCTTTGTTTTACTTTTGGCATTTTTAAATTCAGTATATGTATATAGGTTATCTTAAGAAAAATTAAAAGCTTAACTCGGGTGCGTGTCATAACGCCCGGTGTCATAGCGCCCGCGGGCGCTATGACACACTAAAAAGTGTCATAAGGCCCGTGGGCCTTATGACACTTTTACGAGTGTCATAACGCCCTTTCAAAAAATGACATAGTGCCCGCGGGCGTTATGACACTTTTAAAAGTGTCATAACGCCCGCAACTTCTAAAAAATTTTAAAATGCTTTTTGAGTTAATGAGAATACCGATAAGAGAATTACTATTTGTTATGTTGTAAAGCGCATTCAGAATCAATGAGATTAGCGAGAAGAGAAGTACCGTTTATTATGATACCTCTTAAGCTTTTTCATATTTTAGTCAGTTAATCACTGATCTTTAAACAACGTGGACGCGATATGGAGGCTGTGGAACCTTTCGAATACAAAATTGTTGCTGGCTTTCGCAAAAATTCTAAGCTATTGCTTCTTACAACGCAGCAACAATTGTTTAAAATTAAATGTTCGGCGGCAAATAAAAGTTCGCGTTATATTTGCTACGAAGACTATGCTACGTCCGTAATACTGTCCAATGTCCTTGATGGAGACTTAACAGCGTTTAACATTAGACGCAAAAAGCTTAGAATGAAAGACAACCGTATAAATGAACTTATTAGGGATTTAGACGCGTCAAACATTAACGAATTTTTTAACTGTTTGATAAATCCAAAAAATGAGCTTCTTAAGTGGGAAACCACTTTTCAGGAGGTATGTTCCGGTTCTGATTCGGAAGATGAAGATGTGGAAAATACTTTGCAGTTCAGCCAAATGGCTGACGTTCTAAAATGTATTATTTGCGTTGATAGGCCGCGGGACGTAGTTTTTCTACCATGTAGGCACTTCAAAATATGCTTTGAGTGCTTCAAAAATCTGGAAAAGCGTTCAAAAAACTCTCTATTGCTCTGCCCATACTGCAGACAAATAGTTGAAAATCATTTACAAGTTTTTCAATAAATTGTTAAATGGACCGCAGACAAAAATTTTTTTTAAAAAAAATCGCGCGATTTTTTTTAAAAAAAATGTTTGCCTGCGGCGCTTTAATCTAATTTACACATTTAACTCCAAGCTTATTGCTCATTGCTACATTATTCTATAATACTCCATGTAACTCGCATTTATATGAATTTCAATAAAATGTTAAATAGGGCGCAGGCAAACATTCATTATTATATTACTCTATGTTACTCGCATATACAAGAATTTCAATAAAATGTTAAATAGGGCGCAGACAAAATTTTGTTTGAATAAAGGTGCAAGCCGCAATTTTCTTTAATGCGCGCGTTCAAGCTGAATATGACTTCTTTACTTATATAAATAATAGTTAAATATATTTTCCCTGAGGGCGTTATGACACTTTCCTGGGTGTCATAAGGCCCTCAAAAAAAGTGACATAGCGCCTGCGGGCGTTATGACACTTTTGAGTGTGTCATAAGGCCCGCGGGCGTTATGACACTTTTGAGTGTGTCATAACGCCCGCGGGCGTTATGACACCGGGCGTTATGACATGCACCCGCTTAACTCACCCCTTTCAAAAACAAATTCGTTATTATTGTTATTCCTTCGTATTTATTTACTTATCCAGGTGTTTTAAACATTAATTCCAAATTGTCCAATTTATAAAAGGTTTTCTGAAATAAATAGTAAAATGTTTTCAAAATGTTAAGAAAATTTCAAAACAATAATAATATTTATCATGTTTCCAGAATATATTATATAAAGAATAAGATGTTTTGAACAAACAGAAAAAGACAGCACAACATGCTTTAAAGTGAAGTGAAGGCGGTATTTGACTTGCCAGCATTTCCCATGAGAAAAACAGCTGTCAAACAGTGGAGCTAGCTGTTTTGTCTAAACCCCATTCAGCTCTGCCCTGTACGCCCTAGACTGGCCCCGAGTTCGCAGCTCCTCCAACGTTCGCTGCCGTGCGAAAATTTGAAATTCAAATGCATCTCTACCCGATTACACATACCCTGGAACTGCTGCTCGGGAATGTTAATTACAAGCTGCGTTTTAATATCGTGCAGTAGGTGTAATGTAAGAGCGGCGGTTAAAGTAAGAGCCCCACCAACTGCCCTGGCCCCGTTATGATACTTGCCTCTTAGCTTACATCATAGGCATCGAATCGCAACGCAGCCATCGATTTATGCCTGGCTCTTGACTGCATTTATTGTAATACCAAAAGGCCTTAAACGTGCTGCGAGCTTTTTGCCAGAGCCACAGGCTCAACGCTGAATGCACCGGCATAGCCAACGACTTTACCCACGCATACGCAGCAGCGCCTCAACTTAGTCCCGTCTTGGAGCAGTCAGTTAAGTGTAGCAGCAGTCACGACCAAATCTCCCAGTGGGTCGCAGACACATGTGGCTTTCCAATAGCCCAATTTCCACTATTCATCTTGGGGTGAAAACGGACTGGCAAATCTTTAGCTGTGGGATTCGAAGTGCCTCAGCAGATGTGCGCAAAATTTTATTATTTATTGTGATTGTGATAGCGACAATTGAACGCAATTTTTTTCCAATGCGGAAGATTCAATTTCCAGTACCCAACTGTCAGTCGGAGCGATTGTTTTCTTTACTTACAATCTACGCATACGTTACCGGTCGAGTACACTTCCCTGACTGCAGACTGGTATACGTTGATTGAGATGAGTTCGAAACTGATCTCAGGCGAAGCAAAGCAAGGTGTCAGTAGTGGGTGAGGTACGAGTGCATGTGAAAGTATCCCCAACTGAACTGAACAAGTCTAGTGCCAGCAAGATCACTTTCTGTCGGTAAACACGTACGCCCATTTAATCTTTCGCAGCTACTTTAAAATTATGACATTCTGTCCTGCTAAATCCCCATCAGGGGATATTATTCAAGACGCGTTCGGTCTGACCACTCCCAAGGCTCGGCTGCCGAGGAGCGATTGGGTGCCAAAACCACCACGTCAGTGGCAGCATGACAAGCCATAAAACTGCAGTGCACAAAGACAACGCGTGTAATGGGGTGCCAAACCGCAAGAGCGATTACCAATGCGAAATTCGAAATGCAGTGCCGTCGTCCTCTCGTTTCGATTGTCAGAAAGCCAAAAATGCATATTAGCTAATTATTTCAGCTATTCCAAACGCCTGTGAAAAGCGGAAGCGCCGTACGGGCAAACAATGAGCGGAACTTGATGCCCCAGCTGGAAAGTTGAACCAACTCAGCTTGCAGTGTTTTTAAGTAGCTCGGCAGCAGACGGATGATAAGACTTTGGCAAGGGGTTAAACAACGTAAAACCTCCCAGAGCGCATTAATAGAAAAATGTAGTTTGTCTCTAGGTCTAAATATCGTACTTATTGAGGGGTGTCACAGAAACAGACGACGGCTTTGGGGATAGTTGGTTTGGGTACCAAGCAACAAAAACAGTTGGTGTCACAGCACCTGTAGAATTTTTGTATGAGTTTCGGACTATTATTTGCTGGTTTTAAATCGTCAACTTAATTCTGAAATATTTACTGTTACACCGAGATTTCTTTTTAGGGAAAATTGGGTTGGAAGAGATTTCTGTTACACCTGTGACTTAACCAACTTACGCTTAATTAACAAAAAAAACTGCCTGAGATGGCCTTCGAATCGCAGTCTAAATATGTCAGTGCTGTTACTGTTGAAAGTACTTAGATTTTGTCTGGTGCTCGCAAAAACAAGTAGGGGAATGTAAAACAGTAGGCACGTAAAAAGTGTATGACTGCCTGGCAACCAAGATTTCCGGCACTATCAAGTTGTTTCGCCGTGGACGACCCCCGTCTCGTGCTTGAATAGGTGGTCTGGCCAGGTCTGGTCATTGTTGCAGTCCACTGTTGCTCTGGTGCTTATCAAATTCATTTAAATGAAAAGAGAAAGGAAAATGGTTATTGCCACTAGGCTCTTATGAACGCCTGTCTATGTCAGGCACAGATTTGTCGCTGTTTATCCATCACAACTGCCTTCTACAATTTACCATTATAGTAAACAATCGCGTATCTATTTAAAATCATTCAAATGGACAAATCAATTTTTGACCAAGATGAGCCGCTGGGCTTTAATAAAAATACGTGTGTGTATACTTTTTACTAATAAAATAGTATTTTAAAATACCATATTTCAGACCGAAAACTTTTTAAAAATTTGGTTTACACGATCCGCTTGCTAGCAGAAACATCTGAAATACAGCAGTACCTTGACCTGTGGAGCAGAAGACTAAGGTGGGGCGTTTTCCTTTCAATTTAAATTGAACGCTTAACATCCAACGACGAGGAGAACCGCAATCCGCTGAAGCATACATTTTTTACTGTATGTAAATATTGGCTTTTGGCCATCCACAAGCTGTAAGTGCTTCCTTCGTGCTGACTACTTTTCTGTTGGATGTTTCGCCAAAATTTATGGTTTGTTGCCTTTGCAATTTGTTACAGCCATCGCCCACTTCTTCGTTTTTCTCTTGTTTTCTTTGTTAGAGGCGCGGGATAGACCGTGACCTTCGCAAGCACGATGTGGGAGGCGGGACTGGCTCCTAGAGCTGGACAAGATGCGTCGCGGTCAAGGCAAACTCGAAATCTGAATTTTTTTGATAGTTTTACGGAGCCCGAGTTCGCGTACAAATCGAATTTGCCTTTAGCCATCCCGCCCAGCGGGAAGAAATATAACTCGGAGCTTTAACTATGTCTGTGAAGAAAACACACGGACGTCATGTACTACACAACGCAACGGTACAATGCAATCGCAGCTGATCGCCCTCGAAGCGTTTTACAACATCAAAATCAGTTTCGTATTTGTGGAGCAAATCACGCTTTGCAGTTGCGGTCTCGCCAGCCGAGTTTCCATTCCCAGTACGAGGTAGCACCCAAGACACGCTCTACCTAGACTGCATATTGTCACCGCCAGTGCTTTTGGCCAATTCCCCGTCTCCGGTTTCGACTTTGGTTAGCTAGCTAGTATAGAGCACACCCGATTGTTGCTGCCTTATTGGCAATGCGACACACGAACCGCGGACATTGCCCAGCACATAAATCGAGCATGCAGTTGCAGCAAGCGAAAGTGATCGATTTTGAAGTAGGCGTGGCTCGGAGCGAGCCTTGCGCCACAATGTGGCGTTGTCGCTGTCGTTGCAGTCGCGGTGGACTAGTTGCTGCCACTAGCAATAAGATCGTAGATACTAACACACACAGTGGAGTTAGCTTGAATGCCTCGGCGGTGAGTGCCGTGTTGTGTGTCTGACGGTTATGCAACATTCTCGGTTTGACCCACTTTCGCGCCGATTTCTTGAGCTTTTTTGTCGCCAATGCTGGCCAGCATTCACTTTCGGGCAACTGAAATGCAAATGTGACTATGGCTAGGAATGCGGTCGAGTTGGAAATCCCTAGAACAGCCCACAATTGACTCTACTGACAGGGGGCTTGAGGTGCTATTGCAAGCATTGGAGCTGTGGGTTCCCTCTGGACCTTAGAGCAGACCATATGGAAACGGACAGCACCAGACGTCGGGAACGACAACCATATTTTGAAAATTATTTGAAAGTTTGCTGCCAATTAACATTTTGAAAAGTTGCCCAGTTGATAAAATCGTGTGCCACAAGTGTCATATTGCCAGTCATAACGAGTGCACAGACTGGCCGGCCTGTTGCGCTCACTTTAAGCTCTGCTGCGTGCCCCGAAAGTCAAGTTGTCTGCGTGTATCCCCGTTGACATGGTACAGGTGGCCGTTACATATGAGTAAGCTAATCAAACAGAGCAGTTCAACAGCAGTCAGTGGAATATGCTTCTACTTAGACTTTAGCTAAGCACCCGACCAGACAGCCTTAATTTTTTAATCTAACCTTAAGGATTGTATATCCCAATTAAATGTAAACAATTGTAGCTGGATGACCGAATAAACAAGTAGTGGCTAACAGATCAAGGAGTTCAAGCTAAGCACACAGTGCCGGCCTCCACTACATGGACGTAATCATTAAATCGAACTGACCAAGGCAGCTAACACAGAAACCCCTTACTACCAAACCACTTCGCAGCTAAGAAAGTCAGCTGGGCTTAAAGTATGTAGCTCCGCCGACAAAGCCTCTTGCTCGGCCAGCAAATTGGAGCATTCTCCCCCAAAAAATTGTTGGGAGGAAAAACGAGCCACTAGAGCCGAAGTCGAAAGTACATTGTCGATTGTGCGAGTATGTGTGGCAGCATAGAGCCAGTCGATAGGCTAGTTGCATAATAGCCGAAAAGCGCTTCAGGCCGGAGCTCCACTTAGTATTTGAATGTGGCCCACAGCTACGAAAAGGAAAGCAACCGGGCAAGAGGCATGAGGCAAAAGTAAGTGCTGCATATTTCCTGTTTTGTGGTACTCTCGAAAATAGGTATACTGCTGCCGACTGCTGCTCATGGCGATTATTTCATTTTTATTTCATGCTATCTCTGAATACCCAAGTCCCCTAAATCTGTCATGCTGCTGAATGCTGAGATCGAAATTGGTTAATTCGGAATGAATGGAAAGATGCGGTCTGCTCGATGAGCGATGGTTTCATCCTGAAGCATTAAAAAATAAAGCCATTCAAAATTCAAGCTTCCTTGGCTATTTTTGGTTGTATGTGTTATCCAGATTTGCGATGGTATACATCTTTTTTACCAGCAGAACCATCAAAGATACTTATAGAGCTTTCGCCCATAATGCCAATAGTTCAGCTATTTAGGTATGAAAGTTCTTCGGAACAAGAGTAGGGAAGCTTAATTTAAGCTAATAGGGCCTTGATCATTATTTATTGTTTTTTTTCGTTTTGCAAAATGAATGAGACAAGGTGCCCAGGGATAAAACCAGCTTGGTAAATCGATTCATGTGCACATTTTTGTGTTATCCATGGATCCCCACAGTCTGCCGGCAGGAAGTGCAGCAGAGACTTTTCCATTAGAAAGGAAAAGCTCTACTGAAATCGATAGTGAGTCCTCTGCTGCTGTGTGCAGATGGCTTCCTGTGCGTATGCATGCAAAGCGAATGTTTGTATTTGTGGTCAGCTGGGCTAAGTTTCGTAATGGGAGAAATGTCGGAATGCAACGAGCAATTGGGTCGGTCGCCTTTGCCATCGTTGCTTAGCGCTACGCCCCTTCCATTGATTTGTGCAGTCGATTGAAAATGAAAACAAATGAAAGCCCACTAGTCCGCCAGGCAGTCAATGATTTATATTTCCGTCTTGCGGGTGTGCTGAGCGTGCGTTTAATTGCGGACCGCACCCAGCGAATCGAAAGACTTAGGCAACAAACTTGCCGGGTGCTCTCTGTTGGCCAGCTACTTTTAATTAAAAGTTCAAACGCGAAACACGCGAAAAAGAAATTGAGCCATCAATTGAGGCAGTCAGGCAGGGACTTTATTATTGTGCATAAAAGAAGACAGTTTTCGAATTAGACAGCTTTCATGCTGGTATAAAATAATTAAATAAACCAGCACCACGCCAGTGCAAGTGAAATAGAAAGTATGCTCTTTTGGGGTTTTGCAAACCTATTAGAAGAAGACTTTCATGTAAAGTTACGTAACCTCACTAAGCCGATTAATTCAAAGACCCCATTATGTTTGTCCCAACAACCCCTTTTTACCCCCTAAAATATGGTCAAATAGCTCATTACGGTCGACATAAATCAGATCTCGAGGCTGCATCCGACGCTGCCAAACGAGGTGGCAATTAGTGCAATGGTTCGCGCCATTTGTCTAAATTTGGCCATGCTATTGGCGGTTGCCAATTTTATGGCTTCAAATAAGTCAGAGGCAGTGTTGAAATACCGCCTGGCCGAAGCCAAGTTACGGCTTCACTGCTTTTGGGCCAAGTGACACACCGCAGACGCACCCTGGGTATCATCACCCATCGTTAAAGCTAGGGGCAACCGCTCAGTGAGACATTAAACAAATGGTGCTTTACATAAATTAACGCCTTGCGCACGGAAACGCTTAATCAATGCAAACAACCGTGTGACACATGGTTTTTTCTGGGCTCGATCTCGTTAACTAAGGCCTAGTATCACCTCACGCGGCTTACTAATAAATATTCAAAGTTAGAGATACGACATTTTTATTGATTTTAAATGTCCAACATCTCTTAATCCGCAGCAGCCAAATAAATAGATAATAAAATGCCTCACGCTGATCTTCAGCGAGTTGTCCAAGCCCGAAGCTTATTTATTTACAATGCTTACCGCAGCCGGCAGTTTGGCAAAGTGCCGTGAGTGCCATGTTTTATTGCCGCTTCCGACTGACATGAAAGTCAAGTTGCTCATCAAACAGCGTTTTATGGCTGAGAAGTTGTTGGTCGAGTGCACTTTGAGCACGCCACACGAAAAGGCCAAGCTGCACAGAGGATCGGAATTATCGCTTGCGGTACCGTTAGGGGCAAAGTGTCATCGACCAAGACGAGCGGATATTCTTCTTTACCTCGGGGCATGGATACCAAGGCACAAGTGTATTCTTTGCCTTCAAACAAAGTCGAATTATTTGCACGATCGTAGACCAACAAGTCAAATGGTGAAAAACAAACCAAAGCTAACGACAAGCGCCAACAAAACCAATCAGGCTTATGGTCGAATTACTGCGCGTTGCATAACAACAGAGCAGTAAAGCCAAGTCAAGCCTCAGTCTAAGCGTCGATTTTAACTTCAGCTTTAGCTCCGGCATCAGCCTTAGCGTTAGCTGCGCTTGTAACGTCAGAGCGTACATAGCCGAATTGTTTAGTGGGGCAGAAAGTCCGATTGCATAGCACTGTCAGCGGCAGCGGGAGCTACACAAACGCAATAACAAGCAACGACCGGGCAAACACAACAGCAAACAATCAGCGACGGGCTGCCAAGTGTGGGCTGCCTAATACAAATGTCATCCATGCCGATGGCAGGTCTAGGCTCTTGCATGGTCAATTGCCATTGGCACGTGATTGGCTTTCATTGTGCGCCTCCGCCGTATATCAGTCACTCAGACTCGGTCATTGCAGCTCACTGTCGCGAATATTCGCCATGGGCTCTACCGACGGAGACTCCGAATCTCGGCGTTTTTGCGCGTTAATTGCACAATTTTTGGAGCGTGCCATCTCCGTTCCATGCGAACTAGATACCCTCCGGAGCCTTGGCACTATTTCGCATATTGGATGGATCTTAATATTCTGTATGTGACGTGCCATTCCATCTGGGATAGCTCCACGGCATTGAACTGGGGCTCGGTTTCAAATCCAGCTCCTTTCTCCATTTTGCCAGCTTGAGTCTCAGTGGGAGATAATTGACCATGCCCTACGAATTAGCAAATCATCTACGGCCAATTTTAATAATTCCTAGGCCCAAACGACCGTTTCTTTTAAGTTGTATATATTCACTGGATTATTGTTGGAGTGAATGTATAGCGTTGTGGAATAGCGGGTTTATCAGTCGGGTAAATACTTTGTGTTCTTCGTTACCTTTATCATGTCTCTTGGGCCTTTGGGAGCGGCATAACGGTACTTTCAAATCGGAATAAAATTACTCAAGTTATGGAGTCTATAAGTCCAGTTTTTCAATTCCCATGCAGCATATTAGGAAATACAGAAAATTATTTAAAAGGTACTGCCCTTTAAAATAAGTATTTGAATATACGTACATTAAAGAAAAGGTAATACCAAACTCATAGAGGTATGACACTCATATGTTGGAATCTAGAAGTGCAGTTCCCATTCTGACAACCATTGGTAATACGGCAAAATCGCACATGGAGAGAGGTTAAAAGTTAACCGTCTTTTAAAAGGAATATTTACTCTACGAGTAACGAGTATAAAACCTCTCCAAACACGAATATTGCGTAAAAAGTTACAGAGTTTCAAGATTATAGTTAAATTCAAAACTGTATTGTTCAGTGTGATTTTTAGAAACAAAGAAATAAATATTTTCGGCTGGTCTGTTTTACAGCTAAGGCTGTCAAATTTATTGAGTAACGCAAAGTAAAAGACCAATACAAATGTCTCGACAAAATTAAAGTAATCGGAACTGTTGCCTTGGGTCAGCCTTACTTGGTTATTTTTTGCAGCATTTAAGATGCAATAATTTTGATTGTAAAGAATTGAATTCAAATTGAGCCAATTGTTCGACGTAATCAGTTGAATTTTTAGTTGGCCTTTGTTCACTGTAAATGGGAGTTCGTTTTGCTGCTAACTTCCCCAACGACAAAGCCAAATTTATCCTGTGTTGAGCAGCGCGCTTTGAGGTCAGCTCTTATTTGGGTGCAGTTACCTTTCTGAAGCATAAACCGCGCTTATAACGGCACGTTTTTATAATTAAAACTTTTTTGCCAACAAATTGTCACCATTTGATGGCTGAGTCAGCGTATATCGTTTTGCGAGCTACCAAAGTTTTGGGTCTTAAGGCTTTTGGCTTCAGATGCTGGCGATGCAGATTGCAATAACGACCTTACGTTTCGAGTATTATACAAACAATTGTGCCGTTCTTTTTCCGGCTCATGGGCTAGCGTTTCTCATTTAAAATTTCGGTGTCGAACGAAATAATTTGGGGGGAATAAACTTTAAATGATCCGCTCAGTACTTAAACGTTACCATAGTTATACAAAATAACTTATTCCCTCGTTGAGATAACACATTTTTCAAGCATACGCATACCAATGTATGCGGGGTTTGACAAACGAAATATTAGCGCATGGGTAATTATCGAGGGACTTATTGCTTAGTTCGACGAAGAAACGCCGCTTAATTATCACTCCTATCCTAATCTTGAATAAAAACCTTCCGCAATCTTATAAAACAAAAATACAAAAAATAAAAATTATTACGGTATTTTTTCCCGTATCCGAGCAGTTCTTTTTTTGTAACTTTGGATTCTATGTATTCTTAATATGAATTGAGCTTAGTTTTTGTAGCAAGTGGCATTTAGCTGAGATCGAGAAGGTCAAGCTACATCGAAACAATGTTCAACGAAACCACTAAAATAAAACCATACTCATGTCAAACTAAATTTATTAGCAGTGCTAATATACATCACCGCTTAAGATATTGCAACAACAGCTTTAAGGTTCAGTAAAACATTAAAATACAATTGCGCACCAAGTTCAATCTACCAGTCTGAAGTCGCTATCAATAACAAATTTATTCTTTTTCTTTACAGGATCCACAGAGGCACAGAGCAAACGAGCCTCACGCGTCTCCAGCTCCCGTAGCTTTGGCACCAACGTCAAGCCCACAAGCTCCAATGGCCTTAGCTTCGACTGCCCCGAGGAGTTCGGCTACTACCCGCACCCCTCGGACTGCACCCAATACTACGTGTGCGTCTTCGGAGGAGCGCTGCTCGAAAGCTGCACTGGCGGCCTGATGTACTCTCACGAGCTGCAGACCTGCGATTGGCCGCGGAACGTTGGCTGCGAGTTGGTGGACACGTCCTCGGAGCGCGCCCCCGCACGTAGCCAGGGCCAGAGCCAAACGCAGCATGTTCCCAGCCGAGTCCGCTTTGGGGCCGCTTTCAGCAGCCCAGGCGGCACCCCCCAGAAGGCGCCCACTGTGGCACCACAGTACCACCGCTCTCCGCCACAGGTCATTCAGGCGCAGGTGCAACACATACCTCCTCCACCGCCGGAGCTGCGAGTGCCACCCAACCCGGTTATCACGTCGCGGGGCCAACCAAAACCACTGATCGAGTCCCAGGAGGACATTGCGAAGGCGAGTCTTAAACAGTCTTTTCCCTTGGAGGGTACTCTAACTTTTATCAGAGGGCAGTAGACTAACTTGACCGATTTACATTATTGGAAAAATTTAACTATATTTTATAAAGACTCTACATAGTTACGTCATGACTGGAACAAATTAAATTATAAATATCCTAATTCCTTTAGCTTTATGCCGATGCCCAGGAGACCTTGCCGCCGGTGGAAGAAGAGGAGTCCGATCGTCAGCAGAGAGTGTATCGTGGGCAACCCAGTACCGTCAGTCAAGTGCAGCGCGATCGCGATGGTATTATTCACCAGGCTAGTATCAATGCCATTCCCCAAAGCGGCAAGATCGGATCGTATGCTTTTGGAACCGCCTACAGGTAAGCTGTCATCCCTGCTGCAAGTAGATCAGTTCTCATCTATCGTCGCTTTTCAATTGATGCCACTACTTTACTGATGCTATATCAGGTCAAAATTCTATGCAACTCATCGTTTTACATGCTATTTTCTCTCATACAACGCATACTGCACTATCTCTTTATCTTGCTCCAACCGACACCGACTTATCCACACTTCGACCGCAAACTCCGGACAACCGTACCGCTTTTGGAAAAAAACTGTACACGAACAGCGAAAGATTGGACGGCGACCAGACGCTCGAATACGAACTGTCACACAACCGACTCGATGGAGGTAAGCGGCGCAAACGCCGAGATCTTAGCGCGCAGGTCGCAGAAATTGCGCACACTGAGCCTGCAGGATCAGATAATTCCAAAGAATCAAATAGTGCGAGCGAAGTGGTGGAGCCCGATAGCCCCAGTGCACTTCCAGTTAGTAGTGATATCTCAAATAGCTCAAACAATTCAAAGGAACGATTCGACGAGGTGGCGCCGGCATTCATCAAGCCACGTAAATACTCTTCAAAGATCAGTCAGCCGAAAGGCGAGGCCCCCATGGAGTTTGACTACGAGCAGATAGCTAATGAAGATGGCGAATCTTCAGACGGAGATGGAGACGATGATGATGTGGCCACGGGCGAGTCGAAAAGACGGCCCCGCCAGCTGCGACCCATCGCACATGCGTCATCAAAGTGGCCGGGACAAAATTACCGTGCCATCGACGCACCCGTTCCCCCACAGTACTCACAGCAAACGGGGTACAGCTTCGGCAGTTACAATCCGTACCTCACTCCGCCGAATCCTGCCAATACCCCACAGGCATATGGCAACCACAACTACAATCAGTTAACTCCCGGCTACCAGGCCTACGTGCACCAGCAACAGCAAGTGGCTCCCGCTGGACCACTCCCCCAGCAAAAGCCCAAAGTGGTCTACACTGGCTACAATCTGTCGTTGCCTCCGCCGCCGCTGGAGGACGACTTTCGGCCGATTGCCGGCAGCTACTACGGAGCATCTGGCACAGGGCCGAGCAGTCCGCGGCCTCACAACATCCAGCAGCAGCACTCGCATGCGGGCGACCTTCTTCCCTACCTTATACAACAGCTGAAGGAGTTAAAGGAGCGACGCAAGAATCTGCAGGCGGAAAACTTTGCCTACTTTCACCTGGACAACCAGCCCGTTAGCCCGGCCACCGTTTCAGGGGCCACAGTGGTGCCCACAGCCAGCACCACCCGCTACTCGCCAGTTGACCCTTCAAAGCCCGCTCAACAGGTCACTCCAAATGGTCAGTACAGCACCATGGGCGGATTCTACAACAACCAGAAACCGGACCAGGCCTCCTACACTGCCGCCAGTTATCCCGGCAAGTTGGTCTCCCAGTACAGCATTGGTTTCGCCGATGGACAGCGCAGCACAACGGAGAGCAACTACTTTCAGTACAACATTGTAGCCAACCAGAAGATGAAGGGCGTCTTCAGCACCGCGACGCCAAGCCAGACCGGGCATGCTGCCGTTAAAGTTAGGCCCCCTGTCACCCCGCTACAGGTGACACAAAGCATTAATGTCGTATCGGCCCCAAACTTGGCCTACAATAAACCCAATAGTCTGCAGCAGGTTCCGTTTCGCGACTTCTCGCACCTCCCTGTGGGCATTAGTTACGCCAGCAACAGCACAATGCCAGAATCCTACCAGACCTTTTCCAAGTCAATCAGCACAACAGAGGCGCCGCAGCGCGATCTTCCCACGAGCAAGTCTAAGCTGACAAACTTTCAGTTTAACATCCACGAGTTTATGGCCAACCTCAAGGCCAGCGATCTGGCCAGTGTCAACCCGGCCGTAAATCCATTCATGAAGTACTTCAAGCAGGTTAGTAGCGATGGAAATGCGAAAAGCAACCTGGGCAATGGCCCGGTCCTTCGACGTCCAGTGCCAAGCAGCACGAGTTCAACTAGCAGCACAACCACGACCACCCAGATTCCGACCACGCCAAGTCCACCGCCGTCCAAGATTCACCTTAGAGCCAAGCCGACAGTGCCCACGCCTGCAACTCCGACCACAAAGAGGGTTCTGAAGGGGTACGAAAACTTTATCAAGGGCATACAGAACCAACTCAACAAGCAGACCTCTAGTCAAAGTCCCGCCTCCAGCACATCGACAAGCACTCTTCGAGTGCCGACCACCACGACAGTCGAGGGCGTAGACTATTATGACGAGGATTACGAAGAGGATGAGGATATACTTCCTCCGTCTCAAATGCCTCCCTACATGCCCATGTCCGAGACCATGGCTCCTCCCCGCCCACAACTAGCTACGGCCGTGCCCATCACTGAGTCGCCTGGAAAGGCGCGACCAAACTTCCAGACGGGCTTCCTGGAGGCGACGACCACACGCCGTCCGTTTCCCAACTTTTCGCTCAACCAACCAGGTGCCGAGGCCGGCGTGCCGTCGTTCATTAGCTTTCCCAGCGATATCTTCCAGGAGCTGAAGCAGCGGTTGCCTCCGCTTCCGGAGTCTAACAGCCCACAAATGACCAGCAAAACACCGACGACCCCTCGCAGCATGCGTCCGAATTCCAATACTCGGCCAATCTCATCCAGCACGGCGCCCCCAACGACTCGGGTTCGTTATACAACGCGCCCGAAAACGCGAGGACAACAAAAATGGATGACGATGTCACCGGTCCAGGGACAAAAGGACGCAAAGAACCTCACCGACAATAGCCCCGTCTTAGGCTTGGGCTCCAGCAAGCAGAGCAACTTGGGCGGCCTGCAGCTAAATTCTATACATGTCGGCTCAGGCGAAGATCGTCACAGGTAGCTATATGAGCCGGGACATATCCCTGATAGATGAATTACATTGTGCCGCTACACAGATACACAAGACATCAATGAATACAAGAAAACAAGGGTTCTATGTACATATACCATATACTCCACGGCCGTCCGCGGTAAAACTGTTTATACGTCTACGTTTAGACCCACTACTAAGCGATCCCACGAATCGAACTTACCAAAGCTGTACAGTTGACTAAACAAATGTTCTGGACGGGGTACTATAACTCTAGCTGTAACACTAACACTAACCCCAGCTAATTTCCTGTGCTAATCCCTTCCACATCTTTGCTATCTGCCCATCTTTTGGTATTCATTATTTTGTTTAATTAAATTGAATTGTTTTTGATCTCGTTTTACATTTTTCTCTCTTGTTTACGAACATCACCATTGTCTCTCCATAATCTACCCATTTAACTACTGCGAATTTCTGCCAATGTAAATAATCTCCGCCACTTACACGACATCACTACACTTACACCCAAATCATCTTCGACAACCAAACCAACAACCTGTACAGAGTTGAGTCATCCTCACCGTCATCGCTAGGGGCGCCGCCACCCGCTAATATATTTGTACAGCCCACGCCACCAGCTCCATCGCCACAGTTAGAACCCAATCGTAACTACTACAATGCATCCATATTTAATCATGGGGGCGGCTACCAACCACCGCAGCAGCAACAGCAGCAGCAACAACAACAACTACAGCCAACACCATTCCAACAAGCGCAACCGCAACAACAACAACATCAGCAGCCGCCACAAGCTTCACCAAATCCCTATGATTCATCATATTATTCTGTTTACGACGACGATATCGATTTATATAGGGATATAGAGTACCAACAGCAACAGCCGCCTCAGCAGCCAGCTGCCCCCCAGTATCAACCAGCAGTGCGCCAACAACAGCCGCAATCAACCTACCGCCCCCTAGAGCTCTCAGCCACCCCGACTCCCCCCCAAAAGCCATCGTACGGCAACCAGCAGACCTTGACCTACACCTCAGACTACGATGAGGACATTAATGCGCAGGTAAAATGAAACTCTTTATTAGTATCAAAATGTTATAATATATATGAAATTATAAATGTCAATATAATTGACTGTCTTTTTAGATCGAGCAGGAAAATTTGTACGATCAGCCTACACGATCACCCCAGAGGTAAGTAATATTATTCACATGTCCTAACACCGCGTCATTTCTCAAGTTAGAGACATCTCAAAGGAAACCATACCCCAAAAACCGAAAAACAGTCAGCCTTGCAGAGCTTTTTAGACCATCTGAAATGAGGAAGGTCTTTCATAACTCATTCCACAAAACTAGTTAGAGTCCTGTCTAGTGTATAATTACACGATCACAAAACAGCCACACACTGCATCAAAATTAAGTCACTACTACCAACCCTATACGTAAACACCCAACCACAATACATTTATCTATCAGGCCGGAACAGGTGGCCATACAAAGGCTGGACGCCCGGGTTAACCCTTCGACGGCGCCTTCCCCGACGACGCGTCCGGATGATCCCACCTACTACGACTCGCTTTCTACCCCCAACGCTCCGGAACTCGGGCCTGCTGACTACAGCTACTCTAGTTCAGCAGAGTATGCATACGGGTCGGCAGAGGACTACGACCAGAGTGAGCGCACACTGACTCGGGCCAAGTCCACGCCGCGTACCGATACGGATGACTATGATCTAATTGCTAATGTTGTGGGTCCAACCAGAAAGAGCACAACGGCGCCACCAACACGATCCCAAAACACAAAACCAACTCAGGCAGTTAGCAGGAACCCGTCGAAGAGTTCCATAACCAACACACAAACTCTTAAGGTCACAAAGTCCACAACAACCACAACTACAACCACGACACCATTTCCATCAACGACAACAACAAAACTAGCAAGGTATTTTCACTAGCCATTGCGATAGCGCCTTAGAACAACGTATGAAGTATAGTCTCACTGCCAGCGGCCATCCGAAGCAATTGCAACTCAGTCATTAGCTGGCTTTCTTATTATTTGCATAGTTTGTAAGTTATCATTCTCGCAAAACACGTGCAGCTTGAAAGTTTGGCTATCACATTACACAGAAAATTACACACTCGCCAAGTATATTTAGGCAGTTTTGAACAAGCAAATTGATATCTACAGCGTCAGCGCCAACGAATCGAAACTCTACTGACTGTTTGAACACATTTACTATGTTTTTCTGTCTTCCCTGTAATGTGATTAAGTACTCATATCCATTGCATGACTACTCATAAGATACCCGTTAGGTGTCGCGAAATACAAGAACGCATGAGCATGTACCTATTCGTATTTTGAAGCTGTCTCAGTTGGCAGTCCGCTCGAAAACGATAACCAAAAACTAAAAAGAATTTCAAAATCTGAGAACCAAAAGGCTAGGCAAATTGAATGCTCTATACACATAGCAATAAGTTACTAACATTTATGTGATTACTTATTCGAATACACGTCTCTTCAACAGCTCGAAAGCGCATGCAAATAAGCCTTATAAACAACATGTTCCCAACAAGTCAAAGACAAGTACACAATCTTCCAGTACCCCAACCACCACCACGTCCAGCTCCACACCTCCTTCGAATCCCTCGACTTATAGTTCCAATCCCTTTCTCAAATCAAAACTGCAAAATCTTGCCAAGTCACTGGTAAACTTTGTCTCAAATAGCCAGCCTAAAGGCAATACCACCGGCTACCGTCAAGTTCATAACCTTACAAGATCCTATCCCAGCCAACCCACGATTACGGAACCAGTCCCAGTCCTAATACCCGCCCAAACCGTATCCCCAGTGCCCCCGCCTTCGACCACGCAATGGCCCCTGGTGGCGAAGCACGATGAGACTGTTTTTGACGAGAGTCAGAACGTTCATGTTCAGACGGCTGAACCGCCAAGGAGTCGTTCCTTCGAAACCAGCACGTCGGCCAAGTTCCTGGACTTTATCAATGCCGCTGCTTACGGTACCAGCCCGCGCGGCAACCTGCTGAATGCAGTGCCAGATAAGCTCGTGAACAGGGATTTCCCGTATCGAGACAGAGATTATTCATTCGAATCAAGCTCAAGGGAACCGGAACCACAGCGCAAACGTATTCAGACCTACATCACCTCCGACGTGGCGCCACAGAGTTTCACACTTCCGGCAAATGGTGATGTGCGAGCCCATGCGGAAGAAATGGAAAGTGCAAGTACAACGCGACCCAATAAGCCAATACAATATAGTCTTCAAAGTGGATCGCATGGTTTTAGTCTACGTGTCGAACAGAACGAAAGCGAAGGTAATCTGTCTGAGCCAATTTCTGCGGAGAAAAAGAGTCTGCCGACCACCACGAGCACGACGAGCACAAGCCCAACAACACCGGTTGACTTATCTCAGGAGTATGTGGACATCGTTCCCACAACATACGCCCCTCCCCTTCGCATTTGGCGTAACGGAAGACCCACCATTCAACAGGCATATTATAGGCCAACCACCACAAGTTCTAGCACTAGTACCAGTACCAGTACAAGCACATCAGCTCCTACCACCTCGTATGATAATGTTGAGTCGAGCAGCACCATTAGAACTACCACAACACCAAAGGCTCTGGCACCCCCCAGCACTGAAAGGTATGTTGTACCGGGTCCAACCTATACGGCCCGTGCCAATTATTTCAAGGATAGCCTAAATCGAGTTACTGCCAACCCCGCAATGCGTTTTGTCTCACCGTACAAAAGTCTAGAGAACTTGCTCCAGGAAGATCGCCAGCACCAGCACCACCAACTGCGGACGACATCCAGACCGCGCTACACAAATGCACCGGCCTTTCCACCCTTTCTGCAGACTACTTCAAAACCGCCAAAAAACCTTTTTGTGACCACATCTGCTAGGAACACCAGTCAAGATGTTTTGGCCACAATGGCGACAGGAAACGCACGTAACTTTAGTGTTAGCGACGCTATACTTAGCACATTCAGTCCTCAGAGACCCGCGCCAAGCATGCTGCGAACCACCACTACGACAACAACGACTACTACTACTACTAGCACGGAACCACCGCCGCCAGATATGACTACTACTGCTTCTCCCACGACCGTCTCCGCCGTGATCGCCTCATTGCCCATCCGCGTATCCCAGTCCCCAATGCGACCCCGTGGCCGCTCCCGCTACACAGCAGCCACTTTAAACAGTCTCGGAGACAGCGTGGACGAGCCCACGACCTATGCGCCCAAGTTTAGGTTGCCCCCCGGATATGATACTAGTCCGTATACGAAACGCAAACCTCAACGCGTTCGAGTGATCAGCAATCAGCGGACTGTATTTGGGGAGCCAACAGCTAAGCCACAAGAAAAGTACGAAGTTTACAAAGCCGCACTGCAGGCCAAGGATTCCGCCTATAGCTCGCAAGGTGCTTTAAGCAAGTCTCTAAAGCGAAAGCCAATTGAGAATGAAGCCAGCATTCCTGACGAGCCACGGGCCGAGGCCTTGATCAGCCAGCCGTTGGAAGGCAGGCAACAGAACAGTTTGGAGGAGGGCGGAAGCGCGATAGCCTACAGCTCCACCGAACATGTCGTGGCGATAACAGACCGTCCAACTGTCAAATTTCTCTACTCTAACAAATACCGACAGCAAACGGCGGAACGCACTTTGGCAGATAGCCTTCAGAACGCCGGGTACATAACGTCAGCTCAAGGACCGGCTCAGAAATTCCAATCCGCCAACGTCCTGGAGCAGCTGAGGCAGTTCCTCGCTGGCAGTGATAGTAACAGCAACAGCGACGAGAGCGGCACCTCCCAGTTCGTTGACGAGTACTCATTGCCCGAGATAAAGGCCGCAGTCGACGAGATCAAGCAACTTTACTTGCCAACTGATCGACCAGTAACGACCACTTTCAAAACGACCACCACGACGCGGCGCCCTACCACCACGCCGATTGCCCCACCATCCTCAACCCGCTCCACTGCAGCCACTGTTAGCGCGTCAATGCGACAAGTGCCAAACCAATCCAAGACATACACCTCTCCCTCCACTCCTAGCGTCTTGAGCACCGATTCCACTCCAACTCCAAAAACCTACCTGAGCACCCCCGACACTAGTACCTCTAGAGCCCCGAAAGACCCACCAGTTTACCCGACCCCCGCCAGCGCCCCCGCCCCCAACATCGCCACCGCTACAGCCACCCCCTCCCCGTTTGCACCGCACACTGCGCGCGCTTCGAGGGTTAACAATGTCATAAAGTCGTCGATTGCTGCCGCTGCCCTAGGCCCTAGCACCTCAACCTATCAGCCACCAGTTTCAGCGGGTAAAGCCCAAAAGTTCCAATTTGGCTTCGCCCCCAACAATAAGAACCACCAACACCAAATAAGCAGCAACCATAATGGCGCCGCAGCCTCAGCCTCGGTGAAGTGCTCCGACAGCACACTGAACGCCAAATGCAACGAGATTCCTTCAAGGTATACTTACCCGTACAGATTGCTTTTAAGTTCAGTCGATCCCAGCCATCACTCTATTCTCCTTATCGCTCTCTTTATTATCCTCTATTAGAATCACCGTAATTTGTTTTTGAACACAACCAACCAACTATAGCCTCCTAGTCAACACTGTACCGTATTGTACTGTACTGTACTGTTCTCAAGCTTTTTATAGTCTCTCATTACACCCCACATTCACCCACCTCTAATCTACGTATTTATAGACACTTTCATTTGGTTGGCGTTGATTGTTGGCTTCCTAGCGTGCCCTCAGTATTGTTTGCTAAACAACCAATGCCTGTCGAACAATTTTCGATTTTACGTACTTCTATGTATACGATCACAGTTAGGTTCAATTTCACTGAATCCTCTTGGTGACTTAATACGAAAATACATAAGAACTTACTAAATTTTAGCTGATGGGTAAAATGTTGCAAAAAACTTTAGCAAACAAATTGTAAAAGGTTTTCTTTTGGAAATTTCGTTAACCGATCACTGGATATCCTTCTATTAGTACCGGTGGTGGCCCGTAAAAGTAAATCCCTAAATATTGTCTTAATTTATAATTTGCTATTAAACTGTACACATCAATTGACTACAAAAAATCCGAAATGGTATAATATTACGCCGATGTGAGAACTAAGAAGTTAAAAACTAAAAAGAGGGTTAATATTTCTAAATTTAAAAATTCTTTACCATCTAATATTAAAATTGTACCATTGTACTGCAGTGGGAATCCATTTAGAATCATTAAAAGACGTATGAAATAGGCGTATTTTTTTTAAGTCTGCCAATAAAGTATAAAAAAATTAAAACAAAGGAAATTGACATAAAATTATCAAATAATTTTTTGCACATTTTACCGAGCATAAATTTAGTAGGTACTGTGTGCGTCGCTAATAGAAGAAAATATTTAAACCTCAGGGTAAAGAAAAAAAGGGAAAATATCTTTCAGCATAGGTTCGTACAGTTGAGATTCAGCACTTCTAGTGTATTTTATATTGTGAATTTTATGCCCACTTCTGCGTTCCTTACACATAAATTAAACATCTTTGTCTTTTCTCAGCCCTTTTTACCTTCAAAACCCAACACGTGACACATAAGTATGCAATACAACTTTTTGGTTCTCACTAAAAAATAATTACAAGATATTGGACAAAAAATTATGTTTTTTATGCTCTGTCGGTAAAGGTATACTTAATTTAATATAAGGTTACGGGAATAATTCGTAATGGGCATTAACCAATATCATCCAATGTGTATAGAACAACTAATCTTGCATTCATCCGTCTATTTGTGTAGCACAAATTAGTAATAGCAGTGAAAACTGAAATTTTATTCGAGTAGAGCAGCTCGATCCTATCTGCTCTTATCCTATTTTTCCCTAAACCAATGTATCAACAAATTCTATTTAGAAACAACAATAGAAATCGGGGAAATGCCATGTACGCCAATCAGGATAGAGACGTACTCTCAACGCCGAACCGTGGAACTCACCCACCGTAAGAATATAATTTATATAATAATATAATAATAATTTAAATCAAATGTAATTTTTAAGACGAACACGTCCCACACTGAAACCATCGGGCACCATTGTGTCAAAGGCCCAAGAGTTTGTGGATATATACCGGTACCCACCGACTCGCCCCGACCCCATTTACCCACAGCCCACTCCCGATAAAACGGCAGCTAAGTGCCGGAAGGACGTTTGCTTGTTACCAGACTGTTACTGCGGAGGCAAGGAAATACCTGGTAAGTGCAAGTCCAGTAAAGTAGATCACGATTCTGATGCAGGAAACGGCGATCGCAAATGACGCATAAAATTAAATAATTAATTTAATGGCAACAAATGTGTAGGCGGCTTGAGCGCCTCGGAGACCCCTCAAATTGTACTTATGACATTTGACGATGCCGTCAATACAATAAATATCGATCTTTACGAGGAACTCTTCAATAATGAGTCGCGGAAAAATCCTAATGGTTGTCCTTGGCGCGGAACCTTTTATGTATCGCACGAGTGGACGGACTACGGCATGGTACAGGATCTGTACTCACAGGGACATGAAATGGCGTCTCACACCGTTTCGTAAGTTGCGTTAGACAGCGTCCTCATCAGCAAAGGTCACATCCTCTCTCGTTCATAGTCTGCATCGGTTTTTTGCTCGCTTTTACTTAAAATGGATATATGCTCTTAGCCCCCAGCTCTTTTTTCTCTACATATTTTCACCCACATTCCATTTGCATTGCTAGGCGACCTTCCCGTTGAAAGCATCCCTCAGATCGTTCTTTTGACTTTTGATGATTCCGTAAATGACTTAAACAAGCAGTTGTACACGGATCTTTTCGAGAAGGGTCGCGTCAATCCCAACGGCTGTCCCATCACAGCCACTTTTTACGTCTCCCACGAATGGACCGACTACAGTCAGGTGCAGAATCTCTACGCCGATGGACATGAAATGGCCTCGCATACAGTTTCGTAAGTAGATGAAACTCGATTCATGAACCCGACACAGAAGTACACCACAATGAAAGCAACTAGAAGCAGCACTATATCACAGTATTTATGTAGTTAGAGAAATCAACCGCAATGCACCAATATACCATCTCAAAACTGATCAAAACCACACCGCTGTACTAACAAAGATTTAACAGCATTTTCCTCTTTAATAATCCCAAACACATTCATCTATAGGCACAGCTTTGGCGAGCAATTCTCGCAGAAAAAGTGGACCCGCGAAATTGCCGGACAGCGGGAGATCCTTGCTGCTTACGGCGGTGTCAAGCTATCAGACGTGCGAGGCATGCGCGCACCTTTCCTCTCAGTGGGCGGTAACAAAATGTACAAAATGCTGTACGACTCAAACTTCACCTACGACTCATCCATGCCTGTCTACGAGAACCGACCACCCTCCTGGCCCTACACCCTGGATTACAAGATATTCCACGACTGCATGATTCCGCCCTGCCCCACTCGCTCCTACCCTGGGGTATGGCAAGTACCTATGGTCATGTGGCAGGATCTAAACGGAGGCAGATGCTCCATGGGCGATGCCTGTTCGAACCCCAGCGATGCGGATGGAGTAACAAAGATGATTATGAAGAACTTTGAACGTCATTACACCACCAACAGGTACAAAACTTATCGCGTATCCGCAGTAATGCCTCTATTGAAACGCTCATCAACCGCATTAATGCATGATTGAGTTGCGCCAATCCCGATTCGATTATGTCGGATATTTTCGTCTTAGCTCTAACAATTTTTGTATTTACAGAGCACCTTTCGGCCTGTTTTACCACGCTGCATGGTTTACCCAGCCCCATCACAAGGAGGGCTTCATTAAATTCCTTGACGCCATCAATGCCATGCAGGATGTGTGGATCATAACCAACTGGCAGGCGCTGCAATGGGTGCGAGATCCTACACCGACATCTCGCATTAACTCATTCCAGCCATTCCAGTGCGATTACTCAGTAAGTATACGCAGTTCATGAGCAGTTAACAGTAATTCAGAGAAATAATTAAAATCGACTACCACTAGGATCGGCCCAAGCGCTGCAACAACCCGAAAGTATGTAATCTGTGGCACAAGTCTGGCGTCCGGTACATGAAAACATGTCAGCCATGCCCTGACATTTACCCCTGGACTGGAAAATCTGGAATCCGATCTTCTCGCATCGATAACGAAGTAGAAGAACCTGCGGCGTAAGACTCAGCATCGCTAGTAACGCATGGACCTTTTGGGGATTAAGATCTAGGGCTAGCAGTAGGCAAGAAGAACCACTCAGCAATCAAAAATGCCCAAGTGTTAAAGCCACTATTCATTCGAGCTCAAAATACGGAATTCACTCGTTAAAATGTTTTCATATAATTTAATACTTTTAGCTAATTTTTTAAACGACCATAGTTAATTTTTTGGAGCATGTTATTACAAATTATTTATTCCCTCTTACATACTCAATACCTATCTTTATATTCCTATAGATTTTTACGTATACAGTTATTCTTGAAGTTGCACACGCAATCGAAGCAGGACTCTTGTAAACGTAAATCAATTAGGCGTAGGATTGTAGACTAATAAGTACTAATAAACTGCGTGTTTGGTGCACCGAGTCCTTCGATGGCATAACAGAATACTCAGTAGGATTTGGATGCACCAAGTCCTTGGTTTCCGCCACGGAGCGCATTTAAAACTTAGGCTAGTATACTTTTTCGTTTAACTTGTGATAAAGAGTTACAGCTGAATTTATGTATTAATAGGTGTGCAGAAACCTTTAATCACGTGTTCCCTTTTTCATTTAAATTGCGCAGCTTATGTGTTTTAATTAAAGTGTTTTAGAACGCAAGTTGGAATTGGGTGCATTGAAAAGATAAGTTCTTATAACTCATTTTTGCCCTCATTTGTATTATTCCATAAATTTATCTAAGGTTATTAAATAAAAGAATCACATACTTCCGACATTACTTTTTCGATCATTCACCGCCACCTATAAGGTGTAAATTTTATCAAATTATCTTAGTAGAAGCCACCACCGCGTAACCTATCTTCGAAATTCATTAATGTAATTCTTAGTCTTAACTTATCGATTTCCAACGGCAGTCAAAGAGTGAATATACAAAACGAGAATTAGGATCAAGAGATAGATAAATAAGTCGAAACGATTGCCAATACTTAGCCGTTTTTCAGAAAAGTTAAAAAACATTTAATTCAGTTTAACGAAACGACGTGCAAGCCTGTCAACTGTAGTACGGTATAAATAAAGTATTAAGGGGATTCAACATGCAATAATTAGAGATGATAATCAAGTAGGTCGAGTTGCATATATTATAAGGGCATATACAAATAGTGAGCTAAACTATATATCACAGGGCGCAATATAAGAAAATCTTTGAAGAAACGAGTGAATTAAGTATTTTGTGCTAATGTTTGTACAAAACGATATACCTATGTATGAATGTACTCACGTATGCTTGTAATAAATTGTAATATTTAAATTGTAAACTCTTTTTGTAATCTGAATGACAAATCGTAAGTATACCAACACAGTATAGGCGCCACTCGAAACATGTGCTGCAGGTGTTACAAATAATGTACTCGTGTTTGGGACCAATATTGAGCTCTATATAATTTGTTGAGGTGATGAACCCTTGCGTGCAAGCTTTCGAGTTATAAAAGGGTATAAAAAGAACCATAGCCTTACAACTGCAAACACATCGTGCTCAAGACTTGTACTCGTTATGTCGGAAACTTGGATCGTTTGGGTTTTATTAACGACCCAATGGTTTGCCAGTGGAGGGGCCTACGAATCTGTTTATCAAGAAAAGTGTATTAGCAGATGGCTCATTGACCGTTATCAACTGAACGAAGAAATCTACGGACTCGTAAGCTGCAGTGCCAAAAATACAACTCAATTACGTCAAAAGCGACGTGTTGACCCGACATTTCACGGCAATCCAAAGCCACGAGGAGAGCTTTTGGCCAGTAAGTTCCATGTAAATTCGTACAACTTTGATCAGACTAACTCTTTGGTGGGGCTGGTTAACAAAATTGCTCAAGAGTACCTAAGTAAATGTCCACCGGTCATATATTACGACAGTTTTGTGGAAAAATCTGATGGACTTATTCTTGAGAATTTGTTCAAGGTAAGTTCACTTAAGGACATTGGAGACATTGGACCATTAGAGACTGAATGTTATATCACTACAATCTTATTTCTTTGGCAGACTTTCCCAATAACTTTCTACCATGGCGAAATTAATCCAGGCTACGAGGCGAAAAATGCCCGTTTTACAAGCCACATTGATAGCAATTGCAAAAGTTACATCCTGTTTCTTTCGGACCCCCTAATGACGCGAAAGATTTTAGGTCCTCAAACGGAAAGTCGTGTGGTCCTTGTCTCAAGGTCGACACAATGGAGACTTCGGGATTTTTTGTCATCCGAACTGTCCTCAAACATAGTAAATTTACTGGTTATTGGAGAGTCATTAATGGCTGATCCAATGCGTGTGAGTATAAATAAATATTACATAATAACATATGTATGATATTGAACTAACCTTTGTCACAGGAGCGTCCTTACGTTTTGTACACGCACAAACTTTACGCAGATGGCTTGGGCTCGAATACCCCAGTGGTGCTCACCAGCTGGATAAAGGGTGCTCTGTCGAGACCACACATCAATCTTTTTCCGCCGAAGTTTCAATTTGGCTTTGCGGGACACAGATTCCAAATTTCTGCCGCTAATCAGCCGCCTTTCATATTTCGCATCCGCAGTTTAGACTCCTCAGGAATGAGCCAGTTACGCTGGGACGGAGTTGAATTCCGACTACTGAGCATGATATCGAAGCGCTTAAACTTTTCGGTAGATATCACTGAGACACCAACACGGGCCTTTACGCGGGGAGTAGTCGACACCATCCAGAAACAGATTGTGGAGAGGACAGTAGATATTGGGATGTCCGGTATATACATAACTGAGGAAAGACTGCAGGACTCCGACATGTCGGTGGGACACTCACGCGATTGTGCAGCCTTCATAACACTCGCCTCGAAGGCACTGCCCAAATACAGAGCCATCATGGGCCCGTTTCAGTGGCCCGTCTGGGTCGCTCTTATTTGCGTGTACCTTGGAGGGATATTCCCGATCGTCTTCACCGACCGTTTGACACTTAGCCATTTGATGGGTAACTGGGGAGAGGTAGAGAATATGTTTTGGTATGTGTTCGGCATGTTCACGAACGCTTTTACCTTCACCGGCAAATACTCGTGGAGCAATACCCAGAAGAACTCCACACGCCTCCTAATTGGAGCCTATTGGCTCTTTACAATTATAATAACATCTTGCTACACCGGTTCCATCATTGCATTTGTAACGTTGCCAGCGTTTCCCGATACCGTTGACTCTGTGATGGACCTGCTGGGATTGTTCTTTCGTGTTGGGACCCTGGGTGAGAAAATGTCAAGGTAGATTAATTTCTTTAATAATTTTTGTGGTGCTTACGAAAAGACAATGGCGGCTGGGAGACCTGGTTTCAAAACTCCACTCACGTTCCCACGTCCAGGCTGTACAAGAAGATGGAGTTTGTGGGGACGCTGGAGGAGGGTATTGGCAACGTAACGCAGAGTTTCTTTTGGAACTATGCCTTTCTGGGCTCCAAGTCTCAACTCGAATACCTGGTGCAGTCAAATTTTTCAGATGAGTAAGACCGATCCTCTATTTACTTTTCCTGCTCACCAACAAAGACGATTTTACAGAAATATATCGCGCCGATCGGCGCTCCATTTAAGTGAAGAGTGTTTCGCACTCTTCCAAATAGGATTTCTCTTTCCCCGAGAGTCCGTGTATAAGCGCAAGATCGACTCGATGATCTTGCTGGCCCAGCAAAGCGGTCTCATTGCCAAAATCAATAACGAGGTAAGTTGGGTTATGCAGCGCTCGTCCTCAGGTCGCCTGCTGCAGGCCAGTTCATCGAATTCCTTGCGGGAAATAATCCAGGAGGAGCGCCAACTGACCACGGCGGACACAGAGGGAATGTTTCTGCTGATGGCACTCGGCTACTTCCTTGGGGCCACAGCCCTGGTTTCCGAAATCGTGGGTGGCATAACAAACAAGTGCCGTCAAATAATCAAGAGGTCCCGCAAGTCGGCCTCCAGCTCTTGGTCCTCCCGCCACAGTTCTGCGGCAAGTGGGGCGGTGCAGCGCACGGAGGCCGAGCAACTGGCGCATGAGGAACGAAAGGCCACCAGGCGCGACGCCGCCGAGGATTGTGAAAAGATGAGTTTCGGAATGCGGGAGTTCAATCTCACCCGCACAACGCTGCGCGAGCTATACGGGAGCTATGGTAGACCAGATCAGAGCTACGGACAGCAGGCCATTGATCACCCCAAGTTGCCTTCTAGTGCCGAAAAATGCAATTACTTGGAAGACGAAGAATCCCGGGAGGCTATTGCTTCTTTGGAGCGTTTAGACGATTTTATGGCGATGATGGATACGATGGATAGCGAGAGTGATCTTCAGCAACATGAATTCAGCCCCGACGAATTGTTTGGACCCAACCCATCACATGGGGCATCGCCGGAAAATCTATAAACACTAAATTAGAAAAATTGTATTTTTATACCCGTTACTCGTAGAGTAAAAGGGTATATTGTATTCGTGCAAAAGTATGTAACAGCTAGAAGGAAGCGTTTCCGACCCCATATATATATATTCTTGATCAGGATCACTAGCCGAGTCGATCTAGCAATGTCTGTCTGTCCGTCTGTCCGTCTGTCTGTCTGTCTGTCTGTCTGTCTGTATGAACGCTGGGATTTCGGAAACCATAAAAGCTAGAAGATTGGCATTTTGCATGCAGATTCTAGGAGTTCCTACGCAGCGCAAGTTTATTTCAAAAAGGTGCCACGCCCCCTCTAACGCCCACAATAGCTAACATACGATTTTAAAAATTTAAATATTTCGGAAAAGTAGGAATGCAGTTTTGTTGTGTTTATCAATACCTATCGAAATGTAAAAGAAATTTTTTAAATCGGACCATTCGTTAAAAAGTTATGCCTGTTCAAAGTTTTATCTCCATCTCCCTCGCACTCCCTTTAGCTGAGTTACGATTATTAGATAGTCGGGACACCAACCCGACTACAGCGTTCGCACTCCCTTTAGCTGAGTGACGGGTATTAGATAGTCGGGACACCAACCCGACTATAGCGTTCTCTCTTGTTTAATTTTACATTGCTGGTTGGAGTGCTCTTCAAAGTCATATGATTTGGCTAAAATGCTATTATATTTTACAGGACTAACACACAAATTTAAGTAAGGGAAAACGCAAATAAACTTTAAACTTTAATAATGTAGAATCAAGAAATATTTTTTGAAATTTAAATGACTTTAAAATAGTAAATTTATAAAAGTATCAACTTTTTTTATCTGAACCCTATTAATCCTAATATTTCCTACAAATTGCTAAGCAGTCAGGAAATATTTGTTTTTGTCTGAACCAAGACATTTATATCAGATCAGTTAATCAATATTGTTACGGTAGGTTGTAAGTCAGGCAGTATCCCTGCAATTTCGCACGGATTTCTTCTAGATCGATCTTCAGTACCAGTGCTAACTTTAGTTTGCATATCCCACACAGGCCTTGCGCTCAATTTCTTTGCCATTTATGTATGAGCATTATGTATGAATACTCGCTTTCTTTAAAAAGTTAGTATATTTAATATATTGCAGACTAATAAGACACTCAGGTGGCAAAACATACATATGTACATATACATGTACATTGTACATTGTACAATTGTACACACATACACACATATATTAAATGTGAAGGTAATTAGGTTTTTTTGTACGCACCGGGGATATTTTAACATCGTCAAGCCCTAATCCTTAAGGTGCTTCAGGGCGAAACGTGAAGCTACTTCGCTATGTGGTGTGCGTTGACTGTCTTGGTTGATCTTTAGATGCCGCTTCAGCCAGAAATATGTTGCGCGCTTTCCGGGCACTTCGTTGTCCGTCCCGCCAAGCAGACGCGCCCTGTACGAGAACCGTAAGCAATCCGTTGTGCATCAGCGTCGCAGCATCTCAGCGGTGTTGTTCACTTTTATTCACTTTAAAATACACACATATCGCAGCATCGCAGCGGTGATGTTCACTTTTATTCACTTAAATTCACAAACATTGTGGTCGCGTCGTAAAAGCCCGCTTGCCGTTATCGAGTTATCGAAATCGAAAAATGACAGTGTTGAGAAAACACCAAAGTTAATTTTCGTCCTGGTGAATTTAAATACCGCAAAATACCAAATCAAAATCGAATCGGGAAGCTTCAAAAAATCAGATACCTTTCCTCCTGGAAATCATTTATCCAGGTTTGATTCATGACTTTAACAGATCTTAAAAAACACCAAAGCTTTATTTATTTCCAATTTTGTCAATTACTTTTCCGAAAATTCCTAGGGGAGTTGTAGGATATGGTTATAAAAACAGTCTTTAGGGAAGGTTTCATGCCCATAGCTTTAACTAGTTTGCGATGGCTAGACATGCTGGCTAGAAATGGCTAGACAAACTTGTCTAGTGATGCTGATCCAGAGTATATATACTTTATATGTCTAGTACGGACGAACTTCTTAAAACTGCTGTTCCACCTGCTTCTCTCTATGTATGTACATTGTACAACAATTAAAATTTTACCCGAAATAGAGAAAGTTTTTTCTGCAGCACCCCGACATTAGTCCTTTTTTAATAAGGAATCTTTTCAATCAAAAATTACAATAATACACAACGGAGCAAACAATAAAAATTGAATTATTTTTGCGCGCGTGAGAAATACTAAGACATCGATAGGAGAGGTGGGTGTCTTTGCTAAAAATACCGATGAATCGCGCAGCGTTGCCATCCTGATTTCTGATTTCTAAGGCGCAGCAAGCACTCAATCCAGCTGTAGCTGAGCAGACTCAAATGTTATGTTGAACAGAACTAGTTCTCGTGAAAACCCGTGATGATCGATGTTTTCATCGATGTTTCTCCACCTCTGCCACCACCGATCGCGAGTTTCACTCCAATTCATGCACACTGTTAAGATTTCACTCCAGTTCGTGCGCACTGTTAACTTTGCCCTGCAATTTCCACTCCATTTCTTGCGCACTGTTAACGGCCATACGAAAAGCACTCAATCCAGCTGTAGCTGAGCAGACTCAAATGTAAAGTTTAACAGAACGTTCTCGCGTGACATCGATGTTTTCATCGATGTTTTCATCGATGTTTTCATCGTTGTTTTCATCGATGTTTTCATCGTTGTTTTTCCACCTCCAACCACCGATCGCGACTTTGTTTGTTGTTAATTATGACGCGCATTTTGCGCTGAAAACCGTTCCGTCTAACAAAATAAGTGCCCAGCTCCGCGCTCGTACAGCCCCTGTGTTTTCTATTTTCCATGTTCGTCATACTTGCTTAATTTTCCCAGCGACGGCAAATGTGATTAGTGCGGGCGTCCCTCGAAACTCATACATATGTATATAAGTGGGTGTGTCAAGCAAGAGAGTTCCAGCACTTACTCGGAAGCCACCGCCTTAATTGCGCAAAGACAGATAATAAGTAAGAGACTAACATAGCTTTTGGCCCAGTTATCTACAACATGGCCAACTTATCAAAGTGTACCCACAAATATGGGTTCTTGGTGTACGGGCGTAGGCGGTGAGTCAGCCACGCAAACAGTCTGCAGTCGTCATTTTATAAACACGCATATTGCGTGTGTGTGTGTGTATCTGGTGAGCGGATGCCGGCGTTAAATTGCAATACTGGTGAACCATTGCGATCGGGAATGTACTTGAAATTAGGTCATCACCTTGCGCCATAAAGTTGTTGGCCCCACTTAACTGGTATTGGTTATCAGCCAAACTATCGCGGCAGAAATGGTAAATCGCTGATATGCCGTTTGTTATTCAGGTGCCTGTTCTCTGCTTACTCACGGATACATACAGTATACTAATTTCATGTGCAACGCAGCATAGCGAGTTCATTAACATGAAGTACATACACATTGGCAAGAGTGCGGATCGAGCGGGTACATCTTGCATCTCACTTTCCGAGTGTTTTGCTGGATAGAAAATAAATCATATTTTGGTTATTACTGTACGTTTTAATGGGGTTTCGCCTGTGTATCTAGTTACCTGAAAATTTACATGCGTACATACAAAGCTGTTCGACCGACAGCCGCCTACGAACCATTTCTTGACGCCGAGTGAAAATATCACCACAACTTGTTTGGCAAGTCTTGTAGGCCAAGTTCTAGCTGGCTCCAATGGATTTTTATGCTAGAGATTTTTTTTAAACACATTCGATTGTCGGTCCTGGCATCATTACCCAAGTAAAATTGTTGTTAAGTCAAACCTCCGCCACTAAGATTTTCCCAGAAATCGAAGTAAATTTCAGACTTACAAATTAATTTACAATTTATCAAAACTAAGTGTTCTCTTATATTTTATTTCCAGCTTGATTTAAATAAAGCCGCTTTTAAAAATACATCCATTCAACGAAGCCCATAGAAGTCTTGTAAAATATGTTGAAGTTTATCCGTGGAAAGGGTCAGCAGCCCAGTGTGGAAAGACAACGCCTACAGAAGGACCTTTTTGCTTATCGAAAGGTATGTATATATTGATTAAAGCTTGTAACAGCCACACCTAGTTTCCGTTTTCCTTTTTCGTTTAATACCAGTGAGTAGTTTCAAGGTAAATTTAACATTGGTTGGGAATCGTTTGGGTAGTAGACTAGATATCGAAATTGTGCCAATGAAAAGAAAAATGTAGGCCGTAATCATTAAAAGGAAATGACTTCGTTTATGTGTTTAAAAGAAAAAAAATATTTTATAAATTTTCAATTTATTATAAAAATTATTCAAATTATTCAACCGCTTTTTTAAGATTTTAAAAATACATTTCAAAATTTTTTTAATTGGACAAAATAATACAACAATACAGGAATCTGACGCGTATAAATTGGCAAATATAGATAAACTTGCTTGACGGAGCTAAAATTCTTTCTTGTTATCAATCAAGAGCCAAACTAGTGACGATCGCACCTTGAACATTAGAATACTTCGATATGAACTGGTTAGTGCATGTTATAAAAATATAACAGAACTGCTCAACAGAACCATACATCCTACACTAGTCAAAGGACCAGTAGAATTGTGTTTCTATTATGTACTTATAAAGCATTTTCAAATTAGTCATCAATGTATCATTAAGCAAAAGCACCCAGTGCAATCAGGCCAAACTTAGTCGCCAGTTCCATGAAGGGAGTGTAGTTGATAAGATTAGCTTTATTTGTTTAATGGGCTGGGTAAATGCCTAGGCTTCACAAACACCTCCATATCGTACGAAACAAAATATGTTGATTGTTTAAGTAGATAGGAGCAGTAAAAAATGATAAGATTGAAACCACCTAAAAATGTATAGAGAAAGAGAATTTATGCACCTGTAACTGGGTTAAAGGGTTGTTTTCATTTTATTTTAGTTTCTAGTTTTAAGAATACTATTACAAAATGTTGAATACGTATTTGTGTACTTGACGCCTCGCCGTTTAAATTATACCTTCGGTATTTTTCAAATTAGTATTTAATTTTAAAACAAGAAAGAAAAATCATAAAAAATACAAGAAAATTTATTCTGAAATTTTTTTTTGGCAGTTATTATTCATTTTGCTTGGGGAAAAACTTTGCATCAAAACATTTTTGCTTTAAGCCCCAGGAAAAAAGTTTAAAATTTGACTTTTACAAATATTTCTAACTTTTCAAAGGGTACTTAATGGGTTAAGAAAATTTTTGTACTACCTGCAATAGAAGGAATACACACAAGTAAATCTTCATTTAAAATGTTTAATTTAGTAGTGTTTATAAACTTCGTCTGAATGAAGCTGGGTTTTAAAATGTTGGTCCAGATTTTGTAAAGCAGAGAAGCATATGTATATACTCAACCCTTTATTTTTGGTTAAATGGCTGGCTTATTATTATTATATTTTTATTTTTCACTGCTTTTCACATATTTATAAAATTATATCTTTCTTTTAGACCGCACAGCATGGCTTCCCTCACAAGCCTTCGGCGCTTGCATATGATCCTGTCTCAAAACTCATGGCAATTGGAACGCAAACGGGGGCCATAAAGATTTTCGGTCAACCCGGAGTTGAAATCTATGGACAGCATACATTGGTGAACAACTCTGCATCGGAGCTCAACGTTCAACTGCTCGAATGGGTTTATGGAACTGGTCGCATACTTTCGTTGACAGCAGCTAATCAACTTATTTTGTGGGAGCCTGTGGGAACGACTTTGCTGCCAATCAAAACACTTCCCTTCGATGGCAAACTGAAGAAAGTTTCATCGCTTTGCTGTTCTTTAAATAAAGATCTGCTTTGGATTGGAACCGAAGGCGGAAACATCTACCAACTTGATTTACACACATTTACAATAAAGGAACCTGTAATCTACCATGATGTGGTGTTAGAGCAGGTGCCACCAGCGTACAAGCTTAATCCTGGAGCAATTGAGTCAATTCGCCAGCTTCCAAACGCCCCTAACAAGCTGCTCGTTGCGTACAACCGAGGCCTTTGTGTCTTATGGGATTTTGAAACAAGCTCCGTGGAGCGAGCATACATAGCCCCCGGACATGGACAAAGTGTCGGTCTTTCAGTGAATTTCGGAGGATCTGAATTCAGCTGGTATCACGCTGATGGCTCGTATGCAACATGGAGCATAGATAACGAGAAACCGCCATCCAACGTTAACTATGTTCCATATGGTCCTGATCCGTGCAAGAGCATAAATCGTCTGTACAAAGGCGAGCGAGGGTAAATATCGATAACAACTGGAGGAGGATATTTGTTATTTATGATTTTTTTTAGATCTAACGATGTGATTGTTTTTTCCGGTGGCATGCCACGTTCAGCATATGGTGATCATAATTGCGTTTCCGTACACGCCAGCGATGGACTCAAAGTGTGTCTTGATTTTACATCTAAAGTCATTGACTTTTTTGTAACATACAAGAATAATACTGATGTCGCAGAAGTGCTTATTGTACTACTTGAGGAAGAACTCTGCGCATACGATCTCACTGACTCTAATATTTCCGCAATTAAAGCGCCTTATCTTCACTCGGTGCATGCATCAGCTGTTACCTGCAATTACCTTGCTTCTCAAGTCACACAGTCCGTATATGAGAGCATTTTACGAGCAGGCGACGAACAAGACATTGACTACAGCAATATTGACTGGCCTATCACTGGCGGTGTTTTTCCCGATTCAGGAGAATCTGCTGAAGAGGATACTGCTAAGTTATACGAGATTCTGTTGACTGGGCATGAAGATGGATCTGTTAAGTTTTGGGATTGTACTGGAGTGTTGCTCAAACCAATTTATAATTTTAAAACGGGCAGCATTTTCGGAAGTGAACATGACTTTCGGGACGATGCAGTAGCAGACATCAGTGCGGATCAACTCGATGAAGGAGAACCGCCATTTCGAAAGGCTGGCCTTTTTGATCCTTACTCCGATGATCCTCGATTGGCAGTGAAAAAAATAGCATTTTGTCCTAAAACCGGGCAGCTCATTGTTGGAGGCACAGCGGGTCAAATTGTTATAGCTAACTTTGATGACGCCTCGGAAAAGGTTTCTTTAAAATACAGTTCTATGAATTTGGTCAGCGACCGTGATGGGTTTGTGTGGAAAGGTCACGATCAGCTTAACGTGCGCCCAAACTTATTGGAAGGGGATGCGATTCCGTTAACTGAAAATAGCGTTAATATATCAGGAGTGCTGCAGGTTTTGCCTCCAGCCAGCATTACTTGCATGGCACTTGAGGCGAATTGGGGCCTCGTATCCGGTGGAACTGCTCACGGCTTAGTGCTCTTTGACTTCAAAAACTTTGTTCCAGTATTTCATCGCTGCACATTAAATCCAAATGATCTTACTGGAGCAGGTGAGCAGCTGTCGCGACGCAAGTCATTTAAGAAATCATTGCGGGAGTCATTTAGAAAGCTTCGTAAAGGTCGATCGACCAGGAACAACCCCAGCAACCAAGTACCAACGACGGTGAGTAGCATATAAATATGCTAGTAAAGTAATATAAAAACGTATTTTTCAGCTAGAGGCACGTCCTGTTGAGCGGCAAATAGAAGCACGTTGTGCTGACGACGGTCTGGGATCAATGGTGCGATGTTTACTATTTGCCAAGACTTATGTTACTAATGGTGAGTTAATTTTTTGAAATAATACGGACTTTTTCTTGCCCAAAGACTAAACGCTACAATCAAACTACATTTTTTAATTTTTAAACTAATTTATTGTATTTTCAGTCAACATAACATCGCCAACTTTATGGTCAGCAACCAATGCCAGTACTGTCTCTGTTTTCCTGTTGCATTTGCCTCCAGCGCAGACCGCTGCAACTGCAGTACCGTCGGCAAGTGGCAATGCACCACAGACTCCGCGTCGCATTTCCGCGCAGCTTGCCAAAGAAATTCAATTAAAACATCGTGCTCCAGTGGTGGGCATTTCTATCTTTGACCAGGCTGGTAGCCCTGTCGATCAACTGAATGCAGGAGAAAACGGTAGCCCACCGCATCGTCTTCTTATCGCTTCCGAGGAACAGTTTAAAGTGTTTTCACTTCCACAATTAAAGCCCATAAACAAATATAAGCTTACCGCTAACGAGGGTGCTCGGATTCGTCGCACACACTTTGGTTCGTTTAGTTGTCGCATATCCCCGGAGTTACTGCAAAACATGCATGGTAGTAGCCCAACCAAATCCACACGCTCGCATGGCGATGGAGAAGGGTCTGCAAATATCAGTACGACTGCTGGTCGTGGAGATGTGTATCACGAAACTGCTCTGATCTGTCTAACTAATATGGGCGACATTATGGTTTTATCAGTCCCCGAATTGAAAAGACAGCTGAACGCCGCTGCAGTGCGTCGGGAAGACATTAAGTAAGCCACAAATGCTGAAATTATTTTAAAAAATGTTATATAGTTTATACATTTTACTAATTCCATTTCTTTATTTTGCAGTGGAATTTCGTCGCTTTGTTTTACCAACTCTGGGGAGGCCCTGTACATGATGTCTTCCTCCGAATTGCAACGCATTGCATTAGCGACGTCCACAGTCGTGCAACCCACAGGCATTGTTGAAGTGGAACCTTTGGAAACTGAAGACTCGGAACTGGTTGAAAAGGATGACGAAAGCGATAAAGAAACATATACAAATTCTGAAGTTGTCAATACACTGGACGTTAAAGACCCACCAGTCGCTACTATTCGCGCTAAACCTGTAGAGGGAAATCTGGATAGAAGTAGTCTTCATCTAACCAATGGAACATGCAATACTAGTTCACCAAATCAAGCCAACGAGACTATCAGCAGCTCCATTGGTGATATTACTGTTGACTCGGTTCGTGACCATTTAAATCTAACGACAACCACGTTGTGTTCCACGACTACAGAGGAGACTGTTGGTGAGTAACGGTGCTTTATAAGATTAACCCCATTTGCTTATGCTTGATTGTCTTGTCTTGTTTTGTTTTTGTATATTTGTTTCGTTGTGCAATGTTGGCTATCAATTCAGTTATTAAATCAATTCAATTCAATTAATTTAATTTTTGATTTTAGATATGCGCACCAATCGACAATAATTGCAGTTACATTTTTGCTAGCTTATAAACCCGGTCCCACCTTATTTTTAAAGATTATCATGACTAATATAACACCTTTAATATAACTAATCCTGACATCTCTACGTAAATGTAGGTCGCCTATCAGTGCTTAGCACACAAACAAACAAAGCTACTACTACCGTGAACGTGAACGATATTCCGGATATTAATATTTCCAACTTAGGAGACTTGACATCGAAAAGGTGAGTTTTCACAAGAAACATTATAACTCTATTAATTGTCCTAATTACTTAATAGCAGCAACACGACGGAAACGAGTACTAGTTCTGTAGTAATAAAATCTGTTATTACAAGCATATCCCACGAAAAGACGAACGGAGAAAGCGAAAAAGGATCGACTCAAAATACTTTGCCTAAAGAAAGTCAATTTTAATTATTACAAGCAGATGTTCAAGTACATGAACATGACAATTTACAAACTAAGAACATTTTTAAAAATTGGTTTAACAACGTAACACGGAAGTGCGTATAAAAAACAGAGACACCATCAGAAGATGCTCTGCCAGAAAAATACTTTTTATTATAATTATAGTGCATTATCCTGACCGCAACTGTTTGTATTACTTATTTATATGTCTACGTATTTTCACACAGTGACTTCACACATGATTATTGTGGCAAAAATCAATCCAAAAGAAACAATTGCATTTTAAAAAAATATATATATCTGTACACCACGTTATTTTTTTAATCAATATAATTTTAAGAATGCATTACTTACAATCTTTTTGCTTTTACAAGTGTTAAGAAGAATTTACATATTTTTTACTTATGACTCTTTAAAAGTTGATAAATGTGTGCGCAGCTTGTTACATTACCATGTAAAAACTACGAAAAAAATCTTTTCCCTGTTTTCAAATATTATTTTTGTAAATATGAAATTCTGTTTTTGTATAAATGCGTGAATAATCAACGCTTTGGATACATGTATCAACCAAGTTCGTTTCCTAAATATTAATATTATACTGAATTGGGAACAGGTTTTAAAAAGTACAAAGTGAAACAATTATGCCTTATCAACAATGACTAAATTTATATCTGATTTTATAAAGTATTAAAGAAACATGTACATCCATAGATTAACATATAAACTGTTTAATATTCATTTAACCAATAAATAAGTGATTTTATAAATAAAAATTGCACCGAAAAGTTAAAATCCTGTGCGGACCATTTTTACAATTTATTTTGACTAGCCCTGGGATATCTGAATGTTTCAGAAATTTTAACAAATATTAAGTGGGTAGAGCGTTGCACTTAAAAAAAAAGTTGCGTTGCGTGAAGGAGACGTTTCCGTTCCCGATAACAAAAATCTAAAAGCAAAATGGAAATCCGATAATTTTTGCCTTAGTTACCGTGAACACCGCTTCGGCGGGACGAAGATAACTTCCGTTATTGTTTTTTTTTTTTCATTAAACTATTTGTTTAAGCGAAAATTCAAATTTTTTGCAAAAACACGCATTTTTGACTTTGAAAATTCTAAAATTAAACAAGTTTAATTCTTAGGTGGCGGGTTTTTATTTAATTCTTAAAAAAATCTAAAAGCAAAATGGAAATCCGATAATTTTTGCCTTAGTTACAGTGAACACCGCAAAACGCACTTCTTTTTAAATATTCCGTCAATCGCTTTGCCACCGATATATTAGCCGATATTATCGGCTATAAAAATTATTAAATGTTATTCATATAACACTTAAAATATACAAAAGGTTTGAATAAAATACATCTTTCGAGTTTTTATAGCTAAAATCCCAAAATTAGTTGATTTTATAATGCAAAACTACACTTCGTATTTTAATCAGCCAAATTTCTTGCTTACGTTTCTTTATTCGCCTAACGTAATCCACATTTCATTACGTAAGCAGCTTCAAACGGGAGCGAATGAGAAAGCTAGTGCATACCTAGTTTAATGTTTCTAAGCATCATCCTCTATCTCGCTCTATTGCAGCTGGATCACAAGTTGCTGCGCATTAGAAGTTAACGGCGCTTCTTGCACAGATCCAGAGATCAGTTTTTCTTCTGCCAAGTGCGCGACCGGTCGATTTTTTCTTCGCGGGTAGGACACCAGTTAAAATCGGGTAAAACAGTAAACTAATTAGTGAAATAAGTTAATTTGAGATTAACTTAAGTGTTTCTTGCTAAGCGAACATTTTTCGTTACGCGTGTTGTGATTTATTTTTCGTTTCCCGTGAAATCAAAGTATGCACATACATACAAACATACATATGTATGTATGCGTGTACAAGAAATGGAAAAACGGCTTACAACTATTTGGTAAAAGCCACCGAGTGTTTTTTCCGCATGCGTTCAATAAATTTAATCGAAAATCGTTCGTTGGTAAACTTGCAGTTTTGCTGCCGATCCTGCATGTCCCGAGTTTGCGATTTGCATGTGTATACATATGGGGTAAGTCTTCTTTACACTATTTAAAACTTGTATTTTGCAGTCGAAGAAATTGGATAATTATATAAATTAAGGGAATAACGGCGATATTTTTTATTGGTAGCGAGCCAAAACAAACCTTCAAAAATATTACGTGAAAAGCTATTTTTTTCGGCCAAATACTGATACCACTTACAGAATAATAAATATACATATATTAATAGTTAAAAGCAAAACAAAAATCTACAAATATTTTTTTCCGAAATTCGTTCAGTTTGTAAAAGAACGGCCCCTATTTACTTGCGAATGTGTGTGCATATTTTCTGAGCAATCTCATTGGTGGAATATTTATGAACATGGCCGTTTTTATTTACTTATTTCCGCGCTTTATTTGTTTCGTTTTCTTTCTTTTTGTTTTCGCTGTCATTCTTTGCGAGGGTTTTCAGTTAACATTTACCATTTAATATTTATCTGATGTGTTAGGGTGGAAAATAAGGATTAGAATTTTAGACAAAAATAAACGTTAAAATGCGGTTTTTCAGCGGTTGCTAAGTTTTCCCACTTTTGATAAGGCTTAGAGTTTTAGAGTTAAATGCCAATTGATTGGGAATGAAATTACGAGATATGACGTTCTGTCCGTCCTTTTCTACGCAAACTAGTCTCTCATTTTATAAGCAATCGGGATGAAACTTTTCCAAAAGTCTTATTTCTATTGCAGGTAGTATAAAAGTCGGAACCGGCCAGATCGGACAAGTATATCTTTTAGCTCCCATAGAAAGGAACGAAACAAAATTTCTAGCTTCGGTGTTTTTTTTTTTTAAATTACCTTTTACTCTTGGGAATATTATCTTTTAAATATTTCTGAATTTCAAATTAAATTTTTTAAACATCGGATCACTATATCAATTAGCTGCCATAGGAATGGTCGGAAAATTAAATGGAAATTAATAGGACAAAAATGATGTCTTCCTTGATTTTTATTATATTCTCTTCTTCTCTGGGATATAGCTTTTCTTCAACATTTCAAAAATTCGAATTGAATTAAATTAAACAGAACTCGGACGGCTGTATTATATACCTGCCATAGGAAGGATAAAAAAATTAATTCCAAAATAATACGAAATTGCTTTTGATTTTGATCATTGTAACATATATGTACGCAAGTAAATCTAAAGTGAATGTTTTTGTAAGGTAATAGGAATGTTCTGCAAGCGTATATTAGCTTCGGCGGGACGAAGATAACTTCCGTTATTGTTTTTTTTTTTCATTAAACTATTTGTTTAAGCGAAAATTCAAATTTTTTGCAAAAACACGCATTTTTGACTTTAAAAATTCTAAAATTAAACAAGTTTAGTTCTTAGGTGGCGGGTTTTTATTTAATTCTTAAAAAAATCTAAAAGCAAAATGGAAATCCGATAATTTTTGCCTTAGTTACAGTGAACACCGCTTCGGCGGGACGGAGATAACTTCCGTTATTGTTTTTTATACCCTTGCAGAGGGTATTATGATTTCAGTCAGAAGTTTGCAACGCAGTGAAGGAGACGTTTCCGACCCCATAAAGTATATATATTCTTGATCAGCATTCACTAGACGAGTCGATCTAGCCATGTCCGTCTGTCCGTCTGAAAGCAAAATGGAAATCCGATAATTTTTGCCTTAGTTACAGTGAACACCGCTTCGGCGGCACGAAGATAACTTCCGTTATTGTTTTTTATACCCTTGCAGAGGGTATTATGATTTCAGTCAGAAGTTTGCAACGCAGTGAAGGAGACGTTTCCGACCCCATAAAGTATATATATTCTTGATCAGCATCACTAGACGAGTCGATCTAGCCATGTCCGTCTGTCCGTCTGTCTGTCTGTTTCTACGCAAACTAGTCTCTCAGTTTTAAAGCTATCGGGCTAAAACTTTCCCAAAAGTCTTCTTTCTGTTGCAGGTAGTATATAAGTCGGAACGAGCCGGATCGGACAACTATATCATATAGCTCCCATAGGAACAATCGGGAAAAAAAATTATATCTTGGGTGTTTTTGAACCTATAGCCTCCTACTTTTAAAAATACCATTTTTTATTCAATTCTGAATTTCGAATAAAATTTTTTCAAAATCGGACGACTATATCATATAGCTGCCATAGGAACGATCGGAAAATTAACGGGAATATAATAGGAAATAAATTATTGCTACGTTGATTTTTATTGTATTCTCTTCTACTCTGGGATATGACATTTTTTAAATGTTTTCGAATTTCGATTTTAATTTTATCAATATCGAACTACTATATCATATAGCTGCCATAGGAAGGATCGGAAAATTAGTGATTAATATGAAATATCTGCAAAGGTATATAAGCTTCGGCTGACCGAAGCTAGCTTCCTTTCTTGTTTTTTCATTAAACTATTTGTTCAATTCAACACGCATTTTTGACTTTGAAAATTCTAAAATTAAACAAGTTTAATTCTTAGGTGGCGGGTTTTTATTTAATTCTTAAAAAAATCTAAAACCAAAATGGAAATCCAATCATTTTTGCCTTAGTTACAGTGAACACCGCAAAACGCACTTCTTTTTAAATATTCCGTCAATCGCTTTGCCACCGATATATTAGCCGATATTATCGGCTATAAAAATTATTAAATGTTATTCATATAACACTTAAAATATACAAAAGGTTTGAATAAAATACATCTTTCGAGTTTTTATAGCTAAAATCCCAAAATTAGTTGATTTTATAATGCAAAACTACACTTCGTATTTTAATCAGCCAAATTTCTTGCTTACGTTTCTTTATTCGCCTAACGTAATCCACATTTCATTACGTAAGCAGCTTCAAACGGGAGCGAATGAGAAAGCTAGTGCATACCTAGTTTAATGTTTCTAAGCATCATCCTCTATCTCGCTCTATTGCAGCTGGATCACAAGTTGCTGCGCATTAGAAGTTAACGGCGCTTCTTGCACAGATCCAGAGATCAGTTTTTCTTCTGCCAAGTGCGCGACCGGTCGATTTTTTCTTCGCGGGTAGGACACCAGTTAAAATCGGGTAAAACAGTAAACTAATTAGTGAAATAAGTTAATTTGAGATTAACTTAAGTGTTTCTTGCTAAGCGAACATTTTTCGTTACGCGTGTTGTGATTTATTTTTCGTTTCCCGTGAAATCAAAGTATGCACATACATACAAACATACATATGTATGTATGCGTGTACAAGAAATGGAAAAACGGCTTACAACTATTTGGTAAAAGCCACCGAGTGTTTTTTCCGCATGCGTTCAATAAATTTAATCGAAAATCGTTCGTTGGTAAACTTGCAGTTTTGCTGCCGATCCTGCATGTCCCGAGTTTGCGATTTGCATGTGTATACATATGGGGTAAGTCTTCTTTACACTATTTAAAACTTGTATTTTGCAGTCGAAGAAATTGGATAATTATATAAATTAAGGGAATAACGGCGATATTTTTTATTGGTAGCGAGCCAAAACAAACCTTCAAAAATATTACGTGAAAAGCTATTTTTTTCGGCCAAATACTGATACCACTTACAGAATAATAAATATACATATATTAATAGTTAAAAGCAAAACAAAAATCTACAAATATTTTTTTCCGAAATTCGTTCAGTTTGTAAAAGAACGGCCCCTATTTACTTGCGAATGTGTGTGCATATTTTCTGTGCAATCTCATTGGTGGAATATTTATGAACATGGCCGTTTTTATTTACTTATTTCCGCGCTTTATTTGTTTCGTTTTCTTTCTTTTTGTTTTCGCTGTCATTCTTTGCGAGGGTTTTCAGTTAACATTTACCATTTAATATTTATCTGATGTGTTAGGGTGGAAAATAAGGATTAGAATTTTAGACAAAAATAAACGTTAAAATGCGGTTTTTCAGCGGTTGCTAAGTTTTCCCACTTTTGATAAGGCTTAGAGTTTTAGAGTTAAATGCCAATTGATTGGGAATGAAATTACGAGATATGACGTTCTGTCCGTCCTTTTCTACGCAAACTAGTCTCTCATTTTATAAGCAATCGGGATGAAACTTTTCCAAAAGTCTTATTTCTATTGCAGGTAGTATAAAAGTCGGAACCGGCCAGATCGGACAAGTATATCTTTTAGCTCCCATAGAAAGGAACGAAACAAAATTTCTAGCTTCGGTGTTTTTTTTTTTTAAATTACCTTTTACTCTTGGGAATATTATCTTTTAAATATTTCTGAATTTCAAATTAAATTTTTTAAACATCGGATCACTATATCAATTAGCTGCCATAGGAATGGTCGGAAAATTAAATGGAAATTAATAGGACAAAAATGATGTCTTCCTTGATTTTTATTATATTCTCTTCTTCTCTGGGATATAGCTTTTCTTCAACATTTCAAAAATTCGAATTGAATTAAATTAAACAAAACTCGGACGGCTGTATTATATACCTGCCATAGGAAGGATAAAAAAATTAATTCCAAAATAATACGAAATTGCTTTTGATTTTGATCATTGTAACATATATGTACGCAAGTAAATCTAAAGTGAATGTTTTTGTAAGGTAATAGGAATGTTCTGCAAGCGTATATTAGCTTCGGCGGGACGAAGATAACTTCCGTTATTGTTTTTTTTTTCATTAAACTATTTGTTTAAGCGAAAATTCAAATTTTTTGCAAAAACACGCATTTTTGACTTTAAAAATTCTAAAATTAAACAAGTTTAGTTCTTAGGTGGCGGGTTTTTATTTAATTCTTAAAAAAATCTAAAAGCAAAATGGAAATCCGATAATTTTTGCCTTAGTTACAGTGAACACCGCTTCGGCGGGACGGAGATAACTTCCGTTATTGTTTTTTATACCCTTGCAGAGGGTATTATGATTTCAGTCAGAAGTTTGCAACGCAGTGAAGGAGACGTTTCCGACCCCATAAAGTATATATATTCTTGATCAGCATTCACTAGACGAGTCGATCTAGCCATGTCCGTCTGTCCGTCTGAAAGCAAAATGGAAATCCGATAATTTTTGCCTTAGTTACAGTGAACACCGCTTCGGCGGCACGAAGATAACTTCCGTTATTGTTTTTTATACCCTTGCAGAGGGTATTATGATTTCAGTCAGAAGTTTGCAACGCAGTGAAGGAGACGTTTCCGACCCCATAAAGTATATATATTCTTGATCAGCATCACTAGACGAGTCGATCTAGCCATGTCCGTCTGTCCGTCTGTCTGTCTGTTTCTACGCAAACTAGTCTCTCAGTTTTAAAGCTATCGGGCTAAAACTTTCCCAAAAGTCTTCTTTCTGTTGCAGGTAGTATATAAGTCGGAACGAGCCGGATCGGACAACTATATCATATAGCTCCCATAGGAACAATCGGGAAAAAAATTATATCTTGGGTGTTTTTGAACCTATAGCCTCCTACTTTTAAAAATACCATTTTTTATTCAATTCTGAATTTCGAATAAAATTTTTTCAAAATCGGACGACTATATCATATAGCTGCCATAGGAACGATCGGAAAATTAACGGGAATATAATAGGAAATAAATTATTGCTACGTTGATTTTTATTGTATTCTCTTCTACTCTGGGATATGACATTTTTTAAATGTTTTCGAATTTCGATTTTAATTTTATCAATATCGAACTACTATATCATATAGCTGCCATAGGAAGGATCGGAAAATTAGTGATTAATATGAAATATCTGCAAAGGTATATAAGCTTCGGCTGACCGAAGCTAGCTTCCTTTCTTGTTTTTTCATTAAACTATTTGTTCAATTCAACACGCATTTTTGACTTTGAAAATTCTAAAATTAAACAAGTTTAATTCTTAGGTGGCGGGTTTTTATTTAATTCTTAAAAAAATCTAAAAGCAAAATGGAAATCCAATAATTTTTGCCTTAGTTACAGTGAACACCGCAAAACGCACTTCTTTTTAAATATTCCGTCAATCGCTTTGCCACCGATATATTAGCCGATATTATCGGCTATAAAAATTATTAAATGTTATTCATATAACACTTAAAATATACAAAAGGTTTGAATAAAATACATCTTTCGAGTTTTTATAGCTAAAATCCCAAAATTAGTTGATTTTATAATGCAAAACTACACTTCGTATTTTAATCAGCCAAATTTCTTGCTTACGTTTCTTTATTCGCCTAACGTAATCCACATTTCATTACGTAAGCAGCTTCAAACGGGAGCGAATGAGAAAGCTAGTGCATACCTAGTTTAATGTTTCTAAGCATCATCCTCTATCTCGCTCTATTGCAGCTGGATCACAAGTTGCTGCGCATTAGAAGTTAACGGCGCTTCTTGCACAGATCCAGAGATCAGTTTTTCTTCTGCCAAGTGCGCGACCGGTCGATTTTTTCTTCGCGGGTAGGACACCAGTTAAAATCGGGTAAAACAGTAAACTAATTAGTGAAATAAGTTAATTTGAGATTAACTTAAGTGTTTCTTGCTAAGCGAACATTTTTCGTTACGCGTTTTGTGATTTATTTTTCGTTTCCCGTGAAATGAAAGTATGCACATACATACATACATACATATGTATGTATGCGTGTACAAGAAATGGAAAAACGGCTTACAACTATTTGATAAAAGCCACCGAGTGTTTTTTCCGCATGCGTTCAATAAATTTAATCGAAAATCGTTCGTTGGTAAACTTGCAGTTTTGCTGCCGATCCTGCATGTCCCGAGTTTGCGATTTGCATGTGTATACATATGGGGTAAGTCTTCTTTACACTATTTAAAACTTGTATTTTGCAGTCGAAGAAATTGGATAATTATATAAATTAAGGGAATAACGGCGATATTTTTTATTGGTAGCGAGCCAAAACAAACCTTCAAAAATATTACGTGAAAAGCTATTTTTTTCGGCCAAATACTGATACCACTTACAGAATAATAAATATACATATATTAATAGTTAAAAGCAAAACAAAAATCTACAAATATTTTTTTCCGAAATTCGTTCAGTTTGTAAAAGAACGGCCCCTATTTACTTGCGAATGTGTGTGCATATTTTCTGTGCAATCTCATTGGTGGAATATTTATGAACATGGCCGTTTTTATTTACTTATTTCCGCGCTTTATTTGTTTCGTTTTCTTTCTTTTTGTTTTCGCTGTCATTCTTTGCGAGGGTTTTCAGTTAACATTTACCATTTAATATTTATCTGATGTGTTAGGGTGGAAAATAAGGATTAGAATTTTAGACAAAAATAAACGTTAAAATGCGGTTTTTCAGCGGTTGCTAAGTTTTCCCACTTTTGATAAGGCTTAGAGTTTTAGAGTTAAATGCCAATTGATTGGGAATGAAATTACGAGATATGACGTTCTGTCCGTCCTTTTCTACGCAAACTAGTCTCTCATTTTATAAGCAATCGGGATGAAACTTTTCCAAAAGTCTTATTTCTATTGCAGGTAGTATAAAAGTCGGAACCGGCCAGATCGGACAAGTATATCTTTTAGCTCCCATAGAAAGGAACGAAACAAAATTTCTAGCTTCGGTGTTTTTTTTTTTTTAAATTACCTTTTACTCTTGGGAATATTATCTTTTAAATATTTCTGAATTTCAAATTAAATTTTTTAAACATCGGATCACTATATCAATTAGCTGCCATAGGAATGGTCGGAAAATTAAATGGAAATTAATAGGACAAAAATGATGTCTTCCTTGATTTTTATTATATTCTCTTCTTCTCTGGGATATAGCTTTTCTTCAACATTTCAAAAATTCGAATTGAATTAAATTAAACAAAACTCGGACGGCTGTATTATATACCTGCCATAGGAAGGATAAAAAAATTAATTCCAAAATAATACGAAATTGCTTTTGATTTTGATCATTGTAACATATATGTACGCAAGTAAATCTAAAGTGAATGTTTTTGTAAGGTAATAGGAATGTTCTGCAAGCGTATATTAGCTTCGGCGGGACGAAGATAACTTCCGTTATTGTTTTTTTTTTCATTAAACTATTTGTTTAAGCGAAAATTCAAATTTTTTGCAAAAACACGCATTTTTGACTTTAAAAATTCTAAAATTAAACAAGTTTAGTTCTTAGGTGGCGGGTTTTTATTTAATTCTTAAAAAATCTAAAAGCAAAATGGAAATCCGATAATTTTTGCCTTAGTTACAGTGAACACCGCTTCGGCGGGACGGAGATAACTTCCGTTATTGTTTTTTATACCCTTGCAGAGGGTATTATGATTTCAGTCAGAAGTTTGCAACGCAGTGAAGGAGACGTTTCCGACCCCATAAAGTATATATATTCTTGATCAGCATTCACTAGACGAGTCGATCTAGCCATGTCCGTCTGTCCGTCTGAAAGCAAAATGGAAATCCGATAATTTTTGCCTTAGTTACAGTGAACACCGCTTCGGCGGCACGAAGATAACTTCCGTTATTGTTTTTTATACCCTTGCAGAGGGTATTATGATTTCAGTCAGAAGTTTGCAACGCAGTGAAGGAGACGTTTCCGACCCCATAAAGTATATATATTCTTGATCAGCATTCACTAGACGAGTCGATCTAGCCATGTCCGTCTGTCCGTCTGAAAGCAAAATGGAAATCCGATAATTTTTGCCTTAGTTACAGTGAACACCGCTTCGGCGGCACGAAGATAACTTCCGTTATTGTTTTTTATACCCTTGCAGAGGGTATTATGATTTCAGTCAGAAGTTTGCAACGCAGTGAAGGAGACGTTTCCGACCCCATAAAGTATATATATTCTTGATCAGCATCACTAGACGAGTCGATCTAGCCATGTCCGTCTGTCCGTCTGTCTGTCTGTTTCTACGCAAACTAGTCTCTCAGTTTTAAAGCTATCGGGCTAAAACTTTCCCAAAAGTCTTCTTTCTGTTGCAGGTAGTATATAAGTCGGAACGAGCCGGATCGGACAACTATATCATATAGCTCCCATAGGAACAATCGGGAAAAAAATTATATCTTGGGTGTTTTTGAACCTATAGCCTCCTACTTTTAAAAATACCATTTTTTATTCAATTCTGAATTTCGAATAAAATTTTTTCAAAATCGGACGACTATATCATATAGCTGCCATAGGAACGATCGGAAAATTAACGGGAATATAATAGGAAATAAATTATTGCTACGTTGATTTTTATTGTATTCTCTTCTACTCTGGGATATGACATTTTTTAAATGTTTTCGAATTTCGATTTTAATTTTATCAATATCGAACTACTATATCATATAGCTGCCATAGGAAGGATCGGAAAATTAGTGATTAATATGAAATATCTGCAAAGGTATATAAGCTTCGGCTGACCGAAGCTAGCTTCCTTTCTTGTTTTTTCATTAAACTATTTGTTCAATTTAACACGCATTTTTGACTTTGAAAATTCTAAAATTAAACAAGTTTAATTCTTAGGTGGCGGGTTTTTATTTAATTCTTAAAAAAATCTAAAAGCAAAATGGAAATCCAATAATTTTTGCCTTAGTTACAGTGAACACCGCAAAACGCACTTCTTTTTAAATATTCCGTCAATCGCTTTGCCACCGATATATTAGCCGATATTATCGGCTATAAAAATTATTAAATGTTATTCATATAACACTTAAAATATACAAAAGGTTTGAATAAAATACATCTTTCGAGTTTTTATAGCTAAAATCCCAAAATTAGTTGATTTTATAATGCAAAACTACACTTCGTATTTTAATCAGCCAAATTTCTTGCTTACGTTTCTTTATTCGCCTAACGTAATCCACATTTCATTACGTAAGCAGCTTCAAACGGGAGCGAATGAGAAAGCTAGTGCATACCTAGTTTAATGTTTCTAAGCATCATCCTCTATCTCGCTCTATTGCAGCTGGATCACAAGTTGCTGCGCATTAGAAGTTAACGGCGCTTCTTGCACAGATCCAGAGATCAGTTTTTCTTCTGCCAAGTGCGCGACCGGTCGATTTTTTCTTCGCGGGTAGGACACCAGTTAAAATCGGGTAAAACAGTAAACTAATTAGTGAAATAAGTTAATTTGAGATTAACTTAAGTGTTTCTTGCTAAGCGAACATTTTTCGTTACGCGTGTTGTGATTTATTTTTCGTTTCCCGTGAAATCAAAGTATGCACATACATACAAACATACATATGTATGTATGCGTGTACAAGAAATGGAAAAACGGCTTACAACTATTTGGTAAAAGCCACCGAGTGTTTTTTCCGCATGCGTTCAATAAATTTAATCGAAAATCGTTCGTTGGTAAACTTGCAGTTTTGCTGCCGATCCTGCATGTCCCGAGTTTGCGATTTGCATGTGTATACATATGGGGTAAGTCTTCTTTACACTATTTAAAACTTGTATTTTGCAGTCGAAGAAATTGGATAATTATATAAATTAAGGGAATAACGGCGATATTTTTTATTGGTAGCGAGCCAAAACAAACCTTAAAAAATATTACGTGAAAAGCTATTTTTTTCGGCCAAATACTGATACCACTTACAGAATAATAAATATACATATATTAATAGTTAAAAGCAAAACAAAAATCTACAAATATTTTTTTCCGAAATTCGTTCAGTTTGTAAAAGAACGGCCCCTATTTACTTGCGAATGTGTGTGCATATTTTCTGTGCAATCTCATTGGTGGAATATTTATGAACATGGCCGTTTTTATTTACTTATTTCCGCGCTTTATTTGTTTCGTTTTCTTTCTTTTTGTTTTCGCTGTCATTCTTTGCGAGGGTTTTCAGTTAACATTTACCATTTAATATTTATCTGATGTGTTAGGGTGGAAAATAAGGATTAGAATTTTAGACAAAAATAAACGTTAAAATGCGGTTTTTCAGCGGTTGCTAAGTTTTCCCACTTTTGATAAGGCTTAGAGTTTTAGAGTTAAATGCCAATTGATTGGGAATGAAATTACGAGATATGACGTTCTGTCCGTCCTTTTCTACGCAAACTAGTCTCTCATTTTATAAGCAATCGGGATGAAACTTTTCCAAAAGTCTTATTTCTATTGCAGGTAGTATAAAAGTCGGAAGCGGCCAGATCGGACAAGTATATCTTTTAGCTCCCATAGAAAGGAACGAAACAAAATTTCTAGCTTCGGTGTTTTTTTTTTTTTAAATTACCTTTTACTCTTGGGAATATTATCTTTTAAATATTTCTGAATTTCAAATTAAATTTTTTAAACATCGGATCACTATATCAATTAGCTGCCATAGGAATGGTCGGAAAATTAAATGGAAATTAATAGGACAAAAATGATGTCTTCCTTGATTTTTATTATATTCTCTTCTTCTCTGGGATATAGCTTTTCTTCAACATTTCAAAAATTCGAATTGAATTAAATTAAACAAAACTCGGACGGCTGTATTATATACCTGCCATAGGAAGGATAAAAAAATTAATTCCAAAATAATACGAAATTGCTTTTGATTTTGATCATTGTAACATATATGTACGCAAGTAAATCTAAAGTGAATGTTTTTGTAAGGTAATAGGAATGTTCTGCAAGCGTATATTAGCTTCGGCGGGACGAAGATAACTTCCGTTATTGTTTTTTTTTGTCATTAAACTATTTGTTAAAGCGAAAATTCAAATTTTTTGCAAAAACACGCAGTTTTGACTTTAAAAATTCTAAAATTAAACAAGTTTAATTCCCAGGTGGCGGGTTTTTATTTAATTCTTAACAAAAATCTGAAAGCAAAATGGAAATCCGATAATTTTTGCCTTAGTTACAGTGAACACCGCTTCGGCGGGACGAAGATAACTTCCGTTATTGTTTTTTTTTTTTCATTAAACTATTTGTTTAAGCGAAAATTCAAATTTTTTGCAAAAACACGCATTTTTGACTTTGAAAATTCTAAAATTAAACAAGTTTAGTTCTTAGGTGGCGGGTTTTTATTTAATTCTTAAAAAAATTAAATTTAAACACATGGTGGCAACACTACTACTATTCTGACCGCAGCTGTATATAATTTTTTGTTTTTTGACTGTTTTCTAGAATTTGTTTCTCCCTTTAAAAAAATCCTAAAATTATTCTAACTATAGGGTTTGAAAGATAAAGAATGTATCTTTTAAAAAACTTTAACATCGAATCAAACCATGAATCCGTTTGCCTCTGAGAGCTCCGGAAAGTTGGCCAATTTCAGCATTTTTCGAACTTTGAGGTCCTTTTGCTAAGAATCCTTGCGTCGGGGAACTTTTTGGAAAACGCAGTTTAACTTGGGAATTCGTAACGAATCCAAAAATATAGCATCCATCGAGGTAAATTTTTGATGCTGCATAGTGTAATTTTTTGCCTTAGTTACAGTGAACACCGCAAAACGCACTTCTTTTTAAATATTCCGTCAATCGCTTTGCCACCGATATATTAGCCGATATTATCGGCTATAAAAATTATTAAATGTTATTCAAATAACACTTAAAATATACAAAAGGTTTGAATAAAATACATCTTTCGAGTTTTTATAGCTAAAATCCCAAAATTAGTTGATTTTATAATGCAAAACTACACTTCGTATTTTAATCAGCCAAATTTCTTGCTTACGTTTCTTTATTCGCCTAACGTAATCCACATTTCATTACGTAAGCAGCTTCAAGCGGGAGCGAATGAGAAAGCTAGTGCATACCTAGTTTAATGTTTCTAAACATCATCCTCTATCTCGCTCTATTGCAGCTGGATCACAAGTTGCTGCGCATTAGAAGTTAACGGCGCTTCTTGCACAGATCTAGAGATCAGTTTTTCTTCTGCCAAGTGCGCGACCGGTCGATTTTTTCTTCGCGGGTAGGACACCAGTTAAAATCGGGTAAAACAGTAAACTAATTAGTGAAATAAGTTAATTTGAGATTTACTTAAGTGTTTCTTGCTAAGCGAACATTTTTCGTTACGCGTTTTGTGATTTATTTTTCGTTTCCCGTGAAATGAAAGTATGCACATACATACATACATACATATGTATGTATGCGTGTACAAGAAATGCATGCGCGGATCCACGGGGGGTGATATGGGTGATATATCACCCCCCACTCGGGTGAAAAATGAAACGAATTTTGGTATTCAAAAAGTACGCACCAAAAATGTTGTTCTGATATCACCCCCCACAACAAAATCCTGGATCCGCCACTGAAGAAATGGAAAAACGGCTCACAACTATTTGGTAAAAGCCACCGAGTGTTTTTTCCGCATGCGTTCAATAAATTTAATCGAAAATCGTTCGTTGGTAAACTTGCAGTTTTGCTGCCGATCCTGCATGTCCCGAGTTTGCGATTTGCATGTGTTATTTAAAACTTGTATTTTGCAGTCAAAGAAATTGGATAATTATATAGGGGAGAGTAGGGTAATGTGACGAACGATTTATTCTTTAATGTAACTTCCCCAAAAATCAATATTTTTTAAAACTGTAAAAACAGAAAGTTGCTTACATCTAATGAGCATATTTCTGTAAAATTTGAATTCAAAATTTCAACATAGCCAAATCCCACAGCGTTTGGCGTAAATCATTCTTTTTACAAAAAAAAAAATATTTTTTTTTATATAATTAACGGAAAAGTTATTTTCGATACGGAAAAGAAGGAATTAATAAGATAATGCCCAAACTGACTAAAAACAAAAATTGGTCTAAGTCCATTTTTTTTTAAATTAAATTAAGCTGACGTCACTATTAAAAACAATACAAAACAACAATAAAACTGCAGCAGTAAATGTTATCTGGTATTATTATATTTTTTTTTACACATAATCAACGATAACAATTAAAATTCTTGAAAAAAAAAAGTTCGTCACATTACCCTACAAAAAGTTCGTCACATTACCCTACAAAAAGTTCGTCACATTACCCTACAAAAAGTTCGTCACATTACCCTACCAGGTAGACTTGTAGCAAAAACGGGGTCACTCTCAAACGGCGCAAAAGAAAAAAACGCAAAGTACCAACAACTGTTGATAAAGATCTTATGTACACCACTGGTCAAAAGAATAAGTACACACGTTACACCCTCACTCGCTAAGAGATATCTCTATAGTTATTGAGGCCAGACCTTCTCAAAAATTGGTCTAAGTCCATTTTTTTTTTAATTAAATTAAGCTGACGTCACTATTAAAAACAAAACAACAATAAAACTGCAGCAGTAAATGTTATCTGGTATTATTATATTTTTTTTTACACATAATCAACGATAACAATTAAAATTCTTGAATAAAAAAAGTTCGTCACATTACCCTACAAAAAGTTCGTCACATTACCCTACCAGGTAGACTTGTAGCAAAAACGGGGTCACTCTCAAACGGCGCAAAGGAAAAAAACGCAAAGTACCAAAAACTGTTGATAAAGATCTTATGTACACTACTGGTCAAAAGAATAAGTACACACGTTACACCCTCACTTGCTAAGAGATATCTCTATAGTTATTGAGGCCAGACCTCCCAAACCTTTTTATTTGGAAAGGTTATTCTGTTCTGCAATATTTAAATAAACAATGAATACAGTAAAACCTGTCTAATCCATGTTAGCCCTACATTTGTGCGATAGGTCGGTTTTGGTGTGGTCAAAATAATAAGTACACTTGTGTTACTTATAAATTTTAAAATATTAAATCTAGAATGGGGCTACGGATAGTATTTTATCTTAAGTTAGGATCATGTTTATAAGAAGTCTGGGCCAATTGGGCGATCCAAAAAGTTTCCAAGCCTGGATTTGGTTATTTCAAAGTCATCATCCATGCTAAAATCTGATTTGCAGCTTGAAAGGAACACTTAACACTTAAGTATGGCTTGTGATTCCCTAAAATTTCCTTAAAAATACTACTCTGAATAAATAAAATCGATTTGGAAAAAAATGAGTACTTACACCGTAAAAAATAAGGAAAAAGGGGAAATAAATAAGAAAAAACCAAAGTTACATGCGGTTTTAATTGTAAAAAAAATAGTTAAATTTTAAATTCTTAATTTTTTTATTTTTATTTTGATAGTAGATAAAACGACTAAAAAAATAAGATATGTTTCATATCGTATCCATTGTTTATTTAAATATTGCAGAACAGAATAACCTTTCCAAATAAAAAGGTTTGGGAGGTCTGGCCTCAATAACTATAGAGATATCTCTTAGCAAGTGAGGGTGTAACGTGTGTACTTATTCTTTTGACCAGTAGTATATACGTGCATATATTTGTCTGATTTTATTTTCCACTCATCTTTGCTCTGGCACTGCTGAAACACAAGTAAACTGAATATGTTTGCTAGTTTGCGCACACCCAAAAAAAAATGATCATAGAAACTAAACTATTTGTACATTAAAAGTAAACTATTGAGTGTCATAAATTTCTCGATACTCTGAGTATTAACCTTATGACTTCGAAAGTGTTAAAATGAAACTTTCGAAGTTGACAAGATTAAACTAACGAGTATACACTTTATACTCACTCAGTGTACTGAAAATTAGGCTGGTAGTTTATTTTGTATACTTTTTAGTGTAAAGGCAAAGGCTACGCTATGTGGTCTTAGTGTTATACTATTTTGTATACAGAGTATGCTATGTTAGCAATGTTAGCATACATGTTAAACTATTTTGTGGAAATGTTAGTTTACATTTCATACTATTTTAGCAATGCCAGTTTAAATATTATACCCCGTATTAAAAAGACAAAATTGAAAAATGTTGTTTTTTTACTTTTTATATATAATTAAAAATATTTTTTACATTTTTATAAATTACTGAAGGTAATTTTGAGTTTAACAAACATACATAAATACAATAAATGTACACAATAAGTACGTATCTATGAATATTTGGGCAAATGCAGCCGTTTTACCGCTTATGTCGCTGATCATCTCCAGAATGGGCGCCATCCAGTTGAATTCCGGGGATTGGTCGGGGACGCTGATATTGAAGTAAACTTTGCGCTGGCCACGGTCAGAAAAAATGCAAGCCAATTGCAAGATCCTTAGTTTCCCGGCATCTGGAGCGGATTTCATGTTGGTGTTGGTAAAAGGGAACAATTTACTCATTAGTTAAGCACTAAGACACAATTTAAATATACTTACTTTTCAAATAAGCCCAAAAAAACGCAAATATAAAAATTTTCTAAAAAAATTACCTTAAACAGACCGCAGCTTCGCTTACAAAATACACTAATGTCAAACCCTTAATATACTAACGCGTCGAATAACATTAGAAAGTGGTAACACTTTTTCTATTCGAAATGTCCAGGTTCCAAACCAGAGCATCCTGGCTTCACACCAGGAACGAAAATCGAGTTTGCGGTATAAAAATTAAACTCAGGGCATAAATTTAACACTATTTAGTCTTAACTTAACACTATTGAGTCTTCTCCTTACATTATTTATTGTTGAGTTAATACTGTCAGTTTAACACTAGCTGTAGTATACTTTTAAAACAACGCTCATTAAATGTAAACTTTTGCATATTTTTTTGGGTGCACCACATTTTTAGCGAAAATTATCTCACGAACAAATTACGGGACTTCTTATTAATATTACTGTAAAAACGTTGTCGACATGATAAGGGGAGACGACTACATTTATTTGGAATTTTTGTCGTGACGTCATATATGAGATTCGACGAGTTCGTCACATTACCCTACTCTCCCCTAAATATTTAAATTATGGGAATAACGGAATAATATCCCAAATATAGAAGGCCATACATTGTTGAACTCGTAGCTAAATTCTGAATCGATTTTCGTTCAAATCTGGACATTTTAATTTTTGGTCAGTTTTTGCAAATAATCATGATGGTACCCCTTATCAAAAATGCGGAAATTTGTGAATAATTAATTTTTCCCAAAAGTGATGGGGATCGTTAGATTAGGTTGTTAGCTGTTCAAAACAGTCGGTCGCTTAACTGTGGGCCTTGATTTGTGCAAATTTCGACTGAAAAACCAAAAAAGAAAAACGTTTATTTTGGCCTACAATTCTAATCCATATTTTCCACCCTAAAAAATCAGTTTTTCTGCCCAAACAAAGGAAATAATATCCCAAATATAGAATGCCGTACCTTGTTGAACTCGTAGCTAAATTCTGAATCGATTTTCGTTCAAATCTGGACATTTTAATTTTTGATAATTTTTTGCAAATAATCATGATGCTACCCCTTATCAAAAATGCGGAAATTTGTGAATAATTAATTTTCCCAAAAGTGATGGGGATCGTAAGATTAGGTTGTTAGCTGTTCAAAACAGTCGGTCGCTTAACTGTGGGCCTTGATTTGAGCAAATTTCGACTGACATTTTAATTTTTGGTCATTTTTTGCAAATAATCATGATGGTACCCCTTATCAAAAATGCGGAAATTTGTGAATAATTAATTTTTCCCAAAAGTGATGGGGATCGTTAGATTAGGTTGTTAGCTGTTCAAAACAGTCGGTCGCTTAACTGTGGGCCTTGATTTGTGCAAATTTCGACTGAAAAACCAAAAAAGAAAAACGTTTATTTTGGCCTACAATTCTAATCCATATTTTCCACCCTAAAAAATCAGTTTTTCTGCCCAAACAAAGGAAATAATATCCCAAATATAGAATGCCGTACCTTGTTGAACTCGTAGCTAAATTCTGAATCGATTTTCGTTCAAATCTGGACATTTTAATTTTTGGTCAGTTTTTGCAAATAATCATGATGGTACCCCTTACCAAAAATGCGAAAATTTTCGAATAATTAAACTTTCCCAAAAGTGATGGGGATCGTTAGATTAGGTTGTTAGCTGTTCAAAACAGTCGGTCGCTTAACTGTGGGCCTTGATTTGAGCAAATTTCGACTGACATTTTAATTTTTGGTCATTTTTTGCAAATAATCATGATGGTACCCCTTATCAAAAATGCGGAAATTTGTGAATAATTAATTTTTCCCAAAAGTGATGGGGATCGTTAGATTAGGTTGTTAGCTGTTCAAAACAGTCGGTCGCTTAACTGTGGGCCTTGATTTGTGCAAATTTCGACTGAAAAACCAAAAAAGAAAAACGTTTATTTTGGCCTACAATTCTAATCCATATTTTCCACCCTAAAAAATCAGTTTTTCGGCCCAAACAAAGGAAATAATATCCCAAATATAGAATGCCGTACCTTGTTGAACTCGTAGCTAAATTCTGAATCGATTTTCGTTCAAATCTGGACATTTTAATTTTTGATAATTTTTTGCAAATAATCATGATGCTACCCCTTATCAAAAATGCGGAAATTTGTGAATAATTAATTTTCCCAAAAGTGATGGGGATCGTTAGATTAGGTTGTTAGCTGTTCAAAACAGTCGGTCGCTTAACTGTGGGCCTTGATTTGAGCAAATTTCGACTGACATTTTAATTTTTGGTCATTTTTTGCAAATAATCATGATGGTACCCCTTACCAAAAATGCGAAAATTTTCGAATAATTTAACTTTCCCAAAAGTGATGGGGATCGTTAGATTAGGTTGTTAGCTGTTCAAAACAGTCGGTCGCCTAACTGTGGGCCTTGATTTGTGCAAATTTCGACTGAAAAACCAAAAAAGAAAAACGTTTATTTTGGCCTACAATTCTAATCCATATTTTCCACCCTAAAAAATCAGTTTTTCTGCCCAAACAAAGGAAATAATATCCCAAATATAGAATGCCGTACCTTGTTGAACTCGTAGCTAAATTCTGAATCGATTTTCGTTCAAATCTGGACATTTTAATTTTTGGTCAGTTTTTGCAAATAATCATGATGGTACCCCTTACCAAAAATGCGAAAATTTTCGAATAATTAAACTTTCCCAAAAGTGATGGGGATCGTTAGATTAGGTTGTTAGCTGTTCAAAACAGTCGGTCGCTTAACTGTGGGCCTTGATTTGAGCAAATTTCGACTGACATTTTAATTTTTGGTCATTTTTTGCAAATAATCATGATGGTACCCCTTATCAAAAATGCGGAAATTTGTGAATAATTAATTTTTCCCAAAAGTGATGGGGATCGTTAGATTAGGTTGTTAGCTGTTCAAAACAGTCGGTCGCTTAACTGTGGGCCTTGATTTGTGCAAATTTCGACTGAAAAACCAAAAAAGAAAAACGTTTATTTTGGCCTACAATTCTAATCCATATTTTCCACCCTAAAAAATCAGTTTTTCGGCCCAAACAAAGGAAATAATATCCCAAATATAGAATGCCGTACCTTGTTGAACTCGTAGCTAAATTCTGAATCGATTTTCGTTCAAATCTGGACATTTTAATTTTTGATAATTTTTTGCAAATAATCATGATGCTACCCCTTATCAAAAATGCGGAAATTTGTGAATAATTAATTTTCCCAAAAGTGATGGGGATCGTTAGATTAGGTTGTTAGCTGTTCAAAACAGTCGGTCGCTTAACTGTGGGCCTTGATTTGTGCAAATTTCGACTGAAAAACCAAAAAAGAAAAACGTTTATTTCTAATCCATATTTTCCACCCTAAAATATCAGTTTTTTCCAAACAAAGGAAATAATATCCCAAATATAGAATGCCA